>OX375794.1:29026082-31907332 GCA_947359425.1 Lagria hirta
AAAAATAAACTAAAATAAATTAAAATAAATCAAAATAAACTAAAATAAACTAAAATAAATTAAAATAAACTAAAATAAACTAAAATAAACTAAAATAAACTAAAATAAACTAAAATAAACTAAAATAAACTAACATTACCTAAAATAAACTGAAATAAAATAAATGATACTAAATTAAACTAAAAAAAACTTAAATGAACTAAAATAAACCGAAACATACTACGAGAAACTGAAATAAGCAAGAATAAACAAAAACACACTAAAGTAAACTAAATTGAACTAAAGTAAACTAAAATAAACAAAAATAAACTAAAATAAATTAAAATAAATCAAAATAAACTAAAATAAACTAAAATAAACTAAAATAAACTAAAATAAACTAAAATAAACTAAAATAAACTAAAATAAACTAAAATAAACTAAAATAAACTAAAATAAACTAAAATAAACTAAAATAAACTAAAATAAACTAAAATAAACTAAAATAAACTAAAATAAACTAAAATAAACTAAAATAAACTAAAATAAACTAAAATAAACTAAAATAAACTAAAATAAACTAAAATAAATTAAAATAAACTAAAATAAACTAAAATAAACTAAAACAAATTGAAATAAACTACAATAATTTAAAATAAACTGAAATAAACTAAAATAATCTAAAATAAACTAAAATAAACTAAATTAAATTGAAATAAACTAAAATAAACCAAAATAAACTAAAATAAACTAAAATAAACTAAAATAAACTAAAATAAACTAAAATAAACTAAAATAAACTAAAATAAACTAAAATAAACTAAAATAAACTAAAATAAACTAAAATAAACTAAAATAAACTAAAATAAACTAAAATAAACTAAAATAAACTAAAATAAACTAAAATAAACTAAATTAAACTAAAAAAAACTTAAATGAACTAAAATAAACCGAAACAAACTACGAGAAACTGAAATAAGCAAGAATAAACAAAAACACACTAAAGTAAACTAAATTGAACTAAAGTAAACTAAAATAAACAAAAATAAACTAAAATAAATTAAAATAAATCAAAATAAACTAAAATAAACTAAAATAAACTAAAATAAACTAAAATAAACTAAAATAAACTAAAATAAACTAAAATGAAATAAACTAAAATAAACTTACATTACCTAAAATAAACTGAAATAAAATAAATGATACTAAATTAAACTAAAAAAAACTTAAATGAACTAAAATAAACCGAAACATACTACGAGAAACTGAAATAAGCAAGAATAAACAAAAACACACTAAAGTAAACTAAATTGAACTGAAGTAAACTAAAATAAACAAAAATAAACTAAAATAAATTAAAATAAATCAAAATAAACTAAAATAAACTAAAATAAACTAAAATAAACTAAAATAAACTAAAATAAACTAAAATAAACTAAAATAAACTAAAATAAACTAAAATAAACTAAAATAAACTAAAATAAACTAAAATAAACTAAAATAAACTAAAATAAACTAAAATAAACTAAAATAAACTAAAATAAACTAAAATAAACTAAAATAAATTAAAATAAACTAAAATAAACTAAAATAAACTAAAACAAATTGAAATAAACTACAATAATTTAAAATAAACTGAAATAAACTAAAATAATCTAAAATAAACTAAAATAAACTAAAATAAACTAAAATAAACTAAATTAAATTGAAATAAACTAAAATAAACCAAAATAAACTAAAATAAATCAAAATAAACTAAAATAAACTAAAATAAACTAAAATAAACTAAAATAAACTAAAATAATCTTAAATAAACTAAAATAAACTAAAATAAACTGAAATAAACTTAAATAAACTTAAGTAAACTTAAATAAACTTAAATAAACTTAAATAAACTTAAATAAACTTAAATAAACTCAAATAAACTTAAATAAACTTAAATAAACTAAAATAAACTGAAATAAACTAAAGCAAACTGAAATAAACTTAAATAAATTGAAATGAACTAGAATAAATTAACGCAAACTGAAATAAACTAAATTAAAATTAACTAAACTGAAATAAACTAAAATAAATTGAAATAAACTACAATAAACTAAAATAAACTGAAATAAACTGAAATAAACTGAAATAAACTAAAATAAACTAAAATAAACTAAAATAAACTGAAATAAACCAAATAAACTAAAATAAACAAGAATAAACTGAAATAAACTAAAATAAACTAAAATAAACTAAAATAAACTAAAATAAACTAAAATAAATTGAAATAAACTACAATAATTTAAAATAAACTGAAATAAACTAAAATAATCTAAAATAAACTAAAATAAACTAAAATATACTAAATTAAATTGAAATAAACTAAAATAAACCAAAATAAACTAAAATAAACTAAAATAAACTAAAATAAACTAAAATAAACTAAAATAAACTAAAATAAACTAAAATAAACTAAAATAAACTAAAATAAACTAAAATAAACTAAAATAAACTAAAATAAACTAAAATAAACTAAAATAAACTAAAATAAGCTAAAATAAACTAAAATAAACTAAAATAAACTAAAATAAACTAAAATAAACTAAAATAAACTAAAATAAACTAAAATAAACTAAAATAAACTAAAATAAACTAAAATAAACTAAAATAAACTAAAATAAACTAAAAAAAACTAAAATAAACTATAATAAACTAAAATGAACAAAAAAAAATTTAATAAACGAAAATAAACTAAAATAAACTAAAATAAACTAAAATAAACTAAAATAAACTAAAATAAACCAAAATAAACTAAAATAAACTAAAATAAACTAAAATAAACTAAAATAAACTAAAATAAACTAAAATAAACTAAAATAAACTAAAATAAACTAAAATAAACTAAAATGAAATAAACTAAAATAAACTAACATTACCTAAAATAAACTGAAATAAAATAAATGATACTAAATTAAACTAAAAAAAACTTAAATGAACTAAAATAAACCGAAACAAACTACGAGAAACTGAAATAAGCAAGAATAAACAAAAACACACTAAAGTAAACTAAATTGAACTTAAGTAAACTAAAATAAACAAAAATAAACTAAAATAAATTAAAATAAATCAAAATAAACTAAAATAAACTAAAATAAACTAAAATAAACTAAAATAAACAAAAATAAACTAAAATAAATTAAAATAAATCAAAATAAACTAAAATAAACTAAAATAAACTAAAATAAACTAAAATAAACTAAAATAAACTAAAATAAACTAAAATAAACTAAAATAAACTAAAATAAACTAAAATAAACTAAAATAAACTAAAAAAAACCAAAATAAGCTAAAATAAACTAAAATAAACTAAAATAATCTAAAATAAACTAAAATAAACTAAAATAAACTAAAATAAACTAAAATAAACTAAAATAAACTAAAATAATCTAAAATAAACTAAAATAAACTAAAATAAACTAAAATAAACTAAAATAAACTAAAATAAACTAAAATAAACTGAAATAAACTAAAATAAACTAAAATAAACTAAAATAAACTAAAATAAACTAAAATAAACTAAAATAAACTAAAATAAACTAAAATAAACTAAAATAAATTAAAATAAACTAAAATAAACTAAAATAAACTAAAAAAAACTAAAATAAACTATAATAAACTAAAATGAACAAAAAAAAATTTAATAAACGAAAATAAACTAAAATAAACTAAAATAAACTAAAATAAACTGAAATAAAAAAAAATAAACTAAAATAAACTAAAATAAACTAAAATAAACTAAAATAAACTAAAATAAACTAAAATAAACTAAAATAAACTAAAATAAACTAAAATAAACTAAAATGAAATAAACTAAAATAAACTAACATTACCTAAAATAAACTGAAATAAAATAAATGATACTAAATTAAACTAAAAAAAACTTAAATGAACTAAAATAAACCGAAACAAACTACGAGAAACTGAAATAAGCAAGAATAAACAAAAAGACACTAAAGTAAACTAAATTGAACTAAAGTAAACTAAAATAAACAAAAATAAACTAAAATAAATTAAAATAAATCAAAATAAACTAAAATAAACTAAAATAAACTAAAATAAACTAAAATATACTAAAATAAACTAAAATAAACTAAAATAATCTTAAATAAACTAAATTAAACTAAAATAAACTGAAATAAACTTAAATAAACTTAAGTAAACTTAAATAAACTTAAATAAACTTAAATAAACTTAAATAAACTTAAATAAACTTAAATAAACTCAAATAAACTTAAATAAACTTAAATAAACTAAAATAAACTGAAATAAACTAAAGCAAACTGAAATAAACTTAAATAAATTGAAATGAACTAGAATAAATTAACGCAAACTGAAATAAACTAAATTAAAATTAAATAAACTGAAATAAACTAAAATAAATTGAAATAAACTACAATAAACTAAAATAAACTGAAATAAACTGAAATAAACTAAAATAAACTAAAATAAACTAAAATAAACTAAAATAAACTGAAATAAACCAAATAAACTAAAATAAACAAGAATAAACTGAAATAAACTAAAATAAACTAAAATAAACTAAAATAAACTAAAATAAACTAAAATAAACTAAAATAAATTGAAATAAACTACAATAATTTAAAATAAACTGAAATAAACTAAAATAATCTAAAATAAACTAAAATAAACTAAAATAAACTAAAATAAACTAAAATAAACTAAAATAAACTAAAATAAACTAAAATAAACTAAAATAAACTAAAATAAACTAAAATAAACTAAAATAAACTAAAATAAACTAAAATAAACTAAAATAAACTAAAATAAACTAAAATAAACTAAAATAAACTAAAATAAACTAAAATAAACTAAAATAAACTAAAATAAACTAAAATAAACTAAAATAAACTAAAATAAACTAAAATAAACTAAAATAAACTAAAATAAACTAAAATAAACTAAAATAAACTAAAATAAACTAAAATAAACTAAAATAAACTAAAATAAACTAAAATAAACTAAAATAAACTAAAATAAACTAAAATAAACTAAAATAAACTAAAATAATCTTAAATAAACTAAAATAAACTAAAATAAACTGAAATAAACTTAAATAAACTTAAGTAAATTTAAATAAACTTAAATAAACTTAAATAAACTCAAATAAACTTAAATAAACTAAAACAAACTGAAATAAACTAAATTAAAATTAAAGAAATTGAAATAAATTAAAATAAATTGAAATAAACTGAAATAAATTAAACTAATCTAGAATCATCTAAAATAAACTAAGATAAACTAAAATAAAATGAAATAAACTAAAATAAACTAAAATAAACTAAAATAAACTAAAATAAACTAAAATAAACTGAAATAAACCAAATAAACTAAAATAAACAAGAATAAACTGAAATAAACTAAAATAAACTAAAATAAACTAAAACAAATTGAAATAAACTACAATAATTTAAAATAAACTGAAATAAACTAAAATAATCTAAAATAAACTAAAATAAACTAAATTAAATTGAAATAAACTAAAAAAACCAAAATAAACTAAAATAAACTAAAATAAACTAAAATAAACTAAAATAAACTAAAATAAACTAAAATAAACTAAAATAAATTAAAATAAACTAAAATAAACTAAAATAAACTAAAATAAACTAAAATAAACTAAAATAAACTAAAATAAACTAAAATAAACTAAAATAAACTAAAATAAACTAAAATAAACTAAAATAAACTAAAATAAACTAAAATAAACTAAAATAAACTAAAATAAACTAAAATAAACTAAAATAAACTAAAATAAACTAAAATAAACTAAAATAAACTAAAATAAACTAAAATAAACTAAAATAAACTAAAATAAACTAAAATAAACTAAAATAAACTAAAATAAACTAAAATAAACTAAAATAAACTAAAATAAACTAAAATAAACTAAAATAAACTAAAATAAACTAAAATAAACTAAAATAAACTAAAATAAACTAAAATAAACTAAAATAAACTAAAATAAACTAAAATAATCTTAAATAAACTAAAATAAACTAAAATAAACTGAAATAAACTTAAATAAACTTAAGTAAACTTAAATAAACTTAAATAAACTTAAATAAACTCAAATAAACTTAAATAAACTAAAACAAACTGAAATAAACTAAATTAAAATTAAAGAAATTGAAATAAATTAAAATAAATTGAAATAAACTGAAATAAATTAAACTAATCTAGAATCATCTAAAATAAACTAAGATAAACTAAAATAAAATGAAATAAACTAAAATAAACTAAAATAAACTAAAATAAACTAAAATAAACTAAAATAAACTGAAATAAACCAAATAAACTAAAATAAACAAGAATAAACTGAAATAAACTAAAATAAACTAAAATAAACTAAAACAAATTGAAATAAACTACAATAATTTAAAATAAACTGAAATAAACTAAAATAATCTAAAATAAACTAAAATAAACTAAAATAAACTAAAATAAACTAAAATAAACTAAAATAAACTAAAATAAACTAAAATAAACTAAAATAAACTAAAATAAACTAAAATAAACTAAAATAAACTAAAATAAGCTAAAATAAACTAAAATAAACTAAAATAAACTAAAATAAACTAAAATAAATTAAAATAATCTAAAATAAACTAAAATAAACTAAAAAAACTAAAAGTAAACTAAAATAAACAAAAATAATCTAAAATAAATTAAAATAAATCAAAATAAACTAAAATAAACTAAAATAAACTAAAATAAACTAAAATAAACTGAAATAAACTAAAATAAACTAAAATAAACTAAAATAAACTGAAATAGACTAAAATAAACTAAAATAATCTAAAATAAACTAAAATAAACTAAAATAAACTTAAATAAACTAAAATGAACTGAAATAAACTAAAGCAAACTGAAATAAACTTAAATAAACTGAAATGAACTAGAATAAATTAAAGCAAACTGAAATAAACTATATTAAAATTAAATAAACTAAAATAAACTAAAATAAACTAAAATAAACTAAAATAAACTAAAATAAACTAAAATAAACTAAAATAAACTAAAATAAACTAAAATAAACTAAAATAAACTAAAATAAACTAAAATAATCTAAAATAAACTAAAATAAACTTAAATAAACTAAAATAAACTTAAATAAACTTAAATAAACTTAAATAAACTTAAATAAACTTAAATAAACTCAAATAAACTTAAATAAACTTAAATAAATTTAAATAAACTAAAATGAACTGAAATAAACTAAAGCAAACTGAAATAAACTTAAATAAACTGAAATGAACTAGAATAAATTAAAGCAAACTGAAATAAACTAAATTAAAATTAAATAAACTAAAATAAACTAAAATAAACTAAAATAAACTAAAATAAACTAAAATAAACTAAAATAAACTAAAATAAACTAAAATAAACTAAAATAAACTAAAATAAACTAAAATAAACTAAAATAATCTTAAATAAACTAAAATAAACTAAAATAAACTGAAATTAACTTAAATAAACTTAAGTAAACTTAAATAAACTTAAATAAACTTAAATAAACTCAAATAAACTTAAATAAACTAAAACAAACTGAAATAAACTAAATTAAAATTAAAGAAATTGAAATAAATTAAAATAAATTGAAATAAACTGAAATAAATTAAACTAATCTAGAATCATCTAAAATAAACTAAGATAAACTAAAATAAAATGAAATAAACTAAAATAAACTAAAATAAACTAAAATAAACTAAAATAAACTAAAATAAACTGAAATAAACCAAATAAACTAAAATAAACAAGAATAAACTGAAATAAACTAAAATAAACTAAAATAAACTAAAACAAATTGAAATAAACTACAATAATTTAAAATAAACTGAAATAAACTAAAATAATCTAAAATAAACTAAAATAAACTAAAATAAACTAAAATAAACTAAAATAAACTAAAATAAACTAAAATAAACTAAAATAAACTAAAATAAACTAAAATAAACTAAAATAAACTAAAATAAACTAAAATAAGCTAAAATAAACTAAAATAAACTAAAATAAACTAAAATAAACTAAAATAAATTAAAATAATCTAAAATAAACTAAAATAAACTAAAAAAACTAAAAGTAAACTAAAATAAACAAAAATAATCTAAAATAAATTAAAATAAATCAAAATAAACTAGAATAAACTAAAATAAACTAAAATAAACTAAAATAAACTAAAATAAACTGAAATAAACTAAAATAAACTAAAATAAACTAAAATAAACTGAAATAAACTAAAATAATCTAAAATAAACTAAAATAAACTAAAATAAACTTAAATAAACTAAAATGAACTGAAATAAACTAAAGCAAACTGAAATAAACTTAAATAAACTGAAATGAACTAGAATAAATTAAAGCAAACTGAAATAAACTAAATTAAAATTAAATAAACTAAAATAAACTAAAATAAACTAAAATAAACTAAAATAAACTAAAATAAACTAAAATAAACTAAAATAAACTAAAATAAACTAAAATAAACTAAAATAAACTAAAATAAACTAAAATAATCTAAAATAAACTAAAATAAACTTAAATAAACTAAAATAAACTTAAATAAACTTAAATAAACTTAAATAAACTTAAATAAACTTAAATAAACTCAAATAAACTTAAATAAACTTAAATAAATTTAAATAAACTAAAATGAACTGAAATAAACTAAAGCAAACTGAAATAAACTTAAATAAACTGAAATGAACTAGAATAAATTAAAGCAAACTGAAATAAACTAAATTAAAATTAAATAAACTGAAATAAACTAAAATAAATTGAAATAAACTACAATAAACAAGCACTTTTAAGTATTTATTTAAGCTTTTAAAATTTTTTGAACGTATTATTGAATTTTAAAAATTAAATATAAAAAGTTTAATGAAATTTTTTAAAACTTATTAAAAAATGTTTAAAAAAATTTGAAAAGCTTTTAAAACTTAATAAAATTATAAATTAAACCTTAAAAAATTATTAAAAATCCTTAAAACTATTTTTAAAGACGTTTAAATATTTTTAAATTGATAATTATTGAAAATAATTCAAATTTGGTGTTGAAAATTTTTTAAATCATTCTAAAGCATTTAAATAATCTTTTCGAGGACTTTTAAGTGATTTATTTAAACTTTTAAAATTTTTTAAACGTAGAATTGAATTTTAAAAATTAAATATAAAAAGTTTAATGAAATTTTTTAAAACTTATTTAAAAATGTTTAAAAAAATTTGAAAAGCTTTTAAAACTTAATAAAATTATAAATTAAACCTTAACAAATTAATAAAAAGACTTAAAACCTTTTTTAAAGACGTTTAAATATTTTTAAATTGATAATTATTAAAAATAATTCAAATTTTGTGTTAAAATTTTTTTAAATCATTCCAAAGCATTTAAATAATCTTTTCAAGCACTTTTAAGTAATTCATTTGTACTTTTAAACTGTTTTAAACAAATTATTAAATTTTAAAATTTAAATATAAATAGTTTGATAAAATTTTTTTAAAGTTATTAAAAAATTTTTTAAAAAATTTGAAAAACTTTTAAAACTTAATAAAATTATAAATTAAACTTAAAAAAATTATTAGAAATGCTTTAAACTGTTTTTAAAGACGTTTAATTATTTTTAAATTGATAATTATTAAAAATAATTCAAATCTTGTGTTACAAATTTTTTAAATCATTCCAAAGCATTTAAATAATCTTTTCAAGCACTTTTAAATAATTCATTTGTACTTTTAAAATTTTTTAAACAAATTATTGAATTTTAAAAATTAAATATAATTAGTTTAATGAAATTTTTTAAAACTTATTAAAAAATGTTTAAAAAAATTTGAAAAGCTTTTAAAACTCAATAAAATTATAAATTAAACTTTAACAAATTAATTAAAAATTAAACTAAAAAAAACTTAAATGAACTAAAATAAACCGAAACATACTACGAGAAACTGAAATAAGCAAGAATAAACAAAAACACACTAAAGTAAACTAAATTGAACTAAAGTAAACTAAAATAAACAAAAATAAACTAAAATAAATTAAAATAAATCAAAATAAACTAAAATAAACTAAAATAAACTAAAATAAACTAAAATAAACTAAAATAAACTAAAATAAACTAAAATAAACTAAAATAAACTAAAATAAACTAAAATAAACTAAAATAAACTAAAATAAACTAAAATAAACTAAAATAAACTAAAATAAACTAAAATAAACTAAAATAAATTAAAATAAACTAAAATAAACTAAAATAAACTAAAATAAACTAAAATAAACTAAAATAAACTAAAATAAACTAAAATAAACTAAAACAAATTGAAATAAACTACAATAATTTAAAATAAAGTGAAATAAACTAAAATAATCTAAAATAAACTAAAATAAACTAAATTAAATTGAAATAAACTAAAATAAACTAAAATAAACTAAAATAAACTAAAATAAACTAAAATAAACTAAAATAAACTAAAATAAACTAAAATAAACTAAAATAAACTAAAATAAACTAAAATAAACTAAAATAAACTAAAATAAACTAAATTAAACTAAAATAAACTAAAATAAAAACTAAAATAAACTAAAATGAACTAAAATAAACTAAAATAAACTAAAATAAACTAAAATAAACTAAAATAAACTAAAATAAACTAAAATAAACTAAAATAAACTAAAATAAACTAAAATAAACTAAAATAAACTAAAATAAACTAAAATAAACTAAAATAAACTAAAATAAACTAAAATAAACTAAAATAAACTAAAATAAACTAAAATAAACTAAAATAAACTAAAATAAACTAAAATAAACTAAAATAAACTAAAATAAACTAAAATAAACTAAATTAAACTAAAAAAAACTTAAATGAACTAAAATAAACCGAAACAAACTACGAGAAACTGAAATAAGCAAGAATAAACAAAAACACACTAAAGTAAACTAAATTGAACTAAAGTAAACTAAAATAAACAAAAATAAACTAAAATAAATTAAAATAAATCAAAATAAACTAAAATAAACTAAAATAAACTAAAATAAACTAAAATAAACTAAAATAAACTAAAATAAACTAAAATGAAATAAACTAAAATAAACTTACATTACCTAAAATAAACTGAAATAAAATAAATGATACTAAATTAAACTAAAAAAAACTTAAATGAACTAAAATAAACCGAAACATACTACGAGAAACTGAAATAAGCAAGAATAAACAAAAACACACTAAAGTAAACTAAATTGAACTAAAGTAAACTAAAATAAACAAAAATAAACTAAAATAAATTAAAATAAATCAAAATAAACTAAAATAAACTAAAATAAACTAAAATAAACTAAAATAAACTAAAATAAACTAAAATAAACTGAAATAAACTAAAATAAACTAAAATAAACTAAAATAAACTAAAATAAACTAAAATAAACTAAAATGAACTAAAATAAACTAAAATAAACTAAGATAAATTAAAATAAACTAAAATAAACTAAAATAAACTAAAACAAATTGAAATAAACTACAATAATTTAAAATAAACTGAAATAAACTAAAATAATCTAAAATAAACTAAAATGAACTAAAATAAACTAAATTAAATTGAAATAAACCAAAATAAACCAAAATAAACTAAAATAAATCAAAATAAACTAAAATAAACGAAAATAAACTAAAATAAACTAAAATAAACTAAAATAAACTAAAATAAACTAAAATAAACTAAAATAATCTTAAATAAACTAAAATAAACTAAAATAAACTGAAATAAACTTAAATAAACTTAAGTAAACTTAAATAAACTTAAATAAACTCAAATAAACTTAAATAAACTTAAATAAACTAAAATAAACTGAAATAAACTAAAGCAAACTGAAATAAACTTAAATAAATTGAAATAAACTAGAATAAATTAACGCAAACTGAAATAAACTAAATTAAAATTAACTAAACTGAAATAAACTAAAATAAATTGAAATAAACTACAATAAACTAAAATAAACTGAAATAAACTGAAATAATCTGAAATAAACTAAAATAAACTAAAATAAACTAAAATAAACTAAAATAAACTGAAATAAACCAAATAAACTAAAATAAACAAGAATAAACTGAAATAAACTAAAATAAACTAAAATAAACTAAAATAAACTAAAATAAACTGAAATAAACTAAAGCAAACTGAAATAAACTTAAATAAATTGAAATGAACTAGAATAAATTAACGCAAACTGAAATAAACTAAATTAAAATTAACTAAACTGAAATAAACTAAAATAAATTGAAATAAACTACAATAAACTAAAATAAACTGAAATAAACTAAAATAAACTAAAATAAACTAAAATAAACTAAAATAAACTAAAATAAACTAAAATGAACTAAAATAAACTAAAATAAACTAAGATAAATTAAAATAAACTAAAATAAACTAAAATAAACTAAAACAAATTGAAATAAACTACAATAATTTAAAATAAACTGAAATAAACTAAAATAATCTAAAATAAACTAAAATGAACTAAAATAAACTAAATTAAATTGAAATAAACCAAAATAAACCAAAATAAACTAAAATAAATCAAAATAAACTAAAATAAACGAAAATAAACTAAAATAAACTAAAATAAACTAAAATAAACTAAAATAAACTAAAATAAACTAAAATAATCTTAAATAAACTAAAATAAACTAAAATAAACTGAAATAAACTTAAATAAACTTAAGTAAACTTAAATAAACTTAAATAAACTCAAATAAACTTAAATAAACTTAAATAAACTAAAATAAACTGAAATAAACTAAAGCAAACTGAAATAAACTTAAATAAATTGAAATAAACTAGAATAAATTAACGCAAACTGAAATAAACTAAATTAAAATTAACTAAACTGAAATAAACTAAAATAAATTGAAATAAACTACAATAAACTAAAATAAACTGAAATAAACTGAAATAATCTGAAATAAACTAAAATAAACTAAAATAAACTAAAATAAACTAAAATAAACTGAAATAAACCAAATAAACTAAAATAAACAAGAATAAACTGAAATAAACTAAAATAAACTAAAATAAACTAAAATAAACTAAAATAAACTGAAATAAACTAAAGCAAACTGAAATAAACTTAAATAAATTGAAATGAACTAGAATAAATTAACGCAAACTGAAATAAACTAAATTAAAATTAACTAAACTGAAATAAACTAAAATAAATTGAAATAAACTACAATAAACTAAAATAAACTGAAATAAACTGAAATAAACTGAAATAAACTGAAATAAACTAAAATAATCTAAAATAAACTAAAATAAACTGAAATAAACCAAATAAACTAAAATAAACAAGAATAAACTGAAATAAACTAAAATAAACTAAAATAAACTAAAATAAACTAAAATAAACTAAAATAAACTAAAATAAATTGAAATAAACTACAATAATTTAAAATAAACTGAAATAAACTAAAATAATCTAAAATAAACTAAAATAAACTAAAATAAATTAAAATAAACTAAAATAAACTAAAATAAACTAAAATAAACTAAAACAAATTGAAATAAACTACAATAATTTAAAATAAACTGAAATAAACTAAAATAATCTAAAATAAACTAAAATAAACTAAATTAAATTGAAATCAACTAAAATAAACTAAAATAAACTAAAATAAACTAAAATAAACTAAAATAAACTAAAATAAACTAAAATAAACTAAAATAAACTAAAATAAACTAAAATAAACTAAAATAAACTAAAATAAACTAAAATAAACTAAAATAAACTAAAATAAACTAAAATAAACTAAAATAAACTAAATTAAACTAAAATAAACTAAAATATAAACTAAAATAAACTAAAATGAACTAAAATAAACTAAAATAAACTAAAATAAACTAAAATAAACTAAAATAAACTAAAATAAACTAAAATAAACTAAAATAAACTAAAATAAACTAAAATAAACTAAAATAAACTAAAATAAACTAAAATAACCTAAAATAAACTAAAATAAACTAAAATAAACTAAAATAAACTAAAATAAACTAAAATAAACTAAAATAAACTAAAATAATCTAAAATAAACTAAAATAAACTAAAATAAACTAAAATAAACTAAAATAAACTAAATTAAACTAAAAAAAACTTAAATGAACTAAAATAAACCGAAACAAACTACGAGAAACTGAAATAAGCAAGAATAAACAAAAACACACTAAAGTAAACTAAATTGAACTAAAGTAAACTAAAATAAACAAAAATAAACTAAAATAAATTAAAATAAATCAAAATAAACTAAAATAAACTAAAATAAACTAAAATAAACTAAAATAAACTAAAATGAAATAAACTAAAATAAACTTACATTACCTAAAATAAACTGAAATAAAATAAATGATACTAAATTAAACTAAAAAAAACTTAAATGAACTAAAATAAACCGAAACATACTACGAGAAACTGAAATAAGCAAGAATAAACAAAAACACACTAAAGTAAACTAAATTGAACTAAAGTAAACTAAAATAAACAAAAATAAACTAAAATAAATTAAAATATTTCAAAATAAACTAAAATAAACTAAAATAAACTAAAATAAACTAAAATAAACTAAAATAAACTAAAATAAACTAAAATAAACTAAAATAAACTAAAATAAACTAAAATAAACTAAAATAAACTAAAATAAATTAAAATAAACTAAAATAAATTAAAATAAACTAAAATAAACTAAAATAAACTAAAACAAATTGAAATAAACTACAATAATTTAAAATAAACTGAAATAAACTAAAATAATCTAAAATAAACTAAAATAAACTAAAATAAACTAAATTAAATTGAAATAAACTAAAATAAACCAAAATAAACAAAAATAAATCAAAATAAACTAAAATAAACTAAAATAAACTAAAATAAACTAAAATAAACTAAAATAAACTAAAATAATCTTAAATAAACTAAAATAAACTAAAATAAACTGAAATAAACTTAAATAAACTTAAGTAAACTTAAATAAACTTAAATAAACTTAAATAAACTTAAATAAACTTAAATAAACTTAAATAAACTCAAATAAACTTAAATAAACTTAAATAAACTAAAATAAACTGAAATAAACTAAAGCAAACTGAAATAAACTTAAATAAATTGAAATGAACTAGAATAAATTAACGCAAACTGAAATAAACTAAATTAAAATTAACTAAACTGAAATAAACTAAAATAAATTGAAATAAACTACAATAAACTAAAATAAACTGAAATAAACTGAAATAAACTGAAATAAACTAAAATAAACTAAAATAAACTAAAATAAACTGAAATAAACCAAATAAACTAAAATAAACAAGAATAAACTGAAATAAACTAAAATAAACTAAAATAAACTAAAATAAACTGAAATAAACTAAAATAATCTAAAATAAACTAAAATAAACTAAAATGAAATAAACTAAAATAAACTAACATTACCTAAAATAAACTGAAATAAAATAAATGATACTAAATTAAACTAAAAAAAACTTAAATGAACTAAAATAAACCGAAACATACTACGAGAAACTGAAATAAGCAAGAATAAACAAAAACACACTAAAGTAAACTAAATTGAACTAAAGTAAACTAAAATAAACAAAAATAAACTAAAATAAATTAAAACAAATCAAAATAAACTAAAATAAACTAAAATAAAATAAAATAAACTAAAATAAACTAAAATAAACTAAAATAAACTAAAATAAACTAAAATAAACTAAAATAAACTAAATTAAACTAAAATAAACTAAAATAAACTAAAATAAACTAAAATAAACTTAAATAAACTTAAATAAACTAAAATAAACTAAAATAAACTAAAATAAACTAAAATAAACTAAAATAAACTAAAATAAACTAAAATAAACTAAAATAAACTAAAATAAACTAAAATAAACTAAAATAAACTAAAATAAAAAAAAATAAACTAAAATAAACTAAAATAAACTAAAATAAACTAAAATAAACTAAAATAAACTGAAATAAACTAAAATAAACTAAAATAAACTAAAATAAACTAAAATAAACTAAAATAAACTAAAATAAACTAAAATAAACTAAAATAAACTAAAATAAACTAAAATAAACTAAAATAAACTAAAATAAACTAAAATAAACTAAAATAAACTAAAATAAACTAAAATAAACTAAAATAAACTAAAATAAACTAAAATAAACTAAAATAAACTAAAATAAACTAAAATGAAATAAACTAAAATAAACTAACATAACCTAAAATAAACTGAAATAAAATAAATGATACTAAATTAAACTATAAAAAACTTAAATGAACTAAAATAAACCGAAACAAACTACGAGAAACTGAAATAAGCAAGAATAAACAAAAACACACTAAAGTAAACTAAATTGAACTAAAGTAAACTAAAATAATCAAAAATAAACTAAAATAAATTAAAATAAATCAAAATAAACTAAAATAAACTAAAATAAACTAAAATAAACTAAAATAAACTAAAATAATCTAAAATAAACTAAAATAAACTAAAATAAACTAAAATAAACTAAAATAAACTAAAATAAACTAAAATAAACTAAAATAAACTAAAATAAACTAAAATAAACTAAAATAAACTAAAATAAACTAAAATAAACTAAAATAAACTAAAATAAACTAAAATAAACTAAAATAAACTAAAATAAACTAAAATAAACTAAAATAAACTAAAATAAAAAAAAATAAACTAAAATAAACTAAAATAAACTAAAATAAACTAAAATAAACTAAAATAAACTGAAATAAACTAAAATAAACTAAAATAAACTAAAATAAACTAAAATAAACTAAAATAAACTAAAATAAACTAAAATAAACTAAAATAAACTAAAATAAACTAAAATAAACTAAAATAAACTAAAATAAACTAAAATAAACTAAAATAAACTAAAATAAACTAAAATAAACTAAAATAAACTAAAATAAACTAAAATAAACTAAAATAAACTAAAATAAACTAAATTAAACTAAAAAAAACTTAAATGAACTAAAATAAACCGAAACAAACTACGAGAAACTGAAATAAGCAAGAATAAACAAAAACACACTAAAGTAAACTAAATTGAACTAAAGTAAACTAAAATAAACAAAAATAAACTAAAATAAATTAAAATAAATCAAAATAAACTAAAATAAACTAAAATAAACTAAAATAAACTAAAATAAATTAAAATAAACTAAAATAAACTAAAATAAACTAAAATAAACTAAAATAAACTAAAATAAACTAAAATAAACTAAAATAAACTAAAATAAACTAAAATAAACTAAAATAAACTAAAATAAACTAAAATAAACTAAAATAAACTAAAATAAACTAAAATAAACTAAAATAAACTAAAATAAACTAAAATAAATTAAAATAAACTAAAATAAACTAAAATAAACTAAAACAAATTGAAATAAACTACAATAATTTAAAATAAACTGAAATAAACTAAAATAATCTAAAATAAACTAAAATAAACTAAATTAAATTGAAATAAACTAAAATAAACCAAAATAAATCAAAATAAATCAAAATAAACTAAAATAAACTAAAATAAACTAAAATAAACTAAAATAAACTAAAATAAACTAAAATAAACTAAAATAATCTTAAATAAACTAAAATAAACTAAAATAAACTGAAATAAACTTAAATAAACTTAAGTAAACTTAAATAAACTTAAATAAACTTAAATAAACTTAAATAAACTTAAATAAACTTAAATAAACTTAAATAAACTCAAATAAACTTAAATAAACTTAAATAAACTAAAATAAACTGAAATAAACTAAAGCAAACTGAAATAAACTTAAATAAATTGAAATGAACTAGAATAAATTAACGCAAACTGAAATAAACTAAATTAAAATTAACTAAACTGAAATAAACTAAAATAAATTGAAATAAACTACAATAAACTAAAATAAACTGAAATAAACTGAAATAAACTGAAATAAACTAAAATAAACTAAAATAAACTAAAATAAACTGAAATAAACCAAATAAACTAAAATAAACAAGAATAAACTGAAATAAACTAAAATAAACTAAAATAAACTAAAATAAACTAAAATAAACTAAAATAAACTGAAATAAACTAAAGCAAACTGAAATAAACTTAAATAAATTGAAATGAACTAGAATAAATTAACGCAAACTGAAATAAACTAAATTAAAATTAACTAAACTGAAATAAACTAAAATAAATTGAAATAAACTACAATAAACTAAAATAAACTGAAATAAACTGAAATAAACCAAATAAACTAAAATAAACAAGAATAAACTGAAATAAACTAAAATAAACTAAAATAAACTAAAATAAACTAAAATAAACTAAAATAAACTAAAATAAACTAAAATAAATTGAAATAAACTACAATAATTTAAAATAAACTGAAATAAACTAAAATAATCTAAAATAAACTAAAATAAACTAAAATATACTAAATTAAATTGAAATAAACTAAAATAAACCAAAATAAACTAAAATAAACTAAAATAAACTAAAATAAACTAAAAAAACTAAAATAAACTAAAATAAACTAAAATAAATTAAAATAAACTAAAATAAACTAAAATAAACTAAAATAAAATCAAATAAACTAAAATAAACTAAAATAAACTAAAATAAACTAAAATAAACTAAAATAAACTAAAAAAAACTAAAATAAACTATAATAAACTAAAATGAACAAAAAAAAATTTAATAAACGAAAATAAACTAAAATAAACTAAAATAAACTAAAATAAACTAAAATAAACCAAAATAAACTAAAATAAACTAAAATAAACTAAAATAAACTAAAATAAACTAAAATAAACTAAAATAAACTAAAATAAACTAAAATGAAATAAACTAAAATAAACTAAAATGAAATAAACTAAAATAAACTAAAATAAACTAAAATAAACTAAAATAAACTAAAATAAACTAAAATAAACTAAAATAAACTAAAATAAACTAAAATAAACTAAAATAAACTAAAATAAACTAAAATAAACTAAAATAAACTAAAATAAACTAAAATAAACTAAAATAAACTAAAATAAATTGAAATAAACTACAATAATTTAAAATAAACTGAAATAAACTAAAATAATCTAAAATAAACTAAAATAAACTAAAATATACTAAATTAAATTGAAATAAACTAAAATAAACCAAAATAAACTAAAATAAACTAAAATAAACTAAAATAAACTAAAAAAACTAAAATAAACTAAAATAAACTAAAATAAATTAAAATAAACTAAAATAAACTAAAATAAACTAAAATAAAATCAAATAAACTAAAATAAACTAAAATAAACTAAAATAAACTAAAATAAACTAAAATAAACTAAAAAAAACTAAAATAAACTATAATAAACTAAAATGAACAAAAAAAAATTTAATAAACGAAAATAAACTAAAATAAACTAAAATAAACTAAAATAAACTAAAATAAACCAAAATAAACTAAAATAAACTAAAATAAACTAAAATAAACTAAAATAAACTAAAATAAACTAAAATAAACTAAAATAAACTAAAATGAAATAAACTAAAATAAACTAAAATGAAATAAACTAAAATAAACTAAAATAAACTAAAATAAACTAAAATAAACTAAAATAAACTAAAATAAACTAAAATAAACTAAAATAAACTAAAATAAACTAAAATAAACTAAAATAAACTAAAATAAACTAAAATAAACTAAAATAAACTAAAATAAATTAAAATAAACTAAAATAAACTAAAATAAACTAAAATAAATTAAAATAAACTAAAATAAACTAAAATAAACTAAAATAAACTAAAACAAATTGAAATAAACTACAATAATTTAAAATAAACTGAAATAAACTAAAATAATCTAAAATAAACTAAAATAAACTAAATTAAATTGAAATAAACTAAAATAAACTAAAATAAACTAAAATAAACTAAAATAAACTAAAATAAACTAAAATAAACTAAAATAAACTAAAATAAACTAAAATAAACTAAAATAAACTAAAATAAACTAAAATAAACTAAAATAAACTAAAATAAACTAAAATAAACTAAAATAAACTAAAATAAACTAAAATAAACTAAAATAAATTAAAATAAACTAAAATAAACTAAAATAAACTAAAACAAATTGAAATAAACTACAATAATTTAAAATAAACTGAAATAAACTAAAATAATCTAAAATAAACTAAAATAAACTAAAATAAACTAAAATAAACTAAAATAAACTAAAATAAACTAAAATAATCTTAAATAAACTAAAATAAACTAAAATAAACTGAAATAAACTTAAATAAACTTAAGTAAACTTAAATAAACTTAAATAAACTTAAATAAACTTAAATAAACTTAAATAAACTTAAATAAACTCAAATAAACTTAAATAAACTTAAATAAACTAAAATAAACTGAAATAAACTAAAGCAAACTGAAATAAACTTAAATAAATTGAAATGAACTAGAATAAATTAACGCAAACTGAAATAAACTAAATTAAAATTAACTAAACTGAAATAAACTAAAATAAATTGAAATAAACTACAATAAACTAAAATAAACTGAAATAAACTGAAATAAACTGAAATAAACTAAAATAAACTAAAATAAACTAAAATAAACTGAAATAAACCAAATAAACTAAAATAAACAAGAATAAACTGAAATAAACTAAAATAAACTAAAATAAACTAAAATAAACTAAAATAAACTAAAATAAACTGAAATAAACTAAAGCAAACTGAAATAAACTTAAATAAATTGAAATGAACTAGAATAAATTAACGCAAACTGAAATAAACTAAATTAAAATTAACTAAACTGAAATAAACTAAAATAAATTGAAATAAACTACAATAAACTAAAATAAACTGAAATAAACTGAAATAAACTGAAATAAACTAAAATAAACTAAAATAAACTAAAATAAACTGAAATAAACCAAATAAACTAAAATAAACAAGAATAAACTGAAATAAACTAAAATAAACTAAAATAAACTAAAATAAACTAAAATAAACTAAAATAAATTGAAATAAACTACAATAATTTAAAATAAACTGAAATAAACTAAAATAATCTAAAATAAACTAAAATAAACTAAAATATACTAAATTAAATTGAAATAAACTAAAATAAACCAAAATAAACTAAAATAAACTAAAATAAACTAAAATAAACTAAAAAAACTAAAATAAACTAAAATAAACTAAAATAAATTAAAATAAACTAAAATAAACTAAAATAAACTTAAATAAAATCAAA
Organism: Lagria hirta; assembly: GCA_947359425.1. NCBI lineage: Eukaryota > Metazoa > Arthropoda > Insecta > Coleoptera > Tenebrionidae > Lagria > Lagria hirta. Next base: position 29,047,418 of record OX375794.1, read on the forward strand.
TGAACTAAAATAAACTAAAATAAACTAAAATAAACTAAAATAAACTAAAATAAACTAAAATAAACTAAAATAAACTAAAAAAAACTAAAATAAACTATAATAAACTAAAATGAACAAAAAAAAATTTAATAAACGAAAATAAACTAAAATAAACTAAAATAAACTAAAATAAACCAAAATAAACTAAAATAAACTAAAATAAACTAAAATAAACTAAAATAAACTAAAATGAAATAAACTAAAATAAACTAAAATGAAATAAACTAAAATAAACTAAAATAAACTAAAATAAACTAAAATAAACTAAAATAAACTAAAATAAACTAAAATAAACTAACATTACCTAAAATAAACTGAAATAAAATAAATGATACTAAATTAAACTAAAAAAAACTTAAATGAACTAAAATAAACCGAAACATACTACGAGAAACTGAAATAAGCAAGAATAAACAAAAACACACTAAAGTAAACTAAATTGAACTAAAGTAAACTAAAATAAACAAAAATAAACTAAAATAAAATTAAAATAAATCAAAATAAACTAAAATAAACTAAAATAAACTAAAATAAACTAAAATAAACTAAAATAAACTAAAATAAACTAAAATAAACTAAAATAAACTAAAATAAACTAAAATAAACTAAAATAAACTAAAATAAACTAAAATAAACTAAAATAAACTAAAATAAACTAAAATAAACTAAAATAAACTAAAATAAACTAAAATAAACTAAAATAAACTAAAATAAACTAAAATAAACTAAAATTAACTAAAATAAACTAAAATAAATTAAAATAAACTAAAATAAACTAAAATAAACTAAAATAAACTAAAACAAATTGAAATAAACTACAATAATTTAAAATAAACTGAAATAAACTAAAATAATCTAAAATAAACTAAAATAAACTAAATTAAACTAAAATAAACTAAAATAAAAACTAAAATAAACTAAAATGAACTAAAATAAACTAAAATAAACTAAAATAAACTAAAATAAACTAAAATAAACTAAAATAAACTAAAATAAACTAAAATAAACTAAAATAAACTAAAATAAACTAAAATAAACTAAAATAAACTAAAATAAACTAAAATAAACTAAAATAAACTAAAATAAACTAAAATAAACTAAAATAAACTAAAATAAACTAAAATAAACTAAAATAAACTAAAATAAACTAAAATAAACTAAATTAAACTAAAAAAAACTTAAATGAACTAAAATAAACCGAAACAAACTACGAGAAACTGAAATAAGCAAGAATAAACAAAAACACACTAAAGTAAACTAAATTGAACTAAAGTAAACTAAAATAAACAAAAATAAACTAAAATAAATCAAAATAAACTAAAATAAACTAAAATAAACTAAAATAAACTAAAATAAACTAAAATAAACTAAAATAAACTAAAATAAACTAAAATAAACTAAAATAAACTAAAATAAACTAAAATAAACTAAAATAAACTAAAATAAACTAAAATAAACTAAAATAAACTAAAATAAACTTAAATAAACTTAAATAAACTAAAATAAACTAAAATAAACTAAAATAAACTGAAATAAACTAAAATAAACTAAAATAAACTAAAATAAACTAAAATAAACTAAAATAAACTAAAATAAACTAAAATAAACTAAAATAAACTAAAATAAACTAAAATGAAATAAACTAAAATAAACTAACATAACCTAAAATAAACTGAAATAAAATAAATGATAATAAATTAAACTATAAAAAACTTAAATGAACTAAAATAAACCGAAACAAACTACGAGAAACTGAAATAAGCAAGAATAAACAAAAACACACTAAAGTAAACTAAATTGAACTAAAGTAAACTAAAATAATCAAAAATAAACTAAAATAAATTAAAATAAATCAAAATAAACTAAAATAAACTAAAATAAACTAAAATAAACTAAAATAAACTAAAATAAACTAAAATAAACTAAAACAATCTAAAATAAACTGAAATAAACTAAAATAAACTAAAATAAACTAAAATAAACTAAAATAAACTAAAATAAACTAAAATAAACTAAAATAAACTAAAATAAACTAAAATAAACTAAAATAATCTAAAATAAACTAAAATAAACTAAAATAAACTAAAATAAACTAAAATAAATTAAAATAAACTAAAATAAACTAAAATAAACTAAAACAAATTGAAATAAACTACAATAATTTAAAATAAACTGAAATAAACTAAAATAATCTAAAATAAACTAAAATAAACTAAAATAAACTAAATTAAATTGAAATAAACTAAAATAAACCAAAATAAACTAAAATAAATCAAAATAAACTAAAATAAACTAAAATAAACTAAAATAAACTAAAATAAACTAAAATAAACTAAAATAAACTAAAATAATCTTAAATAAACTAAAATAAACTAAAATAAACTGAAATAAACTTAAATAAACTTAAGTAAACTTAAATAAACTTAAATAAACTTAAATAAACTTAAATAAACTTAAATAAACTCAAATAAACTTAAATAAACTTAAATAAACTAAAATAAACTGAAATAAACTAAAGCAAACTGAAATAAACTTAAATAAATTGAAATGAACTAGAATAAACCGAAACATACTACGAGAAACTGAAATAAGCAAGAATAAACAAAAACACACTAAAGTAAACTAAATTGAACTAAAGTAAACTAAAATAAACAAAAATAAACTAAAATAAATTAAAATAAATCAAAATAAACTAAAATAAACTAAAATAAACTAAAATAAACTAAAATAAACTAAAATAAACTAAAATAAACTAAAATAAACTAAAATAAACTAAAATAAACTAAAATAAACTAAAATAAACTAAAATAAACTAAAATAAACTAAAATAAACTAAAATAAACTAAAATAAACTAAAATAAACTAAAATAAACTAAAATAAATTAAAATAAACTAAAATAAACTAAAATAAACTAAAACAAATTGAAATAAACTACAATAATTTAAAATAAACTGAAATAAACTAAAATAATCTAAAATAAACTAAATTAAATTGAAATAAACTAAAATAAACCAAAATAAACTAAAATAAATCAAAATAAACTAAAATAAACTAAAATAAACTAAAATAAACTAAAATAAACTAAAATAAACTAAAATAAACTAAAATAAACTAAAATAAACTAAAATAAACTAAAATAATCTTAAATAAACTAAAATAAACTAAAATAAACTGAAATAAACTTAAATAAACTTAAGTAAACTTAAATAAACTTAAATAAACTTAAATAAACTTAAATAAACTCAAATAAACTTAAATAAACTTAAATAAACTAAAATAAACTGAAATAAACTAAAGCAAACTGAAATAAACTTAAATAAATTGAAATGAACTAGAATAAATTAACGCAAACTGAAATAAACTAAATTAAAATTAACTAAACTGAAATAAACTAAAATAAATTGAAATAAACTACAATAAACTAAAATAAACTTAAATAAACTGAAATAAACTGAAATAAACTAAAATAAACTAAAATAAACTAAAATAAACTGAAATAAACCAAATAAACTAAAATAAACAAGAATAAACTGAAATAAACTAAAATAAACTAAAATAAACTAAAATAAACTAAAATAAACTAAAATAAACTAAAATAAACTAAAATAAACTAAAATAAACTAGAATAAATTGAAATAAACTACAATAATTTAAAATATACTGAAATAAACTAAAATAAACTAAAATAAACTAAAATAAACTAAAATAAACTAAAATAATCTAAAATAAACTAAAATAAACTAAAATAAACTAAAATAAACTAAAATAAACTAAAATAAACTGAAATAAACTAAAATAAACTAAAATAAACTAAAATAAACTAAAATAAACTAAAATAAACTAAAATAAACTAAAATAAACTAAAATAAACTAAAATAAAGTAAAATAAACTAAAATAAACTAAAATAAACTAAAATAAACTAAAAAAAACTAAAATAAACTAAAATAAACTAAAATAAACTAAAAAAAACTAAAATAAACTATAATAAACTAAAATGAACAAAAAAAAATTTAATAAACGAAAATAAACTAAAATAAACTAAAATAAACTAAAATAAACTAAAATAAACTAAAATGAAATAAACTAAAATAAACTAACATTACCTAAAATAAACTGAAATAAAATAAATGATACTAAATTAAACTAAAAAAAACTTAAATGAACTAAAATAAACCGAAACAAACTACGAGAAACTGAAATAAGCAAGAATAAACAAAAACACACTAGAGTAAACTAAATTGAACTAAAGTAAACTAAAATAAACAAAAATAAACTAAAATAAATTAAAATAAATCAAAATAAACTAAAATAAACTAAAATAAACTAAAATAAACTAAAATATACTAAAATAAACTAAAATAAACTAAAATAATCTTAAATAAACTAAAATAAACTAAAATAAACTGAAATAAACTTAAATAAACTTAAGTAAACTTAAATAAACTTAAATAAACTTAAATAAACTTAAATAAACTTAAATAAACTTAAATAAACTTAAATAAACTTAAATAAACTTAAATAAACTTAAATAAACTTAAATTAACTCAAATAAACTTAAATAAACTTAAATAAACTAAAATAAACTGAAATAAACTAAAGCAAACTGAAATAAACTTAAATAAATTGAAATGAACTAGAATAAATTAACGCAAACTGAAATAAACTAAATTAAAATTAAATAAACTGAAATAAACTAAAATAAATTGAAATAAACTACAATAAACTAAAATAAACTGAAATAAACTGAAATAAACTAAAATAAACTAAAATAAACTAAAATAAACTGAAATAAACCAAATAAACTAAAATAAACAAGAATAAACTGAAATAAACTAAAATAAACTAAAATAAACTAAAATAAACTAAAATAAACTAAAATAAATTGAAATAAACTACAATAATTTAAAATAAACTGAAATAAACTAAAATAATCTAAAATAAACTAAAATAAACTAGAATATACTAAATTAAATTGAAATAAACTAAAATAAACCAAAATAAACTAAAATAAACTAAAATAAACTAAAATAAACTAAAATAAACTAAAATAAACTAAAATAAACTAAAATAAACTAAAATAAACTAAAATAAACTAAAATAAACTAAAATAAACTAAAATAAACTAAAATAAACTAAAATAAACTAAAATAAACTAAAATAAACTAAAATAAACTAAAATAAACTAAAATAAACTAAAATAAACTAAAATAAACTAAAATAAACTAAAATAAACTAAAATAAACTAAAATAAACTAAAATAAACTAAAATAAACTAAAATAAACTAAAATAAACCAAAATAAACTAAAATAAATCAAAATAAACTAAAATAAACTAAAATAAACTAAAATAAACTAAAATAAACTAAAATAAACTAAAATAAACTAAAATAAACTAAAATAAACTAAAATAATCTTAAATAAACTAAAATAAACTAAAATAAACTGAAATAAACTTAAATAAACTTAAGTAAACTTAAATAAACTTAAATAAACTTAAATAAACTTAAATAAACTCAAATAAACTTAAATAAACTTAAATAAACTAAAATAAACTGAAATAAACTAAAGCAAACTGAAATAAACTTAAATAAATTGAAATGAACTAGAATAAATTAACGCAAACTGAAATAAACTAAATTAAAATTAACTAAACTGAAATAAACTAAAATAAATTGAAATAAACTACAATAAACTAAAATAAACTTAAATAAACTGAAATAAACTGAAATAAACTAAAATAAACTAAAATAAACTAAAATAAACTGAAATAAACCAAATAAACTAAAATAAACAAGAATAAACTGAAATAAACTAAAATAAACTAAAATAAACTAAAATAAACTAAAATAAACTAAAATAAACTAAAATAAACTAAAATAAACTAAAATAAACTAGAATAAATTGAAATAAACTACAATAATTTAAAATATACTGAAATAAACTAAAATAAACTAAAATAAACTAAAATAAACTAAAATAAACTAAAATAATCTAAAATAAACTAAAATAAACTAAAATAAACTAAAATAAACTAAAATAAACTAAAATAAACTGAAATAAACTAAAATAAACTAAAATAAACTAAAATAAACTAAAATAAACTAAAATAAACTAAAATAAACTAAAATAAACTAAAATAAACTAAAATAAAGTAAAATAAACTAAAATAAACTAAAATAAACTAAAATAAACTAAAAAAAACTAAAATAAACTAAAATAAACTAAAATAAACTAAAAAAAACTAAAATAAACTATAATAAACTAAAATGAACAAAAAAAAATTTAATAAACGAAAATAAACTAAAATAAACTAAAATAAACTAAAATAAACTAAAATAAACTAAAATGAAATAAACTAAAATAAACTAAAATAAACTAAAATAAACTAAAATAAACTAAAATAAACTAAAATAAACTAAAATAAACTAAAATAAACTGAAATAAACTAAAATAAACTAAAATAAACTAAAATAAACTAAAATAAACTAAAATAAACTAAAATAAACTAAAATAAACTAAAATAAACTAAAATAAAGTAAAATAAACTAAAATAAACTAAAATAAACTAAAATAAACTAAAAAAAACTAAAATAAACTAAAATAAACTAAAATAAACTAAAAAAAACTAAAATAAACTATAATAAACTAAAATGAACAAAAAAAAATTTAATAAACGAAAATAAACTAAAATAAACTAAAATAAACTAAAATAAACTAAAATAAACTAAAATGAAATAAACTAAAATAAACTAACATTACCTAAAATAAACTGAAATAAAATAAATGATACTAAATTAAACTAAAAAAAACTTAAATGAACTAAAATAAACCGAAACAAACTACGAGAAACTGAAATAAGCAAGAATAAACAAAAACACACTAGAGTAAACTAAATTGAACTAAAGTAAACTAAAATAAACAAAAATAAACTAAAATAAATTAAAATAAATCAAAATAAACTAAAATAAACTAAAATAAACTAAAATAAACTAAAATATACTAAAATAAACTAAAATAAACTAAAATAATCTTAAATAAACTAAAATAAACTAAAATAAACTGAAATAAACTTAAATAAACTTAAGTAAACTTAAATAAACTTAAATAAACTTAAATAAACTTAAATAAACTTAAATAAACTTAAATAAACTTAAATAAACTTAAATTAACTCAAATAAACTTAAATAAACTTAAATAAACTAAAATAAACTGAAATAAACTAAAGCAAACTGAAATAAACTTAAATAAATTGAAATGAACTAGAATGAATTAACGCAAACTGAAATAAACTAAATTAAAATTAAATAAACTGAAATAAACTAAAATAAATTGAAATAAACTACAATAAACTAAAATAAACTGAAATAAACTGAAATAAACTAAAATAAACTAAAATAAACTAAAATAAACTGAAATAAACCAAATAAACTAAAATAAACAAGAATAAACTGAAATAAACTAAAATAAACTAAAATAAACTAAAATAAACTAAAATATACTAAAATAAATTGAAATAAACTACAATAATTTAAAATAAACTGAAATAAACTAAAATAATCTAAAATAAACTAAAATAAACTAGAATATACTAAATTAAATTGAAATAAACTAAAATAAACCAAAATAAACTAAAATAAACTAAAATAAACTAAAATAAACTAAAATAAACTAAAATAAACTAAAATAAACTAAAATAAACTAAAATAAACTAAAATAAACTAAAATAAACTAAAATAAACTAAAATAAACTAAAATAAACTAAAATAAACTAAAATAAACTAAAATAAACTAAAATAAACTAAAATAAACTAAAATAAACTAAAATAAACTAAAATAAACTAAAATAAACTAAAATAAACTAAAATAAACTAAAATAAACTAAAATAAACTAAAATAAACTAAAATAAACTAAAATAAACTAAAATAAACTAAAATAAACTAAAATAATCTAAAATAAACTAAAATAAACGAAAATAAACTAAAATAAACTAAAATAAACTAAAATAAACTAAAATAAACTAAAATGAAATAAACTAAAATAAACTAACATTACCTAAAATAAACTGAAATAAAATAAATGATACTAAATTAAACTAAAAAAAACTTAAATGAACTAAAATAAACCGAAACAAACTACGAGAAACTGAAATAAGCAAGAATAAACAAAAACACACTAAAGTAAACTAAATTGAACTAAAGTAAACTAAAATAAACAAAAATAAACTAAAATAAATTAAAATAAATCAAAATAAACTAAAATAAACTAAAATAAACTAAAATAAACTAAAATATACTAAAATAAACTAAAATAAACTAAAATAATCTTAAATAAACTAAAATAAACTAAAATAAACTGAAATAAACTTAAATAAACTTAAGTAAACTTAAATAAACTTAAATAAACTTAAATAAACTTAAATAAACTTAAATAAACTTAAATAAACTTAAATAAACTAAAATAAACTGAAATAAACTAAAGCAAACTGAAATAAACTTAAATAAATTGAAATGAACTAGAATAAATTAACGCAAACTGAAATAAACTAAATTAAAATTAAATAAACTGAAATAAACTAAAATAAATTGAAATAAACTACAATAAACTAAAATAAACTGAAATAAACTGAAATAAACTAAAATAAACTAAAATAAACTAAAATAAACTGAAATAAACCAAATAAACTAAAATAAACAAGAATAAACTGAAATAAACTAAAATAAACTAAAATAAACTAAAATAAACTAAAATAAACTAAAATAAATTGAAATAAACTACAATAATTTAAAATAAACTGAAATAAACTAAAATAATCTAAAATAAACTAAAATAAACTAGAATATACTAAATTAAATTGAAATAAACTAAAATAAACCAAAATAAACTAAAATAAACTAAAATAAACTAAAATAAACTAAAATAAACTAAAATAAACTAAAATAAACTAAAATAAACTAAAATAAACTAAAATAAACTAAAATAAACTAAAATAAACTAAAATAAACTAAAATAAACTAAAATAAACTAAAATAAACTAAAATAAACTAAAATAAACTAAAATAAACTAAAATAATCTTAAATAAACTAAAATAAACTAAAATAAACTGAAATAAACTTAAATAAACTTAAGTAAACTTGAATAAACTTAAATAAACTTAAATAAACTCAAATAAACTTAAATAAACTAAAACAAACTGAAATAAACTAAATTAAAATTAAAGAAATTGAAATAAATTAAAATAAACTAAAATAAACTGAAATAAACTGAAATAAACTAAAATAAACTAAAATAAACTAAAATAAACTGAAATAAACCAAATAAACTAAAATAAACAAGAATAAACTGAAATAAACTAAAATAAACTAAAATAAACTAAAATAAACTAAAATAAATTGAAATAAACTACAATAATTTAAAATAAACTGAAATAAACTAAAATAATCTAAAATAAACTAAAATAAACTAGAATATACTAAATTAAATTGAAATAAACTAAAATAAACCAAAATAAACTAAAATAAACTAAAATAAACTAAAATAAACTAAAATAAACTAAAATAAACTAAAATAAACTAAAATAAACTAAAATAAACTTAAATAAACTAAAATAAACTAAAATAATCTAAAATAAACTAAAATAAACTAAAATAAACTAAAATAAACTAAAATAAACTAAAATAAACTAAAATAAACTAAAATAAACTAAAATAAACTAAAATAAACTAAAATAAACTAAAATAAACTAAAATAAACTAAAATAAACTAAAATAAACTAAAATAAACTAAAATAATCTTAAATAAACTAAAATAAACTAAAATAAACTGAAATAAACTTAAATAAACTTAAGTAAACTTAAATAAACTTAAATAAACTTAAATAAACTCAAATAAACTTAAATAAACTAAAACAAACTGAAATAAACTAAATTAAAATTAAAGAAATTGAAATAAATTAAAATAAATTGAAATAAACTGAAATAAATTAAACTAATCTAGAATCATCTAAAATAAACTAAGATAAACTAAAATAAAATGAAATAAACTAAAATAAACTAAAATAAACTAAAATAAACTAAAATAAACTGAAATAAACCAAATAAACTAAAATAAACAAGAATAAACTGAAATAAACTAAAATAAACTAAAATAAACTAAAACAAATTGAAATAAACTACAATAATTTAAAATAAACTGAAATAAACTAAAATAATCTAAATTAAACTAAAATAAACTAAATTAAATTGAAATAAACTAAAAAAACCAAAATAAACTAAAATAAACTAAAATAAACTAAAATAAACTAAAATAAACTAAAATAAACTAAAATAAATTAAAATAAACTAAAATAAACTAAAATAAACTAAAATAAACTAAAATAAACTAAAATAAACTAAAATAAACTAAAATAAACTAAAATAAACTAAAAAAAACTAAAATAAACTAAAATAAACTAAAATAAACTAAAATAAACTAAAATAAACTAAAATAAACTAAAATAAGCTAAAATAAACTAAAATAAACTAAAATAAACTAAAATAAATTAAAATAAACTAAAATAAACTAAAATAAACTAAAAAAACTAAAATAAACTAAAATAAACTAAAATAAATTAAAATAAACTAAAATAAACTAAAATAAAATCAAATAAACTAAAATAAACTAAAATAAACTAAAATAAACTAAAATAAACTAAAATAAACTAAAATAAACTAAAATAAACTAAAATAAACTAAAATAAACTAAAATAAACTAAAATAAACTAAACAAAACTAAAATAAACTAAAATAAACTAAAATGAACAAAAAAAAATTTAATAAACGAAAATAAACTAAAATAAACTAAAATAAACTAAAATAAACTAAAATAAACTAAAATAAACTAAAATAAACTAAAATAAACTAAAATAAACTAAAATAAACTAAAATAAACTAAAATAAACTAAAATAAACTAAAATAAACTAAAATAATCTTAAATAAACTAAAATAAACTAAAATAAACTGAAATAAACTTAAATAAACTTAAGTAAACTTAAATAAACTTAAATAAACTTAAATAAACTTAAATAAACTTAAATAAACTCAAATAAACTTAAATAAACTAAAACAAACTGAAATAAACTAAATTAAAATTAAATAAATTGAAATAAATTAAAATAAATTGAAATAAACTGAAATAAGCTAAACTAATCTAGAATCATCTAAAATAAACTAAGATAAACTAAAATAAAATGAAATAAACTAAAATAAACTAAAATAAACTAAAATAAACTAAAATAAACTAAAATAAACTAAAATAAACTAAAATAAACTAAAATAAACTAAAATAAACTAAAATAAACAAAAATAAACTAAAATAAATTAAAATTAAATCAAAATAAACTAAAATAAACTAAAATAAACTAAAATAAACTAAAATAAACTAAAATAAACTAAAATAATCTTAAATAAACTAAAATAAACTAAAATAAACTGAAATAAACTTAAATAAACTTAAGTAAACTTAAATAAACTTAAATAAACTTAAATAAACTTAAATAAACTTAAATAAACTTAAATAAACTTAAATAAACTCAAATAAACTTAAATAAACTAAAACAAACTGAAATAAACTAAATTAAAATTAAATAAATTGAAATAAATTAAAATAAATTGAAATAAACTAAACTAATCTAGAATCATCTAAAATAAACTAAGATAAACTAAAATAAAATGAAATAAACTAAAATAAACTAAAATAAACTAAAATAAACTAAAATAAACTGAAATAAACCAAATAAACTAAAATAAACAAGAATAAACTGAAATAAACTAAAATAAACTAAAATGAAATAAAACAAATTGAAATAAACTACAATAATTTAAAATAAACTGAAATAAACTAAAATAATCTAAAATAAACTAAAATAAACTAAAATAAACTAAATTAAATTGAAATAAACTAAAATAAACCAAAATAAACTAAAATAAACTAAAATAAACTAAAATAAACTAAAATAAACTAAAATAAACTAAAATAAACTAAAATAAACTAAAATAAACTAAAATAAACTAAAATAAACTAAAATAAAAAAAAATAAACTAAAATAAACTAAAATAAACTAAAATAAACTAAAATAAACTAAAATAAACTGAAATAAACTAAAATAAACTAAAATAAACTAAAATAAACTAAAATAAACTAAAATAAACTAAAATAAACTAAAATAAACTAAAATAAACTAAAATAAACTAAAATGAAATAAACTAAAATAAACTAACATAACCTAAAATAAACTAAAATAAACTAAAATAAACTAAAATAAACTAAAATAAACTAAAATAAACTAAAATAAACTAAAATAAACTAAAATAAACTAAAATAAACTAAAATAAACTAAAATAAATTAAAATAAATCAAAATAATCTTAAATAAACTAAAATAAACTAAAATAAATTGAAATAAACTTAAATAAACTTAAGTAAACTTAAATAAACTTAAATAAACTTAAATAAACTTAAATAAACTCAAATAAACTTAAATAAACTAAAACAAACTGAAATAAACTAAATTAAAATTAAATAAATTGAAATAAATTAAAATAAATTGAAATAAACTGAAATAAACTAAACTAATCTAGAATCATCTAAAATAAACTAAGATAAACTAAAATAAAATGAAATAAACTAAAATAAACTAAAATAAACTAAAATAAACTAAAATAAACTGAAATAAACCAAATAAACTAAAATAAACAAGAATAAACTGAAATAAACTAAAATAAACTAAAATGAAATAAAACAAATTGAAATAAACTACAATAATTTAAAATAAACTGAAATAAACTAAAATAATCTAAAATAAACTAAAATAAACTAAAATAAACTAAATTAAATTGAAATAAACTAAAATAAACCAAAATAAACTAAAATAAACTAAAATAAACTAAAATAAACTAAAATAAACTAAAATAAACTTAAATAAACTTAAATAAACTAAAATAAACTAAAATAAACTAAAATAAACTAAAATAAACTAAAATAAACTAAAATAAACTAAAATAAACTAAAATAAACTAAAATAAAAAAAAATAAACTAAAATAAACTAAAATAAACTAAAATAAACTAAAATAAACTGAAATAAACTAAAATAAACTAAAATAAACTAAAATAAACTAAAATAAACTAAAATAAACTAAAATGAACTAAAATAAACTAAAATAAACTAAAATAAACTAAAATGAAATAAACTAAAATAAACTAACATAACCTAAAATAAACTGAAATAAAATAAATGATACTAAATTAAACTAAAAAAAACTTAAATGAACTAAAATAAACCGAAACAAACTACGAGAAACTGAAATAAGCAAGAGTTTATATTGAGTCGCCGTACGAAATAGACGTGTTTATGAGTGCTCGCGATTAATTACTAACTATTCTTGTTATTTCTACCAGAAGTTTGTGATTCACATCTTGTTTGCCTAACTAAAACTAAAATAAACAAAAATAAACTAAAATAAATTAAAATAAATCAAAATAAACTAAAATAAACTAAAATAAACTAAAATAAACTAAAATAAACTAAAATAATCTAAAATAAACTAAAATAAACTAAAATAAACTAAAATAAACTAAAATAAACTAAAATAAACTAAAATAAACTAAAATAAACTAAAATAAACTAAAATAAACTAAAACAAACTAAAATAAACTAAAATAAACTAAAATAAACTAAAATAAACTAAAATAAACTAAAATAAACTAAAATAAACTAAAATAAACTAAAATAAACTAAAATAAACTAAAATAAACTAAAATGAAATAAACTAAAATAAACTAACATTACCTAAAATAAACTGAAATAAAATAAATGATACTAAATTAAACTAAAAAAAACTTAAATGAACTAAAATAAACCGAAACAAACTACGAGAAACTGAAATAAGCAAGAATAAACAAAAACACACTAAAGTAAACTAAATTGAACTTAAGTAAACTAAAATAAACAAAAATAAACTAAAATAAATTAAAATAAATCAAAATAAACTAAAATAAACTAAAATAAACTAAAATAAACTAAAATAAACTAAAATAAACTAAAATAAACCAAAATAAACTAAAATAAACTAAAATAAACTAAAATAAACTAAAATAAACTAAAATAAACTAAAATAAACTAAAATAAACTAAAATAAACTAAAATAAACTAAAATAAACTAAAATAAACTAAAATAAACTAAAATAAACTAAAATAAACTAAAATGAAATAAACTAAAATAAACTAACATTACCTAAAATAAACTGAAATAAAATAAATGATACTAAATTAAACTAAAAAAAACTTAAATGAACTAAAATAAACCGAAACAAACTACGAGAAACTGAAATAAGCAAGAATAAACAAAAACACACTAAAGTAAACTAAATTGAACTTAAGTAAACTAAAATAAACAAAAATAAACTAAAATAAATTAAAATAAATCAAAATAAACTAAAATAAACTAAAATAAACTAAAATAAACTAAAATAAACTAAAATAAACTAAAATAAACTAAAATAAACTAAAATAAACTAAAATAAACTAAAATAAACTAAAATAAACTAAAATAAACTAAAATAAACTAAAATAAACTAAAATAAAAAAAAATAAACTAAAATAAACTAAAATAAACTAAAATAAACTAAAATAAACTAAAATAAACTAAAATAAACTAAAATAAACTAAAATAAACTAAAATAAACTAAAATGAAATAAACTAAAATAAATTAAAATAAATCAAAATAAACTAAAATAAACTAAAATAAAATAAAATAAACTAAAATAAACTATAATAAACTAAAATGAACAAAAAAAAATTTAATAAACGAAAATAAACTTAAATAAACTTAAATAAACTAAAATAAACTAAAATAAACTAAAATAAACTAAAATAAACTAAAATAAACTAAAATAAACTAAAATAAACTAAAATAAACTAAAATAAACTAAAATAAACTGAAATAAACTAAAATAATCTAAAATAAACTAAAATAAACTAAAATAAACTAAAATAAACTAAAATAAACTAAAATAAACTAAAATAAACTAAAATAAACTAAAATAAACTAAAATAAACTAAAATAAACTAAAATAAACTTAAATAAACTTAAATAAACTAAAATAAACTAAAATAAACTAAAATAAACTAAAATAAACTAAAATAAACTAAAATAAACTAAAATAAACTAAAATAAACTAAAATAAACTAAAATAAACTAAAATAAACTAAAATAAACTAAAATAAACTAAAATGAAATAAACTAAAATAAACTAACATAACCTAAAATAAACTGAAATAAAATAAATGATAATAAATTAAACTATAAAAAACTTAAATGAACTAAAATAAACCGAAACAAACTACGAGAAACTGAAATAAGCAAGAATAAACAAAAACACACTAAAGTAAACTAAATTGAACTAAAGTAAACTAAAATAATCAAAAATAAACTAAAATAAATTAAAATAAATCAAAATAAACTAAAATAAACTAAAATAAACTAAAATAAACTAAAATAAACTAAAACAATCTAAAATAAACTGAAATAAACTAAAATAAACTAAAATAAACTAAAATAAACTAAAATAAACTAAAATAAACTAAAATAAACTAAAATAAACTAAAATAAACTAAAATAAACTAAAATAAAAAAAAATAAACTAAAATAAACTAAAATAAACTAAAATAAACTAAAATAAACTAAAATAAACTAAAATAAACTAAAATAAACTAAAATAAACTAAAATAAACTAAAATGAAATAAACTAAAATAAATTAAAATAAATCAAAATAAACTAAAATAAACTAAAATAAAATAAAATAAACTAAAATAAACTATAATAAACTAAAATGAACAAAAAAAAATTTAATAAACGAAAATAAACTTAAATAAACTTAAATAAACTAAAATAAACTAAAATAAACTAAAATAAACTAAAATAAACTAAAATAAACTAAAATAAACTAAAATAAACTAAAATAAACTAAAATAAACTAAAATAAACTGAAATAAACTAAAATAATCTAAAATAAACTAAAATAAACTAAAATAAACTAAAATAAACTAAAATAAACTAAAATAAACTAAAATAAACTAAAATAAACTAAAATAAACTAAAATAAACTAAAATAAACTAAAATAAACTTAAATAAACTTAAATAAACTAAAATAAACTAAAATAAACTAAAATAAACTAAAATAAACTAAAATAAACTAAAATAAACTAAAATAAACTAAAATAAACTAAAATAAACTAAAATAAACTAAAATAAACTAAAATAAACTAAAATGAAATAAACTAAAATAAACTAACATAACCTAAAATAAACTGAAATAAAATAAATGATAATAAATTAAACTATAAAAAACTTAAATGAACTAAAATAAACCGAAACAAACTACGAGAAACTGAAATAAGCAAGAATAAACAAAAACACACTAAAGTAAACTAAATTGAACTAAAGTAAACTAAAATAATCAAAAATAAACTAAAATAAATTAAAATAAATCAAAATAAACTAAAATAAACTAAAATAAACTAAAATAAACTAAAATAAACTAAAACAATCTAAAATAAACTGAAATAAACTAAAATAAACTAAAATAAACTAAAATAAACTAAAATAAACTAAAATAAACTAAAATAAACTAAAATAAACTAAAATAAACTAAAATAAACTAAAATAAACTAAAATAAACTAAAATAAACTAAAATAAACTAAAATAAACTAAAATAAACTAAAATAAACTAAAATAAACTAAAATAAACTAAAATAAACTAAAATAAACTTAAATAAACTAAAATAAACTAAAATAAACTAAAATAAACTAAAATAAATTAAAATAAACTATAATAAACTAGAATCAACAAAAAAAAATTTAATAAACGAAAATAAACTAAAATAAACTAAAATAAACTAAAATAAACTAAAATAAAAAAAAATAAACTAAAATAAACTAAAATAAACTAAAATAAACTAAAATAAACTAAAATAAACTAAAATAAACTAACATTACCTAAAATAAACTGAAATAAAATAAATGATACTAAATTAAACTAAAAAAAACTTAAATGAACTAAAATAAACCGAAACATACTACGAGAAACTGAAATAAGCAAGAATAAACAAAAACACACTAAAGTAAACTAAATTGAACTAAAGTAAACTAAAATAAACAAAAATAAACTAAAATAAATTAAAATAAATCAAAATAAACTAAAATAAACTAAAATAAACTAAAATAAACTAAAATAAACTAAAATAAACTAAAATAAACTAAAATAAACTAAAATAAACTAAAATAAACTAAAATAAACTAAAATAAACTAAAATAAACTAAAATAAACTAAAATAAACTAAAATAAACTAAAATAAACTAAAATAAACTAAAATAAACTAAAATAAACTAAAATAAACTAAAATAAACTAAAATAAATTAAAATAAACTAAAATAAACTAAAATAAACTAAAACAAATTGAAATAAACTACAATAATTTAAAATAAACTGAAATAAACTAAAATAATCTAAAATAAACTAAAATAAACTAAATTAAATTGAAATAAACTAAAATAAACCAAAATAAACTAAAATAAACTAAAATAAACTAAAATAAACTAAAATAAACTAAAATAAACTAAAATAAACTAAAATAAACTAAAATAAACTAAAATAAACTAAAATAAACTAAAATAAACTAAAATAAACTAAAATAAACTAAATTAAACTAAAAAAAACTTAAATGAACTAAAATAAACCGAAACAAACTACGAGAAACTGAAATAAGCAAGAATAAACAAAAACACACTAAAGTAAACTAAATTGAACTAAAGTAAACTAAAATAAACAAAAATAAACTAAAATAAATTAAAATAAATCAAAATAAACTAAAATAAACTAAAATAAACTAAAATAAACTAAAATAAACTAAAATAAACTAAAATAAACTAAAATAAACTAAAATGAAATAAACTAAAATAAACTTACATTACCTAAAATAAACTGAAATAAAATAAATGATACTAAATTAAACTAAAAAAAACTTAAATGAACTAAAATAAACCGAAACATACTACGAGAAACTGAAATAAGCAAGAATAAACAAAAACACACTAAAGTAAACTAAATTGAACTGAAGTAAACTAAAATAAACAAAAATAAACTAAAATAAATTAAAATAAATCAAAATAAACTAAAATAAACTAAAATAAATTAAAATAAACTAAAATAAACTAAAATAAACTAAAATAAACTAAAATAAACTAAAATAAACTAACATTACCTAAAATAAACTGAAATAAAATAAATGATACTAAATTAAACTAAAAAAAACTTAAATGAACTAAAATAAACCGAAACATACTACGAGAAACTGAAATAAGCAAGAATAAACAAAAACACACTAAAGTAAACTAAATTGAACTAAAGTAAACTAAAATAAACAAAAATAAACTAAAATAAATTAAAATAAATCAAAATAAACTAAAATAAACTAAAATAAACTAAAATAAACTAAAACAAATTGAAATAAACTACAATAATTTAAAATAAACTGAAATAAACTAAAATAATCTAAAATAAACTAAAATAAACTAAAATAAACTAAAATAAACTAAATTAAATTGAAATAAACTAAAATAAACCAAAATAAACTAAAATAAATCAAAATAAACTAAAATAAACTAAAATAAACTAAAATAAACTAAAATAAACTAAAATAAACTAAAA
This sequence comes from Lagria hirta, assembly GCA_947359425.1. Classification (NCBI taxonomy): domain Eukaryota; kingdom Metazoa; phylum Arthropoda; class Insecta; order Coleoptera; family Tenebrionidae; genus Lagria; species Lagria hirta. The sequence continues at coordinate 29,066,207 of OX375794.1, forward strand.
TAATCTTAAATAAACTAAAATAAACTAAAATAAACTGAAATAAACTTAAATAAACTTAAGTAAACTTAAATAAACTTAAATAAACTTAAATAAACTTAAATAAACTTAAATAAACTCAAATAAACTTAAATAAACTTAAATAAACTAAAATAAACTGAAATAAACTAAAGCAAACTGAAATAAACTTAAATAAATTGAAATGAACTAGAATAAATTAACGCAAACTGAAATAAACTAAATTAAAATTAACTAAACTGAAATAAACTAAAATAAATTGAAATAAACTACAATAAACTAAAATAAACTGAAATAAACTGAAATAAACTGAAATAAACTAAAATAAACTAAAATAAACTAAAATAAACTGAAATAAACCAAATAAACTAAAATAAACAAGAATAAACTGAAATAAACTAAAATAAACTAAAATAAACTAAAATAAACTAAAATAAACTAAAATAAACTAAAATAAATTGAAATAAACTACAATAATTTAAAATAAACTGAAATAAACTAAAATAATCTAAAATAAACTAAAATAAACTAAAATATACTAAATTAAATTGAAATAAACTAAAATAAACCAAAATAAACTAAAATAAACTAAAATAAACTAAAATAAACTAAAATAAACTAAAATAAACTAAAATAAACTAAAATAAACTAAAATAAACTAAAATAAACTAAAATAAACTAAAATAAACTAAAATAAACTAAAATAAACTAAAATAAACTAAAATAAGCTAAAATAAACTAAAATAAACTAAAATAAACTAAAATAAACTAAAATAAACTAAAATAAACTAAAATAAACTAAAATAAACTAAAATAAACTAAAATAAACTAAAATAAACTAAAATAAACTAAAATAAACTAAAAAAAACTAAAATAAACTATAATAAACTAAAATAAACTATAATAAACTAAAATGAACAAAAAAAAATTTAATAAACGAAAATAAACTAAAATAAACTAAAATAAACTAAAATAAACTAAAATAAACTAAAATAAACTAAAATAAACCAAAATAAACTAAAATAAACTAAAATAAACTAAAATAAACTAAAATAAACTAAAATAAACTAAAATAAACTAAAATGAAATAAACTAAAATAAACTAACATTACCTAAAATAAACTGAAATAAAATAAATGATACTAAATTAAACTAAAAAAAACTTAAATGAACTAAAATAAACCGAAACAAACTACGAGAAACTGAAATAAGCAAGAATAAACAAAAACACACTAAAGTAAACTAAATTGAACTTAAGTAAACTAAAATAAACAAAAATAAACTAAAATAAATTAAAATAAATCAAAATAAACTAAAATAAACTAAAATAAACTAAAATAAACTAAAATAAACTAAAATAAACTAAAATAAACTAAAATAAACTAAAATAAACTAAAATAAACTAAAATAAACTAAAAAAAACCAAAATAAACTAAAATAAACTAAAATAAACTAAAATAATCTAAAATAAACTAAAATAAACTAAAATAAACTAAAATAAACTAAAATAAACTAAAATAAACTAAAATAATCTAAAATAAACTAAAATAAACTAAAATAAACTAAAATAAACTAAAATAAACTAAAATAAACTAAAATAAACTGAAATAAACTAAAATAAACTAAAATAAACTAAAATAAACTAAAATAAACTAAAATAAACTAAAATAAACTAAAATAAACTAAAATAAACTAAAATAAACTAAAATAAATTAAAATAAACTAAAATAAACTAAAATAAACTAAAAAAAACTAAAATAAACTATAATAAACTAAAATGAACAAAAAAAAATTTAATAAACGAAAATAAACTAAAATAAACTAAAATAAACTAAAATAAACTGAAATAAAAAAAAATAAACTAAAATAAACTAAAATAAACTAAAATAAACTAAAATAAACTAAAATAAACTAAAATAAACTAAAATAAACTAAAATAAACTAAAATAAACTAAAATGAAATAAACTAAAATAAACTAACATTACCTAAAATAAACTGAAATAAAATAAATGATACTAAATTAAACTAAAAAAAACTTAAATGAACTAAAATAAACCGAAACAAACTACGAGAAACTGAAATAAGCAAGAATAAACAAAAAGACACTAAAGTAAACTAAATTGAACTAAAGTAAACTAAAATAAACAAAAATAAACTAAAATAAATTAAAATAAATCAAAATAAACTAAAATAAACTAAAATAAACTAAAATAAACTAAAATATACTAAAATAAACTAAAATAAACTAAAATAATCTTTAAAATAAACTAAAATAAACTAAAATAAACTAAAATAATCTTAAATAAACTAAAATAAACTAAAATAAACTGAAATAAACTTAAATAAACTTAAGTAAACTTAAATAAACTTAAATAAACTTAAATAAACTCAAATAAACTTAAATAAACTAAAACAAACTGAAATAAACTAAATTAAAATTAAAGAAATTGAAATAAATCAAAATAAATTGAAATAAACTGAAATAAATTAAACTAATCTAGAATCATCTAAAATAAACTAAGATAAACTAAAATAAAATGAAATAAACTAAAATAAACTAAAATAAACTAAAATAAACTAAAATAAACTAAAATAAACTAAAATAAACTGAAATAAACCAAATAAACTAAAATAAACAAGAATAAACTGAAATAAACTAAAATAAACTAAAATAAACTAAAACAAATTGAAATAAACTACAATAATTTAAAATAAACTGAAATAAACTAAAATAATCTAAAATAAACTAAAATAAACTATATTAAATTGAAATAAACTAAAAAAACCAAAATAAACTAAAATAAACTAAAATAAACTAAAATAAACTAAAATAAACTAAAATAAACTAAAATAAACTAAAAAAACTAAAATAAACTAAAATAAACTAAAATAAATTAAAATAAACTAAAATAAACTAAAATAAACTAAAATAAACTAAAATAAAATCAAATAAACTAAAATAAACTAAAATAAACTAAAATAAATTAAAATAAACTAAAATAAACTAAAATAAACTAAAATAAACTAAAATAAACTAAAATAAACTAAAATAAACTAAAATAAACTAAAATAAACTAAAATAAACTAAAATAAACTAAACAAAACTAAAATAAACTAAAATAAACTAAAATGAACAAAAAAAAATTTAATAAACGAAAATAAACTAAAATAAACTAAAATAAACTAAAATAAACTAAAATAAACTGAAATAAACTAAAATAAACTAAAATAAACTAAAATAAACTTAAATAAACTAAAATAAAAAAAAATTAACTAAAATAAACTAAAATAAACTTAAATAAACTAAAATAAACTAAAATAAACTAAAATAAACTAAAATAAACCAAAATAAACTAAAATAAACTAAAATAAACTAAAATAAACTAAAATAAACTAAAATAAACTAAAATGAAATAAACTAAAATAAACTAACATTACCTAAAATAAACTGAAATAAAATAAATGATACTAAATTAAACTAAAAAAAACTTAAATGAACTAAAATAAACCGAAACAAACTACGAGAAACTGAAATAAGCAAGAATAAACAAAAACACACTAAAGTAAACTAAATTGAACTTAAGTAAACTAAAATAAACAAAAATAAACTAAAATAAACTAAAATAAATCAAAATAAACTAAAATAAACTAAAATAAACTAAAATATACTAAAATAAACTAAAATAAACTAAAATAAACTAAAATAAACTAAAATAAACTAAAATAAACTAAAATAAACTAAAATAAACTAAAATAAACTAAAATAAACTAAAATAAACTTAAATAAACTAAAATAAACTAAAATAAACTAAAATAAACTAAAATAAACTAAAATAAACTAAAATAAACTAAAATAAACTAAAATAAACTAAAATAAACTAAAATAAACTAAAATAAACTAAAATAAACTTAAGTAAACTAAAATAAACTAAAATAAACTAAAATAAACTAAAATAAACTAAAATAAACTAAAATAAACTAAAATAAACTAAAATAAACTAAAATAAATTAAAATAAACTAAAATAAACTGAAATAAACTAAAATAAACTAAAATAAACTAAAATAAACTAAAATAAACTAAAATAAACTAAAATAAACTAAAATAAATTAAAATAAACTAAAATAAACTAAAATAAACTAAAATAAACTAAAATAAACTAAAATAAACTAAAATAAACTAAAATAAACTAAAATAAACTAAAATAAACTAAAATAAACTAAAATAAACTAAAATGAAATAAACTAAAATAAACTAACATTACCTAAAATAAACTGAAATAAAATAAATGATACTAAATTAAACTAAAAAAAACTTAAATGAACTAAAATAAACCGAAACAAACTTAAATAAACTTAAGTAAACTTAAATAAACTTAAATAAACTTAAATAAACTCAAATAAACTTAAATAAACTAAAACAAACTGAAATAAACTAAATTAAAATTAAAGAAATTGAAATAAATTAAAATAAACTAAAATAAACTGAAATAAACTGAAATAAACTAAAATAAACTAAAATAAACTAAAATAAACTGAAATAAACCAAATAAACTAAAATAAACAAGAATAAACTGAAATAAACTAAAATAAACTAAAATAAACTAAAATAAACTAAAATAAATCAAAATAAACTAAAATAAACTAAAATAAACTAAAATATACTAAAATAAACTAAAATAAACTAAAATAAACTAAAATAAACTAAAATAAACTAAAATAAACTAAAATAAACTAAAATAAACTAAAATAAACTAAAATAAACTAAAATAAACTTAAATAAACTAAAATAAACTAAAATAAACTAAAATAAACTAAAATAAACTAAAATAAACTAAAATAAACTAAAATAAACTAAAATAAACTAAAATAAACTAAAATAAACTAAAATAAACTAAAATAAACTAAAATAAACTAAAATAAACTAAAATAAACTTAAGTAAACTAAAATAAACTAAAATAAACTAAAATAAACTAAAATAAACTAAAATAAACTAAAATAAACTAAAATAAACTAAAATAAATTAAAATAAACTAAAATAAACTGAAATAAACTAAAATAAACTAAAATAAACTAAAATAAACTAAAATAAACTAAAATAAACTAAAATAAATTAAAATAAACTAAAATAAACTAAAATAAACTAAAATAAACTAAAATAAACTAAAATAAACTAAAATAAACTAAAATAAACTAAAATAAACTAAAATAAACTAAAATAAACTAAAATAAACTAAAATGAAATAAACTAAAATAAACTAACATTACCTAAAATAAACTGAAATAAAATAAATGATACTAAATTAAACTAAAAAAAACTTAAATGAACTAAAATAAACCGAAACAAACTTAAATAAACTTAAGTAAACTTAAATAAACTTAAATAAACTTAAATAAACTCAAATAAACTTAAATAAACTAAAACAAACTGAAATAAACTAAATTAAAATTAAAGAAATTGAAATAAATTAAAATAAACTAAAATAAACTGAAATAAACTGAAATAAACTAAAATAAACTAAAATAAACTAAAATAAACTGAAATAAACCAAATAAACTAAAATAAACAAGAATAAACTGAAATAAACTAAAATAAACTAAAATAAACTAAAATAAATTGAAATAAACTACAATAATTTAAAATAAACTGAAATAAACTAAAATAATCTAAAATAAACTAAAATAAACTAGAATATACTAAATTAAATTGAAATAAACTAAAATAAACCAAAATAAACTAAAATAAACTAAAATAAACTAAAATAAACTAAAATAAACTAAAATAAACTAAAATAAACTAAAATAAACTAAAATAAACTAAAATAAACTAAAATAAACTAAAATAAACTAAAATAAACTAAAATAAACTAAAATAAACTAAAATAAACTAAAATAAACTAAAATAAACTAAAATAAACTAAAATAAACTAAAATAAACTAAAATAAACTAAAATAAACTAAAATAAACTAAAATAAACTAAAATAAACTAAAATAAACTAAAATAAACTAAAATAAACTAGAATAAACTAAAATAAACTAAAATAAACTAAAATAAACTAAAATAAACTAAAATAAACTAAAATAAACTAAAATAAACTAAAATAAACTAAAATAAACTAAAATAAACTAAAATAAACTAAAATAATCTTAAATAAACTAAAATAAACTAAAATAAACTGAAATAAACTTAAATAAACTTAAGTAAACTTAAATAAACTTAAATAAACTTAAATAAACTCAAATAAACTTAAATAAACTAAAACAAACTGAAATAAACTAAATTAAAATTAAAGAAATTGAAATAAATCAAAATAAATTGAAATAAACTGAAATAAATTAAACTAATCTAGAATCATCTAAAATAAACTAAGATAAACTAAAATAAAATGAAATAAACTAAAATAAACTAAAATAAAATAAAATAAACTAAAATAAACTGAAATAAACCAAATAAACTAAAATAAACAAGAATAAACTGAAATAAACTAAAATAAACTAAAATAAACTAAAACAAATTGAAATAAACTACAATAATTTAAAATAAACTGAAATAAACTAAAATAATCTAAAATAAACTAAAATAAACTAAATTAAATTGAAATAAACTAAAAAAACCAAAATAAACTAAAATAAACTAAAATAAACTAAAATAAACTAAAATAAACTAAAATAAACTAAAATAAACTAAAAAAACTAAAATAAACTAAAATAAACTAAAATAAATTAAAATAAACTAAAATAAACTAAAATAAACTAAAATAAACTAAAATAAAATCAAATAAACTAAAATAAACTAAAATAAACTAAAATAAACTAAAATAAACTAAAATAAACTAAAATAAACTAAAATAAACTAAAATAAACTAAAATAAGCTAAAATAAACTAAAATAAACTAAAATAAACTAAACAAAACTAAAATAAACTAAAATAAACTAAAATGAACAAAAAAAAATTTAATAAACGAAAATAAACTAAAATAAACTAAAATAAACTAAAATAAACTAAAATAAACTAAAATAAACTAAAATAAAAAAAAATAAACTAAAATAAACTAAAATAAACTAAAATAAACTAAAATAAACTAAAATAAACCAAAATAAACTAAAATAAACCAAAATAAACTAAAATAAACTAAAATAAACTAAAATAAACTAAAATAAACTAAAATAAACTAAAATGAAATAAACTAAAATAAACTAACATTACCTAAAATAAACTGAAATAAATTAAATGATACTAAATTAAACTAAAAAAAACTTAAATGAACTAAAATAAACCGAAACAAACTACGAGAAACTGAAATAAGCAAGAATAAACAAAAACACACTAAAGTAAACTAAATTGAACTTAAGTAAACTAAAATAAACAAAAATAAACTAAAATAAACTAAAATAAATCAAAATAAACTAAAATAAACTAAAATAAACTAAAATATACTAAAATAAACTAAAATAAACTAAAATAAACTAAAATAAACTAAAATAAACTAAAATAAACTAAAATAAACTAAAATAAACTAAAATAAACTAAAATAAACTTAAATAAACTAAAATAAACTAAAATAAACTAAAATAAACTAAAATAAACTAAAATAAACTAAAATAAACTAAAATAAACTAAAATAAACTAAAATAAACTAAAATAAACTAAAATAAACTAAAATAAACTAAAATAAACTTAAGTAAACTAAAATAAACTAAAATAAACTAAAATAAACTAAAATAAACTAAAATAAACTAAAATAAACTAAAATAAACTAAAATAAACTAAAATAAATTAAAATAAACTAAAATAAACTGAAATAAACTAAAATAAGCTAAAATAAACTAAAATAAACTAAAATAAACTAAAATAAACTAAAATAAATTAAAATAAACTAAAATAAACTAAAATAAACTAAAATAAACTAAAATAAACTAAAATAAACTAAAATAAACTAAAATAAACTAAAATAAACTAAAATAAACTAAAATAAACTAAAATAAACTAAAATGAAATAAACTAAAATAAACTAACATTACCTAAAATAAACTGAAATAAAATAAATGATACTAAATTAAACTAAAAAAAACTTAAATGAACTAAAATAAACCGAAACAAACTACGAGAAACTAAAATAAGCAAGAATAAACAAAAACACACTAAAGTAAACTAAATTGAACTAAAGTAAACTAAAATAAACAAAAATAAACTAAAATAAATTAAAATAAACTAAAATAAACTAAAATAAACTTAAATAAACTAAAATAAACTAAAATAAACTAAAATAAACTAAAATAAACTAAAACAAACTAAAATAAACTAAAATAAACTAAAATAAACTAAAATAAACTAAAATAAACTAAAATAAACTAAAATAAACTAAAATAAACTAAAATAAACTAAAATAAACTAAAATAAACTAAAATAAACTAAAATAAACTAAAATAAACTAAAATAAACTAAAATAAACTAAAATAAATTAAAATAAACTAAAATAAACTAAAATAAACTAAAATAAACTAAAATAAACTAAAATAAACTTAAGTAAACTAAAATAAACTAAAATAAACTAAAATAAACTAAAATAAACTAAAATAAACTAAAATAAACTAAAATAAACTAAAATAAATTAAAATAAACTAAAATAAACTGAAATAAACTAAAATAAACTAAAATAAACTAAAATAAACTAAAATAAACTAAGATAAACTAAAATAAATTAAAATAAACTAAAATAAACTAAAATAATCTAAAATAAACTAAAATAAACTAAAATAAAATAAAATAAACTAAAATAAACTAAAATAAACTAAAATAAACTAAAATAAACTAAAATAAACTAAAAAAAACTAAAATAAACTATAATAAACTAAAATGAACAAAAAAAAATTTAATAAACGAAAATAAACTAAAATAAACTAAAATAAACTAAAATAAACTAAAATAAACTAAAATAAACTAAAATAAACTAAAATAAACTAAAATAATCTAAAATAAACTAAAATAAACTAAAATAAACTAAAATAAACTAAAATAAACTAAAATAAACTAAAATAAACTAAAATAAACTGAAATAAACTAAAATAAACTAAAATAAACTAAAATAAACTAAAATAAACTAAAATAAACTAAAATAAACTAAAATAAACTAAAATAAACTAAAATAAATTAAAATAAACTAAAATAAACTAAAATAAACTAAAATAAACTAAAATAAACTAAAATAAGCTAAAATAAACTAAAATAAACTAAAATAAACTAAACAAAACTAAAATAAACTAAAATAAACTAAAATGAACAAAAAAAAATTTAATAAACGAAAATAAACTAAAATAAACTAAAATAAACTAAAATAAACTAAAATAAACTAAAATAAACTAAAATAAAAAAAAATAAACTAAAATAAACTAAAATAAACTAAAATAAACTAAAATAAACTAAAATAAACCAAAATAAACTAAAATAAACCAAAATAAACTAAAATAAACTAAAATAAACTAAAATAAACTAAAATAAACTAAAATAAACTAAAATGAAATAAACTAAAATAAACTAACATTACCTAAAATAAACTGAAATAAATTAAATGATACTAAATTAAACTAAAAAAAACTTAAATGAACTAAAATAAACCGAAACAAACTACGAGAAACTGAAATAAGCAAGAATAAACAAAAACACACTAAAGTAAACTAAATTGAACTTAAGTAAACTAAAATAAACAAAAATAAACTAAAATAAACTAAAATAAATCAAAATAAACTAAAATAAACTAAAATAAACTAAAATATACTAAAATAAACTAAAATAAACTAAAATAAACTAAAATAAACTAAAATAAACTAAAATAAACTAAAATAAACTAAAATAAACTAAAATAAACTAAAATAAACTTAAATAAACTAAAATAAACTAAAATAAACTAAAATAAACTAAAATAAACTAAAATAAACTAAAATAAACTAAAATAAACTAAAATAAACTAAAATAAACTAAAATAAACTAAAATAAACTAAAATAAACTAAAATAAACTAAAATAAACTTAAGTAAACTAAAATAAACTAAAATAAACTAAAATAAACTAAAATAAACTAAAATAAACTAAAATAAACTAAAATAAACTAAAATAAACTAAAATAAATTAAAATAAACTAAAATAAACTGAAATAAACTAAAATAAGCTAAAATAAACTAAAATAAACTAAAATAAACTAAAATAAACTAAAATAAATTAAAATAAACTAAAATAAACTAAAATAAACTAAAATAAACTAAAATAAACTAAAATAAACTAAAATAAACTAAAATAAACTAAAATAAACTAAAATAAACTAAAATAAACTAAAATAAACTAAAATGAAATAAACTAAAATAAACTAACATTACCTAAAATAAACTGAAATAAAATAAATGATACTAAATTAAACTAAAAAAAACTTAAATGAACTAAAATAAACCGAAACAAACTACGAGAAACTAAAATAAGCAAGAATAAACAAAAACACACTAAAGTAAACTAAATTGAACTAAAGTAAACTAAAATAAACAAAAATAAACTAAAATAAATTAAAATAAACTAAAATAAACTAAAATAAACTTAAATAAACTAAAATAAACTAAAATAAACTAAAATAAACTAAAATAAACTAAAACAAACTAAAATAAACTAAAATAAACTAAAATAAACTAAAATAAACTAAAATAAACTAAAATAAACTAAAATAAACTAAAATAAACTAAAATAAACTAAAATAAACTAAAATAAACTAAAATAAACTAAAATAAACTAAAATAAACTAAAATAAACTAAAATAAACTAAAATAAATTAAAATAAACTAAAATAAACTAAAATAAACTAAAATAAACTAAAATAAACTAAAATAAACTTAAGTAAACTAAAATAAACTAAAATAAACTAAAATAAACTAAAATAAACTAAAATAAACTAAAATAAACTAAAATAAACTAAAATAAATTAAAATAAACTAAAATAAACTGAAATAAACTAAAATAAACTAAAATAAACTAAAATAAACTAAAATAAACTAAGATAAACTAAAATAAATTAAAATAAACTAAAATAAACTAAAATAAACTAAAATAAACTAAAATAAACTAAAATAAAATAAAATAAACTAAAATAAACTAAAATAAACTAAAATAAACTAAAATAAACTAAAATAAACTAAAAAAAACTAAAATAAACTATAATAAACTAAAATGAACAAAAAAAAATTTAATAAACGAAAATAAACTAAAATAAACTAAAATAAACTAAAATAAACTAAAATAAACTAAAATAAACTAAAATAAACTAAAATAAACTAAAATAAACTAAAATAATCTAAAATAAACTAAAATAAACTAAAATAAACTAAAATAAACTAAAATAAACTAAAATAAACTAAAATAAACTAAAATAAACTGAAATAAACTAAAATAAACTAAAATAAACTAAAATAAACTAAAATAAACTAAAATAAACTAAAATAAACTAAAATAAACTAAAATAAACTAAAATAAATTAAAATAAACTAAAATAAACTAAAATAAACTAAAAAAAACTAAAATAAACTATAATAAACTAAAATGAACAAAAAAAAATTTAATAAACGAAAATAAACTAAAATAAACTAAAATAAACTAAAATAAACTGAAATAAAAAAAAATAAACTAAAATAAACTAAAATAAACTAAAATAAACTAAAATAAACTAAAATAAACTAAAATAAACTAAAATAAACTAAAATAAACTAAAATAAACTAAAATGAAATAAACTAAAATAAACTAACATTACCTAAAATAAACTGAAATAAAATAAATGATACTAAATTAAACTAAAAAAAACTTAAATGAACTAAAATAAACCGAAACAAACTACGAGAAACTGAAATAAGCAAGAATAAACAAAAAGACACTAAAGTAAACTAAATTGAACTAAAGTAAACTAAAATAAACAAAAATAAACTAAAATAAATTAAAATAAATCAAAATAAACTAAAATAAACTAAAATAAACTAAAATAAACTAAAATATACTAAAATAAACTAAAATAAACTAAAATAATCTTTAAAATAAACTAAAATAAACTAAAATAAACTAAAATAATCTTAAATAAACTAAAATAAACTAAAATAAACTGAAATAAACTTAAATAAACTTAAGTAAACTTAAATAAACTTAAATAAACTTAAATAAACTCAAATAAACTTAAATAAACTAAAACAAACTGAAATAAACTAAATTAAAATTAAAGAAATTGAAATAAATCAAAATAAATTGAAATAAACTGAAATAAATTAAACTAATCTAGAATCATCTAAAATAAACTAAGATAAACTAAAATAAAATGAAATAAACTAAAATAAACTAAAATAAACTAAAATAAACTAAAATAAACTAAAATAATCTAAAATAAACTGAAATAAACCAAATAAACTAAAATAAACAAGAATAAACTGAAATAAACTAAAATAAACTAAAATAAACTAAAACAAATTGAAATAAACTACAATAATTTAAAATAAACTGAAATAAACTAAAATAATCTAAAATAAACTAAAATAAACTAAATTAAATTGAAATAAACTAAAAAAACCAAAATAAACTAAAATAAACTAAAATAAACTAAAATAAACTAAAATGATCAAAAAAAAATTTAATAAACGAAAATAAACTAAAATAAACTAAAATAAACTAAAATAAACTAAAATAAACTAAAATAAACTAAAATAAACTAAAATAAACTAAAATAAACTAAAATAAAAAAAAATAAACTAAAATAAACTAAAATAAACTAAAATAAACTAAAATAAACTAAAATAAACTAAAATAAACTAAAATAAACCAAAATAAACTAAAATAAACTAAAATAAACTAAAATAAACTAAAATAAACTAAAATAAACTAAAATGAAATAAACTAAAATAAACTAACATTACCTAAAATAAACTGAAATAAAATAAATGATACTAAATTAAACTAAAAAAAACTTAAATGAACTAAAATAAACCGAAACAAACTACGAGAAACTGAAATAAGCAAGAATAAACAAAAACACACTAAAGTAAACTAAATTGAACTTAAGTAAACTAAAATAAACAAAAATAAACTAAAATAAACTAAAATAAATCAAAATAAACTAAAATAAACTAAAATAAACTAAAATATACTAAAATAAACTAAAATAAACTAAAATAAACTAAAATAAACTAAAATAAACTAAAATAAACTAAAATAAACTAAAATAAACTAAAATAAACTAAAATAAACTAAAATAAACTTAAGTAAACTAAAATAAACTAAAATAAACTAAAATAAACTAAAATAAACTAAAATAAACTAAAATAAACTAAAATAAACTAAAATAAACTAAAATAAATTAAAATAAACTAAAATAAACTGAAATAAACTAAAATAAACTAAAATAAACTAAAATAAACTAAAATAAACTAAAATAAACTAAAATAAACTAAAATAAATTAAAATAAACTAAAATAAACTAAAATAAACTAAAATAAACTAAAATAAACTAAAATAAACTAAAATAAACTAAAATAAACTAAAATAAACTAAAATAAACTAAAATAAACTAAAATAAACTAAAATAAACTAAAATGAAATAAACTAAAATAAACTAACATTACCTAAAATAAACTGAAATAAAATAAATGATACTAAATTAAACTAAAAAAAACTTAAATGAACTAAAATAAACCGAAACAAACTTAAATAAACTTAAGTAAACTTAAATAAACTTAAATAAACTTAAATAAACTCAAATAAACTTAAATAAACTAAAACAAACTGAAATAAACTAAATTAAAATTAAAGAAATTGAAATAAATTAAAATAAACTAAAATAAACTGAAATAAACTGAAATAAACTAAAATAAACTAAAATAAACTAAAATAAACTGAAATAAACCAAATAAACTAAAATAAACAAGAATAAACTGAAATAAACTAAAATAAACTAAAATAAACTAAAATAAACTAAAATAAATCAAAATAAACTAAAATAAACTAAAATAAACTAAAATATACTAAAATAAATCAAAATAAACTAAAATAAACTAAAATAAACTAAAATATACTAAAATAAACTAAAATAAACTAAAATAAACTAAAATAAACTAAAATAAACTAAAATAAACTAAAATAAACTAAAATAAACTAAAATAAACTAAAATAAACTAAAATAAATTAAAATAAACTAAAATAAACTAAAATAAACTAAAATAAACTAAAATAAACTTAAGTAAACTAAAATAAACTAAAATAAACTAAAATAAACTAAAATAAACTAAAATAAACTAAAATAAACTAAAATAAATTAAAATAAACTAAAATAAACTGAAATAAACTAAAATAAACTAAAATAAACTAAAATAAACTAAAATAAACTAAGATAAACTAAAATAAATTAAAATAAACTAAAATAAACTAAAATAAACTAAAATAAACTAAAATAAACTAAAATAAAATAAAATAAACTAAAATAAACTAAAATAAACTAAAATAAACTAAAATAAACTAAAATAAACTAAAATAAACTAAAATAAACTAAAATAAACTAAAATAAACTAAAATAAACTAAAATAAACTAAAATAAACTAAAATAAACTAAAATAAACTAAAATAAACTAAAATAAACTAAAAAAAACTAAAATAAACTATAATAAACTAAAATGAACAAAAAAAAATTTAATAAACGAAAATAAACTAAAATAAACTAAAATAAACTTAAATAAACTAAAATAAAAAAAAATAAACTAAAATAAACTAAAATAAACTAAAATAAACTAAAATAAACTAAAATAAACTAAAATAATCTTAAATAAACTAAAATAAACTAAAATAAACTGAAATAAACTTAAATAAACTAAAATAAACTAAAATAAACTAAAATAAATTGAAATAAACTACAATAATTTAAAATAAACTGAAATAAACTAAAATAATCTAAAATAAACTAAAATAAACTAAAATAAACTAAATTAAATTGAAATAAACTAAAATAAACTGAAATAAACTGAAATAAACTAAAATAAACTAAAATAAACTAAAATAAACTGAAATAAACCAAATAAACTAAAATAAACAAGAATAAACTGAAATAAACTAAAATAAACTAAAATAGACTAAAATAAATTGAAATAAACTACAATAATTTAAAATAAACTGAAATAAACTAAAATAATCTAAAATAAACTAAAATAAACTAAAATAAACTAAATTAAATTGAAATAAACTAAAATAAACCAAAATAAACTAAAATAAACTAAAATAAACTAAAATAAACTAAAATAAACTAAAATAAACTAAAATAAACTAAATTAAATTGAAATCAACTAAAATAAACTGAAATAAACTGAAATAAACTAAAATAAACTAAAATAAACTAAAATAAACTGAAATAAACCAAATAAACTAAAATAAACAAGAATAAACTGAAATAAACTAAAATAAACTAAAATAGACTAAAATAAATTGAAATAAACTACAATACTTTAAAATAAACTGAAATAAACTAAAATAATCTAAAATAAACTAAAATAAACTAAAATAAACTAAAATAAACTAAATTAAATTGAAATAAACTAAAATAAACCAAAATAAACTAAAATAAACTAAAATAATCTAAAATAAACTAAAATAAACTAAAATATACTAAAATAAACTAAAATAAACTAAAATAAACTAAAATAAACTAAAATAAACTAACATAAACTAAAATAAACTAAAATAAACTAAAATAAACTAAAATAAACTAAAATAAACTAAAATAAACTAAAATAAACTAAAATAAACTAAAATAAACTAAAATAAACTAAAATAAACTAAAATAAACTAAAATAAACTAAAATGAAATAAACTAAAATAAACTAACATTACCTAAAATAAACTGAAATAAAATAAATGATACTAAATTAAACTAAAAAAAACTTAAATGAACTAAAATAAACCGAAACAAACTACGAGAAACTGAAATAAGCAAGAATAAACAAAAACACACTAAAGTAAACTAAATTGAACTAAAGTAAACTAAAATAAATTAAAATAAACTAAAATAAACTAAAATAAACTAAAATAAACTTAAATAAACTAAAATAAACTAAAATAAACTAAAACAAACTAAAATAAACTAAAATAAACTAAAATAAACTAAAATAAACTAAAATAAACTAAAATAAACTAAAATAAACTAAAATAAACTAAAATAAACTAAAATAAACTAAAATAAACTAAAATAAACTAAAATAAACTAAAATAAACTAAAATAAACTAAAATAAACTAAAATAAACTAAAATAAACTAAAATAAACTAAAATAAACTAAAATAAACTAAAATAAACTTAAGTAAACTAAAATAAACTAAAATAAACTAAAATAAACTAAAATAAACTAAAATAAACTAAAATAAACTAAAATAAATTAAAATAAACTAAAATAAACTGAAATAAACTAAAATAAACTAAAATAAACTAAAATAAACTAAAATAAACTAAAATAAACTAAAATAAACTAAAATAAATTAAAATAAACTAAAATAAACTAAAATAAACTAAAATAAAATAAAATAAACTAAAATAAATTAAAATAAACTAAAATAAACTGAAATAAACTTAAATAAACTAAAATAAACTAAAATAAATTGAAATAAACTACAATAATTTAAAATAAACTGAAATAAACTAAAATAATCTAAAATAAACTAAAATAAACTAAATTAAATTGAAATAAACTAAAATAAACTGAAATAAACTGAAATAAACTAAAATAAACTAAAATAAACTAAAATAAACTGAAATAAACCAAATAAACTAAAATAAACAAGAATAAACTGAAATAAACTAAAATAAACTAAAATAAACTAAAATAAATTGAAATAAACTACAATAATTTAAAATAAACTGAAATAAACTAAAATAATCTAAAATAAACTAAAATAAACTAAAATAAACTAAATTAAATTGAAATAAACTAAAATAAACCAAAATAAACTAAAATAAACTAAAATAAACTAAAATAAACTAAAATAAACTAAAATAAACTAAAATAAACTAAAATAAACTAAAATAAACTAAAATAAACTAAAATAAACTAAAATAAACTAAAATAAACTAAAATAAACTAAAATAAACTAAAATAAACTAAAATAAACTAACATAAACTAAAATAAACTAAAATAAACTAAAATAAACTAAAATAAACTAAAATAAACTAAAATAAACTAAAATAAACTAAAATAAACTAAAATAAACTGAAATAAACTAAAATAAACTAAAATAAACTAAAATAAACTAAAATAAACTGAAATAAACCAAATAAACTAAAATAAACAAGAATAAACTGAAATAAACTAAAATAAACTAAAATAAACTAAAATAAATTGAAATAAACTACAATAATTTAAAATAAACTGAAATAAACTAAAATAATCTAAAATAAACTAAAATAAACTAAAATAAACTTAAGTAAACTAAAATAAACTAAAATAAACTAAAATAAACTAAAATAAACTAAAATAAACTAAAATAAACTAAAATAAACTAAAATAAACTAAAATAAACTTAAGTAAACTAAAATAAACTAAAATAAACTAAAATAAACTAAAATAAACTAAAATAAACTAAAATAAACTAAAATAAACTAAAATAAATTAAAATAAACTAAAATAAACTGAAATAAACTAAAATAAACTAAAATAAACTAAAATAAACTAAAATAAACTAAAATAAACTAAAATAAACTAAAATAAATTAAAATAAACTAAAATAAACTAAAATAAACTAAAATAAAATAAAATAAACTAAAATAAATTAAAATAAACTAAAATAAACTGAAATAAACTTAAATAAACTAAAATAAACTAAAATAAATTGAAATAAACTACAATAATTTAAAATAAACTGAAATAAACTAAAATAATCTAAAATAAACTAAAATAAACTAAAATAAACTAAATTAAATTGAAATAAACTAAAATAAACCAAAATAAACTAAAATAAACTAAAATAAACTAACATAAACTAAAATAAACTAAAATAAACTAAAATAAACTAAAATAAACTAAAATAAACTAAAATAAACTAAAATAAACTAAAATAAACTAAAATAAACTAAAATAAACTAAAATAAACTAAAATAAACTAAAATAAACTAAAATAAACTAAAATAAACTAAAATAAACTAAAATAAACTAAAATAAACTAAAATAAACTAAAATAAACTAAAATAAACTAAAATAAACTAACATAAACTAAAATAAACTAAAATAAACTAAAATAAACTAAAATAAACTAAAATAAACTAAAATAAACTAAAATAAACTAAAATAAACTAAAATAAACTAAAATAAACTAAAATAAACTAAAATAAACTAAAATAAACTAAAATAAACTAAAATGAAATAAACTAAAATAAACTAACATTACCTAAAATAAACTGAAATAAAATAAATGATACTAAATTAAACTAAAAAAAACTTAAATGAACTAAAATAAACCGAAACAAACTACGAGAAACTGAAATAAGCAAGAATAAACAAAAACACACTAAAGTAAACTAAATTAAACTAAAGTAAACTAAAATAAATTAAAATAAACTAAAATAAACTAAAATAAACTAAAATAAACTTAAATAAACTAAAATAAACTAAAATAAACTAAAATAAACTAAAATAAACTAAAATAAACTAAAATAAACTAAAATAAACTAATATAAACTAAAATAAACTAAAATAAACTATAATAAACAAAAATAAACTAAAATAAACTAACATAAACTGAAATAAACTAAAATAAACTAAAATAAACTAAAATAAACTAAAATAAACTAAAATAAACTAAAATAAACTAAAATAAACTAAAATAAACTAAAATAAACTATAATAAACAAAAATAAACTAAAATAAACTAACATAAACTGAAATAAACTAAAATAAACTAAAATAAACTAAAATAAACTAAAATAAACTAAAATAAACTAAAATAAACAAAAATAAACTAAAATAAACTAAAATAAACTAAAATAAACTAAAATAAACTAAAATAAACTAAAATAAACTAAAATAAACTAAAATAATCTAAAATAAACTAAAATAAACTAAAATAAACTAAAATAAACTAAAATAAACTTAAATAAACTTAAATAAACTTAAATAAACTTAAATAAACTTAAATAAACTTAAATAAACTTAAATAAACTTAAATAAACTTAAATAAACCTAAATAAACTCAAATAAACTTAAATAAACTTAAAAAAACTTAAATAAACTAAAATGAACTGAAATAAACTAAAGCAAACTGAAATAAACTTAAATAAATTGAAATGAACAAGAATAAACTAAAATAAACTAAAATAAACTAAAATAAACTTAAATAAACTTAAATAAACTTAAATAAACTAAAATAAACTAAAATAAACTAAAATAAACTAAAATAAACTAAAATGAACTAAAATAAACTAAAATAAACTTAAATAAACTTAAATAAACTTAAATAAACTTAAATAAACTTAAATAAACTTAAATAAACTTAAATAAACTTAAATAAACTTAAATAAACTCAAATAAACTTAAATAAACTTAAAAAAACTTAAATAAACTAAAATAAACTAAAATAAACTAAAATAAACTAAAATAAACTAAAATAAACTAAAATAAACTAAAAAAAACTAAAATAAACTAAAATAAACTAAAATAAACTAAAATAAACTAAAATAAACTAAAATAAACTAAAATAAACTAAAATAAACTAAAATAAACTAAAATAAACTAAAATAAACTAAAATAAACTAAAATAAACTAAAATAAACTAAAATAATCTTAAATAAACTAAAATAAACTAAAATAAACTGAAATAAACTTAAATAAACTTAAGTAAACTTAAATAAACTTAAATAAACTTAAATAAACTCAAATAAACTTAAATAAACTAAAACAAACTATAATAAACTAAAATAAACTTAAATAAACTAAAATAAACTAAAATAAACTAAAATAAACTAAAATAAACTAAAATAAACTAAAATAAACTAAAATAAACTAAAATAAACTAAAATAAACTAAAATAAACTAAAATAAACTAAAATAAACTAAAATAAACTAAAATAATCTTAAATAAACTAAAATAAACTAAAATAAACTGAAATAAACTTAAATAAACTTAAGTAAACTTAAATAAACTTAAATAAACTTAAATAAACTAAAATAATCTTAAATAAACTAAAATAAACTAAAATAAACTAAAATAAACTTAAATAAACTTAAATAAACTTAAATAAACTAAAATAAACTAAAATAAACTAAAATAAACTAAAATAAACTAAAATGAACTAAAATAAACTAAAATAAACTTAAATAAACTTAAATAAACTTAAATAAACTTAAATAAACTTAAATAAACTTAAATAAACTTAAATAAACTTAAATAAACTTAAATAAACTTAAATAAACTCAAATAAACTTAAATAAACTTAAAAAAACTAAAATAAACTAAAATAAACTAAAATAAACTAAAATAAACTAAAATAAACTAAAAAAAACTAAAATAAACTAAAATAAACTAAAATAAACTAAAATAAACTAAAATAAACTAAAATAAACTAAAATAAACTAAAATAAACTAAAATAAACTAAAATAAACTTAAATAAACTTAAATAAACTTAAATAAACTTAAATAAACTTAAATAAACTCAAATAAACTTAAATAAACTTAAAAAAACTTAAATAAACTAAAATGAACTGAAATAAACTAAAGCAAACTAAAATAAACTAAAATAAACTAAAATAAACTAAAATAAACTAAAATAAACTAAAATAAACTTAAATAAACCAAAATAATCAATAATAAACTAAAATAAACTGAAATAAACTAAAATAAATTAAAATAAACTGAAATAAACTGAAATAAATTAAAATAAACTAATTTAAACTAAAAAAAACTAAAATAAACTAAAATAAACTAAAATAAACTAAAATGAAGTAAAATAAACTAAAATAAACCTAAAAAAACTACGAGAAACTGAAATAAGCAAGAATAAACAAAAACACACTAAAATAAACTAAATTGAACTAAAGTAAACTAAAATAAACAAAAATAAATTAAAACAAACTAAAATAAACTGAAATAAACTAAAATAAACTAAAATAAACTAAAATAGACTAAAATAAACTAAAATAAACTAAAATAAACTAAAATAAACTAAAATAAACTAAAATAAACTAAAATAAACTAAAATAAACTAAAATAAACTAAAATAAACTAAAATAAACTAAAATAAACTAAAATAAACTAAAATAAACTATAATAAACAAAAATAAACTAAAATAAACTAACATAAACTGAAATAAACTAAAATAAACTAAAATAAACTAAAATAAACTAAAATAAACTAAAATAAACTAAAATAAACAAAAATAAACTAAAATAAACTAAAATAAACTAAAATAAACTAAAATAAACTAAAATAAACTAAAATAAACTAAAATAAACTAAAATAAACTAAAATAAACTAAAATAATCTAAAATAAACTAAAATAAACTAAAATAAACTAAAATAAACTAAAATAAACTTAAATAAACTTAAATAAACTTAAATAAACTTAAATAAACTTAAATAAACTTAAATAAACTTAAATAAACTTAAATAAACTTAAATAAACTTAAATAAACTCAAATAAACTTAAATAAACTTAAAAAAACTTAAATAAACTAAAATGAACTGAAATAAACTAAAGCAAACTGAAATAAACTAAAATAAACTAAAATAAATTAAAATAAATCAAAATAAACTAAATTAAACTAAAATAAACTGAAATAAACTAAAATAAACTAAAATAAACTAAAATAAACTAAAATAAACTATAATAAACTAAAATAATTTAAAATAAACTAAAATAAACTAAAATAAACTAAAATAAACTTAAGTAAACTTAAATAAACTCAAATAAACTTAAATAAAATAAACTAAAATAAACTAAAATAATCTAAAATAAACTAAAATAAACTAAAATAAACTTAAATAAACTTAAATAAACTTTAATACACTTAAATAAACTTAAATAAACTTAAATAAACTCAAATAAACTTAAATAAATTTAAATAAACTTAAATAAACTAAAATGAACTGAAATAAACTTAAATAAACTTAAATAAACTAAAATAAACTAAAATAAACTAAAATAAACTAAAATAAACTAAAATGAACTAAAATAAACTTAAATAAACTTAAATAAACTTAAATAAACTTAAATAAACTTAAATAAACTTAAATAAACTTAAATAAACTTAAATAAACTTAAATAAACTTAAATAAACTTAAATAAACTTAAATAAACTTAAATAAACTTAAAAAAACTTAAATAAACTAAAATAAACTAAAATAAACTAAAATAAACTAAAATAAACTAAAATAAACTAAAAAAAACTAAAATAAACTAAAATAAACTAAAATAAACTAAAATAAACTAAAATAAACTAAAATAAACTAAAATAAACTAAAATAAACTAAAATAAACTAAAATAAACTAAAATAAACTAAAATAAACTAAAATAAACTAAAATAAACTAAAATAAACTTAAATAAACTTAAATAAACTTAAATAAACTTAAATAAACTTAAATAAACTCAAATAAACTTAAATAAACTTAAAAAAACTTAAATAAACTAAAATGAACTGAAATAAACTAAAGCAAACTAAAATAAACTAAAATAAACTAAAATAAACTAAAATAAACTAAAATAAACTTAAATAAACTTAAATAAACCAAAATAATCAATAATAAACTAAAATAAACTGAAATAAACTAAAATAAATTAAAATAAACTGAAATAAACTGAAATAAATTAAAATAAACTAATTTAAACTAAAAAAAACTAAAATAAACTAAAATAAACTAAAATAAACTAAAATAAACTAAAATGAAGTAAAATAAACTAAAATAAACCTAAAAAAACTACGAGAAACTGAAATAAGCAAGAATAAACAAAAACACACTAAAATAAACTAAATTGAACTAAAGTAAACTAAAATAAACAAAAATAAATTAAAACAAACTAAAATAAACTGAAATAAACTAAAATAAACTAAAATAAACTAAAATAGACTAAAATAAACTAAAATAAACTAAAATAAACTAAAATAAACTAAAATAAACTAAAATAAACTAAAATAAACTAAAATAAACTAAAATAAACTAAAATAAACTAAAATAAACTAAAATAAACTAAAATAAACTAAAATAAACTATAATAAACAAAAATAAACTAAAATAAACTAACATAAACTGAAATAAACTAAAATAAACTAAAATAAACTAAAATAAACTAAAATAAACTAAAATAAACTAAAATAAACAAAAATAAACTAAAATAAACTAAAATAAACTAAAATAAACTAAAATAAACTAAAATAAACTAAAATAAACTAAAATAATCTAAAATAAACTAAAATAAACTAAAATAAACTAAAATAAACTAAAATAAACTTAAATAAACTTAAATAAACTTAAATAAACTTAAATAAACTTAAATAAACTTAAATAAACTTAAATAAACTTAAATAAACTTAAATAAACTTAAATAAACTCAAATAAACTTAAATAAACTTAAAAAAACTTAAATAAACTAAAATGAACTGAAATAAACTAAAGCAAACTGGAATAAACTAAAATAAACTAAAATAAATTAAAATAAATCAAAATAAACTAAATTAAACTAAAATAAACTGAAATAAACTAAAATAAACTAAAATAAACTAAAATAAACTAAAATAAACTATAATAAACTAAAATAATTTAAAATAAACTAAAATAAACTAAAATAAACTAAAATAAACTTAAGTAAACTTAAATAAACTCAAATAAACTTAAATAAAATAAACTAAAATAAACTAAAATAATCTAAAATAAACTAAAATAAACTAAAATAAACTTAAATAAACTTAAATAAACTTAAATACACTTAAATAAACTTAAATAAACTTAAATAAACTCAAATAAACTTAAATAAATTTAAATAAACTTAAATAAACTAAAATGAACTGAAATAAACTAAAGCAAACTGAAATAAACTTAAATAAACTGAAATGAACTAGAATAAATTAAAGCAAACTGAAATAAACTAAATTAAAATTAAATAAACCAAAATAAACTAAAATAAACTAAAATAAACTAAAATAAACTAAAATAAACTAAAATAAACTAAAATAAACTAAAATAAACTAAAATAAACTAAAATAAACTAAAATAAACTAAAATAAACTAAAATAAACTAAAATAAACTAAAATAAACTAAATTAAACTAAAATAAACTAAAATAAACAAAAAAAAATTTAATAAACGAAAATAAACTAAAATAAACTAAAATAAATTAAAATAAACTAAAATAAAAAAAAATAAACTAAAATAAACTAAAATAAACTAAAATAAACTAAAATAAACTAAAATAAACTAAAATAAACTAAAATAAACTAAAATAAACTAAAATAAACTAAAATAAACTAAAATAAACTAAAATAAACTAAAATAAACTAAAATAAACTAAAATAAACTAAAATAAACTAAAATAAACTAAAATAAACTAAAATAAACTAAAATAAACTAAAATGAAATAAACTAAAATAAACTAACATTACCTAAAATAAACTAAAATAAAATAAATGATACCTAATTAAACTAAAAAAAACTTAAATGAACTAAAATAAACCTAAACAAACTACGAGAAACTGAAATAAGCAAGAATAAACAAAAACACACTAAAGTAAACTAAATTGAACTAAATTAAACTAAAATAAACAAAAATAAACTAAAATAAATTAAAATAAATCAAAATAAACTAAAATAAACTAAAATAAACTAAAATAAACTAAAATAAACTAAAATAAACTAAAATAAACTAAAATAAACTAAAATAAACTAAAATAAACTAAAATAAACTAAAATAAACTAAAATAAACTAAAATAAACTAAAATAATCTAAAATAAACTAAAATAAACTAAAATAAACTAAAATAATCTAAAATAAACTAAAATAAACTTAAATAAACTAAAATAAACTTAAATAAACTTAAATAAACTTAAATAAACTTAAATAAACTTAAATAAACTTAAATAAACTTAAATAAACTCAAATAAACTTAAATAAACTTAAATAAATTTAAATAAACTAAAATGAACTGAAATAAACTAAAGGAAACTGAAATAAACTTAAATAAACTGAAATGAACTAGAATAAATTAAAGCAAACTGAAATAAACTAAATTAAAATTAAATAAACTGAAATAAACTAAAATAAATTGAAATAAACTACAATAAACAAGCACTTTTAAGTATTTATTTAAGCTTTTAAAATTTTTTGAACGTATTATTGAATTTTAAAAATTAAATATAAAAAGTTTAATGAAATTTTTTAAAACTTATTAAAAAATGTTTAAAAAAATTTGAAAAGCTTTTAAAACTTAATAAAATTATAAATTAAACCTTAAAAAATTATTAAAAATCCTTAAAACTATTTTTAAAGACGTTTAAATATTTTTAAATTGATAATTATTGAAAATAATTCAAATTTGGTGTTGAAAATTTTTTAAATCATTCTAAAGCATTTAAATAATCTTTTCGAGGACTTTTAAGTGATTTATTTAAACTTTTAAAATTTTTTAAACGTAGAATTGAATTTTAAAAATTAAATATAAAAAGTTTAATGAAATTTTTTAAAACTTATTTAAAAATGTTTAAAAAAATTTGAAAAGCTTTTAAAACTTAATAAAATTATAAATTAAACCTTAACAAATTAATAAAAAGACTTAAAACCTTTTTTAAAGACGTTTAAATATTTTTAAATTGATAATTATTAAAAATAATTCAAATCTTGTGTTAAAAATTTTTTAAATCATTTCAAAGCATTTAAATAATCTTTTGAAGCACTTTTAAGTGATTTATTTGAACATTTAAAATTTTTTGAAAGTAAAATTGAATTTTAAAAATTAAATATAAAAAGTTTAATGAAATTTCTTAAAACTTCTTAAAAAATGTTTAAAAAAACTTGAAAAGCTTTTAAAACTTAATAAAAGTATAAATTAAACCTTAAAAAATTAATAAAAATGCTTAAAACTTTTTTAAAGACGTTTAAATATTTTTAAATTGATAATTATTAAAAATAATTCAAATTTTGTGTTAAAATTTTTTTAAATCATTCCAAAGCATTTAAATAATCTTTTCAAGCACTTTTAAGTAATTCATTTGTACTTTTAAACTGTTTTAAACAAATTATTAAATTTTAAAATTTAAATATAAATAGTTTGATAAAAATTTTTTAAAGTTATTAAAAAATTTTTTAAAAAATTTGAAAAACTTTTAAAACTTAATAAAATTATAAATTAAACCTTAAAAAATTATTAGAAATGCTTTAAACTGTTTTTAAAGACGTTTAAATATTTTTAAATTGATAATTATTAAAAATAATTCAAATCTTGTGTTACAAATTTTTTAAATCATTCCAAAGCATTTAAATAATCTTTTCAAGCTCTTTTAAATAAATCATTTGTACTTTTAAAATTTTTTAAACAAATTATTGAATTTTAAAAATTAAATATAATTAGTTTAATGAAATTTTTTAAAACTTATTAAAAAATGTTTAAAAAAATTTGAAAAGCTTTTAAAACTCAATAAAATTATAAATTAAACTTTAACAAATTAATAAAAATGCTTAAAACTTTTTTTAAAGACGTTTAAATATTTTTAAATTGATAATTATTAAAAATAATTCAAATCTTGTGTTAAAAACTTTTTTAATCATTCCAAAGCATTTAAATAGTCTTTTCAAGCACTTTTAAGTAATTTATTTGAACTTTTAAAATTTTTTAAACAAATTATTAAATTTTAAAAATTAAATATAAATAGTTTAATAAAATTTTTTTAAACTTATTAAAAATTCTTTAAAAAATTTTAAAAACCTTTTAAAACTTCTTAAAATTATACATTAAACCTTAAAAACTTATTAAAAATGCTTAAAACTATTTTTAAAGACGTTGAAATATTTTTAAATTGATAATTATTAAAAATAATTCAAATCTTGTGTTAAAAAATTTTTAAATTATTCCAAAGCATTTAAATAATCTTTTCAAGCACATTTAAGTAATTTATTTGAACTTTTAAAATTTTTTGAACGTAGAAAGGAATTTTAAAAATTAAGTATAAAAAGTTTAATGAAATTTTTTAAAACTTTTTAAAAAATGTTTAAAAAAATTTGAAAAGCTTTTAAAACTATATGAAAGGATAAATTAAACCTTAAAAGAATTTTAATAAAAATGCTTAAAACATTTTTTAAAGACGTTTAAATATTTTTAAATTGATAATTATTAAAAATAATTCAAATCTTGTGTTAAAAATTTTTTAAATTATTCCAAAGTATTTAAATAATCTTTTCAAGCACTTTTAAGTAATTCATTTGTACTTTTAAAATTTTTTAAACAAATTATTAAATTTTAAAAATTAAATATAAATAGTTTAATAAAATTTCATTAAACTTTTTTAAAAAGTTTTTAAAAAAATTTAAAAACCTTTTAAAACTTCTTAAAATTATAAATTAAACCTTAAAAAATTATTAAAAAATCTTACAACTATTTTTAAAGACGTTTAAATATTTTTAAATTGATAATTATTAAAAATAATTCAAATCTTGTGTTAAAAAATTTTTAAATCATTCCAAAGCATTTAAATAATCTTTTCAAGCACTTTTAAGTAATTTATTTGTACTTTTAAAATTTTTTAAACGTATTATTAAATTTTAAAAATTAAATATTAAAAGTTTAATAAAATTTCTTAACACTTATTAAAAAATTTTTAAAAAAATTTGAAAAGCTTTTAAAACTAATTAAAAATACAAATTAAACTTTAAAAAATTATTAAAATTGCTTGAAACTTTTTTTAAAGACGTTTAAATATTTTTAAATTGATAATTATTAAAAATAATTCAAATCTTGTGTTAAAAATTTTTTAAATCATTCCAAAGCATTTAAATAATCTTTTCAAGCACTTTTAAGTAATTCATTTGTACTTTTAAAATTTTTTAAACAAATTATTAAATTTTAAAAATTAAATATAAATAGTTTAATAAAATTTTTTTAAACTTATTAAAAATTCTTTAAAAAATTTTAAAAACCTTTTAAAACTTCTTAAAATTATACATTAATTCTTAAAAATTTATTAAAAATGCTTAAAACTATTTTTAAAGACGTTCAAATATTTTTAAATTGATAATTATTAAAAATAATTCAAATCTTGTGTTAAAAAATTTTTAAATCATTCCAAAGCATTTAAATAATCTTTTCAAGCACTTTTAAGTAATTTATTTAAACTATTAAAATTTTTTGAACATATTATTGAATTTTAAAATGTAAATAAAAAAGTTTAATGAAAATTTTTAAAACTTCTTAAAAAATGTTTAAAAAAATTTGAAAAACTTTTAAAACTTAATAAAAGTATAATTTAAACCTTAAGAAATTAATAAAAATTTAAAACTTAATAAAAGTATAATTTAAACCTTAAGAAATTAATAAAAATGCTTAAAACTTTTTTTAAAGACGTTTAAATATTTTTAAATTGATAATTATTAAAAATAATTCAAATCTTGTGTTAAAAATTTTTTAAATCATTCCAAAGCATTTAAATAATCTTTTCAAACACTTTTAAGTAATTCATTTGTACTTTTAAAATTTTTTAAACAAATTATTAAATTTTAAAAATTAAATATAAATAGTTTAATAAAATTTTTTTAAACTTATTAAAAATTTTTTAAAAAATTTTAAAAACCTTTTAAAACTTCTTAAAATTATACATTAAACCTTAAAAACTTATTAAAAATGCTTAAAACTATTTTTAAAAACGTTCAAATATTTTTAAGTTGATAATTATTAAAAATAATTCAAATCTTGTGTTAAAAAATTTTTAAATCATTCCAAAGCATTTAAATAATCTTTTCAAGCACTTTTAAGTAATTTATTTAAACTTTTAAATTTTTTTGAACGTATTATTGAATTTTAAAATGTAAATAAAAAAGTTTAATGAAAATTTTTAAAAGTTATTAAAAAATTCTTAAAAAAGTTTAAAATGCTTTTAAAATTTATTAAAAATATAAGTTAAACCTTAAAAAAGTATTAAAAATCCTTAAAACTATTTTTAAAGACGTTTAAATATTTTAAAATTGATAATTATTGAAAATAATTCAAATTTTGTGTTGCAAATTTTTTAAATCATTCCAAAGCATTTCAATATTCTTTTCAAGCACTTTTAAGTGATTTATTTAAACTTTTAAAATTTTTTGAACATAGAATTTTAAAAATTAAATATAAAAAGTTTAATGAAATTTCTTAAAACTTCTTAAAACTTCTTAAAAAATGTTTAAAAAAATTTGAAAAACATTTAAAACTTAATAAAAGTATAATTTAAATCTTAAAAAATTAATAAAAATGCTTAAAATTTTTTTTAAAGACGTTTAAATATTTTTAATTGATAATTATTAAAAATAATTCAAATCTTGTGTTAAAAATTTTTTAAATCATTCCAAAGCATTTAAATAATCTTTTCAAGCACTTTTAAGTAATTTATATGTACTTTTAAAATTTTTTAAACAAATTATTAAATTTTAAAAATTAAATATAAATAGTTTAATAAAATTTTTTTAAAGTTATTAAAAATTTTTTAAAAAAATTTAAAAAATTTTTAAAACTTCTTAAAATTATAAATTAAACTTAAAAAAATTATTAAAAATGCTTGAAACTTTTTTTGAAGACGTTTAAATATTTTTAAATTGATAATTATTAAAAATAATTCAAATCTTGTGTTAACAAATTTTTAAATCATTCCAAAGCATTTAAATAATCTTTTCAAGCACTTTTAAGTAATTTATTTAAACTTTTAAAATTTTTTAAACGTATTATTGAATTTTAAAAATTAAATATAAAAAGTTTAATGAAAATTTTTAAAAGTTATTGAAAAATTCTTAAAAAAAATTAAAATGCTTTTAAAATTTATTAAAAATATAAATTAAACCTTAAAAAAGTATTAAAAATTCTTAAAACTATTTTTAAAGACGTTTAAATATTTTTAAATTGATAATTATTGAAAATAATTCAAATTTTGTGTTGAAAATTTTTTAAATCATTCCAAAGCATTTAAATAATCTTCTCAAGCACTTTTAAGTGATTTATTTGAACTTTTAAAATTTTTTGAACGTAGAATTGAATTTTAAAAATTAAATATAAAAAACTTAATGAAAATTTTTAAAAGTTATTGAAAAATTCTTAAAAAAAAATAAAATGCTTTTAAAATTTATTCTAAAATAAACTGAAATAAACTAAAATAAACTAAAATAAACTAAAATAGACTAAAATAAACTAAAATAAACTAAAATAAACTAAAATAAACTAAAATAAACTAAAATAAACTAAAATAAACTAAAATAAACTATAATAAACAAAAATAAACTAAAATAAACTAACATAAACTGAAATAAACTAAAATAAACTAAAATAAACTAAAATAAACTAAAATAAACTAAAATAAACTAAAATAAACAAAAATAAACTAAAATAAACTAAAATAAACTAAAATAAACTAAAATAAACTGAAATAAACTAAAATAAACTAAAATAAACTAAAATAATTTAAAATAAACTAAAATAAACTAAAATAAACTAAAATAAACTTAAATAAACTTAAATAAACTTAAATAAACTTAAATAAACTTAAATAAACTCAAATAAACTTAAATAAACTTAAAAAAACTTAAATAAACTAAAATGAACTGAAATAAACTAAAGCAAACTAAAATAAACTAAAATAAACTAAAATAAACTAAAATAAACTAAAATAAACTAAAATAAACTAAAATAAACTAAAATAAACTAAAATAAACTAAAATAAACTAAAATAAACTAAAATAAACTAAAATAAACTAAAATAAACTAAAATAAACTAAAATAAACTAAAATAAACTTAAATAAACCAAAATAATCAATAATAAACTAAAATAAACTGAAATAAACTAAAATAAATTAAAATAAACTGAAATAAACTGAAATAAACTAAAATAAACTAATTTAAACTAAAAAAAACTAAAATAAACTAAAATAAACTATAATAAACTAAAATAAACTAAAATAAACTAAAATGAAGTAAAATAAACTAAAATAAACCTAAAAAAACTACGAGAAACTGAAATAAGCAAGAATAAACAAAAACACACTAAAATAAACTAAATTGAACTAAAGTAAACTAAAATATACAAAAATAAATTAAAACAAACTAAAATAAACTGAAATAAACTAAAATTGATAATTATTAAAAATAATTCAAATCTTGTGTTACAAATTTTTTAAATCATTCCAAAGCATTTAAATAATCTTTTCAAGCACTTTTAAATAATTCATTTGTACTTTTAAAATTTTTTAAACAAATTATTGAATTTTAAAAATTAAATATAATTAGTTTAATGAAATTTTTTAAAACTTATTAAAAAATGTTTAAAAAAATTTGAAAAGCTTTTAAAACTCAATAAAATTATAAATTAAACTTTAACAAATTAATAAAAATGCTTAAAACTTTTTTTAAAGACGTTTAAATATTTTTAAATTGATAATTATTAAAAATAATTCAAATCTTGTGTTAAAAACTTTTTTAATCATTCCAAAGCATTTAAATAGTCTTTTCAAGCACTTTTAAGTAATTTATTTGAACTTTTAAAATTTTTTAAACAAATTATTAAATTTTAAAAATTAAATATAAATAGTTTAATAAAATTTTTTTAAACTTATTAAAAATTTTTTAAAAAATTTTAAAAACCTTTTAAAACTTCTTAAAATTATACATTAAACCTTAAAAACTTATTAAAAATGCTTAAAACTATTTTTAAAGACGTTTAAATATTTTTAAATTGATAATTATTGAAAATAATTCAAATTTTGTGTTGCAAATTTTTTAAATCATTCCAAAGCATTTCAATATTCTTTTCAAGCACTTTTAAGTGATTTATTTAAACTTTTAAAATTTTTTGAACATAGAATTTTAAAAATTAAATATAAAAAGTTTAATGAAATTTCTTAAAACTTCTTAAAACTTCTTAAAAAATGTTTAAAAAAATTTGAAAAACATTTAAAACTTAATAAAAGTATAATTTAAATCTTAAAAAATTAATAAAAATGCTTAAAACTTTTTTTAAAGACGTTTAAATATTTTTAAATTGATAATTATTAAAAATAATTCAAATCTTGTGTTAAAAATTTTTTAAATCATTCCAAAGCACTTAAATAATTTTTTCAAGCACTTTTAAGTAATTTATATGTACTTTTAAAATTTTTTAAACAAATTATTAAATTTTAAAAATTAAATATAAATGTTTAATAAAATTTTTTTAAAGTTATTAAAAATTTTTTAAAAAAATTTAAAAAACTTTTAAAACTTCTTAAAATTATAAATTAAACTTAAAAAAATTATTAAAAATGCTTGAAACTTTTTTTAAAGACGTTTAAATATTTTTAAATTGATAATTATTAAAAATAATTCAAATCTTGTGTTAACAAATTTTTAAATCATTTCAAAGCATTTAAATAATCTTTTCAAGCACTTTTAAGTAATTTATTTAAACTTTTAAAATTTTTTAAACGTATTATTGAATTTTAAAAATTAAATATAAAAAGTTTAATGAAAATTTTTAAAAGTTATTGAAAAATTCTTAAAAAACATTAAAATGCTTTTAAAATTTATTAAAAATATAAATTAAACCTTAAAAAAGTATTAAAAATTCTTAAAACTATTTTTAAAGACGTTTAAATATTTTTAAATTGATAATTATTGAAAATAATTCAAATTTTGTGTTGAAAATTTTTTAAATCATTCCAAAGCATTTAAATAATCTTCTCAAGCACTTTTAAGTGATTTATTTGAACTTTTAAAATTTTTTGAACGTAGAATTGAATTTTAAAAATTAAATATAAAAAGTTTAATGAAATTTTTTAAAACTTCTTAAAAAATGTTTAAAAAAATTTGAAAAATTTTTAAAACTTAATAAAAGTATAATTTAAACCTTAAAAAATTAATAAAAATGCTTAAAACTTTTTTTAAAGACGTTTAAATATTTTTAAATTGATAATTATTAAAAATAATTCAAATCTTGTGTTAAAAATTTTTTAAATCATTTCAAAGCATTTAAATTATCTTTTCAAGCACTTTTAAGTAATTCATTTGTACTTTTAAATTTTTTTAAACAAATTATTAAATTTTAAAAATTAAATATAAATAGTTTAATAAAATTTTTTTAAACTTATTAAAAATTCTTTACAAAAATTTAGAAACCTTTTAAAACTTCTTAAAATTATAAATTAAACTTAAAAAAATTATTAAAAATGCTTGAAACTTTTTTTAAAGACGTTTAAATATTTTTAAATTGATAATTATTAAAAATAATTCAAATCTTGTGTTAACAAATTTTTAAATCACTCCAAAGCATTTAAATAATCTTTTCAAGCACTTTTAAGAAATTTATTTAAACTTTTAAAGTTTTTTAAACGTATTATTGAATTTTAAAAATTAAATATAAAAAGTTTAATGAAAATTTTTAAAAGTTATTGAAAAATTCTTAAAAAAAAATAAAATGCTTTTAAAATTTATTCTAAAATAAACTGAAATAAACTAATTAAACTAAAATAAACTAAAATAGACTAAAATAAACTAAAATAAACTAAAATAAACTAAAATAAACTAAAATAAACTAAAATAAACTAAAATAAACTAAAATAAACTAAAATAAACTAAAATAAACTAAAATAAACTAAAATAAACTAAAATAAACTATAATAAACAAAAATAAACTAAAATAAACTAACATAAACTGAAATAAACTAAAATAAACTAAAATAAACTAAAATAAACTAAAATAAACTAAAATAAACAAAAATAAACTAAAATAAACTAAAATAAACTAAAATAAACTAAAATAAACTAAAATAAACTAAAATAAACTAAAATAAACTAAAATAAACTAAAATAATCTAAAATAAACTAAAATAAACTGAAATAAACTAAAATAAACTAAAATAAACTTAAATAAACTTAAATAAACTTAAATTAACTTAAATAAACTTAAATAAACTTAAATAAACTTAAATAAACTCAAATAAACTTAAATAAACTTAAAAAAACTTAAATAAACTAAAATGAACTGAAATAAACTAAAGCAAACTAAAATAAACTAAAATAAACTAAAATAAACTAAAATAAACTAAAATAAACTAAAATAAACTTAAATAAACCAAAATAATCAATAATAAACTAAAATAAACTGAAATAAACTAAAATAAATTAAAATAAACTGAAATAAACTGAAATAAACTAAAATAAACTAATTTAAACTAAAAAAAACTAAAATAAACTAAAATAAACTAAAATAAACTTAAATAAACTTAAATAAACTTAAATAAACTTAAATAAACTTAAATAAACTTAAATAAACTTAAATAAACTTAAATAAACTCAAATAAACTTAAATAAACTTAAAAAAACTTAAATAAACTAAAATGAACTGAAATAAACTAAAGCAAACTGAAATAAACTTAAATAAACTGAAATAAACTAGAATAAACTAAAATAAACTAAAATAAACTAAAATAAACTTAAATAAACTTAAATAAACTTAAATAAACTAAAATAAACTAAAATAAACTAAAATAAACTAAAATAAACTAAAATAAACTAAAATAAACTAAAATAAACTTAAATAAACTTAAATAAACTTAAATAAACTTAAATAAACTTAAATAAACTTAAATAAACTTAAATAAACTTAAATAAACTTAAATAAACTTAAATAAACTTAAATAAACTTAAATAAACTCAAATAAACTTAAATAAACTTAAAAAAACTTAAATAAACTAAAATGAACTGAAATAAACTAAAGCAAACTGAAATAAACTTAAATAAACTGAAATGAACTAGAATAAATTAAAGCAAACTGAAATAAACTAAATTAAAATTAAATAAACTGAAATAAAATAAACTAAACTAAAATAAACTAAAATAAACTAAAATAAACTAAAATAAACTAAAATAAACTAAAATAAACTAAAATAAACTAAAATAAACTAAAATAAACTAAAATAAACTAAAAAAAACTAAAATAAACTATAATAAACTTAAATAAACAAAAAAAAATTTAATAAACAAAAATAAACTAAAATAAACTAAAATAAACTAAAATAAAAAAAAATAAACTAAAATAAACTAAAATGAAATAAACTAAAATAAACTAAAATAAACTAAAATAAACTAAAATAAACTAAAATAAACTAAAATAAACTAAAATAAACTAAAATGAAATAAACTAAAATAAACTAACATTACCTAAAATAAACTGAAATAAAATAAATGATACTAAATTAAACTAAAAAAAACTTAAATGAACTAAAATAAACCGAAACAAACTACGAGAAACTGAAATAAACAAGAATAAACAAAAACACACTAAAGTAAACTAAATTGAACTAAAGTAAACTAAAATAAACAAAAATAAACTAAAATAAATTAAAATAAATCAAAATAAACTAAATTAAACTAAAATAAACTAAAATAAACTAAAATAAAATAAAATAAACTAAAAAAAACTAAAATAAACTATAATAAACTTAAATAAACAAAAAAAAATTTAATAAACAAAAATAAACTAAAATAAACTAAAATAAACTAAAATAAAAAAAAATAAACTAAAATAAACTAAAATGAAATAAACTAAAATAAACTAAAATAAACTAAAATAAACTAAAATAAACTAAAATAAACTAAAATGAAATAAACTAAAATAAACTAACATTACCTAAAATAAACTGAAATAAAATTGAACTAAAGTAAACTAAAATAAACAAAAATAAATTAAAACAAACTAAAATAAACTGAAATAAACTAAAATAAACTAAAATAGACTAAAATAAACTAAAATAAACTAAAATAAACTAAAATAAACTAAAATAAACTAAAATAAACTAAAATAAACTAAAATAAACTAAAATAAACTATAATAAACAAAAATAAACTAAAATAAACTAACATAAACTGAAATAAACTAAAATAAACTAAAATAAACTAAAATAAACTAAAATAAACTAAAATAAACTAAAATAAACTAAAATAAACTAAAATAAACTAAAATAAACTAAAATAAACTAAAATAAACTAAAATAAACTAAAATAAACTAAAATAAACTAAAATAATCTAAAATAAACTAAAATAATCTAAAATAAACTAAAATAAACTAAAATAAACTAAAATAAACTAAAATAAACTTAAATAAACTTGAATAAACTTAAATAAACTTAAATAAACTTAAATAAACTTAAATAAAACTAAAATGAACTGAAATAAACTAAAGCAAACTGAAATAAACTTAAATAAACTGAAATGAACTAGAATAAACTAAAATAAACTAAAATAAACTAAAATAAACTTAAATAAACTTAAATAAACTTAAATAAACTTAAATAAACTTAAATAAACTAAAATAAACTAAAATAAACTAAAATAAACTAAAATAAACTAAAATAAACTTAAATAAACTTAAATAAACTTAAATAAACTTAAATAAACTTAAATAAACTTAAATAAACTTAAATAAACTTAAATAAACTTAAATAAACTTAAATAAACTTAAATAAACTTAAATAAACTTAAATAGACTAAAATAAACTAAAATAAACTAAAATAAACTAAAATAAACTAAAATAAACTAAAATAAACTATAATAAACAAAAATAAACTAAAATAAACTAACATAAACTGAAATAAACTAAAATAAACTTAAATAAACTTGAATAAACTTAAATAAACTTAAATAAACTTAAATAAACTTAAATAAACTTAAATAAACTTAAATAAACTTAAATAAACTTAAATAAACTTAAATAAACTCAAATAAACTTAAATAAACTTAAATAAATTTAAATAAACTAAAATGAACTGAAATAAACTAAAGCAAACTGAAATAAACTTAAATAAACTGAAATGAACTAGAATAAATTAAAGCAAACTGAAATAAACTAAATTAAAATTAAATAAACTGAAATAAACTAAAATAAATTGAAATAAACTACAATAAACAAGCACTTTTAAGTATTTATTTAAGCTTTTAAAATTTTTTGAACGTATTATTGAATTTTAAAAATTAAATATAAAAAGTTTAATGAAATTTTTTAAAACTTATTAAAAAATGTTTAAAAAAATTTGAAAAGCTTTTAAAACTTAATAAAATTATAAATTAAACCTTAAAAAATTATTAAAAATCCTTAAAACTATTTTTAAAGACGTTTAAATATTTTTAAATTGATAATTATTGAAAATAATTCAAATTTGGTGTTGAAAATTTTTTAAATCATTCTAAAGCATTTAAATAATCTTTTCGAAGACTTTTAAGTAATTTATTTAAACTTTTAAAATTTTTTAAACGTAGAATTGAATTTTAAAAATTAAATATAAAAAGTTTAATGAAATTTTTTAAAACTTATTTAAAAATGTTTAAAAAAATTTGAAAAGCTTTTAAAACTTAATAAAATTATAAATTAAACCTTAACAAATTAATAAAAAGACTTAAAACCTTTTTTAAAGACGTTTAAATATTTTTAAATTGATAATTATTAAAAATAATTCAAATCTTGTGTTAAAAATTTTTTAAATCATTTCAAAGCATTTAAATAATCTTTTCAAGCACTTTTAAGTGATTTATTTGAACATTTAAAATTTTTTGAAAGTAAAATTGAATTTTAAAAATTAAATATAAAAAGTTTAATGAAATTTCTTAAAACTTCTTAAAAAATGTTTAAAAAAACTTGAAAAGCTTTTAAAACTTAATAAAAGTATAAATTAAACCTTAAAAAATTAATAAAAATGCTTAAAACTTTTTTAAAGACGTTTAAATATTTTTAAATTGATAATTATTAAAAATAATTCAAATTTTGTGTTAAAATTTTTTTAAATCATTCCAAAGCATTTAAATAATCTTTTCAAGCACTTTTAAGTAATTCATTTGTACTTTTAAACTGTTTTAAACAAATTATTAAATTTTAAAATTTAAATATAAATAGTTTGATAAAATTTTTTTAAAGTTATTAAAAAATTTTTTAAAAAATTTGAAAAACTTTTAAAACTTAATAAAATTATAAATTAAACCTTAAAAAATTATTAGAAATGCTTTAAACTGTTTTTAAAGACGTTTAAATATTTTTAAATTGATAATTATTAAAAATAATTCAAATCTTGTGTTACAAATTTTTTAAATCATTCCAAAGCATTTAAATAATCTTTTCAAGCACTTTTAAATAATTCATTTGTACTTTTAAAATTTTTTAAACAAATTATTGAATTTTAAAAATTAAATATAATTAGTTTAATGAAATTTTTTAAAACTTATTAAAAAATGTTTAAAAAAATTTGAAAAGCTTTTAAAACTCAATAAAATTATAAATTAAACTTTAACAAATTAATAAAAATGCTTAAAACTTTTTTTAAAGACGTTTAAATATTTTTAAATTGATAATTATTAAAAATAATTCAAATCTTGTGTTAAAAACTTTTTTAATCATTCCAAAGCATTTAAATAGTCTTTTCAAGCACTTTTAAGTAATTTATTTAAACTTTTAAAATTTTTTAAACAAATTATTAAATTTTAAAAATTAAATATAAATAGTTTAATAAAATTTTTTTAAACTTATTAAAAATTCTTTAAAAAATTTTAAAAACCTTTTAAAACTTCTTAAAATTATACATTAAATCTTAAAAACTTATTAAAAATGCTTAAAACTATTTTTAAAGACGTTCAAATATTTTTAAATTGATAATTATTAAAAATAATTCAAATCTTGTGTTAAAAAATTTTTAAATCATTCCAAAGCATTTAAATAATCTTTTCAAGCACATTTAAGTAATTTATTTGAACTTTTAAAATTTTTTGAACGTAGAATGGAATTTTAAAAATTAAGTATATAAAGTTTAATGAAATTTTTTAAAACTTTTTAAAAAATGTTTAAAAAAATTTGAAAAGCTTTTAAAACTATATGAAAGGATAAATTAAACCTTAAAAGAATTTTAATAAAAATGCTTAAAACATTTTTTAAAGACGTTTAAATATTTTTAAATTGATAATTATTAAAAATAATTCAAATCTTGTGTTAAAAATTTTTTAAATTATTCCAAAGCATTTAAATAATCTTTTCAAGCACTTTTAAGTAATTTATTTGTACTTTTAAAATTTTTTAAACGTATTATTAAATTTTAAAAATTAAATATTAAAAGTTTAATAAAATTTCTTAACACTTATTAAAAAATTTTTAAAAAAATTTGAAAAGCTTTTAAAACTAATTAAAAATACAAATTAAACTTTAAAAAATTATTAAAATTGCTTGAAACTTTTTTTAAAGACGTTTAAATATTTTTAAATTGATAATTATTAAAAATAATTCAAATCTTGTGTTAAAAATTTTTTAAATCATTCCAAAGCATTTAAATAATCTTTTCAAGCACTTTTAAGTAATTCATTTGTACTTTTAAAATTTTTTAAACAAATTATTAAATTTTAAAAATTAAATATAAATAGTTTAATAAAATTTTTTTAAACTTATTAAAAATTCTTTAAAAAATTTTAAAAACCTTTTAAAACTTTTTAAAATTACACATTAATTCTTAAAAACTTATTAAAAATGCTTAAAACTATTTTTAAAGACGTTCAAATATTTTTAAATTGATAATTATTAAAAATAATTCAAATCTTGTGTTAAAAAATTTTTAAATCATTCCAAAGCATTTAAATAATCTTTTCAAGCACTTTTAAGTAATTTATTTAAACTTTTAAAATTTTTTGAACGTATTATTGAATTTTAAAATGTAAATAAAAAAGTTTAATGAAAATTTTTAAAACTTCTTAAAAAATGTTTAAAAAAATTTGAAAAACTTTTAAAACTTAATAAAAGTATAATTTAAACCTTAAAAAATTAATAAAAATGCTTAAAACTTTTTTTAAAGACGTTTAAATATTTTTAAATTGATAATTATTAAAAATAATTCAAATCTTGTGTTAAAAATTTTTTAAATCATTCCAAAGCATTTAAATAATCTTTTCAAACACTTTTAAGTAATTCATTTGTACTTTTAAAATTTTTTAAACAAATTATTAAATTTTAAAAATTAAATATAAATAGTTTAATAAAATTTTTTTAAACTTATTAAAAATTTTTTAAAAAATTTTAAAAACCTTTTAAAACTTCTTAAAATTATACATTAAACCTTAAAAACTTATTAAAAATGCTTAAAACTATTTTTAAAGACGTTCAAATATTTTTAAATTGATAATTATTAAAAATAATTCAAATCTTGTGTTAAAAAATTTTTAAATCATTCCAAAGCATTTAAATAATCTTTTCAAGCACTTTTAAGTAATTTATTTAAACTTTTAAATTTTTTTGAACGTATTATTGAATTTTAAAATGTAAATAAAAAAGTTTAATGAAAATTTTTAAAAGTTATTGAAAAATTCTTAAAAAAATTTAAAATGCTTTTAAAATTTATTAAAAATATAAATTAAACCTTAAAAAAGTATTAAAAATCCTTAAAACTATTTTTAAAGACGTTTAAATATTTTTAAATTGATAATTATTGAAAATAATTCAAATTTTGTGTTGCAAATTTTTTAAATCATTCCAAAGCATTTCAATATTCTTTTCAAGCACTTTTAAGTGATTTATTTAAACTTTTAAAATTTTTTGAACATAGAATTTTAAAAATTAAATATAAAATGTTTAATGAAATTTCTTAAAACTTCTTAAAACTTCTTAAAAAATGTTTAAAAAAATTTGAAAAACATTTAAAACTTAATAAAAGTATAATTTAAATCTTAAAAAATTAATAAAAATGCTTAAAACTTTTTTTAAAGACGTTTAAATATTTTTAAATTGATAATTATTAAAAATAATTCAAATCTTGTGTTAAAAATTTTTTAAATCATTCCAAAGCATTTAAATAATCTTTTCAAGCACTTTTAAGTAATTTATATGTACTTTTAAAATTTTTTAAACAAATTATTAAATTTTAAAAATTAAATATAAATAGTTTAATAAAATTTTTTTAAAGTTATTAAAAATTTTTTAAAAAAATTTAAAAAACTTTTAAAACTTTTTAAAATTATAAATTAAACTTAAAAAAATTATTAAAAATGCTTGAAACTTTTTTTAAAGACGTTTAAATATTTTTAAATTGATAATTATTAAAAATAATTCAAATCTTGTGTTAACAAATTTTTAAATCATTCCAAAGCATTTAAATAATCTTTTCAAGCACTTTTAAGTAATTTATTTAAACTTTTAAAATTTTTTAAACGTATTATTGAATTTTAAAAATTAAATATAAAAAGTTTAATGAAAATTTTTAAAAGTTATTGAAAAATTCTTAAAAAAAATTAAAATGCTTTTAAAATTTATTAAAAATATAAATTAAACCTTAAAAAAGTATTAAAAATTCTTAAAACTATTTTTAAAGACGTTTAAATATTTTTAAATTGATAATTATTGAAAATAATTCAAATTTTGTGTTGAAAATTTTTTAAATCATTCCAAAGCATTTAAATAATCTTCTCAAGCACTTTTAAGTGATTTATTTAAACTTTTAAAATTTTTTGAACGTAGAATTGAATTTTAAAAATTAAATATAAAAAGTTTAATGAAATTTTTTAAAACTTCTTAAAAAATGTTTAAAAAAATTTGAAAAATTTTTAAAACTTAATAAAAGTATAATTTAAACCTTAAAAAATTAATAAAAATGCTTAAAACTTTTTTTAAAGACGTTTAAATATTTTTAAATTGATAATTATTAAAAATAATTCAAATCTTGTGTTAAAAATTTTTTAAATCATTCCAAAGCATTTAAATTATCTTTTCAAGCACTTTTAAGTAATTCATTTGTACTTTTAAAATTTTTTAAACAAATTATTAAATTTTAAAAATTAAATATAAATAGTTTAATAAAATTTTTTTAAACTTATTAAAAATTCTTTACAAAAATTTAAAAACCTTTTAAAACTTCTTAAAATTATAAATTAAACTTAAAAAAATTATTAAAAATGCTTGAAACTTTTTTTAAAGACGTTTAAATATTTTTAAATTGATAATAATTAAAAATAATTCAAATCTTGTGTTAACAAATTTTTAAATCACTCCAAAGCATTTAAATAATCTTTTCAAGCACTTTTAAGAAATTTATTTAAACTTTTAAAATTTTTTAAACGTATTATTGAATTTTAAAAATTAAATATAAAAAGTTTAATGAAAATTTTTAAAAGTTATTGAAAAATTCTTAAAAAAAAATAAAATGCTTTTAAAATTTATTCTAAAATAAACTGAAATAAACTAAAATAAACTAAAATAAACTAAAATAGACTAAAATAAACTAAAATAAACTAAAATAAACTAAAATAAACTAAAATAAACTAAAATAAACTAAAATAAACTAAAATAAACTAAAAAAAACTAAAATAAACTAAAATAATCTAAAATAAACTAAAATAAACTAAAATAAACTAAAATAAACTAAAATAAACTAAAATAAACTTAAATAAACTTAAATAAACTTAAATAAACTTAAATAAACTTAAATAAACTTAAATAAACTTAAATAAACTCAAATAAACTTAAATAAACTTAAAAAAACTTAAATAAACTAAAATGAACTGAAATAAACTAAAGCAAACTAAAATAAACTAAAATAAACTAAAATAAACTAAAATAAACTAAAATAAACTTAAATAAACCAAAATAATCAATAATAAACTAAAATAAACTGAAATAAACTAAAATAAATTAAAATAAACTGAAATAAACTGAAATAAACTAAAATAAACTAATTTAAACTAAAAAAAACTAAAATAAAC
Organism: Lagria hirta; assembly: GCA_947359425.1. NCBI lineage: Eukaryota > Metazoa > Arthropoda > Insecta > Coleoptera > Tenebrionidae > Lagria > Lagria hirta. Next base: position 29,109,166 of record OX375794.1, read on the forward strand.
TAAAATAAACTAAAATAAACTAAAATAAACTAAAATAAACTAAAATGAAGTAAAATAAACTAAAATAAACTAAAATAAACTAAAATAAACTAAAATAAACTAAAAAAAACTAAAATAAACTAAAATAATCTAAAATAAACTAAAATAAACTAAAATAAACTAAAATAAACTAAAATAAACTAAAATAAACTTAAATAAACTTAAATAAACTTAAATAAACTTAAATAAACTTAAATAAACTTAAATAAACTTAAATAAACTCAAATAAACTTAAATAAACTTAAAAAAACTTAAATAAACTAAAATGAACTGAAATAAACTAAAGCAAACTAAAATAAACTAAAATAATCTAAAATAAACTAAAATAAACTAAAATAAACTAAAATAAACTAAAATAAACTAAAATAAACTTAAATAAACTTAAATAAACTTAAATAAACTTAAATAAACTTAAATAAACTTAAATAAACTTAAATAAACTTAAATAAACTTAAATAAACTTAAATAAACTCAAATAAACTTAAATAAACTTAAAAAAACTTAAATAAACTAAAATGAACTGAAATAAACTAAAGCAAACTGAAATAAACTTAAATAAACTGAAATGAACTAGAATAAACTAAAATAAACTAAAATAAACTAAAATAAACTTAAATAAACTTAAATAAACTTAAATAAACTAAAATAAACTAAAATAAACTAAAATAAACTAAAATAAACTAAAATAAACTAAAATAAACTAAAATAAACTAAAATAAACTTAAATAAACTTAAATAAACTTAAATAAACTTAAATAAACTTAAATAAACTTAAATAAACTTAAATAAACTTAAATAAACTTAAATAAACTTAAATAAACTTAAATAAACTCAAATAAACTTAAATAAACTTAAAAAAACTTAAATAGACTAAAATGAACTGAAATAAACTAAAGCAAACTGAAATAAACTTAAATAAACTGAAATAAACTAGAATAAATTAAAGCAAACTGAAATAAACTAAATTAAAATTAAATAAACTGAAATAAAATAAACTAAACTAAAATAAACTAAAATAAACTAAAATAAACTAAAATAAACTAAAATAAACTAAAATAAACTAAAATATACTAAAAAAAACTAAAATAAACTATAATAAACTTAAATAAACAAAAAAAAATTTAATAAACAAAAATAAACTAAAATAAACTAAAATAAACTAAAATGAAAAAAAATAAACTAAAATAAACTAAAATGAAATAAACTAAAATAAACTAAAATAAACTAAAATAAACTAAAATAAACTAAAATAAACTAAAATGAAATAAACTAAAATAAACTAACATTACCTAAAATAAACTGAAATAAAATAAATGATACTAAATTAAACTAAAAAAAACTTAAATGAACTAAAATAAATCGAAACAAACTACGAGAAACTGAAATAAACAAGAATAAACAAAAACACACTAAAGTAAACTAAATTGAACTAAAGTAAACTAAAATAAACAAAAATAAACTAAAATAAATTAAAATAAATCAAAATAAACTAAATTAAACTAAAATAAACTAAAATAAACTAAAATAAACTAAAATAAACTAAAATAAACTAAAATAAACTAAAATAAACTAAAATAAACTATAATAAACTAAAATAATTTAAAATAAACTAAAATAAACTAAAATAAACTAAAATAAACTTAAGTAAACTTAAATAAACGCAAATAAACTTAAATAAACTTAAATAAACTCAAATAAACTTAAATAAACTTAAATAAACTTAAATAAACTTAAATAAAGTAAAATGAACTGAAATAAACTAAAGCAAACTGAAATAAACTTAAATAAACTGAAATGAACTAGAATAAATTAAAGCAAACTGAAATAAACTAAATTAAAATTAAATAAACTGAAATAAACTAAAATAAATTAAAATAAACTACAATAAACTAAAATAAACTGAAATAAACTGAAATAAACTAAAATAAACTAAAATAAACTAAAATAAACTAAAATAAACTAAAATAAACTAAAATAAACTAAAATAAACTAAAATAAACTAAAATAAACTAAAATAAACTAAAATAAACTAAAATAAACTAAAATAAACTAAAATAAACTAAAATAAACTAAAATAAACTAAAATAAACTAAAATAAACTAAAATAAACTAAAATAAACTAAAATAAACTAAAATAAACTAAAATAAACTAAAATAAACTAAAATAAACTAAAATAAACTAAAATGAACTAAAATAAACTAAAATAAACTAAAATAAACTAAAATAAACTAAAATAAACTAAAATAAACTAAAATAAACTAAAATAAACTTAAATAAACCAAAATAATCAATAATAAACTAAAATAAACTGAAATAAACTAAAATAAATTAAAATAAACTGAAATAAACTGAAATAAACTAAAATAAACTAATTTAAACTAAAAAAAACTAAAATAAACTAAAATAAACTAAAATAAACTAAAATAAACTAAAATAAACTAAAATAAAGTAAAATAAACTAAAATAAAGTAAAATAAACTAAAATAATCCTAAAAAAACTACGAGAAACTGAAATAAGCAAGAATAAACAAAAACACACTAAAATAAACTAAATTGAACTAAAGTAAACTAAAATAAACAAAAATAAATTAAAACAAACTAAAATAAACTAAAATAAACTAAAATAAACTAAAATAAACTAAAATAAACTAAAATAAACTAAAATAAACTAAAATAAACTAAAATAAACTAAAATAAACTAAAATAAACTAAAATAAACTAAAATAAACTAAAATAAACTAAAATAAACTAAAATAAACTAAAATGAACTAAAATAAACTAAAATAAACTAAAATAAACTAAAATAAACTAAAATAAACTAAAATAAACTAAAATAAACTTAAATAAACCAAAATAATCAATAATAAACTAAAATAAACTGAAATAAACTAAAATAAATTAAAATAAACTGAAATAAACTGAAATAAACTAAAATAAACTAATTTAAACTAAAAAAAACTAAAATAAACTAAAATAAACTAAAATAAACTAAAATAAACTAAAATAAACTAAAATAAACTAAAATAAAGTAAAATAAACTAAAATAATCCTAAAAAAACTACGAGAAACTGAAATAAGCAAAAATAAACAAAAACACACTAAAATAAACTAAATTGAACTAAAGTAAACTAAAATAAACAAAAATAAATTAAAACAAACTAAAATAAACTGAAATAAACTAAAATAAACTATAATAAACAAAAATAAACTAAAATAAACTAAAATAAACTAAAATAAACTAAAATAAACTAAAATAAACTAAAATAAACTAAAATAAACTAAAATAAACTAAAATAATCTAAAATAAACTAAAATAAACTAAAATAAACTAAAATAAACTAAAATAAACTTAAATAAACTTAAATAAACTTAAATAAACTTAAATAAACTTAAATAAACTTAAATAAACTTAAATAAACTTAAATAAACTTAAATAAACTTAAATAAACTCAAATAAACTTAAATAAACTTAAAAAAACTTAAATAAACTAAAATGAACTGAAATAAACTAAAGCAAACTAAAATAAACTAAAATAAACTAAAATAAACTAAAATAAACTAAAATAAACTAAAATAAACTAAAATAAACTAAAATAAACTAAAATAAACTAAAATAAACTTAAATAAACCAAAATAATCAATAATAAACTAAAATAAACTGAAATAAACTAAAATAAACTAAAATAAACTAAAATAAACTAAAATAAACTAAAATAAACAAAAATAAACTAAAATAAACTAAAATAAACTAAAATAAACTAAAATAAACTAAAATAAACTAAAATAAACTAAAATAAACTAAAATAAACTAAAATAAACTAAAATAATCTAAAATAAACTAAAATAAACTAAAATAAACTAAAATAAACTAAAATAAACTAAAAAAAACTAAAATAAACTAAAATAAACTAAAATAAACTAAAATAAACAAAAATAAACTAAAATAAACTAAAATAAACTAAAATAAACTAAAATAAACTAAAATAAACTAAAATAAACTAAAATAAACTAAAATAATCTAAAATAAACTAAAATAAACTAAAATAAACTAAAATAAACTAAAATAAACTTAAATAAACTTAAATAAACTTAAATAAACTTAAATAAACTTAAATAAACTTAAATAAACTTAAATAAACTTAAATAAACTTAAATAAACTTAAATAAACTCAAATAAACTTAAATAAACTTAAAAAAACTTAAATAAACTAAAATGAACTGAAATAAACTAAAGCAAACTAAAATAAACTAAAATAAACTAAAATAAACTAAAATAAACTAAAATAAACTAAAATAAACTAAAATAAACTAAAATAAACTAAAATAAACTAAAATAAACTAAAATAAACTAAAATAAACTTAAATAAACCAAAATAATCAATAATAAACTAAAATAAACTGAAATAAACTAAAATAAACTAAAATAAACTAAAATAAACTAAAATAAACTAAAATAAACAAAAATAAACTAAAATAAACTAAAATAAACTAAAATAAACTAAAATAAACTAAAATAAACTAAAATAAACTAAAATAAACTAAAATAATCTAAAATAAACTAAAATAAACTAAAATAAACTAAAATAAACTAAAAAAAACTAAAATAAACTAAAATAAACTAAAATAAACTAAAATAAACAAAAATAAACTAAAATAAACTAAAATAAACTAAAATAAACTAAAATAAACTAAAATAAACTAAAATAAACTAAAATAAACTAAAATAATCTAAAATAAACTAAAATAAACTAAAATAAACTAAAATAAACTAAAATAAACTTAAATAAACTTAAATAAACTTAAATAAACTTAAATAAACTTAAATAAACTTAAATAAACTTAAATAAACTTAAATAAACTCAAATAAACTTAAATAAACTTAAAAAAACTTAAATAAACTAAAATGAACTGAAATAAACTAAAGCAAACTAAAATAAACTAAAATAAACTAAAATAAACTAAAATAAACTAAAATAAACTAAAATAAACTAAAATAAACTAAAATAAACTAAAATAAACTAAAATAAACTAAAATAAACTAAAATAAACTTAAATAAACCAAAATAATCAATAATAAACTAAAATAAACTGAAATAAACTAAAATAAATTAAAATAAACTGAAATAAACTGAAATAAACTAAAATAAACTAATTTAAACTAAAAAAAACTAAAATAAACTAAAATAAACTAAAATAAACTAAAATAAACTAAAATAAACTAAAATGAAGTAAAATAAACCTAAAAAAACTACGAGAAATTGAAATAAGCAAGAATAAACAAAAACACACTAAAATAAACTAAATTGAACTAAAGTAAACTAAAATAAACAAAAATAAATTAAAACAAACTAAAATAAACTGAAATAAACTAAAATAAACTAAAATAAACTAAAATAAACTGAAATAGACTAAAATAAACTAAAATAAACTAAAATAAACTAAAATAAACTAAAATAAACTAAAATAAACTAAAATAAACTTAAATAAACCAAAATAATCAATAATAAACTAAAATAAACTGAAATAAACTAAAATAAATTAAAATAAACTGAAATAAACTGAAATAAACTAAAATAAACTAATTTAAACTAAAAAAAACTAAAATAAACTAAAATAAACTAAAATAAACTAAAATAAACTAAAATAAAGTAAAATAAACTAAAATAATCCTAAAAAAACTACGAGAAACTGAAATAAGCAAGAATAAACAAAAACACACTAAAATAAACTAAATTGAACTAAAGTAAACTAAAATAAACAAGAATAAATTAAAACAAACTAAAATAAACTAAAATAAACTAAAATAAACTAAAATAAACTAAAATAAACTAAAATAAACTAAAATAAACTAAAATAAACTAAAATAAACTAAAATAAACTAAAATGAACTAAAATAAACTAAAATAAACTAAAATAAACTAAAATAAACTAAAATAAACTAAAATAAACTAAAATAAACTTAAATAAACCAAAATAATCAATAATAAACTAAAATAAACTGAAATAAACTAAAATAAATTAAAATAAACTGAAATAAACTGAAATAAACTAAAATAAACTAATTTAAACTAAAAAAAACTAAAATAAACTAAAATAAACTAAAATAAACTAAAATAAACTAAAATAATCTAAAATAAACTAAAATAAACTAAAATAAAGTAAAATAAACTAAAATAATCCTAAAAAAACTACGAGAAACTGAAATAAGCAAGAATAAACAAAAACACACTAAAATAAACTAAATTGAACTAAAGTAAACTAAAATAAACAAAAATAAATTAAAACAAACTAAAATAAACTGAAATAAACTAAAATAAACTAAAATAAACTAAAATAGACTAAAATAAACTAAAATAAACTAAAATAGACTAAAATAAACTAAAATAAACTAAAATAAACTATAATAAACAAAAATAAACTAAAATAAACTAAAATAAACTAAAATAAACTAAAATAAACTAAAATAAACTAAAATAAACTAAAATAAACTAAAATAATCTAAAATAAACTAAAATAAACTAAAATAAACTAAAATAAACTTAAATAAACTTAAATAAACTTAAATAAACTTAAATAAACTTAAATAAACTTAAATAAACTTAAATAAACTTAAATAAACTTAAATAAACTCAAATAAACTTAAATAAACTTAAAAAAACTTAAATAAACTAAAATGAACTGAAATAAACTAAAGCAAACTAAAATAAACTAAAATAAACTAAAATAAACTAAAATAAACTAAAATAAACTAAAATAAACTAAAATAAACTAAAATAAACTAAAATAAACTAAAATAAACTTAAATAAACCAAAATAATCAATAATAAACTAAATTAAACTGAAATAAACTAAAATAAACTAAAATAAACTAAAATAAACTAAAATAAACTAAAATAAACAAAAATAAACTAAAATAAACTAAAATAAACTAAAATAAACTAAAATAAACTAAAATAAACTAAAATAAACTAAAATAAACTAAAATAATCTAAAATAAACTAAAATAAACTAAAATAAACTAAAATAAACTAAAATAAACTAAAATAAACTAAAATAAACTAAAATAAACTAAAATAAACAAAAATAAACTAAAATAAACTAAAATAAACTAAAATAAACAAAAATAAACTAAAATAAACTAACATAAACTGAAATAAACTAAAATAAACTTAAATAAACTAAAATAAACTTAAATAAACTTAAATAAACTTAAATAAACTTAAATAAACTTAAATAAACTAAAATAAACTTAAATAAACTTGAATAAACTTAAATAAACTTAAATAAACTTAAATAAACTTGAATAAACTTAAATAAACTTAAATAAACTTAAATAAACTTAAATAAACTAAAATAAACTCAAATAAACTTAAATAAACTTAAAAAAACTTAAATAAACTTAAATGAACTTAAATAAACTAAAGCAAACTGAAATAAACTTAAATAAACTGAAATGAACTAGAATAAACTAAAATAAACTAAAATAAACTTAAATAAACTTAAATAAACTTAAATAAACTTAAATAAACTTAAATAAACTTAAATAAACTGAAATAAACTGAAATAAACTAAAATAAACTAATTTAAACTAAAAAAAACTAAAATAAACTAAAATAAACTAAAATAAACTAAAATAAACCTAAAAAAACTACGAGAAACTGAAATAAGCAAGAATAAACAAAAACACACTAAAGTAAACTAAAATAAACAAAAATAAATTAAAACAAACTAAAATAAACTGAAATAAACTAAAATAAACTAAAATAAACTAAAATAGACTAAAATAAACTAAAATAAACTAAAATAAACTAAAATAAACTAAAATAAACTAAAATAAACTAAAATAAACTAAAATAAACTAAAATAAACTAAAATAAACTAAAATAAACTAAAATAAACTAAAATAAACTAAAATAAACAAAAATAAACTAAAATAAACTAAAATAAACTAAAATAAACTAAAATAAACTAAAATAAACTAAAATAAACTAAAATAAACTAAAATAAACTAAAATAATCTAAAATAAACTAAAATAAACTAAAATAAACTAAAATAAACTAAAATAAACTTAAATAAACTTAAATAAACTTAAATAAACTTAAATAAACTTAAATAAACTTAAATAAACTTAAATAAACTTAAATAAACTTAAATAAACTTAAATAAACTTAAATAAACTTAAATAAACTCAAATAAACTTAAATAAACTTAAAAAAACTTAAATAAACTAAAATGAACTGAAATAAACTAAAGCAAACTGAAATAAACTAAAGCAAACTGAAATAAACTTAAATAAACTGAAATGAACTAGAATAAACTAAAATAAACTAAAATAAACTAAAATAAACTTAAATAAACTTAAATAAACTTAAATAAACTAAAATAAACTAAAATAAACTAAAATAAACTAAAATAAACTAAAATAAACTAGAATAAACTTAAATAAACTTAAATAAACTTAAATAAACTTAAATAAACTTAAATAAACTTAAATAAACTTAAATAAACTTAAATAAACTTAAATAAACTCAAATAAACTTAAATAAACTTAAAAAAACTTAAATAAACTAAAATGAACTGAAATAAACTAAAGTAACTGAAATAAACTTAAATAAACGGAAATGAACTAGAATAAATTAAAGCAAACTGAAATAAACTAAATTAAAATTAAATAAACTGAAATAAAATAAACTAAACTAAAATAAACTAAAATAAACTAAAATAAACTAAAATAAACTAAAATAAACTAAAATAAACTAAAATAAACTAAAATAAACTAAAAAAAACTAAAATAAACTATAATAAACTTAAATAAACAAAAAAAAATTTAATAAACAAAAATAAACTAAAATAAACTAAAATAAACTAAAATAAAAAAAAATAAACTAAAATAAACTAAAATGAAATAAACTAAAATAAACTAAAATAAACTAAAATAAACTAAAATAAACTAAAATGAAATAAACTAAAATAAACTAACATTACCTAAAATAAATAAAATAAACTAAAATAAACTAAAATAAACTAAAATAAACTAAAATAAACTAAAATAAACTTAAATAAACCAAAATAATCAATAATAAACTAAAATAAACTGAAATAAACTAAAATAAATTAAAATAAACTGAAATAAACTGAAATAAACTAAAATAAACTAATTTAAACTAAAAAAAACTAAAATAAACTAAAATAAACTAAAATAAACTAAAATAAAGTAAAATAAACTAAAATAAACCTAAAAAAACTACGAGAAACTGAAATAAGCAAGAATAAACAAAAACACACTAAAATAAACTAAATTGAACTAAAGTAAACTAAAATAAACAAAAATAAATTAAAACAAACTAAAATAAACTGAAATAAACTAAAATAAACTAAAATAAACTAAAATAGACTAAAATAAACTAAAATAAACTAAAATAAACTAAAATAAACTAAAATAAACTAAAATAAACTAAAATAAACTAAAATAAACTAAAATAAACTATAATAAACAAAAATAAACAAAAATAAACTAAAATAAACTAACATAAACTGAAATAAACTAAAATAAACTAAAATAAACTAAAATAAACTAAAATAAACTAAAATAAACTAAAATAAACTAAAATAAACTAAAATAAACTAAAATAAACTAAAATAAACTAAAATAAACTAAAATAAACTAAAATAAACTAAAATAAACTAAAATAAACTAAAATAAACTAAAATAAACTAAAATAAACTAAAATAAACTAAAATAATCTAAAATAAACTAAAATAAACTTAAATAAACTAAAATAAACTTAAATAAACTTAAATAAACTTAAATAAACTTAAATAAACTTAAATAAACTTAAATAAACTTAAATAAACTCAAATAAACTTAAATAAACTTAAATAAATTTAAATAAACTAAAATGAACTGAAATAAACTAAAGCAAACTGAAATAAACTTAAATAAACTGAAATGAACTAGAATAAATTAAAGCAAACTGAAATAAACTAAATTAAAATTAAATAAACTGAAATAAACTAAAATAAATTGAAATAAACTACAATAAACAAGCACTTTTAAGTATTTATTTAAGCTTTTAAAATTTTTTGAACGTATTATTGAATTTTAAAAATTAAATATAAAAAGTTTAATGAAATTTTTTAAAACTTATTAAAAAATGTTTAAAAAAATTTGAAAAGTTTTTAAAACTTAATAAAAGTATAAATTAAACCTTAAAAAATTAATAAAAATGCTTAAAACTTTTTTAAAGACGTTTAAATATTTTTAAATTGATAATTATTAAAAATAATTCAAATTTTGTGTTAAAATTTTTTTAAATCATTCCAAAGCATTTAAATAATCTTTTCAAGCACTTTTAAGTAATTCATTTGTACTTTTAAACTGTTTTAAACAAATTATTAAATTTTAAAATTTAAATATAAATAGTTTGATAAAATTTTTTAAAGTTATTAAAAAATTTTTTAAAAAATTTGAAAAACTTTTAAAACTTAATAAAATTATAAATTAAACCTTAAAAAATTATTAGAAATGCTTTAAACTGTTTTTAAAGACGTTTAAATATTTTTAAATTTATAATTATTAAAAATAATTCAAATCTTGTGTTACAAATTTTTTAAATCATTCCAAAGCATTTAAATAATCTTTTCAAGCACTTTTAAATAATTCATTTGTACTTTTAAAATTTTTTAAACAAATTATTGAATTTTAAAAATTAAATATAATTAGTTTAATGAAATTTTTTAAAACTTATTAAAAAATGTTTAAAAAAATTTGAAAAGCTTTTAAAACTCAATAAAATTATAAATTAAACTTTAACAAATTAATAAAAATGCTTAAAACTTTTTTTAAAGACGTTGAAATATTTTTAAATTGATAATTATTAAAAATAATTCAAATCTTGTGTTAAAAGCTTTTTTAATCATTCCAAAGCATTTAAATAGTTTTTTCAAGCACTTTTAAGTAATTTATTTGAACTTTTAAAATTTTTTAAACAAATTATTAAATTTTAAAAATTAAATATAAATAGTTTAATAAAATTTTTTTAAACTTATTAAAAATTTTTTAAAAAATTTTAAAAACCTTTTAAAACTTCTTAAAATTATACATTAAACCTTAAAAACTTATTAAAAATGCTTAAAACTATTTTTAAAGACGTTCAAATATTTTTAAATTGATAATTATTAAAAATAATTCAAATCTTGTGTTAAAAAATTTTTAAATCATTCCAAAGCATTTAAATAATCTTTTCAAGCACATTTAAGTAATTTATTTAAACTTTTAAAATTTTTTGAACGTAGAATGGAATTTTAAAAATTAAGTATAAAAAGTTTAATGAAATTTTTTAAAACTTTTTAAAAAATGTTTAAAAAAATTTGAAAAGCTTTTAAAACTATATGAAAGGATAAATTAAACCTTAAAAGAATTTTAATAAAAATGCTTAAAACATTTTTTAAAGACGTTTAAATATTTTTAAATTGATAATTATTAAAAATAATTCAAATCTTGTGTTAAAAATTTTTTAAATTATTCCAAAGTATTTAAATAATCTTTTCAAGCACTTTTAAGTAATTCATTTGTACTTTTAAAATTTTTTAAACAAATTATTAAATTTTAAAAATTAAATATAAATAGTTTAATAAAATTTCATTAAACTTTTTTAAAAAGTTTTTAAAAAAATTTAAAAACCTTTTAAAACTTCTTAAAATTATAAATTAAACCTTAAAAAATTATTAAAAAATCTTACAACTATTTTTAAAGACGTTTAAATATTTTTAAATTGATAATTATTAAAAATAATTCAAATCTTGTGTTAAAAAATTTTTAAATCATTCCAAAGCATTTAAATAATCTTTTCAAGCACTTTTAAGTAATTTATTTGTACTTTTAAAATTTTTTAAACGTATTATTAATTTTTAAAAATTAAATATTAAAAGTTTAATAAAATTTCTTAACACTTATTAAAAAATTTTTAAAAAAATTTGAAAAGCTTTTAAAACTAATTAAAAATACAAATTAAACTTTAAAAAATTATTAAAATTGCTTGAAACTTTTTTTAAAGACGTTTAAATATTTTTAAATTGATAATTATTAAAAATAATTCAAATCTTGTGTTAAGAATTTTTTAAATCATTCCAAAGCATTTAAATAATCTTTTCAAGCACTTTTAAGTAATTCATTTGTACTTTTAAAATTTTTTAAACAAATTATTAAATTTTAAAAATTAAATATAAATAGTTTAATAAAATTTTTTTAAACTTATTAAAAATTCTTTAAAAAATTTTAAAAACCTTTTAAAACTTTTTAAAATTATACATTAATTCTTAAAAACTTATTAAAAATGCTTAAAACTATTTTTAAAGACGTTCAAATATTTTTAAATTGATAATTATTAAAAATAATTAAAATCTTGTGTTAAAAAATTTTTAAATCATTCCAAAGCATTTAAATAATCTTTTCAAGCACTTTTAAGTAATTTATTTAAACTTTTAAAATTTTTTGAACGTATTATTGAATTTTAAAATGTAAATAAAAAAGTTTAATGAAAATTTTTAAAACTTCTTAAAAAATGTTTAAAAAAATTTGAAAAACTTTTAAAACTTAATAAAAGTATAATTTAAACCTTAAAAAATTAATAAAAATGCTTAAAACTTTTCTTAAAGACGTTTAAATATTTTTAAATTGATAATTATTAAAAATAATTCAAATCTTGTGTTAAAAATTTTTTAAATCATTCCAAAGCATTTAAATAATCTTTTCAAACACTTTTAAGTAATTCATTTGTACTTTTAAAATTTTTTAAACAAATTATTAAATTTTAAAAATTAAATATAAATAGTTTAATAAAATTTTTTTAAACTTATTAAAAATTTTTTAAAAAATTTTAAAAACCTTTTAAAACTTCTTAAAATTATACATTAAACCTTAAAAACTTATTAAAAATGCTTAAAACTATTTTTAAAGACGTTCAAATATTTTTAAATTGATAATTATTAAAAATAATTCAAATCTTGTGTTAAAAAATTTTTAAATCATTCCAAAGCATTTAAATAATCTTTTCAAGCACTTTTAAGTAATTTATATAAACTTTTAAAATTTTTTGAACGTGAATTTTAAAATGTAAATAAAAAAGTTTAATGAAAATTTTTAAAAGTTATTGAAAAATTCTTAAAAAAATTTAAAATGCTTTTAAAATTTATTAAAAATATAAATTAAACCTTAAAAAAGTATTAAAAATCCTTAAAACTATTTTTAAAGACGTTTAAATATTTTTAAATTGATAATTATTGAAAATAATTCAAATTTTGTGTTGCAAATTTTTTAAATCATTCCAAAGCATTTCAATATTCTTTTCAAGCACTTTTAAGTGATTTATTTAAACTTTTAAAATTTTTTGAACATAGAATTTTAAAAATTAAATATAAAAAGTTTAATGAAATTTCTTAAAACTTCTTAAAACTTCTTAAAAAATGTTTAAAAAAATTTGAAAAACATTTAAAACTTAATAAAAGTATAATTTAAATCTTAAAAAATTAATAAAAATGCTTAAAACTTTTTTTAAAGACGTTTAAATATTTTTAAATTGATAATTATTAAAAATAATTCAAATCTTGTGTTAAAAATTTTTTAAATCATTCCAAAGCATTTAAATAATCTTTTCAAGCACTTTTAAGTAATTTATTTAAACTTTTAAAATTTTTTAAACGTATTATTGAATTTTAAAAATTAAATATAAAACGTTTAATGAAAATTTTTAAAAGTTATTGAAAAATTCTTAAAAAAAATTAAAATGCTTTTAAAATTTATTAAAAATATAAATTAAACCTTAAAAAAATATTAAAAATTCTTAAAACTATTTTTAAAGACGTTTAAATATTTTTAAATTGATAATTATTGAAAATAATTCAAATTTTGTGTTGAAAATTTTTTAAATCATTCCAAAGCATTTAAATAATCTTCTCAAGCACTTTTAAGTGATTTATTTGAACTTTTAAAATTTTTTGAACGTAGAATTGAATTTTAAAAATTAAATATAAAAAGTTTAATGAAATTTTTTAAAACTTCTTAAAAAATGTTTAAAAAAATTTGAAAAATTTTTAAAACTTAATAAAAGTATAATTTAAACCTTAAAAAATTAATAAAAATGCTTAAAACTTTTTTTAAAGACGTTTAAATATTTTTAAATTGATAATTATTAAAAATAATTCAAATCTTGTGTTAAAAATTTTTTAAATCATTCCAAAGCATTTAAATTATCTTTTCAAGCACTTTTAAGTAATTCATTTGTACTTTTAAAATTTTTTAAACAAATTATTATATTTTAAAAATTAAATATAAATAGTTTAATAAAATTTTTTTAAACTTATTAAAAATTTTTCAAAAAATTTTAAAAACCTTTTAAAACTTCTTAAAATTATACATTAAACCTTAAAAACTTATTAAAAATGCTTAAAACTATTTTTAAAGACGTTCAAATATTTTTAAATTGATAATTATTAAAAATAATTCAAATCTTGTGTTAAAAAATTTTTAAATCATTCCAAAGCATTTAAATAATCTTTTCAAGCACTTTTAAGTAATTTATTAGAACTTTTAAAATTTTTTGAACGTATTATTGAATTTTAAAATGTAAATAAAAAAGTTTAATGAAAATTTTTAAAAGTTATTGAAAAATTCTTAAAAAAATTTAAAATGCTTTTAAAATTTATTAAAAATATAAATTAAACCTTAAAAAAGTATTAAAAATCCTTAAAACTATTTTTAAAAACGTTTAAATATTTTTAAATTGATAATTATTGAAAATAATTCAAATTTTGTGTTGCAAATTTTTTAAATCATTCCAAAGCATTTCAATATTTTTTTCAAGCACTTTTAAGTGATTTATTTAAACTTTTAAAATTTTTTGAACATAGAATTTTAAAAATTAAATATAAAAAGTTTAATGAAATTTCTTAAAACTTCTTAAAACTTCTTAAAAAATGTTTAAAAAAATTTGAAAAACATTTAAAACTTAATAAAAGTATAATTTAAATCTTAAAAAATTAATAAAAATGCTTAAAACTTTTTTTAAAGACGTTTAAATATTTTTAAATTGATAATTATTAAAAATAATTCAAATCTTGTGTTAAAAATTTTTTAAATCATTCCAAAGCATTTAAATAATCTTTTCAAGCACTTTTAAGTAATTTATATGTACTTTTAAAATTTTTTAAACAAATTATTAAATTTTAAAAATTAAATATAAATAGTTTAATAAAATTTTTTTAAAGTTATTAAAAATTTTTTAAAAAAATTTAAAAAACTTTTAAAACTTCTTAAAATTATAAATTAAACTTAAAAAAATTATTAAAAATGCTTGAAACTTTTTTTAAAGACGTTTAAATATTTTTAAATTGATAATTATTAAAAATAATTCAAATCTTGTGTTAACAAATTTTTAAATCATTCCAAAGCATTTAAATAATCTTTTCAAGCACTTTTAAGTAATTTATTTAAACTTTTAAAATTTTTTAAACGTATTATTGAATTTTAAAAATTAAATATAAAAAGTTTAATGAAAATTTTTAAAAGTTATTGAAAAATTCTTAAAAAAAATTAAAATGCTTTTAAAATTTATTCTAAAATAAACTGAAATAAACTAAAATAAACTAAAATAAACTAAAATAGACTAAAATAAACTAAAATAAACTAAAATAAACTAAAATAAACTAAAATAAACTAAAATAAACTAAAATAAACTAAAATAAACTAAAATAAACTAAAATAAACTAAAATAAACTAAAATAAACTAAAATAAACTAAAATAAACTAAAATAAATTAAAATAAACTAAAATAAACTAAAATAAACTAAAACAAATTGAAATAAACTACAATAATTTAAAATAAACTGAAATAAACTAAAATAATCTAAAATAAACTAAAATAAACTAAAATAAACTAAATTAAATTGAAATAAACTAGAATAAACCAAAATAAACTAAAATAAAGTAAAATAAACTAAAATAAATTAAAATAAACTAAAATAAACTAAAATAAACTAAATTAAACTAAAATAAACTAAAATAAACTAAAATAAACTAAAATAAACTAAAATAAACTAAAATAAACTAAAATAAACTAAAATAAACTAAAATAAACTAAAATAAACTAAAATAAACTAAAATAAACTAAAATAAACTAAAATAAACTAAAATAAACTAAAATAAACTAAAATAAACTAAAATAAACTAAAATAAACTAAAATAAACTAAAATAAACTAAAATAAACTAAAATGAAATAAACTAAAATAAACTAACATTACCTAAAATAAACTGAAATAAAATAAATGATACTAAATTAAACTAAAAAAAACTTAAATGAACTAAAATAAACCGAAACAAACTACGAGAAACTGAAATAAGCAAGAATAAACAAAAACACACTAAAGTAAACTAAATTGAACTTAAGTAAACTAAAATAAACAAAAAAAAACTAAAATAAATTAAAATAAATCAAAATAAACTAAAATAAACTAAAATAAACTAAAATAAACTAAAATAAACTAAAATAAACTAAAATAAACTAAAATAAACTAAAATAAACTAAAATAAACTAAAATAAACTAAAATAAACTAAAATAAACTAAAATAAACTAAAATGAAATAAACTAAAATAAACTAACATTACCTAAAATAAACTGAAATAAAATAAATGATACTAAATTAAACTAAAAAAAACTTAAATGAACTAAAATAAACCGAAACAAACTACGAGAAACTGAAATAAGCAAGAATAAACAAAAACACACTAAAGTAAACTAAATTGAGCTTAAGTAAACTAAAATAAACAAAAATAAACTAAAATAAATTAAAATAAATCAAAATAAACTAAAATAAACTAAAATAAACTAAAATAAACTAAAATAAACTAAAATAAACTAAAATAAACTAAAATAAACTAAAATAAACTAAAATAAACTAAAATAAACTAAAATAAACTAAAATAAACTAAAATAAACTAAAATAAACTAAAATAAACTAAAATAAACTAAAATAAACTAAAATAAACTAAAATAAACTAAAATAAACTAAAATAAACTAAAATAAACTAAAATAAACTAAAATAAACTAAAATAAACTAAAATAAACTAAAATAAACTAAAATAAACTAAAATAAACTAAAATAAACTAAAATAAACTAAAATAAACTAAAATAAACTAAAATAAACTAAAATAAACTAAAATAAACTAAAATAAACTAAAATAAACTAAAATAAACTAAAATGAAATAAACTAAAATAAACTAACATTACCTAAAATAAACTGAAATAAAATAAAAGATACTAAATTAAACTAAAAAAAACTTAAATGAACTAAAATAAACCGAAACATACTACGAGAAACTGAAATAAGCAAGAATAAACAAAAACACACTAAAGTAAACTAAATTGAACTAAAGTAAACTAAAATAAACAAAAATAAACTAAAATAAATTAAAATAAATCAAAATAAACTAAAATAAACTAAAATAAAATAAAATAAACTAAAATAAACTAAAATAAACTAAAATAAACTAAAATAAACTAAAATAAACTAAAATAAACTAAAATAAACTAAATTAAACTAAAATAAACTAAAATAAACTAAAATAAACTAAAATAAACTAAAATAAACTAAAATAAACTAAAATAAACTAAAATAAACTAAAATAAACTGAAATAAACTAAAATAATGTAAAATAAACTAAAATAAACTAAAATAAACTAAAATAAACTAAAATAAACTAAAATAAACTAAAATAAACTAAAATAAACTTAAATAAACTTAAATAAACTAAAATAAACTAAAATAAACTAAAATAAACTAAAATAAACTAAAATAAAAAAAAATAAACTAAAATAAACTAAAATAAACTAAAATAAACTAAAATAAACTGAAATAAACTAAAATAAACTAAAATAAACTAAAATAAACTAAAATAAACTAAAATAAACTAAAATAAACTAAAATAAACTAAAATAAACTAAAATAAACTAAAATAAACTAAAATAAACTAAAATAAACTAAAATGAAATAAACTAAAATAAACTAACATAACCTAAAATAAACTGAAATAAAATAAATGATACTAAATTAAACTATAAAAAACTTAAATGAACTAAAATAAACCGAAACAAACTACGAGAAACTGAAATAAGCAAGAATAAACAAAAACACACTAAAGTAAACTAAATTGAACTAAAGTAAACTAAAATAATCAAAAATAAACTAAAATAAATTAAAATAAATCAAAATAAACTAAAATAAACTAAAATAAACTAAAATAAACTAAAATAAACTAAAATAAACTAAAATAATCTAAAATAAACTAAAATAAACTAAAATAAACTAAAATAAACTAAAATAAACTAAAATAAACTAAAATAAACTAAAATAAACTAAAATAAACTAAAATAAACTAAAATAAACTAAAATAAACTAAAATAAACTAAAATAAACTAAAATAAACTAAAATAAACTAAAATAAACTAAAATAAACTAAAATAAACTAAAATAAACTAAAATAATCTAAAATAAACTAAAATAAACTAAAATAAACTAAAATAAACTAAAATAAACTAAAATAAACTAAAATAAACTAAAATAAACTAAATTAAACTAAAATAAACTAAAATAAACTAAAATAAACTAAAATAAACTAAAATAAACTAAAATAAACTAAAATAAACTAAAATAAACTAAAATAAACTAAAATAAACTAAAATAAACTAAAATAAACTTAAATAAACTAAAATAAACTAAAATAAACTAAAATAAACTAAAATAAACTAAAATAAACTAAAATAAACTAAAATAAACTAAAATAAATTAAAATAAACTAAAATAAACTGAAATAAACTAAAATAAACTAAAATAAACAAAAATAAACTAAAATAAACTAAAATAAACTAAAATAAACTAAAATAAACTAAAATAAATTAAAATAAACTAAAATAAACTAAAATAAACTAAAATAAACTAAAATAAAATAAAATAAACTAAAATAAACTAAAATAAACTAAAATAAACTAAAATAAACTAAAATAAACTAAAATAAACTAAAATAAACTAAAATAAATTAAAATAAACTAAAATAAACTAAAATAAACTAAAATAAACTAAAACAAATTGAAATAAACTACAATAATTTAAAATAAACTGAAATAAACTAAAATAATCTAAAATAAACTAAAATAAACTAAAATAAACTAAATTAAATTGAAATAAACTAAAATAAACTAAAATAAACTAAAATAAACTAAAATAAACTAAAATAAACTAAAATAAACTAAAATAAACTAAAATAAACTAAAATAAACTAAAATAAACTAAAATAAACTAAAATAAACTAAATTAAACTAAAATAAACTAAAATAAAAACTAAAATAAACTAAAATGAACTAAAATAAACTAAAATAAACTAAAATAAACTAAAATAAACTAAAATAAACTAAAATAAACTAAAATAAACTAAAATAAACTAAAATAAACTAAAATAAATTAAAATAAACTAAAATAAACTAAAATAAACTAAAATAAAATAAAATAAAATAAACTAAAATAAACTAAAATAAACTAAAATAAACTAAAATAAACTAAAATAAACTAAAATAAACTAAAATAAACTAAAATAAACTAAAATAAACTAAAATAAACTAAAATAAACTAAAATAAACTAAAATAAACTAAAATAAACTAAAATAAACTAAAATAAACTAAAATAAATTAAAATAAACTAAAATAAACTAAAATAAACTAAAATAAACTAAAATAAACTAAAATAAACTAAAATAAACTAAAATAAACTAAAATAAATTAAAATAAATTAAAATAAACTAAAATAAACTAAAACAAATTGAAAGAAACTACAATAATTTAAAATAAACTGAAATAAACTAAAATAATCTAAAATAAACTAAAATAAACTAAAATAAACTAAATTAAATTGAAATAAACTAAAATAAACCAAAATAAACTAAAATAAATCAAAATAAACTAAAATAAACTAAAATAAACTAAAATAAACTAAAATAAACTAAAATAAACTAAAATAAACTAAAATAAACTAAAATAATCTTAAATAAACTAAAATAAATTGAAATAAACTACAATAATTTAAAATAAACTGAAATAAACTAAAATAATCTAAAATAAACTAAAATAAACTAAAATATACTAAATTAAATTGAAATAAACTAAAATAAACCAAAATAAACTAAAATAAACTAAAATAAACTAAAATAAACTAAAATAAACTAAAATAAACTAAAATAAACTAAAATAAACTAAAATAAACTAAAATAAACTAAAATAAACTAAAATAAACTAAAATAAACTAAAATAAACTAAAATAAACTAAAATAAACTAAAATAAACTAAAATAAACTAAAATAAACTAAAATAAACTAAAATAAACTAAAATAAACTAAAATAAACTAAAATAAACTAAAATAAACTAAAATAAACTAAAATAAACTAAAATAAATTAAAATAAACTAAAATAAACTAAAATAAACTAAAATAAACTAAAAAAACTAAAATAAACTAAAATAAACTAAAATAAATTAAAATAAACTAAAATAAACTAAAATAAACTAAAATAAACTAAAATAAACTAAAATAAACTAAAATAAATTAAAATAAACTAAAATAAACTAAAATAAACTAAAATAAAATAAAATAAAATAAACTAAAATAAACTAAAATAAACTAAAATAAACTAAAATAAACTAAAATAAACTAAAATAAACTAAAATAAACTAAAATAAACTAAAATAAACTAAAATAAACTAAAATAAACTAAAATAAACTAAAATAAACTAAAATAAACTAAAATAAACTAAAATAAACTAAAATAAACTAAAATAAACTAAAATAAACTAAAATAAACTAAAATAAATTAAAATAAACTAAAATAAACTAAAATAAACTAAAAAAACTAAAATAAACTAAAATAAATTAAAATAAACTAAAATAAACTAAAATAAACTAAAATAAACTAAAATAAATTAAAATAAACTAAAATAAACTAAAATAAACTAAAATAAAATAAAATAAAATAAACTAAAATAAACTAAAATAAACTAAAATAAACTAAAATAAACTAAAATAAACTAAAATAAACTAAAATAAACTAAAATAAACTAAAATAAACTAAAATAAACTAAAATAAACTAAAATAAACTAAAATAAACTAAAATAAACTAAAATAAACTAAAATAAACTAAAATAAACTAAAATAAACTAAAATAAACTAAAATAAACTAAAATAAACTAAAATAAACTAAAATAAACTAAAATAAACTAAAATAAACTAAAATAAACTAAAATAAACTAAAATAAACTAAAATAAATTAAAATAAACTAAAATAAACTAAAATAAACTAAAATAAACTAAAATAAACTAAAACAAATTGAAAGAAACTACAATAATTTAAAATAAACTGAAATAAACTAAAATAATCTAAAATAAACTAAAATAAACTAAAATAAACTAAATTAAATTGAAATAAACTAAAATAAACCAAAATAAACTAAAATAAATCAAAATAAACTAAAATAAACTAAAATAAACTAAAATAAACTAAAATAAACTAAAATAAACTAAAATAATCTTAAATAAACTAAAATAAATTGAAATAAACTACAATAATTTAAAATAAACTGAAATAAACTAAAATAATCTAAAATAAACTAAAATAAACTAAAATATACTAAATTAAATTGAAATAAACTAAAATAAACCAAAATAAACTAAAATAAACTAAAATAAACTAAAATAAACTAAAATAAACTAAAATAAACTAAAATAAACTAAAATAAACTAAAATAAACTAAAATAAACTAAAATAAACTAAAATAAACTAAAATAAACTAAAATAAACTAAAATAAACTAAAATAAACTAAAATAAACTAAAATAAACTAAAATAAACTAAAATAAACTAAAATAAACTAAAATAAACTAAAATAAACTAAAATAAACTAAAATAAACTAAAATAAACTAAAATAAACTAAAATAAATTAAAATAAACTAAAATAAACTAAAATAAACTAAAAAAACTAAAATAAACTAAAATAAACTAAAATAAATTAAAATAAACTAAAATAAACTAAAATAAACTAAAATAAAATCAAATAAACTAAAATAAACTAAAATAAACTAAAATAAACTAAAATAAACTAAAATAAACTAAAATAAACTAAAATAAACTAAAATAAACTAAAATAAACTAAAATAAACTAAAATAAACTAAAATAAACTAAAATAAACTAAAATAAACTAAAATAAACTAAAATGAAATAAACTAAAATAAACTAACATTACCTAAAATAAACTGAAATAAAATAAATGATACTAAATTAAACTAAAAAAAACTTAAATGAACTAAAATAAACCGAAACAAACTACGAGAAACTGAAATAAGCAAGAATAAACAAAAACACACTAAAGTAAACTAAATTGAACTTAAGTAAACTAAAATAAACAAAAATAAACTAAAATAAACTAAAATAAACAAAAATAAACTAAAATAAATTAAAATAAATCAAAATAAACTAAAATAAACTAAAATAAACTAAAATAAACTAAAATAAACTAAAATAAACTAAAATAAACTAAAATAAACTAAAATAAACTAAAATAAACTAAAATAAACTAAAATAAACTAAAATAAACTAAAATAAACTAAAATAAACTAAAATAAACTAAAATAAACTAAAATAAACTAAAATAAACTAAAATAAACTAAAATAAACTAAAAAAAACTAAAATAAACTAAAATAAACTAAAATAAACTAAAATAAACTAAAATAAACTAAAAAAAACTAAAATAAACTAAAATAAACTAAAATAAACTAAAATAAACTAAAATAAACTAAAATAAACTAAAATAAACTAAAATAAACTAAAATAAACTAAAATAAACTAAAATAAACTAAAATAAACTAGAATAAACTAAAATAAATTAAAATAAACTAAAATAAACTAAAATAAACTAAAAAAACTAAAATAAACTAAAATAAACTAAAATAAATTAAAATAAACTAAAATAAACTAAAATAAAATCAAATAAACTAAAATAAACTAAAATAAACTAAAATAAACTAAAATAAACTAAAATAAACTAAAATAAACTAAAATAAACTAAAATAAACTAAAATAAACTAAAATAAACTAAAATAAACTAAAATAAACTAAAATAAACTAAAATAAACTAAAATAAACTAAAATGAAATAAACTAAAATAAACTAACATTACCTAAAATAAACTGAAATAAAATAAATGATACTAAATTAAACTTAAAAAAACTTAAATGAACTAAAATAAACCGAAACAAACTACGAGAAACTGAAATAAGCAAGAATAAACAAAAACACACTAAAGTAAACTAAATTGAACTTAAGTAAACTAAAATAAACAAAAATAAACTAAAATAAATTAAAATAAATCAAAATAAACTAAAATAAACTAAAATAAACTAAAATAAACTAAAATAAACTAAAATAAACTAAAATAAACTAAAATAAACTAAAATAAACTAAAATAAACTAAAATAAACTAAAATAAACTAAAATAAACTAAAATAAACTAAAATAAACTAAAATAAACTAAAATAAACTAAAATAAAATAAAATAAACTAAAATAAACTAAAATAAACTAAAATAAACTAAAAAAAACTAAAATAAACTAAAATAAACTAAAATAAACTAAAATAAACTAAAATAAACTAAAAAAAACTAAAATAAACTAAAATAAACTAAAATAAACTAAAATAAACTAAAATAAACTAAAATAAACTAAAATAAACTAAAATAAACTAAAATAATTTAAAATAAACTAAAATAAACTAAAATAAACTAAAATAAACTAAAATAAACTAAAATAAACTAAAATAAACTGAAATAAACTAAAATAAACTAAAATAAACTAAAATAAACTAAAATAAACTAAAATAAACTAAAATAAACTAAAATAAACTAAAATAAACTAAAATAAACTAAAATAAACTAAAATAATCTTAAATAAACTAAAATAAACTAAAATAAACTGAAATAAACTTAAATAAACTTAAGTAAACTTAAATAAACTTAAATAAACTTAAATAAACTCAAATAAACTTAAATAAACTAAAACAAACTAAAATAAACTAAAATAAACTAAAATAAACTAAAATAAACTAAAATAAACTAAAATAAACTAAAATAAACTATAATAAACTAAAATGAACAAAAAAAAATTTAATAAACGAAAATAAACTAAAATAAACTAAAATAAACTAAAATAAACTAAAATAAAAAAAAATAAACTAAAATAAACTAAAATAAACTAAAATAAACTAAAATAAACTAAAATAAACTAAAATAAACTAAAATAAACTGAAATAAACCAAATAAACTAAAATAAACAAGAATAAACTGAAATAAACTAAAATAAACTAAAATAAACTAAAATAAACTAAAATAAATTGAAATAAACTACAATAATTTAAAATAAACTGAAATAAACTAAAATAATCTAAAATAAACTAAAATAAACTAAAATAAACTAAAATAAACTAAATTAAATTGAAATGAACTAAAATAAACTAAAATAAACTAAAATAAACTAAAATAAACTATAATAAACTAAAATGAACAAAAAAAAATTTAATAAACGAAAATAAACTAAAATAAACTAAAATAAACTAAAATAAACTAAAATAAAAAAAAATAAACTAAAATAAACTGAAATAAACTGAAATAAACTAAAATAAACTAAAATAAACTAAAATAAACTGAAATAAACCAAATAAACTAAATTAAAATTAAAGAAATTGAAATAAATTAAAATAAATTGAAATAAACTAAAATAAACTAACATTACCTAAAATAAACTGAAATAAAATAAATGATACTAAATTAAACTAAAAAAAACTTAAATGAACTAAAATCAACCGAAACAAACTACGAGAAACTGAAATAAACAAGAATAAACAAAAACACACTAAAGTAAACTAAATTGAACTAAAGTAAACTAAAATAAACAAAAATAAACTAAAATAAATTAAAATAAATCAAAATAAACTAAATTAAACTAAAATAA
Source organism: Lagria hirta (assembly GCA_947359425.1). Classification (NCBI taxonomy): domain Eukaryota; kingdom Metazoa; phylum Arthropoda; class Insecta; order Coleoptera; family Tenebrionidae; genus Lagria; species Lagria hirta. The sequence goes on from OX375794.1 coordinate 29,134,307, forward strand.
ACTAAAATAAACTAAAATAAACTAAAATAAACTAAAATAAACTAAAATAAACTAAAATAAACTATAATAAACTAAAATGAACAAAAAAAAATTTAATAAACGAAAATAAACTAAAATAAACTAAAATGAACTAAAATAAACTAAAATAAACTAAAATAAACTAAAATAAACTAAAATAAACTAAAATAAACTAAAATAAACTAAATTAAATTGAAATGAACTAAAATAAACTAAAATAAACTAAAATAAACTAAAATAAACTATAATAAACTAAAATGAACAAAAAAAAATTTAATAAACGAAAATAAACTAAAATAAACTAAAATAAACTAAAATAAACTAAAATAAAAAAAAATAAACTAAAATAAACTGAAATAAACTGAAATAAACTAAAATAAACTAAAATAAACTAAAATAAACTGAAATAAACCAAATAAACTAAAATAAACAAGAATAAACTGAAATAAACTAAAATAAACTAAAATAAACTAAAATAAATTGAAATAAACTACAATAATTTAAAGTAAACTGAAATAAACTAAAATAATCTAAAATAAACTAAAATAAACTAAAATAAACTAAATTAAATTGAAATAAACTAAAATAAACCAAAATAAACTAAAATAAACTAAAATAAACTAAAATAAACTAAAATAAACTAAAATAAACTAAAATATACTAAAATAAACTAAAATAAACTAAAATAAACTAAAATAAACTAAAATAAACTAACATAAACTAAAATAAACTAAAATAAACTAAAATAAACTAAAATAAACTAAAATAAACTAAAATAAACTAAAATAAACTAAAATAAACTAAAATAAACTAAAATAAACTAAAATAAACTAAAATAAACTAAAATAAACTAAAATGAAATAAACTAAAATAAACTAACATTACCTAAAATAAACTGAAATAAAATAAATGATACTAAATTAAACTAAAAAAAACTTAAATGAACTAAAATAAACCGAAACAAACTACGAGAAACTGAAATAAGCAAGAATAAACAAAAACACACTAAAGTAAACTAAATTGAACTAAAGTAAACTAAAATAAACAAAAATAAATTAAAATAAACTAAAATAAACTAAAATAAACTAAAATAAACTAAAATAAACTAAAATAAACTAAAATAAACTAAAATAAACTAAAATAAACTAAAATAAACTAAAATAAATTAAAATAAACTAAAATAAACTAGAATAAACTAGAATAAACTAAAATAAACCAAAATAAATTAAAATAAACTAAAATAAACTAAAATAAACTAAAATAAACTAAAATAAAATAAAATAAACTAAACTTAACTAAAATAAACTAAAATAAACTAAAATAAACTAAAATAAACTAAAATAAACTAAAATAAACTAAAATAAACTAAAATAAACTAAAAAAAACTAAAATAAACTATAATAAACTTAAATAAACAAAAAAAAATTTAATAAACAAAAATAAACTAAAATAAACTAAAATAAACTAAAATAAAAAAAAATAAACTAAAATAAACTAAAATAAACTAAAATAAACTAAAATAAACTAAAATAAACTAAAATAAACTAAAATAAACTAAAATAAACTAAAATAAACTAAAATAAACTAAAATAAACTAAAATAAACTAAAATAAACTAAAATAAACTAAAATGAAATAAACTAAAATAAACTAACATTACCTAAAATAAACTGAAATAAAATAAATGATACTAAATTAAACTAAAAAAAACTTAAATGAACTAAAATAAACCGAAACAAACTACGAGAAACTGAAATAAACAAGAATAAACAAAAACACACTAAAGTAAACTAAATTGAACTAAAGTAAACTAAAATAAACAAAAATAAACTAAAATAAATTAAAATAAATCAAAATAAACTAAATTAAACTAAAATAAACTAAAATAAACTAAAATAAACTAAAATAAACTAAAATAAACTATAATAAACTAAAATGAACAAAAAAAAATTTAATAAACGAAAATAAACTAAAATAAACTAAAATAAACTAAAATAAACTAAAATAAACTAAAATAAAAAAAAATAAACTAAAATAAACTAAAATAAACTAAAATAAACTAAAATAAACTAAAATAAACTAAAATAAACTAAAATAAACTAAAATAAACTAAAATAAACTAAAATAAACTAAAATAAACTAAAATAAACTAAAATAAACTAAAATAAACTAAAATAAACTAAAATAAACTAAAATAAACTAAAATAAACTAAAATAAACTAAAATGAAATAAACTAAAATAAACTAACATTACCTAAAAAAAACTGAAATAAAATAAATGATACTAAATTAAACTAAAAAAAACTTAAATGAACTAAAATAAACCGAAACAAACTACGAGAAACTGAAATAAGCAAGAATAAACAAAAACACACAAAGTAAACTAAATTGAACTAAAGTAAACTAAAATAAACAAAAATAAACTAAAATAAATTAAAATAAATCAAAATAAACTAAAATAAACTAAAATAAACTAAAATAAACTAAAATAAACTAAAATAAACTAAAATAAACTAAAATAAACTAAAATAAACTAAAATAATCTTAAATAAACTAAAATAAACTAAAATAAACTGAAATAAACTTAAATAAACTTAAGTAAACTTAAATAAACTTAAATAAACTTAAATAAACTTAAATAAACTTAAATAAACTCAAATAAACTTAAATAAACTTAAATAAACTTAAATAAACTTAAATAAACTTAAATAAATTAAAATAAACTGAAATAAACTAAAGCAAACTGAAATAAACTTAAATAAACTGAAATGAACTAGAATAAATTAAAGCAAACTGAAATAAACTAAATTAAAATTAAATAAACTGAAATAAACTAAAATAAATTGAAATAAACTACAATAAACTAAAATAAACTGAAATAAACTGAAATAAACTAAAATAAACTAAAATAAACTAAAATAAACTGAAATAAACCAAATAAACTAAAATAAACAAGAATAAACTGAAATAAACTAAAATAAACTAAAATAAACTAAAATAAATTGAAATAAACTACAATAATTTAAAATAAACTGAAATAAACTAAAATAATCTAAAATAAACTAAAATAAACTAAAATAAACTAAATTAAATTGAAATAAACTAAAATAAACCAAAATAAACTAAAATAAACTAAAATAAACTAAAATAAACTAAAATAAACTAAAATAAACTAAAATAAACTAAAATAAACTAAAATAAACTAAAATAAACTAAAATAAACTAAAATAAACTAAAATAAACTAAAATAAACTAACATAAACTAAAATAAACTAAAATAAACTAAAATAAACTAAAATAAACTAAAATAAACTAAAATAAATTAAAATAAACTAAAATAAACTAAAATAAACTAAAATAAACTAAAATAAACTAAAATAAACTAAAATAAACTAAAATAAACTAAAATAAACTAAAATAAATTAAAATAAACTAAAATAAACTAAAATAAACTAGAATAAACTAAAATAAATCAAAATAAATTAAAATAAACTAAAATAAACTAAAATAAACTAAAATAAACTAAAATAAACTAAAATAAACTAAAATAAAATAAAATAAACTAAACTAAACTAAAATAAACTAAAATAAACTAAAATAAACTAAAATAAACTAAAATAAACTAAAATAAACTAAAATAAACTAAAATAATCTAAAATAAACTAAAAAAAACTAAAATAAACTATAATAAACTTAAATAAACAAAAAAAAATTTAATAAACAAAAATAAACTAAAATAAACTAAAATAAACTAAAATAAACTAAAATAAAAAAAAATAAACTAAAATAAACTAAAATGAAATAAACTAAAATAAACTAAAATAAACTAAAATAAACTAAAATAAACTAACATTAGTAAACTAAAATAAACTAAAATAAACTAAAATAAACTTAAGTAAACTAAAATAAACTAAAATAAACTAAAATAAACTAAAATAAACTAAAATAAACTAAAATAAACTAAAATAAACTAAAATAAACTAAAATAAACTAAAATAAATTAAAATAAACTAAAATAAACTGAAATAAACTAAAATAAACTAAAATAAACTAAAATAAACTAAAATAAACTAAAATAAACTAAAATAAATTAAAATAAACTAAAATAAACTAAAATAAACTAAAATAAAATAAAATAAAATAAACTAAAATAAACTAAAATAAACTAAAATAAACTAAAATAAACTAAAATAAACTAAAATATACTAAAATAAACTAAAATAAACTAAAATAAACTAAAATAAACTAAAATAAACTAAAATAAACTAAAATAAACTAAAATAAACTAAAATAAACTAAAATAAACTAAAAAAAACTAACATAAACTATAATAAACTAAAATGAACAAAAAAAAATTTAATAAACGAAAATAAACTAAAATAAACTAAAATAAACTAAAATAAACTAAAATAAAAAAAAATAAACTAAAATAAACTAAAATAAACTAAAATAAACTAAAATAAACTAAAATAAACTAAAATAAACTAAAATAAACTAAAATAAACTAAAATAAACTAAAATAATCTTAAATAAACTAAAATAAACTAAAATAAACTGAAATAAACTTAAATAAACTTAAGTAAACTTAAATAAACTGAAATAAACTAAAGCAAACTGAAATAAACTTAAATAAACTAAAATGAACTAGAATAAATTAAAGCAAACTGAAATAAACTAAATTAAAATTAAATAAACTGAAATAAACTAAAATAAATTGAAATAAACTACAATAAACTAAAATAAACTGAAATAAACTGAAATAAACTAAAATAAACTAAAATAAACTAAAATAAACTAAAATAAACTAAAATAAACTGAAATAAACCAAATAAACTAAAATAAGCAAGAATAAACTGAAATAAACTAAAATAAACTAAAATAAACTTAAATAAATTGAAATAAACTACAATAATTTAAAATAAACTGAAATAAACTAAAATAATCTAAATTAAACTAAAATAAACTAAAATAAACTAAATTAAATTGAAATAAACTAAAATAAACCAAAATAAACTAAAATAAACTAAAATAAACTAAAATAAACTAAAATAAACTAAAATAAACTAAAATAAACTAAAAAAAACTAAAATAAACTATAATAAACTTAAATAAACAAAAAAAAATTTAATAAACAAAAATAAACTAAAATAAACTAAAATAAACTAAAATAAAAAAAAATAAACTAAAATAAACTAAAATAAACTAAAATAAACTAAAATAAACTAAAATAAACTGAAATAAACTTAAATAAACTTAAGTAAACTAAAATAAACTTAAATAAACTTAAATAAACTTAAATAAACTTAAATAAACTCAAATAAACTTAAATAAACTTAAATAAACTTAAATAAACTTAAATAAACTTAAATAAATTAAAATAAACTGAAATAAACTAAAGCAAACTGAAATAAACTTAAATAAACTGAAATGAACTAGAATAAATTAAAGCAAACTGAAATAAACTAAATTAAAATTAAATAAACTGAAATAAACTAAAATAAATTGAAATAAACTACAATAAACTAAAATAAACTGAAATAAACTGAAATAAACTAAAATAAACTAAAATAAACTAAAATAAACTGAAATAAACCAAATAAACTAAAATAAACAAGAATAAACTGAAATAAACTAAAATAAACTAAAATAAACTAAAATAAATTGAAATAAACTACAATAATTTAAAATAAACTGAAATAAACTAAAATAATCTAAAATTAACTAAAATAAACTAAAATAAACTAAATTAAATTGAAATAAACTAAAATAAACCAAAATAAACTAAAATAAACTAAAATAAACTAAAATAAACTAAAATAAACTAAAATAAACTAAAATAAACTAAAATAAACTAAAATAAACTAAAATAAACTAAAATAAACTAACATAAACTAAAATAAACTAAAATAAACTAAAATAAACTAAAATAAACTAAAATAAACTAAAATAAACTAAAATAAACTAAAATAAATTAAAATAAACTAAAATAAACTAAAATAAACTAAAATAAACTAAAATAAACTAAAATAAACTAAAATAAACTAAAATAAACTAAAATAAATTAAAATAAACTAAAATAAACTAAAATAAACTAGAATAAACTAAAATAAATCGAAATAAATTAAAATAAACTAAAATAAACTAAAATAAACTAAAATAAACTAAAATAAAATAAAATAAACTAAACTAAACTAAACTAAAATAAACTAAAATAAACTAAAATAAACTAAAATAAACTAAAATAAACTAAAATAAACTAAAATAAACTAAAATAAACTAAAATAAACTAAAATAAACTAAAAAAAACTAAAATAAACTATAATAAACTTAAATAAACAAAAAAAAATTTAATAAACAAAAATAAACTAAAATAAACTAAAATAAACTAAAATAAACTAAAATAAAAAAAAATAAACTAAAATAAACTAAAATGAAATAAACTAAAATAAACTAAAATAAACTAAAATAAACTAAAATAAACTAAAATAAACTAAAATAAACTTAAGTAAACTAAAATAAACTAAAATAAACTAAAATAAACTAAAATAAACTAAAATAAATTAAAATAAACTAAAATAAACTAAAATAAACTAAAATAAACTAAAATAAACTAAAATAAACTAAAATAAACTAAAATAAACTAAAATAAATTAAAATAAACTAAAATAAACTAAAATAAACTAGAATAAACTAAAATAAATCGAAATAAATTAAAATAAACTAAAATAAACTAAAATAAACTAAAATAAACTAAAATAAAATAAAATAAACTAAACTAAACTAAAATAAACTAAAATAAACTAAAATAAACTAAAATAAACTAAAATAAACTAAAATAAACTAAAATAAACTAAAATAAACTAAAATAAACTAAAATAAACTAAAATAAACTAAAAAAAACTAAAATAAACTATAATAAACTTAAATAAACAAAAAAAAATTTAATAAACAAAAATAAACTAAAATAAACTAAAATAAACTAAAATAAACTAAAATAAAAAAAAATAAACTAAAATAAACTAAAATGAAATAAACTAAAATAAACTAAAATAAACTAAAATAAACTAACATTAGTAAACTAAAATAAACTAAAATAAACTAAAATAAACTAAAATAAACTAAAATAAACTTAAGTAAACTAAAATAAACTAAAATAAACTAAAATAAACTAAAATAAACTAAAATAAACTAAAATAAACTAAAATAAACTAAAATAAACTAAAATAAACTAAAATAAACTAAAATAAATTAAAATAAACTAAAATAAACTGAAATAAACTAAAATAAACTAAAATAAACTAAAATAAACTAAAATAAACTAAAATAAACTAAAATAAATTAAAATAAACTAAAATAAACTAAAATAAACTAAAATAAAATAAAATAAAATAAAATAAACTAAAATAAACTAAAATAAACTAAAATAAACTAAAATAAACTAAAATAAACTAAAATAAACTAAAATAAACTAAAATAAACTAAAATAAACTAAAATAAACTAAAATAAACTAAAAAAAACTAACATAAACTATAATAAACTAAAATGAACAAAAAAAAATTTAATAAACGAAAATAAACTAAAATAAACTAAAATAAACTAAAATAAACTAAAATAAAAAAAAATAAACTAAAATAAACTAAAATAAACTAAAATAAACTAAAATAAACTAAAATAAACTAAAATAATCTTAAATAAACTAAAATAAACTAAAATAAACTGAAATAAACTTAAATAAACTTAAGTAAACTTAAATAAACTGAAATAAACTAAAGCAAACTGAAATAAACTTAAATAAACTAAAATGAACTAGAATAAATTAAAGCAAACTGAAATAAACTAAATTAAAATTAAATAAACTGAAATAAACTAAAATAAATTGAAATAAACTACAATAAACTAAAATAAACTGAAATAAACTGAAATAAACTAAAATAAACTAAAATAAACTAAAATAAACTGAAATAAACCAAATAAACTAAAATAAACAAGAATAAACTGAAATAAACTAAAATAAACTAAAATAAACTAAAATAAATTGAAATAAACTACAATAATTTAAAATAAACTGAAATAAACTAAAATAATCTAAAATAAACTAAAATAAACTAAAATAAACTAAAATAAACTAAAATAAAAAAAAATAAACTAAAATAAACTAAAATAAACTAAAATAAACTAAAATAAACTAAAATAAACTAAAATAATCTTAAATAAACTAAAATAAACTAAAATAAACTGAAATAAACTTAAATAAACTTAAGTAAACTTAAATAAACTGAAATAAACTAAAGCAAACTGAAATAAACTTAAATAAACTAAAATGAACTAGAATAAATTAAAGCAAACTGAAATAAACTAAATTAAAATTAAATAAACTGAAATAAACTAAAATAAATTGAAATAAACTACAATAAACTAAAATAAACTGAAATAAACTGAAATAAACTAAAATAAACTAAAATAAACTAAAATAAACTGAAATAAACCAAATAAACTAAAATAAACAAGAATAAACTGAAATAAACTAAAATAAACTAAAATAAACTAAAATAAATTGAAATAAACTACAATAATTTAAAATAAACTGAAATAAACTAAAATAATCTAAAATAAACTAAAATAAACTAAAATAAACTAAATTAAATTGAAATAAACTAAAATAAACTTAAATAAACTAAAATAAACTAAAATAAACTAAAATAAACTAAAATAAACTAAAATAAACTAACATAAACTAAAATAAACTAAAATAAACTAAAATAAACTAAAATAAACTAAAATAAACTAAAATAAACTAAAATAAACTAAAATAAACTAAAATAAACTAAAATAAACTAAAATAAACTAAAATAAACTAAAATAAACTAAAATAAACTAAAATAAACTAAAATAAACTAAAATAAAGTAAAATAAACTAAAATAAACTAAAATAAACTAAAATAAACTAAAATAAACTAAAATAAACTAAAATAAATTAAAATAAACTAAAATAAACTAGAATAAACTAGAATAAACTAAAATAAACCAAAATAAATTAAAATAAACTAAAATAAACTAAAATAAACTAAAATAAACTAAAATAAAATAAAATAAACTAAACTAAACTAAAATAAACTAAAATAAACTAAAATAAACTAAAATAAACTAAAATAAAATAAAATAAACTAAAATAAACTAAAATAAACTAAAATAAACTAAAAAAAACTAAAATAAACTATAATAAACTTAAATAAACAAAAAAAAATTTAATAAACAAAAATAAACTAAAATAAACTAAAATAAACTAAAATAAACTAAAATAAAAAAAAATAAACTAAAATAAACTAAAATAAACTAAAATAAACTAAAATAAACTAAAATAAACTAAAATAAACTAAAATAAACTAAAATAAACTAAAATGAAATAAACTAAAATAAACTAACATTACCTAAAATAAACTGAAATAAAATAAATGATACTAAATTAAACTAAAAAAAACTTAAATGAACTAAAATAAACCGAAACAAACTACGAGAAACTGAAATAAACAAGAATAAACAAAAACACACTAAAGTAAACTAAATTGAACTAAAGTAAACTAAAATAAACAAAAATAAACTAAAATAAATTAAAATAAATCAAAATAAACTAAATTAAACTAAAATAAACTAAAATAAACTAAAATAAACTAAAATAAACTAAAATAAACTAAAATAAACTAAAATAAACTATAATAAACTAAAATGAACAAAAAAAAATTTAATAAACGAAAATAAACTAAAATAAACTAAAATAAACTAAAATAAACTAAAATAAACTAAAATAAAAAAAAATAAACTAAAATAAACTAAAATAAACTAAAATAAACTAAAATAAACTAAAATAAACTAAAATAAACTAAAATAAACTAAAATAAACTAAAATAAACTAAAATAAACTAAAATGAAATAAACTAAAATAAACTAACATTACCTAAAATAAACTGAAATAAAATAAATGATACTAAATTAAACTAAAAAAAACTTAAATGAACTAAAATAAACCGAAACAAACTACGAGAAACTGAAATAAGCAAGAATAAACAAAAACACACAAAGTAAACTAAATTGAACTAAAGTAAACTAAAATAAACAAAAATAAACTAAAATAAATTAAAATAAATCAAAATAAACTAAAATAAACTAAAATAAACTAAAATAAACTAAAATAAACTAAAATAAACTAAAATAAACTAAAATAAACTAAAATAAACTAAAATAAACTAAAATAAACTAAAATAAACTAAAATAAACTAAAATAAACTAAAATGAAATAAACTAAAATAAACTAACATTACCTAAAATAAACTGAAATAAAATAAATGATACTAAATTAATCTAAAAAAAACTTAAATGAACTAAAATAAACCGAAACAAACTACGAGAAACTGAAATAAGCAAGAATAAACAAAAACACACAAAGTAAACTAAATTGAACTAAAGTAAACTAAAATAAACAAAAATAAACTAAAATAAATTAAAATAAATCAAAATAAACTAAAATAAACTAAAATAAACTAAAATAAACTAAAATAAACTAAAATAAACTAAAATAAACTAAAATAAACTAAAATAAACTAAAATAATCTTAAATAAACTAAAATAAACTAAAATAAACTGAAATAAACTTAAATAAACTTAAGTAAACTTAAATAAACTTAAATAAACTAAAATAAACTTAAATAAACTCAAATAAACTTAAATAAACTTAAATAAACTTAAATAAACTTAAATAAACTTAAATAAACTTAAATAAACTAAAATAAACTGAAATAAACTAAAGCAAACTGAAATAAACTTAAATAAACTGAAATGAACTAGAATAAATTAAAGCAAACTGAAATAAACTAAATTAAAATTAAATAAACTGAAATAAACTAAAATAAATTGAAATAAACTACAATAAACTAAAATAAACTGAAATAAACTGAAATAAACTAAAATAAACTAAAATAAACTAAAATAAACTGAAATAAACCAAATAAACTAAAATAAACAAGAATAAACTGAGATAAACTAAAATAAACTAAAATAAACTAAAATAAATTGAAATAAACTACAATAATTTAAAATAAACTGAAATAAACTAAAATAATCTAAAATAAACTAAAATAAACTAAAATAAACTAAATTAAATTGAAATAAACTAAAATAAACCAAAATAAACTAAAATAAACTAAAATAAACTAAAATAAACTAAAATAAACTAAAATAAACTAAAATAAACTAAAATAAACTAAAATAAACTAAAATAAACTAAAATAAACTAAAATAAACTAACATAAACTAAAATAAACTAAAATAAACTAAAATAAACTAAAATAAACTAAAATAAACTAAAATAAATTAAAATAAACTAAAATAAACTAAAATAAACTAAAATAAACTAAAATAAACTAAAATAAACTAAAATAAATTAAAATAAACTAAAATAAACTAAAATAAACTAGAATAAACTAAAATAAACCAAAATAAATTAAAATAAACTAAAATAAACTAAAATAAACTAAAATAAACTAAAATAAAATAAAATAAAATAAACTAAACTAAAATAAACTAAAATAAACTAAAATAAACTAAAATAAACTAAAATAAACTAAAATAAACTAAAATAAACTAAAATAAACTAAAATAAACTAAAAAAAACTAAAATAAACTATAATAAACTTAAATAAACAAAAAAAAATTTAATAAACAAAAATAAACTAAAATAAACTAAAATAAACTAAAATAAAAAAAAATAAACTAAAATAAACTAAAATGAAATAAACTAAAATAAACTAAAATAAACTAAAATAAACTAAAATAAACTAAAATAAACTAAAATAAACTAAAATGAAATAAACTAAAATAAACTAACATTACCTAAAATAAACTGAAATAAAATAAATAATACTAAATTAAACTAAAAAAAACTTAAATGAACTAAAATAAACCGAAACAAACTACGAGAAACTAAAATAAACTAAAATAAACTAAAATAAACTAAAATAAACTAAAATAAACTAAAATAAACTAAAATAAACTAAAATAAACTTAAATAAACCAAAATAATCAATAATAAACTAAAATAAACTGAAATAAACTAAAATAAATTAAAATAAACTGAAATAAACTGAAATAAACTAAAATAAACTAATTTAAACTAAAAAAAACTAAAATAAACTAAAATAAACTAAAATAAACTAAAATAAAGTAAAATAAACTAAAATAAACCTAAAAAAACTACGAGAAACTGAAATAAGCAAGAATAAACAAAAACACACTAAAATAAACTAAATTGAACTAAAGTAAACTAAAATAAACAAAAATAAATTAAAACAAACTAAAATAAACTGAAATAAACTAAAATAAACTAAAATAAACTAAAATAAACTAAAATAGACTAAAATAAACTAAAATAAACTAAAATAAACTAAAATAAACTAAAATAAACTAAAATAAACTAAAATAAACTAAAATAAACTAAAATAAACTAAAATAAACTATAATAAACAAAAATAAACTAAAATAAACTAACATAAACTGAAATAAACTAAAATAAACTAAAATAAACTAAAATAAACTAAAATAAACAAAAATAAACTAAAATAAACTAAAATAAACTAAAATAAACTAAAATAAACTAAAATAATCTAAAATAAACTAAAATAAACTAAAATAAACTAAAATAAACTTAAATAAACTTAAATAAACTTAAATAAACTTAAATAAACTTAAATAAACTCAAATAAACTAAAATAAACTAAAATAAACTAAAATAAACTAAAATAAACAAAAATAAACTAAAATAAACTAAAATAAATTAAAATAAATTAAAATAAACTAAAATAAACTAAAATAAACTAAAATAAACTAAAATAAACTAAAGTAAACTAAAATAAACTAAAATAAACTAAAATAAACTAAAATAAACTAAAATAAACTGAAATAAACTAAAATAAACTAAAATAAACTAAAATAAACTAAAATAAACTATAAAAAACTAAAATAAACATAAAAAAATTTAATAAACGAAAATAAACTAAAATAAACTAAAATAAACTAAAATAAACTAAAATAAAAAAAAATAAACTAAAATAAACTAAAATAAACTAAAATAAACTAAAATAAACTAAAATAAACTAAAATAAACTAAATTAAACTAACATTACCTAAAATAAACTGAAATAAAATAAATGATACTGAATTAAACTAAAAAAAACTTAAATGAACTAAAATAAACCTAAACAAACTACGAGAAACTGAAATAAGCAAGAATAAACAAAAACACACTAAAGTAAACTAAATTGAACTAAAGTAAACTAAAATAAACAAAAATAATCTAAAATAAATTAAAATAAATCAAAATAAACTAAAATAAACTAAAATAAACTAAAATAAACTAAAATAAACTAAAATAAACTGAAATAAACTAAAATAAACTAAAATAAACTAAAATAAACTGAAATAAACTAAAATAAACTAAAATAATCTAAAATAAACTAAAATAAACTAAAATAAACTTAAATAAACTTAAATAAACTTAAATACACTTAAATAAACTTAAATAAACTTAAATAAACTCAAATAAACTTAAATAAATTTAAATAAACTTAAATAAACTAAAATGAACTGAAATAAACTAAAGCAAACTGAAATAAACTTAAATAAACTGAAATGAACTAGAATAAATTAAAGCAAACTGAAATAAACTAAATTAAAATTAAATAAACTAAAATAAACTAAAATAAACTAAAATAAACTAAAATAAACTAAAATAAACTAAAATAAACTAAAATAAACTAAAATAAAATAAAATAAACTAAAATAAACTAAAATAAACTAAAATAAACCAAAATAAACTAAAATAAACTAAAATAAACTAAAATAAACTAAAATAAACTAGAATAAACTAAAATAAACTAAAATAAACAAAAAAAAATTTAATAAACGAAAATAAACTAAAATAAACTAAAATAAATTAAAATAAACTAAAATAAAAAAAAATAAACTAAAATAAACTAAAATAAACTAAAATAAACTAAAATAAACTAAAATAAACTAAAATAAACTAAAATAAACTAAAATAAACTAAAATAAACTAAAATGAAATAAACTAAAATAAACTAACATTACCTAAAATAAACTGAAATAAAATAAATGATACCTAATTAAACTAAAAAAAACTTAAATGAACTAAAATAAACCTAAACAAACTACGAGAAACTGAAATAAGCAAGAATAAACAAAAACACACTAAAGTAAACTAAATTGAACTAAATTAAACTAAAATAAACAAAAATAAACTAAAATAAATTAAAATAAATCAAAATAAACTAAAATAAACTAAAATAAACTAAAATAAACTAAAATAAACTAAAATAAACTAAAATAAACTAAAATAAACTAAAATAAACTAAAATAAACTAAAATAAACTAAAATAAACTAAAATAAACTAAAATAAACTAAAATAAACTAAAATAAACTAAAATAAACTAAAATAAACTAAAATAAACTAAAATAAACTAAAATAAACTAAAATAAACTAAAATAAACTAAAATAAACTAAAATAAACTAAAATAAACTAAAATAATCTAAAATAAACTAAAATAAACTTAAATAAACTAAAATAAACTTAAATAAACTTAAATAAACTTAAATAAACTTAAATAAACTTAAATAAACTTAAATAAACTTAAATAAACTTAAATAAACTTAAATAAACTCAAATAAACTTAAATAAACTTAAATAAATTTAAATAAACTAAAATGAACTGAAATAAACTAAAGCAAACTGAAATAAACTTAAATAAACTGAAATGAACTAGAATAAATTAAAGCAAACTGAAATAAACTAAATTAAAATTAAATAAACTGAAATAAACTAAAATAAATTGAAATAAACTACAATAAACAAGCACTTTTAAGTATTTATTTAAGCTTTTAAAATTTTTTGAACGTATTATTGAATTTTAAAAATTAAATATAAAAAGTTTAATGAAATTTTTTAAAATTTATTAAAAAATGTTTAAAAAAATTTGAAAAGCTTTTAAAACCTAATAAAATTATAAATTAAACCTTAAAAAATTATTAAAAATCCTTAAAACTATTTTTAAAGACGTTTAAATATTTTTAAATTGATAATTATTGAAAATAATTCAAATTTGGTGTTGAAAATTTTTTAAATCATTCTAAAGCATTTAAATAATCTTTTCGAGGACTTTTAAGTGATTTATTTAAACTTTTAAAATTTTTTAAACGTAGAATTGAATTTTAAAAATTAAATATAAAAAGTTTAATGAAATTTTTTAAAACTTATTTAAAAATGTTTAAAAAAATTTGAAAAGCTTTTAAAACTTAATAAAATTATAAATTAAACATTAACAAATTAATAAAAAGACTTAAAACCTTTTTTAAAGACGTTTAAATATTTTTAAATTGATAATTATTAAAAATAATTCAAATCTTGTGTTAAAAATTTTTTAAATCATTTCAAAGCATTTAAATAATCTTTTCAAGCACTTTTAAGTGATTTATTTAAACATTTAAAATTTTTTGAAAGTAAAATTGAATTTTAAAAATTAAATATAAAAAGTTTAATGAAATTTCTTAAAACTTCTTAAAAAATGTTTAAAAAAACTTGAAAAGCTTTTAAAACTTAATAAAAGTATAAATTAAACCTTAAAAAATTAATAAAAATGCTTAAAACTTTTTTAAAGACGTTTAAATAGTTTTAAATTGATAATTATTAAAAATAATTCAAATTTTGTGTTAAAATTTTTTTAAATCATTCCAAAGCATTTAAATAATCTTTTCAAGCACTTTTAAGTAATTCATTTGTACTTTTAAACTGTTTTAAACAAATTATTAAATTTTAAAATTTAAATATAAATAGTTTGATAAAATTTTTTTAAAGTTATTAAAAAATTTTTTAAAAAATTTGAAAAACTTTTAAAACTTAATAAAATTATAAATTAAACCTTAAAAAATTATTAGAAATGCTTTAAACTGTTTTTAAAGACGTTTAAATATTTTTAAATTGATAATTATTAAAAATAATTCAAATCTTGTGTTACAAATTTTTTAAATCATTCCAAAGCATTTAAATAATCTTTTCAAGCACTTTCAAATAATTCATTTGTGTTTTAAAATTTTTTAAACAAATTATTGAATTTTAAAAATTAAATATAATTAGTTTAATGAAATTTTTTAAAACTTATTAAAAAATGTTTAAAAAAATTTGAAAAGCTTTTAAAACTCAATAAAATTATAAATTAAACTTTAACAAATTAATAAAAATGCTTAAAACTTTTTTTAAAGACGTTTAAATATTTTTAAATTGATAATTATTAAAAATAATTCAAATCTTGTGTTAAAAACTTTTTTAATCATTCCAAAGCATTTAAATAGTCTTTTCAAGCACTTTTAAGTAATTTATTTGAACTTTTAAAATTTTTTAAACAAATTATTAAATTTTAAAAATTAAATATAAATAGTTTAATAAAATTTTTTTAAACTTATTAAAAATTCTTTAAAAAATTTTAAAAACCTTTTAAAACTTCTTAAAATTATACATTAAACCTTAAAAACTTATTAAAAATGCTTAAAACTAATTTTAAAGACGTTCAAATATTTTTAAATTGATAATTATTAAAAATAATTCAAATCTTGTGTTAAAAAATTTTTAAATCATTCCAAAGCATTTTAATAATCTTTTCAAG
The DNA here is from genome assembly GCA_947359425.1 of Lagria hirta. Classification (NCBI taxonomy): domain Eukaryota; kingdom Metazoa; phylum Arthropoda; class Insecta; order Coleoptera; family Tenebrionidae; genus Lagria; species Lagria hirta. Next base: position 29,151,048 of record OX375794.1, read on the forward strand.
CACATTTAAGTAATTTATTTGAACTTTTAAAATTTTTTGAACGTAGAATGGAATTTTAAAAATTAAGTATAAAAAGTTTAATGAAATTTTTTAAAACTTTTTAAAAAATGTTTAAAAAAATTTGAAAAGCTTTTAAAACTATATGAAAGGATAAATTAAACCTTAAAAGAATTTTAATAAAAATGCTTAAAACATTTTTTAAAGACGTTTAAATATTTTTAAATTGATAATTATTAAAAATAATTCAAATCTTGTGTTAAAATTTTTTTAAATTATTCCAAAGTATTTAAATAATCTTTTCAAGCACTTTTAAGTAATTCATTTGTACTTTTAAAATTTTTTAAACAAATTATTAAATTTTAAAAATTAAATATAAATAGTTTAATAAAATTTCATTAAACTTTTTTAAAAAGTTTTTAAAAAAATTTAAAAACCTTTTAAAACTTCTTAAAATTATAAATTAAACCTTAAAAAATTATTAAAAAATCTTACAACTATTTTTAAAGACGTTTAAATATTTTTAAATTGATAATTATTAAAAATAATTCAAATCTTGTGTTAAAAAATTTTTAAATCATTCCAAAGCATTTAAATAATCTTTTCAAGCACTTTTGAGTAATTTATTTTTACTTTTAAAATTTTTTAAACGTATTATTAAATTTTAAAAATTAAATATTAAAAGTTTAATAAAATTTCTTAACACTTATTAAAAAATTTTTAAAAAAATTTGAAAAGCTTTTAAAACTAATTAAAAATACAAATTAAACTTTAAAAAATTATTAAAATTGCTTGAAACTTTTTTTAAAGACGTTTAAATATTTTTAAATTGATAATTATTAAAAATAATTCAAATCTTGTGTTAAAAATTTTTTAAATCATTCCAAAGCATTTAAATAATCTTTTCAAGCACTTTTAAGTAATTCATTTGTACTTTTAAAATTTTTTAAACAAATTATTAAATTTTAAAAATTAAATATAAATAGTTTAATAAAATTTTTTTAAACTTATTAAAAATTCTTTAAAAAATTTTAAAAGCCTTTTAAAACTTCTTAAAATTATACATTAATTCTTAAAAACTTATTAAAAATGCTTAAAACTATTTTTAAAGACGTTCAAATATTTTTAAATTGATAATTATTAAAAATAATTCAAATCTTGTGTTAAAAAATTTTTAAATCATTCCAAAGCATTTAAATAATCTTTTCAAGCACTTTTAAGTAATTTATTTAAACTTTTAAAATTTTTTGAACGTATTATTGAATTTTAAAATGTAAATAAAAAAGTTTAATGAAAATTTTTAAAACTTCTTAAAAAATGTTTAAAAAAATTTGAAAAACTTTTAAAACTTAATAAAAGTATAATTTAAACCTTAAAAAATTAATAAAAATGCTTAAAACTTTTTTTAAAGACGTTTAAATATTTTTAAATTGATAATTATTAAAAATAATTCAAATCTTGTGTTAAAAATTGTTTAAATCATTCCAAAGCATTTAAATAATCTTTTCAAACACTTTTAAGTAATTCATTTGTACTTTTAAAATTTTTTAAACAAATTATTAAATTTTAAAAATTAAATATAAATAGTTTAATAAAATTTTTTTAAACTTACTAAAAATTTTTTAAAAAATTTTAAAAACCTTTTAAAACTTTTTAAAATTATACATTAAACCTTAAAAACTTATTAAAAATGCTTAAAACTATTTTTAAAGACGTTCAAATATTTTTAAATTGATAATTATTAAAAATAATTCAAATCTTGTGTTAAAAAATTTTTAAATCATTCCAAAGCATTTAAATAATCTTTTCAAGCACTTTTAAGTAATTTATTTAAACTTTTAAATTTTTTTGAACGTATTATTGAATTTTAAAATGTAAATAAAAAAGTTTAATGAAAATTTTTAAAAGTTATTGAAAAATTCTTAAAAAAATTTAAAATGCTTTTAAAATTTATTAAAAATATAAATTAAACCTTAAAAAAGTATTAAAAATCCTTAAAACTATTTTTAAAGACGTTTAAATATTTTTAAATTGATAATTATTGAAAATAATTCAAATTTTGTGTTGCAAATTTTTTAAATCATTCCAAAGCATTTCAATATTCTTTTCAAGCACTTTTAAGTGATTTATTTAAACTTTTAAAATTTTTTGAACATAGAATTTTAAAAATTAAATATAAAAAGTTTAATGAAATTTCTTAAAACTTCTTAAAACTTCTTAAAAAATGTTTAAAAAAATTTGAAAAACATTTAAAACTTAATAAAAGTATAATTTAAATCTTAAAAAATTAATAAAAATGCTTAAAACTTTTTTTAAAGACGTTTAAATATTTTTAAATTGATAATTATTAAAAATAATTCAAATCTTGTGTTAAAAATTTTTTAAATCATTCCAAAGCACTTAAATAATCTTTTCAAGCACTTTTAAGTAATTTATATGTACTTTTAAAATTTTTTAAACAAATTATTAAATTTTAAAAATTAAATATAAATAGTTTAATAAAATTTTTTTAAAGTTATTAAAAATTTTTTAAAAAAATTTAAAAAACTTTTAAAACTTCTTAAAATTATAAATTAAACTTAAAAAAATTATTAAAAATGCTTGAAACTTTTTTTAAAGACGTTTAAATATTTTTAAATTGATAATTATTAAAAATAATTCAAATCTTGTGTTAACAAATTTTTAAATCACTCCAAAGCATTTAAATAATCTTTTCAAGCACTTTTAAGAAATTTATATAAACTTTTAAAGTTTTTTAAACGTATTATTGAATTTTAAAAATTAAATATAAAAAGTTTAATAAAAATTTTTAAAAGTTATTGAAAAATTCTTAAAAAAAAATAAAATGCTTTTAAAATTTATTCTAAAATAAACTGAAATAAACTAATTAAACTAAAATAAACTAAAATAGACTAAAATAAACTAAAATAAACTAAAATAAACTAAAATAAACTAAAATAAACTAAAATAAACTAAAATAAACTAAAATAAACTAAAATAAACTAAAATAAACTAAAATAAACTAAAATAAACTAAAATAAACTAAAATAAACTAAAATAAACTATAATAAACAAAAATAAACTAAAATAAACTAACATAAACTGAAATAAACTAAAATAAACTAAAATAAACTAAAATAAACTAAAATAAACAAAAATAAACTAAAATAAACTAAAATAAACTAAAATAAACTAAAATAAACTAAAATAAACTAAAATAAACTAAAATAAACTAAAATAATCTAAAATAAACTATAATAAACTGAAATAAACTAAAATAAACTAAAATAAACTTAAATAAACTTAAATAAACTTAAATTAACTTAAATAAACTTAAATAAACTTAAATAAACTTAAATAAACTTAAATAAACTCAAATAAACTTAAATAAACTTAAAAAAACTTAAATAAACTAAAATGAACTGAAATAAACTAAAGCAAACTAAAATAAACTAAAATAAACTAAAATAAACTAAAATAAACTAAAATAAACTAAAATAAACTTAAATAAACCAAAATAATCAATAATAAACTAAAATAAACTGAAATAAACTAAAATAAATTAAAATAAACTGAAATAAACTGAAATAAACTAAAATAAACTAATTTAAACTAAAAAAAACTAAAATAAACTAAAATAAACTAAAATAAACTAAAATAAACTAAAATGAAGTAAAATAAACTAAAATAAACCTAAAAAAACTACGAGAAACTGAAATAAGCAAGAATAAACAAAAACACACTAAAATAAACTAAATTGAACTAAAGTAAACTAAAATAAACAAAAATAAATTAAAACAAACTAAAATAAACTGAAATAAACTAAAATAAACTAAAATAAACTAAAATAGACTAAAATAAACTAAAATAAACTAAAATAAACTAAAATAAACTAAAATAAACTAAAATAAACTAAAATAAACTAAAATAAACTATAATAAACAAAAATAAACTAAAATAAACTAACATAAACTGAAACTAAAATAAACTAAAATAAACTAAAATAAACTAAAATAAACTAAAATAAACTAAAATAAACTAAAATAAACAAAAATAAACTAAAATAAACTAAAATAAACTAAAATAAACTAAAATAAACTAAAATAAACTAAAATAAACTAAAATAATCTAAAATAAACTAAAATAAACTAAAATAAACTAAAATAAACTAAAATAAACTTAAATAAACTTAAATAAACTTAAATAAACTTAAATAAACTTAAATAAACTTAAATAAACTTAAATAAACTTAAATAAACTTAAATAAACTTAAATAAACTTAAATAAACTTAAATAAACTCAAATAAACTTAAATAAACTTAAAAAAACTTAAATAAACTAAAATGAACTGAAATAAACTAAAGCAAACTGAAATAAACTTAAATAAACTGAAATAAACTAGAATAAACTAAAATAAACTAAAATAAACTAAAATAAACTTAAATAAACTTAAATAAACTTAAATAAACTTAAATAAACTAAAATAAACTAAAATAAACTAAAATAAACTAAAATAAACTAAAATAAACTAAAATAAACTTAAATAAACTTAAATAAACTTAAATAAACTTAAATAAACTTAAATAAACTTAAATAAACTTAAATAAACTTAAATAAACTTAAATAAACTTAAATAAACTTAAATAAACTTAAATAAACTTAAATAAACTTAAATAAACTTAAATAAACTTAAATAAACTTAAATAAACTTAAATAAATTCAAATAAACTTAAATAAACTTAAAAAAACTTAAATAAACTAAAATGAACTGAAATAAACTAAAGCAAACTGAAATAAACTTAAATAAACTGAAATGAACTAGAATAAATTAAAGCAAACTGAAATAAACTAAATTAAAATTAAATAAACTGAAATAAAATAAACTAAACTAAAATAAACTAAAATAAACTAAAATAAACTAAAATAAACTAAAATAAACTAAAATAAACTAAAATAAACTAAAATAAACTAAAATAAACTAAAAAAAACTAAAATAAACTATAATAAACTTAAATAAACAAAAAAAAATTTAATAAACAAAAATAAACTAAAATAAACTAAAATAAACTAAAATAAAAAAAAATAAACTAAAATAAACTAAAATGAAATAAACTAAAATAAACTAAAATAAACTAAAATAAACTAAAATAAACTAAAATGAAATAAACTAAAATAAACTAACATTACCTAAAATAAACTGAAATAAAATAAATGATACTAAATTAAACTAAAAAAAACTTAAATGAACTAAAATAAACCGAAACAAACTACGAGAAACTGAAATAAACAAGAATAAACAAAAACACACTAAAGTAAACTAAATTGAACTAAAGTAAACTAAAATAAACAAAAATAAACTAAAATAAATTAAAATAAATCAAAATAAACTAAATTAAACTAAAATAAACTAAAATAAACTAAAATAAAATAAAATAAACTAAAAAAAACTAAAATAAACTATAATAAACTTAAATAAACAAAAAAAAATTTAATAAACAAAAATAAACTAAAATAAACTAAAATAAACTAAAATAAAAAAAAATAAACTAAAATAAACTAAAATGAAATAAACTAAAATAAACTAAAATAAACTAAAATAAACTAAAATAAACTAAAATAAACTAAAATAAACTAAAATAAACTAAAATAAACTAAAATAAACTAAAATAAACTAAAATAAACTAAAATGAAATAAACTAAATTAAACTAACATTACCTAAAATAAACTGAAATAAAATTGAACTAAAGTAAACTAAAATAAACAAAAATAAATTAAAACAAACTAAAATAAACTGAAATAAACTAAAATAAACTAAAATAAACTAAAATAGACTAAAATAAACTAAAATAAACTAAAATAAACTAAAATAAACTAAAATAAACTAAAATAAACTAAAATAAACTAAAATAAACTAAAATAAACTAAAATAAACTATAATAAACAAAAATAAACTAAAATAAACTAACATAAACTGAAATAAACTAAAATAAACTAAAATAAACTAAAATAAACTAAAATAAACTAAAATAAACTAAAATAAACAAAAATAAACTAAAATAAACTAAAATAAACTAAAATAAACTAAAATAAACTAAAATAAACTAAAATAAACTAAAATAAACTAAAATAATCTAAAATAAACTAAAATAATATAAAATAAACTAAAATAAACTAAAATAAACTAAAATAAACTAAAATAAACTTAAATAAACTTGAATAAACTTAAATAAACTTAAATAAACTTAAATAAACTTAAATAAACTTAAATAAACTCAAATAAACTTAAATAAACTTAAAAAAACTTAAATAAACTAAAATGAACTGAAATAAACTAAAGCAAACTGAAATAAACTTAAATAAACTGAAATGAACTAGAATAAACTAAAATAAACTAAAATAAACTAAAATAAACTTAAATAAACTTAAATAAACTTAAATAAACTTAAATAAACTTAAATAAACTAAAATAAACTAAAATAAACTAAAATAAACTAAAATAAACTAAAATAAACTTAAATAAACTTAAATAAACTTAAATAAACTTAAATAAACTTAAATAAACTTAAATAAACTTAAATAAACTTAAATAAACTTAAATAAACTTAAATAAACTTAAATAAACTTAAATAAACTTAAATAGACTAAAATAAACTAAAATAAACTAAAATAAACTAAAATAAACTAAAATAAACTAAAATAAACTAAAATAAACTATAATAAACAAAAATAAACTAAAATAAACTAACATAAACTGAAATAAACTAAAATAAACTTAAATAAACTTGAATAAACTTAAATAAACTTAAATAAACTTAAATAAACTTAAATAAACTTAAATAAACTTAAATAAACTTAAATAAACTTAAATAAACTTAAATAAACTTAAATAAACTTAAATAAACTTAAATAAACTCAAATAAACTTAAATAAACTTAAAAAAATTTAAATAAACTAAAATGAACTGAAATAAACTAAAGCAAACTGAAATAAACTTAAATAAACTGAAATGAACTAGAATAAATTAAAGCAAACTGAAATAAACTAAATTAAAATTAAATAAACTGAAATAAACTAAAATAAATTGAAATAAACTACAATAAACAAGCACTTTTAAGTATTTATTTAAGCTTTTAAAATTTTTTGAACGTATTATTGAATTTTAAAAATTAAATATAAAAAGTTTAATGAAATTTTTTAAAACTTATTAAAAAATGTTTAAAAAAATTTGAAAAGCTTTTAAAACTTAATAAAATTATAAATTAAACCTTAAAAAATTATTAAAAATCCTTAAAACTATTTTTAAAGACGTTTAAATATTTTTAAATTGATAATTATTGAAAATAATTCAAATTTGGTGTTGAAAATTTTTTAAATCATTCTAAAGCATTTAAATAATCTTTTCGAAGACTTTTAAGTAATTTATTTAAACTTTTAAAATTTTTTAAACGTAGAATTGAATTTTAAAAATTAAATATAAAAAGTTTAATGAAATTTTTTAAAACTTATTTAAAAATGTTTAAAAAAATTTGAAAAGCTTTTAAAACTTAATAAAATTATAAATTAAACCTTAACAAATTAATAAAAAGACTTAAAACCTTTTTTAAAGACGTTTAAATATTTTTAAATTGATAATTATTAAAAATAATTCAAATCTTGTGTTAAAAATTTTTTAAATCATTTCAAAGCATTTAAATAATCTTTTCAAGCACTTTTAAGTGATTTATTTGAACATTTAAAATTTTTTGAAAGTAAAATTGAATTTTAAAAATTAAATATAAAAAGTTTAATGAAATTTCTTAAAACTTCTTAAAAAATGTTTAAAAAAACTTGAAAAGCTTTTAAAACTCAATAAAAGTATAAATTAAACCTTAAAAAATTAATAAAAATGCTTAAAACTTTTTTAAAGACGTTTAAATATTTTTAAATTGATAATTATTAAAAATAATTCAAATTTTGTGTTAAAATTTTTTTAAATCATTCCAAAGCATTTAAATAATCTTTTCAAGCACTTTTAAGTAATTCATTTGTACTTTTAAACTGTTTTAAACAAATTATTAAATTTTAAAATTTAAATATAAATAGTTTGATAAAATTTTTTTAAAGTTATTAAAAAATTTTTTAAAAAATTTGAAAAACTTTTAAAACTTAATAAAATTATAAATTAAACCTTAAAAAATTATTAGAAATGCTTTAAACTGTTTTTAAAGACGTTTAAATATTTTTAAATTGATAATTATTAAAAATAATTCAAATCTTGTGTTACAAATTTTTTAAATCATTCCAAAGCATTTAAATAATCTTTTCAAGCACTTTTAAATAATTCATTTGTACTTTTAAAATTTTTTAAACAAATTATTGAATTTTAAAAATTAAATATAATTAGTTTAATGAAATTTTTTAAAACTTATTAAAAAATGTTTAAAAAAATTTGAAAAGCTTTTAAAACTCAATAAAATTATAAATTAAACTTTAACAAATTAATAAAAATGCTTAAAACTTTTTTTAAAGACGTTTAAATATTTTTAAATTGATAATTATTAAAAATAATTCAAATCTTGTGTTAAAAACTTTTTTAATCATTCCAAAGCATTTAAATAGTCTTTTCAAGCACTTTTAAGTAATTTATTTGAACTTTTAAAATTTTTTAAACAAATTATTAAATTTTAAAAATTAAATATAAATAGTTTAATAAAATTTTTTTAAACTTATTAAAAATTCTTTAAAAAATTTTAAAAACCTTTTAAAACTTCTTAAAATTATACATTAAATCTTAAAAACTTATTAAAAATGCTTAAAACAATTTTTAAAGACGTTCAAATATTTTTAAATTGATAATTATTAAAAATAATTCAAATCTTGTGTTAAAAAATTTTTAAATCATTCCAAAGCATTTAAATAATCTTTTCAAGCACATTTAAGTAATTTATTTGAACTTTTAAAATTTTTTGAACGTAGAATGGAATTTTAAAAATTAAGTATAAAAAGTTTAATGAAATTTTTTAAAACTTTTTAAAAAATGTTTAAAAAAATTTGAAAAGCTTTTAAAACTATATGAAAGGATAAATTAAACCTTAAAAGAATTTTAATAAAAATGCTTAAAACATTTTTTAAAGACGTTTAAATATTTTTAAATTGATAATTTTAAAAATAATTCAAATCTTGTGTTAAAAATTTTTTAAATTATTCCAAAGCATTTAAATAATCTTTTCAAGCACTTTTAAGTAATTTATTTGTACTTTTAAAATTTTTTAAACGTATTATTAAATTTTAAAAATTAAATATTAAAAGTTTAATAAAATTTCTTAACACTTATTAAAAAATTTTTAAAAAAATTTGAAAAGCTTTTAAAACTAATTCAAAATACAAATTAAACTTTAAAAAATTATTAAAATTGCTTGAAACTTTTTTTAAAGACGTTTAAATATTTTTAAATTGATAATTATTAAAAATAATTCAAATCTTGTGTTAAAAATTTTTTAAATCATTCCAAAGCATTTAAATAATCTTTTCAAGCACTTTTAAGTAATTCATTTGTACTTTTAAAATTTTTTAAACAAATTATTAAATTTTAAAAATTAAATATAAATAGTTTAATAAAATTTTTTTAAACTTATTAAAAATTCTTTAAAAAATTTTAAAAACCTTTTAAAACTTTTTAAAATTACACATTAATTCTTAAAAACTTATTAAAAATGCTTAAAACTATTTTTAAAGACGTTCAAATATTTTTAAATTGATAATTATTAAAAATAATTCAAATCTTGTGTTAAAAAATTTTTAAATCATTCCAAAGCATTTAAATAATCTTTTCAAGCACTTTTAAGTAATTTATTTAAACTTTTAAAATTTTTTGAACGTATTATTGAATTTTAAAATGTAAATAAAAAAGTTTAATGAAAATTTTTAAAACTTCTTAAAAAATGTTTAAAAAAATTTGAAAAACTTTTAAAACTTAATAAAAGTATAATTTAAACCTTAAAAAATTAATAAAAATGCTTAAAACTTTTTTTAAAGACGTTTAAATATTTTTAAATTGATAATTATTAAAAATAATTCAAATCTTGTGTTAAAAATTTTTTAAATCATTTCAAAGCATTTAAATAATCTTTTCAAACACTTTTAAGTAATTCATTTGTACTTTTAAAATTTTTTAAACAAATTATTAAATTTTAAAAATTAAATATAAATAGTTTAATAAAATTTTTTTAAACTTATTAAAAATTTTTTAAAAAATTTTAAAAACCTTTTAAAACTTCTTAAAATTATACATTAAACCTTAAAAACTTATTAAAAATGCTTAAAACTATTTTTAAAGACGTTCAAATATTTTTAAATTGATAATTATTAAAAATAATTCAAATCTTGTGTTAAAAAATTTTTAAATCATTCCAAAGCATTTAAATAATCTTTTCAAGCACTTTTAAGTAATTTATTTAAACTTTTAAATTTTTTTGAACGTATTATTGAATTTTAAAATGTAAATAAAAAAGTTTAATGAAAATTTTTAAAAGTTATTGAAAAATTCTTAAAAAAATTTAAAATGCTTTTAAAATTTATTAAAAATATAAATTAAACCTTAAAAAAGTATTAAAAATCCTTAAAACTATTTTTAAAGACGTTTAAATATTTTTAAATTGATAATTATTGAAAATAATTCAAATTTTGTGTTGCAAATTTTTTAAATCATTCCAAAGCATTTCAATATTCTTTTCAAGCACTTTTAAGTGATTTATTTAAACTTTTAAAATTTTTTGAACATAGAATTTTAAAAATTAAATATAAAAAGTTTAATGAAATTTCTTAAAACTTCTTAAAACTTCTTAAAAAATGTTTAAAAAAATTTGAAAAACATTTAAAACTTAATAAAAGTATAATTTAAATCTTAAAAAATTAATAAAAATGCTTAAAACTTTTTTTAAAGACGTTTAAATATTTTTAAATTGATAATTATTAAAAATAATTCAAATCTTGTGTTAAAAATTTTTTAAATCATTCCAAAGCACTTAAATAATTTTTTCAAGCACTTTTAAGTAATTTATATGTACTTTTAAAATTTTTTAAACAAATTATTAAATTTTAAAAATTAAATATAAATGTTTAATAAAATTTTTTTAAAGTTATTAAAAATTTTTTAAAAAAATTAAAAAACTTTTAAAACTTCTTAAAATTATAAATTAAACTTAAAAAAATTATTAAAAATGCTTGAAACTTTTTTTAAAGACGTTTAAATATTTTTAAATTGATAATTATTAAAAATAATTCAAATCTTGTGTTAACAAATTTTTAAATCATTTCAAAGCATTTAAATAATCTTTTCAAGCACTTTTAAGTAATTTATTTAAACTTTTAAAATTTTTTAAACGTATTATTGAATTTTAAAAATTAAATATAAAAAGTTTAATGAAAATTTTTAAAAGTTATTGAAAAATTCTTAAAAAAAATTAAAATGCTTTTAAAATTTATTAAAAATATAAATTAAACCTTAAAAAAGTATTAAAAATTCTTAAAACTATTTTTAAAGACGTTTAAATATTTTTAAATTGATAATTATTGAAAATAATTCAAATTTTGTGTTGAAAATTTTTTAAATCATTCCAAAGCATTTAAATAATCTTCTCAAGCACTTTTAAGTGATTTATTTGAACTTTTAAAATTTTTTGAACGTAGAATTGAATTTTAAAAATTAAATATAAAAAGTTTAATGAAATTTTTTAAAACTTCTTAAAAAATGTTTAAAAAAATTTGAAAAATTTTTAAAACTTAATAAAAGTATAATTTAAACCTTAAAAAATTAATAAAAATGCTTAAAACTTTTTTTAAAGACGTTTAAATATTTTTAAATTGATAATTATTAAAAATAATTCAAATCTTGTGTTAAAAATTTTTTAAATCATTTCAAAGCATTTAAATTATCTTTTCAAGCACTTTTAAGTAATTCATTTGTACTTTTAAATTTTTTTAAACAAATTATTAAATTTTAAAAATTAAATATAAATAGTTTAATAAAATTTTTTTAAACTTATTAAAAATTCTTTACAAAAATTTAGAAACCTTTTAAAACTTCTTAAAATTATAAATTAAACTTAAAAAAATTATTAAAAATGCTTGAAACTTTTTTTAAAGACGTTTAAATATTTTTAAATTGATAATTATTAAAAATAATTCAAATCTTGTGTTAACAAATTTTTAAATCACTCCAAAGCATTTAAATAATCTTTTCAAGCACTTTTAAGAAATTTATTTAAACTTTTAAAGTTTTTTAAACGTATTATTGAATTTTAAAAATTAAATATAAAAAGTTTAATGAAAATTTTTAAAAGTTATTGAAAAATTCTTAAAAAAAAATAAAATGCTTTTAAAATTTATTCTAAAATAAACTGAAATAAACTAATTAAACTAAAATAAACTAAAATAGACTAAAATAAACTAAAATAAACTAAAATAAACTAAAATAAACTAAAATAAACTAAAATAAACTAAAATAAACTAAAATAAACTAAAATAAACTAAAATAAACTAAAATAAACTAAAATAAACTAAAATAAACTAAAATAAACTAAAATAAACTATAATAAACAAAAATAAACTAAAATAAACTAACATAAACTGAAATAAACTAAAATAAACTAAAATAAACTAAAATAAACTAAAATAAACTAAAATAAACAAAAATAAACTAAAATAAACTAAAATAAACTAAAATAAACTAAAATAAACTAAAATAAACTAAAATAAACTAAAATAAACTAAAATAAACTAAAATAATCTAAAATAAACTAAAATAAACTGAAATAAACTAAAATAAACTAAAATAAACTTAAATAAACTTAAATAAACTTAAATTAACTTAAATAAACTTAAATAAACTTAAATAAACTTAAATAAACTCAAATAAACTTAAATAAACTTAAAAAAACTTAAATAAACTAAAATGAACTGAAATAAACTAAAGCAAACTAAAATAAACTAAAATAAACTAAAATAAACTAAAATAAACTAAAATAAACTTAAATAAACCAAAATAATCAATAATAAACTAAAATAAACTGAAATAAACTAAAATAAATTAAAATAAACTGAAATAAACTGAAATAAACTAAAATAAACTAATTTAAACTAAAAAAAACTAAAATAAACTAAAATAAACTAAAATAAACTTAAATAAACTTAAATAAACTTAAATAAACTTAAATAAACTTAAATAAACTTAAATAAACTTAAATAAACTTAAATAAACTTAAATAAACTCAAATAAACTTAAATAAACTTAAAAAAACTTAAATAAACTAAAATGAACTGAAATAAACTAAAGCAAACTGAAATAAACTTAAATAATCTGAAATAAACTAGAATAAACTAAAATAAACTAAAATAAACTAAAATAAACTTAAATAAACTTAAATAAACTTAAATAAACTAAAATAAACTAAAATAAACTAAAATAAACTAAAATAAACTAAAATAAACTAAAATAAACTAAAATAAACTTAAATAAACTTAAATAAACTTAAATAAACTTAAATAAACTTAAATAAACTTAAATAAACTTAAATAAACTTAAATAAACTTAAATAAACTTAAATAAACTTAAATAAACTTAAATAAACTCAAATAAACTTAAATAAACTTAAAAAAACTTAAATAAACTAAAATGAACTGAAATAAACTAAAGCAAACTGAAATAAACTTAAATAAACTGAAATGAACTAGAATAAATTAAAGCAAACTGAAATAAACTAAATTAAAATTAAATAAACTGAAATAAAATAAACTAAACTAAAATAAACTAAAATAAACTAAAATAAACTAAAATAAACTAAAATAAACTAAAATAAACTAAAATAAACTATAAAAAACTAAAATAAACTATAATAAACTTAAATAAACAAAAAAAAATTTAATAAACAAAAATAAACTAAAATAAACTAAAATAAACTAAAATAAAAAAAAATAAACTAAAATAAACTAAAATGAAATAAACTAAAATAAACTAAAATAAACTAAAATAAACTAAAATAAACTAAAATAAACTAAAATGAAATAAACTAAAATAAACTAACATTACCTAAAATAAACTGAAATAAAATAAATGATACTAAATTAAACTAAAAAAAACTTAAATGAACTAAAATAAACCGAAACAAACTACGAGAAACTGAAATAAACAAGAATAAACAAAAACACACTAAAGTAAACTAAATTGAACTAAAGTAAACTAAAATAAACAAAAATAAACTAAAATAAATTAAAATAAATCAAAATAAACTAAATTAAACTAAAATAAACTAAAATAAACTAAAATAAAATAAAATAAACTAAAAAAAACTAAAAAAAACTATAATAAACTTAAATAAACAAAAAAAAATTTAATAAACAAAAATAAACTAAAATAAACTAAAATAAACTAAAATAAAAAAAAATAAACTAAAATAAACTAAAATGAAATAAACTAAAATAAACTAAAATAAACTAAAATAAACTAAAATAAACTAAAATGAAATAAACTAAAATAAACTAACATTACCTAAAATAAACTGAAATAAAATTGAACTAAAGTAAACTAAAATAAACAAAAATAAATTAAAACAAACTAAAATAAACTGAAATAAACTAAAATAAACTAAAATAAACTAAAATAGACTAAAATAAACTAAAATAAACTAAAATAAACTAAAATAAACTAAAATAAACTAAAATAAACTAAAATAAACTAAAATAAACTATAATAAACAAAAATAAACTAAAATAAACTAACATAAACTGAAATAAACTAAAATAAACTAAAATAAACTAAAATAAACTAAAATAAACTAAAATAAACTAAAATAAACTAAAATAAACTAAAATAAACTAAAATAAACTAAAATAAACTAAAATAAACTAAAATAAACTAAAATAAACTAAAATAAACTAAAATAAACTAAAATAATCTAAAATAAACTAAAATAATCTAAAATAAACTAAAATAAACTAAAATAAACTAAAATAAACTAAAATAAACTTAAATAAACTTGAATAAACTTAAATAAACTTAAATAAACTTAAATAAACTTAAATAAACTTAAATAAACTCAAATAAACTTAAATAAACTTAAAAAAACTTAAATAAACTAAAATGAACTGAAATAAACTAAAGCAAACTGAAATAAACTTAAATAAACTGAAATGAACTAGAATAAACTAAAATAAACTAAAATAAACTAAAATAAACTTAAATAAACTTAAATAAACTTAAATAAACTTAAATAAACTTAAATAAACTAAAATAAACTAAAATAAACTAAAATAAACTAAAATAAACTAAAATAAACTTAAATAAACTTAAATAAACTTAAATAAACTTAAATAAACTTAAATAAACTTAAATAAACTTAAATAAACTTAAATAAACTTAAATAAACTTAAATAAACTTAAATAAACTTAAATAGACTAAAATAAACTAAAATAAACTAAAATAAACTAAAATAAACTAAAATAAACTAAAATAAACTATAATAAACAAAAATAAACTAAAATAAACTAACATAAACTGAAATAAACTAAAATAAACTTAAATAAACTTGAATAAACTTAAATAAACTTAAATAAACTTAAATAAACTTAAATAAACTTAAATAAACTTAAATAAACTTAAATAAACTTAAATAAACTTAAATAAACTCAAATAAACTTAAATAAACTTAAATAAATTTAAATAAACTAAAATGAACTGAAATAAACTAAAGCAAACTGAAATAAACTTAAATAAACTGAAATGAACTAGAATAAATTAAAGCAAACTGAAATAAACTAAATTAAAATTAAATAAACTGAAATAAACTAAAATAAATTGAAATAAACTACAATAAACAAGCACTTTTAAGTATTTATTTAAGCTTTTAAAATTTTTTGAACGTATTATTGAATTTTAAAAATTAAATATAAAAAGTTTAATGAAATTTTTTAAAACTTATTAAAAAATGTTTAAAAAAATTTGAAAAGCTTTTAAAACTTAATAAAATTATAAATTAAACCTTAAAAAATTATTAAAAATTCTTAAAACTATTTTTAAAGACGTTTAAATATTTTTAAATTGATAATTATTGAAAATAATTCAAATTTGGTGTTGAAAATTTTTTAAATCATTCTAAAGCATTTAAATAATCTTTTCGAAGACTTTTAAGTAATTTATTTAAACTTTTAAAATTTTTTAAACGTAGAATTGAATTTTAAAAATTAAATATAAAAAGTTTAATGAAATTTTTTAAAACTTATTTAAAAATGTTTAAAAAAATTTGAAAAGCTTTTAAAACTTAATAAAATTATAAATTAAACCTTAACAAATTAATAAAAAGACTTAAAACCTTTTTTAAAGACGTTTAAATATTTTTAAATTGATAATTATTAAAAATAATTCAAATCTTGTGTTAAAAATTTTTTAAATCATTTCAAAGCATTTAAATAATCTTTTCAAGCACTTTTAAGTGATTTATTTGAACATTTAAAATTTTTTGAAAGTAAAATTGAATTTTAAAAATTAAATATAAAAAGTTTAATGAAATTTCTTAAAACTTCTTAAAAAATGTTTAAAAAAACTTGAAAAGCTTTTAAAACTTAATAAAAGTATAAATTAAACCTTAAAAAATTAATAAAAATGCTTAAAACTTTTTTAAAGACGTTTAAATATTTTTAAATTGATAATTATTAAAAATAATTCAAATTTTGTGTTAAAATTTTTTTAAATCATTCCAAAGCATTTAAATAATCTTTTCAAGCACTTTTAAGTAATTCATTTGTACTTTTAAACTGTTTTAAACAAATTATTAAATTTTAAAATTTAAATATAAATAGTTTGATAAAATTTTTTTTAAGTTATTAAAAAATTTTTTAAAAAATTTGAAAAACTTTTAAAACTTAATAAAATTATAAATTAAATCTTAAAAAATTATTAGAAATGCTTTAAACTGTTTTTAAAGACGTTTAAATATTTTTAAATTGATAATTATTAAAAATAATTCAAATCTTGTGTTACAAATTTTTTAAATCATTCCAAAGCATTTAAATAATCTTTTCAAGCACTTTTAAATAATTCATTTGTACTTTTAAAATTTTTTAAACAAATTATTGAATTTTAAAAATTAAATATAATTAGTTTAATGAAATTTTTTAAAACTTATTAAAAAATGTTTAAAAAAATTTGAAAAGCTTTTAAAACTCAATAAAATTATAAATTAAACTTTAACAAATTAATAAAAATGCTTAAAACTTTTTTTAAAGACGTTTAAATATTTTTAAATTGATAATTATTAAAAATAATTCAAATCTTGTGTTAAAAACTTTTTTAATCATTCCAAAGCATTTAAATAGTCTTTTCAAGCACTTTTAAGTAATTTATTTAAACTTTTAAAATTTTTTAAACAAATTATTAAATTTTAAAAATTAAATATAAATAGTTTAATAAAATTTTTTTAAACTTATTAAAAATTCTTTAAAAAATTTTAAAAACCTTTTAAAACTTCTTAAATTTATACATTAAATCTTAAAAACTTATTAAAAATGCTTAAAACTATTTTTAAAGACGTTCAAATATTTTTAAATTGATAATTATTAAAAATAATTCAAATCTTGTGTTAAAAAATTTTTAAATCATTCCAAAGCATTTAAATAATCTTTTCAAGCACATTTAAGTAATTTATTTGAACTTTTAAAATTTTTTGAACGTAGAATGGAATTTTAAAAATTAAGTATAAAAAGTTTAATGAAATTTTTTAAAACTTTTTAAAAAATGTTTAAAAAAATTTGAAAAGCTTTTAAAACTATATGAAAGGATAAATTAAACCTTAAAAGAATTTTAATAAAAATGCTTAAAACATTTTTTAAAGACGTTTAAATATTTTTAAATTGATAATTATTAAAAATAATTCAAATCTTGTGTTAAAAATTTTTTAAATTATTCCAAAGCATTTAAATAATCTTTTCAAGCACTTTTAAGTAATTTATTTGTACTTTTAAAATTTTTTAAACGTATTATTAAATTTTAAAAATTAAATATTAAAAGTTTAATAAAATTTCTTAACACTTATTAAAAAATTTTTAAAAAAATTTGAAAAGCTTTTAAAACTAATTAAAAATACAAATTAAACTTTAAAAAATTATTAAAATTGCTTGAAACTTTTTTTAAAGACGTTTAAATATTTTTAAATTGATAATTATTAAAAATAATTCAAATCTTGTGTTAAAAATTTTTTAAATCATTCCAAAGCATTTAAATAATCTTTTCAAGCACTTTTAAGTAATTCATTTGTACTTTTAAAATTTTTTAAACAAATTATTAAATTTTAAAAATTAAATATAAATAGTTTAATAAAATTTTTTTAAACTTATTAAAAATTCTTTAAAAAATTTTAAAAACCTTTTAAAACTTTTTAAAATTACACATTAATTCTTAAAAACTTATTAAAAATGCTTAAAACTATTTTTAAAGACGTTCAAATATTTTTAAATTGATAATTATTAAAAATAATTCAAATCTTGTGTTAAAAAATTTTTAAATCATTCCAAAGCATTTAAATAATCTTTTCAAGCACTTTTAAGTAATTTATTTAAACTTTTAAAATTTTTTGAACGTATTATTGAATTTTAAAATGTAAATAAAAAAGTTTAATGAAAATTTTTAAAACTTCTTAAAAAATGTTTAAAAAAATTTGAAAAACTTTTAAAACTTAATAAAAGTATAATTTAAACCTTAAAAAATTAATAAAAATGCTTAAAACTTTTTTTAAAGACGTTTAAATATTTTTAAATTGATAATTATTAAAAATAATTCAAATCTTGTGTTAAAAATTTTTTAAATCATTCCAAAGCATTTAAATAATCTTTTCAAACACTTTTAAGTAATTCATTTGTACTTTTAAAATTTTTTAAACAAATTATTAAATTTTAAAAATTAAATATAAATAGTTTAATAAAATTTTTTTAAACTTATTAAAAATTTTTTAAAAAATTTTAAAAACCTTTTAAAACTTCTTAAAATTATACATTAAACCTTAAAAACTTATTAAAAATGCTTAAAACTATTTTTAAAGACGTTCAAATATTTTTAAATTGATAATTATTAAAAATAATTCAAATCTTGTGTTAAAAAATTTTTAAATCATTCCAAAGCATTTAAATAATCTTTTCAAGCACTTTTAAGTAATTTATTTAAACTTTTAAATTTTTTTGAACGTATTATTGAATTTTAAAATGTAAATAAAAAAGTTTAATGAAAATTTTTAAAAGTTATTGAAAAATTCTTAAAAAAATTTAAAATGTTTTTAAAATTTATTAAAAATATAAATTAAACCTTAAAAAAGTATTAAAAATCCTTAAAACTATTTTTAAAGACGTTTAAATATTTTTAAATTGATAATTATTGAAAATAATTCAAATTTTGTGTTGCAAATTTTTTAAATCATTCCAAAGCATTTCAATATTCTTTTCAAGCACTTTTAAGTGATTTATTTAAACTTTTAAAATTTTTTGAACATAGAATTTTAAAAATTAAATATAAAAAGTTTAATGAAATTTCTTAAAACTTCTTAAAACTTCTTAAAAAATGTTTAAAAAAATTTGAAAAACATTTAAAACTTAATAAAAGTATAATTTAAATCTTAAAAAATTAATAAAAATGCTTAAAACTTTTTTTAAAGACGTTTAAATATTTTTAAATTGATAATTATTGAAAATAATTCAAATTTTGTGTTGAAAATTTTTTAAATCATTCCAAAGCATTTAAATAATCTTCTCAAGCACTTTTAAGTGATTTATTTAAACTTTTAAAATTTTTTGAACGTAGAATTGAATTTTAAAAATTAAATATAAAAAGTTTAATGAAATTTTTTAAAACTTCTTAAAAAATGTTTAAAAAAATTTGAAAAATTTTTAAAACTTAATAAAAGTATAATTTAAACCTTAAAAAATTAATAAAAATGCTTAAAACTTTTTTTAAAGACGTTTAAATATTTTTAAATTGATAATTATTAAAAATAATTCAAATCTTGTGTTAAAAATTTTTTAAATCATTCCAAAGCATTTAAATTATCTTTTCAAGCACTTTTAAGTAATTCATTTGTACTTTTAAAATTTTTTAAACAAATTATTAAATTTTAAAAATTAAATATAAATAGTTTAATAAAATTTTTTTAAACTTATTAAAAATTCTTTACAAAAATTTAAAAACCTTTTAAAACTTCTTAAAATTATAAATTAAACTTAAAAAAATTATTAAAAATGCTTGAAACTTTTTTTAAAGACGTTTAAATATTTTTAAATTGATAATAATTAAAAATAATTCAAATCTTGTGTTAACAAATTTTTAAATCACTCCAAAGCATTTAAATAATCTTTTCAAGCACTTTTAAGAAATTTATTTAAACTTTTAAAATTTTTTAAACGTATTATTGAATTTTAAAAATTAAATATAAAAAGTTTAATGAAAATTTTTAAAAGTTATTGAAAAATTCTTAAAAAAAAATAAAATGCTTTTAAAATTTATTCTAAAATAAACTGAAATAAACTAAAATAAACTAAAATAAACTAAAATAGACTAAAATAAACTAAAATAAACTAAAATAAACTAAAATAAACTAAAATAAACTAAAATAAACTAAAATAAACTAAAAAAAACTAAAATAAACTAAAATAATCTAAAATAAACTAAAATAAACTAAAATAAACTAAAATAAACTAAAATAAACTAAAATAAACTTAAATAAACTTAAATAAACTTAAATAAACTTAAATAAACTTAAATAAACTTAAATAAACTTAAATAAACTTAAATAAACTCAAATAAACTTAAATAAACTTAAAAAAACTTAAATAAACTAAAATGAACTGAAATAAACTAAAGCAAACTAAAATAAACTAAAATAAACTAAAATAAACTAAAATAAACTAAAATAAACTTAAATAAACCAAAATAATCAATAATAAACTAAAATAAACTGAAATAAACTAAAATAAACTAATTTAAACTAAAAAAAACTAAAATAAACTAAAATAAACTAAAATAAACTAAAATAAACTAAAATAAACTAAAATAAAGTAAAATAAACTATAATAATCCTAAAAAAACTACGAGAAACTGAAATAAGCAAGAATAAACAAAAACACACTAAAATAAACTAAATTGAACTAAAGTAAACTAAAATAAACAAAAATAAATTAAAACAAACTAAAATAAACTAAAATAAACTAAAATAAACTAAAATAAACTAAAATAAACTAAAATAAACTAAAATAAACTAAAATAAACTAAAATAAACTAAAATAAACTAAAATAAACTAAAATAAACTAAAATAAACTAAAATAAACTAAAATAAACTAAAATGAACTAAAATAAACTAAAATAAACTAAAATAAACTAAAATAAACTAAAATAAACTAAAATAAACTAAAATAAACTTAAATAAACCAAAATAATCAATAATAAACTAAAATAAACTGAAATAAACTAAAATAAATTAAAATAAACTGAAATAAACTGAAATAAACTAAAATAAACTAATTTAAACTAAAAAAAACTAAAATAAACTAAAATAAACTAAAATAAACTAAAATAAACTAAAATAAACTAAAATAAAGTAAAATAAACTAAAATAATCCTAAAAAAACTACGAGAAACTGAAATAAGCAAGAATAAACAAAAACACACTAAAATAAACTAAATTGAACTAAAGTAAACTAAAATAAACAAAAATAAATTAAAACAAACTAAAATAAACTGAAATAAACTAAAATAAACTATAATAAACAAAAATAAACTAAAATAAACTAAAATAAACTAAAATAAACTAAAATAAACTAAAATAAACTAAAATAAACTAAAATAAACTAAAATAAACTAAAATAATCTAAAATAAACTAAAATAAACTAAAATAAACTAAAATAAACTAAAATAAACTTAAATAAACTTAAATAAACTTAAATAAACTTAAATAAACTTAAATAAACTTAAATAAACTTAAATAAACTTAAATAAACTCAAATAAACTTAAATAAACTTAAAAAAACTTAAATAAACTAAAATGAACTGAAATAAACTAAAGCAAACTAAAATAAACTAAAATAAACTAAAATAAACTAAAATAAACTAAAATAAACTAAAATAAACTAAAATAAACTAAAATAAACTAAAATAAACTAAAATAAACTTAAATAAACCAAAATAATCAATAATAAACTAAAATAAACTGAAATAAACTAAAATAAACTAAAATAAACTAAAATAAACTAAAATAAACTAAAATAAACAAAAATAAACTAAAATAAACTAAAATAAACTAAAATAAACTAAAATAAACTAAAATAAACTAAAATAAACTAAAATAAACTAAAATAAACCAAAATAATCTAAAATAAACTAAAATAAACTAAAATAAACTAAAATAAACTAAAAAAAACTAAAATAAACTAAAATAAACTAAAATAAACTAAAATAAACAAAAATAAACTAAAATAAACTAAAATAAACTAAAATAAACTAAAATAAACTAAAATAAACTAAAATAAACTAAAATAAACTAAAATAATCTAAAATAAACTAAAATAAACTAAAATAAACTAAAATAAACTAAAATAAACTTAAATAAACTTAAATAAACTTAAATAAACTTAAATAAACTTAAATAAACTTAAATAAACTTAAATAAACTTAAATAAACTTAAATAAACTCAAAAAAACTTAAATAAACTTAAAAAAACTTAAATAAACTAAAATGAACTGAAATAAACTAAAGCAAACTAAAATAAACTAAAATAAACTAAAATAAACTAAAATAAACTAAAATAAACTAAAATAAACTAAAATAAACTAAAATAAACTAAAATAAACTAAAATAAACTAAAATAAACTAAAATAAACTTAAATAAACCAAAATAATCATTAATAAACTAAAATAAACTGAAATAAACTAAAATAAATTAAAATAAACTGAAATAAACTGAAATAAACTAAAATAAACTAATTTAAACTAAAAAAAACTAAAATAAACTAAAATAAACTAAAATAAACTAAAATAAACTAAAATGAAGTAAAATAAACCTAAAAAAACTACGAGAAATTGAAATAAGCAAGAATAAACAAAAACACACTAAAATAAACTAAATTGAACTAAAGTAAACTAAAATAAACAAAAATAAATTAAAACAAACTAAAATAAACTGAAATAAACTAAAATAAACTAAAATAAACTAAAATAAACTAAAATAAACTAAAATAAACTAAAATAAACTAAAATAAACTAAAATAAACTAAAATAAACTAAAATAAACTAAAATAAACTTAAATAAACCAAAATAATCAATAATAAACTAAAATAAACTGAAATAAACTAAAATAAACTAAAATAAACTAAAATAAACTAAAATAAACTAAAATAAACAAAAATAAACTAAAATAAACTAAAATAAACTAAAATAAACTAAAATAAACTAAAATAAACTAAAATAAACTAAAATAATCTAAAATAAACTAAAATAAACTAAAATAAACTAAAATAAACTAAAAAAAACTAAAATAAACTAAAATAAACTAAAATAAACTAAAATAAACAAAAATAAACTAAAATAAACTAAAATAAACTAAAATAAACTAAAATAAACTAAAATAAACTAAAATAAACTAAAATAAACTAAAATAATCTAAAATAAACTAAAATAAACTAAAATAAACTAAAATAAACTAAAATAAACTTAAATAAACTTAAATAAACTTAAATAAACTTAAATAAACTTAAATAAACTTAAATAAACTTAAATAAACTTAAATAAACTTAAATAAACTCAAATAAACTTAAATAAACTTAAAAAAACTTAAATAAACTAAAATGAACTGAAATAAACTAAAGCAAACTAAAATAAACTAAAATAAACTAAAATAAACTAAAATAAACTAAAATAAACTAAAATAAACTAAAATAAACTAAAATAAACTAAAATAAACTAAAATAAACTAAAATAAACTAAAATAAACTTAAATAAACCAAAATAATCAATAATAAACTAAAATAAACTGAAATAAACTAAAATAAATTAAAATAAACTGAAATAAACTGAAATAAACTAAAATAAACTAATTTAAACTAAAAAAAACTAAAATAAACTAAAATAAACTAAAATAAACTAAAATAAACTAAAATAAACTAAAATGAAGTAAAATAAACCTAAAAAAACTACGAGAAATTGAAATAAGCAAGAATAAACAAAAACACACTAAAATAAACTAAATTGAACTAAAGTAAACTAAAATAAACAAAAATAAATTAAAACAAACTAAAATAAACTGAAATAAACTAAAATAAACTAAAATAAACTAAAATAAACTAAAATAGACTAAAATAAACTAAAATAAACTAAAATAAACTAAAATAAACTAAAATAAACTAAAATAAACTTAAATAAACCAAAATAATCAATAATAAACTAAAATAAACTGAAATAAACTAAAATAAATTAAAATAAACTGAAATAAACTGAAATAAACTAAAATAAACTAATTTAAACTAAAAAAAACTAAAATAAACTAAAATAAACAAAAATAAACTAAAATAAACTAAAATAAAGTAAAATAAACTAAAATAATCCTAAAAAAACTACGAGAAACTGAAATAAGCAAGAATAAACAAAAACACACTAAAATAAACTAAATTGAACTAAAGTAAACTAAAATAAACAAAAATAAATTAAAACAAACTAAAATAAACTAAAATAAACTAAAATAAACTAAAATAAACTAAAATAAACTAAAATAAACTAAAATAAACTAAAATAAACTTAAATAAACCAAAATAATCAATAATAAACTAAAATAAACTGAAATAAACTAAAATAAATTAAAATAAACTGAAATAAACTGAAATAAACTAAAATAAACTAATTTAAACTAAAAAAAACTAAAATAAACTAAAATAAACTAAAATAAACTAAAATAAACTAAAATAAACTAAAATAAACTAAAATAAAGTAAAATAAACTAAAATAATCCTAAAAAAACTACGAGAAACTGAAATAAGCAAGAATAAACAAAAACACACTAAAATAAACTAAATTGAACTAAAGTAAACTAAAATAAACAAAAATAAATTAAAACAAACTAAAATAAACTGAAATAAACTAAAATAAACTAAAATAAACTAAAATAGACTAAAATAAACTAAAATAAACTAAAATAGACTAAAATAAACTAAAATAAACTAAAATAAACTATAATAAACAAAAATAAACTAAAATAAACTAAAATAAACTAAAATAAACTAAAATAAACTAAAATAAACTAAAATAAACTAAAATAAACTAAAATAATCTAAAATAAACTAAAATAAACTAAAATAAACTAAAATAAACTTAAATAAACTTAAATAAACTTAAATAAACTTAAATAAACTTAAATAAACTTAAATAAACTTAAATAAACTTAAATAAACTTAAATAAACTTAAATAAACTCAAATAAACTTAAATAAACTTAAAAAAACTTAAATAAACTAAAATGAACTGAAATAAACTAAAGCAAACTAAAATAAACTAAAATAAACTAAAATAAACTAAAATAAACTAAAATAAACTAAAATAAACTAAAATAAACTAAAATAAACTAAAATAAACTAAAATAAACTAAAATAAACTAAAATAAACTTAAATAAACCAAAATAATCAATAATAAACTAAAATAAACTGAAATAAACTAAAATAAACTAAAATAAACTAAAATAAACTAAAATAAACAAAAATAAACTAAAATAAACTAAAATAAACTAAAATAAACTAAAATAAACTAAAATAATCTAAAATAAACTAAAATAAACTAAAATAAACTTAAATAAACTAAAATAAACTAAAATAAACTAAAATAAACTAAAATAAACTAAAATAATCTAAAATAAACTAAAATAAACTAAAATAAACTAAAATAAACTAAAATAAACTAAAATAAACTAAAATAAACTAAAATAAACTAAAATAAACTAAAATAAACAAAAATAAACTAAAATAAACTAAAATAAACTAAAATAAACAAAAATAAACTAAAATAAACTAACATAAACTGAAATAAACTAAAATAAACTAAAATAAACTAAAATAAACTAAAATAAACTAAAATAAACTAAAATAATCTAAAATAAACTAAAATAAACTAAAATAAACTTAAATAAACTTAAATAAACTTAAATAAACTTAAATAAACTAAAATAAACTTAAATAAACTTGAATAAACTTAAATAAACTTAAATAAACTTAAATAAACTTGAATAAACTTAAATAAACTTAAATAAACTTAAATAAACTTAAATAAACTTAAATAAACTCAAATAAACTTAAATAAACTTAAAAAAACTTAAATAAACTAAAATGAACTGAAATAAACTAAAGCAAACTGAAATAAACTTAAATAAACTGAAATGAACTAGAATAAACTAAAATAAACTAAAATAAACTTAAATAAACTTAAATAAACTTAAATAAACTTAAATAAACTTAAATAAACTTAAATAAACTGAAATAAACTGAAATAAACTAAAATAAACTAATTTAAACTAAAAAAAACTAAAATAAACTAAAATAAACTAAAATAAACTAAAATAAACCTAAAAAAACTACGAGAAACTGAAATAAGCAAGAATAAACAAAAACACACTAAAGTAAACTAAAATAAACAAAAATAAATTAAAACAAACTAAAATAAACTGAAATAAACTAAAATAAACTAAAATAAACTAAAATAGACTAAAATAAACTAAAATAAACTAAAATAAACTAAAATAAACTAAAATAAACTAAAATAAACTAAAATAAACTAAAATAAACTAAAATAAACTAAAATAAACTAAAATAAACTAAAATAAACTAAAATAAACTAAAATAAACTAAAATAAACTAAAATAAACTAAAATAAACAAAAATAAACTAAAATAAACTAAAATAAACTAAAATAAACTAAAATAAACTAAAATAAACTAAAATAAACTAAAATAAACTAAAATAAACTAAAATAAACTAAAATAATCTAAAATAAACTAAAATAAACTAAAATAAACTAAAATAAACTAAAATAAACTTAAATAAACTTAAATAAACTTAAATAAACTTAAATAAACTTAAATAAACTTAAATAAACTTAAATAAACTTAAATAAACTTAAATAAACTTAAATAAACTTAAATAAACTTAAATAAACTTAAATAAACTTAAATAAACTCAAATAAACTTAAATAAACTTAAAAAAACTTAAATAAACTAAAATGAACTGAAATAAACTAAAGCAAACTGAAATAAACTAAAGCAAACTGAAATAAACTTAAATAAACTGAAATGAACTAGAATAAACTAAAATAAACTAAAATAAACTAAAATAAACTTAAATAAACTTAAATAAACTTAAATAAACTAAAATAAACTAAAATAAACTAAAATAAACTAAAATAAACTAAAATAAACTAAAATAAACTTAAATAAACTTAAATAAACTTAAATAAACTTAAATAAACTTAAATAAACTTAAATAAACTTAAATAAACTTAAATAAACTTAAATAAACTCAAATAAACTTAAATAAACTTAAAAAAACTTAAATAAACTAAAATGAACTGAAATAAACTAAAGTAACTGAAATAAACTTAAATAAACGGAAATGAACTAGAATAAATTAAAGCAAACTGAAATAAACTAAATTAAAATTAAATAAACTGAAATAAAATAAACTAAACTAAAATAAACTAAAATAAACTAAAATAAACTAAAATAAACTAAAATAAACTAAAATAAACTAAAATAAACTAAAATAAACTAAAATAAACTAAAAAAAACTAAAATAAACTATAATAAACTTAAATAAACAAAAAAAAATTTAATAAACAAAAATAAACTAAAATAAACTAAAATAAACTAAAATAAAAAAAAATAAACTAAAATAAACTAAAATGAAATAAACTAAAATAAACTAAAATAAACTAAAATAAACTAAAATAAACTAAAATAAACTAAAATGAAATAAACTAAAATAAACTAACATTACCTAAAATAAACTGAAATAAAATAAATGATACTAAATTAAACTAAAAAAAACTTAAATGAACTAAAATAAACCGAAACAAACTACGAGAAACTGAAATAAACAAGAATAAACAAAAACACACTAAAGTAAACTAAATTGAACTAAAGTAAACTAAAATAAACAAAAATAAATTAAAACAAACTAAAATAAACTGAAATAAACTAAAATAAACTAAAATAAACTAAAATAGACTAAAATAAACTAAAATAAACTAAAATAAACAAAAATAAACTAAAATAAACTAAAATAAACTAAAATAAACTAAAATAAACTAAAATAAACTAAAATAAACTAAAATAAACTATAATAAACTAAAATAATTTAAAATAAACTAAAATAAACTAAAATAAACTAAAATAAACTTAAGTAAACTTAAATAAACGCAAATAAACTTAAATAAACTTAAATAAACTCAAATAAACTTAAATAAACTTAAATAAACTTAAATAAAGTAAAATGAACTGAAATAAACTAAAGCAAACTGAAATAAACTTAAATAAACTGAAATGAACTAGAATAAATTAAAGCAAACTGAAATAAACTAAATTAAAATTAAATAAACTGAAATAAACTAAAATAAATTAAAATAAACTACAATAAACTAAAATAAACTGAAATAAACTGAAATAAACTAAAATAAACTAAAATAAACTAAAATAAACTAAAATAAACTAAAATAAACTAAAATAAACTAAAATAAACTAAAATAAACTAAAATAAACTAAAATAAATTAAAATAAACTGAAATAAACTGAAATAAACTAAAATAAACTAATTTAAACTAAAAAAAACTAAAATAAACTAAAATAAACTAAAATAAACTAAAATAAACTAAAATAAACTAAAATAAAGTAAAATAAACTAAAATAATCCTAAAAAAACTACGAGAAACTGAAATAAGCAAGAATAAACAAAAACACACTAAAATAAACTAAATTGAACTAAAGTAAACTAAAATAAACAAAAATAAATTAAAACAAACTAAAATAAACTAAAATAAACTAAAATAAACTAAAATAAACTAAAATAAACTAAAATAAACTAAAATAAACTAAAATAAACTAAAATAAACTAAAATAAACTAAAATAAACTAAAATAAACTAAAATAAACTAAAATAAACTAAAATAAACTAAAATAAACTAAAATGAACTAAAATAAACTAAAATAAACTAAAATAAACTAAAATAAACTAAAATAAACTAAAATAAACTAAAATAAACTTAAATAAACCAAAATAATCAATAATAAACTAAAATAAACTGAAATAAACTAAAATAAATTAAAATAAACTGAAATAAACTGAAATAAACTAAAATAAACTAATTTAAACTAAAAAAAACTAAAATAAACTAAAATAAACTAAAATAAACTAAAATAAACTAAAATAAACTAAAATAAACTAAAATAAAGTAAAATAAACTAAAATAATCCTAAAAAAACTACGAGAAACTGAAATAAGCAAGAATAAACAAAAACACACTAAAATAAACTAAATTGAACTAAAGTAAACTAAAATAAACAAAAATAAATTAAAACAAACTAAAATAAACTGAAATAAACTAAAATAAACTAAAATAAACTAAAATAGACTAAAATAAACTAAAATAAACTAAAATAGACTAAAATAAACTAAAATAAACTAAAATAAACTATAATAAACAAAAATAAACTAAAATAAACTAAAATAAACTAAAATAAACTAAAATAAACTAAAATAAACTAAAATAAACTAAAATAAACTAAAATAATCTAAAATAAACTAAAATAAACTAAAATAAACTAAAATAAACTTAAATAAACTTAAATAAACTTAAATAAACTTAAATAAACTTAAATAAACTTAAATAAACTTAAATAAACTTAAATAAACTTAAATAAACTTAAATAAACTCAAATAAACTTAAATAAACTTAAAAAAACTTAAATAAACTAAAATGAACTGAAATAAACTAAAGCAAACTAAAATAAACTAAAATAAACTAAAATAAACTAAAATAAACTAAAATAAACTAAAATAAACTAAAATAAACTAAAATAAACTAAAATAAACTAAAATAAACTTAAATAAACCAAAATAATCAATAATAAACTAAAATAAACTGAAATAAACTAAAATAAACTAAAATAAACTAAAATAAACTAAAATAAACAAAAATAAACTAAAATAAACTAAAATAAACTAAAATAAACTAAAATAAACTAAAATAAACTAAAATAAACTAAAATAAACTAAAATAAACTAAAATAATCTAAAATAAACTAAAATAAACTAAAATAAACTAAAATAAACTAAAATAAACTAAAATAAACTAAAATAAACTAAAATAAACTAAAATAAACAAAAATAAACTAAAATAAACTAAAATAAACTAAAATAAACAAAAATAAACTAAAATAAACTAACATAAACTGAAATAAACTAAAATAAACTAAAATAAACTAAAATAAACTGAAATAAACTAAAATAAACTAAAATAATCTAAAATAAACTAAAATAAACTAAAATAAACTTAAATAAACTTAAATAAACTTAAATAAACTTAAATAAACTAAAATAAACTTAAATAAACTTGAATAAACTTAAATAAACTTAAATAAACTTAAATAAACTTGAATAAACTTAAATAAACTTAAATAAACTTAAATAAACTTAAATAAACTTAAATAAACTCAAATAAACTTAAATAAACTTAAAAAAACTTAAATAAACTAAAATGAACTGAAATAAACTAAAGCAAACTGAAATAAACTTAAATAAACTGAAATGAACTAGAATAAACTAAAATAAACTAAAATAAACTTAAATAAACTTAAATAAACTTAAATAAACTTAAATAAACTTAAATAAACTTAAATAAACTTAAATAAACTGAAATAAACTGAAATAAACTAAAATAAACTAATTTAAACTAAAAAAAACTAAAATAAACTAAAATAAACTAAAATAAACTAAAATAAACCTAAAAAAACTACGAGAAACTGAAATAAGCAAGAATAAACAAAAACACACTAAAGTAAACTAAAATAAACAAAAATAAATTAAAACAAACTAAAATAAACTGAAATAAACTAAAATAAACTAAAATAAACTAAAATAGACTAAAATAAACTAAAATAAACTAAAATAAACTAAAATAAACTAAAATAAACTAAAATAAACTAAAATAAACTAAAATAAACTAAAATAAACTAAAATAAACTAAAATAAACTAAAATAAACTAAAATAAACTAAAATAAACTAAAATAAACTAAAATAAACTAAAATAAACAAAAATAAACTAAAATAAACTAAAATAAACTAAAATAAACTAAAATAAACTAAAATAAACTAAAATAAACTAAAATAAACTAAAATAAACTAAAATAAACTAAAATAAACTAAAATAAACTAAAATAATCTAAAATAAACTAAAATAAACTAAAATAAACTAAAATAAACTAAAATAAACTTAAATAAACTTAAATAAACTTAAATAAACTTAAATAAACTTAAATAAACTTAAATAAACTTAAATAAACTTAAATAAACTTAAATAAACTTAAATAAACTTAAATAAACTCAAATAAACTTAAATAAACTTAAAAAAACTTAAATAAACTAAAATGAACTGAAATAAACTAAAGCAAACTGAAATAAACTAAAGCAAACTGAAATAAACTTAAATAAACTGAAATGAACTAGAATAAACTAAAATAAACTAAAATAAACTAAAATAAACTTAAATAAACTTAAATAAACTTAAATAAACTAAAATAAACTAAAATAAACTAAAATAAACTAAAATAAACTAAAATAAACTAAAATAAACTTAAATAAACTTAAATAAACTTAAATAAACTTAAATAAACTTAAATAAACTTAAATAAACTTAAATAAACTTAAATAAACTTAAATAAACTCAAATAAACTTAAATAAACTTAAAAAAACTTAAATAAACTAAAATGAACTGAAATAAACTAAAGTAACTGAAATAAACTTAAATAAACGGAAATGAACTAGAATAAATTAAAGCAAACTGAAATAAACTAAATTAAAATTAAATAAACTGAAATAAAATAAACTAAACTAAAATAAACTAAAATAAACTAAAATAAACTAAAATAAACTAAAATAAACTAAAATAAACTAAAATAAACTAAAATAAACTAAAAAAAACTAAAATAAACTATAATAAACTTAAATAAACAAAAAAAAATTTAATAAACAAAAATAAACTAAAATAAACTAAAATAAACTAAAATAAAAAAAAATAAACTAAAATAAACTAAAATGAAATAAACTAAAATAAACTAAAATAAACTAAAATAAACTAAAATAAACTAAAATAAACTAAAATGAAATAAACTAAAATAAACTAACATTACCTAAAATAAACTGAAATAAAATAAATGATACTAAATTAAACTAAAAAAAACTTAAATGAACTAAAATAAACCGAAACAAACTACGAGAAACTGAAATAAACAAGAATAAACAAAAACACACTAAAGTAAACTAAATTGAACTAAAGTAAACTAAAATAAACAAAAATAAATTAAAACAAACTAAAATAAACTGAAATAAACTAAAATAAACTAAAATAAACTAAAATAGACTAAAATAAACTAAAATAAACTAAAATAAACTAAAATAAACTAAAATAAACTAAAATAAACTAAAATAAACTAAAATAAACTAAAATAAACTAAAATAAACTAAAATAAACTATAATAAACTAAAATAATTTAAAATAAACTAAAATAAACTAAAATAAACTAAAATAAACTTAAGTAAACTTAAATAAACGCAAATAAACTTAAATAAACTTAAATAAACTCAAATAAACTTAAATAAACTTAAATAAACTTAAATAAAGTAAAATGAACTGAAATAAACTAAAGCAAACTGAAATAAACTTAAATAAACTGAAATGAACTAGAATAAATTAAAGCAAACTGAAATAAACTAAATTAAAATTAAATAAACTGAAATAAACTAAAATAAATTAAAATAAACTACAATAAACTAAAATAAACTGAAATAAACTGAAATAAACTAAAATAAACTAAAATAAACTAAAATAAACTAAAATAAACTAAAATAAACTAAAATAAACTAAAATAAACTAAAATAAACTAAAATAAACTAAAATAAACTAAAATAAACTAAAATAAACTAAAATAAACTAAAATAAACTAAAATAAACTAAAATAAACTAAAATAAACTAAAATAAACTAAAATAAACTAAAATAAACTAAAATAAACTAAAATAAACTAAAATAAACTAAAATAAACTAAAATAAACTAAAATAAACTAAAATGAACTAAAATAAACTAAAATAAACTAAAATAAACTAAAATAAACTAAAATAAACTAAAATAAACTAAAATAAACTAAAATAAACTTAAATAAACCAAAATAATCAATAATAAACTAAAATAAACTGAAATAAACTAAAATAAATTAAAATAAACTGAAATAAACTGAAATAAACTAAAATAAACTAATTTAAACTAAAAAAAACTAAAATAAACTAAAATAAACTAAAATAAACTAAAATAAACTAAAATAAACTAAAATAAACTAAAATAAACTAAAATAAAGTAAAATAAACTAAAATAATCCTAAAAAAACTACGAGAAACTGAAATAAGCAAGAATAAACAAAAACACACTAAAATAAACTAAATTGAACTAAAGTAAACTAAAATAAACAAAAATAAATTAAAACAAACTAAAATAAACTAAAATAAACTAAAATAAACTAAAATAAACTAAAATAAACTAAAATAAACTAAAATAAACTAAAATATACTAAAATAAACTAAAATAAACTAAAATAAACTAAAATAAACTAAAATAAACTAAAATAAACTAAAATAAACTAAAATAAACTAAAATAATCTAAAATGAACTAAAATAAATAAACTAAAATAAACTAAAATAAACTAAAATAAACTAAAATAAACTTAAATAAACCAAAATAATCAATAATAAACTAAAATAAACTGAAATAAACTAAAATAAATTAAAATAAACTGAAATAAACTGAAATAAACTAAAATAAACTAATTTAAACTAAAAAAAACTAAAATAAACTAAAATAAACTAAAATAAACTAAAATAAACTAAAATAAACTAAAATAAAGTAAAATAAACTAAAATAATCCTAAAAAAACTACGAGAAACTGAAATAAGCAAGAATAAACAAAAACACACTAAAATAAACTAAATTGAACTAAAGTAAACTAAAATAAACAAAAATAAATTAAAACAAACTAAAATAAACTGAAATAAACTAAAATAAACTATAATAAACAAAAATAAACTAAAATAAACTAAAATAAACTAAAATAAACTAAAATAAACTAAAATAAACTAAAATAAACTAAAATAAACTAAAATAAACTAAAATAATCTAAAATAAACTAAAATAAACTAAAATAAACTAAAATAAACTAAAATAAACTTAAATAAACTTAAATAAACTTAAATAAACTTAAATAAACTTAAATAAACTTAAATAAACTTAAATAAACTTAAATAAACTTAAATAAACTCAAATAAACTTAAATAAACTTAAAAAAACTTAAATAACCTAAAATGAACTGAAATAAACTAAAGCAAACTAAAATAAACTAAAATAAACTAAAATAAACTAAAATAAACTAAAATAAACTAAAATAAACTAAAATAAACTAAAATAAACTTAAATAAACCAAAATAATCAATAATAAACTAAAATAAACTGAAATAAACTAAAATAAACTAAAATAAACTAAAATAAACTAAAATAAACAAAAATAAACTAAAATAAACTAAAATAAACTAAAATAAACTAAAATAAACTAAAATAAACTAAAATAAACTAAAATAAACTAAAATAAACCAAAATAATCTAAAATAAACTAAAATAAACTAAAATAAACTAAAATAAACTAAAATAAACTTAAATAAACTTAAATAAACTTAAATAAACTTAAATAAACTTAAATAAACTTAAATAAACTTAAATAAACTTAAATAAACTTAAATAAACTTAAATAAACTCAAATAAACTTAAATAAACTTAAAAAAACTTAAATAAACTAAAATGAACTGAAATAAACTAAAGCAAACTAAAATAAACTAAAATAAACTAAAATAAACTAAAATAAACTAAAATAAACTAAAATAAACTAAAATAAACTAAAATAAACTAAAATAAACTAAAATAAACTAAAATAAACTAAAATAAACTAAAATAAACTTAAATAAACCAAAATAATCATTAATAAACTAAAATAAACTGAAATAAACTAAAATAAATTAAAATAAACTGAAATAAACTGAAATAAACTAAAATAAACTAATTTAAACTAAAAAAAACTAAAATAAACTAAAATAAACTAAAATAAACTAAAATAAACTAAAATGAAGTAAAATAAACCTAAAAAAACTACGAGAAATTGAAATAAGCAAGAATAAACAAAAACACACTAAAATAAACTAAATTGAACTAAAGTAAACTAAAATAAACAAAAATAAATTAAAACAAACTAAAATAAACTGAAATAAACTAAAATAAACTAAAATAAACTAAAATAAACTAAAATAAACTAAAATAAACTAAAATAAACTAAAATAAACTAAAATAAACTAAAATAAACTAAAATAAACTAAAATAAACTTAAATAAACCAAAATAATCAATAATAAACTAAAATAAACTGAAATAAACTAAAATAAACTAAAATAAACTAAAATAAACTAAAATAAACTAAAATAAACAAAAATAAACTAAAATAAACTAAAATAAACTAAAATAAACTAAAATAAACTAAAATAAACTAAAATAAACTAAAATAAACTAAAATAATCTAAAATAAACTAAAATAAACTAAAATAAACTAAAATAAACTAAAAAAAACTAAAATAAACTAAAATAAACTAAAATAAACTAAAATAAACAAAAATAAACTAAAATAAACTAAAATAAACTAAAATAAACTAAAATAAACTAAAATAAACTAAAATAAACTAAAATAAACTAAAATAAACTTAAATAAACCAAAATAATCAATAATAAACTAAAATAAACTGAAATAAACTAAAATAAATTAAAATAAACTGAAATAAACTGAAATAAACTAAAATAAACTAATTTAAACTAAAAAAAACTAAAATAAACTAAAATAAACTAAAATAAACTAAAATAAACTAAAATAAACTAAAATGAAGTAAAATAAACCTAAAAAAACTACGAGAAATTGAAATAAGCAAGAATAAACAAAAACACACTAAAATAAACTAAATTGAACTAAAGTAAACTAAAATAAACAAAAATAAATTAAAACAAACTAAAATAAACTGAAATAAACTAAAATAAACTAAAATAAACTAAAATAAACTAAAATAGACTAAAATAAACTAAAATAAACTAAAATAAACTAAAATAAACTAAAATAAACTAAAATAAACTTAAATAAACCAAAATAATCAATAATAAACTAAAATAAACTGAAATAAACTAAAATAAATTAAAATAAACTGAAATAAACTGAAATAAACTAAAATAAACTAATTTAAACTAAAAAAAACTAAAATAAACTAAAATAAACTAAAATAAACTAAAATAAACTAAAATAAAGTAAAATAAACTAAAATAATCCTAAAAAAACTACGAGAAACTGAAATAAGCAAGAATAAACAAAAACACACTAAAATAAACTAAATTGAACTAAAGTAAACTAAAATAAACAAAAATAAATTAAAACAAACTAAAATAAACTAAAATAAACTAAAATAAACTAAAATAAACTAAAATAAACTAAAATAAACTAAAATAAACTAAAATAAACTAAAATAAACTAAAATAAACTAAAATAAACTAAAATAAACTAAAATAAACTAAAATGAACTAAAATAAACTAAAATAAACTAAAATAAACTAAAATAAACTAAAATAAACTAAAATAAACTAAAATAAACTTAAATAAACCAAAATAATCAATAATAAACTAAAATAAACTGAAATAAACTAAAATAAATTAAAATAAACTGAAATAAACTGAAATAAACTAAAATAAACTAATTTAAACTAAAAAAAACTAAAATAAACTAAAATAAACTAAAATAAACTAAAATAAACTAAAATAAACTAAAATAAACTAAAATAAAGTAAAATAAACTAAAATAATCCTAAAAAAACTACGAGAAACTGAAATAAGCAAGAATAAACAAAAACACACTAAAATAAACTAAATTGAACTAAAGTAAACTAAAATAAACAAAAATAAATTAAAACAAACTAAAATAAACTGAAATAAACTAAAATAAACTAAAATAAACTAAAATAGACTAAAATAAACTAAAATAAACTAAAATAGACTAAAATAAACTAAAATAAACTAAAATAAACTATAATAAACAAAAATAAACTAAAATAAACTAAAATAAACTAAAATAAACTAAAATAAACTAAAATAAACTAAAATAAACTAAAATAAACTAAAATAATCTAAAATAAACTAAAATAAACTAAAATAAACTAAAATAAACTTAAATAAACTTAAATAAACTTAAATAAACTTAAATAAACTTAAATAAACTTAAATAAACTTAAATAAACTTAAATAAACTTAAATAAACTTAAATAAACTCAAATAAACTTAAATAAACTTAAAAAAACTTAAATAAACTAAAATGAACTGAAATAAACTAAAGCAAACTAAAATAAACTAAAATAAACTAAAATAAACTAAAATAAACTAAAATAAACTAAAATAAACTAAAATAAACTAAAATAAACTAAAATAAACTAAAATAAACTAAAATAAACTTAAATAAACCAAAATAATCAATAATAAACTAAAATAAACTGAAATAAACTAAAATAAACTAAAATAAACTAAAATAAACTAAAATAAACTAAAATAAACAAAAATAAACTAAAATAAACTAAAATAAACTAAAATAAACTAAAATAAACTAAAATAAACTAAAATAAACTAAAATAAACTAAAATAAACTAAAATAATCTAAAATAAACTAAAATAAACTAAAATAAACTAAAATAAACTAAAATAAACTAAAATAAACTAAAATAAACTAAAATAAACTAAAATAAACTAAAATAAACAAAAATAAACTAAAATAAACTAAAATAAACTAAAATAAACAAAAATAAACTAAAATAAACTAACATAAACTGAAATAAACTAAAATAAACTAAAATAAACTAAAATAAACTAAAATAAACTAAAATAAACTAAAATAATCTAAAATAAACTAAAATAAACTAAAATAAACTTAAATAAACTTAAATAAACTTAAATAAACTTAAATAAACTAAAATAAACTTAAATAAACTTGAATAAACTTAAATAAACTTAAATAAACTTAAATAAACTTGAATAAACTTAAATAAACTTAAATAAACTTAAATAAACTTAAATAAACTTAAATAAACTCAAATAAACTTAAATAAACTTAAAAAAACTTAAATAAACTAAAATGAACTGAAATAAACTAAAGCAAACTGAAATAAACTTAAATAAACTGAAATGAACTAGAATAAACTAAAATAAACTAAAATAAACTTAAATAAACTTAAATAAACTTAAATAAACTTAAATAAACTTAAATAAACTTAAATAAACTGAAATAAACTGAAATAAACTAAAATAAACTAATTTAAACTAAAAAAAACTAAAATAAACTAAAATAAACTAAAATAAACTAAAATAAACCTAAAAAAACTACGAGAAACTGAAATAAGCAAGAATAAACAAAAACACACTAAAGTAAACTAAAATAAACAAAAATAAATTAAAACAAACTAAAATAAACTGAAATAAACTAAAATAAACTAAAATAAACTAAAATAGACTAAAATAAACTAAAATAAACTAAAATAAACTAAAATAAACTAAAATAAACTAAAATAAACTAAAATAAACTAAAATAAACTAAAATAAACTAAAATAAACTAAAATAAACTAAAATAAACTAAAATAAACTAAAATAAACTAAAATAAACTAAAATAAACTAAAATAAACTAAAATAAACTAAAATAAACTAAAATAAACAAAAATAAACTAAAATAAACTAAAATAAACTAAAATAAACTAAAATAAACTAAAATAAACTAAAATAAACTAAAATAAACTAAAATAAACTAAAATAATCTAAAATAAACTAAAATAAACTAAAATAAACTAAAATAAACTAAAATAAACTTAAATAAACTTAAATAAACTTAAATAAACTTAAATAAACTTAAATAAACTTAAATAAACTTAAATAAACTTAAATAAACTTAAATAAACTTAAATAAACTTAAATAAACTTAAATAAACTCAAATAAACTTAAATAAACTTAAAAAAACTTAAATAAACTAAAATGAACTGAAATAAACTAAAGCAAACTGAAATAAACTAAAGCAAACTGAAATAAACTTAAATAAACTGAAATGAACTAGAATAAACTAAAATAAACTAAAATAAACTAAAATAAACTTAAATAAACTTAAATAAACTTAAATAAACTAAAATAAACTAAAATAAACTAAAATAAACTAAAATAAACTAAAATAAACTAAAATAAACTAAAATAAACTTAAATAAACTTAAATAAACTTAAATAAACTTAAATAAACTTAAATAAACTTAAATAAACTTAAATAAACTTAAATAAACTTAAATAAACTCAAATAAACTTAAATAAACTTAAAAAATCTTAAATAAACTAAAATGAACTGAAATAAACTAAAGTAACTGAAATAAACTTAAATAAACGGAAATGAACTAGAATAAATTAAAGCAAACTGAAATAAACTAAATTAAAATTAAATAAACTGAAATAAAATAAACTAAACTAAAATAAACTAAAATAAACTAAAATAAACTAAAATAAACTAAAATAAACTAAAATAAACTAAAATAAACTAAAATAAACTAAAAAAACTAAAATAAACTATAATAAACTTAAATAAACAAAAAAAAATTTAATAAACAAAAATAAACTAAAATAAACTAAAATAAACTAAAATAAAAAAAAATAAACTAAAATAAACTAAAATGAAATAAACTAAAATAAACTAAAATAAACTAAAATAAACTAAAATAAACTAAAATAAACTAAAATGAAATAAACTAAAATAAACTAACATTACCTAAAATAAACTGAAATAAAATAAATGATACTAAATTAAACTAAAAAAAACTTAAATGAACTAAAATAAACCGAAACAAACTACGAGAAACTGAAATAAACAAGAATAAACAAAAACACACTAAAGTAAACTAAATTGAACTAAAGTAAACTAAAATAAACAAAAATAAATTAAAACAAACTAAAATAAACTGAAATAAACTAAAATAAACTAAAATAAACTAAAATAGACTAAAATAAACTAAAATAAACTAAAATAAACTAAAATAAACTAAAATAAACTAAAATAAACTAAAATAAACTAAAATAAACTAAAATAAACTAAAATAAACTAAAATAAACTATAATAAACTAAAATAATTTAAAATAAACTAAAATAAACTAAAATAAACTAAAATAAACTTAAGTAAACTTAAATAAACGCAAATAAACTTAAATAAACTTAAATAAACTCAAATAAACTTAAATAAACTTAAATAAACTTAAATAAAGTAAAATGAACTGAAATAAACTAAAGCAAACTGAAATAAACTTAAATAAACTGAAATGAACTAGAATAAATTAAAGCAAACTGAAATAAACTAAATTAAAATTAAATAAACTGAAATAAACTAAAATAAATTAAAATAAACTACAATAAACTAAAATAAACTGAAATAAACTGAAATAAACTAAAATAAACTAAAATAAACTAAAATAAACTAAAATAAACTAAAATAAACTAAAATAAACTAAAATAAACTAAAATAAACTAAAATAAACTAAAATAAACTAAAATAAATTAAAATAAACTGAAATAAACTGAAATAAACTAAAATAAACTAATTTAAACTAAAAAAAACTAAAATAAACTAAAATAAACTAAAATAAACTAAAATAAACTAAAATAAAGTAAAATAAACTAAAATAATCCTAAAAAAACTACGAGAAACTGAAATAAGCAAGAATAAACAAAAACACACTAAAATAAACTAAATTGAACTAAAGTAAACTAAAATAAACAAAAATAAATTAAAACAAACTAAAATAAACTAAAATAAACTAAAATAAACTAAAATAAACTAAAATAAACTAAAATAAACTAAAATAAACTAAAATAAACTAAAATAAACTAAAATAAACTAAAATAAACTAAAATAAACTAAAATAAACTAAAATGAACTAAAATAAACTAAAATAAACTAAAATAAACTAAAATAAACTAAAATAAACTAAAATAAACTAAAATAAACTTAAATAAACCAAAATAATCAATAATAAACTAAAATAAACTGAAATAAACTAAAATAAATTAAAATAAACTGAAATAAACTGAAATAAACTAAAATAAACTAATTTAAACTAAAAAAAACTAAAATAAACTAAAATAAACTAAAATAAACTAAAATAAACTAAAATAAACTAAAATAAACTAAAATAAAGTAAAATAAACTAAAATAATCCTAAAAAAACTACGAGAAACTGAAATAAGCAAGAATAAACAAAAACACACTAAAATAAACTAAATTGAACTAAAGTAAACTAAAATAAACAAAAATAAATTAAAACAAACTAAAATAAACTGAAATAAACTAAAATAAACTAAAATAAACTAAAATAGACTAAAATAAACTAAAATAAACTAAAATAGACTAAAATAAACTAAAATAAACTAAAATAAACTATAATAAACAAAAATAAACTAAAATAAACTAAAATAAACTAAAATAAACTAAAATAAACTAAAATAAACTAAAATAAACTAAAATAAACTAAAATAATCTAAAATAAACTAAAATAAACTAAAATAAACTAAAATAAACTTAAATAAACTTAAATAAACTTAAATAAACTTAAATAAACTTAAATAAACTTAAATAAACTTAAATAAACTTAAATAAACTTAAATAAACTTAAATAAACTCAAATAAACTTAAATAAACTTAAAAAAACTTAAATAAACTAAAATGAACTGAAATAAACTAAAGCAAACTAAAATAAACTAAAATAAACTAAAATAAACTAAAATAAACTAAAATAAACTAAAATAAACTAAAATAAACTAAAATAAACTAAAATAAACTAAAATAAACTAAAATAAACTAAAATAAACTTAAATAAACCAAAATAATCAATAATAAACTAAAATAAACTGAAATAAACTAAAATAAACTAAAATAAACTAAAATAAACTAAAATAAACAAAAATAAACTAAAATAAACTAAAATAAACTAAAATAAACTAAAATAAACTAAAATAAACTAAAATAAACTAAAATAAACTAAAATAAACTAAAATAATCTAAAATAAACTAAAATAAACTAAAATAAACTAAAATAAACTAAAATAAACTAAAATAAACTAAAATAAACTAAAATAAACTAAAATAAACTAAAATAAACTAAAATAAACAAAAATAAACTAAAATAAACTAAAATAAACTAAAATAAACAAAAATAAACTAAAATAAACTAACATAAACTGAAATAAACTAAAATAAACTAAAATAAACTAAAATAAACTAAAATAAACTAAAATAAACTAAAATAATCTAAAATAAACTAAAATAAACTAAAATAAACTTAAATAAACTTAAATAAACTTAAATAAACTTAAATAAACTAAAATAAACTTAAATAAACTTGAATAAACTTAAATAAACTTAAATAAACTTAAATAAACTTGAATAAACTTAAATAAACTTAAATAAACTTAAATAAACTTAAATAAACTTAAATAAACTCAAATAAACTTAAATAAACTTAAAAAAACTTAAATAAACTAAAATGAACTGAAATAAACTAAAGCAAACTGAAATAAACTTAAATAAACTGAAATGAACTAGAATAAACTAAAATAAACTAAAATAAACTTAAATAAACTTAAATAAACTTAAATAAACTTAAATAAACTTAAATAAACTTAAATAAACTGAAATAAACTGAAATAAACTAAAATAAACTAATTTAAACTAAAAAAAACTAAAATAAACTAAAATAAACTAAAATAAACTAAAATAAACCTAAAAAAACTACGAGAAACTGAAATAAGCAAGAATAAACAAAAACACACTAAAGTAAACTAAAATAAACAAAAATAAATTAAAACAAACTAAAATAAACTGAAATAAACTAAAATAAACTAAAATAAACTAAAATAGACTAAAATAAACTAAAATAAACTAAAATAAACTAAAATAAACTAAAATAAACTAAAATAAACTAAAATAAACTAAAATAAACTAAAATAAACTAAAATAAACTAAAATAAACTAAAATAAACTAAAATAAACTAAAATAAACTAAAATAAACTAAAATAAACAAAAATAAACTAAAATAAACTAAAATAAACTAAAATAAACTAAAATAAACTAAAATAAACTAAAATAAACTAAAATAAACTAAAATAAACTAAAATAAACTAAAATAATCTAAAATAAACTAAAATAAACTAAAATAAACTAAAATAAACTAAAATAAACTTAAATAAACTTAAATAAACTTAAATAAACTTAAATAAACTTAAATAAACTTAAATAAACTTAAATAAACTTAAATAAACTTAAATAAACTCAAATAAACTTAAATAAACTTAAAAAAACTTAAATAAACTAAAATGAACTGAAATAAACTAAAGCAAACTGAAATAAACTAAAGCAAACTGAAATAAACTTAAATAAACTGAAATGAACTAGAATAAACTAAAATAAACTAAAATAAACTAAAATAAACTTAAATAAACTTAAATAAACTTAAATAAACTAAAATAAACTAAAATAAACTAAAATAAACTAAAATAAACTAAAATAAACTAAAATAAACTTAAATAAACTTAAATAAACTTAAATAAACTTAAATAAACTTAAATAAA
Source organism: Lagria hirta (assembly GCA_947359425.1). Lineage (NCBI taxonomy): Eukaryota > Metazoa > Arthropoda > Insecta > Coleoptera > Tenebrionidae > Lagria > Lagria hirta. The sequence continues at coordinate 29,195,110 of OX375794.1, forward strand.
CTTAAATAAACTTAAATAAACTTAAATAAACTTAAATAAACTCAAATAAACTTAAATAAACTTAAAAAAACTTAAATAAACTAAAATGAACTGAAATAAACTAAAGTAACTGAAATAAACTTAAATAAACGGAAATGAACTAGAATAAATTAAAGCAAACTGAAATAAACTAAATTAAAATTAAATAAACTGAAATAAAATAAACTAAACTAAAATAAACTAAAATAAACTAAAATAAACTAAAATAATCTAAAATAAACTAAAATAAACTAAAATAAACTAAAATAAACTAAAAAAAACTAAAATAAACTATAATAAACTTAAATAAACAAAAAAAAATTTAATAAACAAAAATAAACTAAAATAAACTAAAATAAACTAAAATAAAAAAAAATAAACTAAAATAAACTAAAATGAAATAAACTAAAATAAACTAAAATAAACTAAAATAAACTAAAATAAACTAAAATAAACTAAAATAAACTAAAATGAAATAAACTAAAATAAACTAACATTACCTAAAATAAACTGAAATAAAATAAATGATACTAAATTAAACTAAAAAAAACTTAAATGAACTAAAATAAACCGAAACAAACTACGAGAAACTGAAATAAACAAGAATAAACAAAAACACACTAAAGTAAACTAAATTGAACTAAAGTAAACTAAAATAAACAAAAATAAATTAAAACAAACTAAAATAAACTGAAATAAACTAAAATAAACTAAAATAAACTAAAATAGACTAAAATAAACTAAAATAAACTAAAATAAACTAAAATAAACTAAAATAAACTAAAATAAACTAAAATAAACTAAAATAAACTAAAATAAACTAAAATAAACTAAAATAAACTATAATAAACTAAAATAATTTAAAATAAACTAAAATAAACTAAAATAAACTAAAATAAACTTAAGTAAACTTAAATAAACGCAAATAAACTTAAATAAACTTAAATAAACTCAAATAAACTTAAATAAACTTAAATAAACTTAAATAAAGTAAAATGAACTGAAATAAACTAAAGCAAACTGAAATAAACTTAAATAAACTGAAATGAACTAGAATAAATTAAAGCAAACTGAAATAAACTAAATTAAAATTAAATAAACTGAAATAAACTAAAATAAATTAAAATAAACTACAATAAACTAAAATAAACTGAAATAAACTGAAATAAACTAAAATAAACTAAAATAAACTAAAATAAACTAAAATAAACTAAAATAAACTAAAATAAACTAAAATAAACTAAAATAAACTAAAATAAACTAAAATAAACTAAAATAAACTAAAATAAACTAAAATAAACTAAAATAAACTAAAATAAACTAAAATAAACTAAAATAAACTAAAATAAACTAAAATAAACTAAAATAAACTAAAATAAACTAAAATAAACTAAAATAAACTAAAATAAACTAAAATAAACTAAAATAAACTAAAATAAACTAAAATAAACTAAAATGAACTAAAATAAACTAAAATAAACTAAAATAAACTAAAATAAACTAAAATAAACTAAAATAAACTAAAATAAACTAAAATAAACTAAAATAAACTTAAATAAACCAAAATAATCAATAATAAACTAAAATAAACTGAAATAAACTAAAATAAATTAAAATAAACTGAAATAAACTGAAATAAACTAAAATAAACTAATTTAAACTAAAAAAAACTAAAATAAACTAAAATAAACTAAAATAAACTAAAATAAACTAAAATAAACTAAAATAAACTAAAATAAACTAAAATAAACTAAAATAAAGTAAAATAAACTAAAATAATCCTAAAAAAACTACGAGAAACTGAAATAAGCAAGAATAAACAAAAACACACTAAAATAAACTAAATTGAACTAAAGTAAACTAAAATAAACAAAAATAAATTAAAACAAACTAAAATAAACTAAAATAAACTAAAATAAACTAAAATAAACTAAAATAAACTAAAATAAACTAAAATAAACTAAAATAAACTAAAATAAACTAAAATAAACTAAAATAAACTAAAATAAACTAAAATAAACTAAAATAAACTAAAATAAACTAAAATAAACTAAAATAATCTAAAATGAACTAAAATAAATAAACTAAAATAAACTAAAATAAACTAAAATAAACTAAAATAAACTTAAATAAACCAAAATAATCAATAATAAACTAAAATAAACTGAAATAAACTAAAATAAATTAAAATAAACTGAAATAAACTGAAATAAACTAAAATAAACTAATTTAAACTAAAAAAAACTAAAATAAACTAAAATAAACTAAAATAAACTAAAATAAACTAAAATAAACTAAAATAAAGTAAAATAAACTAAAATAATCCTAAAAAAACTACGAGAAACTGAAATAAGCAAGAATAAACAAAAACACACTAAAATAAACTAAATTGAACTAAAGTAAACTAAAATAAACAAAAATAAATTAAAACAAACTAAAATAAACTGAAATAAACTAAAATAAACTATAATAAACAAAAATAAACTAAAATAAACTAAAATAAAATAAAATAAACTAAAATAAACTAAAATAAACTAAAATAAACTAAAATAAACTAAAATAAACTAAAATAATCTAAAATAAACTAAAATAAACTAAAATAAACTAAAATAAACTAAAATAAACTTAAATAAACTTAAATAAACTTAAATAAACTTAAATAAACTTAAATAAACTTAAATAAACTTAAATAAACTTAAATAAACTTAAATAAACTCAAATAAACTTAAATAAACTTAAAAAAACTTAAATAACCTAAAATGAACTGAAATAAACTAAAGCAAACTAAAATAAACTAAAATAAACTAAAATAAACTAAAATAAACTAAAATAAACTAAAATAAACTAAAATAAACTAAAATAAACTAAAATAAACTTAAATAAACCAAAATAATCAATAATAAACTAAAATAAACTGAAATAAACTAAAATAAACTAAAATAAACTAAAATAAACTAAAATAAACTAAAATAAACAAAAATAAACTAAAATAAACTAAAATAAACTAAAATAAACTAAAATAAACTAAAATAAACTAAAATAAACTAAAATAAACCAAAATAATCTAAAATAAACTAAAATAAACTAAAATAAACTAAAATAAACTAAAATAAACTAAAAAAAACTAAAATAAACTAAAATAAACTAAAATAAACTAAAATAAACAAAAATAAACTAAAATAAACTAAAATAAACTAAAATAAACTAAAATAAACTAAAATAAACTAAAATAAACTAAAATAAACTAAAATAATCTAAAATAAACTAAAATAAACTAAAATAAACTAAAATAAACTAAAATAAACTTAAATAAACTAAAATAAACTAAAATAATCTAAAATAAACTAAAATAAACTAAAATAAACTAAAATAAACTAAAAAAAACTAAAATAAACTAAAATAAACTAAAATAAACTAAAATAAACTAAAATAAACAAAAATAAACTAAAATAAACTAAAATAAACTAAAATAAACTAAAATAAACTAACATAAACTGAAATAAACTAAAATAAACTAAAATAAACTAAAATAAACTAAAATAAACTAAAATAAACTAAAATAATCTAAAATAAACTAAAATAAACTAAAATAAACTTAAATAAACTTAAATAAACTTAAATAAACTTAAATAAACTAAAATAAACTTAAATAAACTTGAATAAACTTAAATAAACTTAAATAAACTTAAATAAACTTGAATAAACTTAAATAAACTTAAATAAACTTAAATAAACTAAAATAAACTAAAATAAACTTAAATAAACCAAAATAATCAATAATAAACTAAAATAAACTGAAATAAACTAAAATAAACTAAAATAAACTAAAATAAACTAAAATAAACTAAAATAAACAAAAATAAACTAAAATAAACTAAAATAAACTAAAATAAACTAAAATAAACTAAAATAAACTAAAATAAACTAAAATAAACTAAAATAAACCAAAATAATCTAAAATAAACTAAAATAAACTAAAATAAACTAAAATAAACTAAAAAAAACTAAAATAAACTAAAATAAACTAAAATAAACTAAAATAAACAAAAATAAAAAAAAATAAACTAAAATAAACTAAAATAAACTAAAATAAACTAAAATAAACTAAAATAAACTAAAATAAACTAAAATAATCTAAAATAAACTAAAATAAACTAAAATAAACTAAAATAAACTAAAATAAACTTAAATAAACTTAAATAAACTTAAATAAACTTAAATAAACTTAAATAAACTTAAATAAACTTAAATAAACTTAAATAAACTTAAATAAACTTAAATAAACTCAAATAAACTTAAATAAACTTAAAAAAACTTAAATAAACTAAAATGAACTGAAATAAACTAAAGCAAACTAAAATAAACTAAAATAAACTAAAATAAACTAAAATAAACTAAAATAAACTAAAATAAACTAAAATAAACTAAAATAAACTAAAATAAACTAAAATAAACTAAAATAAACTAAAATAAACTTAAATAAACCAAAATAATCAATAATAAACTAAAATAAACTGAAATAAACTAAAATAAATTAAAATAAACTGAAATAAACTGAAATAAACTAAAATAAACTAATTTAAACTAAAAAAAACTAAAATAAACTAAAATAAACTAAAATAAACTAAAATAAACTAAAATAAACTAAAATGAAGTAAAATAAACCTAAAAAAACTACGAGAAATTGAAATAAGCAAGAATAAACAAAAACACACTAAAATAAACTAAATTGAACTAAAGTAAACTAAAATAAACAAAAATAAATTAAAACAAACTAAAATAAACTGAAATAAACTAAAATAAACTAAAATAAACTAAAATAAACTAAAATAAACTAAAATAAACTAAAATAAACTAAAATAAACTAAAATAAACTAAAATAAACTAAAATAAACTAAAATAAACTAAAATAAACTTAAATAAACCAAAATAATCAATAATAAACTAAAATAAACTGAAATAAACTAAAATAAACTAAAATAAACTAAAATAAACTAAAATAAACAAAAATAAACTAAAATAAACTAAAATAAACTAAAATAAACTAAAATAAACTAAAATAAACTAAAATAAACTAAAATAATCTAAAATAAACTAAAATAAACTAAAATAAACTAAAATAAACTAAAAAAAACTAAAATAAACTAAAATAAACTAAAATAAACTAAAATAATCTAAAATAAACTAAAATAAACTAAAATAAACTAAAATAAACTAAAATAAACTTAAATAAACTTAAATAAACTTAAATAAACTTAAATAAACTTAAATAAACTTAAATAAACTTAAATAAACTTAAATAAACTTAAATAAACTCAAATAAACTTAAATAAACTTAAAAAAACTTAAATAAACTAAAATGAACTGAAATAAACTAAAGCAAACTAAAATAAACTAAAATAAACTAAAATAAACTAAAATAAACTAAAATAAACTAAAATAAACTAAAATAAACTAAAATAAACTAAAATAAACTAAAATAAACTAAAATAAACTAAAATAAACTAAAATAAACTTAAATAAACCAAAATAATCAATAATAAACTAAAATAAACTGAAATAAACTAAAATAAATTAAAATAAACTGAAATAAACTGAAATAAACTAAAATAAACTAATTTAAACTAAAAAAAACTAAAATAAACTAAAATAAACTAAAATAAACTAAAATAAACTAAAATGAAGTAAAATAAACCTAAAAAAACTACGAGAAATTGAAATAAGCAAGAATAAACAAAAACACACTAAAATAAACTAAATTGAACTAAAGTAAACTAAAATAAACAAAAATAAATTAAAACAAACTAAAATAAACTGAAATAAACTAAAATAAACTAAAATAAACTAAAATAAACTAAAATAAACTAAAATAAACTAAAATAAACTAAAATAAACTAAAATAAACTAAAATAAACTAAAATAAACTAAAATAAACTAAAATAAACTTAAATAAACCAAAATAATCAATAATAAACTAAAATAAACTGAAATAAACTAAAATAAACTAAAATAAACTAAAATAAACTAAAATAAACAAAAATAAACTAAAATAAACTAAAATAAACTAAAATAAACTAAAATAAACTAAAATAAACTAAAATAAACTAAAATAATCTAAAATAAACTAAAATAAACTAAAATAAACTAAAATAAACTAAAAAAAACTAAAATAAACTAAAATAAACTAAAATAAACTAAAATAAACAAAAATAAACTAAAATAAACTAAAATAAACTAAAATAAACTAAAATAAACTAAAATAAACTAAAATAAACTAAAATAAACTAAAATAATCTAAAATAAACTAAAATAAACTAAAATAAACTAAAATAAACTAAAATAAACTTAAATAAACTTAAATAAACTTAAATAAACTTAAATAAACTTAAATAAACTTAAATAAACTTAAATAAACTTAAATAAACTTAAATAAACTCAAATAAACTTAAATAAACTTAAAAAAACTTAAATAAACTAAAATGAACTGAAATAAACTAAAGCAAACTAAAATAAACTAAAATAAACTAAAATAAACTAAAATAAACTAAAATAAACTAAAATAAACTAAAATAAACTAAAATAAACTAAAATAAACTAAAATAAACTAAAATAAACTAAAATAAACTTAAATAAACCAAAATAATCAATAATAAACTAAAATAAACTGAAATAAACTAAAATAAATTAAAATAAACTGAAATAAACTGAAATAAACTAAAATAAACTAATTTAAACTAAAAAAAACTAAAATAAACTAAAATAAACTAAAATAAACTAAAATAAACTAAAATAAACTAAAATGAAGTAAAATAAACCTAAAAAAACTACGAGAAATTGAAATAAGCAAGAATAAACAAAAACACACTAAAATAAACTAAATTGAACTAAAGTAAACTAAAATAAACAAAAATAAATTAAAACAAACTAAAATAAACTGAAATAAACTAAAATAAACTAAAATAAACTAAAATAAACTAAAATAGACTAAAATAAACTAAAATAAACTAAAATAAACTAAAATAAACTAAAATAAACTAAAATAAACTAAAATAAACTTAAATAAACCAAAATAATCAATAATAAACTAAAATAAACTGAAATAAACTAAAATAAATTAAAATAAACTGAAATAAACTGAAATAAACTAAAATAAACTAATTTAAACTAAAAAAAACTAAAATAAACTAAAATAAACTAAAATAAACTAAAATAAACTAAAATAAAGTAAAATAAACTAAAATAATCCTAAAAAAACTACGAGAAACTGAAATAAGCAAGAATAAACAAAAACACACTAAAATAAACTAAATTGAACTAAAGTAAACTAAAATAAACAAAAATAAATTAAAACAAACTAAAATAAACTAAAATAAACTAAAATAAACTAAAATAAACTTAAATAAACCAAAATAATCAATAATAAACTAAAATAAACTGAAATAAACTAAAATAAATTAAAATAAACTGAAATAAACTGAAATAAACTAAAATAAACTAATTTAAACTAAAAAAAACTAAAATAAACTAAAATAAACTAAAATAAACTAAAATAAACTAAAATAAACTAAAATAAACTAAAATAAAGTAAAATAAACTAAAATAATCCTAAAAAAACTACGAGAAACTGAAATAAGCAAGAATAAACAAAAACACACTAAAATAAACTAAATTGAACTAAAGTAAACTAAAATAAACAAAAATAAATTAAAACAAACTAAAATAAACTGAAATAAACTAAAATAAACTAAAATAAACTAAAATAGACTAAAATAAACTAAAATAAACTAAAATAGACTAAAATAAACTAAAATAAACTAAAATAAACTATAATAAACAAAAATAAACTAAAATAAACTAAAATAAACTAAAATAAACTAAAATAAACTAAAATAAACTAAAATAAACTAAAATAAACTGAAATAATCTAAAATAAACTAAAATAAACTAAAATAAACTAAAATAAACTTAAATAAACTTAAATAAACTTAAATAAACTTAAATAAACTTAAATAAACTTAAATAAACTTAAATAAACTTAAATAAACTTAAATAAACTCAAATAAACTTAAATAAACTTAAAAAAACTTAAATAAACTAAAATGAACTGAAATAAACTAAAGCAAACTAAAATAAACTAAAATAAACTAAAATAAACTAAAATAAACTAAAATAAACTAAAATAAACTAAAATAAACTAAAATAAACTAAAATAAACTAAAATAAACTAAAATAAACTAAAATAAACTTAAATAAACCAAAATAATCAATAATAAACTAAAATAAACTGAAATAAACTAAAATAAACTAAAATAAACTAAAATAAACTAAAATAAACAAAAATAAACTAAAATAAACTAAAATAAACTAAAATAAACTAAAATAAACTAAAATAAACTAAAATAAACTAAAATAAACTAAAATAAACTAAAATAATCTAAAATAAACTAAAATAAACTAAAATAAACTAAAATAAACTAAAATAAACTAAAATAAACTAAAATAAACTAAAATAAACAAAAATAAACTAAAATAAACTAAAATAAACTAAAATAAACAAAAATAAACTAAAATAAACTAACATAAACTGAAATAAACTAAAATAAACTAAAATAAACTAAAATAAACTAAAATAAACTAAAATAAACTAAAATAAACTTAAATAAACTTAAATAAACTTAAATAAACTCAAATAAACTTAAATAAACTTAAAAAAACTTAAATAAACTAAAATGAACTGAAATAAACTAAAGCAAACTAAAATAAACTAAAATAAACTAAAATAAACTAAAATAAACTAAAATAAACTAAAATAAACTAAAATAAACTAAAATAAACTAAAATAAACTAAAATAAACTAAAATAAACTAAAATAAACTTAAATAAACCAAAATAATCAATAATAAATAAAATAAACTAAGATAAACTAAAATAAAATGAAATAAACTAAAATAAACTAAAATAAACTAAAATAAACTAAAATAAACTAAAATAAACTAAAATAAACTGAAATAAACCAAATAAACTAAAATAAACAAGAATAAACTGAAATAAACTAAAATAAACTAAAATAAACTAAAACAAATTGAAATAAACTACAATAATTTAAAATAAACTGAAATAAACTAAAATAATCTAAAATAAACTAAAATAAACTATATTAAATTGAAATAAACTAAAAAAACCAAAATAAACTAAAATAAACTAAAATAAACTAAAATAAACTAAAATAAACTAAAATAAACTAAAATAAACTAAAAAAACTAAAATAAACTAAAATAAACTAAAATAAATTAAAATAAACTAAAATAAACTAAAATAAACTAAAATAAACTAAAATAAAATCAAATAAACTAAAATAAACTAAAATAAACTAAAATAAATTAAAATAAACTAAAATAAACTAAAATAAACTAAAATAAACTAAAATAAACTAAAATAAACTAAAATAAACTAAAATAAACTAAAATAAACTAAAATAAACTAAAATAAACTAAACAAAACTAAAATAAACTAAAATAAACTAAAATGAACAAAAAAAAATTTAATAAACGAAAATAAACTAAAATAAACTAAAATAAACTAAAATAAACTAAAATAAACTGAAATAAACTAAAATAAACTAAAATAAACTAAAATAAACTTAAATAAACTAAAATAAAAAAAAATTAACTAAAATAAACTAAAATAAACTTAAATAAACTAAAATAAACTAAAATAAACTAAAATAAACTAAAATAAACCAAAATAAACTAAAATAAACTAAAATAAACTAAAATAAACTAAAATAAACTAAAATAAACTAAAATGAAATAAACTAAAATAAACTAACATTACCTAAAATAAACTGAAATAAAATAAATGATACTAAATTAAACTAAAAAAAACTTAAATGAACTAAAATAAACCGAAACAAACTACGAGAAACTGAAATAAGCAAGAATAAACAAAAACACACTAAAGTAAACTAAATTGAACTTAAGTAAACTAAAATAAACAAAAATAAACTAAAATAAACTAAAATAAATCAAAATAAACTAAAATAAACTAAAATAAACTAAAATATACTAAAATAAACTAAAATAAACTAAAATAAACTAAAATAAACTAAAATAAACTAAAATAAACTAAAATAAACTAAAATAAACTAAAATAAACTAAAATAAACTAAAATAAACTTAAATAAACTAAAATAAACTAAAATAAACTAAAATAAACTAAAATAAACTAAAATAAACTAAAATAAACTAAAATAAACTAAAATAAACTAAAATAAACTAAAATAAACTAAAATAAACTAAAATAAACTTAAGTAAACTAAAATAAACTAAAATAAACTAAAATAAACTAAAATAAACTAAAATAAACTAAAATAAACTAAAATAAACTAAAATAAACTAAAATAAATTAAAATAAACTAAAATAAACTGAAATAAACTAAAATAAACTAAAATAAACTAAAATAAACTAAAATAAACTAAAATAAACTAAAATAAACTAAAATAAATTAAAATAAACTAAAATAAACTAAAATAAACTAAAATAAACTAAAATAAACTAAAATAAACTAAAATAAACTAAAATAAACTAAAATAAACTAAAATAAACTAAAATAAACTAAAATAAACTAAAATGAAATAAACTAAAATAAACTAACATTACCTAAAATAAACTGAAATAAAATAAATGATACTAAATTAAACTAAAAAAAACTTAAATGAACTAAAATAAACCGAAACAAACTTAAATAAACTTAAGTAAACTTAAATAAACTTAAATAAACTTAAATAAACTCAAATAAACTTAAATAAACTAAAACAAACTGAAATAAACTAAATTAAAATTAAAGAAATTGAAATAAATTAAAATAAACTAAAATAAACTGAAATAAACTGAAATAAACTAAAATAAACTAAAATAAACTAAAATAAACTGAAATAAACCAAATAAACTAAAATAAACAAGAATAAACTGAAATAAACTAAAATAAACTAAAATAAACTAAAATAAACTAAAATAAATCAAAATAAACTAAAATAAACTAAAATAAACTAAAATATACTAAAATAAACTAAAATAAACTAAAATAAACTAAAATAAACTAAAATAAACTAAAATAAACTAAAATAAACTAAAATAAACTAAAATAAACTAAAATAAACTAAAATAAACTTAAATAAACTAAAATAAACTAAAATAAACTAAAATAAACTAAAATAAACTAAAATAAACTAAAATAAACTAAAATAAACTAAAATAAACTAAAATAAACTAAAATAAACTAAAATAAACTAAAATAAACTAAAATAAACTAAAATAAACTAAAATAAACTTAAGTAAACTAAAATAAACTAAAATAAACTAAAATAAACTAAAATAAACTAAAATAAACTAAAATAAACTAAAATAAACTAAAATAAATTAAAATAAACTAAAATAAACTGAAATAAACTAAAATAAACTAAAATAAACTAAAATAAACTAAAATAAACTAAAATAAACTAAAATAAATTAAAATAAACTAAAATAAACTAAAATAAACTAAAATAAACTAAAATAAACTAAAATAAACTAAAATAAACTAAAATAAACTAAAATAAACTAAAATAAACTAAAATAAACTAAAATAAACTAAAATGAAATAAACTAAAATAAACTAACATTACCTAAAATAAACTGAAATAAAATAAATGATACTAAATTAAACTAAAAAAAACTTAAATGAACTAAAATAAACCGAAACAAACTTAAATAAACTTAAGTAAACTTAAATAAACTTAAATAAACTTAAATAAACTCAAATAAACTTAAATAAACTAAAACAAACTGAAATAAACTAAATTAAAATTAAAGAAATTGAAATAAATTAAAATAAACTAAAATAAACTGAAATAAACTGAAATAAACTAAAATAAACTAAAATAAACTAAAATAAACTGAAATAAACCAAATAAACTAAAATAAACAAGAATAAACTGAAATAAACTAAAATAAACTAAAATAAACTAAAATAAATTGAAATAAACTACAATAATTTAAAATAAACTGAAATAAACTAAAATAATCTAAAATAAACTAAAATAAACTAGAATATACTAAATTAAATTGAAATAAACTAAAATAAACCAAAATAAACTAAAATAAACTAAAATAAACTAAAATAAACTAAAATAAACTAAAATAAACTAAAATAAACTAAAATAAACTAAAATAAACTAAAATAAACTAAAATAAACTAAAATAAACTAAAATAAACTAAAATAAACTAAAATAAACTAAAATAAACTAAAATAAACTAAAATAAACTAAAATAAACTAAAATAAACTAAAATAAACTAAAATAAACTAAAATAAACTAAAATAAACTAAAATAAACTAAAATAAACTAAAATAAACTAAAATAAACTAAAATAAACTAAAATAAACTAGAATAAACTAAAATAAACTAAAATAAACTAAAATAAACTAAAATAAACTAAAATAAACTAAAATAAACTAAAATAAACTAAAATAAACTAAAATAAACTAAAATAAACTAAAATAAACTAAAATAATCTTAAATAAACTAAAATAAACTAAAATAAACTGAAATAAACTTAAATAAACTTAAGTAAACTTAAATAAACTTAAATAAACTTAAATAAACTCAAATAAACTTAAATAAACTAAAACAAACTGAAATAAACTAAATTAAAATTAAAGAAATTGAAATAAATCAAAATAAATTGAAATAAACTGAAATAAATTAAACTAATCTAGAATCATCTAAAATAAACTAAGATAAACTAAAATAAAATGAAATAAACTAAAATAAACTAAAATAAACTAAAATAAACTAAAATAAACTGAAATAAACCAAATAAACTAAAATAAACAAGAATAAACTGAAATAAACTAAAATAAACTAAAATAAACTAAAACAAATTGAAATAAACTACAATAATTTAAAATAAACTGAAATAAACTAAAATAATCTAAAATAAACTAAAATAAACTAAATTAAATTGAAATAAACTAAAAAAACCAAAATAAACTAAAATAAACTAAAATAAACTAAAATAAACTAAAATAAACTAAAATAAACTAAAATAAACTAAAAAAACTAAAATAAACTAAAATAAACTAAAATAAATTAAAATAAACTAAAATAAACTAAAATAAACTAAAATAAACTAAAATAAAATCAAATAAACTAAAATAAACTAAAATAAACTAAAATAAACTAAAATAAACTAAAATAAACTAAAATAAACTAAAATAAACTAAAATAAACTAAAATAAGCTAAAATAAACTAAAATAAACTAAAATAAACTAAACAAAACTAAAATAAACTAAAATAAACTAAAATGAACAAAAAAAAATTTAATAAACGAAAATAAACTAAAATAAACTAAAATAAACTAAAATAAACTAAAATAAACTAAAATAAACTAAAATAAAAAAAAATAAACTAAAATAAACTAAAATAAACTAAAATAAACTAAAATAAACTAAAATAAACCAAAATAAACTAAAATAAACCAAAATAAACTAAAATAAACTAAAATAAACTAAAATAAACTAAAATAAACTAAAATAAACTAAAATGAAATAAACTAAAATAAACTAACATTACCTAAAATAAACTGAAATAAATTAAATGATACTAAATTAAACTAAAAAAAACTTAAATGAACTAAAATAAACCGAAACAAACTACGAGAAACTGAAATAAGCAAGAATAAACAAAAACACACTAAAGTAAACTAAATTGAACTTAAGTAAACTAAAATAAACAAAAATAAACTAAAATAAACTAAAATAAATCAAAATAAACTAAAATAAACTAAAATAAACTAAAATATACTAAAATAAACTAAAATAAACTAAAATAAACTAAAATAAACTAAAATAAACTAAAATAAACTAAAATAAACTAAAATAAACTAAAATAAACTAAAATAAACTTAAATAAACTAAAATAAACTAAAATAAACTAAAATAAACTAAAATAAACTAAAATAAACTAAAATAAACTAAAATAAACTAAAATAAACTAAAATAAACTAAAATAAACTAAAATAAACTAAAATAAACTAAAATAAACTAAAATAAACTTAAGTAAACTAAAATAAACTAAAATAAACTAAAATAAACTAAAATAAACTAAAATAAACTAAAATAAACTAAAATAAACTAAAATAAACTAAAATAAATTAAAATAAACTAAAATAAACTGAAATAAACTAAAATAAGCTAAAATAAACTAAAATAAACTAAAATAAACTAAAATAAACTAAAATAAATTAAAATAAACTAAAATAAACTAAAATAAACTAAAATAAACTAAAATAAACTAAAATAAACTAAAATAAACTAAAATAAACTAAAATAAACTAAAATAAACTAAAATAAACTAAAATAAACTAAAATGAAATAAACTAAAATAAACTAACATTACCTAAAATAAACTGAAATAAAATAAATGATACTAAATTAAACTAAAAAAAACTTAAATGAACTAAAATAAACCGAAACAAACTACGAGAAACTAAAATAAGCAAGAATAAACAAAAACACACTAAAGTAAACTAAATTGAACTAAAGTAAACTAAAATAAACAAAAATAAACTAAAATAAATTAAAATAAACTAAAATAAACTAAAATAAACTTAAATAAACTAAAATAAACTAAAATAAACTAAAATAAACTAAAATAAACTAAAACAAACTAAAATAAACTAAAATAAACTAAAATAAACTAAAATAAACTAAAATAAACTAAAATAAACTAAAATAAACTAAAATAAACTAAAATAAACTAAAATAAACTAAAATAAACTAAAATAAACTAAAATAAACTAAAATAAACTAAAATAAACTAAAATAAACTAAAATAAATTAAAATAAACTAAAATAAACTAAAATAAACTAAAATAAACTAAAATAAACTAAAATAAACTTAAGTAAACTAAAATAAACTAAAATAAACTAAAATAAACTAAAATAAACTAAAATAAACTAAAATAAACTAAAATAAACTAAAATAAATTAAAATAAACTAAAATAAACTGAAATAAACTAAAATAAACTAAAATAAACTAAAATAAACTAAAATAAACTAAGATAAACTAAAATAAATTAAAATAAACTAAAATAAACTAAAATAATCTAAAATAAACTAAAATAAACTAAAATAAAATAAAATAAACTAAAATAAACTAAAATAAACTAAAATAAACTAAAATAAACTAAAATAAACTAAAAAAAACTAAAATAAACTATAATAAACTAAAATGAACAAAAAAAAATTTAATAAACGAAAATAAACTAAAATAAACTAAAATAAACTAAAATAAACTAAAATAAACTAAAATAAACTAAAATAAACTAAAATAAACTAAAATAATCTAAAATAAACTAAAATAAACTAAAATAAACTAAAATAAACTAAAATAAACTAAAATAAACTAAAATAAACTAAAATAAACTGAAATAAACTAAAATAAACTAAAATAAACTAAAATAAACTAAAATAAACTAAAATAAACTAAAATAAACTAAAATAAACTAAAATAAACTAAAATAAATTAAAATAAACTAAAATAAACTAAAATAAACTAAAATAAACTAAAATAAACTAAAATAAGCTAAAATAAACTAAAATAAACTAAAATAAACTAAACAAAACTAAAATAAACTAAAATAAACTAAAATGAACAAAAAAAAATTTAATAAACGAAAATAAACTAAAATAAACTAAAATAAACTAAAATAAACTAAAATAAACTAAAATAAACTAAAATAAAAAAAAATAAACTAAAATAAACTAAAATAAACTAAAATAAACTAAAATAAACTAAAATAAACCAAAATAAACTAAAATAAACCAAAATAAACTAAAATAAACTAAAATAAACTAAAATAAACTAAAATAAACTAAAATAAACTAAAATGAAATAAACTAAAATAAACTAACATTACCTAAAATAAACTGAAATAAATTAAATGATACTAAATTAAACTAAAAAAAACTTAAATGAACTAAAATAAACCGAAACAAACTACGAGAAACTGAAATAAGCAAGAATAAACAAAAACACACTAAAGTAAACTAAATTGAACTTAAGTAAACTAAAATAAACAAAAATAAACTAAAATAAACTAAAATAAATCAAAATAAACTAAAATAAACTAAAATAAACTAAAATATACTAAAATAAACTAAAATAAACTAAAATAAACTAAAATAAACTAAAATAAACTAAAATAAACTAAAATAAACTAAAATAAACTAAAATAAACTAAAATAAACTTAAATAAACTAAAATAAACTAAAATAAACTAAAATAAACTAAAATAAACTAAAATAAACTAAAATAAACTAAAATAAACTAAAATAAACTAAAATAAACTAAAATAAACTAAAATAAACTAAAATAAACTAAAATAAACTAAAATAAACTTAAGTAAACTAAAATAAACTAAAATAAACTAAAATAAACTAAAATAAACTAAAATAAACTAAAATAAACTAAAATAAACTAAAATAAACTAAAATAAATTAAAATAAACTAAAATAAACTGAAATAAACTAAAATAAGCTAAAATAAACTAAAATAAACTAAAATAAACTAAAATAAACTAAAATAAATTAAAATAAACTAAAATAAACTAAAATAAACTAAAATAAACTAAAATAAACTAAAATAAACTAAAATAAACTAAAATAAACTAAAATAAACTAAAATAAACTAAAATAAACTAAAATAAACTAAAATGAAATAAACTAAAATAAACTAACATTACCTAAAATAAACTGAAATAAAATAAATGATACTAAATTAAACTAAAAAAAACTTAAATGAACTAAAATAAACCGAAACAAACTACGAGAAACTAAAATAAGCAAGAATAAACAAAAACACACTAAAGTAAACTAAATTGAACTAAAGTAAACTAAAATAAACAAAAATAAACTAAAATAAATTAAAATAAACTAAAATAAACTAAAATAAACTTAAATAAACTAAAATAAACTAAAATAAACTAAAATAAACTAAAATAAACTAAAACAAACTAAAATAAACTAAAATAAACTAAAATAAACTAAAATAAACTAAAATAAACTAAAATAAACTAAAATAAACTAAAATAAACTAAAATAAACTAAAATAAACTAAAATAAACTAAAATAAACTAAAATAAACTAAAATAAACTAAAATAAACTAAAATAAACTAAAATAAATTAAAATAAACTAAAATAAACTAAAATAAACTAAAATAAACTAAAATAAACTAAAATAAACTTAAGTAAACTAAAATAAACTAAAATAAACTAAAATAAACTAAAATAAACTAAAATAAACTAAAATAAACTAAAATAAACTAAAATAAATTAAAATAAACTAAAATAAACTGAAATAAACTAAAATAAACTAAAATAAACTAAAATAAACTAAAATAAACTAAGATAAACTAAAATAAATTAAAATAAACTAAAATAAACTAAAATAAACTAAAATAAACTAAAATAAACTAAAATAAAATAAAATAAACTAAAATAAACTAAAATAAACTAAAATAAACTAAAATAAACTAAAATAAACTAAAAAAAACTAAAATAAACTATAATAAACTAAAATGAACAAAAAAAAATTTAATAAACGAAAATAAACTAAAATAAACTAAAATAAACTAAAATAAACTAAAATAAACTAAAATAAACTAAAATAAACTAAAATAAACTAAAATAAACTAAAATAATCTAAAATAAACTAAAATAAACTAAAATAAACTAAAATAAACTAAAATAAACTAAAATAAACTAAAATAAACTAAAATAAACTGAAATAAACTAAAATAAACTAAAATAAACTAAAATAAACTAAAATAAACTAAAATAAACTAAAATAAACTAAAATAAACTAAAATAAACTAAAATAAATTAAAATAAACTAAAATAAACTAAAATAAACTAAAAAAAACTAAAATAAACTATAATAAACTAAAATGAACAAAAAAAAATTTAATAAACGAAAATAAACTAAAATAAACTAAAATAAACTAAAATAAACTGAAATAAAAAAAAATAAACTAAAATAAACTAAAATAAACTAAAATAAACTAAAATAAACTAAAATAAACTAAAATAAACTAAAATAAACTAAAATAAACTAAAATAAACTAAAATGAAATAAACTAAAATAAACTAACATTACCTAAAATAAACTGAAATAAAATAAATGATACTAAATTAAACTAAAAAAAACTTAAATGAACTAAAATAAACCGAAACAAACTACGAGAAACTGAAATAAGCAAGAATAAACAAAAAGACACTAAAGTAAACTAAATTGAACTAAAGTAAACTAAAATAAACAAAAATAAACTAAAATAAATTAAAATAAATCAAAATAAACTAAAATAAACTAAAATAAACTAAAATAAACTAAAATATACTAAAATAAACTAAAATAAACTAAAATAATCTTTAAAATAAACTAAAATAAACTAAAATAAACTAAAATAATCTTAAATAAACTAAAATAAACTAAAATAAACTGAAATAAACTTAAATAAACTTAAGTAAACTTAAATAAACTTAAATAAACTTAAATAAACTCAAATAAACTTAAATAAACTAAAACAAACTGAAATAAACTAAATTAAAATTAAAGAAATTGAAATAAATCAAAATAAATTGAAATAAACTGAAATAAATTAAACTAATCTAGAATCATCTAAAATAAACTAAGATAAACTAAAATAAAATGAAATAAACTAAAATAAACTAAAATAAACTAAAATAAACTAAAATAAACTAAAATAATCTAAAATAAACTGAAATAAACCAAATAAACTAAAATAAACAAGAATAAACTGAAATAAACTAAAATAAACTAAAATAAACTAAAACAAATTGAAATAAACTACAATAATTTAAAATAAACTGAAATAAACTAAAATAATCTAAAATAAACTAAAATAAACTAAATTAAATTGAAATAAACTAAAAAAACCAAAATAAACTAAAATAAACTAAAATAAACTAAAATAAACTAAAATGATCAAAAAAAAATTTAATAAACGAAAATAAACTAAAATAAACTAAAATAAACTAAAATAAACTAAAATAAACTAAAATAAACTAAAATAAACTAAAATAAACTAAAATAAACTAAAATAAAAAAAAATAAACTAAAATAAACTAAAATAAACTAAAATAAACTAAAATAAACTAAAATAAACTAAAATAAACTAAAATAAACCAAAATAAACTAAAATAAACTAAAATAAACTAAAATAAACTAAAATAAACTAAAATAAACTAAAATGAAATAAACTAAAATAAACTAACATTACCTAAAATAAACTGAAATAAAATAAATGATACTAAATTAAACTAAAAAAAACTTAAATGAACTAAAATAAACCGAAACAAACTACGAGAAACTGAAATAAGCAAGAATAAACAAAAACACACTAAAGTAAACTAAATTGAACTTAAGTAAACTAAAATAAACAAAAATAAACTAAAATAAACTAAAATAAATCAAAATAAACTAAAATAAACTAAAATAAACTAAAATATACTAAAATAAACTAAAATAAACTAAAATAAACTAAAATAAACTAAAATAAACTAAAATAAACTAAAATAAACTAAAATAAACTAAAATAAACTAAAATAAACTAAAATAAACTTAAGTAAACTAAAATAAACTAAAATAAACTAAAATAAACTAAAATAAACTAAAATAAACTAAAATAAACTAAAATAAACTAAAATAAACTAAAATAAATTAAAATAAACTAAAATAAACTGAAATAAACTAAAATAAACTAAAATAAACTAAAATAAACTAAAATAAACTAAAATAAACTAAAATAAACTAAAATAAATTAAAATAAACTAAAATAAACTAAAATAAACTAAAATAAACTAAAATAAACTAAAATAAACTAAAATAAACTAAAATAAACTAAAATAAACTAAAATAAACTAAAATAAACTAAAATAAACTAAAATAAACTAAAATGAAATAAACTAAAATAAACTAACATTACCTAAAATAAACTGAAATAAAATAAATGATACTAAATTAAACTAAAAAAAACTTAAATGAACTAAAATAAACCGAAACAAACTTAAATAAACTTAAGTAAACTTAAATAAACTTAAATAAACTTAAATAAACTCAAATAAACTTAAATAAACTAAAACAAACTGAAATAAACTAAATTAAAATTAAAGAAATTGAAATAAATTAAAATAAACTAAAATAAACTGAAATAAACTGAAATAAACTAAAATAAACTAAAATAAACTAAAATAAACTGAAATAAACCAAATAAACTAAAATAAACAAGAATAAACTGAAATAAACTAAAATAAACTAAAATAAACTAAAATAAACTAAAATAAATCAAAATAAACTAAAATAAACTAAAATAAACTAAAATATACTAAAATAAATCAAAATAAACTAAAATAAACTAAAATAAACTAAAATATACTAAAATAAACTAAAATAAACTAAAATAAACTAAAATAAACTAAAATAAACTAAAATAAACTAAAATAAACTAAAATAAACTAAAATAAACTAAAATAAACTAAAATAAATTAAAATAAACTAAAATAAACTAAAATAAACTAAAATAAACTAAAATAAACTTAAGTAAACTAAAATAAACTAAAATAAACTAAAATAAACTAAAATAAACTAAAATAAACTAAAATAAACTAAAATAAATTAAAATAAACTAAAATAAACTGAAATAAACTAAAATAAACTAAAATAAACTAAAATAAACTAAAATAAACTAAGATAAACTAAAATAAATTAAAATAAACTAAAATAAACTAAAATAAACTAAAATAAACTAAAATAAACTAAAATAAAATAAAATAAACTAAAATAAACTAAAATAAACTAAAATAAACTAAAATAAACTAAAATAAACTAAAATAAACTAAAATAAACTAAAATAAACTAAAATAAACTAAAATAAACTAAAATAAACTAAAATAAACTAAAATAAACTAAAATAAACTAAAATAAACTAAAATAAACTAAAAAAAACTAAAATAAACTATAATAAACTAAAATGAACAAAAAAAAATTTAATAAACGAAAATAAACTAAAATAAACTAAAATAAACTTAAATAAACTAAAATAAAAAAAAATAAACTAAAATAAACTAAAATAAACTAAAATAAACTAAAATAAACTAAAATAAACTAAAATAATCTTAAATAAACTAAAATAAACTAAAATAAACTGAAATAAACTTAAATAAACTAAAATAAACTAAAATAAACTAAAATAAATTGAAATAAACTACAATAATTTAAAATAAACTGAAATAAACTAAAATAATCTAAAATAAACTAAAATAAACTAAAATAAACTAAATTAAATTGAAATAAACTAAAATAAACTGAAATAAACTGAAATAAACTAAAATAAACTAAAATAAACTAAAATAAACTGAAATAAACCAAATAAACTAAAATAAACAAGAATAAACTGAAATAAACTAAAATAAACTAAAATAGACTAAAATAAATTGAAATAAACTACAATAATTTAAAATAAACTGAAATAAACTAAAATAATCTAAAATAAACTAAAATAAACTAAAATAAACTAAATTAAATTGAAATAAACTAAAATAAACCAAAATAAACTAAAATAAACTAAAATAAACTAAAATAAACTAAAATAAACTAAAATAAACTAAAATAAACTAAATTAAATTGAAATCAACTAAAATAAACTGAAATAAACTGAAATAAACTAAAATAAACTAAAATAAACTAAAATAAACTGAAATAAACCAAATAAACTAAAATAAACAAGAATAAACTGAAATAAACTAAAATAAACTAAAATAGACTAAAATAAATTGAAATAAACTACAATACTTTAAAATAAACTGAAATAAACTAAAATAATCTAAAATAAACTAAAATAAACTAAAATAAACTAAAATAAACTAAATTAAATTGAAATAAACTAAAATAAACCAAAATAAACTAAAATAAACTAAAATAATCTAAAATAAACTAAAATAAACTAAAATATACTAAAATAAACTAAAATAAACTAAAATAAACTAAAATAAACTAAAATAAACTAACATAAACTAAAATAAACTAAAATAAACTAAAATAAACTAAAATAAACTAAAATAAACTAAAATAAACTAAAATAAACTAAAATAAACTAAAATAAACTAAAATAAACTAAAATAAACTAAAATAAACTAAAATAAACTAAAATGAAATAAACTAAAATAAACTAACATTACCTAAAATAAACTGAAATAAAATAAATGATACTAAATTAAACTAAAAAAAACTTAAATGAACTAAAATAAACCGAAACAAACTACGAGAAACTGAAATAAGCAAGAATAAACAAAAACACACTAAAGTAAACTAAATTGAACTAAAGTAAACTAAAATAAATTAAAATAAACTAAAATAAACTAAAATAAACTAAAATAAACTTAAATAAACTAAAATAAACTAAAATAAACTAAAACAAACTAAAATAAACTAAAATAAACTAAAATAAACTAAAATAAACTAAAATAAACTAAAATAAACTAAAATAAACTAAAATAAACTAAAATAAACTAAAATAAACTAAAATAAACTAAAATAAACTAAAATAAACTAAAATAAACTAAAATAAACTAAAATAAACTAAAATAAACTAAAATAAACTAAAATAAACTAAAATAAACTAAAATAAACTAAAATAAACTTAAGTAAACTAAAATAAACTAAAATAAACTAAAATAAACTAAAATAAACTAAAATAAACTAAAATAAACTAAAATAAATTAAAATAAACTAAAATAAACTGAAATAAACTAAAATAAACTAAAATAAACTAAAATAAACTAAAATAAACTAAAATAAACTAAAATAAACTAAAATAAATTAAAATAAACTAAAATAAACTAAAATAAACTAAAATAAAATAAAATAAACTAAAATAAATTAAAATAAACTAAAATAAACTGAAATAAACTTAAATAAACTAAAATAAACTAAAATAAATTGAAATAAACTACAATAATTTAAAATAAACTGAAATAAACTAAAATAATCTAAAATAAACTAAAATAAACTAAATTAAATTGAAATAAACTAAAATAAACTGAAATAAACTGAAATAAACTAAAATAAACTAAAATAAACTAAAATAAACTGAAATAAACCAAATAAACTAAAATAAACAAGAATAAACTGAAATAAACTAAAATAAACTAAAATAAACTAAAATAAATTGAAATAAACTACAATAATTTAAAATAAACTGAAATAAACTAAAATAATCTAAAATAAACTAAAATAAACTAAAATAAACTAAATTAAATTGAAATAAACTAAAATAAACCAAAATAAACTAAAATAAACTAAAATAAACTAAAATAAACTAAAATAAACTAAAATAAACTAAAATAAACTAAAATAAACTAAAATAAACTAAAATAAACTAAAATAAACTAAAATAAACTAAAATAAACTAAAATAAACTAAAATAAACTAAAATAAACTAAAATAAACTAACATAAACTAAAATAAACTAAAATAAACTAAAATAAACTAAAATAAACTAAAATAAACTAAAATAAACTAAAATAAACTAAAATAAACTAAAATAAACTGAAATAAACTAAAATAAACTAAAATAAACTAAAATAAACTAAAATAAACTGAAATAAACCAAATAAACTAAAATAAACAAGAATAAACTGAAATAAACTAAAATAAACTAAAATAAACTAAAATAAATTGAAATAAACTACAATAATTTAAAATAAACTGAAATAAACTAAAATAATCTAAAATAAACTAAAATAAACTAAAATAAACTTAAGTAAACTAAAATAAACTAAAATAAACTAAAATAAACTAAAATAAACTAAAATAAACTAAAATAAACTAAAATAAACTAAAATAAACTAAAATAAACTAAAATAAACTAAAATAAACTTAAGTAAACTAAAATAAACTAAAATAAACTAAAATAAACTAAAATAAACTAAAATAAACTAAAATAAACTAAAATAAACTAAAATAAATTAAAATAAACTAAAATAAACTGAAATAAACTAAAATAAACTAAAATAAACTAAAATAAACTAAAATAAACTAAAATAAACTAAAATAAACTAAAATAAATTAAAATAAACTAAAATAAACTAAAATAAACTAAAATAAAATAAAATAAACTAAAATAAATTAAAATAAACTAAAATAAACTGAAATAAACTTAAATAAACTAAAATAAACTAAAATAAATTGAAATAAACTACAATAATTTAAAATAAACTGAAATAAACTAAAATAATCTAAAATAAACTAAAATAAACTAAAATAAACTAAATTAAATTGAAATAAACTAAAATAAACCAAAATAAACTAAAATAAACTAAAATAAACTAACATAAACTAAAATAAACTAAAATAAACTAAAATAAACTAAAATAAACTAAAATAAACTAAAATAAACTAAAATAAACTAAAATAAACTAAAATAAACTAAAATAAACTAAAATAAACTAAAATAAACTAAAATAAACTAAAATAAACTAAAATAAACTAAAATAAACTAAAATAAACTAAAATAAACTAAAATAAACTAAAATAAACTAAAATAAACTAAAATAAACTAACATAAACTAAAATAAACTAAAATAAACTAAAATAAACTAAAATAAACTAAAATAAACTAAAATAAACTAAAATAAACTAAAATAAACTAAAATAAACTAAAATAAACTAAAATAAACTAAAATAAACTAAAATAAACTAAAATAAACTAAAATGAAATAAACTAAAATAAACTAACATTACCTAAAATAAACTGAAATAAAATAAATGATACTAAATTAAACTAAAAAAAACTTAAATGAACTAAAATAAACCGAAACAAACTACGAGAAACTGAAATAAGCAAGAATAAACAAAAACACACTAAAGTAAACTAAATTAAACTAAAGTAAACTAAAATAAATTAAAATAAACTAAAATAAACTAAAATAAACTAAAATAAACTTAAATAAACTAAAATAAACTAAAATAAACTAAAATAAACTAAAATAAACTAAAATAAACTAAAATAAACTAAAATAAACTAATATAAACTAAAATAAACTAAAATAAACTATAATAAACAAAAATAAACTAAAATAAACTAACATAAACTGAAATAAACTAAAATAAACTAAAATAAACTAAAATAAACTAAAATAAACTAAAATAAACTAAAATAAACTAAAATAAACTAAAATAAACTAAAATAAACTATAATAAACAAAAATAAACTAAAATAAACTAACATAAACTGAAATAAACTAAAATAAACTAAAATAAACTAAAATAAACTAAAATAAACTAAAATAAACTAAAATAAACAAAAATAAACTAAAATAAACTAAAATAAACTAAAATAAACTAAAATAAACTAAAATAAACTAAAATAAACTAAAATAAACTAAAATAATCTAAAATAAACTAAAATAAACTAAAATAAACTAAAATAAACTAAAATAAACTTAAATAAACTTAAATAAACTTAAATAAACTTAAATAAACTTAAATAAACTTAAATAAACTTAAATAAACTTAAATAAACCTAAATAAACTCAAATAAACTTAAATAAACTTAAAAAAACTTAAATAAACTAAAATGAACTGAAATAAACTAAAGCAAACTGAAATAAACTTAAATAAATTGAAATGAACAAGAATAAACTAAAATAAACTAAAATAAACTAAAATAAACTTAAATAAACTTAAATAAACTTAAATAAACTAAAATAAACTAAAATAAACTAAAATAAACTAAAATAAACTAAAATGAACTAAAATAAACTAAAATAAACTTAAATAAACTTAAATAAACTTAAATAAACTTAAATAAACTTAAATAAACTTAAATAAACTTAAATAAACTTAAATAAACTTAAATAAACTCAAATAAACTTAAATAAACTTAAAAAAACTTAAATAAACTAAAATAAACTAAAATAAACTAAAATAAACTAAAATAAACTAAAATAAACTAAAATAAACTAAAAAAAACTAAAATAAACTAAAATAAACTAAAATAAACTAAAATAAACTAAAATAAACTAAAATAAACTAAAATAAACTAAAATAAACTAAAATAAACTAAAATAAACTAAAATAAACTAAAATAAACTAAAATAAACTAAAATAAACTAAAATAATCTTAAATAAACTAAAATAAACTAAAATAAACTGAAATAAACTTAAATAAACTTAAGTAAACTTAAATAAACTTAAATAAACTTAAATAAACTCAAATAAACTTAAATAAACTAAAACAAACTATAATAAACTAAAATAAACTTAAATAAACTAAAATAAACTAAAATAAACTAAAATAAACTAAAATAAACTAAAATAAACTAAAATAAACTAAAATAAACTAAAATAAACTAAAATAAACTAAAATAAACTAAAATAAACTAAAATAAACTAAAATAAACTAAAATAATCTTAAATAAACTAAAATAAACTAAAATAAACTGAAATAAACTTAAATAAACTTAAGTAAACTTAAATAAACTTAAATAAACTTAAATAAACTAAAATAATCTTAAATAAACTAAAATAAACTAAAATAAACTAAAATAAACTTAAATAAACTTAAATAAACTTAAATAAACTAAAATAAACTAAAATAAACTAAAATAAACTAAAATAAACTAAAATGAACTAAAATAAACTAAAATAAACTTAAATAAACTTAAATAAACTTAAATAAACTTAAATAAACTTAAATAAACTTAAATAAACTTAAATAAACTTAAATAAACTTAAATAAACTTAAATAAACTCAAATAAACTTAAATAAACTTAAAAAAACTAAAATAAACTAAAATAAACTAAAATAAACTAAAATAAACTAAAATAAACTAAAAAAAACTAAAATAAACTAAAATAAACTAAAATAAACTAAAATAAACTAAAATAAACTAAAATAAACTAAAATAAACTAAAATAAACTAAAATAAACTAAAATAAACTTAAATAAACTTAAATAAACTTAAATAAACTTAAATAAACTTAAATAAACTCAAATAAACTTAAATAAACTTAAAAAAACTTAAATAAACTAAAATGAACTGAAATAAACTAAAGCAAACTAAAATAAACTAAAATAAACTAAAATAAACTAAAATAAACTAAAATAAACTAAAATAAACTTAAATAAACCAAAATAATCAATAATAAACTAAAATAAACTGAAATAAACTAAAATAAATTAAAATAAACTGAAATAAACTGAAATAAATTAAAATAAACTAATTTAAACTAAAAAAAACTAAAATAAACTAAAATAAACTAAAATAAACTAAAATGAAGTAAAATAAACTAAAATAAACCTAAAAAAACTACGAGAAACTGAAATAAGCAAGAATAAACAAAAACACACTAAAATAAACTAAATTGAACTAAAGTAAACTAAAATAAACAAAAATAAATTAAAACAAACTAAAATAAACTGAAATAAACTAAAATAAACTAAAATAAACTAAAATAGACTAAAATAAACTAAAATAAACTAAAATAAACTAAAATAAACTAAAATAAACTAAAATAAACTAAAATAAACTAAAATAAACTAAAATAAACTAAAATAAACTAAAATAAACTAAAATAAACTAAAATAAACTAAAATAAACTATAATAAACAAAAATAAACTAAAATAAACTAACATAAACTGAAATAAACTAAAATAAACTAAAATAAACTAAAATAAACTAAAATAAACTAAAATAAACTAAAATAAACAAAAATAAACTAAAATAAACTAAAATAAACTAAAATAAACTAAAATAAACTAAAATAAACTAAAATAAACTAAAATAAACTAAAATAAACTAAAATAAACTAAAATAATCTAAAATAAACTAAAATAAACTAAAATAAACTAAAATAAACTAAAATAAACTTAAATAAACTTAAATAAACTTAAATAAACTTAAATAAACTTAAATAAACTTAAATAAACTTAAATAAACTTAAATAAACTTAAATAAACTTAAATAAACTCAAATAAACTTAAATAAACTTAAAAAAACTTAAATAAACTAAAATGAACTGAAATAAACTAAAGCAAACTGAAATAAACTAAAATAAACTAAAATAAATTAAAATAAATCAAAATAAACTAAATTAAACTAAAATAAACTGAAATAAACTAAAATAAACTAAAATAAACTAAAATAAACTAAAATAAACTATAATAAACTAAAATAATTTAAAATAAACTAAAATAAACTAAAATAAACTAAAATAAACTTAAGTAAACTTAAATAAACTCAAATAAACTTAAATAAAATAAACTAAAATAAACTAAAATAATCTAAAATAAACTAAAATAAACTAAAATAAACTTAAATAAACTTAAATAAACTTTAATACACTTAAATAAACTTAAATAAACTTAAATAAACTCAAATAAACTTAAATAAATTTAAATAAACTTAAATAAACTAAAATGAACTGAAATAAACTTAAATAAACTTAAATAAACTAAAATAAACTAAAATAAACTAAAATAAACTAAAATAAACTAAAATGAACTAAAATAAACTTAAATAAACTTAAATAAACTTAAATAAACTTAAATAAACTTAAATAAACTTAAATAAACTTAAATAAACTTAAATAAACTTAAATAAACTTAAATAAACTTAAATAAACTTAAATAAACTTAAATAAACTTAAAAAAACTTAAATAAACTAAAATAAACTAAAATAAACTAAAATAAACTAAAATAAACTAAAATAAACTAAAAAAAACTAAAATAAACTAAAATAAACTAAAATAAACTAAAATAAACTAAAATAAACTAAAATAAACTAAAATAAACTAAAATAAACTAAAATAAACTAAAATAAACTAAAATAAACTAAAATAAACTAAAATAAACTAAAATAAACTAAAATAAACTTAAATAAACTTAAATAAACTTAAATAAACTTAAATAAACTTAAATAAACTCAAATAAACTTAAATAAACTTAAAAAAACTTAAATAAACTAAAATGAACTGAAATAAACTAAAGCAAACTAAAATAAACTAAAATAAACTAAAATAAACTAAAATAAACTAAAATAAACTTAAATAAACTTAAATAAACCAAAATAATCAATAATAAACTAAAATAAACTGAAATAAACTAAAATAAATTAAAATAAACTGAAATAAACTGAAATAAATTAAAATAAACTAATTTAAACTAAAAAAAACTAAAATAAACTAAAATAAACTAAAATAAACTAAAATAAACTAAAATGAAGTAAAATAAACTAAAATAAACCTAAAAAAACTACGAGAAACTGAAATAAGCAAGAATAAACAAAAACACACTAAAATAAACTAAATTGAACTAAAGTAAACTAAAATAAACAAAAATAAATTAAAACAAACTAAAATAAACTGAAATAAACTAAAATAAACTAAAATAAACTAAAATAGACTAAAATAAACTAAAATAAACTAAAATAAACTAAAATAAACTAAAATAAACTAAAATAAACTAAAATAAACTAAAATAAACTAAAATAAACTAAAATAAACTAAAATAAACTAAAATAAACTAAAATAAACTAAAATAAACTATAATAAACAAAAATAAACTAAAATAAACTAACATAAACTGAAATAAACTAAAATAAACTAAAATAAACTAAAATAAACTAAAATAAACTAAAATAAACTAAAATAAACAAAAATAAACTAAAATAAACTAAAATAAACTAAAATAAACTAAAATAAACTAAAATAAACTAAAATAAACTAAAATAATCTAAAATAAACTAAAATAAACTAAAATAAACTAAAATAAACTAAAATAAACTTAAATAAACTTAAATAAACTTAAATAAACTTAAATAAACTTAAATAAACTTAAATAAACTTAAATAAACTTAAATAAACTTAAATAAACTTAAATAAACTCAAATAAACTTAAATAAACTTAAAAAAACTTAAATAAACTAAAATGAACTGAAATAAACTAAAGCAAACTGAAATAAACTAAAATAAACTAAAATAAATTAAAATAAATCAAAATAAACTAAATTAAACTAAAATAAACTGAAATAAACTAAAATAAACTAAAATAAACTAAAATAAACTAAAATAAACTATAATAAACTAAAATAATTTAAAATAAACTAAAATAAACTAAAATAAACTAAAATAAACTTAAGTAAACTTAAATAAACTCAAATAAACTTAAATAAAATAAACTAAAATAAACTAAAATAATCTAAAATAAACTAAAATAAACTAAAATAAACTTAAATAAACTTAAATAAACTTAAATACACTTAAATAAACTTAAATAAACTTAAATAAACTCAAATAAACTTAAATAAATTTAAATAAACTTAAATAAACTAAAATGAACTGAAATAAACTAAAGCAAACTGAAATAAACTTAAATAAACTGAAATGAACTAGAATAAATTAAAGCAAACTGAAATAAACTAAATTAAAATTAAATAAACCAAAATAAACTAAAATAAACTAAAATAAACTAAAATAAACTAAAATAAACTAAAATAAACTAAAATAAACTAAAATAAACTAAAATAAACTAAAATAAACTAAAATAAACTAAAATAAACTAAAATAAACTAAAATAAACTAAAATAAACTAAATTAAACTAAAATAAACTAAAATAAACAAAAAAAAATTTAATAAACGAAAATAAACTAAAATAAACTAAAATAAATTAAAATAAACTAAAATAAAAAAAAATAAACTAAAATAAACTAAAATAAACTAAAATAAACTAAAATAAACTAAAATAAACTAAAATAAACTAAAATAAACTAAAATAAACTAAAATAAACTAAAATAAACTAAAATAAACTAAAATAAACTAAAATAAACTAAAATAAACTAAAATAAACTAAAATAAACTAAAATAAACTAAAATAAACTAAAATAAACTAAAATAAACTAAAATGAAATAAACTAAAATAAACTAACATTACCTAAAATAAACTAAAATAAAATAAATGATACCTAATTAAACTAAAAAAAACTTAAATGAACTAAAATAAACCTAAACAAACTACGAGAAACTGAAATAAGCAAGAATAAACAAAAACACACTAAAGTAAACTAAATTGAACTAAATTAAACTAAAATAAACAAAAATAAACTAAAATAAATTAAAATAAATCAAAATAAACTAAAATAAACTAAAATAAACTAAAATAAACTAAAATAAACTAAAATAAACTAAAATAAACTAAAATAAACTAAAATAAACTAAAATAAACTAAAATAAACTAAAATAAACTAAAATAAACTAAAATAAACTAAAATAATCTAAAATAAACTAAAATAAACTAAAATAAACTAAAATAATCTAAAATAAACTAAAATAAACTTAAATAAACTAAAATAAACTTAAATAAACTTAAATAAACTTAAATAAACTTAAATAAACTTAAATAAACTTAAATAAACTTAAATAAACTCAAATAAACTTAAATAAACTTAAATAAATTTAAATAAACTAAAATGAACTGAAATAAACTAAAGGAAACTGAAATAAACTTAAATAAACTGAAATGAACTAGAATAAATTAAAGCAAACTGAAATAAACTAAATTAAAATTAAATAAACTGAAATAAACTAAAATAAATTGAAATAAACTACAATAAACAAGCACTTTTAAGTATTTATTTAAGCTTTTAAAATTTTTTGAACGTATTATTGAATTTTAAAAATTAAATATAAAAAGTTTAATGAAATTTTTTAAAACTTATTAAAAAATGTTTAAAAAAATTTGAAAAGCTTTTAAAACTTAATAAAATTATAAATTAAACCTTAAAAAATTATTAAAAATCCTTAAAACTATTTTTAAAGACGTTTAAATATTTTTAAATTGATAATTATTGAAAATAATTCAAATTTGGTGTTGAAAATTTTTTAAATCATTCTAAAGCATTTAAATAATCTTTTCGAGGACTTTTAAGTGATTTATTTAAACTTTTAAAATTTTTTAAACGTAGAATTGAATTTTAAAAATTAAATATAAAAAGTTTAATGAAATTTTTTAAAACTTATTTAAAAATGTTTAAAAAAATTTGAAAAGCTTTTAAAACTTAATAAAATTATAAATTAAACCTTAACAAATTAATAAAAAGACTTAAAACCTTTTTTAAAGACGTTTAAATATTTTTAAATTGATAATTATTAAAAATAATTCAAATCTTGTGTTAAAAATTTTTTAAATCATTTCAAAGCATTTAAATAATCTTTTGAAGCACTTTTAAGTGATTTATTTGAACATTTAAAATTTTTTGAAAGTAAAATTGAATTTTAAAAATTAAATATAAAAAGTTTAATGAAATTTCTTAAAACTTCTTAAAAAATGTTTAAAAAAACTTGAAAAGCTTTTAAAACTTAATAAAAGTATAAATTAAACCTTAAAAAATTAATAAAAATGCTTAAAACTTTTTTAAAGACGTTTAAATATTTTTAAATTGATAATTATTAAAAATAATTCAAATTTTGTGTTAAAATTTTTTTAAATCATTCCAAAGCATTTAAATAATCTTTTCAAGCACTTTTAAGTAATTCATTTGTACTTTTAAACTGTTTTAAACAAATTATTAAATTTTAAAATTTAAATATAAATAGTTTGATAAAAATTTTTTAAAGTTATTAAAAAATTTTTTAAAAAATTTGAAAAACTTTTAAAACTTAATAAAATTATAAATTAAACCTTAAAAAATTATTAGAAATGCTTTAAACTGTTTTTAAAGACGTTTAAATATTTTTAAATTGATAATTATTAAAAATAATTCAAATCTTGTGTTACAAATTTTTTAAATCATTCCAAAGCATTTAAATAATCTTTTCAAGCTCTTTTAAATAAATCATTTGTACTTTTAAAATTTTTTAAACAAATTATTGAATTTTAAAAATTAAATATAATTAGTTTAATGAAATTTTTTAAAACTTATTAAAAAATGTTTAAAAAAATTTGAAAAGCTTTTAAAACTCAATAAAATTATAAATTAAACTTTAACAAATTAATAAAAATGCTTAAAACTTTTTTTAAAGACGTTTAAATATTTTTAAATTGATAATTATTAAAAATAATTCAAATCTTGTGTTAAAAACTTTTTTAATCATTCCAAAGCATTTAAATAGTCTTTTCAAGCACTTTTAAGTAATTTATTTGAACTTTTAAAATTTTTTAAACAAATTATTAAATTTTAAAAATTAAATATAAATAGTTTAATAAAATTTTTTTAAACTTATTAAAAATTCTTTAAAAAATTTTAAAAACCTTTTAAAACTTCTTAAAATTATACATTAAACCTTAAAAACTTATTAAAAATGCTTAAAACTATTTTTAAAGACGTTGAAATATTTTTAAATTGATAATTATTAAAAATAATTCAAATCTTGTGTTAAAAAATTTTTAAATTATTCCAAAGCATTTAAATAATCTTTTCAAGCACATTTAAGTAATTTATTTGAACTTTTAAAATTTTTTGAACGTAGAAAGGAATTTTAAAAATTAAGTATAAAAAGTTTAATGAAATTTTTTAAAACTTTTTAAAAAATGTTTAAAAAAATTTGAAAAGCTTTTAAAACTATATGAAAGGATAAATTAAACCTTAAAAGAATTTTAATAAAAATGCTTAAAACATTTTTTAAAGACGTTTAAATATTTTTAAATTGATAATTATTAAAAATAATTCAAATCTTGTGTTAAAAATTTTTTAAATTATTCCAAAGTATTTAAATAATCTTTTCAAGCACTTTTAAGTAATTCATTTGTACTTTTAAAATTTTTTAAACAAATTATTAAATTTTAAAAATTAAATATAAATAGTTTAATAAAATTTCATTAAACTTTTTTAAAAAGTTTTTAAAAAAATTTAAAAACCTTTTAAAACTTCTTAAAATTATAAATTAAACCTTAAAAAATTATTAAAAAATCTTACAACTATTTTTAAAGACGTTTAAATATTTTTAAATTGATAATTATTAAAAATAATTCAAATCTTGTGTTAAAAAATTTTTAAATCATTCCAAAGCATTTAAATAATCTTTTCAAGCACTTTTAAGTAATTTATTTGTACTTTTAAAATTTTTTAAACGTATTATTAAATTTTAAAAATTAAATATTAAAAGTTTAATAAAATTTCTTAACACTTATTAAAAAATTTTTAAAAAAATTTGAAAAGCTTTTAAAACTAATTAAAAATACAAATTAAACTTTAAAAAATTATTAAAATTGCTTGAAACTTTTTTTAAAGACGTTTAAATATTTTTAAATTGATAATTATTAAAAATAATTCAAATCTTGTGTTAAAAATTTTTTAAATCATTCCAAAGCATTTAAATAATCTTTTCAAGCACTTTTAAGTAATTCATTTGTACTTTTAAAATTTTTTAAACAAATTATTAAATTTTAAAAATTAAATATAAATAGTTTAATAAAATTTTTTTAAACTTATTAAAAATTCTTTAAAAAATTTTAAAAACCTTTTAAAACTTCTTAAAATTATACATTAATTCTTAAAAATTTATTAAAAATGCTTAAAACTATTTTTAAAGACGTTCAAATATTTTTAAATTGATAATTATTAAAAATAATTCAAATCTTGTGTTAAAAAATTTTTAAATCATTCCAAAGCATTTAAATAATCTTTTCAAGCACTTTTAAGTAATTTATTTAAACTATTAAAATTTTTTGAACATATTATTGAATTTTAAAATGTAAATAAAAAAGTTTAATGAAAATTTTTAAAACTTCTTAAAAAATGTTTAAAAAAATTTGAAAAACTTTTAAAACTTAATAAAAGTATAATTTAAACCTTAAGAAATTAATAAAAATGCTTAAAACTTTTTTTAAAGACGTTTAAATATTTTTAAATTGATAATTATTAAAAATAATTCAAATCTTGTGTTAAAAATTTTTTAAATCATTCCAAAGCATTTAAATAATCTTTTCAAACACTTTTAAGTAATTCATTTGTACTTTTAAAATTTTTTAAACAAATTATTAAATTTTAAAAATTAAATATAAATAGTTTAATAAAATTTTTTTAAACTTATTAAAAATTTTTTAAAAAATTTTAAAAACCTTTTAAAACTTCTTAAAATTATACATTAAACCTTAAAAACTTATTAAAAATGCTTAAAACTATTTTTAAAAACGTTCAAATATTTTTAAGTTGATAATTATTAAAAATAATTCAAATCTTGTGTTAAAAAATTTTTAAATCATTCCAAAGCATTTAAATAATCTTTTCAAGCACTTTTAAGTAATTTATTTAAACTTTTAAATTTTTTTGAACGTATTATTGAATTTTAAAATGTAAATAAAAAAGTTTAATGAAAATTTTTAAAAGTTATTAAAAAATTCTTAAAAAAGTTTAAAATGCTTTTAAAATTTATTAAAAATATAAGTTAAACCTTAAAAAAGTATTAAAAATCCTTAAAACTATTTTTAAAGACGTTTAAATATTTTAAAATTGATAATTATTGAAAATAATTCAAATTTTGTGTTGCAAATTTTTTAAATCATTCCAAAGCATTTCAATATTCTTTTCAAGCACTTTTAAGTGATTTATTTAAACTTTTAAAATTTTTTGAACATAGAATTTTAAAAATTAAATATAAAAAGTTTAATGAAATTTCTTAAAACTTCTTAAAACTTCTTAAAAAATGTTTAAAAAAATTTGAAAAACATTTAAAACTTAATAAAAGTATAATTTAAATCTTAAAAAATTAATAAAAATGCTTAAAATTTTTTTTAAAGACGTTTAAATATTTTTAATTGATAATTATTAAAAATAATTCAAATCTTGTGTTAAAAATTTTTTAAATCATTCCAAAGCATTTAAATAATCTTTTCAAGCACTTTTAAGTAATTTATATGTACTTTTAAAATTTTTTAAACAAATTATTAAATTTTAAAAATTAAATATAAATAGTTTAATAAAATTTTTTTAAAGTTATTAAAAATTTTTTAAAAAAATTTAAAAAATTTTTAAAACTTCTTAAAATTATAAATTAAACTTAAAAAAATTATTAAAAATGCTTGAAACTTTTTTTGAAGACGTTTAAATATTTTTAAATTGATAATTATTAAAAATAATTCAAATCTTGTGTTAACAAATTTTTAAATCATTCCAAAGCATTTAAATAATCTTTTCAAGCACTTTTAAGTAATTTATTTAAACTTTTAAAATTTTTTAAACGTATTATTGAATTTTAAAAATTAAATATAAAAAGTTTAATGAAAATTTTTAAAAGTTATTGAAAAATTCTTAAAAAAAATTAAAATGCTTTTAAAATTTATTAAAAATATAAATTAAACCTTAAAAAAGTATTAAAAATTCTTAAAACTATTTTTAAAGACGTTTAAATATTTTTAAATTGATAATTATTGAAAATAATTCAAATTTTGTGTTGAAAATTTTTTAAATCATTCCAAAGCATTTAAATAATCTTCTCAAGCACTTTTAAGTGATTTATTTGAACTTTTAAAATTTTTTGAACGTAGAATTGAATTTTAAAAATTAAATATAAAAAACTTAATGAAAATTTTTAAAAGTTATTGAAAAATTCTTAAAAAAAAATAAAATGCTTTTAAAATTTATTCTAAAATAAACTGAAATAAACTAAAATAAACTAAAATAAACTAAAATAGACTAAAATAAACTAAAATAAACTAAAATAAACTAAAATAAACTAAAATAAACTAAAATAAACTAAAATAAACTAAAATAAACTATAATAAACAAAAATAAACTAAAATAAACTAACATAAACTGAAATAAACTAAAATAAACTAAAATAAACTAAAATAAACTAAAATAAACTAAAATAAACTAAAATAAACAAAAATAAACTAAAATAAACTAAAATAAACTAAAATAAACTAAAATAAACTGAAATAAACTAAAATAAACTAAAATAAACTAAAATAATTTAAAATAAACTAAAATAAACTAAAATAAACTAAAATAAACTTAAATAAACTTAAATAAACTTAAATAAACTTAAATAAACTTAAATAAACTCAAATAAACTTAAATAAACTTAAAAAAACTTAAATAAACTAAAATGAACTGAAATAAACTAAAGCAAACTAAAATAAACTAAAATAAACTAAAATAAACTAAAATAAACTAAAATAAACTAAAATAAACTAAAATAAACTAAAATAAACTAAAATAAACTAAAATAAACTAAAATAAACTAAAATAAACTAAAATAAACTAAAATAAACTAAAATAAACTAAAATAAACTAAAATAAACTTAAATAAACCAAAATAATCAATAATAAACTAAAATAAACTGAAATAAACTAAAATAAATTAAAATAAACTGAAATAAACTGAAATAAACTAAAATAAACTAATTTAAACTAAAAAAAACTAAAATAAACTAAAATAAACTATAATAAACTAAAATAAACTAAAATAAACTAAAATGAAGTAAAATAAACTAAAATAAACCTAAAAAAACTACGAGAAACTGAAATAAGCAAGAATAAACAAAAACACACTAAAATAAACTAAATTGAACTAAAGTAAACTAAAATATACAAAAATAAATTAAAACAAACTAAAATAAACTGAAATAAACTAAAATTGATAATTATTAAAAATAATTCAAATCTTGTGTTACAAATTTTTTAAATCATTCCAAAGCATTTAAATAATCTTTTCAAGCACTTTTAAATAATTCATTTGTACTTTTAAAATTTTTTAAACAAATTATTGAATTTTAAAAATTAAATATAATTAGTTTAATGAAATTTTTTAAAACTTATTAAAAAATGTTTAAAAAAATTTGAAAAGCTTTTAAAACTCAATAAAATTATAAATTAAACTTTAACAAATTAATAAAAATGCTTAAAACTTTTTTTAAAGACGTTTAAATATTTTTAAATTGATAATTATTAAAAATAATTCAAATCTTGTGTTAAAAACTTTTTTAATCATTCCAAAGCATTTAAATAGTCTTTTCAAGCACTTTTAAGTAATTTATTTGAACTTTTAAAATTTTTTAAACAAATTATTAAATTTTAAAAATTAAATATAAATAGTTTAATAAAATTTTTTTAAACTTATTAAAAATTTTTTAAAAAATTTTAAAAACCTTTTAAAACTTCTTAAAATTATACATTAAACCTTAAAAACTTATTAAAAATGCTTAAAACTATTTTTAAAGACGTTTAAATATTTTTAAATTGATAATTATTGAAAATAATTCAAATTTTGTGTTGCAAATTTTTTAAATCATTCCAAAGCATTTCAATATTCTTTTCAAGCACTTTTAAGTGATTTATTTAAACTTTTAAAATTTTTTGAACATAGAATTTTAAAAATTAAATATAAAAAGTTTAATGAAATTTCTTAAAACTTCTTAAAACTTCTTAAAAAATGTTTAAAAAAATTTGAAAAACATTTAAAACTTAATAAAAGTATAATTTAAATCTTAAAAAATTAATAAAAAT
Organism: Lagria hirta; assembly: GCA_947359425.1. Classification (NCBI taxonomy): domain Eukaryota; kingdom Metazoa; phylum Arthropoda; class Insecta; order Coleoptera; family Tenebrionidae; genus Lagria; species Lagria hirta. The sequence continues at coordinate 29,233,697 of OX375794.1, forward strand.
GCTTAAAACTTTTTTTAAAGACGTTTAAATATTTTTAAATTGATAATTATTAAAAATAATTCAAATCTTGTGTTAAAAATTTTTTAAATCATTCCAAAGCACTTAAATAATTTTTTCAAGCACTTTTAAGTAATTTATATGTACTTTTAAAATTTTTTAAACAAATTATTAAATTTTAAAAATTAAATATAAATGTTTAATAAAATTTTTTTAAAGTTATTAAAAATTTTTTAAAAAAATTTAAAAAACTTTTAAAACTTCTTAAAATTATAAATTAAACTTAAAAAAATTATTAAAAATGCTTGAAACTTTTTTTAAAGACGTTTAAATATTTTTAAATTGATAATTATTAAAAATAATTCAAATCTTGTGTTAACAAATTTTTAAATCATTTCAAAGCATTTAAATAATCTTTTCAAGCACTTTTAAGTAATTTATTTAAACTTTTAAAATTTTTTAAACGTATTATTGAATTTTAAAAATTAAATATAAAAAGTTTAATGAAAATTTTTAAAAGTTATTGAAAAATTCTTAAAAAACATTAAAATGCTTTTAAAATTTATTAAAAATATAAATTAAACCTTAAAAAAGTATTAAAAATTCTTAAAACTATTTTTAAAGACGTTTAAATATTTTTAAATTGATAATTATTGAAAATAATTCAAATTTTGTGTTGAAAATTTTTTAAATCATTCCAAAGCATTTAAATAATCTTCTCAAGCACTTTTAAGTGATTTATTTGAACTTTTAAAATTTTTTGAACGTAGAATTGAATTTTAAAAATTAAATATAAAAAGTTTAATGAAATTTTTTAAAACTTCTTAAAAAATGTTTAAAAAAATTTGAAAAATTTTTAAAACTTAATAAAAGTATAATTTAAACCTTAAAAAATTAATAAAAATGCTTAAAACTTTTTTTAAAGACGTTTAAATATTTTTAAATTGATAATTATTAAAAATAATTCAAATCTTGTGTTAAAAATTTTTTAAATCATTTCAAAGCATTTAAATTATCTTTTCAAGCACTTTTAAGTAATTCATTTGTACTTTTAAATTTTTTTAAACAAATTATTAAATTTTAAAAATTAAATATAAATAGTTTAATAAAATTTTTTTAAACTTATTAAAAATTCTTTACAAAAATTTAGAAACCTTTTAAAACTTCTTAAAATTATAAATTAAACTTAAAAAAATTATTAAAAATGCTTGAAACTTTTTTTAAAGACGTTTAAATATTTTTAAATTGATAATTATTAAAAATAATTCAAATCTTGTGTTAACAAATTTTTAAATCACTCCAAAGCATTTAAATAATCTTTTCAAGCACTTTTAAGAAATTTATTTAAACTTTTAAAGTTTTTTAAACGTATTATTGAATTTTAAAAATTAAATATAAAAAGTTTAATGAAAATTTTTAAAAGTTATTGAAAAATTCTTAAAAAAAAATAAAATGCTTTTAAAATTTATTCTAAAATAAACTGAAATAAACTAATTAAACTAAAATAAACTAAAATAGACTAAAATAAACTAAAATAAACTAAAATAAACTAAAATAAACTAAAATAAACTAAAATAAACTAAAATAAACTAAAATAAACTAAAATAAACTAAAATAAACTAAAATAAACTAAAATAAACTAAAATAAACTATAATAAACAAAAATAAACTAAAATAAACTAACATAAACTGAAATAAACTAAAATAAACTAAAATAAACTAAAATAAACTAAAATAAACTAAAATAAACAAAAATAAACTAAAATAAACTAAAATAAACTAAAATAAACTAAAATAAACTAAAATAAACTAAAATAAACTAAAATAAACTAAAATAAACTAAAATAATCTAAAATAAACTAAAATAAACTGAAATAAACTAAAATAAACTAAAATAAACTTAAATAAACTTAAATAAACTTAAATTAACTTAAATAAACTTAAATAAACTTAAATAAACTTAAATAAACTCAAATAAACTTAAATAAACTTAAAAAAACTTAAATAAACTAAAATGAACTGAAATAAACTAAAGCAAACTAAAATAAACTAAAATAAACTAAAATAAACTAAAATAAACTAAAATAAACTAAAATAAACTTAAATAAACCAAAATAATCAATAATAAACTAAAATAAACTGAAATAAACTAAAATAAATTAAAATAAACTGAAATAAACTGAAATAAACTAAAATAAACTAATTTAAACTAAAAAAAACTAAAATAAACTAAAATAAACTAAAATAAACTTAAATAAACTTAAATAAACTTAAATAAACTTAAATAAACTTAAATAAACTTAAATAAACTTAAATAAACTTAAATAAACTCAAATAAACTTAAATAAACTTAAAAAAACTTAAATAAACTAAAATGAACTGAAATAAACTAAAGCAAACTGAAATAAACTTAAATAAACTGAAATAAACTAGAATAAACTAAAATAAACTAAAATAAACTAAAATAAACTTAAATAAACTTAAATAAACTTAAATAAACTAAAATAAACTAAAATAAACTAAAATAAACTAAAATAAACTAAAATAAACTAAAATAAACTAAAATAAACTTAAATAAACTTAAATAAACTTAAATAAACTTAAATAAACTTAAATAAACTTAAATAAACTTAAATAAACTTAAATAAACTTAAATAAACTTAAATAAACTTAAATAAACTTAAATAAACTCAAATAAACTTAAATAAACTTAAAAAAACTTAAATAAACTAAAATGAACTGAAATAAACTAAAGCAAACTGAAATAAACTTAAATAAACTGAAATGAACTAGAATAAATTAAAGCAAACTGAAATAAACTAAATTAAAATTAAATAAACTGAAATAAAATAAACTAAACTAAAATAAACTAAAATAAACTAAAATAAACTAAAATAAACTAAAATAAACTAAAATAAACTAAAATAAACTAAAATAAACTAAAATAAACTAAAATAAACTAAAAAAAACTAAAATAAACTATAATAAACTTAAATAAACAAAAAAAAATTTAATAAACAAAAATAAACTAAAATAAACTAAAATAAACTAAAATAAAAAAAAATAAACTAAAATAAACTAAAATGAAATAAACTAAAATAAACTAAAATAAACTAAAATAAACTAAAATAAACTAAAATAAACTAAAATAAACTAAAATAAACTAAAATGAAATAAACTAAAATAAACTAACATTACCTAAAATAAACTGAAATAAAATAAATGATACTAAATTAAACTAAAAAAAACTTAAATGAACTAAAATAAACCGAAACAAACTACGAGAAACTGAAATAAACAAGAATAAACAAAAACACACTAAAGTAAACTAAATTGAACTAAAGTAAACTAAAATAAACAAAAATAAACTAAAATAAATTAAAATAAATCAAAATAAACTAAATTAAACTAAAATAAACTAAAATAAACTAAAATAAAATAAAATAAACTAAAAAAAACTAAAATAAACTATAATAAACTTAAATAAACAAAAAAAAATTTAATAAACAAAAATAAACTAAAATAAACTAAAATAAACTAAAATAAAAAAAAATAAACTAAAATAAACTAAAATGAAATAAACTAAAATAAACTAAAATAAACTAAAATAAACTAAAATAAACTAAAATAAACTAAAATGAAATAAACTAAAATAAACTAACATTACCTAAAATAAACTGAAATAAAATTGAACTAAAGTAAACTAAAATAAACAAAAATAAATTAAAACAAACTAAAATAAACTGAAATAAACTAAAATAAACTAAAATAGACTAAAATAAACTAAAATAAACTAAAATAAACTAAAATAAACTAAAATAAACTAAAATAAACTAAAATAAACTAAAATAAACTAAAATAAACTATAATAAACAAAAATAAACTAAAATAAACTAACATAAACTGAAATAAACTAAAATAAACTAAAATAAACTAAAATAAACTAAAATAAACTAAAATAAACTAAAATAAACTAAAATAAACTAAAATAAACTAAAATAAACTAAAATAAACTAAAATAAACTAAAATAAACTAAAATAAACTAAAATAAACTAAAATAATCTAAAATAAACTAAAATAATCTAAAATAAACTAAAATAAACTAAAATAAACTAAAATAAACTAAAATAAACTTAAATAAACTTGAATAAACTTAAATAAACTTAAATAAACTTAAATAAACTTAAATAAACTTAAATAAACTCAAATAAACTTAAATAAACTTAAAAAAACTTAAATAAACTAAAATGAACTGAAATAAACTAAAGCAAACTGAAATAAACTTAAATAAACTGAAATGAACTAGAATAAACTAAAATAAACTAAAATAAACTAAAATAAACTTAAATAAACTTAAATAAACTTAAATAAACTTAAATAAACTTAAATAAACTAAAATAAACTAAAATAAACTAAAATAAACTAAAATAAACTAAAATAAACTTAAATAAACTTAAATAAACTTAAATAAACTTAAATAAACTTAAATAAACTTAAATAAACTTAAATAAACTTAAATAAACTTAAATAAACTTAAATAAACTTAAATAAACTTAAATAAACTTAAATAGACTAAAATAAACTAAAATAAACTAAAATAAACTAAAATAAACTAAAATAAACTAAAATAAACTATAATAAACAAAAATAAACTAAAATAAACTAACATAAACTGAAATAAACTAAAATAAACTTAAATAAACTTGAATAAACTTAAATAAACTTAAATAAACTTAAATAAACTTAAATAAACTTAAATAAACTTAAATAAACTTAAATAAACTTAAATAAACTTAAATAAACTCAAATAAACTTAAATAAACTTAAATAAATTTAAATAAACTAAAATGAACTGAAATAAACTAAAGCAAACTGAAATAAACTTAAATAAACTGAAATGAACTAGAATAAATTAAAGCAAACTGAAATAAACTAAATTAAAATTAAATAAACTGAAATAAACTAAAATAAATTGAAATAAACTACAATAAACAAGCACTTTTAAGTATTTATTTAAGCTTTTAAAATTTTTTGAACGTATTATTGAATTTTAAAAATTAAATATAAAAAGTTTAATGAAATTTTTTAAAACTTATTAAAAAATGTTTAAAAAAATTTGAAAAGCTTTTAAAACTTAATAAAATTATAAATTAAACCTTAAAAAATTATTAAAAATCCTTAAAACTATTTTTAAAGACGTTTAAATATTTTTAAATTGATAATTATTGAAAATAATTCAAATTTGGTGTTGAAAATTTTTTAAATCATTCTAAAGCATTTAAATAATCTTTTCGAAGACTTTTAAGTAATTTATTTAAACTTTTAAAATTTTTTAAACGTAGAATTGAATTTTAAAAATTAAATATAAAAAGTTTAATGAAATTTTTTAAAACTTATTTAAAAATGTTTAAAAAAATTTGAAAAGCTTTTAAAACTTAATAAAATTATAAATTAAACCTTAACAAATTAATAAAAAGACTTAAAACCTTTTTTAAAGACGTTTAAATATTTTTAAATTGATAATTATTAAAAATAATTCAAATCTTGTGTTAAAAATTTTTTAAATCATTTCAAAGCATTTAAATAATCTTTTCAAGCACTTTTAAGTGATTTATTTGAACATTTAAAATTTTTTGAAAGTAAAATTGAATTTTAAAAATTAAATATAAAAAGTTTAATGAAATTTCTTAAAACTTCTTAAAAAATGTTTAAAAAAACTTGAAAAGCTTTTAAAACTTAATAAAAGTATAAATTAAACCTTAAAAAATTAATAAAAATGCTTAAAACTTTTTTAAAGACGTTTAAATATTTTTAAATTGATAATTATTAAAAATAATTCAAATTTTGTGTTAAAATTTTTTTAAATCATTCCAAAGCATTTAAATAATCTTTTCAAGCACTTTTAAGTAATTCATTTGTACTTTTAAACTGTTTTAAACAAATTATTAAATTTTAAAATTTAAATATAAATAGTTTGATAAAATTTTTTTAAAGTTATTAAAAAATTTTTTAAAAAATTTGAAAAACTTTTAAAACTTAATAAAATTATAAATTAAACCTTAAAAAATTATTAGAAATGCTTTAAACTGTTTTTAAAGACGTTTAAATATTTTTAAATTGATAATTATTAAAAATAATTCAAATCTTGTGTTACAAATTTTTTAAATCATTCCAAAGCATTTAAATAATCTTTTCAAGCACTTTTAAATAATTCATTTGTACTTTTAAAATTTTTTAAACAAATTATTGAATTTTAAAAATTAAATATAATTAGTTTAATGAAATTTTTTAAAACTTATTAAAAAATGTTTAAAAAAATTTGAAAAGCTTTTAAAACTCAATAAAATTATAAATTAAACTTTAACAAATTAATAAAAATGCTTAAAACTTTTTTTAAAGACGTTTAAATATTTTTAAATTGATAATTATTAAAAATAATTCAAATCTTGTGTTAAAAACTTTTTTAATCATTCCAAAGCATTTAAATAGTCTTTTCAAGCACTTTTAAGTAATTTATTTAAACTTTTAAAATTTTTTAAACAAATTATTAAATTTTAAAAATTAAATATAAATAGTTTAATAAAATTTTTTTAAACTTATTAAAAATTCTTTAAAAAATTTTAAAAACCTTTTAAAACTTCTTAAAATTATACATTAAATCTTAAAAACTTATTAAAAATGCTTAAAACTATTTTTAAAGACGTTCAAATATTTTTAAATTGATAATTATTAAAAATAATTCAAATCTTGTGTTAAAAAATTTTTAAATCATTCCAAAGCATTTAAATAATCTTTTCAAGCACATTTAAGTAATTTATTTGAACTTTTAAAATTTTTTGAACGTAGAATGGAATTTTAAAAATTAAGTATATAAAGTTTAATGAAATTTTTTAAAACTTTTTAAAAAATGTTTAAAAAAATTTGAAAAGCTTTTAAAACTATATGAAAGGATAAATTAAACCTTAAAAGAATTTTAATAAAAATGCTTAAAACATTTTTTAAAGACGTTTAAATATTTTTAAATTGATAATTATTAAAAATAATTCAAATCTTGTGTTAAAAATTTTTTAAATTATTCCAAAGCATTTAAATAATCTTTTCAAGCACTTTTAAGTAATTTATTTGTACTTTTAAAATTTTTTAAACGTATTATTAAATTTTAAAAATTAAATATTAAAAGTTTAATAAAATTTCTTAACACTTATTAAAAAATTTTTAAAAAAATTTGAAAAGCTTTTAAAACTAATTAAAAATACAAATTAAACTTTAAAAAATTATTAAAATTGCTTGAAACTTTTTTTAAAGACGTTTAAATATTTTTAAATTGATAATTATTAAAAATAATTCAAATCTTGTGTTAAAAATTTTTTAAATCATTCCAAAGCATTTAAATAATCTTTTCAAGCACTTTTAAGTAATTCATTTGTACTTTTAAAATTTTTTAAACAAATTATTAAATTTTAAAAATTAAATATAAATAGTTTAATAAAATTTTTTTAAACTTATTAAAAATTCTTTAAAAAATTTTAAAAACCTTTTAAAACTTTTTAAAATTACACATTAATTCTTAAAAACTTATTAAAAATGCTTAAAACTATTTTTAAAGACGTTCAAATATTTTTAAATTGATAATTATTAAAAATAATTCAAATCTTGTGTTAAAAAATTTTTAAATCATTCCAAAGCATTTAAATAATCTTTTCAAGCACTTTTAAGTAATTTATTTAAACTTTTAAAATTTTTTGAACGTATTATTGAATTTTAAAATGTAAATAAAAAAGTTTAATGAAAATTTTTAAAACTTCTTAAAAAATGTTTAAAAAAATTTGAAAAACTTTTAAAACTTAATAAAAGTATAATTTAAACCTTAAAAAATTAATAAAAATGCTTAAAACTTTTTTTAAAGACGTTTAAATATTTTTAAATTGATAATTATTAAAAATAATTCAAATCTTGTGTTAAAAATTTTTTAAATCATTCCAAAGCATTTAAATAATCTTTTCAAACACTTTTAAGTAATTCATTTGTACTTTTAAAATTTTTTAAACAAATTATTAAATTTTAAAAATTAAATATAAATAGTTTAATAAAATTTTTTTAAACTTATTAAAAATTTTTTAAAAAATTTTAAAAACCTTTTAAAACTTCTTAAAATTATACATTAAACCTTAAAAACTTATTAAAAATGCTTAAAACTATTTTTAAAGACGTTCAAATATTTTTAAATTGATAATTATTAAAAATAATTCAAATCTTGTGTTAAAAAATTTTTAAATCATTCCAAAGCATTTAAATAATCTTTTCAAGCACTTTTAAGTAATTTATTTAAACTTTTAAATTTTTTTGAACGTATTATTGAATTTTAAAATGTAAATAAAAAAGTTTAATGAAAATTTTTAAAAGTTATTGAAAAATTCTTAAAAAAATTTAAAATGCTTTTAAAATTTATTAAAAATATAAATTAAACCTTAAAAAAGTATTAAAAATCCTTAAAACTATTTTTAAAGACGTTTAAATATTTTTAAATTGATAATTATTGAAAATAATTCAAATTTTGTGTTGCAAATTTTTTAAATCATTCCAAAGCATTTCAATATTCTTTTCAAGCACTTTTAAGTGATTTATTTAAACTTTTAAAATTTTTTGAACATAGAATTTTAAAAATTAAATATAAAATGTTTAATGAAATTTCTTAAAACTTCTTAAAACTTCTTAAAAAATGTTTAAAAAAATTTGAAAAACATTTAAAACTTAATAAAAGTATAATTTAAATCTTAAAAAATTAATAAAAATGCTTAAAACTTTTTTTAAAGACGTTTAAATATTTTTAAATTGATAATTATTAAAAATAATTCAAATCTTGTGTTAAAAATTTTTTAAATCATTCCAAAGCATTTAAATAATCTTTTCAAGCACTTTTAAGTAATTTATATGTACTTTTAAAATTTTTTAAACAAATTATTAAATTTTAAAAATTAAATATAAATAGTTTAATAAAATTTTTTTAAAGTTATTAAAAATTTTTTAAAAAAATTTAAAAAACTTTTAAAACTTTTTAAAATTATAAATTAAACTTAAAAAAATTATTAAAAATGCTTGAAACTTTTTTTAAAGACGTTTAAATATTTTTAAATTGATAATTATTAAAAATAATTCAAATCTTGTGTTAACAAATTTTTAAATCATTCCAAAGCATTTAAATAATCTTTTCAAGCACTTTTAAGTAATTTATTTAAACTTTTAAAATTTTTTAAACGTATTATTGAATTTTAAAAATTAAATATAAAAAGTTTAATGAAAATTTTTAAAAGTTATTGAAAAATTCTTAAAAAAAATTAAAATGCTTTTAAAATTTATTAAAAATATAAATTAAACCTTAAAAAAGTATTAAAAATTCTTAAAACTATTTTTAAAGACGTTTAAATATTTTTAAATTGATAATTATTGAAAATAATTCAAATTTTGTGTTGAAAATTTTTTAAATCATTCCAAAGCATTTAAATAATCTTCTCAAGCACTTTTAAGTGATTTATTTAAACTTTTAAAATTTTTTGAACGTAGAATTGAATTTTAAAAATTAAATATAAAAAGTTTAATGAAATTTTTTAAAACTTCTTAAAAAATGTTTAAAAAAATTTGAAAAATTTTTAAAACTTAATAAAAGTATAATTTAAACCTTAAAAAATTAATAAAAATGCTTAAAACTTTTTTTAAAGACGTTTAAATATTTTTAAATTGATAATTATTAAAAATAATTCAAATCTTGTGTTAAAAATTTTTTAAATCATTCCAAAGCATTTAAATTATCTTTTCAAGCACTTTTAAGTAATTCATTTGTACTTTTAAAATTTTTTAAACAAATTATTAAATTTTAAAAATTAAATATAAATAGTTTAATAAAATTTTTTTAAACTTATTAAAAATTCTTTACAAAAATTTAAAAACCTTTTAAAACTTCTTAAAATTATAAATTAAACTTAAAAAAATTATTAAAAATGCTTGAAACTTTTTTTAAAGACGTTTAAATATTTTTAAATTGATAATAATTAAAAATAATTCAAATCTTGTGTTAACAAATTTTTAAATCACTCCAAAGCATTTAAATAATCTTTTCAAGCACTTTTAAGAAATTTATTTAAACTTTTAAAATTTTTTAAACGTATTATTGAATTTTAAAAATTAAATATAAAAAGTTTAATGAAAATTTTTAAAAGTTATTGAAAAATTCTTAAAAAAAAATAAAATGCTTTTAAAATTTATTCTAAAATAAACTGAAATAAACTAAAATAAACTAAAATAAACTAAAATAGACTAAAATAAACTAAAATAAACTAAAATAAACTAAAATAAACTAAAATAAACTAAAATAAACTAAAATAAACTAAAATAAACTAAAAAAAACTAAAATAAACTAAAATAATCTAAAATAAACTAAAATAAACTAAAATAAACTAAAATAAACTAAAATAAACTAAAATAAACTTAAATAAACTTAAATAAACTTAAATAAACTTAAATAAACTTAAATAAACTTAAATAAACTTAAATAAACTCAAATAAACTTAAATAAACTTAAAAAAACTTAAATAAACTAAAATGAACTGAAATAAACTAAAGCAAACTAAAATAAACTAAAATAAACTAAAATAAACTAAAATAAACTAAAATAAACTTAAATAAACCAAAATAATCAATAATAAACTAAAATAAACTGAAATAAACTAAAATAAATTAAAATAAACTGAAATAAACTGAAATAAACTAAAATAAACTAATTTAAACTAAAAAAAACTAAAATAAACTAAAATAAACTAAAATAAACTAAAATAAACTAAAATAAACTAAAATGAAGTAAAATAAACTAAAATAAACTAAAATAAACTAAAATAAACTAAAATAAACTAAAAAAAACTAAAATAAACTAAAATAATCTAAAATAAACTAAAATAAACTAAAATAAACTAAAATAAACTAAAATAAACTAAAATAAACTTAAATAAACTTAAATAAACTTAAATAAACTTAAATAAACTTAAATAAACTTAAATAAACTTAAATAAACTCAAATAAACTTAAATAAACTTAAAAAAACTTAAATAAACTAAAATGAACTGAAATAAACTAAAGCAAACTAAAATAAACTAAAATAATCTAAAATAAACTAAAATAAACTAAAATAAACTAAAATAAACTAAAATAAACTAAAATAAACTTAAATAAACTTAAATAAACTTAAATAAACTTAAATAAACTTAAATAAACTAAAATAAACAAAAATAAACTAAAATAAACTAAAATAAACTAAAATAAACTAAAATAAACTAAAATAAACTAAAATAAACTAAAATAAACTAAAATAATCTAAAATAAACTAAAATAAACTAAAATAAACTAAAATAAACTAAAATAAACTTAAATAAACTTAAATAAACTTAAATAAACTTAAATAAACTTAAATAAACTTAAATAAACTTAAATAAACTTAAATAAACTCAAATAAACTTAAATAAACTTAAAAAAACTTAAATAAACTAAAATGAACTGAAATAAACTAAAGCAAACTGAAATAAACTTAAATAAACTGAAATGAACTAGAATAAACTAAAATAAACTAAAATAAACTAAAATAAACTAAAATAAACTTAAATAAACTTAAATAAACTAAAATAAACTAAAATAAACTAAAATAAACTAAAATAAACTAAAATAAACTAAAATAAACTAAAATAAACTAAAATAAACTAAAATAAACTTAAATAAACTTAAATAAACTTAAATAAACTTAAATAAACTTAAATAAACTTAAATAAACTTAAATAAACTTAAATAAACTTAAATAAACTTAAATAAACTTAAATAAACTTAAATTAACTTAAATAAACTTAAATAAACTCAAATAAACTTAAATAAACTTAAAAAAACTTAAATAGACTAAAATGAACTGAAATAAACTAAAGCAAACTGAAATAAACTTAAATAAACTGAAATAAACTAGAATAAATTAAAGCAAACTGAAATAAACTAAATTAAAATTAAATAAACTGAAATAAAATAAACTAAACTAAAATAAACTAAAATAAACTAAAATAAACTAAAATAAACTAAAATAAACTAAAATAAACTAAAATAAACTAAAATAAACTAAAATAAACTAAAATAAACTAAAAAAAACTAGAATAAACTATAATAAACTTAAATAAACAAAAAAAAATTTAATAAACAAAAATAAACTAAAATAAACTAAAATAAACTAAAATGAAAAAAAATAAACTAAAATAAACTAAAATGAAATAAACTAAAATAAACTAAAATAAACTAAAATAAACTAAAATAAACTAAAATGAAATAAACTAAAATAAACTAACATTACCTAAAATAAACTGAAATAAAATAAATGATACTAAATTAAACTAAAAAAAACTTAAATGAACTAAAATAAATCGAAACAAACTACGAGAAACTGAAATAAACAAGAATAAACAAAAACACACTAAAGTAAACTAAATTGAACTAAAGTAAACTAAAATAAACAAAAATAAACTAAAATAAATTAAAATAAATCAAAATAAACTAAATTAAACTAAAATAAACTAAAATAAACTAAAATAAACTAAAATAAACTAAAATAAACTAAAATAAACTATAATAAACTAAAATAATTTAAAATAAACTAAAATAAACTAAAATAAACTAAAATAAACTTAAGTAAACTTAAATAAACGCAAATAAACTTAAATAAACTTAAATAAACTCAAATAAACTTAAATAAACTTAAATAAACTTAAATAAAGTAAAATGAACTGAAATAAACTAAAGCAAACTGAAATAAACTTAAATAAACTGAAATGAACTAGAATAAATTAAAGCAAACTGAAATAAACTAAATTAAAATTAAATAAACTGAAATAAACTAAAATAAATTAAAATAAACTACAATAAACTAAAATAAACTGAAATAAACTGAAATAAACTAAAATAAACTAAAATAAACTAAAATAAACTAAAATAAACTAAAATAAACTAAAATAAACTAAAATAAACTAAAATAAACTAAAATAAACTAAAATTAACTAAAATAAACTAAAATAAACTAAAATAAACTAAAATAAACTAAAATAAACTAAAATAAATTAAATTAAACTAAAATAAACTAAAATAAACCAATTATAAACTAAAATAAACTGAAATAAAATAAATGATACTAAAATAAACTTAAATAAACTAAAATAAACAAAAATAAACTGAAATAAACTAAAATAAACTAAAATGAGCTAGAACAAACTAAAATAAACTAAAATAAACTAAAATAAACTAAAATAAACTAAAATAAACTAAAATAAGCTAAAATAAACTAAAATAAACTAAAATAAACTAAAATAAACTAAAATAAACTAAAATAAACAAAAATAAACTAAAATAAACTAAAATAAACTAAAATAAACTAAAATAAACTAAAATAAACTAAAATAAACTAAAATAAACTAAAATAAACTAAAATAAACTAAAATAAACTAAAATGAACTAAAATAAACTAAAATAAATTAAAATAAACTGAAATAAACTGAAATAAACTAAAATAAACTAATTTAAACTAAAAAAAACTAAAATAAACTAAAATAATTTAAAATAAACTAAAATAAACTAAAATAAACTAAAATAAACTTAAGTAAACTTAAATAAACGCAAATAAACTTAAATAAACTTAAATAAACTCAAATAAACTTAAATAAACTTAAATAAACTTAAATAAAGTAAAATGAACTGAAATAAACTAAAGCAAACTGAAATAAACTTAAATAAACTGAAATGAACTAGAATAAATTAAAGCAAACTGAAATAAACTAAATTAAAATTAAATAAACTGAAATAAACTAAAATAAATTAAAATAAACTACAATAAACTAAAATAAACTGAAATAAACTGAAATAAACTAAAATAAACTAAAATAAACTAAAATAAACTAAAATAAACTAAAATAAACTAAAATAAACTAAAATAAACTAAAATAAACTAAAATAAACTAAAATAAACTAAAATTAACTAAAATAAACTAAAATAAACTAAAATAAACTAAAATAAACTAAAATAAACTAAAATAAATTAAATTAAACTAAAATAAACTAAAATAAACCAATTATAAACTAAAATAAACTGAAATAAAATAAATGATACTAAAATAAACTTAAATAAACTAAAATAAACAAAAATAAACTGAAATAAACTAAAATAAACTAAAATGAGCTAGAACAAACTAAAATAAACAAAAATAAACTAAAATAAACTAAAATAAACTAAAATAAACTAAAATAAGCTAAAATAAACTAAAATAAACTAAAATAAACTAAAATAAACTAAAATAAACTAAAATAAACAAAAATAAACTAAAATAAACTAAAATAAACTAAAATAAACTAAAATAAACTAAAATAAACTAAAATAAACTAAAATAAACTAAAATAAACTAAAATAAACTAAAATGAACTAAAATAAACTAAAATAAATTAAAATAAACTGAAATAAACTGAAATAAACTAAAATAAACTAATTTAAACTAAAAAAAACTAAAATAAACTAAAATAAACTAAAATAAACTAAAATAAACTAAAATAAAGTAAAATAAACTAAAATAATCCTAAAAAAACTACGAGAAACTGAAATAAGCAAGAATAAACAAAAACACACTAAAATAAACTAAATTGAACTAAAGTAAACTAAAATAAACAAAAATAAATTAAAACAAACTAAAATAAACTAAAATAAACTAAAATAAACTAAAATAAACTAAAATAAACTAAAATAAACTAAAATAAACTAAAATAAACTAAAATAAACTAAAATAAACTAAAATAAACTAAAATAAACTAAAATAAAGTAAAATAAACTAAAATAATCCTAAAAAAACTACGAGAAACTGAAATAAGCAAGAATAAACAAAAACACACTAAAATAAACTAAATTGAACTAAAGTAAACTAAAATAAACAAAAATAAATTAAAACAAACTAAAATAAACTGAAATAAACTAAAATAAACTAAAATAAACTAAAATAGACTAAAATAAACTAAAATAAACTAAAATAGACTAAAATAAACTAAAATAAACTAAAATAAACTATAATAAACAAAAATAAACTAAAATAAACTAAAATAAACTAAAATAAACTAAAATAAACTAAAATAAACTAAAATAATCTAAAATAAACTAAAATAAACTAAAATAAACTAAAATAGACTAAAATAAACTAAAATAAACTAAAATAAACTAAAATAAACTAAAATAAACTAAAATAAACTAAAATAAACTAAAATAAACTAAAATAAACTAAAATAAACTATAATAAACAAAAATAAACTGAAATAAACTAAAATAAACTAAAATGAGCTAGAACAAACTAAAATAAACTAAAATAAACTAAAATAAACTAAAATAAACTAAAATAAACTAAAATAAACTAAAATAAACTAAATTGAACTAAAGTAAACTAAAATAAACAAAAATAAATTAAAACAAACTAAAATAAACTGAAATAAACTAAAATAAACTAAAATAAACTTAAATAAACTTAAATAAACTTAAATAAACTAAAATAAACAAAAATAAACTGAAATAAACTAAAATAAACTAAAATGAGCTAGAACAAATTAAAATAAACTAAAATAAACTAAAATAAACTAAAATAAACTAAAATAAACTAAAATAAACTAAAATAAACTAAAATAAACTAAAATAAACTAAAATAAACTAAAATAAACTAAAATAAACTAAAATAAACTAAAATAAACTAAAATAAACTAAAATAAACTAAAATAAACTAAAATGAACTAAAATAAACTAAAATAAACTAAAATAAACTAAAATAAACTAAAATAAACTAAAATAAACTAAAATAAACTAAAATAAACTAAAATAATCCTAAAAAAACTACGAGAAACTGAAATAAGCAAGAATAAACAAAAACACACTAAAATAAACTAAATTGAACTAAAGTAAACTAAAATAAACAAAAATAAATTAAAACAAACTAAAATAAACTAAAATAAACTAAAATAAACTAAAATAAACTAAAATAAATTAAAATAAATCAAAATAAACTAAAATAAACTAAAATAAACTAAAATAAACTAAAATAAACTAAAATAAACTAAAATAAACTAAAATAAACTAAAATGAACTAAAATAAACTAAAATAAACTAAAATAAACTAAAATAAACTAAAATAAACTAAAATAAACTTAAATAAACCAAAATAATCAATAATAAACTAAAATAAACTGAAATAAACTAAAATAAATTAAAATAAACTGAAATAAACTGAAATAAACTAAAATAAACTAATTTAAACTAAAAAAAACTAAAATAAACTAAAATAAACTAAAATAAACTAAAATAAACTAAAATAAAGTAAAATAAACTAAAATAATCCTAAAAAAACTACGAGAAACTGAAATAAGCAAGAATAAACAAAAACACACTAAAATAAACTAAATTGAACTAAAGTAAACTAAAATAAACAAAAATAAATTAAAACAAACTAAAATAAACTGAAATAAACTAAAATAAACTAAAATAAACTAAAATAGACTAAAATAAACTAAAATAAACTAAAATAGACTAAAATAAACTAAAATAAACTAAAATAAACTATAATAAACAAAAATAAACTAAAATAAACTAAAATAAACTAAAATAAACTAAAATAAACTAAAATAATCTATAATAAACTAAAATAAACTAAAATAAACTTAAATAAACTTAAATAAACTTAAATAAACTTAAATAAACTTAAATAAACTTAAATAAACTTAAATAAACTAAAATAAACTAAAATAAACTAAAATAAACTTAAATAAACTTAAATAAACTTAAATAAACTTAAATAAACTTAAATAAACTTAAATAAACTTAAATAAACTTAAATAAACTCAAATAAACTTAAATAAACTTAAAAAAACTTAAATAAACTAAAATGAACTGAAATAAACTAAAGCAAACTAAAATAAACTAAAATAAACTAAAATAAACTAAAATAAACTAAAATAATCTATAATAAACTAAAATAAACTAAAATAAACTTAAATAAACTTAAATAAACTTAAATAAACTTAAATAAACTTAAATAAACTTAAATAAACTTAAATAAACTTAAATAAACTCAAATAAACTAAAATAAACTAAAATAATCTAAAATAAACTAAAATAAACTAAAATAAACTAAAATAAACTAAAATAAACTTAAATAAACTTAAATAAACTTAAATAAACTTAAATAAACTTAAATAAACTTAAATAAACTTAAATAAACTTAAATAAACTCAAATAAACTAAAATAAACTAAAATAAACAAAAATAAACTAAAATAAACTAAAATAAACTAAAATAAACTAAAATAAACTAAAATAAACTAAAATAAACTAAAATAAACTAAAATAATCTATAATAAACTAAAATAAACTAAAATAAACTAAAATAAACTAAAATAAACTAAAATAAACTAAAATAAACTAAAATAAACTAAAATAAACAAAAATAAACTAAAATAAACTAAAATAAACTAAAATAAACAAAAATAAACTAAAATAAACTAACATAAACTGAAATAAACTAAAATAAACTAAAATAAACTAAAATAAACTTAAATAAACTTAAATAAACTTAAATAAACTTAAATAAATTTAAATAGACTAAAATAAACTAAAATAAACTAAAATAAACTAAAATAAACTAAAATAAACTAAAATAAACTAAAATAAACTAAAATAAACTAAAATAAACTAAAATAAACTAAAATAAACTAAAATAAACTATAATAAACAAAAATAAACTAAAATAAACTAACATAAACTGAAATAAACTAAAATAAACTAAAATAAACTAAAATAAACTAAAATAAACTAAAATAAACTAAAATAAACTAAAATAAACAAAAATAAACTAAAATAAACTAAAATAAACTAAAATAAACTAAAATAAACTAAAATAAACTAAAATAAACTAAAATAAACTAAAATAATCTAAAATAAACTAAAATAAACTAAAATAAACTAAAATAAACTAAAATAAACTTAAATAAACTTGAATAAACTTAAATAAACTTAAATAAACTTAAATAAACTTAAATAAACTTAAATAAACTTAAATAAACTCAAATAAACTTAAATAAACTTAAAAAAACTTAAATAAACTAAAATGAACTGAAATAAACTAAAGCAAACTGAAATAAACTTAAATAAACTGAAATGAACTAGAATAAACTAAAATAAACTAAAATAAACTTAAATAAACTTAAATAAACTTAAATAAACTTAAATAAACTTAAATAAACTGAAATAAACTGAAATAAACTAAAATAAACTAATTTAAACTAAAAAAAACTAAAATAAACTAAAATAAACTAAAATAAACTAAAATAAACCTAAAAAAACTACGAGAAACTGAAATAAGCAAGAATAAACAAAAACACACTAAAGTAAACTAAAATAAACAAAAATAAATTAAAACAAACTAAAATAAACTGAAATAAACTAAAATAAACTAAAATAAACTAAAATAGACTAAAATAAACTAAAATAAACTAAAATAAACTAAAATAAACTAAAATAAACTAAAATAAACTAAAATAAACTAAAATAAACTAAAATAAACTAAAATAAACTAAAATAAACTAAAATAAACTAAAATAAACTAAAATAAACTAAAATAAACAAAAATAAACTAAAATAAACTAAAATAAACTAAAATAAACTAAAATAAACTAAAATAAACTAAAATAAACTAAAATAAACTAAAATAAACTAAAATAATCTAAAATAAACTAAAATAAACTAAAATAAACTAAAATAAACTAAAATAAACTTAAATAAACTTAAATAAACTTAAATAAACTTAAATAAACTTAAATAAACTTAAATAAACTTAAATAAACTTAAATAAACTTAAATAAACTTAAATAAACTTAAATAAACTTAAATAAACTCAAATAAACTTAAATAAACTTAAAAAAACTTAAATAAACTAAAATGAACTGAAATAAACTAAAGCAAACTGAAATAAACTTAAATAAACTGAAATGAACTAGAATAAACTAAAATAAACTAAAATAAACTAAAATAAACTTAAATAAACTTAAATAAACTTAAATAAACTAAAATAATCTAAAATAAACTAAAATAAACTAAAATAAACTAAAATAAACTAAAATAAACTAAAATAAACTTAAATAAACTTAAATAAACTTAAATAAACTTAAATAAACTTAAATAAACTTAAATAAACTTAAATAAACTTAAATAAACTTAAATAAACTTAAATAAACTTAAATAAACTCAAATAAACTTAAATAAACTTAAAAAAACTTAAATAAACTAAAATGAACTGAAATAAACTAAAGTAACTGAAAAAAACTTAAATAAACGGAAATGAACTAGAATAAATTAAAGCAAACTGAAATAAACTAAATTAAAATTAAATAAACTGAAATAAAATAAACTAAACTAAAATAAACTAAAATAAACTAAAATAAACTAAAATAAACTAAAATAAACTAAAATAAACTAAAATAAACTAAAATAAACTAAAATAAACTAAAAAAAACTAAAATAAACTATAATAAACTTAAATAAACAAAAAAAAATTTAATAAACAAAAATAAACTAAAATAAACTAAAATAAACTAAAATAAAAAAAAATAAACTAAAATAAACTAAAATGAAATAAACTAAAATAAACTAAAATAAACTAAAATAAACTAAAATAAACTAAAATAAACTAAAATAAACTAAAATAAACTAAAATGAAATAAACTAAAATAAACTAACATTACCTAAAATAAACTGAAATAAAATAAATGATACTAAATTAAACTAAAAAAAACTTAAATGAACTAAAATAAACCGAAACAAACTACGAGAAACTGAAATAAACAAGAATAGACAAAAACACACTAAAGTAAACTAAATTGAACTAAAGTAAACTAAAATAAACAAAAATAAATTAAAACAAACTAAAATAAACTGAAATAAACTAAAATAAACTAAAATAAACTAAAATAGACTAAAATAAACTAAAATAAACTAAAATAAACTAAAATAAACTAAAATAAACTAAAATAAACTAAAATAAACTAAAATAAACTAAAATAAACTAAAATAAACTAAAATAAACTATAATAAACTAAAATAATTAAAATAAACTAAAATAAACTAAAATAAACTTAAGTAAACTTAAATAAACTCAAATAAACTTAAATAAACTTAAATAAACTTAAATAAACTCAAATAAACTTAAATAAACTTAAATAAACTTAAATAAACTAAAATAAACTAAAATAAACTAAAATAAACTAAAATAAACTAAAATAAACTTAAATAAACCAAAATAATCAATAATAAACTAAAATAAACTGAAATAAACTAAAATAAATTAAAATAAACTGAAATAAACTGAAATAAACTAAAATAAACTAATTTAAACTAAAAAAAACTAAAATAAACTAAAATAAACTAAAATAAACTAAAATAAAGTAAAATAAACTAAAATAATCCTAAAAAAACTACGAGAAACTGAAATAAGCAAGAATAAACAAAAACACACTAAAATAAACTAAATTGAACTAAAGTAAACTAAAATAAACAAAAATAAATTAAAACAAACTAAAATAAACTGAAATAAACTAAAATAAACTAAAATAGACTAAAATAAACTAAAATAAACTAAAATAAACTAAAATAAACTAAAATAAACTAAAATAAACTAAAATAAATTAAAATAAATCAAAATAAACTAAATTAAACTAAAATAAACTAAAATAAACTAAAATAAACTAAAATAAACTAAAATAAACTATAATAAACTAAAATAATTTAAAATAAACTAAAATAAACTAAAATAAACTAAAATAAACTTAAGTAAACTTAAATAAACTCAAATAAACTTAAATAAACTTAAATAAACTCAAATAAACTTAAATAAACTTAAATAAACTTAAATAAACTAAAATAAACTAAAATAAACTAAAATAAACTAAAATAAACTAAAATAAACTAAAATAAACTTAAATAAACCAAAATAATCAATAATAAACTAAAATAAACTGAAATAAACTAAAATAAATTAAAATAAACTGAAATAAACTGAAATAAACTAAAATAAACTAATTTAAACTAAAAAAAACTAAAATAAACTAAAATAAACTAAAATAAACTAAAATAAACTAAAATAAAGTAAAATAAACTAAAATAATCCTAAAAAAACTACGAGAAACTGAAATAAGCAAGAATAAACAAAAACACACTAAAATAAACTAAATTGAACTAAAGTAAACTAAAATAAACAAAAATAAATTAAAACAAACTAAAATAAACTGAAATAAACTAAAATAAACTAAAATAAACTAAAATAAACAAAAATAAACTAAAATAAACTAAAATAAACTAAAATAAACTAAAATAAACTAAAATAAACTAAAATAAACTAAAATAAACTAAAATAAACTAAAATAATCTAAAATAAACTAAAATAAACTAAAATAAACTAAAATAAACTAAAATAAACTTAAATAAACTTGAATAAACTTAAATAAACTTAAATAAACTTAAATAAACTTAAATAAACTTAAATAAACTTAAATAAACTCAAATAAACTTAAATAAACTTAAAAAAACTTAAATAAACTAAAATGAACTGAAATAAACTAAAGCAAACTGAAATAAACTTAAATAAACTGAAATGAACTAGAATAAACTAAAATAAACTAAAATAAACTTAAATAAACTTAAATAAACTTAAATAAACTTAAATAAACTTAAATAAACTGAAATAAACTGAAATAAACTAAAATAAACTAATTTAAACTAAAAAAAACTAAAATAAACTAAAATAAACTAAAATAAACTAAAATAAACCTAAAAAAACTACGAGAAACTGAAATAAGCAAGAATAAACAAAAACACACTAAAGTAAACTAAAATAAACAAAAATAAATTAAAACAAACTAAAATAAACTGAAATAAACTAAAATAAACTAAAATAAACTAAAATAGACTAAAATAAACTAAAATAAACTAAAATAAACTAAAATAAACTAAAATAAACTAAAATAAACTAAAATAAACTAAAATAAACTAAAATAAACTAAAATAAACTAAAATAAACTAAAATAAACTAAAATAAACTAAAATAAACTAAAATAAACAAAAATAAACTAAAATAAACTAAAATAAACTAAAATAAACTAAAATAAACTAAAATAAACTAAAATAAACTAAAATAAACTAAAATAATCTAAAATAAACTAAAATAAACTAAAATAAACTAAAATAAACTAAAATAAACTTAAATAAACTTAAATAAACTTAAATAAACTTAAATAAACTTAAATAAACTTAAATAAACTTAAATAAACTTAAATAAACTTAAATAAACTTAAATAAACTTAAATAAACTTAAATAAACTTAAATAAACTTAAATAAACTCAAATAAACTTAAATAAACTTAAAAAAACTTAAATAAACTAAAATGAACTGAAATAAACTAAAGCAAACTGAAATAAACTTAAATAAACTGAAATGAACTAGAATAAACTAAAATAAACTAAAATAAACTTAAATAAACTTAAATAAACTTAAATAAACTAAAATAAACTAAAATAAACTAAAATAAACTAAAATAAACTAAAATAAACTAAAATAAACTTAAATAAACTTAAATAAACTTAAATAAACTTAAATAAACTTAAATAAACTTAAATAAACTTAAATAAACTTAAATAAACTTAAATAAACTCAAATAAACTTAAATAAACTTAAAAAAACTTAAATAAACTAAAATGAACTGAAATAAACTAAAGTAACTGAAATAAACTTAAATAAACGGAAATGAACTAGAATAAATTAAAGCAAACTAAAATAAACTAAAATAAACTAAAATAAACTAAAATAAACTAAAATAAACTGAAATAAACCTAAAAAAACTACGAGAAACTGAAATAAGCAAGAATAAACAAAAACACACTAAAATAAACTAAATTGAACTAAAGTAAACTAAAATAAACAAAAATAAACAAAAATAAATTAAAACAAACTAAAATAAACTGAAATAAACTAAAATAAACTAAAATAAACTAAAATAGACTGAAATAAACTAAAATAAACTAAAATAAACTAAAATAAACTAAAATAAACTAAAATAAACAAAAATAAACTAAAATAAACTAAAATAAACTGAAAGAAACTAAAATAAACTAAAATAAACTAAAATATACTGAAATAAACTAAAATAAACTAAAATAAACTAAAATAAACTAAAATAAACTAAAATAAACTTAAATAAACTTAAATAAACTTAAATAAACTTAAATAAACTTAAATAAACTTAAATAAACCTAAATAAACTTAAATAAACTAAAATGAACCAAAATAAACTAAAGCAAACTGAAATAAACTAAATTAAAATTAAATAAACTGAAATAAACTAAAATAAATTAAAATAAACTACAATAAACTAAAATAAACTAAAATAAACTAAAATAAACTAAAATAATCTAAAATAAACTAAAATAAACTAAAATAAACTAAATAAACTAAAATAAACTAAAATAAACTAAAATAAACTAAAATAAACTAAAATAATCTAAAATAAGCTAAAATAAACTAAAATAAACTAAAATAAACTAAACTAAACTGAAATAAACTAAAATAAACTAAAATAATCTAAAATAAACTAAAATAAACTAAAATAAAGCAAAATAAATTAAAATAAACCAAAATAAACTGCAATATACTAAAATATACTCATATAAACTAAAATAAAGCAGAATACACTAAAATAAACTGAAATAAACTAAATTATTCTAAAATAAACTAGAATAAACAAAAATAAACTAAAATGAACTAAAACAAACTAGAATGAATTAAAATAAACTAAAATGAACTAAAATAAGCTAAAGTAAACCAAAATAAACTAAAATAAACTAAAATAAACTAAAATAAACCTAAATAAACCAAAATAATTAAGAATAAACTAAAATAAACTGAAATAAACTAAAATAAATTGAAATAAACTGAAATAAACTAAAATAAACTAATATAAACTAAAAAAAACTAAAAAAAACTAAAATAAACTAAAATAAACTAATATAAACTAAAAAAAACTAAAAAAAACTAAAATAAACTAAAATAAACTAAAATAAACTAAAATAAACTAAAATAAACTAAAATAAACTAAAATAAACTAAAATAAACTAAAATAAACTAAAATAAACTAAAATAAACTAAAATAAACTGAAATAAACCAAAATAAACTAAAATAAACAAAAATAAACTAAAATAAACTAAAATAAACTGAAAGAAACTAAAATAAACTAAAATATACTGAAATAAACTAAAATAATCTAAAATAAACTAAAATAAACTAAAATAAACTAAAATAAACTAAAATAAACTAAAATAAACTAAAATAAACTAAAATAAACTAAAATAAACTAAAATAAACTTAAATAAACTTAAATAAACTTAAATAAACTTAAATAAACTTAAATAAACTTAAATAAACCTAAATAAACTTAAATAAACTAAAATGAACCAAAATAAACTAAAGCAAACTGAAATAAACTAAATTAAAATTAAATAAACTGAAATAAACTAAAATAAATTAAAATAAACTACAATAAACTAAAATAAACTAAAATAAACTAAAATAAACTAAAATAAACTTAAATAAACTTAAATAAACTTAAATAAACTTAAATAAACCTAAATAAACTTAAATAAACTAAAATGAACCAAAATAAACTAAAGCAAACTGAAATAAACTAAATTAAAATTAAATAAACTGAAATAAACTAAAATAAATTAAAATAAACTACAATAAACTAAAATAAACTAAAATAAACTAAAATAAACTAAAATAAACTAAAATAAACTAAAATAAACTAAAATAAACTAAAATAAACTAAAATAAACTAAAATAAACTAAAATAAACTAAAATAATCTAAAATAAACTAAAATAAACTAAAATAAACTAAAATAAACTAAAATAAACTAAAATAAACTAAAATAAACTAAAATAAACTAAAATAAACTAAAATAAACTAAAATAAACTAAAATAAACCGAAATATACTTAAATAAACTTAAATAAACTAAAACAAACTAAAATAAACTAAAATAAACTAAAATAAACTAAAATAAACTAAAATAAACTGAAAGAAACTAAAATAAACTAAAATATACTGAAATAAACTAAAATAATCTAAAATAAACTAAAATAAACTAAAATAAACTAAAATAAACTAAAATAAACTAAAATAAACTAAAATAAACTAAAATAAACTAAAATAAACTAAAATAAACTAAAATAAACTAAAATAAACTTAAATAAACTTAAATAAACTTAAATAAACTTAAATAAACTTAAATAAACTTAAATAAACCTAAATAAACTTAAATAAACTGAAATGAACCAAAATAAACTAAAGCAAACTGAAATAAACTAAATTAAAATTAAATAAACTGAAATAAACTAAAATAAATTAAAATAAACTACAATAAACTAAAATAAACTAAAATAAACTAAAATAAACTAAAATAAACTAAAATAAACTTAAATAAACTTAAATAAACTTAAATAAACTTAAATAAACTTAAATAATCCTAAATAAAGTTAAATAAACTAAAATGAACCAAAATAAACTAAAGCAAACTGAAATAAACTAAATTAAAATTAAATAAACTGAAATAAACTAAAATAAATTAAAATAAACTACAATAAACTAAAATAAACTAAAATAAACTAAAATAAACTAAAATAAACTAAAATAAACTTAAATAAACTTAAATAAACTTAAATAAACTTAAATAAACTTAAATAATCCTAAATAAAGTTAAATAAACTAAAATGAACCAAAATAAACTAAAGCAAACTGAAATAAACTAAATTAAAATTAAATAAACTGAAATAAACTAAAATAAATTAAAATAAACTACAATAAACTAAAATAAACTAAAATAAACTAAAATAAACTAAAATAAACTAAAATAAACTAAAATAAAATGAAATAAACTAAAATAAACTAAAATAAAATAAAATAAACAAGAATAAACTGAAATAAACTAAAACAAACTAAAATAAACTAAAATAAACTAAAATAAACTAAAATAAAATAAAATAAACTAAAATAAACTAAAATAAACTAAAATAAACTAAAATAATCTAAAATAAACTAAAATAAACTAAAATGCACTAAAATAAACTAAAATAAACTAAAATAAACTAAATTAAACTAAAATAAACTAAAATAAACTAAAATAAACTAAAATAAACTAAAATAAACTAAAATAAACCGAAATATACATAAATAAACTTAAATAAACTAAAACAAACTAAAATAAACTAAAATAAACTAAAACAAACTGAAATAAACTAAATTAAAATTAAATAAATTGAAATAAATTAAAATAAATTGAAATAAACTGAAATAAACTAAACTAATCTAGAATCATCTAAAATAAACTAAGATAAACTAAAATAAAATGAAATAAACTAAAATAAACTAAAATAAACTAAAATAAACTAAAATAAACTGAAATAAACCAAATAAACTAAAATAAACACCAATAAACTGAAATAAACTAAAATAAACTAAAATAAACTAAAACAAATTGAAATAAACTACAATAATTTAAAATAAACTGAAATAAACTAAAATATTCTAAAATAAACTAAAATAAACTAAAATAAACTAAATTAAATTGAAATAAACTAAAATAAACCAAAATAAACTAAAATAAACTAAAATAAACTAAAATAAACTAAAATAAACTAAAATAAACTAAAATAAACTAAAATAAACTAAGATAAACTAAAATAAACTAAAATAAAGTAAAATAAACTAAAATAAACTAAAATAAACTAAAATAAACTAAAATAAACTAAAATAAACTAAAATAAACTAAAATAAACTGAAATAAACCAAATAAACTAAAATAAACACCAATAAACTGAAATAAACTAAAATAAACTAAAATAAACTAAAACAAATTGAAATAAACTACAATAATTTAAAATAAACTGAAATAAACTAAAATATTCTAAAATAAACTAAAATAAACTAAAATAAACTAAATTAAATTGAAATAAACTAAAATAAACCAAAATAAACTAAAATAAACTAAAATAAACTAAAATAAACTAAAATAAACTAAAATAAACTAAGATAAACTAAAATATACTAAAATAAAGTAAAATAAACTAAAATAAACTAAAATAAACTAAAATAAACTAAAATAAACTAAAATAAACTAAAATAAACTAAAATAAACTAAAATAAACTAAAATAAACTAAAATAAACTAAAATAAACTAAAATAAACTAAAATAAACTAAAATAAACTAAAATAAACTAAAATAAACTAAAATAAAATAAAATAAACTAAGATAATCTAAAATAAACTAAAATAAACTAAAATAAACTTAAATAAACTAAACTAAACTAAAATAAACTAAAATAAACTAAAATAAACTAAAATAAACTAAAATAAACTAAAATAAACTAAAATAAACTAAAATAAACTAAAATAAACTAAAATAAACTAAAATAAACTAAAATAAACTAAAATAAACTAAAACAAACTAAAATAAACTAAAATAAACTAAAATAAACTAAAATAAACTAAAATAAACTAAAATAAACTAAACTAAACTAAAATAAACTAAAATAAACTAAAATAATCTAAAATAAACTAAAATAAACTAAAATAAAGCAAAATAAATTAAAATAAACCAAAATAAACTGCAATATACTAAAATATACTCATATAAACTAAAATAAAGCAGAATACACTAAAATAAACTGAAATAAACTAAATTATTCTAAAATAAACTAGATTAAACAAAAATAAACTAAAATGAACTAAAACAAACTAGAATGAATTAAAATAAACTAAAATGAACTAAAATAAACTAAAATAAACTAAAATAAACTAAAATAAACCAAAATAAACTAAAATAAACTAAAATAAACCTAAATAAACCAAAATAATCAAGAATAAACTAAAATAAACTGAAATAAACTAAAATAAATTGAAATAAACTGAAATAAACTGAAATAAACTAAAATAAACTAATATAAACTAAAAAAAACTAAAAAAAACTAAAATAAACTAAAATAAACTAAAATAAACTTAAATAAACTAAAATAAACTAAAATAAACTAAAATAAACTAAAATAAACTAAAATAAACTAAAATAAACTAAAATAAACTAAAATAAACTAAAATAAACTAAAATAAACTGAAATAAACCTAAAAAAACTACGAGAAACTGAAATAAGCAAGAATAAACAAAAACACACTAAAATAAACTAAATTGAACTAAAGTAAACTAAAATAAACAAAAATAAACAAAAATAAATTAAAACAAACTAAAATAAACTGAAATAAACTAAAATAAACTAAAATAAACTAAAATAGACTGAAATAAACTAAAATAAACTAAAATAAACTAAAATAAACTAAAATAAACTAAAATAAACAAAAATAAACTAAAATAAACTAAAATAAACTGAAAGAAACTAAAATAAACTAAAATAAACTAAAATATACTGAAATAAACTAAAATAAACTAAAATAAACTAAAATAAACTAAAATAAACTAAAATAAACTTAAATAAACTTAAATAAACTTAAATAAACTTAAATAAACTTAAATAAACTTAAATAAACCTAAATAAACTTAAATAAACTAAAATGAACCAAAATAAACTAAAGCAAACTGAAATAAACTAAATTAAAATTAAATAAACTGAAATAAACTAAAATAAATTAAAATAAACTACAATAAACTAAAATAAACTAAAATAAACTAAAATAAACTAAAATAATCTAAAATAAACTAAAATAAACTAAAATAAACTAAATAATCTAAAATAAACTAAAATAAACTAAAATAAACTAAAATAAACTAAAATAATCTAAAATAAGCTAAAATAAACTAAAATAAACTAAAATAAACTAAACTAAACTGAAATAAACTAAAATAAACTAAAATAATCTAAAATAAACTAAAATAAACTAAAATAAAGCAAAATAAATTAAAATAAACCAAAATAAACTGCAATATACTAAAATATACTCATATAAACTAAAATAAAGCAGAATACACTAAAATAAACTGAAATAAACTAAATTATTCTAAAATAAACTAGAATAAACAAAAATAAACTAAAATGAACTAAAACAAACTAGAATGAATTAAAATAAACTAAAATGAACTAAAATAAGCTAAAGTAAACCAAAATAAACTAAAATAAACTAAAATAAACTAAAATAAACCTAAATAAACCAAAATAATTAAGAATAAACTAAAATAAACTGAAATAAACTAAAATAAATTGAAATAAACTGAAATAAACTAAAATAAACTAATATAAACTAAAAAAAACTAAAAAAAACTAAAATAAACTAAAATAAACTAATATAAACTAAAAAAAACTAAAAAAAACTAAAATAAACTAAAATAAACTAAAATAAACTAAAATAAACTAAAATAAACTAAAATAAACTAAAATAAACTAAAATAAACTAAAATAAACTAAAATAAACTAAAATAAACTGAAATAAACCAAAATAAACTAAAATAAACAAAAATAAACTAAAATAAACTAAAATAAACTAAAATAAACTGAAAGAAACTAAAATAAACTAAAATATACTGAAATAAACTAAAATAATCTAAAATAAACTAAAATAAACTAAAATAAACTAAAATAAACTAAAATAAACTAAAATAAACTAAAATAAACTAAAATAAACTAAAATAAACTAAAATAAACTAAAATAAACTAAAATAAACTTAAATAAACTTAAATAAACTTAAATAAACTTAAATAAACTTAAATAAACTTAAATAAACCTAAATAAACTTAAATAAACTAAAATGAACCAAAATAAACTAAAGCAAACTGAAATAAACTAAATTAAAATTAAATAAACTGAAATAAACTAAAATAAATTAAAATAAACTACAATAAACTAAAATAAACTAAAATAAACTAAAATAAACTAAAATAAACTTAAATAAACTTAAATAAACTTAAATAAACTTAAATAAACCTAAATAAACTTAAATAAACTAAAATGAACCAAAATAAACTAAAGCAAACTGAAATAAACTAAATTAAAATTAAATAAACTGAAATAAACTAAAATAAATTAAAATAAACTACAATAAACTAAAATAAACTAAAATAAACTAAAATAAACTAAAATAAACTAAAATAAACTAAAATAAACTAAAATAAACTAAAATAAACTAAAATAAACTAAAATAAACTAAAATAAACTAAAATAATCTAAAATAAACTAAAATAAACTAAAATAAACTAAAATAAACTAAAATAAACTAAAATAAACTAAAATAAACTAAAATAAACTAAAATAAACTAAAATAAACTAAAATAAACCGAAATATACTTAAATAAACTTAAATAAACTAAAACAAACTAAAATAAACTAAAATAAACTAAAATAAACTAAAATAAACTAAAATAAACTAAAATAAACCGAAATATACTTAAATAAACTTAAATAAACTAAAACAAACTAAAATAAACTAAAATAAACTAAAATAAACCAAAATAAACTAAAATAAACTAAAACAAACTAAAATAAACTAAAATAAACTAAAATAAACTAAAATAAACTAAAATAAACTAAAATAAACTAAAATATACTTAAATAAACTTAAATAAACTTAAATAAACTTAAATAAACTTAAATAAACTTAAATAAACCTAAATAAACTTAAATAAACTAAAATGAACCAAAATAAACTAAAGCAAACTGAAATAAACTAAATTAAAATTAAATAAACTGAAATAAACTAAAATAAATTAAAATAAACTACAATAAACTAAAATAAACTAAAATAAACTAAAATAAACTAAAATAATCTAAAATAAACTAAAATAAACTAAAATAAACTAAATAAACTAAAATAAACTAAAATAAACTAAAATAAACTAAAATAAACTAAAATAATCTAAAATAAGCTAAAATAAACTAAAATAAACTAAAATAAACTAAACTAAACTGAAATAAACTAAAATAAACTAAAATAATCTAAAATAAACTAAAATAAACTAAAATAAAGCAAAATAAATTAAAATAAACCAAAATAAACTGCAATATACTAAAATATACTCATATAAACTAAAATAAAGCAGAATACACTAAAATAAACTGAAATAAACTAAATTATTCTAAAATAAACTAGAATAAACAAAAATAAACTAAAATGAACTAAAACAAACTAGAATGAATTAAAATAAACTAAAATGAACTAAAATAAGCTAAAGTAAACCAAAATAAACTAAAATAAACTAAAATAAACTAAAATAAACTAAAATAAACCTAAATAAACCAAAATAATTAAGAATAAACTAAAATAAACTGAAATAAACTAAAATAAATTGAAATAAACTGAAATAAACTAAAATAAACTAATATAAACTAAAAAAAACTAAAAAAAACTAAAATAAACTAAAATAAACTAATATAAACTAAAAAAAACTAAAAAAAACTAAAATAAACTAAAATAAACTAAAATAAACTAAAATAAACTAAAATAAACTAAAATAAACTAAAATAAACTAAAATAAACTAAAATAAACTAAAATAAACTAAAATAAACTAAAATAAACTAAAATAAACTAAAATAAACTAAAATAAACTAAAATAAACTGAAATAAACCAAAATAAACTAAAATAAACAAAAATAAACTAAAATAAACTAAAATAAACTAAAATAAACTGAAAGAAACTAAAATAAACTAAAATATACTGAAATAAACTAAAATAATCTAAAATAAACTAAAATAAACTAAAATAAACTAAAATAAACTAAAATAAACTAAAATAAACTAAAATAAACTAAAATAAACTAAAATAAACTAAAATAAACTTAAATAAACTTAAATAAACTTAAATAAACTTAAATAAACTTAAATAAACTTAAATAAACCTAAATAAACTTAAATAAACTGAAATGAACCAAAATAAACTAAAGCAAACTGAAATAAACTAAATTAAAATTAAATAAACTGAAATAAACTAAAATAAATTAAAATAAACTACAATAAACTAAAATAAACTAAAATAAACTAAAATAAACTAAAATAAACTAAAATAAACTTAAATAAACTTAAATAAACTTAAATAAACTTAAATAAACTTAAATAAACCTAAATAAAGTTAAATAAACTAAAATGAACCAAAATAAACTAAAGCAAACTGAAATAAACTAAATTAAAATTAAATAAACTGAAATAAACTAAAATAAATTAAAATAAACTACAATAAACTAAAATAAACTAAAATAAACTAAAATAAACTAAAATAAACTAAAATAAACTAAAATAAACTAAAATAAACTAAAATAAACTAAAATAAACTAAAATAAACTAAAATAAACTAAAATAAACTAAAATAAACTAAAATAAACTAAAATAAACTAAAATAAACTAAAATAAACTAAAATAAACTAAAATAAACTAAAATAAACTAAAATAAACTAAAATAAACTAAAATAAACTAAAATAAACCGAAATATACTTAAATAAACTTAAATAAACTAAAACAAACTAAAATAAACTAAAATAAACTAAAATAAACTAAAATAAACTAAAATAAACTAAAATAAACTAAAATAAACCGAAATATACTTAAATAAACTTAAATAAACTAAAACAAACTAAAATAAACTAAAATAAACTAAAATAAACCAAAATAAACTAAAATAAACTAAAACAAACTAAAATAAACTAAAATAAACTAAAATAAACTAAAATAAACTAAAATAAACTAAAATAAACTAAAATATACTTAAATAAACTTAAATAAACTAAAACAAACTAAAATAAACTAAAATAAACTAAAATAAACTAAAATAAAATAAAATAAACTAAAATAAACCGAAATATACTTAAATAAACTTAAATAAACTAAAACAAACTAAAATAAACTAAAATAAAATGAAATAAACTAAAATAAACTAAAATAAAATAAAATAAACAAGAATAAACTGAAATAAACTAAAACAAACTAAAATAAACTAAAATAAACTAAAATAAACTAAAATAAAATAAAATAAACTAAAATAAACTAAAATAAACTAAAATAAACTAAAATAAACTAAAATAAACTAAAATAAACTAAAATGCACTAAAATAAACTAAAATAAACTAAAATAAACTAAAATAAACTAAAATAAACTAAAATAAACTAAAATAAACTAAAATAAACTAAAATAAACTAAAATAAACCGAAATATACATAAATAAACTTAAATAAACTAAAACAAACTAAAATAAACTAAAATAAACTAAAACAAACTGAAATAAACTAAATTAAAATTAAATAAATTGAAATAAATTAAAATAAATTGAAATAAACTGAAATAAACTAAACTAATCTAGAATCATCTAAAATAAACTAAGATAAACTAAAATAAAATGAAATAAACTAAAATAAACTAAAATAAACTAAAATAAACTAAAATAAACTGAAATAAACCAAATAAACTAAAATAAACACCAATAAACTGAAATAAACTAAAATAAACTAAAATAAACTAAAACAAATTGAAATAAACTACAATAATTTAAAATAAACTGAAATAAACTAAAATATTCTAAAATAAACTAAAATAAACTAAAATAAACTAAATTAAATTGAAATAAACTAAAATAAACCAAAATAAACTAAAATAAACTAAAATAAACTAAAATAAACTAAAATAAACTAAAATAAACTAAAACAAACTAAAATAAACTAAAATAAACTAAAATAAACTAAAATAAACTAAAATAAACATAAATAAACTAAAATAAACTAAAATAAACTAAAATAAACTAAAATAAACTAAAATAAACTAAAATAAACTAAAATAAACTAAAATAAACTAAAATAAACTAAAATAAACTAAAATAAACTAAAATAAAATAAAATAAACTAAAATAAACTAAAATAAACTAAAATAAACTAAAGTAAACTAAAATAAACTAAAATAAAATAAAATAAACTAAAATAAATTAAAATAAACTAAAATAAACTAAAATAAACTAAAATAAACTAAAATAAACTAAAATAAACTAAAATAAACTAAAATAAACTAACATTACCTAACATAAACTGAAATAAAATAAATGATACTAAATTAAACTAAAAAAAACTTAAATGAACTAAAATAAACCTAAACAAACTACGAGAAACTGAAATAAGCAAGAATAAACAAAAACACACTAAAGTAAACTAAATTGAACTAAAGTAAACTAAAATAAACAAAAATAAACTAAAATAAATTAAAATAAATTAAAATAAACTAAGATAAACTAAAATAAACTAAAATAAACTAAAATAAACTAAAATAAACTAAAATAAACTAAAATAAACTAAAATAAACTAAAATAAACTAAAATAAACTAAAATAAACTAAAATAAACTAAAATAAACTAAAATAAAATAAAATAAACTAAGATAATCTAAAATAAACTAAAATAAACTTAAATAAACTAAACTAAACTAAAATAAACTAAAATAAAACTTATTTAAAAATGTTTAAAAAAATTTGAAAAGCTTTTAAAACTTAATAAAATTATAAATTAAACCTTAACAAATTAATAAAAAGACTTAAAACCTTTTTTAAAGACGTTTAAATATTTTTAAATTGATAATTATTAAAAATAATTCAAATCTTGTGTTAAAAATTTTTTAAATCATTTCAAAGCATTTAAATAATCTTTTCAAGCACTTTTAAGTGATTTATTTGAACATTTAAAATTTTTTGAAAGTAAAATTGAATTTTAAAAATTAAATATAAAAAGTTTAATGAAATTTCTTAAAACTTCTTAAAAAATGTTTAAAAAAACTTGAAAAGCTTTTAAAACTTAATAAAAGTATAAATTAAACCTTAAAAAATTAATAAAAATGCTTAAAACTTTTTTAAAGACGTTTAAATATTTTTAAATTGATAATTATTAGAAATAATTCAAATTTTGTGTTAAAATTTCTTTAAATCATTCCAAAGCATTTAAATAATCTTTTCAAGCACTTTTAAGTAATTCATTTGTACTTTTAAACTGTTTTAAACAAATTATTAAATTTTAAAATTTAAATATAAATAGTTTAATAAAATTTTTTTAAAGTTATTAAAAAATTTTTTAAAAAATTTGAAAAACTTTTAAAACTTATTAAAATTATAAATTAAACCTTAAAAAATTATTAGAAATGCTTTAAACTGTTTTCAAAGACGTTTAAATATTTTTAAATTGATAATTATTAAAAATAATTCAAATCTTGTGTTACAAATTTTTTAAATCATTCCAAAGCATTTAAATAATCTTTTCAAGCACTTTTAAATAATTCATTTGTACTTTTAAAATTTTTTAAACAAATTATTGAATTTTAAAAATTAAATATAATTAGTTTAATGAAATTTTTTAAAACTTATTAAAAAATGTTTAAAAAAATTTGAAAGGCTTTTAAAACTATATGAAAGGATAAATTAAACCTTAAAAGAATTTTAATAAAAATGCTTAAAACATTTTTTAAAGACGTTTAAATATTTTTAAATTGATAATTATTAAAAATAATTCAAATCTTGTGTTAAAAATTTTTTAAATTATTCCAAAGTATTTAAATAATCTTTTCAAGCACTTTTAAGTGATTCATTTGTACTTTTAAAATTTTTTAAACAAATTATTAAATTTTAAAAATTAAATATAAATAGTTTAATAAAATTTCATTAAACTTTTTTAAAAAGTTTTTAAAAAAATTTAAAAATCTTTTAAAACTTCTTAAAATTATAAATTAAACCTTAAAAAATTATTAAAAAATCTTACAACTATTTTTAAAGACGTTTAAATATTTTTAAATTGATAATTATTGAAAATAATTCAAATTTTGTGTTAAAAACTTTTTTAATCATTCCAAAGCATTTAAATAGTCTTTTCAAGCACTTTTAAGTAATTTATTTAAACTTTTAAAATTTTTAAACAAATTATTAAATTTTAAAAATTAAATATAAATAGTTTAATAAAATTTTTTTAAACTTATTAAAAATTCTTTAAAAAATTTTAAAAACCTTTTAAAACTTCTTAAAATTATACATTAACCTTAAAAACTTATTAAAAATGCTTAAAACTATTTTTAAAGACGTTCAAATATTTTTAAATTGATAATTATTAAAAATAATTCAAATCTTGTGTTAGATAATTTTTAAATCATTCCAAAGCATTTAAATAATCTTTTCAAGCACTTTTAAGTAATTTATTTGAACTTTTAAAATTTTTTGAACCTAGAATGGAATTTTAAAAATTAAGTATAAAAAGTTTAATGAAATTTTTTAAAACTTCTTAAAAAATGTTTAAAAAAATTTGAAAGGCTTTTAAAACTATATGAAAGGATAAATTAAACCTTAAAAGAATTTTAATAAAAATGCTTAAAACATTTTTTAAAGACGTTTAAATATTTTTAAATTGATAATTATTAAAAATAATTCAAATCTTGTGTTAAAAATTTTTTAAATTATTCCAAAGTATTTAAATAATCTTTTCAAGCACTTTTAAGTGATTCATTTGTACTTTTAAAATTTTTTAAACAAATTATTAAATTTTAAAAATTAAATATAAATAGTTTAATAAAATTTCATTAAACTTTTTTAAAAAGTTTTTAAAAAAATTTAAAAATCTTTTAAAACTTCTTAAAATTATAAATTAAACCTTAAAAAATTATTAAAAAATCTTACAACTATTTTTAAAGACGTTTAAATATTTTTAAATTGATAATTATTGAAAATAATTCAAATTTTGTGTTAAAAATTTTTTAAATCATTCCAAAGCATTTAAATAATCTTTTCAAAACCCTTAAAACTATTTTTTAAAGACGTTTAAATATTTTTAAATTGATAATTATTGAAAATAATTCAAATTTTGTGTTGAAAATTTTTTAAATCATTCCAAAGCATTTAAATAATCTTTTCAAGCACTTTTAAGTGAATTATTTGAACTTTTAAAATTTTTTGAACGTAGAATTGAATTTTAAAAATTAAATATAAAAAGTTTAATGAAATTTTTTAAAACTTCTTAAAAAATTTTTAAAAAAATTTGAAAAGCTTTTAAAACTAATTTAAAAATACAAATTAAACTTTAAAAAATTATTAAAATTGCTTGAAACTTTTTTTAAAGACGTTTAAATATTTTTAAATTGATAATTATTAAAAATAATTCAAATCTTGTGTTAAAAATTTTTTAAATCATTCCAAAGCATTTATATAATCTTTTCAAGCACTTTTAAGTAATCTATTTAAACTTTTAAAATTTTTTGAACGTATTATTTAATTTTAAAATGTGAATAAAAAAGTTTAATAAAAATTTTTAAAAGTTATTAAAAAATTTTTAAAAAAATTTAAAATGCTTTAAAGACGTTTAAATATTTTTAAATTGATAATTATTGAAAATAATTCAAATTTTGTGTTGAAAATTCTTTAAATCATTCCAAAGCATTTAAATAATCTTTTCAAGCACTTTTAAGTGATTTATTTGAACTTTTAAAATTTTTTGAACGTAGAATTGAATATTAAAAATTAAATATAAAAAGTTTAATGAAATTTTTTAAAACTTTTTAAAAAATGTTTAGAAAAATTTGTAAAGCTTTTAAAACTTAATAAAAGGATAAATTAAACCTTAAAAAATTGATAAAAATGCTTAAAACTTTTTTTAAAGACGTTTAAATATTTTTAAATTGATAATTATTAAAAATAATTCAAATCTTGTGTTAAAAATTTTTTAAATTATTTTAGAGCATTTAAATAATCTTTTCAAGCACTTTTAAGTAATTTATTTGTACTTTTGAAATTTTTTAAACAAATTAATAAATTTTAAAAATTAAATATAAATAGTTTAATAAATTTTTTTTAAACTTATTAAAAATTCTTTAAAAAAATTTAAAAACCTTTTAAAACTTTTTAAAATTATAAATTAAACCTTAAAAACTTATTAATAATGCTTAAAACTATTTTTAAAGACGTTTAAATATTTTTAAATTGATAATTATTAAAAATAATTCAAATCTTGTGTTAAAAAATTTTTAAATCATTCCAAAGCATTTAAATAATCTTTTCAAGCACTTTTAAGTAATTTATTTAAACTTTTAAAATTTTTTGAACGTATTATTGAATTTTAAAATGTAAAAAAAAAGTTTAATAAAAATTTTTAAAAGTTATTGAAAAATTTTTAAAAAAATTTAAAATGTGTTTAAAATTTATTAAAAATATAAATTAAACCTTAAAAAAGTATTAAAAATCCTTAAAACTATTTTTAAAGACGTTTAAATATTTTTAAATTGATAATTATTGAAAATAATTCAAATTTTGTGTTGAAATTTTTTTAAATCATTCCAAAGCATTTAAATAATCTTTCCAAGCACTTTTAAGTGATTTATTTGAAGTTTTAAAATTTTTTGAACGTAGAATTGAATTTTAAAAATTAAATATAAAAAGTTTAATGAAATTTTTTAAAACTTCTTAAAAAATGTTTAAAAAAATTTGAAAAGTTTTTAAAACTTAATAAAAGTATAAATTAAACCTTAAAAAATTAATAAAAATGCTTAAAACTTTTTTTAAAGACGTTTAAATATTTTTAAATTGATAATTATTAAAAATAATTCAAATCTTGTGTTAAAAATTTTTTAAATCATTCCAAAGCATTTAAATAATCTTTTCAAGCACTTTTAAGTAATTCATTTGTACTTTTAAAATTTTTTAAACAAATTATTAAATTTTAAAAATTAAATATAAATAGTTTAATAAAATTTTTTTTAAGTTATTGAAAATTTTTTAAAAAAATTTAAAAAGTTTTTAAAACTTAATAAAAGTATAAATTAAACCTTAAAAAATTAATAAAAATGCTTAACACTTTTTTTAAAGACGTTTAAATATTTTTAAATTGATAATTATTGAAAATAATTCAAATTTTGTGTTGAAATTTTTTTAAATCATTCCAAAGCATTTAAATAATCTTTCCAAGCACTTTTAAAAATTAAATATAAAAAGTTTAATGAAAATTTTTAAAAGATATTGAAAACTTCTTAAAAAAATTTAAAATGCTTTTAAAATTTATTAAAAATATAAACTAAAACCTTAAAAAAGTATTAAAAATCCTTAAAACTATTTTTAAAGACGTTTAAATATTTTTAAATTGATATTTATTGAAAATAATTCAAATTTTGTGTTGAAAATTTTTTAAATCATTCCAAAGTATTTAAATAATCTTTTCAAGCACTTTTAAATAATTTATTTGAATTTTTAAAATTTTTTGAACGTAAAATTGAATTTTAAAAATTAAATATAAAAAGTTTAATGAAATTTTTTAAAACTTCTTAAAAAATGTTTAAAAAAATTTGAAAAGTTTTTAAAACTTAATAAAAGTATAAATTAAACCTTAAAAAATTAATAAAAATGCTTAACACTTTTTTTAAAGACGTTTAAATATTTTTAAATTGATAATTATTGAAAATAATTCAAATTTTGTGTTGAAAATTTTTTAAATCATTCCAAAGCATTTAAATAATCTTTTCAAGCACTTTTAAGTAATTTATTTGTATTTTTAAAATTTTTTAAACGTATTATTAAATTTTAAAAATTAAATATTAAAAGTTTAATGAGATTTCTTAACACTTATTGAAAAATTTTTAAAAAAATTTGAAAAGCTTTTAAAACTAATTAAAAATACAAATTAAACCTTAAAAAATTATTAAAATTGATTGAAAATTTTTTTAAAGACGTTTAAATATTTTTAAATTGATAATTATTAAAAATAATTCAAATCTTGTGTTAAAATTTTTTTAAATCATTCCAAAGCATTTAAATAATCTTTTCAAGCACTTTTAAGTAATTTATTTGTACTTTTAAAATTTTTTAAACGTCTTATTAAATTTTAAAAATTAAATATTAAAAGTTTAATGAAATTTCTTAACACTTATTAAAAAATTTTTAAAAAAATTTGAAAAGCTTTTAAAACTAATTAAAAATATAAATTAAACCTTAAAAAAATATTAAAAATCCTTAAAACTATTTTTAAAGAGGGTTAAATTATTTTAAATTGATAATTATTGAAAATAATTCAAATTTTGTGTTGAAAATTTTTTAAATCATTTCAAAGCATTTAAATAATCTTTTCAAGCACTTTTAAGTAATTTATTTAAATTTTTAAAATTTTTTGAACGTAAAATTGAATTTTAAAAATTAAATATAAAAAGTTTAATGAAATTTTTTAAAACTTCTTAAAAAATGTTTAAAAAAATTTGAAAAGCTTTTAAAACTTAATAAAAGTATAAATTAAACCTTAAAAAACTTATAAAAATGCTTAACACTTTTTTTAAAGACGTTTAAATATTTTTAAATTGATAATTATTGAAAATAATTCAAATTTTGTGTTGAAAATTTTTTAAATCATTCCAAAGTATTTAAATAATCTTTTCAAGCACTTTTAAGTAATTTATTTGTACTTTTAAAATTTTTAAACGTATTATTAAATTTTAAAAACTAAATATTAAAAGTTTAATGAAATTTCTTAACACTTATTGAAAAATTTTTAAAAAAATTTGAAAAGCTTTTAAAACTAATTAAAAATACAAATTAAACCTTAAAAAATTATTAAAATTGCTTGAAACTTTTTTTAAAGACGTTTAAATATTTTTAAATTGATAATTATTAAAAATAATTCAAATCTTGTGTTAAAAATTTTTTAAATCATTCCAAAGCATTTAAATAATCTTTTCAAGCACTTTAAAAAAATTCATTTGTACTTTTAAAAATTTTTAAACGTATTATTAAATTTTAAAAATTAAATATTAAAAGTTTAATGAAATTTCTTAACACTTATTAAAAAATTTTTAAAAAAATTTGAAAAGCTTTTAAAACTAATTAAAAATATAAATTAAACCTTAAAAAATTATTAAAATTGCTTGAAACTTTTTTTAAAGACGTTTAAATATTTTTAAATTGATAATTATTAAAAATAATTCAAATTTTGTGTTGAAAATTTTTTAAATCATTCCAAAGCATTTAAATAATCTTTTCAAGCACTTTTAAGATATTTATTTGAACTTTTAAAATTTTTTGAACGTAAAATTGAATTTTAAAAATTAAATTAAAAAGTTTTATGAAATTTTTTAAAACTTCTTAAAAAATGTTTAAAAAAATTTGAAAAGCTTTTAAAACTTAATAAAAGTATAAATTAAACCTTAAAATATTATTAAAAATGCTTAAAACTTTTTTTAAAGACGTTTAAATATTTTTAAATTGATAATTATTAAAAATAATTCAAATCTTGTGTTAAAAATTTTTTAAATCATTCCAAAGCATTTAAATAATCTTTTCAAGCACTTTTAAGTAATTCATTTGTACTTTTAAAATTTTTTAAACAAATTATTAAATTTTAAAAATTAAATATAAATATTTTAATAAAATTTTTTTAAAATTATTAAAAATTTTTTAAAAAAATTTAAAAAGCTTTTAAAACTTCTTAAAATTATAAATTAAACCTCAAAAAATTATTAAAAATGCTTAATATCCCATCTAAAAAAAATTGCATGCCGCCAGGAGAAGTAGGTGTAGTAAAGGCTAACGGAAAGCCACTGGGAAACAGCGGAACATACGTAGAAAAACTACGAATACTACAAGCTAACGCAAACAGATGTCATGCAGCAATGAACCTGTTGGCAGCGGATAAGGCTAATGATAAGTACGAGGTATTGTTGATAAGTGAGCCTTGCAGAAATCGAGCAGAAAATGAGGGAGCAAAAACGTTGCTATCTGAAATCACCAAAATTTACTTATCGAGGACGAAAGCAAGGGGGTGAGAATAGAAAATCTCAGCCTGGATAGAAAAATCAAAAGTGCTTCTTATAGCGTTCTACTTTTTTCCAAATAAGACGCTAAAAAAACTCAAAAAATAGTTGGAAACACTAAGCCAAGCAATAAGGTGTTCAAAAAACCTGAAGTTTTAGGGAGAGACATAAATGCTAAGTCTACACTGTAGGGTTCAAATCAAACGGATAAAAAAGGAGAGTTTCAGAGTAGAACTGTCAACATGACCTCTCAGTTCCAGATATTGGTGATAAGCCAATCTTTTTGCTTTGCGGAAAAATGCTTGTTCAATAATAGCTGTTACGTTTAGCACTAGAAAAGTGTGCGTTAGTCACTGGAAAGTACTAGACAAAGAAACACATTTCACTAAGTATTTGTAGTTCTTCTACGTATGTTCCGCTGTTTTTTTAGTGGCTTTCCAATAGCCTTTATAACACCTACTTCTCCTGGCGGCATGCGTTTTTCGCTTCTTTTAGCGCATCTTCAAATATTGTACATATTCTCATCCTTGCAAAGTGCCCCATCTTTTGCGTAAGGCGCATTGACATTGCTCTGCTTTACACTCAATTTTATTATGGTCTATTTGCCGGCACTTATAGCAGCTATTTGTGCGATCAGGCCCTTTGCATTCTTATGCCGTGTTATATTCCCAGCACTTGAAACACCTTTGCACTTTTTTATCCTTTCTTGGACTTCACACTCGAAAAAGCCTATTTTGATTTTTCTTTTCTCTGTTAACAGGTCCGCTTCTTCTTTTGGAATTGCAATTATCGCATTTTGGTTTCCTCCAAATGTTTTAAGCGTTAAAACTTGCGCATTTACACAGCTGTCTTTAACGGTGTTTCAAGCTTCTTTGATTTCTTCTTCTGTGGTTTTATGTAGGTTTCTTTTCCCTATACTCCCTTCTTATTGTTGATAAGCAAATCTCCTTCCACTGTCTTTTTGACACTTTCTATTCTTTCCCCTACGTTTTCTTTTCAGCGTTTTTCTTTGATACACATTACAGTTTGTGCGTATGTTTTCTACTCTATTTGCACAAAGATTGCCTCGCTTTTTTCGGCTGGCTTTCTTTTTTCTGTCGCAGAAGGCGGCATGTATATCTTTATCCCAGCGTACATTCCATAGAAAATGGCTTCAACCATTTTTCAAAAAACTTCTCCGCTTATGCCTGATGGTGCAGTTATGCTATCTGTATATTTTTCAGTGCAATTTTTTTTCAAATGTTTACGCATCATCGCAAACATGTTTTCAAGGCTAACGGTTTTAAGGTTATACAAAAACATTTTTCTGCCCTCCGGCCGGAAAGTGGCAACTTTCCGGCTTCGTCGAGCAGAAAAATAGTATACGCACCTTGACCAGTAAAAAAGAAAGCCTCAGACCACATGTTTGTCAACCTCGGCTTCGCCTCGGCCAACAATTACATGTGCTCTGAGACTTTTCTTATTTTACTGGCCTAGGTATGTAATTTACTATTTAATATTCTTTCTTTGGACTGTGTCTGTCCGCTTACTCCGTAGCTGCGTACATGTTGTAATGTAACCACACTTCCTGCAGAGCATGTAGTGCTTTTGCATTCTTCTGCTTCCTCAAGTTTTCCTAGGATATTAATG
The DNA here is from genome assembly GCA_947359425.1 of Lagria hirta. Taxonomy (NCBI): domain Eukaryota; kingdom Metazoa; phylum Arthropoda; class Insecta; order Coleoptera; family Tenebrionidae; genus Lagria; species Lagria hirta. The sequence goes on from OX375794.1 coordinate 29,277,222, forward strand.
TTCCTTCTTATTCTTTCTACCATCTTGTCTTCGACGAAAAAAACAACATGCTCTTAAGCTGCGAATTATTACCAACATAATGCTAAATACGAGAAGAGCAGGGCAACGAACCAGAAAACTAATTGCGTCAGTGGTAGACAGTAAGATGATATTATAGCTCGCCGTGTTTTCTTTCTGACCATATTCTAATTTTGGAAAACCATCTGTTGGTCTATCTGCCTTTATCACAGCTATCCCATCTAGATTGCCACACTGCAAAGCTTCTCTTTTTTTTAGCTTTTCTGTCTATAATATTTTGTCGACGTTGCATCTGTTTAGAGATCTGCAAGTTAATTGAAAACTCTACAGCCAGCACTTGTAGAGCTGCTGTTGACACCGTTCTATACGCACGAATTACCCTTAACAATATTTTTTTTTGTGTTTTTCCACAATTTTTGCATACAGTTTAATCTTTGGTGCTTGCGCCTACACTGGGGCCGCATACAGCACCTTACTGTTTACTACTGACGCAATAAGCTGTCTGGTCCGTTGCCCTGCTCTTCTCGCATTTGGCTGTATGTTGGCAATTAGTCTAGCTAGTTTTTTCGCTCCAAACGCACTTTTTTCTAAGTGATATTTAAAGGTCATCTTTGTGTCAAGCCACACTCCCAGATACTTAATTTGTTCTTCAGGCACTATTACTTCTTCTCCTAGCCTAAATTCGATGTATCCGTATCTTTTTTGACCCACCAGCATAACAGCCTCTGTTTTAGCTTAGCCTGCTTTAGCCCAACCTTTGTCATCCAATTCTCTATATTCTGTAGAATGCCGTTTTTATTTGTACAAAGTTTATATTTGCTCCGAGCCATACCAACCACGGCAAGATCGTCTGCAAATCTAATCAGCATTAAACCTGCCGATATTTCCATAGCCAACAGATCATTGTAAAGAATATTCCAAAGTTTCGGGCGTAGAACTGATCTCGGGAGAACTCCATACGTCACCTGAAAAGTTTTGTTTTCTCAGCTTAGCAAGTATCTATTTTGCAAACAGCTTTGCAAAATATTCATTAGACCAGCGTTGATGCCACGCTTTCTAACAGAATCTAGGATTTTATCCCACGGTGCTGAGTAGAAAGCATTCTCTACATCAAGCGTTACTAGAACGCTAATTTTGCAAATTAAAGAGATTCTTCTATTGCATCTATGGTTGATTTTCTTTTTCTAAACCCGTACTGGTTTTCAGATAAAACAGCCTTTTCGTCTAATTCCTTTAGCTGTTTTTCGGTTATTTCTTGTTCCATCAGTTTTCCTAGAGAATTTAACAAGCAGATAGGTCTAAACTTCCTGTTTTCGTCATCTCTCCTCTTTTTAGTTATCAGCACTAGTCTACCGACGTTATATTCTACAAAAAATATGCCTGCTTTGTACGTTCGGTTGATAACGATATTTTTAACCGTTTTGCTGCTTCCTGTAGCTCGTTAAGGATGATTTCTTTAATCTTTTTTTTTACACTTTGCCATATAATTTTCGGATTTATTAGAAACAATTTCCTTACTGCTTTCTCGTGTTCTTCTGCAGTAAGCGGTCTTGCTCTTTTCAACTTACCTGTTGCTATTTTATAGCCTTTACCCCACGAATCTGTTTCAACATGATCTATTAGTTTAGCCCACGCGCTTTTTTTGCTTTCTTTCATCGCTTTGTTAAGGGTTTTTGTGGCTTCTTTATATTCAAGATGGAGCCGATCTGCTTAGTCATAGTTTTGCTTTGCTCTGGTCCTTGTCACCTTTTATTTAACTGCGAGACAGACTTTGCGTTTATCTGCCTTTCCGCTGACCACCAATAGACCGGGCTTCACTTTTCAAAGCTTTTTTGTTTCAGTATATTTTGACGTGTGCTTTGTATTTCATATGTTAATTTTTTGCCAAAACTACAGATTTTGTCTTCGCTTTTTTTCTGTGTTTTTTTATGAATTGGAATGAATTTAATGGCGCTCTTGTTTTTTATAGCATTTTTTGCTGTACAGTACAGTTTGCTGCTACTATTTGCTATTATGTATTCGATATGTTAGTGATCGCTATGTGTTTCTTTGTCTAGTACTTTCCAGTGACTGATGCACACTTTTCTAGTGCTAAACGTAACAGCTATTATTAAACAAGCATTTTTCCGCAAAAAGATTGGCTTATCATCAATATCTGGAACTGAAAGGTCATGTTAACGGCTCCACTCTGAAACTCTCCTTTTTTATCCGTTTGATTTGAACCCTACAGTGTAGACTTAGCATTTATGTCTCTCCCTAAAACTTCAGGTTTTTTTGAACATCTTATTGCTTGGCTTAGTGTTTCCAACTATTCTTTGAGTTTCTTTAGCGTCTTATTTAGAAAAAAGTGGAACGCTATAAGAGACACTTTTGATTTCTCTATCCAGGCAAATCTCACCTCCTTGCTTTCGACCTCGATGAGTAAATTTTGGTTATTACCGATAGCAACGTTTTTGCTCCCTCATTTTTTGCTCGATTTCTGTAAGGCTCACTTTTCAACAATACCTTGTACTTATCATTAGCCTTATCCGCTGCCAACAGGTCCATTGCTGCATGACATCTATTTGCGTTAGCTTGTAGTATTTGTAGTTCTTCTACGTATGTTCCGCTGTTTCCTTCAGTGGCTTTCCGATAGTCTTTACTACACCTACTTTTCCTGGCGGCATGCGATTTTTTTTAGATAGGATAGTTGTGATATAAGTAGATAAATCAACAGATTGTTTCCCAAAATTAGATTATGGTCATAAAGATGGTTTTGTAAATGCTATCGGAAAGCCACTAAAGAGGACAGCGGAATATACGTAGAAGAGCTACAAAGACTACAAGCTAACGTAAACAGATGTCATACAGCAATGGACCTGTTGGCAGCGGATAAGGTCAATGATAAGTACGAGATAATGTAGACCTGAAACACAAGGTTTTTTTGAACACTTTATCGCTTGGCTTAGTGTTTTCAACTATTTTTCGAGTTCCTTCAACGTCTTATTCGGAAAAAAGTAGAACGCTATAAGACGCACTTTTGACGTTTTTATCGAGGCAAATTCCATCCCCTTGCTTTCGGCCTTGATGAGTAAATTTTGGTGATTTCAGATAGCAACGTCTTCGCTCATGTCCATAGGCGCTCTCTTATTTTTTGCTTAATTTTTGTTAGGCTTACTGATCAACATTATCTCACTGTGCTTGTAGATTCGTTAATCTACAAGCTAACGCAAACAGATGTCATGCAGCAATGAGCCTGTTGGCAGCGGATAAGGCTAATGATAAGTACGAAGTATTGTTGATAAGTGAGCCTTACAGAAATCGAGGCCGTTGCTATCTGGAAACGTTGCTATCTGGAATCACCAAAATTTACTCATCGAGGCCGAAATCAAGGGGGTGAGATTTGCCTGGATAGAAAAATCGAAAGTGCCTCTTATAGCGTTCTACTTTTTTCCAAATAAGACGCTAAAGAAACTCAAACAATAGTTGGAAACACTAAGCCAAGCAATAAGGTGTTCAAAAAAATCTGAAGTTTTAGGGAGAGACACAAATGCTAAGTCTACACTGTAGGGTTCAAATCAAACGGATAAAAAAGGAGAGTTTCAGAGTGGATCTGTCAACATGACCTCTCAGTTCCAGATATTGGTGAAAAGCTAATCTTTTTGCGGAAAAATGCTTGTTCAATAATAGCTGTTACGTTTAGCACTAGAAAAGTGTGCGTCAGTCACTGGAAAGTACTAGACAAAGAAACACATAGCGATCACTAACATATTGAATACATAATAGCAAATAGAAGCAGGACTGTACAGCAGAAAAAGCTATAAAAAACAAGAGCACAATTAAAGGAGTATCATATGAAAGGCAAGATAAATTGGAGAACCAATTCATAAAGAAATACAGAAAAAAAGCAAAGACAAAATCTGTAGTTTTGGCGAAAAAATTAACATATAAAATACAAAGCACACGTCAAAATATACTGATACAAAAAAGCTTTGAAAAGTGGAGCCCGGTCTATTGGTGGTCAGCGGAAAGGCAGATAAACGCAAAGTCTGTCTCGCGGTTAAATAAAAGGTGACAAGGACCAGAGCAAAGCAAAACTATGACTAAGCAGATCGGCTCCATCTTGAATATAAAGAAGCCAAAAAAACCCTTAAACAAAGCGATGAAAAAAAGCGAAAAAAGCGCGTGGGCTAAGCTAATAGATTATGTTGAAACAGATCCGTGGGGTAAAGGCTATAAAATAGCAACAGACAAGTTGAAAAGAGCAAGACCGCTTACTGCAGAAGAACACGAGAAAGCAGTAAGGAAATTGTTTCTAATACATCCGAAAATTATATGGCAAAGTGTAGAAAAAAGATTAAAGAAATCATCCTTAACGAGCTACAGGAAGCAGCAAAACGGTTAAAAATGGAAAAAGCTGTTGGACCTGACGGTGCCTCGGCGGAAGCAGTAAAGGCACTAGTGGCACAAGAACCGGGATTGATCTTAGAAGTTATCAATTGAACGTACAAAGCAGTCATATTTCTTGTAGAATATAACGTCGGTAGACTAGTGCTGATAACTAAAAAGGGGGGAGATGACGAAAACAGGAAGTTTAGACCTATCTGCTTGTTAAACTCTCTAGGAAAACCGATGGAACAAGAAATAACCGAAAAACAGCCAAAGGAATTAGACGAAAAGGCTGTTTTATCTGAAAACAAGTACGGGTTTAGAAAAAGAAAATTAACCATAGATGCAATAGAAGAATTTCTTTAATTTGCAAAATTAGCGTTCTAGTAACGCTTGATGTAGAGATGGCTTTTTACTCAGCACCGTGGGATAAAATCCTAGATGCTGTTAGAAAGCGTGGCATCAACGCTGGTCTAATAAATATTTTGCAAAGCTATTTGCAAAATAGATACTTGCTAAGCTGAGAAAACCAAGCTTTGGAATATTCTTTACAATGATCTGTTGGCTATGGAAATATCGGCAGGTTTAATGCTGATTGGATTTGCAGACGATCTTGCTGTGGTTGGTATGGCTCGGAGCAAATATAAACTTTGTACAAACATAAACTGCATTTTACAGAATATAGAGAATTGGATGACAAAGGTTGGGCTAAAGTTGGCTAAGCTAAAACAGAGGCTGTTATGCTGGTGGGTCAAAGAAGATACGGATACATCGAATTTAGGCTAGGAGAAGAAGTAATAGTGCCTGAAGAACAAATTAAGTATCTGGGAGTGTGGCTTGACACAAAGATGACCTTTAAATATCACTTAGAAAAAAGTGCGTCTGGAGCGAAAAAACTAGCTGGACTAATTGCCAACATACAGCCAAATGCGAGAAGAGCAGGGCAACGGACCAGACAGCTTATTGCGTCAGTAGTAAACAGTAAGGTGCTGTATGCGGCCTCAGTGTAGACGCAAGCACCAAAGATTTAACTGTAATTGTGGAAAAACACAAAAAAAATTTTTGTTAAGGGTAATTTGTGCGTATAGAACGGTGTCAACCGCAGCTCTACAAGTGCTGGCTAGAGAGTTTTCAATTAACTTACAGGCTTCTAAACAGATGCAACGTCGACAAAATATTATAGACAGAAAAGCTACAAAAAAGAGAAGCTTTGCAGTGTGGCAATCTAGATGGGATAGCTGTGATAAAGGCAGATGGACCAACAGATGGTTTTCCAAAATTAGAATATGGTCAGAAAGAAAACACGGCGAGCTAGAATATCATCTTACTGTCTACCACTGACGCAATTAGTTTTCTGGTTCGTTGCCCTGCTCTTCTCGTATTTGGCATTATGTTGGTAATAATTCGCAGCTTAAGAGCAATAATAGCGCAACAAAATAAGCGCATCAAAAAACTGGAAGACCAGGTGAAAAAGCTTAAACACCAGACAATTCTTAGAAGGTGCAAAAGACAAGAAGTGATGAACACCATTGCTAAGCCCTGCCAAACCTTTAAAGAAATTGAAGGAATTAAAGATGAGAAATGGGCAGAGAGTGCGTTTAAGACTACTAGCGTAGACCACACGGATCCGATTAAAATGACTGAAAAGCATGTTGTTTTTTTCGTCGAAGACAAGATGGTAGAAAGAATAAGAAGGAACATTAATATCCTAGGAAAGTTTCCGGAAGCAGAAAAATGCGAAAGCACTACATGCCCTGCAGGATGTGTGGTTACATTACACAATGTACGCAGCTACCAATAAGTGATGAACACCATTGCTAAGCCCTGCCAAACCTTTAAAGAATTTGAAGGTATTAAAAATGAGAAATGAGCAGAGAGTGCATAATGCCAAATACGAGAAGAGCAGGGCAACGAACCAGAAAACTATTTGCGTCAGTGGTAGACAGTAAGATGCTGTATACGGCCCCAGTGTGAGCGCAAGCACTTAAGATTAAACGGTATGCAAAAATTGTGGAAAAAGCACACCGAAAAGCATTGTTACGAGTATTCCGTGCCTATAGAACGGTGTCAACAGAAGCCTTACAAGTGCTGGCTGGAAGGGTCTCAATTGACTTGCAGTCGTCTGAACAGATGCAGCGCCGATAGAATATTATAAACAGAAAAGCTATAGAAGAGAGAAGCCTTGCGGTGTGGCAGACTAGATAGGACAGCTGTGATAAAGGTAGATAGACCAACAGATTGCTTCCTAAAATTAGAATATGGTCAGAAAGAACGTTTAGTAGACATGGCTGCAGATAGGTCTAAATTTCTTGTTTTTGTCATCTCCTCCGTTTTTAGGTATAAGTCTACTGACCTTCCATTCTACAGGAAATATGCTTGCTTTGTACGTTCGGTTGCTAATTTACAAGATCGATCCCGGTTTTTGTGCCAGTAGTGCTTTTACTGCTCCCGCCAGAACACCGTCAAGTCTATTGCTTGTTTTTTATAACCGTTTTGCTGCTTTCTGTAGCTCGCTTAGGGTAATTTTTTCGATGTTTTAATCTATACTTTGCCATATGATTTCCGGCTTTATTGAAAACAATTTTTTCACTGCTTTCTCGTGTTTTTTTGAAGTAACAGGTCTTGCTCATTTAACTAACCAGTTGCTATTCTGTGCATCTTCTCTAACATTATCTATTAGTGTAGCCCACGCGCTGTTCTTGTTTTTGTCATAGTTTTGCTTTGCTCTGGTCCTTGTCACCTTTTATTTAACCGCGAGACAGACTTTGCGTTTATCTGCCTTTCCGCTGACCACAAATAGACCGGGCTCCACTTTTCAAAGCTTTTTTGTTTCAGTATATTTTGACGTGTGCTTTGTATTTCATATGTTAATTTTTTTGCCAAAACTACAGATTTTGTCTTCGCTTTTTTTCTGTATTTTTTTATGAACTGGTTCTCCAATTTATCTTGCCTTTCATAGCATTTTTTGCTGTACAGTCCTGCTACTATTTGCTATTATGTATTCGATATGTTAGTGATCGCTATGTGTTTCTTTGTCTAGTACTTTCCAGTGACTGACGCACACTTTTCCAGTGCTAAACGTAACAGCTTCTATTGAACAAGCATTTTTCCGCAAAGCAAAAAGATTGGCTTATTACCAATATCTGGAACTAAGACATCATGTTGACAGATCCACTCTGAAACTCTCCTTTTTTATCCGTTTGATTTGAACCCTACAGTGTAGACTTAGCATTTATGTCTTTCCCTAAAACTTCAGGTTTTTTTGAACACCTTATTGCTTGGCTTAGTGTTTCCAACTATTCTTTGAGTTTCTTTAGCGTCTTATTTAGAAAAAAGTAGAACGTTATAAGAGGCACTTTTGATTTTTCTATCCAGGCAAATCTCACCCCCTTGCTTTCGTCCTCGATGAGTAAATTTTGGTGATTCCAGATAGCAACGTTTTTGCTCCCTCATTTTTTGCTCGATTACTGTAAGGCTCACTTATCAACAATACCTCGTTCTTATCATTAGCCTTATCCGCTGCCAACAGGTCCATTGCTGCATAACATCTGTTTGCGTTAGCTTGTAGTATTCGTAGTTCTTCTACGTATGTTCCGCTGTTTCCTTCAGTGGCTTTCCGATAGCCTTCACTACACCTACTTCTCCTGGCGGCATGCGATTTTTTTTAGATGGGATAGCTGTGATAAAGGTAGATGAACCAACAGATTGTTTTCCAAAATTAGAATATGGTCATAAAGAAGGTGTTGTAAAAGCTATCGGAAAGCCACTAAAGAGGACAGCGGAATATACGTGGAAGAGCTACAAATACTACAAGCTAATAGATGTCATACAGCAATGGACCTGTTGGCAGCGGATAAGGTCAATGATAAGTACGAGATAATGTTGATCAGTAAGCGTAACAAAAATTAAGCAAAAAATAAGAGAGCGCTTATGGACATGAGCGAAGACGTTGCTATCTGAAATCACTAAAATTTACTCATCAAGGCCGAAAGCAAGGGGGTGGAATTTGCCTCGATAAAAACGTCAAAAGTGCGTCTTATAGCGTTCTACTTTTTTTTAATTAGACGTTGAAGGAACTCGAAAAATAGTTGAAAACACTAAACCAAGCGAGAAAGTGTTCAAAAAACCTTGTGTTTCGGGTGGGGACATAAATGCTAAGTCTAAGCCGTGGGGCTCAAATCTAACCGATTAAAAAAGGAGAGCTAGTTTCAGAGTGGATCTGTCAACATGACCTCTCAGTTTCAGAAATTAGTGATAAACCAACCCTTTTACGGAAAAATGCTTGTTCAATAATAGATGTTACGTTTAGCACTAGAAAAGTGTGCATCAGTCACATGAAAGTACTAGACAAAGAAACACATAGCGATCACCAACATATCGAATACATAATAGCAAATAGTAGCAGGACTGTACAGCAAAAAGATGCTATAAAAAACAAGAGCGCAATTAAAGGGGTATCATAAATATGGCAAGATTAATTGTAGAACAAATTTAAGGAAAAATACAGATAAAAAGCGAAAACAAATTCTGTAGTTTTGACAAAAGGAATAACATATGAAATACAAAGCACATGTCAAAATATACTAAAACAAAAAAGTTTTGAAAAGTGGAGCCCGGTCTATTGGTGGTCAACGGAAATAGCAAATAAACGCAGAGTTTGTCACGCAGCTAAAAGAAAGGTGACAAGGGTTTGAGCAGAGCAAAACTATGATAAAGCAGATCGGCTCCATCTTGAATATAAAGAAGCCAAAAGAAGCCTTAACAAAGCGATAAAAAAAGCTAAAAAAGCACGTGGACTAAACTACTAGATGATGTTAAAGAAGATCCGTATGGTAAAGGCTATAAAATAGCAACTGGTAAGTTAAAAAGAGCAAGACCTGTTACTGCAGAAGAACACGAGAAAACAGTAAGAAAATTGTTTCCAATAAAGCCGTAAATTATATGGCAAAGTATAGATAAAAACATCGAAGAAATCACCTTAAACAAGCTACAGGAAGCAGCAAAAAGGTTTAAAACAAAAAAAGCAGCTGGACCTGACGGTGTCTCGGCGGAAGCAGTAAAGGCACTAGTAGAACAAGAAAACACGAGAAAACAGTAAGAAAAATGTTTCCAATAAAGCCGTAAATTATATGGCAAAGTATAGATAAAAACATCGAAGAAATCACACTAAACGAGCTACAGGAAGCAGCAAAACGGTTAAAAACAATAAAAGCAGTTGGACCTGACGGTGTCTCGGCGGAAACAGTAAAAGCAACAGTGGCACAAAAACCGGAAAGATGGAGCTGATCTGCTTCATCATAGTTTTGCTTTGCTCTAGCCCTTGTCACTTTTCTTTTAACCGCGTGACAGACTTTGCGATTGTCTGCTATTTCCGCTGACCACCAATAGACCGGGCTCCCCTTTCCAAAGTTTTTTTGTTTTAGTATATTTTAACATGTGCTTTGTATTTCATATGTTAATTCTTTTGCCAAAACTACAGATTTTGTCTTCGCTTTTTTTCTGTATTTTGCCATAAATTTGTTCTCCAATTCGTCTTGCATATATATGATACACTTTTAATTGCGCTTTTGTTTTTCTAACATCTTTTTGCTGTACAGTCCTGCTACTATTTGCTTTTATGTATTCGATATGTTAGTGATCGCTATGTGTTTCTTTGTCTAGTACTTTCTAGTGACTAACGCTCACTTTTCTAGACCTGACCTGATCTGACCTGACCCGACCCGACCTGACCTGACCTGACTTGACCTGACCTGACTTGACCTGACCTAACCTGACCTGACTTGACCTAACCTTACCTAACTTTTTTTTTGAGAAGAACTCAACCTTGAGTTATTTACTTATTTCTTTTTCTTTTATTCGGCTCCTTCTGCTGTTATTTCATTCTTTTCTAGAGCTCTTTCGTCTTTTTCTTTCTAGACCATTATATTTCTAACCATTGCTGTTGCACTTTACCACGTCTTCTGTGTTAAACATTATTAAAGATGAGAAATAGGCAGAGAGTGCGTTTAAGATTACTAGCGTAGACCACACGGATCCGATTAAAATGACTGAAGAGCATGTTGCTTTTTTCGACGAAGACAAGATGGAAGAAAGAATAAGAAGGAACATTAATATCCTAGGAAAACTTGGGGAGGCAGAAGAATGCAAAAGCACTACATGCCCTGCAGGAAGTGTGGTTACATTACACCACGTACGCAGCTACGAAGTAAGCAAACAGACACAGTCCAAAGAAAAAATCTTAAAAATATTTTTGAATAACCGTAAAAGCGTTAGCCTTGAAGACATGTTTGCGATGATGCGTAAACATTTGAAAAAAATTGCACTGGAAAATATACAGAGAGCATAACGGCACCATCAGGCATTAGCGGAGAAGTTTTTTGAAAAATGGTTGAAACCAAATTCTATGGAATGGACGCTGTGATAAAGATACACATGCCGCCTTCTGCGATAGAAAAAAGAAAGACAGCCGAAAAAAGCGAGGCAATCTTTGTGCAAATAGAGAAGAAAACATACGCAGAAACTGTAATGTGTATCAAAGAAAAACGCTGAAAAGAAAACGTAGGGGAAAGAATAGAAAGTGTCAGAAAGGCAGTGGAAGGAGGTTTGCTTATCAACAATAAGAAGGGAGTATAGGGAAAAGAAACCCTACATAAAATCAAAGAGATGGCCTAGGAGAGAGAACTCCACCATTTGGGCGGAAAAGAAGAGAAAGTGGTCTTTGTTAGAAACATCGATGGAGTAACCACAGACGAAGAAATCAAAGAAGTTTTACACACTGTTAAAGACAGCTGTGTAAAAGCGCAGGATTTAACGCTTAAGCCAACATTTGGAGGAAACCATAATGCGATCATTGCAATTCCAAAAGAAGAAGCGGACCTGTTAACAGAGAAAAGAAAAATCAAAATAGGCCTTACCGAGTGTGAAGTCCAAGAAAGGAAAAAAAAGTGCAAAGGTGTTTCAAGTGCTGAGAATATAACACGGCATAAGAATGCAAAGGGCCTGATCGCACAAATAGCTGCTATAAGTGCCGGCAAATAGACCATAATAAAAACGTGTGTAAAGCAGAGCAACGTCAATGCGCCTTCCGCAAAAGATGGGGCACTTTGCAAGGATGAGAATATGTACAATATTTAAAGATGCGCTAAAAGAAGCGAAAAACGCATGCCGCCAGGAGAAGTAGGTGTTATAAAGGCTATTGGAAAGCCACTAAAAAAACAGCGGAACATACGTAGAAGAACTACAAATACTACAAGCGAACGCAAACAGATGTCATGCAGCAATGGATTTGTTGGCAGCGGATAAAGCTAATGATAAATACGAGGTATTGTTGATCAGTGAGCCTAACTGAAATAGAGCAAAAAATAAGGGAGCAAAATCGTTGCTATCTGGAATTACCAAAATTCACTCATCGATGCCAAAAGCAAGGGGGTAGGATTCGCCTGGATAGAAACGTCAAAAGTGCCTCTTATAGCGTTCTACTTTTTCCTGAATAAGACGTTGAAGGAAGTCGAAAAATAGTTGAAAAGCCAAGCGATAAGATGTTCAAAAAAACTTGAGGTTTGAGGAAGAGACATAAATGCTAAGTCTACACTGTAGGGTTTAAATCAAACGGATAAAAAAGGAGAGCTAATTTCAGAGTGAATCTGTCAACATGACTTCTCAGTTTCAGATATTGGTGATAAGCTAACCTTTTTGCGGAAAAATGCTTGTTCAATAATAGCTGTTACGTTTAGCACTAGAAAATTGTGCGTCAGTCACTGGAAGGTACTAGACAAAGAAACACATAGCGATCACTAACATATCGAATACATAATAGCAAATTGTAGCAGGACTGTACAGCAAAAAGATGCTATAAAAAACAAAAGCGCCATTAAAGAAGTATCATATGAATGACAAGATGAATTGGAGAGTAAATTTATGAAGAAATACAGAAAAAGAGCGAAGACAAAGTCTGTAGTTTTGGCGAAAAAATTAACATATGAAATACAAAGCACATGTCAAAATATACTAAAACAAAAAGCTTTAGAAAGTGGAGCCCGGTCTATTGGTCATCACCGGAAATAGCAGATAGACGCAAAGTCTGCCACGCGGTTAAAAGCAAGGTGACAAGGGCTAGAGCAAAGCAAAACTATGATGAAGCAGCCGGTTCTATCTTGAATATAAAGAAGCCAAAAGAAGCCTTAAAAAAGCGATAAAATAAGGAAAAAAAGCACGTGGACTAAACTAATAGATGATGTTAAAGAAGATCCGTATGGTAAAGGCTATTAAATAGCAACTGGTAAGTTAAAAAGAGCAAGACCTGTTACTGCAGAAGAACACGAGAAAACAGTAAGAAAATTGTTTCCAATAAAACCGTAAATTATATGGCAAAGTATAGATAAAAACATCGAAGAAATCACCTTAAACGAGCTACAGGAAGCAGCAAAACGGTTAAAAACAATAAAAGCAGTTGGACCTGACGGTGTCTCGGCGGAAGCAGTAAAAGCACCAGTGGCACAAAAACCGGAATTGATCTTAGCTGTGATAAAGGTAGATGAACCAACAGATTGCTTTCCAAAATTAGAATATGGTCAGAAAAAAAACACGGCAAGCTAGAATACCGCATGATGCAGGCGCTTAGTGAACATGGCTGCTTCTCGACCTAATTATTTAAGATAGGAAAAGCTACCACTGATAAATGTTGATACTGTAATAGCACAGATGACGCAGAGCATACGATTTTTTATTGCAAAAGATGGACCCAAAAAAAAATTAAGTTTTAAGAATTTACATCGGCTTGGCAGTCAGTGAAAAATTGGTGCAAAATAATGCCTAACACCAAGGAGACTTGGTAAAGTGCAACAGCAATGGTTAGAAATATAATGGTCTAGAAAGGAAAAAGCGAAAGAGCTCTAGAAAAGAATGAAATAACAGCAGAAGAAGCCGAATAAAAAAAAAGAAAATAAGTAGATAACTAAAGGTTAAGTCCTTCTCAAACCACAAGGTTACTCTCTTTTGTAGCTTTCCTGTCGATAATATTTTGTCGGTGTTGCATCTGTTTAGAGGCATGCAAGTCAATTGAAAATTTTCCAGCCAGCACTCGTAAAGCTTCTGTTGACACCGTTCTATACGCACGAATTACTCTTAACAATATTTTTCTTTGGGTTTTTCCACAATTTTTGCATACAGTTAAATCTTTGGTGCTTGCGCTCAGACTGGGGCCGCATACAGCATCTTACTGTTTACCACTGACGCAATAAGCTGTCTGGTCCGTTGCCCTGTTCTTCTCGCATTTGGCTGTATGTTGGCAGTTAGTCCAGCTAGTTTTTCCGCTTCAAACGCACTTTTTTCTAAGTGATATTAAAAGATCATCTTTGTGTCAAGCCCAAACTCTCAGATACTTAATTTGTTCTTTAGGCACTATTACTTCTTCTCCTAGCCTAAATTCAATATATCCGTATCTTCTTTGACCCACCAGCATTACAGACTAGGTTTTTACCTTAGCCAGCTTTAGCCCGACCTTTGTCATTCAAAATTTATTAAAAATATAAATTAAACCTTAAAAAAGTATTAAAAATCCTTAAAACTATTTTTAAAGACTTTTAAATATTTTTAAATTGATAATTATTGAAAATAATTCAAATTTTGTGTTGAAAATTTTTTAAATCATTCCAAAGCATTTAAATAATCTTTTCAAATTGATAATTATTGAAAATAGTTCAAATTTTGTGTTGAAATATTTTTAAATCATTCCAAAGCATTTAAATAATCTTTTCAAGCACTTTTAAGTGATTTATTTGAACTTTTAAAATTTTTTTAACGTAAAATTGAATTTTTTAAATTAAATATAGAAAGTTTAATGAAATTTTTTAAAACTTCTCAAAAAATGTTTAAAAAAATTTGAAAATCTTTTAAAAGCTAATAAAAGTATAAATTAAACCTTAAAAAATTATTAAAAATGCTTAAAACTATTTTTAAAGACGTTTAACAATTTTTAAATTGATAGTTATTAAAAATAATTCAAATCTTGTGTTAAAAATTTTTTAAATCATTTCAAAGCATCTAAATAATCTTTTTAAGCACTTTTAAGTACATTATTTGTACTTTCAAAATTTTTTAAACGTATTATTAAATTTTAAAAATTAAATATAAAAAGTCTAATAAAATTTTTTAAAACTTATTAAAAAATGTTTAAAAAAATTTGAAAAGCTTTTAAAACTTAATAAAATTATAAATTAAACCTTAACAAATTAATAAAAATGCTTAAAACTTTTTTTAAAGACGTTTAATTATTTTTAAAATGATAAATACTAAAAATAATTCAAATCTTGTGTTGAAAGTTTTTTAAATCATTTCAAAGCATTTAAATAATCTTTTCAAGCACTTTTAAGTAATTCATTTGTACTTTTAAAGTTTTTTAAACGAATTAATAAATTTTAAAAATTAAATATAAATAGTTTATTAAAAATTTTTTAAAGTTATTGAAAATTTCTTAAAAAAATCTAAAAAGCTTTTAAAACTTATTAAAATTATAAATTAAACATTTAAAAATTAATAAAAATGCTTAAAACTTTTTTTAAAGACGTTTAAATATTTTTAAATTGATAATTATTAAAAATAATTCAAATCTTGTGTTAAAAATTTTTTAAAAAGCATTTAAATAATCTTTTCAAGCACTTTTAAGTAATTCATTTGTACTTTTGAAATTTTTTAAACGAATTATTAAATTTTAAAGATTAAATATTAATAGTTCAATAAAAAATTTTTAAAGTTATTAAAAATTTTTTAAAAAAATCTAAAAAGCTTTTAATTTAAAACTTATTAAAATTTTGAATTAAACATTTAAAAATTATTAAAATTGCTTGAAACTTTTTTTAAAGACGTTTAAATATTTTTAAATTGATAATTATTAAAAATAATCCAAATCTTGTGTTAAAAAATTTTTAAATCATTCCAAAGCATTTAAATAATTTTTTCAAGCACTTTTAAGTATTTTATTTAAACTTTTAAAATTTTTTGAACGTATTATTGAGTTTTAAAAATTAAATAAAAAAGTTTAATGAAAATTTTTAAAAGTTATTGAAAAATTCTTAAAAAATTTAAAATTCTTTTAAAATTTATTAAAAATATAAATTAAACCTTAAAAAAGTATTAAAAATCCTTAAAACTATTTTTAAAGACTTTTAAATATTTTTAAATTGATAATTATTGAAAATAATTCAAATTTTGTGTTGAAAATTTTTTAAATTATTCCAAAGCATTTAAATAATCTTTTTTAAAATTATTGAATTTTAAAAATTAAATAAAAAAGTTTAATGAAAATTTTTAAAAGTTATTGAAAAATTCTTAAAAAAAATTAAATTGCTTTTAAAATTTATTAAAAATATAAATTAAACCTTAAAAATGTATTGAAAATCCTTAAAACTATTTTTAAAGACGTTTAAATATTTTTAAATTGATAATTATTGAAAATAATTCAAATTTTGTGTTGAAAATTTTTTAAATCATTCCAAAGCATTTAAATAATCTTTTCAAGCACTTTTAAGTAATTCATTTGTACTTTTAAAATTTTTTAAACAAATTTTTAAATTTTAAAAATTAAATATTAATAGTTTAATAAAATTTTTTGAAAGTAATTAAAATTTTTTTAAAAAATTTAAAAAAATTTTAAAACTTATTAAAATTATAAATTAAACCTTAAAAAATTATTAAAAATGCTTAAAACTATTTTTAAAGACGTTTAAATATTTTTAAATTGATAATTATTAAAAATAATTCAAATCTTGTGTTAAAATTTTTTTAAATCATTCCAAAGCATTTAAATAATCTTTTCAAGCACTTTTAAGTAATTCATTTGTAGTTTTAAAATTTTTTAAACGAATTATTAAATTTTAAAAATTAAATATTAATAGTTCAATAAAAAATTTTTAAAGTTATTGAAAATTTTTTAAAAAAATCTAAAAAGCTTTTAAAACTTATTAAAATTATAAATTAAACATTTAAAAATTATTAAAATTGCTTGAAACTTTTTTTAAAGACGTTTAAATATTTTTAAATTGATAATTATTAAAAATAATCCAAATCTTGTGTTAAAAAATTTTTAAATCATTCCAAAGCATTTGAATAATTTTTTCAAGCACTTTTAAGTAATTTATTTAAACTTTTGAAATTTTTTGAACGTATTATTGAATTTTAAAAATTAAATAAAAAAGTTTAATGAAAATTTTTAAAAGTTATTGAAAAATTCTTAAAAAAATTTAAAATGCTTTTAAAATTTATTTAAAATATAAATTAAACCTTACAAAAGTATTAAAAATCCTTAAAACTATTTTTAAAGACGTTTAAAAATTTTTAAAATGATAATTATTAAAAATAATTCAAATCTTGTGTTAAAAAATTTTTAAATCATTCCAAAGCATTTATATAATCTTTTCAAGCTCTTTTAAGTAATTCATTTGTACTTTTAAAATTTTTTGAACGTATTATTGAATTTTAAATATTAAATAAAAAAGTTTAATGAAAATTTTTGAAAGTTATTGAAAAATTTTTAAAAAAAATTAAAATGCTTTTAAAATTTATTAAAAATATAAATTAAACCTTAAAAAAGTATTAAAAATCCTTAAAACTATTTTTAAAGACTTTTAAATATTTTTAAATTGATAATTATTGAAAATAATTCAAATTTTGTATAAAAAACTTTTTAAATCATTCCAAAGCATTTAAATAATCTTTTTAAGCACTTTTGCGTAATTCATTTCTACTTTTAAAATTTTTTAAACGTATTATTGAATTTTAAAAATTAAAAATAAAAAGTTTAATAAAATTTTTTAAAAGATATTGGAAAATTTTATTTTCTAAAATCTTTTTCTAAAAAGAAATTATATTAAAACGGTTAGAGCTCGCTTAGGAGAATTTCTTCTATAATTTTATCTATACTTGGCCATTTGATTTCCGGCTTTATTGAAAACAGTTTGTTTATTGCTTTTTCGGGTTCTTTTGCAGTAACAGGTCTTGCTTATTTTTTTTTTTTTTTTTATATATAGCTGTCATTGCGAGGAACAAAGACAACTAAAGGAGGAGAATCCTTTATGGACTGTGGCAGGTTAGGAGATGCCAGAAGAGTGTGTGGGACTCACCTGAGCCTGGTATACCCACTAAACCCCCCCTTACCAAACTCTCGACAGGGATGCATCCCCAATTAAAGAGAGTTGAAGCAGAATAGAAAAAATAAAAAAGAGGGATGCATAAAAATTACTGAAAACGCAAGAGAAAGAAAGAAAACAAAAGGTAAAATGAAAAAAGAAAAGAAAAGGTTTTCGGCTACCTAAAATGAATAGAAGTCAAATCTACTTTATTTAAACTGCTAAAGGCATTGGCGAAAAAGTCAAAATTTGCCAAGTTTACTATGCGGCCCATTTTGTGCAATGGCGAGAAATGCAATAAATTGCTTTTAGCCTTGTTCAGATACAACACATCATACGTTCTAGCAGAGAGCCGAGGACAGTGAAAGCTAAGCATTTGAAGTATATTCGGGCAATTGATTTCGAAATTA
The DNA here is from genome assembly GCA_947359425.1 of Lagria hirta. NCBI lineage: Eukaryota > Metazoa > Arthropoda > Insecta > Coleoptera > Tenebrionidae > Lagria > Lagria hirta. Next base: position 29,295,139 of record OX375794.1, read on the forward strand.
ACTATTTTAAAAAACAATTTTAAGTAAGCAATTTTAGCACGGTCGTCAAGGCTAAGAAAATCAAAGTCCAGCAGCAGTTGCTTTTGGGGATACCCCCTTGGAAGATAAACACCATTGCGACAAAGATACAGATATTTTAAAAAACGTCGTTGTACACATTCCAGAGCATTTATATGTATACGGTAGAACGGTTTCCAAATAGTTATAGCATATTCAATTTTAGAACGGACAAGAGCAAAATAGATAAGCTTGATAGCAAGTTGGCTGTTCAAGTCGCGAGAGTTCCGCAAGACAAATCCAAGCATTTTGAATGAACTGGACACTACATTGTCAACGTGTTTTACAAACGTCAGTTTGTCATCGAAGGTTACTCCCAAGTCTTTGATAGTGCTTACTCTGTTGAGAACCTGGTTGTTTACACAATAATTAAAGATGAATTTATTAACCTTCCTAGTAAAAGACATAACCGAACATTTTTTAACATTAAGAGCTAATTTGTTTGTAAAACACCATCTAATGACTGCATTTAAAGAATCTTGTAGTTGTTGGCAGTCGCTGATTGAATTGATAGGTAAAAATATTTTTAAGTCATCAGCATACAACAAAGCAGAACAAGACAATTCAGATATCAGATCATTGACGTATATGTTAAAAAACAACGGCCCCAAAACAGATCCTTGAGGAACGCCGGAACGAATATCAAATTTTGAAGAACAATATCCAAAACAATCTACAAAAAAAACGCGACCTGTCATATAATCAGCAAAAAGTTTAACGATATTTATGTTAAGACCAAGTTTGAGTAGTTTATTACACAATATGGCATGATCCAAGCGATCAAAAGCTTTTGCCATGTCTGTATAAATGACGTCAACCTGCACGCCACTGTCCATTTGTATACACAGGTTTTGAGTCATAACAAATAAATTCGTCACTGTTGAACGTCCCGAGAGGAAACCATGCTGGCAATCAGTGAAAAAATTGCGCAATTATTTTCACCAGTTATTTACTAACCAGTTGCTATTCTGTGGATCTTCTTTAACATTATCTACTAGTTTAGCTCACGCGCTTTTCTTGTTTTTATAACGCTTTGTTAAGGGTTTTTTTGGCTTCTTTATATTCAAAATGGAGCTGATCTGCTTCATCATAGTTTTGCTTTGCTCTAGCCCTTGTCACCTTTCTTTTAACCGCGTGACAGACTTTGCGATTGTCTGCTATTTCCGCTGACCACCAATAGACCGGGCTCCCTTTTCCAAAGTTTTTTTGTTCCAGTATATTTTAACATGTGCTTTGTATTTCATATGTTAATTCTTTTGCCAAAACTACAGATTTTGTCTTCGCTTTTTTTCTGTATTTTGCCTTAAATTTGTTCTCCAATTCATCTTGCATATATATGATACCCTTTTAATTGCGCTTTTGTTTTTCTAACATCTTTTTGCTGTACAGTCCTGCTACTATTTGCTTTTATGTATTCGATATGTTAGTGATCGCTATGTGTTTCTTTGTCTAGTACTTTCTAGTGACTAACGCTTACTTTTCTAGACCTTTTTTTTTTTTTTTTGACGGAGAGAAAATGCGTTACGCACCCCCGGGGAAAAGGATGTTCGTCCCCGGGGAGTGTGGGACTCCTGTTTTTCCAGTATATACCCACTAAAAACTCTCCGTGCTCCCCACTGTTATTGGTTCTAATGAGCAGCAACACTTCCATGTCTATTACGAAGGAAACGTGGGCCAGACTTGGTAGCCCTTTTCATCCACGTTTCCTCCTAGCTTTTTCACTATGTCGCCCATCATCCGTTTGTGACTCTGTCTTCCTCTTCCTTTCTCCTCATAATTTCTACCACAGCATCAAAAATGTAGTCCCATGTTGTCTTGTTCTGGGTCATTCTTTCTATAATCCGATCTACCGGTGGGATATCCTCTTCCAATTTGTTAATGAGCTCTTCTCTTTCTGACCGCCACCTGCGGCATTCGTATAAAACATGCTTTGGTGAGTCTACTATCCCACACTCCTGGCATCTGTCCGTCTCTGTCTTCCCGATTCGTTTTGTATAGCTCCAAAAAGAGCCATGCCCTGTGAGGAATTGGGTAAAGTAGTAATTTGTTTTTCTGTGTTCACATTCCACCCAAGGTTCTATTCTCCCTATGAGCGTGCGTGTCCACTTTTCTTGTTTTTCCCATTCTTTTTGCCAGGCTGTTAGCGTCTTTTTTCTGGCCTGCCTTCTAACTCCGGGAAGGGCAGAATTCGCTTGGACATTTTGGAGAAATCTCCTTTCTTTAGCCATCAGTTTAATAGGTGGTGTGGCTGCTATTACCTGCGCAGCAGTTGCGGAAACAGTTCTGTACGCTGACACCACTCTCAGCAGTACTTTTCGTTGCTGCGATGTCAAGGCGTTTTCGTGGATTTTTGCATTCATTGCTCCCAACCATATCGAGGCGGCGTACAGCATTGTGCTGTGCGCAGCACCTGACAGCACTAATCTCTTACTATACCCCGCCCCGCCCACGTTTGGAAGTATTTTTTGCAATGCCGCCGTCTGTTTAGCAGTCTTTTCACAGACGTATTTTACGTGCGGTCCAAAATTTAGATTTTGACTGATCATTATTCCTAGGTATTTAACAGTTTTTTTTGGTGTTATCCTGTTCCCCTTATCTGCGTCCACTATGAAATCTATGCTTTGGCGTTGCCTCCCTCCTTTCAACACGCATATCTCAGTTTTTTCGGCAGCCATCTCTAACTTCTTGCTACGGAGCCATTTGTTCACTCTTTTTAGCGTGTTTTCAACCCTGCCTTGTAGCTCGGGCGCCGACTTTGCGCCCACAACAAACGCCAGATCATCGGCATATGCCACCGGGGCAACCCCCGCGGTGTATTCATTCTCCAAAATACCATTGTATAATAGATTCCATAGTGTTGGTCCCAATACCGACCCTTGGGGTACTCCGGCCGAACAATCATGTGTAAATCCTCCACCGACACTTATTCTTCTTTCTTGCAGGTATTTTCTTATAAGCAGCTGAAGGTATGGGCTTATTCCTCCTTCTGTCACGACCTCCGTAATTACCTGCCAGGATGCAGTGTTAAATGCGTTTTTTATATCTATTAATACCAGAGCGCACCATTTTTCCTGTGAAGCTTCTACCGCCGCCAGGACAGCGCGCACCGCCGTAATCGTCGACCTGCCTTTAACAAAACCATGTTGCCGGCTTGATATCAGTTTTCTTTCCTCGATCTCCCGCTCAAGCCTTCCAAGTATGATTCTCTCAAATAGCTTCCCTGTTATGTTAAGGAGGCAAATTGGTCTAAACGAAGACGACAGTGCTGGATCCCTTCCTGGTTTTGGTATCAAAACAACATTGGCTATCTTCCATTCTATCGGAAAGATCGCTTCTCGCATGTATTTATTGAACATTTGTAAAAACTGTTCTGATGACTTTTTCACCGCTTTTTTCAGAACTTCTGTCACTATTCCATCTGGCCCCGGTGCTTTGCGTGGTTTAATTCTTTCTAATGCTGCCATCAACTCATCTTTGTCTATCCCATATTCTTCATCAGACCAGTCAGTGTCCGGCTGCGCAGAGTACTCATTCTTTTGTGCAGGAAAGAGAGCTTTAACGTGTTTCACTTTTTCTCTTATAGAAAGCTTGGTTATCTGCTGTTTTTTGAGCTTCTTGCTCACTATCTTATAGCCAAGCCCCCATGGATCCTGGTCGAGCTCAACAAGTAGTTCTTTCCATTTTTCTTTTTTCTTTACTCTTATTGCTTTTTTCAGCAACTTCTTTGCCTCTTTGGCTTGTCTCTCTCTTTCAATAGTCTCCGCTTCACTGACTCTGCCGATTCCTTTATAGGCTCTTCTTCTTTTCTTAATGCAGTCTTTCTTCATCAAGTGTATTTCTTCTGTCCACCAATATATGTCTCCCTCCACTTGTTGGTGTTCCGTTCTAGCTTTTGCAGCTGCTCGAACCATCTGTTCGTACGCGTTTTCTCCGTTTCTTGCGCCTTTTTCAATTTCCTTTTCAAACCTCCCCATGTCCGTGGTATAGACTTTTCTCCTCTTATCGCGACTTCGCTCTCCATCGATAGTTATTTCAATATGAGCATGGTGGGTGAAAGGGTTATCGAAGCTCGCTTTCCAAGCTATACTCCGCAATCCTTCCCCGCCATAGGTAACATCTATATGTGAAACAGAGAAGCCCCTTTTAAAGGTCGGCGTCCCATCGTTTAAACACCGCAGATGATAATGTGCCGCCCATTCCTCCAATGTATCACCTCTTTTGTCTGTAGCTCTGGCTCCCCATGTAACGCTTTTGGCATTAAAATCTCCTAATAAGAGAATTTTACGGCTTTCTCGCCTTTCAAGCCCCGCAAGAGCATCTGTCAGAGTCCGTCTAAAAACCTCTACGCTAACATTTGGAGACACATATATTGCACATATCAATGTTCTTCCCACCCTCAGCCGAACATATCCATTTCCAGCTTTAACTTTTTCGATACTTGGAGATCCGCGGCAGACGCGAATAGCTACCCCTTTGTCTATAGAGGTTACCCAGTTGGGGTTATCTGAAATTTTTTTGTTTGGTTTTGACACCACAGCAAGGTCAAAGTCTTTCTGGCGCAGCGTCGCCTCTAGGATGTCATGCGCCGCTTTCGCGCGTCCTAGGTTTACTTGTATCACCTTCAACGCCATTTTAAAGAAATTAATTCTCCTTCTACTTTTACTTCTTGTGCCTGAACGAACAAAGACAGATAAATATTATTATATAAAAATGACATTAATTCGGACTCTTCACTATGATTAAATAGTTTGAGATAAATACTTGATGGACGTATAAATGAGCTCTGTGTATATAACACTGGCAAGTTAAAACAATTATTTGTATAAATAAAATCTATATATATAAAGTCTATAAATATATTACGTAGGAGTCTGTACAAAGTATCACAGTTTGTCGTAGCATTCATGATTATCACAGGTGAGCTTGTCTTTTTATCCTTGCTACCCGGTCAAGCTCCTCTCTAAATTTAGGGCACGCTAGCGTATTAGCTCGGTGACCCTCTTTTTTGCAGAGTGGGCAGTGCGACTCTGCGTCACATTCTTTGGCCAAGTGGCCGTCTTGGCCGCAATTTTTGCAGCTCTTGCTCCTGTCAGTTCCACTACATTTTTCTGCCACATGCCCGCTTTCCCAGCAGCGAAAGCAGGTGGGAACTTCTAGCCTCTCCCTGACTATGCATGATGCTAGCCCCACTCTGACTGTTTGAACAGCCAAGAGTTTTTCAGCGACTGCAGGAGCCATTATCAGCGTAGCAGCCCTTGTGCTACCTCGTTGCATTGGCCTAAGGTTTTTGACTTCTACTACATCCTTAGATATTCCCACCTCCTGCAAAGCAAGAATAATTTCCTCTTCAGTGGTTATCTCATCCATACCCTTTATATGTAGGGTTTTTTTTTTCTCTCCTGCCATTCTGGCTTTGCCTTTTCCTAGCTTAGTTCTCAGTAGTGCTAACATCGGAGCTGCACACCCTTTCCCCGAAACTACTATTTTTACCTGGCCTGTTCTGGTTTTTTCGACCGACTTAATAGCTTCTGCTTCCCTTGTACCACCTAGTTTTAAACGCAGGTCTTTTAACGTGTCTGCATATGTCTTTTCAACAGTATTCATAATAATAGCTTCATCTTTTCTTTTGTTGTCTCGTTTGTTTGTTTTCCTTCTCCCTGTGTGCCATACCACTTTATCGGCGCAGTCGTGGAGAACGCACTCCGCAATTTTGCGCGCTTGCTGTATTCCAGCTCCTATCCATGCTATATGCAACTGTTTTGGTTTCCTCTCCATAAACTGCTGCCGAATTTTCCTAGCCGTTTTGTAGATGGATATTGGTTCCCCCTCTTTTACGCCCATAAAGAGTAAGTATTTCTCTTCTTTCACCTCGATATTATCGAGTGTTATCTCTCCGCCAGACTTAAAAGATATCACTTGCCCATCCTTCAGTTTCCCTTCTTTTATGTATTTCCTAATAGCTGCCGAATGACATGTTATCCTCTCCACTAGTTTGCTGTCTTTATATTTGAACATGTCTCCAAAGACAACAGTGTCACCTTTGTGTTCCATGTCTATGATGGTCTCCTCCGTTTCTGCAAATAGGTATGTTTCTTTTGGCCAGTCCGATTCGACTATCTCCCTCAGATCTTCCTCGTCTACCATACTTGCCATTTTCATTCTTAAGTCTCTAGTCTTTAGCTCATTTTCCATTTCTTCAGAGCCAGCTGTCTGGGTTGACGCCTCCACTGTAATCTTACGCACGCTGGTTGCGTTATTTACAGGTACAGAGCCAACTGAGTTTCTTCGACTTTTGATATTTCTCAACTCTCTTTGTACCTCAACCATTTCTGTTGCGCAGAAGCCCAGGTCTTTAATTTTTTTCTGCAGAGCAGCATTTTCTTCTTTTAGTTTTCTGTTTTCTGTTTCCAGAAATCTATTTTCCTCGCAAAAAGAAATTTCTTCTTTGATACTTCTTTTTTGCACGCGTTTATTAATTTTGCATGCCTCTTGCATAGCTTCCTCTAATTCTAGCGCTAAATTTTTTATAACAGTATGGACATTTCTGTTATCTCGGCAGAACTTCCAAAGTTGGTCTGTTATTTCATTGGCCTTGTTTAGATATCCTTTTAGACGCCCCGACTGGGCTTCCTTAACGTCCTTTTTTCTCTGTGGAGTACTCTTGCTGATTCTTCTCCTTTTTTTTCTTTGTGTGTTTTCTTCAGCGTCTACTTCTTCCATACTTTCGGAGCTCAAAGTATACACCCGCGCTGTTCCATAGCTTAATTCCTCCCTTATGTTTTCATTTAACAAGCTTGAGAAAAAACTGTCTTCAGTTATGTCTAAGTCTTCTAAATACTGAGCATTTCTTTTAGCTCTTTCTTTTCTTTTGTTTTCTCCTCTCTCTTTTGAAGCATCTACTGGATTTGCGCCCTCCGGCATATTGCAATCCTCGAATACTTCTTCATCCTCAATCATGTCCGTGTGTAAAACCTCAGTCGTCGTAGTGCCAGTAGCAGTTTCCTCCTCCCCGACCTGGCATATCGGGCGAGTTGAGCAGTCTCCGGACGCTCTATCAGGGCCTACTCCTACACCCTGATTGGCGATAATCACCCTGTCTTTAGATTTATTTTCTTCCATCTTAATCAGGGTAATTCCCGCAATGGCGGTTCTTGCGCGGCAATGCGAGGCACACATCCGCTATGCTTGGGTTTTCTGTCAGGGTTTTCCTTCCCTCTGAATTGAGTATGTAAACCGGCCGCCCGCTCCGGGTCAGACGCCGACCAGACAGCCGCCCGCTCCGGGTCAGCCGCTGTCTGGGTTTGGCGAGAGTTTTTTGGTCCGCGATGGCTATTTGATTTCACCACTGCCACCCATATCTGGGAGGCTCTTCCCTATCCGCCACGCGGGGGACGCGCCCGATGGAGGAAACTCTCAAAACCCCTCACGGGTACTTTTCTAGACCTGACCTGACCTGAGCTGACCTGACCTGACTTGACCTGACCTGACCTGACCCGACCTGACCTGACCTGACCTGACCTGACCTGACCTGACCTGACCTGACCTGACCTGACCTGACCTGACCTGACCTGGCCTGACCTGACCTGACCTGACCTGACCTGACCTGACCTGACCTGACCTGACCTGACCTGACCTGACCTAACCTTACCTAACTTTTTTTTTTGAGAAGGACTCAACCTGGAGTTATTTACTTATTTTTTTTTTTATTTGGCTTCTTCTGCTGTTATTTCATTCTTTTCTAGAGCTCTTTCGTCTTTTTCTTTCTAGACTATTATATTTCTAACCATTGCTGTTGCACTTTACCACGTCTTCTGTGTTAAGCATTATTTTGCACCAATTTTTTACTGACTGCCAAACCGATGTAAATTCTTAAAACTTAATTCTTTTTTGCGTCCATCTATTGCAATAAAAAATTGTAAGCTCTGAGTCATCTGTGCTATTACAGTACCAACATTTATCAGTGGTTGCTTTTCCTATCTTAAATAAATAGGTCGAAAAGCAGCCATGTTCACTAAACGCCTGCATCATGTGGTATTCTAGCTCGCCGTGTTTCTTTTCTGACCATATTTGGTCAGAAAACAGCTAACATGTAATAGGGTTTACTGAGCACTGGCTTGCTGAGCATGACTTGCATCTAATTAATTTTCCAAACTACAAATTAGCATCATTTTTTACTCGGTCTGCGCATACTCACGGCGGGGTTTTAATTTTAGTTAAAGACGAGATCAATTTTAGAGCGAGAAAAGATATTGAATTATTGTCTAAAGAAATGGTATGCGAACTAGCTGCTATTGAAATTGTAGGTTCAAACTTGTTGATTGTGACGATCTATAGACCTCCCTCCGGTGACTTCATTGTGTTCCTGAACATATTAACCTTCCGTTAGGCGCGCGGGTTTTTGTAACGCGGTTCGTCGCGCTGTATCTCCCAGATACATGCATGTATTTGAAGCGTTATTTGCTCTAAATTTTTAGAGTACAAACTAAAAAAACACTTTGCAAGCAATATTCACTTACCGGGCTATTATTACACTAATAGTAGTAGTTGCAAGCGATTGTATTATATTTTTACAGAAATGCGACTTTGGTTGATGAAGGTGAAGTGTAAGGTCTAAAGAACATACTTACAAAACACTTTAAAACAAAACCATTAATATTCAGTATTTACACTTTGTCATTATTTTATTCAACACTAGTGCATCAATCAGATATACTACTATAATTAAAGCATTCGAAAAATTATCGACCTTCCTCCTCTGTGTTCAGACAATTTTCGCAAATAATTCTTGAATGTTGTCTCAAACATAGAGACATACCGCATTTTTGACAACGATAAACGCTGATTGAAGTTTTCTTGGTATGCTGATAACAAGGTTGACAACGTTGTCTTTTAGGTGCTCTAGACGTTCCTGGCTCAGGTTCTTCTTGGGGTTTATATTTCTGCAGCAAATTTTTAATTTCTTCAGGAAGACTTGTAGTGAACTCATTTTTGTTTGCAAGAAAAATTATCCTAGAGTTTACTCCCGCTACGTTCATAAGGTGATAAAAAATTACCATTGACCACCTTCTGGTTGACCTACTCACATTGTACGTAGCACAAAGTTTGTCTACAACATCCACGCCGGATTTTGTCTCGTTATAAAATAAAATAATTTCCGGTTTTTTTTCAGGTTCACTGGTAACTTCTTCTGAAGATATGTGCATACTCGAAAGCAACAAAACGCTTTTTCTTTTTTTGGAACGTACGAAACAAGGGTCTCATTTTTCGTATACCCGAAAATGGTACTAAAACATGGACGATTTTTTGGAGATACAAACGATGTTGGAAGCTCTCTTTTGTTTTTGCGTATTGTGCCTACGTACGATACTTTATTTTTTTCTAGTTCTCTCACTAGCTTCAAACTAGTAAACCAATTATCGGCTGTTATATTTTGACCAGATCCTAAAATAGGTTTGGAAAGCCGCATTACAATCGAGTCCGATGAATTAGACTGCTGAAAAGGTCCTTCAGGTTGTTGTCCACAGTATATCTCCATATTCGAGGTGTAGAACAGTTTAGAATCACTCAGACAATATATTTTTATGCCATATTTATTCGGTTTAGATGGAATATATTGCCTAAATGAGCATCTGCCGCGAAATCCTGGCAACATTTCATCAATTGTCACGTTTTGGCCTAGATGGTAATGCTTCTGACAGTTTTCGATAAAAACAGTAAAAAGTTCTCTTATTGCTGCTAATTTATCCACTTGACGTCGCATTTCTCTGGTATCTTTGATGTCAAATCTTATACATCTAATCAAAAATCTAAAACGTTTTTCCGACATTGTCATGCGAAAAATGTTTATTCCTAATCCGTCAGTGGCCCAGAAATCGCTGAGTCGTTGATGAGCTCCTCGAAATACACCTATCAGATACAGCAACCCCAAAAATGCTTTTATCTCGGTTTTGTTTGTAGACCGACTATCTCTCTCCCTTGTAAAACGTTCACGGACATTTTCGATGTGCTGATTAGTACATTGTACTAATAAATTAAAAACAAAGTCGTCAAAAAACAAATTCCAACAATCGACTTCAGTTTTGGTCTCTCTTGCATTCTGCCCTACTACACCAGGTAATTTCACTAAAATATTGTGAGGACGTCTTTTTGATGATTTAGGCGGTTCTTTCAGCCATTGTGTGCCATCTTTGCCTAAAAATTCTTTCATACAAACAACAAATAAATCGAAGCTTTGGTGTACTTACCAGAAAAATAATAATCATCTACTTCCGGTTCTTCACTTTCCCCTTCATTATAACTAATTTCATGATCAGTATTTGAATCCACTGACCTGGTTTCAACTTGATCATCTGAATCTGATTCATCAGATTCATAAAAATTTTCATCTGGAACCTCGACACTGACATCGTCCTCTTCAAAAATTAGCCGGTGTGCTTCTTCAATGTCTTCCGGTTTTGAAAAATTGAAGAATTTTTTTGTACTCATTTTCAAGAATAAAAAAACACTTTAAAACTAATATTTTCTTCAGGAAACGTCTTGAAAGCACAAAGTTGCCGAAAAGATTGACCACTCAGAATTGTAACGTGGCTAGTCGCGCTGTATACAGCAGGTACACGACCGACGCCATCAGGGTTTTACTACAATTATAACAAAACAAACAGATGTTAGGGTTTATCGTTCTAGGTAATAATTTAAGACATATTAAGCTAGGAATACTCTGCTTCTAAGAATTCTAGCATTGGGCGTTTTCTAGATAATTGCAAATAACCAAAGCATGTATCTGCTAGATACACGCGCGACTAACGAAGGGTTTTAAATGAACTTTTTATAAAATGTAATATTGACAAGAAACAGCTGATATTGATGGGTGATTACAATGTAAATTTCAATTCAACCGACGTTAAAATGTCTAAGTTAACGGATCTTATATCTTCTTTTGGGTTAGTGATTACTATCCACGAAAACACCCGTTTTAACAATTGCTTGGACAACATTTTAACAAATACTTGCTATGATTATGACACAAGAGTTGTGGAGACTCACCTTGCTGACCATAAAGGTATTGAAATAAATCTAAATGTTAATGTACAATATAATATAGTCAAATGTTTTTATAGATCTTACTCATCGGAAGATTTCTATAAATTTTATTAACTCTAAACATACAAGTGTGCACTATAAATGTGAAAAGTTCCTTAAAATTTCAACAAACGAAATTAAAAATTGTTTTCCCTTAAAAGAAAAACTTGTTTCAAAAATCAAAAAATTAAAATGGTTTAGTAAGGATCTTATTGATATGAGAGACAAATTAAACTTTTTGAAATCTGCAGTAGACCAGTATCCAACATTGAATAATAAAATTACTTATAAAAAATTTAAAATCAAGTATAGAAAAATGATCAATGAACACAGAACAAAGTTTAATGATAAGTATATACGAAACGCTGACAACCTAGCTAAAAGTTGTTGGAAAATAATCAATGTTTGCAGAAATAAAAAATCACAGAATGATAATACCTCACACTTAAGTGCAAAAGAAATAAATGATTTTTTTACAAATGCTGCATTTAACATTGTAAAATGTATTCCAAATGTAAATATTGATCCTTTAAAAAATGTACCAAATGTTCATTCAGGAAACCAATTTGAATTTGCAGAAATCAGTTTTAATGATCTAAGAGATGTAATCGACAGTTTAAAAAACAATAATAGCAATGATATTTACGAAATAAACACTACGTTTGTTAAGCGTATAAAAAATCTTATAATAGTGCCTTTTACTAAAATTATAAATCTTATTATAGCAAGTGGGACTTACCCAAACAGTTTTAAAGTATCTAAAGTAATTTCAATTCATAAAAAAGGTGATGTAAATGACACAAACAATTATCGACCTATATCTTTAATTCCAACACTTTCTAAAATAATTGAAAAGGTCCTAAAAGCTCAACTATATAATTATCTAGAAACAAGCAATATACTCTCAAACTCACAGTTTGGTTTCCGAAACAATAGATCTACAACTTTAGCTTTAAACACAGCGCTCTTAAAAATTTCTGAAAATTTTGAGCTTGGAACTTATACTGGGCTTACTATGTGTGATCTTTCAAAAGCTTTTGATTGTGTCTCACATACTATTCTTCTAAATAAACTAAAAATCTACGGTCTTGGCACAACCACACTGAAATTATTAAGTTCTTACCTGGATGAAAGGAAACAAACAACCTACTATAAAAAAAATTATTCACAAACTTCCTTAGTAAGGTATGGCGTTCCACAGGGTTTGGTGTTAGGACCATTATTGTTTCTAGTCTATATAAATGATCTTCCACTCAAATTTTCAAACGACCGGATGATTCTTTTTGCGGACGACACAACTATTTTAAATACAAATAGTAATTTAGAAGATCTAAATAATGAAATGAATAATACACACTTTGCGGTTGAACAATGGTTTAAATCAAACAATCTTAGTTTAAATGCTAGCAAAACAGAAAGCATTATTTTTTCTCTGAATCATAAAACTACAATAAAAAAGTCTGTTAAACTTTTGGGAATTACTTTAGATTCAAAACTAACTTGGGAATCTCATATTGAAATACTAGCAGTCAAACTATCTAGAACTGCTAACTTACTGAAAAAAATTAGCAGCATTGTCTCCTTCTCAGTTGTCAAAATGGCATATTATGGTCTTTTTCAATCTGTTTTTACATATGCGATCTTGTGTTGGGGGCACAGTTGCCATTCGGAAAGATTATTTAAAATTCAAAGAAGAGTTGTAAGGTTCATTACTAATTTGGGATATAGAGATGATGTAAAATCTAAATTTACTCAAGAAAAAATTCTCACACTACCTTGCGTCTACATTTTTGAGTGTTTAAAATTTATGAAAAAAAATCTTGACTTGTATGAAAAAAACGGTGATATTCATCAATATCACACGAGAACAAAAGATGATATTTAAAGAATCTCAAAAAGTAGAAACTCAGGTAATTATTATGGACCAAGTTCCTTTAATAAATTACCCACTTCCATCCGAAAACTACCTTTTAACAAGTTTGAATCCTACATCAAAAACGCACTAATCGAGAAGACATATTACTCTATAAATGAGTTTTTAAATGACGATACTCCTTTTGAGTAAAATAGTTGCCAGTTTGGCTTTTAAATTTTGTATGTTATTGTGTTTTTTGTTTGTTTTATTTCATACATATGAATATATAACATATATAATATACAATGTACATATTGTAACAAGTGGTTTCTATGTTTATCTCTATGTTTTATTTAATTTATGTACTATATTTTATGTACTTTTGACTTGTGCAAACCTCTGTTGTAAAGCATGAATAAAGTTCTATTCTATTCTATTCTATTCATATTCTAATTTTAGAAAGCAATCTGTTGGTCCATCTACTTTTATCACACCTATCCCATCTAGATTACCACACCGCAAGGCTTCTCTCTTCTGTAGCTTTTCTGTCTATAATATATTGTCAGTGTTGCATCTGTTTAGAGGCCTGCAAGTCAAATAAAAACTTTCCAGCCAGCACTTGTAAAGCTTCTGTTGACACCGTTCTATACGCACAAATTACTCTTAACAATATTTTTTTTTGTGTTTTTCCACAATTTTTCCATACAGTTTAATTTTTAGTGCTTGCGCCCACACGGGAGCCGCATACAGCATCTTACTGTTTACCACTGACGCAATAAGCTGTCTGGTCCGTTGCCCTGCTCTTCTCGCATTTGGCTGTATGTAGGTAGTTAGTCTAGCTAGCTTTTCCGCTTTAGACGCACTTTTTTCTAAGTGATATTTAAAGATCATCTTTGTGTCAAGCCCACACTCTCAGATACATAATTTGTTCTTTAGGCACTATTACTTCTTCTCCTAGTCTAAATTCAATATATCCGTATCTTCTTTGACCCACCAGCATTACAGCCTCTGTTTTTACCTTAGCCAGCTTTAGCCTAACCTTTGTCATCTATTTTCTATATTCTGTAGTATGCCGTTTATATTTGTACAAAGTTCATCTTTGCTCCGAGCCGTACCAACCACAGCTAGATCGTCTGCAAATCCAATCAGCCTTAAACCTGCCAGTATTCCCACAGCCAACAGATCATTGTAAAGGAGCGTTAGTCACTAGAAAGTACTAGACAAAGAAACACATAGCGATCACTAACATATCGAATACATAAAAGCAAATAGTAGCAAGACTGTACAGCAAAAAGATGTTAGAAAAACAAAAGCGCAATTAAAAGGGTATCTTATATATGAGTAGATATAGAATGGGGGTGCAGTTGCTCCCCCCACCACTTTTACGTCATATGACATTGGACTTTGGACCTCACGCCACTTTGTCGGTAAGGTAGGGAGCTATCGGTTTTGATCCATGCTAAGTCTACCAGATGGCGCCACTATCGCGGTTGGGTCGGTAAGGTAGAGAGCTATCGGTTCTGATCCATGCTAAGTTTACCAGATGGCGCCATTTTGTCGGTAAGGTAGGGAGCTATCGGTTCTGATCCATGCTAATGTCGGTAAGGTAGGCCACTATCGGTTATCTATAGCACCAAAACTATAGAGCTGCTTAGTTGTGACGTCACTAGCAATATGGCTGCATAGTTGTGACGTCATTAGCTGTAATAATTGTCAATAAAAATCACAAAATGGTTTATAGACATATTTAATAAGCTAATCTAGACAAACTAGCACCTATAATCTTCTAAAAAACTGTCAACATATTTAAGTTTAAAAACCAAAAGTATAGAGCTGCTTAGTTGTGACGTCACCAGCTGTGAAAATTCTTGATCCATGCTAAGTTTAGTTTTGGCGCCACTATCGCTTAATATTTTAGTATAGAATTAGATTTAATTAGGAATGGAGCAGTATCAATGTTTTCCTAAAGATAAAAAATGATCTAACCAAGTCTTGTTAGACGTCACAAGTCGCGAATCTGTAATTAGCAGGCCCCCAGCCCCACCAGCAGGTATTAGCGGACAGCCCCCTACCAGCAGGCCCCCAGCCCCCACCAGCAGGTATTAGCGGACAGCCCCCATCAGCAGGTATTAGCGGACAGCCCCCACCAACAGATCCCCAGCATCCCTCTAAAATTTTTTTATCTTTTAGGAAAAAGAATGTAGTTTCAGGAAGCAAGTAGAGTATCTTTTAGGAAAAAGGATGTAGTTTCAGGAAGCAAGTAGAGATAAAACAATGTGAAAAAAGTTCTGATAATTAAAACACTTTATCGTTTTTATAGTTTTTTATTAAATTCACATTTCATTAGAAAAATATATATTCTCTCATACAATAGCTTTGATTATTGTTATAAGTATTACATATTTGAAAGTACTAACTAAATATTCTAGATAAAATCTAACATTATATACTATACTATAAAAATACTCATTTATTCACAATATTAGATATTTTTCAAAAGTTCAAACAACATGTCAAAATTTTTTTGACGTTCGATATCATAATGTCCCCATGCTAATGTTTTATTTGAACCTTGTATTATGTAGCGTTTATCATCGACTGCTGACAATGCAACTTTATGACGCAATTCGGTGTATATGTCGTGCAAATAAGATTTAAATATTGACATACTACAATAGACTGATACGTTATTAATTATAACATTTTGATAATCTGCAATTTGTAGTGTGGTTTGTACAACGTGTTTACTTACACCTTTAGCTTTTTTATCAGTGTGGTCGTTCAAGTCAATACAATATGCTTTGGCACCAGTACCGTAAAATGCTTTAAGTGGAGCACCTGCATATTCGTCCTTCATTTTACCAACAACTGAAACATTTGGCTGTATTCCATGACTATTAAATTTTGAATAATTGGAAAAATCAAATCTATCACTATGTTGTTTTATATCTTCATAAATATTTTCAGTAAAGACTTCTAATATTAGAGAATCAGTATCCATGTATAAAAGAGAAATATTATTCCGATATTTAGGTTTAAGAAAATCGTAAAAAAATTCATACATGACAGTTTTTGCTAACTCTAAAATGCAAAAACCTACATAAACCGGTTTATCATACGTTACAAACACTTTATTCATTTCAATTGCTATCAAGTTTTCCGAAAAAATTGCAAAATTTTTAAAATTTGGTTTGGCAAGCCAGGTTTCTGCACCAAATTTACGAGTTTCTTTTGACCAATGAGTTGCAATTTTAATGCTAATATATTTATCAACATTCTCCATAGTTTGACCAAACACGCTGTTATTGTATAATTTTCGCAGATCTTTTTCAGATTTGGTTTTAGCTTCCGCGCGGTATTTTGAATTTAGGTCGATATATTTTTCAAGCCAAGGAGATTGTTTAAAAGTTAATATTCTATGAATTTTTTTTAATATTAATCCATGTTTTAAGCATTGCTGTAAAGTGATGTAATGTATGATATAATTTGATTTATTATTTAAATTTGGTATTAATTTGGGTAATTTTCCATTTGGCGGTACAATATTTTCTGGACAAAAAGGTAAATCGTTATGGTAATCATGTAATTCTTTGGGATAATCTAAATCTACTTCAAGTACATACCCGTCTTCTAAAGTATGAGATATTTCAAAAATTTTAAAAGTAGTTATTTCATTTTTATTCAACCATCTAAATTTACCAGTGGGTAAATATTGTTTCATTGCCCATCCGTATAAATTAGTAGCATCCAAATATAAAATATAAGATAAGGGATCTTTTGAATTATAATTATCTATCAAGGGGTTGTTTGCTTTACAAATTCGCTTAACACACGTACTAACACCACCTCAAATACCTTTTTTAAAAAAATGAATCATATCTATATCTGTTAAAAGTTCTAGTTCAACCTGTGTATATTTTAACAACGCATCCCAACTAAGCGATTTTATAGTAAGATATTGCGCAGGATCTAAACCATACGCGTTTAAAGAAGCTTCTCGAAAGTTTTCAAAAATATCGCAAAGTAATAAAACATCTGATTTTAAATAAATATCTGAATAATCACCCAACGTTTTACATTCAAAAGTTGACCACACTAATTGCGCGCGCTTATATGACTCATCTAAAATCTCTTCATTTTTAATTTTATCGAAGAAATCTTCTTTTTTTGGTAATTGTTGTAAATCTAGTTTATCCCAATCGTCTACAAATGAATACGGAAACACACCTTTTTGTCTAATTAAGCAAAATTGTTCGTCAAGTGGAAAATATTTATTGATTTCATTACATTAATATGCTTCTAAAGTATCAGCTAAAGTCTCTAAAGAAGATGATAAAAATCGATACGAATCTATAAAACGTAATTTGAACTTTTTTTTTACAATTTGTCCGTTTTTATTTGTGTATTCACCAACATCAAGGATTTTAGTTAGTGCAATATACTTTTCTTTAGTTTTTCCAATAACTTCAATATTTTCGCGATGAAGAGCTAACTGCTTTACAAATAAGTGCATGTCGTAATTTGTTAAATTATGGAAAAAAATTGGAAAAAAATTTGGAACTTTAAAATTTAAATTACATGCGTTATGGCTTGAGCCACGGAAAAAGCTAGTCGTATGCGAATGCTCTCGAACTTTAACATCGGTTTCAGTAAATTCTTTTTCACAAATGTGGCAAGATTTATCAAAATAAAATTTAGCTTCCTCTTCAGGTGAAAGAGGTCTCATTGGTTTTATAGGCTCTAAATATTTATGATACAATTCTATTGCATCAGTTTCTAAAGATGTTAAAAATTCTTGCACACAATTTTTACCTCTAAATGTTTTAAAAAAAGATAAGTCATCGTTAAAAGCACATTTTATATAGTATGCGCATGAGTAAGGTTCGTGCAAATGTGTTTTTACATGAAAACTTTCTGTATTTGATTTAGAATTTGGTTGACAAGTAGCTAAAGGCATAAGTAAACACTCAAAATCAGCATATGCAACAAATGGAACTTTATATTTTTTTTGAAAATTTTCAAATTGTAAAATATTTGATGAGATTAATTTACCGAATTTAGTTTTTCTCATCTCTGTACTAGGAATTTTTACAGCTACTGTAGTACAATCGTTTTCACAATGTCGTTCCAATATATCTTTAGTAGTAAAATATTGCAAACAACCATCACAAAAATGTTTTTTTCCGTTATGATTTGAAACTTGACTTGATACTAATTTCGATAAATCTTTAATAACACAATAATGCTGGTTGCCAGATTCATCATCATCAATCAATAATAAATTAATATGAACATTTTGTTTGAATTTTGAAAAATATAGCGGGCCAACTATTTCATTTCTTTTTTTGTTATTATGAAAAACAAGTTCTAAACCGTAAACATTAATCGAAATATTATTATTTTTTCCAAAAATTGCAATACTTTCTAATTTAACTGGAAAAACTATATCAGAAAAATTACACACTTGCGTAAAATGAGGGTATGACATTGGACTGTTTTCGGGACCATTTGGCTTGATTAGTGCTGCCACAATACTCCAACCAAAACACTTGTTGTCATTATTTTGAACATTTATAATGGCTTGTTTTCTACTGATGCATTCTGGTAGTTTTATGTATGATGATGCTCGAAGAGGACTATACTTATTTATATTTATTTCTAAATATAAAATATGTTTTAAAGCCCATCCTAAAATATGAAATCTGTAATAAGTGTTTTAAAAAATATGAAAAATTTCTTACCAGAGTCTTTTTCAGCAAATATTTTCATTTTATGCTGAATATCTTCTTTAAATGTCAACAAAATCTCATCTAGAGATGAACCAGGTGTGATTATTTGGTTTGGTGTTTGAAACGATTTGATGTCTGTCAATTTTTTAGATTCAATTGTGTATAAACCATGTAATTCCATATTAACTTTAAGAGTAATCATTTTGTCCAATTCTTTTTGAAGTAAGTCGAAGATTTTTTCCTTTTCATTTTCAAGAAAGTCCGAAATATTCACATATTCTTCTTCTGGAATTAAACGATAGGTCGCAATTCGTTTTTGGAATGCTGTAGCAACAGTAAAAATATTTTCAGCCAGGGGTGCAACACAGTTATTTTTATGGTGTCGACTTGATTGATGACTTTTTAACTGTTGACGATTGATAAAACAATCACATGGTTCACACTTGACCAAATCTGTAAAAGAATTATCAATATAGAGTAATTTTCTAATAATTTAAATTTTACCATTTGATTCTGACAATTTTTGTTTTTTGTTTGGAGTACATGAGTTGGCCATATGTCGATTTTTATTATACAATGTGGAGAACTGCTTACGACACCAATCGCAAGTAAAATTGTTCTGAAATAAAAATTATTTCAAATTATATAACTCATCTGCTTTATTTACATCTTAGATCATTTAAAAAAAATTAACTTACGTTTGACACTAAATGACTGGACATTATTACACTAAAAAAATTGCAAAAAAATAAAACTGCACCGTTAGAACACAAGTGAATAACAATAATTGCTGGATCACTAACAAAATGGAAGTGATTGCCATGTATCAAATTTTTTCTTTTTTATCTAAACCGGAGTAGGATCTAAGGTCATGGATGTTGCGGTTTTAGATAACAGTTTTTGTTTCACCAATGAGGCTTGTTCTTGTATTGCAACTAATATTAATTGAGAAAAACAATGATAATAGGTTAAAAGTTATCAAAGACAAGATTATTGGTATATGTTTTTCACCCTCCCTTGGGGCTTTGTACTCACTGTTAATAGTGTATGCTTATGAGAAGCTGTATGGGTTTCCTGACTTTGACTTAATAGCCAAAGAAATAATGCATTATAAAATTTACTATTTTAAATCAATATGAATACAGCTTTTATTTTCTATATTGTAAATTAGTAAAAAAAGGTAAAATAGTAAGATTTAAAGTTAGAAAATTGAGATTTTAAACATTTAAGATGTTTTAAAGTCAACCCTGAGATCTAAACCATCATAAATAATTGATTATTTAACATATTAATATTGTATAATAGTTAATTTGATACAGAAGTTCATGGTCAAGGTAGTCTAGGAAAAAAATGCAACAAGAGCACACTTTGTATTTTCCTATATCAGCAGCTCTTTATCTCACATGATGCTATTTTCGTTTTTAGACAAAATATTGGAAATATTTTATAGATTGCATATTAAGTATGCCTACATAAATATACATTTTTTATAAACTTTAATATTCTATAATAACCAATTTAATACAAAAGTTCATGGTCAAAGAGAGTCTAGGAAAACAATGAAAAAATGAAAAAAAGAGCACACCTTGCATTTTCCTCTATCAGCAGCTATTGGTTCACATAATGCTTTTTTCTTTTTTTAATCAATTTTTCTTTAATATTTTATAGATTGACTATCGAAAATGCTTTCATAAACAGCCAAATTATTTTTTACATTTTAATATTGTATAATAGTTAATTTGATACACAAGTTCATGGTCAAGGTAGTCTAGGAAAAAAATGCAACAAGAGCACACTTTGTATTTTCCTATATCAGCAGCTCTTTATCTCACATGATGCTATTTTCGTTTTTAGACAAAATATTGGAAATATTTTATAGATTGCATATTAAGTATGTCTACATAAATATAAATTTTTTATAAACTTTAATATTCTATAATAACCAATTTAATACAAAAGTTCATGGTCAAAGAGAGTCTAGGAAAACAATGAAAAAATGAAAAAAAGAGCACACCTTGCATTTTCCTCTATCAGCAGCTATTGGTTCACATAATGCTTTTTTCTTTTTTTAATCAATTTTTCTTTAATAATTTATAGATTGACAAAGTAGTGGGGTTTTTAGCAAAGTAGAAAACTGGGAGTTTTAGATAAAAACCTACCAAAAGCGCTTTACTGTTGTACAAGTGTGGTTATACCCGAAGAAAATAGAAAATTTGAAAAATTCTTTACTTACAATGGAAGACATTGGTGAACGTAAGTTTGAATCACTTTTGCTTTTCATACTTTTTTTATAGTGCTTTTTTTATAGAATTTGTGATCTGCCCCTATGATCAATCGCATCGAGTGCTACAGAAAAGATTGAGCCATCATATGGTCAAATGCGAAGCAAAGCAAAAGCAACTAGCTGACCCTACACCTACACCCCACGAGACAATTCCAGTAGGAATGAGCGCTGACACCTACCACCGGTGGCAGCAATGTGCTGAAGCAGGGTTGCTAAGACGACCACCACCGTTCTTATCAAAAAAAGAAAAAAAAAAATTTAAATTGTTAAATAGAGAATTTTATAAATAAAGTTATTTATTTATTTATAGTATTTATTATTACTGCCTTACACTTGTTTAACTTTAACAACATGTAGCAAAAGAGCTCACAAACTTTGATTAAAAAAACATATAGAACTACTTGTAACATGTTCTCATACTATTAGTATCAAAAGGATCAACAACTGTAATGTTAAGAATCTCTTTCTGACATTGAGCACAACTTCCACTGTGCTTACGACACAAAACATCTAGCTCAGTTTTAGAACATATCATATCAATATTGATCTTTGTATCTTTCATGGGATAGCTTGCTTCATCTTTTTCATCCTTAGTTGCATCTTTTATTTCTTTGACCATTTTCACTTCTTTTTCTAAACACTCTTCACATACAACACTATCTTCAAAAATATCGACCCATTCTAAATTCTCATCTAAATTTCCTAACTGGTTGCGATACATTATACGTTTAAAAATAACACCACCAGATAAATGAAATCTATAAAACATTTTGTAAGTGCTACACATTAGGATACACACAAATTTTTTTTAAAGTTTGATTTATCACTTTATCACTTTTTCTCTTTGATGTTAAGTTAGAACTACTGTAAAACTTATGCACCGCTTATTTATACGACTCACTTTTACAGATAAAGGGTAAACAACTTTTTTACATCCTTGTTTAACACATATTAATCTCAAAAACATGTTTTGCTTTACTGATCCGTACAACATCTCCAATTGATAATTTTCTACTTTGAGGAAAAATTTTCACAAAACTATATGATTTCTTTAAAATAGTTTTTTCATTTTTCTTATCGACATTAATCGGTTCAATTTTTATTTTTGAATGCTTTGTTTTATTGTAATTATCAACGATTGTAGATAGTATATCAACCCAAGGATAGCTTTCATTCAAACTGAAATATTTAAAAAGTTTCTCTTTTAATGTTCGAATAACACGTTCAACTATTGCAGCTTTTTTGTAGCTATAAGTACTATAATGATTGATTTTGTATTTATCCATCAAATGTTTGATTTTACTATTGAAGAACTCTTTGCCTTGAATTAAACTAAATAATTACAAAAATTGCTATAATTTGATATTATTTTTTACAAAAATTATTGTCTAATCGATTCTATTGCATAAATTACAATGCTTTTGGAGTATTAGAAAAATATTCTGATATCTTATTGTTTATAATCTTAGCGCAAAGCACACATGACCTGCTTGAAAAATAACAAAACCATAAAAAATTTTTATATATGATTTATGTAAAATATTTGATCAAAATGACGCATATTTTGCCAAAAATTTTGTTTTTTACAAAATGGTTTCGACACATTACATTATAAATCAAAATAAATAATTAAAACAGCAACAGTACTTCTTACAAAATGATTAGGAAGTTATTCCATCCTATTCAATGCCGTTGTTTATTGATGAAATTTGGTGAGCATTTTGTTTACTATTTTTTTTCTCTTTTCTCGGAATCAAATTTTTATGGTTTTGTTATTTTTCAAGCAGGTCATGTGTGCTTTGCGCTAAGATTATAAACAATAAGATATCAGAATATTTTTCTAATACTCCAAAAGCATTGTAATTTATGCAATAGAATCGATTAGACAATAATTTTTGTAAAAAATAATATCAAATTATAGCAATTTTTGTAATTATTTAGTTTAATTCAAGGCAAAGAGTTCTTCAATAGTAAAATCAAACATTTGATGGATAAATACAAAATCAATCATTATAGTACTTATAGCTACAAAAAAGCTGCAATAGTTGAACGTGTTATTCGAACATTAAAAGAGAAACTTTTTAAATATTTCAGTTTGAATGGAAGCTATCCTTGGGTTGATATACTATCTACAATCGTTGATAATTACAATAAAACAAAGCATTCAAAAATAAAAATTGAACCGATTAATGTCGATAAGAAAAATGAAAAAACTATTTTAAAGAAATCATATAGTTTTGTGAAAATTTTTCCTCAAAGTAGAAAATTATCAATTGGAGATGTTGTACGGATCAGTAAAGCAAAACATGTTTTTGAGATTAATATGTGTTAAACAAGGATGTAAAAAAGTTGTTTACCCTTTATCTGTAAAAGTGAGTCGTATAAATAAGCGGTGCATAAGTTTTACAGTAGTTCTAACTTAACATCAAAGAGAAAAAGTGATAAAGTGATAAATCAAACTTTAAAAAAAATTTGTGTGTATCCTAATGTGTAGCACTTACAAAATGTTTTATAGATTTCATTTATCTGGTGGTGTTATTTTTAAACGTATAATGTATCGCAACCAGTTAGGAAATTTAGATGAGAATTTAGAATGGGTCGATATTTTTGAAGATAGTGTTGTATGTGAAGAGTGTTTAGAAAAAGAAGTGAAAATGGTCAAAGAAATAAAAGATGCAACTAAGGATGAAAAAGATGAAGCAAGCTATCCCATGAAAGATACAAAGATCAATATTGATATGATATGTTCTAAAACTGAGCTAGATGTTTTGTGTCGTAAGCACAGTGGAAGTTGTGCTCAATGTCAGAAAGAGATTCTTAACATTACAGTTGTTGATCCTTTTGATACTAATAGTATGAGAACATGTTACAAGTAGTTCTATATGTTTTTTTAATCAAAGTTTGTGAGCTCTTTTGCTACATGTTGTTAAAGTTAAACAAGTGTAAGGCAGTAATAATAAATACTATAAATAAATAAATAACTTTATTTATAAAATTCTCTATTTAACAATTTAAATTTTTTTTTTTCTTTTTTTGATAAGAACGGTGGTGGTCGTCTTAGCAACCCTGCTTCAGCACATTGCTGCCACCGGTGGTAGGTGTCAGCGCTCATTCCTACTGGAATTGTCTCGTGGGGTGTAGGTGTAGGGTCAGCTAGTTGCTTTTGCTTTGCTTCGCATTTGACCATATGATGGCTCAATCTTTTCTGTAGCACTCGATGCGATTGATCATAGGGGCAGATCACAAATTCTATAAAAAAAGCACTATAAAAAAAGTATGAAAAGCAAAAGTGATTCAAACTTACGTTCACCAATGTCTTCCATTGTAAGTAAAGAATTTTTCAAATTTTCTATTTTCTTCGGGTATAACCACACTTGTACAACAGTAAAGCGCTTTTGGTAGGTTTTTATCTAAAACTCCCAGTTTTCTACTTTGCTAAAAACCCCACTACTTTGTCAATCTATAAATTATTAAAGAAAAATTGATTAAAAAAAGAAAAAAGCATTATGTGAACCAATAGCTGCTGATAGAGGAAAATGCAAGGTGTGCTCTTTTTTTCATTTTTTCATTGTTTTCCTAGACTCTCTTTGACCATGAACTTTTGTATTAAATTGGTTATTATAGAAGATTAAAGTTTATAAAAAATTTATATTTATGTAGACATACTTAATATGCAATCTATAAAATATTTCCAATATTTTGTCTAAAAACGAAAATAGCATCATGCGAGATAAAGAGCTGCTGATATAGGAAAATACAAAGTGTGCTCTTGTTGCATTTTTTTCCTAGACTACCTTGACCATGAACTTGTGTATCAAATTAACTATTATACAATATTAAAATGTAAAAAATAATTTGGCTGTTTATGAAAGCATTTTCGATAGTCAATCTATAAAATATTAAAGAAAAATTGATTAAAAAAAGAAAAAAGCATTATGTGAACCAATAGCTGCTGATAGAGGAAAATGCAAGGTGTGCTCTTTTTTTCATTTTTTCATTGTTTTCCTAGACTCTCTTTGACCATGAACTTTTGTATTAAATTGGTTATTATAGAATATTAAAGTTTATAAAAAATGTATATTTATGTAGGCATACTTAATATGCAATCTATAAAATATTTCCAATATTTTGTCTAAAAACGAAAATAGCATCATGTGAGATAAAGAGCTGCTGATATAGGAAAATACAAAGTGTGCTCTTGTTGCATTTTTTTCCTAGACTACCTTGACCATGAACTTCTGTATCAAATTAACTATTATACAATATTAATATGTTAAATAATCAATTATTTATGATGGTTTAGATCTCAGGGTTGACTTTAAAACATCTTAAATGTTTAAAATCTCAATTTTCTAACTTTAAATCTTACTATTTTACCTTTTTTTACTAATTTACAATATAGAAAATAAAAGCTGTATTCATATTGATTTAAAATAGTAAATTTTATAATGCATTATTTCTTTGGCTATTAAGTCAAAGTCAGGAGACCCATACAGCTTCTCATAAGCATACACTATTAACAGTGAGTACAAAGCCCCAAGGGAGGGTGAAAAACATATACCAATAATCTTGTCTTTGATAACTTTTAACCTATTATCATTGTTTTTCTCAATTAATATTAGTTGCAATACAAGAACAAGCCTCATTGGTGAAACAAAAACTGTTATCTAAAACCGCAACATCCATGACCTTAGATCCTACTCCGGTTTAGATAAAAAAGAAAAAATTTGATACATGGCAATCACTTCCATTTTGTTAGTGATCCAGCAATTATTGTTATTCACTTGTGTTCTAACGGTGCAGTTTTATTTTTTTGCAATTTTTTTAGTGTAATAATGTCCAATCATTTAGTGTCAAACGTAAGTTGATTTTTTTTAAATGATCTAAGATGTAAATAAAGTAGATGAGTTATATAATTTGAAATAATTTTTATTTCAGAACAATTTTACTTGCGATTGATGTCGTAAGCAGTTCTCCACATTGTATAATAAAAATCGACATATGGCCAACTCATGTACTCCAAACAAAAAACAAAAATTGTCAGAATCAAATGGTAAAATTTGAATTATTAGAAAATTACTATATATTGATAATTCTTTTACAGATTTGGTCAAGTGTGAACCATGTGATTGTTTTATCAATCGTCAACAGTTAAAAAGTCATCAATCAAGTCGACACCATAAAAATAACTGTGTTGCACCCCTGGCTGAAAATATTTTTACTGTTGCTACAGCATTCCAAAAACGAATTGCGACCTATCGTTTAATTCCAGAAGAAGAATATGTGAATATTTCGGACTTTCTTGAAAATGAAAAGGAAAAAATCTTCGACTTACTTCAAAAAGAATTGGACAAAATGATTACTCTTAAAGTTAATATGGAATTACATGGTTTATACACAATTGAATCTAAAAAATTGACAGACATCAAATCGTTTCAAACACCAAACCAAATAATCACACCTGGTTCATCTCTAGATGAGATTTTGTTGACATTTAAAGAAGATATTCAGCATAAAATGGAAATATTTGGTGAAAAAGACTCTGGTAAGAAATTTTTCATATTTTTTAAAACACTTATTACAGATTTCATATTTTAGGATGGGCTTTAAAACATATTTTATATTTAGAAATAAATATAAATAAGTATAGTCCTCTTTGAGCATCATCATACATAAAACTACCAGAATGCATCAGTAGAAAACAAGCCATTATAAATGTTCAAAATAATGACAACAAGTGTTTTGGTTGGAGTATTGTGGCAGCACTAATCAAGCCAAATGGTCCCGAAAACAGTCCAATGTCATACCCTCATTTTACGCAAGTGTGTAATTTTTCTGATATAGTTTTTCCAGTTAAATTAGAAAGTATTGCAATTTTTGAAAAAAATAATAATATTTTGATTAATGTTTACGGTTTAGAACTTGTTTTTCATAATAACAAAAAAAGATATGAAATAGTTGGCCCGCTATATTTTTCAAAATTCAAACAAAATGTTCATATCAATTTATAATTGATTGATGATGATGAATCTGGCAACCAGCATTATTGTGTTATTAAAGATTTATCGAAATTAGTATCAAGTCAAGTTTCAAATCATAACGGAAAAAAATATTTTTGTGATGGTTGTTTGCAATATTTTACTACTAAAGATATATTGGAACGACATTGTGAAAACGATTGTACTACAGTAGCTGTAAAAATTCCTAGTACAGAAATGAGAAAAACTAAATTCGGTAAATTAATCCCATCAAATATTTTACAATTTGAAAATTTTCAAAAAAAATATAAAGTTCCATTTGTTGCATATGCTGATTTTGAGTGTTTACTTATGCCTTTAGCTACTTGTCAACCAAATTCTAAATCAAATACAGAAAGTTTTCATGTAAAAACACATTTGCACGAACCTTACTCATGCGCATACTATATAAAATGTGCTTTTAACGATGACTTATCTTTTTTTAAAACATTTAGAGGTAAAAATTGTGTGCAAGAATTTTTAACATCTTTAGAAACTGATGCAATAGAATTGTATCATAAATATTTAGAGCCTATAAAACCAATGAGACCTCTTTCACCTAAAGAGGAAGCTAAATTTTATTTTGATAAATCTTGCCACATTTGTGAAAAAGAATTTACTGAAACCGATGTTAAAGTTCGAGAGTATTCGCATACGACTAGCTTTTTCCGTGGCTCAAGCCATAACGCATGTAATTTAAATTTTAAAGTTCCAAATTTTTTTCCAATTTTTTTCCATAATTTAACAAATTACGACATGCACTTATTTGTAAAGCAGTTAGCTCTTCATCGCGAAAATATTAAAGTTATTGGAAAAACTAAAGAAAAGTATATTGCACTAACTAAAATCCTTGATATTGGTGAATACACAAATAAAAACGGACAAATTGTAAAAAAAAAGTTCAAATTACGTTTTATAGATTCGTATCGATTTTTATCATCTTCTTTAGAGACTTTAGCTGATACTTTAGAAGCATATCAATGTAATGAAATCAATAAATATTTTCCACTTGACGAACAATTTTGCTTAATTAGACAAAAAGGTGTGTTTCCGTATTCATTTGTAGACGATTGGGATAAACTAGATTTACAACAATTACCAAAAAAAGAAGATTTCTTCGATAAAATTAAAAATGAAGAGATTTCAGATGAGTCATATAAGCGCGCGCAATTAGTGTGGTCAACTTTTGAATGTAAAACGTTGGGTGATTATTCAGATATTTATTTAAAATCAGATGTTTTATTACTTTGCGATATTTTTGAAAACTTTCGAGAAGCTTCTTTAAACGCGTATGGTTTAGATCCTGCGCAATATCTTACTATACCATCGCTTAGTTGGGATGCGATGTTAAAATATACACAGGTTGAACTAGAACTTTTAACAGATATAGATATGATTCATTTTTTTAAAAAAGGTATTCGAGGTGGTGTTAGTACGTGTGTTAAGCGAATTTGTAAAGCAAACAACCCCTTGATAGATAATTATAATTCAAAAGATCCCTTATCTTATATTTTATATTTGGATGCTACTAATTTATACGGATGGGCAATGAAACAATATTTACCCACTGGTAAATTTAGATAGTTGAATAAAAATGAAATAACTACTTTTAAAATTTTTGAAATATCTCATACTTCAGAAGACGGGTATGTACTTGAAGTAGATTTAGATTATCCCAAAGAATTACATGATTACCATAACGATTTACCTTTTTGTCCAGAAAATATTGTACCGCCAAATGGAAAATTACCCAAATTAATACCAAATTTAAATAATAAATCAAATTATATCATACATTACATCACTTTACAGCAATGCTTAAAACATGGATTAATATTAAAAAAAATTCATAGAATATTAACTTTTAAACAATCTCCTTGGCTTGAAAAATATATCGACCTAAATTCAAAATACCGCGCGGAAGCTAAAACCAAATCTGAAAAAGATCTGCGAAAATTATACAATAACAGCGTGTTTGGTAAAACTATGGAGAATGTTGATAAATATATTAGCATTAAAATTGCAACTCATTGGTCAAAAGAAACTCGTAAATTTGGTGCAGAAACCTGGCTTGCCAAACCAAATTTTAAAAATTTTGCAATTTTTTCGGAAAACTTGATAGCAATTGAAATGAATAAAGTGTTTGTAACGTATGATAAACCGGTTTATGTAGGTTTTTGCATTTTAGAGTTAGCAAAAACTGTCATGTATGAATTTTTTTACGATTTTCTTAAACCTAAATATCGGAATAATATTTCTCTTTTATACATGGATACTGATTCTCTAATATTAGAAGTCTTTACTGAAAATATTTATGAAGATATAAAACAACATAGTGATAGATTTGATTTTTCCAATTATTCAAAATTTAATAGTCATGGAATACAGCCAAATGTTTCAGTTGTTGGTAAAATGAAGGACGAATATGCAGGTGCTCCACTTAAAGCATTTTACGGTACTGGTGCCAAAGCATATTGTATTGACTTGAACGACCACACTGATAAAAAAGCTAAAGGTGTAAGTAAACACGTTGTACAAACCACACTACAAATTGCAGATTATCAAAATGTTATAATTAATAACGTATCAGTCTATTGTAGTATGTCAATATTTAAATCTTATTTGCACGACATATACACCGAATTGCGTCATAAAGTTGCATTGTCAGCAGTCGATGATAAACGCTACATAATACAAGGTTCAAATAAAACATTAGCATGGGGACATTATGATATCGAACGTCAAAAAAATTTTGACATGTTGTTTGAACTTTTGAAAAATATCTAATATTGTGAATAAATGAGTATTTTTATAGTATAGTATATAATGTTAGATTTTATCTAGAATATTTAGTTAGTACTTTCAAATATGTAATACTTATAACAATAATCAAATAGCTTCAATAGTGTATAACCCATGTAATTCCACATTAACTTTAAGAGTAATCATTTTGTTTAGTTCTTTTTGAAGTAAGTCGAAGATTTTTTCCTTTTCATTTTCAAAAAACTCCGAAATATTCACATACTCTTCTTCGGGAATCAAACGATAGGTCGCAATTCGTTTTTCGAATGCTGTAGCAACAGTAAAAATATTTGCAGCCAGGGGTGTAACACAGTTATTTTTATGGTGTCGACTTGATTGATTAGCATGGGGGCATTATGATATCGAACGTCAAAAAAATTTTGACATGTTGTTTGAACTTTTGAAAAATATCTAATATGGTGAATAAATGAGTATTTTTATAGTATAGTATATAATGTTAGATTTTATCTAGAATATTTAGTTAGTACTTTCAAATATGTAATACTTATAACAATAATCAAAGCTATTGTATGAGAGAATATATATTTTCCTAATGAAATGTGAATTTAATAAAAAACTATAAAAACGATAAAGTGTTTTAATTATCAGAACTTTTTTCACATTGTTTTATCTCTACTTGCTTCCTGAAACTACATCCTTTTTCCTAAAAGATACTCTACTTGCTTCCTGAAACTACATCCTTTTTCCTAAAAGATGAAAAAATTTTAGAGGGATGCTGGGGACCTGTTGGTGGGGGCTGTCCGCTAATACCTGCTGGTGGGGGCTGTCCGCTAATACCTGCTGGTGGGGGCTGGGGGCCTGCTGGTGGGGGGCTGTCCGCTAATACCTGCTGGTGGGGCTGGGGGCCTGCTAATTACAGATTCGCGACTTGTGACGTCTAACAAGACTTGGTTAGATCATTTTTTATCTTTAGGAAAACATTGATACTGCTCCATTCCTAATTAAATCTAATTCTATACTAAAATATTAAGCGATAGTGGCGCCAAAACTAAACTTAGCATGGATCAAGAATTTTCACAGCTGGTGACGTCACAACTAAGCAGCTCTATACTTTTGGTTTTTAAACTTAAATATGTTGACAGTTTTTTAGAAGATTATAGGTGCTAGTTTGTCTAGATTAGCTTATTAAATATGTCTATAAACCATTTTGTGATTTTTATTGACAATTATTACAGCTAATGACGTCACAACTAAGCAGCCATATTGCTAGTGACGTCACAACTAAGCAGCTCTATAGTTTTGGTGTTATAGATAACCGATAGTGGCCTACCTTACCGACATTAGCATGGATCAGAACCGATAGCTCCCTACCTTACCGACAAAATGGCGCCATCTGGTAAACTTAGCATGGATTAGAACCGATAGCTCTCTACCTTACCGACCCAACCGCGATAGTGGCGCCATCTGGTAAACTTAGCATGGATCAGAACCGATAGCTCCCTACCTTACCGACAAAGTGGCGTGAGGTCCAAAGTCCAATGTCATATGACGTAAAAGTGGTGGGGGGAGCAACTGCTCTCTCATTCTCTATCTACTTATATGCAAGACGAATTGGAGAACAAATTTATGGCAAAATACAGAAAAAAAGCGAAGACAAAATCTGTAGTTTTGGCAAAAGAATTAACATATGAAATACAAAGCACATGTTAAAATATACTGAAACAAAAAAACTTTGGAAAGGGGAGCCCGGTCTATTGGTGGTCAGCGGAAATAGCAGACAATTGCAAAGCCTGTCACGCGGTTAAAAGAAAGGTGACAAGGGCTAGAGCAAAGCAAAACTATGATGAAGCAGATCAGCTCCATCTTGAATATAAAGAAGCCAAAAAAACGTTTAACAAAGCGTTATAAAAACAAGAAAAACCGTGGGCTAAACTAATAGATAATGTTAAAGAAGATCCACAGATAAGCAACTGGTTAGTTAAATGAGCAAGACCTGTTACTGCAAAAGAACACGAGAAAGCAGTAAAAAAACTGTTTCTAATAAAGCCGGAAATCATATGGCAAAGTATAGATAAAATTATCGAAGAAATCACCCAAGCGACCTACCGGAAGCAGCAAAACGGTTAAAAAAGAAAAAAGCAATAGACTTGACGGTGTTCTGGCAGGAGCAGTAAAAGCACTACTAGCACAAAAACCGGGATCGATCTTGGAAATTATTAACCGAACGCACAAAGCAGGCATATTTCCTGTAGAATGGAAGGTCAGCAGACTTGTGCTTATACCTTAAAACAAAGGAGGTGACGAAAACAAGAAATTTAGACCTATCTGCAGCCATGTCCACTAAACGTTCTTTCTGACTATATTCTAATTTTGGGAAGCAATCCGTTGGTACATCTACCTTTATCACAGCTATCCCATCTAGTCTGCCAGACCGCAAGACTTCCCTCTTCTGTAGCTTTCCTGTCTATAATATTTTGTCGGCGTTGCATCTGTTCAAACGCCTGCAAGTCAATTGAAACCTCTCCAGCCAGCACTTGAAAGACTTCTGTTGACACCGTTCTATACGCACAAATTACTCTTAACAATGCTTTTCTGTGTGCTTTTTCCTGTGTTGTTTTTGGTTCTTGTGCCACTAGTGCCTTTACTGCTTTCGCCGAGACACCGTCAGGTCCAACTGCTTTTTTTGTTTTTAACCGTTTTGCTGCTTCCTTTAGCTCGTTCAGGGTGATTTCTTCGATGTTTTTATCTATGCTTTGCCATTTAATATACGGCTTTATTGGAAACAATTTTCTTACTTTTTTCTCGTGTTCTTCTGCAGTAACA
Organism: Lagria hirta; assembly: GCA_947359425.1. Classification (NCBI taxonomy): domain Eukaryota; kingdom Metazoa; phylum Arthropoda; class Insecta; order Coleoptera; family Tenebrionidae; genus Lagria; species Lagria hirta. Next base: position 29,327,746 of record OX375794.1, read on the forward strand.
GGTTTTGCTTTTTTTAACTTACCTGTTGCTATTTTATAGCTTTTACCATACGGATCTTCTTCAACATCATCCATTAGTTTAGTCCAGGCGCTTTTTTTGCTTTTTTTATCGCTTTGTCAAGGCTTTTTTTGGCTTCTTTATATTTAAGATAAGGCCGATCTGCTTCATTATAGTTTTACTTTGCTCAAGCCTTTGTTACCTTTCTTTCAGCCGCGTGGCAGACTGTGCGTTTATCTGCTATTTCCGCTGACCACCAATAGACCGGGCTCTACTTTTTGAAAGTTTTTTGTTTCAGTATATTTTGACATGTGCTTTGTATTTCATATGTTAATTCTTTTGCCTAAAATACAGATTTTGTTTTTGCTGTTTATCTGTATTTTTCATTAAATTTGTTCTACAATTAATCTTGTCATATATATGATGTCCTTTTAATTGCGCTCTTGTTTTTTATAGCATCTTTTTGCTGTACAGTCCTGCTACTATTTGCTATTATGTATTCGATATGTTGGTGATCGCTATGTGTTTCTTTGTCTAGTACTTTCCTGTGACTGACGTACACTTTTCTAGTGCTAGACGTAACATCTATTATTGAACGAGAGTATGGTTGCGCACCTTCCGGGTGCTTACCTACTCTCTTGAGTAGAGGGTTGCCTACGGCAACGTGTATAAACCTAGAGGGGTTGCCTTCGGCAACCGTAGAGCAAACGCACCTTATTTTTATTAGATTTTTGTTTATTTATTTTTTTATTGTAATAAATTTTTATTTATTCCTTCTTGTACTTTTTCTACTTTTTCATATCAACGTTTGCCTTCGACAACATTTATATAAACCTAGCCCATTATTATTTATCTTGAAATTTATTATTATTATTATTTATTTAAAAAACTTTTATTAGATTTTATTAATTATACTTATTTCTTTTTCTTTTATCTTTCTCATCTTTTTTTTATAATAAAGCAAGCATATTAGCATTTACCAATTTTTTTTTATTTATTTCTTTTTGTACTTGTTCTACTCACTCGTATTGAATGTTGCCTGCGGCAACTTATTTTTAAAAATACTTTTACTTTTCATTATTATTTTAAATTTTCTATTTTTTATTTTTTTCTTATTATTTAGGTGGCGGACAGGCATTTTCCGTTATAAAAATATTCGTAATAACATTTGACATCAGATTTTGACATAACGTTTTCATATTAATATCGTTTTAATATTTAAAAATAGTATTACTATCTATCATTATTTTATATAATTTTTTTCAATCATTATGTAGGTATATATTTTTTTTATTCCTTCTTGTTCTTACCATACTCTCTTATATGTAAAAAGATGCCTTCAGCAACAATAAAACAATTATTAAAAAATTTTGCATTACATCTTATTTAATATACTTGATTTTTATTCTTCTTTTATTTTACAAATTTTTTTCTTTCTTTCATTTGTACTTTTTTTCTTCGTTTTAATTTTTTTTATTTTTATATTAATTTTATTACTTTAATATAATATTGTTATTAAAATTAGAATAAAAACTATAATATATTATATAATTTATATGAATTTTTTCTTATTCTCTTCTAAAGCAAGTCTTTTATTATTTTTTTTCAAAATTAAAATTGTTATTTTACATATTGTATTTTTGTTTCTATTATTATATTTTTTTATTTATTCTTCCTTTCACTTACCTACACTTTCTTATATATATAAGGTTGCCTTAGGCAACCATAAAACAACCATATTTTATTTTTATTAAAATAGTTCGTATTACATTTTATTAATTATATACTTTATTCTTTCTTTCTTTTTTTTTCTATTTGTTTTTTTTTCCTAATTTTCTTAATTTTTTCCTATTTTTGTATTAATTTTTTCCTATTTTTTATTTAATTTTTTCAAAATATGTAATAGTAGATAGAGAGTGAGGATACAAATGCCCCCTCCCACCAATTTTACGTCATATGACCTTGGACTTTGGAATGTCCTTGACCTTGAACCTTGGAACGACCATGGAACACCTGTTTTGTACATTTGCTCTCTCACTACTTTGTTCTCCCCTCACCACATTCCTTTCCCCCCACCACTTATTTCGAAAATTGTGATAGCCACTTTGGAGCATTCACTCATGAAGCGCAAGCAAAGCTCGACGTGTTTAAATAAAAAAATGTAAATTTTGTAATACCAAGAATCGACCAATGAGCGGCCAATAATCAATAATCAATAATCAATATTCAATAATCAATAATCAATAATCAATAATCAATAATCAATAATCAATAATCAATAATCAATAATCAATAATCAATAATCAATAATCAATAATCAATAATCAATAATCAATAATCAATAATCAATAATCAATAATCAATAATCAATAATCAATAATCAATAATCAATAATCAATAATCAATAATCAATAATCAATAATCAATAATCAATAATCAACAATCAATAATCAATAATCAATAATCAATAATCAATAATCAATAATCAATAATCAATAATCAATAATCAATAATCAATAATCAATAATCAATAATCAATAATCAATAATCAATAATCAATAATCAATAATCAATAATCAATAATCAATAATCAATAATCAATAATCAATAATCAATAATCAATAATCAATAATCAATAATCAATAATCAATATTCAATAATCAATAATCGATAATCGATACTCAATCGATGATCAATCAATAAGTAATCAACTTCAATTCTTTGAATTGGAAATACAGTAAGATGGCGATTTCGGAACACCTGCCACATGACCATGAGCCTTAACACCTGTTGTCTTGATCTTGGAATATTTGCATTGCCGTTTGCGCATGCGCTTCTCACTTGCCTTAGTTAATCGCAAAGCTCCACTTGCATATTTGTCTCCAAATGATGATTAACCATCGTCACCTTGATATGATGTGTTTGTAAAATTTATTGCGCAAGCGTCACATATAATGGCTACCATAAATCAATCATTAAGCGAGAGCTATCAGTTGAAAAAAATGTAAATTGTGCGATACCAATAATCAAACACTAATCAATCAATAAGTAATCAATAACCAATCAACGACCGTGAGCGTTAACACCTGTTGTCTTGATCTTGGAATATTTGCAATAATTGTTTGCGCATGCGCTTCCCACTAGCCTTAGTTAATCACGCAGCTCCAATTGGAATTTTTTTCTCCGTCGATGATTAATCATGAATTTTTTCTGCAAGATATGATGTGTTCTTGATTGCGCAAGCGTCACATATAATGGCGATCATAAAACAATAGCGAGCTAGACTTTTTTCAAGTAAAATAGTAAATTATGTGATACCTACCAATAATCAATCAATAGCTAATCAATAATCAATCAACGACCGTGAGCGTTAACACCTGTTGTCTTGATCTTGGAATATTTGCCATGACCGTTGGCGCATGCGCTTCCCACAAGCCTTAGTTAATTGCGCAGCTTCACTTGAAATTTTTCCTCCGTCGATGATTAACCATGAATTTTTTCTTTGAGATATGTGTTCTTGAAATTGATTGCGCAAGCGTCACATATAATGGCGAGCGACCCGAGAGCTAAGCTAGACTTTATCAGGTAAAAATGTAAATTGTGCGATACCTACCAATAATCAAACAATAATCAATCAACATGACTACTTTAATAAAATTCTTGGAAATTAATATGAGTATTGAATGTTGCCTGCGGCAACATATATAAATCTATTATTATTTATTTTTGAAAATACTTTTACTATTCATTATTATTATAATTTTTTATTTTTTTTTCATTATTTAGGTGGCGGACCGTTATTTTTTGTTATAAAAACTCTCGTTATAACATTTGAGATCAGATTTTGACATAACGTTTTCATTTTAATATTACTTTAATGTTTAAAAATAGTATTACTATCTATCATTATTTTATATTATTTATATTATATATATTTTTTTTATTCCTTCTTGTTCTTACTATACTCTCTTATACGTAAAAGGTTGCCTTCGGCAACAATAACACCACAATTTTTTTTATAAAATAATTTTGCATTACATTTTATTTAATATACTTGATTTTTATTCTTCTTTTCTTTTCAAATTTTTTTCTTTCTTTTATTTGTATTTTTTTTTCTTCGTTTTAATTTTTTTTATTTTTATATTAATTTTATTACTTTAATAATAATTGTTATTAAAATTAGAAGAATAAAAACTATAATATATTATAATAATTTATATGAATTTTTTCTTATTCTCTTCTAAAGCGATTTTTTTATTATTTTTTTTCAAAATTAAAATTGTTATTTTATATATTTTTTTTGTTTCTATTATTATATTTTTTTATTTATTCTCCCTTTTTCTTACCTTACTCTCTTACATTAAGGTTGCCTTCGGCAACCATAAAACAACCATATTTTATTTTTATTAAAAAGGTTTGTATTACATTCTATTAATTATATACTATATTCTTTCTTTTTTTTTCTATTTGTTTTCCTTTTCTAATTTATTTCCCTATTTTCTATTTAATTTTTTTAAAATATGTAATCATTCAATTACAATCATACATAATCTAATAAAAAAATTAATAAAAATTATTTATATTTTAGTTATATATCATATATCAAATTCAAAAAAACAACTACTCTATAGAAATTTGTACATTGAAACTTTATTTTCTCTTTCTTTTTATTTTTTTTCTTTTTTATCTCTTCAACTTTTTTTTTCGAACTCGTTTTTTTATTTCTCTTCACTTTCTTCTTTTTGATTCTATTTGTTCCTATTTTTATAATGTATTTACTTAATTTTAATTTTTTTTTCAATTTCTTTTATTTTCGTCTTATTTCTCTCTCACATTTTCTTTTTTTGTGTATTCTAATTTTTTTTATACGATTCTTTTTTTAATATTGTATTATCCATCTATAAACTCCTGATTTTCAACATTTTTTTTTCCGTATTTATAACATAGTTTTCCAATCTAAACATTTTCTTTTCTCTAAATTTTTTTTTCAGTTTTTTTTATTTTTTACTTAATTTTATCAATTTTTATTTTTCTACAACAACCATAATTTTGTTTTTCTATACTACTTAAATTATCTTTTTTTTTATTATCAACAAATTTATAATTTCTTTTAGTTTTTCTTAATGCTTTTTTTACTTAAATCATAGCATATCTTTTAAATTAACTTTTTTGAATTTTTAATTGTTTGCAAATTTTTTTTTCCGCACATTTGATTGTCGGAAATTAAATATCAAAATTTTCAAATTTTTCTTGTATAATTATTAATTAGAAACATTTGTTTAGAATTAGAAACATTTGTTTAAAATTAATACAATCAAAAAAAAATTTTTCTTAATAAATATTTAATTTGGCAACACTTTAAAAAAAAATTTTTTTAATTGCCAAGTTACACCAATGTAACCGAAAACGTTTGTTTCTTGACAAATATTTGACGTATCTTTCATAAAAAAAAATTAGGTTATATCGTAGCGAACACATTGACATCTTTCAATAATATTGTCAATGTTACAAACACTACTAAACGTGCTTAATAATGATTTTTTAATTGGCAATACTTTTTAGAGTATACTGTCACTTTTTTCTATTTCCTATTCAATTTTCGCACAATATGTAATCATTCAATTACAATCATACATAATCTAAAAAAAAAATCAATAAAAGTTATTTATATTTTTAGTTATATATTATATATCAAATTCAAAAAAACAACCACTCTATAGAAATTTGTACATCAAAATTGACAAAAAAACGTTTCATATTTCATGTTAGTTATAAAATATAAAGCATTAATATTAAGTGATCACTTTGTATTTTTTAATTGATTATTTCAACAATAATAATTGACAATTGACATCGTATTTTTTTTAAGATTTTTAATTGTTTATTTAAAAATATAAAAATAAGAACGTACGATTGAGAAAAAAATTCTGTATAGATACTATTTGAATATAATTTTCCACTTCCATCTTATTTTTATTCATATATATTAATATTCTTTCATCGATTGGTCTCAAACACAACTTAACCTCACTTTTCATATAAACAATTATAAATTTTCCTACAACCACAGTTCTATATTTTCTATAATATAATAAAAAAGGCTCTTCTATTCTTTCGTAATATATTACCATGTTATAATAATCTAAAAAAAAATCAATAAAAGTTATTTATATTTTAGTTATATATTATATATCAAATTGAAAAAAAACAAACACTCTATATAAAATTCTACATTAAAATTGACAAAAAAACGTTTCATATTTCATGTTATTTATAAAATATAAATTAATGATATTAAGTGATCACTTTGTATTTTTTAATTGCTTATGTCAACTATAATAATTGACAATTGACATCGTATTTTTTTTAAGATTTTTATTTGTTTATTTAAAAATATAAAAATAAGTACGTACGATTGAGAAAAAAATTCTGTATATATACTATTTGAATATAATTTTCCACTTCCATCTTATTTTAATTCATATATATTAATATTCTTTCATCGATTGGTCTCAAACACAACTTAATCTCAATTTTCGTATACACAATTATAAATTTTCCTACAACCACAGTTCTATATTTTCTATAATATAATCAAAAAGGCTCTTCTAGCCATTCGTATTATATTACCATATTATAATAATCTAAAAAAATTCAATAAAAGTTGTTTATATTTTAGTTATATATTATATATCAAATTGAAAAAAAACAAACACTCTATATAAAATTCTACATTAAAATTGACAGAAAAACGTTTCATATTTCATGTTATTTATAAAATATAAATTAATGATATTAAGTGATCACTTTGTATTTTTTAGTTGATTATGTCAACAATAATAATTGACAATTGACATCGTATTTTTTTTTTAAATATTTAATTGTTTATTTAAAAATATAAAAATAAGTACGTACGATTGAGAAAAAAATATATATTCTGTATTAGATACTTTTCGAATATAATTCTCGAATTAATTATTAAAAGATGTACATTATTCTCATTCGAGCCACTTTCCAAAAACAAAATGTCAAACGGTATCAAAATGCTTAGTACGGATGATACCAAGCATTCATTTAAAATCTAATCATTTCTAATAATAATTTGTATATCTCTTTATGTCTTTTAAAAAGGTTTCTCATGGTCTTCTTTGCTTCATCGTATTTCAAACATTTAAGATTTAACGCCCAATCAATAAATTCTAATCTCCGAACAAATCGATTCAATTTATCCATACGACAATTTCTATTTTCAAAAGAAGTCTATAGTTTAGATAAGCAGTTAGATACTGTAAATATTATTAAAATTAAAAACTTTTATCTTCATTTTAATACAGAATCTGAGACTCTATATTATTAGCCTCTTTTTTCAATAATTAGGTCAAAAAGTCATTGACCTTAATACAAATCTATATTACATTATAATTTCTTCTGGAAAAAGTAGTAATTATGTCCTCTTCACATTTTCTTTACAATAAGAAAAACATTGAGTCATGTTTGCTTATACTCAAAAAGATGGATTAATAATCCGTAATTCCATTTCAAAACTCTAAAACAAAATATTATTTATATCTCATTGTTATTTTGATAAAATATTGTCTAACGCACGCAGATTTGAATGTACACTAATCACATTCAAACCATATAAACTTAAAAAGATTAAGCGTTTAGTTTTACAAATCATTTATATTTAAAGTAGCAAATAATTAAATAATAATAATAAAGTATATACCTACATATCTTTTCTAAAAAAGCTTCTTGCTTTTTATTAAAATTGAAAGGCACTCATCATTGAAGCCCTACAATTTTATTTTTGTTTTCTATAACCTAGAAAAAAATCTTTCAAATAAAACATTAAAAGTTTTCTCGACTTACCTGATTCTCACTTAGGGATGTTTAAATATGCAATTTTCTATTTAATTATTATTGTAATAATTAAATTATAAACATTTATTACATTTAAGTTCTCGTTTCATTTGACATATGTCAAATATACTTTTTGACATTTTATTGATTTTTTAATTCCAAAAATTCAAGCGGTATAGAATTTTCACAGAATTTAAAGAATTAGGTCAAAAGGTCATTGACCTTAATACTTTAAATTTATATTACATTAATGTTAATTCGTTATTCCATTTCAAAACCCTAAAACAAAATATTATTTATATATTATATCTCATTGTTATTTGTATCAATCAATACGCAGATTTGAATGTACACTAATCACATTCAAGCCAAACTGAAAAAAATTAAGCGTTTAGTTTTACAAATCATTTATATTTGAAGTAAAAAATAATATAATTATAATAATAAAGTGTATACCTACATATCTTTTCTAAAAAAGCTTCTTGCTTTTTATTAAAATTGAAAAAAGGCTTTTGTCTTTCTAAATTCCATCTTCTAAATATGGGGGGGTTGACTTTGTCCTTACTTCCCAAAATAGTATTTATTTCCTCAAAATAAGGGAAAAATCTTCTTCCTGTGCCAGTTATTTTCATATTTTTCATATAATTCATGTAACTTTGTTGCAAATTAGCAAATTTTTGAAGAGTTCTTAACCTTAGAAATAGTAGAGTAGCTTGTTTTGTATTGAAATTCAATCATGCTTTGTTTCGAAACATTCTTCAACACGACTCTCACAGTCTGAAGTTTGATGCTTCAATAAGCCCCCATCAACTAATCAAACCAACGTAGTTATCAACGTTTCTGTATATTTAACCTCACTTTTCTTCACCTTAAAAAATAAAAAGGAGCTCCGTTATCGACAGCTTTTTTTATCATAAACAACACACAAAACACTGCTTTATTTTCCACCACAATAAGTCAAACTCCTTTCCAGTTTCCAATAAATATATAAAAATCAATCGCTTGACACATGAAGGTGTGAAACTTTATACAATCTCTTCTATTACATATCGATTTTAATAAAACCACTTTAGACCTTTTAATAAGTAGGGCCCCCACCACTTAAAAGTTTCATTTATTATATTCCAGCTGTATTTTGTTATGATTCGTGATAGCTCCAAAAAAATCATCGTCAACAATTTTTGCACTTTCCCATCAAGAAAACACAACAAACCACTACCACCATCATATCCCATCAACATTTTAGCCACATTAAAAGCTTTATTTTTATTATTTTTCACAATTATAAATATAAATAATTAAAATGACATAACCCAACAACTTGGAACTGACACAGTTAGACATAAGACTGACGCTATGTCAGTGTAAAATGACAGCCTTCAAAGTTTTCTATCTAGAGTACGTTTGTCCGTCATTCATAGCAGCATTTTGATCATTCTATCTCTTTCCTCAAATTTATTGGTTGTACCTCTAGCGCTTAAGGGGGCTCGTTGCGACAAAAAAACCTTAATCAAATTTAATAAAGAAAATACGTTTAGGTGGAACTGTAATAATTTTCGTTTGAAACAAAAAATAATCTACTAAAAAAATTACAAAAATTTACAATTTGTTAGAAAGAGCTATTACATCAGATTTTATTATAGCAGTAACGAGAGTTGGGTTGCGCACCCTCCGGGTGCTTACCCTACTCTCTTGAGTAGAGGGTTGCCTACGGCAACGTGTATAATCCTAGAGGGGTTGCCTTCGGCAACCGGTAGTATAAGCGCACTTTTTTTTTTTTTTATAAGATTATTGATTATTATTTGTTTTTATTGTAATATGATTTTATTTATTTCTTTTTGTACTTTTTCTACTTTCTCATATCAACGTTTGCCTTTGACAACATTTATATAAACCTAGCCCATTATTATTTATCTTGAAATTTATTATTATTTATTTAAAAAAATTTAATTAATTTTTTTCTTTCTCATCTTTTTTTTTTATAATACAGCAAGCATATTAGCATTTACTAATTTTTTTTTTATTTATTTTTTTTGTACTTGTTCTTACCATACTCTCTTATATGTAAAAAGTGGCCTTCGGCAACAATAAAACAACAATTTTGTTTTTATTAACAAATTAAAATTAATAAAATTTATGTAGTAAAGCAATTTAGTAGTATTGTAAAAAAAATTTTTTTTTTTATTTGTTGATGTAATTTCCACATCACCTTTGAGGTAAACATCCTGATGCGTTACTTTTTTTTTATAGATATTTATAACAGAGAAAGTTTGCCAATAGCCCTATATAAACTCTGTTGAATTTTACAAATAGTCGATTATATTAAAAAAAAAGACCATCAAATTCAACAATAGTTTAATATATTGTAACAATATATGTATATGTTTTTGTATGGAGCTTTTTTTAGACTAATATATAAATATGTGTCAATACTATGAAAATGTTTCATGTTTAGAGACGACATTGTTTTTATATAATATATAGCTATTGATTAGCATCAACATAACAAATAATACTTGATTGTATAAATTATTAAACTATATTTTATGATTTAATAATGTTGACGTTTTTAATTGAATATAATATATTTATAATCGACCAATTGTATAGTTTGAGTTTGTATGAATTATTGAATATAGTCACAAAAAAACAAAAAAAGTAGTTTAATATATCGTAACAATATATATGTATATGCTTTGTATGGAGCTTTTTTTTGACTAATATATACAAATGTGTCAATACTATGAAAATGTTTCATGTTTAGAGACGACATTGTTTTTATATAATATATAGCCATGGATTAGCATCAACATAACAAATAATACTTGATTGTTGAAAAATCATTAAACTACATAATGTATAATTATTTTAATAATATTTTAATTGTGATTAATTTTTTTTCAAGTGATTAAATCTTTTCAAAACTCAATTGATTTACAAAATTTCATTATAAACAATATTTTTAGTTTAGATATTTGTATTCTCGTCATCAGGCAAAAGACGACCTTGAGTGGCAGTATTTTCAATAAATACTAAAATATCAGAAAATTGTCGAACTCGCGAAAATGCAACATATAATTGACCATGAGCAAAAACTGAATTTGGCAAATAAAGTGATACATGATCATAAGTTTGACCTTGTGCTTTATTAATTGTTAATGCATAAGCGAGACGAACAGGAAACTGTCTTCGACGAAATTGAAATGGTAAATGTGTATTCGAAGGAATAAAATCAATTTTAGGTATTAAAACAAATTGATTTGTTAATCTATTACCATCATTCGATACAATTTGACCTTTAATATAATTTTGGCCCAAAAATTGTACAATTAAACGCGTCCCATTACACAATCCTTTACGAACATTTAAATTACGTAAAAGCATAACTATTGCACCAACTTTTAATTCTAAACGATGTGGTGGTAGACCACTTGGTGTTAAAGCGTTTAAAAATTCAGGTTGATAATTAGCCGCTTCTAAAATTATTGCATCATTAGCATCATTCGGCTCTATACTATCAACACTATAATAAATTTTTATTGAACCATTAATTTTTTCTAATAAAACTTTCTTATTAATTCGATCACATGTCTCATTTAATGGTGTTAAAATAACACTTTTCAATGGAGCATTAGATCTTAAAAGAGCATTACCAAAGCATGAATTAATTAGTTGATTATAATTTTGAACGACAAATTGCTCCGGTATTTGAATAATACTATATTGATAATTGGGCAAATGTGGTAATCGATCATTGCCTAAATTTAAAAGCCATTGAGAAAATTCAACTTGTTCTCTATATACATGAACATTAATAGTCAAGGAAAACTTTTCGAATCAATTCCATAATTGTGCCGATTTAACACAGGCTGCAACAATTTGATTACGCGTTCCAGGATATGGAACAATTGGTAGACATTGTTTAAAATCTCCACCAGCAATAACTGTTTTGCCGCCAAATGGAAGATGTGGTGTGCGACAAAGAAATCGTAAAATTTCATCAATCTTTTGAAAGGCCATCGCAGTAACCATACTTATTTCATCCCATATAATTAATTTTACTTGTCGTAATATTTCCGCATACGAACTTTCAATTTGAATACTTGATGTACTCGTCTCTAAAAGTGGAACAGGCAGCTTTAATGTTGAATGAACAGCTTTACCACCAATTAATAATGAAGCAGCTAACCCTGTTCAAGCCATTGCTAATACTTTAATTTCTTGTCCTCTCGCATAACTGATGATTGTATTATAGAGAAAGGTTTTACCAGTACCTGCAGGACCGTCTAAATAAAATAAATGATTCATTTGTAATAAATTATTATCATTATTATTATTATTGATAGATGTTAAAATATTATCGAAAATGTGTCTTTGTTCAATATTTAATTGATTAAGCCAAATAGCACTTTGTTGTTGTTCAAATGCAACATCAATACGATTATCATCTGCATCAACATCATCATTATTATCGTCATCATTATTATCTAAATAGATGGCAAGTGGTTCAGGTAATTTAAAATGTGCTAAAGTTAAACCATGTACATTTAATAATATTTTCAATTTATATAATGTACGGTTTTCAGCTTCAATTACGTCCAAACCATTTCTTGTAAAGTCTTCCATTAAAGCATCACGAAATTCGTTCCATAATGCTAAAGGATCTAAGACCGTACAAAACGCTAAAATTGTAACAAACATTTGTCGCAATTGATTAGGCATTTGTTGTTCGACAGCTTCACGAAGAGCTCGTTGCCATTCCATATCTTCATTAAGAAGATTTCGTCTACTACATGCTTTAGCATATGTTGGACAAATTTCACCATCAACAGTACGAACATCTTCAAAAGATGTTGCACCTCGTACATGTAATAATAAAAGACGAAGAAAATATAATTCTTTATTTCGTATACTAACACTATACATTCTAGCAAGTGTAGTAGAACGATTTCTTTGACGTGGACGCCATTCTCGTGCTCTATCAATCCATGTAAAATTTGGTGGAATTTCTACATATAGATATTGTCTCGAATTGTAGAGATTATTTCGATTCAATGTAAACCATTCGGTTAACATTGTTCTTCGATAGAGATCAAGACGTTCGGGAATATTTGGATCATTCTCTCGAAAAATAACATTTTGTCGTTCCTCTAAATGCACTGGCAAACGTATAACTGTATGTGTACTATCATGTAATACAAAATCATTAATACGCCATGCAGCTTCCGATGGTGATATATAACGGGCATTAAGATATTCCTCTACCTCATTATAATCACCTTGAATTTGATGAGGTGTTAAAGATGGATTTTCATCAACATCCATTTGATTATTATTATTATTACGTTCCTGTTCGATATTTCGAATACGTAATAATGCCATATCGACACCTTTAAAAATATATTTATATAAATATTTAACTGTTTTTAAATTGCCACACGCTTCAACATTAATGTGACATTTAGATTTATATAAACAATATGGATTATAAGGTGCAATCCATTGATTATTCAATACATGCGGACCTTTTACAATCGTTATACCTGTATGTCGGCGTCTATATTGAATTCTACCATTTTCAGTAATAATTGTTTCATTTGAAGATTGTTTTGGAAATGTTTTACTACATTTTCCATCAACCATACAGATTGCATTATTATTAAATTGTGGTCCACATGGTCCATGTACCATATGAGTTTTTACCAATTCATATAATTCGGGTTGACGAATTGGATCTGGAATTTCAGCTGAAACTAATAAATCAACTCTCTCTGGTTCTAACATTCGATCTTCATGTCGTAAAATTATTAGAATATGTGCATGTGGCAAACCTCTTTTTTGAAATTCAATAACATGAATTGATCCAAGATGAATTCCAAAGATATGATTTTCCAAGATATCACTCATGAATGCTTTTAATTTCATTTGAAATACTCGTGCAATAACCATCGGATGATCATTAGTTTGAGTATTATTTGGAATTGCATTCACAATTTCATTCCATTTAGGATTACATGTAAACGTAATAAAAAGTGATGGATATCCTAAAGTTGTAACCATGGACATAGCATCTTGAAATCTTTGCTATTGACTTCGTGGGCTGCCTATATATGAAGAAGGCAATATAACCATTCGTCCAATATTAATATTTTCAACAGCAGCTCGATTATGTAAATAATCGCGCAAACCAACATATTCCTCAGCTCGCAGTAGATTTTGATGTCTTTCAATATATAAAAGTCGATTGCTTTCCATTTTAACATATGCAGCTACAATATATTGTTGACTTAATTTACCTGCTGAATGTATCGCAGAAAAATCATCTCTATAAGCTAATCTATATTTATAATATGAATTAAGGGTCATATTTGTATTTCTATCGTTTCGTGCGGTGTGCATTGTCCATCCACTTTCACCAAAAGGAAAAAGTAATGGAAATGTCAATGCATCAACAAATTCATTTTGAGGACTAATGTTTGTAAATGCATGTTGTCCATTTTGTCGAAGAAATACTCTTAGATTTGTTGTAGGTGGTAAACTTTTATTACGAAATTGATAAACGGCTGCAACTTCGTTTACGATTGGCAAATCGTACGGTTTATTTTGGCGACCTCTAACATTTAAAAATTCTAAGACAATATTAGGTGGATTTACTAAACGTTGTCTTTGCTGTTCCTCGTACACTTCATATAGATGACGGTAGGCTTGAGCAAATGGATTATGACGTTGAAGTATATCCCCTATTTGTTCAATTAATTCACGATTTAAATCAATCGAATTATGAATACGTTGAGCGTTTGCTCTATTTGAATCTAAGAAATATACTTGACCGTAGCTTATGTTTTGTGCATTTAAATTAATGTCGGAAATGTGATGCACCATTCGACCTTCAATACAATAACATATGGTCCACGGCCAGGCAAATCACGTCTTTTCGCTTCAATGCTAGCAAATTGAAAAGCGTAATTATATTGTAGAATATTTTCCTTAAAATGTCTAGAATGTTGTTGATCATTATTTAACATTAAATTTTGTAACAAATTAGGAAAAGGTGTTATTAAAGCAGGTAATCTTACTTGTCCATTATTACAACATCGACTATAATATCGGCGTGTATTCAACTCCACTTGAAAATATTTACCCATACAATGTGGACATTGATGTACCATACCACCAATACTATGTAGTACTGGTCTTTGCTGATTACCTGCTTCCAGATAGAATAGATAACGTTGTCTATCTTGGCAATTTCTTGTTAAACGTTCAAAGACTATCGCGTTTAACAATAAGACATCTACATTTGGCTCAATATTGCCTTGAAGAGGGGATGCTTGAACAACGTTTATCTCTTCTTGTTGATCATCAATAGCATCTACAGCATTATCAATCTCTATTATAGTTGTACCAGGATTTGCGTCATTTATATTATCATAACCATCATTGGAAATAGACATAATTGATTGTTGTAAAGAAACAATGGTAGCGTCGTTAGATGGAGTAGATGTAATATATAAATTCCTTGGAAATTTTCGTACTGCAATTAAAGAAACCCCCTCTCTTCTAATTGAAACTAAATCTCCATTATCATCATCATCATCGCTACTGTCCAGGTAAATATTATGTCTTGGTGGAGGACAATATACTATCCCTTCTGGCAGTGCTCTAGAAGGTCCAGCTATTTGTGAAGTATGAAGATTTGTAGTTTTGTTTTGTTTAGAATGCAAATTTTCTTCATCTGTTGAAATAAAAAAAAATAAATAATAATGTAAATAATTTATATAAGCAAATAGTAATTTTTTATTAAAAAATTCTTTCTTTTTTTAATATTAAATTTTATCCTTGTATAAATCGATTAAATCATTTTTGTTTTAATATTAAAAATGATGACGTAAAAATTAAATTGATTTATTGTTTGTAGTAACAATTATTATACATTTATTACCTTCTATGCCAACACCATGTATCTGCTGCGGTAGAGGTATTCCTTCTAATACAGCTGTTTTTTTAGAAGGACCTGGATTTTGAGAGCTATGTAATCTTTTATTAGACGCGGCTCTACCTAAATATAAAAAAAATTAATATTAATTTTATAATAAATATTAAATTATATTAATAATTCAAAGTCTCTCTCACCAAGAGTTTCCAATGATGCATTTTCCTCGAATGTTGGAGGAATCGACGATGTGGTATCATCTAATGGTGCGGATGTTGATGGCTCTATAGTAAAAACACTTATATAAAAACATTCAAAGAGAGTTTTTGTACAACTTACGTTTGTTATTTTTTCTTGGATTTCCTCCTTTTTTTTTAAATGTAAATTTAAATTTTCTTGGCATTTTCTTAACACAAAAAAAACATGATTAATATTTATATAGTAAATCAAACATTATATTATTATTAGTAAATGATAAATCAACATTTTTAGAAAGCTATTTTTATGGAAATTAGATGAAAATTTCTTAAATTATCCAAACATGAAATTATAAAGCAAGGTTAAAAATTTAAGCTTTCCAAAAAACCTTTATCCAACATTTATAAAAACATAAAATAACTTAAATATACCACATACCTATCAGATTTTTATAATATTTTTCTTAAAATACCGAAAAACTGTTTTTAACAAAATATAACGGATTTCTTGTGAAAAAATCAATAAATAGTTCTTTTATTTTAAAAAAACAAAAAAACTAAGTAATAATATGTCACCGATAAGAGCGCGGTAAATTTAAATCATTATAATTACAACATCTTTTTTAATAAACTTTTTTTTTTATAGAATAATATTGAAATAATAAATTAAGAAATTTATAATTTTCTATATAGTATTTCTATATAATATAAGAATATAAAAAAATTTAAGAATTATAACCTCAAAAACATTTTTTTTGTTTGGACAGTACACCAAATAACATCCAAAAGACTTACCGAAAAAAATAACACTATTTTATTTTATTTTATTTATGATAAAAGACAAACAACATAAATATTTCAATACAAATTATTTTAACATATTTTTCTGTGGTTATAATTTATGACAGCTAATGACTATATTACCATAGAAGATATATGACTATAGAACAACACTTTTTAATTATACATAATTTAAAATTGGCAAAATTTTTGTTTAAATTTCGATTTTTATTGAGAATATATAATTTGTTTATTTATTTAAATTGTAATTTATAATTGTTGAAAACAAATTAATTAATAAATATTTAAAATTAATTCTATGGTTGTTTTCAAATAGTAAACGATAAAAAAAATAGAGTAAGGTACGGCAAAGTTTGTTTATAAAAGAAAATGGCGGCAGCAACCGAAAATTCAGTAAGTTTTATAAAACAAATTTTTAGCCAGTATAGATCAAATTCTTTCAATATAATGTTATTAGATATCAAAATTTGAAAAAATTATAAATTCAACTTATTCATTTAACATCAAATAAAAGGGTTCTTCTTCTACTGCTGCTGCTGCTGGAAAAGTGTTAAAAGCCCCATTGAGTGTATTGTTTCAATTTTAATTATTTTCAAGTTACTATTTTAGTATCGCTGATAAATATTCTTATACTTTTATATAAAATAACAAGTTTAAATAAAAAAAAAAATAACAATAAATAAATTATAATTGTGTATCATATATACTTATATAGGTACCATTATATTGCAAAAAAAACTACATATAGATCTTATTATCAACCAATATATTCTTTATTAAAATATAAATATGTGCAAAAATTATTTTGATTTTTTTTTAAAAAAGATAAAGCGGCAGAAGATGAAAGAGAAAAAAATTTTGAAAAAAAAACAGATAGTAATAATGGAAGTGAGAGAAGTGAGGAAAGTGATGGCAGAAGCAGAGGCGAAGAAAAAGGCGTGGACGATAGAAAAAGCAGAGGCGGTGAAAAAAGCAGAGGCCACGAAGGAAACAGGGGCGGTAATAGAAATAGGGGCGGTAATAGAAATAGGAGCGGTAATAGAAATAGGGGCGGTAATAGAAATGGGAGGGGTAACAGAAACAGGGGCAGTAAAATAAACAAAGGCGGTGGAAGAGGCAGAGTCGCTGTCAATAGTAGAAGAAACATAACAAAAATAATCAATTATTATATCAAAAATTGTACAAATCACTTTGGAAATTAAAATATATTTTTTTCATTAAATTTTATTTTTACAACGTCTTAAAGTCATTTTTCTTTCAAATTTATTCGATATATTGTATTTTATTACAATTTCATTCTTTTTACATTGTCTATGTGGATAAACTCTTTATGTATTATATTTCAAATCAATTGCAAATGAAATATAATAAACATAACATAAAAATAACGTCAAACGGATAATATTTCAAAATATTCATTTAAAATTTACTTATCACATTTCTAACTTTTACTTAAAAATATATATATATATAATAATAATAATGTAAAAGATTTTTTATGGTGGTCTTCTTGTGAAGCAGCAATTAGATTTTTTCTATAACTACCAATCTAAAATGAATTCAAGGCTATATTTTCTTCAAAATTCCTTTCCAATGAGGGCAATGTTTTGTATTAGCTTTTTTTTGCAGTTAATGTTATCTCTCGCTTGAAGCTCTAAAAAAGAAAAATATAATATATATAATCTCTAAATGGATCTATTCAATCCAAATAAAGCGTATTACAAATTCTACTTTCAAATTAAATCTTGAAACTGAGTCTTAACTTGCATGTAAACAATGGTTGTGTTTGATTGTCCTTTTCTTTCCATTACTTTATTATTTTGGTTACATTATGGTGGTCTTCTTGTGAAGCAGCAATTAGATTTTACTTTAGATTACTTTACTTTAGATTTACTTAGATTAGACTTTTAACATACAGATTTGCAGCCTTCTCTCAAAATGATTACATTGTGTAATTAAACAATAAAAAAATTACATTGTACTTTGTACATAAACATTTTAGATAAGTATTTACTGGAAAAATTTTTAAAAGTGAATGCTTTTGTCTTTATTTTAATATAGCAACATACAACTCATATTAAAATACTCACTAAAATATTGATAATAAAGACAATAACATGTTGTAAAATTTTTCAATTTGAGAGGGTGTCTATCTTCATCGCGGCCTTGTGCTTTCAAATGTACACAAATCACATTCAAGCCATTAAAACTGAAAAAAATTAAGCGTTTAGTTTTACAAATCATTTATATTTAAAGTAGCAAATAATTAAATAATAATAATAATGTAAATACCTACATATCTTTTCTAAAAAAGCTTCTTGCTTTTTATTAAAATTGAAAGGCACTCATCATTGAAGCCCTACAATTTTATTTTTGTTTTCTATAACCTAGAAAAAAATCTTTCAAATAAAACATTAAAAGTTTTCTCGACTTACCTGATTCTCACTTAGGGATGTTTAAATATGCAATTTTCTATTTAATTATTATTGTAATAATTAAATTATAAACATTTATTACATTTAAGTTCTTGTTTCATTTGACATATGTCAAATATACTGTTTGACATTTTATTGATTTTTTAATTCCAAAAATTCAAGTGGTATAGAATTTTGACAGAATTTAAAGAATTAGGTTAAAAGGTCATTGACCTTAATACTTTAAATTTATATTACATTAATGTTAATTCGTTATTCCATTTCAAAACCCTAAAACAAAATATTATTTATATCTCATTGTTATTTTGATAATAATATTGTCTAATGCACGCAGATTTGAATGTACACTAATCACATTCACTAACTGAAAAAAATTAAGCGTTTAGTTTTACAAATCATTTGTATTTAAAGTAGCAAATATAATATAATGATAATAATAATAATGTAAATACCTACATATCTTTTCTAAAAAAGCTTCTTGCTTTTTATTAAAATTGAAAGGCACTCATCATTGAAGCCCTACAATTTTATTTTTGTTTTTTATAACCTAGAAAAAAATCTTTCAAATAAAACATTAAAAGTTTTCTCGACTTACCTGATTCTCACTTAGGGCTGTTTAAATATGCAATTTTCTATTTAATTATTATTGTAATAATTAAATTATAAACATTTATTACATTTAAGTTCTCGTTTCATTTGACATATGTCAAATATACTGTTTGACATTTTATTGATTTTTTAATTCCAAAAATTCAAGTGGTATAGAATTTTGACAGAATTTAAAGAATTAGGTCAAAAGGTCATTGAACTTAATACTTTAAATTAATATTACATTAATGTTAATTCGTTATTCCATTTCAAAACTCTAAAACAAAATATTATTTATATCTCATTGTTATTTTGATAATAATATTGTCTAATGCACGCAGATTTGAATGTACACTAATCACATTCACTAACTGAAAAAAAATAAGCGTTTAGTTTTACAAATCATTTATATTTAAAGTAGTAAATAATATAATAATAATAATAATGTAAATACCTACATATCTTTTCTAAAAAAGCTTCTTGCTTTTTATTAAAATTGAAAGGCTTTTGTCTTTCTAAATTCCATCTTCCATCTTCTAAATATGGGGGGTTGACCTTGTCCTTACTTCCCAAAATAGTATTTATTTCCTCAAAAAAATAGGAGGGAAGGTGATTTTCTTCCTGTGCCAGTTATTTTCATATTTTTCATATAATTCATGTAACTTTGTTGCAAATTAGCGAATTTTTGAAGGGTTAGAAATAGTAGAGTAGCTTGTTTTGTATTGAAATGCAATCATGCTTTGTTTCGAAACATTCTTCAACACGACTTTCACAGTCTAAAGTTTGATGCTTCAATAAGCCCCCATCAACTAATCAAACCAACGTAGTTATCAACGTTTCTGTATATTTAACCTCACTTTTCTTTACCTTAAAAAATAAAAAGGAGCTTTGCTATCAACAGCTTTTTTTATCATAAACAACACACAAAACACTGCTTTATTTTCCACCACAATAAGTCAAACTTCTTTCCAGTTTCCAATAAATATATAAAAATCAATCGCTTGACACATGAAGGTGTGAAACTTTATACAGCCTCTTCTATTACATATCGATTTTAATAAAACCACTTTAGACCTTTTAATAAGTAGGGCCCCCATCACTTAAAAGTTTCATTTATTATATTCCAGCTGTATTTTGTTATGATTCGTGATAGCTCCAAAAAAATCATCGTCAACAATTTTTGTACTTTACAATGCAGAAAACAAAACAAACCACTACCACCAGCATACGACCCATCGACATTTTAGCCACATTAAAAGCTTTATTTTTATTATTTTTCACAATTATAAATATAAATATTTAAAATGACATAACCCAACAACTTGGAACTGTCACAGTTAGACACTAAACTGACGATACGTCAGTAAAATGACAGCCTTCAAAGTTTTCTATCTAGAGTACGTTTGTCCGTCCTTCATAGCAGCATTTTGATCATTCTATCTCTTTCCTCAAATTTATTGGTTGTACCTCTAGCGCTTAAGGGGGCTCGTTGCGACAAAAAAACCTTAATCAAATTTAATAAAGAAAATACGTTTATGTGGAACTGTAATAATTTTCGTTTGAAAAAAAAAATAATTTACTAAAAAAATTTGAAAAATTTACAATTTGTCCGACAAAAACGCGACTATCATGTTTTACTTATAGTTAACGAGAGTTGGGTCGCGCACCCTCCGGGTGCTTACCCTACTCTCTTGAGTAGAGGGTTGCCTACGGCAACGTGTATAAACCTAGAGGGGTTGCCTTCGGCAACCGTAAAATAAACGCACTTGTATTTTTTTTTTATTAGATTATTGTTTATTTATTTTCTTATTGTAATATATTTTTATTTATTTCTTTTTGTACTTATTCTACTTTCTCATTTAGATTATTACCTACGACAAACATTTGGTATTATTTACCTTTAAAATGAATATTATTTATTATTATATATTATATGACTTTTTTTTATTTTGTGTTTTATATTAATATATTTTTATTCAATCTTTCTTATGCTTACCCTACTCTCTTACATGTAAAGCAAACATAAAACAACCATATTTTGTATGTATTAAAAATCTTTTATTATATTTTATAAATTATACTTATTCCTTTTTTATTATTTTTCTATCTTTTCCATCTTTTTTTTGTTGTAATAAAGCAATCATATTATTAATTACAATTAAATTTTTTTTTGTTTTTTGTTATTGTAATAGTTTCCTACGGCAACATATATAAATCATATATCATTTATATTTAAAAATACTTTTACTATTCATTATTATTTTATATATATATATTTTTTTTAATTTATTTTTTCATTTATTTTTCTTTGTATTTACCCTACTATCTTATACGTAAACGGTTGCCTTTGGAAACCTTAGTTGGATTTAGTTAAAAAAATTTTATATCACATCTTCTTTATTATATTTTTTTTTTCTTTTTATTTTTTCATGTTTATATTAAATATACTACTATAATTTTTAAAAATAATATTACTATTTATTATTATTTTATTTAATTTTTTTCACTTATTATGTATTTATTTTTTATTTATTCCTTCTTTTGCTTACCATTCTCTCCTATATTTTTGCTTACCATACTTTCTTATAAGATGTTGTCTTCGGCAACAATAAAACAACAATTTTTCTTTTTTATTAAAAAAAATTGCATTATATTTTATTTAATATACTTAATTTTTATTCTTCTTTTTTTTTCCAATTTTTTTCTTTCTTTTTCTTCTCTTTAATCTTTTTATCTAACTTTTAAGGTTATGTTTTCTTATATTTCTTCTATCTATTCCAATATAAAAAACCATTTCAATTAATTTAGGGATCAATTTTGGAAGACCTATTAACCCAAAGCTTTTCTTTTCGCTCCAAAATACTCTTTAAACGTCGTTTCATTTAAATATTCATTGTAATTTCTATTATATTCGCTTCATACCTTCGACATTTCGGGGGGCATGCTCTATCAATATAAGATTTTAGTATTTAATAAAAAAAAGTCAACAGACATACCCAGGACTCTTCTTTCTATTATTTCCTCTCTCTTTTCCAATATAAAAATGCATTATAATTAATTTAAGGCTCAATGTTAGAAGATCTATTACCCAAAGAGCTTTTCTTTCAGCCATAATAACCTTCTCGACTTTTTAATCTTTACATCTAACTTTTAAGGTTATGTTTTCTTATATTTTCTTCTATCTTTTCCAATATAAAAAAACATTTCAATTAATTTGGGGCTCAATTTTGGAAGACCTATTAACCCAAAGCTTTTCTTTTCGCCCCAAAATACTCTTTAAACGTCGTTTTATTTAAATATTCATTGTAATTTCTATTATATTCGCTTCATCCCTTCGACATTTCCGAGGGCATGCTCTATCAATATAAGATTTTAGTATTTAATAAAAAAAAGTCAACAGACATACCCACGACTCTTCTTTCTATTATTTCCTCTTTCTTTTCCAATATAAAAAAGCATTTTAATTAATTTAAGGCTCAATGTTAGAAGACCTATTACCCAAAGCTTTTCTTTCAGCCATAATAACCTTCTCGACTTTTTAATCTTTACATCTAACTTTTAAGGTTATGTTTTCTTATATTTCTTCTATCTTTTCCAATATAAAAAAGCATTTCAATTAATTTGGGGCTCAATTTTGGAAGACCTATTAACCCAAAGCTTTTCTTTTCGCTCCAAAATACTCTTTAAACGTCGTTTCATTTAAATATTCATTGTAATTTCTAATATATTCGCTTCATCCCTTCGACATTTCGGGGGGCATGCTCTATCAATATAAGATTTTAGTATTTAATAAAAAAAAGTCAACAGACATACCCAGGACTCTTCTTTCTATTATTTCCTCTCTCTTTTCCAATATAAAAAAACATTTTAATTAATTTAAGGCTCAATGTTAGAAGATCTATTACCAAAAGAGCTTTTCTTTCAGCCATAATAACCTTCTCGACTTTTGAATCTTTACATTCAACTTTTAAGGTAATGTTTTCTTATATTTCTTCTATCTTTTCCAATATAAAAAAGCATTTCAATTAATTTGGGGCTCAATTTTGGAAGACCTATTAACCCAAAGCTTTTCTTTTCGCTCCAAAATACTCTTTAAACGTTGTTTCATTTAAATATTCATTGTAATTTCTATTATATTCGCTTCATCCCTTCGACATTTCGGGGGGCATGTTCTATCAATATAAGATTTTAGTATTTAATAAAAAAAAGTCAACAGACATACCCAGGACTCTTCTTTCTATTATTTCCTCTCTCTTTTCCAATGTAAAAAAGCATTTTAATTAATTTAAGGCTCAATGTTAGAAGACCTATTACCCAAAGCTTTTCTTTCAGCCATAATAACCTTCTCGACTTTTTAATCTTTACATCTAACTTTTAAGGTTATGTTTTCTTATATTTCTTCTTTCTTTTCCAATATAAAAAAGCATTTCAATTAATTTGGGGCTCAATTTTGGAAGACCTATTAACCCAAAGCTTTTCTTTTCGCTCCAAAATACTCTTTAAACCTCGTTTCATTTAAATATTTATTGTAATTTCTATTATATTCGCTTCATCCCTTCGACATTTCCGGGGGCATGCTCTATCAATATAAGATTTTAGTATTTAATAAAAAAAAGTCAACAGACATACCCAGGACTCTTCTTTCTATTATTTCCTCTCTTTTTTCCAATATAAAAAAGCATTATAATTAATTTAAGGCTCAATGTTAGAAGATCTATTACCCAAAGAGCTTTTCTTTCAGCCATAATAACCTTCTCGACTTTTTAATCTTTACATCTAACTTTTAAGGTTATGTTTTCTTATATTTTCTTCTATCTTTTCCAATATAAAAAAGCATTTCAATTAATTTGGGGCTCAATTTTGGAAGACCTATTAACCCAAAGCTTTTCTTTTCGCCCCAAAATACTCTTTAAACGTCGTTTCATTTAAATATTCATTGTAATTTCTATTATATTCGCTTCATCCCTTCGACATTTCCGAGGGCATGCTCTATCAATATAAGATTTTAGTATTTAATAAAAAAAAGTTAACAGACATACCCACGACTCTTCTTTCTATTATTTCCTCTTTCTTTTCCAATATAAAAAAGCATTTTAATTAATTTAAGGCTCAATGTTAGAAGACCTATTACCCAAAGCTTTTCTTTCAGCCATAATAACCTTCTCGACTTTTTAATCTTTACATCTAACTTTTAAGGTTATGTTTTCTTATATTTCTTCTATCTTTTCCAATATAAAAAAGCATTTCAATTAATTTGGGGCTCAATTTTGGAAGACCTATTAACCCAAAGCTTTTCTTTTCGCTCCAAAATACTCTTTAAACGTCGTTTCATTTAAATATTCATTGTAATTTCTAATATATTCGCTTCATCCCTTCGACGTTTCGGGGGGCATGCTCTATCAATATAAGATTTTAGTATTTAATAAAAAAAAGTCAACAGACATACCCAGGACTCTTCTTTCTATTATTTCCTCTCTCTTTTCCAATATAAAAAAACATTTTAATTAATTTAAGGCTCAATGTTAGAAGATCTATTACCAAAAGAGCTTTTCTTTCAGCCATAATAATCTTCTCGACTTTTTAATCTTTACATCCAACTTTTAAGGTGATGTTTTCTTATATTTCTTCTATCTTTTCCAATATAAAAAAGCATTTCAATTAATTTGGGGCTCAATTTTGGAAGACCTATTTACCCAAAGCTTTTCTTTTCGCTCCAAAATACTCTTTAAACGTCGTTTCATTTAAATATTCATTGTAATTTCTATTATATTCGCTTCATCCCTTCGACATTTCGGGGGGCATGCTCTATCAATATAAGATTTTAGTATTTAATAAAAAAAAGTCAACAGACATACCCAGGACTCTTCTTTCTATTATTTCCTCTCTCTTTTCCAATATAAAAAAGCATTTTAATTAATTTGCTCTTCTGATTGCATTCATTTTAACGGCCGCTATTTTCCTTTCAAATGTACACTAAGCACATTTAAGCCATTTAAACTTAAAGAAATTAGGCGTTTAGTTTTACAAATCATTTATATTTAAAGTAAAAAATAATATAATTATAATAATAAAGTATATACCTACATATCTTTTCTAAAAAAGCTTCTTGCTTTTTATCAAAATTGAAAGGCACTCATCATTGAAGCCCTACAATTTTTCTTTTCTATAACCTAGAAAAAAATCTTTCAAATAAAACATTTAAAGTTTTCACCACTTGCCTGATTCTAACTTAGGGATGTTTAAATATGCAATTTTCTATTTAATTATTATTGTAATAATTAAATTATAAACATTTATTACTTTTAAGTTCTCGTTTCATTTGACATATGTCAAATATACTTTTTGACATTTTATTGATTTTTTAATGTCAACAATTCAAGTGGTATAGAATTTTGACAGAATTTAAAGAATTAGGTCAAAAGGTCATTGACCTTAATACTTTAAATTTATATTACATTAATGTTAATTCGTTATTCCATTTCAAAACCCTAAAACAAAATATTATTTATATATTATATCTCATTGTTATTTGTATCAATCAATACGCAGATTTGAATGTACCCTAATCACATTCAAGCCATTAAAACTAAAAAAAAAATAAGCGTTTAGTGTTACAAATCATTTATATTTAAAGAAAAAAATAATATAATCATATTAATAAAGTATATACCTACATATCTTTTCTAAAAAAGCTTCTTGCATTTTATTAAAATTGGAAGGCTTTTGTCTTTCTAAATTCCATCTTCCATCTTCTAAATATGGGGAGGTCGACCTTGCCCATACTTCCCAAAATAGTATTTATTTCCTCAAAAAAATAGGGGGGAGGGTGATCTTCTTCCTGTGCCAGTTATTTTCATATTTTTCATATAATTCATGTAACTTTGTTGCAAATTAGCGAATTTTTGAAGGGTTCTTAACCTTAGAAATAGTAGAGTAGCTTGTTTTGTATTGAAATTCAATCATGCTTTGTTTCGGAACATTCTTCAACACGACTCTCACAGTCTGAAGTTTGATGCTTCAATAAGCCCCCATCAACTAATAAAACCAACGTAGTTATCAACGTTTCTGTATATTTAACCTCACTTTTCTTCACCTTAAAAAATAAAAAGGAGCTTCGCTATCAACAGCTTTTTTTATCATAAACAACACACAAAACACTGCTTTATTTTCCACCACAATAAATCGAACTCCTTTCCAGTTTCCAATAAATATATAAAAACCAATCGCTTGACACATAAAAGTGTAAAACTCTTCTATTACATGAAATCTCTTCTATTACATATCGATTTTAATAAAACCACTTTAGACCTTTTAATAAGTAGGGCCCCCATCACTTAAAAGTTTCATTTATTATATTCCAGCTGTATTTTGTTATGATTCGTGATAGCTCCAAAAAAATCATCGTCAACAATTTTTGTACTTTACAATGCAGAAAACAAAACAAACCACTACCACTAGCATACGACCCATCGACATTTTAGCCACATTAAAAGCTTTATTTTTATTATTTTTCACAATTATAAATATAAATATTTAAAATGACATAACCAAACAACTTGGAACTGTCACAGTTAGACATAAGACTGACGCTATGTCAGTAAAAAATGCCAGCCTTCAAAGTTTTCTATCTAGAGTACGTTTGTCCGTCCTTCATAGCAGCATTTCGATCATTCTATCTCTTTCCTCAAATTTATTGGTTGTACCTCTAGCGCTTAAGGAGGCTATTTGCGACAAAAAAACCTTAATCAAATTTAAGAAAGAAAATACGTTTATGTAAAACTGTAATAATTTTCGTTTAAAAAAAAAAATAATTTACTAAAAAAATTACAAAAATTTACAATTTGTTAGAAAGAGCAAATAAATCAGATTTTATTATAAGTGTAACGAGAGTTGGGTCGCGCACCCTCCGGATGCTTACAATACTCTCTTGAGTAGAGGGTTGCCTACGGCAACGTGTATAAACCTAGAGAGGTTGCCTTCGGCAACCGTAGAACAAACGCACTTTTTTTTTTTTGTTAGATTATTGATTATTAATTTTTTTATTGTAATATATTTTTATTTTTTTTTTTTTGTATTTTTTCTACTTTCTCATATCAACGTTTGCGTTTGACAACATTTATATAAACCTAGCCCATTATTATTTATCTTAAAATTTATTATTATTTATTTAAAAAATTTTAATTAGATTTTATTAATTATACTTATTTCTTTTTCTTTTATCTTTCTCATCTTTTTTTTATAAAAAAGCCAGCATATTACTATTTACTAAAATTTTTTATATTTTTTTTTTTTGTACTTGTTCTACTCACTCGTATTGAATGTTGCCTGCGGCAACATATATAAATCTATTATTATTTAATTTTAAAAATACTTTTACTATTCATTATTATTTTAAATTTTTTATTGTTTTCTCATTATTTAGGTGGCGGACAGTCATTTTCGGTTATAAAAATTCTCTTTATAACATTTGAGATCAGATTTTGACATAACGTTTTTATATTAATATTACTTTAATATTTAAAAATAATATTACTATCTATCATTATTTTATATTATTTATATTATATATATTTTTTTTATTCCTTCTTGTTCTTACTATACTCTCTTATATGTAAAAGGTTGTCTTCGGCAACAATAACACAACCATTTTTTTTTATAAAATAATTTTGCATTACATTTTATTTAATATACTTGATTTTTATTCTTCTTTTTTTTTCAAATTTTTTTCTTTCTTTTATTTGTATTTTTTGTTCTTCGTTTTAATTTTTTTTATTTTCATATTAATTTTATTACTTTAATAATAATTGTTATTAAAATTAGAATAAAAACTATAATATATTATAATAATTTATATGAATTTTTTCTTATTCTCTTCTAAAGCGAGTTTTTTATTATTTTTTTTCAAAATTAAAATTGTTATTTTATTAATTTTTTTTGTTTCTATTATTATATTTTTTTATTTGTTCTCCTTTTTTCTTACCTTACTCTCTTACATTAAGGTTGCCTTCGGCAACCATAAAACAACCATATTTTATTTTTATCAAAAAGGTTCGTATTACATTTTATTAATTACTATTTTTTATTTAATTTTTTTAAAATATGTAATCATTCAATTACAATCATACATAATCTAAAGAAAAAATCAATAAAAATTATTTATATTTTAGTTATATATCATATATCAAATTCAAAAAAACAACTACTCTATAGAAATTCGTACATTGAAACTTTTATATTCTCTTTCTTTTTATTCTTTTTCTTTTTTATCTCTTCAACTTTTTTTTTTGAACTCGTTTTTTCATTTCTCTTCACTTTCTTCTTTTTGATTCTATTTGTTCCTATTTTTATAATGTATTTACTTAATTTTAATTTTTTTTTTATTTTTTTTTATTTTCGTCTTATTTCTCTCTTACATTTTCTTTTTTTGTGTATTTTAATTTTTTTTATACTATTCTTTCTTTAATATTGTATTATCCATCTATACACTCCTGATATTTTAACATTTTTTTTTCCGTATTTATAACATAGTTTTCTAATCTAAACATTTTTTTTTCTATAAATTTTTTTTTCGGTTTTTTTTTATTTTTTACTTAATTTTATCAAGTTTTATTTTTCTACAACAACCATAATTTTGTTTTTCTATACTACTTAAATTATCTTTTCTTTTTTATTATCAACAAATTTATAATTTCTTTTAGTTTTTCTTGATGCTTTTTTTACTTAAATCATAGCATATCTTTTAAATTAACATTTTTTAATTTTTAATTTTTTGCAAATTTTTTTTTCCGCACATTTGATTGTCGGAAATTAAATATCAAAATTTTCAAATTTTTCTTGTATAATTATTAATTAGAAACATTTGTTTAGAATTAGAAACATTTGTTTAAAATTAATACAATCAAAAAAAAAATTTTTTTAATAAATATTTAATTTGGCAACACTTTTAAAAAAAAATTTTTTAATTGCCAAGTTGCAACAATGTAACCGAAAACGTTTGTTTCTTGACAAATATTTGACGTATCTTTCATAAAAAAAAATTAGGTTATATCGTAGCGAACACATTGACATCTTTCAATAATATTGTCAATGTTAAAGATATGTCACACAGAATCAATATTAAGTTGCTGTCATTGTGCACTTTTATTATGAAATTTAAGATTGCCAACCCAAACACTACTAAACGTGCTTAATAATAATTTTTTAATTGGCAATACTTTTTAGAGTATACTGTCACTTTTTTCTATTTTCTATTCAATTTTCCCACAATATGTAATCATTCAATTCTAAAAAAAAAATCAATAAAAGTTATTTATATTTTAGTTATATATTATATATAAAATTCAAAAAAACAACCACTCTATAGAAATTTGTACTTCAAAATTGACAAAAAAACGTTTCATATTTCATGTTAGTTATAAAATATAAAACATTAATATTAAGTGATCACTTTGTATTTTTTAATTGATTATGTCAACAATAATAATTGACAATTGACATCGTATTTTTTTTAAAGATTTTTAATTGTTTATTTAAAAATATAAAAATAAGTACGTACGATTGAGAAAAAAATATATAGTCTGTATAGATATTTTTCCAATATAATTTTCTATTTCCATTTTATTTTAATTCATTTATATCAATCTTCTTTCATCAATAGGTCTCAAACACAACTTAACCTCACTTTTCATATAAACAATTATAAATTTTCCTACAACCACAGTTGTAGGAAATATTTTCTATAATATAATCAAAAAGGCTCTTCTATCCATTCGTATTATATTACCATATTATAATAATCTAAAAAAAAATCAATAAAAGTTATTTATATTTTAGTTATATATTATATATCAAATTGAAAAAAAACAAACACGCTATATAAAATTCTACATTTAAATTGAAAAAAAACGTTTCATATTTCATGTTATTTATAAAATATAAATTAATGATATTAAGTGATCACTTTGTATTTTTTAATTGCTTATGTCAACAATAATAATTGACAATTGACATCGTATTTTCTTTAAAATTTTTATTTGTTTATTTAAAAATATAAAAATAAGTACGTACGATTGAGAAAAAAATTCTGTATAGATACTATTTGAATATAATTTTCCACTTCCATCTTATTTTAATTCATATATATTAACATTCTTTCATCGATTGGTCTCAAACACAACTTAATCTCACTTTTCGTATACACAATTATAAATTTTCCTACAACCACAGTTCTATATTTTCTATAATATAATCAAAAAGGCTCTTCTAGCCATTCGTATTATATTACTATATTATAATAATCTAAAAAAAATCAATAAAAGTTATTTATATTTTAGTTAGATATTATATATCAAATTAAAAAAAAACAAACACTCTATATAAAATTCTAAATTAAAATTGACAGAAAAACGTTTCATATTTCATGTTATTTATAAAATATAAATTAATGATATCAAGTGATCACTTTGTATTTTTTAATTGATTATGTCAACAATAATAATTGACAATTAACATCGTATTTTTTTTTTAAATCTTTAATTGTTTATTTAAAAATATAAAAATAAGTACGTACGATTGAGAAAAAAATATATATTCTGTATTAGATACTTTTCGAATATAATTCTCGAATTAATTATTAAAAGATGTACATTATTCTCATTCGAGCCACTTTGCAAAAACAAAATGTCAAACGGTATCAAAATGCTTAGTACGGATGATACCAAGCATTCATTTAAAATCTAATCATTTCTAATAATAATTTGTATATCTCTTTATGTCTTTTAAAAAAGGTTTCTCATGGTCTTCTTTGCTTCATCGTATTTCAAACATTTAAGATTTAACGCCCAATCAATAAATTCTAATCTCCAAACAAATCGATTCAATTTATCCATACGACAATTTCTATTTTCAAAAGAAGTCTATAGTTTAGATAAGCAGTTAGATACTGTAAATATTATTAAAATTAAAAACTTTTATCTTCATTTTAATACAGAATCTGAGACTCTATATTATTAGCCTCTTTTTTCAATAATTAGGTCAAAAAGTCATTGACCTTAATACTTCAAATCTATATTACATTATAATTTCTTCTGGAAAAAGTTGTAATTATGTCCTCTTCACATTTTCTTTACAATAAGAAAAACATTGAGTCATGTTTGCTTATACTCAAAAAGGTGGATTATTAATCCGCAATTCCATTTCAAACCCCTAAAACAAAATATTATTTATATCTCATTGTTATTTTGATAAAATATTGTCTAATGCACGCAGATTTGAATGTACACTAATCACATTCAAGCCATTTAAAGTTAAAAAAATTAAGCGTTTAGTTTTACAAATCATTTATATTTAAAGTAGTAAATAATATAATAATAATAATAATGTAAATACCTACATATCTTTTCTAAAAAAGCTTCTTGCTTTTTATTAAAATTGAAAGGTTTTTGTCTTTCTAAATTCCATCTTCCTTCTTCTAAATATGGGGGGTTGACCTTGTCCTTACTCCCCAAAATAGTATTTATTTCCTCAAAATAGAGGGGAGAGTGATATTCTTCCTGTGCCAGTTATTTTCATATTTTTCATATAATTTATGTAACTTTGTTGCAAATTAGCGAATTTTTGAAGGGTTCTTAACCTTAGAAATAGTAGAGTAGCTTGTTTTGTATTGAAATTCAATCATGCTTTGTTTCGGAACATTCTTCAACACGACTCTCACAGTCTGAAGTTTGATGCTTCAATAAGCCCCCATCAACTAATCAAACCAGCGTAGTTATCAACGTTTCTGTATATTTAACCTCACTTTTCTTCACCTTAAGAAATAAAAAGGAGCTCCGCCATCAACAGCTTTTTGTATCATAAACAACACACAAAACACTGCTTTATTTTCCACCACAATAAGTCAAACTCCTTTCCAGTTACCTGGGTAGCGTTGGAATGTTAATAATAATCCATTTTCAATAAATATATAAAAATCAATTGCTTGACACATGAAGGTGTGAAACTTTATACAATCTCTTCTATTACATATCGATTTTAATAAAACCACTTTAGACCTTTTAATAAGTATGTCCCCATCACTTAAAAGTTTCATTTATTATATTCCAGCTGTATTTAGTAATGATTCGTGAGATTTGCTCCAAAAAAAAATACGTCGACAATTTTTGCACATTGCACTTTCCCATCAAGAAAACAAAACAAACCACTACTCCATCATATCCCATCGACATTTTAGCCACATTAAAAGCTTTATTTTTATTATTTTTTACAATTATAAATATAAATATTTAAAATGACATAACCCAACAACTTGGAACTGTCACAGTTAGACATAAGACTGACGCTATGTCAGTAAAAAATGACATCCTTCAAAGTTTTCTATCTAGAGTACGTTTGTCCGTCCTTCATAGCAGCATTTTGATCATTCTATCTCTTTCCTCAAATTTATTGGTTGTACCTCTAGCGCTTAAGGGAGTTATTTGCGACAAAAAAACCTTAATCAAATTTAATAAAGAAAACACGTTTATGTGGAACTGTAATAATTTTCGTTTAAAAAAAAAATAATTTACTAAAAAAATTACAAAAATTTACAATTTGTCCGACAAAGCTGCGACTAACGCATTTTATTATAGCAGTAACGAGAGTATGGTTTCGCACCCTCCGGGTGCTTACCCTACTCTCTTGAGTAGAGGGTTGCCTACGGCAACGTGTATAAACCTAGAGGGGTTGCCTTCGGCAACCGGTAGTATAATCGCACTTTTTTTTTTTTTTTTTTTTATTAGATTATTGAAAATTTATTTTTTTATTGTAATATTTTTTTATTTATTTCTTTTTGTACTTTTTCTACTTTCTCATATCATGGTTTGCCTTTGACAACATTTATATAAACCTAGCCCATTAATATTTATCTTGAAATATATTATTATTTATTTAAAAAATTTTAATTAGATTTTATTAATTATACTTATTCTTATTTCATTATTTTTTTCTTTCTCATCTTTTTTTCTTATAATACAGCAAGCATATTAGCATTTACTAATTTTTTTTTTATTTATTTTTATTTGTACTTGTTCTTACCATACTCTCTTCTATGTAAAAAGTGGCCTACGGCAACAATAAAACAACAATTTTGTTTTTATTAACAAATTAAAATTAATAAAATTTATGTAGTAAAGCAATTTAGTAGTATTGTAAAAAAAAATTTTTTTTTCAATTGTTGATGTAATTTCCACATCACCTTTGAGGTAAACATCCTGATGCGTTACTTTTTTTTTTATCGATATTTATAACAGAGAAAGTTCGCCAATAGCCCTATATAAACTCTGTTGAATTTTACAAATAGTCGATTATATTCAAAAAAAAAAAGACCATCAAATTCAACAGTAGTTTAATATATTGTAACAATATATGTATATGTTTTTGTATGGAGCTTTTTTTAGACTAATATATAAATATGTGTCAATACTATGAAAATGTTTCATGTTTAGAGACGACATTGTTTTTATATAATATATAGCCATTGATTAGCATCAACATAACAAATTGTTGGAGATAGTAATACTCACACCATCTCGTGACGATCCACCGTACATGTATTCGCGCCGATGCAAACAAGAGTCGTCACAATTCATCAGAAGCGTACGCATCGCATAATGTTTTTTAATGTCGAAATATAATAAGTCAATAAACGCCGAATATATTTCATACAACTCTCTTATTAATTATATCATCAAAATCCTGCCTATCTCCCACAGGTTATGGGACCAGTGTACGAATAGATAAAATTTAATGATATAAAATAAAAGAAAGAGTTAAGTGAGTGAAAGCCGAACACGGCTTGCTACACGTCGGAAGCAAGCCTATGGCATGTTAGACTTGGCCATTTGCACATGGACGCCGTAGTGGATTTGTCGAACGGTCGCGCGACTGGTTTAAAGCCGATAAGAGGAGGCGGACAGCCGTGTGAGATCTGTCAACGAGGCAAGTTGACGACAAAACCTTTCAAACCCAGGACAGAAAGGAGCAAAAAGCTGCTCGAGATCATACACACTGATTTGTGCCAACCATCGAGAACGAGGTCAGAAGGAGGCAACCGATACTTCGTAACCTTCATCGACGATTACAGTGGCTGGTGTGTGATACACTTCCTGAAGAGCAAGGACGCGGTATTTAAAGCATTTAAATCATATAAAAGCTTCGCCGAGAATCAAACAGGCATGAAAATCAAAGCTTTGCAATCAGACAACGGCCGAGAATATTGTAACAAGCAATTCGACGAATATTTGCAACGTGAAGGTATACAGAGGCGACTCACAGTGCCATACACGCCACAACAAAATGGCGTAGCCGAGCGTATGAACAGAACAATCGTCGACATGGCCAGATGTTTGTTAATTCAGTCAGGACTCCCAGAGATGTATTGGGCAGAGGCAGTAAACACTGCGAACTACCTGAGAAACCGATGTCCTAGCAGAAGCCACGAAGGAAAAACTCCATATGAGTTATGGCATGGAAATAAGCCAGATTTGAGACATCTGCGTATATTTGGTGCAAAAGCATTTGTACTCAAGAAAGGTCCAGGTCGAGGAAAACTCGACGAAAAATCCGTTGAAGGCAGGCTCGTCGGATATTCAGAAACCGCAAAAGCCTATAAAATACGACGAAGTGATACTGGAAGAATTGAATATACCAGGGACGTATCAATTATCGAAGAACCGATATTGAGATCACGAAACGTCGCACAGATGGATCACGACTATATGCACCCAGAGGAAGACGCTCCTGATCCAGGGAGAGAAACCAGAAATGAGAAAGTCCACACAAAGCCCGAGAAGGGACCACCGAAACGTGCACCGGGAAGACCAGCAAAACAAATGTCAGGGAAACCCGGAAGACCGAAGAAGCTATACCGATACGTAAGCATGTCAAGTGTTGCATCAGGCAATGCATCCAGCCACGAAGAAGATGTGGAGGAACCAATGGAGCAAGAAGAAGCTGCCGGACCCGACGACGTGTTTTACCAGGCAAGCGAGGAAAATCGAGGCGAAAAAGGACCGCTCGATACATCACTAGTGCAAATCGACAAGCGAGCACGCAATGAAGTAGGTACAAGTGGAGCCAAAACATCGACGGACGACGTCGAAGATCTGGAAGACGATGATGAACCAATGGAGGTCAAACTTATCGAGGAAATGGCTCACATGGCGGATATTGAGCTAGAAGAAGCGACGAAAGGCGAACAAGCACACGAATGGAAGCGTGCAATCGCTGAAGAAGTACGTTCACACCTGCAACATGGAACTTGAGAGCTCATAAAACGACCAGAGCGAGGGAGAGTCATCGGCTCTAAAGTAATCCTGAAAAACAAAACAAACGCAGAAGGAGAAATCACGCGCAGAAAGGCGCGAATAGTAGCCAGGGGCTTTACACAAAGACCTGGATTCGACTTCGACGAAACGTTTGCTCCAGTGGCGAGACTGGACACTATCAGACTACTTGCAGCATTATCAACCGAGATGGGAACAAAATTGCATCAAATGGACGTAATAACAGCGTACTTACACGGAGTAATCGACGAGGAGCTATACATGGAAGCTCCGACAACGTTGAAAGAGACTCTGGAGTACATTGTACAAACCGAGAGAAGAGATTCACCTCTACTCCCGATGGCAACGAAGATGCTTAAGAGCTTCGTAGAAGGTAATCAAGTTTGCAGATTGCGCAAAGCAATATATGGACTAAAACAATCTGGTAAGAAGTGGTACGAGCGCTTGAAAACCGCACTTCAAAAGTTGGGATTGGAGCCAACAATATCAGATCCATGTCTGTTCCAATGCAGACAAGATAGAAAAATAATATTAGTCGCCGTCTATGTAGACGACATTCTAGCCACCTCAAACGACGAAAAATGGATCACTGATCTGAAACGAAGTCTCAATAAAGAGTTCGGAGTCAAAGACCTCGGAGAAGCTAAATACTGCCTAGGAATTGAAATCAAGCAAGAGACAGGCAAAGTAAGCTTGAGTCAAGGAAAGTACGTCGAGGATCTACTGAAGAAATTCAACATGGTGAGCTGCAATCCACAGAGCACACCGGCGAGCCCAACATCGAAGTTGAGAGCCGGAGAAGACGCCAAAAAGCAGACGACGAATCCGCAGTACCGAGAGTTAGTCGGATCGCTCATGTATTTATCAGTAGCAACGAGACCAGACATTGCACACAGTGTAAGCGTGCTGAGCCAGTTCAACGAGCAACCAAATGAAGAGCATTGGGGAGCTGCAAAGAGGGTACTTAGATACCTAAAAGGAACGTCGAAATTGGGGCTTGTATACCAACAACCAATTGGTAAAATTGTAGGATATACCGACGCCGACTGGGGAAATGACCTCACAGATTCAAAGTCGTACACAGGGTACGCATTCATCCTGAGAGGAGCCGCAATAAGCTGGAAATCCAGAAAACAGAGAACAGTGGCATTGTCAACGACGGAGGCTGAGTATCAGGCCCTCACAGAAGCCACTAAAGAGTCAATGTATTTGAGAGGACTCATCTACGAGTTGGGAATCCCACAATTCTCAGAGGGACAAATTTATTGCGATAATCAGGGCGCAATTAAATTAACAACGGCTTCAAAGTTCCACGACCGGACCAAGCACGTCAGGATCAAGTTCAACTTTGTCAGAGAAGCAGTCCGGAGCCAGACGATCAAACTGGCACACATACCGACAGATGAGATGATCGCCGACATTTTGACGAAGCCACTAACTAGAGAGAGATACGCCGATATCACCAAAGCACTGGGAGTTAGTGAGACGGATTAATACAGCGTACGTGCTCGTATTAAGGGAGAGTGTTGGAGATAGTAATACTCACACCATCTCGTGACGATCCACCGTACATGTATTCGCGCCGATGCAAACAAGAGTCGTCACAATTCATCAGAAGCGTACGCATCGCATAATGTTTTTTAATGTCGAAATATAATAAGTCAATAAACGCCGAATATATTTCATACAACTCTCTTATTAATTATATCATCAAAATCCTGCCTATCTCCCACACAAATAATACTTGATTGTATAAATTATTAAACTATATTTTATGATTTAATAATGTTGACGTTTTTAATTGAATATATATTTATAATCGACCAATTGTATAGTTTGAGTTTGTATGAATTATTGAATATAGTCACAAAAAAACAAAAACAGTAGTTTAATATATCGTAACAATATTAATGTATATGCTTTGTATGGAGCTTTTTTTTGACTAATATATACAAATGTGTCAATACTATGAAAATGTTTCATGTTTAGAGACAACATTGTTTTTATATAATATATAGCCATGGATTAGCATCAACATAACAAATAATACTTGATTGTAAATAAATTATTAAACTACATAATGTATAATTGTTTTAATAAAAAATTTGACTATTTTAATTGTGATAAATTTTTTTTTCAAGTGATTAAATCTTTTCAAAACTCAATTGATTTACAAAATTTCATTATAAACAATATTTTTTGTATAGATGAAATTTGTATTTTCCTCAGGCAAAAGTCTACCTTGAGTGGCAGTATTTTCAATAAATACTGAAATATCATTAAATTTTCGAACTCGCGAAAATGCAACATATAATTGACCATGAGCAAAAACTGAATTTGGCAAATAAAGTGAAACATGATTATAAGTTTGACCTTGTGCTTTATTAATTGTTAATGCATAAGCGAGACGAACAGGAAACTGTCTTCGACGAAATTGAAATGGTAAATTTGTATTCGAAGGAATAAAATCGATTTTAGGTATTAAAACAAATTGATTTGTTAATCTATTACCATCATTCGATACAACTTGACCTTTAATATAATTTTGACCCAAAAATTGTACAATTAAACGGGTACCATTACATAATCCTTTACGAATATTTAAATTTCGTAATAGCATAACCAAGGCACCAACTTTTAATTCTAAACGATGTGGTGGTAGACCACTTGGTGTTAATGCGTTAAGAAATTCAGGTTGATAATTAGCCGCTTTTAACATTATTGCATCATCAGCATCATTCGGCTCTATACTATCAACACTATAATAAATTTTTGTTGGACCATTGATTTTTTCTAATAAAACTTTTTTATTAATTTTATCACATGTCTCATTTAATGGTGTTAAAATAACACTTTTTAATAAAACATTATTATTAGATCTTAAATTAGCATTATCATTATTATTAATGATATCAAAACATGAATTAATTAATTGATCATAATTTTGAACAATACATTGTTCCGGTATTTGAATAATGCTATATTGGAAATTAGGCAAATGTGGTAATCGATCATTACCTAAATTTAAAAGCCATTGAGAAAATTCAACTTGTTCTGGCAATACACGAACATTAATTGTTAAAGAAAATTGTTGAAAATGATTCCATAATTGTGCCGATTTAACACAGGCTGCAACAATTTGATTTCGTGTCCCAGGATATGGTACAATTGGAAGACATTGTTTAAAATCTCCACCAACAATTACTGTTTTCCCACCGAATGGAAGATGTGGTGTGCGACAAAGAAATCGTAAAATTTCATCAATCTTTTGAAAGGCCATCGCAGTAACCATACTTATTTCATCCCATACAATTAATTTTACTTGTCGCAATATTTCAGCATATGAACTTTCAATTCGAATACTTGATGTACTCGTCTCTAAAAGTGGAACAGGTAGCTTAAATGTTGAATGAACAGTTTTACCACCAATTAATAATGAAGCAGCTAGCCCTGTCCAAGCCATTGCTAATACTTTAATTTCTTGTCCTCTCGCATAACTGATGATTGTATTATAAAGAAAGGTTTTACCAGTACCAGCAGGACCGTCTAAATAAAATAAGTGATTTATTAAATTATCATCACCATTATTATTGTGGTTGATGATAGATGTTATAATATTATCAAAAATGGGTCTTTGTTCAATATTTAATTGATTAATCCAATTAGCACTTTGTTGTTGTTCAAATTCAACATCGATACGATTATCATCAACATCATCATCATCATAATTGTCATCATTGTTATTATAATCTAAATAGATGGCAAGTGGTTCAGGCAATTTAAAATTTGCTAAAGTTAAACCATGTACATTTAATAATAATTTCAATTTATATAATGTACGATTTTCAGCTTCAATTACATCAATACCATGTCTTGTAAAGTCTTCCATTAAAGCGTCACGAAATTCATTCCATAATGCTAATGGATCTAAGACAGTAAAAAAGCTAAAATTGTGGCAAACATTTGTCGTAATTGATTTGGCATTTGTTGTTCAACAGCTTCACGAAGAGCTCGTTGCCATTCCATATCTTCATTAAGAAGATTTCGTCTACTACATGCTTCAGCATATGTTGGACAAATTTCACCATCAACAGTACGAACATCTTCAAAAGATGTTGCACCTCGTACATGTAATAATAGAAGACGAAGAAAATATAATTCTCTATTTCGTATACTAACACTATACATTCTGGCAAGTGTAGTAGAACGATTTCTTTGACGTGGACGCCATTCTCGTGCTCTATCAATCCATGAAAAATTTGGTGGAATTTCTACATATAGATATTGTCTCAAATTGTAGAGATTATTTCGATTCAATGTAAACCATTCGGTTAACATTGTTCTTCGATAGAGATCAAGACGTTCTGGAATATTTGGATCATTCTCTCGAAAAATAACATTTTGTCGTTCCTCTAAATGCACTGGCAAACGTATAACTGTATGTGTACTATCATGTAATACAAAATCATTAATACGCCATGCAGCTTCCGATGGTGATATATAACGGGCATTAAGATATTCCTCTACCTCATTATAATTACCTTGAATTTGATGAGGTGATAATGATCGATTTTCATCAACATTCATTTCATTATTATTACGTTTCTCTTCGATATTTCGAATACGTAATAATGCCATATCGACACCTTTAAAAATATATTTATATAAATATTTAACTGTTTTTAAATTGCCACACGCTTCAACATTAATGTGACATTTATATTTATATAAACAATATGGATTATAAGGTGCAATCCATTGATTATTCAATACATGCGGACCTTTTACAATCGTTATACCTGTATGTCGGCGTCTATATTGAATTCTACCATTTTCAGTAATAATTGTTTCATTTGAAGATTGTTTTGGAAATGTTTTACTACATTTTCCATCAACCATACAGATTGCATTATTATTAAATTTTGGTCCACATGGTCCATGTACCATATGAGTTTTTACCAATTCATATAATTCGGGTTGACGAATTGGATCTGGAATTTCAGCTGAAACTAATAAATCAACTCTCTCTGGTTCTAACATTCGATCTTCATGTCGTAAAATTATTAGAATATGTGCATGTGGTAAACCTCTTTTTTGAAATTCAATAACATGAATTGATCCAAGATGAATTCCAAAGATATGATTTTCCAAGATATCACTCATGAATGCTTTTAATTTCATTTGAAATACTCGTGCAATAACCATAGGATGATCATTTGATTGAGTATTATTTGGAATCGCATTCACAATTTCATTCCATTTAGGATTACATGTAAATGTAATAAAAAGTGAAGGATATCCTAAAGTTGTAACCATCGACATAGCGTCTTGAAATCTTTGCTGTTGACTTCGTGGGCTGCCTATATATGAAGAAGGCAATATAACCATTCGTCCAATATTAATATTTTCAACAGCAGCTCGATTATGTAAATAATCGCGCAAACCAACATATTCCTCAGCTCGCAATAGATTTTGATGTCTTTCAATATATAAAAGTCGATTGCTTTTCATTTTAAC
This sequence comes from Lagria hirta, assembly GCA_947359425.1. NCBI lineage: Eukaryota > Metazoa > Arthropoda > Insecta > Coleoptera > Tenebrionidae > Lagria > Lagria hirta. The sequence continues at coordinate 29,369,396 of OX375794.1, forward strand.
ATATGCAGCTACAATATATTGTTGACTTAATTTACCTGCTGAATGTATCGCAGAAAAATCATCTCTATAAGCTAATCTATATTTATAATATGAATTAAGGGTCATATTTCTATTTCTATCGTTTCGTGCGGTGTGCATTGTCCATCCACTTTCACCAAATGGAAAAAGTAATGGAAACGTCAATGCATCAACAAATTCATTTTGAGGACTAATGTTTGTAAATGCATGTTGTCCATTTTGCCGAAGAAATACTCTTAGATTTGTTGTAGGTGGTAAACCTTCATTACGAAATTGATAAACGGCTGCAACTTCGTTTACGATTGGCATATCGTATGGTCTATTTTGACGACCTCTAACATTTAAAAATTCTAAGACAATATTTGGTGGATTTACTAAACGTTGTCTTTGCTGTTCCTCGTACACTTCATACAGGTGACGGTAGGCTTGAGCAAATGGATTATGACGTTGAAGTATATCCCCTATTTGTTCGATTAATTCACGATTTAAATCATTCGAATTATGAATACGTTGAGCATTTGCTCTATTAGAATCTAAGAAATATACTTGACCGTAGCTTATGTTTTGTGCATTTATATTAATGTCGGAAATGTGATGCACCATTCGACCTTCAATACAATAAACATATGGTTCACGGCCAGGCAAATCACGTCTTTTCGCTTCAATGCTAGCAAATTGAAAAGCGTAATTATATTGTAGAATATTTTCCTTAAAATGTCTAGAATGTTGTTGATCATTATTTAGCATTAAATTTTGTAACAAATTAGGAAAAGGTGTTATTAAAGCAGGTAATCTTACTTGTCCATTATTGCAACATCCACTATAAAAATGGCGTGCATTTCTCTCCACTTGAAAATATTTACCCATACAATGTGGACATTGATGTACCATACCACCAATACTATGTAGTACTGGTCTTTGCTGATTACCTGCTTCCAGATAGAATAGATAACGTTGTCTATCTTGGCAATTTCTTGTTAAACGTTCAAAGACCATCGCGTTTAACAATAAGACATCTACATTTGGCTCAATATTGCCTAGAAGAGGGGGTGCTTGAACAACGTTTATCTCTTCTTGTTGATCATCAATATCATCTACACCATTATCAATCTCTATTATAGTTGTACCAGGATTTGCGTCATTTATATTATCATAACCATCATTGGAAATAGACATAATTGATTGTTGTAAAGAAACAAACAAAGTAACAAAAATGTCAGCTGTGTGTTCACGTGGTGTTTACTGCTGAGTGAATTCCTGTAGTTTTTCGAGGTTTTTAGGAGTTTTTAATTCTTGTTTTGGGAAAACTCTTCATGTGCTAAGGTTAGTCCTTTCTTTTTCACTTAAGGTTAGTCGGTAGACTTGCCTATAATCTCTACAAACGTAATAGAAAAGATTGGTGCAATTCTCTTTATCGGTGTCTTCACTGATAAGGCGTCAGCTGACGCTGATAATAATTGGCTGTGTTCCAATTTCTCAATTTCAACTAATCTATTGTGACTTTTATAATTGGGGTTGACGCGGACTTACAACTCTTACAAGCTTCAACTCGGAGCCTGATACAGTGATTTTTATTGAACTTACTTCTACGTTCAGTGCCTTTTTTCTTACTGATTAGCTGTACCACGGTCAAGGTTTTTGTTTGCCAAATTGAACTGTGATCAATGTATCCTTTCTCTCAGTGTAATCCGGATTGAATGTGATCATCATATTATTGACTATTTAAAGCATTTTTTATGCTATGGGAGGTGACGTGGTCAATATATGTCCCGAGTGCAAGGCACAGGTAGATTATACTTTGTCGGTTTCTTGTAGCACATGTAATTGCAATTTGCATTTTTCTTGTATTGGTATTAGAGCCGTGGATGCTTCATCAATTGCTGATTTTTGTAAAAAGTCGCGATTTATTAAGATCTCTTGCTCATCATGCTCGAATTCTCCTGGCGCAAATGTTCAGCAGATCTGCTCTGACATTTTACAAAACTCAATGTTCAAGGAGGGAGTGGCCCAAATGCTGGACGGTGTTATCTCTGTTGTAAATTCTTTGAAAACAGAAGTTAGTGATTTAAAACAAAGCAATATTGAGCTCGTTAAATTGTGTAGTAACTTGATCGAAAATGGTACAAATAAGCAGCCAGACTTGTATTCAGATAAAGTCAAAACCTTGAATAACAGTAGAGTTATTGTGAAGCCAAAAAATCCCTCTCAAACGCAAGAGGGAACAAGGTCAGATTTGTTTAAAAGTGTCGACCCTGTTATGTGTGATATTAAAATTATGGATGTAAGAGCGACCAGTGGCAACGGTTTAATTATTAGCTCTGATTCAAAAAACTGTGATAAATTTGAACAAGTAATTTCTGATAAGCTTTCGTCTAAATACACGGTATCTAAGCTGTCTCCGTTACATCCTAAAGTCAAAATAGTTGGATTCTCTAGAGAAATTGCAGAACCTGATTTTGTTGATGTTTTAATGGCCCAAAACAAAGAAATTTTTGACTTCTCCTTTTGTAAGCTGACAAAGTACTGGCCTACTCACAAAAATAAAGATATATTTCAAGCTATTTTGCAAGTAGATGTTAATACGTACAACCAATTGTGTCAGCAAAAGAATATCTTAATTGGGTACAATAGCTGTTCTGTTTTCGACGCGGTTGAGCTCATGAGGTGCTATAAATGTAACGGCTACAACCACACTAGTACGCGTTGCACTAAAAATCTTTCATGTCCTCTCTGTGCACTTGAGCACAATGTGAAAGAGTGTCCTAATGTAGCCAAACCTCGGAATTGTTCAAATTGTGCTATTCTGAAAGAACAAAATCCCCAAGTTCAATTAAATCACGCTGTTTGGGATTATAATTCCTGTCATGCATATGCGAATGCTCTGTCTGTGTTCAAACAAAAGGTATTAAAGGTTAATCAATCAGTGAACGTTAAGTAGCAATCAATGTCTAACTGTTCGATTGATCAGATTCATTCCGGTACAATAGCATCTTTAGGGCATCCTCACTGTAATAGTAATTCTGTATCTATTTTCTATCAGAACGTTAGAGGTCTTAATTCCAAATGTAGCTTATTTTATAACAATGTTTTAAGCTCAAGTTATGACATTATTTGCCTGACTGAAACATGGCTTAATGACAGCGTTCTCAACTCTGAGTTTTCTGACTCATCATTTTTGGTTTTCAGGCAAGATCGAAATTTTCATAAAGTAGGCAGGTCTCGTGGCGGAGGCGTTGCTATTGTCTTGAAAAAATTGTTTTCTGCTTCTCCAATAGTATTCTCAGAAGAGGACTTGCAAAAAATTCCACTGGTTGACATCGTTGGCATTAAAATTCAACTAAAATTTAAATTCCTTTTAATCTTCTGCGTTTACATCCCACCCTCGCTAGGAGAAGATTACTATAATTCTTTGTTTGACTTACTGGATTCGACAATCTCTAAATTTGAAAAAAACCCTGAAATTTTAATTTTAGGTGATTTCAACATTCCCGTTTTTCATAATTTCTTCTCTGCTAGAGATAAAGCGTGTCCGTCAGCTAGGTGCTTATGTAATTTTTTAGACTTTATGTCTTTTACGCAATACAATGAAGTCTTCAATGCTTCTGATAGACTGTTAGACCTAGTGATATCAAATAATGTTGTAACCGTACATAGGGCTGATTTTTATCTAGTTAAGGAAGACGTTCATCATCCTGCTTTAACATTTGATTTTAATATAAAAGCTGTTATTACAAAATACCTTCCATCTAAGGCAATAAACGCTTTTAATTTTAGGAAAGCTTGCATGGTGGATTTGAACAATGCTCTGCTCAACATTAACTGGGCTTTTCTTGATAACTGTCATAATGTTAATTCTGCCTGTGATTACTTCTACAAAACTCTTGAAGAAACTTTTGACACGCTAGTGCCTGTTTGCTCAGCTCGGCCGCATTCTCACCCCTTATGGTTTTCAGTAGGAATTATAACTTTAATCAAAGCTAAATACAAAGCTTTCTGTATTTACAAAAAACATCGCCGGCAATCTGATTATTTAAAATTCTCTGCTCTAAGGTCTAAATTAAAAAAAGAGATTAGAACTTCTTTTACTAAATTTCTTAAAGACTCTGAAAGTAAAATTTGCGAAGAACCTGGCAATTTTTGGAAATACATTAAATTGCGACGACATGCATCAAGTGTTCCACAAAACATGCGTGACGGAGATAGAACGGTGTCTGATTGTCAAAAAATTGCTCAAACTTTTGGAAAAACCTTTGCTTCGAATTTTATTGATTCTGATAAAATATTTCTAAACGAAGCTGATTATGCTTCTATATCAAATTTTAACTTTGACATTTTTGACGTAGCTACAGTTCAGAAAAAACTGTCTCTACTAAGCTCCAAATCCACTTCTGGGCCCGATTTCCTGCCTTCTTACTTGTTGAAAAAATGTTCCAGCGCTTTTGCCGTTCCGTTATGTAAAATTTACAATCTTTGTTTGAAATTCGGCTCTTATCCAAAATCTTGGAAAGTCGCAAAAGTATTTCCGTGTTTCAAATCTGGGGATAGCACACATTTTTCTAATTACCGTCCGATATCAATAATAAATAATTCTGCAAAGGTTTTTGAGTTAATCTTACATGATAAACTTGAATTTAAATTGCGCAATTTTTTCACTGATTGCCAGCATGGTTTCCTCTCGGGACGTTCAACAGTGACGAATTTATTTGTTATGACTCAAAACCTGTGTATACAAATGGACAGTGGCGTGCAGGTTGACGTCATTTATACAGACATGGCAAAAGCTTTTGATCGCTTGGATCATGCCATATTGTGTAATAAACTACTCAAACTTGGTCTTAACATAAATATCGTTAAACTTTTTGCTGATTATATGACAGGTCGCGTTTTTTTTGTAGATTGTTTTGGATATTGTTCTTCAAAATTTGATATTCGTTCCGGCGTTCCTCAAGGATCTGTTTTGGGGCCGTTGTTTTTTAACATATACGTCAATGATCTGATATCTGAATTGTCTTGTTCTGCTTTGTTGTATGCTGATGACTTAAAAATATTTTTACCTATCAATTCAATCAGCGACTGCCAACAACTACAAGATTCTTTAAATGCAGTCATTAGATGGTGTTTTACAAACAAATTAGCTCTTAATGTTAAAAAATGTTCGGTTATGTCTTTTACTAGGAAGGTTAATAAATTCATCTTTAATTATTGTGTAAACAACCAGGTTCTCAACAGAGTAAGCACTATCAAAGACTTGGGAGTAACCTTCGATGACAAACTGACGTTTGTAAAACACGTTGACAATGTAGTGTCCAGTTCATTCAAAATGCTTGGATTTGTCTTGCGGAACTCTCGCGACTTGAACAGCCAACTTGCTATCAAGCTTATCTATTTTGCTCTTGTCCGTTCTAAAATTGAATATGCTATAACTATTTGGAAACCGTTCTACCGTATACATATAAATGCTCTGGAATGTGTACAACGACGTTTTTTAAAATATCTGTATCTTTGTCGCAATGGTGTTTATCTTCCAAGGGGGTATCCCCAAAAGCAACTGCTGCTGGACTTTGATTTTCTTAGCCTTGACGACCGTGCTAAAATTGCTTACTTAAAATTGTTTTTTAAAATAGTTAATTTCGAAATCAATTGCCCGAATATACTTCAAATGCTTAGCTTTCACTGTCCTCGGCTCTCTGCTAGAACGTATGATGTGTTGTATCTGAACAAGGCTAAAAGCAATTTATTGCATTTCTCGCCATTGCACAAAATGGGCCGCATAGTAAACTTGGCAAATTTTGACTTTTTCGCCAATGCCTTTAGCAGTTTAAATAAAGTAGATTTGACTTCTATTCATTTTAGGTAGCCGAAAACCTTTTCTTTTCTTTTTTCATTTTACCTTTTGTTTTCTTTCTTTCTCTTGCGTTTTCAGTAATTTTTATGCATCCCTCTTTTTTATTTTTTCTATTCTGCTTCAACTCTCTTTAATTGGGGATGCATCCCTGTCGAGAGTTTGGTAAGGGGGGGTTTAGTGGGTATACCAGGCTCAGGTGAGTCCCACACACTCTTCTGGCATCTCCTAACCTGCCACAGTCCATAAAGGATTCTCCTCCTTTAGTTGTCTTTGTTCCTCGCAATGACAGCTATATAAAAAAAAAAAAAAAAAAAAAAAAAAAAAAAAAAAGAACAATGGTAGCGTCGTTAGGTGGAGTAGATGCAATATATAAATTCCTTGGAGATTTTCGTACTGCAATTCTCTAATTGCAGTACGAAAATCTCCTAGAAGAGAGGGAGTTTCTCTAAACTCCCTCTCTTCTAATTGAAACTAAATCTCCATTACCATCATCATCATCATCATCATCGCTACTGTCCAGGTAAATATTATGTCTTGGTGGAGGACAATATACTATCCCTTCTGGTGGTGCTCTAGAAGGTCCAGCTATTTGTGAAGTATGAAGATTTGTAGTTTTCTTTTGTTTAGAATGTAAATTTTCTTCATCTGTTGAAATAAAAAAAAATAAATAATAATGTAAATAATTTATATAAGCAAATAGTAATTTTTTATTAAAAAATTATTTCTTTTTTTAATATTAAAAATAATGACGTAAAAATTAAATTGATTTATTGTTAGTAGTAACAATTATTATACATTTATTACCTTCTATGCCAACACCATGTATCTGTTGTGGTAGAGATATTCCTTCTAATACAGCTGTTTTTTAGAAGAACCTGGATTTTGAGATGTATGTAATCTTTTATTAGACGCATCTCTACCTAAATATAAAAAAAATTAATATTAATTTTATAATAAATATTAAATTATATTAATAATTAAAAAAGTCTCTCTCACCAACAGTTTCCAATACATTTTCCTCAAATGTTGCAGGAATAGACGATATGGCATCATCAAGTTCTGCGGATGCTGATGGCTCTATAGTAAAAACACTTATATAAAAACATTCAAAGAGAGTTTTTGTACAACTTACGTTTGTTATTTTTTCTTGGATTTCTTCCTTTTTTTTTATTTGTAAATCTAAATTTTCTTGGCATTTTCTTAAGAAAAAAATATGATTAATATTCATATAGTAATTCAAATATTATATTATTATTAGTAGATGATAAATCAACATTTTATAAGGTATTTTTATGGAAATTAGATGAAAATTACTTATTTCTTAAATTTTCCAAACATGAAATTATAAAGCAAGGTTAAAGATTAAAATTTTTCAAAAAACCTTCAACTACCACAGTATCCTACATTTATAAAAACATAAAATAACTTAAATATACCACATACCTATCAAATTTTTATAAAATATTTCTTAAAATACCGAAAAACTTTGTTTAACAAAATATAACGGTTTTCTTGTGAAAAAATCAATAAATAGTTCTTTTATTTTAAAAAAAGTAACTAACTATATGTCACAGATAATAGCGCGGTAAATTTAAATCATTATAATTACAACATCTTTTTTATTAAACTTTTTTTTTATAGAATAATATTTTGAAATAATAAATTAAGAAATTTATAATTTTCTATATAGTATTTCAATATAAAAGAAAAATATAAAAAAATTTAAGAATTATAACCTCGAAAACATTTTTTTTGTTCGGACAGTACACCAAATAACATCCAAAAGACTTACCGAAAAAAATAACACTATTTTATTTTATTTTATTTATGATAAAAGACAAACAACATAAATATTTCAATACAAATTATTTTAATTAATTTTTGTGTGGTTATAATTTATGACAGCTAATCAGTGCTGCCAACCTAGTGAGAGTAAAAATCGGTATCTGGTTAGACAAAAATTTGGTAGATGACTCCGAATTTCGGTAGACTCAAAACCCGTTGATTTTATAAAGTACCGACACGATTTGACAGTTCAAAAATTAGTTTTTGTAACGATTTTGTTTCCGAGAGAGGCGCTGTCTTACTTGTCAATTTGACACAAAAATTCAAATTTGTGTCAATTAATAATTTAATTAAAATTATTAATTTTAATTAATTCATTATATACTTCCCTTATATCTTTATTCGTTGATAAAAATTACCAAGTCTTCTATTTTTCAATGTTCTATTTGCGTTTTTTGGTATCATAATGAAGAGCGGATCGAAAAGGTCGAAAAAAATTTCATGACTTCTGTCACGTCAAAAGAAATAGCCATAGCGGCCTCTAGCGGCAAAGAAATCGTTACAAAATCGTTACCGAAGCGAATTTGACCTCGTGTTGGTACTTTATAAAATCAACGGGTTTTGTAATGTTTATAACATATTATTATTGACAATAATAATATTATTGACATTTGTGTTTTATTTGAAAATAAGAAAATATAATATTATCTCAAAGCCAATGTCAAAATGGTGATAAACATTAACTGTCACAGCGTCTCCTACCGGCAAAATGAATCGTTACCGAAGCGAATTTGAACTCGTGTCGGTACTTTATAAAATCAACGGGCTTTGAAAGAGGAAGTGTGGAAGGAATAAACAGGAATCCACCAAGGAATATTTTTTAAAAAGTAGTTTGTGGAATAAAAATTTTAATTTATTTGAAATTTCGGTAGAATTTAACTGACATCGATAGATCGGTAGAAAAGTTTCAACATCGGTAGAAATACCGAAATTTCGGTAGGGTTGGCAGCACTGCAGCTAATGACTATATTACCATAGAAGATATATGAATATAAAACAACAGTTTTTAATTCTACATAATTTAAAATTGGCAAAATTTTTGTTTAAATTTCGATTTTTATTGAGAATATATAATTTGTTTATTTATTTAAATTGTAATTTATAATTGTTGAAAACAAATTAATTAATAAATATCTAAAACTAATTCTATGGTTGTTTTCAAATAGTAATCGATAAAAAAAATAGAGTAAGGTACGGCAAAGTTTGTTTATAAAAGAAAATGGCGGCAGCAACCGAAAATTCAGTAAGTTTTATAAATTTTTCTTTAAAATTGATTAAAAAAAGCCAAATTTTTAGCCAGTATAGATGAAACTCTTTCAATATAATGTTATTAGATATCCAAATTTGAAAAAATTATAAATTCAACTTATTCATATAACATCAAATAAAAGGGTTATAGGCAGCATATACTGCTGCTCAAAAATGTTAAGAGCCCCATTGAGTGTATTGTATCAATATTAATTATTTTTAAGTTACTATTTTAGTGTACCCGATGAATATAATATAAAAAATCTCATTTTAAAAAAAAAAAAAATTTAAAAACTTGTTGTGTAGCATAATACATATATTTATATAGGAACTATCATATTGCAAAAACTACATAAAAAACTTATTATCAACCAATATATTCTTTATTAGAATATAAATTTGTACTAAAATTATTTTGAATTTTTAAATAGAAAAACGCTTCATCAGGAAAAGAGATGATTGTAGTAGATGATGATCATCAAAAAGATGAAAGTCATCATAATAATAAAAATCCTGAAAAATACAAAGAAAGAAACGAAGGGGGAGAAAGAAGCGAAGGGGAAGAAAGAAACGAATGGGGAGAAAGAAGCGAAGAGAAAGAAAGAAGCGAAAGGGGAGAAAGAGACAGAGAGGGAGGAAGAAAGAAAGAGAGAGGTAGAGGTGTGAGGAATTGGCGAGGGAGGGGGTGAAGAAACAACGGAATAAGAAAAAATGTAATAAAAAAAATTAATAATTATTATATAAGAGATTCAAAAATAAATTTTAACAATTAATTTTTTTTTTCTTAATAAAATTTTTTTTAAAACCTCTCAAAATCATTTTTCTTTAAAATTCATTAACTATATTGTATTTTATTATAATTTCATTCTTTACGTTGTCGTCTAATGGTTGCAATTTTAGAAAAAAATGTTCAAAATAAGCTTTTTTTTACATGATGATTTTACAGTATAAACTCTTTATGTATTATATTTCAAATCAATTGCAAATTAAATATAAGAAACATAACCTAAAAATAACGTCAAACGGATGATATATCTAAATATTCATTTAAAGTTTACTTATCATATTTCTAACTTTTACTTAAAAAAATATATATAATAATAATAATGTAAAAGATTTTTTATGGTGGTCTTCTTGTGAAGCAGCAATTAGATTTTTTCTATAACTACTAATCTAAAATTAATCCAAGGCTATATTTTCTTCAAAATTTCCTTTTCAATGAGGGCAATGTTTTGTATTAGCTTTTTTTTGCAGTTAATGTTATCTCTCGCTTGAAGCTCTAAAAAAGAAAAATTTAATATATATAATCTCTAAATGGATCTAATAAACCGTATTACAAATTCTACTTTCCAATTAAATCTTGAAATTGAGTCTTAACTTGCATGTAAACAATAGTTGTGTTCGATTGTTCTTTTCTAAAAAAAAAATACATCAAATCATAATTTTTTATTTGACAACGTATGTAGTTTTTTTTTGTTGATAATCGATAAAGTTTTTTAACTTTAAAATTTAGTTTCTCTATCATTCGTAAACAGTAATTTTCCAAATTCTTTTATTATTAGTCTTCAACATTTAGATTTTAATCTTAAGTAAAGTTATTTCTTCTCCATCTCTTTCTATCAGATAAAAATTTTCTTTTCGTCATTATCTGAAAACATAAAAGTATAGTATTTTATATACCCTATAACAGAGCAAATAAATAACGGTAATCTCATTAAATTTCCATATAAAAAAGCTATAATGATCATTTCAAATAAAAAAAAAATAAATTAAAATCAATAAAAATTTATACAATTTCATGTTCAGAATCTATTCTCTGGCATATTATAGTACTCCAAATCATAACAATTTTTTTACAAATTCCTTGACGAAAATTGATATCAAATAAAAAGTAAAATTACCAATTTGTGAGAGCCTACTGAAGCAATTCGTTACTAACAATAATAATAAAAATAATGTTGTGTTGTGATGAAGCAACAATTATTTTGGCAGTAGAAGATGCAATATCCATATTTTTAAGTTCCAATATTAAACTTATTAGATAAGCCTCCTCTCTTCTAAAAATATATAAAATTAAAAAAAAAACATTTTAATTGTTTTGTTTTCACCTTCTTCTTCGTCAATACTGTCCAGATAACTGGAACATATTGCTTCTATATTTGGCTTAGATGGTCCAGACACATTCGAATTGATAATGAAACGATTTTGTGTTGTAGCACAACACTCCAGGACTGATTTGTTTGTTTGATAGACTTTGCAATTGAGAAGAATGCCAGTTTATTCTTCTTTGAACTATGTAAAAAAAATTATATTATTAATAAGCAAAGCAATAAATATTGATTAAAAAACAATAAAAAAGTCTTCCATTATAATAGTATATCCATAATCACTATAAAACAATAATAAATTTATTGTTGTGGGGCTTTACCACTTTGATTTAAATCTTCTGAAGGAATGATGTTTGTCAATATTTCAGGCTCTCCACTTATTCCTTCTTCTAATGCTAGAATAATGTTTTGTGAACAATCTTTTCTCCATCTAGAGATCCTTAAAAAAAACCCTAAAAAAATATTATTTATATTATATCTCATTGTTATTTTGATAAAATATTGTCTAATGCACGCAGATTTGAATGTGTACACTAACCACATTCAATCTTCATATATTTTGCTTTCTCTTCTCTTACTTCCTGGTGTTGTTGCTGTGTTATTACTTCTAGCATCTTAGTGACATTGCTTGTTGGTCGAACTGAAGTTTTAGTTACTGAAAATAATCATTGTGCATGGAACGTAATCTACGACTCATTTTCTTGTTTTTCATGGCATTCTGAGCTATCGGATTATCGTGAAAGCCACTATAACACAATAATATTATAATATTGATTATGTTACACCATTATTTTTTTTACAGTGAATTATCTATTTAATCAAATCTACAGTCTCTATGCTAAAGTTTAGATATAAATACCTAGAGTCATTCGTCGAGTTACCGATCACTTACTGCCTCATGAAGAATTAAAGTGTCATTTTTATATTAAAAATAAATATCTCACTTTTAATAATGGTTGCTGAACCTGAAAGAAACAACTAACTATATTAAGTGAACATTAACTAAATTAGTAAAAGATTAACTTTGCCTGAGATAAAAGACATAATATTTGTTTCGTGGCGAGTCAAATGCTCATATTAGTTTAATACTAATCAAAAAAATCATTTAAAATCAACTTTAGAAGAATAAGAAATAATATAAGAAATGGGGCTGTTAGATATATTATAGATACGACATAGCAGAGCTAACCAAATCCATAAATGCAATCTTTATTCTATTGATGAAAAGAAGGTTGGAAGGCTTTAATTTTTATTATATTCCAGATTGAAGCAAACTCCAGTCATTGTCTCTATCATATTGTTCTTAGCGGTACGAAGACACTCAATTCATTCTACAAAATAAATATGTTTATTTATAATCTTTGTCTCTATTTAAAGTGAAGTTATATTTGCCTCGTCCACCCAAATGTGATAATAATATAAGAAATGGGGCTGTTAGATATATTATAGATACGACATAGCAGAGCTGACCAAATCCATAAATACAGATAATAAGTATATAATTCATTATATACTTCCCTTATATCTTTATTCGTTGATAAAAATTACCAAGTCTTCTATTTTTCAATGTTCTATTTGCGTTTTTTGGTATCATAATAAAGAGCGGAACGAAAAGGTCGAAACAAATTTCATGACTTCTGATTTCTGTCACGTCAAAAGAAATAGTCATAGCGGCCTCTAGCGGCCAAGAAATCGTTACAAAATCGTTACCGAAGCGAATTTGACCTCGTGTCGGTACTTTATAAAATCAACGGGTTTTGTAATGTTTATCACATATTATTATTGACAAATAATAATATTATTGTCAATAATATTATTATTGACATTTGTGTTTTATTTGAAAATAAGAAAATATAATATTATCTCAAAGCCAATGTCAAAATGGTGATAAACATTAACTGTCACAGCGTCTCCTAACGGCAAAATGAATCGTTACCGAAGCGAATTTGAACTCGTGTCGGTACTTTATAAAATCATCTCTTTATCTTTTTTCTCTAAAAGGTTTCTCATGGTCTTCTTTGCTTCATCGTATTTCAAACATCTTAACGCCCAATCAATAAATTCTAATCTCCAAACGTATCGATTCAATTTATCCATACGACAATTTTTATTTTCAAAAGAAGTCTATAGTTTAGATAAGCAGTTACTGTAAATATTATTAAAATTAAAAATTTTTATCTTCATTTTAATACAGAATCTGAGACAACATGAATTTCATTGGAGAAAATCCTATAATTATCAATGTCTCTATATTTTCCAATAATTAGGTCAAAAGGTCATTGACCTTAATACTTTAAATCTATATTACATTATAATTTCTTAAAATACCGAAAAACTGTTTTTAACCTAATATAACGGTTTTCTTGTGAAAAAATCAATAAATAGTTCTTTTATTTTTTAAAAAAAATAGTAAGTAACCATAAGTGACAGATAATAGCGCGGTAAATTTAAATCATTATTAATTATTGTAAAATAATAATTACAACATCTTTTTTAATAAACTTTTTTTTTTATAGAATAATATTGAAATAATAAATTAAGAAATTTATAATTTTCTATATAGTATTTCTATATAATATAAGAATATAAAAAAATTTAAGAATTATAACCTCAAAAACATTTTTTTTGTTCGGACAGTACACCAAATAACATCCAAAAGACTTACCGAAAAAAATAACACTATTTTATTTTATTTTATTTATGATAAAAGACAAACAACATAAATATTTCAATACAAATTATTTTAATTAATTTTTGTGTGGTTATAATTTATGACAGCTAAATCTTAGCGGTACGAAGACACTCAATTCATTCTACAAAATAAATATGTTTATTTATAATCTTTGTCTCTATTTAAAGTGAGGTTATATTTGCCTCGTCCACTCAAATGTGATGATAATATAAGAAATGGGGCTGTTAGATATATTATAGATACGACATAGCAGAGCTGACCAAATCCATAAATGCAATCTTTATTCTATTGAAAAAAAGGTTGGAAGGCTTTAATTTTTATTATATTCTAGCTTGAAGGGAACTCCAGTCATTGTCTCTATCATATTGTTCTTAGCGGTACAAAGACACTCAATTTATTCTACAAAATAAATATGTTTATTTATAATCTTTGTCTCTATTTAAAGTGAAGTTATATTTGCCTCGTCCACCCAAATGTGATAATAATATAAGAAATGGGGCTGTTAGATATATTATAGATACGACATAGCAGAGCTCCTTTTCAGTTTCCAATAAATATATAAAAATCAATTGCTTGACACATGAAAGTATAAAACTTTATACAATCTCTTCTATTACATATCGATTTTAATAAAACCACTTTAGACCTTTTAATAAGTAGGGCCCCATTACTTAAAAGTCCAATTTATTATATTCCAGCTGTATTTTGTTAAAATTCGTAAGATTCGCCCCCAAAAAAAAAAATACGTCAACAATTTTTGCACACGGCACTTTTCCATCAAGAAAACTAAACAAATCACTACTCCATCATATCCCATCAACATTTTAGCCACATTAAAAGCTTTCGTTTCATTATTTTTCACAATAATTATAAAGATAAATATTTAAAATGACATAACCAAAAAATTTAGAACTGTCACAATTTAGACAGTAAAACGACGAAGTGTCACTGAAAAAGCCCAGCTTTCAAAGTTTTCTATCTAGAGTACGTTTGTCCGTCATTTATAACAGCATTTCGATCATTCTATCTCTTTTCTCAAATTTATTGGTTGTACCTCTAGCGCTTAAGGGGGCTCGTTGCGACAAAAAAACCTTAATCAAATTTACGAAAAAAACGACGTTTATGTGGAACTGTAATAATTTTATTCCGAAAAAAAAATGAATTTACTAATAAAATTACAAAAATTTACAATTTGTGCGAGAAGACCGCAGCTAACGCATTTTATTATAGGTGTAACGAGAGTTGGGTCGCGCACCCTCCGGGTGCTTACCCTACTCTCTTGAGTGGAGGGTTGCCTACGGCAACGTGTATAAACCTAAAGGGGTTGCCTTCGGCAACCGTAAAATAAACGCACTTTTTTTTTTTTTTTGTTAGATTATTGATTATTAATTGTTTTTATTGTAATATATTTTTATTTATTCCTTTTTGTACTTTTTCTACTTTCCCATATCATGGTTTGCCTTTGACAACATTTATATAAACCTAGCCCATTATTATTTATCTTGAAATTTATTATTATTTATTTAAAAAAATTTAATTAGATTTTATTAATTATACTTTTTTCTTTTTCTTTTATCTTTCTCATCTTTATTTTATAATAAAGCAAGCATATTACCATTTACTAAAATTTTTTTTTTTATTTTTTTTTGTACTTGTTCTACTCACTCGTATTGAATGTCGCCTGCGGCAACATATATAAATCTATTATTATTTATTTTTGAAAATACTTTTACTATTCATTATTATTATAATTTTTTTATTTTTTTCTCATTATTTAGGTGGCGGACAGTCATTTTTTGTTATAAAAATTCTCGTTATAACATTTGAGATCAGATTTTGACATAACGTTTTTATTTTAATATTACTTTAATATTTAAAAATAGTATTACTATCTATCATTATTTTATATTATTTTTTTCAATCATTATATATATATATATAGACGTATAAACGTTCATTATGAAGCCAAAAACAGCATACTTTGCATCTGGCGCTTAGCCCACCGGCTGGTTTCTAAGCCCGGAAACGGGCTTGAGAAAAATTCCATGTATAACATCAAATTTCTCAATAACGGTTTTTTATTTTTCAACCAAATTTTATCTCATACTTAGATGGGTATTGAAGACGTTCATTACGCTTTACGTCATCATTTTATCATAAAGGGTTTGTTTGTTATCAACAATAATCCAAATGAGTGCAGGGCTTCTCAAAGGCTTGAAACATATCAAGATAAACGGTTGTAGTTCAACCATTTTTCGTTAGTGGCTGTTGTTGACGCTGGCGTTTATAATAAAATATATATTACGCGTTTTACGCTCCAAGATTGATTATTCTGGAATAAGTTCTTCAGACTTGTGCACCATACTGCAACAGTGTTTTATTTAGTTTCTGTTATCTTAATGACGGAATTCCCTTGTCATTCACCTCCAACTTGATGCAAGGTCGTTTTATGTAACTCGTAGACAGTTTTAATTCATTAAATCAAATTTTTACATTTGACTGCAAACGCTTTATAATATTGAGCAAATACAAGCCTAATAGGTACTTTTGGTCAGTTTGCAGTGATATTCCAAATTTTTAGTTTTAATTCATCTCATAATATTGATACAAAATTTATTTAAAATGCTTTTTAATAGTACAATAATTATCACAGCGACAGCGTGTCGCTAAAAAAAAGTAACTAATTAACATATTTAATTCGTTATATTTAAAAATTTGCCATAAGCACACTGTAAGTAAGCAGATTGCTGAGTAAACACATAAAACATGTGGTAAACAATAAAAAATCATACGGTGTGGTTTATTTTGACTTACTTGAAAAATTTTAAAAATGAAATTTTGAAAAAACACTTAATATTTTGCAAAAAAAAAGCTGGTAATTTAGCAAAAAATTCTAAACAAAAATAACACATCCACAAAAAACAAATTTTGGGTTTTTTAATTATTGGGATACATAAAATCAACAATATTTTTAAAAGTGCAACAAAAACACCACAACGTTCTAAATAATACAAAAATTAAAATCTGTAATGATAAGCAAGGTGAAAAATGTAAAATGTTATTAAATAATAAAATAAAATTTTTATGTTTTATAAGAAAAGATTCTGTCCAATGAATACTTAATAAATAGAAAACTTTTACTCGTGATCACTGATAACTTTTCGTGCGCTTTTAGGTCACGCTCTATCTTGTATTTTGCTTCTAAAAGCGACCCAAAAAATAAGCGGATAATATAAAAAAAGATATGCTACTAATTTTATATTGAATGGTTAGTAGTAACAGAAGTTGAAAGGTATTTGAATATTTTTCCTTTTCTGTTAATCTTTCATGTTTATAACTAATTTAAGAATTAAACAATTACTAGAATTTTTATTTCAATTTCAAATTACATGGTTAGCAAAAGCATAAAAATATTACAAAACTTTCAGAATTGTTTGTTTCTGCCGCTTATGGTTTATTCAAGAAATATTTACAGAATACTCACATTTTTTCGTGTCTATAAAAAATATTTTTTTGTTTTAGATTATGAAGGAATCATACAAGTTCACGTTAGGAAAATGTTTCCAACACAATTTTTAGCATAAAATCAATTTTACAATACTGGTAGTTGAGTTTTGAGTTCAAATGGTTCATTAATACCTTTTTATTTTGCCATAAGTGCAACATTTTCTTGAAATAAATTACTAGCGAAAGAAACAACTTTGCTTTTAATTATAAGAAAAGTCCTTTATGTTTGGTAAACGCCTTTTAATTTGTTTTCAAAAAGTTTCTAGTTTCTGCATACTTCATCAGGTGAAGAATAACATCAGAAACATTATACCCACAAATTTACCCGCGAAAACAAAATACCTTACGCGTAGTCTCTAGCTAGATGACCTCACAGCGATAGATAAGCTTGTTTGGCGTAATTATTATTTGTAAACAATCGAGAATCATTCAACGGTTTTTTTCGTTGAAGATAAGAAATACTATGTATGAGGTTTATTTATCTATGGGTAAATAGACTAAATAGTAGTCCTTACAAAATTGATTTGTTTTTCATTAATTTACGTGTTACCTTCATGAAGATATAAATAGTTTTTAAAAAGTTTTCGTAAAAGTTTTAGCTGCAACTTTTGTTATCTCTTATTTATAAATACAAAAAAAAGAATAACTTCAATGATTAATACAATGTAATGTTTCGATGGCTTGCTGGTTCTTAGGCTGAGCTGCTTGCACTTTCTTGCTCATTTATCCAACTACTACTGTATTAATAATGAATATACAACATTTACTAATTCTGTATAGGTATACTAAAAGATGTGGATGATTAATAGTTTTTAGTTATGTAAATTTTGAAAGTTACCTTTTAATCGTGTGGACTCGAAACCAAATCCAATGTATCGTAATTATTTGCCTATCAATTCCAGAGAACGTAATTTTTTAATGAAAAAAGAAAGTACTACTTTTTTCAGTTCAAGTTTGGTTATTAATTTGGTATTATCCACATGATTAGAGAGTAAACGAAGGAATGCGATGATAACATAATTGTCGTAATGATGAAAGCAATTGTCGCTAAAGATGGTGAATGGGTCTTACATTAAAAATATTATTTTAATCCATAACAACATATAATAGTACATGAATAAAAGTTTTTATAAAATAATTAAAAGTTTCTTCTTGCTAAAGAATTCGATATTATTGTGCTACTAAAACCAATACATTATCAAAACCCTTATATAACATTATCAATACATCATCATTATCATCAAAAATCTATGTGTTTGCACAAAACAATTATTTAAAAATAAACATTTACGGCAAACAGCTGATGCTATTTTGTAAAACAGCTCAAACCACGTTTATTGTAAATACGTATGGAGATAGCCGTAACAGCATCGAGTTAATAAATAAATCAAAGTCAATTAATTATTAACACAAAACTAAGGTACATAATATTACTTATGTGAATACATAAGTACATTAAATACATTAAATGTTAAATTTGAAAAAATTTAGCGCTAACAATTAAATTGTTAAAGAAAATATGGCGGCCGTCGGAATCGAACCACGTTTTTTCAAATGTAAACCAAGCATGCTGCTCGCTACGCTATGCTAGACTTTAGAGAATACGCTTTTATATATCGATAAATAGTAAAGATACATCTAAAAGTGTAATATTCTGCAATAGACTGACCTGAAAAGTCTCATCAAAAACAAAACAGGATTTCATATATGGCGAATTATTGCCATTGGCGTTATTACTATTACATAGTGTTGTTATTTAGTTTTGGTTAAAAGCTTATTTAATAATAAAAGTATTATAGACACCCAAAAAATACCTTAGTAAACACAATTTTTCTAAATTAATTTTTAGTAATGGAACTTATGAGAAACAAAAAACATGTAGCTATAAAAAAATTTTGCATTCTAAGAAATTTACATTTTTAAAAAATCTACATGTTTAAAAATATAGGTGAAAAACTAATTATTATTTGAGAGTTCTAGACGATTATGTTGTGGAATGCAGTAATTGCAAACGTGTGGAAAAAAATGTTATAGCTTACTGATATGAATATTATGGCTTGAATCTTGTTACAGCATGTAATTAACAAATAAAGACGTATTTACAATAATTCATTAAGTGTCTATCAGAATAGTATTCAGTTAATGTAGGTATATTTAATTTTATTGCCCCAAATTCAATTGAAAAATAAAAGATTGCTTTCAGGCTCCAATGGCCATTATCTAAAATAATGGCAATCGTTTACTAATAGATGAAAGTTTTACGGTAGATGCCGCAATATAAAGAACATGAATAATAAAATAATTTTGATATTGAATAAAATACCTATATTTAGGCGTGATCAAAATTAAAACAGAATTCTGTTATTTTATTTTGTAGCGAAACATTATTCGATATCAAATCTGCACTTGTAATTGAATATATCGTAGCTGTAGACACAATGTCTGCCATTCTTGCGTTGTTTGATCTTCATCCCACGCAGCGCATGAGAAATTTTGCTGTATTTTCTTCAACCAAGCTCAAAACATCTAGAAACTATGTGCTTATCACTCTTTCAAGCGGCAACCTTGCAATGGCTTTAAAAGAGGCGTAAGTTATCGACTTTAAACACACAATGGGCTTGAGACAATGCGCGAAATAATTGGGCTTCTGTAACGCGATGAGATATCAGTTGCGTGTTTAAGATTATATATGGATTGGATCGCGGATCCACTGCTGGGGGGCCCTTTGCCTGAGCTATATCAATGGCGGGAATCATCCGTACTATACGTATATATATATACGTATAGTACGGATGATTCCCGCCATTGATATAGCTCAGGCAAAGGGCCCCCCAGCAGTGGATCCGCGATCCAATCCATATATTATCTTAAACACGCAACTGATATCTCATCGCGTTACAGAAGCCCAATCATTTCGCACATTGTCTCAAGCCCATTGTGTGTTTAAAGTCGATAACTTACGCATGTTTTAAAGTCATTGCAAGGTTGCCGCTTGAAAGAGTGATAACCACATAGTTTCTAGATATTTTGAGCTTGGTTGAAGAAAACACAGCAAAATTTCTCATGCGCTGCGTGGGATGAAGATCAAACAAAGCAAGAATGGCAGACATTGTGTCTACAGCTACGATATATTCAATTACAAGTGCAGATTTGATATCGAATGTTTCGCTACAAAATTAAATAACAGAATTCTGTTTTAATTTTGATCACGCCTAAATATAGGTATATTATTCAATATCAAAATTATTTTATTGTTCATGTTCTTTATATTGCGGCATCTACCGTAAATTTTTCACATATTAGTAAATAATTGCCATTATTTTAGATAATGGCCCTTAGAGCCTGAAAGCAATCTTTTCTTTTTCAATTGAATTTGGGGCAATAAAATTAAATATACCTACATTAACTGAATACTATTCTGATAGAGACTTAATGAATACGTCTTTATTTGTTAATTACATGCTGTAACAAGATTCAAGCCTAAGCCATAATATTCATATCAGTAAGCTATAACATTTCTTTCCACGTTTGCAATTACTGCATTCCACAACATAATCGTCTATAAAAAAATAGAACTCTCAAATAATAATAAGTTTTCCACCTATTTTTTTAAACATGTAGATTTTTTAAAAATATAAATTTATTAGAATGCAACAGTTTTTTATAGCTACATGTTTTAGAAAGCTACAATTTAGAAAAATTTTTTACTTAGGTATTTTTTGTGTGTCTATAATACTTTTTTATTAAATAAGCTTTTAACCAAACCTAAATAACAACACTATGTAATATTAATAACACCAATGGCAATAATTCGCCTGTTATTATGAAGTTTTGTTTTTCATATTTATTAAACAATTAACAATTGGGTTAAATACGAGTTTCAAAGGAATTTCTTACAAATTATCTGCTTACCCAATAATGTCTTCAACTGCGCAGTTTTGTAGTTGCAAAAATAGTTAATCAGAAATATAAACAAACAGAATAAATTTTAATTTTTCTTGGCTACTATAAATGTTCACAATTATAAGAGCCTATAATTTAAAAATTTTCATGAAAGTACTGGTTATAGTCAGTTCTTCCATCAGTCAGATACACGGAAACTATTATTTTATAATTTCAATTCTTTTAAAGTTTAAAAGAATTATAATTATAAAATATTTCGAATGTATATGATCCAATATGATCAATGTTATCACTTTTATTGTCAATAACTAGTAATATACAAAATACTTTCTAAAATGTTTTGTAAAAATATTATGTACCATGAAAGCCTGACTGGAGACTGTTTTGTTTTTAATGAGACATTTCAGGTCAGTCTATTGCAGAATATTACACTTTTAGATGCATCTTTACTATATATCAATATATAAAAGCGCATTTTCTACAGTCTAGCATCATAGCGTAGCGAACAGCACGCTTGTTTAACATTTGATAAAACATAGTTCGATTCCGACGGCAGCTGTACTTTTTTTTAACAATTTAATTTTTAACGCTAATTTTTCTCAAATTCAACATTTAATGTACTTAAGTAATATTGTTAGGGGTATATTTTTAATAATACATATAATAATAAGTGATTATAACATAAAATAAGTAAGATTTTCATTCGACCTCGCGCTGTTGCTACTACATGTCAGCTCCACCGTCTTGCTCGTCCGTGCATCTGTGTCCGTGCGCTTATCAACATTCCAAGCTTATATAAATAAACAAGACTAATGGATCTCTTCGATAACAATATGTACCTTAGTTTTGTGTTAATAATTAATTGACTTTGATTTATTTATTAACTCGATGCTGTTACAGCTATCTCCATACAGCATTTACAATAAACGTGGTTTGAGCTGTTTTACAATATAGCATCAGCTGTTTGCCGTAAATGTTTATTTTTAAATAATTGTTTTGTGCAAACACATAGATTTTTGATGATAATGATGATGTATTGACAATGTTATATAAGGTTTTTAAGAATGTATTGATTTTAGTAGCACAATAATATCGAATTCTTCAGCAAGAAGAAACTTTTAATTCTTTTATAAAAACTTTTATTCATGTATTATATGTTGTTATGGATTAAAATAATAATATTTTTAATTTAAGACCCATTCACCATCTTTAGCGACAATTGCTTTCATCATTACGACAATTATGTTATCATCGCATTCCTTCGTTTACTCTCTAATCATGTGGATAATACCAAATTAATAACCAAACTTGAACTGAAAAAAGTAGTACTTTCTTTTTTCATTAAAAAATTATGTTCTCTGGAATTGATAGGCAAATAATTACGATACATTAGTTTTGGTTTAGAGTCCAGGAGTCCACACGATTAAAGGACTACTATTTAGTCTATTTACCACCATAGATAAATAAACCTCATACTATGTATTTCTTATCTTCAACGAAAAACACCGTTGAATGATTCTCGATTGTTTACGAATAATAATTACGCCAAACAAGCTTATCTATCGCTGTGAGGTCATCTAGCTAGAGACTATGCGTAAGGTATTTTGTTTTCGCGGGTAAATTTGTGGGTATAATGTTTGTGATGTTATTCTTCACCAGATGAAGTATGCAGAAACTAGAATCTTTTTGAAAACAAATTGAAAGACGTTGGTTTACCAAACATAAAGGACTTTTCTTATAATTAAAAGCAAAGTTGTTTCTTTCGCTAGTAATTTATTCAAGAAAATGTTGCAATTATTGCGAAATAAAAAGTTATTAATGAATCATTTGAACTCAAAACTCAACTACCAGTATTTGTAAAATTGATTTTATGCTAAAAATTGTGTTGGATTTCCTAACGTGAGCTTGTATGATTCCTTCATAATCTAAAACAAAAAAATATTCACTCATTTTTTATAGACACGAAAAAATGTGGGTACTCTGTAAATATTTCTTGAATAAACCATAAGCGGCAGAAACAAACAATTCTGAAAGTTTTGTAATATTCTTATGCTTTTGCTAACCATGTAATTTGAAATTGAAATAAAAATTCTAGTAATTGTTTAATTCTTAAACTAGTTATAAACATGAAAGATTAACAGAAAAGGAAAAATATTCAAATACCTTTCATCTTCTGTTACTACTAATAATTCAATATAAAATTACTAGCATAAGTTTTTTTATATTATCCGCTTATTTTTTGGGTCGCTTTTAGAAGCAAAATACAAGATAGAGCGTGACCTAAAGGCGCACAATGATCACGAGTAAAAGTTTTCAATTTATTAAGTATTCATTGGACAGAATCTTTTCTTATAAAACATAAAAACTTTATTTATTATTTAATAACATTTTAAATTTTTCACTTTGCTTATCATTACCGATTTTAATTTTTGTATTATTTAGAACGTTGTGGTGTTTTTGTTGCACTTTTAAAAATATTGTTGATTTTATGTATCCCAATAATAAAAAAACCCAAAAATTTGTTTTTGTGGATGTGTTATTTTTGTTTAGAATTTTTTGCTAAATTACCAATCACTTTGATGATACTTATGTGACATAATTTCACGTAGCTTTTTTTTTGCAAAATATTAAGTGTTTTTTCAAAATTTCATTCTTAAAATTTTTCAAGTAAGTCAAAATAAACCACACCGTATGATTTTTTATTGTTTACCACATCTTTTATGTGCTTACTCAGCAATCTGCTTACTTACAGTGTGCTTATGGCAAATTTTTAAATATAACGAATTAAATATGTTAATTAGTTACTTTTTTTTAGCGACACGCTGCCGCTGTGATAATTATTGTACTATTAAAAAGCATTTTAAATAAATTTTGTATCAATATTATGAGATGAATTAAAACTAAAACTTTGGAATATCACTGCAAACTGACCAAAAGAACCTATTAGGTTTGTATTTGCTCAATATTATAAAGCGTTTGCAGTCAAATGTAAAAATTTGATTTAATGAATTAAAACTGTCTACGAGTTACATAAAACGACCTTGCATCAAGTTGGAGGTGAATGACAAGGGAATTCCGTCATTAAGATAACAAAAACTAAATAAAACACTGTTGCAATATGGTGCACAAGACTGAGGAAATTATTCCAGAATAGTCAATCTTGGAGCGTAAAATGCGTAATATATATTTTATTATAAACGCCAGCGTCAACAGCGGCCACTACCGAAAAATGGTTGAACTACAACCGTTTATCTTGATATGTTTCAAGCCATTGAGAAGCCCTGCACCCATTTGGATTATTGTTGATAACAAACAAACCCTTTATGATAAAATGATGACGTAAAGCGTAATGAACGTCTTCAATACCCATCTAAGTATGAGATAAAATTTGGTTGAAAAATAAAAAACCGTTATTGAGAAATTTGATGTTATACATGGAATTTTTCTCAAGCCCGTTTCCGGGCTTGGAAACCGGCCGGTGGGCTAAGCGCCAGATGCAAAGTATGCTGTTTTTGGATTCATAATGAACGTTTATACGTCTATATATATATATACGTATAGTATATATACTATATATATAGTATATATATAGTATATATATATACGTATATATATAGTATATATATACGTATAGTATATATATATATATATATATATATACGTATAGTACGGATGATTCCCGCCGTTGATATAGCTCAGGCAAAGGGCCCCCCAGCAGTGGATCCGCGATCCAATCCATATATAATCTTAAACACGCAACTGATATCTCATCGCGTTACAGAAGCCCAATCATTTCGCACATTGTCTCAAGCCCATTGTGTGTTTAAAGTCGATAACTTACGCATGTTTTAAAGCCATTGCAAGGTTGCCGCTTGAAAGAGTGATAACCACATAGTTTCTAGATATTTTGAGCTTGGTTGAAGAAAACACAGCAAAATTTCTCATGCGCTGCGTGGGATGAAGATCAAACAAAGCAAGAATGGCAGACATTGTGTCTACAGCTACGATATATTCAATTACAAGTGCAGATTTGATATCGAATGTTTCGCTACAAAATTAAATAACAGAATTCTGTTTTAATTTTGACCACGCCTAAATATAGGTATATTATTCAATATCAAAACTATTTTATTGTTCATGTTCTTTATATTGCGGCATCTACCGTAAATCTTTCACATATTAGTGAACAATTGCCATTATTTTAGATAATGGCCATTGAAGCCTGAAAGCAATCTTTTATTTTTCAATTGAATTTGGGGCAATAAAATTAAATATACCTACATTAACTGAATACTATTCTGATAGACACTTAATGAATTATTGTAAATACGTCTTTATTTGTTAATTACATGCTGTAACAATATTCAAGCCATAATATTCATATCAGTAAGCTATAACATTTCTTTCCACACGTTTGCAATTACTGCATTCCACAACATAATCGTCTATAAAAAAATAGAACTCTCAAATAATAATTAGTTTTCCACCTATTTTTTTAAACATGTAGATTTTTTAAAAATATAAATTTATTAGAATGCAACAGTTTTTTATAGCTACATGTTTTAGAAAGCTACAATTTAGAAAAATTTTTTACTTAGGTATTTTTTGTGTGTCTATAATACTTTTTTATTAAATAAGCTTTTAACCAAACCTAAATAACAACACTATGTAATATTAATAACACCAATGGCAATAATTCGCCTGTTATTATGAAGTTTTGTTTTTCATATTTATTAAACAATTAACAATTGGGTTAAATACGAGTTTCAAAGGAGTTTCTTACAAATTATCTGCTTACTCAATAATATGTCTTCAAATGCGCAGTTTTGTAGTTGCAAAAATAGTTAATCAGAAATATAAATAAATAGAATAAATTTTAATTTTTCTTGGCTACTATAAATGTTCACAATTATAAGAGCCTATAATTTAAAAATTTTCATGAAAGTACTGATTATAGTCAGTTCTTCCATCAGTCAGATACACGGAAATTATTATTTTATAATTTCAATTCTTTTAAAGTTTAAAAGAATTATAATTATAAAATATTTCGAATGTATATGATCCAATATGATCAATGTTATCACTTTTATTGTCAGTAACTAGTAATATACAAAATACTTTCTAAATCGTTTTGTAAAAATATTATGTACCATGAAAGCCTGACTGGAGACTGTTTTGTTTTTAATGAGACATTTCAGGCCAGTCTATTGCAGAATATTACACTTTTAGATGCATCTTTACTATTTATCGATATATAAAAGCGCATTTTCTAAAATCTAGCATAGCGTAGCGAACAGCACGCTTGTTTAAGATTTGAAAAAACATAGTTCGATTCCGACGGCAGCTGTATTTTTTTTTAACAATTTAATTTTTAGCGCTAATTTTTTTCAAATTCAACATTTAATGTACTTAAGTAATATTGTTAGGGGTATATATTTAATAATACATATAATAATAAGTGATTATAACATAAAATAAGTAAGATTTTCATTCGACCTCGCGCTGTTGCTACTACATGTCAGCTCCACCGTCTTGCTCGTCCGTGCATCTGTGTCCGTGCGCTTATCAACATTCCAAGCTTATATAAATAAACAAGACTAATGGATCTCTTCGATAACAATATGTACCTTAGTTTTGTGTTAATAATTAATTGTCTTTGATTTATTTATTAACTCGATGCTGTTACAGCTATCCCCATACAGCATTTACAATAAACGTGGTTTGAGCTGTTTTACAATATAGCATCAGCTGTTTGCCGTAAATGTTTATTTTTAAATAATTATTTTGTGCAAACACATAGATTTTTGATGATAATGATGATGTATTGATAATGTTATATAAGGTTTTTAATAATGTATTGATTTTAGTAGCACAATAATATCGAATTCTTCAGCAAGAAGAAACTTTTAATTCTTTTATAAAAGCTTTTATTCATGTATTATATGTTGTTATGGATTAAAATAATAATATTTTTAATTTAAGACCCATTCACCATCTTTAGCGACAATTGCTTGCATCATTACGACAATTATGTTATCATCGCATTCCTTCGGTTACTCTCTAATCATGTGGATAATACCAAATTAATAACCAAACTTGAACTGAAAAAAGTAGTACTTTCTTTTTTCATTAAAAAATTATGTTTTCTAGAATTGATAGGCAAATAATTACGATACATTAGTTTTGGTTTAGAGTCCACACGATTAAAGGACTACTATTTAGTCTATTTACCACCATAGATAAATAAACCTCATACTATGTATTTCTTATCTTCAACGAAAAACACCGTTGAATGATTCTCGATTGTTTACGAATAATAATTACGCCAAACAAGCTTATCTATCGCTGTGAGGTCATCTAGCTAGAGACTATGCGTAAGATATTTTGTTTTCGCGGGTAAATTTGTGGGTATAATGTTTGTGATGTTATTCTTCACCAGATGAAGTATGCAGAAACTAGAAACTTTTTGAAAACAAATTAAAAGGCGTTTACTAAACATAAAGGACTTTTCTTATAATTAAAAGCAAAGTTGTTTCTTTCGCTAGTAATTTATTCAAGAAAATGTTGCAATTATTGCGAAATAAAAAGTTATTAATGAATCATTTGAACTCAAAACTCAACTACCAGTATTTGTAAAATTGATTTTATGCTAAAAATTGTGTTGGATTTCCTAACGTAAGCTTGTATGATTCCTTCATAATCTAAAACAAAAAAATATTCACTCTTTTTTTATAGACACGAAAAAATGTGGGTACTCTGTAAATATTTCTTGAATAAACCATAAGCGGCAGAAACAAACAATTCTGAAAGTTTTGTAATATTCTTATGCTTTTGCTAACCATGTAATTTGAAATTGAAATAAAAATTCTAGTGATTGTTTAATTCTTAAATTAGTTATAAACATGAAAGATTAACAGAAAAGGAAAAATATTCAAATACCTTTCATCTTCTGTTACTACTAACAATTTAATATAAAATTACTAGCATATCTTTTTTTATATTATCCGCTTATTTTTTGGGTCGCTTTTAGAAGCAAAATACAAGATAGAGCGTGACCTAAAGGCGCACAGTGATCACGAGTAAAAGTTTTCTATTTATTAAGCATTCATTGGACAGAATCTTTTCTTATAAAACATAAAAACTTTATTTATTATTTAATAACATTTTAAATTTTTCACTTTGCTTATCATTACCGATTTTAATTTTTGTATTATTTAGAACGTTGTGGTGTTTTTGTTGCACTTTTAAAAATATTGTTGATTTTATGTATCCCAATAATAAAAAAACTCAAAAATTTGTTTTTGTTGATGTGTTATTTTTCTTTAGAATTTTTTGCTAAATTACCAATCACTTTGATGATACTTATGTGACATAATTTCACGTAGCTTTTTTTTTTGCAAAATATTAAGTGTTTTTTCAAAATTTTATTCTTAAAATTTTTCAAGTAAGTCAAAATAAACCACACCGTATGATTTTTTATTGTTTACCACATCTTTTATGTGTTTACTCAGCAATCTGCTTACTTACAGTGTGCTTATGGCAAATTTTTAAATATAACGAATTAAATATGTTAATTAGTTACTTTTTTTTAGCGACACGCTGCCGCTGTGATAATTATTGTACTATTAAAAAGCATTTTAAATAAATTTTGTATCAATATTATGAGATGAATTAAAACTAAAAATTTGGAATATCACTGCAAACTGACAAAAAGAACCTATTAGGTTTGTATTTGCTCAATATTATAAAGCGTTTGCAGTCAAATGTAAAAATTTGATTTAATGAATTAAAACTGTCTACGAGTTACATAAAACGACCTTGCATCAAGTTGGAGGTGAATGACAAAGGAATTCCGTCATTAAGATAACAAAAACTAAATAAAACACTGTTGCAATATGGTGCACAAGACTGAGGAAATTATTCCAGAATAATCAATCTTGGAGCGTAAAATGCGTAATATATATTTTATTATAAACACCAGCGTCAACAGCGGCCACTAACGAAAAATGGTTGAACTACAACCGTTTATCTTGATGCGTTTCAAGCCATTGAGAAGCCCTGCATCCATTTGGATTATTGTTGATAACAAACAAACCCTTTATGATAAAATGATGACGTAAAGCGTAATGAACGTCTTCAATACCCATCTAAGTATGAGATAAAATTTGGTTGAAAAATAAAAAACCGTTATTGAGAAATTTGATGTTATACATGGAATTTTTCTCAAGCCCGTTTCCGGGCTTGGAAACCAGCCGGTGGGCTAAGCGCCAGATGCAAAGTATGCTGTTTTTGGCTTCATAATGAACGTTTATACGTCTATATATATATATATATATATATATATATTGATAAATTGTAGTAAATAAGGATATTTGACCTTGGTTGGGTGGTGAAATAATTTTTACATGTGGTCTCTTTATATATTGCCAAGCTTTTGGTACTTTTTATTTTGATACTATCTTCAGGGCCTCATAAGCGAGAATTAATTAAAGTTAACAAGAAGTAAAATTTGGTTTTTTTGGTTATTCGTATAAAACATGTTAAATTCTAGATTTAAAAATTAAAACTTTTTGTTAATAAACTATAGAATATGTTTAGTGAATATTGAAGAATTTTTTTGATTTTTGATTTCTTTGATTTGATGAAAAAAATTCTTTAATATTCACTAAACATATTCTTTGAAATAGATTTAGCAGTTATTTATCAAATTAAGAGGTACAGTTGTGCATTTTAGGTGTACATTGTTGGTACTTCTACTCCTTCACCGTTATTCTTATTCGAATGCGCCAAAAAACATTACTTTTTACAATAATATCCCTACATAAATAATAAATCAAAGAAGTTTAATTAAATAATTAAACTGCTTTTTCATAACAAATAAAATGTAAAGAAACCGCTTTAAATGAGGGTTTTTTTAAATGCAGTACACCTCAGCACACGGGGCATTGGTGGGCTCGCTTTTATCTGGAGAGGTTGTACCGAATCGGGCATTTGTGTGTATCGGTTAAATAAACATTCGGCTTATTTGTGATTGTCCCCATTCGGCTTAGTGAAGCAGCAAGTAGCAATACCGTTCAAGGTTCCAAACTTACCTTGGCTCTTATGAGTAATTATCTCGTTGTAGAAAAGATTATTATTAATCCATATCTTATCTCCAAGGATTAGTATTAATCCTTTCTTATTTTTTCACACCTAGCTACATAATATCTATCTAATAATAAATAAATTTGTACCTAGATAATTATTTGTAGCTTAACTGATATCCTTAATAACATGCAGGCGAAGAAAATAGAAGCACCCTGAATACAGCCCTGGCGCAGTATTTTTAAGGTTCTACACAGGCACAAAACCCTGCAGTAAACTCTCATAAAGATTAAAGAAAGTTAAGTAGCAGTAAAACCATATTCGCATATTTGTCAATGAATGAACATCTATGTCGGTAACCGCTAACAAATAGGCTCCCAGCCCAGAAGGTTGTCTGTTTAGCTTTAATTCAAACCTTTCTAATACCCGATACGGTAACAATAAGACAAAACCAATAGGTTTTAACAGACATTCTGTTTCCGCCTTTGATACAAATAATATAATACAATACTTCAAATAATTATAGTAAGACTTAAATCATTAGATTCTAATAATGAAAAACAGAATAAATATTAATTGTTAACATACATAACAGAAACAATGATAATAGGTAAAAGCCTGAGAACAACTTTTCCAGAATCACTATAGCATCCACACTGAATTTCAAAAAGAAAGTCTGAGAAATAAAACCTCTTGAAACAATGATGTGATTCTATAATAATTTAACAAAGCCTCTCAAAAATGAGTTTTGAAATAATTATATATTTCTCACAATTTCAAGTGCGCCGTGTGCCTCTGCGCCTTGCAGTCCGGCCTCCTCTGGTAAGTGCTAAGTAGTTTGGTCTATCGTAGTCTACCAGCAGCGGTGGGGTAAGCGGCAGTTGAATTTCGGTGCTGGCAGTGTATACATTCTCGTTTTATTGTGGGTAAAATATTGCGGAAGTAGTGTTGTTTATACATGTGCTTTGGAATTTTATTACATTTTAAAAACCTTGGATTAAGTCACAAAATTCAATAGGAGCTTCTCAAAGTAAGTCATTATTTTTATACTGAAATGGTTATTGAATAGCACATCAACAAGAAAAGCTTATGTGAAAGTATGAATAGGAATGGAAAGACTGGCGTTATTTATGTTTAAAGCATGTGAACATTTTAATTTTCTTGATGTCGTAAAGTTGAAGCGAACACATAAGACGGTATAATAAGGTGGCCGCTGTTTTAAATTACAAACTATGAAAATATTACATATTTTTGAGTTATCTTTACGATTATTTCGTTCTTGTTTTAGTATTACGACTAAGCTTAGGTACTTTATCAAAAGGGTCGTATTGCGGTAATTTTGCCAAACAAGTAACTTACTATAAAAAGTTTTGTGCAAGGTTTCAAGCATTGGCAAAATCCAGATTTTTTACAGCGCATGCGCCAAGCCTATGTAAATCACACACATTTTCTTCATATACTAAATACATAAATTTTTCCCTTGCAGATGTTACAGAATTGAATACGACAAAGAATCAAATGTTTTTAACGTTTTAGATACCAACTCGCATGTTATTTAACCCTTTAGAGCACTTGCACAATTGTTTAGTAGTGGGAAAGGATGATAAACAATGGTTTTTATCGTACGACTAAAAATTATACACAAATTAGACTGGCCGGCAAAGTAAACAATTACCCTTATAAAAAGCATAAATCATGTCAAAATAGTGAAGCTATCAACTTGTCTGTAAAGCTTTTAGGACAAGAAAAAAAATTTTTAGTTCTAAAACTCTTAAAAAAGATAATGAAACCACAAAAATATAAATTAATTAAAATAACACACCCCACTCGCTCAATAAAACCACCTCACCCCATTATTCACAAAACAAGAAAACTATTCAAAATCTTACTGACAAATGAATTATTAAACGAGAAATGAGCATTGATCTACAATATATTGGTGTTGGTATGTTTATATTAGAGAGATAACAACATTCCATGAGGTATTTATATACACGATGAGATCATTCAAGTCGGTCAAAAGTTATTTAAGGGAACAAAATTAAATTTATGTTTGTCTTACAAAATATGATTTAGTGTTAGTGCTAATCAATTTATAAACATAATTTCGCAGTGTTTATATTGGTCATAATAATAACAGTCATGACCATAACATGCAATACCTTAAAAGTAAATGCTGTATTATGAAATTTACCGCGCTTCATGAAGTAAATTTTTTTTCACCCTCTAGTACTAATTTGCACAAACTTTGAGTGCACAATATCGTTTCCTACATATATTACACACATTTTAAAACAAATTTTTTTGAGCTACCAACATAGTGCATGTTCGGCATAATGTGCTTGGTTTTATTTATTGGAATAATTTTAGTGCTGCCATATAACCTTATAGTTTAAATCTTACTATACCTTGCAGCGTAAGTATTGAAAAGTATATGGTTATTATTTAAAAACTGGATATAATTATTATATTTCATCATTTGCAATTTTGTAAAAATAAAATTTATGAAGTAGAGTGAAGACTACAACGTTAAATTTTGAAAAATATTCAGAAACACATGGAACGAAAAAGTTTGAAGAATGGTGATTTCAAATAAAATTCAGAACATTATATTTTCCTAATCAAAGGTTGTAGAATGTAAGTATCTAACAAAGTTAAATTCTTACATTCTGCAAAAAAAAAGGTTTTGCGCTGAAAAAGTTGCGTCACTGTTTTTTTTTCGTATGAAACATCGGTTTAAAAATTTTGAAGATAAAAAAATTGTTTCGTATATCTTATAAGCAACTGAGTAAGTTGGTACTACGAGCTATATATTTCATAAATAATTGACTAATTATTATTAGTAATTTATATTTAATATTATACATAGTTTAACTATAATAAATTATTTGATTAATTTTTATTTAGAATTGTTAATGATGAACAATAGTTAGTTACTTTAATACTCAAGGTTTGGTTTACCAAACTCTCCGAACTGCTTGCAGTGCTTATCACTTTTACTTTTATTTCTTTTAGGGTCATCTATAAATTACGTAACATTTGTTTTTTACTTTTTTTACCCCTCCTTCTTTCTCTGTCAATAATGTAGCAAAATCGAGACTAGGTAAAAAATACTGTTTTTATTGATAAAAAACTGTCAACGTTAATAATGTGCATTTATAATTTCACTTTTAATATCATAGAACAATATCTTGATTATTTTTCCTTACTTGGGGATATGTATTAGTAACCGAAATTGAACATCAAAAGAAAAGAATTGTATATTTTCTAGTAATTGCTTTCTCTATGCTGTTTCAGTGACAGTGTATTTGGCAATTCATCTTCCTCTTACTGTTTTACTTTTTGTTATATTTTTTATTGCTCTCATTACCATTTTCTTTTGTGATGTATTCTGCTTTATATTTTTTTATCTGTTTCTTTCTCACATAGCTTGGTTTTTGTTTTCTTTGCATAGCGGCATTTCAAAGGGCGTTCTCTAGTTTTATAACGCTGTTTTTCCTCAAATTTTATTATTTTTTATTTTCATACTTTCACACTTTTTTTTCTGTTTTTATTGCTCTAATTATTATGTTTTTGGTTTTCTTTATTTAAACATGGTTGTCTATAGGTGTTACTACTGCCTGTTATTCTTCTCTAGAAAGTTCCTGTTTTTTTATTCGGTGTTCTGTAAATTGTTTTTTTTAATGTTTTTTTATTGAAATTTTTTTTATCGATATTTTTATTGCTTTTTTTTCACTTTTATTATTTTATCTTTTGTGGACATTTCTTCACTTCTGTCTATACTTTGTAGTAATAAGTTGTTTCTTTGTATGTTTTTCTTTGATAATTGTTATTTTTTCTTTTTTTTGTTTTTTTATATTTCTTTTCTTGTTAATTTTATTTTTAGTGGCTGTTGGTGTAATTCTATTTTATTTTACACTCTGAACGTTTTTACTTTATTCCATAATTTCTACTTTACAGTTACGCAGTTTATTACTGATTTCTTATTTGCTCTTATATATTATGTCAATTGATTTTTTTTTGTGTTTCGAGTCCTATTTGAGTAGCGGGTGCTTAAATAAGAGAGGTCGTCGGTTGTATCTAAGAAACTAGTTATCGTAAGGCTTAGAAACAAAAACTGTTATATTCTTCAATTTTTTTCTTTCTTATTCACGCTTCTACCAGTTTTATTATATCAAATTCTCTTATATTTTATGAGCTCAGATGTTTTCGTTTTTGTTTCTTATTTCCGCTACGTTCCAGAAAATTTCTTTTACTGTCATTTTGTTTTTTTTTGAAGAAGAAATTTTGTTTTTTTACTTATACAGACTAGTCTCAATATAATCCTGCAAAATCAATAGTAGGTGACAATAAGCAAAAATCATTTAAATTTTTTTTTATTGACATTTGAGTTTCGATTGTTTGAATGAAAGACATGCAAAACTAATTGCTCACTTGTTACATATTGCAATCTATTGCATGACAATATTTATATTCTTTTTTTATATTCTATATGACATTGTTTACACACGAATAACGTTGTATTTAAAACTGATAAGGAAGAAGGAAGGTCTTGTAGTTGCCAATGACAATGCAATAATGGTGTTATGAGATTATTGTTACCGGAATTCAATACAAAAGGACAGGAACATGACGTGGATTATTATAATTGTCTCTTAACTATATTTTTCAACATGACAAATTTAATTCGAGGACATCTCTTAAACACTAAGAACAGCTGTCTTTTTTTGTCAAGGTTTTTTTATTGAATGCAGCAGAAAAACATTTCTGAGATTTTTTTATTTGGGTTTTTTACTCATGTTCGGAACACAAACTGATCTGCTATTTTTTTCATTATACGTGATAAAAAGTTTTTCTCTATTTTTTTATTTTATATACTGTATATAAATAAATTTGATGGTATATAATATAACATAACATGCTGTGTCACCAATCACTTACTACAATAATGAATCCAGAAGATCTTAGGATAGATGAGATTTTACCATACACTTACAGGAATCCTAAAATGTTGAAACAACACTTGAATTTGCTATTTCAAACCATCCGTTAATTAACAATTAATATAATCAAGCGCTCTGTTAACACCTTTATGGACAAACATTTATGAGTTGACTATTATAGACTAAAGGCTTACCTAATTCTATATTACTACTGCTCCTCCAATTGAATTTACACATTCTGTAATATATTTTCATTTCTTCAATTATTAAACTTCTAAATTCAAACTATTTGATAATTTTTTTTTTATAAATTATAAATTACTGCCAATACAAAGTTTAACATGCCACAACAATAATAATCATAATATGGCAATTGAAATGTCATAAACATTTTAGACCTAATCAGACAATAATTAATAAATATCACGTGACATTATGCATCATCTTTCAATTATTTTCATTAAACTTTTAAATTCAAATTATTTTTAATGAATGACTGCTTAATTAATTTCTGCAAATACACTATTTCATATGGTATAACAATAATAATAATATGGCAACTAAAATGTCATAAACATTTACTGATCAGACAATAATTAACAACTTTCACGTAACGTGTTTTATTAAACTCGAGAGGATGTTTCAACACCATGTTTTAATAAACTCAGAGATTACGCTACTTCAAACCAACACCTCCACGTAACGTGTTTCACTACAGAGGATGTTAAGACATGTATTAGTAAACTCAGAGGTTACGCTACTTTGAGCCAACAACTTCACGTAACGTGTTTTATTAAACTCTGAGGATGCCTAAACATCATCTACACTAATATTATAAAGAGGAAAGATTTGTACCTATTTTTGTATGTTTGTAATGAATAGGCTCAAAAAGTACTGGGCCGATTTAAAAAATTCTTTCACCAATAGAATGCTGAAAAAAATTAGGGATCCTTGGTAAAATTTGAACAATGTAACCGAAGGTGTAGAAAAATGAGTCTTAAAATCTCCTTCGTCGAATGCGCTGCCGAAACTATTAGCGATAGAACAAAATAATGTACAGCAATATTGAAGAACATCATAATGTCTACAAAAAACTCCGTGGTAGCATATGTCCAACTATTGTAGTTATGTCACTACAACAACTTTTTTCATTTTAAACATTAATGAAAATGCTAACCAAATTCAAACCATGCTATTTTTGTGTTTATATTAATTCTTATCCAAATAAATTATTTTATGGTCAAGACCATTTAACTACCTATAGAATAGTTTTTAAATTATTTAAATTGGACTTCCCATTCAAAAGATATTACGAATTAAGAAATTTAAACAGTAAACAAAACCGCCATAGCGCCGTGGCCGTTGTTTACGATGCAGTCTGAAAAGCGCGCCGGGCATCGCGGCGGGCGGGGTGGAGGGGAGTAAAAATTTATATTATATCCTATGTAAATATTACTTATTTAAGTGCCCGCCACTTAAACCATCAAAGAAATTGAACCTAAATAGACTTACATACAAATATAACTGTGGGATTTTTTTTAATATATAATTAATAAATAATAAATAATAATTTTTTAATAAATAAAAATATTTGTGAAAACAAGTGTTTTATATCCAAATTTCCAAAAATAAATAATTGTCTACCCCGTGCGAAGCCGGGATGGGCTGCTAGTGTTTTAATAAACTCAGAGGTTACGCTACTTTAAACAAATTCACGTAACGTGTTTTACTACAGAATTAGTAAACTCAGAGGTTACGCTACTTAATATAATTGCAGAACTGATTTTACTTGATTCACATTATTATGTGACAGCAAAAGACTACATTTTATTCTTTTAGGTGTAAATCATTTTAGTTGAAGAATTTCAAACTATGCATAATTTATTTAAAACAAGGTATAACTGTTTGAACTTGCTTATCTCAAAGCATAATTTATTCGAACAAATACAAGTAAATTGAATTCTGTAAAAATGTCGATATTTGACCACTGTCAAATTATAAGAAACGTGATACAGTGCAGCGGTTACGAAAATAGAATTAGTTAACAATCAGTTTTCAATATATGTATTATTAATATCAATGTAACCAAACAACAGAAATAATTGTAACAACTTTAAATAAATGTTTATCAAACTTTTGAGTAATTAATTGGATAACTTTTTAATTAAATCATTATTTTATTTCGAGCAACTTGTATAGTAAAGAAAGAAAATGTGACACTTTAAGATAATGCTTATCATAATATCGACTAATTAAATTATTTTATTTTATCAACTAAAAATATTGTTTTTACTGTTTAAAATAATAGACCATAGCATAATGCAAATAGTAAGTTTGATGAAGTTATTTGTCCTTTAGATTTGTTTCTACTTTAATTAAACATTTTTGTTACAATTCAATTATTAACTAGCGTAATCAATTATCCAAATAATTGCCGATTTAATAACATAAAATTTAACAAAACATAATTTGACAATAATAAAATTATTCAAGGAATTGACTATGAACTGTTACTAGTTAACTTATTTATATTTTTTGCGAAAACTGTTACTTTATCAAAATTATCAATAAGGATTAGTTATTTCATATTCAAAATACAAACCCATTTTATATTCACAATATAAAACGACTGCTTTAAATTAACAAATTGAGCGAATGACGACTCACAAGGATGCGTTCTTTTATATTTAAAATACAAATTCATTCTATATTCAAAATATGAAACGACTGTCAGAAATAAACAAATTCAGTGAATTAAGACTCACTCAAATTTAATTGTTGCACTTATGGCATCACAACAATTATTCACAACACTGGCACGTCAAGTTATACAGAAAAATTATCTAATTTGCTGTAGTCACAAGTTTTATAAATTGCGTAGCAGGGGTGGTTTCTAACGGTCTTGTTTCTGCTTTTTGTCATCTTCGGCGTGCCTATTTTTTTCCCTCATTGGCGTATCTGCTTTGTCTTATCGTTAGGATCTTAGGTACTGTGCTAATCTTATCTTTCAAGTATTGGCCCTCTATGGTGCCTATAGATTTATTTGTCTGGTGTCGTGTGAACCTTTATCGTAAAGATATTTACTAAAATATTCGATATTTGGTTCTGCAAGTTTTTTTTAAAATTTTATTTAATCCTTATAACAATTATAATATTTATTTCTAAACTAAATATTTCAAATTAATGATTTAATTATACAAGTGCTACAATAATAACAAATTTATGAAAAACTGGGACAGTAAAACGTCATAGTTACGCTAACTATTCCAAAATGTCGTAGTGTTTAACTGGTGTGACTAATATTCAACATGTGCAATTGGTATACTTTAATTATTTACCAGTAATAATTTGAATTGTCATAACGACAGGCGTTTCTATTTGACATGTTCAGATGGTCCAAATTATTCTAGCAAAATTTGGCTGTACCAGTTTATCAGGAATTCGATAGTAGATTTATGTAACGTAATAATAATAGTTATTATCATATATACAGTCAAACCTGGATAAGTGAGAACTGGATAAGTGAGAAAACTCTATAAGTGAGAGTAATAGCCAGGCCCCGTCATTTTAAGCTCCCAAAACCTCTATTAGCGAGAAACAGAAACCTCTGTAAGAGAGAGTCGTTTTTCCCTCATAGACCTTCGTAAGTGAGACTGCTACTTATCTATACCTCTATAAGCGACAGTCGAGCTTTATTTACAAATTTAACATGTGCTATTTTATGACTCATTCTGAACTTTCGTGGAACTTCCTACCATTGTTTTTGTATTCTCGTCAATATTGTACCTATTCTATTTCGTGGAACTAAATAATGTTGTATCGCATTTTTTCCAAATGGACACGTGTGCCTGTGTACCGTCCTGTTTGTCGACAATATTCGACAAAATTTATGAGTTAGAGAAAAACATTCAAAATACAAAAACAGAAACCCAAACGAAATTAACGGATTTTTTTGAATGCAAATAAAATAAAATTACATAGTACATGAATTTTTGTTTTGTTTTCGTAAGCATTTAAAATGTATATGTACATAATATATATTGTGCATATCATGCACATAATTTTATCATATTACATATTTACTACATTCGTACTTGCTGTGACTTGTTATTGCTGCGTGCCTCTATAAGAGAGAAACGCTACCCATGTACTTGCATTAGCGAGAAACTCGGGTTAGTGAGAAACCTCTATAAGCGAGAATGAGATGGTGCTCCCTTGAACTCTCGCTTATCCAGGTTTGACTGATGTATTTAATAAATATACAAGGTTTTGTGTAAATATTATCACAGAATACATAGAAGAATTAGTTAGAGACTTCAATACTTTTTAAAAAGGACATTGGGATGTTTGCAACTTAGAGGCTGATTTGTTTAGAATTAAACAATTCTTAGATTATGTAAATTACACAAAAATTTATTGTAATTAATCTTAAGCCATAAGTTTATATAGCAGTACAAAACTTATTGAAATAGTGGAAACTAATATTAGAGTTAAAGATGAGTTTAATCCATCTCCCAACGGGTTTGTGCCGCCGCATCCTTCTTTTTTCTTTTAGCAACTCTGGATTTTACAATAGATAACTTCTTCAATCTTAATCTGCGGTAACGTACTTTTAATAGGGGCTATATAAGTTTATAACTTGTTTATTGCTTTAGTTTGATTATTTAAAATGATAAAACAATAGATTTTGCTTGAAATTTTAATATCTATTATAATATTTACACATCGAAAATTTTAAAATATGTAAATGGGGTGTTTTTCAAATTTTTTAGCATTTTTATTTTAAATGTAGAGATGTCGAAATTGTATTGAACTGCGCATCTCACTCGTACGTCAAAATATTTCTGTTTAGTGACATTTAAATATTTATATAAAAAATTATAGGTTGCTCCAGAAAATAGAAAAATTCGAATATCACTTGTAGTTGATATTAATTCAACAAAAAAAAAAGTTTTTAGTAAATAAATATTAATTATAGTACTTAATTATTCTGTAATATTTTTGTCTATAAAGATTAGTAAATAAATAAGAGAGTTTATTGCTTGCGTTTCTTACGATTACTCGGGTATATATATACGTTCAAAATTAAAGCTGCAAAAATTTGATAGCCAATGCGTTTTATTGATAACTTTCTGAGCTATTCTGAGCTCATTAAATTAAAATTTTTACAATATACCTAAATATTAATTTTCAAATTTTCGATCTAATTTATAAAGTATATATAATTAGCAAGTTTCGTTATTTTTATTTTATTTCAAACTACAGTAGATAATTATGCGGATTTATACAAAATAGTTTCCAACAATATACCTATGACGTTCATGTATAAACGGAACTAATCTCACGGGGCTTCGATTCGTTTGGTAGGGTGCCACCGGAAGAAGGTAACCACTGTGACGGAATCCAGACCCGTGGAATTGGACACTGCTTTGTGATTTAACTGTCTCTCTCACATGCATTTGTTTTTAAGTACTTCTATACAAACTGGAAAAATTCTTCGAAGTAATTATAACAGTTTTCTGGTAGTAATATCCGCATAAAGCTGCTCAAACTAGTATCACTTCCCGTGCTTTGGGCAAGGTGAGGTATCGTATGTATTGAAGCATAACACATTCCATGCTCATGGTTATTTGACCAATTCCCTTATTGAACATAATCGAAAACAATTTGTCTATTATCCTGTTTTAAATCTATGTGCGCCTGCACCCTTATCAAAAAGGTGGTTAAGTTGGGAAAACGAAGTAGGTTTTCGACAGGAAAAATTAAAACTTCCCTCATATTTAAAATTACTTACAATTTTTTATCATGATTTTGTTATAATGGGTTCTTTAGTTTCGTCTAACTTGAAGAAACTTAAGAACTGGTTAGTTTCCACTCAATGTTTGCAGACGTCTTGGTCTTTGAAAAAATCAAACGTTATTGCTTTTGAAAGTGTCAGAATTGACAAATTAAAAAATTAAACTTTTTGAATTGCAATTGACAATCTGATAAAAATATAAAAGAAAACACAAAATTCAAACAACAGGTTGCACCATTCTAATAACAATTAATTAATAAGCTTGTTGTACACGAAGATTTAAGATAGTATAAGCACATACGTTGGGTCAACTGTCAATTATTGCTATAATCCAATCTATGGTTTTTAATGCGCTCATATTAAACAAAAGTTATAGAAGGAAATCAAGCGATCACTAAAAAATAATAGCCTTATTTTGATTTTTCGTTTATTTATTCATATGACTTCCGACAGTGGTAAATAATGAAAAAGTATAAAAACCAGGTTATTTAAATGTCTAGCTTATATGGCCTATTTTACACTTTGCATAAGTCAAATTTTGAAGTTGGTTGCCAAGCTCCACTTGCTTCTGGATGACAGATAATTTAAAGCGCTACTTTTTTAAACTAGGGTGCTGCTTTGCATGACTTTTCGAACAGCTATAAAACAAAAACCGCGAGGTTCCTTAAAGTAAAAACTGTATATTATCGACCTTGTGCCATTAGTGCTTGGAATGAATATCTCAAATTTCCAAAATTAGTATTATATCCTATTTGTTGGTGCTCCTCTTTTACCTCTACGTATTTTTTTCCGCGGTGAGATTCTCGTATAATAAACGAATATGTTTTTTCAAACATTCTATTGTAAATTACTAGAAATATTTTTTTTCTGCCTTGCGCCTGCAAAACATAGCTTTTAACGTGTCCTAAGCGGCTCGCAACGCCGTCTTGCCAGCCTAGGATAGAAAATGAGTACTATGCCATTTGCTGTCATTGTCAATTGTCAGACATTTATCAACGACAACTAACGGTTTGTATTGTATAATGTTACAATTAATGTATAGCCCCCCAAAGTTCCTAAGCCGTAAGCTACAAGCCCGTACTCGTAAACCCCACGTCCCACAGACGCCGTGAGTGACAATCCGTTGGTGTGCCCTACGAAGAGCCCGGACCCGGGGCTTGCTGACGAGCTTTCAAAAACCATTCTCTCGTTAATCATTCTAGTATGTAAAAACCTAACTACCAAACATGGATTAGGTTTCAAACAGTTTAGCAGGGATTTCTTTTTAGAATAAATTTTAGAGGTTAGTTTTTTATAATCAATCATTACAATATATGCTCTAAAAACATAACCTTAAAGGTTTCCTCAGTTTTAAAACATGAAATAGTAATAAACAATGGTAATACTATTCACGGATTCCGTTTATGTGTGCTGGAGTATCGAGTTTTTCAGAAAACAGCAATTTCACTTTTTAAGAGCGCAAATAATTTTCAAAAAAAAATGTCAAAGCCAATATTTTTACATAAATTTTTTCTTTTGTTTTTTAAAATAAAAAATCGACAGCGGCACAAAAATCTTGTAAACTACGCCTCCAAAAATCACTCGCCTTGCAAAATGCTTGTTTCCGGCCTTGTGATTCAAATAACTATTATTTTGACAGTATTTTCACTTTATATCAACAAGGTAGCCGGATAAACCAAATTTATGATAATACATACTATTTTGGAATAATTGTAATTAAGAAAAAAATGCATTCAAGAAAAATTAGTAAAATTAACTACTAAAAATAAACAGAGAAATAATTATCAGTATTAAATTAATCATCAAGGTGTGTAAGCTCACTTTCAGTTTCTCAGTAAAACCATCCGTCATGCATTTTAATATCAGAAGCCCGTAAAAGCAGTTTCTTTCTGCTAAGAGCTAATTGAATACGAATTATGTGATCATGCTCATAGATTACGTTTTTTGCGGAAAAATGCTCATTTTAGTCTTTCTTAATAATATGACTCTCGGCATGATTAACAAGTTCTTGGAAAGTTTGGTTTGCTTTTAGCAAGTATGTGTCAATACCATAAATTAATACAATCTTAATCTTGCATTATAATTCAGTTTAACATACAAAAAATAAGAGCAGGACAATACTTCGAATAACATCCAACCAGACACTCCTTTTCACATTGTTGTCCTGATTCCATTAAAACTTCTAAAAAGGAATGTCTGGTATCGCACCCATTTATTAACTAATCAATAAC
Source organism: Lagria hirta (assembly GCA_947359425.1). Lineage (NCBI taxonomy): Eukaryota > Metazoa > Arthropoda > Insecta > Coleoptera > Tenebrionidae > Lagria > Lagria hirta. The sequence goes on from OX375794.1 coordinate 29,412,617, forward strand.
CATTGAGGCCCTATGAAATCTTTAATTAGTTCTGTTATTAATCTCGGCAATTATTTTTGTCGACGGCTTGTCTTAATATTACGATACGAGGTGATTTTAAATGGTGTGTAAAAACTCTCTCGATTATGCTAAAACTGTCTACTTAAAATATGTTTTTATATAAAATGTAATCGAAGTTTTGCTTAAAACCATTTAGAAAAAGTTTTCTATAGTAAAATAATATAAAATAGTTTTTAAATTATTTTAATTATTTTCAATAGTGTTTGATGGCAATATGATACGCAGTTTTTGTTTGCTTACGTTTAATATCGTTTTTATTATGTCTGCGGTTTTTATTAAATTCACACAATGGACAAATAGTTGAAATAGGACAAAATCAAAATAACTTGAATATTATTAAAAATCTTGTCTAGTCTAGGCTTAATGGGTTGCTTGCCGTATGCAACTGATGAAGGATGAAACTTCAACCCGGTGCTGGATTTGAAATGCAAGACCGGTGAATTATCCTGTAGTTAAGAAACGGGCCCAAGTGTTTCCCATTTTTTTTTCGAAGACTAATGCCGGTATTCATAGTCATATTTCAAGCTCAAGCTTGAGTCCGCCTCAAGCAAGGACTTTGGCAATGCTCGGGGGAAAGCGTTTGCGTGCGTCATGCTGAAGTCACAAAAGTGGTAAATTTTGTGTTGTTGGGTTTGACAATTTTGGCGCATGAACGTCATTCTGCGTGTTTATATTTACTTTAAAGTGACATGTCGAGTAATAACTCGATGCCGCAGGGGTCATATCAAAAGTGTTTTGTGTTGTCGGGTGAGTACATGTCTACTGACAGAATACGTGTATGGTAACTTCATAAAATGTGCATTATAGACGAAAAAGCTGCGTATACAAAAACAGCAAAACTCTTGTAGTCCTGCATGGACAACCCCAATAGTGTGGAAAGTAACAGCAAAACTCTTGTAGTCCCGCATGGACAACCCCAATAGTATAAAGAGAAAATAATAGAGAGAGAGAGAGAGAGAAATGAGAGAGAGAGGAAATATGTTTATCCCAAAATTATTATTATTTTTTTTTAACTAAAGTTATTTTAAATCTTACCGTCTTTGCTAGAGGAACTAATAGAAATCTCTGGATGGCCAACCGCACTTTCAAACGCTAATCCTAAAACGTAAAAATGGCGTTTGAGTTTTCAATCACACATAAATCAATAGGAGTAGGCAGTTTGCGTACTAACACATAATGATAACTAGCGGTACTTATCTTGTTATGATATAGAAATAATATCTAGATAGTTATATTAGTCTTTTATTTTATAATTTATATTAGATTTTAATATTAGATTTTTATATCAGATTTTTATATTAGACTGCAGTCATTATATTATAATTTACTATTTGAGCACTGTCTTTAAGGTAATGGATCGGACGGCGGCAATCAGAAACAATCAATCCGAAGACTAATTGGCCATTATAGTACCGCAAGGGTAGCTATGGACTTCTGTCCGTTGGAAAAGCTAGCTATCGAAATGTGCATAAACACCACCGCCAATGTAGATGTAATCTAATAATGAGGCTACGATTACATCCACTAACGAAACGAAAACGTGTTCTCGGGCGTGCAATGCTTTACAAAAATATCCTTGGGTATCTATCTATCTGACCGTTAAGGTCAACTCAAAATGCAATGATATATTTGTAAAGACTCCGCAATAACACAAGCCTCTGACTTAGACCAGGTAGGATAGACAAGTGCGTATTAGTACTTTAAATTTAACTAGTCTGAAGATTGATAACTAGTCCACTCAGTGAATATTAACTACAAAGATACACATAAGATTTCAAAGATAATATGATATCTCAGGTAATATATTTAATAACGAAATGCGAATATAATCTTTGATTAGTGTACCTAATTTCTTATGTCAGCTAACAGCTGTCACTGTTACACCAAGTCACGTCTGATACACCTTGTATATCGACTTTCTACTGAGACACCCTGTATATAAATTATTTTGCATATGCTTAACTATAATATAATCTTTGCCAATCAACGTGATCGACTACTAATTTAGATTGACAATGGTTCTACTTTAGGTACCAATGATTAGTAATTATATTTTTGTCACAAGAAGATGCAATATTAACAAAATATATTGTGACGATAAACCATAATTAGATCTACGTTACTGTAAGATTAATTCTTAAAAGTTGATTTATCAAGATAATCAGAAGATTCTGTTTATGAGATTAATTCAATTCTTTTATTACTTTTCTTTAGTCAAACAATAAATCAACCCTTTTAACTCATGCGATAATTGAGAAACTCAGTAAGACAATCTTACCTTTAGATGTTGGCTTGTCGGATGTGTTTAAGCGGGTAGATGGTTGTGGGCAATTGGCGATATAAAGCACTAAGAATTAAATAATAATTATAACACCACTAAACTCCACCACTGCTAAATTTGGAATGCCTTTTGGCTTGTAGGGTCAAGTGTATTGAGTTGGCACATCTGGCAATGTATCTATTCTTTTAGAAAGTTTTGAGGGTCGAAACACACAAAAGATGATCTAAAAATAGATTTTTCTCATGGTTTGCTTGGGTCAAAGTGACCTAAATAAGTAGGCTTTTTACAACTCGGCCAACCTGATAGTCACCGCGACTCGAGGTGATTCAGAAGTTTACACAAGAAAGAAGTACACTTTGAAGATTGTGTAAAAATATAATTATAAAAAAAAAAAAATTGTTTTTCAATAACAAAATGACAAAACGATATACCATTTGTAGTTCGAGTTCAAGTATTTATAAACTCGCACACAAAAAAAATACAAATAGCAAAAAAAACAACAAAAAAAAAATTAAACTACTCAAAAAAAACTTACAAGAATAAACACTAATAATAAAACAAGATTAAACAATACAAACAGTTGTTAACAGATTCACGATTCTGAATCTGACGTGTCCGAAATACCACCAACAGGTTGCCATTTCTTCATCCTGTCAACAGCTACGACTCGATTGTACGTGGCACGTTTATTTCGATGGGAACCTTTTAAATCCTGCACTACGTACCGGTCATTAGGTAACACCTTTGTAACTACTAACGGCCCAGCAAAATGAGGCTGTAATTTCTTACTGGTACCTGTTGCAATTGGATTACGCTCAATTAACACCAAATCGCCTTCTTTATAATTACTTGCTTTTCGGTGACGCAAATCATAACGATGTTTTTGCTGTGTCTGAGCGCGTTGAATGTTAAGTGCAGCTTCTTCGCGTGCTGCTACTACATCTACTAATATTTACGGAATGGTTTTAATTTCATCTAGGATAAGATCAGCCGCATTTCCCTGTCTAGGCTTATATCCTAACAGTAAGGCACTAGCTGTCTTACCTGTAGATGCACTTATAGTATTGTTAATTGCAAACTGCACGGCTCGAACATGCTCATCCCATCGCGACTCGTCAGTACACGTTGTTGTTAGAGCCGATAAGACAGAGCGATTTAATCGTTCGACTTGTCCGTTTGCGCGTGGTGTAGCTACTGCATTGAGTACTTGACGTATATTGTTCTGATTGCAGAAATTTTTAAAATGCTTAGAAGTAAATGCTGTTCCTTGATCTGATATGATTCTTCGCGGTGTACCATAAGTGGCAAAAATGTCGCGAAAATATTCAACTACATATTTTGTGTTTGCCGATCTGCCGGCACGGAGAAATGCGAACTTTGTAAATGCATCTATTCCTACAATTAAATACATATTACCGCGTTTACTTTTAGGGAACGGTCCCAAATGATCTATGTGAAAAGTGTCTATCGGCACGCTAAGTTTTGGGATAGGATGTAAGAATCCTTCTTTTTTGCCTGTCTTTCGCTTGTTATATAAACAAGGTATACAGCAAGCAATATATCTTTGTACGTATTTGGTCATTTTGGGAAACCAATAATGATCAACTAAACGCGACAGTGTTTTCTCAACTGCGAAATGCCCAGTGTCATCGTGTGCGGCACGTAAAATTTGTTGGCGCATACCTAATGGTACAACCCATTGTTGACCTTTTTGTGTGACTCGATAAAGCCGTTGATCTTTTATGACATAGTCCTTATGAATTTTGAGTTCTTCTTCTGTTTCTGGAGAACGCGTCAGTGTCTCCTTGATTGCAATTATCGCATTATCTGTTAATTGCGCCGACAAGATCTAATCCGCTTCCTCAATATGTAGTACCGGTGCACTCTGACTGCGAGGGTTGCGACTGAGTGCGTCTACGTGTTTCATTTGAGTTCCCGGTCTATACTTTATTTCAAAATTAAATTCTAACAATTGCAGCCACCAGCGAGCTATTCTTGGGATGATCTGTTTCTTGTCTCTTGTAGCTCGCAGCGCACTACAATGGGTGATGACAATAAACGAAATGCCAAGAATATATGATCTAAATTTTTTTAAAGCTTCAACTACCGCTAATGTTTCCAATTCGTACGAATGGTACTTTGCCTCGTTGGGACTTGTTTTACGACTAAAATAGGCGACTGGATGAAGTTTGCCATTTTTCTGTTTTTGCAATAATATTCCTGCAAGACCCAGTGCGCTGGCGTCGGTATGAATTTCGGTCTCTGCGTTAGGATTATAAAGTGCCAGAACAGGTCGTGTAACTAGGTTTTGTTTAAGGATGTTAAATGCACGAGCTTCTTCAGTGTCCCATTTGAAAGTAACATTTTTCCTTGTTAAGTTAGTTAGAGGACGCGCAATAATCGCATAGTTTTTAACAAAATGTCGAAAATACCCTGTGAACCCTAAAAATTGTCGCACTTGATGGACACTGCTTGGCGCTTTGAACTGTTCTATTGCAGCTGTTTTTATCTCACCTGGTTGTACTTTACTTTTTTGTATTTGAAAACCGAGAAAATTAATAGATTTTTTTTAAAAAAAGAGCATTTTTCTAAATTTAAAGTCAGACCTTCTTGCTTAAAAATGTTTAAGACTATTTCTAAATTTTGTAAACCCGCTTCTATTGTTTCGGAATGCAAGACTACGTCATCTAAATAAACCGCTGCAAAATCTGAACATGGTTGCAAAATCTTTGTCATTAATCGCTGGAAGACTCTAGGTGCGTTGGTTAACCCAAATGGTACTCGGTTGAATTCGTATTGTCCTTGCGGCGTGATAAAGGATGTATATTTTCGAGATTTGTCTTCAATTACTACCTGATAGTAACCAGATTTCAAATCCAGACTGGTAAAGTAGCTCCCTTTTTGAAGTCGGTCGATCTGATCATCAATTCGCGGTAATGGATGATTGTCTTTGACAGTCATCAAATTGAGCTTTCGATAGTCAATACAAAGTCGAGGCTCTCCATTTTTCTTATTGACTAATAAGACAGGCGAACAAAAGTCTGAACAAGATTCGCGTATGATGTCATTGCATAATAAGTCATCAACAATGCTTTTCACTTTGTCTTGTTCTGATTTTTCCATCTTATATGGCTTACACGCAAATGGTTTTTTTATCAACAAGATAAATTTTCATCATAACAGTTTTAGAACAACCTAAATCGCTTGTTGAAAATGCAAAACAGTTAGAATAGTGATGAAGTAAGTCTGACAGTTTTTGGTTTTCTACATTACTTAAACTACCTACGTTTAATGCTACATTACTAGTATTTAAAATCTTATTACTAGATATTGCTAACTGAATCTCAGGAGTCTTGAGCAAAAAGTTAAGTTTTGTTTCATCTTTTATCACTATCACTTCCGGCAACTCACTAAAAGTTCTACCCAATAAAACAGGAAAGTCTTGCACATGAGAGGGTACCACTACCACTTGACTTTCTGCGTCAACCTCATCGACTTTAATTCGTACTCTAGCTGATCCTAAAGTAGCGACAATTCCTTTACCATATCCTTGAAGAAGTGTACGGTCTGTTTTATTAATGCTAATATTTAGCCGCTCCAGTTTGTCAATTTTAACTGTAGCACAACTACTGCCCAAGTCTACGTAGGCGGTCGAAACTTGATTATTGAGAAGAATACTTTTAAAATACTTATTATTAGGATCATTCTCATAAGAACTATGATCTAGTCATGCGACAGATTCCCGTTTCTTTTTTAAACAAAAGTTTTCTGTGTGCCCGGGCTTATGACAAAAATTACATTTTGCAGTGCAATAGCGCGCCAAATGACCTGGTAAATTGCATTTAAAACACTTAAGATTAGATGTCTGCGCAGAAGACGTTTGGGAGGTCGCTTGTTGTTTTTGACTATATGGACTGAATTTTGGTTTAGAATGCTTCCGTGATTTAAACGTTTGAGCAGTGGTCTTTGGAAGAGCACAGCTAATGCTTGACAAACTTGTTAAATATTGGAAAAGCGATTCCGGGCTTTGATGATTGCCTGCTTTTGCACCAGTTTTGACAACAATATCTGTAATTCCGCCAACTAGACAAGAAACCGCATCGTTACCGTTGATTTTACATCGATTAAGCAGTGCTTGCTTTTCATAATAATATCTTGAGTAACTCTCGTCTACTCGTTTTTGCCGTTGCATCATTTGTCTTAGTAGATCGTGAAACTCAAATTGAGGCGGGAACGCCGTAACTACTTGTGATTTCCATTCTTCCCAAGAAAAACGTACAGACGTCAAGCCTCTATACCATGTTGACGCCAAACCTTTTAATTTAGCCACAGCTAAGCAAATGGTTGTCTCTTCAGTCCAATTAAAGACTGTTTGCAGTTCGTCTACCTTATCACACCAAGCTTGCGCGTTAAGTAAACTGTGTTCTGGGTCAAAAATAGGTATCATATCGCCTTTTGTTTCAACAACCGAAGCGCATTGTGAAGGCGGTAATGCCGTTCTTTCAATGAAATTAGCCATTAACTCAGTTAGTCTATCAATCGAATTGTTTGTACTAGGAGTGTCAGTACGATCCACTGAAGGATTGGAACCCCGTCGTCTCTTGTTCCCAGCCATTAGTAATAAGTATGACTACGTCTTTGGGACAAACAAAAGAACATGTTAGAATTAAACAACATGAAAATCAGAGACAGAGTAGAGAAACGAAAACATTGAATAGGCTTGATGAACAATAAGAGGTATTATCCCACTTCTGACGTTATAAAGAGAAAATAATAGAGAGAGAGAGAGAGAGAGAAATGAAGAGAGAGAGAGGAAATATGTTTATCCCAAAATTATTATTTTTTTTTTTTAACTAAAGTTATTTTAAATCTTACCGTCTTTGCTAGAGGAACTAATAGAAATCTCTGGATGGCCAACCGCACTTTCAAACGCTAATCCTAAAACGTAAAAATGGCGTTTGAGTTTTCAATCACACATAAATCAATAGGAGTAGGCAGTTTGCGTACTAACACATAATGATAATTAGCGGTACTTATCTTGTTATGATATAGAAATAATATCTAGATAGTTATATTAGTCTTTTATTTTATAATTTATATTAGATTTTAATATTAGATTTTTATATCAGATTTTTATATTAGACTGCAGTCATTATATTATAATTTACTATTTGAGCACTGTCTTTAAGGTAATGGATCGGACGGCGGCAATCAGAAACAATCAATCCGAAGACTAATTGGCCATTATAGTACCGCAAGGGTAGCTATGGACTTCTGTCCGTTGGAAAAGCTAGCTATCGAAATGTGCATAAACACCACCGCCAATGTAGATGTAATCTAATAATGAGGCTACGATTACATCCACTAACGAAACGAAAACGTGTTCTCGGGCGTGCAATGCTTTACAAAAATATCCTTGGGTATCTATCTATCTGACCGTTAAGGTCAACTCAAAATGCAATGATATATTTGTAAAGACTCCGCAATAACACAAGCCTCTGACTTAGACCAGGTAGGATAGACAAGTGCGTATTAGTACTTTAAATTTAACTAGTCTGAAGATTGATAACTAGTCCACTCAGTGAATATTAACTACAAAGATACACATAAGATTTCAAAGATAATATGATATCTCAGGTAATATATTTAATAACGAAATGCGAATATAATCTTTGATTAGTGTACCTAATTTCTTATGTCAGCTAACAGCTATCACTGTTACACCAAGTCACGTCTGATACACCTTGTATATCGACTTTCTACTGAGACACCCTGTATATAAATTATTTTGCATATGCTTAACTATAATATAATCTTTGCCAATCAACGTGATCGACTACTAATTTAGATTGACAATGGTTCTACTTTAGGTACCAATGATTAGTAATTATATTTTTGTCACAAGAAGATGCAATATTAACAAAATATATTGTGACGATAAACCATAATTAGATCTACGTTACTGTAAGATTAATTCTTAAAAGTTGATTTATCAAGATAATCAGAAGATTCTGTTTATGAGATTAATTCAATTCTTTTATTACTTTTCTTTAGTCAAACAATAAATCAACCCTTTTAACTCATGCGATAATTGAGAAACTCAGTAAGACAATCTTACCTTTAGATGTTGGCTTGTCGGATGTGTTTAAGCGGGTAGATGGTTGTGGGCAATTGGCGATTAAAAGCACTAAGACTTAAATAATAATTATAACACCACTAAACTCCACCACTGCTAAATTTGGAATGCCTTTTGGCTTGTAGGGTCAAGTGTATTGAGTTGGCACATCTGGCAATGTATCTATTCTTTTAGAAAGTTTTGAGGGTCGAAACACACAAAAGATGATCTAAAAATAGATTTTTCTCATGATTTGCTTGGGTCAAAGTGACCTAAATAAGTAGGCTTTTTACAATAGTGTGGAAAGTAATACGACGGATGCCGCAATAGTTCAAGAAAAGTGAACGATCTGGACCATTATTACATTCGCCTCAAAACGCGAAAGCTGCAAAAGTGAGACCAAACAGAAGCTAGCGGAGCTCAAACTGCGCGCTTTTGAGAGGTACAATGTAAGTTCAACATTAATATAAATCTTACCAAATCTTTACCCACTTTTATTGCAGGAAGTGTGATGTAGCAAAATTATCCGAGTAGTTAGTAGTAGGAGCTATTCAAGAAGTGTGTAAAGATGAAAGTTTTTGGCTGCCGTTTTGTCTACTATGCTTCTGCAAACAATACCTTACACTTTCAATGTAAACTAATAAAAAATAAAATTTTTTTGTACTTATTTTTACCAGTAGAAGGTGTTACAAAATAAAAATACTACACAATTAAAAAATATCTGTGACTTTTATTGTGATTAAAACATTAATTTTGTGTAAGTAATAATTGTCTTTCCACTAATTTGAAAGCAATCTCACATTCGCTACACTGTCTTTTGTGAATCTGTAGCGACGCTTAAATTCAAAGTTTGAAAAAAATTCCAATGGGTTTGCAGCATCCCGCACATATCATTTTGGCACTCTCATGTTATTTTCATTGTCTAATATGACGAACATATCCACAAACTCGTCCAACATGTCAATGTTCGTTGTTATGAAATGCAGCACATAATACTATTTTCACTATTTTCAAACGTCAAACGATGACACAATCTGCAAATGGCGTCTTGAGTCGGACTTGAGACAAGTTGAGACCTTGCTTGAGACCGAGCTTGAGACGGATCAAAGTGCGCTTGCGCAAACCAGAAATTAAGCAAGAGCGCTTGTGCACACGCAAAGGCTTTCCCGAGCATTGGAGACGTCCTTGCTTGAGACCGTGCTTGAGACGGACTCAAGCTTCAGCTTGAGATACGACTATGAATACCGGCATAAGACTGCTGAACTCCTATACAGAAGCTTTAATGCATAATGAGACTTTAACGATTTTATTTAATATTATTTAAAACTAAGACCATTGTCAATTGTCACACCCAAATCAGTTACACTACAGATAATTGCGAGTAGTTTCTATTTTTAATGTTGATTTTGCTGTTAAGATTGTAACAACAGGGACATATATTAGAAACTCTTTACATTCATGGCGGGAAATAATGTTTTTACATGTCGATGCTAGAGATAACTCTTAGTGACAGATAGTGATTTTGATAGAAAATAGTTTTCGAGTTAATGGAATATTACTGATCGTGCCACCAAGCTATCACAATATTGTTTTTTTATCTGAGATGCATATTTAAGATGCAATAGTATCTTTCTACTTTGGGTTCTACAAAAAATTACAAATAAAGATTAGGATAAAAACAAGATGTAATCTAACAAATGTGTTTGTAAAATCCGGATAGTAATTTTTAAATACTCAATTGGATGTGACAAAATTGGATTTTTCTAAACTAGAATGAAAATTAAAAAAAAAACAATCAATGCAAACTTTATTCTTTAACATTGACATATAACATTTGAAAATTCCTATTGTTTATAAATGTTAACCACAAAATTAGAACATTTTCAAAAAAGCCAGTTTTGATGCATTAGCATTATTCTGTTCTTGTGTTTTCTCTTCTAATTCCAATCCGTCAGAAGACTGGCAATCATCACAATGCAACACTGGTTTGTTAGAATCCTGTGATTGTGGCTGCGGCTGTCCAACTATTTTGGAGGCTATTTTTAATTTATTTTCAACGGAGTTTTATCCATGGCGCTTTAATGGAGTGATGTCAGCCCCTGCGTCTGGAAGTAGTGTGGCTGAAGTCTTCTGGAAGCAATGTCCAGTGTATGTCAAAGGATTTCGTAACTTTTTAAAACTCTGCAAGTTCCTTTGGTATTGCTGTAATAGTGCTAATTACCACAGCTTCTCTCGTACATCTGCCAATACGGTAGCTAATAAAAAATCTTGTATTTTCAATGCGTGGAGGTCGCAGAGAATAGTACTTCCTAAACACGCTTACTAGATCTATTCGGAAAAAATTTTCAGGTGATACCTGGAAATATTGCAATTTCTACCTGCAAATTCCCTTCTAACATTCGACTTTGTGTTTGGAATTGTGATAAAAAAAAAACGGCTGCATATCTTTCACGTTATTTAAATCCAGAAATGTTATCTCTTCTAGACGCAACGCCCCGCTTATTCCTACAATCAACACCACCTAAAAATACACAAACGATTTTAGTTTATAATACCAAATTGTGACATAAGATCAACAAATATTTATCATCATCCGCTTCCTTCAAAAATGAATATGTGTACAAACAAAGCAATGACGTGATTATATCGTTTAGCACAGTTTTTAATGCTGCTGTTGTAAAATAACCTTTTTAAAACCATTTTATTCTATTAGTAGAACACTCTGTTCTGTGACGTGTTGTTTGTAAACTTATCGATAAACTATTTTTTCAATAATCTCAGGTAACTGATACCAAATTCATCATTAATAATCTAAACTGATTAACAAGGGCTTAATAGTACTTTTTTTGTTACTGATATGAGCTCGTTAGATTTTTTTTTGAGGTTGTATACAGGGTGACAATTTGAAAACTTTTCACCCTTAATATCTTTGTTGCAGTTAAAAATATAAAAAAACGGAAAGACATGTGAATTTTATTTGTAGGGGGGACACTTAAAATGAGTATTTTAAAGGGTTTCCATCAGTCGCCAAAAATTTCTCACTTTTTTGAATATGCAATCACTACAACAATAGGATAGCTTTTAACTAGACAGCTGTCAATCATTGGATTATAAAGTAAACAAGCAATAAAATCTTCATCTTTTCCTTCTCTCATTATAATAAAGATTTGGTCATTTTATCTGCTTCTACAAGAAGTAGCTAAAGGTTCGAAAATACATTTCTGCATTTTGAAAGTGCAATTTATAAATGCTTTTCCAATGTAGGTAAAAACTGTGGATGTTATACAAACAACAAACACTTAAATTATTGTTGTTATTTGAGTATTAAAAAAATATTCTTAATATTACTGAACACTTGTTATGAGATAAAGATATTAAACAAATAAAATAAGCTAATAGTAATATGGTAAAATTACATGACTAGATCAAAAAGTACTGTAATAAAACAATACTTATAGTCCGGTCAAATGAGACCAAAAAATAGGAGTGAAAGTACAAAAATTGGCACCTAGCTCAACACTATTTGAATGTGTGTCAAAACCCACAAATAATTAAACAAATTAAAAAAATTGACAAAAAGCGTCTTCAATATGATGAGTTACTATTTTATTTATTTAATTGATTCAAATTTTTTTTTGCTTAAACCAATTAAATAGCTAATCTAATATTAAATTATGTATATTAAAATCAATTTTTTTAATTTCTCACAAATTTTTATAATCAATTTTTTTGTAAGGTAAAACAATAAGTTTTATCATAAAGTTAATACAGACAAAAACTGTATATAATTTTTATGTTATTTAAAAAAAAATCTAAATATTTTTTGCCTAACAGTCACCGTTTATGACATCTAACCATTCAAAAAGTTAGAAGAGTTGTAATAGTCATAATATGCACAAGTTTTCACGCCACCTTTGAGGTAGTGCACTTAGCGCGTTTTTTTAACGTGGTTTTCCCGGTAGGTCTATTTCACGAATTCATCATCTGATTGAATATCAATAAATAAAATAATGTAGGAAGTAAAAAAATAAAATAACGTTAGAAGAAAAAAATTATAAATCTTTACATTTAATATTTCGAATTTCTAAACTTCTATTTTGTCGCGAATCTAATAATTCCAACAAATATGCGGAATAATAATATTTTTCTAATTTTCTAATAACATTTTCAATCCAAAATGGTTTATTTCTTTTGATCAGTTCACAGTTCCAATCGTTGAAAGTGTATATAAAAAAATAACAAAAATGTCTGTTTGTAATTTCTAGTTGCCCTTGAATTTGAAACATATAACTATGGTTTGACTTCAATTTAATACTGGTTTGACTTCAATTTAATAGTATTGTTTTCAAGGTGACAGTAATCTATCAATTTTTTTTCTATTGCCTCTTCAATTTTTATATTTCGAGCAATATATGGACACTTGATCTCTAAAATTGCGTCATGATCTACAAGCCCATCTGGAGAAGCAGCCAGAAATTTAAACTCTGGATGAATGAACATCCCGCACATCCATTTGATAAACACTTTGAAAAAGATCGCGAGCTATTGGCTCATGCACTCTCCCATGTTCTAATGATATAGTGCGCAAGTTATTTCCTACGTACATCAAGCTTTTTATTGTTGAGGCTGTTGATGTATTTGGTCTTAGTTTACAAATTTTTCCAAAAGTTACTTGAAGTAAATTTGCAGGTTCTTTCTTTTGGCCAAAGAGGACTTGCCGACTGACCTCGCGTATTTTTTTCAATATTTTCAATATCTGTATTATGAATGTTGAGCAAAAACTCTTTTTTTAAGACATTCAATTTCTTCAATAGATTTATCATCTGCGGGATCTATTAAAGGTTTACCATAGTCTTTATCGGCTCCATAATTTATTTTCTTTTTTGTAACGATTTTCTTCCTCACAACTTTACTCTTGGTACAAAATTTTTCTGTAAACTTGCTAATTCCTTTAAGCCCAGCAACTTTTTTTTGTATTTCATAGAGAAAAGGACGTTTGTTATTAAAATTAACAATGGCTGCCGTACATCTATTTTGGTAAGAGCCTTTTTTTGCAAAATTTATTCTTTTACCTCCAATTAATTTATTTACGACACTACTACAAGATTCGGTCAAATTTGTGTCTACGTCATGGAGTAAACTAGAAGCGTGATTGGCAAGTCGTAGCAAATACCTATTAAACTAAGAAAACATATATTTCTGTTTTAAACTCTCCCAAAAATTTAGCTCGTTAGGCTTGCACCACTACAATAATGTCTCAATGTCATAAAACAAGTTTCATGGCATCCAAATATAATGTTTCGGTCCATTCAATATATCTTTTTTTAAATTGGCAATTTTCTTATAATTGGGCATATTTTTATGTTTTCGGTATTTTACTGCACTAAATATGAAATTGACTTCTTATTTCAGAAAGTAATTTGGTACATTTTGCAAAATCTTTAATAACTTCTTAAAATATGGTTTCTACATTCTATTTTTCAATAAAAAAATTGGGACCATACGGTTTATTATTTTTAATCTTATTGTGAATACTACTGTCACCGTCTCCTATTATTCGTTTGTATTTGAGGCCATGCATTTCAATTGAACATAGAAAACCATCTGAAATTATTTGTGCCTCAATAGCAGTAGACGTACTATTCCAATTTTTATACTAATGTACGATCAACGGTTTGTTACAAATTTGGCAATATTTATTTCTTACACCACGGTATAATACCTTTTTTGTTTTTGCTCCTATTATGAGGGCAAAACCGGATGAACCGTTGTAATTAGTTTTATAAAAGCGCTTGCACCACGCACCATCAACAATCACAGATATAAATGGAATTCCATCTGCATCGACATCACCTTCTTTAATTGCTAAAGATTTTTCTTCCGCACCCGCGTTTATCATTATTTCGTGAGCATTTTGTTCAATTAAATGTGATAAAGAATTCTCGTATGACATAAAGGTATTACATGACATTGGTGGTACATCTAATGCTGCGCACATTTCACTAAACTGAGAATAACCTATCCCTATAGCTAAAGCTCCAGATACTGCAGCTGTATTCACATTTACTTTTGACTCGTCTTCTGAACTAATAGTATTGGACACATTGCAAACATTACATTTGGAAACAAAAACGCTTTTCATACCTTATCTTTTTTCTGATACAATTTTGCGTCTTGTTTTAATCCTTAGGAGGGATAGATGTCACTTTTAAAATCTTAAATAAGAGTGGCGGTCAAGTGGCACATTGTTTTAAAGGGCGTTTTATTTTCTTTTCAGTAGTATTTTATTTTGATGTTTTTTGTTCAGAGGTTTGCAAATAACCGCGTTTTAAAGTTGCAAAAACAATTAAACTTACTATTATTAAGACTTTGGTTTTCAAGCCAGTGTTTATACAAAAATTATTGCATTAAGTCTCTTTGTATTACAAATTCCAGTCATTTGTCAAGGTATGTCACATCGTTGAAAATGTTGAATAACAGAAAGAAAATCTTGTTCAATCAATTGTTTTCTAATTTATTAATTATTTTACTTCGAAAAAAGTAGCTTTTTATTTGCGGATGAGAAAATTTTGCAATAAAACACAATGAGATATACTCTACGCACTTATAAGTTGTTCAAAATGTTGTCTATTTTCCTGTCAACAACAACGATAGTCCAGTCGAGATAGACATAAAAATAGCCTTAAAAAGAAAAAATTAGGAGCCGTATTTTTTTAAACGTTGGGGGAGGTGGTTGGAATTCTAAATCTCAATTTTTGGTATAATCTTGCCGCCGCGGTCGCCGCCATCTTGATTTATTCTAACTCGTTAATTTATAACTTTTGAACTTCTCCACCAAACCAGGTATCCTCCATACCCACTGTTAATACTTTGCATAAAAATTATCTAAATATCTGGTATGACCTGGTTTGTTTTCTCTTGGCGGCCGCTTCGTCACTAACCTACGCGAACACGTGGCAGCTGATGAAATTGATAAATTATGGAATAAATGAAACACGCAGGAGCGATTTTCGTATGATATATATTCATCAAAGGCTTAAAACAAAGTAAAAAAGTAAAAAAGTAAAATAAGAATATCTTAATATGGAGGAGTGCGTGAGATACTTACTTAAAACTCCTTTTTAAAGTGAGGGTACTACAAACGTATTTATTGTTTGTTTATGTTAACTTTATTTAACATTTTTTTGCCTAAACTTTATACAGAGTGGTGCCACTTTGAAGGGTTTTTGTCATGGTGCCAAATTAACATATTTTAAGAACAGAATTTTACACACGGGTGCCACATAAAGTGTTGGTTATACGGGTGTCTCTTACTACAAAACTTAAGTATAATATGAGTAACTTATATATATATATATATATATATATATATATATATTCGCCACTATTATCACAAAAAATATTTACAACTGGTAAATTTAAATGTGCTTTGCTCTTTGCAATAAAATCTTGAAAAGCTTTGAACACTTCAAATTTATAAGTTATCAAATATACAACTGCATAATAAGTAAACTCGTCTAAAAATGTGGCAAAATAATTTTTATTGTCAATTGTTGTGGTCTAATTGGTCCACATACATCTAAAAGTATGATAAATATGGTCTAAAATCATGATCTTTTTGCTTAATTTTGATAAAAGGAAGTCGAACTGGTTTTCCATAAAGACAAGATTCACATAATTCATTATTAGGAATTATATGTTTAATTTTATAAGTATCTTCAATTAAATTTTTGTTTTTTAAAATGGTAAATTTTTTTTTACTAATATGGCCTAAGCGTTCATGCCATAATCTTCTGTTTGTTAATTTTTTACTTGTTTTTGATTTCTTTACTCCACTTTTGCTATTCTTCAATAGCAAAAAAAATTAAGTGAAGTAAAGGAATCAAAAACAAGAATAAAATTAACAAACAAGAAGTTTTTATTCCGGTCTATACCATTTTGTATTCTATTTATCGTATTTTCTTGTTCCTTAAATCAAAGTTTTCAATTTTCAATATATTTCTTATAAATATTATTTCTTTTATTTTTGTGTTAATCAAGTACATGATTTTTCCATCTGAATTCCGTATATTGGTTATTTTCTATTAAATTCTTTCCCACCAACAAATTTCTTGTTTCTTAATTTAAATCACAGAGACAGTAGAGACGTCAATTGGTGTCATCCTCATTAAAGTGTTAAAGCTTTGAAAATTTTTAATGTGTTAAGTATCACACACACTGCAAAAATCTATAAAAAATATTCATATTTCATTTACATAATATATGAAAAATATCAAATTTGAGAAAATCACTGTATAAAGTTGTACATTGACAATTGACAAGAACTTGAGTTTCAACATAATACGCATTTATCTGCTTTTATCTAAATTCTATTGCTGATTAAATGACTTATCAGCATGTTATTAGGATATTCATATAAATGATGCTCCAGTTTATAATATTAAAAAAAGTGTCTAAATCGCTTTGTTTGTTGATTTTACCGGATTTTTTTCCTATTTTCAATTACCTATTACAAAAACTGACTAATTTGTTAATGTTTTATAACTACTTGTCAAATATTGGATAACTATTTTCAAAATATTAAAGGAATAACAAACCGCTTTTTCTTAATGTGTTTATTTATATTTTTTTTTTATCTAGTGGAATTCATTGAACATAACCTCACTTTCAACCATCTCGCAAACGATTTGTCTACATAATATTGATATAACAATTACCTTTAAAAGGATATTGTTTCTTGCTAGATAGAATTGCTCTTTTGACCTAGACTGAAACCTTAACCGAAAGTTTTTAAACTTTAATTTATGCTGGTGGACTGACAGCTATAGTTTTTTGTGGCGTCTGGTTAATCTAACTTTTGGTGTCTCCTTCTGAATTATAATTAACCTAGAAATAATGTGCAAGTCTAGCATAAAAAAATGGCAAAAACTCTCTTATGGCCCGATTTTATGTCATAGCTGCGTTAACAAAGTCAGCAAGGTCACTCAAAAGTTGCGATTGGACTTGCATGCAAATTCAAGAACTCCTGTGATTTAAAAACGACGCAAAATGCGTCAACGAATTGCGTCTGCTGCCGGCATTGGTGCAAATCATTTGCGTGCACGCAACTGTTTTGTTTTCATCTTGAACAAAAAATGGCGAGTTTTAACACGTCGTGGAATGGTATTTGCTTTTTGCGGAAGACGTTTGTAGTGATAGTGATGAAGAACAAGAGCTCTTAAGAATCCCGTTTCACGTGAATGAGATTCCCGAAAGAGTTGTAGGCGCACTTCCTCCCAAACTCGATTGTGATGAAAGTGCAATGTTGGCCCTTTTTAGAAGTCCAAAAAAAAACATCTTTTTTTTTTCCACCTGTTTTACATACACGTTAATTTCATTCATTTCAGCGGCGGAAATTATTGTTTAATCTATAAGCAACAAATAAGGACTATAAATGTTTATTGCTACCTATCTTTACCTTTTTTCATTGTTTATATATTATCTCTTACTTCCCTTTGCGTTATTTTAGCTATTAGACGATTTCAAATAAGTTGACAGATGTCACGTGATGCGCATAAAAGTTGCGTATCTCCTGCGCGCATGCCATGTATGCACTTGAAAAGACGCGGGAAATATGCACATTTACAATGATCGCAACTAGATCGCGCTAAATTGTGCGAATCACGCAGATCGCGTCAAACGCAACTTTTAGTGGAAATCGGGTCATTGCTCCATAAAGTAACGAAATTAATAGCTTTCCAGCTCAATATAATCATATTTATTCTCAAAACGTCCAATTAAACTGCTCTCATCTGACCCACGTATTTTTGATCTGGCAGCTGAAAATCTGAAAAAGTCATTGAAAAATGACAATTGTCAAAAGAATAATTTGATTTTATTGTTTCGTCGTATCATTTTCTATATCTTTATCTCACTTGTAAAAATTGCCAGCGGTACAACCTGTTGTTAAAGTGTTGTTAGTAACTGTATCCTCACCTGTAAGAAGTAATCAAAAATTTGATTTTGTAAAATTATTATGTAAATGAATCGGTTATTATTGTTAAAAAGACCTGTGGCATTTTTCTAGTTTCAACTAATATTGCTTAAATATACTAGATTTTAATTATTTTGAAAAATTGCATTGCTTTATTACCGTTGTGATAGAAGATCCGATGATAGTTTTTTATCATACACATCTCTTATTATTTAAAGCACTAAAAGTAGGAAATTCGTGCTGACGACATGCAAATTCGTAATTCTTATCTCATCAAAAAAATTTGTCATGCGGGTAATATCAATCACAAACCAATCATTATGCGCATACGCATTTTTGCGAATGATTTAACATAAATTCCGTCTGAACGTGTTTATGAGGTGTCTATTAGGAGTAGTCCAACAAGAATTGTGTGTATGGTGTATGCTGTTCTTTTATAGGCTTATTTGACATAGAAAAAGCAGATATTGTTTTTGCATCAAGCAGACTTTTTTTTGGCACAAAATTTTTGATTTAGTTCAAATGAATACACACCTTATAAAGTGCTTTAGAGCATATTATAATCTAAGAAACATAGTGTAAAGCTTGTGCCCGAATTTTTTTGTACCCACGAGTGCTTCAAAATTTATTCTATTGCCATTTAATTTATCTTTTTTTTTTTGATAGATAGTGTTTATTAATCTAAATAATTTTCAGGAAACAACATTGGTTGGCGTAAAATAAAAACTGATTCATCTTCCAAAAAAAACTCGTACTGGCTATTTTATTTTCGTAAATTGGTGATTTACATTAAAGCTTGCCACTATTTACGAAAATAATAGTTTCAACGCTTATTAGGAATACTTTACAATTCTTATCCACGTGGAACGTTTCTAAAACTAAACTATTATCATTTTGACTGTGTTTATTTAATGCCTTTTTGAAAACAGAAGAAACACTTTTTATAGCTACAAGCCAGATACATTTTCCGAAAAAAAAAAGATAACAATTTTTTCATACAATTATTCGAAACTAGAACGGAATTTTTTAATTAAATGGACTAAATTGCTTTATATATGTAGTTTTGGGATCCTGTGGTACAAATTGAAAGTTATGACGTCAAAACTAACTGGTATATTATGCTGTCGACAGGATGAACGTTTAATACCCAACCAATTAGCGGTGGCGTCTCTGTAATTACATTTAAATTATGTGGTTAACCAGGAAACAAAATTTTAAATAAAGTTATATTGAATCTCCGGTGTTACGACAATATATTTTGTTTGTGTTGTAGTCTTTTTAGTAAATTCAACCGGAAATACGTAATGCTACATCATCATTAGATATATATGAACTTATCATTTAAAAGTTTTTCTCAATAGGTTAATTGAGGAAAACTGGTTTAGAAAATGATACAGTAGCATTTTTGTAGTTTTATCAAAAGCTCATAAAAGCACCCGAACTCTGAGTTGTAGATGGTTTTGGTCTCATCTTTTGTGCCATAGATATTTTGAGGGCGGTACCGCGGGGCGGTATTTTTAATTTCAGACTAGATTTTCAAACAGTAGCTTCAAATATTTCCGCGTCGTTTAGAACAGTTATTTATTTATATTTATACTAAATGTTAATTTACTAGAAATTGCATTACAATATAGCAACTTTGTTGAATTACTCAGGAGTTCCGGTGCATTTTGAGGAATCTGCGGTCAATTCAACTGTCAATAGTGTCAGTGTCAATAAATGGTTTATGTTTACATAACCTTACTTACACAAAAAACAAATATTTTTTTTTATTTTTCACAAATTTTTATAATCAATAATTGTAAGTGTCAAAAATATATGTCGAAAAAAGCATTAATAAGAATAGCTTAAAAACTACTGATCACATCTTGATAAAATTTAAATGGGACAAAATGTAAAGCCACAGCTTTACTAATAAATAATAAATCATCAAAATCAGTTTTCCCAGAAAAAAGATCTGAAGTAACACACATAAAAAAAATACTGTCGAATTGATAACCTCCTCCTTTTTTTTTGAAGTCGGTTTAAAATTATTTTATTTATGATTTTGTTAATTTTTGACCCACATTTAATCAACTTAAAAAATGGTTGTCTTTAAAATAAACAAGAAAATGATTTGATTTTTGTAACATAATTAAATGTTGTTTTTTTATTGAACTACTCAAATCAAAAAAATTAGAAAATTTATATAATTATTAAACATTTTTATTTGATTGCGAAAATTGGTCTTTAGAAGCATAGCAATGCACCTACTACTGAAGATTCAAAACGGTTGAGTACTAGTATCGATTCCAGTTCTACAGTTACTGAAGAGTAATGTTGATCACATGCCTCAATCTTTTTGGAATTTTGACAAGGTAATAAAATGTTTTTGTGTTCTTTGTTATGCTATTTTGAAAAAATCTCCAACAATTGAGATTTATATTTAATTTTTTTTGTCAATTTTTACATAAAAAGTTATTTTATTCTTTTTAGGAGCAGTCAACATCAACTGCATCGACATTAAGCAAAATAACAATAAAAAATAGAGTTTGCAAAATTTGTATTACTATTATTGTTTAATTCACTAAAGTATGTACGTTAATGTCACATAAAATGTATACACACATATAATTTATTTATTAAATAAGATTAAAAAAGCTTTTTTTTGTTTTAATACTATGTTTTTTATTTTAATATCAAGCTTGGAATATTAATTTTTGTCGACTCTTTATTTTATTTTTTAACTATAGCGACGACAATCTACTTCTAATTGCATGGGTATCATTCGCAGCATTATTTCATTTTCTAAAACTCGACAACCGGATTTTTGAACTGATTTTTTACAGACAACTCTATAGCACCGCGTTTGTCATAAAATAATCTTCTTTTTTATATGACTTTAATTCATTAACCAGACCGGTGCAAATTACTGTATTGATGTACCTGCTTTATCCTTTTGATTGGTATGCAATCTGTCTATTAACCGAACAAGTGCAATGTATAAAAAATTATTCAATTGTTAATTAATCATATTCTGGACTGAAATTTTTTAGACAACCCATTTTCAATATATTTATTAACATATTTAATTGAATATAAAATACTTTTCATCCATTAACCAGCTTGGTGAAGGTCGTTCTATGGTGGGGTCTTATACCGGTATTCATAGTCGTATCTGAAGCTCACGCTTGAGTCGGGACTTTGGGTAAAGTTGGTAAAGGTTTGGTAGGCGTTTTTAGTGTTGCACTTACATTGTCCCTCTCAAAAGCGCGCAGTTAGAGCTCCGCTATCTTCTGTTTGGTCTCACTTTAGCAGCTTTCGCGGCTTTCAGAAGTTCGGCCTCTGTTTTGAAGCCAATATGATATTGGCCTAGACTGTTCGCTTTTCTTGAACTGTTGCGGCATCCGTACCTGGTACGTTAGCTTTATCTACTCAAAATATTCTCCAAGGAAGAAAAAACTGAAGAGACAACTACTTCAGGCAGTTATGAGAAGTCAAAAAAAATCAAGAAAAATTAAAATTTTAGGCCAGAAAGTTAAAAGATATAAGAAATAAATCGTATCTTCAAATCATATTGTTAAAGAATTAAAATCTAGGAATTTACTCTTAGGAGAAAATGCTTTAGTACTAGAAAATATGCCCACCATAACAACGGAGTTGTTAAAACGTAAATCTGGGTAAAGGAAAAAATATTTTCCAGATTTACAAAAATTTGCAATAACTTTAAGCTTTTTTTCTCCCAAAGGTTCTGCTTATGTTAGAAAAATGTTTGATACTTGTTTACCACATCAAAGTACTATAGGCAAATGGTTTAAAAATATAAATGCAAATCCTGGGTTTACAACAGAGGCATTTGAAGTTCTCAAAAAACATGTTGCCCTTTCTGGAAAGCCTGTAATATTATCATTAATTATTGATGAAAGGTCAATCCGTAAGCATATTGAATGAGATGGGAAAAAAGTTCAAGGGCATGTTGATTTTGGGGTTGAACTACAAGACGACAACAATACAATTGCCAAAGATGCCTTTGTTCTTATGGTCGCCTGTATAAATGGCCGCTGGAAATTGCCAGTCGGCTATTTTTTTACCGACGGGCTGAGTGGGGAACAGAAAAGTGCTCTGGTGTCACGATGTTTATCATTAATATTTGAGACAGGGGTACATGTTGTTTCTGTCACATTTGATGGGGCACATCCAATGTAACCATGGCTTAAGCTTTGGGCTGCAAAACAGATTTTCATAATCTAAAACCTTATTTTTTACATGAAGGCAAAAATATTAATATTTTTTATGATGCCTGTCATATGATTAAATTGGTCAGAAATGCTTTTGGGGAAAATAGAATAATAATAGATGGGGAGGGAAATCAAATACAATAGAAATATATTGCAAAATTCTGAAGGATTGCATTTGGGCAATAAACCGCGAAAAGCACATTAAACTTTTTTAAGCAAAAAATGAAGGTCAAATTAGCAACTCAATTACTTAGTGAGTCAATTACTTACAGTAGCAGATTCAATCATATATTGCAACGAAAAGTTAGGACTAGATGAGTTTAAGGGGTGTCCGGCGACAGCTAAATTTGTCAAAACTTGTTTTAAGATTTTTGATGTCTTAAATAGTAGGTCTCTTGTTCCACCAGGATACAAAAAAAAGTCTCTGCAAAGCAAATATTGTAAAAACTACACTCCTTATTACAGAGGCATTTTTTTTTATATTTCTCACTCAAAATTTAGTAATGGGGAATTAGTAATAAATTTTAGAAGAAAGACGGGTTTTATAGGATTAATCATATCTCTTAAAAGTGCTTTAATGCTATTTAACGACTTTGTTGCGGAAAAACAATTTATACTTTATTTACCGTTATATAAAGTTTGTCAAGATCATGTAGAAATTGTTTTTCTCTTCTATAAGGTCTAAAGGGGATTGGAACAATAATTCAACAGCTCAACAATTTACTGCAGCTTTTAAAAGACTATTAATCCGAGCAGAAATCCGTCCAGATGGAATGGCAAGTAGCATCCCGTTGGAGGATATACCTATCTTGTCAGGATCTTCCCATTGTAACAACCCTGACTTAAATATTAATTGCAGTGTTTTGCCTTCTGAAAAGATAATTGTAGATGATCCTTATTCCTTACATGAGGTTTGGCAAGATCATCAAAACATTATGAATACTCATACAATAAGCAATTGTTCTTATCAAATAATTGTCTATATTGCTGTTGTCGCGCATTATTTGTAAAAGATACTAAAATGTGAGCAATGTGTTGGGGCAGTA
Source organism: Lagria hirta (assembly GCA_947359425.1). Lineage (NCBI taxonomy): Eukaryota > Metazoa > Arthropoda > Insecta > Coleoptera > Tenebrionidae > Lagria > Lagria hirta. The sequence goes on from OX375794.1 coordinate 29,436,309, forward strand.
CTTGGCAAAAAAGAGAATTTTTTGCATTCGTTAATTGCACGCAAATCGCATGATGGCCTAACGTATCCATCTGAAGATGTTATTAAGATATATAAAGCAGCGGAGCATTTTCTAAGAGTTGATGCAAAAAAAAAATTATTAAAAAAAATTTTATACGAGTATTGACAAGTAAAATAATGTTTTCTTGCATTGACGACAATTGTTTTGACTGCTTGAAAGAGCATGTGTTATGCTGCAGTAACAACCACATTTATTTTTTAACTGAATCTGTCATCAAAAAATATTTAAATGTTAGAATATACTTTATTACCAAAAGACAGATCCAGTTAAAAGTAAGCTTACCAAACTTATTTTGTTTGAGGGACAATAGCAGTAAGTATCTCGTTGATTTTACTATTTGGTACTTTAAAATGTTTTATGTCATAGTTGGAAATATATATTTAGTATTTTAATTATTTTGTTTCCTTCTTTCAAATTTTTCACTTAGAAAACACTTAATTAACCTTTTGATGAAAACAATCAATTTTTACTAAACCTTACAGTAATAACTTAATATTATTGTTACACCCATTTATACTTGCTAAAAAATACAAAGGGGGTTCTTCGCAAAACTCGATGAAATTCAAGTTATTTTAGTTTTTTTATTATTTCAGTTTTATAAAACCCTGAAAAAGTATTTATGCGGCGCCACTGGTCAAAAGCGCGTGGAGTCATTTGGTAACACCTCAGCTACGGGTTTTACGCGTCCCGTCTCTTTCCTAGTCTAAGCTTGAGACGGACACAAGTCCGACTCAAGCTTGGGGTTGAGATACGACTATGTATACCGGTATTAATTCTTTTTGACTAATAAGTGTAAGTAATAACTGTCTTTCCACTAATTGTAAGGCCATACCACATTCACTATACTGTCTTTGGTAAACCTATAGCGCCGCTTAAATTTGAAATTGGAATAAAATTCCAATAAATTTGCAGCATCCCGCACATATCGTTTTCGCATTATCACGTTGTTTTCATTGTCCAATTTGTCGAAAAATTACAAATTCGTTCAACACTTTCACGTCCATTGTTATGAAATGCGCGACATAACTTTATTTTCAAACGTCAAAATATGACATTAACCTGCAGATAGCGACTTGAGACAGGTCGAGACCTTGCTTGAGTCGAGCTTGAGACGGGCTTGAGACTGAGCTTGAGCTCAAGACGCGACTATGACTACCGACATTAGACTACTATGTCTCAATGTTTTTCAGATTATCCTACTGCAGCTTAGACAAATATGACATTACAAATTGCAAAACTCAGATTATTTAATTATTTATTGTTTATATAGGTTTATATAGGGTGTTCAATATTAAAAGACATCATGGGTGGCTGTGCTTTTTTAGCATTAGGTCTTAGATAGGTTCGTACTCAAATTAGATAAAATAACGACTTATCTTGCATTTTTCTTGAAGACGCAAAGATTATTCGAATATTTCTATTCTTCATTTTCTAGCTTTATTCAATTTGGAAAAGAACATTGATTATATACTTATTATACTATATTCTTCGGCTATTGGCAACGCGAATCGGGCATCTTTGGAATTGCATTTAAAATACTCATTTTCTGTTGGTTAAAGCAATGTCCAGTTTACACAGCATAGTTTTATGAAAAAGCGGTGTCAGCACTGTCAGCCAGACGTCAATTTAGTCTAACCTCACTTTTGTCTGTCAAACAAGATTTTTTCTTAACGGCGTGCAAATCCTGTGTCGTTTAGAGCGCAAAGGTTGGTTTCTATGGCAACTGATGTCACATTCTCTACTATTGCAAGTCTTTAGGGATTCCGGTGCTTGTGTGAGGTTATGTAAACCTAAACAATTTATTGACACTGACACTATTGACAGTTGAATTGGCAGCAGTTTTTTGAAAATACGCCGAAAATTGCTATATTGTATGTGGGGTTTGTCCCGATGGGCACGTTTTTGCCTCTGCCAAAAAATAGAATCTAGTGCTCGGTATTGCACGTGTTTGTTTACAACTGTCAATCGATACTGTAATTGTCATTTGAGAACCGAGTGGCGTGCCGATAAATTTGCGCATTTTCTGAATATGAAATCAATTTTAAATTATTTGAAAAAAAAACAGGATGAAAATATGTATTTCGTTTTTACAGTGCTCAAAAACAATATTGCAAACGAATTAAATTGATATATTCAAATTTACAAAACTCTCTTCGCCACTGAGTAAGCGACTTTATGTTTACAGATTGTTATCGGCTTTAGTACTAGTGTCGATCTAAGACCTACTGTCGAAAATGCACAGTCACCCATGATGTCTTTGAATATTGTACACCCTATATTTATATCAGCTTAGATAATTTTACCCTATACAAAAAATCAAATTAAAAATTGCAGTATAATAATTTAACAAATTGAAAGCTCAAGCATCAATTTTTGTTTATTGTACTATCTACTATATTGTAATTAGATTATAAAACTATGAGCATCAAATGTGTGGTTTGTGGAAAGGATATGATTGGCAAAGGCTGAGTTTGTGTTAACAATATCTGTGTTTTCGTTCCAGTTGATTGGTTTGAGATGTTCTTTAATTCTAATCTTGATTTTCCTACCTGTTTGGCCAACATAAACTGCGTTACAATCACTACAATTTAAGACATAGACTCCAGATTGATCTAAAACCGGAATAGAGTCTTTGTTTTTTATTAACCAAATTGATAGATTGTTAGATGTCTTAAACGATATATTGATGTTAAATTTCTTAAAAATTTTGGACAAGATTATAGAAGGGTGACCCAAAAAAGTTGATGAAAATCGGTTAGGATTGAGACTGAATATGTTAAACGAAAGAGAAGAAGGTGGAAACGGCAAATGATGAAATCTAAGTTTAAATTTATAAAAAAGTTTTAGAATAGGAGAGAGGGGGAGGGAATTAGTTAGAGTAAGCTAAATATTTGATAGCACCAAATTCTTTTTGAAAAGCTGTTGGGGAAAGAGGGAGAGAAAATAATCTGTGGAACAAGGGATTAAAAGCAGCAAATTTGGGTCCATAAGGGTGTAAAGATTTTGAAAGAAATTAGAGTGTCTGTGGTGGTGGGTATTCTGTAAATGTATATGTAGGGGGTTTCTTGTCTAAAAATAATAATATCTAAAAAATTTATTGAATTATTCTGTTCTAGTTCATAAGTAAAATTATTGTTAGGGTGTAAAGAATTGAGAAAAGTTAGAAAAGATGGGATGTCTTTTTGAGAACCTTTGAAGAGAACTAATATATCGTCACATATCTATACCAAAAGACAATCTGTTTGGCTATGTTATTCTATAAATATAGAAGTTTCTAAATGGTTCATAAAAATTTCTGCTAGAAGGGGGGCTTCAAACGTTTGGAAGTCCTCGTTCACAAACACACCTTCGTCATCAACAAAAAGCGCTTTCGCTTTCTCTGCAGCTCTCTCTTCCAAGTCCCCCGCATGTTTCTCTTCTGCCTCTTCCACCGGACCCTCTTCTTCGGTTACCAATATGCCTAAGCAGCAACGAAGTCTAGCCAGAATAAGTTTTGCCTCTAGCGTTGTTCACACGTCGAGTTACCGTGTTTTTTATGCTCACTTTTATTTTTCTGCTGTCATCGGTGCGAAACGTCGACAATTTTATTAAATCTTTTGACACGGTCTTTTCCGAAAGATGTCAATATTTCAATGACTTCGGGCCGTAAAAGCTTTTGTTCTTCAATTACAAGTGTCGCGGATTTAAAGATATTTAACAAATAAGTAATAAAACATGAAAGAACTTTAACAATATAATAAAAATCAGTCAATAACAATAAAAAACAATAATGCGTCGTAATATGTCCGGTCATTCACATGGCGAAAACGGAATGCCTCCGTTTTCTCTCCGCTGCTGCATTCCCGTCTCGTGCGGGGCGCCTGTCATGGTCTCAATTTTATCAGATTATTCTTTTCAACTTGACACAAGTTAATAATTCATCTTTAATGGTATTTATTTTAAAGGAAGATATTTTTATGAAACTTCCTGAAGGAGTTGATGCTAAAAATGATAGTCTGCAAATTACATAAATCATTATATGGTTTAAAACAATCTGCAAAATGTTGGTTTGAGCGTTTTGATAAAGCTTTAACACAATGCCAATTTAAAAACTCTCTAGTTGATTGTTGTTGGTAGATTTTAAACAAGGGTCATATAAATAATAATATTATATAGTTAAATCGTACTTTCTGTTCATGATCTATTCATAGTTACACATGGTAAAAATACAATGGCAAATTTTAAAAATTATTTAATGAAACAGTTTAATATGAGAGACTTAGATGAAGTAACTTTATTTTTAGGAATAAAAGTTAAAATTTGCGAAGATCAAGTCACTTAACCAAAGCAATTTTTTGAAAAATGTTTTAGATAAATTTAATGTGACCGAGTGTAATTAAGTATACACTTCTCTACCTTCTATGTACGCCATGGCTAACTTTCTAGTCTTATGTACGCCATGCCATGTACTAGACCTGATCTTAGTTTTACAGTATATTTATTAAGTAGACATCAAATTAAAAGCAATAAAGAACTCTGGCAGATGCCTAAAAAGATACGACGGTATATCAAAGGTTCTACAAATCTTAAATTAATTTACAAGCCAGAAGCATATCAAAATATTATAACATATGAAATAACAGGTTTTGTAGATACTGATTGGAGTAGTGATACAATTGATTGAAAAAGTACAATCGAATATATATTTAAAGTATATAAAAAATTGTACTATTTACACCACCTACATGAGGTACAGTAAAAAGAGCGTTTTTTTAGTGGTGTAAGCTGGAATACAAAAAGACAAACTTCTGTTGCTGTGTCCTCAATGGAAGCAGAGTATATGGCTTTATTTGAAGCTGTTCGTGAAGTTTTATGGTTAAAAAGACTGTTAGCTAGCGTTAACATAATTATATTAGAACCCATCACTATTTTTGAAGATAATCAGAGTTATGTAACCATAGCAAATATAATCCCGTTTTTCATAAACGGTCAAAACATATTGATATAAAGTATCATTTTTTGCGAGAACAAATTGAAAGAAAAAAAATAAATCTAAAATATATTCCAACACGTCAACAAGAGGCAGATTTCTTTACTAAAAGCCTTCCATCAACAACATTCATGCAACTGCGAACGTTGATTGGAGTGAAAGATCAATAAAAATCGAAATAACTATTTAGATTATATAAATAAAAATAGGAATAACTATTTAGATAATATAAAAATATATATACAAAATTTTAAATCTACTACAATGTAATATTAGTTATAAAGCTTGGTCTGATTAGGTGTTGCTGATCTTTTCCTAGTCTTATGCAACACATGTTGGACTGTCAAACCTTTTTGTATATCAGGTTATAAATTCTTACACAATTAATATAGGTATTATTAACTGCAAAACAATATAATATAAGTATTGTAATCACTGTGAAAATAGTTAAGTAAAAATCAAAGCATAATCTTAATACTATGTCTATAATTTTTTATTTAAATTTTTTTTTGATTTATTGTAAATAAAGATTTAGCAAATATTAATTTTTGAGTGGGAGTGTTAGATATATATGTCAAAAATCAATCAATTATCACTTTGCCTTAAAAGTTTAAGCTTGTATCTTGTCGCTTTTCAACCACTTTTGCTTACCTTTGTAGATTCTTATAAGATTGTAGTCTGACGGAAATATTAATTCTGTTACGACCTGTATTCCGTGAGAACCTATTTCAATATTGAATAAATAATATAATTAATAAGACTTTTTTTAATTATTATTGAAAGGTTTAATCCCCAAATTCCTATAGTTTATCTTTCTACAAAAATCAGTATTAAACATAACCTCTTGATTTTATTATGGCAAAAGGGTATTTTTTGATTTATTTTCTTTGTCATACACACAAAGTTTGATCTGGTGATTTGTTTTGGATTAAGTGGAAACCGTTGCTGATTTTGCAAGGTTTTAATTTAATAAATTTTATTTATCTCAGCATAGGTGACCCCGTCTTTGATGTCATACTGTGTAAGTTATATTTTGATTCATATAATTATGAGTTTGCACATTGACCAAGTTTTCAAGAATTTCAATTCATCCTGTTTCACGGTAACTTCTTCGATTTTTATCAAAAATTATGGTCAGTTCTTTTTCTTGTAGTCTTCTTACACTAAGTAGATTGTGGGATAAAGCGGGAGAAAATAATACATTTTTGTATTCCATGCTTTGTTATCACTTCGATGTCACTTTTCTTTAAAGCAGTAATGGTCACATCTGCTTTTGCTGTCGAAATTTTTAAAGATGGCACTAGAGCTATACCTGACTATTAAATACTGCACAGTTATTAATTATGCGTTCTGTGCCACCAGAGTCTACGTAAGAATAAAAGAAAGACAAAAGTTTATGGTACGACTTGCTGATCGTTGTTTGTTATCATGTGTAAAGCCGTTAACGGGCGACCAGTTTTATTCCCAATCATTTTTTGGTAAAAATACCCATTTTTCGTTGCGACCGCAGTCATCACATTTCATATTCGAAATTTTGTTTTCAAATATTTGTTTATTATTTTTCTATAGTTTAGTCATTTTATCGGTTTGTTCTTGCTTTCGATGCTTATTGGAATTTTTTTTTTATTGTAATATTTGTTTTTATTATTATTAGATATGGATTAAGGTCTAGAATAACATAGTTATGCTAGATAACGTAGGTGCAGTACTCAGCTGAGCATCAGATTTTAAACTCATGTCGTGTTTCAATAGATGATTCTTTCATCATTCTTTACAAAAAAAATCTACATTGTTTTTATTTAAAGTTTTTAATGCTGTTCAATGGTTTACTTTACAACAGTCTTGTGGTATTGTAATTAGTAAATAAGCAATTTTTGCCATTTTGTTCATTCAATTCATCACCGGCACCAATTAAATCTGCTTAATATCGTTAAAATTGTTGTGGTATTGTAATTAGTAAATAAGCAATTTTTGCCATTTTGTTCATTCAATTCATCACCGGCACCAATTAAATCTGCTTAATATCGTAAAAATGTTGTAATAAGAAAGTTTTTTTATTTATTTTTGAATAATAAAGTTGAAGAAAACACGCTATCTGCGTCATGGGCGCTTTTTTGCTTGAAAATCGCATCTCATTTTTTAAAAGTCGTTTTAATATAATTTTCAGAGCTCGTAGACATCTTCAACTAAATTAGTGACGGTGTCTAACGCTTTTTGATTCAAAATCTTCAATTCATTATCGGATTCAGAAGGAAAAGGTTTGTCGACACGATCTTCATTATCTTGCTTGCTATTGAATGATTTAATATTGTTTCTTACTCAATACTGCACTTTACATTTTACACAATTTGCTAAACTTCACTTTTTAGACAAATCGTAAATGCTTGAACTCATAACCTGTTAATTAGTTAAGGGGTGAATTAATGAAAGAGCAAAGTGAGTAAAAGTTATATATTCAAGAAAAGAATTGCTTAAACTAATTTTATAAAAATAGAACAAAATTTTCTGTTGGTAATGTTCATTCTAAAAAGCAATTCACTTCAGCATTAATAAGCTTAATATAAGCAATCTTAAAATTAGAATGATTTTTATTTAGTTTATTTAAAAATTAATTAAGTTCTTATGCATTGCATAATAATTATGTAGATCTCCTTAATTCATTAGATTGTAGGCCAACAAAAGCTGCGACACATATCACTGATTAATGCATACAAAGTTTAACAAAGCTAGTTTTATACCAAACATCTACAATTACAGCGCTCTTTCTGACACATGTTCTTGGTACATGCCAATAGGTCGGGTGCACGGTTGAAACTATTGTATTTCAGCAGTTTCAAATCGTTAATTCTGTTTATTTAGTTGGTTTTTTTAGTATAAATATAGTTGATGGTGTTGTTTAAGTTATTAATTTATTAAGACAAACTTTTAAAATTGAAGCGAAGAGTTAACCTGTGTAAGTTTGTCGGTTGTTCACTTTAGATTTTATTTTTAATTACGTTACCTATTCATTCAGAAAAATGAATCTGAGCAGTTATTATTAAACTTTGAACGGAAATCACAGACAATACAATAGTTTCCAACCTCAAATTACTTTACCTCCAGGATCGAAACAGCTGATCTCCGTGCACGCGACCTATAAACTAACTTATAGTTATTATAAACTATTTACTCAAAAAAAAGCAAGTAAATAAACATAATTTACGGTTTGAAACTGCTGAAATACGAAAGTTTCGATTCTCAAATCACTTTGTTTTACCTACAGCGTCGAAATCCGTGCACGCGACTTATAAAACCATATGAATCTAAAGTTTATTATCCAAACAATCTCCTTGTTAACCCAAGTAAACAATGAGTATCTGTTGTATCTAAACCTCAAAACAAAACCCAGAAGTTCCTACAAGTTGCTGTTTTTATTTATTTTGATTACTTAATTTATTGAGAGCTGACCGTATCAAAAAAATCATAGTGTATTAACCTATAAATATTGAAGCAAGTTGTTTTTATCATTAAATAATTGGGTTTTTTCAGATGATGAAACACGTGCAGCTTTCTCCTTATAGGAGTAGAGCTGACACTGTGTCTCTAAGCTCTACTACATCTTTTGGAAGTTTGAGCCCCGAACCTCTCGGAAGCAGATCATCAAGTTATTCGTCTTTAAATGAAGCTTCTACAAGCCATTTGCAGGTAAAATATTTCATACTGTATTTGCCACTGCTCAATATAGTCACATTTTTTGTTTAGAAAAAAAATTTATTAAAATAACAAGTGACAAATCAAAAATTTTAAAAACCGCGTTCAATATAATTAATGATTAATTAATCAATGAATAAAAAACAATAATTAGGTATGCAAACCGGTTTATGAACAAAGAAGTTATGGTTGAATTCACAATAACCTACATCGCGGTAGGCGTTGATTATCTAAATGGAGTATCATGATAATAATATGTCAAAAAAATTACCAAACATGTGAAATCATCACTTTATTTTGAGGTTATACGTCACATGTGACATGGTTTTGCTTCACAGAAAAATAATAACTATCATTGAAGGGCAGGCTTATATGCTTCCCACAAGAATTATTGCACCACCCTGAAAAATCAATGTTTGTTCAAAACCAGTTTTTTCTGTTCTCTGACAAGCCTAAGATTTAGTCTTCATACCAATAATAATAATAATATATATTTGCGTTATAAATACAGAGTATTTTATACATGTCAGAGAAAAGAAATATCAATAAGAAAATAATTAGCTAAAAATCTGAGAAATCATTGACAAAAAATTCTTCAAAAGTGTAAAATGATTTGGAAATCAAATATTGTTTCAAGGAACGTGAAAAAACGTTTAATGTTAAAGTTTTTATGTTGGAAGGCAGGCAATTGTAGAATTTGATGCCAAAATAATTTGTAGAATTTCTAGTTTTACAGAGTCTTAAAGTCTTAAAACTTATGTCATCAGAGCGAGTATTGTAACTGTGAAATTCGTTCAATTTAGGATAAGTGAGAATATTTTTCTTAATATGAATCAAGCATTTGTATATATACAAAGAAGGAAGAGTATGAACGTTGTATTTACTAAAGCAGTAGCGACATTCTTCACGATATTTTAATCCAGCTATTAAACGAACTGCACGACGCTGTAATCAGAACAACCGTTGTAATACCGGACTATGTCCCCAAGTCATTATTGCATATTCAAGCCGGGAATGAATCCAGGCAAAATAGACAATCCGAACAATCTCAGGCGAAACACTTTCAGTTAAATTTCTAAGTAAAAATATATTTTTAGAAATTTTATCAGCCACAGCCTCGCCCTGCTGGTGCCAGGATAATCTCTGATCAATGTAAATTCCTAAGTACTTTACACATGCTGGGTAATTGTTTGTTACATTAGAGTGCTGCAAAGTAAATAACGTGGTTGTAGTTTTGTCCTTGTTTAAGCTTAATTTATTTGACGTAAACCAATCTTCAGCTATAGAATCCGACACATTACATTTTTCAAGAACCATTTCGAGACTAAAGTCCTCAACACCTATGGTGGAATCATCAGCAAACAGTGTGACATCGCAGGTTAGCGATAAAGTACCTGGTAGGTCATTTATATAAATTAAGAACAATAGTGGTCCTAAATTAGAGCCCTGTGGCACACCATTGGTAATGGAAAGTTCGTCCGATACATTATTGGATAATACAACCTTTTGGGTGCGATTTGACAGATATGACATCACCATTTTTGCACTGTTCGGAAGAAAATTATAAAACAGCAATTCTCTGAATAAGATTGTATGCGGCACGCAATCGAAAGCTTTAGTAAAGTCTAAGAAAGACGCAACGTATACTCCACGATTTTCATAGCATTTGATGATGTTATTTATAACATTAAGGGCAGCATCAGTGGTGGAAAGTCCTTTCCTGAAGCCAAACTGGTATAAAGAAAACAAGTTATTTAGCTGAAAAAAATTTAAAATTTGTTCCGAAAGTAATTTTTCAAATAATTTTGAAACCACGGGTAGAAGAGAGATGGGCCTATAATTATTCGGATCATCCAGATCGCCCTTTTTGTGAATAGGAATACCAGCGGCTAATTTTAACACATCAGGAAATACACTGTTTAGTATGCAGTTGTTGAATAGCTTTGTTAAAGAATAAGTTAAAATATTTCTTACATATTTTATTAGTGGCACATTTAAACCGTATATATCTCTAACTCTAGAATTTTTTAATGATTCAATGGCATCTCGAACTTGTATAAACGACACTTCCTGAAATGAAAAATAATCACCACAGCTATGAGCATTTTTTGCCATGATTGATAATGGGTCAATAACAGTCAGTGGTAATGTGTCGATAATTTTAGTTGAAATATTGACAAAGAAATTGTTGAAATTATTACACGATATATCAGTTGTCTGCTCGGGCACTTTCGGTTTGTGTTTATTTACAAGTGACCATAAGGCTTTGGGATTATTTACATTTCGCTTCAAGAAAATTTCATGGAAGTTTATTTTGGCTCTTTTTATGGCTTTATGATATTCTGATCTGTAACTAGTAAATAATTCTTTAAGTTCCACTGTTCTATGCAATTTATAAGCATCATAAAATAACATGAGAGATTCACGCATCCGTTTGAGCTCATTTGTGAACCATGAATTACTGTTAGAATGAGCAGATTTTTTTTTAACAAGTTGCTTCAGAGGACAAGCATCCTTAAAGTTATTTATTAATAACTTAAAAGACCTGTTGAATTTTAAGTTACAATCAATGTTTAAATTCACAAAATACCAGTCAATTTTGTCCACCAAATGGAAAAACGTGTGTTTACCCTCGTTAGATATTGGCCTTAAAATGACTTTTTCAACAGAATTAACTACTTTAGGATGTTTAAAGTTGACTATTATTCCCACATGATCCGACAAAGGTAAATCACATGCTTTGACATTAATAAAATTATTTTCAATATTCGAGAATACATTATCTAAACAAGAATTTCCTCTTGTAGGAAATTTCACCAATGGGTATATGCCATAACTTTTAAATAAGTCATAAATCAACATAGTGTGAGGAAGACAAGCATTAAAATTAAAGTTAAAATCACCCCCTACAATTACATGGTGGCGTTTGAAATCGACATTATTAAATAACTTAATCATAGTATCAATGAATACATTATTTTACGTCTCCATTGGGAGAGCGATAAACATTAATTACTATTAAATTTAAATTAGGAAAAAATGAACCAGCCGCCTTACAGTTCTTATCAGTGGATAGATGCTCCATTCGGGAGATACATGTTGATTTGATGCGAGGGTTCATTAGTTGAATCACTCCACCACACTTATACACCTTCCTTGCAAAATATGACCTGACTTCAAAATTTGCCATTGACAGACAATCAACTTCTGTAGAGCACAGCCAGTGTTCACATAAGAACAGACCAGACAGATTGTAGTCGGAATCTTGTAAAAAAGATTCAATAAGACCTACTTTGTTCCTTAGGCATTGAATGTTTAGGAATAACAGTACGAGTTCATTTTCATATGTTACAATAGAATATCTCTGACCCTTGTGCTTCATCTGATTGGAATACTTGACCTCTGCTGGTGCCTTCCTTCTTAGGTATGAGCTGTCAGATCCGGGTGAAGTGGGTTCCGAATAATCTGGGGTTAATTCATTCAAGACTCGTGGTTTCGCTTGTCTAAAAAAGACGCGCGTACATTAAACTCTCGTAAACATACAGAATCTGGCCAGCAATCTACATTAAAGATGGTTTCATACTTATCAAAAGGAACACCAATACTAAATGCAGAATTACTACCTTTTGTTTCAAGTTTCTTGATAATAAATTTATCCTGATTTTCTTTGTGTTGAAGATATTTCTTGATGTCCTCAACAGAAACATCTTTTCCAGCCAAATGCCCAACATATATCCATTTTCTTCTTATTGCACCTGAGATCTTATCAGAGAAAGGTGCATTTTTACCAGTACCATACTTAGGAATAGCCTAATTACGATTCGCTTTTGTATTGTGTTTGGAGAAAACCTCTTTCCATTCTCTATTGTTTAGCTTATCATTTTCCTCAACACTAATAGGTCGTTTAGTGCTTACTCCAAAGTCTAATGCTTCTTTTCTTTCCTCCATTTTTTTTTGCTCCTCATTTCTCGAATTTTGTTGAACTCGTGATACTTTTTTACCGTCATCACGTTTTTTTTGCTCAAAATTTTTGGCCGTTTGTTGGCTGTAATGGATTTGATCAATGAACTTGAAGTCGATTCTGGTATTTTTATGTTGGAACGAGATATCTAGTTTACATGTAACTTTTTTACATCCAATAGCTCTGATTTGAGTGAATTAATTAAATCAGTTTGTGCCATAATTGTAGAATTTTGCATTATGATCTGATCTTGACAGTTTATCACAGCAGCCTTTAGGGACCAAATCATCGAGCTCACATTTGTTCCGACAATGCGACACTGGTTACAAAACCATAACAGTTGACTTTCTTCTTGAATTAATTTCAATTCAGCTTTTTTTAACCCGGAACATTTTGGATGTACTCTGTTTTCACATACACCCTTGCACGAAATATATTCTTCAAAATTTTCAAATCGCAGTTCACAAACGTTACACACGTTTTTACTTTTCGAAGACATATCGATGAATGTCGGTGTTTAAAGATCTGAGGAGCAATATTCTTTTTATCACAAGAATGAATCTCATAGAAGTACATAGTTTGATTAACCACAATTATGGGTGGTGCTATAATTTTTGTGGGGAGTAATATTTATCTAACCCGAATTGAACCGGCAATTGGAAATTAGAATTTCTAGCAGCTACCCACTGCAACATAACACTTAAACATAAATGACACAATAAATAAAATTACTACACTAAAAATAAACTTGCCAGAAAGTTCTAAAACTACACAGACTAACATACTTTCTTCATTCTGAATCACCAACAACAACCATAATAATAATTTTGTCTTCATTTGATTCTGAATCTGATTCATCCTCAATCCATTCAAAATCATCACCTGCAAATTTTATAAACTCAAAGATAACTTCCAAGCACAACTGTGCAATACTCACTGGAAATAAAAATATTTTGGACGCAATGTGTCTTAAAACAGACAGTTTTTACACGTTTCGTAGATGAAACAAAGACATTCAAAATACTATTACAAGAAAATAAACACAGAACGTTAATTGATTCAAAATCAAGTCATTTAACATAAGTTTAACAGTGGAGGCTACCAACAGAGTTTGGGTTTTATTAGCAAGGATCTTGCTGCTAACGTAATTTTGAATTTTCATGACCTACTGCCATGCTACTTATTGTGAATTATAATATATGCACAAACATCCTCTCTGACAGAAATACTGACGCTTGACACTCCAAAAAAAATTTTTTTTATTAGTAAATTAGTTCCTAACCAAAAAAGTTATGCGCAAACTTTTCAAATTCAGAAAATCACCAAAATGTGAACCCCATCTCTGAACCTATGACAATAGTTTCGTGCTGTTTTGGCACTTATCAAATAGGTGTACAGCCCGGTCCTCACATATTAAAAATTTTCTCAATTTTTAATCGCGTGTATATAGCCACCGCTTAAATTACAATCTGAGTGACTTAGACATTTGCGAGGAGAAACATGCCAACCTCTCGCATTCAGAACATTTCCTTAATGGTACTTTATTATTTAGTTAAAGAAGAGAGAATTAATTAAAGTTAACACGAAGTAAAATTTGGTCTTTGCTTGTCATTATTGTCTAACATATTAAAATTATAAATTAAAAATTAGATCTTTTTGTTTGTTTTCAATAAAATATGATTTGTATTGCATCAAATATCCTTAATTAACATTTTATCAAAATACATAGTGACCGTGAATACAAACCAACAATATATATATATAATAATATTATTGCTGAACGGATGCCAATTTGTGCGCCAGCTATTTATATATATAATATATATAACTTGCTACCTTTTCAGCGTCCATACATATGAAAATTACGGATGATTCAGCGACCGCAACCATTCACCGTCCATATACGGACGCTGAAAAGTTTTCAATGTATTTCTGCTTTCTGCAATGTCTTATGACAATCTACTATTTTTTTTCATAAATGACAAAAGCTTGGTTATTTATATTTGCAACAACAGTTTTCTTCCTTGAACAGTTCTTGCAAGATGCAAAGTGTATACAAAATATACACATCTAGTTCAAGGTTTCCTCGTTAGCAGCGCTAGCAGAATATACAGTATATTCAGTTTTGAAGTAAGCCATAAACAGATTGCAGCTATTTAGCGTCCACTAACACGGCAACCTTGTATTTTTGTAGAGTTTTAAAATTAGCTTGAGAAAATAATTCTTCAAGTAATCTGAAAAGAAATGCAACTTTTAGAACTTAATTTTTTCATTAACTAATTGAAACATGAAAATACAAGAATGTTTAACAAAGCAATAAAGTTTTCACTAATTAACTAAATTTGATTGCTTAAAAAAATGTTATAAACAAACTTTGCTCATAAGATTTTTATAAATTTCATAATTGTCAACAATATTAGTTTCAAGAAAATGTTTTTTAATAAAATAATTGTGTTACAACGCATGTTTTGTTAAGCAATTTGTTTTTTTTTGTCAAAAATTATTATTAACTTTTTTTTCTCAAACAAGTTATTAGTTTGTGTTATTATACAATAACTATCTCTAATTTTTAAATATAATCCATAACTAATTGATTTTTAAGATTTTTTTGCCAGAAATTCATAGCAGAATTTTATTTTTATTCTATTATATTATTATTTATAGTTTTCTATTTGTAATAGTACTCATTCAAAAGTTTTTTTTGTTCAATTTTTTAAAGAGCTAAATAATAAGTTAGCAAACGGAAAATACAGAAAACAAAAAAGAACAGAAAAAAATTTAAAAAATAGCTTAACAAGATGAAGAATTTACATTTACTTAGATAAAATTTTAGAAAAAAAAAATTATAAAAAAATAAATTAATAAAAACCCTAAATAAAAATTTTAACAATAAAGAAAGCATAGATAAAAGTACAACAAAAACCAAAATAATAACAAAAAAAAAATCAATAATAAGAAATAGAACAGAAAAAAAACTATTATAAAATAAAGTAAGAATAAAATATAGGTCTTTTAAAAATAGATAAAACAAACGGATGTCAAGTAGGCTTGACAGAAACATAATTAGATAAACAGAAAAGAAATTAAAAAGACATAGAATATAGAAGTGGCAGTGAAAGTCAGGAAGATGTAAAAGATAAATAAGATAAAGATGGTGGTGATCAAACTAGACAAGTGGGAAGAAGAAAAAATGTAATTAAAAAAATTAAGGAGAAAATGAGAAAAAACATATTTATAGACGAAAAAATAAAAATTTAAGATAGCTAATAGCAGAAGAAAGAAGAAAAGGAAAGAATGCTAAAATAGGGTATAAGACAATTTGGGAGAAGAGAAAATGTATAAAGTTGAAAGGAGAATTCGAAAAAACGTTTTAGAAAATAAGAAAGTTAAAAAAAGCATTGAATATAACAATAAGCCCAAAAAAAGCACGAGAGGTAAGATAGGAGGTAGAAAAAGTACAAGAAAAAACACGGGGAAAAGATGCAGAGGTTAAAAACACAAGAAAACAGAAAAAAAGAAGATAAAGCAGAAAAGAGAAAAAGATTTAGAAAAAAAGAAGGTTCAAAACAACAAAATAAGAAGACTCTCAAAACTAGAAAAGACAAAAAAGAACATAAAAAAGAAGAAAAAATAAAACAAAAGAGAACAGTTGAACAAAAAAAAACCCAAAAAAAACAGAAGACAAAAAGAGAGTAAGAAAGGAATGGAGACAAAAAAAGTGGACAAGAAAAGAAACAAGCAAAAAATAAAAAATTGAAGATAAATAAAAAAAACAGAAAAATTAATGTTAAAAAGTAAAATAAAAAAAAGAGTAAAAAAACTAATAAAACCGAAACTTAATAGAAAAAAACAAAAAAATTACACAGTTAAAAAAGAAGAAAAGAAAGAAGACGATGTACTAAAAGCAGTATTTTGAAATGTAGCAAGAATAAGAAATCAAAAATTTGGGAATACATAGAGTTCGAGATAATAGGAATGGTAGAAACATGGGTAAATAATAATATAATAATAAAATGTCTTTATTTGGACTGACTTCATTTGTCCGGGCGAAGTCTAGCTAAGAGCTACTCAAACTTAACCCAAAATTTCTTATTACAATTGAATTACAAATTCAAAATTATAAATCAGTGAGTACATTTCTAGCATATTTCTTAGGTAACTAATCAGTATTCTGAAAAAAAATCTTTAAATTATTTTTACATTTTTTTATATTTGAGGTAAGACTCTTTAACGGTTTGGCAAAGATTTATAGATTTTTACTGCATTGTATGTAAAACTTCTATTAAATAATGTCGTCTGAAAACTCGGTAAGTTTAATCTGGAAACCGTTCGTAAGGCAAGATCATGCATTTGGGATCTTGAAATCCGTTTTTCTCGAAGATAAGGTGGTGTAGATGATCTCAATATGGATAAGGTCATGCAAGCTAAGTTACATTGAAACTGTTCATTCATTTTCAACCAATTTAATTCTTTGATTTTACCTGAAATGTGGTCAAACTTTCTTAAACCCGACACAAAACGTGCACAATTGTTTTGAATGCGTTGTATTCGAATTTTACCTAGATTATCTAAACAAGGATAATATACAACAAGCAGATAATTTAAGATAGGCATAACCAAAGATTCTACTAGTTTTTTTCTTAATTTAAAATTAAGAATCAAGTAATTGTTATACAGAATCTTTAGAGGTGCAAACGGTTTTTTAGTGAGATATGTTACGTGTTCATGTAGTCGAATATTCTCATCAAGTATTAAACCCAATATTTTGGTTTTATTTACAGGTTCAAGCCTTGTACCATTTATATATAATTTTATCTGTTTTTTTATGTCATTTTGACAATTTCGCTTACATAAGAAAATAACACTGCATTTTATACAATTCAATTTAAGATTGTGATTTTCTGAAAATGCTTGTGTATTTTGAGATCAGAAGCATATGATCTATCGTATCAAATGCTTTGGAAAAGTCAAGTGAAATTAGCGCGGAGCACAGACCTTTATCACGATCGGCAGTAATGTTATCTATCAAATTTAGAAGCGCTGTAGTAGTGCTATATCCACATCTAAACCCTGACTGTGCAGATGTTATTATATTGTTAAGTGTCACATATGAATAGAGTTGCTTTTGTACTACTTTTTCCAGTATTTTTGAAAGCGTTGGTAATATGTTTATAGGTCGTGAATCATTTATTGACTCAGGGTTAGAAACTTTGGGTATAGGATTTACTAAAGATTTTTTCCATAAATCTGGAAAAACTCGCTCTTGAAGACAAGAATTTATTATGTTTGTAATATGAGGAGATATTGCCGGACAGCAGAGCTTTAACATTTTTGCATTTATCCCGTCTAGACCTGTGGCATTTGATTTAAGTTGTAGAATTATGGTGTTTATATCATCAACAGTAGGTAGAGTAAAAGAGAAATTAATTTGATTTTTAAATTTAAAACTATTGTATAAATTGCAGGTAGCCGATCAGTTATTTGGTGGCGTAAACACGGATAGGAAATGGTTGTTTATTAAATTTGCATCATTTAGATGCAAAGATATAGACATTTCTTTATCCTGTACAACTCGAAGTTTTTTCAGGTTTTTCCAAAGTTGTTTACTGTCTCCGGGTTGTTT
The DNA here is from genome assembly GCA_947359425.1 of Lagria hirta. Lineage (NCBI taxonomy): Eukaryota > Metazoa > Arthropoda > Insecta > Coleoptera > Tenebrionidae > Lagria > Lagria hirta. Next base: position 29,454,612 of record OX375794.1, read on the forward strand.
TGCTACTGCATTTAGAAATGCTTTTTTTTCTTGGCGAATAGCAGAGAGAGTAAAATTACGTAGCTCCTTATACAAATCCCAATTTTTATCATTTCGTTTTTTTTTTTTTAAATTAGTCAGGGCATTGTCGCGCAATTTCATCATATATTTTATATTATGAGTAAGCCAAGGGGCATAGTGTTTTGTAATTTTCACCGTTTGAAGAGGTGCATGGTTTTCAAAGAGACTCAAGATATTCTCCGATAAATATTGAATTTTACTATTTATATTTTTTATATAATAAATATTATCCCAGTAAATAGCTTGAAGGTCTAGATAAAACGTTTCCTCTGAAAAATTGCTAAAGTCTCTATACGTTATAAACTGTTTTAGATTTTGCTTAATCATTTTTATATCTATTTCGCAAAAGGGAATTTGGTGGTCAGAAAATAGATCCGCTGAGACCGTACCAGATGTTACAACCAGATCTGGGAAATTGCAATATATTGGATCTATCAATGTTTGCGAGTATCTTGTGATTCTTGTAGGCTCAGTAATGAGCTGCTTAAAATCATAAGTAGTGAAGCAAGAAAAGGCATAGTTTGGTACATGTAAATGGTTTAAATTAATATCACCTAAGATAAGTATTTTGTCATAAGAAAGTGTAAACTTTGATATAATCTCTTCCATGTTATCTTTAAACGCGCTCACATTTGACGGTGATCTATATAAGAGATAAAGCAAAAAATTGAATCGGTTTATTTTCAGTTCAAGCGCTAAATGTTCATGTGTCTCGTAATTTTGTAAAATATCAGAAGAAACAGTATTGGTTGTAAAAATATCAGATACATAAGCACCTACCCCTCCTCCCCTAGTACCTCTATCGCGTCGGAACAGTCTGTAGCCAGGAATATTTATGGCACTATTTGGAGTATCGCTAGAAAGCTACGTTTCAGACAGACATACAATTTCGAAAATATTTGTAAGCACTATTTCCGTAAAAGAGTCAAACCCTGACAGTAGAGACATTACTGTGAGCAATTTTTAAATGTTTTTTGTTTTTATTCATAAATAAAAACAGTAAAATTTAAACTATATAGTTTAAATTTTACTGTTTAAATAAAAAAGATTGGAAGTTGAAAAAGTTTAAATAAAAAAGATCGTAAAAAAAATCTATAATATAAATACAGATAAAAAATGTAGTACAGACTGCAGAGAAAGAATGTTGATGCTTAATTGTTTACGAAAGAGTGTGCTAATGTATACAGCGAAACGTAGAGAGAAATGTTTAGAACACAGAAGTAATATAGTATAGTGGCTTTCACGATAATCCGATAGCTCAGAAAGCCATGAAAAACAAGAAAAAGAGTCGTAGATTACGTTCCATGCACAATGATTATTTTCAGCTGTCACTTTTGTCAAAATACTTTTTCATTTCAAAATACAGCTGAATGAGAGATGCATCTACAGTATTCTACCTTGAATCAGTCGAATAAAACTGCAACTACGATTTCAGCAGGATATCTGATCTGGGACCGGTGTGGTGTTCTGGAAGCAAGAACTATTTTGACAATTTATTACTGACACCTATATGACATCTAAAAATAAGAAAAGAGAATAGGACGTAATCTACGACTCATTTTCTTGTTTTTCATGGCATTCTGAGCTATCGGATTATCGTGAAAGCCACTATACCTAACAGATATAAAAAATTAAACAATAAGAATAATTTTAAAAAGAAATGGACATGGTACGGTAAATTGTAAGAAAAATAAAACGATTAATAATTTAAAAAGAGTTGAAGACATAAATAGCCAAAAAACCAAGGCATGCAGTTCCAAACAAAGGACATAAGAATAAGATATTTTGTTTAAATAAACGTTTAATTAAATATGAATTATGTTTTTACAAATCAATAATTTAAAAGAAAGCGATGTATTTGTTTATGACAATTTTTAAAACAATTACACTATAAAAAATTAAAAACCGTATATTCTTTAATTGATTAAGTAATTAAGTATCTTAATAAAAGTGAAATGATTTCATTCGCTATATGTTCAATAAAAGTAAAAAAAAAACTTTTTATAAATTATTTATATGTGCGAAGATTATTGTAATTGGATTTTTAAACAGTATTAATTATCATCTTTGAAATTAATCGTTTTATAATCATTATTAGGAATAGAATATCGTCAAGATACTTTTAAAATATGTATCTGCTTTTAAAGCTCTTCTTAATAATGTGACACTTATCTGCTATAGTTCTTAAAACAATGGCAAAAAATAAACTAAAATACGTTACTTTCCCAAACTTAATTTAGTTTTAACTTTTAAGTAATAAATAACTGATTCAGTTCTTAAAAGAAACATTTTTCAAATCAGACTATTGGTGTTAAAAGTAAATTTCAACAAGTTAGCTACTATGAAAGAAATTTACAAGTTAGTGACAATTTGTAGATTTTTTTTAATCAAAATTTTTTTCGATGCATAATTTTTGATTTTTTTTTTTATAAAAATAAATTATAACAAACAAAATTTAAATCATCACGTGATCTTGTTAAATATGTAAATAAAAAGAGCTTTAACAAACAAAAAAATTATAGATTCATTATTTAATCTTTTATGTCGATCTTATTAGAACCAACATTAGATAAAAATTAGTTAATTAACAATCGTATAACTTTTTAAAAAGATTGACAAAAATGTTTCTCTAACAAAGCTTTATTCTCTGCTTTAAGTATTCTGACGACACCATATTTTTTTCAAACTTCTAAATTTATATTATTAATACATGCACTTTTTCTTGCATTTTATCACAGGCTTTATTAACAATATTAATTGTGAAAAAAAAATGTTCTATCAAAATATGCAAGTTTTGCGACAAGGCATGATAAAACTTTGTTAAACAGTTTTATTATGATCAATTTTGTTTTATTTTGTTTTTAAATCAGAAACAATAATTAATTAATTAGTAACAAGACCTACTAATTAACAAAAAAACTGTCCTTGCTACTTAATAAATTTCAACAATTTAAAGTTATCGTATTTTTAAGTCAATATTATCAACTGCACATTAAATTGTATTTTCATAATACATTTTATTTAATAGTTTAAAATTTATTATGCAATATCCCAAGATTATTTATTTTATTTTATTTTATTGTTTATTTGCAAATCATCATGAATACATAAAATATATAAAAAAAGAAAATTAATATCAATACAAGAGAAAAAGAAATAATAATAAAATTTGCAAAAAGGTACAAGTTCAGACATAAGTCTGATTTTCAACTGTACCTGAAGAATAACACACAATAATTACAATACTATTACACAATACGTCCTAGAGACCGCTCGGTTTCTTAAATAAGGAAATTTACATTTATTTTGTTTAGTAATAATAAATGTTTCAGGTGAGACTTGAAGGCCGACAGCGACAATGATTTTATGTTATCAGGCAGAGCATTATATTATATATTTTTGACACTTACAATTATATATAAAATTTTGTGAAAAATAAAAAAACTTGCTTTTAATATATTTAAATAGTAGTTTATTTATTTAATTAATTTAAACAAATTAAACAAAAAGCAATTTGAATTAATTAAACAAATAAAATAATAATATATTATATTGAAGTCGGATTTGCCCAAATTCTTAATTTGTTTAATTATTTGTGACTTTTGACCCTGATTTTGTTTATAATAGTGTTTTGAACAATCTTACAAATTTTGATCTGAAAAAATTTTTTAAATAAAAAATTTATTAAAAATTATTCTTAAAAAATTAAAAACTTTATTTAAAATTTTCGCGGAAACTCAGAAAGCACCATTATTATGTGCATATCATATTGTTAAAATATTTCTAGCAAATTTATTATTTAAGGATTTTGTAGGGTAATGTTGTTAATTGGCTCGGTTCCATGTTACTCGTACAGATAACTAACTAAATATTAAATAAAAGTTAATTAGTTGACAAAATTGCACTTGAATTTCAGTTCTCAGTTCATCGTAATAGTAGAAGATATAGTCCAGACTTTTCTTATCGAGATTTTAGGGAAAACGTAGGAGATGAGAAAAACCTGCAAATAAACCTGGTCTTTCAGAGGAGCATGCTCAAAGGATATTAGATTTTTGCGTTAATAATGTAGAAAGAAATTGGAATAATGTTATTTTCTCTGATGAAAAGATGTTTTCTCCATCAATGGATTCTCAAATGTTTTGTGCCGGTTGGATAATAATTGATGATTGTAGAATCAGGGAGGAGCGGTCGCATCACCACTGGATTTTGGGGGTGGATGACGTCACATGATCCGGGACAAATCATTCAAGACAGGTTCTCCCCCTTGTTTTACGGCAGAAGCTTTTGTTAATTCACTGGAAACCCAATTTCTTTCAGAAGTTATTAACCGTTTTTCTTGGGTCGGCCGCGAACCAATTGTTTTTGTGCAAGATAACTCGCCTATTCATTCGGCAAGAGTGGTTCGGCAATGGTTTGAAAACCGACCAGAATTTGTCGTTCTTCCATAGCCAGCCAAATCCCCTTATTTAAACCATATATCTATGAGGTTTAATGACAAAAGATTGGGAAGACATTGGATTTCATGGAGTTTGTGAAAGAAACGTTCATCAATTAACCACTCATGTTAGAGAACTTTGGAGGCATGTTACACCAAATATTTGTCATCGTTTGGTTGGAAGTATGCCGCGTAGGTTAACTGAGTGTCAAGAAAATGATGGTTACTACACCAAGTATTAAAAATTGGGTTTATAAGTATATAATTTTATATTTGGCTGATTTTTTGGTCATATGTTATGGTATATTTTATTCATAAATTCTATAACTACAAAGAACAAATTTTTTCTATATAATCACAGCTCACTTCCCGCTAATTTTATTACTAATCATTAATAAAGTATGTAAAAATATTTTTTTTAATTTTTTGAAATTTTTTGTTAATCTAAAGACGCATCTCTTGCACCAGCTAAACGATTCTAATGCTCGTATTCATAGTGGAAGCTCGAGATCGACCTTGGAAAATATTTGGAGTCGGACTTGGAGCACAGTCTCCGGCAATGTTCGGAAAAGCGTTTGCATGCGTTTTTAGCTGATTCCATCGCAAGATTGGACTTTGTTAATGCTCGGGCATGAAAGCGTTGTTCCCTGCTCGATCTTTCTTGAGCACGGTCTCCGGTAATTCTCGTGTACGTTCGTGTTGCCGCAGTAATAAGTGTAGTGATTTTGGTTTGGTAAGGTTTGCAACTGTGCAATCTGACCATTTTGGCATTTTGACGGACTGACAGTTCGACTCTTCCATTTGAGGTTACCACAACAATTAAAAAGAAAAACATATATAATAATTAATAGGTATTTTTTTTTATTTCGATTTCAACTTCAACATTTATTGTGTTACAGCGTCCACTTTTTTCGCTATTTCTGAAAGCCTCATTTCAACTATTCCTATGAGATACTTTTTCTAGGGTAATAAGGGGAAATTGTGATTTCGCAACCTGCTCCAAAATGAGGGAATGACTTGAACATGGGTCTTAATGTGGAAAGTTAGCAGTTGCGATCGAAATATTACATGAAGAGTTCTATTAGCACGACATTGCTTTATTCATATGTCTTTATTCACAATAAAATAGTTGTTTACACAAAGTTACGTATTTTAATTGTTTATGTATAAGAAACAAAGAAATGCGGTGTAATTTGGCGCCTAACAGCGTAGATATTAATGTCTGTTTATCGAATGTATTAACTGTATGGTGAGATGGTAATAAGAGGGCAATAACACATTCACTACACTGTCTTTGGTAAATCGGTAGCGTCGCTTAAATTCAACATTGGAAAAAAATTCCAATGGATTTGCAGCATCCCGCACATAGCGTTTTGGCACTCTCATATTATGTTCATTGTCTAATAAGTCGAACATCTCCACAAACTCGTCCACCCTGTCAATATTCATTGTTAGGACATATGACACATAACCGTATTTTCAGTATTTTCAAACGTCAAACTATGACATATAACGATATAACCTACAAATGGCGTCCCAAGACAAGTCGGCCCTTTGCTTGAGTCCGACTTGAGACGGACCCACTGCGCGTGCTCATAAACCAAAACTCGCCCTTATTAACACCGTAATTTGATATGTAAATCTCGAGATTTGTCTATGAAATGCGTCGGGCTCAAGACCGATCTCAGCCTCAAGATTTGAATATCATATTTCACACGAGCATTGCCGAAGAGACGGAATCAGCGATAAATCGATTTCCAAACGCATACCAACGTTTTTCCGAAGATTACCGGAGACTGTGCTTGAGTCCGACTCAACCAAGCTACGACTATGAATACGAGCATAAGTTATAGCCTCAAACATTTTCTAACTTACTTTTATTTAACACAAACAGATTATTAAATCTTTGCACAGTTTCAACAAAATAAAAAATATTTATATATATTTAAATATAAAATTAAAAGTAACAAATTAAAATTATAACAATTTAACCAAAAAAATTATTTAAAATATAAATTATTAAGTTTATTACTATTACGATGAACTGATAACTGAAAAGTGCAATTTTGTCAACCAATTAACTTTTATTTAATATTTAGTTAGTTATCTGTACGAGTAAGATAGAACCGAGCCATTTAACAAGTAACTTTACCCAAAAAATCATTAAATAATAAATTTGCTTGAAATATTTTAACAATATGATATGCACATAATAATGGTGTTTTCTGGGTTTCCGCGAGAATTTTAAATAAAGTTTTTAATTTTTTAATAATATTTAAGAAATTTTTTATTTAAAAATTTTTTTAACTCAAAATTTGTAAGATTGTTTAAAACACTATCATAAACAAAATCAGGGTCAAAAGTCACAAATAATTAAACAAATTAAGAATTTGGGCAAATCCGACTTCAATATAATATATTATTATTTTATTTGTTTAATTAATTCAAATTGCTTTTTGTTTAATTTGTTTAAATTAATTAAAAAAAATAAACTACTATTTAAAAATATTAGTCTAAGAGCCCGTGAGGGCCAGACCTTCCTTTCATTCGAATGCGTGAAAATTCTTTCATGTGTATGTCTAATACAGGTAAGAATGATACCTACTCATGAAACCTGGATCGTGGTTCGTTTGGCAGGTAACAGGTAACAAAGGTGTGAAAAATTTTATATCAAATTTGTTAACTTATCAAACTTAATGTTTCTTGTATTTTATTCGTAAAAGCACTAAAACTCGCGATGCTCATTGCCAGACACATACTATGGTTACAACCCTCCGCCGGACACTCCTAAATTATAATATTTTTTAATTATACTTACCTTATATTATGAAAGCTGAATTTTATATATGTTGTTAAGAGAAATATTTAATTATGTTTCCCCAATAGCCAGACAATTTTGCGGGTTCTATTATCTTGCCAGACGCATTAAAAGTGTCTAATAATTATGAGAGTGGGGATCATGTGTAGCAACTAGTGCGAGTGAGACAGAGCGTTCGGTCTATTGCGATCTTTTACTAAGCTTATACTATCGTTTATCCCAAATCATTTAGAGATTTTTTTTATAATTTATTAAGAAATTTAGTTAAATAAAATCATTCCAATCTATAATCAGTGAAAATTTAATAAAAAATATCAACCATAAAAAAAGTTTAATCACGTAGTTTATATTATTTCTTATTTTTGTAAAGTTAATTACAATTAATTCTTGATTTATTGGCAACCCAGCCCTTGCAAACAATTTTTTAAATTTATAATACCAAATTTATGCTATGCCCGACGCACTCTGCAAATCAGAAACAATGAATTTGTTATATTAATAAATTGTCAAATTAAATAATTTATTACAATTAATGGAATTGAAACTTCAAAGATATTAAAATTTTATTGTTCATTTTTTGCATAATAAACTCGAAAAAACAAAAAAATTAACCAGTAAATAATAATTCTTAACTAAGTATTTAATCATTTTCATTACTGTCGTCAATATCTCCAGATTCATCGTCACTGCAATTCCAATTCAAGAATTGATCGTTATCAATGTCCTCTTCTCCATCTATTTCTACAAAAGTAAAATAAAACCTAGTTAATTTAATTTCAAACAATCACAACTTCATTTAAAATAATAGAAAATAGTTATTACAAACCTGGTAACTTTTGTAGAGCCACACTGACATCCTTCGGTAATTGATCCCCTTCAAACCATTTAAAATGGTATTGGTCGTTTTCCAGAATCCAGCCATTATTTACTGGTTCATACGATGTTGGGTTTTTCATGTGGGCATTGTTCCATATACTACATATGTAATTTGCTCGTAAAAATTGTTGTACTAGCTCACTTTTGCAAGGTGGTAGGCTACTAGCATCGAAATTTCGCAACTTTTTTTTAATAAAAGCTTCATTTACATCGGACACTTTATATGAATCAACAAAGATTTGCAACCTAGCAGCATCAACATCAATAAAATTTTTGACATTATACAAACAGCACACAAAACTTTGAATAGTATCAAAAATACGTTTTTGTTCATCAGGTTCTTCAAAAATTTTGTTTCCACCAAACGTGATGAAGGCTTCTTGGAATTCTAAATATTTTTTCAATAATTTAAATGGTTTTAATTTGCCTTTTCTGAAAAATGCAGGATTGTAATCACATCCTGTGATTGCATGTAAGCCAGGTAAACTTGTACAAACTGATTTTTCCAATTTAGCGTATATTTTTGTCAAGTCCACATATCTCAAGTTATTTCCAGTTCCTGTCAGCATCCAGACGTGTGATTCATCACTTAGACGGTGCATATGCCCCAGCATTATAGCTGCAACATCAGTATCAATAGTTCGGATTACAACATTTGCTCCATAGTCGATTTTACACACATGGTACACTATTTTAGTATCAGCCTCTTCATGCTCTGGGCAAGACAATTCTTCAATGATGCTTGTCATTACCTTGTTGGCCTCATTAACAGTAAACGAATGACACATTCTGAAATTAATATGTATAATTTTGTTGCCTATAAATGGCACCATTTCTTCAGAAGCTCAATGTGAAATGAAAAAATCAACTAAAGCTTCTTTGAAATTTGAATTTCGCAATTCTTTGGAGAAATCACTAGGACGTACTTGCTCAGGTCCAGCTATGGTATACTCTAATTCTGCGGATTCAAACCGTTGAGTGTTCATAATCTTTTATCGGTGGTGTGAAATACTGATCAAAGACAACATCAATTCGAGAAGCTTTTAATTGAGTTACCATTTGTAACATTTTTTTAGAAATCCCTCCAAATTTTTTAGGAACATTTTTCATTGTGTGTAACAAGAAAAAACCGTCAACTATTAAAACATCAATTTGAAGTGGTTCCTCATGCTCAACTTCTTTCTCTAAGCATTTCATCAAAGCAGATTTATCGGTCGTACAAATGGTTCCATCTAAATGGCACATTGATAATGGCACTGAAGTAATCGGGTAGGATAATATCAGGGAAAAATCAACCTTATAATCAATCGAGATTCCTAGCATACGTCCAAATAAGTCCCTTTGAATTCTCAATTCCTCAAGTTTTCCACCAACTTTGATTTTTTTTTTTTCATAATCTTTAGAAAAATTATCAATAGAAGTTTTCTTAATAGCTTTTTCAAATCGTCCTATATCAGATTGACACTCAGAAATAAATGTTTTGCGAAGACTGTCTCCATTAGCTTGGATATTTAACAAAAATTCTTCTACTGGTGGTGATGCGGACTTTCCTGATGAAATATTGATTAATTGGGCTTTAGGTACTTCTAAACTAAATGGGTTTATAAACTGATCGAACGTAGCAACAAATTTTTGCAGTTGTTGATTGTTTTTCCGGATATTATGGAGTTTCAAGTCGGCTGAGACATCTTGATGACTTTGGAGTCCTAGTTCAAGATAAACCTGGCTAATTATTGTAGATCTCACGTCATGGCTTCGAGTCCACCGTTGTCGTGCTGAAATTGAGTTTGTGAAATGTATAATACCGGTTAATCTTCTCGCAGCATCTGCATTTATAGTTTGTTCAAGTACCAAATCAATAGGTTGTCTTGAAAATAGCTTGGTGGTTCTTTTTATTCCAAAGCAACCTTTTTTAAACCCTTCATATAAATCAGGATGAGTTTCAGCAACTCTTTCTAGATTATCAGAGTACTTGACCGTCCACCGCGAATAATTTTGTTGATTACATATGAAAAATATATTTGTAATTTTTGGCAAAATGGATTTAAATAGCTGTAAATTTCCAGTACGAATACTTCGCGATAAATCGAGGTAATGATGTAGAAGATTTATCTAAATTAAATAGAATTGAGCTGTTTTACCATGAATGATTTGAAATGCAATATTTCTAATCCTAATGCTATCAAAGGATGCAGTCTTTTGCAGCGATTGAAGTGTTTTCCGTCTAGAAATCCATTGACTGAACCATTTGCTAATAAAGTACTCTCAACCATTACATTTGTTAACCCACAATCAGTAATTACTTTTCCTATTGCTTTAAAATAAGCCATCATAATATGAAACGGCCCTAAATGAATAAACAAATTATCAAAAGTTGGTTTCTCTGTGGCTTGTATTTGTAACGCTACTTTTGCTATAGCAAGGTCGTAGGTTACTTGTATGCTGGGTTGTTTTAATTCTTGAGCAATTCTTTTACTTTGATTCATTGTTTCTAATACAATTGATATGTTGGTTGGAGATTCATTTATCGGTGTTGAGTAAGAAATGATTTGCTGTGGACTCTCGTGATCATCAATCCGACTATTAAAATCAACCCACATAGGTACTTCAGATAATCCCAAAGCATGACTAGCCATCCATATGTTGTCAATCTCAGTGTTTTTTCGAGAGTCTATGTATTGTACATCATCGACCGATAGTTGCAACTCACTCGTCATTTTGGGTTTTTTAGGATATAAAATTTCTTCGGTAGTTACTTCTTTAACCGATCTTCTTTTTCTTTTTTTCTTTTTTTCTTTTTCTTTTCCTGATTAATGTCTTGACTTGGAACCTCGGACTCCGCAGGTTCTTCAATCAACTTTTTTTTATTTGGTGAAATATTTTCGTTATTTTCAACCGGAGCTTCGAACATTTCAAATTCATCAGTTATTTTTTTATTCTTATTCAGTGAAATGTTCTCAGTGTTTTGACTCAGAGCTACAGAAATCTCAGGTTCTCCACTAGTATCAGAATCTATATTTTGGTATATAATTCCAACAGTGTCGTGTAAAGTATCCTTACCGCCAATCGTTTCGACATACCGGTCAAAATTATCATACGCTACGCCAGTAAAAAGCCCTGGTTTTTTTTTATTTTTTCTGGAATTAAACTTGATTTATCCATTGATGTAATTGTAACTTCAGTTTCTATTTCTTCAATGCCTTGATAACTAATACAATGTCCATACCTATTGATAATGTAAACAATTTTCCTGCTGCTTGTTAAGCTCTTTAGAGTCATACCTAACATTATATGTTTTGACGTTTTAATTTGACCATTATGAACTCCGTAAATTATGTCTTGACAGTAAGAGTTAACCTGACGTACACATTTAGTACTATTTTTTCGTTTACTGTTACACCCACCAAGAAGAGTAAAATAAAAGTCTAATAATTCTTCCGGTATTGAAACTTCTCCGGATATCAACTGCTGTGAAGTGATATTTCTATTTGGTAATTTGTTTTTCTCCATTTTTAGTATTAGTTTTCTCAGGATTAAGGCAGATTTTTCTAGTATATTTTCTGTTTTTAAATTTTCTAGTACTGATTCATTTATTGCTTTTAAATATTTTGGAGCTAATATTTTCTTATTATTAATATTAAAAGATTATATTTCCTTATGGAATACTTTCAGAATTTTTCCCTCGAGGTGATGCGCTGTAAAATCAGTGGTCATTTCATGAGAATTTTCTTTATAAAGTTTTCTAATGAGTCCATGTACAGATCATGTAAATAAACCAATAAAAAGCAACGCCCTTTTCTAATCATTTCTTCGTTGATAATTTTACTAATTTCATGAAAAGCTATTCGTTGATAATCTTGATGATAGTGCCAATCCGTTTTTTCAGTTGGTGCTTCTAAACTCGATAACTCATAATCAAACCCAACTCGGCATTTTTTATGATAGAAAATTTTAGGACCAGAAATATTATCCAATTTAATTAAAAATTCTGCATACTTTTCATGCCTTTCAACTTTGGATCTGATAGTAGCTCTGAATTGATGAACATCAGCAGCATGAAGTGGAACCATTTTCGATTTCACTTTTTTCTTTTCTCTGTTACAAAATATACAAACGATCTCGTTGTCATTATTACCAGCTATATTATCAAGCAAAATATTTACGTCCGAAGTAACAGAATCATTATCACTACTATTGGACTCTAAAACATCCACATTATCTTGAACAGTTGAAGATTGTGGACCCGATGATTTAGAAATCGGAGTTAATTGTGGTGTTATGGAAGATACTGTAGGTGCAGGCTGTAAGTAAGATTTATCTTGAGACGTTGAAGGTTGTGCATTTATTACTGAGGACTGTAATATTTTTTGAGATATGGTTGAAGATTCTGTTGATGGAGATTGTGAATGTGGTGCTTCTGAACTTGATCCTGGTATCGACGACAAAATTGGAACTGATATGCTAGTGACAACACCACTTACGTGTTTTTTTTCCTTTTATTTTTTCAGCTCTCAAAGGTTCAGAAGTAAAATATTTTTTCATGAGGCCTGTAAAAGCTTTATAACAAGTCCGGTGATAACCATTGTCTGTATACTCATTAGGTAAAATTATATCTTTGTATTTAAGCTTGTGGAATTGTCTTAATTTTAGAATAGTCTGACATTTTTTCCAAGTGTCCGGGGAAAATTGTATTAAATCTTCATCACTTTTGTGACAGACAAAACAAACTGATTTCAAGTTCTCTTTGCTCATAATAATTCTTAATTATCATTCAATCAAATTTATTTTATAACAGAGTACAAAAATAATCAACACAACGTTTGCTATCAGTATGAACATTCAACACATAATATACATTAATACTATCAGCTGATGCGCAGTAAAAGATCGCAATAGACCGAACGCTCTGTCTCACTCGCACTAGTTGCTACACATGATCCCCACTCTCATAATTATTAGACACTTTTAATGCGTCTGGCAAGATAATAGAACCCGCAAAATTGTCTGGCTATTGGGGAAACATAATTAAATATTTCTCTTAACAACATATATAAAATTCAGCTTTCATAATATAAGGTAAGTATAATTAAAAAATATTATAATTTAGGGGTGTCCGGCGGAGGGTTGTAACCATAGTATGTGTCTGGCAATGAGCATCGCGAGTTTTAGTGCTTTTACGAATAAAATACAAGAAAAATTAAGTTTGATAAGTTAACAAATTTGATATAAAATTTTTCACACCTTTGTTACCTGTTACCTGCCAAACGAACCACGATCCAGGTTTCATGAGTAGGGATCATTCTTACCTGTATTAGACATACACATGAAAGAATTTTCACGCATTCGAATGAAAGGAAGGTCTGGCTCTCACGGGCTCTTACTCCATATTAAAAGCAACTTTTTTTATTTTTCACAAATTTATATATTTAATTGTAAGTCTCAAAAATATAAGTCAAAAAAAGCATTAATAAAAATATCTTAAAAACTACTAGTCAGATCCTGGTGAGACCACATGGGAAGGCATCAGTGTTTAATTGGAGAAGAAGGCATTGAAATCGATTCACTCATTCAAAACTTCTAGTTATTGATTTTCAAGTAAATATAGCCTTAAATATTGACATTTGTTAACGTTATTCTCCTTTTTTAAATCTCTCCGTCTTCAGAGATTGAATTACTACCAAAACCACTAAATCGCCAGCTTTTAGCAAAACAAACAAAGGGCACAGGTTTGGCTTAAATCAGTGACTAATTATACCCTAGTGTACTTAGTATATGCTTAAGTTAATATATCTCCGTATCTTGCACGGTATAACAATTGACGTAACACCCGGTATAATTATAAAAACTAAATATTTGTAATATTTGAATAAAACATCATTGTGAAAAAGTCATCTGTGTGAGTGTTTCAACCAACCCGATTCTTAATTTGTGACTTTTGACCCCGATTTTTTTTACAATTGTTGAACAATCTTGCAAATTTTGAACAAAAAAAAATTTTAAAATTATTAAAACTTATTAAACATATTATTAAAAAAATTATAATTATTTTTTATAATAATTCAGATAATATGAACGCAGATGAGTGGGGAGATAGTGACTTATCTTGATTCTTTAAAAAACTAACTTATATATTCTATTTAGCTTTAAACACACTTTGTGGTTTTTGTTTTTAATTTAATTGTTAAATTGGTTTGAACTAAGCAAAATTCCTTGAAAATAATAATTGTAGTGTTTGGATAATACAGTTTATTATATCTAAATCGGAACAGCATTTATAATGTGCAGTTTGGAAATGCAGAAATGTAATTTCGAATCTTTAGCTACTTCTCGTAGAAGCAGGTAAAATGACCAAATCTTTATGATAATGAGAGAAGGATAGGATGAAGATTTTATTGCTTAATCCGATTATTAACAGCTGCCAAAAGCTAAGAAAAATTTAAATTTGCAACCAACCAAACACAGTTGTGCCATGCAAGTGATATTTTTAGTAAAAACAGTTGCTTATAAAATGCCATAATGAATTATAATTTGCTGGCGAGTGTACATACATAATATAAATGTCTGACGTAAAAAAGTTTTGAGCATGACTAAGCATTCAAATGCGCTCTTTCAAAAATCTTTTCGATACAATGTTACAAAAATTTATAATGCTCTGCCTGATAACATAAAATCACTGTCGCTGTCGGCCTTCAAGTCTCACCTAAAACATTTATTATTACTAAACAAAATAAATGTAAATTTCCTTATTTAAGAAGCCGAGCGGTCTCTAGGACGTATTGTGTAATAGTATTGTAATTATTGTGTGTTATTCTTCAGGTACAGTTGAAAATCAGACTTATGTCTGAACTTGTACCTTCTTGCAAATTTTATTATTATTTCTTTTTCTCTTGTATTGATATTAATTTTTTTTTTACTAGGGCTTATAAAATGCCCTGGTGAATTATAATTTGCTGGCGAGTGTACATCGGTGCGGTAGGTGATTTTGTTGTAAAGGTATTGGGGCTTCTCTACGATAAGGACTTTGTGATAGAGTACCGAGCTGTGCAGGAAAGTACGTTGTTTTATATTTAACCAACCAAGCTCCCGTAGTGCCGCACTAATGTGATCACTCCTGCGGAGTCCGCTGATCAATAATCTAACACATGAGTTCTGAATTTTTTGCAGTTTATGCAGATTTGCTTTAGTGACACAGGGACCGTATACTACAGCTGCATAGTTGATATGACTTAAGGTTAGCAATTCACACAAAAGTTTAATATTTTTAGCACTTAAAAAATCTTTATTGTTATACCGGGTGTCCCAGAAGTCGCGCACCCCATTGTAGGGATCGAAAGAGAAAAATATTCTAGGACGAAAAGTCCTGAGCCATTTTTTAATCAGACGCATAGGTAATTAATTATTAATTAATGAAAGTGACCAATCAGGAGCGCGCGACAGTTACCGATACACTCACACTAGTACACGATCTCACACATTCACCTAGCATCACGTACGTCCGCCGTCCACGGCCGTCCGTCCCCACTCTCTGTCTACTGCTCGAGAAGTCGGCAGTAGCTCTGGCGTCTCACTCTCGCGTCTCTTACCGCCTTCTCACTCACTTTTTATTCTTCTGTCGCGCGCTCCTGATTGGTCACTTTCATTAATTAATAATTAATTACCTATGCGTCTGATTAAAAAATGGCTCAGGACTTTTCGTCTTAAAATATTTTTCTCTTTCGATCCCTACAATGGGGTGCGCGACTTCTGGGACACCCGGTAGATTAGCTTCAATTGAAGATATGATGATCTTGTAATTTTATTTATATGTGAATTAAAGTTTAAATTATTATCCATAAGAAGGCAAAGATTTTTTGTTTCAGATATTACTCCAAGTCGAGTATTGTTTATTTGGATATTTATCAGATTTTTCATTTTTACTCTTGCCTTTTGTCGACCATATAGTAACACATACGATTTAGATTGATTTAGCAACAGACAATTCTTTTTAGATTCTGACACTAGGTCGCTAAGGGGTTTATTTACTAATTTACAAGCCAAAGATGTGTCCTTTTTAAAGAAAGAGTAATAGATTTGTGTATCGTCTGCATATCTATGACATTTGCAGGACTTTAAGATCTTTACCTGGTCAGCTGTATATAAAGAAAATAGTAGTGGGCTTATAACTGATCCTTGTGGGACTCCATTTTTTAACATAAGAAAATGAGATAATTTGTCTCCTATTTTTGTCAGTTGTTTCCTGTTGTCTAAAATAACTAGTCATCAAATTTAATGCGTTTGCACTAAATTGAAGATACTGCAGAATTGCTTTTAAAAGGCTATGATTTACCCGGTCAAACGCTTTAAAATAGTCTAATAAAACTAAGATAGGCAGCTGTTTTTTTTCTGCTGAGTAGAGTAGATCATCTGTTACGTCTAATAAAGTAGTGATGCAACTATAATTTTGTCGGAAACCAGATTGTGTCGGCAGAATGTTATCATGCTCTATATGGACAATCATTTGTCGACAAATAATTTTTTCCAGACCTTTGGAGAAAACAGTCAGAATACTAATAGGTCTCAGGTCCTTGAACTCAGCATATGTAGAAGTTTTTGGTAGAGGAAGTACAAACGCCGTTTTTCCAAGACTTCGGAAAGTATCCAACTTCTAAACATTTATTGTAAATATGAATTATGTAGGGTAAGATGACGGGTAAACAAACAATATTATTCATTCTAATAATCTATATCATATATATTTTTTACATTTTCTCTATTACATAATATTCTTTTGCTGCAATTTTTTTTAAATCTTTTTATCCTCTCTTTTATTTTTTATTATATTGCAGCTATGTGTACAATGTTTCATTTGTTTACCTTTTTATTTCACATATTTTGCTGTTAAAACAGATAATAGAGATGCTTTAATTATTTTAATTTTCCAATTTTTTAAATCATCAAAATCCATCTAGTAAGTTGCCAAACATCTGGTTAATTATACAGGGTTTCTATTAATGATTGTAAGAACGCAGTTGGCTGTGAATTTAAAAAATACTGCCCTGTTGACATGATCCCTATAATTGAATTTGACAGTTTCCGCTTATTCTATGGTTTCCGCTGGTCATTAATGTGATCTGTCAGCTGTCACTTAGAGTTTTTTTGTTTTGACGTTTTTTGATTGCAAAACACGATAATTTGCGTTATTCCAAACTCAAGTTGTGCTAAGAACCAAAGACTGCGAAAATGGTTTATTCTGTTGAACAAGAGACTTTCATTGTAATGTATACAAAGTGGAAGAGGCGGCACACTTCCTACGCCAATTGCGTCTTTAAAATCATTTATAAAAACTCTTTAAGGCCAGATTTCGGTTGGCATTGTGTTCAGATCGAACGGGAAAAGAGGAGAATACGAGACAACTGCTTGTTTCCCTCTCCACGCAAGAGCCCGAGGTCGGCCCGACGCGATCTTTGGACACTCAGTCAGATCTAGTTAATCACAGTAGTACAGTACATGCGACTAAACAAGTTAAAGGAAGGGAATCAATATTGATTTTTGCATGTACCCACCCTATAAATAATAAAAACTGAAACAGAAGTGTAGGTGTTGGAAAGAAAATGAAAACTATTTTAGTAATATTATGTATGCTTAGGCAAAGGTTTTTAGAAACAATATTAGCTCTGTATCGGTACCTATTCCACAATAATTATCACTTTTTTGATAATTAAATATTTTTTACAAAATAAAAAGTTATGTAATTATTATGAAATTAATAATATATCAAAAACTTGTTTGTAAATCAGACAATTTATTTTTTAATTTACCACATTTTTTTTACAGACAAGCTGGAGGTTCAATAACACAGTTACCAATTTCAGTACATAAATAATTTTTATTATCGTATGTCTTTATTTCTATTATAGCGACTGTCGATTAACTCGGGAAGTAAATGATCAAAATAAAATTTTTTTAACTTTGGTAACATTTTATCGTTCCAAAATTCTGGATTTCGTTCGATCTTTTGAATGACGAAGTCGTTTGGTATCACACAAAAAAGACAAAATTCCCTATTTGTGACTTCTAATTGCCCTTGTATCTGATAATAATAATTAGAATTTGTTTTCAGTACAAGCTGATTATTGTGTACAGCACACCCTGTAACTTTTCTATTTTGAGCAGCCTCTAAAACCGTTCTGAACTCTTTGGCAGAAAATGGACATTTGATTTCTATTATACCATTATCATCCACAAGTCCATCTGGAGAAGCTCCTAAAAATGGCTCTGACGAATGTACAAAAAATCCACATTCCGAAATTAAATGTTGTGGTAAAGCATTTCGTATTTTTGCCAGTGCAAGAGGTTCGTTATCTTTACCCCAGCTAGTTGAAAAGTGCAAATCTTCTTATACAATATATTAATCACTGTTTTCGTGCGCGGTGTTCTATCTCTCATCTTGCAAATTTGATCAAAATTAGAGGCTGTCAGTCGTTTAAGTCGTTCACTTCTCCAAATAATATTTGCAGATTGGCCGCGAGTTTCTCTTTCTAAATCCGCGATTTCTTTCACACTCTTCTCTAATTTTTTCAGAAACTCTTGTTCTTTTAATTTATATATTTCAGGACTTATATCAGGAACATCTATGTCTAACTCCATCCTTCCATAATGTTGATCTGCTGTGGTTGTTTTACGTATTGTTTTATAGTTCTTCTATGTTTCTAATATCAGTTTTCTCTTGCATCTTAATTCTTTTCTTCGTTTGATTTGTGACACATAATTTTTCAAGTACTTTCAAATACTTAACTATAGTCTGAGGATCAGTTATTGTAGGATTGTTAAAATCTACAGATGCAGGTATACAACCGGAGCTATTTTTAGAACTGAGAAACGACCAAAATTTTTTGGGGTTAATTTTAATGTCCTTGTTGATTAGCCTGATGTACTCCTTGTAGACAACAGCAGCATTAGTCTTAAAATCCCAGCGTAGAAATTTGAAATTTTCATAGCTGTTTATGGATTTATTAGATATATAACGTTGCCAAGCTAGATTCTTTTTTTCCAGCAAATTTATCAAGAGTTTGTTGAACCTAACTGGATACTTCCTGGAGATATTTTTCTTACAAAGAACATGAGATATAATTTGTCAATAAAAGTCAGTTACTATGTGTTCAACATTATCATAACTGCCCAGAGTAGACCAATCTACGTTTTGAAGTGCTTCATAGAGGGAAGTAAAGTTGCATTTTTTGAAATGCAATGAAGCTTTATTCCCAGGTGGAAAGGTTTTCAAGCGGTCGTTAAGAGCGAGATCTATTTCTAACGGTGGGTGATGATTATCAATTTCCACAAAGGGACATTTCCGATCACCGAGCAGCGCATGCGTTGATTCACCAATAGTAGGTCTAACATGCGGTTGTTAACATTATTAACATTATTGCATTGGGTTAAGTCGTAGAAGTTAATAAAATTGTTAAGTAGTTTGACACGAGGTAGAGATATCAACTCTACGGTGGAGATCTTCAATGTAGTCAGAGATGTTAAAGTCTCCCAAAATAAGCAAACTGCTTTCATATAAAGAGTGCAACGACATTACAAAATCAAAAAAATTGTTATACATATCACTCTCACAGTTCGGAGGAATGTAGATTATTGAAACATGGAGAGTCCGGTAATTAATTACAACTTTTATTAGTAGAACGTCCATATTAGGTAAGGTGTCACATACCACATACCACATCACAACCTGTAGCATCAAACATGCTATGAACCGCCATTAAAACCCCACCACCCCTTCTAGGTTCTGAAGATAAAAAAACACGGTCTTGTCTGAAGACGTTATAAGATGATACGTCAAATAATTCTTCATCGCAAATGCGCTTATGCAGCCAAGTTTCAGTAAGACCTATCATATTAAAATGTGATGCAGCAATAGAAGAGAGATAAAATTTATGGGTTTTTGAGCCCAATTCCCTAATAATAGCACTGATTCTGATAATAGCACCGAAAATAACTAACTGGCAGAGATTCAGAGTGATCACTATTGCCTAATTGCTATAGATCAATGAAACCAAACACATCAAATTTTAGTTTCTTAATGGAATTTTTATAAGCCAAGCAGTTTTTGATATCCCAACAAGCATGAGCCAAATCAACATCAGTTAAATTCTCTTTATTCCGTATTTTTAGACAATTAGCACATCTAAGATTTGCATCATTAGCTTGGCAATCTTTTAAATTGTGGTTGTTAGCGCATCTCGGGCACGATAAAGTGTTGGTACAAGACTTAATTAAATGATTAAACCCATTACATTTATAGCAGCGACTTGTCTCAACTCCATCATAAATATTGCAGCTGTCCAGGCCAGTTACACAGTGGGTGGAATCTAAAGCTCTTTTGTAACTATCAACATCAACCTGCAATACAACTTGAAATACACCATCACGATTTTAACAGGCAGATATTTCTGTAAGCTGCATTGTGAAGAGTCAACAAAGATGTGTTTGTTTTGTTTACGCAAGAGAGAAACAATTGAGTCTTTGTCAATATCTTGGGAAATATTGGATATGCGCACTCGTGGCATAAGGGACTTTACATCTATTATATCATACTTATCCTCCAGTTTCTGATCTTGTGCTAATTGTAAAAATTTGTAAGACTTAGGACATTTCAGCAATAAACCACCTTTTTTGATACTGCGGACTTTCGAGATTTCAAAGTCAAATTGGTCCGGACTGATAGAAGTTAAAATCTCGGACTTAGTCTTACTAAAGGCCTGAGTAGTATCTTCAGGTTTGACTATGACCGTGGAAGCTTTCGGCAGCATATGTAGGATTTGTAGGAATTTGGCCAGGATCAGGCAGGTTACGTTCATCAAGTGATTTCATTAAATTATTAATTTCCTTACGTAAAAGTAAATTTTCATGTTTAGATTCAGATAGCTGAGAGCGCAAAGCAACAAAATTATCGGATACCATGCGAGAAAAATCAAGCATAATAGTTCTTAAGGTATCCGGAAGTTGTTTAAAGGTGTTGTCCTCCAACATAAGTAGAGAATCATGCGCTTCAGACTTATGCATCCCTGCTGTCCCAATCACCGATAAGCAAATATTACATACCCAGGTATTGACTGCACCAGATAGATTCAATTTGTTATATGAGTCTTTATCATACTTATATTATTATATCTTTATAATAATACAATTTCTTATTAGACTTTTTTTGAACATAGATTTTATTAGTAGTTATTCAAACTGAAAATAGAGTATCACCTCCCTCTGTTGATAAATACGAGTGATTCGCGTAGAATTTTGCTGGATCTTAGAAAACATCTTAAAATCAAAATTGATGGAAAACTGCGCTAAGATCTGGTTTTGTAAGAGTGAATGACGACTCTTTTAAAGAGTGCAATAATTACAACGTTTACAATAACAGTGAAAGTTAAAAATTTTTAACAACGTATTTTCTTAATTGAAAACTTTCAATGAGATCAATGTTTCTTCCAAATGCATGGAAAGCTATATGATTGAAATTTTTGTCTAATGCATAAAAGGTTATATCTCCGAGCATCTTTATGAATGTGTAATGCTTCATGCAAACCAGAGGACAGCTCTGTTTCGTTCTTATTGGAAACTCATCAGCTCAGGTCATTGCAAAAACCAGTACACTTCCACAAGCTTGATCTTTCCTATATGTACGAATTTGACATCGTACATAGTAGGTGAGTTAGTTTTGTGTATCGCGATCATTAAGAGAATTTTTGTACTAACAGCTAATCAAAGTCATGTATTAGCATGCAGTACTTGGTCAGCTGGTACCACCCACTAATCTTAATTATATGCTCAGAGATATAAACCTTTCATCCATTAGACAAAAATTTCAACGTATTTTCTGATAATCTAAAACTTTTAGAGTTATTTGTGATCATAATTATAATGTTTTTGTGAAAGAAATATATTTTTTATTATTTTTTTATGCAAATTTAACTTTTATTAAGAAAACATTTATAAGTCAGAATTGAGTTTATAAAAACAAATATTATATATAGTATTTCAACCGACTTCAAAAAAAGAGGTTCTCAATTCGACTGCATATTTTTTTTGTTTTTACTTCAGAACTTTTGACTGGGTGAACGGATTTTGATGATTCTTTATTTAAAAGCTAATGTCTTCTATATAGTTATATATAAATTTTATTGAGATCGGAATACTCATTATTTTTCCAGCAAATTTTATTTATTAGTTTATTGATATAGATTGTTCGCACTTACCACTGATTATGAAAAAGTCACAATTTAAAATCTCGATTTCCATATACTTTCATATTAGTTTAATTACTCGATCAATATAAACAAATTAAATAAAAAGCAATTTGAATCAAATAAACAAAATATTAATTATTCATATAGAAATTGGCTTTTTACAAATTTTTAGTTTGTTTATTTATTTAAAAACAGGTTTGAAATGCTTTTAAAATGTATACTTGAAAAATCTTTTAAAATAACTATTACCTACACTTAAACTCATTTATAACTTTTTTTGTGATTGAATTAACATTAAAAATACTTTAGTCAAATGAAAATTACACTGTTATTTTATGTTTTTTCTCGCAAAAAAAAGATTTAAATTGATTTTTTTTTTTTAGAGTCAAATAGTTTTGTATATTAAACTAAAGTTAAAAAACAGTTCATCTGCTTTTTTGAATGTTAATTTTTTAAACATTTTTAAAAATACTGATTATATTAAAAATAATTTTTAATATAATCAGTAACTTTTTCAATAAAACCAACTGATGTTTTCAATTTATTTGGTAAAAATTATCCTAAACAAAAATTAAAAATATATGTACATTTACTTTTTTTTTAGTGTATATGTTTTGAAGCTTCCCCTCTTTCCATAAGTATATAGGCTCCCCATACCTTTCTATCGGTATTGCACGTTTTTAATTTTTGTTCTGCTTGCTGAATCAAATAATTTCTGAAAAATTTTAAATCTGCAGCTAACGGCACTATTGTTACTTATTCCATTTTTTCATGTTTAAATCGTTTCCAGTCTTTATTGAAACTTCATGTTTCCAATTATTTTCCAAGAGTTTTACAAAAGTCGTAATATTTGCTTCTATTTCAGCAGCCGCTATAAAAATGTCAACATGTTTTCTTTTAACGACATTTAAAATTGCAATATCGCAACAATCTTCTAAAGAACGACTTATATTCATGAGTTGGTGACTCATACAAATCTTTTTCTGCGTCATATTTTGCAATATCTTTAACAGAATTAACTAGCAGGTCAAAATGCTTTGGTTGGCACAAATCAAATAAGTTTTTTATTGTTTGAATCATCTTTTGTGACTCTATTAGAACTTTCGCTAGTTCTTTCATTTTTCTTGAGCATATATAATTATATTTAATCACTCAAGAATTGCCTTTTTAAAAAGTTTATTTATTACTTGAGCGAGAGCTCCAACTACAAATATTAATGAGAACAGTATGTTCTCTAACAAAATGCAATCTAGAACTAACTTATTCTAAATAGGTCATGCCTTACATACTAACATAAAATACGATAACAGGAAACTAGTCCTTTCTAAAACAACTTATCAAACTACTATCACTAGACAGTTAATGTGTTTATGTCTAGGGGTGGTTCACATAATTATATGTGTAATATGATTTTCTCTGTGTGTATTTAAATATCTTGCTCCAAAAACAACAATAAGACTGTTTTTTTTGGCTGTTAAAGACACTTTATCAGCTAGCATGCGAGGAAATACTTTTGAGTTTAACTCTTCATTTGCCTTTATTAAAGGAATTAAAGTATTCTGAGCCTCACCCAAAGATGTCGTTTTATTTGGGTTATTATTTTCAGGACAATTTTTCTTATGTTTCCACAACATCTTTGAACAAATTCCAAGACAAAATGAACAAAGAATATAATTTTTATCACCATTTTTGTAGCTTGTGTGAACCGGAATTTGTGGGCAAAATTGATAAATTTGAGACTTCTAATTCATGAGTATGGTTCCGTAAAAGATGTCGATCAAAATTCATAACGTCTGTTTCGCAATAAAAACAAAAGTCAGGTTTTCGAATCAACTTTGGTTTTTTAAGGGTTTTTCAAACCTTCTTCTTGTTGAAGATTCTGTTTGAGTGTGATGTTTTGCTTGTTCTTTTTTTTTTGCTCAACGTTGTTTGAATTCTAAAAAATCTTGAACTTTATGTAAAGTTAGTAATAAAAATAAAGATTTCTAAAATCTGTGTTTGGAATATTAAGAACAAATATGTTTAGCAATTTTAAAAAATCTAAATAAAACCATACTACTCAGCAACGTGTACAACATAGCAAAAATGTCGATCTAGCAACATTAAGATTTTTATCAAAACTTTTAGAAGAACAAAAAAACTCATATTACTTTATTTTATTAGATTTAATAAAAATTGTGAAATCTAATACCTACTCGTGAGATTTCTCACATACTAGTCCAGCCTTATTGCTGTTTTTTTATTTGTAATTAGGGACAAAAAACATCTTTTAATATGTATGTTTCGTTGCGTAACAGCACACACATAAATTTTAAATTTAGAGTAGCTGTAACTATTTCTGAAAATAAGACCTTTATTAATAAAAATTTTATGAATCAATCACAGGAAAAAAACAACTGAATAGTAAAACTGAGAATATATCAAACACCGGTTTTTTAAATACTTTATTTTGTTGAATAAAATGTTCATTTCTGAAATAATACTTACAACTGGTATTTCTAGTGCGTTTGACAATTCGGTATCGAGACATCCCGATTACATAGATATATCCTATAATCAAAAATATATTTAGAAAACAAACCTTTTGTTTGAATTTATTATATTCCTTAATTTTAATTAATGTAGCAGGGACGAACATATAAAATGTATGAATTACGTAACTCTTTTTTATACTTTTTAGTACTCGCTTTCTAGTAAAGACCTGTAACATCTTTATCTCTTTCATTTGGGAAACGCTTTGTATTCAATTTCTAAAAATTCCTTCTCCTTCTTGCGATAGATAAAAAAATTGAGAAAAAGATGAAACAATGTTAAAAAAGCTTTGTCCATAAAATTTAAAAAAATTACAGTGAATAATCAAAAATGTTAACATTTTTTACTTTTCTTAGGTTTAATAAAATTACATAATTAGTTTATGATTTCTAACAACTGACAGCTAAGAATTGTATGTGAAAATTATATTATGCAAGAAAGCTTAATTTTACCATAACAGGCTTGAATATCTCATCTTTTTATCTGTCTCAAAATAAATTTTGTATCTCACTTAAAATATTTTGGTTCAAAATAAATAATCTGAATAAAATTGATTAACACAAGAAGTACATAATTTAGTTTTTAGAAGTTAATAATTAATATGACGCTTATTAATTAAGATTCATTCAGTTAAGAATGCATCACAATATTGGATTGCTTCCTTCACATTTCATTTTGACGGATTATTTTGGACTATTGATGTCACATAATACTATTTGCTACTTATGATACATGTATTAGAAATCCGTGTAACACAAGTGTATTTCTCCTCTTTTTACAGAGTGCTACGTAATTTATAGATAACCGCTTACGTATATTTCCAACCTTGTTATGCAAACTTGAAAATGTTTTTTATTAAATACTAGATATTTGATTTTTAACTGTGAAACTTGAAAACTCACTGTACTAATTTGAAAAAAATTAAAAACTGGTTCGTTAACAAGTTTTTTTTTTAGATAAGACCGTAAATACTTTTCTACTACTTACTGTTGCCGGCAAAGTTTCAGCCTTATCAAAAGATGCAGTAGTGAGAAAGCCTTCTGACGTCTGTGATGGTGCAACCTTATGAGAAGATGCATCAGTATCAGAGTGTTCTGATAATGAAAGTTTTGATTCAATTACAGCTTGAATTCGTTTCTGCAATAAAATTTAAATATAAAATTTTAATATCCTTATTGTTTGACTTATACTATTTCCGTAAAATGATTAGTCTCAAAATCTGAATCAGGATAATAAGTTGGATCTTCATCACTGTCACTTGAGAATATAGAATCTTCATTTTCTAAAAATCAGCTCAGTTTAGTATATATGTAGTGTAGATAAATATTTAATTATAATGCAAAAAAATTATTTCAAATTATGATTTTCATTCATCATTATTATGTAAAATTCTAATAATAATGATAAAAATAAAACAAAATAACTTTATGACTTAATACAAGTAGAATACAAGTTGGCCAAACATAATTATTGTAGTACCTACTTTGTATTTTGGGAAGGTATGCGGAAGTAAATTTAAAAACTGGCTGAAAACTAGCAAAATATAATATAAATATAAAATTTGTTTACCTAATAGAAGGTATTAACACAGTTTTATCACTTAGCAAATACCTTTTTGTTTAATTTTCAGTGCTTTTTTGACTATTGTTTAGTTAGTCATCAAGAACAAAATAAAAGTAAATAAAAAAAATATTTATCTCTTGATGATGACTACATGGTAGTTGAAACTTTTTTAAAATGGAGCGGCTTTAAACGTTTCATCGATAATCGTTTTATTTATTTATCTAAATAAAAAACATGTTATATTGAACATAAATTTACGCAAAAAACTATTTTACATTTTTTTCGTTTAGGTACTTTTCAAACTTCTTAATCGACCCTCGTATACTTCTCGGCATGAATAAACTATGTATTAGAGAATAATTAGTACTTACCTTTATCAGCTTCTTTGTCTGCATTTAAGGTAGATTTGACTACTAGAGCCAGAAGTCTCTTGCCTCTAGTGTACATTTTTTGAGGGAATTCAGGAAGGAAAGGAATCAAGGGCAAATCAATTTTTAGTTCGGAGCAATCAGTCCTAATGGTAACTGGTAAACCGTAATTTTCTAGTAAAGCACAAAAACAATCAGAATCACTTATTTCACTAAGTAGGTAGGTACTAGGTACTCGATAAAGTTTTCTCGTAAAAAAATTTAAAGAAACTGAGTTACAGTTTCACCCAAGACAACTCTCTGAAAAGCTGCAGCACGGCGGAATACGATCCCGCGATATAGATATGTGGTGTAATGACACAACGGAATTGATAATTATTGGCGCGTTTTCACAAATCACGTGGTTCCTTGAAATTTCATGCAAAGATATAAAATATGTGTGTAGCTTTAGATAGCGAGAAACAAATAATATCAATCAAAACTTGCTTTTCAAACTTAAACAAATCAATAATTCATAAAATGTTTTTTGTTATGCCAAAACTTTAAAAAAAAAAATTTAAACTTTCAGAAGAAAACTTTACAACTTAACTTTAAAAATAATAGTTCTAAAGAAAAATAATGCTCATAAAAAATTGTTTTTTTATCCTACACCAACTCAAAATAAAATTTTCTCGTCTCTCGACAGCTGTGAAAGTACATTATTTCTAGGCTAGCCGAGAAAAGATGTACTTTCTCGGCTAGCCGAGAAAAAAAATCTGATTTTCTCCGTCAGGAGTCGTTGTTATAAGAAAAATTACTCTAAACTCCTCACTATTTATGAAGGGTGTTGAAGTTTTAAATCAGATTTACTGTTTATGAACATCAATCTTATTTTAAAAAACTACTTTTGTGCAAGATAAATTGTGTAAATCACCACAGTAAAATAATCTATAAATTTTTGACATCTGTCAAAGTTTGGCATTTTGAATTGGCGATTGGCGGTAATAACCTCAAATCAATTTTAAGATAATGCTCGATTGTAAGGTAATTTGTGTAGGATAAAAAATAATGTGTAAACCACGGCCGCAAAGTGATTTTCCAGGCCTTGAGAAGTGGCCAGGCTTGCCTTTGGCTCGCCTTTCCATATCTTCTCTCGGCCTAGGAAAAATACCACTTTGCCGCCTAGGTTTACAATTTACTATTTGCCGAGGTCATCATATCACATACGCCAGGGCATTAGAACGTAATATACTATTGATTTTATTTTTGTAAATTGATTACAAAGTGAATTATGAACGGTAGAAATCTACTTTCTGCTTCAATAAATTAGGTTTGCAACATTACAAAATTTGAATTTAAAAATTTACATTTTTCTTGAAACACGTTTAAAATACTTTTCAAAGTTTGTACTTCTTAAACCTTCAAAAAAAATTTCAATCTAAGTCATCCAAACAGCATCAAAACTAACTTAAATATATAAAAATTAAACAGCTATTGCATGTTCCTTCAAAACAACAAAAATGTTACACAAAGCCATAGCTTTACCACTAAGTTTAAAATAAGAATTAATTGTTTTACTATTAACTTTAGTTTTATGTGTAAAATTAGATTTTCAAGTCTTTTTCTAAAAATACTATTGGAGAAACTGGAAACAATACGATCACCTCCGCCGCGAGTCCTGCTCACTACTTGAAAGTTGCGATCTTGCCTAAAGACCAAAAAAGATGAGTCAGTAAACTCAGAATTGAAAACGCTGTCGTTGAGCCATGTTTCAGTCAAACATATAATATTGTTAAAAAGTGTACTGCATTTTGAATTAAGATCTTTAACGTTCTGATAGAAAATAGATATCGAATTACTGCTACAGTTGAGCTGCCCAGAAGATTGTGTTGAATCAGAATGAATCAGTAATGATTTGTTGTTAAGTAATTGCTACTGCGACAGAATATCTTTGACTAATTTTTTTTTGTTGTGCTACGTAAACCGGACATGAGAGATCCCAAGCGGCGTGATTGGAGTCATAATTTGTATTATCATTTTTTGTTGCAGCATTGACACAGTTTACGCACTTTAGGCTTAATGTTGATAGTGTTTGGTTCTTCTCTAACCTTCAACATTTCTTTAAATTCCCTCTTGAACATAATCCAATATGTTGGTTTTGTTGCGGAGACACCGTATATTCAAAAAGAGAAAATGAAGCAAAACATTAGGGGTCTTTTCTACGAACTGTGGTTGCTATTCAAGATATAGCGTTTTACGTTTGTACGCTTTAATTTGTAATTTTAATGCTTCGCACTTATCATTATCAAAACGCGAATGATCAATAGCTAAAGACATATTCTGCACTTGAAATTGAGATGATTAAATCCACCGCATCCAAAGCATCTCATGATGTTATAATGTTCAAATATGCTTCACGAATTCCATCCGATGGGTACATTTTTCATCTTAATAATATTGTTGAAAGAGAGCGCATCTATTTCTATGATAGCCATGTATTTAGTTCGCATTTTTTTGCAAACTATTAGCTTAAATTCTTGAAAATTTTTAATTGATGGGTTTTGCAAAAGCAGGCATGATTTTAGTGTATTTTCGTTAAATTCTTCATCGAGTCCTACGATTTTAACCGATGGGTTTCTAGTAGATGGTTTTACTATTTCAAAGTGATTACTTAATTTTTCTTTTGCTATATGCTGGAGTTTTGCTGTTTGTTCCTTAGTATTAAATTCAAGTAGTAGTGCACCATCCTTGATGCGTTTTAGTTTTGTGACTGCAATATTTTGGTCCATGAGCGAGATGTTCTTTTTCATAGTTTCCAGTGTGGTTTTGTGATCTTGATTATCTTTAGGTTTGATAATTAACGATTTATGTTGTTTTTTCATCATTTCACTATATGTGATCCCAACTGTATGTTCACTATTTTTTTCCACATCACCTAATTCTTGCGTTAGGTGGGTTTGCGGAGAAATTACATTTAATAATTTTGTTTTGATCTTATCAAGTTTTTCAATAAGGAGATTGTTTATATTGTTTTTGACCTCGTTAAGTTGGATATCAACCTCTTTTTTAATTTTATCAAGTTGGGTTTTTGTTACCTTTCCCAATGTTCCGGTAGTGTTGGCTGCGGATTTAAAAGTAGATATTTCAGCTTCAACTTTCATAATCACCTTCTTTAAATCACTATTTTCACATTTTAGTTTGTTTACGATTAATTCTTGATTTTCGGCACTCTCAGATTCATCGGCTGTTTCTATTACATGTTTGCCACACAGCACATTACTATCCGATAATAAAAATAATTTCATCGATTTTCGTATTTTTTGAAAGCAGCTATTGTGATAAGTTTCGTGACACATTACACATGTTGAATATACACTGTTTTTAGTTTTACTTTTGTATTTGCACTTTTTACAATTAAATTCGTCAGTACCGATAGGAGCATGCTGCTCACCATCCGCCATCATCGACTTTAAAAGCACCTTAATGTTATATAGCACCTTAATAGCGTTAAGAGCACGATAGTCTAAACGTTTTGTGTTATTTTTTTTTTAACTAAAAGCGCTGAATAGCTGTATGGCGATTGACTATCACGAATTATACCCGCTTGTTTCAAATCAAAAATTATCTTCCGTAAGTCCTCTCTTTGTTTTATACTCATTTGATAAGGATTGCGGGCGAGAGGTACATCAGTAGTTAGGTTTATTTTTAAAGAAATACAAGAAGTTTGCTCAGGGGATGCAAATGAAGATGATAGGCAATTTTGATATTCAGATAGTAGTTCCGTTATTTTCCGATTACTACTGTATGCAGGCGCATATGAAAAGAGTAGCTGATCGCCAATTCTTTGGTAGCTAGGAAGGCTACTTTCTGTAAAATTGCGACCTATAAGACATTGGCTATCTGTATCTGGCATACATTAGTTCAGCACGTAAAATTTTCAAAATAATGAAATTTCTTAAATGCAAATAAATGTGTCAATCGCCTCAGTAACGGGAGTGGTTTACCCAAGGAAACCAGATAACGCTTTTTCTATTAGAGAACAGCCACTACCAAAATCAATAAATGCTTTGATGGTCTGATTATTAATCTGTAATGTTTGAATAAATTTTTCATTTCTGATAGGATTAATCACTAGGATTAAGAATTAGGTATAGTAGCACTTTTTTCTCTAAAATATGTAATTTCAAAATGACCGGGGAGTTTACAGAAGCTACAAATTTTAGCTAGAGGACAAGTTGTCCTTTTGTGGCCTGTTTTGTTACATAAACAAACAATGGATTGATAAGATCTCGAATTCTGAGGTTGAGGTGCAGCGACAGGTTTTCTGGTATCGGAAAAGACACGTTTCGGCCATAGCTGACCATGTGGACTACTGCTGTGTGGAACTGTCACTGAGCGTTCACATAAAAAACTCGATAAAACATTTAAGTCTTCAATATTAGATGCTTTCACAGCCGAGGTGATGGTATCATCATTAATTGCTCCAAGAATTAAAGAGATTTTATCGTCATCTGTAAAGTTTACTTTTAATCGATCAATTTTTGCGATATGGTCGACATTAAAAGAATAGAGTAATTCACCCGTTTTTGGTTTATGGGTTGCAATGTCCGTAAACAATTCGTAGGTGTGACGATGGGATTGAAAAACTAAAATCAAAAGATTTTTCTAATGTTCCCAACTATAATTTGCCTATCCTATTTCGTGCTGGATAAAATTAAGATACCATTTTTCCGCAGTATTTTTAAGTTTGTGTAAAGCTTGATATTTAACAAAGCTATCATTCCAGTTATAGCATCGTGAATATTCATCAATCATGTCGATCATATCGTCCACATTATCAATTTTAGGATCAAAGGTAGGTATGATTTTACTGATCATATCTAGAGTGCCGCGTAAGTTATTAGAATATGATGTACTCACATTGCTATCGACGACACTGACCTTAGCGCTTTTAGACGTGGAGCTTTTGCGTTGAGTAGATAGCGTAGATTTGGCACTTTTTGTCGTGGACAGCTTGAAGCGGTGACGACAATGGTGTCGGCGTGAATACGCCTTCCAGAGAGTCGACGATTACCATTTTTTCTTAAATAAATCACCAAGAAATGCAAGTAAAACATTTTTGGAAAAAGAGACTTTTCGATTTTTTCGGCAGCAAATTTTCGCTTATGTTATTTGCATAATTTGTAATCTCTGGTGGAGTACTATTGAATTCCATATCTGATTAACTAGATTTTTCACTCATTTTCGTTTTTTTGTATCAAATTTTCAATTACAACTTCCCACAAAACGGTTGTAACTCGGCATCTATATTTAACAGTGACAGTTCTAATATCCATGGCAATCTATTTCTTTCAGAATAATGACGGAATATTCATTCCATCACTATGCAAATACATGCAAATGCCATAAGAGCCAAGTGTTACATAATAATAATATTCTCTTTCAAGAGTGAGAAAGTAAACATTCTATTATTAAAAAAGCATTTAGAATGCAGTCATTCTGTAACGGTCGTGGAGAAAATCATGTCACGTATGATTATCAAAATTTTTATCGTTTATCGATTAAGGTTGGTGTTACTGAGTCCAACCATTCTAATCGATTGACGTTTTGCATAACCAACCTATACTACATAACCTCAATTCGTGTCGTGTAAAATAAACTGTTGTTGTTTAAATATCTTTTTGTGTTGTGTTTGCATTGAAACTAATTACCCGATACTATTACAATGGAAGAACAAACCAAAAAAACACCAAATTTTACGGTGAAAGAAAAATTAACATTGTTGAAAGGTAGGTAAAATTTGTTTCAAGAGTTTTACATGTTTTCAATTATTTCTTTAAAATGCCTTTCGATATTACTTAATACTCCTCTTTTTCTTAAGTTATAAACCACGGATGGATAATTAATAAGGCGCTCCGACAGCTGCCCCAAGCGCGGCCGCGAATGTGGTCTTCTATGTTAGACAAGGACAGACAAGGCGCTTGGTCGGTTTGCCGTCCGATACTGCAGGACAGTAATAAATCGCTAAGGAAAATATAATTTTATGTAGGTACTAGATATAAAAAACAACTCGACAACTTAAAAACAAATTATTTATTTAATCAGGCATGTGCTTCTTTTAAATCAAAAAATTCAGAAGCAGTATTTATTAGATAAAATATGGTGAGTGAGTATCGAAATATTTTACTATTTTCAACAAATATCAGAGTTTAGTTGTTACTTTATTCTAATTGACAATAAAGAATAAGCATTTATGAACGGTGCAATCTAGATTTTTTTTATCTATGGCAGATTCTTTTCTTACTTTACCTTGCTGTTGCTTAACTCTCATGCATACAGAAAAATAGACTCCATTTGCTATAATTTCTTCGCGATGTATTTCACAGTCAAAGTTAATTAATTTATTTTTGGGAACTGAAAAAAACTCTTCTATTGTGTTGTCAAAAGCGTCAACAGAAGCAAGATGTTTGAACAACACATTTTCTAATTTCCTTAAAAAATTGTGGATAATTTTATTAGGATGATTTAACCATCCTCTAGATTTTAATTCAACTAGTTTAGTTTTGGGAGGCAAGATATAAGGTTCGGGTTTATAGAGAAGCTCACGAGAAAAATTAAGATTTTGACTCCTTAAAAAGTTTTTTGCAAATAAAACCCGTTAAATAATAAATAATGCAGTCGAATGTTTCAGGTAAGTCGACATCGTAAATAGATGCTACGGTATCTTCAGAATCCTCCCAAAAATCACTTTCCAAAAGATCGTCTTATTTTTTTTTAATTTTTTGAAGATGATGAGCTTTGTTAATAAGATCATTACTAGAAAATATTGTTTTAAAATTTTCATCCCACAAAATCGTGTTCTGTAAATCTTCCGTCTGATTTGTGCAGTTGCCAAATTGTGGAGATTTCAACAATTTCACAATTTGTACACTGATAATAATCTATATATCTGCAGAAACGTTCCCATTGTGGGATGATCTTTGTCACACCCCGCTTGTCTAACTGTGCCAAAAAATCTCTGTAATTTAGAAAAACATTAGAATCTTATTTTAAAGTTCGTTTCTGAAATATTCTAATAAAAGAATCAAATAAAGAAAATATAGTTCTCCACTAATCGTGTCCCGATATATGACGACTTCTCGTTAGAATATTTTCGGAAACTTATAATCCATTCTTGTCCGTAAGCTTCAAATAACATTTATTTCTATCTACTACAAGCATTTTACTACAAACATTTTTATATTGCCGCGGTAGCCACTATGACATCCGGGTGCAAAACAGTATCTTCGAGACATTGTCAAAAATACAATACCAGCACCAAATTATGATTAAATGCAGAATAGTGCATACAAATCTGCAGGCTAGCTCATATTATTTGCAATCGTCTTAGCAAGAAAAGCGCGGATCGGATGTTTTACGCCAAGCGCCTTGTTCATCTCTCTCGCTACCTCTCTCTCGCACAGTGACCACACTCGCGACCCATGCATATGTACAGAAAAGATAGTGTGTCGGTGCACCTTATTAGCTAGCCACACACACACACACACTTTTTCGCGCGGTTTTTAGTGCCACGCTCCAAACTTACAGATTAAAGTGTTGTTAGTGGTAGTCTGCACGCCACTCCAAGCGCCACATTTATGCGGCAGATTTGAACGTGTCAAAACTTGCAATACATCCTACCATAAACAGCACGCTTTAGTAGAGATAAAAATTCAGTCTACTTGTGTCTATTAGTGTTTCTTGCGGCAAAAATTATATAATGAATAAAGAATGAATAAAGAATTCACTACTGAATTTATTGAGGTGTATAGGCGGCACTCATCTTTAAGGAAGATATAGTCTTCTGAATATATTAATAGAAATTAAAAAAATTTAGGCTATACTGCACTCATAGAAGTTTGCAACAAATGCAATATAAGAGCAGATCGTGAAACAGTAAAAAAGAAAATCCAATCTTTAAGAGGCGCTTTTCGGAAAGAATACAACAAAGTCGAAAAGTCCATCAGAAGTGGCACTGGAGTTGAGGAAATATATTCGCCAAATCTTTGGTATTTTGAGCAAATGATGTTCACTAAGGGTCAAGAGCAACCTACAGCGAGCATTTCTAATCTAGCTAGCCCTCCAGCAACAAGTGATGCTGATGAAGATGCAGTAGAAAGCGACGCTGGTGACGCATTAATTGCCACTCAAGAAAACAGTGGTGAAAGCCAAGACAGCGAACTTCAAAATATAGGCGACAGCCAGGTGGGTATATCAATAACACCAAGTATAATAGAAACGTTCATATTTTTTTTTGTAGCTCGTTTATTTTACCAAAACACTGGTTTTATAAGTATTAGGCTTTTCCCTTTTTTACCATCTCAGCTTGCCAGTCTACTTGTCCCCTTCCGTTGAAATATTCCAAATAATCATTTCGGTTTCGTTTTGCATCAAAAGTGTAATTTTTTATACCCCTCACTTGAATAGGACACATCTCAACATCATGTTGACGCCATTCTGCATTTTTTCTTATCTCATGTGATTCTTGATTTTCCGTGTCGAATGTGTTGGTTCTAATATAGCGTTTGTTTTTCTTAATTAAGTAATTATGCAGTGTACATATTGCTAATACTATAAACTGAATTTTTATGGGCGTCATATTTATGGCTGTATGAAGTACGCGGAAGCGTGCTGCAATGAGTCCAAACACATTTTCGACTACGTTACGACCTCTTGAGAGTCGATAATGGTAAATGCGTCGTTCATACGTCAGATCATTTTGAGAAAACGGTCTATGTAGAGGTCTACGTAGAGCAAAAGCTTCATCGCCAATAAAAACAAAATTTTAATTTTCAATACATTTATGGTTTTCTGGCAACGACAACTTTTCTTCAACTAACCTCTGGTAAAAAGGTGTATATTGCAAAACACCTCCATCGGACATTCTTCCATTTTTACCCACGTCCACAAAAATAAATTCATAATTTGCATTTACCATTCCCATTAGTACAATACTGTAAAAATGTTTGTAATTGTAGTATACTGCTCCACTTCTTGGTGGTGTGGAAATGCGGATGTGTTTTCCGTCAATAGCCCCGCCACAGTTAGGTATTTGCCATCGCTCGTCAAACCCTTTGGCTATTTGTAGCCACTCTGTTTTTGTTGAAGGAAACTTGAACAGAAAACATATATGTTACAGGTTACACGTTCGGAAGAACCAGGTCCATCAAAGCGCGTGTCTACTGCTTTCGTTACCGATGGATGGCGAAATCACAAGCGGCAAAAGAAAACAAAAGACAGCAGTGAACATGGCAAATTTTTAAGAGCATGTACTACTGCTTTAGCTAGTAGCAATACCGTTTCTGATGATAGTGAAGCATTTGGGGTGTATGTCGGAAAAAAATTAAGAAACGTCAAAGAAGCTTCTCAACAAATGTACGCTGAGACTTTAATTACGCGGGTACTGCAACGTCCTGTGATGGGTACGTTGTCAGATAGTACTGTCATCAGCGACTCGGTTTGGGTCAATAATAATATTAGTAATACTCCCCATTCCAATGTACCCCCTGCCAGCAGTTGCAATAATAATGGTTCCGATTCGCTAACGCGATATTATTCAACATTTACAAATCTTTAATAAATAATAATACATTATAAATTTTGTACGATGGAATTTTCCATTTACTTTTAAAAACTCTTCCTGCAACACATCCTATATTACTCTACATGTTTCTGGTATTATGTACCCTAATGCTTGCGGCGATATTCCAGTGCTAAATTTCAAATCTTTGAAACTGCGACCTGTAGCCAAAAATCGAAGTGTAACGTTGAGTCGTTCTTCTGGGGGTATACTCCTTCGCATGTGAGTATTTTCTTTTGTAAGATACATTTTAAGTAACAGCTCATCAAACGTGTCACCATCCATACGCAAATAATTTTTATAGTCCTCTGGTTCGCTAAGGCGTAGTCCTTTAAAAGATTTAAATCACTGTATTTACTCCTTTCTTTCAATCATTTCTTTTGCCACACTGAAAGTCTTGTTTTTTTTTCTTCTTCGCATTTTGTACCAATACATCATAATTATGTACTACTGCACACACTATTGCTGCTTTTTTCTTATCTAACACCATTATTATTATTTTCTGATTATTAAATAATTGAGCAGTTCCGCGCACTACAACTTGTGAACTGATGGCTTGCGAAGTTTTAAAATTTCTACCACATCACGCGCCACGCAATACCGACACGTGGAGTGTCGGTTTACGTCCACAATCAGGCGCATTTATTCGTCGCGATTATTTTTGTCATTTTTTAGTGTGCGTTTGTGGTCTCGGTTGTAAAATGGATCGCGGCGTGTAAATGCGACACTTTTGCTCGTGGCACTAAAAACCGCGCGAAAAAGTGTGTGTGTGTGGCTAGCTATTAATTATCCATCCGTGATATAAACACATTATTGAAAATAAAGACACGCCATGTGTAATCAATGATAAAAAAAGCAAAGCCTGGAAACATGTCTTACTGGAATTCAATTCAGAAACGGATGTTACCAGATCTGTTATAAGCATTTGAAGTTGCTGTATGACAATATGAAAAGAGAAACCCAAAAAAATGTCGCGGAAAAACACGTAAAAACTAAACTAGGTACCTACTTTTCATGTTTAGTAATATATTTGTTACTTGTTTTTAAGAGGGCTTGATACTAAGCCGCGAATTAAAATGTAAACAAAGATTCGTCTTACGTCTCCGTACAAACTACATGCCATAGTGGTCAATAAGTTTTGCATCTTTGTCGGAATGTTCGAGCCAAAGCGAGATAGACTATCTAACGCATCTCTAGCAATTCTGGAAAGGCGAAAAAATTGCAACAGTGCACACGAAAGCATTCTACACCGCCTTGAAATATAAGATTTCAATTATAAATAATAATATTACATTATTTACATTTCCCATTTTAAAACAGAAAAAACCGGAGCACATTTTTAATTTAAAGACGTTTAAAAATTATAAAATTGAAATTTATTGAAAATAATCTAAATTTCTTTTAAAATTTTTCTACATCATTTCAAAACATTCAAATATTTTTTCTAAATAGTTTATACTGCAATTTTATTTTCACTTTTTATAATTTTAAAACGTTTTAAAATTTTTTGAAAATTCTAGAAAATTCTAAAAAATTATTAAAACTATTTAAAAAATTTAAAAAAATCTTAACATATAGTTTAAAAAAGTTAAAACAAATTTTAAAGACGTTTAAAAATTTTTAAATTGAAAATTATTGAAAATAATCTTTATTTCTTATCAAAAAACGTTTCAAATCATTAAATTATTTTTTCTAACTAGTTTATAGTAATTTGTTTTCACTTTTAGTAATTTTAAAACGTATTAATAAATTTCAAAAGTTATATATAAAAAGTGTAATTAAATTTTTTTTAAATTATTAAAAAATGCTTAAAATTTTTTGAAAATTCTAAAAAATTCTAAAAAATTTTTAAATGTATTGTAAGACTTTTTATTCTAATCTTATGTTTTGCCAAAATTTAACAATTAAATTGAATTAAATAACAGTTAACTCTTTCTCTATAATAAATTTGTCAGGATGTCTATGTTCTACAATTATTAGCCTTAATTATTCACTCGAAAACAGTGTACAGATTAGCAACAACCAGCTACATTATCATCAACAATCTACTTCAACTCACCCCTCTATATTCATTGTTAGAGAAACGCTTGAGCAGTCAGACGGATCGATTGGGCGACACATGAAACATATTTACACATAATGTACCTGTAAATAATACCTGTAAAGTAACTGACCGGGGGCTTTTCTCCCCCTCGCAGGATTCTCTTCCTCTCGAACTGATAGTGCAAGACATCACCAGGCTCATTGGACTTGGACAATCACTCTATGGACTCAATTGACTCAATCTTCACCCCTTTTCTTTAGCATCGTGTTCTCAATGATGTCTTCACCGTTTCGGTACCTGGTTCGGAAGCAACTTAGACGGTGTCGCTAGGCCTCAATCACATTACGCGAAATAGACTGGCCAAGAACAATACGTAATAGGAAAAGGTATAAAATAAAGATTAATGAGTGAAGAACCTAAGGACATTACGCATTATCCCGTCATACCAGCAAAAGGGAACTTTGCATCTGGCGCTTAGCCCACCGGCTGGTTTCCAAGCCCGGAAACGGGCTTGAGAAAAATTCCATGTATAACAACAAATTTCTCAATAACGGTTTTTTATTTTTTAACCAAATTTTATCTCATACTTAGATGGGTATTGAAGACGTTCATTACGCTTTACGTCATCATTTTATCATAAAGGGTTTGTTTGTTTTCAACAATAATCCAAATGGGTGCAAGGCTTCTCAATGGCTTGAAACATATCAAGATAAACGGTTGTAGTTCAACCATTTTTCGGTAGTGGCCGCTGTTGACGCTGGCGTTCATTATAAAATATATATTACGCATTTTACGCTCCAAGATGGATTATTCTGGAATAATTTCCACAGTCTTGGGCTATCTTAATGACGGAATTCCCTTGTCATTCACCTCCAACTTGATGCAAGGTCGTTTTATGTAACTCGTAGACAGTTTGCATCACGTTTGCATTACATGTTTTACAGGCATTATTATGCGTAAGTTTAAATAGTAGCACCAGAAAAACAAGTAATTGGCTAAATGATTTATTACGATGAGCATATTGGTAGCTTTATAAGTAATAAAAAAACAAATAAACGCGTCTTATTTTCATATTACCACTTAATTACATAAGTAGTATTATGCAAATGCCCTGGTTTTTGCACTAGTACAAATACTCAAAATTAAATAACCAAATACCTAAATATTTTGGTTTTGGACTACGTGCATTTCTCGTAGAAAAACCAATTTTTATTTATTACAATTTAACGCTTTCAGAAAACAAAATTTAAATTAATTGAACTAAAAACAGCTGATATATTATTAATATATGATATTAGTATTATAAAAACGCAAAAATAAAAAAATAATAAAAATAGCTTATATAGAATTAATCTAAAATGTAAGAAAAATAACAAAAATTGATGTCCGGCGGGGTACTTGTCCGGGAAGTAGTTGTTTTCACTCATTGGCTTACCAATGTTGATGATTCTTGGTGTGCAGATCATACTGCGATAGAATTATAATGCAAAACTTTAACAAAGTTTATTCGTTGAAGTCTTTTGAAACTAGTTTTTTAATAAACTATTATGCATGCGCTTGCTGTGCTTGTTGCGTCATTTGTATTTTAAAATGTCATTAAAATTTTGCTACTTTCAGCTACTGTCAACAGTTTGCGTCAACCTGCCAATTTTAAACGTGTGTCCAAAAATCAATAATTTACAAGTTATAAATCATAATTTAAATTAAATTAATTGTTATAAAGGTCAAACAAGTATTTGATAAAAGGACTGCATGTCTTCTAAGGATGGCTAACTAACCATTCATAAAAAACGTCACGTCACACGTCATAAAATCTTTTGGGTTGGTTCGCGTGTTTTCAGAGTAAAAATTAAATATTTAATTTTGACTTGATAAAGCTTTTTAATTATAAAACAGAAAAAATCAATTTTTGGTTTGTTTATTGTTCTGAGGTTAGCCAAAACTTTAACCTATTCTATGTAGCACAAATTGATGCAAAATATATTTTATTTTTAAACTTTAAAAATAAATTATCTTTTATAAAAAAAATGCATTAATAATTCCTTAAAAGTCTTAAATTTCCTAAATGCGTAAAAAGGTCTAAATATATAAAAGATTATTATAAAATAAATAAGTTACAATATACATAAAACTTATATAATAAAGAAGTGGCTGAAAAACTACTGCAAAAATAAGTTTTTCTTGCATCTCTTAGACCCAGCTTGTCAAACGGAAGGTTAATAGACAAAAAGGCATGTGTATTATATAGAAGTTGCAAGCCTAATGTTTTTTCTCTAATTAATTTAAGATGATATGCTTTTCTGTTTTTACAATCCTTTTCTAAAACTCTGAGCAGACACAATAATTGTTCCAAGAAGTAAATATCAATTGTTTGCTGGAAAAAGAAATGTTACTTAATTTGTTTACACTTCCTGAACCTGTCTCCTAAATTATTCCTGAGGTTTTGATTTAAAATTTGAGTTTAATGAGAATCTGAAAAATTGATAGTGATTGCAAAAACTGCTAATCAGTTATAATCCAGAGTGCATTCAACAATTATAATTTTTGATTTTTTTTTTCAATTTTTTGATGTAAGTGATTTGAAGAATTATTTTTGTAAAAATTGGAAAAAATGAAACAAATAGCTCTTATTTATTGTTTAAATTGTGAATTTCAAAACTAAAATTATACAAGAAATGTTCTCAAAACACACCTTCAGTTTTTACAAGTATTTTATTTTGTTTCTAATGGTTTCAGTTTTTTGCATTTGAAACCTTATTAGAAACTGTATTGATAAAAAGTTTTTTGACACTTTTTCTGTCAGGATAAGATTTGAATAGTCAGTCACACGCCAAATCCTAGGATATTTTGGGTATGTTTATCAAAAAAACCCCTTTGTTTTTA
This sequence comes from Lagria hirta, assembly GCA_947359425.1. Lineage (NCBI taxonomy): Eukaryota > Metazoa > Arthropoda > Insecta > Coleoptera > Tenebrionidae > Lagria > Lagria hirta. Next base: position 29,496,017 of record OX375794.1, read on the forward strand.
TTTTGGGATTAATTATTCTCACAGTTAAGCTGTCAAATAGTATCAGTGACAAAAACCCACTCAATAATATTGTTTTAATTTTTTTTGTTATTTTAGTATTTTATGTTTAAAACCTAAATTTTTACATTTGACTGCAAACGCTTTATAATATTGAACAAATACAAGCATAATAGGTACTTTTTGTCAGTTTGCAGTGATATTCCAAATTTTTAGTTTTAATTCATCTCATAATATTGATACAAAATTTATTCAAAATGCTTTTTAATAGTACAATAATTATCACAGCGGCAGCGTGTCGCTAAAAAAAGTAACTAATTAACATGTTTAATTCGTTATATTTGAAAATTTGCCATAGGCACACTGTAAGTAAGCAGATTGCTGGGTAAACACATAAAAGATGTGGTAAACAATAAAAAATCATGCGGTGTTGTTTATTTTGACTTACTTGAAAAATGTTAAGAATGAAATTTTGAAAAAACACTGAATATTTTGCAAAAAAAAAAGCTACGTGAAATTATGTCGGATAAGTATCATCAAAGTGATTTGTAATTTAGCAAAACATTCTAAACAAAAATAACACATCCACAAAAACCAATTTTTGGGTTCTTTTATTATTGGGATACATAAAATCAACAATATTTTTAAAAGTGCAACAAAACACCACAACGTTCTAAATAATACAAAAATTAAAATCTGTAATGATAAGCAAGGTGAAAAATTTAAAATGTTATTAACTAATAAAAATAAAGTTTTTATGTTTTATAAGAAAAGATTCTGTTCAATAAATACTTAATAAACAGAAAACTTTTACTCGTGATCACTGATAACTTTTCGTGCGTCTTTAGGTCACGCTCTATCGTGTACTTTGCTTCTAAAAGCAACCCAAAAAACAGTAATTTTATGTTGAATTGTTAGTAGTAACAGAAGATGAAAGGTATTTGAATATTTTTCCTTTTCTGTTAATCTTTCATTTTTATAACTAGAATTAAACAATTACTATAATTATTTTGTAGGTTATTGGGATTGGGACAAAGCAGAATTAAATGAAACTAGGTGATTTCGCCAACGTTTCGGGCACTGTTTATTTGTGTCCTTCTTCAGGGCTACAAAATTATTACTATAATTATTTTGTAGGTTATTGAAATTGGGACAAAGCAGAATTAAATGAAACTAGGTGATTTCGCCAACGTTTCGGGCACTGTTTATTTGTGTCCTTCTTCAAGGCTACAAAATTAAAAATTAATACAATTGTTATAATTTAGTACAAAAATAATTGTTACTTTATTCACGCTGTTATATAAAATGGTAGTTGGTAATAATATTAAAATAAGAATACATTATCAATTATGTCTGAGACACACAAAAAGGATTAAAATTAAGAAAACAATTTAAAACAATCAAAAACGTATGCTAATCGTTTCGTGACAAGTGATAAGTGCCTGTCAATTATCAGAACTAATAAATGTCAGATAGTCAGTTGTCAGGTGGCCATTACTGTCACTGAAGTAAAAAGTATGGAAGTGGTTCATTAATTGTAAACAACATAGTTATGTAAAAAATGATCAATAAAGTATTGAAAAATTAATGTTATATTTCTATCATTTGGCTAAAATTTTATGTTATCAAGATATTATATATGTTATTGAGGTTAAGTGTATCTTCTCTAAAATGTATGGTGTCATTATTCTTGATGTGTAGCATTTCGCTAATATTTCTTTTAAGGGGATGGTTTTCTTTATCTAATATATTATAATTATCAAAATCGATGAAATGTTAGTCAATAAAGAAGCGTTTACATAAAGCTGTTTTTTGTTATCCGGGTTTTTTAAATCATATATATGTTGTTTTAGTCTCTTAGAAATATATTGTCCAGTTTGGCCAATATAACCTTTGTTAAAGTTTTTACAAGGTATTTTATAAATCACTTTCGATGTTTTAGTAATTTAGTAATTGGTGTTTTATCTTTAATTCTGTAACAAAATGATTTTGATGATTTTTAGATTATTTAGTTAAACTCGAAAGATCTCTATTAACAATTATATTTTAAGAGTCTTTCACAAGATGTCAGGATTTACCTAGCTGAGCTTGAGTTGATCCGAGTCACTTACTTCGCCACTGCTTTGTTACCTAAACATAACAAAAGAATGGTGAGCGTCTAGCCTTAATATATCATAGTATAACTATCATTAGATTAACATGTCATTGTCTCTGCATTGCGCTCATATTTGAATATCTCTCGTCATTAGAACTGTCGTTCATATAGATGGGCATGTAATACTCTCAAAGCAATCTCACAATGCTTTGTCTCTCCCTTTATTCAACAGACATCACATGAATGGGTCACTCTCCTTATTTAACAGACATCACATAAATGGGTCACTCTCCGCAATGTGTTCTCTCTCTTGGAATTATCCTCCAGATAGTGAGTTCTGCAGTGAGTTCTAGAGAACCGGAAATGCCAGGGTCGTCTCTTATACTCTCCAACTACCTGTCATATACCGATAATTCCCCGACTGATAGCGAGTCCCTCTAAACTACCAGCTAAAACACAAAGCACAAGCCCATCATGTGTCTTAACTACATGTTCATGATTTAATATTGAAAAGTTTACTGAGCACAACAGAAAAACTCACGTTGCCCTCCATATCATAAAGAAACACTTTTAATATCATTAACTACCTGCCTCATCTTTATAAACTCAACTCCACTTTCAATATAACCATAAATATAACAATATAATCAATATGTTTCACTATAATACTCAATATATGAATAAAATTGGCTTATGATATCAACATGCATTATAATTAAAATAGACGCAATAATAAAAATTCACTAATCATATCAATACAAATATTTAATTAAGGCATGCGCTCAATGAGTAAAAACTCACTAAATATAATAATATCCACTACAATCAAGATAAACGCTCAATGAGTAAAAACTCACTAAATAATAATAATATCCACCACAATCAAAGCCAACGCTCAATGAGTAAAAAGTCACTAAATGTTAATTATATTCACTACAATCATGGTAAACACTCAATGAGTAAAAACTCACCTTATTATTCACAGAACAGAGAAAATATAACACATCTCCTACACACCAACTCATCGAAAAATGAATAAGTAAATGAGCAACGATGAGGGTGTTTATGTTATAGAGATAAGGACATTCCAATGGGCTATTTTTAGAAACCAGAGATTAAGGGTGTGAAACTAAAACAGAATTCTTGTTTCTCTTACAATTCTAGTAAAAACTGTGTGGCTTAGGGTTATAAGGTGCTAAGTAGGCTTTGCTAGGTTTCATGATGTTATTAATTTTTTCTGTTAGTGTTTTAATATATGGAAATTTAAAGTGAGTATTTTTTGTTGTTTTTAGACTTAAATCAATAGTATTATTATTGCGTTGAAAGTATTTTTTGATAGAAATTTCCATTAATTTATTAGGGTAATTATTAACCCGGAGGATATTCCGTATTAAGTTAATATTTTTCTCCTTAAATTGTGTGTGACTATAGGAAGTGGCTCTGTATTTAATTTTGCTTTGTCCCAATCCCAATAACCTGCAAAATAATAAATTTAAGAAGGACCATAACCTCAATACAATTACTATAATTTTTATTCCAATTTCAAATTACATGGTTAGCAAAAGCATAAAAATATTACAAAACTTGCAGAATTGTTTGTTTCTGCCGCTTATGGTTTATTCAAGAATTATTTACAGATCATTTTCACTCATTTTTTCGTGTCTATAAAAAATGAGTGAAAATTTTTTGGTTTTAGATTAATCATACAAGCTCACGTTAGGAAAATGTTTCCAACACAATTTTTAGCATAAAATCAATTTTACAAATACTGTTAGTTGAGTTTTGAGTTCAAATGGTTCATTAATAACTTTTTATTTCGCAATAATTGCAACATTTTCTTGAAATAAATTACTAGCGAAACAAACAACTTTGCTTTTAATTATAAGGAAAGTTCTTTATGTTTAGTAAACGTTTTTTAATTTGTTTTCAAAAAGTTTCTACTTTCTGCATACTTCACAAGTGCTTGGGATAGCTTATTCATTCTGTTCTGGTTAAGATTAACATCAGAAACATTATACCCACAACTTTACCCGCGAAAACAAAATACCTTACGCAGTTACGCAGTCTCCAGCTGGATGAGCTCACAGCGATAGATAAGCTTGTTTGGCGTAATTATTATTCGTAAACAGTCGAAAATCATTCAACGGTTTTTTTCGTTGAAGATAAGAAATACTATGTATGAGGTTTATTTATCTATGGTGGTAAATAGACTAAATAGTAGTCTTTACAAAATTGATTTGTTTTTCATTAATTTACGTGTTACCTTCATGAAGATATAAATAGTTTTTAAAAAGTTTTCGTAAAAGTTTTAGCTGCAACTTTTGTTATCTCTTATTTATAAATACAAAAAGAAGAATAACTTCATTGATCAATACAATGTAATGTTTCGATGGCTTGCTGGTTCTTCGGCTGAGCTGCTTGCACTTTCTTGGTCATTTATCCAACTACTACTGTCTCAATAATGAATATACAACATTTACTAATTCTTTATATACTAAAAGATGTGGATGATTAGTAGTTTTTAGTTATGTAAATTTTGAAAGTTACCTTTTAATCGTGTGGACTTTAAACCAAAACCAATGTATCGTAATTATTTGCCTATCAATTCCAGAGAACATAATTTTTTAATGAAAAAAGAAAGTACTACATTTTTCAGTTCAAGTTTGGTTATTAATTTGGTATTATCCACATGATTAGAGAGTAAAGGAAGAAATGCGATGATAACATAATTGTCGTAATGATGAAAGCAATTGTCGCTAAAGATGGTGAATGGGTATTAAATTAAAAATATTATTATTTTAATCCATAACAACATATAATAGTACATGAATAAAAGTTTTTATAAAATAATTAAAAGATTCTTCTTGCTAAAGAATTCGATATTATTGTGCTACTAAAACCAATACATTATTAAAAACCTTATATAAAATTATCAATACATCATCATTATCATCAAAAATCTACGTGTTTGCACAAAACAATTATTTAAAAATAAACATTTACGGCAAACAGCTGATGCTATATTGTAAAACAGCTCAAACCACGTTTATTGTAAATGCCGTATGGTGATAGCCGTAACAGCATCGAGTTAATAAATAAATCAAAGTCAATTAATTATTAACACAAAACTAAGGTGCATATTACTTATGTGAATACATAAGTACATTAAATACATTAAATGTTGAATTTGAAAAAATTTAGCGCTAAAAATTAAATTGTTAAAAAAAATATGGCTGCCGTCGGAATCGCACTATGTTTTTTCAAATGTAAACCAAGAATGCTGTTTGCTACGCTATGCTAGACTTTAGAGAATACGCTTTTATATACCGATATATAGTAAAGATGCATCTAAAAGTGTAATATTCTGCAATAGACTGGCCTGAAAAGTGTGATCAAAAACAAAACAGTCTCCAGTCAGGATTTCATGGTACATAATATTTTTACAAAACATTTTAGAAAATATTTTGTATATTACTAGTTATTGTCATAAAAGTGATAACATTGATCATATATTGTATTCATTGATCATTCATTGATCATCATATATTTCTGATTAACTATTTTTGTATGAACCTAGCTTCACTTCGTGGATAAAACCTGTTGCATAGCTCGGCCTGTGACTTTAGCCACGGTCATGGTAATAGAAACATATAGAAACATGTGTGCTGTTTTAAACACAGGAGTAGAAAAAAAAACTCAAGAAAAGAGAATGTCAAAGTCTGCCAAACAAGGATGCTTTTTCAAACTTTTAAAAGTGTTAGAAATCATTTCTGATACGATTGCAAATATATAAATAAAATTTTCTTTATTGCATAAAAAATTATTCACATTTTCATTTAACAGTTAAAGTGTATCAATAAGTAAGTGCATCAAGTACCGTGTGAGTGGCAAATGAAACAAACAAATTCGTATACCGTGAAAGACAAAAGGGCTTGATTTTGGATGTCTTTGATTGAAACATTTGAACAATAGAAATTCAAATGTCACAAAATTCGAAGCTGACAAAATTAAAAATTAAAACGGTAATTTTTGCAAAAACACGTCTTGTTTTTGTTCAATAAACTGCAATAGTTTTCACATAAAAAGAAAAATCTTTCTAGATTGAAGCAACCTTTCGTAATGCAAGAAAAGTAAAGGGTGAATAGACTTATTCTATTGCCAATTGTTTAAAAAAAATCTCTCAGAAAACTCAACTCATTATAAGATCTCATGTAACCCGAACAAAAATCTACAATATGACTAATTTTTTTTTATTCTCACAGGTAGGTGGCAACATTTGAGTTTCGATTGTTTCAATCAAAGTCATGCAAAATATTTCCAACGCTTAGTTATATTTGTGTTTATTACTTCCTTTTGACGTACCACGACAAAATATTTTGTAAAACTTTTTCATTTATAAACCGTTGCGTTTTTCAATTTGCATTCCAGAATTTTCCACTTCTAGCAACAGTTGAATTAAGGAGTTGCTGTGTGACAAGCAGATAAGTTTTTTGCGTTGATCGCATGATTTTTTTGTTCTGCTCTAATAGGTGTTATGGGTAGTGTAAAAGTTCACTTTTGGTAATATTATTATATTTAGTTATTCAAGTCAAATGCATGCGGATGCATCTGTATCAACATGACACACTAGCTGTTATCAGAAAGCATGCAGATATTTTTTTGTCAAATTGACACAATTATTATTATTTATGATTGCGATTTTATGTGAAATGATTAAAATCCAAAACCTACAGCAGAAAACTTGTTGTGCAAACTTGAGATCAAATTTCTCAAACATGAGAAAAATCCTTGAAAAAAATATGTTTATTATGTCAAATCATGTGTTGGTAAGATAAATAAGTACTGCAATTAAATATGAGCGCCGATTCTAAATTGACCGACGCAAACTCGAATCTTGTAACGCGCTATTAATCAAGTATATTAACGATCGATTTGTTGCTCAAAATCAAACGTTATAAATGAAAAGATCAATGCAATTTCTGTAAACTTGGACATGTTCCGTTCTTATTAGAACTCATCGGCAAGTCGCAACATTAACATTTGTCATTTATAGTAGAGTATAACCTAAATATCTATGTCTCAAAACGTGTAAATTTATTTCTCACAAATGTTTGATGCAATGTAGCTTCTAATAGATGTGGCTCGATTTACCATAGTTAAATGCTTCCGTAAATTTTCAACAATTACCTTTTTGGTAATATTCTTGACAATGATGTCTTGAAGGGTATGGGATAAAATTTAGGACCAATTCTTATTATACAAAGTGGTAAAACTATGACCCTGCAAAATAGTGCAGCAATGTATGAGAATAAGTAGAGGTTATGCACACAAAAAATTTCTGACAGAAGTCTTTCCGTGTTATAGAGATAAAAATAATTGAAAATTTGATCAAGATTTGCTGTGCGCCAGGGTGGGCCGCCGCACAGCTTGAATTGAAGCTGTGCCGTAAGACAGTAACATTTTGGATTTTATTGTAAATCAAGTGGATATAATTTTGTATAATATAAGTTGCACTTATTGTCATCTATTACTAAACCTTTTTGCAGGGTTTTATGATTCAGCCATCGTGTATCTGACTTTGTGAGAGTTTTAGCTATTTCTTGATAAAAGAAAATACAATGATCACTGGTACATTTATTATTTCTCTATTTGGACACTCCAACACTTTGATCTTAATTTCAAAACTAACTTTTAATTAGTTTAGCCATGTCGTCATTTAATGCTGCTGTATTTTTTGCCTTCCTATTACAAAATTGTGATTAATGTTGACAGAAAAAAAGGACAAAGGAAAAATAATTAATTCAGTTTTGTTCAAGATTAATTATTTATTCGAGTACAAAATTCTTATGTAAGGATTTGCATTGCATAAAAATAGACGCAGTCTTATGTTGGCTATTTATAAATAAAGAAGGGTAGAAAAATTCAAATTGAGCATTTTTATTAAATGTATGTCCCTTGCAAGAAAAGTCAAGGTTTGTTCTCACATTTCAAAAATATGTAAATAGAATAGATAAGACGGTTACAACCATAGAGATTACAACACTGATAAGAAGCGTCAAGATTATCAAAGTCTGAATTTCACACACATAAAATTTATATGTTGTCATTGTTATCTCGACACTGCATTCCTGAAAAGTTGAAGTGTGAAATAATAATGCCTCAATCAGTCAAGTCGGATAAATAAACAAATTGTTGCAAATTTCTAAACTAGAACGAAAAAAAAAATCACTTTTGGGTATGTGGAAATAAAAGCATCTCTGAAAGAAGGTTAATTAATTAAATTAGTAAAGATAGAAATACAATTTAATTGAAATTGGATTAATAGTCAGATAATAGTGAGAGATATCTACACAAGCAAGTTTAAAAAAATTACAGTACATACATGCTGTACAAGGATTCTCGATACGATAACCAGATGCTTTGGGTCAGTATGAGAACTTTCTTTGGGAAAACCTTTGTATCTCATTATAACGGAAAGCAAAGAAAAAATTGAGCAAGTCAGCCCCAATATGTTGTATCAAAGCTAAAACTTAATTAAGCAAAGGTATTGCAAAGATAACGGTTTATTTTAGCTTCGTCGCCTGTAAATCGCATATATTTACGCCTTGTACTGCTATGGAATCTTGATCTTTTTATATCCAGAGGTCCAATCTGTCACTTTACCGCACTAGCGTCTTGTAAAATATCATATGAAAATTATTTGCTTTTAGAGACCGCCAAAGAAATTAAAAGTGCATTTGTTTTGGACATCTGTAGGTCTTATTGAGTGCGGTATCTTGTCCTGGTATAAACAAACTATATTTATGACCAAACAACACTTTTTTGGAGGTCTCTAAAAGCAATATAGTACACACTGAAATGTTGACAAAAATTTACTTTAATTATCGTTAAATTTGTCTTTCACGGTATACGAATTTGTTTATGTTTTATTTGCCACTCACAATGTACTTGATGCACTTACTTATTGATATTCTTTAACTGTTTAATGAAAATATGAATAATTTTTTATGCAATAAAAAAATTTTTATGTATATATTTGCAATCGTAATGATTTCTAACCTTTTAGAAGTTTGAAAAAGCATTCATGTTTGACAGACTTTGACATTCTCTTGGTCAGAACTTGTGTTTATATTTTTCTCATTAGGTGCGTCGTTAAAAATAAGATTTTTTATTTTTTTCTTAGTTATGTAAACTTAAGTTATGTTGACTTATTTTAATCTTACGTTTATAATTACGCACCATACTGCTCGTCTGACCGACCGCTCGAAGACCTTTTAGCAAACGTCATCATCCCGGTCAGTTCACTCACTGCTACTCAACTTTTCCAGGGATGCTAAGACCAATTTTTCCCTCTCTAACTTAAGATGCTATATGGCTCTCATCTAGGTCATTCAATTGTACAAGTTATTTAGCGCTTTATTGGCGTATTTTAGTTTAAATATAAATATACATTATTATAAATATGAAAACTATCACAATTACAACATCGTCTTTTGCTTTGCTAACATATTTAATGATTCAATCCTATTCTAATGTGTTTTTTTTTTAATATCATGTGAGAGTTTTTGATTTTATAATAATTTGTAGTTATTTTTTAAAATAAAAATAAGCCAATAAGGCGCTAAATCGCTTGTATAAGTAAATGATCTCGATGAGGGCCATATGGCACCTTAAGTTAAAGAGGGAGAACATGGGCTTAGCATCCCTGGAAAGGTGGAGGCCAGTCAGTTAGTAAACTGAGCGGGGCGAGAGTGAGAACGTTGATCAAAAAGTCAGAGCGGTCGGACGGGCAGTATTATGAATATTTAAACTGTTAATTGTTTATTGATAGAGAAAGATAGTTAACGTGTTGATCTTGTTGATCATAGTTGTTTTGTGGTATAATTGTGAATTCAGTGCTGACTCCCTGAATTCGGAGGAATAATGAGAAAAGTTATATTGATAAACATCAATATGTCAATATGAAATATCCACGGCAGAAACTATAGTTTAATACTTGGGGTACGGTCTATGTGGTAATTCATTTCAGACTGGGGTGGTACTCCCATGACGCCTGTAGACATTTACAGATTCTTACAACGTTCAGGCAGAACGTTGTAAGGCTAAAATTGTCCGCAATGGTGTTACAACGTTACATCGACAATTTTGGTCGTGGTGCCATAACGACACTTGTTATCTACGTATATACGGTGTAGTTCTAGCAGTTTCTAGCTAGGAGCGCTGCTTATATTTATTTTATTTTGTATTTATACTTTATATACTCTCTGAGCGTCGTGGCATCACATACAATTTTCAGCTTAGGATCAACTTCCAGACATCATTAAGATAAGGATTAACTGGCAACATTGCATTAGATGGATTTCAATATTACTTTATTAAATATCTATTGCATTTTTTTTTCAAAAGATTATACCTAATTAATGAATCAGACCGTTGACCATTTGCGAAAATTCAAACTTATTCAAATTTGAACTGAAATTTATGTGAATATAGTTTTTTTTTAAGTTTTCGAATAGTTACTCAAAACAATATTGACCATTTGCAAAAATATAAAAAGATTTAAATTTAAAGATGAATTTAAGTACCAATTTGTTTCTTCTTTTTTTTTAATCTAAAAATTTTAACAAGCACGCATTTTTTGAAAAGTTTATACAAATGATTATTATCACTAAATCCAAAGGTTGCAGTTTTACAAATTTGGCTGTTTTACAATTTTGCTGTTTTTTTAAATTTTTATCAAAGTCATGTTTAATAAAGAATTATCCTAGTAAGTTATTTATTTATTTTTTTCGGTCTCTAATTATATCAAATGATAAAAAAATTATATGTGTTTGAAATTATTGATAAGTTAGAGCATTTTTTTTTATTGTTTAGAAATGAGAAGCAATTGGCTGCATAATTAATGCTTTTTTTGTCATTAATTTTTGACTCTTACAATTTATTAAAAAATATGTGAGAAACAAAAAAAATTGCTTTTAATATATTTAAGTAGTAGTTTATTTATTCAATTAATGTAATCAAATTTAACAAAAAGCAATTTGAATCATATAATAAAATTAAATAATATTTTTTCATTTTGACTCCAATCTCGTTTATGATAGTGCTTTGAACAATCTTTTGAACTAAAAAAGAAATTATAAAAATTGAGAAATTATTAACAGTTATTATTAAAAAATGAGCATTTATGAATAAAACATACAATAATATATGACTAAAAAATCAGCCTAATATGAAATTATATACTTATAAACCCAATTTTTAATACTTGGTGTAATAACCATCATTTTCTGGACACTCAGTTAACCTGCGCGGCATACTTAAATAAAAAATAAATAAATAAATAAATAAATAATCTATTAACTGTAATATGATACAAATAATGTGTACATACAGTAAGTCAAATCATACATAGAAAAGGTTAATTAAGATCTTCTTCCATTGAGTAAAAACAGCCCCGAACTAGTAAAAGTTTTACTTCGCTTTTAAATTTTCTATATTGGGGAATTTGTTTAATATTATCAGGAAGGTGATTGTACAATTTTTTGGCTGCTACCTGAGGGCTACGCGCGACCTGTAGGGACAAATGGACGGGTATGTAGAGCTTGTTCTCGTTTCTAGTGTGGTATTGGTTAATATCACTACATCTACCAAAATTACCAATGTGGTTCCGTACATAGCACATACTGTGATAGATGTAAGAACTGAAGACTGTTAAAATTTTGTAGTTAATGAAATAAAACTTGCAAGAGGTTCTTGATGATAGTTTGAAAATAGCACGAATGGCACGTTTTTGAATTTTAAACACCCGATGAGTATGTGTTGAATTTCCCCAGCAAACAATTCCGTAGCTCATAATACTGTTGAAGCAAACGTTGACAAATATTTGGTGTTCATGCCTCCAAAGTTCTCTAACATGAGTGGTTAATTGTTGAACGTTTCTTTCACAAACTCCCTGAAATCCAATGTCTTCCCAATCTTTTGTCATTAAACCTGATAGATATTCTATAGGATTTGAATCAGGGGATTTGACTGGCCATGGAAGAACTACAAATTCTGGACGGTTTTCAAACCATTGCCCAACCACTCTTGCCGAATGAATAGGCGAGTTATCTTGCACAAAAACAATTGGCTCGCGGCCGACCCAAGGAAAACGATTAACAACTTTTGGAAGAAATTGTGTTTCCAGTAAGTTAACAAAAGCTTCTGCCGTAAAACGAACGTCATCCACCCCCAAAATCCAGTGGTGATGCGACCGCTCTTCCCTGATTCTACAACGTCTTATCCACTATATCTGGTATTATCCAACCGCCACAAAACTTTTGGAGAATCCATTGATGAAGGAAACGGGAAACGTCTTTTCATCAGAGAAAATAACGTTTTTCCAATTTCTTTCTATATTATTAACGCAAAAATCTAATCTCCTTTGAACATGCTTCTCTGAAAGACCAGGTTTATTTGCAGGTTTTTCTCATCTCCTACATCTTCCCTAGAATCTCGATAAGAAAAGTCTGGACTATCTTCTACTATTACGATGAACTAAGAACTGAAAATCAAGTGCAATTTTGTCAACTAATTAACTTTTATTTAATATTTAGTTAGTTATCTGCACGAGTAACATAGAACCAACCGTACAAATTAACATTAGCCCAAAAAATCCTTAAATAATAAATTTCATAGGAATATTTCAACAATATGATATGCACATAATAATGGTGTTTTCTGCGTTTTCGCGAGAATTTTAAATAAAGTTTTTAATTTTTTAATAATAAATTTTGTATTTAAAAATTTTTTTCTAGCTCAAAATTTGCAAGATTGTTCAAAACACTATCATAAACAAAATCGGGGTCAAAAGTCACAAATAATTAAACAAATTAAGAATTTGGAAAAACCCGACTTCAATATAATGAATTATTATTTTATTTGTTTAATTAATTCAAACTGCTTTTTGTTTAATTTGTTTAAATTAATTGAATAAATAAACTACTATTTAAATATATTAAAGACAACTTTTTTTATTTTTCACAATTTTTTATATTTAATTGTAAGTGTCAAAAATATAGGTCAAAAAATAATTCAGATAATATGAACGCAAAAGAGTGGGGAGATAGGACTTTTATTCTTTGATTCTTTAAAAAACAAACTTGTATATTCTATTTAGTTTTGAACACACTTTGTGTTTTTTGTTTTTAATTTAATTGTTAAATTGGTTTGAATTAAGCAAAATTGCTTGAAAATAATAATTGTAGTGTTTGTATATATAGTATAGAAGCTGGCAACGTTTTTGAGAGAGAATTTCAGGTAGGCCAGTTTTTAGATATGCTATCTCTCTCACTCCCCCGGACATCATACGGGCTATCTGGCTGGCGGTAGTGGTTGCGTTCATCAGTGCGCATCCTACCTGTACAGGTAAAATATCGATTTTTCAAATCATTTTATAAAGTTTTTTTTTTTTTTATTATTTTTATTGAATTTTTCGGAACATGAATCTATTATTGCCAGATATTTTTATCGTTGTTTAAATTGTGCCAGACGCCAATTTCGAATTGAAAAAAAAATTTTTTTCAAAATATTTCAGTATGACTGAAATTTTTATATGTTATTTAAGTATCTAAAAACCTAAAATTAATTTGCCAAACAATAATTCGATTGTTAAACCTTCAGCCAGACCGATCTAAAAGTGAAAAGTGATTGTTAATTTTTTTATTGACCATTGGGTTGGTGATGAAATGGCTCCTATCATTGAAGATAAAATAATTTATGTGAACTTCAACAAGTGCTATTCATACCGGGTTGAAAGTAATAAAGTTATTAAAACTGTTGAAGATTCACTGTCTTGCGAAGAACACGAAGAAGCCGATTCTCGAATAATATATCACATTTGCCAAATAAATGTCGATGGTGAAGTTGTGATACGCTGCTCAGACACAGATATTTTAATAATACTTCTTGGTAACATGGATCACTTGAATGCATCACTAAAAATCTGGGTAAATATGGGCGTGGGGAATCATGAGCGATTTATAAGCGTCAATCAAGTGCACAAAATTCTAGGGAATTCTTTATCGAAAGCTCTACCGTGCTTTCATGCACTCACAGGATGCGACTACACACCAGCTTTTTTCCGGAAAGGTAAACTTCGACCTTTTGAACTGTTAGAGCAATCAGAAGAGTATCAATTAGCCTGTCAAAATATTATAACAGATGATGAAGAATTGCTGGATGAGACATTTAAGATCTTAGAAAAGTTTATTTGTCACATTTACGGAGCTCGTGATTCTTGGAACGTCAATGAAGTTTGGTTTCATCTGTTTTCAAACACTTATCGGTCTAAAAAATCAGATGATAATTTTGGAAAAAAATTTCGTAATTTTGATCCATCGAGCCTACCACCATGCAAAGCTGAATTGTATCAGCATTTACTACGAATTCGTTACGTAACAAAGTTTTGGAGAAATGCTCATTTACAACACCCAACATCTCTATCACCTCAAGCTTCTGGCTGGACCATAAATGACGATAAATATGATTTTATCTGGTTTGTTGGAGAGCAGTTACCATCATTAGTTGCTGACATTATCATTAAAGGTAAAAATTTAAAATAAAATACTAATAAATTTCTTTGCCGAAAGTTTATAAAATTTTTCATTCTTTTACAGATAATAGCTTATTACAAGACGATGATAATCCAAAAGACGACGATGACAATGAAAATGACAGCAGTGATGAAGATGATGATAATGATAATTATCAAGATGACTCCGTTTTTTGTGACACAATTATGGATTAAAAAATATAATTTTTGTTTACTTTCATCCTTGAGATTGATTATTACCTTAATTTTGCACAAAAATAAATAATTATTTTAATGCTATGTTAATCCACAATTAATTCAATAGTTTTTAATTTTTTCTCTTTAATTTATTCGACAACTATTCCTAGACCAAGCAAAATGGTACCACATCACTTTTCACTTTTAGATCGGTCTGGCTGAAGGTTTAACAATCGAATTATTGTTTGGCAAATTAATTTTAGGTTTTTAGATACTTAAATAACATCATATAAAAATTTCAGTCATACTGAAATATTTTGAAAAAAATTTTTTTTTCAATTCGAAATTGGCGTCTGGCACAATTTAAACAACGATAAAAATATCTGGCAATAATAGATTCATGTTCCGAAAAATTCAATAAAAATAATAAAAAAAAAAAAAAACTTTATAAAATGATTTGAAAAATCGATATTTTACCTGTACAGGTAGGATGCGCACTGATGAACGCAACCACTACCGCCAGCCAGATAGCCCGTATGATGTCCGGGGGAGTGAGAGAGATAGCATATCTAAAAACTAGCCTACCTGAAATGCTTGTTTTCCCGACGTTGCTAGCTCTCGTACTAATAATACAGTTTGTTATAGCTAAATTGGAACAGCATTTATAAAGAGCAGTTTGGAAATGCAGAAATGTATTTTCGAATCTTTAGCTACTTCTCGTAGAAGCAGGTAAAATGGCCAAATCTTTATGATAGTGAGAGAAGGGTAGGATGAAGATTTTATTGCTTAATTCAATGATTGACAGCTGTCAAAAGCTAAGAAAAATTTAAATTTGCAACCAACCAAACACAGTTGGGCCATGCAAGTGGTATTTTTAGTTAAAACAGTTGCTTATGAAATGACCTAGTGAATTATAATTTGCTGGCGAGTGTACATAAACTTCATATTCCACACATCATCCCTTTTCTATCGCTCTTTCAGCTATAATGCTATTTCTTTATATAACTATTTATGTAAAACAATACTCCCACGCAGGTTTTAAGAAACAAATCAAAATTTATTTTCTGCAATAACTTTTATTCTTATTGTGTGTTCTATATGTATGTGAGCGTGAGCTAAATCGTAGCTTCCAATGTCAAAAGAAGATAAGGAAGTGTTTTGGTTATGATGAGGTGACTTCATCTACTGGAATTTCTGGCATACGTATCGATCAGAACGTAGGGAAGTACCAATAGTGACGTGAATGAAACTAGTTTATATAAGGCTTGTCTGCTAATTTTGAGGGCAGTTATTCGATCATTGCCGTCTTATCTTAATCCTTAGTTTTGTATCAGTTAATGAGTTAATCCTTATTTTTGTATCAGTTAATGAGTTAATCAACTTTTGTATCAGATCATCATATTATATTTTATATTTAAAGCTTTTCGTTTCTTATTGTAATCTACAATCACATCACATGTATTTAGTTGTTTTGTCATTTTATTTGTATTGGTTTGGGCTAAGTTGAATAGCATTTGTGCTCGACTTTGCCTTTTATTAAAGTCATATTATTATTATTATTATATTCTCAATTTATAAAACGTATTACTAAAAATGTAATACCTGTCATACTCCTTTCTCTTTTCCACCTATAACTTTTGTTGCAAAAAAGATATCGACGTGCGGTTTTCAAATTTGCACTTGTTGTTTAGAAAGTTGTAAAAGTTTAAAAATTCTTTAAACATTGCTACTTAGCAGTTAAAAAATAAATTTGAATTGTTTAATCTATTAACTAACCATCAAATAAAATAAAAAGAATAGCTTTTCATTGAAATTAATTTTGTTAAAATTGGTTGAGGCAAGCCAAAGATGTAGACGTTTTTCGGACAGTATAAGAGTAACCATAAGTGCCAGATCAAATTTGTGCAAAATTGTCTAGTTTTTGCAATAAACATATCTTTAATAACTGGTCTTCTAACGAAAAATAATCTGTTTTTCTAGTTGGTTGTGAGAATTTCTCTCTCTGGCGGCTAATCTAGAAACTTGAAAATAGAGCTGTTAAGCGAAGAAAGATTTGATGCATGAAAAAGATATAAAAAAAGGAAGTGGAAGGAGCGGGATGAGAATTGAACTTGTGTAACAAAATGTATATACAAATTAAGTTTGTTAATTAACTGGTGATGTTATTATGACAGTGTGACAGCACTAATTAGATTTTATAAATTTTTTTAATTGCATATGGATTTTTTTTATTGTACGCATTAATTCAAGAGACCCTTTTTTGACACAACAAAGTTTTATTTCTCTGGATGTATTGATATGCAACACTTCCAGTTTACCGTTCCGAGGAATCAAATAAAACATGTTTCTTAGAGCAAGACGTATATTGGGATTGGGGTACAACAGTACAGGGAATTAGCGCCAAACGCCCTCCGGTCTTATTTTTTAAAACCGTGCACAAGTGGTTAAAAATATACACAAATGAGGGTAATGTTTATTTGGCTAAATTTTTTAAGTGGCCGATAGGAGCGTATTGCTTATACCGACAAACAGCTTTGCATGCATTTTGTATAGTCTACAAAAAATGCTCCCCATTTTTATATTTTTGGTTATATAATTAAAATATACCGTATGTTTCAAGAAATTTCAGGGTAAAGCTGGCCGTGAAATACAAGCGTATTGAAAACGTAGAGTTGGGTTTCTCACAGAATAGTTGAACTGTCACAAACGTCATTAAGTAATCGTCATAATATATTTTTTCCTTAAAATCCATCAAAAAAAAATCTATCTTTACTTGTAAACTAATAGTTGCGAGGATGGTGAGAGTCACCAAAAGACGAAGGCGGCAGTGTTAAATGTTGACAATTTTTGTATAAATCTAGGAAGCCAGCCGTTTTCAAGCTATTTCAAAAATTGTGTTTTTACGACAGTTTGCCTGTACGGCTGTCAAATGACGCCATCTTTAACCCGAAAAAATTAGATTTAGTTTAATCTTTTCACTACAATAACACCGCATCGCAGTAATTTACGTCAAAATAATTTTATTTTATATTTATAATCACATATTAAGAAATCAAAACAATAATGTAAAATGATTATGCTTTCGATTGTTACATTGAAATAGTTAAAACTTTAATTATTGATAATTTTAGCGTGAAAATAACTTTGTTTTTATATACATCACGTTTGTATTATTCTTGCTTCAATATTGTGTAATTCACGTTTAATAGAAAAGGAAATCGGAATGGTGTGTTTCCCGTTTTTTGTCAAATAGGTTTTGCAGACAAATATTGAACGTTTTGATTTATTTTTTTGAACTTGATTTGTTTTAAGCTGATCTCATCGCCAAATAGACCAATTGAGCTGTATTTTACGCTAACATAATCTGTCTTATAAGCAGTTGATTTTCAGTCTTGTTAACATTAGTTTTAGTCATTATTAACAAGCTGCAAATGAGTTTCCTCCGAGACTGTTTCTTTTAGGAAAAATGCGGAAATGTTTTGTCAACACATATTTTTATCCTACTAAGAACTTACAAATTTTAATTATGAAAGGTCCAATATATATTTGATGATGTTTTTGACAAATATGGCCTATTAATTAATAATTATCTATGTCAAAGTAATTTGACATAGATAATAAGGTTGTATTATTTATTTATATTATTTTTATTTATCAAGTAGTTTAGATGTGAAGACCACTTTAATGTTCTGTTAATCAACAATTCTAAAAAATTTACATTTCTATTTTTATAGATTAAGTGAGGGAGTGTGGAAAAGAATTTAGGCAACCAAGAAAAAGATTATTTGAATTTTTTAAATAACTAAAATTTTAAAATGATTTATCAGTAAAATATTTTTTCGTGTACTTGATGGAAATTGATAATATTGTTTAATCCAAAATAATTTAGAAAAGTGGGACTTTTATTGTCAGCAATCTTTTTTTTATTCCTTGAATTTATTTACAACCGTTATTCTGACGTTTCAAATAGGCCAACAATTTCTTATAGACAGAAATGTCTACGTGTTCATTTACTTGCAGAGTGCTTTTCAGCATCAGAGCGTTGAGAACTTAAGAGTTTTCACCTGCAAAAATTTTTTAAATTAGTACTTGTAATGAATTTCATAAATGAAACAAACCGTTTCACAAATGTACGCACTTAAAATATTTTCTTTTGCTCCTTCCACATTCTTTTCATTTCTTCATTGAAAAATCTTTTGGTAAATTTTCTTGTACTTTGCTCTAGACATGGTAGGTAGTAAGCCTGATTCCGTTTCTAATACCAGTTGCAAAATTTCTTCATTATTTTCGCTTGATAGATTAATTTTATGTGAAAGCTTTTTAGTACGTGTTTAACGCGTAAGAAGTGCGTTTTCTAGCTCGGTCTGTTTTCTCTCGCTAGAAAATCATCACTTTTCTTTACTTGCCAAGGAAGGCAAGTAAAGTTGTAGAGATAAGGAAGATCCAATGTATGATTTGTGGAAAAAATATGATTGGCAACAGCTGACTTAGTGTTAACAGTAATTGTATTTACTAATTAAAAGATTTGAGGTTTAATAAGTATAATTTCGATGTTTAATGAAGTCAAGTACGCAAACAATATACAAAAAAAACTGTGGTTTACTTTATTTTTAGATAACGTTTTGAAAAAATTGTGAGGAAAAAAAAATCTAAAGAACAAATCGTAAAAATGATTGTATAGCTGGAGTTTTCTACAATTAATTAATAATCACTATAGACATTATCTTTTAGGTATATTTTAGGCAAAAGTCTCATTCTCATACTCTTGAAGTGTGATAACGCAACATTCGGTATCTTGTTCTGTGACATTCTATTGTTCTAAAAGAACTTGTTTTTGAATCTTTGGGTGTGTTCAACTTTTGTTCACTGGATGGCTCACAGAAAATAAGAATATAATAGTGATAATCTTTACATTTCAAAACTAATAATATTAATAATTACTTTTTCTTGCTCCTCCCGCCGAAAGTACGGTCTTCCGGGCCGCAGTTCACTCCAGAAAGAAGGACTTTTGTGGCCGGCTCGAGGTACGAGGCGTTCTCACTAGAGTGCGCTGTTTCGTATGCGCAACGTCCAGAAAGAAGGACTTTTGTGGCCGGCTCGAGGTACAAGGCGTTCTCACTAGAGTGCACTGTTTCGTATGCGCAACGATAAGAAATTTCGATACAGAGGCTAAAATAATTGTTCGAAGTGAAGCTACTCCAAAAAAATCTGGTGATCGTTATCTTTTGGTTTATAATACTTATAAAAAGTGGCGAGAGGATAATAAAAGTTCATTGTCCTCCTCAGAAGAAAATAATTTAATTGTTTGATAAGAAAAAATGTACTATTGAATTCATTTTATATGAATTATGATTATTTTTTTAATTATAATATTTAAAGTTAAATAATACAATAAAGTTTGCATGTATTTGTTAGTTTTTGAAAATTTGTAATTGTCAATGCCATTTTATCAATTTTTCATTTTAGTTATTAATATATTTTTTTTTGAATGCCCGCCCCGACCAGCAAAAACTTCGGCTTCGCCTCAGTTTTGCAAAAGTCGGGCGGGCCCGCCCCCTCTACCCCACCTCGGCTTCGCCCCGGAACGTGCTACTACTTTAATATAAATTATTTTAATTAACTTTCGGCGTAGGATTAAGAAAAATAGTATACAACCCACGGCCATAAAGTTGGATAACCTGGCAGATGTGATAGAAGAGCCTCGGCTTCGCCTCGGCACTTCTATCACATCGGCCAGGAAATCCAACTTTCTGGCCTAGGGTCGTAATATACTATATATTAATGTATGTTACTGCTATAAATTCAATAGTTTTATTTTACATAAACCAATAATAAATAAACCGTAGTAAACATACGCTATGCAAGAATAGAATGGATCAAATTTCTAATATAGAAAATTATCGATAATCTAGATGGTCTTATGTGATAGGTGTTTTTAAGAAATATATTTGGTGGCATGCACCGCGGAATGTAAGGGGATTACAGTGTAGAACTTGATACAAAGATTATTCCTATAATACATAACAATCATATTAATAATTAATACAAGAGTATGGTTTCGCACCCTCCGGGTGCTTACCCTACTCTCTTAAGTAGAGGGTTGCCTACGGCAACGTGTATGAACCTAGAGGGGTTGCCTTCGGCAACCTAAAAAATAAACGCCTTAAAATTTAAGCAAGCACATTATTGGTTTTTAATAAGCGTATTATTATTTTTTTTATTTAATTTTTTTTAATTATTTATAGTTTTCATTTATTTATTTATAGAAATTTTTTTTTTAATTTTTAAATTTTTCTTTTTTTTTGTAATTTTTTTATTAGATTTTATTTATTATATTTTTTTTATTTTCTCTTTCTTTTTATTCTTTTTCTTTTTTATCTCTACAACTTTTTTTTCGAACTCGTTTTTTTATTTCTCTTCACTTTCTTCTTTTTGATTCTATTTGTTCCTATTTTTATAATGTATGTAAGACTCTTTTATTCTAATCTTACGTTTTGCTAAACTTTAACAATAGGCATGACGACTAATTTATAAATCAACTACCATAATGTGGGAACACATTTTTTATTTACAAAAATGCCTATATTTCAGTAATAAACTAAAGTTTAAGGAAGCTTCAGGCTTTTTTCAAAAATTATTTGAATTCAGTGGGAAAACAGCTCGAAGGGTCATGGCGTCGAATCTGACGTCACCTTTTAGTAATCAAACGTTAAATGTGTCTACGTGCTGCAGCCAAAGGAAGTAAACAAAGTTTGCGTATTTTGATGTGATTGTGAAGAAAATGAATTCCAAAGGATATAAATGTTGTCTAGTGCCTCAGTGTAAAAACACATCTATTAAAACACCCAATAAGGTTTTTATTCATGTTCCGAACAAGAAAATAATTAGAGAGAAATGGTTAAAGCTCGCACGGCGAAATCCGGGCGATTTAGTCACGAGTTCATCAGTTTATTTCTGTAAAGACCACTTTGATGAGAGTATGTTATCAAATATTGATAGGTTTTAAACTTAAAATGTTTGGAATAACTAATTCATTGAGGTTATGTTTATGTTTTGGTTATCTTTCTTATGACCAATTTTAATTTTTTCAGTTACCAAATGATATGGAAAATTATATGCAGTATCATGTGATGGGGTCGGTAATCTTATTAATAAGTTCAACCGTCAAATTCACGTTACTTAAAAATAAGTCACAGCTTTTTTCTTTATATTTAAACACCAGTTGGTGCATTGACACACTAATTAGTTCATCTCAATAATCTTGCTGATACTTTAGTAGCTCGCAGTTGTTGAGGTTTTTCTTTTTTCCTTTTTTTAAAAATTGTTGTAAAACTCTGGAGTTAGAAGGTAACATAGGGCTACCTTTAGATAAATCTTTTGCAGATAGAAATTTCAATGTACTGCCAACTCTCGATAGGCTTGATTTCCGCCAGTAATATTGAACTTCTGTGCAAGAAGGTTCTTCGCTTCGTCTGTGGACCCACATAAGCCGTGCTATAGCATGTTTACATCCACTCTGGGCAGCAACGCAATCATGGCATTCAATTTTGTTAACTTTTTCTTCATTTTCATCAACTATCAATGTAACAGCATATAGTTTTGCATGGACTTTATGCTCTGGGCAAATCTTGCATTTCACTGTACACAAGTTTCCCTCCCTTTTCAGTTGTACATAACTTATTGCATCATCTCCATATGATGGTCTTGAAGACCTAATATAAAATTAATTAGAACAAATACATACACACAATTTACTTGTTTGGTCATTTTGCAGATTATGGACTCTTTGTGCACAAATTTTGTTTTCTGAATGTGTAATATAATATGTAGGAAACGCTAATGTGCACTCAAAGTTTGTGTAAATTAGTATTAGAGGGTGGAAAACATTTTTACTTACCTTCATGGTGCGCGGATATTTTATAATATAGCGGTCACTTTTAAGGTAATGCCTGCTATTATATATTTCACCTATATATATATATATATGTTTCACACCCTAGCACCCCCATTTCACACCCTATCCCGTATGTTTAATAATTGCACAAACTTTTATTTATAAAATATAAATAATGATTCTTAATAAGGTTTTATTAATATCTGCGAAAAGTTTTGTGAAAAACAGCATAGTCCATAATATGCAAAATTACCTAAAGCCAAGTTTATCGTAAACATAACATATGCAAGTAAAATCAAATAAGCACCTACGAGTGCAAAACTAATGCTGAAAATAAATACAAAATTTACTTACAAAGACGTTTTCACATTTCTAAACTCAGATGAGCAAAATTCTTTATTTGTTGCCAGGAATTCACCCAACATCTATAAATCAATCCTGGGCAAATTTGAGCTGTTTGCCTTAACAAAGCCTAGTTCCATTGTGTTGTAGGGCAGAGTAGAGTCGATAAAATACACTATGTAGTGATATTCGTTTATGAATTACGCTTAAACTAATAAAAAATCAATCTAAATGCGTAATCACAACAAAGCACGGATGAAGCTTACTGACAAGACAACTCGTGAAGAGTGACGTGGCGCGCTGTGATTGGTGTTTCAATCAACATGGCCGAAAGCAGTATTTTAATCTTTTATTTTATTGAAAATATTGGTAATCTCAATTTTTTTAATAAAACTAAATCAGTGTTTTAAATTCTTTTAATATGTACTTTCTCCTAATATCGTTACATCTTTGATTATTTGACACTGTCGTCACGCCTATTGAATTGAATTAAATGAAAACAGTTAACTCTTTCTCCATAATAAATTTGTCAGGATGTCTATGTTCTACGATTATTAGCCTTAATTATTCACTCGAAAACAGTGTACAGAATAACATCAGTCAGCTACATTATTATCAACAATCTACTTCAACTCACCCCTCTATATTCATTGTTAGAGAAACGCTTGAGCAGTCAGACGGATCGATTGGGCGACACATGAAACATATTTACACATAATGTACCTGTCAATAATATTTGTAAAGTAACTCACCGGGGGGTTTTTTCCCCCTCGCAGGATTCTCTTCCTCTCGAACTGATTGTGGAAGACATCACAAGGCTCATTGGACTTGGACAACCACTCCATGGACTCGATTGACTCATTCTTCACCCCTTTTCTTTAACATCGTGTTCTCAATGATGTCTTCATTGTTTTGGTACCTCATTATTCCTCCGAACTCAGGGAGACAGCACTGAATTCACATTAATCCACCGAATTCAGGGAGACAGCACTGAATTTACATTATTCCACTAAATTCAGGGCGACAGCACTGAATTTACATTAATCCACCGAATTCAGGGAGACAGCACTGAATTCACATTATTTCTCCAAATTCAGGGAGACAGCACTGAATTTACATTAATCCACCGAATTCAGGGAGACAGCACTGAATTCACATTATTCCTCCAAATTCAGGGAGACAGCACTGAATTTACATTAATCATTCATTTTATTTTTGTGCCGTTTCTTAGTTTGTGAGATCTCATAATCGTTGATAAGGTATACTTTTTTTTTGTTATTTATAATCTTTGATGTAATTTAGCAATTGCTTTTGTTTCTTATAGTTTCTCTTGATTTGTGTGCACACGTTATCAGTTGCTAACTTCATCCAATTATTTCTCATGTTTATCTTCTCTCTTCTTTCTTCTTTTGTTGTTTTTTTTTTCTTTTAGTCAATAGTCGAAGTTATAAGTCATGAATACCCTTAGTTGTTTCTAACGTATTTTTACTTTTAAGTTGTTAATTATTACTTAACCGATGTAATTTTATGTCAAGTCACCCAACTATTAAAATGAGATACTTATAAGATATTTGAGATGAACACTATTGCTTTAATATAATTAAGTTCTTGTTTGAAACCTTTTAGATTGAAAAACTATACTTTAATTTTATTTTTGAATTGTTTTATTTATTTGTTTTTTTTTATTTGTTTTTTTTTAATTTGTCAAATTTTTAATTTACTAATTAAGTCAGCACTTACGTGTTTTATTTTTTTAAGAAGAGTAGGAGTAGCAGTGTATTTTAAAAGTTTAAATAGCTTGACTGAAACAGGACTAACATTTAAACGTTTCTAACTACATAATTTACCCCTTTTTTCTAAATCAACTTTCAATTAAAACTAACGGCGTCTGACTAAATCAAAAATTAAGCTTTAGCATGTTGACCAATCACATCAATTTACTTTTGATTGTTTTTCTTTTCTTCTACACTTTGTAATATAATTTGAATAATTTAAAAATGATAATTGCTTTTAAAGAACAAGTTGCCTATTTACTGCCTACTAATTGTTTGAAGAAAAATAATTGAAAATAAGAGTCTTAAAGTAACAATCATTGCTACAGTTTCATTCATCGCTGATAATTATCTCAGAGTGTCAAACTTTAATTTAAGAAAATTTGTTAAACATTTCCAATTACTAATACCCAAAACTATCTTCTATTAGTTTTTCATTTTGTTTTAACTTTATTGTGTCAGCGATTACTTTTTTTTTTGCAAATGTAATTCTAAATAGTTTAATTTTAATTAAAAGATTCAATTCTCTTAATTTCCCAATTTTATTTACCCCTTATTTCTTATTGCTTGTTTGTAATTATGAATTCAAATCAAAACTGATTTTAAAACGAATAAATTACTCATCATGAATTAAAATAGGTTCTACTGTATTCAATATTTTTATTATTTCTTTAATTTAACACTCAGACAAACTGCATTCACTCTAAACCCAAAACGGTCAAGACTACCTGCTTGACTGCGACAATATATAACAACATGTGGTCAACACGTGGGGCAGCTCCAGATTCTTTTTATTTATCTTTTTGTTTAGTTTCACCCCTTCACAATAAACTAATAAATTTATGTATGACAAATGATGATATGAAATGCCTTAAATGACTATTTTCAGAAATTTAGGTGTAAATGATAAGTATTAGTGAGAGAAAGTACCAATTTTTATTTGATGAATTAGAATATTTAATGTTGGTTTTTGTAATTTAATTGTACTTAAAGTTAGTTTGACAAAATTACTTAATGGCAGGTAGACATATAAAAGCAGATAGAATCCTTCAATAATCTTTACCTAATCTCATTTTAAGAAACTCTAAACTAATAAACTAACTATTTAACCAAATGTCTCTTTTTTTTTATCAAATTTAAATTGTAAACTTTACGGCTTTAGAATACTCAGCTAACTATCAATTAATGATTATAAAATTCATACTGGATTTTATTGCAAGTACCAATACACATAATTAATTATGAATTTTAGGAACTATAATTATTATTTACTTAGCTCTACTAAATTTTTAAATAGCAACATAACTTTATTAATTAGACTTGTAAAAGTATAATTTTGCCAGATGAGATTAGTTGCTGTACGAAAATTTTTGTTTAAAAAAATATTAATCCTTGAGTGGTAGGTTTGTGATTTTGATTTATATATTTTTTTTGTATTATTGAAACCAAATCAACTTTAAAACTTCAAGATCAATTTACAAAAATGTTTTGTTACTAAAATATCAAAGTATTTTTTTTTTAATTTACTCAAATTAGTTATTTTATTATAAATACAATTTAGAAAATTGTATTTGCAACTTATTACTTCTCAAAATTTTATTTTAACAATTGTGTAAGTATCTCAACCTGCCTTCACCCTTGACAATAATAATTTATGACCTTTTTTTTTTCACTTGTGTTGCAGCTGTTGACACTTTACCGATTAGTTTTGCTAAAACCCTCCTTAGAAAGCCCTCTAAAGAATTCCTTGACCTATTATTTTTGTAAAACCTTTTTTTTCAGATTTTTATTTTCGTCTAATTATTTCACTATTTTGCTGAAAATCTAAATAAACAAAGTTCTGGTTTTATGCTGTTTTGAATTAGGTTTTTGACAATTCTTTATTGTTATAATAGAACAATTCTCTTTGCTATTAATATTGAAAGACAATGCCTGAGTAGATGTTACCACAACATTAAAAGTTACAAGAAGTGTTTTGTAAACAATGCAATCTATTATTGTTCATAAATAGATTTTTGATTGATTATTTTCAACTAGAACATGTATCTCAAAAAGCTATAGATGTGTCAATACAATAATTAATAAAGTTCCGTTTAGGCACAAATTTAATTTTCCTACACAAATTAATTCCCCAAAAACTTTGAATAAATGTTAACAAATCATTACTGAACGACTGAGAAAATTTGGGAGTTCATAACCCATTTGATGCAAAAAGCCTGCTTTTTTTTAAACATTCTCGTTTTTTAATTCGCTGTCAAAAGAGAATTATCTTTACCATATGGACTGAGTCGACAAGATATAAGTTCATCAAAATACTTTTCAAAATATATATATTTTTTAAATCGCAGTAGTCTACTTACACCAATCAATTTTCAACATTTTAATCCTTTACCCTTAATGATTTTATTAATTTTTAAATCTTAAGTCAACATTCATCGAATTAATAGTGACCCAGTATCAACTAGAATAAAATATTAACTAGAGCTTTCTCTTTAAAATTGATGATAATCATATACTTCATGAAATTTACATAATCTTGTTACTAGTTATTGTTCATGTGCCCTTTCATACAATACGTTTTGTAATCAATTATTTAAACACCCTTAGAGTGATTTCATTTCACAGAAATTCTAAGATTTTAAATGGGTCAGTTTGTTCCTCGTCGACACTTAAAACCTCCATAAATATGTCGAGATGAAATAGAACAAAATACGTTAATACGTCGAAAGTGATACCCACATTAGCTTTACTTTACATGTGGCAATGTGTTTGTCATAAATACATACTTGAAATCTATTCAACTAACATTTTCAAAAACCAAAGATGTAACTAAAAACATCAATCTGTCAAAGCTATTAAGGGTTGGTTCCATACACTCTAACATTTGAGATTCATCAATTTTATCTAGACCTGTACAAGATTTTCAACATATGGTTCAAATTTAGACAAAACCGTCGCCTTAGTGTCGCCAAAAAGATAGCCATAATTTAATAATAAAAGTTTTTCTTAAATTGCAAGAATAATATTAAAGAATTCAGCTTTAAATGTTTAAGCAAGCTTTTCAATAAATCAAATATTTACATTATTTTAAGGCGATTGGTTTTTCAGTCACCTTTAAAATATCTTCTAATTATCTAAAGTGATTACACCACAACAATTACACTTAATACTTTATAACTAACTTTGCAAATTTAACTTAAACCACTTTTGTTTTTGGTTTTTATTTGAAAGTCTTTCCTAAAAGTGAACACTTTGATTGTTGATTTAATTGTCATAATTTCTAACGCAGTGAACAATAATTTAGTCTAAGTAACATTTTAAATAATTAATATAAACTACGTTTTAACTCTTTAAACTCCAGACTCAGACTATATCTATACAGAAATCTAAAAACTGTACTATACAACTGCTTTTCTTTGATTAAATTAATAATTTAATGCAATTTGTTTTTTTTTGTTGTCAATAAATTAAGTTTGCAATATTGTTTGTCGCAAAAACTAGAATAGAACTCTAATAAAACTTTAAATTTATTTTACAAAAATGTTTTCTTATAAACACATAAAATCACTTCAATTGAACACTTTAATTATCTGGTAAGCTTGAATAAATCAATTCATATTAATTCATATTCAATTTTGTTTAAAGAAACTGCTATCAGACATTATTATGTCTCAATATACTCAAGATGAATGTGCTAGCAAACTGTTATTTATGTATAAAATTCAACTATTTTATAAAAACCAATTATAAACAATAATTTGTACAAGGTTGTTGTTGCAGGCAGAAAGTCTCAATAATGTAGCTGCTGTTTAATTTTACGATTTTAATTCCAAAAAGTTACTCAAACTGGACATCTCGATTGTCATTAGATGCTATTGTTTTAATTATTAAATATGCACTATTTAGCTAATTAATAACTGAGGTTTAACGCAAATTTTTATCCCACTTCTGAAATTTGTAAGACTCTTTTATTCTAATCTTACGTTTTGCTAAATTTTAACAATTAAATTGAATTAAATAACAATTAACTCTTTCTCCATAATAAATTTGTCAGGATGTCTATGTTCTACAATTATTAGCTTTAATTATTCACTCGAAAACAGTGTACAGAATAGCAACAACCAGCTACATTATCATCAACAATCTACTTCAACTCACCCCTCTATATTCATTGTTAGAGAAACGCTGGAGCAGTCAGACGGATTGATTGGGCGACACATGAAACATATTTACACATAATGTACCTGTCAATAAAACGTGTAAAGTAACTCACCGGGGGCTTTTCTTCCCCTCGCAGGATTCTCTTCCTCACGAACTGATTGTAGAAGACATCACAAGGCTCATTGGACTTGAACAACCACCCCATGGACTCGATTGACTCAATCTTCACCCCTTTTCTTTAACGTCGTGTTCTCAATGATGTCCTCCTTGTTTCGGTACCTCATTATTCTTCCGAATTCAGGGAGTCAGCACTTAATTCACATAATTCACATTATTCCACCGAATTCAGGGAGTCACAACTGAATTCACATTATTCCACCGAATTCAGGGAGTCACAACTGAATTCACATTATTCCACCGAATTCAGGGAGTCACAACTGAATTCACATTATTCCACCGAATTCAGGGAGTCACAACTGAATTCACGTTATTTCACCGAATTCAGGGAGTCACAACTGAATTCACATTATACCACAAAACACATATGATCAACAAGATCAACACGTTAACTATCTTTCTCTTTCAATAAACAATTAACAATTGTTAATTGTAAATATTCATAATACTGCCCGTCCGACCGCTCTCTGCCTTTTTAATCAACATTCTTACTCTCGCCCGCTCAGCTGACTGACTGGACTCCACCCTTCCAGGGATGCTAAGCTCATGTTCTCCTTCTTTTACTTAAGATGCCGTATGGCCCTTATCGAGATGATTTAATTATACAAGCAATTTAGCGCCTTATTGGCTTATTTTTACTTTAAAAAATAACTATAAATTATTATAAAATCAAAAACTCTCACATTATATATCAAATTCAAAAAAACAACCACTCTATATAAAATTCTACATTAAAATTGACAGAAAAACGTTTCATATTTTATGTTATTTATAAAATATAAATTAATGATATTAAGTGATCACTTTGTATTTTTTAATTGATTATGTCAACAATAATAATTGACAATTGACATCGTATTTTTTTTTTAAATATTCAATTGTTTATTTAAAAATATAAAAATAAGTACGTACGATTGAGAACAAAATATATATTTTGTATAGATACTATTTGAATATAATTCTCCACTTCCATCTTATTTTAATTCATATATATTAATATTCTTTCATCGATTGGTCTCAACTTAACCTCACTTTTCGTATACACAATTATAAATTTTCCTACAACCACAGTTCTATATTTTATATTCTAAAGCATGAAAGGTTATATCACTTAGCATTTCGTGAAAGTGTAATGCCTTATGCAAACCTGACTACAGCGCTGTTTCGTTCTCATTGAAACTCATCAGGCCAGGGTATTGCAGAAAACCAGTACACTTCCACAAGCTCGATCTCTCCTATATGTACGAATGTGACATCGTACATAGTAGGTGAGATGGTAGTTCTAACCTTTCATGCATGGTGTGTATAGTGAGCATTAAAGCATTACTATATTTTATATAATATAATCAAAAAGGCTCTTCTAGCCATTCGTATTATAGTCCCATATTATAATAAAGGAAAAAATGTAAAACAGGCCAAAAAAATTAGGTGTCTCCTCAAAATTTTTTATCAAATCTTATCTAAAAAAAAAAATTATATATAGACAATGAGATTAAATAATTATTAAACCTACTTTATTTTAAGCTTTTCACTTATATTTTGCAAAAAAACAACACTTTTACAATTAATTTTGTAAAATATGTAAATACTTTATAAAAATTCTAAAAATAATTAATTTATTATTATATTTTTTTTTGTTGCTAACAGCAACGATGTCATGTCAAAAATATTAGAGTGGTAAATTTAAACTTTTTCATAGCAATCAAAAATCAAAATTATTACATAAATAAAAATCAAAATTATTACATAAATAAAGTTTTTTTCCATTTTAAAATGAAATATAGGAATTGCCAACTATCTCCAACAGTCCTCTTTGATTCCATTTATTTTATTACTATTAAGATCCAGATTTATAGCATTCTCTCAATATAATTACATTGTATAATCAATCAAAAATAATTACAATGTACCTTATATATAAACAGTCTAGATAACCATTTACTGTAAATCGAAGGCATCTGAGACAGCATATAATAATAATTTCATTCAATTGCAAATTAAATATAAAAAATGCACATTGTTCTCATTCGAACCACTTTCAAAAACAAAATGTCAAACGGATGGTATTAAACATTCAATTAAAACTTAATCATTTCTAATAATAATTCGTATATCTATAAAAAAGGGTTTTCATGGTCTTCTTGCTGCGTCGTTTTTCAAACATTTAAGACTTAACTTCCAATCAATAAATTCTAATTTATGTACTCTTAAAAATGCGTTTAAAATTCAAAAAAATATTGAAAATAAGGACAATATCTTGTTGTAAAATTTTTCAGCTCTTGATATTTTTCTATAAAAAAATTCAAATATAATCTCCAAACGAATCGATTCAATTAAACCATACGACGATTTCTATTTTCGGATTACAGCTGGAAGTGAGTGTCAAGCCATAAAAATGCTTAATTGGCATATAATCAAAAAAGGTCTATAGTTTAGATAAGCATTTACCGTAATTATTATTAAAAAATTTAAATCTCTTATCTACATTTTAATACAGAATCTGAGACAGCATATTATAAGAATTTCATTAGGGAAAAACCTATAATTATGTCTTCTCCACATTTTCTTTACAATAAGAAGAACCTTAATTGTTTAGTTAATAAAAGAAAGCATCTTGTTTGCTTATACTCAAAAATGTGGAAAACCCTAAAACAAAATATTATTTATTTTATATCTCATTGTTATTTTGATAAAATATTGTTTAATGCACGCAAATTTTAATGTACACTAAGCACATTCAAGCCATTTAAACTTGGAAAAATTAAGCGTTTAGTTTTACAAATCATTTATATTTAAAGTAAAAAATCATATAATTATAATAAATAATGTATATACCTACATATCTTTTCCAAAAAAGCCTCTTGCTTCTTATTAAAATTGAAAGGCTTTTGTCTTCATTTTTCATGCACTACAAATTTACATTGTTCGCATTCGATTCTTTCTTATATTGGGAAAGATTTTCAGAGACCTTTATTACTTGTTTTTTAATAGATCTTTTTATAAACACATCTTCTTCTAATTCATTTATGCAAAATTCTTCTTCTATTAATAAACATAGAGCATATATAATCAAATTATGAGGTCATTGACCTATATTAATTATATTTCTAAAAGTCTCATTTATTATATTTCAGCTTGAAGGGAACTCCAGTCATTGTCTCTATCATATTGTTTTTTGATTTTATATTATTGCGGTACGAAGACACTCAATTCATTCTACAAAATAAATATGTTTATTTATAATCTTTGTCTCTATTTAAAGTAAAAAATCATATTATTATAATAATAATCTATATACCTACATATCTTTTCCAAAAAAGCCTCTACTTTAGATTCTTAATCGCTGTTAAAAAATTTTAACCTCACTTTTGTTTTTTATTAAAATTGAAAGGGCTTTCGTCTTTATTTTATTATACAATATCTCGGATAGCATTTCATAACCATTTTTATTGAAAAACCACTTAAAAAAATGTACATATTTGCAGTCAATTCTTTCCAATCTTGTAAAGATTTGTAAAATGCTGGAAGGTCAATTTTTCTAGAAAAACTTTTTAAATAAAACATCAAAATTCTTTTCCATTTATCTGAGTAGCGTTGAGATGTTCAAATAATCGATTTCCATCTCACAAGTCTCATTTATTATATTCCAGCTCTATTTAGTTATGATTCGTGAGATAGCCCCCTCAAAAAAACTTTGTCGACAATACGATGCACTTTTTCATCAAGAAAACAAAACAAACCACTACCCCATCATATCCCATCGACATTTTAGCCCCATTAAAAGCTTTATTTTCATTATTTTTCACAATTATAAATATAAATATGTATTGAACATCACCCAACAATATCCAAACTGTCACCGTAAGACACTAAATTGACGAACTGTCATCAAAATGACATCCAATAATCTGAAATTTATACAAACACAAAAACCAACAACTCTTTTAACTAAATAAATAAATTTTCTTTTAAACAAAATACATTTTCTATCCGAAAAATCTCTCTTTAAATCATCAATTTGCCTACACCCAGAAAGAGCAAATAAATCAGATTTTATTTATAGTTAATATAATACATGCTCATCTAACATTTGGTCATCCCGTCATTGTTACGTCTCAGGTCTCAACTCTGAAAGCCAAATTAACGCCAGAATTTTGTGATATCATGAGAGAAGAGAGAAAGCTATCACTTGAAATGAAGTGAATGGTTAAATTTTAAAACTTCGATAATATGTATTGTGAAATTGCTGTGTCTGTTTAGTGTTACAGATTCCTAGCAATGGAACTATTGTTTATTGTTTAAGGAAACCCACACTTTAAATGTTTTGAAATTAGTTTGCCACAATTACGTATATTCACAATGTTAATTATCATTAATTAGAAAGTTTTATTAAGTATTGTTTGCTTTATAGAAACTCATAATTATTGGCAGCTTTAACACGTTGAAAGCCGCGTGATTTACATAATAATTCACACTACTCAATATTTCTGTTTAAGGGCTGCATGTTCAAATTGAGATTTTGCGTTTATGTTTTCAGGTTCACATTTAGATAAATAATAAAAATGTCTTGATGAGTAGATTTATGTATTTATCCCGGTAAATATTGAAATAGGTGTTACCTTATAACACATACGTCGTGGTGTACTTCAAAGTTCAGTACTAGGGCCACTCTTATGTTTACTATACATAAATGATTTTCCTCGTTCTGTGGAAGTTCGGACAGTACTGTTTCCTGATTGTTCAACCATTGGGACATATGGCTTTGATTTTTAGGAAACATTATTGCTGAATAAAACGGCGTAGTCACAAGCTGTCAACTGGTGCTCTTCCAATGATTTAATTCTTAACTCGTACAAAGCTGCGAACGTAAATGCTCTTAAAAAAAATACTAACATAAATTTTGCTTCAACTACCTTATTTTTAAGAACACAGATTGATTAATGTATATTCCCAAAATAGGAAGCTCATTCGATAGAAGTATCGAAAAAACTGTTTAAATGTATTTTTTTGGTAATAAAGTAATCAAACCAGCTTCAGGTTATATTATAACGGTTTTGCGATTAATTCAAAGCACTATATATATATAAAGGTTTATTGCTTAACTTTACAGTTTTACAATTTATGTATTTACAATTTTATTAAAATAAATCTTCTTCTTTCTCCTTTCTCTTTTTTTTTATTCTTCCTCAATTGCTCAGTTTTTTTTCTTTTTTCTTTCTCTTTTTATCATTTTCATCCATTCTTTTTCCTTTTTTTTCCATTTATTATGTCTTCTCTTATTCTTATTCTCCTTCTTCCTCATCCACCCAGTTTAATCTTGTTCTTTCTTTTTCTATCATTTTCATCCATTCTATTCCCTTTTTCTTTCCTTTCATTATATCCTCTCTTACTAACATGCTCTCTTTTACCTCCACACATTCCTTCATCATGTGTTCCAATGTTTCTCTCTCTTTTCCACACATCCTGCATTTTCTTTCATTTTCTTCCATCCAATATCTATTTTCTCTCTCTTCATTTCCACACCTAAATCTAGCCATCATTTTTCTCTCTCTCTTCTTTTCCTTTTTCAGGTAGCTTGGCAGTTCTTCAGTAATTATTGCCCCATATTTTGTATTGTACCTGCTTTCTCTAATTTCACCCCTCCTTTCTTGATTCTTTATATCTCTATCTCGGTCTCTCATTTCTCCATTCACCCATTGCCTCTCTTCTCTTTTCCTCTCAATCTCTTCTACACTGAACCCTTTACTTTCATAGTATTCTTTTCTCTCTTTTTTTATTCGCCCTTTCTTTTCATCATTTTTCCACACTCTTTCAGTATCTCACACCCTTCTCTCTCCCGCATTTTGTCTTCATACTTAACTGCTCTCTTTCCCGCCTCTATTCTTACTTTTTTCTCTCTTTCCTTCCTCTCTCACTATGTAACCTGGGGTTTCTCTGCTTAGCCCTAGCATCCATCTCATATATTTTTCTTGCACTCTTTCTATTTCTTTCCTCTCTTTCCATCCCCAGATTTCCGCTCCATACATCATTACACTTTTTACCAGACTGTCAAACATCGTCATCCCTATTTCATATTCTCCTCTAAACTTTTTCTCTGCCATTCCCCACACTATCGCACACATCTGGTTTCCCTTTTTTACCAACTCTCTCAACTGCGCCTTACTTCGATTTCTTATCTTCTGTGGGGGATATATAGCTCAGTGGTAGAGCATTCGACTGCAGATCGAGAGGTCCCCTGTTCAAAACCCGGTCCCCGGTGAGAACTGCAGACTCTGTACAGTGCGAGACTAACGCCTGCCGAAGTCAAAAACAAGCCTAGAATTTCTAGGGAAAATAAGTAGGGTTCTAGAGAAATAGATCAAATTGGTCGCAGTTCTGTAAGGTGGAAAGCGCCAAACGACCCCAAATCAATCTGCCAATCTACTTCGATTTCTTTCTTCAAACATGTATCCTAAATACTTCCATTCTCTCACCTGCTCTATTTCTTTCTCACCCCATTTCCATACTACTTTTTTTCTTACTCCCTTACTAAACACTATTATCTTTGTTTTAGTTTCATTCACCTCAAATCCCTTTTTTTTCATATATACCTCTCTGCGATTCTCATCATTCCATTCATTTCTCTTTCTTCTTTCGCTACCATCACTATGTCATCCGCATACGCTAACAACTAAATTTTCTTTTTCCCTGCTACCACTCCTCCTTCTTGTCCTTTTATTAGCACATCTTCCATATCACTCATATAAATTGTAAACAGTAGCGGACTCAGAGGGCACCCTTGTCTCAGTGCCCTCTTTGTCCAAAACCATTCACTTTCTCTTTCATCCGCTCTCACCTTGCTCTTTGTTTCCTTGTATATCTCTGTCACTTTTTCTATTATTCCTTTCTCTATTCTTTTTTTTTTCCATGCACTCACATAATTTATTTATATCAACCCTATCAAACGCTGCCTTTAAGTCCATAAACACTCCACATACTCTCCCTCCTTCCTTTTCTAAATCACTCTCAATTAACGCATTTACCACATATACATTATCTATTGCACCTCGTCCCTCTCTGAATCCTGCTTGCCAGTCTGGTAATCCGGCCACTCTCTCTACCTCTCTTTTCAGCTTTTCTGTTACTCTCATCGCATACACCTTGTACATTGTGTTGAGAAGAGTTATTCCTCGGTAATTTTTTTCAGCGTTTTTATTCCCCTTTTTATAAATTGGTACTATAATTCTCTTTCTCCATTCCCGAGGAAACTCTTCTCCCTTCCACACTTCATTCAATACTTCTATCAATCTTTCTTTTACTCTTTCATTCCCATATATCCATGCCTCATTCGGTATCCAATCCGTTCCCGACGACTTTCTTTTCTTTAATTTCATGATCTGTTTTTCTACCTCTCCTTTTGTTATCTTTTCTTGCTCTGCTTTCTCTGCTTTTTTTTCAATTTCATTTTCTGTCTCGTCTTTTCCTTCTTTTTCTTCTAGAAGCTCTCTGAAATGTTCCATTCATTTGTTCATTTCTATCGTATTTATAGTCACTTCTTTCTCTTCTTTTTCCTCTTCCAAATATTTCCATATTTCATTTTGTGTTTTTATGGCGTTTATTTTTTTCTGTTCTTTCTTTTTTTTTCTTTTTTTTTTTTTCTTTACATGTTTTTCTATATTCTTTTTTATGTAATTTTCTTTTGTTCCTTTGTTTTCTCTCCATTCTTTCAATTTGTTTTTCAGTTCCCTTTTTTGTTCACTACATTCTCTATCTCACCATTTGTTTTTCTTTTCTTTTCTTTTTTTTTTAATTTTTATTTCTTTTCACCATTGCTTCTTTTACTTTTGATTCTAGTTCTTGTACCATTTTTCTTACCTCTTTTTCTTTATATTCTGTTCTTTCCAGCTTTTCCCTGTATATCTTTTTTGATTTTTTGTTCCATTTTATTGCTGGTGTTTTTATTCTTTTCTTTTTTCTCTTATTTCTTTTCTTCTATTTTTTATCTGTACTTCTAGTGGCATATGGTCTGATTCTGTTCTTTCTCCAATCTCGAATCTTTTTATCTTTTTCCAGGCTTTCTGGTTTACTATCCCATAGTCTATTACCGATGTTGCCTGTATTCCTCCATTTGTCCATCTCCCTTTCTCATCTCCCTCTTTGTTTCCGTTGAGTATCTCCCACCCATTTTCTTCTACCATTTTTATTAACAGTTTTCCTTCTCTGTTTATCTTTTTATCTTGTTGTTCTTCTAGTTGTTTCTTTTTCTTCTTTTCCCCAATATCTTTTTCCTTCTTCCCCTATTCTTGCATTAAAGTCACCTCCAATTAGTAAGTTTATGTTATTTGCATTTTTGACCTTTTTTTCTTCTTTTTCTTTTATCATTCTTATTCCTCTGCTATATATCGTTCTTGTTTCCCATTGTTCTCCATCTATCTTTATCTTTCTTTTCATTTCTCCCTCTTCTTCTTGGCGATCTGCTTCTTCTTTTTCTATTTCTTCTTTTACTCCCGTTATTATTCCTCCTGCTGCTCTTCCTTTTTTTCTTGTTTTTTGTTGCATATTGTGCCTTCCATCTGTATTTATCAGATAGCTTTTTTTCTGTCCCTTTCCAATCTTTCTCATTCACCCACGTCTCTACCATTCCTATTATATCGAACTCTTCTGTATATTCAAAAAATTCTTTATCTTTTTTTCTTATTCCTGCTATATTCCAGAATACTGCATTAATTACTTTTTCTTCTTTATCTTCTTCTTTTTCATTATCTGCTTTTTCTTTTGTTTCTTTTTCTGTTTTTTCCTGTTCTTCCTCATTGTGTCTGCGTTTTTTTCTAGACCCTTCTTTTCTTTTTTCTATTTTTAACTCTTCTATTCTTTTTATTCTATTTTTTATATTTTCTTTTGTTTTTTTCTTTTATTTTTTCTATTTCTTCATTGTTTGTATTTTGTCTTTCTTCCTTTTTTGTGTTTACTTGCGTTCTTACTTTGTTTCCGTTTTTTGGTTTCGTTTTTTCAGCTTATATTCCTTTACTATCTCCATCTCTTTCTTCTTTTTCCTTTCCATCCTCTTCATTCATCTTTTTCAATTCTTCCACGTCCCATCTGATGACTTCTCTTCCCTCATGTCCTTTTTCACGCTTTTTGTCGTCTTCTTTGCTTTCTTTTTCCTTCTTCTTTTCTAAAAATTTTGGTCAATATCTCCTTCCCACCTCCTACTCTTTCCCTCTATCCAGATTTTCCTGTATCCTATCTTTACATTCTTTCTCTTGCTTCGTTCTTTCGCTGCAAACTCCCTCAATTTTCTCTGCACTTTTCTTTCTTCTTTTGTCATGTCGTTGTCTATGAACACCTTGCCCCCTTTCTTTTCCTCCAGCTTGTTTTATTTTCCATTATTATCTTTTTTTCTTCCCACTTGTCTAATTCAACCACCATCATTTTCTCATTATTTACTTCATACATTTCTTTAACATACACTGCCACGCCCATTTCTTCTTGTAGCCATTTTTCAACACTTTTTTTATTCTTTACATCTTTCATTTCTAGTCCTTTAATCACTATATTGTTTTTTTTTCTTTTTTCTCTTCTTTCTCAGCTTTTTTTTCTAAAAGCTTAATTCTTTCCCTTAGCTCTTTCCTTTTCTTTCCCCATTCTTCCTCTTTTTCCATCATTTTTCTTTGTATTTTTCAAGATCTTTTCTCATTTCCCTAATTTCCTCCCCCATCTCTCTATTCATGTCCCTTATTTCCTCTTTAATTTCTTGTTTGAGGTTAATTAGCATTTTCTTTATTTCTTCCATCTCAGCACTTTCCAAGTCTTCTTTAGTGTTTTTTGGGGGGGTTCTCGTTGCTGCCCTACTTTTTTTAAATACTTCCTCCTCTTCTCTTAAGCTGTGGTGTTCCGGCTTATTTCTTTTTCCAGTCATTAATTGTCAAGCTCAATACTTAAACTAACCCCGTTTTGTCTTTTTTTGATTATTTTATTTTTTTTTTTATTTTTAAACTGCGAAAAGAAACTTTTCTCGGTCAACCCGTCGAAGGTCAGTTTCTTATCAGTGGGTCTCTATTTTCCTCCGCTTCAAGAATGAGCCTCCCCTTTTTGATGTTATTCGAACACAGTTTTAATAATATTCAATCAAAATATAAGTATAGGTCAATTATTTCACGATAAAGTAATAGTGATGATAACGCCTGGTACAAAAAAGACGGAGAGCGATAAGATTTTGTCGAGTGGTTTTAAATACTAGCTAATAGCTCATCACATTGATGAAAAAAATTGGCGAGATCTTACTCAATCTCTTCAGCTTTAAAAACTCTTTGCTTAGATATCCAACTCACTAATGACTTTGTAGATAGAACCACTTAAAACCAATAAAAACACGAGCGCTATTATTCACAGTATGTACACGGAAAATACCTCTAGTGTCTCTAATTCAAAGCACTAGGCGTTATGACATTTTCTCATATTTTTATATATCACAGCTTAATAGCTATTTATTGTGCAAGTGTCTTGAAAGGCAAATAAGTCACGAATGAAAATTTTTAGCCACGAGAACTTGCCTGAGTGGCCTAACTTTTCTCAAGTGACTTATATGCTGTTAAGACACGAGTACAATACTCAAACGTTGGGAAGTTCACAAACACTCCTTCGTGATCAGCACAAAGCGCTTCCGCTTTTTCCACAGTTTTATCTTTCGAACTTCTCCCCACTTTCTCTTCTGCTTCTTTCACCACTTTCTTTTTTCCGCTTACTAATATAAGTTCAAGCAGCAACGAAGTCTGGCCAGAGTTTCGCTTCTACCGTGGTTTATACGTTAAGTTACCGTGCTTGTTCTCACTTTTATTTCCTTGTCCTGATGACGCCTCGACCGATGGAGTGCAAAACGTCGACATTTTTTTCAATCTTCAAACACCTCTCTCTGTAAGAGTTCTTAAAAAGCATCTAAAGCCAAAAATTTCACATTTACAAATATTAGTCGTAGTTATGATTTGGTTGCCATGATGTTGTTGACAACAAATTTATTGTTTGAGAACAATTTTGCAATCAAATTGTTTCGGCGCTTGTAACATTGTTGGAAATCAAAAGAAATAGTTAATTTTCTGAAAAAATCAAAGAAGTCACATCAAGTTTGCTACCCATGAAATCCAGGGGCGCTAATTACAAAGAATTAAGAATGGAAACAAGAAAATGATGTTTGTGGGGTGAGCAAAGTGCTTTTGCGTTACTTCTTCAACTTAAAAAATATTTGCGGTCTCTTCAATGTGGACGAGACACAGCATGTTAAGATCGACATTAAAACTTTACGAAAATACTTTAATAAGTTACGAATCAAAAAAATACAAGTGCAAGAAATTAAAAGTTTTTTAAAGAGAGCATATTAAACAATTTCTAGCAGAAGCACCCAATAATTCATCACGAGTTGGTGTTTCCAGCGATATTAAAAAAAATAATTTTTTTATCCATGCCTTAACTGTCATTTGAAATGGAAACAGTTTCGAATGACAACTAATGCGAATGTCACAATCTAATTGATACGAAATTAATTCTAAACCTCATCTCTAGTCGTATATTCAAGAATGCCATCCTAAGATATGGTCGGTTAATAAAATGTCAAACACTCTACATTTTTAATGATCTGACGATTTATAAGTGACAGAAAAAATACAGGGCTTGCAAGGTTACAAGAAAAACCGTTACCTGTAGTGAATTGATCGCAATAAATTTTTTGTTTGTTTTGAAGGGAAAAATTTACAGATTAGATAAAACATATAATCTCATCATTTTTGCAAGCCGAAACCTTGTAAATCGCAATTATTATATTTCTCTGATAACGAGAAACGGAGAGTGTTATTGATTACATGTTTTTTAGTTGAAGTGAAAAAGCATGCACAATTATATTTAAAAATAAATATTATAAGAATAAGAAATAAGAATAAATATAATTGTGTGGGTTATTGGAGATGGTGTTGAAAATTAATTTATCATCTCTTTATGTTGGAGGTTTTGCCCTTGACTTAGGGCTTTATAAGCAAATTTAAAAGAGGTCATTATAAGCTCAGCGTGCGCTTCAAAGACAAAATGTCAAAGTGTCGGGATATCAAATCGTTTTGATTAGAGAAAAAAGAAATAAAATAAAAATAACCAAGAAGGCTAACAGATATCAACCAATCTTTAACGAAATAGTGAAATAAATAATTATTGGTTTTTTACGTGTATGGTTGCGTACACGTGACAACCGGATCATTGTCATCAGAATCAGATACTAAATCATCGTTACTAATGCCCGTATTCATAGTCGTATCTTGGTTGAGACGGACTCAAGCACGGTCTCCGGGAATCTTCGGAAAAGCGTTGGTATGCGTTTGGAAATCGATTTATCGCTGATTCCGTCGCTTCGGCAATGCTAGTGTATTCAAATCTTGAGGCTGAGATCGGTCTCGAGCAAGCTGCATTTCATAGACAAATCTTGAGATGTAAATATCAAATTACGGTGTTAATAAGGGCGAGTTTTGGGTGATTTTGGATTTATGAGCAAGCGCAGTGGGTCCGTCTCAAGTCGGACTCAAGCAAGGGGCCGACTTGTCTTGGGACGCCATTTGTAATCGTTATATGTCATTGTTTGACGTTTGAAAATACTGAAATAGGGTTATGTGTCATATGTAATAACAATGAATATTGACGAGTTTGTGGAGATGTTCGACTTATTAGACAATGAACATAACATGAGAGTGCCAAAACGCTATGTGCGGGATGCTGCAAATCCATTGGAATTTATTTCCAATTTTGAATTTAAGCGACGCTACAGATTTACCAAAGACAGTGTAGTGAATGTGTTATTG
Source organism: Lagria hirta (assembly GCA_947359425.1). Classification (NCBI taxonomy): domain Eukaryota; kingdom Metazoa; phylum Arthropoda; class Insecta; order Coleoptera; family Tenebrionidae; genus Lagria; species Lagria hirta. The sequence continues at coordinate 29,538,036 of OX375794.1, forward strand.
CCCTCTTATTACCATCTCACCATACAGTTAATACATTCGATAAACAGACATTAATATCTACGCTGTTAGGCGCCAAATTACACCGCATTTCTTTGTTTCTTATACATAAACAATTAAAATACGTAACTTTGTGTAAACAACTATTTTATTGTGAATAAAGACATATGAATAAAGCAATGTCGTGCTAATAGAACTCTTCATGTAATATTTCGATCGCAACTGCTAACTTTCCACATTAAGCCCCATGTTCAAGTCCTTCCTTCATTTTGGAGCAGGTTGCGAAATCACAATTTCCCCTTATTACCATAAACAAAATAGCTCATAGGAATAGTTGAAATAAATAGCGAAAAAAGTGGACGCTGTAAAACAATAAATGTTGAAGTTGAAATCGCAATAAAAAAAATACCTATTAATTATTAGATATGTTTTTCTTTTTAATTGTTGTGGTAACCTCTCTAGAGGCGCTTTTTATGCAGTTGAGAGGGAGGGACCTCGCCGGTACGTCTTCATGCGTATCACAATCTCTGAAAATAAAGATAACGGTTAAAATGTTGAATGTTTTATTATTACTGTTGCACTCACATTGTCCCTCTCGAAGACTCGCAGTTGGTACTCCGCTAATCTCTCCTTTGCCTCCCGGGTCCGGCGCGCATTTCTTTGCTTTCCAATTAAAGCCCCATGCGAATTAAATTCGTTGGCAATGCGCTCCCACAACGCTTGCCGTTGTTGGACTGTTGCGGCGTCTGTCTTCTTACTCTCCACAAGTTTGTGGGTTTCACGAGGGACGCCAACAACAGTTTTTCATTTTCGGTGAATTTATCTCCTACAATGCCACTTTATATAGTTATGAACATAGATCATTAATTATATGCGTACTTACCACTTGCCATTGTGTAAACACTTTTGCAACACGCTGCTATTTGTTATTATTATACTGCAACTGCGACTGCGTCCTCTTTGGAATGTCAATTGGAAGCGTCGCACTGTCGTCTGTCAAACTGCCAACATGGTCGCAAACCTACCACACCAAAATCCCTACACGTATTCTGCGGCAACACGAACGCACACGAGCATTACCGGAGACTGTGCTTGGAAAAGCCGATGAGAGTTCAACGCTTTCATTCCCGAGCATTATAACGAAGTCCAATCTTGCGATGGAATCAGCTAAACACGCATGCAAACGGTTTTCCGAACATTGCCGAAGACTGTGCTTCAAGTCCGACTCAAAATATGTTCCAAGGTCGATCTCGAGCTACCACTATGAATACGAGCATAAGAAAGCCATAATCGGGAATAGGTATACACATAAAAACGTGAAGAGCGTTCTGGAATAGTATATTAAAAAACAAATTTCATAAGTCTTTGAGACTTATGAAATATGCTTTGAGCACGCTCAAGCTTATTTATTTTTTAAGAATAAATGCTTTAAGTTCTTATGATACGAGTTTTTCATACTATTTTTTGTAATTTGTTTTTTTTTATGCTGTTTAGCCAATTTTTTTAATTTTATAAAAAACTTTACATGTACGCTCCCCGTGATTCGTGAAATAGCGAAAATTGTTTTGGTTTTCATTATTGTTATTGTAAGATACATACCTACCTTTTTAGGTTAAGTGACAGATAAATTGTGACTTTTGTTTTGATGGCATTGCTTCTTAGCCCTGTGCACTTATAACATATTGTGCACTTGTGACATATTTACGCTATTATATGCCATATTTCACACAAATATACTTTTCGTTATTTGTTCACTTCAATTGGCTGTTCAAAAACTGCAATTTCAATTCACAATATTATTGACAGACAGGTCAAAAGTCAAGTTAAGTTTTGCCAACACAAATTTTTTTTAGAAAAACAAGTTTGGTACTCTAGTGGCTTATAGCCGCACCGAAACCTATGACGTAGCGTTCTCTAATGAGTCTATTAGAGTATCAAGATGGAGGTAAATTGTAAAAACATATAATTAAGTAACTCTGAATACGAAACTAAAAATGGCTTTTGTTCAAAGATGGTGGTCAAAAATAGAGGCTTTGTAGTGCCGGATTTACATTTTATAAAATCAATTTTCTTACCTTTTCTATTTAATTTCCACCAACAAAGCTGCAACTAGTTTCACTAGAAACGACTTTGCGCTCACATCAGAAAAAAGTGAAGTTATCTCAGTTTAAATTTCCAAATATTACTATAATAAAATTTTATAATCTTTGTTCAAAATTAGGGTAGGACAAAAATACTAAATTTTAGCAGCCAAAAATGCTTTTTTAGCTACAAAAGCATTTTTGGCTGCTAAAATTTAGTAGTTTTTTCCTACCCTAATTTTGAACCAAGATTATAAAATTTTGTAGCCAAAAATTTTGTATAATGCTTTTGTAGCTAAAAAAGCATTTTTGCTCTGGTTTTTTGCCGCCAAATTACATCAAACTAAGCAACAAGAAATGACATTCCAGCACTTGAACTCTGGTTTAATCTAAACGTAGCAAAAGTGGAACCTAAACCTTCAACATCTTATTTTTTGCCGCTAAATTACATCAAACTATGCTACAAGAAATGACGTTCAATCACTTGATCTGTGGTCTAGTCGAAACGTAGCAAAAGTGGCACGGGTTGAGTAAATACGTGCAATAAAATGCACCTTATATTTGGCTGCACTTCTAGTGTCACAAAAACGCCATTATCATTGACTTATAATTTATTACGAAACCTCTACGCGATTAGCTACGGCATTTTATCAGTTTGGACAGTGCATGCTGCTTTGTAATGTTATTCAAACTACCTACTTGGCTTATAAATAAGTAGAAGTGTTCTGCATTAGTTTGATTTGATGATTGTAATTTACATTTTGCGTGATAAAGGCAAGGGAAGTTTATACAAAGAAAGATTTGTGGACTCAAACATGTTTCGTGCTTATTACAATTTGTGAGTGAGACTGAGCAATTAGGATTTCATTCAGATGCAGTTGAAAATTGAAATTAATTAATCTTTCAGGGGATAAATGTGCTATAGCTCTAATCTACACTAATATTATAAAGAGGAAAGATTTGTATGTTTGTAATGAATAGGCTCAAAAAGTACTGGGCCGATTTAAAAAATTCTTTCACCAATAGAATGCTACATTCTTCCTATTTGACATAGGCTAAATTTCATTTTGAAAAAAATTAGGGATCCTTGGTAAAATTTGAACAATGTAACCGAAGGTGTAGAAAAATGAGTCTTAAAATGTCTTTCGTCGAATGCGCTGCTGAAACTATTAGCGATAAAACAAAATAATGTACAACAATATTGAAGAACATCATAAAGTCTACAAAAAACTCCACGGTAGCATATGTCCAACTATTGTAGTTATGTCACTACAACAACTTTTTTCATTTTAAACATTAATGAAAATGCTAACCAAATTCAAACCATGCTATTTATGTGTTTATATTCTTATCCAAATAAATTATTTTATGGTCAAGACCATTTAACTACCTATAAAATAGTTTTTAAATTATTTAAATTGGACTTTCCATTCAAAAGATATTACGAATTAAAAAATTCGTAATATGACGAGACCTGGAGTAGATATAGAATGGGGGTGCAGTTGCTCCCCCCACCACTTTTTGTGGTTTTACTTCCTATCTCACGTCATATGACCTTGGACTTTTGCGCCACTTTGTCGGTAAGGTAGGGAGCTATCGGTTCTGATCCATGCTAAGTTTAGTTTCCAGATGGCGCCACTTTGTCGGTAAGGTAGGGAGCTATCGGTTCTGATCCATGCTAAGTTTAGTTTTGGCGCCACTTATCGGTGTCGGTAAGGTAGGGAGCGCCACTATCGGTTATCTATAACACCAAAACTATGGAGCTGCTTAGTTGTGACGTCACTAGCTGTAATAATTGTCAATAAAAAAAATCAGAAAACAGTTTATTATGCTAGTCTAGACAAACTAGTTCTAGCGTCTATAAACTAAATATATGCAAAATTAACAAAAAAATATATGGCTGCTTAGTTGTGACGTCATTAGCTGTAATAATTTACTTTAAGAAAAATCACAAAATGGTTTATAGACATATTTAATAAGATAATCTAGACAAACTAGCACCTATAATCTTCTAAAAAACTGTCAACATATTTAAGTTTAAAAACCAAAAGTATAGAGCTGCTTAGTTGTGACGTCACCAGCTGTGAAAATTCTTGATCCATGCTAAGTTTAGTTTCCAGATGGCGCCACTTTGTCGGTAAGGTAGGGAGCTATCGGTTCTGATCCATGCTAAGTTTAGTTTTGGCGCCACTATCGCTTAATATTTTAGTATAGAATTAGATTTAATTAGGAATGGAGCAGTATCAATGTTTTTCTTATGAATTTTTTTTTTTCACATTGTTTTATCTCTACTTGCTTCCTGAAACTACATCCTTTTTCCTAAAGATAAAAAATGATCTAACCAAGTCTTGTTACGTCACAAGTCGCGAATCTGTAATTAGCAGGCCCCCAGGCCCCCCATCAACAGGTATTAGCGGACAGCCCCCACCAGCAGGCCCCCAGCATCCCTCCCCACCAGCTTGCAGCAGGTCCAGCAGCATCCCTCGGATCTGTAGGGTCCCTAGGTTAGCAGAGCCAGCAGCAACTTGCTTATGGAAATTAATATTTTAGTATAGAATTAGATTTAATTAGGAATGGAGCAGTATCAATGTTTTTCTTATGAATTTTTTATCCTAAATTCGAAGGAATGTATATGTGAAAAGTGTTTGAAAAAAAATTATTGCAAAGTGCAGTATACTAAGAAAAAAGGTCATATAATTTTTAGAAAAATAAATAAGAAATGTATTCGCCATTCAAAATACTTTATCAGTTGTGGTCAATGTGGTGATGGATGTTTCAAAGAAAATGACATTTCCAATTGTTATCTGTGTAAATTATATTTATCCTTGAATGAAACCAGACATTTTCATAGAAAAATATTATTTATCATCTAGAAGTGGGGGGAGGTTGTGAAAATGAATGGGTAAATATATAATCAGCTATCAATTTTTTAGATTTATGTTTTGGTTTTCAGGAGATATTTTCAACAACAAAAGAAACTCAAACGAAAAAAACTACTTATTATTAGAAAATTAATTATTGAAAAAAGATTGAAAATGTTGAGTGAAAATATAAGAGAATTGAAAAATCAAATCCAGATCTATAATCTAAGTAAAAAATTCAATAATCTATATTTATAAAAAATTTTTTACACAATAATAAAATTTAAATTGTTTGATAAAAATATTTTTTTACCTATAACTGACATAATAAAAACAGTGATAAGAAAAAAAGGAAGCCAGACTTTTTAAATAGTTTATAAAGATATTGAAATATATTCTTCTTTTGAATTTATACATTTCAAAAGAGAAAATAATATATAATTCTCTATACTTTTTAAATAGTTTATAAAGATATTATAATATATTTTTCTTTTGAATTTATACATTTAGAAAGAGAAAATAATATATAATTCTCTATACTTTTTAAATATTTTATAAAGATATTATAATATATTCTTCTTTTCAATTTATACATTTCAAAAGAGAAAATAATATATAATTCTTTATAATTGTTAAATAGTTTATAAAGATATTGTAATATATTCTTTTTTTAAATTTATACATTTCAAAAGAGAAAATATATTATAATTCGCTCTACTTTTAAATACTTTATAAAGATATGGAAATATATTCTTCTTTTGAATATATACATTTCAAAAGAGAAAAGATTCTCTATGCTTGCAGCAGGTCCAGCAGCATCCCTCGGATCTGTAGGGTCCCTAGGTTAGCAGAGCCAGCAGCAGCTTGCTTATGGAAATTAATATTTTAGTATAGAATTAGATTTAATTAGGAATGGAGCAGTATCAATGTTTTTCTTATGAATTTTTTATCCTAAATTCGAAGGAAATTTAATAAATTTAATTGATTTGTAAGATTTAATAGATTTAATAGATTTAACAGATTTAATAGATTTAATAAATTTAATAAATTTAATAGATTTAATAGATTTAATAGATTTAATAAATTTAATAGATTTAATAGATTTAATAGATTTAATAAATTTAATTGATTTGTAAGATTTAATAGATTCATTTAATGGTTTTAACAAACTTAATAGATTTTAAAGATTTTATAAATTTGGTAGATCTAATTGATTTTATAGTTCTTATAGATTTAATAAGTTTAAGAAAAATAATAGATTTAATGGTTTTAATATATTTAATAGATTTAATAAATTTAATAGATTTAATAGATTTAATAGATTTAATAGATTTAATAGATTTAATAGATTTAATAGATTTAATAGATTTAATAAATTTAATTGATTTGTAAGATTTAATAGATTCATTTAATGGTTTTAACAAACTTAATAGATTTTAAAAATTTTATAAATTTGGTAGATCTAATTGATTTTATAGTTCTTATAGATTTAATAAGTTTAAGAAAAATAATAGATTTAATGGTTTTAATAGATTTAATAGATTTAATAGATTTAATAGATTTAATAGATTTAATAGATTTAACAGATTTAATAGATTTAATAAATTTAATAGATTTAATAGATTTAATAGATTTAATAGATTTAATAGATTTAATAGATTTAATAGATTTAATAGATTTAATAAATTTAATTGATTTGTAAGATTTAATAGATTCATTTAATGGTTTTAACAAACTTAATAGATTTTAAAAATTTCATAAATTTGGTAGATCTAATTGATTTTATAGTTCTTATAGATTTAATAAGTTTAAGAAAAATAATAGATTTAATGGTTTTAATAGATTTAATAGATTTAACAGATTTAATAGATTTAATAAATTTAATAGATTTAATAGATTTAATAGATTTAATAGATTTAATAGATTTAATAGATTTATTAGATTTAATAGATTTAATAGATTTAATAGATTTAATAAATTTAATAGATTTAATAGATTTAATAAATTTAATTGATTTGTAAGATTTAATAGATTTACCAGATTTAACAGATTTAATAGATTTAATAAATTTAATAGATTTAATAAATTTAATAGATTTAATAGATTTAATAGATTTAATAGATTTAATAGATTTAATAGATTTAATAGATTTAATAGATTTAATAGATTTAATAGATTTAATAGATTTAATAGATTTAATAAATTTAATTGATTTGTAAGATTTAATAGATTCATTTAATGGTTTTAACAAACTTAATAGATTTTAAAATTTTTATAAATTTGGTAGATCTAATTGATTTTATAGTTCTTATAGATTTAATAAGCTTAAGAAAAATAATAGATTTAATGGTTTTAATAGATTTAATAGATTTAATAGATTTAATAGATTTAATAGATTTAATAGATTTAACAGATTTAATAGATTTAATAAATTTAATAGATTTAATAGATTTAATAGATTTAATAGATTTAATAGATTTAATAGATTTAATAGATTTAATAGATTTAATAGATTTAATAGATTTAATAGATTTAATAGATTTAATAGATTTAATAGATTTAATAGATTTAATAGATTTAATAATTTTAATTGATTTGTAAGATTTAATAGATTCATTTAATGGTTTTAACAAACTTAATAGATTTTAAAAATTTTATAAATTTGGTAGATCTAATTGATTTTATAGTTCTTATAGATTTAATAAGTTTAAGAAAAATAATAGATTTAATGGTTTTAATAGATTTAATAGATTTAATAGATTTAACAGATTTAATAGATTTAATAAATTTAATAGATTTAATAGATTTAATAGATTTAATAGATTTAATAGATTTAATAGATTTAATAGATTTAATAGATTTAATAGATTTAATAGATTTAATAGATTTAATAGATTTAATAGATTTAATAGATTTAATAGATTTAATAGATTTAATAGATTTAATAGATTTAATAGATTTAATAGATTTTAAAAATTTTATAAATTTGGTAGATCTAATTGATTTTATAGTTCTTATAGATTTAATAAGTTTAAGAAAAATAATAGATTTAATGGTTTTAATAGATTTAATAGATTTAACAGATTTAATAGATTTAATAAATTTAATAGATTTAATAGATTTAATAGATTTAATAGATTTAATAGATTTAATAGATTTAATAGATTTAATAGATTTAATAGATTTAATAGATTTAATAGATTTAGTAGATTTAATAGATTTAATAGATTCAATAGATTTAATAAATTTAATTGATTTGTAAGATTTAATAGATTCATTTAATGGTTTTAACAAACTCAATAGATTTTAAAAATTTTATAAATTTGGTAGATCTAATTGATTTTATAGCTCTTATAGATTTAATAAGTTTAAGAAAAATAATAGATTTAATGGTTTTAATAGATTTAATAGATTTAATAGATTTAATAGATTTAACAGATTTAATAGATTTAATAAATTTAATAGATTTAATAGATTTAATAGATTTAATAGATTTAATAGATTTAATAGATTTAATAGATTTGATAGATTTAATAGATTTAATAAATTTAATTGATTTGTAAGATTTAATAGATTCATTTAATGGTTTTAACCAACTTAATAGATTTTAAAGATTTTATAAATTTGGTAGATCTAATTGATTTTATAGTTCTTATAGATTTAATAAGTTTAAGAAAAATAATAGATTTAATGGTTTTAATAGATTTAATAGATTTAATAGATTTAACAGATTTAATAGATTTAATAAATTTAATAGATTTAATAGATTTAATAGATTTAATAGATTTAATAGATTTAATAGATTTAATAGATTTAATAGATTTAATAGATTTAATAGATTTAATAGATTTAATAGATTTAATAGATTTAATAGATTTAATAGATTTAATAAATTTATTAGATTTAATAGATTTAATAGAGTTAATAGATTTAATAGATTTAATAGATTTAATAGATTTAATAGATTTAATAGATTTAATAGATTTAATAGATTTAATAGATTTAATAGATTTAATAGATTTAATAGATTTAATAGATTTAATAGATTTAATAGATTTAATAAATTTAATAGATTTAACAAATTTAATAGACTTTACATATTTTATAGATTTAATAAATTCGGTAGATCTAATTGATTTTAAAGCTCTTATAGATTTGATAAATTTAAAAAAATTAATAGATTTAATGGTTTTAATCGATTTAATAAATTAATAAATTGAATAGATTTAATAGATTCCGTAGATTTAATATATTGTATAAGCTTAATAAATTTAGCCAATTTTATAAATTTAATACATGAGATTTAATAGATTAAATATAATACTTAATAAATTTAATCTGTATTCTTTTTGTTCTTAAATCATTTTTCTTCAATTGTTTTTACATCTAGTATTCAATTGTTTTTTCATTAATTTTTTTTGTCTGAACATTTTTATTTTTTTTAACTATTCTCTTTAGATTTAGTTCTGTTTTTTCTTTTTTGATCCGTTTTTTCATTTGTTTTTTTTATTTTTTTGTTAAAAACTATCATTTTTTAATTATAAAACTAAATAATAATAGCTTTGTTGATATAGCGTGTGCCAAATTTGCAAATGGTGACAGAATGTGTGAACCAGCTGTCAGTGGTGGCAGCTTTTGTAGAAATGTATGATATGGGTGGAGGTGATGTTGTCCAACATGTATTAACTTGTTTAGTGTTGAAGTATATGTTTAGAATGTGAGATGTGTATAATAAGCGGTAAGCGAATATTTATTAATAAAACATATCTAATTTAAAGTTTACAGATATTGGAGGTGTCAACAATCTGTGTTAGAAAAAATTAATAGATTATTGAAAAATATAACAGAGTTAAAAGATGTGTTAACCATATATGCGATGACTGAAAAATTTAATTCAGTTCTCACTATATAATAATTTAAAAAGTGATAGTTAATGGTATTGTATGTATATACATATAATTCAAAAAATAATATTTTCGAGCATGAAAAGATATCAGTGCTACTCTTATCAATATTTCCTCTTATTATCATCCGAAAGATGTAATGAAAACGTATGTGAAAAGTGTTTATTAGAAGAATACAATAATGGTATGGTAATGATGTTTTCAAAGAAAAAACAACATATGATTGTAAGGAAACAGTCAATAGAAATAATGAAAAAACGATGTTCAAAAATTTTTATTAATTGTGATCGCTGTGGTGACGAGTGTTTTAAAATAAATGACCTTGATAGCTGTTATCTCTGTAAATTATATTACTCTTTAAATGGAAATCAAGAATTTAAAAAAAAAATATTATTTAAAATTTAATGTATATGTGTGAGAGAGAGAGAGAGATACAATAAAAAATTTGTTTGTCTTATTTGATATCTCGATAATTTCATGTTATTGAATAAATTATGGTTTTTTACCTATTATATTATACAAACAATATTTATTGTAAATTTATTGAATAAAGTATACATTCATAGTTTATATGTTTATCTATACACATCAAGGTAAAGGTGTTCTATTTCCAGGTGGCGCCACTATCGCGGGTGTGGCGGTTGGAGCCAGGGTAGGCAACCCCCAAAACACATTTTCAGAGAAAAATATTTAATTTAGCAGGTTGAGCGGATCTGTTTTTTTCATAGAAAAATACTATTTAATATCTAAAAAAAAAAATTTTAGCAAGTCGCGAATCTGTAATTAGCAGGCCCCCAGCATTAGGTCCCCCACCAGCAGGTATTAGCGGACAGCCCCCACCAGCAGGTCCCCAGCATCCCTCCCCACCAGCTTGCAGATAACAGTTTCTGTTTCATTTAAATTACAAAAACCACAATTTTCTACATGACGTAACAATACTTGGTTAGATCATTTTGGCTAAATTTATTAAGCTTATACAATATATTAAATCTACGGAATCTATTAAATCTATTCAATTTATTAATTTATTAAATCGATTAAAACCATTAAATCTATTAATTTTTTTAAATTTATCAAATCTATAAGAGCTTTAAAATCAATTAGATCTACCGAATTTATTAAATCTATAAAATATGTAAAGTCTATTAAATTTATTAAATCTATTAAATCTATTAAATCTATTAAATCTATTAAATCTATTAAATCTATTAAATCTATTAAATCTATTAAATCTATTAAATCTATTAAATCTAATAAATTTATTAAATCTATTAAATCTATTAAATCTATTAAATCTATTAAATCTATTAAATCTATTAAATCTATTAAATCTATTAAATCTATTAAATCTATTAAATCTATTAAATTTATTAAATTTATTAAATCTATTAAATCTGTTAAATCTATTAAATCTATTAAAACCATTAAATCTATTATTTTTCTTAAACTTATTAAATCTATAAGAACTATAAAATCAATTAGATCTACCAAATTTATAAAATCTTTAAAATCTATTAAGTTGGTTGAAACCATTAAATGAATCTATTAAATCTTACAAATCAATTAAATTTATTAAATCTATTAAATCTATTAAATCTATTAAATCTATTAAATCTATTAAATCTATTAAATCTATTAAATCTATTAAATCTATTAAATCTATTAAATCTATTAAATCTATTAAATCTATTAAATCTATTAAATCTATTAAATCTATTAAATCTATTAAATTTATTAAATCTATTAAATATATTAAAACCATTAAATCTATTATTTTTCTTAAACTTATTAAATCTATAAGAACTATAAAATCAATTAGATCTACCAAATTTATAAAATCTTTAACATCTATTAAGTTTGTTAAAACCATTAAATGAATCTATTAAATCTTACAAATCAATTAAATTTATTAAATCTATTAAATCTATTAAATTTATTAAATCTATTAAATCTATTAAATCTATTAAATTTATTAAATCTATTAAATTTATTAAATCTATTAAATCTGTTAAATCTATTAAATCTATTAAATCTTACAAATCAATTAAATTTATTAAATTTCCTTCGAATTTAGGATAAAAAATTCATAAGAAAAACATTGATACTGCTCCATTCCTAATTAAATCTAATTCTATACTAAAATATTAATTTCCATAAGCAAGCTGCTGCTGGCTCTGCTAACCTAGGGACCCTACAGATCCGAGGGATGCTGCTGGACCTGCTGCAAGCATAGAGAATCTTTTCTCTTTTGAAATGTATATATTCAAAAGAAGAATATATTTCAATATCTTTATAAAGTATTTAAAAGTAGAGCGAATTATAATATATTTTCTCTTTTGAAATGTATAAATTTAAAAAAAGAATATTTTACAATATCTTTATAAACTATTTAAAAAGTATAAAGAATTATATATTATTTTCTCTTTTGAAATGTATAAATTGAAAAGAAGAATATATTATAATATCTTTATAAAATATTTAAAAAGTATAGAAAATTATATATTATTTTCTCTTTCTAAATGTATAAATTCAAAAGAAAAATATATTATAATATCTTTATAAACTATTTAAAAAGTATAGAGAATTATTTATTATTTTCTCTTTTGAAATGTATAAATTCAAAAGAAGAATATATTTCAATATCTTTATAAACTATTTAAAAAGTCTGGCTTCCTTTTTTTCTTATCACTGTTTTTATTATGTCAGTTATAGGTAAAAAAATATTTTTATCAAACAATTTAAATTTTATTATTGTGTAAAAAATTTTTTATAAAAATAGATTATTGAATTTTTTACTTAGATTATAGATCTGGATTTGATTTTTCAATTCTCTTATATTTTCACTCAACATTTTCAATCTTTTTTCAATAATTAATTTTCTAATAATAAGTAGTTTTTTTCGTTTGAGTTTCTTTTGTTGTTGAAAATATCTCCTGAAAACCAAAACATAAATCTAAAAAATTGATAGCTGATTATATATTTACCCATTCATTTTCACAACCTCCCCCCCACTTCTAGATGATAAATAATATTTTTCTATGAAAATGTCTGGTTTCATTCAAGGATAAATATAATTTACACAGATAACAATTGGAAATGTCATTTTCTTTGAAACATCCATCACCACATTGACCACAACTGATAAAGTATTTTGAATGGCGAATACATTTCTTATTTATTTTTCTAAAAATTATATGACCTTTTTTCTTAGTATACTGCACTTTGCAATAATTTTTTTTCAAACACTTTTCACATATACATTCCTTCGAATTTAGGATAAAAAATTCATAAGAAAAACATTGATACTGCTCCATTCCTAATTAAATCTAATTCTATACTAAAATATTAATTTCCATAAGCAAGTTGCTGCTGGCTCTGCTAACCTAGGGACCCTACAGATCCGAGGGATGCTGCTGGACCTGCTGCAAGCTGGTGGGGAGGGATGCTGGGGGCCTGCTGGTGGGGGCTGTCCGCTAATACCTGCTGGTGGGGGGCCTGGGGGCCTGCTAATTACAGATTCGCGACTTGTGACGTAACAAGACTTGGTTAGATCATTTTTTATCTTTAGGAAAAAGGATGTAGTTTCAGGAAGCAAGTAGAGATAAAACAATGTGAAAAAAAAAAATTCATAAGAAAAACATTGATACTGCTCCATTCCTAATTAAATCTAATTCTATACTAAAATATTAAGCGATAGTGGCGCCAAAACTAAACTTAGCATGGATCAGAACCGATAGCTCCCTACCTTACCGACAAAGTGGCGCCATCTGGAAACTAAACTTAGCATGGATCAAGAATTTTCACAGCTGGTGACGTCACAACTAAGCAGCTCTATACTTTTGGTTTTTAAACTTAAATATGTTGACAGTTTTTTAGAAGATTATAGGTGCTAGTTTGTCTAGATTAGCTTATTAAATATGTCTATAAACCATTTTGTGATTTTTCTTAAAGTAAATTATTACAGCTAATGACGTCACAACTAAGCAGCCATATATTTTTTTGTTAATTTTGCATATATTTAGTTTATAGACGCTAGAACTAGTTTGTCTAGACTAGCATAATAAACTGTTTTCTGATTTTTTTTATTGACATTTATTACAGCTAGTGACGTCACAACTAAGCAGCTCCATAGTTTTGGTGTTATAGATAACCGATAGTGGCGCTCCCTACCTTACCGACACCGATAAGTGGCGCCAAAACTAAACTTAGCATGGATCAGAACCGATAGCTTCCTACCTTACCGACAAAGTGGCGCTATCTGGAAACTAAACTTAGCATGGATCAGAACCGATAGCTCCCTACCTTACCGACAAAGTGGCGCGAAAGTCCAAGGTCATATGACGTGAGATAGGAAGTAAAACCACAAAAAGTGGTGGGAGGAGCAACTGCACCCCCATTCTATATCTACTACCAGGGAAATAAGTATTCATTTTTATATGGAGGATATTATAGATTCCAGTTCAAATTGAATAGGATAGGTCAGCTATACAAAATAAAGTAGTGCATCAAATTTACGCTACGGCGGTACGAAGTTCGCCGGGTCAGCTATACAAGATAAAGTAGTGCATCAAATTTACGCTAAGGCGGTACGAAGTTCGCCGGGTCAGCTAGTGAGTTTATAATTGTTTTGAATTTATTTTATAGAACATTTTAAACATCTAAGATAGGCGTCTCACGCAAAAGAGGCCTATATGGAAACATGGTTATTCAACCTACGACATTCTTATATTACCTAAAAAACTTTGTCAACATCTGACATCGGAAATTTTTTGAGATGAGAATGTTTTGACAGGTGTTTTTCTATTAAAAATAGAAAAAACTAAAACAAATAATTTCTTAAAAATCATCTATTTTTATTAAGATACAAACATGTTTATCTTGTAGTGTAAAAAATAGAATTTTTTAAATTTCAGTAGGTATATTTTCTATGGTTATGTTAAACGGCCCGACAAAACTGATGCTGTATAACACCAGAATAATGTAATCAGCAACTTTAAAAACGTTTTTGCGCATTTCTAAAAATGCAGAACTCGACAAACATACACATAAGACAAAAATATACGTCAGAAATAGGCAGTAAACGACAAAAGTATATTCTCAGTTAGAATTGCATTTTTGGCACGATAAGTGTGATAAACCATGACTAAAATAATTGAGTCTCTCTACAATTCTAACAATTAAAAGACATTAAATAAATAAAATTTTAAATAAAAGACATTAACGACAGAAAAAAATGGTATTATATCGCGACACATTTGGCTAACATTATGGGTATGTAGTAGATCTTGGGTACTTATGTAGTGAACTAGACAAACAGCAACATAAATCAAGGAGGCATAGGTAATTTATGTATAAAAATTTTTATATTTGCAACAAGTTCCTATGTAGAGTGGGCTTTTCTAATTGGCTACTCGCCTGATTGAAACACGAGCGTAGCTAGGGTTTAATGAACACGAGGCCACATGTAAAGTTTTCACATGATCCAAATGGAAGTTATACTCAATTGTTACTCTGAACATATATTTTACTGTTTAGATTGTTCGTCTTGCTGTATTTCAAATGGTTTTGTATAAAATAAGTATTTTGTCGTGAAGCATATAATTATGTGATTGAAAATCTAATCCAACTGGTCGTAATATTTAATTGTTTTGAGAACAATTTTTTTCTTTGGTTTCTTTTACGGGAGAAACACATTATAGTCGATTCTTTATTTTATATTGACTCTTGCTGCTGTCGTGAAAGTAAGCAACTCTGTCGTAAAAAAATACATATTTGGCGTGCCATAATATATCCCCTATTTTCTTTTATAACAAACAAACTGAAGCAGTCAATTCACCTTCCATAAAATAAACCTTCAAGAGCCAGTTTAGCAACAGCTGCTGTATGTTTGGATCGTGACAGGATGTTATAGACTAGAGGAAGTTTTTATATGAGAGAACGAACAGTCAGTTCCAGAGCGGCAAATTTTCTACTAAAAAATATTTTTTTTTGGGATTGTTTATTTGTTTGAAGTTTTTTGTCGGTGGTGGTCTAACATTAGAAATTCTTTTGGATGCTGTAAATAATGTTTAAATTTGAATCTGTGTGGTCTTATTTCTTGTTCTATAGAATAAGTGCTTTTAAGACCGCAAGTACGTAATACTTATTCAATTGCTCTGTGATTTAACATTTTGTTTATAATCGGCATCTACTAAAGCAGTTTTTGAGGTTATTTTTTTATTATTTACCAATACAATATATCCTTCAAAAGAAAATTTTAAATTTCTCACTTTTTTGGTCAAATATTTAATTTAATCTATTTAGTTTTTAATGCTGTAAGTGCACGTACATTCTATTTGCTCTTTTGGCTAAGATATAAAGTTGGCCGTTTTCATGATTTTCTTTCTCTGCGTGGAAATGTGAATTTTGAAACTGTGCACATTGTACTTTGTGAAAATTATGAAGGTTACACTATAAGGATTTTGTAATTTGATGAATGGTGATAAGTAATGTTCTAACATGCGATGCAGCAACGTTGCTCAATATTCCGACTAAGGCTTACACGCCACTCATCTGCACAAAATATTCTATGCAGGTCAAAAAAATTCTTTTGAATGGTAAAGGCTATGAAAGATATGAAAGGCTATTAAATCTAGACTCGGTACGTAAAAACACCAAATATTGAAATAATAAAAAAATCATGGTGTATGAAGTAAAAATATCTCATCTGTTATTAATCGCTTCCATTATCAAACTAGTTTATTAATCGTTATTCAATCAACAAGTGTGTTGTTATTGGAGGCAATTAATACGTGAGGTCGTTCAAAATTTGTGACTTTTCAACCAACAATTTTTTTTTTCTTATCTTCTCCAATTTAAACATCAATTTGCCTTTGTGAAAGTGCTGTGGTGCAATTTATAAATGAATTGTGTTATTTTATAAAAATAATAATATAATAAGATCTATTTGTTGATCAAAATCCTACGTTAAAGTCGGTCTGAATAATCTGTAACAAGAAAAGAAGTATCATTAGGTTTGTTCCAACTACATTTACAGCTCCAAATTGTAATGAATTACGAGAATAATAATTATTTGTTGTACAAGTGTTGAAAATTTTAACAGGATCATGAAAAAAGCTTTTCACACGAGTACAACACAATGTTTTTCCTACGACCATTCAATAAACTACAACATTTAGAAAAGAAAGGATTTATTACATATTAAAATTGATGTATCAAAATAAATCATTATTTGCTTAAGCGAAACATGGCTGACTAACTCTATAAGCAATTCTGAATTCATTTTGGTTGATCGAAATCTAACAGCCACTAATACAACAATAGGAGGGGGTGTCTTGCTGGCCATAAAAAACCATATAACCTCTGAGAAACTTGACCTGCAAAATTTTCATGACAGTATTGGTTATATTAACATAGTTGGATGTAAGCTAACGTTTACTTCTCGTATTCTATATAATTATCTTTGTTGTATATTTTCCATCCACACCTTCTCTAGAAGAGCTAAATATTGTATGTAATCTTTTTGAAGATAAGTATTTTGATCTAAAAAACATCATTTTGCTAGGTGATTTTAATATTTCTAATTTTATGGAAACTGTGTCAAATAAAGTTTCACTTCGTTTACAGGCTCTTGTAAAATTTCTCAACCTGAGCCAGTACAATAAAATTTTAAATTCAAATAATAAGCTCCTGGATTTAGTATTTTCAAACTTTCCATGTGACATTGGGTGACGCGACCGCTCATCCGCAGACAATTGATCCGCGACATCTGATCCGCGGACAATTCATCCGAACGATAATTCATCCCCACGACATTTGATACTTAGTTAACAATTTTGAAATTGATGCATGGAGTATTATTAGATTGGAGTATAGAAACTAATTTATATTTTGCATTATATTGTCATCATTCTGTACGCATTTACTCATTTATTTAATTATCATGCTAATTCGTGTCAACTATATAAGTTTCTCACATGTATTGGAGTATAGAAACTATTTTATTTTATTCTTTCGTTCAATTCTCATTCAATCTATATTCATTCTGTTAATCCTCTTGTAAATTTATATGTTTAGCCTTATCAGGTCAGGTCAGGTCTTATAATTGTTCTTTTAGTTAACATTATAAGTTTCGTGGACGAATTGTCGTGGGGATGAATTATCGTGAGGATGAATTTTCCGCGGATCAAATGTCGCGGATCAATCGTCGCGGATCAAATGTCTGCGGATGAAATGTTACGTAGCCGTGACATTGATCATGATAATAACTCCTTGGTGATTGAAGATAAATATCATCCTGCTCTTTCAATAAACTTTGCGATACCGAATGATTATCAAACTAATTTTCCACGACCTGATCAGACAGCGCAGGTGTTCAACTTTCGTAAAGCCAATTTTGTGCCATTGTACACTGATCTTCTAGGTATAGACTGGTCTATACTATCAACTTTTTCATGTGTTAATGCTATAGTGGCTTGTTTTTACAATATCTTATTCAATGTATTTAAAAAACACGTCCCTCTTTTTCAACAGAAACGTCGATACTATCCTTCCTGGTTCAATTCGGACACTATACATAGCATTAAATAAAAACATAAATAGCTTAATAAGTATAAGAAGACAGGTATTAACTTCTACATTTTAAAATTTCGTGAATTACGTTCAGTTGTCAAAAAGCAAATCTCTGCAGCTCATTTAGCATATTTAAATAAGATTCAGATCAACTTTCGTCATGAGCCTAAAAAGTTCTGGAGTTATATAATTACCAAGAGATCTAAAACCAGAATACCTGGTAAAATGCTTCTGAATAATGAAACATTTGATAACCCTTTACAGATAGTAAACGCGTTTGGTGATTTTTTTATGTCGACGTATATTACACCAGATTATTCAGTTGACAACATTCCATTTCAAGAAAATGGCGTCCCACCTTTAACTTCAACTATAAACATACCTAATATTGTAGAAACCGACATTATTCAAGCCATCAAACGTTTAAAGCCTGGTATGGCTTCTGGTTTAGACTCCATACCAAGTTTTCTGGTTAAGGACTGCAAATTTGTGTTTGTCCAGCCGCTCTTAACCATTTATAATAAATCACTTAGAGTGGCACGTTTCCCGATAAATGGAAGGTATCTAAAGTTTGTCCTGTCTTAAAATCTGGAGATGCCCCTAAGATTACAGGCCTATCTCGCTTGCATCTAATTTTACAAAAATTTACGAAATCATTATTCATTCATATATATACCCTTCCGTTAGGAATTACATTTCCTCAGATCAACATGGTTTTGTAGATCGCAGGTCAACTGTAACAAACTTAATGGTGTTCTCACAATTTGTGACTCAAAAAATGGAAGAGCAGTCTCAGGTCGACACCATATATACAGACCTAACAAAAGCTTTCGATCAGATTGACCACAATATTCTATAGAAAAAACTATTTCACATTGGTTTTAGTAGGAAACTACTAAATCTTTTTCAATCTTATTTTACATCTAGATCACAATTTGTGTGCTACAATGGTTTCTCATCCTTGCCATATGATGCTAGCTCAGGAGTTCCTCAGGGATCCGTATTAGGTCTTTTAATATTTCTTTTGTATATCAATGACCTACCTTCTACTTTGAGTTGCAATATCTTGCTATACGCTGATGATGCAAAAATTTTTGACTCTATAAATTCTATTGATGATGCCTTGGTTCTTCAACAAAACTTATCTAAGTTACATATATGGTGTGTAAACAACAGACTAAAGTTGAGCATTTCCAAATGTACAGTAGTCTTGTACACCCGTAAGAAGAACACTATAACTTGGGATTATTTGATTGATCAAACCTGTCTTCCTCGTTATGACTCTGTAAAAGATTTAGGTATTACATTTGATAGCAGTTTTCGTTTTAATCTTCAGTGTGAGAATGTAATTTCAGCATCCTATGCTATGGTTGGGTTTATTATGCGTAACAGTAAATCTTTTTATGATATTTATTGCTTGTTAGCTTTATACAGGTGCTAAGTACGCTGCAATATGGCTGTATTATATGGTATTCTATTTACCTATTAACACTTACAATGATATGATTGAAAGTGTTCAGCGAAGATTTTTTAAATATCTATATCTGAAATCTCATCATGTTTATCCTCCTCGAGGATATGATCACCGTCTATTGCTAGATGAATTTGGAGTCCCTCTACTCAGACTGAGAAGAAAACTAAATGTTTTGCTGACTTTTTATAAGGTAATCCACTTTCAAATAGATATTCTACAGCTACTCGAAAAATTCAGCTTCCTAGTTCCTCGTCTTGGTAGTAGATACCAGAACACCTTTTACTCCCTTTACCTAACACTCCCAGAACCAATTTCATTCTGCGATCTCCGGTGTGTCTTATGTCCCAAGCTTACAACTGCATCTGTCACGAGGTTAATATATTTTATTTAGATTATTATTTATTTAAGCAATTTGTAACTGAGCTACTGTCTGTCACTGATTCTGATTTTTGATATGTAATTTGATTTAATTTGTTACAGTAATTTTATTTACTTTGTTAGAATAAGTACTATTGTAAAATATTTCTTTTGTTTTGTCTTGTAATTGGTGCTTCTGCACTGTTATACTACTAAACTTTACTTTTACCGTATCTGGGGGCCGATTCTGTAACTTTTTCTCAACGAAATCTGTCGAAATACTCCATTTTGGTTAGAAATGCGACACGTTGCACTCTGGCGGGAATCGGCATTATAAACATATGACGTCATAACTTTTCACAAGTTAGAAAATCAAATTTGTTACCTACGGAACTCACGAAAAGTGAATTCAATGAGAATATTTTGACACCCGGAACGTCGATGCAAGATGCAAGGCATAGACAAGGATTTAATACTACAAGATGCGACACTAGAAAAAGAAGAGAATATTTGAGAAGCGAGATGTAAAAGATACCAATTTAAAAGCCCATTCGGCGGAACTCGGCTCGGCATTTTAAAGCGTCTTCGCAGTGTTGCCAAATTATAGCCACTGTGTTTGATTTTGACCTTGCTGCAATTTCGAAACTGTTATGCGCATAGGGATAGAAAAGCTATTATCCGTAGTTCTCCGGTTAGTCGAACATCTGGCAATAGTGTAATGGAAATCACAGTATGACAGATGAGTGATGATAGATTTAAAATTCAAATTCCAAACATAAAACATTGTGTTTTTGAATATTTGTTGTTTGTTTGAGCAAAGCTGCAAAAATGAGTGTTAGAAAACGTGGAAGTGGCATTGTTTGTAGTTTCAAAAACTGTAAAACTTCTTTTTATACAAAACAAAACAAAAATGTTCGGTTTTGTAGGATTCCGAGAGATCCAGAAATGTGAGTTTCATAAAGGCAAATAAGTGATAACAGTTAAATAGTGTTTTCGTCTAGGTGTAAAGCATGGTTAGAAGCGTCGGGGCGGCCAGACTTATTTAATGAGAGCTCATCAAGGGTTTATTACACATATAGGGTTTGCAGCAAACATTTTGGGGCAGAAATGTGGATGAACAGTGAAAAAAAGCGTCTATTGTCTTCAGCTGTACCAAAGCCATATTGTGAAAGACAACCGTTGATTGGCACAACAACCAGTAAGTACTATTAGTGTATAATTATGAAAGAAATCATTAATGTAAAAAATGTCTTGCAGCTTTTAATAACATCTATGAATTAACATCACGAAACACAAGTAAAAGAGAACATAATGAGTTCAGCGCTCAACCTCCTGCTAAAAGAATTCATATATTATCAGACATTACACTAGGTAATCAATTGGTACAAACTGCGGACTGTAAAGTAACATGTTTATGTTCTAGTACTGCCATTAAAGAAGGAGCTGGTTTGTCAGGACTTGCAAAATCAAATCAAGTTACAGCAGAGAGAGACACAAACGGTGCTCATAGCCCACGGAATAAAAAATACAAGAATAAGTTGCAAGCTCTGAAAAATGAAAACCGCCGACTTGAACAGCAAATCGTTGCATTAAAACAAGAAAACATAGGCAAATACAAAGGCATAAGAAAACATAGAAAACAACAACAAAAGAATTTACATTTTTATGTAATAAGTTTTTAACACCTGAAATAGCGCAATTTGTCGAGGTACAACTGAAGCAAATACAAACAAGTGACAAAGGGCACAGGTACTCGCATGAGTTAAAAAAATTTGCTTTGTCACTTTATTTTGTGGGACCTAAATGTTATCGCGAATTGCAGAAAACATTTTGGCTACCATCGTCAAGGGTTTTGCAACGATTTGTTGAAAAAATACAATTTAATGCCGGCTACAATTCGTGGAATTATATAGTTGCATTTTACAATGAAGAAAAAACTCAATCTCACATTGCACCCACAAATTTTGAAAAAATGCATGTGAAATATGGTTTTAAGTGCAACGGTTGCGGCAGGACTGGAAACCTATATATATTTGAAATGTTTACCTGAAGATGCTGTTGGCACAAAAGAATTTGTCGAAAGGTTTGACAAATTATTTGATATCTTCAATTTGTCAACATATATTCAGATCAGAAACAGTTTAAAAAACCCTTTTCGGGATTACAATTTCAAGTAGAATACTTGCAAGATTCTATTAACTTTTTAAATAAATTAACTGTTGTCAAGGCCGGAAAAAATGTCACCAAATATATGAAATTTATCACATGTTGGAAGATTTCTATCAGTGGTTTGTTGAGGCTGTTTGAAATGTTGAAAAATGAGGGATTTACGTTTCTAAACACAAGACCAAGGTGCTCTGGAAAACATTTTTGGTACTATAAGACGTACATGGCAATGCTGTTAACCCAACCCCAATCCAGTTTTACAGAGCATATAAAAAAGTGTTTTTCACGCATTTCTTTCACAGCAAGCATATGAACTGCTCTGATGATTTTGGTTCCCTTATTACTAATCTAGGAAGTTTTTCGTCATCTGAAGCGGCATCATATACAGTAGCTGCTGCTGAAAATATTTCTTTTGCTATTCCGGAATGTGACTACCACACTATTTCGTTACCGGAACAAAATGCTTTTCGGTATATATGTGGCTATTTAATTATTAAATGTTTGAAAATGCATACCTGTGACATCTGCACAAGCTTTGCAACACAGAGTTGTACATTAGCTCCAAATAATGTTTTTGTTCATTTTAAAAACTACAAACGAGACGAAAACTTATTTGGAGCTTTAAAGACACTTCCGGAACCTTTTTATTCTTATATTTATTACTTGGAGATGCTTTTTTTCAACATCTTTTAGATTTTGTGACATCACCAGGAGTGGGTCACCGATTATTTTCTTTATTGTTGCAAGTACAGCTTAGTCACCCATGCTCACGTTTTCCTTTTGAATATTTGGTGAAATTGTATATTAGATTTAAGTCATGAAATTTACTAATAGATTTAAAGACTTCAGCAAAGAGAAACCGGAAGCTTACTATATTAATGAATTTATAATTTTGTATGTATTCAATAAACAAGAAAAACATTTTATTTATATTTTTAACGCATACTAATTTTTTCAATGGTCAAAGTTCTAAAATATCCTGCATCATATAATTTCATCCTGACATTGTGTTTTGTTTGCAACCCTCTGTACATTGCTTTTGTACTGTGTGGTGTGTAAGTTACGAATCTGGACATACCAATTTAAAGGGACTTTCAAAGGTCATTCAAAACTGATCTTAGAGATCAAAGACACCGACGCACAGTGTCGCATCTTGTATTATTTAATCTTTGGCATAGATATAAAGATGCATGGTGTGTAGTAGACATCACGTGTCATTAGTAAGATTAGAAAAAGAGTGTGTTTTTGCCGCATTTTCAGATTAGTTGTAGAATAAATATATTAGATAACAAATGACCTTCTCAACTGTTCTATTAGTGCTCGAAGCGCATAAGAACATTTTTATATGAATTCCTAGTAGCAATTGAAAAGCTTGACTGCCAAGCACAGAGAAATAGGGCATGGTTGTATCGAAAAAGCGATGTGGGAGCGTATAGAAATAGATGTATAAGAGCTACTTTAATTACTAGAGTGTCCAAACGCAAAGGGGGGGGGGGAGGCAAGCAGTGCGCCACCAATACTTGAAACTATTTATAAAAGATTCCTGTCGAAATGAGTCGATAGAATAAAAAATATTTTACATGTACTATTATTTATATTTTCAAGCCAATCGTTCAAATAACACGTTGCTTTTCTTTTTCTTGTTGGTTAACTCTGCCTTTAAGGCACCCAGTTTGCCTATTTTTATTTGATGCTTCTTTTATTTCTGCAACGCTCTTCACTTTTTTGCACTTAAACGTTTCTTCTTTAGCTCTTAAAAAAAAAATACAAGCAAGTATCCGTTGCTCATAAAGTGGATGTCTTACCATATTTTCCACTTAATCCTAACGCAACGACACCACAACTCGTCAATCAATTTTTTTTTAAAAAGTTTAATGACAGGTCGCAGAGCGTGAAAAAAGATACCAACCTGCATTGAGTGCAGTTACCAACGTACATCCATACACAATGCGTTCCT
Organism: Lagria hirta; assembly: GCA_947359425.1. NCBI lineage: Eukaryota > Metazoa > Arthropoda > Insecta > Coleoptera > Tenebrionidae > Lagria > Lagria hirta. The sequence continues at coordinate 29,562,404 of OX375794.1, forward strand.
ATTTCCCCTAAATTTCGAATATTGTACGCTTCCTCCGACTTTTTGTGAGACGTCATTACTTTTCGTTGAGAATATATTCTAATTTGTTACAGAATCGACCCCCTTGATCATGTTATCATGTCACTTGTCAATGTGTTCTTTACACTCAAAACTGTCTCATTTCACACTAAAACGTTATTTATCATTCAACAACAATTTATGTTAATCGAGCTTGAAATAGCGGTCGTAGCAAAAGATAATTACGGTTCCACAAGGAGCGAACCGTTCTAGTTACCGTTTGGTTCACCGTTCCAATGCGGTTTCAGCCACTTTTCGAACCAATTCTAAACCGGTTCTGAACCGAAAATTGAGTTTCTCCTTTATGGATAGTAATATATTACTGTATAAAATATATTAGAGACCTGACCATCACGCCTCTCACAAAGCTGATTAACTACTGTGTAAAAGCTGGTTGTTTTCCGATTTGTTAGAAAATATCTAAGGTAGTTTTTAATTTTAAAAAGGGGAACATAGACGAAGCTGGAAATTACCGACCAATATCTATTGTACCTACCATAGGTAGAATTATGGAAAAACTTTTTTACACTCAGCTTCTAGACTTTATTTCACAAAATAACATCCTTATCTCGATGCAGTTTGGTTTTTGCGCAAATAAATCTACAATGGCAATCCAGGAATTAATAAATTTTGTTATTGAAAACCTTTGCAGATAGCATTTTAAACTGGCATTAAACATGCAGTAAGTTTGAACCGTCAAACGTGAAAACTTGCTACAAGTTTGATATGGCAAGTGTGTACTTATAGCAAGTTTGAATTAAACTTTCTAGTTTACATGCGACCGACTTGCATAAAGTTTGTTTTTGTAAGCCTGTGGCAAGTTTGTTTTTGTAAGCCTGTGGCAAGTTTGTTTTTGTATGCCTGTGGCAAGTTTGTTTTTGTATGCCTGTGGCAAGTTTGTTTTTGTAAGCCTGTGGCAAGTTTGTTTTGTTTTATCAAACTTACAGGGAGTTTGTCTTTGCAAGCAAACTGCAAATTTGTCATGACAAACTTGTAGCATACTTGTTCACAAAGTATCAGCAATAGAAACCGTATAACCTTAGTCACTGTATGACCTTACTATACTTTGAGACAAACCAAAATTCTCATTTGTTTAAATTTGTCTAACTATAACAAAAATATTGTTTATTAGCCAAAGAAAAAAACTGCTTAAAGACAATATTTTTGAGCTAGTTACGCTTGGCAAAATGCAAAGTGTAAAAAGTTTGCTTTTTTTTATTTATTCAATTTATTGTTCTAAAATATTTTTATTAAAAAATCAATTGTTCTTAAAAAATATTCTTATATGAAACTTGTGTAAGATCGATACTGCACTTCGAACTTCTATTAGGAACAATTATTTTTGCTATTGTTATTGAGCAAATTTCAAAGACAGATTTTCAGTCTTTTATATAAACATGTGTACACTTGACTGAATTTTTTTTATCAAATTTTTTCAAACAAAACTAAAGTGACCGGATATTTTGATTTTCTCAATTTAGAAGAAATGCTTAATGCTTATACCCATCCATTCAAAATAGATATACTTTCTGTTGTGTATAAATATATTTAGAGCCAACCCTGTACAAAATGTGTTAGCATTAAGGCAAGAAATACCTTTATCACTGTTAAGTTTTTGTATATACTATTCATTATCAGTATGCATTTAAACATGTAGAAATACAGTTGTGTTATTATTAAAGAATTAAGAGGATCCATTCTTTTTATTCCTAAGATGCATACATAACAGATGGCGACGAAGATTATTTTTTAACGAACTCACAAATAGATAAATAGTGAATCATATTATTCCTATAGTGTGACAATAAAAAGTGCGGGCCCGAGTGTTCAAAATAATGACGGAAAATCAAACACAAAGCGCTTCTGTTTCGATATTAAACATGGATAAATTCAACCACAAAATTTCCGACTTTGTTGTTTTTAAAGAACGATTGAAGCAATCATTTATTGCAAATAAAATCGAGGACAGTGATCGGCAAAAAGCAATTTTGTTGTGTTCCTTAAGCGAAGAGACGTATATTTTACTTCGAAATTTGTGTACACCATATTTGCCAGATTCGAAATCGTACGATGAGCTGATAAGAACCTTAAATAACTTTTTTGCACCTGTAAAATCAGTTTTTGTCGAGCGTCTAAAATTTTATACAGCAAGGAAAATGGAAAAGGAAAGTGTTTCGGAGTGGTCAGCTAGAATTAAAAGTTTAGCTGCAAATTGTAGCTTTGGAAATGAATTGGAAACAGTCGTCAGAGATGTATTTACAATTGGTTTGGGAGAAAACAATGTAAGAGACCGATGTTTCGAAGAAAACCCTACAATCACGTTATCGAAAATGATTCAAATTGCTCAAGCTAAAGAATCAGTAATGCATGAGATTTCAAATAGATTTCAGTCCGATCTAAACATAAAAACTGAAACGGTGAATTATTTTAAAAATAAAAACTCAAGAAAAACATCAAGATATGGATTTTCTACACAAAGTGGTTCATCAAAACAAGTAAATATCTCACCAAATATGGGTTATAGAAATTCATCTCAAGGAAATTCTCCACAGTTAGCGAAGTGTTCAGTGTGTGGTCGTAAAAATCATAAATCAAGTGACTGTTCATTTAAAAATTGCATCTGCCATAAATGCAATACAAAAGGACATTTAGCTTCAGTCTGCAAAAAGAAGACTTCAAGAAATCATAACTTCATAGAGGAAGAAAACAACGAAATGCCAATTTTTAATCTAGGGAATGTTTCTTTTGATCATAAGGGTAATGCAAAACCAATTTATGTTAAATTGATTGTAGAAAATATTCCACTAAATTTTGAAGCAGATTCGGGATTTGCATATACAGCAATTTCCGAAAAATGCTATTTAAAATATTTTAAAAATAAGCAATTGTTTACTAATGATTTAACTTTAAAAGATTATATTGGAGTAACATTTGAACCAATGGGGTATTTAAATTTAAAAGTTGTTTATGAACAGAATGAATATGTTTTAAAAGTATATATTATCAGAAACGGAGGACCGCCTTTAATTGGTAGAAATGGTTTGAATTTGTTGAATTTAGGAATTTGTAAAATCAGATACATTGATAATGATGTAGACAATAAATTCTACTAAAAGTATTACGGAATTGATAAACAAATTCAAAAACATTTTCGATAATTCTTTAGGTACTTTTAATAAACAGGAAATTCATTTGAGGTTAAAGGATGGAGCGGTACCGAAATTCTTTAAAGCCCGACCTGTTCCTTTTGCATTAAAACCTAAAATTGAAGATGAAGTTGAGCGTCTTGTTAAAAACGGAGTGTTAGTTCCCGTCGAATTTTCCGACTGGGCAACGCTTATTGTTCCTATAATTAAACCCAATGGAAACGTACGCATTTGCGGAAATTTTAAAGTTACAATAAATCAGTATTTAGTCGTTCAACAATATCCAATACCTCGCATTGAATATTTATTTTCACAGTTGCATGGTGGTGATAAATTTTCTAAAATAGATCGCAAGATCTGCTAACTGAAGAATCTAGAAAATTTGTTACCATATCAACACATAAGGGTTTATTTTCATATACACGTCTTCCATATGGTATTACGAGTGCACCCAGCATTTTCCAGAAAATTATGGAACAAATGTTTGTAAATTTACCGGGTGTCGTCTGTTGCATGGATGATATTTTAGTTACGGGTAGGAACGATCAAGAACATTTATCAAATCTACGAAAAGTATTACTACGATTGGAAGAATCCGGTTTAAAAGTAAGAAAAGAAAAATGTGCTTTTTTTCAAAGTAGTGTAAAATATTTAGGACATATCATTGATAAAAACGGATTAAGAGCTACTGACGAGAGGGTAGAAGCAATAAAAAATGCTCCAATTCCCACGACAGTTACGCAGTTAAAGTCTTTTTTTGGAATGGTAAATTTTTATTGTAAGTTTATTCCAAATGCATCAAACGTCCTACAGCCTTTATATAACTTATTAAAGAAAAGTACACAATGGCTTTGGGATAAAAAATGCAATAAAAGTTTTGAAAAGGTAAAAGATATGCTAATGTCAAACAATGTGCTCACACATTTTGATCCAAATAAACCTGTCAAACTGACAGTTGATGCAAGTAACTTTGCAGTAGGGGCTTATATTAGTCACATTTTTGAAAATAGGTTTGAAAAACCTATCGCATTTGCATCACGGTTATTAAATCCAGCTGAGATTAAATACAGCCAAATAGAAAAAGAAGCACTGGCAATTATTTTTGGTGTTCAAAAATTTTTTCAATATTTATACTGTAAAAAATTTCTTTTGTTTACTGATCATAAACCATTATTGGCTATATTTAATCCAAAAAAAGGGATTCCAATTTTTGCTGCTAACAGACTACAAAGATGGGCGCATATTCTTTCAGCTTTTAATTATGATATACAATACGTGAAATCTAGTAACAATTATGCAGATTTCTTGTCACGTCTTCCTGACTCGCAGTCAGAAAATTTAGCAAAACCTAACAAGGATAGAGCTATTACGTATGTACAATGTACGTTATAATTCCGATATTGATAAAATCTCATATTTAAATTACGTAACTGACTCTAAATTTCCTTTAGATTTTACAGAAATTAAAAAGGCCACCCAGAAAGATTCTATTTTAAGCAAAATAATTTTTTACGTGAACAATGGTTGGCCTGAAAAATGTAATAATCCTGAATTGCTATCATTTTTTCAAAAAAAAAAAAATGAATTGTCAGTAGAACAAAATTGTTTACTTTGGGGTTATAAGCTAGTGATACCTTATAGATACAGAGCTGCTGTTCTGAAGGAAATACATGAAGCTCACATGGGCATAGTAAAAATGAAAGCATTAGCACGTTCTTATGTCTGGTGGCCTTGCATTGATAAAGATATCGAGTTGTTGGCAAAGCAATGCAAAACATGTGCAAAATTTTCAGATTTGTCTCCTAAAACTCCTCTAACTGTTTGGAACTGGCCAAAAGATGTTTGGACTAGACTTCATGCAGATTTTTTTGGACCTTGTTGCGGTAGTAATTTTTTTGTAATCGAAGACGCTACTTCTAAATGGATTGAGTGTTTTGAAGTTAAAAATATGACTTCTTGTACCACAATTAAAATTTTTAGAGAATTATTTGCGAGATATGGTTTGCCAAAACAAATATGTACAGATAACGCTGCTACTTTTACCTCAGATGAATTCCAAACTTTTCTTCACAAAAATGGGGTAAAACATGTAACTGGTGAACCGTTTCACCCTGAGACTAACGGTCAGGCAGTTACGGAGAGGGTAATAAGGATTTAAATTTAATTATTAATCGTTTTTTGTTTCAATATCGAAATACTCCACATACCACAACTGGAGAAAAACCTTCAAAATTACTTATAGGACGAAGTTTACCTTCAAGATTTGATCTTATGCTGCCTTCCGTAAAAAATGTTGTCAAATCTAACCAGGAAAGACAAAAGACAAATTATGGAGGTAAAGTTAAAAAACAATTTAATGTTAATGACACGGTTTGGGTCAAAGATTATAGACCAAATACAGACAAATGGAGTGAAGGAATAATTAAAAAGGTTTTAGGTAAAAATACTTTTTTGATTACAATGTGTAATGGTGGGGAAACGACATTCAAATCAACTGAAATTAAGAGCAAACATTGTATCAGAAAAAATCAGTATTCGTGATCAAACCATTCACCCAATCGCGGGTGATGATAAATGTACACAGCCAAATTCTTTCGTACATGTCAATAATGAAAATGTTAGTGAAACCGAAAATTCACAAATTGAAAATAAAACATCACAAAGTGAAATTTCAAATACAACGTCAAATGTCTGTGAAAGAGTTTTGCGTAGACGAAGTCGTCTTAAACCACCCGAAAGGTTTAGTGTATCTTAATTATTGTAAATTTTCTTATTTTAAAGGAGGAGGTGTTGTGTATAAATATATTTAGAGCCAACCCTGTACAAAATGTGTTAGCATTAAGGCAAGAAATACCTTTATCACTGTTAAGTTTTTGTATATATTCATTATCAGTATGCATTTAAACATGTAGAAATACAGTTGTGTTATTATTAAAGAATTAAGAGGATCAATTCTTTTTATTCCTAAGATGCATACATAACACTTTCAGTATACAAAGAATAAACAGATATACTGGAGTCAAAGTGTAAGTTAAGTTTGCACAAGTTACTTATTATGATTTTGTGAAATAGGCTGTAAAATTTAAAACTATTTTAAATGTAAGGAATTTAATCAAACACACTTTATTATCAATTCTAGTACTATTTATTTTATAGTTTGTTACCAAATTAATCTAAGCTTTTTGGCACCAGCAATTATTCTACGAAAGTCAAATCCTTCTTTTGTTTACCATTTCTAAAAAAAAAATTAGTATTAGTTGCAATTAAATTGTATGATATAATAAAAAATAAACATAGAATTTTATAGTACATAAAGTAAAATAAAAGCAATTCAAATAATAGTTAATAATACATAGAAAATATTCCTAATTTTTAAGGGTAAAAAATAGAGTATAATGCAAATAAACTATTCCTTGAAACTGTACTTACCTTATGCAGCTAGCGTAATTTATTCTGTTTATCACAACAACTTTAATTTTATTCATGTACTTTTTAACTGGTAAATCACACTTTACAACGACACGTTTCGGCTAGCTTATCACAATTAAAATTATAAATAGTTTATCTGAAAAAACAAGTTTGCAACAAGCTTGAAACAAACTTGGAAACATCAACATTGGTTTCTCAAACTTGCAGCATTGTCAAATACTTGTCATGGCAAATTTGACATGACAAGTATAAGCAAGCGTAAAGCAAGTTTGCTGCAAACTTTCATGCTATCTGGGTTGAGTTATGTGATTACGCTGCTGCCAGTTTTTGCGACCTGAGTAAGGTTTTTGACTGTGTGCAATCAGTAATACTTATTGATAAGCGCAAAAACTATGGCATTACAGGTGGCTTTTGACCTATTACAAAATTACCTGGAAAATAAGAAACAAATTACGTCTTACAAAAGAGAAATTTCAAGCATGGTCTCAATCATATGTGGGGTTCCTCGGTATTGGGACCACTACCATTCTTAATCTATATTAACAACATGCCTTTGTTTTTGATAACGTCGAAAAAGTACTTTTTGCGGATGATACTACTATCGTAAACTCTACTAGCGACTTATTAAACCTTAAACACCAAATTAAAGACTCTGAATCAAAAGCCTTACTCTGGTTTGATGCCAACAAACTAAAATTAAATAGAGATAAAACTTCACGTCTTATATTATCTACCAGAAATGTATCAGAGGCCTCCAACATGATTGACGCGGTAAATTTTTTTGGTATTACATTAGACTCACATCTTACATGGGAAGCTTATGTAACAAAATTATCAGCTAAGCTTTACAAAGTTATATATCTTTTGCAAAGTCTAAAAAAAGAAATGATGAGTCACTTGCTGCTGATGACCTATCACTCACTGTTCCAAAGCCTAATGTCATACGGTATATTAACAAAGTAGTCACTCAAAATGAGTGTTCTCACTGCAAAAACGTGTTGTAAAACTTATTGCCGGTTTAGGATACCGGGATGAATTAAAAATTTTCTTTTATTTCCAAAAAGATATTAACATTTTCGTGCACATACATATTAAATTTTCTGGTAGATAACATTTCTTGTTACCATTTACACGCTGACCAATATTATTAAGACACGCGAACCAAAAATAAACTTATCGGAACTATCTACCGATTAAACAAAAGTAGATGCTCTGTAAATTACTATGTAATACAATTTTATAACAAATTACTAGACAAGATAACAGCACTACCTAACTCACAATTTAAGACTACAATAAAAAAAGTTTATTCAATAAAACATACTATGACATAAATAAGTTTCTGAACGAAAACTTTTTGGTATAGTAATATTATAATAAATTAGAATTATGGACGTTGGAAAGAGGCATTTTTAATTAATTTAATAAAATTTTTAATTGAAACCAGTTGTCTTAAATTAAGAATTTTATTAATATTCTTCAACTAGTTTCGACAACTGTACTGTTGGTAGCTAAACTAAACACCTACAAAACAAACAGCAAACATTTGCTTTTACATTCATTAACTTAAAATTAAAATCTTACTTCTAAGTTCAATGTTTCCTCGTTGAGGGTGTACGACAGAAAGAAGGATATGAATTTTTCAGTTAAGCTCAAAAAGTTGTCAAAGATAACAGTATGCAGTCGCATACTGATACAAAATAGAGCTCAAGCGCCTATGCTGCTGAGCTCGTATTAGGCAAATACACAAGACAAAAGTATTTTACTAAACGTTGCTCAAAAACGAAGGTTGATGGCCCGGCAATTTTGTTTTATAGGCTTGTTCCTTCTATGATATTACTTTGCGGATCTGTCTCTATGGCTTAAGGTTAAAATTGGCAGCTTGATTTTGTTTGTTACAGGAAAGATGCGTCTCTCAGAAATTTTTTTCTAAAATTTATTTGGCGGTAAACTTCTTAGGTTTATTTGATCAAATGCCGAAAAGGAAACCATAAAAAAATAAAACTTTTACATTTCGCAGCTTAGGGGTGGCGTCTCATTTCTCATGATGATGACGGTAGCTAAAGAATATAGGTATTTGCGATACTAAAAGTGAAATTATTATTATTTATTTTTAAATATAATTTTCTGATAGTTTAGCAGCACTAATTATATCAGTTTTTATATAGTTTTTTTAGTTTAAGAGAAGATCTTATTAAATCTTATTTGTTTAGAACGGCTTCAATTGTTGGCATTTAGTAAACAATTAAATTACATTTCTAGTAAATAAACTAATTTTTGCTAGTTTGGATTTAATCTCGTGAAGCTAACACTTGCACTTGTGTTGAATTACGAATTAATTTTTGGATGTATTAAAACTTGTTGTTTTGAGTTAGTCTACTAATAGACTGCATACTCGAACTAGCTTGATTCGTACTTCTTTGGACAGAGCAGTATTATTCAATTCTTTGAAATTCGTTTTATCAGTAAGTAGACCAGCCTAAATAATAATGTTGCTGAAGTAGATTTGAAGACTAAAAGCGAATTGCGTGGATGTATACATAGTTTGCGGCTATGCGTTATGTCTGTTCTTCGATATATTGCAACTACAATATGTAATTAGATCTTTGTTTTTTTGTTGTATTTTGTATGTTTGAAAACAGAATTTGTGGCATTAATTATTATTTTGTGGTCTTATTGTTTGTGAGTCGGAGTATTTTTTACTTAATTTGTTTTTAATATACATATTTTTTTGCAGACAACAATAAAAGTATACGCTAAATGTCTTCGGCCAGACATCGAATATAAGACCTTAAGTATAACATTCCAAAGTACTTGTAAAGAAGTCGTTGGTACACTTCTTGGAAAATACAAAATGAAGCACAGAGATCCTAAGCTTTTTTATTTGAGTATGGAAGTAACTGTTAGAAAAGCTGGCGTTAGAACACATTTGGCATTGGATGAAGAAGCGAGACCGGCCGTTCTTCAAAGTTGTCATCCAAAGGGAGATTCTAAGTAAGTTCCAATTATTTAAATTACTAACGGCTTTGACCTGTAGTAAAAAAAGACAAAATTTTTTTTTTCAAATTAATTTAAGATTGGTGTTTTGTAGTAACGTTTTGCTTGCAAATGTGAATCGGTCAAGAACTGAGAGTACTTTATTATTTTTCTCTTTTTTGTTACTGTTTTCTCTTTTTTGCATATTAAACAATGTAATTTTTTTCAATTTTTCTATCGTCCGTTTAATCTAAACATTTTCTTTCTTCAATGTTTTATCTTATTTTTCTGTCTGTCTTATTCAGCTTTTGTTTTTTTTTTAATTTTGTGGTTTTTTGTTATGACATCTTACTATAAATTGCATTTTTATCTTTCTTTTTATTTTTTTTTCTTCGGGTTGTTAATTTTTTTCTTGTTTTTGCGTCTTTTTTGTCACTTGTTTTTTTCTATCAAATTCTCTTCCACCAATAAATTTCTTGCTTCTCAATTAAAAATCCAAAAAATTGAATGTCTTTATTTTTATTTTAAGCACAAACATTATTCCAAAACATTTAAACTCAAATCTGTCTTTTAAATAATCACAGAAAGTTTTATATTGTAGCTGCATTGCTACAATTAGAATCAATGGTCTTAAGAGCGTTTTAAAGAAAAACTCAATTTGGTTCTTGCTATCCCCCGTGTTTTTCTACGTCAGCTGAGAGGCGGAGCTGTCTAGTTATTTCAGTCATTTTCTCGTCTTTTCCTCGTCTAGCTGAAGAATACCTTTCGAGTCGATACTTTTCAAAATATCTAAAGAAATATTGTGGGTAAAGAAGAAAAAGTTGTAAATATCTAATATTTTACTTTGTATTTTATTTTATAAATACTAATAATGGCTCTGTACATATAGTACAATAGGAATCGGACTATATTTTGCAACGAATTGTTATTTTCTAACCGGACAAATTTTTATTTCTTATTGAAATTCAAATAAAAAAGATATACGACATTTTACGACAAAGTTGATGTTTTTGGATATATGAGTTTTAAAAGTTTGAAAAATCTTAAATGTATGTTTGAGCAGAAGCTCTAAGTGGTTGCAAATACAAGGCATCTGATATGCATGTAATTTTAGATTAATTATCATTAGTGCCAAAGCAACGAGAAAAAATAATTTGCTTAGTTTCATCAAAATAGATCTTATCAAACACAAAATAACCTTGAAAAAAACAAGAATCGAGAAAAAAACCATTTTTTTCTAACCTGCTAGAAATATAAACAATGTGTACAATGCGGTACGAAAGTAAACCTTTCTTGCCTAAATGCAAAAGTAAATCCCGTGACTTAAAAATAAATATAAAAATAAAGTGAATTACGTGATTTTAAAAGGAGTCACTTTACTTCTGTACAGTGTCATTATAAAAATTGTGTGATTTAGTTTTACACATAACTTTAGTGTACCTCAAATGAGTTACGCATTGTAAACACTTATAACAAGTTGTGCCAAAAGAAAAAAAATAGTATCAAACCATGGTAAAAAACTGCCCTTGCAGACCTTGAGAAATTTCAAACCTCGCCTACGGCTCGGATTATAAACTTTGTCCGCGGTGTGCAAGGCCGCACTTTTTTACCTTGATTGGAATATACAATTCTTTACTTAGACACAATCATACACATATACAAATGCGCCTATTTTATTTTATTGTTTTTTAACTTTTAATTATGTTGTTTAATGTGTTTAATAATGCATTACAATATAAAGGAAAATGTCTTCTTGATCAATTTTACTTATATAAGCGCAAACCAAAATAACTAAAAAGTTTAAAATGATTGCGTTAGACTTGTATGCTTAAAAAACAATCTATTGTTATTTTTGAAGTCGGTGTCAGTCCGAGTAGATTTGTATAAGATTTGTATAAGATTTGTATTAGTCATCAAGTCTACATCGTCTATGTTAAAGTTTAGATATAAATACCTGGAGTCATTCGTCGAGTTACCAACCGCTTACTGTCACAAGAAGAACTACGATGTCGCCTTCATATCAATAATAAATATCTCTCACATTTAACAAAGGATACTGAAACTAAAAGAAACAAACTGAATTCGTTGTTCTCACCAATCCGTAACTAATCGTAAATGACTTATTACCTTTAATCAGTAACTGGCTTAAAAGCTTTACAACTTCACAACTAGTGTAGAACTATATAATAAAATCAAATCTTATTGACCAATTAGAATCTCATAAGCACATGAAAATCCACTAAGCACTTATGTGGTTTTATAATCTAATAAGAATGCTGTAAGTAACTTGGATTTGTAATGATTGAGTCAGAACTTTACACAAACTGGAATCTTATAATCAAACTAGAATGCTGTAAGTAAATTAAAATGGCACCACTTTACAAACAAACTGAAATTCTATAATCCAGTTGGAATTTCTTAATAAATTGGCATTTACTGGATTACTTTGAATTTTACAAACAAACTCAAATTCTATTATCAACACCGAATTTCTTTAATTGAATTGTCTGTTTTTAAAAGACCTTGAACTTTGTAAACACTTTAAGAGTTTACTGATTGAAACTTTATTTTAATTTTAATAACCCACCGCAGCTGCTCCAACAAACTTCACGACACGTGACGTAAATCACAAATAAAATGTCAACCGCAATAGTGTAAGAGCGGGACGTAACAAGGGTAGCTGTAAGATCTTTTTGTAGAGCAATAATACTGTAATTAACGCTGTAACGCTAACTACGCTAAGTGCGCTGTACGTAGACGCACCTCTAACGTTTGCCTGATTATTGAACCATCAAACGCAGGGACCTTGTTACCTTATATAACCTTATATAAACCTTACTACTCGAGTTTAGGAACCTCACCTGCTACAACAAAATGAGGGCGGAAGGAATAATATGTATGTATATGTTTTCGGGTATGAGCTACATATGAATAGGTCCAAGGCAACAACGTCCACGTCGTTTTGTTTGTAGGCTTTAAAATTATTTCATGAAACGTGTATTAACGTTAATATTTTAACTGTAACAATATTGAATTTTTGAAATATTGTTTAAGACGCAAAGTGATCTGATTGATATATTGATATATATGAGCTACATTATGAATAGGTGTGTATGTATTCTGCTGTAACCAAATTCGGAAACTTGGTCTGCTGTAACAGTAGAAGGGAACAACGTCCACGTCGTTTTGTTTGTAGGCCTTAAAATTATTTCACGAAACGTGTATTAACGTTAATAATCTAATTACTGAGCTTTACTAATTGGTACTTTAATTAGTAATTTAATTGAAATAACTTATATTTTAATTTTGCACAGAGTAATAACATCAATGTTTGTTTGTATCAATTCTAGTCTACTGACGAGTAATCTCATTGAATTAATTCGAACTGAATTCTTTTCGACTGATTATTAATCAACATTAATTTTTTCAACTGTAACAAAATTGAATTTCTAAAATATCGTTCAAGACGCAGAGTGATCTGATTGATATATTAATTTATCTACAATGATTATCGTCTTGTATATACTGTGAGTTCTTACGTATTAATTGAATTATAAATTATTATGTGCATTAAGTTACACTTACAACAATTAAAATAATTAAGAAAACTAGAGCATTCTTTAGATTGGCCAGCACTTTAGTTCTTTGAGAACTAATAATGTAGACGGCTAAGTTACGTCAATTACATAATTTAAGCTTTTATTATTTAAGCTTATATAATTTAATTATTTTGATGACAGAATTGTTAATTACTTAATAAACTACATCATCTGACGATACGAGATGTAAATCAAAATGGGTGAATATACAAAATAACATAATAACAAAACCATCATTTACAAATTAATTAGTAATATTTTAATTCGTAATTTAATAACTTTGATGAGACTGAAATAATATATTTTATTTTAATTGCATTATTCTAATATAGTATAATAATTGAAGCTTTGGTTTTTGTCTATTGGACTATTCAAAATTGTAATGAATTTTTTTAACTGGCTATTGAAATAATTATTGAACTATTCAACTGATAGATAACTCATGAAAACCACTAATACGGAATAGTGTTAAACAAATTCTGTGAGATCAATTACTCACAGTTTTACAGATTGCACTTGGTTCTTTATTTGCACAACTGAATTTGGACATCTTTTCTCAGTGCCACCCAAACTAACATTGACTTCCTATTTTAGATTTGTAGTGATTATTTCTTTCCCTCTCCCAAAATTTTAAATCCTGGAAATTTTCTTTACTTTTTCTTTGTATATAATGCTCAGAATGAGGGTTTGAAAATTTGTTTCGGCGTCCACCGAAACGTGCTCATACAATCAAAAACCTTTTTGCCTCTATAAAACCTTTTTGCCCCTCTATAGTACCAACTTACGATAAGGCGCCTTTTGGCTTTTAATTTCATTTAAAACAATAAAAAATTTACCCGGTTATAGAATTTCTTTTTAAAATTCTACGAAATGGTCCATAGCTGGAACCGACCCGACTTATTTATTTCTTTTACATGTACAGCTATGGCACATCCATCTATACTGTATTCATTTTCAAGAAAGAGTGGTAGTAAATAATGTGTAGGACGTGATCAGTGCGTGATCCATTCATAAAGACTAAGTGATACCGATTTCCTGAAATTTGAGCCGGGCTGGCAGCCGAAAGCACAGGGGTGCTTGTGCATTTGTTTCGTTCCTGTTTCTGTGTGCTGCTACGGAGACAGAGACTGAGGTTAATCCCAGAAGTCCAGTCCTCCCAGAAAAAGGGCTTAACGTAACCACGTAAATACTAGTGGAAATAATATAATTTTGAATATATTTAAGCCGAATTGAAAAATCGGCTTAAAAAACTTGGTCTAAAATAGAATAAACGATTTTTTGTGCGGCCTGCCCTGTTTGAAAAATCGTCGATCATTTTCCACTTTATAGATATGATCACGTGGAGCCGGCATGCATTTGTTTTGAAACACTCTTTCTTGAAAAACAGTATAGATTCTTTTTGATGTCGCTTTTATGTAATGCCATTCTCCTTTTCAACCATTGGGCGGTTTGTCTACGTATGTAATTGTCTACGTAGGCAATTATGGCATCCTAACTTATACACTACATTTGAAGATAGTTTTATGGGTGTGGCATCTTTAGTTTTGGTGTAAAATTGTCTGACTGTAAATTTTTTTTGCAATTTTAAAGTTTTCAATTTAATGCATGTATTATCATCGGAGACAAGTTTGGTAGAACAGCATATTGGATTTGACTTTCTTGTGCGTTTTGAACTTCTGCTGTCTTTTTTCCGGTTAATAAATTAATTTTCTGAAACTTTTAGATTTTTCATAATTAGTGCTGGGTGGCAAATTTTTTGAATTTGATTTTTAACTCTTTTATACAATTGACCTTGATTTTTATTGAGTGATCTGATAAGTAGTGCGTTAATTTTCCTGAATTTGTGTTTTTCCTATATCAGTCTAGTTTTATTAGGTTTTTGTCCTTGAATACTTTGGGATTACCATACATCTTGGGGCATGATAAGTTATAAATTTTCATTTTTTCTGCTGTTTCTTTTTCGATTGCTTGAGCCCAAAGCACACAAAGCAGAAATACCGATAAGATCAATTGTTTCAGGAATACAAAGCCCTTGCCAATTGGTCAAGTTTATAGCTAAATATAAGACTCATTTGAATTGGCTGACTTTGCCAATAATCTACAAACACCAGAAAATTATGTAATAGTTCCACTAGATGTAATGAATTTATTCGGCAACATAACAAAATCTTTAATAATACAGGTGTTGGAAAAAAAGTGGAATAACATATCTTAATTTTGCAATATAAGGAAGCCGTTTTTTCTGGAGATAATAACTTTCTTACTGGAAAACAACTACTTTTTATTTGAAGGGAAATATTTTCAACAAATCCATGGATGTGCAATGGGCTTGAGTTTAAGTTCAATATTAGCAACATTAAATAATGGATGACCTGTTAGATACATGTCCAGAAAAACTGCCCTTCGAATTTCTTTGAAAATTGGTTGATGATTCAATAATAGCCTTACCACCAAATGGCATTGATAAAATTCACCAAACCTTCAATGCTTTTGATTCATACATAAAATTCACCGTGGAACGAGAAAATAATGGAAGTGTGCCTTTTTTGGACACGAAAGTTCAAAATTATTTTAAGGTTATTAAAAAAAGGGGGCTAAGTTGTGGACTCTTTATTTCCTACGTCGACGTTTGGGTTTGTATCTAAACCTTTTTTTGGACTAGAAATGTTGAGATGATATATAAATTAACATCTATTTGTATATGATTCTTTATATTAATATTAATGTTACTATGTTCATGAAAACATTTATCACTCATTAGTAAATGTAATTGGCCTTTCCAGAAGTTTGTATTATCCTTAGTAGGTTATAATATTAATTATGCTCTTATTCTTATTTGAACCAAATAAGCTGGAATATACTGTTATTTTTATTGTTTTAGGTTTTCTCTACAAACCAGACGTGGGGGTCTAGTAAAAGTTTATGATTCGGTTTTAAACAACAACTCCCAATACAAAAGTCTGTTAATTAGCGCAAGAACATCTGTTGATGAGCTGATCTATCTTCTTCTAAACTGCTACAACAGTAAAGAACGCGTTGAACAATTTTCTTTGTACGAAGTCATCACAGCTAAGGAGCAACAAAGAAAACTTCATCCCGATGATAGACCCTTGCAGGTGCAACAAACTTGGTTACCTAACCAAAAATGTCATTTCCTAGTCAGAAGAAATCAGGATTATCTCCCTCTTTTACGAAGAAAGGTAATCTTTTCTCATTAGATAATGTGACACTCAGTGGTTTTTGCAATTTTCATATAAAACGATCAGGATTCTTGAAATTAATACGGCATGTCAATGAATCTAGAGAAAATAGAGTAAAAAAATACAATTCAGTCAGCAAAAAATATTCAATTTTTTCCTGATTTAAAGATATTTTTATTTTCACATCAACTTGATTGACTACACTTTTACAATTTTAGTTTTCATAATATTTGATCAAATATTTACTTAAAACTTATTATTCTACATGGACATTTACTAAAATCTTTAAACGTTATTTAACTTATTTTATATTGTCTGTTAATTTTTGAACTATTACTTTAAATTGAAGATCGTTTGAAGCTGAAGTAAATATTTTGATAGAAATTGAGTAAATATTCATTATTTTAATGTGATTGCTCAATTTTTGCTAAACGTTTAACCAAAATTTTTTTTAGTTAATTTTCAAAAAATTAAAAATTTACACAGATTTAATTTAATTTAGTTTCACCACCAGTAATATATGGAAACAGTTTATTTACCAGAGACAATTTTGAAAAATTTACATTGGCTACCAATATTCACGATTATAAAACACGAAATAGTAAAGACATTTATTTAAAAAGTTTTATGCTGTTATTATTTAAGAAAGTTTGTATGTATCAGAATTTACTAAAAAAGTTGTGAAATTTACTAAAAAATATAAGTAACCATATTTAAAACGAACTTAGAATTATTCTCTTTTGAAGGAGAATCAGATTGGTTTTATGGTCTCCAAAAATTTTTCTAATCCAAAAATAACTAAAAGGTAAACCTATAACAGACGCAGAAACATATTAATAGTGTGCTTATTCCAACATTGAATGTTCTAACCGATCGGGTGTTCTCGCTCTCGTGGATTTGATGACTTTTTGCATTTGACCCTATTTTGTTTAATTTTGTACATAATCATTGGAAACTGGTAAGGGTTTGTTTGTCCTATTTTGGTGAGGATAGTGGGTTTTACTGTAAAATTCGCTATTTTATAAAAAAAATTTCCCACTTTATGCAATTATCTTATCGTGCATGGAGTGATTTTTTTTTGGAGTGATTTTATCTAGATACATTTATACATAAAGAATATTGGTGCGATCATTTTCTCTTATGTGTCATTATCTCTTATGTGGGCTTTATTTTATTGAAAGGATTTGTGTATTGCTTGTCGTATTGGATGCGAAATTGTGAGCAAGGAGCATTTGTCTAAATTAAAACAACGTGTAAAGTAAGTAAAACAATGAGATAAAGTTTATCTCAAGAAATTCAAGACTGTATTGTTCATCTGATAAACAATACAGTCTTGAATTTCTTTACGCAACTTTAAAACTTCTCCACTCCAAATACCTAAAATTTAGATGCTTTCAAAACTGATTTACTAAATGCTATTATAGTGTTCAAATATACACTCGACCGCAAAATTAACCGGACTCCAAGTTTTTCAATAACAAAAATTTAAAACAAAATAATTTCTAATAACAATCTTTAATAGGGAACATTTTTTGCAAAATAAAACATTTTCAGTTTTTATCATGTCAAAAATTAAAAAAAGACAAAAAGATGAATAAACAAGAAAAATTAATATTAGAAAACTGCGAAAAAAAAGGTCAATATCGAGTATTTCCTCCGCGAGCTTGAATGACAGCTCTCATTCGTTGTGGCATACTCCCTATCAAAGCAGCAATCGTGTCTTGGGCTATCCTCTCCCATTCATGTAATACCGCTTGTTCCAGCTGTTCTACTGTATGAAACTCGTCATAATTCTCTTTAACCATTTTGGCTAGGGTGTCCCATATGTGCTCTATCGGGTTTAAATCAGGGCTCATGGGTGGCCACCTTAACACCTGAATTCCAACATCGTGAAGGTACTGACGCGTAATCTGGGCTATGTGCGGTCGTGCATTGTCATGCATTAGAATAAAATTTGCTCCTACAAATGGCGCAAAAAGCACCACGTGCGCTTCTAAACACTCCCTGATGTACCTGTCAGCGTTAATACTACCTCTGCGCCACGTGACAAGAGCCGTAAAATGGTTTTGTTTCTGAATTTATATTAAAATGTAATTTGTGTAAGGTTGAACACAAAGTCACATCAGAAAAAACAATGGAAAGTTAAACACAAATGTAGCTGCGGTACTAGGAGCAATAAGCATTGGTTGTAGATTTTCACAACTGACTGAGTTTGTTAGTGCGTTAAACATTCTCCAAATATCTTATAAACGGTATAAAACTGTTGAAGAAAATTTGCAAAAAGCTATTCGCACAAGTGCATGTTTGAAGCTGCGAAGGAGGAAGCGGAGATGGCCAGAGAAAACGGTAAAGTTGACGAAAATAATGTTTCTCTATTTTCCGTAATAGCTGACGGAGCATGGTGCAAAAGATCCTATCGTACCGCTTACAACGCACGTTCTGGGGCTGCCTGTATAGTCGGCCAGAAAACCGGCAAGCTTCTATTCTTGGGAATAAGAAATAAGTTTTGCGCAATGTGCTTTAAAGGAAGACCGATCATTTATGTTTTAAAAATTGGAACGGCACATCAACATCTATGGAAAGTAATATTATTTTAGAAGGGTTCAAGCAAAGTATTTCGATTCACGGATTAAAATATGCGTACCTTGTTGGCGATGGTGGCAGTAGCGTTTTGAAGAAACTTCAAACTGAAGGGCCTTATGTTGTCGAAAATATTGAGTGCACAAATAATTTGTTAAGAAAGTACTGTAATAATTTAAAAAAATTGACAACAAAAAAATTTAGTTCAAAAGGTCAACCCGTGGCTCCTCATCTGAAACAAACATTGAAAAATAGTATTCAAAGACTTAGAACGGCAGTGGATTGTACCATTAAATATAGAAGATCCCAAGGTTTCTCATTTGAAAAATAAATGGAGAACTTGAAAAAAGACATGAAAACAGTATTTCTCATGTTTTTGGTGATTACACAAACTGTGCAAGCTACTTTTGTAAAGGCAATAAGCCGAACGAAGCTAATTTAGTTCCAAGCTTAAAGCAATGTGGTATAATGACATTTTATCTTTTACCAATAGACTTATATATAACAGTAGAAGTTTAATTAAAAACATGACAAATAACTCTGCTGAATCATATGATAGTTTAATATCCATAGTTTTCCTCGCTAAATTTATTGGAGGAAAAAGAGTAGTTTTTTCTAAAAAAGGGGGATATATTTATTTCAAAACTATACATAACATACATAAGATCTCAGTTGGAATTTGCAATGCCAGTCTGGAGACCTTATCTGTTGAGAGACATTGGAGTTCAGCATCAAGTCACTAGATGGACAGCAAGTTTGAGACTTATTCCATATAAAAAGCGTCTTGATACACTTAACTTACCGGATTTGTGTTATCGACTTAACAGAGCTGACATGATTCAAATGTTTAGGCTCACGCATAATTTGTTTCCTGGTGTCTCACGCGATTTTTTAATAATTCAAAATAACGATAGACTTAGAGGCCATTCATACAAGATTTGAAAAGAAGCTTTCAGAACCACAGTTAGGAAATTTTTTTTAACAAATCGTGCGTTCAACATGTGGAACGACTTGTCGGGGAATGTTGTTGTGACTGATATAGTTTTTTCTTTTAAAAAGCTTTACGACAGTGCGCAGTAATCATTTTTAATAAATAAATAAATAATTAATAAATAAATAATAATACTTTATTTTAAGACACTTCACTTATATGTCTTATTTTTTGAAATTTTGCTAAAAAGGTGCAAACTTCAGCAAAATAATCAACTTTATTAATAATAATAATAATAATATAGAATGAGATGTCAAGCTGCTAGCATTTTGTACAACAAGGGGGCTGAGTTTTATTCAAACTGTTGTTCACAAAGCAATAATTGATCAAAGTCCTGGATTTCACACAAAGAGATTTGTAAAAAGTAAAGCAAAGATTCAGTGTAGAAGACATTTATTTCCCAAAAAGAAGAAATCCAGAACGCAGCCTGCCGTTGAGGCTGACGCAGACTATGGTGATGTAGAAGAAATTTTAGACGTCGAAGAATTTACCAGAAGAAAAACTTTGTTCTTAAGATCCCTTATGAAAAGTAATGAAGAGATTTTAGAAATTGCTGAGAAAACGAAAGAACAGAGACAGTCAGCAGAGTTTTAATACTAATAGGAGTTTGTTGTATTTACTGCATAGTGTTCCATACAAATATATATAAAGTATTGTAGTGTCTGTTTTTACACGATTTGCTCCAAAGGCATTGGAGTTTTGTAACTAATAGATAATAGAGACATTTTCAAAACGATGTGGAACTACTTGTGCAGAAACTTTAGAAAATACAGCTATAGAAGCTAAAAATGGCGAATGGATGTTTCCGGTTTACACCCTTCGTTATATTTTGAGGTATGAGAACATCTACACGCCGAACAGCGAACTATAATGCCTTATAAATAATACTTTTAGCACAACACAACACTTTATAATAATTATTAAACCTATAAAAAAAAAATTTAAACTTTGTTTAACCTCAACATCGCTTCAAATTTCATCTAAAGTATGAGCACGGAGATAGAGAAGGAGAAGATGTTACTGTATAGTTTGGCGTTTGCCGCTAAACTTCCCTGGCGTTAGCGGTCACGTACCCAGATTTAATAGAGTGCTGATCTTTAATTTTACATTTTTGTGTGTTTGGTGAATGTTGAGAGGTGTGTAATAAACTGGGAATATAGTCCAAAGCTTACTGCATCATTCAGTAGGTAAATGCATGTATGTCGTGATTTATTTGTCTTGATAATAATGTATTAGTTAAATTGTAATCATGTAAATCAGATTAAATTCGCATAAAATTTACATTAAGAGGATACCGACCATGTCAAACAAGCAGAAAACAGTACTTAGCTTTCCCCATAGAATTTGCACTAATCTTATTATATATCTTCAAATTTTACAGAGAAGTTGGCAAAAGTCTAATACACTCTGCGTAAGTATTAGTTTTTTTTTATTTAATATTTTTTTATATTATAAATTCTCAAATTTGGCAAACTTTAGCCCTGGTTTTTAATTTAATGTGACTTTTAACCAAAATTTCAACACTTAAGCCGTGTACTTTAATCCTTTGTAGAGTGTGGGTCAAAAATTTGAAATAAAAAATTAATAAATTTTCTCTATTCTATGGGGACAGCCGTACCTCTGCATTTACAAACAGATCAATTTTTCCAGCAGCCTAGTAGTGCCAAAAGCGAGAACTACGAACGAACCGCCTCAAACCTATTAAAAGACTGTTTGGAGAAAAATTCTTGAATTGACAACATTATCATACTTCAACTTTTCTGTATTCTAATCCCAGTAGTTATATCTAATTTGAGCTTACTGTATTTTCGAGAAATTAGATTGAATATTAACTTTGTGGTTTTGTATTTACGAAAAATTAAAAGGTAATTAAAGGGAAAGTAAACATACTACTTATATTTTTGATTTGTTTCCAGTAGTAGTGAAGACGATTTTGCAGATAATTGGAAAATAAACTACGAAACTAAATTACAATGTCTTAATCAATTGTAGCAACTTTTTCTACAAAAAATATTCTTTAGAGATTTCAAAAATTTAGCTTATTATAAAAAACTATAAAATAAGTTACACTATTTTTATTAGATTAGCCTTAAAATTTAGACTAACATATTGACTCAAAATAAATAAGACAAACAAGATTGTATACATAATTTAACAAGATTGAAAGGTATGTTTGTATTTGAAAAAGAAAATTAGGAAAAAACATTTATTAGAGTGAAATAATAAATCATCTTGGCAAACGTTGATGGCTCTGGTCAGTTGCACTAAACAACAATTCTAACTGTTTTTATTCTGTCAATTGCGCCGGCTTTTGTGACAAATAAAAGTAGAATGGGTCAACAGATTTTGCTTTGTATGTTCAACAGAGCAGACTAAAAATAAATGTATTGCGAAACATGTTTTCTACAAAAACCATAACGGAAGTGCAACAAGCACTGAGTCTTGTATCATTGCCGAAGGTTTTTGCCAAAGTTTACAAATCTACAATGTAATTTGTAAGATATACTAAATTAATTGCTAATGGTGATATTAGTAGATATAAGCAACTTTTAGACATATATTGTTACAAAGATACAATTGTTGAGAAAATATAATGCAGAAATTACATTTTGAGAAATTTTTGTAATAAATTGCAAATTTTTCATTTATCTGAAACAAGATTTTGATGTCAACTTGTAAAACTTTCATCTGCACGCCTACTTCGTTTGCGCACTGTGGTAGTATCAGTTTTAAAATATCAAGAAATATCTGATGAAAATATTGAATATAAAATAAAATTGTTATTGAAAGACATATTAAAACTTTGTTTTACGTTTATGGTCAACATGCAGATTGTGATTCTTATTTTTGCAAGAAAGATATTACAGATCACAATTTTGTTCCATTATTAACAGAAGAGTCGGTGTTTTTTGAAAAACATATTAATTCTTTATAGTGTAGTACAGAATACTAAAAGTCTTCTGCATGGCGTAGATAGCAACATTGTAGAACAGTTTCGTTCTGTTGTTGCAAAGTTTGTTGGAGGAAAAAGAATAAACTTTTCTGCTAGAAAATCTTACCAATCTAGATGTCATCATGTTGCTGTTGTATCGTTTAATACAAAACATCCTCATAGGGCTCTTTGTAAAATAATAAAAGGAAAACTTTTAACAACATTGCTGACGTAATTTGAAAATAGAAGATTGAAAAAAGTTTCCAGAATTTGTCAGGGTAGAAAAAAACAAAATAAATCTAGTGAAAAAACTAAAACAGTTAAGAATATTGCCAACGCAGATTATGGTATGTTTTGTCAGCAGCCAGATATATAGAGCAAAATATTTATGAAGAAAAAGCTCGATTTCGTAAAAAAATTGCAGAAGAAAAACGAGTTTTTAAAAGATTTACAATAACACAACGTGAAAACATTTTGTGGCTAGGAACTCCAAAAACCTTCTTACTGCTTCAAATTTTTGTAAAGGTATGTAAGCGCAGACCTACAACTAGCTGTTCAAAATTACCGGGATAATTTCGCCGTTACCATGGGAAAGCCTTCAAATCTCAGTGTCTGATTGGTTCATATAAACTTCATGGGATTCTCATAATATGTTTTTTGTAGCTTTTAATCATATTTTTGATAAACTTAAAAAAATTAATTTTTTTAGACCTGACTAAACCATACCTATACAGCGTTGCGCAAAAGTATGCAAACGGTCAAATCTTTTTAAAAACTATTTAACAAAATCAAATAAAATTTAGCACGCAAAAATTATTGAAAAAAATCTATTTGCTGTAATTTTTTCAAATAAATATGTTTATGTGTTTCAAAGATCTAAGGCTAGCTTGTTTATTTTTTTTAAATAGCAACAGGAATAAATTTTTTAAATTTTTAAAAAGTACATATTTTTATTTTTTTTATAACAATGTAATTAATACATGGACGTAGACCTTTTTTTGTTTCAAAATGCTAAAGTCAACGACAAAGCCTAGTTGGCTATAAAGTTAGTTGTGTAAGAATAGTCAAATAATTTATATAAATCAGAAAAAATTCTGAAAAACCATTTTTAAACAAAATTAAATAGTTTATGAATAAAAAAATAAATTAATATTATTAAATTTCATAACTAACTGCATTCAATTTTCACTTCAAATTTATAGGGTTTATTGATATTTTGAAACAAAAAAAGCTTTACATTGTTTAAATCAGAGAAAATGTACTTTTTAAAAATTTAAAATTTTACTTCTGTTGCTATTTATACAAATAGTAAGATGGCCTTCATCTTACTTCGAAACAAATGAGCGTATTTATTTGAAAAAATTACAGTAAATAGATTTTTTAAATATTTTTTACGTGTCAAATTTCATTTTATTCTGATAAGTGGTTTTGAAAATAATTGACATACTTTTGCGCTATTCTGTATAATAGTATATTAATAGATTTGAAAAATATAAGGTACTTCAATATCTTTAATAATAATATGGTCTTACACTAATAGTTAAATTAAACTCCAGTATCTCAAAACATCAAAATGTTTCTTTTTATTTTCTCACCAAATCTTTTAATCTGCTGAATTTGCTTTCTTACAAATATTACGATACGTATCGGTATCCAATTAATGCTTCCTTCGTGCCTGAATTATTATAATCGATCTAATTTTACTTTTGAATGTACAGTTTTGTTCACGCCCATATGCTACTCCAAATTGCATACTTTTAGAGCAGAGACTTTCACGATGATTTTTGTCTTTGGGTAGGGTATCGTCTTAAGGCCAAAATCTAGAGCTGTTTAGTACGGTAGATGGCGTTTGAAATAACTTAAAGTTTTTTCAAGATTAATAACAAGCTGTTTATTTTTATAAAGTTTTAAAAACTTTATATTTGTTGTTTTCGAGCCTAGAGAGGATATTTTTCAAAATTTAAATTTGTAATAAAAAACAATATATATTTTTTTGCTAGGTAGCTTTTAGAAAGAAATATTTACAATCGAAGGTACAAAACTAATAGAGAATTATCTCTTGAATAAAATCCGTACTTTGTATTGTAAATTGAATAATATTTGCAACAGCATTTTGATTTAAACATTTTTCTTTGAAAAATACTGCCGCTACCGTCGGTCGGCTGCACCAGCAAAAATATGACACGCGCTGATTTTACAAAAATTATTTTCTTGCTCCTTACTACAATATCGACTTACCATCGAATAGATGTGTTTTTAGGTAGTCACAATAGCTCCTAGTACCTATTTCATTGACTTTGTGTGAATATGAGTAGTGATAAAAGACATTTCACTAAAGGAAAAAATCATCTGAGAGCTTGAGAAAGAAAAAACGTAAAATTAATGAAGGTTATAAATTGGCAGAAGTAAGTAAATGCAAAAAAATATCAAATACTCTTAGTAAAATTTTTTTTTAGTAAGAATTTCATTAATTCACTAAATCTACATGGAAGGTAACACAGTACATTTTAGTAGGAACGTATCTTTTGATGATTTTCGTGATCAATCAGCTTCTGAGAGTTTGCCTCTCTACACAAACAAGACAGCTTGTTAATTTAGGGCTTATGCAATGGAGAATATAAAAAGGCGCTAAAATAAATGGTGCAGTTTGTGATATTGCAGAGCCATTCCGTAGCAATGCTTTCCCAGAAAAAAGTTATGTAACCGGTAAAGTTTATGATTTTGTTGAAAAAATCGAACAGAATTTTGTTCAGATTATGAAGATAATTTGATTATGAAGTGATTATCGAAATAGAAATTCCCACTCTTAGTATAGATCCACATCTAGAGTCAGTTACAGCTAAACAACAGACAAATAAATAACACATATCAATTCGGATTTAAAAAAGAACACAACACGACAATGCAACTCTGCAGAATTGTGAGCGACATACAAATCAACTATAACTATGACAAAAACACCACAATGACGCTACTAGATATAGAAAAAGCCTTCGACAAACTGGTAGATTTATTGTAGACGGAAGGCATTTTTTAAAGGAAATTAGAAGCTTAGAATATCACAGAGTAATGTGTCTAAAAAAATCGAACGCTTACTACCGATTAATTGAAAGTTCATCAAGTCTTTCACAGGGAAGCTCAAATTTGAGTGTCCATTTTGTCGAGACATTTGTATTGTTTTGTTACAAATGAACCGACGAAGACACAAGAGACGACTCCAAACAATCTGACAATAGCTGAGTTTGCAGTTTGGTGAACGATGCCTATTGGCAGTGAACATAATAACCTATAAGAAATTATGTCGACGATGAGTATAAAATCTTTAAATAAAAGTACATTTAGAAGAAAAGCTTGGAGCTTGTTGGAAAGACGTATTGTATTGTACCGGTCGATGATTGAGGTGGGAAAAGAAGAAAAAAGATTAGCTATTGAAAGCGATGATGTGACAGAAGATAGAAAAACGCCATTCATAGCAGTAATTATTGATGGAGGTTTCACAGACGCCATGGTCATAGATACAATGCAAATCCTGGGGTTGCATGCGTGATTGGTCTGAAAACCAAAAAACTACTACACATTGGCGTCAGAAATAAATATTGCTCTAAATGTCAATACCTCGAAAGCAATAACTTCCCTACAGATCACGAGGATTGCTTCAAATATTGGCACGGGTTTTCGTCATCAATGGAATCCGATATGATCGTAGAAGCATTTAGATCGAGTTATGATATTCAGGGACTAGAATACAGAACTCTTATTGGATACGGAGATTTAAGTGTTTATAAAAAAGTAGTGGAGCTTGTACCTTATGGAAGAAACAATTGCAAACTAAAAGTCCTTTAATCAAAAAAACAGTTAACCAACGCAACTATTTTTAGATTTAAGAATGCTGTTTGAAAGGCAATTGCTTACAACGCTAAGCATAAAAAAACACATCAGAAGAGAAGATTTAAAATACGATGTTAGAAATTCTCCAAACCATGTCTTCGGAACTTACAAAGAGTGTAGATCGTATTTTTGTCAATGAAACAATGCCGGAAAATAAAATGTTTGCAAAAATATCGGTGGAATGTCTGAAACGTCTTTTGCAAAAATGCGATCAGTTAATTACTAGTGATACAAGTAATTTAGCTGAGAATTTAATGTCACTAGTAGCCAAATTTAGTAGTGGATAACAGGTAAATAGAGGTAAACGCGGATCATATAAGTTTAGAACATATGGTGCTGGATTAAATTTCTAATACGGACCACAGTGGCATCCGAAGACTATGAAGTTTGTAACTGGTTTAAGTCCTTCAATTCTTGTCAAGAAAACTGCAATTGCAAAAATAAAAAAATTAGAATGCACCCGAAAGTTTGCAGTAAAACGAAAATTATTACATAAGAAAAAAAGCACAATCTAACCGAACGACGGAAAAAAAGATTATGATTCAGAACGTCAACAGCCAGATATGAGCATAACTGAATATGAAAAAGAAAGTTTAGCATTTTTTAGATAAAATTAATGTAGATACGAAAGAGCGAGACAAAATAGAATTTCTGTCATCCAAGTTTGGTGAATTCTGTAAAAGGAGATCAACCACAAAAAGTAGATCAATAATAAAAAGATTATCATACCAAGCGCCTTTTACGAATGAAGCAATAGATTATGGAAAAATCAATGAATATTCGGAAATAAAAACATACGAGCAAAAGACAAGAGAAAAAGTTATTCCATGCAGCATGTTTATAGATCTAGAATTAGGCTTTCTTGCAGCTTCTCCCGATGAAATTCTTACCACAAAAAATGATATAGTAGAAACAAAGTGCACAAAAACTGCTGAGAACTCTAGCATTCAAGAAGCAATAACAAATAGACGGACCCAAGTCCGACTCAAGCTTGAGCTTGAGATACGACTATGAATACCGGTATTAGTAACTACAAACAAGGTACGATCAATATATAGACGCAAAGCAGAAACAATAAACTTAGCGTGATTTGTCAACAAATTTGTAAGAAACATTTCTGTTTGTATTAATCGTTTCTGAAAAACAATAATCACTGTGTTGGTTAATGTCCATTATTATCTTAAAAATGTACGGTATTATGGGTGTTGGACGCAAAATGACTACACTTTCATTTTTCTAATGCCGACGTTTCGGCACTTATCAGTCGCTTAATCATGGCTATAGAGATTGACATATATAGCCATGTTATGAAAGTAAATTTGCGTCCAACACCCATTATACCATACATTCTTAAAAAACAGTGTTAATTTTTGCTCATAAGAACTGCATGAGTATGATTTTGATGCTGTTTGCTGTTGAATAATGTTTAACTTTGATCCTGTGAAAATGAAACAGTAATGCTAATATGTCAATTTGTAAACGAGTTATCACACACATACTACCTTTTTTGTAAATTTTAATTACGTGAAATTATACGATCTTTATCATTAATCAACACTAACAATAAAAAACAGCTTTGTTTTTGTAACGGCGTATTAGCACTAGTTAGAAAAAAGACTTAAAGCAAAGAACAAAAGCTATATTACGTTTTCTCAAGCTTTTCTTCTTCAACATGATAGATGAAATTATCACACTAATTATGTTTGTTTTTCTTAGGTATTTTGGGTATCGGACTTGCCATCACTTCCACAATCAGAAATGTTCCAACCATCCAAAGAAGATATCGGATTTAAGCCTGTTAAGCTGAAAGGGTTTGGCAGCAATTCAAAACTTACAGGCAGTTCGTACGCCGACTATGAAAATTATTTTTATATTTAAATTGTTCCTTTATAAAAGAGAAGTTGTAGAGGTCTAGTTTGTTTTTTGGATGCGGTAGTGCATGGATTTAACCAAAGAAACAGTGGAGAGCTTGTACTAACAGGTCTAAATCTAAATTTGTATAACTTTTTTGGCTAATTTTTTAAGAAACATTCTATGTGGCTAGTGTGATTGTTATTTTATTATTATTAGTTGCATTATTAGTTAAAAAGTTATATGTCTGATGTGTTTGTCCAAAGACTAGGTTAATTTGCTAATTGTAACTGTTTGTGCAATTTGTATCATAATGTTTTTGTATTATATACACAATACCAAAGATTCTGATGTAAATTTATTTTTGTACATTCGTTCTTAAAAATTAGTATTTTAAAAAATTGGTTTATGTTTTTTCTACGGTATATATTATTTACCCTGACAAAGAGAAGAAAGGTAAGACTAAACGATGAAAGAATAAGCATACTGAACACACTGTACAAAATCTACGCAATATTACTTTATATTTTAATGCTCTTGGAGAACCAGAAGAAAAAAGATGAAAGTCGTGAGCACTGAAAATTGTAAAATCTATGTGAATTTATGATGAAAGAGAAAGAAATGGATAGCCATATAGTGAACAGAATTAGATGAAATTTACAGTGAAACAATAAGCAGTATGACGGTAAAAAAAACCTATCAATAAATGTTGAACAGCAAAAGTACTAAGGCAAGGATGCTTGAATAGTCAAAATAAATTTTCAGTGTATATATATAATATATATACACTTCTCTCCAAAGATCTCTCCAATCTTTTTAAGAAATCTGAAAAGCTAGATCTCAACCGAAAAACAGGAATTATTTTAATCGGCGTCGAGAGCCAAATAATAAATAATAGTAGTAGTAAAGACCGACCCAAGAACAGAACAAGTTCTCTGCTGTAGGTTTTCATTCTTAATCATTTCACATAAAGAGCTATGATAAACAATAACACCCGTGTCAATTCTGACACAATTAGTTTGCTCTTTATAATAAAAACAAGTATGCCAATAATGACATAGATGTATCTACATGCATTATAATACTCAATATAAGGTAATAAAGTCTTACCTACCTTCTTCTACCGCATTGGTAGAAGAAGGTAGGGTCTGTCACCTGGCAAGGTTACTGGAACAGAAATGTTAAGACACCACATTCGCTCTTAATTTGCACACAATAACAAGTTATTCGTTCCAGTGTAGAGATAACTATCACTCGTTCTCTCGACTTGACTTGACTTGACTATGCACGAGTACCGCACTTGACACTCCTACTAGTACTGACCGCTGTCTACTGCCCTTACGGCAATAGTATCATCCCTCAGCTAAACGCTCTGCGCAATCTCCACTCAGCTATCCTTCTTTCTTGCAATATTATATTAAAGCCGTTTTGACTTAAATAATTTATATTAATAAATGTATAAAAAGTAAGCTCTCACAGTATAAATAAAAAAAAATATTTATCCGTTTTAACATTATCATGTGTTTTTGGTTAAAAAATTAATGTAAGCGTCTTTTAAAGGTCTGACCCAGTCGACTGGTATTCTGTTTCTTCCATAACATTAAAAAAAATCAAATTTAGAACTAATGTTAAAACATTCTCCGGAATTTGCAAAACACTCAACTTGCAACAGAAGTATTTGGTTTGAGCTCATTGCAAGGGCACCAATTAAAGGTATTTAAATTTTGAATAAATTTGAAAGTTATTTATTGAATATAGATTTAACAAAATGAAATCTTCAAATATAGAGTTTTGGGGTTTTAGTTGCACCGAAATTTTTTTCAAAATAATCTTATTTCTCTTTCTGTTAAAAACAGTTTTTTTTAATGATAGATATTCTTTTTTTTTCTTTTCTTTTTAACGGGTGTGCGAAAATTTTACAATGATAGGTTGAGTAGTTGAAGCGTAAATACTTGAGTGTCAAATTAACAAATTTACGTTCACATTTTTGATACTAGTTAGAATTTAAAAATACATTGAAATAAGATTAAATTAGTTAAATAAATTGTTTTTAAGACTCCACTGTGCTGCTTTTTGATTAATTTTTCATCAAAGTTTAACAAATTGCGTTCTTAATAAATGTTTTTCCATAATTTCAATTGCTTTAATTTCAATAACAAATATAATTATTAAAAACTTGCACTTTTTATTTTATGCTTAAAACAGTGACTTAAGTTATTGAATACTATCTTCAACATATTTTTAATTTATGTTTTATTTTAATTTGACTATTTGATTTTGTATAGAAAAATTTCATTATTTCTTCTAAACTTGAAATTTATTACGCTTGCAAGCTTTGAATACATTGCTAATATATTTTATTTCATACTGTATTGTAGTATTGGGTTTTACGGTATGGTGTAGTCGGTAATAAAACACATTTTTACGGTATAGTAGAATTTTTACGGAACTCAATTCATAGCAGTATTTATAAGAAACATTTATTCAGTAACTATAACATATTTATCATTTATCAAAAATGAACTAGGTCACCACTGCACCTAATTAGAACTAAGTATATTTTGAATCCTGAAAAGTAATATAAATTGTGCAATTTTCGTTTCCATTAACTTGCATTGCAGAAATTTCTTTATGACGTATTGTTGTGACTGCGACATTAGTATTAACATTCGAATTTGTGTTGCCGCCATTGCCTCCTGATGGTACAGTTTTTAAAGAGGACTCTTTTTCTTGATGATTGCGTGCAATTTTATTTTTTGAAGCAAGAGAGTCTTGAACATATCTTTCAGCGACGGTGTTGCTTTTCCACCCTCCAAATCTTTTGAGAACCGAAATATTGGCTCCAGAATCACCAAGAAGTGTAGAACCTGTACGTCGCAGAGAATGTCCCGTATAACTTTCAGGGGTTTTTAAATCTAAAAATTCCGCGATTTTTCTCGCCACTACCAATTGTGTGAATTCCAACTCTTTAATTAATGCACTGCTCGTGCCGGTATCCCACAAACAGCTTATCGTGCTTAACATTTTTTGGTCGTAAACTGACGTATTTTTGATAGAAAGCCAAAAAGTTAACTCCTTTGGTGTCTTTGATTATTGTGAATACTCGAGCCTGGTTAGTTTTTGTTTTAGGAATGGTAATAACTACTTGAGATTCAGTGATTTCTATGTCTTTTATAGACATTTCATACAGTTCCTCACGGCGACAGCCTCCAGCTACTCCAATCAGAGAAACCACCTAAACATTGACATTATTTTAGGAACAAATTAAACAAACACAAAAAAATAACTTACTTTTATCAAAAGATATTCCTTCTCAGGAGCATTTTTGATGAATTCATAAACTTCTTCTCGGGTGAGAACTTGAAATATCAATGTTCTCAAAGACAAGCAGCATTGATTTTACCATCGAATATTTGCTCCACAAAGAAGGACCGCAATATTTGGTGGACTAGAAATGGAACAAATTGTACTAATTGTAAAACTATGTATTTAGAACGGAATAAATATGTCAGCATAGCTTTCTCATCAATTATTTTCACTTCATGTTGGCGCCGCCATTCATTAAATACCTTGTATTCTTTATTGTAACGCTCCTCAGACTTGAGGGGAATAAGTTTTGCTGTAGCTGCTTTACTTTTTTCTAAAATTTCGTCAGAATTCTTCATATTTTCATTACACATTTTTACTTTTTCGACTGATCGCAATTGTAAACAATCATAATTGTCCATTTTTGCTTGACGCACGTTGGAACAAATGCATTTTTGGTTCTTCTTAATAATAAAATTGTGAAAGTGTTTCAGTATGAAATAAAGTACGTTACGTTATTCGTCCGGTACTAGGATATTACGTACTCATTGTGCAAAGAAATTCTGACTCTGTCGCCTCGTCCGAATTAATTGCTTATTCTTCCGTAATATCCGTCGTACCGGACTTAGTAAATATCTGTTACCTAATTTTAAAAAATAATTACAATTTTTTTGCATGGTTGCTTTAAGAATTACATTATCTTTCTTTTTCAATTTTTCTTTTTTTTTTTTTTTTTTACTAGATTTTTTTAGAAGCGATTTTTGCGACCGTATTAACCCATCCTTCAGCATAAGCTTTATAAGGTGTAAGGAGTTTTGTTTGGAATTTAAAGTGTATGCTGTTTTATTTTCGTAGTGAAATAACGAAGCATACAGTGTTTTAAACAGAAACATTATTAAATATTTACTAAATATTTATTCATAATTAAATGACAATAATAAAAAATTGTTATAAAACTTTTGGGATTTGATTTCATCTAAACGAGCTAATTATACCATTTTTTTGTTTGTATATGTAAGACATTTTTTAATAAAAAGTAAAATAAAACACTTCTCTAAAATACGACTTTAAACAGATAGAATCACTCCTTTGCTCCCGTTTGCTAAGCAGTTGAAACATTTTCAGGCTCATTTACAGTTATATTTTTAGGTAAAAACAAAGTTGGAATACCATCACACTACCATTTTCAATTTAATTTTATCTATAAATCCAAGCGAAAAGCTACTAGGTATAATGCAAAGTTTTAATTTTTATGAAATGTGTAAAACTTTATATCAGTTTGCTCTTTCATTATATTTTGGCTATTTCAAGATTTGGCATAAGGTATTTAACCTTAAAGTGCTCGTGTATTTTTTGCTCATATTTATTTTTTTTCATTCCGCTTTTGTGTATTCTTCAATTATTTATTTTCAAACATCAATGTTTTATTGTTTAACGTTTTTATTTGAATAATGTTTTATCACGTGCATGCTAGCCTTGGCGCCTATATACGAGCAGTTAGCCACTTTAGTTTTTCTAAGAAATTTACTTTGCATTGGACATTCATATGCACTTTTCTCAAAAAAATGCACTGATTACATGTGTAGACCATTCTAAATGACTTTAGTATTAGTATTTTGATGAATGTTGAGCAGTAAAGTTGGGAAGTCGTTATGAAAATAAAAGATCTCTAACTGATGAAGAGCTTAAACACTTTTTTCATGCTTAGTTTGTTTTACTATTAAATATATACAAATATGTATGATTGTTTTAATAATTAAAACAATACGTACAAATTATTATTAGCTAAGAAAAATGTCACTTTTTTGCGCCAAAACATATAAGTAGATATAGAATGAGGGTACAAATGCCCCCCCCTCCCCACCACTTTTACGTCATATGACTTTGGACTTTGGAATGTCCTTGACCTTGAACCTTGGAACGACCATGGAACACCTGTTTTGTACATTTGCTCTCTCACTACTTTGTTCTCCCCCCACCACATTCCTTTCCCCCTACCACTTTTTTCGAAAATTGTGATAGCCACTTTGGAGCATTCACTCATTAAGCGCAAGCAAAGCTAGACGTGTTTAAATAAAAAATGTAAATTTTGTCATACCAAGAATCAAACCATAATCGACCAATAATCAATAATCAATAATGGATAATCGATAATCAATAATCGATAATCAATCAATAATCAATAATCGATAATCAATCAATGATCGATAATCAATTGATAATCAATCAATAAGTAATCAACTTTAATTCTTTGAATTGGAAATACATTAATAAGATGGCTGCTTAGAACACCTGCCACATGACCATGAGCCTTAACACCTGTTGTCTTGATCTTGGAATATTTGCATTAACCGTTTTGCGCATGCGCTTCTCACTTGCCTTAGTTAATCGCACAGCTCCACTTGGATATTTGTCTCCAAATGATGATTAACCATCGTCACCTTGATATGATGTGTTTGTAAAATTTATTGCGCAAGCGTCACATGTAATGACTACCATAAATCAATCATTAAGCGAGAGCTATCAGTTAAAAAAAATGTAAATTGTGCGATACCAATAATCAAACACTAATCAATCAATAAGTAATCAATAACCAATCAACGACCATGAGCCTTAACACCTGTCGTCTTGATCTTGGAATATTTGCATTGACCGTTTGCGCATGCGCTTCCCACTAGCCTTAGTTAATCACGCAGCTCCACTTGGAATTTTTTTCTCCGTCGATGATTAATCATGAAGTTTTTTTTCTGCCAGATATGATGTGTTCTTGAAATTGATTGCGCAAGCGTCACATATAATGGCGGCCATAAAACCATAACGAGCTAAACTTTTTCAGGTAAAAATGTAAATTGTGCGATACCTACCAATAATCAATCAATAATCAATCAACATGACTACTTTAATATAATTCTTGGAATTTAATATGACTACTGTAAATTTTGAAATTTGAAAAATAGAGATGTTTGTATAATATATTAAGCTGGGCTCTCAATAGAAAAATATGATAATGACGCCACTATCAAAGTTGACTCATAAAATAAAAATGATAATATTGTATCAAGAAACAACGATAGAAAAATTATTAAACTCATGATATGCTAACTTATGCTATAATGCCCTGTTGCTCTTATACCATGGTCGATATGCATGATGCATGTATTGCATCTATTCGAATAAAAAAACTTATTATTAAGGCTAACTGAAAGAATCATAACTGATTAGGACTTAAATGCTCTTTAAGGCCTTACAATTATACAGTATTTATTATAAACTCCTATTCAAACATAAAAACTGTTTATAAATAAAAGTTGTATTATTTGCAATATGTAGAAAAAGAAGAATGTTTACTCTAAAGGATACCTGTCAAAATTGATAGTATATGTACTGGATTAGATCTCAGGGTTAACTTTAAAACATCTTAAATGTTTAAAACCTCGATTTGCTAACTTTAGATCTTACTATTTTTTCTTTTTTTACTAATTCACAATATAGAAAATAAAAGCTGTATTCAAAAAGTAAATTTTATTATGCATTATTTCTTTGGCTATCAAGTCAAAGTCAGGAAACCCATACAGCTTCTTATAAGCATACACTATTAACAGTGAGTACAAAGCCCAAAACTTTGATTTTTGAAATTTGACTTTCTCTACTTTTTGTTTTTTACGGCTTTTGAAAAAAAATTCATATGTACCTATTTGTTAATTCAAAAAAAGGGTTTTAAGTCCAACTAGAGTTTTGTACAAAAATAAATCTTTTTTTGTTATTTGTAAGTGATTATAAATTTGTTTATACCATATTTACAAAATATTGCATCGATTTCAATTATCTGATAGTGAACTTTATAAGCAGATATGCTCCAACATGCTAATAAAAAAGTAGAGTACACAGACATTGATCCAAAACATATACGGCTGGCGCATTTTACGTCTTTACAGCAGCCCAGCTTGTTTATCTTACAGCGACCACATTACTTATAACCATATGTTTACTGCTCAACACGTTTACGTATCGGCTTTAGATACGTGATCAGTCGAACAGGGCAAAACTGCGTAGTTGAATACTGTTTACGTATATCTAACAGTCTATTGCTTGTTTGGACAGCTCTTCAAGCGGAAAAAACAATCGCCTTAGGGTGGTGTAGTACCGACTGAATAGTATACCGATGTATAAAGATTAAACCTTTTCTAAAAAGCAACTCAAATAATAGTCGCAGCAACAAAAAGTAAATTAAGAGAGGCAGAACAACAAAGATAAGCGTCATAAGTTTTGAAAATAAACTAGATTTGTTATGTTTTATGCTTAATTCATTTTGTAATCAATGTTTGAACAGTATCGTTGATGTTGAACACTTGTTGATCCCCGTAATACTTAGGGGTATCAGATACCTATGACATATATTTATTTTATATATTTTAATTTTTTTTGCTTAAAAAAAACGAGTTTAATGAAAAAACTCCATTAGCAATATTATTAAAACAGATTTTTCTATAAGCAGTGTTTATATACTCATTACAAGATAAGTATCAACTAATATTATAAAATTTACTGTATATATTAATATTATTAGTTTTTTTTTATAAAAAACTAGTAAACAAAGCAATAAAAAAACGACATTTACTCTTGTGCAACTTGAAGTAAATAACATGTAAAAGCTATGTTAAAAGTGTTGCTTCTAATAATATGTAAACTGAACAAAGTTACGTTGTGTGCTTCTAAATTTATATTCAATAGCCTTATTAACTTATAATCAGAAACCCCTTAAAAAAAGTGCAACCGGCTGCGTCAGTCTTAGTGTTTTACGTAAATTCAACTGAGTTTAGACATAACTGATATGAGCGGTTTTATACTTTGCATTATACCAATAATTCTAACTGCTTCTTTGATTGCATTTTTTATAAAACTGTATTTATTGTTTGTTTTAAAATTATTATGTGTTTTACTACTGATATGACTGTGATTATAACTAGTTTTTAACCGCGTTAAACTTCGACACCACAGAAGAGGACTGAGCTCTTGTTGGTCGTCTTCGAAAATTCTTCGCTATATTGGCTTAGAAGTTAATGGTAAAACTGAAAATAAGATTATAATACCTAAAAAAATTCATTAATTTTCACAAATAAACCATTAGCATCAAAAAATTATTTGTTTTCTACAGATACGTAGATAATATTAGTAGGGTCAAGCGCAGTATTTCCAATTTCTATCACCATAACCGCTACGTGGATTTATTTCTTGTTGGTCGTCTTTGTGAATTCTTGGTTATATTGGCTTAGAAGGTAATTGTAGGTAGAACTGTAAACATGATTAAAATACCTAAAACAAAGTTTTTTCATTAATTTTCACAAATAAACCATTAGCATCAAACATTATTTGTTTTCTACAGATCGATTTGACAAGAGTTAACCAGCTTATATGCAGTACTTAATTTTTTTTTTTGATAATAACATAGACTGCAAAGCGATTAAATCTTACTTGAGTGTAGTTTTAATCAAGGTAAAAGAGAGAGAGAGATGAAAGATATAGATCACCATAAATTTTTCTATTGCGATAACAAAATAAAAACAAATTTAAACGGACAATATAAATAATACAAGTTAGTAAATTGTTACATATTGAAAATTATTGAGTAGTATACTTCATTTAAGTATACAGCAAAAATTTTAGTTTTATACATTTAAAACATTATAAGAAAAAATTATTCGTGAGCATATATTGTTTTGGTGAATATGTTTGCCTAATGTTAGGTATTTAATAGTTTTAGATCAAATATATCAATGACTTATTGCTGTTTTATGTTGTGAAATTTTGTATGTTAACAATTATTACATATGCAAAATAATAATTTTAGACATAAAATCTTTTTTTTACTTTAGTACTTTAGACCAAGATGTAAACTAAGAAAAGCGTTTTATAATAAAAATTAAGTTATTATTTAAACCTGTGTGCACAATAAATGATTGATTTTAAAGTTGTTTATACACACAAAAATATTTACTTATAGAGTCTAAAAACATATGTAAATTATAGGCTCTAAAATGAAAACCACTTTATTGAACATATTAATGAGTAATGAGCAACTACTTGATAAAACTATTAATGTAAGATCATTTTTCAAATATTAGTTTCGTTTATTTATACTTTCAACGAAGTAGATGCTAATTGAATGCTACTTATTTAATTGTTAGATTTAAAAATCTTATTACTGAAACAAAAAGTAGTCAAATTAACATTATTTGCACGTGTAAAAAACTTATATTATTTCTAAGAGAAGCGCTTGAGAGACTTGTTCAGGTACAAACCTATACCTAATTCAGATTCTATCGTTCAATAATATTATTAAAATCAATATTATCATCATAAATATAGATTTGTAATAAAGTTATTTAAAATAAACAACAAAACTTTTTTTTAAATTTTTGGTTTTTTAACAAAAATCGGTAGGCAATACTAAATTTGAACATGTTTAACCAAATTTGAACATTCTAGCTACTTTACAGTAAATATGGTACAAACTACGAGTCATTTTATCAACAACACTTTATTATCGTATTTGTAAAAACATGAAAAAGTACACCATTTGCAAGATCTAACTACTGAAAAATCATTACGCTTTTAATATAATAAGAAATTGTACGGCATGATGTAGATTGTTGACGATAAAAAAGTTAAGAAATGTTTCTTTAGAACTTCAGACTAATAAAATGAAATGTGTAACTATCTTTGTCTTTTTGCAAATTTTTTTAAAGAAGCTTTGAATTTGATTAATTTACCGTTTCAAGTCGCTTTAGTATTGCTGCTCTACCGTTTAATAATTGCTACAGAGTTTTTACCAGCGGTCTGCCCAAAAATTCAACGATTACAATAATATAAAGACTGTAACGAAAAAAAAAATAGATTTATAACACAAATTTACAAATATTTTTTACGTAAACACAATAAATCTATTCAGAGCAACAGCAATAATAATGTGTTTCTTAAAACAAATGTAAAATGTTCAATAAAATATCCTATATTGATCTACAAGAAAAAAAACGGGCACTTTTTCAATTGTCTAAAACTGTGGAAACATGAGCTGTAGAAGTATTATCAAATTCATTTTGTGTTACAGTATTATTTTTTATACAGAATTAACTTTTACAATAAATTATACTTAATACAATGTAGTTTCTGACATACACCATCTTTATGATTTTAGAGTATCTTACGTGGAGATTTTTATTTGATATTTTACAATGCTCAAATATACTAAAGTTAAATATTAAATACTAAATGTCTTATAAGAGATCTTAACTAGCTATTAAAAGCACCATTCTTTTTCTTAACTGCATATATGTATGTAAGAAAGCACTGTATATCGCTTAACTCAATCTAAAACCACTGTTTCATAATGTGTCAACTGAATAAAATGTGTTGGTTTCTTGTAAATCTATAAAGTCAGTTGTGTTTTAAAGCGAAATTTTGTTTTCTTAACATAAATATTGCAAATTTAATATTAAATAATTAAATATTGCATAATTTTTTTATAAGATGTTAAAAATAGTGCAATAAGTTTTTTATGTGAAGGTTTGGTTGCGATCACTGTCACACCCAATAACTCATGGAAGAAGTTAAATGCTTGAATTTTTGTATAATGCATAAAATGTTGTATCTCTGAGCATCTCATAAAAGTGTAATGTATCTTGTAACTCTTGAGGACAGCACTATTTTGTTCTTATTGAAAATTCGTCAGTAGAGGCCATTGCAAAACCATGTACACTTTTATAAGCTCGATCTTTACTGTATCTACGTTTCTAACAACGGGCGTAATAGGTGAATCAGTTGGAACCTTTCATGCATTATGATGTGTATCGCAAGCATTAAGGGCATTTTAGGACTCAATCAGATCTATCTTAATCAGGTGGTATTATGTTCTAAAAAAATGAGTTGATGTAGATTTATGATAATATTCACACAAATTAAAGCTTAATACCTTAAAAACTTTAATACTACAAAAGCATCAATAAAATATCTGTTTAACCGTTGTTGGTTCAGTCTTATTTATATTACTAAACTAAACTTATAAAGTAACCTAATAAAGTTCTTTATCTATCTTTATCTTATCTATGTCTATATATGAAACCACGGCTCAGAAACTTGACTGTTTTTATCTTTCAAAGAAAGATGGTATTCGAAATTACAGCTTAGCTTAAAAAATAGTTATCGTATGTCGTAAAAAAGCTACAAAACTTAATAGAAATTTTACATTGTATTTTAAACACTGCATCAAAAACAGAATAACATAAATTAATGAAACGTGATAAAAGTTATATTGTTAGAAATCTGTTCACTTTTTTTGTCTGTTGCAATACATTTTAGCGTAAAACCTCTCATATAATATTAATAAATGTTTTTTTAACTTAAGTAGGTAAAAATTTTAAATTAACAGATATGGGAAATCATACATTTAGACCGCACAAACATCAATTATGTTAAAATATTTACAAAAAACCCTGTTTTTCACATCTAAATCTTATTTTTTAATCGTCAACAAGTGTAAGTTCTAAATTAATAAAAAATACACTCAAAACAACATATGCTTAAGTATTCTTTAGAAGACAATACAAATTATATAAAATTGCACTTAATGGTTGAGTATACTTATTAATTAATTGATTAATCAGATTTTAATAAATAAAAAACTTATTTGTAGTCAAATAAAAAAAATTATACTTACAATCAATTAAATAAATTAGGTAGTCGTAGAATTATAGCCAATTTAAACCATCCAGGGATAAATCTAAAATAAATAAAAATGTAAAATATGAAAACTAAAGTTCCTATTGTGCTGCATGTTTAATATTATACGTATCCCACAAAAATGTATACGAAAAATTGAAGTAATGTATATAAGTGGTAATAAAAATAGTACTTATACTATACGATTTTTTTAGAAAATTATATTAAAACTAATGTTTACCTGCCAAACAAATCAAATAAAACTTTAATTTAGGATTTTTTTTGTATTTTCTTAACAAAAAAATTTATTTGATTAATCAATATAAAAAAATTACTTGTATAGATATATACTTAACTTTAAAGGATCCAGCAAAAACTATTAATCTCTTTTTGGACTAGTAAAAATATTAATATTGCTGAATGGTTTAAATTATTGCATTTAATGATTTTCATCTTTATTTCTGGTGTCTCCCAGTCTCTTTGTTCTGTATTACGCTGATGCAGCAATTTTTTTTCACATCAAGTTCCTTGCACCAGTTCTTTATCAAATGCATTATTTAGCAATAATTACGGAAAAAAGAGGCTTTAGGTACCCAGGTTGGCTTCACCAAATTTGTTTCGGGTTTCTCTACACAAAATTAAATTATTTTACAGTATTCGCTAGCGACTGCTGTTCAAAATAAAAATATTTATATTTTTATTTACTGGGAGGACAGCTGCCATTTTAAAATTTTTCTTGTCAACTAAACATTGGTTTAATATCAGCTAATTAAAAGGTAAGTTGCATTATTAGTTATTGGATAATATTTTTTTTTTCGTTTGTTATAGACTAGGATACACCAGAAATAAAGATGAAAATCATTAAATGCAATAATTTAAACCATTCAGCAATATTAATATTTTTACTAGTCCAAAAAGAGATTAATAGTTTTTGCTGGATCCTTTAAAGTTAAGTATATATCTATACAAGTAATTTTTTTATATTGATTAATCAAATAAATTTTTTTGTTAAGAAAATACAAAAAAAATCCTAAATTAAAGTTTTATTTGATTTGTTTGGCAGGTAAACATTAGTTTTAATATAATTTTCTAAAAAGATTGTATAGTATAAGTACTATTTTTATTACCACTTATATACATTACTTCAATTTTTCGTATACATTTTTGTGGTATACGTATAATATTAAACATGCAGCACAATAGGAACTTTAGTTTTCATATTTTACATTTTTATTTATTTTAGATTTATCCCTGGATGGTTTAAATTGGCTATAATCCTACGACTACCTAATTTATTTAATTGATTGTAAGTATAATTTTTTTTATTTGACTACAAATAAGTTTTTTATTTATTAAAATCTGATTAATCAATTAATTAATAAGTATACTCAACCATTAAGTGCAATTTTATATAATTTGTATTGTCTTCTAAAGAATACTTAAGCATATGTTGTTTTGAGTGTATTTTTTATTAATTTAGAACTTACACTTGTTGACGATTAAAAAATAAGATTTAGATGTGAAAAACAGGGTTTTTTGTAAATATTTTAACATAATTGATGTTTGTGCGGTCTAAATGTATGATTTCCCATATCTGTTAATTTAAAATTTTTACCTACTTAAGTTAAAAAAACATTTATTAATATTATATGAGAGGTTTTACGCTAAAATGTATTGCAACAGACAAAAAAAGTGAACAGATTTCTAACAATATAACTTTTATCACGTTTCATTAATTTATGTTATTCTGTTTTTGATGCAGTGTTTAAAATACAATGTAAAATTTCTATTAAGTTTTGTAGCTTTTTTACGACATACGATAACTATTTTTTAAGCTAAGCTGTAATTTCGAATACCATCTTTCTTTGAAAGATAAAAACAGTCAAGTTTCTGAGCCGTGGTTTTATATATAGACATAGATAAGATAAAGATAGATAAAGAACTTTATTAGGTTACTTTATAAGTTTAGTTTAGTAATATAAATAAAACTGAACCAACAACGGTTAAACAGATATTTTATTGATGCTTTTGTAGTATTAAAGTTTTTAAGGTATTAAGCTTTAATTTGTGTGAATATTATCATAAATCTACATCAACTCATTTTTTTAGAACATAATACCACCTGATTAAGATAGATCTGATTGAGTCCTAAAATGCCCTTAATGCTTGCGATACACATCATAATGCATGAAAGGTTCCAACTGATTCACCTATTACGCCCGTTGTTAGAAACGTAGATACAGTAAAGATCGAGCTTATAAAAGTGTACATGGTTTTGCAATGGCCTCTACTGACGAATTTTCAATAAGAACAAAATAGTGCTGTCCTCAAGAGTTACAAGATACATTACACTTTTATGAGATGCTCAGAGATACAACATTTTATGCATTATACAAAAATTCAAGCATTTAACTTCTTCCATGAGTTATTGGGTGTGACAGTGATCGCAACCAAACCTTCACATAAAAAACTTATTGCACTATTTTTAACATCTTATAAAAAAATTAGAAAACTAATTATTTTTTGCAATATTTATGTTAAGAAAACAAAATTTCGCTTTAAAACACAACTGACTTTATAGATTTACAAGAAACCAACACATTTTATTCAGTTGACACATTATGAAACAGTGGTTTTAGATTGAGTTAAGCGATATACAGTGCTTTCTTACATACATATATGCAGTTAAGAAAAAGAATGGTGCTTTTAATAGCTAGTTAAGATCTCTTATAAGACATTTAGTATTTAATATTTAACTTTAGTATATTTGAGCATTGTAAAATATCAAATAAAAATCTCCACGTAAGATACTCTAAAATCATAAAGATGGTGTATGTCAGAAACTACATTGTATTAAGTATAATTTATTGTAAAAGTTAATTCTGTATAAAAAATAATACTGTAACACAAAATGAATTTGATAATACTTCTACAGCTCATGTTTCCACAGTTTTAGACAATTGAAAAAGTGCC
Organism: Lagria hirta; assembly: GCA_947359425.1. Lineage (NCBI taxonomy): Eukaryota > Metazoa > Arthropoda > Insecta > Coleoptera > Tenebrionidae > Lagria > Lagria hirta. Next base: position 29,606,047 of record OX375794.1, read on the forward strand.
CGTTTTTTTTCTTGTAGATCAATATAGGATATTTTATTGAACATTTTACATTTGTTTTAAGAAACACATTATTATTGCTGTTGCTCTGAATAGATTTATTGTGTTTACGTAAAAAATATTTGTAAATTTGTGGTATAAATCTATTTTTTTTTTCGTTACAGTCTTTATATTATTGTAATCGTTGAATTTTTGGGCAGACCGCTGGTAAAAACTCTGTAGCAATTATTAAACGGTAGAGCAGCAATACTAAAGCGACTTGAAACGGTAAATTAATCAAATTCAAAGCTTCTTTAAAAAAATTTGCAAAAAGACAAAGATAGTTACACATTTCATTTTATTAGTCTGAAGTTCTAAAGAAACATTTCTTAACTTTTTTATCGTCAACAATCTACATCATGCCGTACAATTTCTTATTATATTAAAAGCGTAATGATTTTTCAGTAGTTAGATCTTGCAAATGGTGTACTTTTTCATGTTTTTACAAATACGATAATAAAGTGTTGTTGATAAAATGACTCGTAGTTTGTACCATATTTACTGTAAAGTAGCTAGAATGTTCAAATTTGGTTAAACATGTTCAAATTTAGTATTGCCTACCGATTTTTGTTAAAAAACCAAAAATTTAAAAAAAAGTTTTGTTGTTTATTTTAAATAACTTTATTACAAATCTATATTTATGATTATAATATTGATTTTAATAATATTATTGAACGATAGAATCTGAATTAGGTATAGGTTTGTACCTGAACAAGTCTCTCAAGCGCTTCTCTTAGAAATAATATAAGTTTTTTACACGTGCAAATAATGTTAATTTGACTACTTTTTGTTTCAGTAATAAGATTTTTAAATCTAACAATTAAATAAGTAGCATTCAATTAGCATCTACTTCGTTGAAAGTATAAATAAACGAAACTAATATTTGAAAAATGATCTTACATTAATAGTTTTATCAAGTAGTTGCTCATTACTCATTAATATGTTCAATAAAGTGGTTTTCATTTTAGAGCCTATAATTTACATATGTTTTTAGACTCTATAAGTAAATATTTTTGTGTGTATAAACAACTTTAAAATCAATCATTTATTGTGCACACAGGTTTAAATAATAACTTAATTTTTATTATAAAACGCTTTTCTTAGTTTACATCTTGGTCTAAAGTACTAAAGTAAAAAAAAGATTTTATGTCTAAAATTGTTATTTTGCATATGTAATAATTGTTAACATACAAAATTTCACAACATAAAACAGCAATAAGTCATTGATATATTTGATCTAAAACTATTAAATACCTAACATTAGGCAAACATATTCACCAAAACAATATATGCTCACGAATAATTTTTTCTTATAATGTTTTAAATGTATAAAACTAAAATTTTTGCTGTATACTTAAATGAAGTATACTACTCAATAATTTTCAATATGTAACAATTTACTAACTTGTATTATTTATATTGTCCGTTTAAATTTGTTTTTATTTTGTTATCGCAATAGAAAAATTTATGGTGATTTATTTCTTTCATCTCTCTCTCTCTTTTACCTTGATTAAAACTACACTCAAGTAAGATTTAATCGCTTTGCAGTCTATGTTATTATCAAAAAAAAAAATTAAGTACTGCATATAAGCTGGTTAACTCTTGTCAAATCGATCTGTAGAAAACAAATAATGTTTGATGCTAATGGTTTATTTGTGAAAATTAATGAAAAAACTTTGTTTTAGGTATTTTAATCATGTTTACAGTTCTACCTACAATTACCTTCTAAGCCAATATAACCAAGAATTCACAAAGACGACCAACAAGAAATAAATCCACGTAGCGGTTATGGTGATAGAAATTGGAAATACTGCGCTTGACCCTACTAATATTATCTACGTATCTGTAGAAAACAAATAATTTTTTGATGCTAATGGTTTATTTGTGAAAATTAATGAATTTTTTTAGGTATTATAATCTTATTTTCAGTTTTACCATTAACTTCTAAGCCAATATAGCGAAGAATTTTCGAAGACGACCAACAAGAGCTCAGTCCTCTTCTGTGGTGTCGAAGTTTAACGCGGTTAAAAACTAGTTATAATCACAGTCATATCAGTAGTAAAACACATAATAATTTTAAAACAAACAATAAATACAGTTTTACAAAAAATGCAATCAAAGAAGCAGTTAGAATTATTGGTATAATGCAAAGTATAAAACCGCTCATATCAGTTATGTCTAAACTCAGTTGAATTTACGTAAAACACTAAGACTGACGCAGCCGGTTGCACTTTTTTTAAGGGGTTTCTGATTATAAGTTAATAAGGCTATTGAATATAAATTTAGAAGCACACAACGTAACTTTGTTCAGTTTACATATTATTAGAAGCAACACTTTTAACATAGCTTTTACATGTTATTTACTTCAAGATGCACAAGAGTAAATGTCGTTTTTTTATTGCTTTGTTTACTAGTTTTTTATAAAAAAAAACTAATAATATTAATATATACAGTAAATTTTATAATATTAGTTGATACTTATCTTGTAATGAGTATATAAACACTGCTTATAGAAAAATCTATTTTAATAATATTGCTAATGGAGTTTTTTCATTAAACTCTATTTTTTTTAAGCAAAAAAAATTAAAATATATAAAATAAATATATGTCATAGGTATCTGATACCCCTAAGTATTACGGGGATCAACAAGTGTTCAACATCAACGATACTGTTCAAACATTGATTACAAAATGAATTAAGCATAAAACATAACAAATCTAGTTTATTTTCAAAACTTATGACGCTTATCTTTGTTGTTCTGCCTCTCTTAATTTACTTTTTGTTGCTGCGACTATTATTTGAGTTGCTTTTTAGAAAAGGTTTAATCTTTATACATCGGTATACTATTCAATCGGTACTACACCACCCTAAGGCGATTGTTTTTTCCGCTTGAAGAGCTGTCCAAACAAGCAATAGACTGTTAGATATACGTAAACAGTATTCAACTACGCAGTTTTGCCCTGTTCGACTGATCACGTATCTAAAGCCGATACGTAAACGTGTTGAGCAGTAAACATATGGTTATAAGTAATGTGGTCGCTGTAAGATAAACAAGCTGGGCTGCTGCAAAGACGTAAAATGCGCCAGCCGGATATGTTTTGGATCAATGTCTGTGTACTCTACTTTTTTATTAGCATGTTGGAGCATATCTGCTTATAAAGTTCACTATCACATAATTGAAATCGATGCAATATTTTGTAAATATGGTATAAACAAATTTATAATCACTTACAAATAACAAAAAAAGATTTATTTCTGTACAAAACTCTAAGTGGACTTAAAACCCTTTTTTTGAATTAACAAATAGGTACATATGAATTTTTTTTTAAAAGCCGTAAAAAACAAAAAGTAGAGAGAGTCAAATTTCAAAAATCAAAGTTTTGGGCTTTGTACTCACTGTTAATAGTGTATGCTTATAAGAAGCTGTATGGGTTTCCTGACTTTGACTTGATAGCCAAAGAAATAATGCATAATAAAATTTACTTTTTGAAGACACCTTTTATTTTCTATATTGTGAATTAGTAAAAAAAGAAAAAATAGTAAGATCTAAAGTTAGCAAATCGAGGTTTTAAACATTTAAGATGTTTTAAAGTTAACCCTGAGATCTAATCCAGTACATATACTATCAATTTTGACAGGTATCCTTTAGAGTAAATATTCTTCTTTTTCTACATATTGCAAATAATACAACTTTTATTTATAAACAGTTTTTAGGTTTGAATATGAGTTTATAATAAATACTGTATAATTGTAAGGCCTTAAAGAGCATTTAAGTCCTAATCAGTTATGATTCTTTCAGTTAGCCTTAATAATAAGTTTTTTTATTCGAATAGGTGCAATACATGCATAATGCATATCGACCATGGTATAAGAGCAACAGGGCATTATAGCATAAGTTAGCATATCATGAGTTTAATAATTTTTCTATCGTTGTTTCTTGATACAATATTATCATTTTTATTTTATGAGTCAACTTTGATAGTGGCGTCATTATCATATTTTTCTATTGAGAGCCCAGCTTAATATATTATACAAACATCTCTATTTTTCAAATTTCAAAATTTACAGTAGTCATATTAAATTCCAAGAATTTTATTAAAGTAGTCATGTTGATTGATTATTGATTGATTATTGGTAGGTATCGCACAATTTACATTTTTACCTGAAAAAGTTTAGCTCGTTATGGTTTTATGGCCGCCATTATATGTGACGCTTGCGCAATCAATTTCAAGAACACATCATATCTGGCAGAAAAAAAACTTCATGATTAATCATCGACGGAGAAAAAAATTCCAAGTGGAGCTGCGTGATTAACTAAGGCTAGTGGGAAGCGCATGCGCAAACGGTCAATGCAAATATTCCAAGATCAAGACGACAGGTGTTAAGGCTCATGGTCGTTGATTGGTTATTGATTACTTATTGATTGATTAGTGTTTGATTATTGGTATCGCACAATTTACATTTTTTTTAACTGATAGCTCTCGCTTAATGATTGATTAATGGTAGTCATTATATGTGACGCTTGCGCAATAAATTTTACAAACACATCATATCAAGGTGACGATGGTTAATCATCATTTGGAGACAAATATCCAAGTGAAGCTGTGCGATTAACTAAGGCAAGTGAGAAGCGCATGCGCAAACGGTTAATGCAAATATTCCAAGATCAAGACAACAGGTGTTAAGGCTCATGGCCATGTGACAGGTGTTCTAAGCAGCCATCTTATTAATGTATTTCCAATTCAAAGAATTAAAGTTGATTACTTATTGATTGATTATCGATTATTGATTATTGATTGATTATCGATTATTGATTGATTATCGATTATTGATTATTGATTATTGATTATTGGTCGATTATGGTTTGATTCTTGGTATGACAAAATTTACATTTTTTATTTAAACACGTCTAGCTTTGCTTGCGCTTAATGAGTGAATGCTCCAAAGTGGCTATCACAATTTTCGAAAAAAGTGGTGGGGGGAAAGGAATGTGGTGGGGGGAGAACAAAGTAGTGAGAGAGCAAATGTACAAAACAGGTGTTCCATGGTCGTTCCAAGGTTCAAGGTCAAGGACATTCCAAAGTCCAAGGTCATATGACGTAAAAGTGGTGGGGAGGGGCATTTGTACCCTCATTCCATATCTACTCATATATATATATATATATATATATATATATACGTATAGTACGGATGATTCCCGCCGTTGATATAGCTCAGGCAAAGGGCCCCCCAGTAGTGGATCCGCGATCCAATCCATATATAATCTTAAACACGCAACTGATATCTCATCGCGTTACAGAAGCCCAATCATTTCGCACATTGTCTCAAGCCCATTGTGTGTTTAAAGTCGATAACTTACGCATGTTTTAAAGCCATTGCAAGGTTGCCGCTTGAAAGAGTGATAACCACATAGTTTCTAGATGTTTTGAGCTTGGTTGAAGAAAACACAGCAAAATTTCTCATGCGCTGCGTGGGATGAAGATCAAACAAAGCAAGAATGGCAGACATTGTGTCTACAGCTTTGATATATTCAATTACAAGTGCAGATTTGATATCGAATAATGTTTCGCTACAAAATAAAATAACAGAATTCTGTTTTCATTTTGATCACGCCTAAATATAGGTATTTTATTCAATATCAAAATTATTTTATTATTCATGTTCTTTATATTGCGGCATCTACCGTAAATCTTTCATCTATTAGTAAACGATTGCCATTATTTTAGATAATGGCCATTGGAGCCTGAAAGCAATCTTTTCTTTTTCAATTGAATTTGGGGCAATAAAATTAAATATACCTACATTAACTGAATACTATTCTGATAGAGACTTAATGAAATACGTCTTTATTTGTTAATTACATGCTGTAACAAGATTCAAGCCATAATATTCATATCAGTAAGCTATAACATTTCTTTCCACACGTTTGCAATTACTGCATTCCACAACATAATCGTCTATAAAAAAATAGAACTCTCAAATAATAATTAGTTTTCCACCTATTTTTTTAAACATGTTGATTTTTTAAAAATATAAATTTATTAGAATGCAACAGTTTTTTATAGCTACATGTTTTAGAAAGCTACAATTTAAAAAAATTTTTTACTTAGGTATTTTTTGTGTGTCTATAATACTTTTTTATTAAATAAGCTTTTAACCAAACCTAAATAACAACACTATGTAATAGTAATAACACCAATGGCAATAATTCGCCTGTTATTATGAAGTTTTGTTTTTCATATTTATTAAACAATTAATAATTGGGTTAAATACGAGTTTCAAAGGAGTTTCTTACAAATTATCTGCTTACTCAATAATATGTCTTCAACTGCGCAGTTTTGTAGTTGCAAAAATAGTTAATCAGAAATATAAATAAATAGAATAAATTTTAATTTTTCTTGGCTACTATAAATGTTCACAAATATAAGAGCCTATAATTTAAAAATTTTCATGAAAGTACTGATTATAGTCAGTTCTTCCATCAGTCAGATACACGGAAATTATTATTTTATAATTTCAATTCTTTTAAAGTTTGAAAGAATTAGAATTATAAAATATTTCGAATGTATATGATCCAATATGATCAATGTTATCACTTTTATTGTCAATAACTAGTAATATACAAAATACTTTCTAAAATGTTTTGTAAAAATATTATGTACCATGAAAGCCTGACTGGAGACTGTTTTGTTTTTAATGAGACATTTCAGGTCAGTCTATTGCAGAATATTACACTTTTAGATGCATCTTTACTATATGTCAATATATAAAAGCGCATTTTCTAAAGTCTACCATCATAGCGTAGCGAACAGCACGCTTGTTTAACATTTTATAAAACACGAGAGTATGGTTTCGCACCCTCCGGGTGCTTACCCTACTCTCTTGAGTAGAGGGTTGCCTACGGCAACGTGTATGAACCTATAGGGGTTGCCTTCGGCAACCGTAAAATAAACGCACTTTTTTTTTTTTATTAGATTATTGTTTATTTATTTTTTTATTGTAATATATTTTTTTTTATTTTTTTTTCTACTTTCTCATATCAACGTTTGGCTTCGACAACATTTATATAAACCTAGCCCATTATTATTTATGTTGAAATTTATAACTATTTATTTAAAAAATTTTAATTAGATTTTATTAATTATACTTATTTCTTTTTCTTTTATCTTTCTCATCTTTTTTTTTATAATAAAGCAAGCATATTACCATTTACTAAAATTTTTTTTACTTATTTTTTTTTGTACTTGTTCTACTCACTCGTATTGAATGTTGCCTGCGGCAACATATATAAATCTATTATCATTTATTTTTGTAAATACTTTTACTATTCATTATTATTATAAAAAAAATTTTTAATTTTTTTCTCATTATTTAGGTGGCGGACAGTCATTTTCTGTTATAAAAATTCTCGTTATAACATTTGAGATCAGATTTTGACAAACGTTTTCATATTAATATTACTTTAATATTTAAAAATAGTATTACTATCTATCATTATTTTATATTATTTTTTTCAATCATTATATATATATATATATATATATATAAATAGTTTTTTTTTATTCCTTCTTGTTCTTACCATACTCTCTTATATGTAAAAGGTTGCCTTCGGCAACAATAACACAACATTTTTTTTTTATAAAAAAATTTTGCATGTATAATTATTAATTAGAAACATTTGTTTATAATTAATACAATCAAAAAAAAATTTTTTTTAATAAATATTTAATTTGGCAACACTTTTTAAAAAAAATTTTTTAATTGCCTAGTGGGAACACTGTAACCGAAAACACTTTTTTTTTTCAAATATTTTACGTAACTTTCATACAAAAATGTATGTTATGTCATAGCTCAAGCACAATAACATCTGTCAATGATGTTGTCGGTGTCAAAGATGTGTCACCCATCAACAATATGAAGTTGTTGCTGTGGTACAATTTTAATATTAAATTTAAAATTACCATTAAATTAAAACCCTCCTAAGCGTGATTAATAATGACTTTTTTATTTGATAACATTTTTTAAAAATTTTTTTATTTGCGCCTAGCTGCAACACTGTAACCGGAAACGTCATTCCTATTGCCTCTTGTCAACAATTTAGATAAACACAAATTTGAAACTTTTCTTTAATATTTAATTATTATAAACATTTGTTTGTACAGCATAATTCAAAAAAAAAAAATTTATTAATTGCTTTTTTAGTTAGCATCACTTTTTATTTTTTTTTTATTTTTCTAGTGTTAACAGTATAACCGGAAACACTTGTATCACAAATATTTGACGTAACTTTTATAAAAAAAAAAGTAGGTTATGTCATAGCAAACATAATGACATTTGTCAATGACGTTGTCGGTGTCATAGATGTGTCACTCATTATCAATTGAAAGTTATTACCTTGATACAATTTTAATATAAAATATTTAAGTTTTCCAACTCAAACACTCTTAATTTTTAATGATTTTTTCATTTGGCAACACTTTAAGAGACTTTTTTATTTGCGCGTAGCTGCAACACTCTTTAAAACTATAAACGTCGTTTCTATTTCCTCTTGTTACAAATTTAGATAAACACAAATTCAAAACTTTTCTTTTATAACTATTAATTATAAAAATTTGCTTGTACAGCATAAAAAGAATCAAAATTTTTTATCAATAATTTTTTTCAGTTGGCAACACTTTTTATAAATTTTTTTATTGACCTAGTATCAACACTGTAACCGGAAACGTATATTTGACAAATATTTGACGTAACTTTTATAAAAAAAAAAATGTAGGTCATGTCATAGCAAGAACAATGACATCTGTCAATGATGTCGTCAGTGTCAAAGATGTGTCACCCATAATCAATAGAAAATTATTGCTGTGGTACAATTTTAATATAAAATAAAAGATTGCCAACTCAAACTTTCTAAAGCTTGTAATTAATAATGACTTTTTAGTTTAGCAACACTTTAAAAAACTTTTCTATTTACGCTTAGCTGCAACATTGTAACCGAAAACGCCGTTCCTATTTTCTCTTGTTAACAATTCAGATAAAGACAAATTCAAAACTTTTCTTTTATAATTATTAATTATAAACATTAGCTTGTACAGCATAAATAAAACCAAAATTTTTTTTCAATATTTTTTTAGTTGGAAACACTTCTTAGAGATTTTTTTATTAACCTAGTATCAACACTGTAACCTTGAACGCTTGTTTGACAAATATTTGACGTATCTTTTATAAAAAAAAAGTAGGTTATTTCATAGCAGGCACAATGACATCTGTCAATGTCAAAGATGTCTCACTCATCAACAACAACAATATGAAGTTGTTGCCGTGTTACAATTTTGAAATAAAATTTAGGATTGCCAACTCAAACAGATCTTATTGATTTATTTTATTACTTTTAACATACAGATTTGCAGCCTTCTCTCAAAATGTTTACATTGTGTAATTAAACAATAAAAAAATTACATTGTACTTTGTACATAAACATTTTAGATAAGTATTTACTGGAAGAATTATTAAAAGTAAATGCTCTTGTCTTCATATTAATATAGCAACATACAACTCATATTAAATTAATCAATAAAATATTGATAATAAAGACAATATCATGTTGTAAAATTTTTCAATTTGAGAGGGTGTCTATTTTCATCGCGGCCTTGTGCTTTCATCAACAAATTATATTATATCTCATTGTTATTTTGATAAAATATTGTCTAAATTACACTAATCACATTCAAGCCATTTAAACTTAAAAAAATTAAGCGTTTAGTTTTACAAATCATTTATATTTAAAGTAAAAAATAATATAATTATAATAATAAGGTATATACCTACATATCTTTTGTCTTTATTTTGAATATATTGAAAGGCTTTTGTTTTTATTTTTTTATACAGTATTTCGGATATCATTTCATGCACTACAATCGATCCTTTGCTATCTTGGAAAAAAAGATTTTCAGAGACCTTTATTACTTGTATTTTAATAGATCTTTTTATAAACACATCTTCTTCTAATTCATGTATGCAAAATTCTTCTTCTATTAATAAACAAATTATGAGGTCATTGACCTATATTAATTATATTTATTTGAATCTTGAATCGGTCGAAAGTTACATTATTTTTGATAACTTTAAATACATTCCAACTAATTAACTTACATTCAAAACCAATTCATTTGTAAAATGAGCCAATTCTTTATCAAATAACTTTTTGACATAACCTCACTTTTTGTTTCTTTTTTTATGTAAATCTGTAGCTATCTATAAATTATAAAATATATTTTACAATATTAATCAAAAATCAAGCAATAACCTACCTCTTATATAATATTATTATTATTATTATTAGAATAATCTATTATCTGATATTGACCAACCAATCCAATGACTTATAAGAAGAAGAAGACTGCATTTTTATAGAGAACACACTTGTATCACATTTCGTCAAACAACTTAGGACCTTCTAATTCGATATAATTGCAGCGGTAAATTGCTTTTTTGTAGAATATTTTATCGGTCATTCGTTTGAAAAATTGTTCCAATAAACTCGCGTCAAATGTCATTCCATTTGACATTTAAACTTTTTAATGGAAAATTTAGCGATATTTCTATTTTGGGCCTATAAAATCCATTGAAAATTATTCTAATAATTATAATATAGCAAATAATGTAATTTAAAAGGAATTTTCTTACCGAAATCTTATCTGAATCGATTATTTTCGAGCAGCTCGTTTCGTCGACTCGCATTAGTTATTTCAGGAAAGCCAACAAAATTGAAAAAATTCCCTAAAAATACCGACTGTTTTCTGAATTTGAGTATCTATCTATTGTGGTTTTTTGGCCAACGTCCTATAAATGTCCTATCCGTTTACTCTTTTTATCGGACATTTTTTTGAAAAATTTTTTTTACTAAAAATCCCTCCTGTCCCTTTATCCTAGCACAAAAAAATCCAATTCTTATCTCAAAACATCACAACGAAACTCTATTGATGCCGTTTTTTATCAAATTTCTTACAACATTTAACAATTTGTCATAATTAATAAATCTTTTTTACGCCGCACTTTTGCAAGAAAGAGACGCCGCTATCGCGTTTTATTTATATGTAATAGTTCGATTCCGACGGCAGCTATATTTTTTTTTTAACAATTTAATTTTTAGCGCTAATTTTTTTCAAATTCAACATTTAATGTACTTAAGTAATATTGTTGGGGGTATATTTTTAATAATACATATAATAATAAGTGATTATAACATAAAATAAGTAAGATTTTCATTTGACCTCGCGCTGTTGCTACTACATCTCAGCTCCACCGTCTTGCTCGTCCGTGCATCTGTGTCCGTGCGCTTATCAACATTCCAAGCTTATATAAATAAACAAGACTAATGGATCTCTTCGATAACAATATGTACCTTAGTTTTGTGTTAATAATTAATTGACTTTGATTTATTTATTAACTCGATGCTGTTACAGCTATCCCCATACAGCATTTACAATAAACGTGGTTTGAGCTGTTTTACAATATAGCATCAGCTGTTTGCCGTAAATGTTTATTTTTAAATAATTGTTTTGTGCAAACACATAGATTTTTGATGATAATGATGATGTATTGATAATGTTATATAAGGTTTTTAATAATGTATTGATTTTAGTAGCACAATAATATCGAATTCTTCAGCAAGAAGAAACTTTTAATTCTTTTATTCATGTATTATATGTTGTTATGGATTAAAATAATAATATTTTTAATTTAAGACCCATTCACCATCTTTAGCGACAATTGCTTTCATCATTACGACAATTATGTTATCATCGCATTCCTTCGGTTACTCTCTAATCATGTGGATAATACCAAATTAATAACCAAACTTGAACTGAAAAAAGTAGTACTTTCTTTTTTCATTAAAAAATTATGTTTTCTGGAATTGATAGGCAAATAATTACGATACATTAGTTTTGGTTTAGAGTCCACACGATTAAAGGACTACTATTTAGTCTATTTACCACCATAGATAAATAAACCTATTTCTTATCTTCAACGAAAAACACCGTTGAATGATTCTCGATTGTTTACGAATAATAATTACGCCAAACAAGCTTATCTATCGCTGTGAGGTCATCTAGCTAGAGACTATGCGTAAGGTATTTTGTTTTCGCGGGTAAATTTGTGGGTATAATGTTTGTGATGTTATTCTTCACCAGATGAAGTATGCAGAAACTAGAAACTTTTTGAAAACAAATTAAAAGGCGTTTACTAAACATAAAGGACTTTTCTTATAATTAAAAGCAAAGTTGTTTCTTTCGCTAGTAATTTATTCAAGAAAATGTTGCAATTATTGCGAAATAAAAAGTTATTAATGAATCATTTGAACTCAAAACTCAACTACCAGTATTTGTAAAATTGATTTTATGCTAAAAATTGTGTTGGATTTCCTAACGTGAGCTTGTATGATTCCTTCATAATCTAAAACAAAAAAATATTCACTCTTTTTTTATAGACACGAAAAAATGTGGGTACTCTGTAAATATTTCTTGAATAAACCATAAGCGGCAGAAACAAACAATTCTGAAAGTTTTGTAATATTCTTATGCTTTTGCTAACCATGTAATTTGAAATTGAAATAAAAATTCTAGTAATTGTTTAATTCTTAAACTAGTTATAAACATGAAAGATTAATAGAAAAGGAAAAATATTCAAATACCTTTCATCTGCTGTTACTACTAATAATTCAATATAAAATTACTAGCATAAGTTTTTTTATATTATCCGCTTATTTTTTGGGTCGCTTTTAGAAGCAAAATACAAGATAGAGCGTGACCTAAAGGCGCACAGTGATCACGAGTAAAAGTTTTCAATTTATTAAGTATTCATTGGACAGAATCTTTTCTTATAAAACATAAAAACTTTATTTATTATTTAATAACATTTTAAATTTTTCACGTTGCTTATCATTACCGATTTTAATTTTTGTATTATTTAGAACGTTGTGGTGTTTTTGTTGCACTTTTAAAAATATTGTTGATTTTATGTATCCCAATAATAAAAAAACCCAAAAATTTGTTTTTGTGGATGTGTTATTTTTGTTTAGAATTTTTTGCTAAATTACCAATCACTTTGATGATACTTATGTGACATAATTTCACGTAGCTTTTTTTTTTGCAAAATATTAAGTGTTTTTTCAAAATTTCATTCTTAAAATTTTTCAAGTAAGTCAAAATAAACCACACCGTATGATTTTTTATTGTTTACCACATCTTTTATGTGTTTACTCAGCAATCTGCTTACTTACAGTGTGCTTATGGCAAATTTTTAAATATAACGAATTAAATATGTTAATTAGTTACTTTTTTTTAGCGACACGCTGCCGCTGTGATAATTATTGTACTATTAAAAAGCATTTTAAATAAATTTTGTATCAATATTATGAGATGAATTAAAACTAAAAATTTGGAATATCACTGCAAACTGACAAAAAGTACCTATTAGGCTTGTATTTGCTCAATATTATAAAGCATTTGCAGTCAAATGTAAAAATTTGATTTAATGAATTAAAACTGTCTACGAGTTACATAAAACGACCTTGCATCAAGTTGGAGGTGAATGACAAAGGAATTCCGTCATTAAGATAACAAAAACTAAATAAAACACTGTTGCAATATGGTGCACAAGACTGAGGAAATTATTCCAGAATAATCAATCTTGGAGCGTAAAATGCGTAATATATATTTTATTATAAACGCCAGCGTCAACATCGGCCACTAACGAAAAATGGTTGAACTACAACCGTTTATCTTGATATGTTTCAAGCCATTGAGAAGCCCTGCATCCATTTGGATTATTGTTGATAACAAACAAACCCTTTATGATAAAATGATGACGTAAAGCGTAATGAACGTCTTCAATACCCATCTAAGTATGAGATAAAATTTGATGGAAAATAAAAAACCGTTATTGAGAAATTTGATGTTATACATGGAATTTTTCTCAAGCCCGTTTCCGGGCTTGGAAACCAGCCGGTGGGCTAAGCGCCAGATGCAAAGTATGCTGTTTTTGGCTTCATAATGAACGTTTATACGTCTATATATTATATATATATATATATTTGCATTGGCGCTATACTCCTACCACGGGTATAATGAATTTCAATACAAGGCAAAAATTTATCTCTTTCTTGCTGACTTTAACTATTTGCAAGTTTAGAGTTTCGTATTTCGTGTAAGTGCGTTCGTTATATATCGATCGAATTTCTAAGAAATTTGTTAGACGAGCAGTGGCAAACATTATCAATATCAACCAAGAGATTCGGTTCAGTTTCAGTTTTGATAAATTAGAACAATAAGTGCCCGGTCAAAACGTCTTGTCACCTAAGCATTGCAAAAACTGGTAAGCAATATTGATTAAAGGTGGTATTTATAGTCAAAGCTTAATCTCAAATTGGTCTGATTAGGTATAAAAATCGATTTATAAAGCTTTGAAACTAAAACTTAAGGCAGACTTGAGATTAAGCTTCGACTATCCTAGAGTTTGCAAATTGCTAATTGCATTAAATAAACGTTCCACAATAATATGTATAAATTTGATAACTACCAACTTAAATGTTGTTTAAATGTTTAGATGCTTCTTGCAATTATTTGTCTTCCGACACTTCGTAAGAACGTGATTCATTTGCTACAGATGCGTGTGATTCCGACTATATTCCATCATCGACTTCCCCAAATAACAATTCTAAGGAAACTGTATGTACATGCAATAAGTATTCAAGTTTTCGATGATTCTCTTAAAATAATCAAGTTTTTTTACGTTGGGAAATTAACAATTAATTAATAATTATCATTTTTTAATTTTCTACGGTACATCTGTTTGTCTCCAACTGAAATTAAGAATAGAAGCCCTATCCTAGTCCAACAGGTTTCCATCCAAGTCAAACAAGAGGTTGGTAACTCTTTCTTATCTCGTCTTAATTTTGATTGTAATTCTTCTCTATTTTATAACTTGGTAAATAATAAATAAATCATTTTTCAATTTTCTGAATTGTAAATTTATTGCTTGAGGATTTTTTTTAATGCAGGTTTAAGTTTTTTGTTCTTTTAATTTTCTAATTTTTGTGTGCTATTTTCTATAATGATTGAGTACTTGCAATGCAATATAATTTAAACTCACTTATTATATTATTATACTAGAGAAGATCCGTTACTTTTCGACGAAACTGTATGCGCTTACGTCACCGATTTGGACGTCAAATGTTTTGATGTCCACTTTGTCTAGTCTAGACAATAAAGTGACTTTGATATTTATTTCTAATCATTAGTGTTGGTTTTTATAAATCATTTATAGTTTTTAAGGGTGAAACAATAGATTTTTATAAGCATTTTTACAAGATTTGCACAACACAGTCGTTTTTATAAGTCGTTGAGCAATAAGAAAAAGTAAAAAATATATAGTAATAAAATAATTACTACTAACTTGTATGATCTTGTTATCAGTCAACGAGTCTAGAAACAAGGCAAAAACGAAGTCAGTTTGATTCGTTCAAAGTCGGAGTGTTCACTCAATTTGAACCATTTACATTTGAGTATGACAACAGCTTAGAGGTATTGAAATTTTTAAGAAAAATAATCCGTTTTATGATTTGACTTATGATATATACTAATGTATAACAATAATTGTATCACGCGCAATTTTTATTTCTATTTAAAACAAAACTAACTTGGTGCTTTTGTAGGAGAATGTCTATAAGTCTCTATATTTATTAATAAATATGTATAAGAAAACATCGTGTGACTGTAAAATTGTTTCAAAACCTTTTTCACGGCATCTATATAGAATTCATAAAGGAGAAAAAAAAGTCAGAGAGTTGTTAGAGCTGCCTGTAAGATCCAAAGAAAAAAAACAACGACTTTTGGTAATGAGAAACGAAGGAAACTTTTTTATAAGATTTTATAAGAGGAAAAATAATACCTCGAAAAATCAAAATGGGAAAGATAATAACTGCAGACAATTTTGTTATTTGCCCGTATTGTTCAGTCATTATATACATTTGAAAATGAACCCAGAAAGCCAAATTTTGGATATTACGTGAGGGGTGGCTAGAAAAGCTTAAGTTCAAATTGTCGATTAAAATAACCTTGTGCAATTTCCGCCATCTTGAGAAAACCCTTAAATTCATACATTTTTTACGTATCAATCGTCGTTTTCGAGATATCGATTAATAATTTGGGGAGAATTTTTTTTATTTAGCTATTAACTTTTTTCTGGTGAAAGATATCGACAAATGTTTGAAATAAAACTTGTAGAGCGTGTCTAGACCTACAAATTCGTTTTTTTATTTTTTATTCCTAACAAAAATTACGACTTTTAGCGCGCTACAAAGTCAATAAAACTGTGCCCGGTTTTCATTTAGCCGCTCGCTCGGTTGTATTCACACGTCATAATGGATGGAAAATGGTTTAGGGAATTACATATTGCAATACAAAAAAAAATTCAGAAACCAGCTAAATTATAAATCAAATACATGAAATTTATTGATGAAATAATTTTTATGCAGCAAAAATAATGATTACAGGTGGTAATTTTTTTCACACGTTTTTTGTCGTTTGGATGATCCTGGCTGTTCAACTTCTTCCTCGGTAGACTCTTCGAGTTGTCAAACCTCTTCAATCGCAGGAAATGATGTTGTGACGGTCGAAAAATTGTAATCATCGTCATCGTCGTGATCGTCGTTGAATAAAATCTCGACTCTGGCGACATTGTCACATGTCTGTCCACTACAGTGCAGGCAAATAACGGAGCAATGGATTCCTGCTTTCCTGCAACCACAAGCAGCTTCACACTTTCCTTTGCATTTGCACGAAATGAGTTTTAAAAGTTCAGGTGGAGCGGGTGTGGCTGGGGTGCAAATTGGTTCGAGCCCGTAATTTGTTTGTCGCGAACCCCATTCCTGAGGATCTTTGAAAATTCCGAGCCATGTTTGTACTTGTAGATATGTCCGGAAAACGTGTTGGCGGGCTGCACTTTCCGTTGGTGGGAGCAGTGAAAGATTATTCGTCTTGTTTGTCGTCATTGATTTTGCGAAGCGATGGAATCGCAAAATATCCATCGTCGTGTCTTCTTTACGACCATCATAAAGAGCGATAAGGAACTGCTTTCCCGCGCAAGCTAGCATCTCCGAATCGACCATTTCTTGCTTGAATAATTCTACCGATGACCGGAGGGAGGTTCGGATTCTTCTCGAGACTGCTGATGAACTTCGACTTTCCAATGTTATAAAAAGATGACGTGGTGTCACAACCGCTGAAAGCATGGATGAAAAGAATGTTCTCAAGAACAGACTTATCATGCTTGAAACAATTTGGAGAGTACACTTTTGCCAGTGTTTTGCCTTTAGCTGGTTTGTAAAAGAAAATATTTTTTTGTCCATTTCAAGTCCGCAAATTAAGATAAAAAGATCGATAACCGTCGAAAACAATTGTAACAGTTTCTCCAAAGTGTTAATGTACGTATGCGACATATTTTTTGCAAATGAGATCAAACGTCTCAACTCGACCCCAGACAACTTTGTGGAGAAAAAAACCACCGTCGATTATGTGATGATGTCTGTCAACAGGTTGGAAATTTTCTGTCAAAGGTTCGAAGGCGTTGTATAATAGCAACTTTGTTCCTTTCCGCATTCCTTCTTCGGTGAACAATGACAATGGGAACGGAGCGAGCTCGTATGCCAGAAATTTTTTCAGGTCAGTCTCGGAATTCTTCGTTATGCACATTCTTTGGAACAGCAACAATGGATCGATCGGAGCTGGTGACTCGTCGATTGTAATGCTGGTGTTTACTGCATTCAGTAGTATGCAAATAATGCAATGTTAGCTATTATTAAGTATAAAAGAGATGACATGTCACTGTAAATCAATCAGTAGTATTTAGAATGAAGTAAGAGTTAAGTGAGGTTCGATTTGTAGAATAGATGATTAATAAATATGATACCAACATATAACAGCATTCCTTCTTCGGGGAACAATGACAATGGGAACGGAGCGAGCTCGTATGCCAGAAATTTTTTCAGGTCAGTCTCGGAATTCTTCGTTGTGCACATTCTTTGGAACAGGAACAATGGACAGTAACCACGTCTAGTGAACTTGACGTAATCTTCCATAGGTATTTTTTCACACAGAGCTTGCATATCTTGTAGGTATAAATGAGCAGACTTCGCATACAGGAAGTGGCCGCTGGCATGAAAGAAAGGAAGCATTTTTTGTATGGTATCGATATAAAGTTTCCAATTACCGGATTTTTCTGCTTCCAGAAAGTTCTTCACCAGAGAAACCATGCGATGGTACTGTACCCATAGCTTTGCCGTAGAACCTCTGCTTCCGATGGTTATTAATTCTTTTGAAAATTTGTCGTATATGCTTTTCACTCCGTTGTTGTTAGCGGCAGTCATGATGGTAGGTCGATTGAAATCATCTTCCGCGTAGTAATCTAGTTCATCACGTTCCTTGTCGTATAATTCCAGTACAATTTTTGTCAGAGCTGAGTGTGACAAAATGTGAGCGCGAACAGCTCTCGCATATGCGTGGCCGGCAAGAATTTTTTCGACCTAATTTTCTGCATAAATGAGCTTGAAAAGCTCTTTAATCCCAATACCGGACATGATCATGCCAATGGATCCCATAAGCGACATCAGGAGATGAAATCCACCAAGTCTCACTACGACGTTTTTCAAATCGGATGTTGGGTCAACAGCTCCCACGATGTCGCGAGCTTTCCAGTACAGCGGTTGATCAAATGTGATGAAGGTGGTTTTTTGACTGCAACGCTTCGAACTCTCGACAGCTTCGAGAAGCGATGTAAGGATCGTGTCATAATCCGATGGCGGCGCATTGATAAACGGAAGACAGATAACTTTTGAGCGTTCGTATGGCATATTGGCGGTTACACTCTCTATAAATAATAATAATAATAATCAGATCAAATCTGGTATTGCTGGTAAAATTTCGCTTGGAAGTTGACAAAGAGCTTCGACATCGGCAACAGTTATAGCCTGTAAGCCTGCCGATTTATGTTTGTTGTAAGAGAGTACAGGTGCCATGCCCAATTCTGAAGCTGATTTTATTTCGACAATACGCGGGATTTTGTTCTCACGCTGGATAGATGTATAGGGAGTCACGCAGTGTATTCTTCCCATTGCATGAAACGTTCCATGACCGTCAAGGGTGTTTATGTTAAAATCCGCATTGTCAAATACAAATTGACTGAAGAATATTTCTACCACGGAATGAATTTTTTTCCGTCAATGCGTTCGTAATTTTGATTCGTTGCAAAATATTTCTCCACAAAATAAACATCGGTTTTTAAAATCAAAAGTGGGAATGACCTGCAGTTCTTCTTCGGGTTCTGGTTCTTGCGATGGAGACTCACTTCGTCGAGAAGCAATCGACGCTAGCCGTTGGTTTCCATATTTTTTGTAGCACGAACTATGAACACTCACTGAGTCAATATTTTGTAACATTTGTTGATGCTCCACACGTCCTCTTTTTACGCTCGCCGCTAAGAGAGTCTGAACAGCTCTCTTTTTAGCCACATAAACATCGTCCATCAGAGGTTTTTTGCAAATGAAACAATCACTCATTTTCACACAATTTTTCAAACACGTACGCTCGCTTCAAAAGACTCGAGACAACTGACTAGAATCGTTGAGTGAGAAGTTTTAATAAGAGGCGCAACCAGTGTGCTTTCATGCGTTCCCTACTGCTCTCTCATTGTCGCTCTCTATCCACGTACCGCCCGCACCTCCCCAACCCACAAACTCAATTACTGCAGTGTGGCGACATCACCGCACTGCTTCTTGCTTAAAAGTTTGACGAAACAAGATTGTTCTTTTCGCGCAAATCGACGTCAACATTTGGACCTGTAAAGCAAACAGAATGGATAGAATGACTTAGCGAAATACCAATAAATTGAGGATGGTAAAATTTTGGAGAAAAAAACACTTAGTCAGATCACTTTAATTTTATTTTTGAGAATATAGTCAACAATAGTATATTAAGTATCAAAAACGATACGAACATTTTACCGATCAAAAACAATTGTTACGTTCCAAATAATTTCTTTCAAGTGTAATAATAACATGTAACATTAAAAACATTTTTAAAATTTTTTAAATAATTATTTTAAATTCTGAGACGGTAAGTAGTTAGTGTTTTGTTTATCTTAGTAACCAGTAAACACTACTTACTGATCTGAGAGCTTACGCGGCAAATAAGAAAAATCGTTCTATCGTACAAAAAAGTATTTAAAACTTGATGGATTAAAAAAAATAATAGTACATACGATGGAAATAGGAACAATTTAATAGTCAATTAACTAAACTAAATTAAACAAGTGAAACAAAAACTTAGAACATGCTTTTTTTTATTTAGTTTACATATAATTATGTGAACGACCCCTACGCAAAAAATTTGGTTATAAAAATCTATTATCAAATAGCCATATTTTAGACTTAAAACCAAAAGATAATAATAAATACTTAAGCACTATGTATTTAAAAGACATAACTAAACTATACAAATAAGAGTTGCACTAATAAGTAATTTTAATTTTAGATATAAATCAATTCAATTTAATTATATGCGTACATAGAAAATAAATCTACAGACCGTTTTTGCAAATTTGTAGAACCAAAATTGAATGCCCGGTTATTTTTGCGGTAAAATACGATAAACTTGTATTTTCTCTTTAAGAGCGTTTTTTTATTGTTAAGACGCTAAAATATTTTAAAAATGTCTAGTCACACAGTCACAGTCTTTTAAATCCGAAAAATTAAACCACTGTATCTACGATACCCTGGTAAATAAATTACTATTATTTAGCTGATGATAAAATACGCACTTTCCTATGTGGCTTTGTTGTCTTCGATGACTGTTCTTTTGTTGTCTGCTTGGCAGTTTCCCATTTAAGACGGCGAAACATTTTCATTTTTAAAAACAAGTCGAGAATGAATTCTAGATGAGCCGCACATTTCGAGTTCTTGTGAAGTTCAACATACCACTGAAAACTTTTTTCCAACGATATTCTGAGGTATCTCTTAATATTTTTGAAAACGTTCGAGTCACATTTATACATTTCAAATGCATTATTAAATTCGTTTACCAAATGCAGTATAAAACATACCAATTGATCTGAAGGCCTTTTCAAAAAACGTATCTTTCCTGTACGAGAGTAATCTTTAGAAAGCATAAAGAATTCATTAGAATTTGTCAGCTCCTCGCCATTCTTTATATAGTCTAGACGAGGAGTGTAAAATGGTGACAAATCGACATACTAATGCTAAAAATATGTGTTATGGCTCATTCGATAGGGAATCACGTCTAGAAAATTGTCCATGAAAATTGTATTAGCACATTAAACATTTCAAAAGTTATAAACAATTAAAGATGTTGAAAAAGTAGTGCTTGGTTTTTCGCTTGTAATTCGTAAACAAATAATTTTTTTGGAATTTGGAAAAAAGATCCTGAAAGAGGAAGAAATTTCCTATAAATAACTTCCGATCACCGAAACTGTACCTCTATTATTAATAATTTTAATTAACGTTGAAAATTGCCGTCCGCGCGCCATTCTTAGGTTGCGCGCATGCTATAGAAAGTCAGTAAGTTATAATAAAAAATTTTTTTCGGGTACTTAGAGTACATTAAAAAATCTAAATAAATTATGATATCATCTAAACACTTCAAAGAACTAATTCCCGTTGGAATTTTTTAATTAAATTAAATTTTCCAATAAACTAGACAATTGTTAATTAACAACATTTTACGGGATTTCTCTGAGCATTAAGAAGTAAATAAAAGTTGCAATAATTGTTCTAAAATTATTTCCTTTCGTGGAGTCCTTGCAATTGACACAATAAAAACGAATACGTAATTAAAGTTTGAAAAAGTTTAATAGTTTGTTTATAATAATTTTTTTAAATTCCACAAATAAAGAAAAATCGCCGTAATTTGTGAATTTAAAAAATTTATTATAAACAAACTATTAAACTTTTTCAAACTTTAATTACGTATTCGTTTTTATTGTGTCAATTGCAAGGACTCCACGAAAGGAAATAATTTTAGAACAATTATTGCAACTTTTATTTACTTCTTAATGCTCAGAGAAATCCCGTAAAATGTTGTTAATTAACAATTGTCTAGTTTATTGGAAAATTTAATTTAATTAAAAAATTCCAACGGGAATTAGTTCTTTGAAGTGTTTAGATGATATCATAATTTATTTAGATTTTTTAATGTACTCTAAGTACCCGAAAAAAATTTTTTATTATAACTTACTGACTTTCTATAGCATGCGTGCAACCTAAGAATGGCGCGCGGACGGCAATTTTCAACGTTAATTAAAATTATTAATAATAGAGGTACAGTTTCGGTGATCGGAAGTTATTTATAGGAAATTTCTTCCTCTTTCAGGATCTTTTTTCCAAATTCCAAAAAAATTATTTGTTTACGAATTACAAGCGAAAAACCAAGCACTACTTTTTCAACATCTTTAATTGTTTATAACTTTTGAAATTTTTAATGTGCTAATACAATTTTCATGGACAATTTTCTAGACGTGATTCCTTATCGAATGAGCCATAACACATATTTTTAGCATTAGTATGTCGATTTGTCACCATTTTACACTCCTCGTCTAGACTAATAAACATCTGAGAACAGTCTTCGCAATTGAATTTATTTTGCAGTTTATGTAACAAATATCCAGCTACATAAACATTAGAGCATGTTTCCAAAGTAATTACCGTAGATGAAGACCTCGCATTTGAAATATAATTTTCTTTGTTAGATTCTTCTGTCATATCTACTTCTTCATCTGCCGCTTCATGGTGCTACAAGACAGCTTTTATCGTCCACTGAAATCCATCTATGCAATAAATATTATTTCGCTTTCTATTGTTCTCATAAACTTCAATGTTTTTAAAATAATCCAAACCGCTTTCCAACGTTTCAAGAGACTTTGTCTTGTAAATAGACAATGGTCGCCTGTTTGGGTTTGGTTCATCTAACGTTCTACTGTTTAAAGCGTCAAAAATGTCATTAATATTTTTAATAAATTCTGCCGTGTTTTGAGCCGTGGAACTTTCCAATTGTTGTGTTAATGTAACCGTCGAAATTGCTGCGGCAACAGTGAATGAAAATATTTGAGCAGCAAGTTTTACACGCATTTTTTGGAAAGTTGTTGGTAAAATGCGAGAAGGAGTAATTTTCAACATTGCCCTAGTCGTCATTTTTTCAAAGCTGGTCGCTTTGAAAGCGACCAGCTTTCAAAGGCTTCACATCGAACCTAGCAATTATTACTAACAATAAAAATAATAAATTATATACACTTAATCTAAGGCCTTGCCGGATTCTCTAGATATTTACTTTCCCCTAATTAATCGGTGCCTCTCTGCCTTATCCGTATTTATGGTGTTAATTTAGAGAGACAATCGCGATTCATAAATAATTAATAATATTCGAATTTTAATTAATCTAGCTAATTAGCTATTCGATAACAAAACGCTCTTGACAATGCACTAATGCGGCGTCAGGCTAGACGATCTAGTTTTTACCGTCCCCTTTAATGTGACATTTATTTTTAAACACCTTGTACAATTTAACACCCTGTACAATTTTGTATTTTTGTTGGTTCTAAAGTTAAAGCTTTTTTAAGTGACAATATTTAATGTATTAATACTTAATATTTAACAGTTAATGGAAACGCAATGTTTCTAAAAATTGTTGGCAGTCAACAACTCTATTGGAGTCGTTTCCGAGGAATTTGAAAAAGCTAATTGCTTGTTGTTTGTATTGGTGTTACAGCAACCGACATAAATAAACCTATGCCTTGCTGTTCACGTTCTTGACGATAAAAATGTAGCATTTTATTTTTTAAAATTCCGAGTTCTGTCATGGTAATGTTTATGATTCCATATTTTTATTGTCATTCTATTCCTCTCGTGCAATTTTTTACAGGAAACATAACAAAACTAATGTCTTTATTATTTCGGTTATTATTTGAACAATTAACATAAACGCATTTGCGATTTGCCGTACTCATTGTTGCTATCTCACGATCGCTCCACTCGGTTGTCCAACGGATCAGAGGCGAACTCTCATCGGTGTCTCGAGCCTGACTGAGAATCTCGGAACCAAAACGGCTGGTTGGCCATCTAGATGTCGGAACCATTTTCGACCACGCGTTCCGCATAAGGCTTGCATCTCTTGTAACTTTTCACTCAACGCTGGAATGCTACGAATAAGGAGCAGATGTTCCGGCACGAGCACGAAAAAAGGGTCTTTTATACCTAACCCACGCCCAAACTCTAACGGTCGCATAGTGACGCGCTCATAGAGCGCGCCATGGAAACGCGTTGGTCGCGCTGGGGCCGAATTTGTGGCGCGCTAGAGTTTGTAATTTTGGTCGGAAATAAAAAATAAAAAAACGAATTTGTAGGTCTGGACACGCTCTACAAGTTTTATTTCAAACATTTTTAGATATCTTTGACCAGAAAAAGTTAATAGCAAAAGAAAAAAAATTCTTCCCAAATTTTTGATATTTTTGATCGATATCTCGAAAGCGACAATTGATACGTGAAAAATGTTTGGGACCTTAATTGTAGATCGTGAAAAGAGCAACAAAAAAGTATCTAAACGGGGAACCGAGTTATGATAAAAAACTGAATTTAAGGGTTTTTTCAAGATGGCGGAAATTGCACAAGGTTATTTTGGTCGACAATTTGAACTTAAGCTTTTCTAGCTATCCCCCACGTAATATCCAAAATTTGGCTTTCTCGGTACATTAGTAAGGGGTTCTACAAACGCTTGTTTCTGTGCAGGAATGTAAAAATTTGTTTTGCAAATGCAGACAACCCCATGAGCACAAGCAACCGCCCATTATCAAATTCCGTAACGTTTTTTGCGTGTCAGAAAAAATATGGACAAATATTAAACTATTAACGATTTATTAATTGTTTATTATGGTGATACTTTACTGAAAAAAATCAAAATGAAACGAAGCTTTTATCATATTTCAAATAAATTACGAGAATGTGCGAAATTCCTACTAGCAATTAAAAATTTTGGATCTTTTGAAAACCTGTTTTCTACCTTAAAGCCTGAACATTTTGACCTAGCAGTTGAGGCTATTAAAGTTATTTCTAAATATGACTGCACAACGAGAAGTTTTAAAACCCTATCATTGGCACTTCATTTTAGAACCTCATTAAAAGTTCTTTGTGACCTAGCGGTAAAATAGATCTTAAGAAACAAATTGTACCCTAGTACAACTAACAAAGAAAAAGCTTTGACCGATCTGGAAAGATTTAAAGGGTTGGTAAACACCCAGTGGGCTGTAGAAGTAGGAAGTCTTGCGTTGAAAGATTTAACTGAAAAAGCCGCGTTGAAACCTAAACTACTGCCGATAACAGGAAATATTATAAAATTAGTCAAGTTAGTGGAAGAAAAAGCTAAAGACGCTTCCGAACAACTAATGGCTAATAAAAATGTAGTTTCTTATAAAGTTTTAGCTGAAACCGTGCTTGTTTTGACAATTCTGCACAACAGAAAACGTGTTGGCGATGTTCAATATTTAGAGTGGGAATCTTATAAACAGCAAATTGACAGTCCAAATACTATATTAGAATCTGGTTTATCTTTTTCATTGACCGAAAAGGAAAAAATTTTGGCTCAAAATTATAAGCGTATTATATCAATTGGAAAAGGCAGCAAGCCTAACTATTTTGATTCCAAAAAAAACTCAAAAGTTTTACACAATGTTGTCGAGGCTTCGCAAAGAATTATGGTTTTCTAGCAGCAATCCCTATTTTTTTACATATCCTAAATCCAGTAAATTACTATTTTTGTTGAATTGTTTATGTTGAAGTACAGATTGTATGTGTTCTTTAAATTCATTGGATTTAACAGTTCTAATTATGTATTTTTCGGTCAATAGAAATTCATCGCACAATAAAAAACCACATTTTTTATTGTGAAAATGTGATCAATTGTGAGAAAAACGAAATGCGTATGCAATAACACGTTTTAATTTATTGAAAAACCTCGCGCTATAGAATGCTGGTAGTTCTAAAAATGTAGTGTGACTAACACCGATAAACACTTTACCTTGTTCAAGAATATTCGACTTTTCAAAGATTTCATTATTGTTTTCGATCAAAAGAAGAAGAAGAAGAAGATAAAGAAGAAAAAGTAATTAGTGCAGTATTCTGGAATATAGCAGGAATAAGAAAAGAAGATAAAGAATTTTTTGAATATATAGAAGAAGTCGATATAATAGGAATGGTAGAAACGTGGGTGAATGAGAAAGATTGGAAAGAGACAGAAAAAAAGCTATCTGATAAATACAGATGGAAGGCACAATACGCAACAAAAAAAAAGAAAAAAGGAAGAGCAGCAGGAGGAATAATAACGGGAGTAAAAAAAGAAATAGAAGAAGAAGAAGCAGATCGCCAAGAGGAAGAGGGAGAAATGAAAAGAAAGATAAAGATAGATGGAGAACAATGGGAAATAAGGACGATATATAGCAGAGGAATAAGAATGATAAAAGAAAAAGAAGAAAAAAAGGACAAACATGCAAATAACATTAACTTACTAATTGGTGGTGACTTAAATGCAAGAATAGGGGAAGAAGGAAAAAGAAATTGGGGAGAAGAAAAAAAAGAAACAACTAGAAGAACAACAGAAGATAAAAAGATAAACAGAAAAGGAAAACTGTTAATAAAAACTGTAGAAGAAAATGGGTGGGAGATACTCAACGGAAACAAAGAGGGAGATGAGAAAGGGAGATTGACATATGGAGGAATACAGGCAACATCGGTAATAGACTATGGGATAGTAAACCAGAAAGCCTGGGAAAAAATAAAAAGATTTGAGATTGGAGAAAGAACAGAATCAGACCATATGCCACTAGAAGTACAGACAAAAAATGGAAGAAAAGAAATAAGAGAAAAAAGAAATCAAAAAAAAAAAAGAATAAAAACACCAGCAATAAAATGGGACGAAAAATCAAAAAAGATATACAGGGAAAAGCTGGAAAGAACAGAATATAAAGAAAAAGAGGTAAGAAAAATGGTACAAGAACTAGAATCAAAAGTAAAAGAAGCAATGGTGAAAAGAAATAAAAATGGAAAAAAAAAGAAAAGAAAAATAAATGGTGGGATAGAGAATGTAGTGAACAAAAAAGGAAACTGAAAAACAAATTGAAAGAATGGAGAGAAAACAAAGGAACAAAAGAAAATTACATAAAAAAGAAAAACGAATATAGAAAAACATGTGAAGAAAAAAAGAAAAAGAGAACTTCTAGAAGGAAAAGAAGGAAAAGACAAGGCAGAAAATAAAATTGAAAACAAAGCAGAGGAAGCAGAGAAAGAAGAGATAACAAAAGAAGAGGTAGAAAAACAGATCATGAAATTAAAGAAAAGAAAGTCGTCGGGAACGGATTGGATACCGAATGAGGCATGGATATATGGGAATGGAAGAGTAAAAGAAAGATTGATATTGTAAGTATTGAATGAAGTGTGGAAGGGAGAAGAGTTTCCTCGGGAATGGACAAAGGGAATTATAGTACCAATTTATAAAAAGGGAGATAAAAACACTGAAAAAATTACCGAGGAATAACTCTTCTCAACACAATGTACAAGGTGTATGCGATGTGTGTGGCAGAAAAGCTAAAAAGAGAGGTAGAGAGAGTGGGAGGATTACCAGACTGGCAAGCAGGATTCAGAGAGGGCCGAGGTGCAATAGATAATGTATATATGTTAAATGCGTTAATTGAGAGTGATTTAGAAAAGGAAGGAGGGAGAGTATGTGGAGTGTTTGTGAACTTAAAGGCAGCGTTTGATAGGGTTGATAGAAATAAATTATGGGAATGCATGGAAAAAAAAAGAATAGAGAAAGGAATAGTAGAAAAAGTGACAGTGATATACAAGGAAACAAAGAGCAAGGTTAGAGCGGCTGAAAGAGAAAGTGAATGGTTTTGGACAAAGAGGGGACTGAGACAAGGGTGCCCTCTGAGTCCGCTACTGTTTACAATTTATATGAGTGATATGGAAGATGTGTTAGCAAAAGGACAAGAAGGAGGAGTGGTAGCAGGGAAAAAGAAAATTTGGTTGTTAGCGTATGCGGATGACAAAGTGATGGTAGCGAAAGAAGAAAGAGAAATAAATGGAATGATGAGAATCGCAGAGAGGTATATGAAAAAGAAGGGATTTGAGGTGAATGAAACTAAAACAAAGATAATAGTGTTTAGTAAGGGAGTAAGAAAAAAAGTAGTATGGAAATGGGGTGAGAAAGAAATAGAGCAGGTGAGAAGAAATAGAGCAGGTGAGAGAATGGAAGTATTTAGGAAAGAAATCGAAGTAAGGCGCAGTTGAGAGAATTGGTGAAAAAGGGAAACCAATAGAAAGAGTGCAAGAAAAATATATGAGATGGATGCTAGGGCTAAGCAGAGAAACCCCAGGTTACATAGTGAGATAAGAAGGAAAGAGAGAAAAAGTAAGAATAGAGGCGGGAAAGAGAGCAGTTAAGTATGAAGACAAAATGCGGGAGAGAGAAGGGTGTGAGATACTAAAAGAGTGTGGAAAAATGATGAAAAGAAAGGGCGATAAGCGAATAAAAAAAGAGAGAAAAGAATACTATGAAAGTAAAGGGTGCAGTGTGGAAGAGATTGAGAGGAAAAGAGAAGAGAGGCAATGGGTGAATGGAGAAATGAGAGACCGAAATAGAGATATAGAGAAGCAAGAAAGGAGGGGTGAAATTAGAGAAAGCAGGTACAATACAAAATATGGGGCAATAATTACTGAAGAACTGCCAAGCTACCTGAAAAGGGAAAATAAGAGAGAGAAAAATGATTGCTAGATTTAGGTGTGGAAATGAAGGGAGAGAAAATAGATATTGGATGGAAGAAAATGAAAGAAAATGCAGGATGTGTGGAAAAGAGAGAGAAATATTGGAACACATGATGAAGGAATGTGTGGAGGTAAAAGAGAGCATGTTAGTAAGGGAGGATATAATGAAAGGAAAGAAAAAGGGAATAGAATGGATGAAAATGATAGAAAAAGAAAGAAAAAGATTAAACTGGGTGGATGAGGAAGAAGGAGAATAAGAATAAGAGAAGACATAATGAATGGAAACAAAAAGGAAAAAGAATGGATGAAAATGATAAAAAGAGAAAGAAAAAAGAAAAAAACTGAGCAATTGGGGAAGAATAAAAAAAAAAGAGAAAGGAGAAAGGAGAAAGAAGATTTAATTTAATAAAATTGTAAATACATAAATTGTAAAACGGCAAAGTTAAGCAATAAACCTTTATTATATTATTGTTTTTGAATTAGGCCAGTTTTTAGGTATAATAAAAATTCACGGCCTTGTATTCTGTTTTGTAGCTTTTGCGTTTTATCCGAGTAAATACCCCTCGTAAGAATGTCCGCAGGGTTTTGACTTGTATTTATGTATCGCCATTGGATTTTAATTGAATTTGTGCTACACGGTGTTCCACAAAAGTTTGCCATTTTAACGGATCTGCCGCTATCCAACATAAAGTTACCATTGAATACGACCATAGATATTATTAAATGAAATATTTGTAATTTTTTTTATTTTTGTGGCTAAAGTAGCTAAAAGGAGAGCAGCGCAAAGCTTTAATTTGGGTATAGTTAAGTTTTTGACCGGAGCTGCACCATTACCGTCTATATAACAAAGCCAGACAGACGACTGACTCGCGACGCTTTCACCAGTAGTCATGAATGGCTGCTGCTTTAGCGTACCGAATGGAATACATACGTAAGTATTCTATCGAAATAAATGAGAGTTTCCAGATTAAACGGGGCTGTCAGACATGAACTGAACTCTCAATCGCACCCCATTTGATTTTTTAATAAAACGCATGAAAAACAAAATTCTAAAACAAACCATTTCAATGTAAAAATTTAAACTTTATAAAATTAAAAATAATTTGTGCGTCAAAATTACTTACAATACTAGTTCAAGCCAGGTTTTAATTTTTAAAAAACAAATAAGTTTTCATAATTATAAATTTAAATGCCCTGAGAACTTTATTATTTATTTGAAACGGTCGCGAGTTTCCTTTTTTTATTTTTACCTAATCTATCGTTAGATTTTCCGCAATAATTTTTCAAAAGAGTGTTTGTCGTACCGTTGATAATTAATTTTAAAATAGATTCATTTGTATGATGTTGACAATTATTTACGTTGAGGCAATAATGTTCTGCTTCGTGCAATCCCCAGTAATTCAAAACTAAACTAATAACGAAATGCCTTTTATCACTGATGCTTTAAAATATGTCTTCATAAGATTCTACTAGTTTGTTAAACAATACAAATTCAACCGGAATTAAATCACAATTTTTTCAAAGTTATTTTTGCTGTAATTAGTACGGGCGCAAGAATACCTAGAGGATCAAAAATTCGTGCGATTGTTGACAATACATTCCGCTTTGTTATAATTTTTGGTAAATCAATATTAGACAGTTTATATTTAAAAGTGTCAGTTTTATGTTATTTATGAGTGTAGAGTTTTACATAGGTATTATCTTATTTTCTATATTATCTTCTTACGGCAGCAACGAGTTTTCATTAGAAGCCCACTTGTGTAGTTTAAAGCAGCCCCAATTCAAAATTTCTATCAATTCATTTCGCAATTTAATTCCTTTTTCAATTGAACCTATCCCAACAAACAATCATCCATACAAAATGAAACGTTTATTGTTTTACTTGCTAATGGGTATTTTATTAACGCCTGAAAAGCCAGCACACGAAGACATCTCACTGCAAGAAATGGAGCACAATTAAATCCATAGGTAAATGTTTTTAATCGAAATGTTTTATTTGAATCTGCTTTTTTATACCGGAATATGACGCGTAAAAGATTTCTATCCTCTGGATGTACAAAGATTTTCCTAAACATATTTCGAATGTCAGTTGATAAAACGTATTTGTAGAAGGAGCTTTTGTAATAATACTAAATAAAGCTGTTTGAAGATTAGAGCCAGGTAATGAATTGCAATTAAGGCTTAATCCAACCATTACTGGTTGGTGAGCTTGCATTGAATACAGCTCTAGGTTTCAGTTGTTTATAAATTAGATAATGAGGTAAATAATAAACGCGGCTTAATGAATTATTTATATTATTTATAATTCCATATGTCCCAAGCGGTTATACTCTGTGAAAAAATTGTTGTATTGCTCTTTCAAATGCAAATTCCGGGAAAGTTTGTTTTCCAAAGACCGAAATTGCTTTATAGCACTATTTATAGATAAGCCGAAATCAGGGGGATCTACTTTGAGTGGAAGTTTAACAATAAAGTGACCATCGGCAGCTCTTTTATGAGTTTCTTCAAGTTCTCTTTCACTTTTTTGACCGTCGGTTGTGAGAGGTAAAGATTCAATATTATTTCCCAAAATTTTGCCATCTGTTTTTCTATTGTATCATTAGCAGACAAAAAGATCTTAGACAGAAATCCTGTCGCCGTTATTGTTAAATGGCCAGCGACTGTCCATCCCAAAACCGTATTTTGAAGGTATGTTTTTCCCGTATTTAATTGTATGCGACCATCTCTCAGTAGATCATAAAATAACTCAGCTCCAATTAAAAAATCAATTTGATTAGCCAAATATAATTCAGGTTCCGATAAGTTAACATTTTCAGGAATGTTTAAAACGGTAGGGTCAAAAGATTCGCTAGGAAGACACCCTGTTGTTGTGGGTGAAATGAAGCAGGTAATGTTTGCATTATACTGAGGATTTTGAATAGATATAATTTTTACATCAATTGCTTTATAAAGTTGATGATTTTGTTGTTCTATTCCAGATATAGACACAGATGTTTTTATCGTTTTTAAACTAAGGTTTTTACATATTTCTTCCGTGATAAAGTTGGTTTGACTTCCAATATTTAAGAGTGCACGAATTTTATGAGAACTGTTTTTCTTGTCTTTTATACAAATTAAAACTTTGAGTAATATTGTTTTTAATAATTTTCACGAATGACAAATATTATTTACGGTTGGATTTTTTCGTTTTTTCTGTAAAAGTGCAGCAAAGAGTGATGCTTTGAAAAGCATGTTTTACAATTGCTTCGAGATTTGCATGACCGTGATTCATGATTGTCCCGTAAACAATTAATACATAATTTAAATTTTTTCGCTCCATTGAAACGTTTTTGTGCATTTAATTGCAAGAAGGTCTAACACTGCTGGAACGTGGAACATGGATGATCATGTCTTTTACATTTTATACAACTTTTTGAAAACAAAGGTTTTGGTAAATTTTTTTTAGTGCAATTGCTAATATTATTAGCAATTAGTAAAATAGCTTTTAACTCGTCAAATGATGGCAGCACAGCATTTTCAAACGATGATTCCCACTCGCGCTACATATTGAGATCTAAATTTGATCAAATCAAGTATAATAATAAAGCATCCCAATGCTCAGTAGGCAAATTATGCGCTTTAAGAGATTCTAAATGAGCAGCAGAATTATCTATGAAAGCTCGTAATGAATGAGGTGTTTGATTCACCTGTGGTATGTTAAATAAACTGTGAATATGATTATGTAGGATTAAACGTTTATTTTGATAGCGATCTTTGGATAATTTCCACGCCGTGTCATAGCTATCCGCAAACATCGATAAGTTTTCAATAATTCGTTTAGGCTCATTTCCTAAACACGATTTTAAATAATGAATTTTTGAATTTTTTCAAGAGAAGAGTTTTTGTGAATAAGAGTCTTAAAACTATCATAAAACGTCGTCCAAGACGTATACCTCCCATCAAATAATAGAAGGTCAATCACCGGTAGTTTAACTTCTGTAAAATTACATGAAGGGGTTATTCAAAATTTGCCGGTAAAATAACTAATTCAATTTTATCTTGAATATCTAAAAAACGTTGCAAATACAGCTTAAAATCATCATACCTCATTCTTAAGTTTCGAATACTAGCATTTGTATTAGTCTTAATTAGTTTACGTTGAGCTTTTAACTGTGCTAATTCCGACATTTTGAAAAAAAATGAATTATATTTTATAATAGCAAGAAATAAAAACGCTAATTTTTGCTGGAAATATGAGTAACAATCACTAACCTTACATGGCTTTAGGCTGGTTAAACAATCAGCCGCCGTTTTCGTTCCTCGGTTAAATGTCGGTGAAAAAGTTGCTCCAAACACCAAAACTTGTGATATCCGGCTCGAGGGACTAAAACTTGTGGATTATTTTACACAAGGAGAATCAAACTATTTGTTTAAAAACTATAGAAAAGTATATCTACGATGGGAGTTGGTGACGATCTCATAGTTCGGTGGCGGAGTGGTCGGTCCAGTATCCCTTCCTGTGTTGGGGCGACTTAGCCCTTAGTATTTATCATTTAAATAATATTAAATATTGCTATTATATTAAACTCTTAAATTAATTATGAAATCATCAACAATTTCCAAACAATACGATTAAGACTAATACAGAAAGACGATGAAATTAAACAGTTAAATGGAAAAATTTACAAAGATCATTTGAGTGAACAATCTTTTAAAGAAAAGTGTAAAAGGTTAGAAAACATTTTTGAGAAAGCACATTAGAAACTGAGAGTGAAAATTAAGAGCAAAGAAGAATTGAAAAATTCCAAAAACGCAATGATGAGTTAAGAAAAGATTTAGAAGAAATGAGGAAAGAAAAAAGAGCAATTAAATTTAGTAGTAACAAAAAAATATTAAAATTAAGTAAGAATATTGAGAGTTTATCGTCGGAATTATCACAACTGAGTTGTGATAATGAGCTTTTGGGAAAATATCATTATAATAATTTTGATTTAAAGAATATAATTTAAAAACATTGCAAATTATAACTTTTTGGCAAAACATATGATAATTAAATTAAATCAAAATATTAACGAGCATAGAAAAAAAATTGTTAAGTCTGAGTCAAAAATTAAATTTAATCAACTAAATAAAATACTTTTAATAGAAATTACTAATTTTTATAATGAAAACAGTAATAATTTGGAGAAAATTTAAACGGGATGTCAAACAAACCAGTCAAAAATCTAAAGAACTGTGACAACAATATATTGTTTTATATTGAAGAAATTTCAAATTATTTTGAGAATACATTTTATGTGACGACAAAAAACTTAGCAAAACACTTAAGTCACTTGTAACAATTTCTAGATCAATATAACGCATTAGTAGTTAGTAATAATTTAAATCTAGTAACACAAGTTGAAGAATTAACAGGATTATCTAAACTATTATTTTGGTTTAACCCAAAAGATAAATTTTTGATTACATTCTCTGGATTACATACTTTACATTTTTTTATATAAAACCAGAAATTCTTTTAAGCAAATTAGAACAAAATTTCACAAATGCTCACAAATTTCATTTCCCGGTTCAACCGACTTTTGACACAATTTTGACCTTTAATGATCGACTTTCCATACGCGCTTTTCAAACTAATAAACGACTAATTTTTGTTTTATCAATTCCACTAATTGAAAAAGAGAAATAGACCTAATATTATCTTTATTCTATCCCGACAGAAGATCCGAATAGTAACCTCTTTCATACTATAATTACCGAGTCCAAATATGTTGCATTTGCCGAAAATAATAGACAGTATTTAAAGATCAGCAGCTTAGAAAAACGCAAGAAGTTTTGCGAAGGTACAACTGTGTCCTAATTTAACTCCATTCTCATATGAAAACGCACCTTGTGAAATTGAAGTCATTACTAAAGTATTATATTATTTGTATTAGAGACGGAAACAAGATGTCTGTTAAAACATATTAGTTTAGTCTTAATGTTAGGGTATTCTGATTTATTAGGATTGGGCAAGCTTTAAGGAGTCCATCATCTCTCATCTGCTGGACATAACGCTTTCGGGTCACACACTTGTCATATAAGTAATGGGTTACACATTTTACAACATTCTACAGTTTTCCGGTCTGATGGTTTCCATAGATTTGCATCTCCACATTTTCATCCTGGATAGGACTTTAAAAAAAAGGACTGGAATAGAATCGCGGCCAGAAGATAGTCAGTTGTCATATTTGCTCAGATCTAGTTTTTTCACTTTCTTAATATTAATTGTTTAAAAACATTGTTTGCTTTATAAAGTATTATTTTTATTTAATAAATTTGTTAAATTAAAACAAGTGTCTTAAATTCTGTGATTAAGTTCATTGA
The DNA here is from genome assembly GCA_947359425.1 of Lagria hirta. Classification (NCBI taxonomy): domain Eukaryota; kingdom Metazoa; phylum Arthropoda; class Insecta; order Coleoptera; family Tenebrionidae; genus Lagria; species Lagria hirta. Next base: position 29,641,302 of record OX375794.1, read on the forward strand.
AGAAATCACCAAAGAAAAAACAAAAGCATAAAATATATGTAAAGAAAATGTATTTCTTTAATTTGAATTAGCGCGCCGCGCCAACGTAGATAATGTAGGTGTTGAAGAGAAGGACACTAGCGCTATCAGCAGGGAGGTCACGTGAGTGATAAGCAAGCAGTGACAAGCACGATAACGTATTATTTGAAATTAATTATTGGTTATTATAAAACAAAAGGAAATCGACAGGAGAATAAACATTGAATGTCGTTTCTTTATTTTACAGGTATGAATTTAGATTTTATTTGTAAACCTGTAAACTAATTAACAATTAAAAGAAAATAAACTTTATTTTACAGAGCAACGCAACCTTGTTTGAATTTCTGTCGTCCCTAAGAATCATTATAAAACGACATTCCCGTTTAAATTAGAAGAAAATTATAAAATGGAAAAGCTACAATTCTGTTTCAAAGTAATCCCAACACCAGACGGAAAAAGTAATGTAATTGGCATAACTTCGATCACTACCGAGGATGATAGAATTTTCAAAATCCCAGAAGAATTGCAAAATGCAAACCTCCATGAACAATAAATTAGTCGCCACTAACGCTTTTAAGAAGGTAAAAAATTCGTTGAAAAAAAGGCACCAAGAGCGTAATATCTGGATAAAATTGACAAAGGAAATCAAAGAAACTTATATAGATGAAGAAGAAAATTTACAATTTAATGAGGTATTCCTAGAAAATATCAAAACAGAAAATATAACTGCTGAACATCCAGACGTAAGTACTTTAAATAGACTACTTACAACATTAATTGAAAATCCACGACCCAACAATTTAAAACACATAACAGAGAAATTCATTATCGATAGATTCACAAGTAAAAATCCAAACCCAAGCCGTTGGATGGAAATTTTTGAACAAGAATGCAATCGATTTGATATAAATGAAGACTCACAAAAAATTGAAGTACTCCGATTCTTCATGGAAGGCTCCTGCAAAGATTGGTTCAGCTCAATGTTTACAAAATTAACAGTGCATGGGACATGGGATGAATGGAAAAAGAACTTTTCTGAAACATTCGCTACAAAAGGCTGGAACCCAGTTACCTATGCACTACATTTCAAATACAGAGAAGGACCTTTAATAGATTATGCAATAAGAAAAGAAAAACTTTTAATAGATATGCGAAAAACAATAGATAAGGGAACTCTCATCGATCTCATTGCAGCAGGACTTCCGGAATTCATTCTAAACAGAATTGATAGAGAAATGATAAGAGAAACTTCAGATTTATTCAACGAGTTGAACAAATATGAACACATGGTGAGTAAAAAATTTTTTAATAAAAAAACCGGTACAAACGCGGAAGATAAAAATAAAACACCATGCACAACCTGTGAAAAATTAAATAAGGGGAAAAGATTCCACGCAGAAACCGCTTGCTGGTTCAATAAAAAAAATGATAAAGGTGCAAAAACTATTAGACACGTAAACAATTCAGTAATAGAATCCGAATTGAACGAATCAAATCAAAAAAACGAGTAATGACGCCATTAATAAAAGTCAAACTAACTATAGAAAACAAAATAGATCTTTGGGGAATTTACGATTCAGGATCAAATGTATCTTTAATAAACTCGAAATTCCTAAACATAAAAAATAAAATAGAAAATAATAATAAAGGTAATAATGCAAATTTAATAACAATTAATGGTGTCCAAAAAACAAACGGTTTGACGACTCTAAAATTAAAAATATTCAACATAGAAAAAAATATGGATGTCCACATAATAGATAACGAATATTTTAAATACGATTTCCTAATTGGATTAGACACAATAAAAGAATTTAAATTAATCCAGGATGAAAACCTCAAGATTTTTCAACAAAAGGAAGAAAATGCTAATGAAGAAAAAAATTTAGTAAATTTTAACGAGCACATAAAAGAAGAGAATTTTATAGCAAATACGGATCACTTATCAGATAATCAAAAATATGAAATAAACAAAATAATAGATACTTACAAATCAGTGTTCGCAAAAGATAAGTATGACGTAGGCACAGTAAAAAAATATGAAGCACATATAGATCTATTGGTTGATAAATATTGTAGCAAGAGGCCTTACAAATGCAGCCTAGAAGACAGAAAAGAAATAGGGGAACAAGTAACAAAACTATTAGATAAAAAACTCATTGAAGAATCATACAGCCCTTTCGCAGCACCTGTAACACTAGCGTTTAAAAAAGGTGAAAATAAAAGAAGCAGATTATGCATAGACTTCAGGGACATAAATAAAATAATAATACCTCAAGCACAACCATTTCCATTGATAGACGACTTAATGATAAAAACAAGAAACTGTAAATTTTTTACTACATTAGACATAAACTCTGCATTCTGGTCTATCCCTTTGCGCATTGAAGACAGACACAAAACAGGTTTTGTTACACAAGAAGGTCATTATCAATGGACATGTTTACCTTTTGGGCTGAAAACAGCCCCAGCAATCTTTCAAAGAATCTTGAGCAATATATTAAACAAACATAAATTAACTCAATTTGTAGTGAATTTTATAGATGATTTACTAATATTTTCAAAATCATTTGAGGAACATGTGAAACATATAGAATTACTATTAGACGCAATACAAAAAGAAGGATTCCGGCTAAAATTTACAAAATGCAAATTTGCAGCAGAGTCTGCACAGTACCTGGGCCACATAATAGAAAATAATACGATCAGACCAATAAAAGATAATTTAATATCAGTAAAAAATTTTCCAATACCTAAGACCCAAAAAAACGTACGACAATTCCTCGGAAAGATAAATTTCTATCACGAATATATTCCAAACTGTGCAATAATTTTAGATCCTTTACACAATTTACTCAGGAAAAATGTACAATTTTCATGGTCAATAAAATGTCAAGAATCGTTCGAAAAAATAAAAAAACTACTATGCTCACAACCTATACTAGAAATCTACGACAAAGATCTACCAATAGTGATATACACCGATGCATCAATAGAAGGATTAGGTGCAGTATTAAAACAAATACAAGAAAACGGAAAACAAAAACCAGTAGCATACTTCTCAAAAAAACTAAACGAGGCACAAAAGAAAAAAAAAGCGATATATCTGGAATGCTTAGCTATCAAAGAAGCCATAAGATACTGGCAATATTGGTTGATTGGGAAGCCATTCACGGTATACTCAGACCATAAACCGTTGGAAAATATGAATATAAAAGCCAGACCAGACGAAGAGCTAGGAGACCTAACTTATTATCTGTCGCAATATGATTTTAATATAAAATATGCTCCAGGTAAATACAATCTAGAAGCAGACTGTTTGAGCAGGAACCCAGTACTGGCACCAGAAGATAACACAAATGAACAATTAAAAATTGTTAATCTAATAAAATTATCAGATATCATTCAAGACCAGTCAGAAAATCAAGAACTACAAAATAAAACAGGTTTAACAAAAAAAAACAACGTCTACTACAAAAAAAAAAAAGATAAAGAAAAAATTTTACTATCTGAGGAATTTAGTATAAAATTCATACAAAACGTACATAAAGACATGTGTCACATTGGCCTAAAACAAATGCAAAACAAAATAGGCCCCTGGTATACAGCAAAAAACCTAACAAAAAATATCAAAAATATCTGCAGCAATTGTGAGGTATGTATAAAAAACAAATCTAGAGGACAAGCAAAATTCGGCCTCATGTCCCATTTAGGTCCAGCAACAAAGCCCTTCGAAATAATGTCGATAGATACGATAGGAGGTTTTGGAGGCTCGAGATCGACGAAGAAATACTTACACTTGTTGGTTGACCACTACACAAGGTATGCTTTCATACATACTTCAAAAACACAAAATGCAACGGACTTTATAAAACTAGTAAATGAAGTGATTCAAACAAGTGAAATCGGTACAATCCTTAGTGACCAATATCCAGGTATAAACTCCAAAGAATTTAAAAATTTTTTAAAAGAAAAAAAAATCCCTATAATTTTTACAGCAGTAAACTCACCATTTTCGAATGGTCTTAATGAACGGCTAAACCAAACCATAGTGAACAAAATAAGATGTAAAATAAACGAACGAACACAAAAAACAGCATGGACAACAATAGCTCGAGTGTGTATAGATAAATACAACAACACAGAACATTCCGTTACCGGTTTCACCCCCAGCTACTTGCTTGATGGCACAGACTTTAAAATCGTTCCAAATGAATTGAAAGGAGACATAACAAACAGAGATTGGATGAAGGATAAAGAAAAAGCGCTTCACAATACAATAAAATCACATGCATACAACAAACAACTATTCGACAAGCACCGAAAGGATCACGAGTTTAACGAAAACGATATGGTATACATAGAGAATGGAAACAAATTAAACAGGAAAAAACTAGACGAACTCAGAATTGGACCATATAAAATAATAGAGAAAATATCAAACTCGATATACAGGATCAACACAGGACATAGAAAAACCGAATCAAATCTATTCCACATTTCGAAACTTATCCCTGTTTTTCAGGACAGTCCTGAGTAAAGGATGTCTTATAAGCAAATAAGTTATCTTCCTTTGTAAATATTTTCGCTTCTGGGGGGGGGGGAGATGTAAAGAAAATGTATTTCTTTAATTTGAATTAGCGCGCCGCGCCAACGTAGATAATGTAGGTGTTGAAGAGAAGGACACTAGCGCTATCAGCAGGGAGGTCACGTGAGTGATAAGCAAGTAGTGACAAGCACGATAACGTATTATTTGAAATTAATTATTGGTTATTATAAAACAAAAGGAAATCGACAGGAGAATAAACATTGAATGTCGTTTCTTTATTTTACAGGTATGAATTTAGATTTTATTTGTAAACCTGTAAACTAATTATCAATTAAAAGAAAATAAACTTTATTTTACAGAGCAACGCAACCTTGTTTGAATTTCTGTCGTCCCTAAGAATCATTATATATATATTTTTATAAAAAAGTTTAATTAGTTGATTAGACATTTATCAAAATTAAAAAAATATATTAGAGCTATAAAAATAAGTGTAGTTTATCGTTCTAATTGTTCCAATTAGAGTTGAATAAACACTAATTATTCTTGAACTGATTATATACTATATATTAAAGTTCTGAAATTGAAAGAAATATATGAAACATTATAAATATATATAGATATATATATATATTGATGAATTGTAGTAAATAAGGATATTTGACCTTGGTTGGGTGGTGAAATAATTGTTACATGTGGTCTCTTTATATATTGCCAAGCTTTCGGTACTTTTTATTTTGATACCATCTTCAGGGCCTCTACAATGCAATAACAATTCTAGTGTGCTATAAATTCTAGTCTAACTTCAGCTTACTTACCATAAGCGAGAATTAATTAAAGGTAACAAGAAGTAAAATTTGGTTTTTTTGGTTATTCGTATAAAACATGTTAAAATTCTAGATTTAAAAATTAAAACTTTTTGTTAATAAACTATAGAATATGTTTAGTGAATATTGAAGAATTTTTTTGACATTTGTTAATCTTATCTATTTGTTATGTCAAAAAAAAATTCTTCAATATTCACTAAACATATTCTATAGTTTATTAACAAAAAGTTTTAATTTTTAAATCTAGAATTTTAACATGTTTTATACGAATAACCAAAAAAACCAAATTTTACTTGTTAACTTTAATTAATTCTCGCTTATGGTAAGTAAGCTGAAGTTAGACTAGAATTTATAGCACACTAGAATTGTTATTGCATTGTAGAGGCCCTGAAGATGGTATCAAAATAAAAAGTACCGAAAGCTTGGCAATATATAAAGAGACCACATGTAACAATTATTTCACCACCCAGCCAAGGTCAAATATCCTTATTTACTACAATTCATCAAAATATATAGTGACCGTAAACACAAATTAACTATATATATATATATGTATTATATAAATTTTTTTAGGTAGCATCAGAATTAGGAAGAGCGAATTCCGCTCCGAAAGTATTAAAAACTGTTGCGTATTTAATATCGGCAATGTGAAACTTCTTAAATTAAAAAACGATTTAATTTTTACAAAATCAAGAAAAAAAGCAAGAATTGATTAGATATTTGTCAAACATCTTCTTCACAACATTTATTAAAACACCTTTTTTTCTTAAATAGTGATTCTACATTTCATATATAAATCTCATTTACATTTCATAATAGTAATAAGTGTAATAACAAAGCGGTAGTAATATGGAACGTAATTGAATTATTTATTACAATATAATATCGATTACTTAAGAAGACGTTGTTTCTACAATCGACTGTTTAATAATCTCCCCGAAATTATCGCCACAGTCATCTGCGCCATTAGCCAAGACTCTTTTTTGTTCATTGCTATTGGTCTCTTCAGAAGAATTTAAATTAAAATTGTTTGATTCATCATAACTAGGATAATTATTATATCTACCATTTAACAAATCTGTGAAAGACTCAAGTTTATTATCAGAACCTACAGTATTTAAATTAATGTATTGACTCTCTTTATCTTGGAAAAAATGAGATCTCTCGCTTTTTAATTCATATTCATTTGAGTTTTGCTGGAAGTTCACAGCATCTAAAGCCCTCGTCTCTGCAGTCTGGCCTCCATATAAAGCGCCGCTATATGAATTGAATACAGGAATGAAGTCAATAAAGTTGTTGTGGCATGGTAGCGTGTATTGATTACATGGAGGGTGGTATGGAGAAGCTCCGGCCGAAAAACCAGCATCAGAAAATCGCGGATCGGAAAAATTAAAGCCATTAGAAGAGGGAAACGATTGGAGATGTTTTCTCTTAGTCGGGCCGTCCCGCGCCGTATCATCTTTAGACCAATCTTCTTTAAAAGTGTATAAATCTAATGAATCTCCACGTGCCGGCAAATCAAAATTAGAAAAACCAGTTGCAGAACCACTTGGCCCCTCACCAGAAGGACCGTAATGAAGATTAGTAAAACATTCATTGTGGGAGTCTCTTTCAAATTCACTCACCACACTTCCAGGCAAAAAATTTTCATGTTTCTTATTATTAAAAGCAAGATTTGTAAGCTGTTTCTTAACAAAATTAGAACTAAGATGTTTATTTTCTATCCATGTCATGTCTTTTTGCTTTTTTCGTTTAATTTCCTCTTCTTTTTCTTGCTTTTTTTCTAGCTCCAAACGCATAAGTGTGTGAATAAAATGAGTGCGTACTCGCAAAGGATTAAACTCAATTCGACCGCTAGAATTGCCACAGTTATCTCGGCTGCAGCCACATGGAAAATTTAAGCGATCAACCTGACATTTAATGCCGGCTTGACTGCAAGTACAAATATCTGGATCACAGTATCCTTTACAACCACAACCACAAAATTCTCGAGAAGTTCTAATGTCCCTACATTCATCCTTTTCCAAAGAATCTATTTTACGCACGCCGGACGCTCTCAATAGTGCACGTCTTTGCCGAATAGACACAGGCTGTAGAAAATAATAATTATCTAAGTCTACTTCCGATTCTGAAGCATCGCTTGGTTCCTCCTCACTGTCACTTTCTTCACTAGATGATCTTTGTAGATTGTGAAGGTTATGGTTTTCAGATCGAAGTTGCTGAAGAAGCTGTCGATGTATTCTGCGTTGTTCATTTGCGTGTTCCAGAATAGTAAACTTTTTCTCGTATGCATGGTGAGCACCCATTCCTAAAGTAGAACCTCCTTGAGACGGAATACAAGTAAATCCTTGAGCTCGAGGAAAATAGAAAACTGTTACAGAGTCAAAACTAATCCCTTTTTTCTTCTTACACTTTGGTCGATCTTCTCTATCTGGCAACTTTCTTTTCAAGCTGCTTTTCAACTGCTTACCGACAGTTAGCATGTCAGCGTTTAAAATTTCTTTAATACCATTTTCAGCAGCACAGTGGAGGACAAAACGTTTGGATTTTTGTTCTGAGAATTCGAAACTGTTGGTTTTATTCAAAAACAACGTTTCATTATCACTCTCAATCGTATTTGCAGAAACCAACTCAGCCCGTTCTTCATTTACTTCTGACCCCAGGCCAGAATCGGATCCATCTGACCGATCATGATGATCTTCCGTTAATTCCTCAGCAAGAGGTAAATTTCCAGTTGTAGAGTCTTCCCCATTATCTACCAACAAGCTTGAAAGTTTAGTTCTCTTTATTGCTTCATTTGATTGTGTCTTCATAAACTCAATTTTTGTAATTGGAAATATTTCAAGCTCTTTATTAGTTTTGACAATATACTCTCTGGATTCCGTGCATCCCATAATATCCATTTTATCTGCAATAAATAAAAAAAGTAAATACATAAAATCAGTTCAAACTTGTTAAAAAACACCACGATATAACACATAAAACATCAGACTTTAGTAAGAAAAATTACATTAAAATAAATAAAAAAATATTTCCACTAATGTGTTGGTAATACATGTAACATTTTCTTTTTATCATTAGTTTTTTTAAATAATTAGTTTAATGTTCATAAAAAATTACACGGTATATTTATTTATTTGTTATCATCATTAATTTACTGACGTACAACTTATATCAGTAAGAAGTAAAGGAAAAAATCAAGTTGGCCACAAAAACCAATGTTGGCTAAAAATTTCCTTCTTTTATTGGCGGCGCACTAATTGCTCCTGAGTGCATCCCTAGTTGAGATACTGGTAGTGTTTTCGTATCGGCTAGAGGGAATTTTCTAAAAGCGTTGGGCTTTGGAAACTACCAACAAGATCAAAACACAAAACGGCTTACCGGATATAAAACCAGTACCTATCCATTTTTTGCATTAGCGAATTCGTAATAAAGGGAGCGAATGAAATAATTACCCATCTTCATTACCTGTTAGATTACAGCAAAAATGTATTCTTATTAATTTAGGAAAACGACATATTATGCATTGTATTAGAATTTAATCAGTTTTTAAATAAACTACATAAAAAGCATTCCAATCTCAAGATTAATGAAGAGGTAGGATTGCCTTCTCGTATAAACATTCCCATTAGAAAAAGATGATTTACTCTCATAAAGTTATGTCGCGTTTTCAATGATAATTAATAAATAAATCACAAAACATGAAAGAACTTCAACAATATAATAAAAATCAGCCAATAACAATAAAAACAGTAATGCGTCGTAACACGCCTAGCGGAACCGCTCAATTCATTAACATGCCGAAAACGGAATGAATCCGTTTACTCTCTACTGCTGCATTCCCCTCACAAGCGGGGCGCTTGTCTTCGTCTCAATTTCATTATTACTTTTTCAACTTGACACGGCCTATCCTGACTTCTGAGGGACCACCCTCAGTTCAGCTATTCCCAATTCAAAATCAACAATATCATGCCTATTGACATCGAAAAAAGATAATCATGAAACGAAGTAAACAAGACGAGACAAGAAAAATATAAAATCGACATGAAGAGCACCTTGTATAAAAGTATAAACTTAATTTATAAAACCTAAGCTTCTAAGCTTAACCTATTGGGGCCCCAAATGTAGGACTAATGTTGGCAAAAGGGCGCCGGTACACACATTAACATCATACTACAACAAAATAGCGCATTTGTGTGACATTAATGTGTGTACTAAAAATCAATTATTGCAACATATTGAGCAGGCAATTATTGTTTAGATATTATCTCTATATTTAAAATTTTTGTGCATGATTTTTCTAGTTTTATTTAATTAATTTTTATTTTTATTTTTATTTTTACTTTTATTTTTATTTTATTATTACTGTTAGCTTTCATGTTTGTGTTAGGATGCACGATGATTTGTATTGGTCCTGTAAATGGATAAAAATCTGTAGGACAATAAAGATTATTATTATTATTATTATTATTATTATTATTAAAACTCATTAATACCTCGCTAGATGTCCAATAGAATCGTTAATAGTGCCATTTAGTCCCACTTGAACTTGAGATAAATTTAAATCCCATTGATCGTCATTGCTTTCAGCGCTCATAGTTGCTAGAGAATCTAGCAAAACTTTATTGTAACGTGCTACTTGATCATTTCCACGAGGTAACCCAGTGGCACTTAGATGATGTTGAATACTAAATTCTGCACAAAAAGGGCCAAATGCAGCATTATCAAAAGCTTTACCTCTATCACTAATAATTCGGTTGAAACACCAAAAATTTCTATCATACTTCTGACAGATTTTAAAACATGTTCCACCTTTGTGTTTTTAACCGCATACAACAATAGGATATTGTAAACTTAGACGGCAAAGTTGTATTTTTATTTGTAAGGTTTCAAATTTATAAAATAAACCTGTTGACTTTAGAGACACCCCACCTAAGACCACGAGAAGTAACTCTATATATCTGCAAAACCTTCTTAATCTGCTTGAGCTATTGCCTGTTAAAAGTAAGAAAATTTTATGTGGAGACTTTAACATTGACTTCTCAAAGGTTTGCCCTGTTCAGAGATCTTTATTATCAATTTTTATATCTTTTGATTTGACAATGCATATAGACACACCAACAAGAATTACAAAATTAGTCTCTGACTTTCCTCATTCGGAAGTTGTCACTGAGACATTACATTCTGGTCTCTCGGATCATGAAACTGTTTTGGCCAAATTTTCTATTAAATTAAAACCTAAATCTAATGATTGTAGGTTGGGAAGAATTTTCTCAAACGCAAATTTTATTCATTTTAAAGATTTATGTTTAAGTGTTGATTGGTTTCCCTCTGGAAACGATGTTGAGTTAAATTTCTCTAACTTTATAAACCAAATCTCAACCTTTTTTAACACTGCATTTCCTCTCAAAACTATCAAACATAAAAAACAAAAACCTTGGATAACTAAAGGTTTAAGAAATTCATCAAAAAATATGCGTTCGCTCTTCTACATCAGACAATTTACTAATAATGCTACCATTTTAAGCTGTATTTCTAGATACAGAACCACATACTTAAAGCTTATAAAGTTTACTAAAGATCTTTACTACAATCGTCGTCTGTCAAATGCTAAAAATGTATCAAAAGAGACGTGGAATATAATTAACGAATTGCGAAACAAATCACGCACATCTGTTCCTGCACACCTCAATGCAAATGAACTGAATGAATACTTTGTAAATGTTCCAAAAAAGTTATCACATGAGATAACATCTTCAGAAAACTTTTCTTCATACCTTCTATCTGCGGACATGCCTAAAAGCAGCCTTTATTTGAGACCCGTTTATTACTTGGAAGTAGTTGATACAATCAACAGTATAAAAAGCAAATCTTCTATCAGCACGGATGGCTTATCTATCAAAATTTTCTCGGCTCTTCCTCCAATAGCTCTTCATGCTCTGTGTAGCTTGATAAATGACTCTTTTGAAAGCGGCGTTTTTCCGCAATGCTTAAAAACAGCTATAATTATTCCGTTGCATAAAGGGGGTAATGAAACTGATGTATGCAACTATAGACCGATAGCACTTCTTCCGGCACTTTCCAAAATTATAGAAAGACTGATAAAGTCACGGCTGCTGGATTTTCTCTCTAAACACCACATACTATCTTCTAGTCAGTTCGGGTTTTTAAACAAAAAAAAACACAAATGATGCGATGTTTTCACTACTAAGCAATATCTACAGCAATCTTAATAAACAATTGCATATAGCAACAGTATTTTGCAACGTAGCTAAAGCTTTTGACTGTGTAAGTCATGACATACTTCTGAACAAACTTCTTTTTTACGGTATTCGAGGGGTTCCGCTTAAATGGTTTGAATCTTACCTATCACATAGATATCAAATAGTAAAAGCAAAAGAATCTTATTCAGACCGTAGGGCCACTAACATTGGAGTACCTCAAGGTTCAGTTTGGATCCAATCCTATTTCTTCTTTTTATTAATGACATCACTAAAGTGAACATAAGTGGCAGAATCTGTTTGTTTGCTGACGATACTAGCATTACGTGGAGTGCTTCATCTAGTCAGTCCTTACATTCGCTCATTTCAAAAGATCTTTTTAAAATAAAAGCTTGGTACGATGCAAATAAACTATGTCTTAATACTCAAAAAACCGTAATACTGTCATATAAAACGTTGTTAGATCCAATTACGTTAAACAGCACCACAATCAAGGCTGTTGATTCTACTAAATTTTTAGGACTTACCATTGATTGTAAACTTAAATGGACTGAGCATATTAACTTGTTGAGAAATAAACTTTCTTCTGCATGCTTTGCAATCAAATCTGTTTACAACAATCTTGGCCTTAATAATGCAAAATTGGCCTATTATGGTTTATTTGAATCCTATCTTGGCTACGGGTTACCTTTTTGGGGAAATTGTATTCAACAAAAATTTGAAATTATCTTTAAATTGCAGAAAAGAGCAATCAGATATATGTGCGGACTGAAACTAAGAACCCATTGCGAACACTATTTTAAAAAACACAAAATTAATACTCTGGCGTCACTTTTCATTCTGGAAACTGTATGTCTGATACGAAAACATATCGACGATATTCCCAAAAAAAAACCTAGCAAGCATATGACTCGAAGCTCAAATTTGAATATCCATTTGCAAATACCTAGTACTGAATTAGTAAAAAATTCAGTATTCTATAAAGCTATAAAAATCTACAACCACTTACCAATTTGCTTAAAGACGACACCGACTGACACTAAGTTTAGATTCATGGTTAAACAATTTTTGTTGGTAAGACCCTATTACACCATTGACGAGTTTTTAGGTGATACATTTTAACTTCCTTTTAACTTTTTCTTCTTTTTTTATTTACACATATGAATTGCGATGAATATCTCTGAACGTCGTAGACTTTTGATATATATATATATTTATATCTTTGTTTTTTATTGTTTTTTTTGCTTTTTATATTTGTTGTTTCTCCTTGTTTTTTTATATTAACTTTTGTCAACTTTCAATAATTTGTAATGTTATTGGTTCTTTTTGTTTTGTTTTGTTGTGATTTCATGTTCGTATTTTTATGTGTATTGCTTTGTCCATAACAATTTTGTAATTTTTAAGACAATAAAGCATTTATCTATCTATCTACTTTACCACATTTCAAAGCATACTTTTCAAACAATTCTTTATTATTAGTCCAATCACCAGATTCAAAAAACTTTTTAATTTGATGAATTTCATGATCATATAATTGCGCAACAAGCATCCAATCGTCTTCAATTTTAAACACTGCATTAATTTTCAATTGATCAGAATCGGTTTCGACTGAGCGTCGACATGTTGCATTTGTTGCGCACTCTTATGTTAAATCTCTTATTAAAATTCACCTAATTGGACTACCCCCCGCCCGACTCTAGCATTTATTTTTTTTTGAAAAGTGCTACGCACAGCCGCACAGTCAGTATAAATTGGAAAAGGTCTTCCCCATAAATACTGACAAAACCGCTTTATAGCTGCAACTCTGTAGTATGTCGGCTGGAATACGATACTACTCTGTCTTTTGAGCCATGTACTTAAATCAAAAGTCCACCTAACCCAATTCTACTTGCATCTGTACATAGTCGTGTTCTTAAGACAGAATCAAACAATGCTAAAACCGGGTTTGAAACCAATGCTTGTTTTAAACTGTCAAATGCTTTGAATTGATCATTAGCCCATTTCGTATTTTTATGTAAAATCAGCATTAGGCCTTAGACGCATAATTAGAAATAAATTTGCGGAAGTACCCCGTTAGCCTTAGAAACTGGCAAACTTGATGAATATTCTTCGGTTTTTGAAAGTTTTTAACTTCTTCTAATTTTAACTAAGATGGTTAAATGCCGCCCTCGTGTATTACGTACCCTAAACAATCTAAGCGCATGCGCAAAAACTGACATTTTCAGAGTTTGATAGTCAAACCGATAGTCGTAAATAATGTTAAGATTTTTTCAACAGTATTAAGCGCATCTTCAATAGTTTTGGTTGGAATCAACAAATCATCAAGATAGCATACGACTTTTCTAAAACGATAATTACTCAAAACAGTGTTAATCATTCTTTGGAAAACCGCTGGGGCATTACATAGCCCAAATGGCATACGTAGAAACTCAAACTGTCCATCTTGCGTTACGAAAGCAGTATAAGAAATAGAACTAGCAGCCATTGGTATTTGATAATAAGCGGCAAAGAGATCGAAACTCGTAAAATACTTAAAACCCGAAAGGCGAGTTAATTGATCTTTAATGAACGGTAGAGGATAACGATCTTTAACAGTAATTTTGTTTAGCTCACGGTAATCTACGCAAAGACGATTTCGCCTCCTTTTTTGCTAACCAATAAAACGGGATTAGCATACGGTGAATTAGACTCCCTAATAATACCATTTTGCAAAAGTTTTTTTATGATAACATTGATCTCAACTCAAGTCGTTCTTTATCAAAAAATCGATTTGGTCGGCATCGTGAATCAGACCTCATGAAACAGGTTAGTTAGAGCACAGCTCAATTTCAATTTCCGTATTTTTAATGTTACCAATTTCAGACATTTTAGTCGCAATGCTTTTGGGAAATTCATTTAATACCTGAATTACCTGTTTGCTACCTCTGGTGTATTTACACCAATATTTAAAATTTTCACAAGTACTTCTGAGCCGACCACTGCAAGTACCTCTAATCTTAAGATCAATAATTCAATAATTCTGAACTGTTGCAATCAATTAATCTTTGCTACGTTTAACACCTATGTCGTCAGCTGGCAGTGACCAGCGCTTTTCATTTAATTGAATTGAATGTGATCCAGATAAGAATAATTTCCATTACCATAATCTACCATGGCCTCAAATTTTATCTCCAGTTATCGAAGGGATTATGTCATCATCTCTTCGAGAAACAATTAAATTACATCAACCTCAAAACCAAAAGAATTTAATGAAGATAGTACGGGAGTTCGAAGTAGAATCAAAGCATTCAAAAGTATCTTTTGTGCCACAATCAAAAATAGCCAGATATCACAATTTTCCGGGTAAATGTTTTAATTGCAAAACAACCGGCCACAAATCAAGCCAATACATAATAAATAATAATAAAACAAATTTTAGCAAATGCACGTTTTGTAATAGATATAGGCATTCTGAAAATCCTTTTATAAAAAAAAATGGTCCACCAAAAATTAATCGAGTTCAAACCTCTACGTGTAAAGTTACAGTTAAAGCAAACGCTGCTGATTATCAAAAGCGATTGAATTTCTCTTATATTGTAGATTCAGGAGCAAATTTTTCCGTAATTGGACATCACTTTATCAAAAATGTGAATGCTAACATAATGTTTACAAATAATAATTTATTACGTGGATTTAGGAAAACGACTGTCCAATCATTGAGAGAATGCAAACTTTATGTTCAATTGCAAGAAGTGATGATTGAAATAAACTTTATAGTTGTACCAGATGGAACGATAGGTGATGTAGATGCGTTGATTGGATGGGATGTGATAAGTCGCCCGGGACTAAAATTATTAAGAGAAATTACGGAATAGATCTTCAATATCAGTCGACACTGACAAAATCTACTACAGCTAATGAAATCTCTCTAGTTCTCCAGATTAATATTAAATTAGAACATACAGGAATAGACGAGCGGCAAAAACAAAAATTAATTTCCATCTGATTGTAGTGTCATTGACTGTTGAATTAAGCCATGTTTCAGTAAGTGCATTAATGGCTGACTGAGTCAAAGTAATTTCGGTGACCAAATCATTAAATTTTGCAGTGGGTGGCAGTCAGTTTGAACAGTTCTCTTCAAACTCGCCTTTGTGCACGACAAGATAGCATAAAAATAACACGGGACTGTCTTCTTGTTTCTTGCACAACTGTGATTCCCATTCTTGGATGTCGGCGGCAGTTTGCCTGAAGAAAACCTCCACCATACTTCTAACAGTTTTCTAGTCTAGCCTATCGTTTCTGGAACTCAACTAGAACAAACTCTGAATCAAATTTGTCTAAAACTAGATGCTAGCCCTCATAAAGTTTTTAAATCTTGGAAAATGCAGTGAGCTAGGCAATATTCCTTAGGGAATTTAATCAAATCTTGAGGTTTTTCGGCCGTTACTCCAAATCTCGATCGTTGTCCGTGAGGATGAGTGTTTATAATTTCCTCAAAAGTTGGCTCCAATAGTGCTTGTCGCACCACCATTTCGTCCTCATTATCGTCAGCAAACGGGGTCAAACAATTGAAATGCACTACCTTCGGTTTTCCGTCAGTGCTCTTTTTAGTGCGGTGCACTATATCATTTATCTTTTTCAAGGCTCTGTAAGGACCATCTCAACAAGTTAGCAGCTTTGTGGATAAACCACGTCGTCGCTGTGGATTATAAAGTCAGACCAAATCGTCCTCTTGATAATTTCCGTCTTCCGCTCAAAGGTTGTGTAAGTCTTTTATTATATCTGTCTTTTCTTTATCTTTGGAAACTAATTTAACCTGCCAATAGACACTCTTCAAATCTAGTGTCAAAAATATATTTGATCCAGCTAGTGTGTTCAAAGTGTCGTCAATTCTTGGTAAAAGGTAACTATCCTTCTTCGTCACGTTGTTGAGATAAAAACGAGGGGTGAGTGGTAGCATCTAGAATTAAAGCAAAAAATGCAAGAAGACAAAACCAATAAAATAATACAAAAATAAAAAATTGGAACACTGAATTAGATTAATTTGAAAAACAGGAAAAAACTAAAAAATCTAATTTAAAGCTACTAACAATTACAGAAACAATGAAATGTCAAGACACAAAATTGTCAAAATAATCATAAAATATGCTAATC
The DNA here is from genome assembly GCA_947359425.1 of Lagria hirta. Classification (NCBI taxonomy): domain Eukaryota; kingdom Metazoa; phylum Arthropoda; class Insecta; order Coleoptera; family Tenebrionidae; genus Lagria; species Lagria hirta. The sequence continues at coordinate 29,658,047 of OX375794.1, forward strand.
TACTGCGGAGTAAAGATGGCCAAAAAGAACACGGAAAATGTTAGATATAAATGAAAGAGTAGTGTAACAAAAACCCATAATAAGAAAATAGTATACTAAATAAACAAACTAGACTTATAGTAGAAGAGTAACAAAATACTAGACTTATTGTACAAGAGTATATTAATTTCATTTTAAGCGCTCTAGCAATAAATAAAGCGTCAGATCAAGGTTTGCGGCAACTATACGATTGCGTAACAACAAACATAGCAGCTTTGAATTCACTAGGAATCCTTACGGATACATGGGATCCTCTAATAATCACGACCATCGTAGAAAAACTAGATTATAACTCGAAAAAAGATTGGGAAATGTCGTTAGATACATCGGTCTCAAATTACACTCAATTTATGAATTTTCTCCAAAAAAGATGCAGAGTTTTAGAAGCCTTGAACGCGGTAAATAAAACAGGATCGTCTGCGCCAATAAACACTAAATCCCAAAAAATTATGCAGTTTAATTCTCAGGAGCGTACCGTCACTCATACTGTAATAAATAATAAAAAATTGTTTTTGTGCGCATTTTGTAAATTGCCTAAACATAATAGTATGAATTACTGTTCGATCTTCTTAGCAATGTAGATGAGTTATACAACCATCATGTAATTATTGTAGGCGATTTTAATCTTCCGGAGTACTCCTTTTTACCATCAGCTGTTTCCAGCAACAAACTAAAATTATTTTCCAATTTCTTGAGTCTCACTAATCTTAGTCAGCTTAACAATGTTTCCAATGCTAACAATAAATTTTTAGACTTAGTTTTGAGTAATCTAAACTGTCGCATCTCTGAATCTATAGATAGTTTATTGAAAAAAGACATCCATCACCCCCCTCTTTCAATATCAATTCCTCTTCAAAACTCAAAATTTAAACTTATATCAGATTGTATGCGAACAAAAAAGCAGTGGAACTTTCGCAAAGCTAACAATTCAAGTTTACTACAACACTTACTAGATACCAATTGGTCTTTTCTGGAAGCAACAGCAGACGTTAATGACATGTGCTCTGTTTTTTATGCTAAGATAAATAGCATTTTTGACTTGTACGTTCCTAAAACTACTTATTGCCGTCGTAACCACTTTCCACCTTGGTATAATACTTCAATTACAAAACTTATTAAATCTAAATGGCGTCTTTGGCGCAAATATAAATATACTTTAAATGTTTTTTTTTCTTGAAGAGTTTAAAAAGTTACGATCGACTATAAAACAAAACGTTAAAACAGCTTATCACGCTTATATGAACAACATTGAACTTAACATACAGTCAAATCCAAAACAATTGTGGGCTTATGTAAATCGACTTAAAAAGTCTAATGGAATACCAAATGCAATGACAAATGATCAGAACACTTTTAATGACCCTCAAGATATAGTAGAAGAGTTTGCTAAATACTTTGCTGTTAATTTGGATTCTGCAAACAATGTATTTAATAATGTTGACGATCAGAATGATATATATGAACCAAACCTTGTAATTGATATGCCCAGTATTAGCGAATTTGAAACTCTTGCTGCTTTAAAACGCATCAAATCTAATGCAACATCAGGCCACGATGGAATTCCTGGTTTCGTTCTTTCGTCTTTTCCTGATGGATTTTACATTTCCACTGACTTTAATATTTAACAATATTTTGAAATCTTCCACTTTTCCTTCTGTCTGGAAACTGTCGGTCATAACTCCCATTCATAAAAAAGGTAGTAAAAATCAAATTAAGAACTACAGACCCGTATCACTAATTTGTAATTTTTCTAAAGTTTTTGAAATAATTTTACAAAAATTTTTAGAGTTTAAAACAGCACATCTAATATCACAACGTCAACACGGTTTTGTAAGTGGTCGCTCTACTGTCACAAATCTCTGTGTTATCACACAATTTATTTCAGATTGCTTTGATAGGAAAGCCCAGGTAGACGTAGCTTACACAGATTTTTCAAAAGCATTTGACAGAATTAATCATCAACTGCTGTTAAAAAAATTATCGTCATTTGGATTCTCTACCAACTTGGTAAATCTGTTCAACAGCTATCTTTCTAACAGATCTCAATGTGTAAGGTATTTTGATTACTTATCCAGCAGCAAACAGGTTTTTTCGGGTGTACCTCAAGGATCTGTGTTAGGTCCTCTTTTGTTTAATATTTTTATTAACGATATAGTGGTTTCGTTCAATTCTAACGTTCTTATGTATGCTGATGACCTGAAAATCTACAGAGAAATTCATAATGACAGCGACTGTAATATTTTGCAGGCTGATCTCAGATTTTTTGGTGAATGGTCGCATAAGAATTGTTTACCTCTTAATCATGATAAATGCTTCATAATGACTTTCACTAACAAAACCACTAAAACTGAATATAACTACACCATTGACGGCAAAGTGTTAGAGAGGGTGGAGAAGTTTACAGATTTGGGAGTAATTTTTGATAACAAACTGGCTTTTTCACTTCATGTAGACAATATTGTGGCAACTGCTCTTAAATCGTTAGGTTTTATTATTAGGCAAAATCGCTCCTTTTCCAATATTGATACATTGTTTATGTTGTATTACGCATTTACCAGATCAAGACTGGAATATGCATGTGTTATCTGGGCTCCTGTATTCCCAACTTATATTGATACAATAGAAAAAGTTCAAAGGCGCTTTCTCAAATATATGTTTTAAGGCAGATGGTACATATCCAGTCAAAGGCATACCTCAGTTAGATTTACTCAGAAGGTTTAATGTTGCTACGTTAGATTCTCGTCGGGTTGATGCTGGTATAAAATTTGTAGATAAATTAATATCAAGTAAGATTGACTGTGCCGATCTGTTGGGACAACTTAATTTTGCAATTCCAAGTTTTGATGCTCGACATCATAAAACATTTTATTTACCAACTCCTCGCATTAATATTTCCAAGAGATCACCTTTACATGCAATGTGTCGCAACTACAATTTAATGCAATCCCGAACAGCTGAAGATTAGCACTTACAATTCTATGGATAAAATACTTTAATTATTTTTTTTTGTGCTGCTGTATTAAGCCTTTATTTGCTTTTCAGTTGGCTTCTAATTGGGTTTAAACCTGTTAGCCAACGTATTAATAATAATAATAATAATATAACTAATTGCGCCGAATTTTTAGAGCTTTCAGTTCACGACAAAATTAAACAAACAACACAATATAAATTATGTAAAAATTGCTTAACAGAAAATCATACAAAAAACGATTGTCGTAGTGCAGTAAGCTGTCGTAAATGTCAAAAAACATAACACTCTGTTGCATATAGATGAACAAAACAATGAAAATTTAAAGGTGTCAAACCACGCTTCAACATATGCAAACAAAATTGTGGTTTTAGCAACAGCAGTTATTTTAATAAAAAATGTAAGCGGCAAGTTTATATCAACGCGAGCTTTACTTGATCCAGCATCAATGTCAAATTATATTACATCTGAGTTACACGCAAAACATACCTTGACATTAAATCAAAATACAACGCATATAATGTATACAATTTCAAATGCCTAATTATAAATAAAATAACTGAACAGCTACCACTCGTCTCACTTAAGTTAGGTAAAATTCAAATACCTAATAATATTCAATTAGCTGATTCTAATTTTTATCAAAGGAATAAGATAGATATACTGATCAGGGGAGACATTTTCTGGTCTCTATTGGGCAACGAACAAGTAAAATCGAGCTGCGGTTTAATACTCCAAAATACTCAATTTGGTTTTATAGCGGGCGGTCCCTATAATAGTATAGTAGGCAATGCAGCACAATCTACGACATACTGCAATTTGGCAACCGCTAACGATACATCGTTAGAAAAATTAGTTGCTAGATTCTGGGAAAATGAAGTAGTAGGTACGCAACCAGAAAACAACAGAAAACATCTCACGGCGGAAGAGGTAGAGTGCGAGAATCACTTTTAAAAGCACACCAAAACGCTTTGTAGTGAGGCTGACGGACGCTTTGTAGTAAAATTACCTATAAAGAACAACAACCTCAATATAGGTGAAACAAACGGAATAGCATTAAAACGGTTCTATACAATGGAAAAAAAAACTTTCAAAAAATGTTCAATGAAGCGTGAATATATCAAATTCATGCAAGAGTATATACAGTTGAATCATATGCAGCTAACAAATCAATCATCAAATAATGACATCTTTTTACCGCATCATGCCGTTTTAAAACCCACCAGTCTAAGCACAAAGCTTCGCGTAGTTTTTGACGCATCTGCTTCAAGCTCTAACAATCAAAGCTTGAATGATAACTTAATGAAAGGTGCAGTTATTCAACGAGGTTTGTTTTCGATATTGGTAGATTTTCGTTCGCATCTCTGGGCTCTGAACGCGGACATAGTCAAAATGTATCGACAAATTCGAGTAACTAAAGAAGACGCCATGCATCAATTAATATACTGGCATGAAGAACCGTCTGCTCCATTACAAATTTATAAGCTAACTACTTTAACGTATGGAACAAAACCCGCAAGTTATCTAAGTACGCGTTGTTTGAAGGAACTTGCAACAATTAATGCCAATCAATTTTTAAAGACATGTAAAGTAATAAACATTAACTTCTACATGGATGACTTATTAATAAGATTAGATTCAAAAGAAGAGCTAATAGAAATTAGAAATGTCACAGCAATATTACAGCAGGGACAATTCGAACTAAAAAAACTTCAGGCAAACGGCTCTGAAATACTACCAGAGAACAAAAATCACAAAGAAAACCTATGCGTACAGCTATGTAAAAACGAAAACACGAAAATTCTTGGATTAACTTGGAATCCGACTACTGATACGCTAGTTTATAAAATTAACGCAATTAATAACAAAAAGGAAATAACAAAGCGAATGGTGCTATCGACAGCAGTTTCTCAACTATTTGACCCATTAGGTCTAGTTGGACCTATTATAATAATACCAAAAATTATTATACAGCAACTATGAGTCTCTAACCTTAGCTGGGATAAACCAATTCCTACACACTTACAGAACGCATAGTCAAATTATATTAATCAGTTACCTAGAATCGAAAATTTAAAGTTTGAGAGAAGAGCCAAACATTCAAATAGTAATTCAGCAGAATTACATGCATTTTGTGACGCATCACAGCAGGGTTATGCCGCAGCAATATATTTGCGGAGTACAGATTCTTCTGGAAGCCATAAAACCGCGATATTGTGCTCAAACTCGCGAGTGGCACTACTTAAAACCGTATCACTACCTAGACTTGAGCTGTGCGGAGCAGTATTGGCTGCAAGATTGATAAAAAAGATAAAAAACAGCATAGAACTAAACATAAAAAAAAATTTATGTGGACAGACTCGAGCATAGTGCTGGCTTGGCTGAATACGTGCCCTAGTCTGTTGAAGATTTATATAGCGAACAGGGTGTCAGAAATAATAACATTAACAAATATAAAAAACTGGCGGCACGTACGATCACAAGACAATGCAGCTAATATACTCAGCAGAGGCTGTTTTCCTGAAGAGCTGCTAAACAAGCGCATATGGTTTGTTGGCCCTAGCTTTCTTGAACATCATGGTATCTATCTGAAATAAATCTCACGCAACATGCAAATGAAGAAAGAAGGAGTATAACCTTAAGCTGCAATGATGTGCAAATTAGTGAGTTACCGGTTAAGAGTAAGTTTTCATCGTACGAAAAATTACAACGCGTACTAGCTTGAACACTCAGATTTATCAGCAATTGCAAAAATGCAACAAAAAATTTAAGCAGCAATTTATCGGTTAAAGAACTGCAGAAAGCAACATGGACCATTGTTGCATCTGTACAGCGAAATGCTTTCAAAGATGAATGGATTCGACTCAAAAACAACCAGACGATATCAAACCGAACAAAAATTTTACCACTTAATACTTTCCTGTCTCAAGAAAACGTTATTCGCGTCGGAGGAAGAATAAGACAAGCCTTAATAAGCAACGACGCAGAGCACCCTATCTTGATGCCAAAAGAGCACTATGTAACCAAAATCATAATCAAAGAAGTACACGAAAGACAGCTACATGCAGGCCCCCAAGCTACCTTTGACAGGCAAAAGCGTACTGCGACAAGTTATACGGAATTGCTACAAATGCTTTAGGAATTCGCCTCGTATAGCCAATATTAAAATGGGAGATCTACCGCACAAACGCGTACAACCCTCGCGACTTTTTTTCAGCACGGGAATTGATTACGCAGGCCCAATTTTAATTCGGGAAGGTCAAAGACGAAGCAAAAGAGAGATAAAATCATACATTGTTAATTTTATGTCTTGTAACTAAAGCCGTACACAAATTGGTAACAAGCTTATCAACAAGTGGATTCCTTGATGCGTTCAGAAAATTTATTAGTAGACGTGGGTTACCAAAAGACGTCTATGCAGACAATGGAACCAATTTTGTAGGTGCTAAAAACGAATTAAACGAACTTTTCAAATTTCTTAATAAACATAATAATGAAATTTATGAACAATTAGGTAAATTAACTTTAAACTGGCATTTCATGCCTCCTAGATTACCCTATATGGGAGGTCTTTGGAAATCAAATATTAAAATTGCAAAAAAACATCTTAAAACGATCATCAAAAACGCATGTTTAAACTTCTGTGAGCTTTACACAGATTTGGTCAGAAAAGAAGCGTGCATTTAACTCGCGTCCTTTAACTCCTTTCTCGTCGAATCCAAATGACCTAGAACCTCCTGGTCACTTTTTGATTGGAGAACCATTAACGACTTAGTCGTACTCTGGTAAGTACGACTTAGAAGACGTTCCGATTAATAGGCTGTCACGCTGGCAACATCTAGAGCGTTTCCGATGTCATTTTTGGAAACGATGGAATCGCGAATACCTAACATCACTTCAAAGACGCTCGAATTGGTGCAGTACATCAAGTTTAAACGGCACGAAATTAGAAGGAACAATGGTAGTACTTGTGGACGACGCGACACCACCTCGTCAATGGAGAATTGAAAGAATTACGGAAACTCATCCTGGGAGCGACGGCCAGATCAGAGTTGTGACGGTTAAGACTAATCAAGGACTGGCAAAACGTTCTTTACGGAAAATTTGCATATTACCAAGCGCGAACGAAAGTGTTAATTAGTGTACTAATTTGTAGCTATGAATTATTGTCACACCGTGTATAGTGCAACGTTCTTATTGAAATTATGTAAACATGATTATTTCAATGGCGGGAGTATGGACGATCTCGGGATCTAGTTTAAGGCTCTTCAGCACTCCTATGCGCTGGGACATGAAAATGACTGATTTTTGATGCAAGTTATTTCGGTTTAGTTTAAATTTGAAGAAAATTCCGCATTTTCATCTTATCTAAAATACAATAATCTACCGCGCCTTGCTATCAGATTTTTAAAAAAATTGCTAGATGTAAGGGAAATAATTAATATGTCAAAACTTTTGACTCAACTTTTCTTCGAAAGCATTTACTGTAGCATATTTATTTTTGTTGCATCTAAGCAATGATATAAATATCTATCTCGCTCTCTTTTTATTTTTTTTTATTTTGTCTTATTTTTTGATTTAATCAAGAAAACAAAATATTCATTTTGTTCGCTAGACACAAAAATTCGTCTAAACGTGAGAAGATTTACGACATCTCTCTGCTTGAAGTGCCGGTAGCTAATTTTTAATTTATGGTGGTAGGAGATTAAAAGACACCCTCACACAGTGTTTACCTGCTAATATTCTGACCGAAGTAAATTTTGAATTTAGTTAAATCTTAACAAGGTGAGAGGCACATAGACAACGAGTAGCTCATTTTATTCGTTTTTCAATATAAGATAAAATAGTTCAATTATAATTATATTATAATTGATGTTAAATAATAAATAAATTTAAATTTTTTAAATAAGTTTTTGCTGGTGTGTGAAAAAGTGCTTTTTGTTATTTGTGAAAATGGGAGTTCATGGAAAAAGATCGTTACCGTCTGGAGGAAGGCGTCGAAGCACAAAGTTTTCATACCGCATGAAGCGAAAACTACGGAGTAAAAGGTATTTTCACATTTTTAACTTTACTAAGTGCATGGTTATTAAATTAATCAGAACTAGAACTTCTATCAGTTTCTATCTATCAAGACCTGACCTGACCTATGACTTTTTTTTAAATTTTAGAATAGAAAAGTGGGCAGAAGAACAAGCTCAAGTTCCTGAAAATTTTGCGTTCATCTCTGAAAATACAGAGAGTTTTCCAAAACTCACGGTCGAAAATGAAAATTCATCCAAAAATATAACACCGGAAAACATAAGTGGATCTAGGATTGTAGATATTGTTCATTTTTTTAACAGTTTGAAAGCTCTTAGACATGAGCCCTTTCAATGTGATTTTAATAATTTTGAGCTCGTCTCAGAGAAAAGAAGTGGACTCAATAGTACTTTTTCCGTTAAATGTGGATTCTGTGGCTTTATGGGCTCAATTTCGACACAAAATATAGAAAATGTAGATGCAAATGACGCGGCGGTATGTGGTGCAATTGCAGTGGGAGCTGGGTACAGTCAAGTGAAGGAAATGTTTGCTTCTATAGATATACCTATGATGTCATCTCACACATTTAAAAACAAAGAAGAAGTGCTGAGCAACATCATTCAAGAAACTGCTTTGAGGACATGGCAGAGGCTGGTCGGAAAGAAGCGGACTTGGCGAGAGAAGCAGGTGAAGTTGACGAAGATGGAACTCCAGAAATAGCGGTAATTGTCGATGCGGCATGGTCGAAACGGTCATACAAATCCAATTATAATGCGTTATCTGGAGTTGCTTGTATTATAGGAGCTCGAACCAAACAAATTTTATATGTAGGTGTCAAAAACAAGTTTTGTCGTGTTTGTCAAAAACATGTAGTGGCCAAAAGAGACATCCCTACCCATAACTGCAGTAAAAATTGGAAAAAAACATCAACCTCTATGGAATCACAAATCATTGTGGATGGATTTTTGTGTTCTTTGAAAACGCATGGCTTAAAATATAATAAAATAATTGGAGACGGTGATAGCAGCGTTTATAAAAAAATTAGGGATTCTAAACCATATGGACCAAACTATTTTGTAGAAAAAATTGAATGTAGGAATCACATTCTTCGCAATTATTGCAATAAAATTCGTGAATTATCTAGCAGCTCAAGGGTTGAAAATGTGCTAAAATTATTTATGAGAACTAGTATTTTACGTTTTAGAACTGCTATAGTAGGTGCTGTTAAACATAGGCGGACAGAAACGTTTCCTACTTATGTGAAAATAAATAATTTAAAAGAGGATATTTTAAACAGTCCTAAGCACATATTAGGTTGCCATGATAACTGCAAAGATGAAAATAACCGATATAAATATTTTTGCAAAGGCCAGAAGCCTGGGGAAAAGAACCTATATAATAATATATTTAAAGAAAGTACGATTTTTTCAGACTTTGAAAATTACGTCAATCGAGTAGCTAGCCATGCTTCTAGTTTATTGCATGATGTCGATACAAATTTCGCCGAATGTTATAATAGCATAGTGAACAAACTAGTGGGGGGCAAACGAATAAATTTTTCACTGAGAAAATCATATGAAACACGATGTTTTGCGACAGTTTCTAATTTTAATAATAAACGACCATTTTTTTATAAATTTCAGGAAAAATTAAATAAAAACAAACTTTGCAGAAAATACACTGAACAATTTTGTTTCATCAAAAAAATTTCAAAAAAGACAAAAAATAAAAGGAAGCTTGAGGTAATAGAAGCAGATGATGATTACGGCAAGTCAGACGATATAATACCAGATAAAAATTCTGTGGAGTTAAATATTTTAACTTCTTTGTATTTAGAAAATCTTAATAAGGTAAATTTTCAAACTGTTGAAGAAATTACACGCGGACAAAGTTCAAATCCTGAGTGGTTTAAGCAAAAATACTTTCGTCTAACCGCCAGCAATTTTGGCCGAATATGTAAAATGCGTCCGACTACATCAACCGCCAATCTTGTTAAATCATTACTATATTCTTGCCCAAAAGTCGGTTGCAAGTCATTAGAATATGGAATATCTAATGAAATCCATGCACGAGATTTATTTGAACAGACATACCAGTTTGATGTCAATTCTTGTGGTATTTTTATTCATCCAGACTATAAATTTTTAGGTGCTTCACCAGATGGTCTTGTTGATGAAGATGCTATATTAGAAATTAAATGTCCGTATGCTTCTAAAGATATGACAGTGCGCGAAGCAATTATATCAAAAAAAATTTCGTATTGCATAATAGACGATAACAATAAAATTAAGTTAAAGCCAAAAGATAATTATATGTTCCAAATTCAGGGACAGCTGGAAGTTACTAATAGAGAATTTTGTTATTTTTTTATATACACCCAGAAAGATTATCACTGCGAAATAATTTCTCGCGATAGAAATTTTGGGAAAAATTTTATGTTTGACAAGCTGCAAAATTTTTATATGTTATCATTCTTACCTGAACTGTTAGATTCTAGATTAAAGCGCAATTTGCCTATTAGGGATATCTACGGCTGACAACATTATTTAGATGGTATTATATTATATATATATATATATATATTTTGAACGATATAAGTTTTCATGGCAAAGACATGACAATCTATAATTTTTTTAAATATTTTGTTGTAAATTTTTAAAATCGAGGTGTAAATAAAAATACTGCAGAGCCTGGCATTTTTTTAGCTTAGTTTTTTTAAAAACCACTCTGTATAAGTAGATGTAATTTCTAAAGTTCTAGTTTATATGTAGATTTCAACAGAATCTAATCAATGTTTATTGTAAATAATAATTATCATCATAGTCTTATATATTTTCAAAAAAATATAATGAGCACAATTTACAATAAATAATTTTTTTCTATTTTTACCGAATTATACTCGTCTAAATTATCTAAACGATTCTACCAAAACATCTCGGAGAAGTTATCTTAAATTTCAAACATCAGGTAGTGTTGTAAATCAACAAGTTCGACTCAACTATATTATGATTATGTAGTTATTGGTTTATTACATGTCAGTCACTGGCCATGTCATAAAACTGTGTAAGTTGGGTTGCGGGACCAATCCAAATCTGAAAATTTTTTTCACTGCACAGGAGCCTTAATGTGGACAAAATTCTTTTCCCTAAAAGGGCGGAAATGGTCAGTTGAACGGTCCGAACAGATCTCTAACCAGCATTAATATTGTACCACCCAAACAGGCAACATCAGCCGCTCAGAATTGTACTGTTAGGTTTAGAAAATATAGTTAAGTGTTAATTATACATAGAGTTTAATTATCCTTACTAACGAATCAGAAATTAATATTGCTAACCAAGCGATATTAAACATCTTTAGTTTTAAATTTTTCCAAGTTATTCGTTATAAAAAACATTGTACCTAACTGTTTCGGGAAGGATTTCACCGAATTCACACAGAATGCAGCACGACAAAGTGCTCGTTCAGAAAAATTTATTTCCTAAGCTCGTTAGGTAATAGTTATTTACCTAGTGAATTTGGAAAGTAAAATTTCCCAGATGAGCACTTTGTGCTTAATTAGTGCGAATGGAGAAAATTTCTTTCCGAAAAAGTTAGGTAAAATTCTTTTTGCAACGAATAACTCGAATTTTTGAAGTGAAAACTTCTTTAGCGGCGCTGAGCACTTTTTTTTGTATGGGTAAAAACTTTCAAACTCGCATCAGGGTCACGTGATGCTGATCGAAAAAGCGTAAGATCGAGGGGAAGGGAGAGGAACTAGTATCTCCCACTCTTTCTACCGTGCCTGAGTGTGCTGCTCTGTTTAGGCGGCACAGGGCGCTTGCGCGAATGACCGGGTGTGTTTATGTACAGCGTCCCACGCGTATCAAAGGATGGTGACAGCTGATTGCTTGACTGTTGTGTAGTAAATACACTGTTGGGTAACGATGAAATAATTGAGATTCCGAATTTCAACTATGTTGCGAGTTTAAGAAGAAATTATCGTCCAGCGGGAGGAGTAGCTATATATCAAAATAAGAACTCAATTCATTATTGCACAAATTATATGGATGTGCATGTGAAATACAATAGCATGTTTAATGCTACTGTTTCTGATGTTGGTGATATTTGTATAAGTCGTTGCCACTCTGGTGATAATCAGTTCATTATTATGGTTGCTGTTTACATCTCTCCAAATAAGTCTTTGCGTGTTATACGAGACTTCTTGTACGAAAATTTATTTATTTATTCTCATGACGCATCTGCATTGCTTCAAAAAAAAAATTGGAAAAAGCTTTGATAAATTGCCAATGATTTTAAGTGGAGATTTCAATATAAACTTTGCACACGATAAAAATCAATCATTAATTGAATTTTTAAATAATGAATTTGGTTTAACTATGTCAAATGATCGCAATTTTAGCACAACGAAATACAAAACCACTATTGATGCGGTCTTTATTAGACACTTAAATAGGTTCGAATCAAAACTGTTTGTTTCTTACTTCAGTTATCATAAACCAATTGTATCAGTTGTAAAAATTTGCGATGATGATTCTGATAATAACGATGGTGTAAAAGTCGTCGAAATTATGGATGGAAGTTGATTTTTCTGAGAGATAAATTTTAATCTAATATATAAATAACGATATAATATTATAAATAACAACATATAAATTGTCATATTTGTGTACGATAGCGCAATAAATAAACATTGTATTCTACCTCATAAATGATAGTACTTTTATACTTATAATTAAACACAACGTTAATATTGAAGTTTTCACTTCTGCCGGCACTCCCGGAGTGCTACCTTTTTTTTTTTAATAATAAGTGATTTAATTTTTGACTTGTTTTTCGGTTGGTGGCGTTGCCCCCGTCGATTACCTAATTTTTTAAATTAACTTAAAATAGTCTCATTGTGTGGTTGCTATGGTTTTATTGATAAATCAATAAAAAAACATTGTTTCGAACATTTTCCCCTAGTTTCGATTGAAAAATAAAAAACACCGGGGTGTGGGAAAATTGTTTTCCCATGCATTGGGAATAATTGGAAAATACCGATATTTGAGCGATGAGTGCAAAAATAACTATTTCCTAACAAATTTAGAGTGTTACTCGCACAGATATTAGGTATTTTCAATAGAGTTTTGAGACGACTTAGAAAAATATCTTGTTTGTAATGCAAATGTGTAATATATAAGTATCTACTAATTCAATTTCTGTTCAAAAAACTTTTTTCTAATTTTTAAGACACTTACATTTTAATGACTCAAAAGTGCCTAATTTTTTATTTATACGGATTATTTTCAATATTTTGAAAGATTATTTTAGGCGCCTATTTTGAATTTTTTAACTGCCTAAAATCCGGTTCTTAGTGATGAAGCACCAATCGTGAAACTTGCCAAAGATACGGACATATATTTACTTAAGCCAAACTTATGAAGTTTGTGAAAGCTGGAGATTCATAGTGTTTTGGGTAGTGGTTCATTGGTAGACTATTAACTTTCGCAACAAATAACGTTTTTTCATTATTATTAGTTATTACTATAGAAGATATATACTTTTCTACAATGAAAAACTGTAGAAAAAGCTATCCAAATTTCTGAAAAATATTTGTTCAAAATGAAAATAAATATTGTTGACTTCATAGAAATATCTCAACTCTTTTTCTAGACATTTTAAACTTTGAATTCAATGATGTGGTTCACCGCTGAATTCGATGTACCTAATTATGATGCAAACTTTGGAGTAGAGTATCAATTGTCCTAAAACGTGTCATTCCGTTACGATTTATTGCTAAAATGTACAACTAACTTTTCATTGCAAATATGATTTAACCAGGTGGTGGAGAAATTATACAGTAAAAAAAGTTGTTAAAAGTGACTAAAAAAATACTAAAAAAAATTTTTTTAATGTTTTAAAATAAGTGTAATTTTTTATGTATGTGCTGATGAAATATAATTTTTGATAATTTTTTAAAGTCTTTAATGCAATGGTTGTATATAGAACCGTAGTAAAAAAAACATCGCCCTAAACCTGCAATTTTGCTATCAAATCTCTCATCATAACTTGAAAATTCGATGTTCTATCAAAAAAACACCTAAAACATACAGTGTAATTCTAAGATAGATCGCATTAGTGTTTTCAAAATTATATCAAAACTTTGTAGAAAACCAAACTTAGCTAAAAAAACTCTAAACAAGTTAGAATAAAAAGTTAATTATTCTGTCCTTTTTTAGATAATTATTTTTTAATATAAACTAACAAAATATTACTTATAAAACTATTATACAAAAAGTAAACAAGAGATTCGTACATAACAAAAATTCAATACAAAATCATGGAAATAAATCGATCCATTAATTATTATATTTTAAATAATTGAACAAATTAAAAATTTAGAAAAAACCGACCTCAATATATGATTGATTGTTATTTTAATTATTTAATTAAATCAAATGGCTTTGTGTTTAATTTGTTATATTAAATTTGTAATTTCTTACTTGTTTTTACAATAATCAGTTGTACCTAAGTGTCAAAAATCTATGCCAAAAAACGCATTAATAAGAAAAACTAAAAACTACTATTCCAATCTTGATCAAATTTATATAGAACCACACGAAAGCCGTCAGCTTTTAGATAAAAAAAAAGAATCATCAAAATTGGTTCACTCAGTCAAAAGATCGGAGGTAACAAATTACAGTCGCATTGCGAACCTTTTGCTTTTTAACCGACTTAAAAAAAAATAAGGTGATTCTCAATTCGACCGTATATTTTTTAATGTGTGTTTGCGGATAACTTTGTTGTTTATTAATCGATTTTGATAATTCTTTAAGGTGGTACCATAATAAGGATATTGAGATGCGCTTATGGCATCATGAGAAACCTTTGGTTTTGTTGTGCACGTTTGTTAATGCGTGTTTGCGTTTACTATTCAGTTTCCCCTTTGAAGTCGGGTTTTGTTTGTTAAAAATTATTTGAAGTGGGTTAGAAAGATATTTACTGTTTCAACGTAATACAACAACTTGCACAGGGTTCTCTTAAATTTTTAAATGCCATTATCAAATCTTAATTTCATTATCATAAACCACTCCAGAAATATCTCCTCACTACCAAAAAAAAAATTTTTTCAAAATCAGTTTATAAATAACAAAGTTATCCGCGAACACACAAAAAACATATACACGGTCGAATTGAGAAATTTCTTCTTTTTTTAAAGTTCCAAATAATCTACAATAGTTGCAGCGTAAACACATTGCATTGTACCAGTGGCGTATTTACAAGGAGGAAGGGCTTAGGAGGCTTGAGATATATAGGGCTATATTGTGCTATAATTGAATTCCAATTTTTCGCTTTAAGTTATAGTTCACTTTTTCTTCATCACTCCTTCAGTCTCAGTCTTCTGCAGTCTCTGCTAAAGCGTTTTACCGTTTTAGACTATTTGTCTATCACCCAACAGTATTATACAAAGTCAGCCCCTATATTTATCTATATGTTTTGAAAGACCTATATAAATTTTTGCATTTGCATCTAAATTTTAAACTTACGCAATTGTATTATGTTATAATAATTATTATTATTCAAAAGCTTTTATTCACAAGCTCAACATTATTAATGAGCGATTAATAAACTCAACTCAATTGCTCGTTCTTGTTTTAATAGTTTCGGTTATTAATCGCTTTCATTAACCAACTAGTTTATTAAATAACAATTAATAAGCGTTGATCATGGATTTTTTCCCTACCTAGGCACCTATATTTTAGCAGTATTCGTTAAGATGTCAAAAATTAATTTTGTGTTTATTATGTCAACTTATTGTTATGTTAGAAAATCTTTGACGTTGTCAAACAAGAAATAATACATTTTTTGCTTCCGTTAGCAACATTTACAAGTGCTTCCAAGCAAACATGAGCCCCAGAAAATATGCGAACTAAATTAGAATAATGGTTTATATCTCAACAGTGACAGAATCAAATATAAATACCCCTCTGTCACCAATCAGTTACTACAATAGTGGATCCAGAAGATCATCAATTGGGTCAGATTTAACAATACACTTACTGGAATCCTAAAATATTAAAACAACACCAGAAGCTGCTATTTCAAACCTTCCGTTAGATAACAGTTAATTTAACTTAATCAAATGGTCTGCTGGAATATTTATACGCAAACATTTGTAAGTTAGTCATTCCAGGTTAAGGGCCTACAAATTTTTATATCAACTACTGCTCACTCAACTGAATTAAACCTGTCAAGGGAAAATATATTAATTGTACTTGATCCAGACTGCAATTGAAAGTTATTGTCTTATGCCGATATTCATAGTGGTAGCTTGAGATCAAGATTGATCTTGGACTTGAGCAAAGACTCCGGCAATGTTCGGGAAAGCGTTTGCATGCGTTTTGAAATCGATTTATCGCTGATTCCGTCTCCAGCAAGGACTTCGGCAATGCTCGGAAAATAAGGCGTTGCTCCAGAGCGACTTTGCTTGAGCAAAGACTCCGGCAATGCTCGGAAGAAATCGTTTGCGTTCGCGTTGCCGCAGTAATAAGTGTAGTGATTTTGGTGTTGTTAGGTTTGCAATGTGACAATTTCGACGCACCGCAGTCGATGGCCTGTCCAGGTCCACTTCCATTTGACATTTCCAATTTACATTACATAGAAGATTACAAAGAAATTGCCGAGGGGCTTAAAAGAGAAAGCTGCGGAGAAAGCGGAAACGCTTTGTGTTGATGAGTGTTTGTGAACAAGGACTTCCAAACGTTTGAGAGATCCTGAATCTCTATTAAAGTTGTTTGGGTGTTTTACAATTTCGATTGCTTTTCTGATTTTTCTGTCATAGAAAAATTCCGATTTAGAAATCAAGGAAGATTCATCTAGACAAATTTTGTGACCGGTGTCTAGATGATGTTCAGCTAGTGATAACTGTGACCATAAACCCCAATTTATGCACCTTTTATGTTCAGAAACTCGAAGTTTAATTGAACGTCCTGTTTTCCTAATGAAAACTTTGCCACAAGAGCACGGAATTTTATAAACACTTTTAGACATAAGTGAGTCGAATTTGTCTTTTCGAGATGGTGAAATTTGTAAGATTTTTGTAGGTGGTTTGAAGACCGTTCTCAATCCTTGTTTACGAAGAATTTTTCCGATTCTGTCTGTAAACCCATGAACAAATGTAAGAAAAATTTAGGACATGAGAAGAAGTTTTTTCACTGTAACTTTTGAAAAGTGAGACAAGATAACGAGCTGTTCGAAAAGTGGGAGAATTAATTATTGACAATTGGTTGCAGTGGAACCTTTAGTTTATGAATTTTTGGAAGACCGTTTAACTTTGGAGAAACAGAATGTTTTGGAATTATTAGATTTTATTATACAGCGTGGAGAATAAATAAGGAATCAATTCAATGACTCTATTAGTACATGCGCTAGAAATAAAGCTGCAGAAGCATGTGGTAAGGTTAATTATACCGCATACGAGTAGCGTATGTTAGGTTTTTTTCATCCATTTTTTTGACAGTTATGACTTCATCAATATTTTTTAAATGGCAACTGATGTTTTTTCGTTACATTTAAGTTAGAGTTTTTTTATTGTGATTTCAATAGTATAAAATACTTAATAGCTTACATAAGAAAAAAACAGAGTAGTAGAGTTAACCTATTAGGAAAAGTAACAAAAAACTTTTGACGCATCATCTGACAATATCCAAGACAATCAATAAAATATATTCAGCCTATACATTTTGAATAATTTAGGGAGTTATTAGATTGCATTTATGTCGAATTCTTGCTTAAGATCATCCAAATTGTTGGATCAGTATTGTAACACTTTGCTTCTCAAGTGCCCCTATAGAAAAAAATCTAATGAGGTTAGATCTGGCGACTTAGCTGGCCATTCCATTGAATCTCTCCGTCCTAACCATCTTTAAAGTAAAGTCCTCTGTTGTTTTTTTTTTAATTTTGTCTAATTTAAATTGTAGAGCCGTTTTTCTTAGTTTCTTTATGTAACCTATAATGTATTTAATAATATTGAAATCAGCATAAAAAAATCTACTCAAATCTAAAATAAAAAACATGAAATGCCATTAAAAAATATATTGGTAACGTCATAACTGTCAGAAAAATTGATGATAAAAACTCAACAAAAGTTCCTCTTATGCGCTATAATTAACCCTTACACATGCTTTTCTAGTTTTACCTCTAGCGGAAGTACTAATAGAGTTATTGAATTTATCTCTTACTTATTTTCCACGCTGTATAAAGTTTATTTTCATATTATGTATATTGTACAATACATAATATGTAAGAACAATATATGGTAAGAACCTACAATAAATCACTTCAACATTTTTTTGCAGTTTTTTGTTTCTCATTTCAGTTCATCGATGCATATCATATAATCGTGCATATTTGAAGAATTTAATGCAGATAATCTTGGTTTCTGTATATATATATATATATATATATATATATATTGATAAAATGTAGTAAATAAGGATATTTGACCTTGGTTGGGTGGTGAAATAATTGTTACATGTGGTCTCTTTATATATTGCCAAGCTTTCGGTACTTTTTATTTTGATACCATCTTCAGGGCCTCTACAATGTAATAACAATTCTAGTGTGCTATAAATTCTAGTCTAACTTCAGCTTACTTACCATAAGCGAGAATTAATTAAAGTTAACAAGAAGTAAAATTTGGTTTTTTTGGTTATTAGTATAAAACATGTTAAAATTCTAGATTTAAAAATTAAAACTTTTTGTTAATAAACTATAGAATATGTTTAGTGAATATTAAAGAATTTTTTTGCCATTTGTTAATCTTATCTATTGTCCTGTCATTATATTGATAAAACATTGTACGCGAAAAGTTCCTAATATACCATTGATTGCTTAAAATATTTAACTAAACTACAGGAATATATTAATTCTAATTCTATTTTTGACAACTACCTATTGTAGTTTTCTATGTTACTCAGTAACTCAAGTTTAATGTCGGATATACTATTCATTCATCCAATATATATATATATATATATATGCACATATGTTTGTTATTTCTTGTGCATATAAATCCGTGCCCTGATTATAACCCTTACAGCGCACGACCGCGGTCATTGGAATTTGCCACTTTTTTTAAATAATTTTTTAAACGCTCTATTGACGAAGATGTAATATGAGAATACCACTGTGATTTCTGAATTTGCATCTACACTGTTTATTTCAGGAGTTTTTTTGATAGAGCATGGAATTTTCGAGTTATGATGAGGAAGACTTGACAGCAAAACTGCAGTTTCAAGGTGATGCTTTTTTTAATACGGATCTCCATTTATACAAATATTACGTTATAGATTTTGTATTATTTTAAACCAAAAATTTTTTAAAATTTAACCAAAATTTAATTATTTTAACCAAAAATTTAAAATATACATGATGTTTTATTTAAAAACCAAAGAAAAAAATTACACTGATTTTGAAACTTCAAAAAATTATTGAGATTTTGTTTTAAATTGACCCTTAACAACAATCTGTTCTGTACGATTTCTCCACGACCTGGCCAAATTTTAAACCAAAGAAAAAAATTATACTGATTTTAAAACTTGAAAAAATTATTGAGATTTTGTTTTAAATTGACCCTTAACAACAATCTGTTCTGTACGATTTCTCCACGACCTGGCCAAAATACTTTCTTTTTCTATTTGCAATATTTCGCACTCGAATATTCACACATTCTACCAAAAAATACAACCGGAATTTGATTTACAGAAGACTTTTTCCGGGTAAAAAACTCTATTGCTTAGATTACTCACCAACGGTGAATACGAATCATCGTCGTTTGAGATTATTAGGATTCAAAATATAAAGCAAACTTATTCAATGATATGTATAATTCCCTACTACTTCCTAGCTTTTTGTAAAACTTGATCATCAAAAAATTTTGTATTAAGATATAAGATACCTAAATTTTTGAATCCTAGGGAATAATTTCTTGTTGACATACATATAGTCAAAATTAATCCTAAACGATGTTTAAAAATCCTAAAACAAAATCTACTTAAAAAAAAAACAAACACTTACTTCACATTTAATAGAAAGCTGATGCTTCTTATAATTTTTAAATGGTAGATGTGTTTATTAAGTGACACTTTGAGATTGAAAATTATTTTTATTTATAATATTAATATGATAAGGTTGGGTTTATTATTAATACAAGTGCCTATTACTTCTGTAATATGATAAAAATCGCGGCATCTATTAGAACATGTTGATGCTAGAGGTTACTCCCAATGACAGATATCGAGTTTGATATTTTTACTATTTGTTGGTATATCTAAGATATGCGTTCAGTACAAAGACGCTAATGTAGGATTTTAGTTGTACAATCAGCGATATCCCTTTGTTGCAAAAACTATTTTGTATCAAAATGGATATTAGGAAAAACCTCTAGCATAAACAAGTGTTATACATAATTAATAAAACTGCTATTCAAAGGGTAAACAAAAACGTCGTACATAAGAAAACTTCAAAATAAAATTATTCGAGCGAATCGATCTATTAATTATTTTTTATAAAAATAATTTTCGAATGGAAGTCTTTACTGAGCTTATTAATGTTTTCAATTTGGAGTTTTTTATAGATATCTATAAAAGCACTGGTGCTCTTATAGTTTTTTTAAAAGGTTGGTATAGATAACAAACTGTCAAAAAATAATAAACGTTAAATGTCGATTATCATTAATTTTTATATTTTTAATAACGGATTATTACTGTTATATCTTGGGAAGAAAATACGTATTTATTTTGAACCGAGAGTATTTTGAAAAGTGGTTCCACTAGAAGATGAAGTGGCTTCAAGCAGAGCTTCAAAAATTTGTTTCCTAGGGGGAACTTGCCACATTCCAAATTGTTATTTTGGATTTAACAGACAATAATTTTTTAGAGGTTGCCTCGGCTAGATCCCGGATTTCAGATAGGATACATAAATTCTTTTCTTCCCTATTATATACTTTTTTTCCTAAAAATTAAACAAATTTTGTCAAACAAAAGTTTAAAATGAATTCGAAATTAAATGCCTTGTTGCCGTCACCAAGCGTTAGCAGCAAAATTTCCCAAAATATAAAAACTAGTTTTTTCATCTAGAATTGAGAAAAAAGCCGCAAAATCAAAAAAACTACTTAAAGAACACGTTTTATAAGGGATATTGGCGCACGTGTCTCATACCCTAGGACTTGTGCGCCAAATCAACTCTTATAAAACTAGTTCTTTAATATACTATTTTCAATTTCACGTTCACAATGACGATTTTGTGACACTTTCTAAAAAAAGTGGTTAGACAAAATTGAATTTTTTGTAATCGTTTTTAGTGACTTATGCCGTGGGTTGGTATAGTTAGTAGTTGTTATACCAATGACATTGACATTACTGCCATTGTTATAATTAATACACGGAGGTGAAAATTAATATTAATAGTATTAATATTAGTCATACCAACCTAAAAAAAACTCATTAGATGGATTCTTTATATTTTCATAATCTTAATATTGAAAAATACATATTAATAAAAGCGCAATAGTAAAAATAGCATGTTACATTTGTTTTAGAAGACAAGACGGTTGTGGCACTTATTCATTTGAAGCACTCATTGCTCTGCAACTAGTGCTTCAATCAAACACATGCGTTCCACAAACACATGTCTTGTGCGATTTGTATATTATACTATTACTGAATCAACGTAATTGTAACGATTATAAACCCTTGTTTCTTGTTTCGTTAACACAAATGTTACTAAGGCAAGCTTGCGCATTAGCAACTAACATAATTCTAATTTTTAGTCTTTTTTTTAATTAAGAAAGTTTTTATTGACATTTTTATTGGAGTCCAAATTATAAGACGTGTATAACGCTAATAACTATACAATATAATATAATAATATAATATAATTCAGACGGCCGCAGTCGACATTAGAATTTGCCACTTTTTTATAATTTTGATCTGTTATCAAATTTGAAATATGAGAACCCTAATGTAATTTGTTATATTAGATCTATACTGTTTATTTCCGAATATTTTTTGATACACCATCAAATTTTCAAGTTATGATGAGAAAGAGTTGATAACAATGCAGATTAAAGACGATTGCTGTTTTTACTACTTACAAGTCTATATAAAACCATTGCTTTTTTTTAAATTATTAAAAAAATTATTCTATCAACATATACATACTATTATATTATGAAGTTAAAAACATAAACTTACTCAGTTTCGATAATGTTCAGAGTTTCAAATTTCATGTTTTACTTTTTCTTAAACCTTCGGAAGCTTCCTGTAATTTTCTACCCGAATATCAATCGTCTATATATTATTTCTTGTCAATTTCAAAAACAGTTAATTGTTAATGAATACCTTTTTGAAATACACTCGAAAAAATTATCGGAAATATTATATGCACTTATATATTATATATATATATACGTCACCCCTAACAACCTTCTTGTACTATACGATTTTTCCACAACCTGGCCAAATTACGCTCTTTCTACATTTGCAATAATAGAAAGTTGGTCGAAGATTTTAGCAATAAATTGCAAACGGGATGACACGTTTTAGTAAATTGTAACTCTACTAAATGAATGAGTTAATATCTAATAACATCTTATCTTAATTAGAATAACTTTCAATACAAAAAGAAATAAATTAGAGAGTTTCAAGTTCGACTGTGAATTAAAAATTAAAATACTAATTTAAAAAATATAAACTCTAAAAACTATCCCTATGCTTTTAGTACAGCAAAAAAAAGGTAAAAAAAAGTTACCTGGAGTGTTACATCATCAAAGTGGTTTTCTCATCCTCCTCCTTCTCCTGCGCAATCCAATAACAAGTGCTCAAAAATCCACCAATCACAGAAATTAACAAACAAACAAATAAACAATTGCAAACTGGTCGATTCGCCAACATTACTTACTAAAAAAGTCACCAAACGTATTTTGCCTTGTGAATGTATTTTAGACTTCAGAGTTATAAGTTAGGACATTATAATTTCCTCCAATATTTAATTGAAAAGTAACACAAGGTTTAAACTGAACGATCTAGCACCAGCACTCGCAGACATTCAGCCAGCCCGCAGCGCAGCCAGGCAGCCGTTTGGATCGGGCGATCGGGACGGGAAGGTATCCTAGTACATAGTACGCCTGCGCGTAGATTTTAAACCGGAACGATGACGTAAAGAAAGACGGGACGGGTAATGATGGAATGGGAAGAATTTCTGTTCGATCTTCGGGGTGGGTGCACACTGCGCAGCTTGGAAACAGACAAAATAATGTTCGGTGGAAGAAACATTTTAGGAGATTTTATTACATACGATCTATTATGAGAATGATGAGAATTATAATACAATCTGAAGCTTTATAGAAATAGAAAAAAGCAGAAAAAAAGAAATAATTTATTTTTACCTACCTGTTGGTGCTGAGAAGGCAAGTGATATTTATTGTAAAAGGTTGCCTTATTGTTAGATTGTCTGAACGATAACTTTAATATGGAAAATCTAAAGTTAAAAGTGATAATATTGATAGGAGATACGTCAATTATGTCTACTTAGTCTTTATTGTTGTAAATTAGAAAAGGGCTTAACTCATAACTTCTTGGTATTTATCATAGTTCAAAACAGCATTTTTTATAATTAAATAATTTTATGATTCAATGTTAAGCCACTGTCAACTTGTTTTTTTTTTAATTAGAAATTTATACAATGTGTGTAAAAGCCAAATGGAATAAACGCATTTTTTCGGTTACTACTGTACATTCTGTACATAGGTATTTATAAAAAATTTCGCAACACACGTCAATTTTAAATTATAAATTAATTAACATTCTTCGACGTAAAAATACAACCCTTAGTTTTTTAAATGAGTAGTAGAGGCTTGTGAAATAACTTCTTGAAAATTTTCTATATTATAAAATATTATTGTTTTCAAGTTTATTGTAGCAATTAAGATAAAATAGAATTATACGGTTATCGTAATTTGCTATAATAATAATATACTCAGATTTTAAGATGGTATTCATTAGTATACTTTAAGAGTTTCCGTGGCAACGTTAGTTTCATTAGTATACTTTAAGATTTTCCGTGGCAACGTTAGTTTGTTTAAATTAGCAGTTAGCAAATTGTTTTGTAATTATTAAGTTGTCAGTATTATAATTTTTGTTTAACATTCGTTAACTTCAATTTTGAAGACTAGTTAGATTAACGAAAATGCATAAAATAACAGTTTTATAAATGATTATTGATTACGAAGATATCATCACACGTTAAAAACAACGTTCTTAGTTTTTAATTTTTGTTGTAGTCATTGTTATAAAGTTCAACGCATTTTTTTTTAATACTAACAGAAATAAAGTTATATTATTTTGTTCCACATAATGATGTGGCTTAGCTTGGTCGACGCAATTATTTTGTTATGCTTTTGTGGCGAAATTGACATTGTTCCTATAATTTGCAAAGCTGCAAAGAAGCATAAATAATTTTTAGAATTTTCAACAAAAAAAACCGACTACAAAGAAGAAACTGAAAACTAAACGCATTCACGCATTAACAACCGCACTAAGCGCCACTACAATTTCCGAGAGTTTCTCGTGATGATGCAGTTAGCACATCTCATAATTTCCTTATTATGGTACCATCTTTTAAATATTTTTTCATAACAAAAAAAAATATCAAACTCTATTTATAAAACTATCACACTCGGCGCCACTACAACCAAAAGTTATTTTTGATTTTCTTAAAATGCAATTATTAAATATTAATTTCCCTTGAGATACCTCCTTTTCAACAAAAAAAGAATTATCAGGATCGGTTTATAAATAACAAACTTATTTGTGAACACACATATATATACTTATGTTTTGTAGTAAGAGACACCCTTAACCCTTATAATTGTAACACTTGTATATTTAATTCATTAATTTTTAATACTTAGTTTAGAATTAGATATTATAATAGTTATAGGAATTAAATAAAATTAAAAAAAAACTTGCAGAACCAAATATTGAATATTTTAGTAAATGTCTTTAAGATAAAGTTTCACACGACACCAGACAAATAATTCTATAGGCATGGTGCCTATAGAATTATTATTATTTAAAAATTTTGTTCAGAAATAGATAAAATTATAATTGTTATAGGAATTAAATAAAATAATAAAAAAAAACTCGCAAAACCAAATACCTTAAATAAAATCTTTGATATAAAGGTTCACTAGACACCAGACAAATAAATCTATAGGCACCATAAAAGGCCAATACTTAAAAGATAAGATTAGCACAGTACCTAAGATCCTAACGATAAGCCAAAGCAGATACGCCAATGAGGGAGAAAATAGGTACGGCGGAGATGACAAAAAGCAGACCCAAGACGGTTAGAAACCACCCCCGATTACCCCTGCTACGCAATTTATAAAACTTGTGATCGTAGCAAATTAGATCATTTTTCTGTATAACGTGACGTGCCAGTGTTGTGAATTTGTTTATTTCTG
Source organism: Lagria hirta (assembly GCA_947359425.1). Lineage (NCBI taxonomy): Eukaryota > Metazoa > Arthropoda > Insecta > Coleoptera > Tenebrionidae > Lagria > Lagria hirta. Next base: position 29,683,579 of record OX375794.1, read on the forward strand.
ACAGTCGTTTCATATTTTGAATATAGAATGAATTTGTATTTTAAGTATAAAAGAACGAATTCTTGTGAGTCGTCATTCACTAAACTTGTTAATTTATAGCAGCCGTTTTATATTGTGAATATAAAATGTGTTTGTATTTTGAATATGAAATGACTAATCCTTATTGATAATTTTGATGAAGTAACAGTTTTTGCGAAAAATATAAATAAATTAACCAGTGACAATTCATAGTCAATTCCTTAAATAATTTTATTATTGTCAAATTATGTTTTGTTTAATTTTATGTTATTAAATCGGCAATTATTTGGATAATTAATTACGCTGGTTAATAATTGACAAAGTGCCTTGCGCCTGCAAAACATAACTTTCAACGTGTCCTAAGCGGCCCGCAACGCCGTTTTGCCAGCCTAGGCTAGAAAATGATTACTATGACATTTGCTGTCATTGTCAGACATTTTTATCAACGACAACTAACGGTTTTTATTGTATAATGTTACAATTAATGTATAGCCCCCCAAAGTTCCTAAGCCGTAATGTGTGCTAGAGTTAGATTTTCAATTTTTTCAGAAATCAGCAATGTCACTTTTTAAGACCGCAAATAGGTAACTTTTGAAATGTCAAAGCAAATATATATTTTTAATAAACAGGACATCTGGATTTTTTACTTAGCGTTGCCATAACATGGAAAAAACTTTTTTTATTAAAAAATTCTTTTTACTTTTTAAAATATAAAGTTGGCAGCGACACAAAAATTTTTGTAAATCACAGTTCAGGCATCCCCTGAGCTTAATAAAACACGTTACGTGAAGGTAGTTGTTTAGAGTAGCGTAACCTCTGAGTTTATGAGAACACGTTATGAGAAGTTGTTGGCTCAAAATAGCGTAACCTCTGAGTTTACCAATACATGCAGCGATTCTGTAAAAACGTGGTTAAGGCAGTGGTTATCGTAATCACGTTGGCTGCGACAAAATTTTTCTAACTCTACTCCAACCAGATTTCGTATTCTGTAAGTCAGAACTTAACCATTCCACTAAAGCGCAATCGCTTGCCGCAGTGGCTAACGAGTAGTTCAAATGTAACTGTCGTCTGTCAAATATACGTCAAAACTGTTATAACATAACTATACATTTTGCTGTCCTAATAATCGAACTTCGGAAAATAAAAGAGTTTTTCCAAGATGTGGAGCACATTTGTGCCCGCCGCCCTTGGAAATTCTCAGTACCTTTTTTGTTATCTTTTTCTACCTCTTGGATCAAATCGCACTTTTGCTTCCTCTGCCAATTGTTAATTTATGCAGGGACATGAAATCAAAATAAAAACCCTCGGTTTGGTTAGGTACTGCCTGTACCTGAAACCTGAGTCCTACGAATCTAAATCTAACAGATTTTGTTTCTCGGCGAGAAAACCAACTTATTTTGACAATAAGCCCCATCCTCTGAAGACCGACGAAGATAATAAGTTGTGACAGCAAGCGGCTGCATTAATTAATAATTTACAAGGGCCACAAGAAAATTGAATTCAATTGAATTTTCAAATTTTATCTTTGAGTTGAATAATAGTAGTATATTTTTTCGGGTTAGTGATTTTACTCGTTGTTTATTATTAGGTTTTTTTATTTAACAATTAAAAAAAGTGTTTTTTTTTTGTTATTTTAATGTGTCATTTGTTTATTTATTTTTTGAGAATAAACACTTTTTAATTGAGTTCTTTTGTACTAATTGGCATCGAAAACAGGGACAGGTACCTCATTACTTTTTCCACAACCCCTTTAGTATGAACCTTGTGCGCGAGCAGGTGCAAAGTCGTCAAAAGCTACAAATTATAAAAGATGTAAAGTACTAAAGTCCAATTGTTTTTTTCTCACCTTTAACCCTGCATAAGGTACAACTTACGAAAAGCATTTTCGGTCATTAAAAAAAATCCGATGCTTCTCTTAAAGTCCGTCTTTGAATATTCAATCTTTAATTTAGATTGCGATTTTAACAAAATAATCATAATTAACGAAATCAGTATGTATCAATTTGTCATTTTTTCACGGATTTGCATTAGTTTTAACATTGACAAACTAAACTAACCGTCAAAAACTAAACTAACCGTCAAAAACTAAATCTTAACGTTATTTTTCTCTTAATCACCGTGATTTTGTTTCTAATTACTAAGCAAAGTCAGTGGTTGAAAATAATCACTTTTTAGAGTAAGAGTGGTTAAGAAATAACCACTGCAACTGGCTGGAGCGCTTACAGAATCGCAATTCTTGCGTCGTGGCATAGGTGGTTTTCTTTAACCACTTTGGAAGTTCTAATCACTCAGCTGAGTGATAAAAAGCTAACCACTCTCTTACAGAATCGGTCTGATTGTGTCTTAACATCCTCAGTAGTGAAACACGTTACGTGAAGGTGTTTGTTTGAAGTAGCGCAACCTCTGAGTTTATTAAAACATAAGTGTTGAAACATCCTCTGAGTTTAATAAAACACGTTACGTGAAAGTTGCTTGATCAGTTTTAAAATGCATTTTAGTTGCCATATTATTAATGTTGTTGTACCATATGAAATAGTGTACCTACTTGCAGAAATTAATTAATTTTTCATTTATTAAAAATAGCTTGAATTTAGAACTTTAATAAAAATAATTGAAGGATTCAATATGATGCATAATGTTACGTGAAATTTATTGATTATTGTCTAATTACTTCTAAAATGTTTATGGCATTTTAGTTGCCATATTATTATTATGATTATTGTTGTGGCATATTAAAATTTGTATTGGCAGTAATTTATAATTTATAAAAAAAGAAGTTTAACAAATAGTTTGAGAAATGAAAATATATTACAGAATATGTAAATTCAATTGAAGGAGCAGTAGTAATATAAAATTAGATAAGCTCTTAGTCGATAATAGTCAACTCATAAATGTTTGTATAAAAATATTTTAACAAAGCGCTTGATTAAATTAATTGTTAATTAACGGATGGTTTGCGTTTGACTCCAGGTATTTATATTCTATTCTAACATTGATAAGATATAAACAATTATTCATTAAGTAAAAAAAAATTTAAGTTATGTTATACAATGCGATTTCCGTGTATAAAACTTTGTTCATAAATTATGTTAATTTGGCACCAAGAAAAATACCCTCTAAAATGGCACCAATCTGTATACAGTTTACGCTAAAAAATGTTAAATAAGCACCCAGCAACGTTGCCAGGTAGAAAATAGTTTGAACTGCACAATCGGTGTCATCCATTGAGTGTCACTTGAACATCAACTATGTATTGAGATATACGCTACTTTTATTTATTTTATTTTAAATACAATTTTTTTTAATACTCTTAATAATTTTGGATGCCTGTTTAAAATAAGAAACTTTTGCAGGTTGTACAAAATATTTAAAAATTTTTACGATACTATTATTTTCAAAACTCAAAATTTATTAACGGAGCCCTTTTTAGTAACAACTAGAAAGTAAAAACACTTTATTACAATAAATTAAATTTTATGTATAGAAGTATTTTCGATGAAGCGTGCTACATCTCTTGGATAATGGAACCTTAATGGCGTTGCATCATAAAATTTGATGAAGCTCTAGTTGACTTTTGAGTAATGAACGTTTACTAGTTATAAATCAATAAATAACAAACAAGTAAAACTCACTAGTTGTTTGTTTCACAAAAGTTACAAAATAAAAAACTATTTTTATGTTTATTTTTTTCCTTTAACTTTTAACTGAAGCTAATGAAGTTGACCTTAAATCTTACAATACTTCTACATCTCGTTTCATATTAATTTATTAAAAACTATGTCAGAAAAATGTTTAGCAAATTTTAACACAAACTCTCACATTCAAATTTTAAAAATACTGCATAATTTTTTTCTGTGAATTGCTCTAACGTTTTCTTGAGACTAAAAAGATCTTTTTTCAAATGCATAAATGAATAAAATTTATATAAGTGTGTCTTGATCAATGTTTGTTTTTTGTAAATGTTTAAGAAACACTCAAATAAAAAACGTTCAAAGATTTGCTTAATAAAAAGTTAAAATAAATTAGTTTCAATTTAGTTTTTGCCACATAGTAACATATCACAATTACTTGGTCTAATAATGCTGATGCATAGCAAAAGATTGTTTTGCTGCTGCATTGTGTTCATGTCCTAATTCTTCTCATTTCGTTCAAATGTTATCCACGTGTTCTATGGATCCGCCAGATTTGCTGTTTAGTTTTGATGTGGTATCACTCTTTACTAAAATTCCTGTTCCAGAAGCAGTGGCTATTGTCAGAGACTTGCTATGTGATGATGATTTTTTTCAAATCCTAGGAGATCTGACAGAAAAATGTTTAACTTTAACATATTTTTGATTAAATAATAAATTTTATAAACAAGTCACAGAAACTCCAATGGGCTCTCCTCTGTCTTCTGTCATTGCTAATATCTTCATGGAATCCTTTGAAAGCACGGACTTAAAACATCGGTTTTTAAAGCCAAAAGTATAGCTTTGATATGTGGATGACACGTTTATTATTTGGCCTCACGTTAAAGACAGTTGCCAGCTTTTTTGAATCATCTAAATGGTTTAAATAAAGATATTCAATTTACAGTGGAAATTGAGAACCAATGTTCTTTTCCATTTTTGAATGTCTTGGTAACACGTCTCCTAAACGGGTTTTTGGGCTATACAATATATCGAAAGCCTACTCATACAGATCGCTATCTTTCTGCAACATCACATCATCATCTTGCCCAAAAATTGTCTGTTATTAAATATTTGGTTTATCGCGCTTTTCGGTTTGTCAAACACCAAGTCTTCAGACAGAATTAGACCGGTTAACAACTAGCCTAATGAATAATGGATATAAGAAAAATGATATACACAGGATATATATTCAACATATTATAAACCACCATCGACATCCTCGCACGTAAACGAGAGAGACGAAAAATAATCCTAGAACTGCTTTTCTCTATTTTCGAAATCTTACCATCTCCAAAAGACTGATTTGACTCACTTTTGTCTAAAGGTGTTTATAAAATTCCGTGCTCTTGTGGTAAAGTTTACATTAGGGAAACAGGACGTTCAATTAAACTTTGAGTTTCTGAACATAAAAGATGCATAAATTCGGGTTTATGGTCACAGCTTAGCTGAACGTCATCGAGGCACCGGCCACAAAATTGGTCTAGATGAATCTTCCTTAGAAATCCAGAATAAGTCTCCCCTCTAGCGTAGTTCACACGTCGAGTTACCGTGGTCGTTCTCACTTGTATCTCCTTGTCCTGATGACGCTTCCACCGATGGAGTGCAAAACGTCGACCATTTTATTTAACTTTTCGACACGGTCTTTTTCGAAAGATGTCAATATTTTAATAACTTCGGGCTGTGAAAGCCTTTCTTCTTCAATATTTAAACTGTTAATTGTTTATTGAAAGCAAAAGATTGTTAACAAAACACTAAATTGTAGATGACCTAATTTAAGCATTTTCCTATTGATAAAAACATATATTTTTTATTTAAAACTTTTATCCATTATTGTTAGAAGTTTTAATAATGTCAATGGTGCTCAAGTATTTAAATTATGAAATGTTAGTTCTGTAAGAGCTAGTGGTTTTGTTGACTGCTTTGGTTACATTGGCAATTTTGGAAAACGGGAAAAGAAAGAAAAAATTAGAAAGACGAAGATATTTTAGGTGTGAGAACGTGGGGAAAGATAAACTTGTCTACAGAGAAACTATGTTTCGAGTGTTCGCTATTATTAATGGTAAGCTTACTCTTATTGTACATTTTATTTGTTTAGAGAAATTGTTATTTATGTGCTCTGTGTAAGTTGCGTTGTGTAAATATTCAATGTCGGTTGCGTTTGCAAATTAACCCAAACTTCGTTGTGGTTATTACGGCATGGTATTTGCAAATATCTTACTCATCTAGAGCTCTGATTATATCGGGGCACGAGAAACGGGTTTTAATAATGATTGCAATGACCGGTACTCAAATCTTCCGAACCAAAAAAAAAATAATCGTCAAATTTGATGAAGCGAGACCGCGGTATTGGCGTTGTATATTGTTTAATGGAGGGGCTTTAGGGGAGGATATATTGTTTCTGCAGAGTGTTATTTAATTATTTTTCTTGCCGACCGTTATTGTTTATCTGAAGTTGTTTAGAGAAAATGTAATAATAATAATAATAATAATAATAATTACCTTTATTGACTTTTAAAATTACAATAAATTTTGTAGACAAAGCATATAAAAATAAAAACAGGAAACATAAATTTACGAATATGTATAAACATAGAGTCAAAAATAAGATACAAAACAAAAATAAATATATATATATATATATATACGTATAGTACGGATGATTCCCGCCGTTGATATAGCTCAGGCAAAGGGCCCCCCAGCAGTGGATCCGCGATCCAATCCATATATAATCTTAAACACGCAACTGATATCTCATCGCGTTACAGAAGCCCAATCATTTCGCACATTGTCTCAAGCCCATTGTGTGTTTAAAGTCGATAACTTACGCATGTTTTAAAGCCATTGCAAGGTTGCCGCTTGAAAGAGTGATAACTACATAGTTTCTAGATGTTTTGAGCTTGGTTGAAGAAAACACAGCAAAATTTCTCATGCGCTGCGTGGGATGAAGATCAAACAAAGCAAGAATGGCAGACATTGTGTCTACTGCTACAATTACAAGTGCAGATTTGATATCGAATGTTTCGCTACAAAATTAAATAACAGAATTCTGTTTTAATTTTGATCACGCCTAAATATAGGCGTGATATTATTCATTGATATTATTCAATATCAAAATTATTTTATTGTTCATGTTCTTTATATTGCGGCATCTACCGTAAATCTTTCACATATTAGTAAATAATTGCCATTATTTTAGATAATGGCCCTTAGAGCCTGAAAGCAATCTTTTCTTTTTCAATTGAATTTGGGGCAATAAAATTAAATATACCTACATTAACTAAATACTATTCTGATAGAGACTTAATGAATACGTCTTTATTTGTTAATTACATGCTGTAACAAGATTCAAGCCATAATATTCATATCAGTAAGCTATAACATTTCTTTCCACACGTTTGCAATTACTGCATTCCACAACATAATCGTCTATAAAAAAATAGAACTCTCAAATAATAATTAGTTTTCCACCTGTTTTTTTAAACATGTAGATTTTTTAAAAATTTAAATTTATTAGAATGCAACAGTTTTTTATAGCTACATGTTTTAGAAAGCTACAATTTAGAAAAAATTTTTACTTAGGTATTTTTTGTGTGTCTATAATACTTTTTTATTAAATAAGCTTTTAACCAAACCTAAATAACAACACTATGTAATATTAATAACACCAATGGCAATAATTCGCCTGTTATTATGAAGTTTTGTTTTTCATATTTATTAAACAATTAACAATTGGGTTAAATACGAGTTTCAAAGGAGTTTCTTACAAATTATCTGCTTACTCAATAATATCTTCAACTGCGCAGTTTTGTAGTTGCAAAAATAGTTAATCAGAAATATGAATAAATAGAATAAATTTTAATTTTTCTTGTCTACTATAAATGTTCACAATTATAAGAGCCTATAATTTAAAATTTTTTATGAAAGTACTGATTATAGTCAGTTCTTCCATCAGTCAGATACACGGAAACTATTATTTTATAATTTCAATTCTTTTAAAGTTTAAAAGAATTATAATTATAAAATATTTCGAATGTATATGATCCAATATGATCAATGTTATCACTTTTATTGTCAATAACTAGTAATATACAAAATACTTTCTAAAATGTTTTGTAAAAATATTATGTACCATGAAAGCCTGACTGGAGACTGTTTTTTTTTTAATGAGACATTTCAGGTCAGTCTATTGCAGAATATTACACTTTTAGATGCATTTTTACTATATATCAATATATAAAAGCGCATTTTCTAAAGTCTAGCATCATAGCGTAGCGAACAGCACGCTTGTTTAACATTTGATAAAACATAGTTCGATTCCGACGGCAGCTATATAACAATTTAATTTTTAGCGCTAATTTTTTTCAAATTCAACATTTAATGTACTTAAGTAATATTGTTAGGGGTATATTTTTAATAATACATATAATAATAAGTGATTATAACATAAAATAAGTAAGATTTTCATTCGACCTCGCGCTGTTGCTACTACATGTCAGCTCCACCGTCTTGCTCGTCCGTGCATCTGTGTCCGTGCGCTTATCAACATTCCAAGCTTATATAAATAAACAAGACTAATGGATCTCTTCGATAACAATATGTACCTTAGTTTTGTGTTAATAATTAATTGACTTTGATTTATTTATTAACTCGATGCTGTTACAGCTATCTCCATACAGCATTTACAATAAACGTGGTTTGAGCTGTTTTACAATATAGCATCAGCTGTTTGCCGTAAATGTTTATTTTTAGATAATTGTTTTGTGCAAACACATAGATTTTTGATGATAATGATGATGTATTGACAATGTTATATAAGGTTTTTAATAATGTATTGATTTTAGTAGCACAATAATATCGAATTCTTCAGCAAGAAGAAACTTTTAATTCTTTTATAAAAACTTTTATTCATGTATTATATGTTGTTATGGATTAAAATAATAATATTTTTAATTTAAGACCCATTCACCATCTTTAGCGACAATTGCTTGCATCATTACGACAATTATGTTATCATCGCATTCCTTCGTTTACTCTCTAATCATGTGGATAATACCAAATTAATAACCAAACTTGAACTGAAAAAAGTAGTACTTTCATTTTTCATTAAAAAATTATGTTCTCTGGAATTGATAGGCAAATAATTACGATACATTAGTTTTGATTTAGAGTCCACACGATTAAAGGTCTACTATTTAGTCTATTTACCACCATAGATAAATAAACCTCATACTATGTATTTCGTATCTTCAACGAAAAACACCGTTGAATGATTCTCGATTGTTTACGAATAATAATTACGCCAAACAAGCTTATCTATCGCTGTGAGGTCATCTAGCTAGAGACTATGCGTAAGGTATTTTGTTTTCGCGGGTAAATTTGTGGGTATAATGTTTGTGATGTTATTCTTCACCAGATGAAGTATGCAGAAACTAGAAACTTTTTGAAAACAAATTAAAAGGCGTTTACTAAACATAAAGGACTTTTCTTATAATTAAAAGCAAAGTTGTTTCTTTCGCTAGTAATTTATTCAAGAAAATGTTGCAATTATTGCGAAATAAAAAGTTATTAATGAATCATTTGAACTCAAAACTCAACTACCAGTGTTTGTAAAATTGATTTTATGCTAAAAATTGTGTTGGATTTCCTAACGTGAGCTTGTATGATTCCTCCATAATCTAAAACAAAAAAATATTCACTCATTTTTTATAGACACGAAAAAATGTGGGTACTCTGTAAATATTTCTTGAATAAACCATAAGCGGCAGAAACAAACAATTCTGAAAGTTTTGTAATATTCTTATGCTTTTGCTAACTATGTAATTTGAAATTGAAATAAAAATTCTAGTAATTGTTTAATTCTTAAATTAGTTATAAAAATGAAAGATTAACAGAAAAAGAAAAATATTCAAATACCTTTCATCTTCTGTTACTACTAACAATTTAATATAAAATTACTAGCATATCTTTTTTTATATTATCCGCTTATTTTTTGGGTCGCTTTAAGAAGCAAAATACAAGATAGAGCGTGACCTAAAGGCGCACAGTGATCACGAGTAAAAGTTTTCAATTTATTAAGTATTCATTGGACAGAATCTTTTCTTATAAAACATAAAAACTTTATTTATTATTTAATAACATTTTAAATTTTTCACTTTGCTTATCATTACCGATTTTAATTTTTGTATTATTTAGAACGTTGTGGTGTTTTTGTTGCACTTTTAAAAATATTGTTGATTTTATGTATCCCAATAATAAAAAAACCCAAAAATTTGTTTTTGTGGATGTGTTATTTTTGTTTAGAATTTTTTGCTAAATTACCAATCACTTTGATGATACTTATGTGACAAAATTTCACGTAGCTTTTTTTTTGCAAAATATTAAGTGTTTTTTCAAAATTTCATTCTTAAAATTTTTCAAGTAAGTCAAAATAAACCACACCGTATGATTTTTTATTGTTTACCACAACTTTTATGTGTTTACTCAGCAATCTGCTTACTTATAGTGTGCTTATGGCAAATTTTTAAATATAACGAATTAAATATGTTAATTAGTTACTTTTTTTTAGCAACACGCTGCCGCTGTGATAATTATTGTACTATTAAAAAGCATTTTAAATAAATTTTGTATCAATATTATGAGATGAATTAAAACTAAAACTTTGGAATATCACTGCAAACTGACAAAAAGAACGTATTAGGTTTGTATTTGCTCAATATTATAAAGCGTTTGCAGTCAAATGTAAAAATTTGATTTAATGAATTAAAACTGTCTACGAGTTACATAAAACGACCTTGCATCAAGTTGGAGGTGAATGACAAAGGAATTCCGTCATTAAGATAACAAAAACTAAATAAAACACTGTTGCAATATGGTGCACAAGACTGAGGAAATTATTCCAGAATAATCCATCTTGGAGCGTAGAATGCGTAATATATATTTTATTATAAACGCCAGCGTCAACAGCGGCCACTACCGAAAAATGGTTGAACTACAACCGTTTATCTTGATATGTTTCAAGCCATTGAGAAGCCCTGCACCCATTTGGATTATTGTTGATAACAAACAAACCCTTTATGATAAAATGATGACGTAAAGCGTAATGAACGTCTTCAATACCCATCTAAGTATGAGATAAAATTTGGTTGAAAAATAAAAAACCGTTATTGAGAAATTTGATGTTATACATGGAATTTTTCTCAAGCCCGTTTCCGGGCTTGGAAACCGGCCGGTGGGCTAAGCGCCAGATGCAAAGTATGCTGTTTTTGGCTTCATAATGAACGTTTATACGTCTATATATATATATATCTATACGGCCTCTTACTACAATATTTATCAACTAGTAAGTCTATGCGAGCTTCGTAATCAGTAACAGTGCCTATATCATACTTATTTTTTGCAAATGCTGTGTTGTAATTTTCAATAAGTTTTTTTCCTTTGTTAGCAGTCGGTGCGAACGGTTGTGGTCACGGTGCAAAATCTAATTGCGAAACATTGCAAATTGTGACGATAAGTGCCAAGTGAGGGATTTTTGCCCGTGACCTACTTAGATTACTTAGATTAGTGCTGAGTGTGTTCCGGGGGCATTGAACAATTAGGCCTCCGAGGGGTTGACCCGGGCTTCAGAAGCGTAAACAATCTGTGACGAGAGAGGCGAATGCACAAAGCAAGGCAGAGGTCGCTCAGTTGGGGAGAAGGAGCGCAAGGGCAAAGGAAAGAGGAAGAGGAAAAAAAGAAAAGGAAAAGGAAAGAAGAAGAAGAGAAGCTAGAAGAAACAGAAGTCTTCGCAATTAGTAAAAAAGTAATAAGGTCCCCAAAAGAAAGGAAAAACATAGAAGAGGCAGAAATGAAAGACTTGGACCTAGTGGTAAGGAAATTAGACCAATTAATAGAAGAGGTTAAAAGGTTAAGGCAAGAGAACAGAGAAGTTAGAAAGGAAATAGAAGAAATAAAAGATGAGTTTAAAAAGAAAGAGAAGAAATGGGAGGAAGAAAAGGGTACAATGCTAGAGAGGATAGAAACTTTAGAAAAACAAACAGAGCTAACAGATAAGAAAAATAGGAAAAACAACATAATAATAAGTGGAATTGACGGAGGAAGAGAAGGAAAAGAAGACATTGAAAAAGAAATGAAAAAAGTGGTAAAAACGGGAATAAAAGAGTGGCACAAAATTGGGAAGGGAAAAGTACTAGTAGAACTCCAAGACTGGGAAGCGAAGAAAAGAATTATGGAAAATAAAAAAGAGTTAAGAAAAGAAGAAACAACTAAGAATATTTACATAGATGATGATTTAACAAAGAGGGAGAGAGAGGTCCAGAAAAAATTAAGAGAAATCGCAAAAGAAAAGAGAGGACAGGGAATAAAAGCAACGGTGGGATATGGAAAAATATTTATGGAGGGAAAAACATTCAAATGGAATGAGAAAGACCTGAAACTGCAGGTTTTTTAGGGAGAAAAGGGAGAGTTAAAAGAAACAAGGAAGAAGACACGGGCAAATGTACAATGGAAACTGAGAAGACTAATGAAACAAATAAAGATATAAGCAACGGGAAGAAAAAGATACTATTTTGGAATGTAGCGGGATTAGCAAAAAAAGAAGACAATTTCTGGGATTATGTGAAACTTTATGACGTAGTAGGTTTAGTAGAAACATGGATAGAAGAAAAAAGCTGGGAAAAAATAAAGGGAAGGCTACCACCAGAATTTAATTGGGAGTGTCAAGGGGCAAAGAGAGAAAAAAAGAAAGGAAGGGCAGCAGGAGGGATAGTCACGGGAGTAAGAAAGGGAATAAGAGAAAAAAACCAGGAAAAAAAAGAAATAGAGGGACTCATGGAGAGAAATATCGAAATAGACAAACGATGGTGGAAAATAATGACGATATACAGCAGAGAGATGAAAAAGACAATAAAAAACATAGATGAAACAGTGAAAGAAAACACAGAAGAATGCATACTTATGGGAGGAGATTTTAACGGAAGAATTGGGGAAAGAGGAGCGAGAAATTGGGAGGAAGAAAAAGGAGATGGGAAAAGGAAAACCAAAGACACAAAAGAAAATATGGAGGGGAAAAAGTTGATGGAATGGCTAGAAGAAAAGGGATGGGAGATACTGAATGGTAATAAACAAGGGGATGAAGAAGGGGAGTGGACGTATGTAGATAGTAGGGGGGAGTCGGTGATAGACTACGGAATAACAAATGAGGAGGCGTGGGGAAAAGTAGAGAACTTTAAAATAGGGGACAGAATAGAGTCAGACCACCTTCCAATAGAAATAAGCCTAGAAGGAAGAAATAGCCAAACAGAGGAAAAAAAGAAGACAAAAGTAGAGCAGAAGAAGGTAATAATTAAAGTGTGGAACGAGCAAGGCGTGAAAGAATACAGGAAAAAGCTGAAAAACGTCAAATTCGAAGGGCAAGAGACAGAGAAGATGGAAGTGGAATTAAAAGAAATACTAGAAAAGGCAACGACTACAACAGAAGTAAGCAGAAAAAGGAAAAAAGCAGAAAAGAGAAATGAATGGTGGGATAAAGAATGCTACCAGCTAAAGAAAAAAGCTACAAAAGCGCTAAGGGAATTCAAAAGAAAGCAAGTAAATAGAAGAGTCTTCTTAGAAGCAAAAAGAAAATATAGAAAAAGATGTATAGAAAAAAAGAGAGAGAAAAGAGAAGAAGAAGATAAAGAAATAAAAGCTATTAAAACAGAAAGAGAGGTGTGGAAGTACATAAACAGAGAAAGATTAAGAAAAGAAGCGGCGAGTGAAGAGATAACAATAAAGGAATGGGAAGAGTTTTTCAAAGATCTTCTGGAAGGAGAAAGAGAAGTAGATATAGAAGACCCAGCGATGCAAACGAACCAGGCAGCACCATTAGGAACAGAAATTACAAAGGAGGAGGTAGAGAGACAGATAAAGAAGCTGAAGAAGAAGAAGGCACCGGGGAGGGATGGAATACAGAATGAACACTGGATCTATGGGACGAAAGGTGTGATAGACAGATTGGTAGAGGTTATGAATGGAGTGTGGAGAGGAGAGGGATTCCCGACAGGTTGGAGAGAAGGCATAATCTGCCCTATCCACAAAAAAGGAGACAAAAATAGAGTAGAAAACTACAGAGGAATAACTCTTCTTAACACAGGGTATAAATTGTATGCGTCAGTACTGAATGAAAGGCTGAGAAAAGAGATAGAGGAAAAGAAGGCAATACCAGACAACCAAGCGGGATTTAGAGAAGGAAGGGGAACTATGGATAATGTATACATCCTGGACCACATAGCGAATAACGAGATGAAAAAAAAGGGAGGAAGGCTGTATACACTTTTCATAGATTTTAGAGCAGCGTTTGATAAGGTCGATAGAAAGAAAATGTGTGAGAATATGAGAAAAAGAGGAGTAAACGAGTGGCTGGTGAGAAAGGTAGAAGAGATCTATGTAAAAACAAAAAGCAAAGTTAGAGCAGGGGAGAAAGAGAGTGAGTGGTTTGAAACGTCAAAAGGGGTGAGACAAGGGTGTCCTCTCAGCCCCTTGTTGTTTACAACCTACATGGCGGATATGGAAGAAATGTTTAGAAAGGCGCAAGCTGGTGGATGTGTGATTGGAAGAGAAAAAGTGGGGAGTCTAGCGTTTGCAGATGATGTGGTATTAATAGCAAAAAGCGAAAGGGAGATGGGAGAAATGATGACAAATCTAAAAAAGTATGTGAGGAAAAAAAAGCTAGAAGTGAATGTAAATAAAACAAAGATGCTGGTGTTCAACAAAAAAAAGAGGAAAGAAGAAAAGAATGATTGGGAATGGGAGGGAGAGAAAATAGAGAGAGTAAAAGAGTTCAAGTATTTAGGGTATACGTTTAATGAAAGAGCTACGAACAAAGCGCATGTCAGAGAGTTGGCAAGGAAAGCAAACAAGATAGTGGGATGTGTATGGGGAATAGGAGAGAGGAAGTGGGGAGGGGATTTTAAAAGGAGAATAATGATGTTTGAGAGCTTGGTGGAGAGCGTATTGATGTATGGGGCAGAAATTTGGGGGTGGAAAGAACAAGAGGAAATAGAGAGAGTACAAGTGAAGTATTTGAGGTGGGTCCTTGGGGTGGACAGAGAAACCCCTGGGTATATAGTAAGAGAAGAATGTAAGAGAAACAAGCTGAGAGTGAAAGCGGGGAAAAGAGCGACTAAGTTTGAGGATAGGATGAATGGAAGGCAAGAATGTAGAATATTGAACGAATGTTAGAGAGAAAAGAAAAAAAATTTGGAGATAAACGAAAGAGAAAAATATTACAGAAGAAATGGGTATGCAAGTAAAGAAGTGGAAAGATTAAGAACAGAAGGCAAGTGGATGAACGCAGAAGCGAGCGAAAGAGACAGGGATGTAGATAAGCAAGAAAGAAGAGAAAAAATCAAAGAGTCCAGGTACAACAGGAATTATGAGAAATGTATGACAGAGGAGATTCCGGTGTACCTGGGAAGAGAAAGTGCGAAAGAGAGGAAAATAATGGCGAGGTTCAGGTGCGGAAATGAGGAGAGAGAGAATAGGTATTGGATGGAAAAGGAAGAGAGACTGTGCAGAATCTGCTATGAGGAAAGAGAGACAATAGAGCACATGTGGAATGAATGCAGTGATATGAGGGAGAGAGAAAGAGCAGAAAGAAGGGAAATATTGAAAGAAAATGGAGCGGAGATAAAGTGGATGAAAGAAGTATGGGAGAGAAGGAAAAGGAGGACAAAGGAAGAACAGAGGGGTAGAATAGAAAATTAAATAAAGTGTAGATAGAGTATGTAAGCCGGTATAGGCAACAATAAAGCTTATTATTATAAGTTTTTCAATCTTTAATTTCTTTATACCGTCTAAGTGATCTAAATTTGTTCTGAATTTGTTTTCATTTACATATTTCTCGAAATTTACTTTAACCTCTTCTAATTTTTTATTCTCATTTAATGTATTTATTTTTTTCTCTATCTGTGTTTCTGTTTTTTGGAATATTTGTAAATTTTCATCTTGAATTAGTTTAAACTTCTTTATTATGTCTAAGCCAATAAGAAAATCTTCAAAATCATTTCTTTCTACAATGTAGAAGAAGAATACATCCATGTATTCTTCTTTTTAAAAAATTTTCACTTTTATGGTTACAAAACCTTTTGTTTGTGTCACACCATTAACTGTTTTCAAATATATTTTATTTACATCTTCAGTCTTATTTTTTATCTTGATTAATTTTGAATTTATGAGAGAAATTTGGGAACCTGGATCATATGTTCCGTTTACTTCTAATGTTCCTTCTAATAGTATTTTGACTTTTATCAATAGTGTGATTAATCGTTTTTTTGTTCAGTATTCAGATCTACTTCTATCACTGAATTACTTCCAATTACTCTAGCTTCATTTTTATTTTTATTTTTAAACCAGCATGCATCTTCTGGGTGGTATCTAATTCCTTTGTTCAGTTTTTCACAATTTTTACATGGCTTCTTTTCTTCAAATTTCTTCTTAATTTCTTGTCTTTCTTCTTTCTTCTTTGTAAAACTGATTTTATTTGCTAGATTTTCACATTTTCTAATTTCATGTAATAGTTTATGTTTAATACTGCTTCGTTAGCGATATTAATTTTTAATTCGTTTGGTAAGGATAATTAAATTCGATGTATAATTAACACTTAACTATATTTTCTAAACCTAACTTTACAATTCTGAGCGGCTGATGTTGCCTGTTCGGGTGGTACAATATTAATGCTGGTCCGAAATCTGTTCGGACCGTTCAACTGGTCATTTCCGCCCTTTTTGGGGAAAAGAATTTTTTCCACATTAAACAAGATCCCAAGATCGTCCATACTACCGCCATTGAAATAACCATGTTTATATAATTTCAATAAGAACGTTGCACTATACGCGGTGTCACAATAATTCATAGCTACAAACTAGTACACTAATTAACACTTTCGTTCTCGTTTGGTAATATGCAAATTTTCCGTAATGAACGTTTTGGGAGTCCTTGATTAGTCTTAACTGTCACAACTCTGATCTGGCCGTCGCTCCCAGGATGAGTTTCTGTAATTCTTCCAATTCTCCATTGAAGAGGTGGTGTCGCGTCGTCCACAAGTACTACCATTATTCCTTCTAATTTCGTGCCGTTTAAACTTGGTGTACTGCACCATTTCGAGCGTCTTTGAAGTGATGTTAGGTATTCGCGATTCCATCGCTTCCAAAAATGACATCGTAAACGCTCTAGATGTTGCCAGCGCGACAGCCTATTAATCGGAACGTCTTCTAAGTCGTACTCTGGTAAAGTCGTTAATGGTTCTCCAATCAAAAAGTGACCAGGAGTAAGAGGTTCTAGGTCATTTGGATTGGGCGAAAGTGGAGTTAAAGGACGCAAGTTCATGCACGCTTCTATTCTGACCAAAACTGTGTAAAGCTCACAGAAGTTTAAACATGCGTTTTTGATGATCGTTTTAAGATGTTTTTTTGCAATTTTAATATTTGATTCCCAAAGACCTCTCATATGGGGGGATCTAGGAGGTATAAAATGCCAGTTTATAGTTAATTTAGCTAATTGTTCATAAATATCATTATTATGTTTATTAAGAAATTTGAAAAGTTCGTTTAATTCGTTTTTAGCACCTACAAAATTGGTTCCATTGTCTGAGTAGACGTCTTTTAGTAACCCACGTCTACTAATAAATTTTCTGAACGCGTCAAGGAATCCACTTGTTGATAAGCTTGTTACCAATTCAAAGTGTACGGCTTTAGTTACAAGACATATAAAAATAACAATGTATGATTTTATCTCTCTTTTGCTTCGTCTTTGACCTTCTCGAATTAAAATTGGGTCTGCGTAATCAATTCCCGTGCTAAGAAAAGGTCGCGAGGGTTGTACGCGTTTGTGCGGTAGATCTCCCATTTTAATATTGGCTATACGAGGCGAATTCCTAAAGCATTTGTAGCAATTCCGTATAACTTGTCGCAGTACGCTTCTGCCTGAGATTACCCAAAACCTTTGACGTAATGCTGTCAAGGTGGCTTGAGGGCCTGCATGTAGCTGTCTTTCGTGTACTTCTTTGACTATAATTTTGGTTATAAAGTGCTCTTTTGGCAGCAAGATAGGGTGTTTTGCATCGTTGCTTATTAAGGCTTGTCTTATTCTTCCTCCGACGCGAATAACGTTTTCTTGAGACAAGAAAGGATTAAGTGGTAAAATTTTTGATCGGTTTGATATCGTCTGGTTGTTTTTGAGTCGAATCCATTCATCTTTGAAAGCATTTCTCTGTACAGTTGCAACAATGGTTCATGTTGCTTTCTGTAGTTCTTTAACCGATAAATTGTTGCTTAAATTTTTTGTTGCATTTTTGCAATTGCTGATAAATCTGAGTGTCCAAGCTATTACGCGTTGTAATTTTTCGTACGATGAAAACTTACTCAAAACCGGTAACTCACTAATTTGCACATCATTGCAGTTTAAGGTTATACTCCTTCTTTCTTCATTTGCATGTTGCGTGAGATTTATTTCAGGTAGATGCCAATTGTTTTCATGATGTTCAAGAAAGCTAGGGCCAACGAACCATATACGCTTGTTTAGCAGCTCTTCAGGAAAACAGCCTCTGCTGAGTATATCAGCTGCATTGTCTTGTGATCGTACGTGCCGCCAGTTTTTTATATTTGTTAATGTTATTATTTCCGACACTCTGTTCGCTACATAAACCTTTAACAGACTAGGGCACGTATTCAACCAAGCCAGCACTATGCTCGAGTTTGTCCACATAAATTCTTTTTTTATGTCTAGTTCTATGCTGGTTTTTACCTTTTTTATCAATCTTGCAGCCAATACTGCTCCGCACAGCTCAAGTCTAGGTAGTGATACGGTTTTAAGTGGTGCCATTTGCGATTTTGAGCACAACAACGCAGTTTTATGTCTTCCAGAAGAATCTGAAGTCCGCAAATATATTGCTGCTGCATAACCCTGCTGTGATGCGTCACAAAATGCATGTAATTCTGCTGAGTTACTATTTGAATGTTTGGCTCTTCTCTCAAACTTTAAACTTTCAATTCTAGGTAACTGATTAATATAATTTGACCATGCGTTCTGTAAGTGTGTAGGAATTGGTTCATCCCAGCTCAGGTTAGAGACCCATAGTTGCTGTATAATAATTTTTGCTTTCATTATAATAGGTCCAACTAGACCTAATGGGTCAAATAGTTGAGAAGCTGTCGATAGCACCATTCGCTGTGTTATTTCTTTTTTGTTATTAATTGTGTTAATTTTATAAACTAGCGTATCAGTAGTCGGATTCCAAGTTAATCCAAGAATTTTTGTGTTTTCGTTTTCACATAGCTGTACGCATAGGCTTTCTTCGTGACCTTTGTTCTCTGGTAGTATTTCGGAGTCGTTTGCCTGAAATTTTCTCAGTTCGAATTGTCCCTGCTGTAATATTGCTGTGACATTTTTTCTAATTTCTATTAGCTCTTCCTTTGAATCTAAACTTATTAATAAGTCATCCATATAGAAGTTATTGTTTATTACTTGACATGCTTTTAAAAATTGATTGGCATTAATTGTTGCAAGTTCCTTCAAACAACGCGTACTTAGATAACTTGCGGGTTTTGTTCCATACGTTAAGGTAGTTAGCTTATAAATTTGTAATGGAGCAGACGGTTCTTCACGCCAGTATATTAATTGATGCATGGCGTCTTCTTTAGTTACTCGAATTTGCCGATACATTTTGACTATGTCCGCGTTCAGAGCCCAGAGATGCGAACGAAAATCTACCAATATTGAAAATAAATCTCGTTAAATAACTGCACCTTTCATTAAGTTATCATTCAAGCTTTGATTGTTAGAGCTTGAAGCAGATGCGTCAAAAACTACGCGAAGCTTTGTGCTTAGACTGGTCGGTTTCAAAACGGCATGATGCGGTAAAAAGATATCATTATTTGATGATTGATTTGTTAGCTGCATATGATTCAACCGTATATACTCTTGCATGAATTTTATATATTCACGCTTCAATTGAACATTTTTTGAAAGTTTTTTTTCCATTGCATAGAACCGTTTTAATGCCATTCCTTTTGTTTCACCTATATTGAGGTTGTTGTTCTTTATAGGTAATTTTACTACAAAGCGTCCGTCAACGTCTCTTTTGGTGTGCCTTTGAAAGTGATTCTCGCACTCTACCTCTTCCGCCGTGAGATGTTTTCTGTTGTTTTCTGGTTCCGTACCTACTACTTCGTTTTCTCAGAATCTAGCAACTAATTTTTCTAGCGGTGTATCGTTAGCGGTTGCCAAATTGCAGTATGTCGTAGATTGTGCTGCATTGCCTCCTATACTATTATACGGACCGCCCGCTATAAACCCAAATTGAGTCTCTTGAAATATTAAACCGCAGCTCGATTTTACTTGTTCGTTGCCCAATAGAGACCAGAAAATGTCTCCCCCGATCAGTATATCTATCTTATTACTTTGATAAAACTTAGAATCAGCTAATTGAATTTTTATTAGGTATTAATTTTACCTAACTCAAGTGAGACTAGTGGTAACTGTTCAGTTAGTTATTTTATTTATAATTAGGCATTTGAAATTGTTAACATTATATGCGTTGTATTTTGATTTAATGTCAAGGTATGTGTGTTTCTTGGCTGCGCTTGATGACCCGTTTTAGCAATTTATTGTTGTGAGCGATATTTCTGATTTAAGCCCTAGTTTTGCGTGTAACTCAGATGTAATATAATTTGACATTGATGCTGGATCAAGTAGAGCTCGCGCTGATATAAACTTGCCGCTTATATTTTTTATTAAAATAACTGCTGTTGCTAAAACCACAGTTTTGTTTGCATATGTTGAAGCGTGGTTTGACACCGTTAAATTCTCATTGTTTTGTTCATCTATATGCAACAGAGAGTTATGTTTTTTGAAACATTTACGACAGCTTAATGCACTACGACAATCGTTTTTTGTATGATTTTCTCTTAAGCAATTTTTACATAATTTATGTTGTGTTGTTTGTTTAATTTTGTCGTGAACTGAAAGCTGTAAAAATTCGGCGCAATTAGTTATATTATGTTTAGGCATTTTACAAAATGCGCACGAAAACATTTTTTTCTTATTTATTACAGTATGAGTGACGGTACGCCCCTGAGAATTAAACTGCATAATTTTTTGGGATTTAGTGTTTATTGGCGCAGACGATCCTGTTTTATTTACCGCGTTCAAGGCTTCTAAAACTCTGCATCTTTTTTCGAGAAAATTCATAAATTGAGTGTAATTTGGGACCGATGTGTCTAACGACATTTCCCAATCTTTTTTCGAGTTATAATCTAGTTTTTCTACGATGATCGTGATTATTAGAGGATCCCATGTATCCGTGACGATTCCTAGTGAATTCAAAGCTGCTATGTTTGTTGTTACGCAATCGTATAGTTGCCGCAAACCTTGATCTGACGCTTTATTTATTGCTGGAGCGCTTAAAATCAAATTAATATACTCTTGTACAATAAGTCTAGTATTTTTGAAGCGTCTTTCTAATATTTGCCAAGCCACTTCATAATTATCGTTGTTAATTGTTAATGAACTGATGGCTCGTAATGGTTCGCTTTCGAGAAATGATTTTAAATATTGAAACCTTTGCCCATTGTTTAGAGAATTATTGTTATCAATGACCGATTTGAAAGTGTTTTCGAAAGTTAACCATTCATGAAATTTACCTGAAAATGGTTTTATGTTTATCACAGGTAGATTTACACTCGCCGGTTTTGCACTTTCGCTTACATTTGGAGATTTTACCTGGCTTTGCTCAACCCTTTGCATTTGGTCCATTATATCTGATGAAATATCGCAATACATATTTTCAAAATCTTCTCTAATTTTTAAGCATTCATTTGAATCATTTTTAGAATCTAACCTTTCGCGTTCTATTTGAGCAGATTCGAACTCCTTGTATAAAGTTTCTACCATTTGTTGGCGCGCTTTTAGCTGATTGATGCTTTGATGGTTAATATCAAATTTATCAACATATTCCTTGATGCGTTTTAATTTAGACTGTGTTGTCGCTACTAATGCTTTAACTTCATCTAATTTAGTCATTTTGGAATTAATTTAGGAGCTGCTAAACTGAATATTATACCCTTTTTTTTTTAATTTAATTAGGTTTAATCTATACTTAACCGAGTTAAAAGTTATCAAAATTATATATTATAAATTATACTTTATTTTACTTGTAAAGATTACTTTTTGTCAGTTCTATTAATTGTTTAGATATGGATAGTGATTTGTAGTTTAATATTAATTCGGATATTATTATAGCAAAAATAATACGATCATGTACATTCAATTAATTGTAATTGGTCAAAATAGCCTCATGCGATTTTTATTCAAAAAGGATCTGATGAAGATTTAAGTATGGATTGTATGATAGTGATAGGATTAAGAACCACCAACCTTTATCGTTTATGGAAGTTTCGGTTTTTGCCTGGCGCCTTGGGTTGCTACTTTCTTTCACTGCGGTAGACGTTCCTTGTTGCTACGCGGCTCCCTGAATCTTCAATTGTTTGGTAGTCCACACTTTCACTTGGTTCAATTAATCAGTGTTAATTGATTATAATCCGGCTCGAAGGACCATGTTTAATACTGCTCCGTTAGCGATATTAATTTTTAATTCGTTTGGTAAGGATAATTAAATTCGATGTATAATTAACACTTAACTATATTTTCTAAACCTAACTTTACAATTCTGAGCGGCTGATGTTGCCTGTTCGGGTGGTACAATATTAATGCTGGTCCGAAATCTGTTCGGACCGTTCAACTGGTCATTTCCGCCCTTTTTGGGGAAAAGAATTTTTTCCACATTAAACAAGATCCCGAGATCGTCCAGTTTAGTTGAATTCTCACAGTTTTCCTTTTCTATTTTATTTCTGACAAATTCAGGTCATCCTGCTGCTATAAGCATCACTAGAGCCTTCGTACCAATATTATTGTCCATATCCAGCAATAATTTTTCATTTTTTATAACATATTCCATTAGCGAACCTTCTTTATACTTGTACAATATAGCATACATTCCTGTACCCTATCCTTTATCTGCAAATGACTCCAAAAATTTCTTTTTCCATTCAGACCATCCAGCTTCTACTGTCAACGTTGTTAGTGCTGCTGAATGCCAATCTAAAAATGATTTATCCAAGAATAATCTTAGTATCTCTATCTTCGTATCATCTTCTCTGATTTCAAACCTTGTACACTCTTTTTCAAATATCTCTAACCATTGCTTTGCATTTGAGTATTTACATGCAAATTTTTCGATCGTAAACCTCTCTACTATGTTTTTCAAATTTATTTGATTTTCTTTTTTTTGTGTGCATTGCACTTCACTTGTTTTCACCATTTGTTCCAAGTATAACTCATTAAATTTTGTATTATCATCTTCATCAAATTAAATTTTCTTCATTTCCTCTGTGCAGGTGATCCATATTATTCTTTCTTGACCTCTTTGGTTGAGACTTTTTTTAAATCTGTTATAGTTCTTCGTTTTTGTCAACTCATTGTGATGATTCACCAACTTTTCAGCTTCTGGTAATACATAGGTTTTATCATCCTCTGTCGTAATAGACGTTATATAAATTACACTTGTCTTTTTGCCGCGTGGTGACGCTACATATTTAAATGCAAATTGTAGTTTTTTTGCCATTTTAAACAAAAATTGTCGTTTTATAAGGCCATTGCTTATTTGGGTGATCTGATAAGATAAATTGTGTTTCTCTGTAAAAAAAACAGGTAAATTTATTTAGTTTTAATTTAACAATGACTATGTACATTATTTACAATCCTACCTGTAAAAAAACAGGAAACGACAATAACAGTTTATTATTAAATTTATCACTCTATTCACACGACCAATTTTCCAACATCTAACCAGATAACAATTTCTCAATTCTCCTCACCCATCATGAGGAGCGCGGCCGATTCAAAAGCAATGAAAGCATACTTTCATTACATAATATACACGTGTTCATACTTTATACATAAAAAAATTTTACTAAGTCATTAATAACAATTTTATTATCAATTAAATAATAAAGATAAAGAATATATTGTGAGAGTTTCTGATTTTATAATAATTTGTAGTTATTTTTTTAAATAAAAATAAGCCAATAAGGCGCAAAATCGCTTGTATAAGTAAATGATCTCGGTGAGGGCCATATGGCATCTTAAGTTAAAGAGGGAGAACAAGGGCTTAGCATCCCTGGAAAGATGGAGGCCAGTCAGTATCAGTAAACTGAGCGGGGCGAGAGTGAGAACGTTGATTAAAAAGTCAGAGCGGTCGAACGGGCCGTATTATGAATATTTAAACTGTTAATTGTTTATTGAAAAAGAAAGATAGTTAACGTGTTGATCTTGTTGATCATATGTTGTTTTGTGGTAGAATTGTGAATTCAGTGGTGACTCCCTGAATTCGGAGGAATAATGAGTAAAGTTTTATTGATAAACATCAATATGTTAATATGAAATATCCACGGCAGAAACTATAGTTTAATACCTAGGGGTGAAGATTGAGTCAATCGAGTCCATGGAGTGGTTGTCAAAGTCCAATGAGCCTGGTGATGTTTTCCACTATCAGTTTGAAAGAAAGAAATTCTTGCGAGGGGGAGAAAAGCCCCCGGTGAGTTACTTTACAGGTATTATTGACAGGTACATTATGTGTAAATATGTTTCATGTGTCGCCCAATTGATTCGTCTGACTGCTCAAGCGTTTCTCTAACAATGAATATAGAGGGGTGAGTTGAAGTAGATTGTTGATGATAATGTAGCTGGCCGTTGCTATTCTGTACACTGTTTTCGAGTGAATAATTAAGGCTAATAATCGTAGAACATAGACATCCTGACAAATTTATTATGGAGAAAGAGTTAACTGTTATTTAATTCAATTTAATTGTTAAAATTTGGCAAAACGTGAGATTAGAATAAAAGAGTCTTACAAATTTCAGAAGTGGGATAAGAATTTGCGTTAAACCTCAGTAATTAATTAGCTAAATAGTGCATATTTAATAACTAAAACAATAGCATCTAATGACAATAGAAGTGTCCAGTTTGAGTAACTTTTTGGGATTAAAATCGTAAAAATAAACAGCAGCTACATTATTGAGACTTCCTGCAACAACACCCTTGTACAAATTATTGTTTATAATTGGTTTTTATAAAATAGTTGAATTTTATACATAAATAACAGTTTGCTAGCATATTCATCTTAAGTATATTGAGACATAATAATGTCTGATAGCAGTTTTTTTAAACAAAATTGAATATGAATTAATTTATTCAAGCTTACCTGATGATTAAAGTGTTCAATTGAAGTGATTTTATGTGTTTATAAGAAAACATTTTGGTAAAATGAATTTAAAGTTTTATTAGAGTTCTATTCTAGTTTTTGCGACAAACTATATTGCAAACTTAATTTTTTGACAAAAAAACAATTTGCATTAATTTATTAATTTAATCCAAGAAAAGCAGTTGTATAGTACAGTTTTTAGAATTCTGTATAGATATAGTCTGAGTCTGGAGTTTAAAGGGTTGAAACGTAGTTTATATTAATTATTTGAAATGTCACATAGATTTAATTATAATTTATTACTGCGTTATAAATTATGACAATCAAATGAGCAATCAAAGTGTTCACTTTTAGGAAAGACTTTCGAATAAAAAAAAAGAGTTAAACTTAAATAGTTATAGAATAGAATGTTATAATAGCATAGTGAACAAACTAGTGGGGGGCAAACGAATAAATTTTTCACTTGGAAAATCATATGAAACACGATGTTTTGCGGCAGTTTCTAATTTTAATAATAAACGACCATTTTTTTATAAAGTTCAGGAAAAATTGAATAAAAACAAACTTTGCAGAAAATACACTGAACAATTTTGTTTCATCAAAAAAATTTCAAAAAAAACAAAAAATAAAAGGAAGCTTGAGGTAATAGAAGCAGATGATGATTACGGCAAGTCAGACGATATAATACCAGATAAAAATTCTGAGGAGTTAAATATTTTAACTTCTTTGTATTTAGAAAACCTTAATAAGGTAAATTTTCAAACTGTTGAAGAAATTACACGCGGACAAAGTTCAAATCTTGAGTGGTTTAAACAAAAATACTTTCGTCTAACCGCCAGCAATTTTGGCCGAATATGTAAAATGCGTCCGACTACATCAACCGCAAATCTTGTTAAATCATTACTATATTCTTGCCCAAAAGTCGGTTGCAAGTCATTAGAATATGGAATATCTAATGAAATCCCTGCACGAGATTTATTTGAACAGACATACCAGTTTGATGTCAATTCTTGTGGTATTTTTATTCATCCGGACTATAAATTTTTAGGTGCTTCACCAGATGGTCTTGTTGATGAAGATGCTATATTAGAAATTAGTCCGTATGCTTCTAAAGATATGACAGTGCGCGAAGCAATTATATCAAAAAAAATTTCGTATTGCATAATAGACGATAACAATAAAATTAAGTTAAAGCCAAAAGATAATTATATGTTCCAAATTCAGGGACAGCTGGAAGTTACTAATAGAGAATTTTGTTATTTTTTTATATACACCCAGAAAGATTATCACTGCGAAATAATTTCTCGCGATAGAAATTTTTGGAAAAATTTTATGTTTGACAAGCTGCAAAATTTTTATATGTTATCATTCTTACCTGAACTGTTAGATTCTAGATTAAAGCGCAATTTGCCTATTAGGGATATCTACGGCTAACAACATTATTTAGATGGTATTATATTATATATATATATATATATATGTTTATATATATAGGATAGGTGAAATATATAATAGCAGGCATTACCTTAATAGTGACCGCTATATTATAAAATATCCGCGCTCAATAAAAGTTACTAAAAAAATTTTTCACCCTCTATAACTAATTTACACAAACTTTGAGTGCACATTATCGTTTCCTACAGTCATATATAATACATACAGCAAACAACATTTTTGCACTAAGAGCATAGTCCATAATCTGCAAAATGACCAAACAAGTAAATTGTGTGTATGTATTTGTTCTTATAATTTCCATTATTTTACGTCTTCAAGACCATCATATGGAGATGATGCAATAAATAAATTTTTTGGGCATACATCCTGGTTTCATCCGTAGTTGTAGTACCGACCCCATCACATGATACTGCATATTATTTTCCATATCATCTGGTAACTGGAAAAATAAAAATTGGTAATAAGAAAGATAACCAAAACATAAACTTAACCTCAATGAATTAGTTATTCCAAACATTTTAAGTTTAAAACCTATCAATATTTGATAACATACTTACATCAAAGTGGTCTTTACAGAAATAAACTGCCGAACTCGTGACTACGTCGTCCGGGTTTCGCCGTGCGAGCTTTAACCATTTATCTCTAATTATTTTCTTGTTCGGAACATGAACAAAATCCTTCCTTATTGGGTGTTTTTATAGATGTGTTTTTACACTGAGGTACAAGACACCATTTATATCCTTTGAAATTCATTTTCTTCACAATCATATCAAAATACGCAAAGTTTGTTTACTTCCTTTGGCTGTACTACGTAGACACATTTAACGTTTGATTACTGCAAAGTGACGTCAGATTCGACGCCATGACACTTCGAGCTGTTTTCCCACAGAATTCAAATAATTTTAGAAAAAAGCCTGAAGCTTCGTTAAACTTTAGTTTATTACTGAAATATAGGTTTTTTTCTAAATAATAAATGTGTTTCCACATTATAGAAGTTGATTTAAAAATTAATTGTTATGCCTATTATTTTTCTTCAAACAATTAGTAGGCAGTAAATAGGCAACTTGTTCTTTAAAAGCAATTATCATTTTTAAATTATTTAAATTATATTACAAAATGTAGAAAAAAAAACAATTAAAACTAAATTGATGTGATTGGTTAACATGCTAAAGCTTAATTTTTGATTTAGTCAGACGCTGTTAGTTTTAGTTGAAAGTTGATTAAAAAAAAAGAGGTAAATTATGTAGTTAGAAACGCTTATTTTTAATTTTGAAAACAGAAGTTTTAATAAATGTCTTGTTAATTGGATAAATAAGAGACCAAAATATTTGAATTTTAAATAGTAAACACGTAAGTGCTGACACAATTAGTAAATTAAAAATTTGACAAATAAAAAAAATAAATAATTAAAAAAAAATCATAAAACAATTCAAGAATAAAATTAAAGTTTGATTTTTCAATTTAAAAGGTTTCAAACAAGAACTTAATTATATTAAACCAATAATGTTCATCTCAGATATCTTATAAGTATTTCATTTTAATAGTTGGGTGACTTGACATAAAATTACATTGGTTAAGTAATAATTAACAACTAAAAAGTAAATATACGTTAGAAACAACTAAGGGTATTTATGACATAACTTTGACTATTGACTAGAAGAAAAAAAACAACAAAAGAAGAAAGAAAGAAGATAAACATGAGAAATAATTGGGTGAAGTTAGCAACTGATAACGTGTGCACACAAATCAAGAGAAACTATAAGAAACAAAAGCAATTGTTAATTACATCAAAGATTATAAATAACAAAAAAAAGGTATACCTTATCAACGATTATGAGATCTCAAAAGTTAAGAAACATCACAAAAATAAAATAAAGAAAGAAAAAAAAATGAAACCAAAACATCTGTACAAATATAACTAATATAAGGATTGGTAACAGATAGAACTTAGAACAATTAAAACTGGAAAAAAAGACAGTTGGCTGTTGACGTAGACAAACTTGAATGGAGCTAATTTTTATCTGCTTTTGATACATTATTGCTATTTATTTAGGGAGTAACAAGTATTATTATAGTTGTAATTAAACTGTAAAAAAAATTATCAAAGATTGTCACTCTTGTATTTGATAAATAAATATTAAACACATTTTTAAGGATTAGGCTAATGTGAATACAATTGGGTTAAAGTAAAATAATTATTAATAAATTTTAGATTAAAGCTTGAGAATAAAGCGTAAAATCATCATAAAAATAATAAGTAGAAATCTTGAGGACAAGATTGAAGTCAGGATGGCCGAATGTAAGAGTTTCTGATTTTATAATAATTTGTAGTTATTTTATAATATAAAAATAAGCCAATAAGGCGCTAAACCGCTTGTATAAGTAAATGATCTCGGTGAGGGCCATATGGCATCTTAAGTTAAAGAGGGAGAACATGGGCTTAGCATCCCTGGAAAGGTGGAGGCCAGTCAGTATCAGTAAACTGAGCGGGGCGAGAGTGAGAACGTTGATTAAAAAGTCAGAGCGGTCGAAGGGGCAGTATTATGAATAATTAAACTGTTAATTGTTTATTGAAAGAGAAAGATAGTTAACGTGTTGATCTTGTTGATTATGTGTTGTTTTGTGGTATAATTGTGAATTCAGTGCTGACTCCCTGAATTCGGAGGAATAATGAGTAAAGTTTTATTGATAAACATCAATATGTTAATATGAAATATCCATGGCAGAAACTATAGTTTAATACCTGGAGTACGGTCTATGTGGTAATTTATTTCAGACTGAGGTGGTACTCCCATGACGTCTGTAGACATTTACAGATTGCTATCCTGGTTCTCTACTTCCTCGAACAGAGGCGAAGGGGTAGAGGGGTGAGCTGGAGCCTGTTAACCGCTATGGTTATGTTCCCATCAGTGTATAAAAAGGTTGTGGATTTTCCTTTTGCTGGTATGTCGGAGTAATGCGTAATGTCCTTAGGTTCTTCACTTATTAATCTTTATTTTATGCCTTTTCCTATTACGTATTATTTATTCTTGGCCAGTTTATTTCGCGTAATGTGATTGAGGCCTAGCGACACCGTCCACGTTGCTCCCGAACCAGGTACCAAAACAATGAAGACATCATTGAGAACACGATGTTAAAGAAAATGGATGAAGATTGAATCAATCGAGTCCATGGAGTGGTTGTCAAAGTCCAATGAGCCTGGTGATGTTTTCCACTATCAGTTCGAGAGGAAGAGATTCCTACGAGGGGGAGAAAAGCCCCCGGTGAGTTACTTTACATGTATTATTGACAGGTACATTATGTGTAAATATGTTTCATGTGACGCCCAATCGATCCGTCTGACTGCTCAAGCGTTTCTCTAACAATGAATATAGAGGGGTGAGTTGAAGTAGATTGTTGATGATAATGTAGCTGGCTGTTGCTATTCTGTACACTGAATGAGTTAACTGTTATTTAATTCAATTTAATTGTTAAAATTTGGCAAAACGTAAGATTAGCATAAAAGAGTCTTACAATGTATAGAAATAAAAAATAACGCAAGTTTGTGCAATGCCCAGAGTTGCCTACATCAATTTTTGTCATTTTAGATAAAAGTCAGGTACAGAATAGAACGGTTTGTCTAGTAGATACATTTTAACTGATTACCGAAACATGGAATATGATGGTTGTGATTTCAGCTGAAAGGGAAGATGATTGTATAACTTATTTGCATTATAAATAATTGAGTTTTTGATCAATTCTGAGTGAGGCAAAGGCAAATAGACATCTGAATTAAAATTTCTTGTTTTTGCTACATCAGTCGAAAGTACGTGGTTCCGGCTGCGAATCCACGGCAGAAAATGTATCTTTCATGCACTGGTAGAACTATGCGCGCGCCTTCTTTTAGCGGGAGTAAATAGCCGAGGGCATTATGGCGCGCAGTTCAGGTCCTGTACTCGCTGCCGTGGAATCGCAGCCGACACTACGTACTGTCGACTGGAGTAGCAAGAAAACTAGTATACATACAGCATTATGGCGCGCAGTGCTGGAATCTCAACTTTCGGCCTTTGTAGTGTAATATACTATTCCTAGTAGCGTAATTATGGTGAGACGGTTAAAGCTTCGGTTTCCTACAAAGCGGTGCCGTAAAATAGCGGCCGTAATTTTGCGGCCGTACAAGTGCGGCCGGTTTGAAGGTGACGTTTTGGTGTAAAGTATGAATCAAGACGGTGCAGTACAAACCGACCGTTTGTACAGTGGAAAGTAAAAATTTTTGCTTTTTTGCACGATGGACGATGGTGCGTATAGGGTAAACTTCTTCAGTTAAGCCTATGCCATATGTACATAAACTGTAAATAAATCTATATAATACATATACTATATTTTCAAAATTATTTTTCTCACTACACATAAAAAAGCCAAAATTAAAGCTTTGTGTGTTACATTGACACGGTAAGAAAAAACTGAGGCGCCGGAACGCTTTTTTTACCCCGGCGGCGAGTATGCTAAAGACGCACCTTACTCGAAGCACCGTAAAAAATCGTGCTAATACTATTCCACCGTACAGAGCGGCCGCTCTTGAAAATACGGTACCGTCTTCTGACGAAGCGGCAGACCTTACCGCTCTGGAGGCAACCACCCGCATTTACAAGCACATGGACGTTTTTTCGTGACGTCATTTGCCGCTAAATTCCGCCCGTTTTGTAGGAAACCAAAGCTTTAGAAAGTGCATTAATATGTTTACGCCCAAGACACACAGTTTCTAGAATAAATAATGCCGAAAGAGTTAAGATTTTATGTTTAATAAAATAATGTCGGCAATGTAAATAATCCTACGTGTTAAAACCCTTTTTATCAGGTTATGTTTTCGACAAATTATGTGGTTCTATAAATGCCATCTTGAAATCAAAGAAACTATATCTTGCCAGTAAATCAATCATAAAAAAAACGTCTGCAGATAAAATCTGTGTCTTCAAATCATATGAAGCAAACTCTGCATCACGCTTAAGCTAATTTCTTCACCCTAGTTATGTATAGATCAATTTCTAACAGACACTGAATAACCCTATCTTTATTCCCATTTGTATGCTACCGATGTGTCTTCCTCTTGTGCTTTTCAACTAATTTCTTCTTTTATGTTCGGTTGTGGAGAGGCGGAAAAGGTAGGTTTTTCATTTTCTCCTTTTTCTTCTCTCATGCTTGATTTTGGTTAGTATGGAAAATGCACACAACAACCAATCACCCAGATACTCAATAACCGGTTGTTTATTTTAGAAATCACTTCAAGCTCATAACAGGCAAGACACGAAAGAATGTGCGCTATTAGACCAGATAATGTCTTTTTTACACTGAGAACTCTATGAGAGATGCTGTTCCGGGCTCTGAGAGCTCATAGAAATGATGCCGTGGACGTTCTTGGACCCCGACCATTGTTATCGATACTTGTAAAATATTTGTCGATATTATTTGAAGTAATGACATTGTTTTCTTAATTAACACGTAAGTGACACGTTTACGCAAATGACGCTTAACTAGTACCGTTTTAATCGGGAGGTTTTACTTTTGAGTTGTGAGCTATAACATTATACCGCGGTAAGAATTCTGGCTGTAGTTAGAGAGGAAATGCAAAACATTCGTAGCTAAGTTAATAGATTGTTTCTTAACCCCAAGCAAGTAGGGTGTCTTGAGCTGTGCCTTATTTATGAGGCCGCAAAAAGGCACAGTTATTTAGCTTTCAGGAGTCCGGAAAGGGGTATTTGACTAAGAATGTCGTAGGCGCAAATAGGGGTTCAGACCAACCAACTGTATACCGGGTAGTGGATTATTGTTTGGGATTTAATTGATCGACTGGTTAATTAAATAGTAGAGCATCAGGTAATTAGGGTACTTTTATGTTTCTGGAGACTAGCTGACTTGACATAGTCCATTCTTAAATCTTTGTCAAATAGGTTGCGTAGGAACTTTTGACCATCAAGCATTTTTGATAAGGCGGTGGGCTCTACTTTCTTACTGTTAGGGCTACCAATCCTCCAACATCTTATTATTATTAATTTAGCTACTTGCATCACGTGATGCTCTTTTTGTTTCCTCGACGTCGTAAGTCACCCTTACCAGAGTGACACAGGGATTTGTGCATATTTAGCTGATTATGTATAGGAGAGCTTATGGACTTTGTGTTTAGCCAGAACGACTTAAAAGTATTAAATAATAAGGAGATTTTCCGTCTCTCAGGGTTCGCTCGTTGCAAATTTTATTCAAAAATTTGAAAAACCGTCTGTCGTTTCTAGCACTATTATTATAATCTTTGACATCAGTCTTTAGCAAACTTTAAATTTCATGTTAATTATTAGTAAACTTTCTGTTCTACACTTTACGCTTTATCATTTGATTATATCTTAGGAGTATGTTTTTTTTGCCTTTGCTTTTTATTGCAGCTGATTATGTTATAAATGTAGCTGTTGCTTATGTTCATAGGTATTCTGAATTCCCTCTAACTCTACTAAAATTAAATTTTTGTTGTAACTTTAAGATTTTTTGTCTGCTCTATTATGATCTTATACCACATAGATACTCTTTGATAATGTCGGCGCCAGCCCTGAGCAAATCGATATCTTTCCTAACCCTGGTCTGCAATGATTGATTGTTATGTCTTGTATGCGCCGGCATAAAATTATGGTTTTGCTTGTTGCGTTTTGAATTTGTGGCAGCTGCAAGAAATAAATAAATATAGATATAGGTGATGTCTTTACATTTAATAAAATAACGTTTCAAGATGATGTTGACTTGATGCGTTAGGCTAGCAATGTTTATGTTTTCTATAACTTAAAGTAATTTTGGTTAGTCTAAAAATCTTATAAATGTTATGTTATTCTGAAAGATTTTGTCTATTGACGTTGTTTGGCTTGTTTCATTACCGTTTTCTTGTACCTGTGCTTCTTCTATGCTGATTTTTTTTTATTTAGCCTATTCTTCTTGCTTTTAAAGTTATTTTAAATTGACTCAGCATGTTTCTTATTTCGTTTCAGATCTGCAATATTTCGATTTCTGATAAGTATCGATTTTTGAGGATTATGTTTTTTAGCAAATTTCTGCTCAATAAAATTAAAATTTATGTATAGTTTTTCAAACTCTTTAAATAGTTTGGCTTTTCATTTAGATAAACAAATTTTTGTGCATTAGTTCCGTATAAAAAAAGCTTGACTTATATCTACGTTTATTGCTCTATTACATTTAAGCGTTTACTAGTTTTAGTCCTGCCAGCAGCACTCTCGTTTTGAGCACGCGAGCTGGAAGGGGTCTGTGCGGGTTGGGTTAGTTTATGTTTATGGCTAATGATAGAGTTCTTTAGGTGGTCGTAGGCTGTAACTTTTAGTGCAATAGATGTCCGCTTTCCTAACACCCTCAAGCTGTCACGTCTGTCACTGGCTATAATGTACCTTGTACGCTGGCTATGATGTACGCTCTTCAGTCAGAGATTTTATTTTTTTTATACTATTTTGCTTTATTATATCCTGGGACTAACGTTATACCGGGTTTATATTAATAATTCTAAAAACGCAGTTGGCTGTGAATTTTGAAAATACCGCTTTGTTGAAATGAAACCTATAATTTGATCAGTTCTCGCTTATTCTATGGTTTCCGCTGGTCATTAATGTGATTTGTCACCTGTCACTTAGAGTCGTTTGATAAGTGTCCTTGAACGATTTATGTACAAAGTAAAAGAGGCAGCACATTTTTTACGTCAAATGCGTCCTTAGAATCATTTATAAAAATCCGTTATGTATACGCACTGTCAGGTAAGTTAATCAACCGTCCTTTTAAACTCAGACGTTTATTTGATGTTATTATGTTCAACTCTCCTTTTCCCGGAGGCACAGCAATTTTGCTGGATTCAAAAATCATTACGGTCTTTGACAAGTAATGATAATGATGACAAAATTACTTTTTCAATAATATACAAATTTTTGCAAAACACGTTTTTAGTTTTCAATTAGTTTAAAAACCAATTTAAGAATTAAAT
Organism: Lagria hirta; assembly: GCA_947359425.1. Classification (NCBI taxonomy): domain Eukaryota; kingdom Metazoa; phylum Arthropoda; class Insecta; order Coleoptera; family Tenebrionidae; genus Lagria; species Lagria hirta. The sequence goes on from OX375794.1 coordinate 29,718,014, forward strand.
TAAAAACAAAAACCACAAATTGTGTTTTAAGCCAAAGAGAAAACATAAGATTGTTTTTGGGAAAATCAAGCTAAATTACTATCTCCTCACGCATCTGCGATCATAATATTAGAATTTTAGGATATTACATTTGAAATTTGAACAACATGACATGAACATAATAATGCTGTTTTCTGTTTTACCGCAAGGATTTTTAAATCCAAACCTAAAATTTTGAGATTTTTATTTTTTGATATTGGTAAAACACTCATATTTGAAATAACTAAAGGTAACATTTTTACCATTTTTAAATGCCAAAAATGGCCACCGAATGCAGTGATTATTTAATCATTTTCGTATTAATATTATAAATAATATAATAAAAAATTGAAACAAAATTTATGTCATAGGTCTATTTAAATCCCTTTCTCATCATCGCGCAGTTGATGCTATGTTAAAACCATACCATAATTTACTTTTCAACACAATTGTTTTATTTTCCCAAATTTTCTTGTTTTTTTTTGACGTATGTGTGATGTCAAGTTTAACAGACTTGTTCAAGTCTTGTCACATAACCAGTCCTTAGCTACTCACCTTGCCACGCAGTGCCCAGGCTAGCTCAATCGACTATCGGTGAAGGGTGCGGGCTACTAGATGTTATCTAAGCGCGCTTGGTCGATTGCGGTAACTAAGGAACTCTTATTTATACTAATAGCTGAGGTAATGGTATAAATAAACGAAAACAAAAATAACAAGAATAATTACAATTTATTTAAATTAATTCTTACAGTATAATCGTTCAACTTAATCTCATCAAAAAAAAATGAGAATGTGATTAAAAAAAAACAAAAACATAAAAGCAAAAAAAAACAAAATAACAATTTAAATTCAATACAAAGTATAAGGGATCAATCAAATTAAAAAGAACCTTTTTAAAAGAACGAACAGTTAAGACTTACAGGTAGCCGTCTATTATACCCTTTTACACTACTCGCATAAAACCATTCAAATATCTATATTAGAGGACTTACCTACTTTTTAGTCCAGGTAATTAAAGAACAAAATTCCGTTGACCAGTAACTCTACATATATAATAATATGGCTGTCCACTCTCGGTTGTCCACACTCGAACTAATTGAATTGCCCCCTTGCGCCCAGAAATAGATCTCCAGATTATCTTACTAAAGCCCAAAAATAATAGGAAAGCTCGAGGAAAAAATAAGCCGATAATATATATATATATATATTTATATATATATATATATATATATATATATATATATTATTTTATATAGGAAAAAAAGCGTGTCAAATTTAAAGTTAAAAACTCAGTCAACTAAACAAACAAAATTTATATTACCTGTCTTGATTTAAAAAGAAGAAAGTTCTATAAAGCCAAGCTGCGCTTGTTTTGCTGAGCGGCAGCAAATATTCAATTTTCTTCAGCAAAGCAATAAGCCACCTCAGACGTGATTAATGCTAATAATAGCCCTTAATTAATGCTTTATAAATCTCGTCAGTGTTTAATATTGATTTATTTGTTTGAGTTTTCGACCATAAAAATGACCAGTTAATTGAACGATGTTCCTACATTTTCTTATCAACTTGGCAAAAAAATAAAAAAACTCTTGAAGCAAAGATTATCGTAAATAAAAACAAAATTCCTTAATTTTTTTTGTATATACCGGGTGATCGTGTATTTCTAGATTCAAGCGTGACCTGTGAAAATAATCTTATTTTAATAAACTGTTTAAAAAATAATAGATTAATGATAAAAATAACACTTTCTACAGATAGAAAAAGTAGTTTTAATCTTCAAGGTAACCAGCTCAAGTAAAAACTATTGAAAAATCTTGAGAAATTAACCCTTTTATTAAGCACTTTAAAATTCACGCCACACACACATGATGGCTTGGTTTTTTTTTATCATTATTATTATTATTATGTTCAACCTTCCCTGTCCCGGAGACACAGCAATTTTGCTGGATTCAAAAATCATTAGGGTCTTCGACAAGTTATTATGATGTTCAACCTCCCTTTCCTTAAGCCACAGCCATTTTGCGGGATTCAAAAATCATTACGGTCTTTGACAAGTAATGATAATGAGAACAAAATTACTTTCTCAATAATATACAAATTTTTGAAAAACAAGTTTTTAGTTTTCAATTAGTTTAAAAACCAATTTAAGAATTAAGTTAAAAACAAAAACCACAAATTGTCTTTTAAGCCAAAAAACAAACATAAAATTGTTTTTTGAAAAATCAAGCTAAATTACTATCTCCTTCTGTTTTTCCGCAAGAATTTTTAAATCCAAACCTAAAACTTTGGGATTTTTACTTTTTGATATTGGTACAACACCCATATTTGAAATAACTAAAGGTAACATTTTTACCATTTTTAAATGCCGAAGATTCCTAATGGCCATCGAAAGCAGCAATTATTTAGTCATTTTTGTATTGAAATCTATGTAAAAGAAAGTCGTTGTGTTAGTTACACTATTTATAACTCAAGAACGGCTTTACCGATATGGCTGAGAATTGGTGAGGAGGTAGCTTAAAGCCAGGAGACGGACATAGGATACTTTTTATTCCGGAAGAAACCTTTTAAAGGAGGGGTGAAAGTCAAAATTGGAATTGCGATGTCGGAAACGTTCGCTGAGGCTCGGCAAATTACCGTTTATGACGTAGGCGCTAGACATCTAGGACTTATTTTTTCGAATTAAGCAGAGAAGATTCTAGGTACGTTTAGCAACCTGATGTTTAAAAAGAGCATAAACAATTACCTATTTTTATTAAACATTCGCTGTAAATGTCAATGTTTTCATAAAATATTAAAAGGGCATGTAACGAACATATTATTTATTAATAAACAGAACATTTTATTTTCAACACTATTCTAATCAGGTAGCAACTTTCTTTGTTTTCTTAATTGCCGATGTACTTCCCGTCGATTTCACTTTTCTGAGTGAAATCATTCTAATAAATGTCTATAAACAATGTCCAAGTTAGAATCTTTCACTTTCTTATAAATTTTAGCGAATAATCTTTTTTAACAACGTTTTGCTCCAAATTTATTTTGTCTTTATGAAATATTTTGAAGTAATAGTCGTATTTAAGGATAGCTTGGAATAAGTCATTAGACGGTTCAATTAAACTACCGTAAGAACTTTGACGCAACCACGAAGAAGTGTTTACATTAAAATTTATTTGACGTGGCTCAAGAAATTTTCCCAAGCTTAGAATTTTTGCAATAATTTTTTTTGCAATAAATCGATCGATCCACTTCCTCACCACGAACCAAAGTCGGACCGTGCATTTACATGTTAATCGTCTTGCATGAGACAACTTCCCATATACCAACTTTGGGTGAAAGTTTGTATGGAAAATTACAAACTGATGACTGGATTTGAATGGAAAGGATAGGATACTTTTTATTAACAAAGGGATGAAAAGGGGTGGGATAGAGATAAAAAATGACAAGTATCAATATTAGTATGATTTTCAAAGATTTTGGTTTGTTTATTTTAAAAATAATATGTACGTTTAAGCGAAACAAAGTTCGCCGGGCTAGCTTGTTATAAATAATATGATAAAAAAAAATTGAAACAAAATTTATGTCATTGTTTCTTTTAAATCTCATCATCGCGCAGTTGATGTTATGTTGAGACGATTCCATGATTTACTTTTCAACACAATTGTTTGATTTTCCCAAATTTTCTTGATTTTTTTTTGACGTATGTCAAAATAATCTTATTTTAATAAATTGCTTAAAAAATAATAGGTTAATCATAAAAATAACACTTTCTATAGATAATCGCGTGAAACCAGTGGCCAGCAAATTATAATTCACTAGGGCATTTTATAAGCAACTGTTTTTACTATAAATACCATTTGCATGGCACAGTTGTGTTTGGTTGGTTGCATTGAACTTTGAGATTCTCAACGATAATGATTTATAACTCTAATGGCCGGTTTCACAAAGCGTTGTTAAATTTTAACATCGTGTTAAATATTTTAACACGATGTTAAAATCCATTTGGGTTTCATAAAACGTTGTTTCTAATGTCAATGTCAAATTTAACACAAGTTAAGCTAACACGTTGTTAAAACAAAAATCGGTTTCACAAACCATTGTTAAGATTTAACACGTTGTTAAATTTCTTGTTAAACTAATTAAAGCTCTGGCCGTTGTCAAATTGACATTTCAAAAATATTTGAAGAAAAGTTCAAAGAAAATCGACGAAAAACGTTAAATAGGTCTATTAATATTAAAAATTATTAACATATATTAATATATAAATTTGCCTGTTAGTGTACCTACGTTAAAATATCAGATTGTAAAGCATTGATTTTTTATTTGAGGTTAGACCAGTCGGTCTTTTTATTCTCTAGCATATAGAATATCAACAAAAATAAAATATGATTTTAACAAATCTATTAATATTGTAATAAGTTTAATTATTTTTCCCACCTGGCTACACAGTTCATAAAGACACAACGCTTTTCTTCTGTAAAATTTTCCCCCTTTTTCGGTTACCCGATTGCAAATTATTATCCATCTTAACAATCATGATTCAATTGAAATAAAGTAACAACAAATAATTTTATAGAGATTAGTGTGACCAAAGACGGTGAGGAAAGATAAAGCCTCACAGAATAGCCCCATTTTAATAACGTTGAATTTTTGTATTTGACATTTGATCTTCTGACCTGACAGATGACAGGTGGTTTTGTTGAATAACATAAAATTATTGCAGTTTATTGCCGATATTACCCAATTTTGTGAGATAACACGTTGTTAGTTAACAACGTGTTAAAAATCTGTTGTGAAACCCGTTCTTATTTTGACAACGTGATAATTTTAACACAATGTTAGCTAACAAAGTGTTAGCCAAATTTTAACAACGCTTTGTGAAGCCGGCCATAAAGGTTTATTGGGACTATAGGGTCATAAATCTTTTTTTATCCTACACCAACTCAAAATGAAATTTTCTCGTCTCTCGACAGCCGTGAAAGTACATCATTTCCAGGCTAGCCTAGAAAAAATGTACTTTCTCGGCTAGCCTACAAAAAAAAATCTGATTTTCTCCGCCAGGCGTCGCTGTTATAAGAAAAATTAAAGCTAAATAAACGGTTGAACAGTCGTCACGCACCAAGGACACTCTAAACGTCCTATTATTTATGAGCGGTGTTGAAATTTTAAATCACATTTATTAAAAAACTACTTTTTAATATAAAGTAAAACGTGATAACCGCATCTCTTTCTTGCAAAAGTGGCGCGTCAAAAAGATTTATTAATTATGACAAATTGTTAAATGTTGTAAGAAATTTGATAAAAAACGGCATCAATAGAGTTTTGTTGTGATGTTTTGAGATAAGAATTGGATTTGTTTGTGGTAGGATAAACGACAAGGAGGGATTGTTAGTAAAAAAAATTTTTCAAAAAAATGACCGATAAAAAGAGTAAACGGATAGGACATTTCGCCAAAAAACCACTCTAGATAGAAAACTTTGAAAGCTGGGCTTTTTGTGACGCTTCGTCATTTTACTGGCTTAATTGTGACAGTTCCAAGTTGTTTGGTTATGTTTATGTCATTTTAAATATTTATCTTTATAAAATTGTGAAAAATAATGAAACGAAAGCTTTTAATGTGGCTAAAATGTCGATGGGATATGATGGAGTAGTGATTTGTTTAGTTTTCTTGATGAAAAAGTGCATCGTATTGTTGACAAAGTTTTTTCGATGGGGCCATTTCACGGGCCATTTCACGAGCTATGACTAAATAAAGCTGCAATATAATAAATGGGACTTATCAGATGGAAATCGATTTTTCAAACATCCCAATGCTACTCAGATAAATGGAAAAGTGTTTTGATGGTTTATTTAGAAAGTTTTTCTAGAAAAATTGACCTTCCAGAATTTTACAAATCTTTACAAGATTGGAAGTAGAAAATACGGCAAATAAAGCTTTTAATAGGGCTGAAATGGATGAGATGTTGATTTGCTTTGTTTTTTTGATGGAAAAGTGCATCGTAAACTCCAAGATTTGTCGACAATGATTGTTTTGGACCTATCAATAATAAATACAGCTGGAATATGAATAAATGAAACTTATGAAATGGAAATCGATTTTTTAAAGATCCCAACGCTCCTCAGATAAATGGAAAAGTGTTTTGATGGTTTATTTAAAAAGTTTTTATTACGGAAATTAATGGAAAATCTACGTAAATACAGCTCAAAACAATTAAAATATTGGTTAAATAAACAAGTGGCACTCACCAAAAAGCTAGAAGCAAAGATTGAAAAGTCGAAAGGGGTCTTTTTTTTGGTTTCGGTCAAAATATCAAAAGCTCACAAAAAAAAATTTCAAATTGACAGTCTTAGGTTATTATAAATTTGTTATGGTTGAAAGAAAAGATTTTGGGTTGATAGTTCTTCTAAAATTGAGCCCCAAATTAATTGAAATGCTTTTTTATATTGGAAAAGATAGAAAAAATAATAGAGAGAAGAGCTCTGGGTAGGTTTTTTGACTTTTTTTTATTAAATACTTAAATCTTTATATTGATAGAGCATGCCTAAAAGTGGTATTTGAAAAGGAAATAATGAAAGACAATTTTAAATTTACCGCTCTAATATTTTTGACATCGTTGTTGTTAGCAACAACAAAAATATAATAATAAAATAATTATTTTTAGAATTTTCATAAAGTATTTACATATTTTACAAAATTACGTGTAAAAGTGTTGTTTTTTTGCAAAATATAAGTGAAAAGCTTAAAAGAAAGTAGGTTTAATAATTATTTAATCTCATTGTCGACAATTTTTTTTTTTAGATAAGGTTTGATAACTATTTTTGAGGAGACACCTAAGTTTTGGTCTGTTTTACATTTTTTCCTTTATTATAATATGGGTATATAATACGTATGGCTAGAAGAGCTTTTTTGATTATATTATATAAGATATAGAACTGTGGTTGTAGGAAAATTTATAATTGTGTATACGAAAAGTGATGTTAAGTTGTGTTTGAGACCAATCGATGAAAGAATATTAATATATATATATGAATTAAAATAAGATGGAAGTGGAGAATTATATTCAAATAGTATCTATACAGAATATATATTTTTTTCTCAATCGTACGTACTTATTTTTATATTTTTAAATAAACAATTAAATATTTAAAAAAAAATACGATGTCAATTGTCAATTATTATTGTTGACATAATCAATTAAAAAATACAATGTGATCACTTATTTATATTTTATAAATAACATGAAATATGAAACGTTTTTCTGTCAATTTTAATGTACAAATTTCTATAGAGTGGTTGTTTTTTTGAATTTGATATATAAAATATAACTAAAATATAAATAATTTTTATAGATTTTTTTTAGATTATGTATAATTGTAATTGATTGGTTACATATTTTGAAAAAATTAAATAGAAAATAGAAAAAAATGAATGTAAAAATAGATAAAAATTAAGAAAATTAGAAAAATGAAATAAATAGAAAAAAAAAGAAAGGAAGAATAAAGTATATAATTAATAAAATGTAATATAAACTTTTTTTTTAATAAAAATAAAATATGGTTGTTTTATGGTTGCCGAAGGCAACTTTATATACATGTAAGGAAGTAAGGTAACCAAAAAGAGGAAAAAATAAAAAAATATAATAATAGAAACTATTATAATAATAAAAAAATATTAATAAAATAACAATTTTAATTTCGAAAAATAATAACAATAAACTTGCTTTAGAAGAGAATAAGAAAAAATTCATATAAATTAATTTAATATATTATAGTTTTTATTCTAATTTTAATAACAATTATTATTAAAGTAATAAAATTAATATGAAAATAAAAAAAATTAAAACGAAGAAAAAACGTACAAATGAAAGAAAGAAAAAATTGGAAAGTAAAAAAAGAATAAAAATTAAGTATATTAAATAAAATGTAATGCAAAATTTTTTAATAAAAAAAAATTGTTGTTTTATTGTTGCCGAAGGCAATCTTTTACAAATAAGAGAGTATGGTAAGAAAAAGAATGAATAAAAAAATATATATATATACATAATGATTGAAAAAAATAATATAAAATAATGATAGATAGTAATACTATTTTTAAATATTAAAGTAATAATATGAAAACTTTATGTCAAAATCTGATCTAAAGTGTTATAACGAGAATTTTTATAACAGAAAATGACTGTTTGCCATCTAAATAATGAGAAAACAATAAAAAATTTAAAATAATAATGAATAGTAAAAGTATTTTTAAAAATAAATAATATGAGATTTATATATGTTGCCGCAGGCAACATTCAATACAAGTGAGTAGAACAAGTACAAAAAAAAAACAAATAATTTAGTAAATAATAAAATCATATGCTTGCTTTATTATAAAAAAAAATATAAGAAAGATAAAAGAAGAAGAATTAAGTATAATTAATAAAATCTAATAAAAGTTTTTTAATAAATAATAATAATGGGCTAGGTTTATATAAATGTTGTCAAAGGCAAACGTTGATATGAGAAAGTAGAATAAGTACAAAATAAAATAAATAAAAATATATTACAATAAAAAAATAAATAAACAATAATCTAATAAAAAAAAAAAAAAAAAAAAGCGGTTATGCGTTTGCTCTACGGTTGCCGAAGGCAACGCCTCTAGGTTTATACACGTTGCCGTAGGCAACCCTCTACTCAAGAGAGTAGGGTAAGCACCCGGAGGGTGCGCGACCCAACTCTCGTGTACAAGATAAATTGTGTAAATCACGACAGTAAAATAATCCATAAATTTTTGACATCTGTCAAAGTTTGACATTTTGAATTGGCGATTGACGGTAATAACCTCAAACAATTTTAAAATAATGCTCGATTATAAGGTAATTTGTGTAGGATAAAAAATAATGTGTAAGCCACGGCCGCAAAGTGATTTTCCAGGCCTTGAGAAGTGGCCAGGCTCGCCTGTCCATATCTTCTCTCGGCCTGGAAAAATACCACTTTGCCGCCTAGGTTTACAATATACTATTTTATCCTACACCAACTCAAAATGAAATTTTCTCGTCTCTCGACAGCCGAGAAAGTACATTATTTTTAGGCTAGCCGGGAAAAAAAAATCTGATTTTGTCCGTCAGGCGTCGCTGTTATAAGAAAAATAAAATCTATATAGACGGTTGAACAGTCGTCACGCACCAAGGACACTCTAAACGTCCCATTTACTGTTGATGAACGTCAATCTTATTTTAAAAAACTACTTTTGTGCAAGATAAATTGTGTAAATCACGACAGTAAAGTAATTCATGAATTTTTGACACCTGTCAAAGTTTGACATTTTGAATTGGCGATTAGCGGTAATAACCTCAAACCAATTTTAAGATAATGCTCGATTATAAGGTAATTTGTGTAGGATAAAAAATAATTCGTAAACCATGGCCGCAAAGTGCTTTTCCAGGCCTTGAGAAGTGGTCAGGCTCGCCTTTGACTCGCCTGTCCATATCTTCTCTCCGTCTGGAAAAATACCACTTTGCCGCCTAGGTTTACAATATACTCAGGTTTTGAGGCTTATTTTGCACCATCCAAAACGTTTTGTAAACTTTTCTCCTTTAGTTTTCGACAAATTTAGCTGAAAATTACGTATATGTAATTATATTTAAATATATTAATAGCAACTTTTTTTATTTTTCACAAATTTTTATATTTAATTGTAAGTGGCAAAAATATAGGCCAAAAAAAGCATTCATTAATAAAAATATCTTAGAAACTACTAGTGAGATCCTGATAAGACCACATGGAAGGCATCAGCGTTTAATCGGAGAAGAAGGCATTAAAATCGATTTACTCATTTAAAACTTCTAGTTATTAATTTTCAAGTAAATAGAGCATTAAATATTGACATTTGTTAACGTTATCCTCATTTTAAAATCTCTCCGTCTTCAGAGATTGAATTACTACCAAAACCACTAAATCGCCAGCTTTTAGCCTTCAAACAAAAAGCACAGGTTTGGCTTAAATCGTTGACTAATTATACCCTAATGTACTTGATATATGCTTAAGTTAATATTTGTTCGTATCTTGCACTGTATAACAATTGACGTAACACCCGGTATAATTATAAAAACTCTAAATATTTGTAATAATTGAATGAAACATCATTGTTAAAAAGACATCTGTTTAAGTGTTTCAACCAACCAGATTCATAATTTGTGACTTTTGACCATGATTTTTTTCACAATTGTTGAACAATCTTACAAATGTTAAACAAAAAAAAATTAAAAAATTATTAAAACTTATTAGACATTTTATTAAAAAAATTAGAATTATTTTTTATAATAATTCAGATAGTATGAACGCAAATGAGTGGGGAGATAGGACTTAGCTTGATTCTTTAAAAAACCAACTTATATATTCTTTAGCTTTAAACACACTTTGTGGATTTTGTTTTTAATTTAATTGTTAAATTAGCTTGAATTGAGCAAGATTGTTTGAAAATAATAATTGTAGTGTTTGTATAATACAGTTTATTATACCTAAATTTTAGATTTTGTTGCTCAATCCAATGATTGACAGTGACAGCTGTCAAAAGCTAAAAAAATTTAAATTTGCAACCAACCAAACACCGTTGTGCCATGCATGTGGTATTTTTAGTAAAAACAGTTTCTTTTAAATTCGCCAGTGAATTATAATTTGCTGGCGAGTGTACAAGCAGAGACAAAGGTTTAAATAAGTGTAACCTCTACTGCACACCTACGGCATTTATCTGTTTCATGAATTTGTTTTAATAATTTGTAAGGCTTTTATATTCTAATGTTGCGTTTTGCCCAATTTTAATAATTAAATTGGATTAAATAACAGTTAACTCTTTCTCCATAATAAATTTGTCAGGATGTCTATGTTCTACGACTATTAGCCTTAATTATTCACTCAAAAACAGTGTACAGAATAGCTACATTATCATCAACAATCTACTTCAACTCACCCCTCTATATTCATTGCTAGAGAAACGCTTGAGCAGTCAGACGGATCGATTGGGCGACACATGAAACATATTTACACATGATGTACCTGTCAATAATACCTGTAAAGTAACTCACCGGGGGCTTTTCTCCCCCTCGCAGGATTCTCTTCCTCTCGAACTGATTGTGGAAGACATCACAAGGCTCATTGGACTTGGACAACCACTCCATGGACTCGATTGACTCAATCTTCACCCCTTTTCTTTAGCATCGTGTTCTCAATGATGGCTTCATTGTTTCGGTACCTGGTTCGGGAGCAGCGTGAACGGTGTCGCTAGGCCTCAAGCACATTACGCGAAATAGACTGGCCAGAAATAATACGTAATAGGAAAAGGTATAAAATAAAGATTAATAAGTGAAGAACCTAAGGACATTACGCATTTTTCTGTCATACCAGCAAAAGGGAAATCCACAACCTTTTTATACACTGATAGGAACATAACCATAGCGGTTAACAGGCTCCAGCCCACTCCTCTACTTCTTCGCCTCTGTTCGAGGAAGTAGAGAGCCAGGATAGCAATCTGTAGATGTCTACAGACGTCATGGGCGTACAACCGAAACAGTCTGAAATGTATTATCACATAGACCGTACCCCAGGTATTAAACTATAGTTTCTGCCGTGGATATTTCATATTAACCTTTTTACTCATTATTCCTCCGAATTCAGGGAGTCAGCACTGAATTCACAATTATACTACAAAACAACACATGATCAACCAGATCATCACGTTAACTATCTTTCTCTTTCAATAAACAATTAACAGATTAAATATTTATAATACTGCCCGTCCGACCGCTCTGACTTTTTTACCAACGCTCTCATTCTCGCCCCGCTCAGTTTAGTGCTACTGACTGACCTCCACCTTTCCAGGGATGCTAAGCTCATGTTCTCCCTCTTTAACTTAAGATGCCATATGGCCCTCATCAAGATCATTTAATTATACAAGCGATTTAGCGCCTTATTGGCTTATTTTTACTTTAAAAAATAACTATAAATTATTATAAAATCAAAAACTCTCACAATCTATATAATTTAAGTATGTCTTTGTTGGTATTACCTCAATCTGTATGGCTGTAAAAAAAGTTTTGTTTCTGTCATGTTTAACACTTATATAATTAATTCATTAATTTTAAAAATTTAGTTCAGAAATAGATATAGGGATTATATAGATATAATAGATTATAATTGATATAGGGATTAAATAAAATAATAAAAAAAAAACTTGCAAAACCAAATATCTTAAATAAAATCTTTAATATAAAGGTTCACTAGACACCAGACAAATAAATCTATAGGCACCATAAAGGGCCAATACTTAAAACATAAGATTAGCACAGTACGTAAGATCCTAACGATGAGACAAAGCAGATACGCCAATTAGGAAAAAAAATAAACACGCCGAAGATGACAAAAAGCAGAAACAAGACAGAAACCACACCCGATTACCCTGCTACGCAATTTATAAAACTTGTGACCACAGCAAATTAGATCATTTTTCTGTATAACGTGACGTGTCAGTGTTGTGAATAATTATTGTGATGCAATCAGTGCAACAATCTAATTTGGATGAATCCTAATTCACTGAAGTTGTTTATTTCTGACAGTCGTTTCATATTTTGAATATAGAATGAATTTGAATTTTAAATATAAAAGAACGAATCTTTGTGAGTCGACATTCACTCAATTTGTTAATTTATAGCAGTCGTTTATATTGTGAATATAAAATGGGTTTGTAATTTGAATATGAAATAACTAATCCTTACTGATAATTTTTCGGTACTTTACTTAAAAAGGCTATTCTCTTCCAAACCCCCACTACTTTTGCTTCTGTCCCTTCTACTGCTTTCCCTTTCTCGCTTATCAATATAAGCCCAAGCAGCAACGAAGTCTAGCCACAGCCAGAATAAGTTTTACAGTGCTTATTCTCACTTTTATTTCTCTGTCCTGATGAGTGCAAAACGTCGACAATTTTATAACTGAAAATTTGTAAGATTGTTCAAAACACTATCATTAGAACATCGGGGTTAAAAGTCACAAATAATTAAACAAATTAATAATTTGGTTAGTTGTGTGAGAGTTTACTTTTTATACATTTATTATTATAAATTATTTAAGTCAAAACGGTTTTAATATAATATTGCAAAAAGGAGGGATAGCTGAGTGGAGATTGCGCAGAGCGCTTAGCTGAGGGATGATACCATTGCCGCAAGGGCAGTAGACAGCAGTCAGCGGGTAGTACTCGTAGGAGTGTCGAGTGCGGTACTCGCGCATAGTCAAGTCAAGTCGAGAGCACGAGAGTGATAGTTATCTTTATACTCAAACGAATATAATTTGTTATTGTGTGCAAATGAAGTGCGAATGTGGTGTCTTTACATTTCTGTCTCAGTAACCTTGCCAGCTGACAGATCCTACTTTCTTCTAACAATGTAACTGGTTTGACCATGGCAGCTAGGTTTGAGTACTGATACGACTTGCTCTAATCTTAGGAAAGAGAACATGTAAGACCTTATTACATTATATTGATTATTATGATGCATGCAGATACATCTATGTCATTATCGGCATATTTGTTTGTATTAAAGAGCATGCAAATTGTTTGTGTCAGAATTGACACGGTTGTTATTGTTTATTGTTGCTCTTTGTGAAATGATTAAGAATGAAAACCTACAGCAGAGAACTTGTTCTGTTCTTGAGCCGGTCTTTACTACTACTATTATTATTTATTATTTGGCTCTCGACGCCGATTAACATAATTCCTGTTTTTCGGTTGAGATCTAGATTCTCAGATTTCTCAAAAAGATTGGAGAGATCTTTGAGGCCGGGTTTGATGCTGCCGTCAAGGCTGGTACCTTGTCACTGAAAAGAGTTGTAGGTGGGTTCTCTATTGTGGCAATGGAAAAGTGCAGTGTTCAAATACCTTTCAATTATTCCTTTAATCTTGTTTTATTTCTCCTCGCCGGAAACACTGTAGCCAATGGCCATCTAGGTTTAATTACCCGGGTGCAGGCATCCGTGAGAAGGCCTCTATTGACTTCTCACATTGGTACCGAAAATAATAAATAGGTTGAAGAATGGAGAAGCAGAAGGAAGCCGCCAACGTCCATCAAATCCGGTCTATATGATAGAAACAGCGAAGCCACCGTAACAGAGGATGCCCTCTACAAGGCTGGAATGGAGGAAGATTGTCCGGCGGGGACAAGCCCGCGGTGAGTTCCTTCATAAGTATTATTAACAGGTACATTATGTGTGAATGTGTTTCATGTATGGTTGATCTAATCCGTTCAATTTGTTTGAGGCGGTTTCTTAACGGCGGCCACAAAGGGGGTGAGTTGTAGTAGATCGTTGATAATGATGTAGTCTGTTAATCTTGTATTTATGCAGTATTTAAGTTGTATTCATAATCAGGAAAGAATGTGGTGAAACAATCTGACAAATATTGTATTTTAATGAAACTAGGTAATTTAATTATATGCATTTAATTATCCCGGCGCCTTCACCATTATTCTTATGCAAATTGCGTCAAAAAAAATACCTCTTACAGTTGCATTGAAATTTAAAATATGTTCGAAACACTCATACAGATGACTTCTCAACGGTGACGATTTATTTAGATATTACAAATATTGACTCAAATTGCTTAAACAATTAAATAAATAGACTATCATTCAATTCTATTGAATTATTTTTTTTAATTTCTCACAAATTTTTATAATCAATTAAAGTGTCAAAATATATGTCAAAAAAGCATTAATAAGAATAACTCAAAAACTACTGGTCAGATCTTGATCGATCAAATTTAAATGAGACCAAATGGAAAGCACCAGCTTCCAAATAAAAAAGAATAATTAAAATCAGTTAACCCAGAAAAAAGTTATGAAGTAACACACATAAAAAAATATAGTCGAATTAAAAACCTTCTCCTTTTTTTTAAAGTCGGTTAAAAATCTTTTTTTTTATTTCTCACAAATTTTTATAATTCATTGTCAAAAATGAGTGTCAAAATATATGTGTCAAAAATATATGTCAAAAAAAGCATTAATACGAATATCTTCAGAACTACTATTCAGATCCTGATCAAGTTGATATGAGACCACAAAAAAGGCATCAGCTTTTAATTGGAAAAAAAAACTATTAAAATCGATTTACCTAGTCAAAAGTTAAAGTTATTATATAATATACCAATTTTTAAATAAATAGAGCATCAAATATTGACATATGTTAAGTTCCCATTTTAAAATCTCTCCGTCCTCAGAGCAACAGAGATAGTAGTCCAAATGGAATAACCTTATGTAGCCCTTCTTTTGTTGCAAAAGGTAATTACAATGGCAGTGACAATAAATCGCCTTTTAACCTTTAAACAAACAGCACAGAATTGGCTTAAGCTAATACATATTTGTCCGTATCTTGCACGATTTGACAATTGACACCCGGTATATCTATAAAAACTGTAAATATTTGAAGTAAATGAATAAAACATTTACATTAGAGAAATAGGACGTTCAATTAAACTTCGCTAGCTGAACATCATCTAGACATCGGTCACAAAATTTGTCTAGATAAATTTTCCTTGATTTGGAATCAAAACTTTTCTATGACAGAAAAATTAGAGAAGCAATCGAAATTGTAAAACACCCAAACAACTTTAATAGAGATTTAGGTTATTATCTCTCAAACGTTTGTAAGTCCTTGTTCTCCTTCAACACTCCTTCACGATCAACCCAAAGCGCTTTTGGTTTTTCCGCAGCTCTCTTCTGAGCCTCCTGCCACTTTCTCTTCCTCCTTTACCAATATAAGCCCAAGCAGCAACGAGGTCTAGCCAGAATAAGTTTTGTCTCTAGTGTTTTCCACCCGTCGAGTTACCGTGCTTGTTCTCACTTTTATTTTCCTGTCTTGATGACGCCTCCACCGATGGAGTGCGAAACGTCGACAATTTTATTAAACCTTTTGACACGGTTTTTTCAGAAAGATGCTAATATTTCAGTAAAACATCATCGTTGAGAAGTCATCTGTTTGAGTGTTTCAAACATATTTTAAATTTCAATGCAACCAACAAAATTTTTAATTTGCTTAATTATTTGTGACTTTTAACTCCAATATTTTTGATGATAGTATTTTGAAAAATCTTACGAATTTTTGAGCTAAAAAAAATTATAAAAAAAAAATATTAAAAATCAATAATTATT
Source organism: Lagria hirta (assembly GCA_947359425.1). Taxonomy (NCBI): domain Eukaryota; kingdom Metazoa; phylum Arthropoda; class Insecta; order Coleoptera; family Tenebrionidae; genus Lagria; species Lagria hirta. Next base: position 29,734,195 of record OX375794.1, read on the forward strand.
TTTAAAATTTTCATAATAACTCAAATAATATGATCGCAGATTGATGACAGCTGTCGAGAGCTTTGAGACCTTTCAAATTTGCAACTAACCAAACACAGTTGTGCTATGCAAGTGGTATTTTAGTAAAAACAGTTGCTTATAAAATGCTATACTTATATAAACATAGCATTTTATAATTTCAAGGCCGTTTTGACATAAACAGTTTAATTTACCTCTAGCATCATAATGTAGAAACGTAGTTTCTCAACTTTGATGTAAAAAGTTTTTAATAGATGTCGCTATTTTTATCATCTTACGGAAGTAATAGGCACTTAGAGAAATATAAAACCTATTTGTCGTTTCAAATTGATTCAAGGTGTGGAGAATGGCCAAAATCTTAAGGGCAGAAAGAAAACCTATGCCGCCTATCCATGGTGAACTAGGTGTAGTTCACACAAATCAAGCAAAAGCAGAAGCCTTTGCAGACTGTCTAGAACGGCAATGTTCTCCAAATTGGAGACATGTCGATATCGATCACGTTGAAGAAATTCATCGTGCTGTCCGTCGAACGATTCGAAACTCTGAAGATGATGAAATAATCACGCCAGCAGAGGTCAAAGAGATTATCAAGCATCTAAGAGTCAAGAAAGCATCTGGAAACGATGGCATCAGCAATAAGATGATTAAGCGACTGTCTCACCGACCGGTGATGCATCTCGTGGGTATCATCAATGCAATGCTGCGCTTGCGACACTTTCCAAACAAATGGAAAGAAGCTGATGTTGTGTTTATTCCAAAATCGGGCCAAGGCTTACAGTTTCCTCAGAATTACAGGCCTATCAGTTTACTTCCCTGCATAGGGAAAATAGCTGAGAAAGTGATTCTGAAGAGACTAAAAGATTTTGAGAAGGAACATCACATCATCCCTGACGAGCAATTCGGATTCAGAGAGTCACATTCAACGACAGAGCAAATTCTGCGTGTGGTTAGCACGCTACTACAAGCGTGAACCTGCAAAGAATTACAGGCGCTGTTTTTCTGGATGTGGCTAAAGCTTTCGACAAAGTCTGGCACAAAGGGCTCCTCCACAAGCTCATTGTAGCCGGCTTCCCAATGGGCCTAGTAAAATTGGTCCAAGAGTATCTAAAACGTCGCAGTTTTAGAGCAAAGTTGGGTGCATTGAAATCCAGGGAGAGATACATAACCTCGGGGGTTCCCCAGGGATCACTACTTTCTCCGTTTCGCTTTGCCATCTACACAGCTGATGTCCCTAAACCACAAAATGTAAACACCACCACTGCTTACTTTGCGGATGACACAGATCAAGGCAACTACATACTGTCGCAAGATATATGCAGGAGCATCTCGATCTACTCGAAGAGTGGTTTTCAGAATCGAAGTGAACGCTGCCAAGAGCAGTGCGATCGTCTTTAGGAAACGTACCAAAATCACTTGCGACATGGCGTTAAACCAGGATATATGTACATGTGACCATGTTTGGAGAACCCATCCCATCGAGAGATCATGCAAAATATCTAGGTGTAACGCTCGACAAGAGACTCACTTTCAAGCCACATGTTGACAGTGTTCTAAATAAATGCCATTGTATGATTAGAAGGTTGTACCCAATGATCAACAGGCGTAGCCGGTTATCTATTGGAAACAAACTTCTGATATACAAATCCATTATTAGACCTGTGCTAACATATGCTTTGCCTGCGTGGGGGCACGCAGCAAAAACGCATATCAAAGCAATCGAAGTTGCACAGAACAAGTGCTTACGGATGGCATTCAATGCTCCCTGGTATGTACGTAACGTACAACTACATAGGGAAGCAAAGATACCTACCATAGCCGAGTTCATGCACCAAGTTGCAATGAAAGCTTTTGCAAAGGCAGAGACTCATAACAACGAGCTGATACGTCAAGTGGTGGATTATGACGAAGCTGAAGAGGTCAAATACAGGCGACCTAAACAGGTGCTTGTACCCCAATAGAATCACGGTGTAGTATCGTATCACGTACTCATTGAGTACAACATATATTCATAGATGCATTTTTCTGTTACAGATCCCAGAGATGAAGGAGTAAGGGTCCCAGGACTGGCTCCGAAGAAGATGGATGTCAAAGTCAAAGTCAAATTGATTCAAATAAATTTCTGTGGCGACTTACTCAAGAATTTCAATAAGAACAAAACATGTCTGAGCCTACAAATCTAGTTTAAATAAATTTGCTTTAACCGCTTTAACTTTATCTTTATTGTAAAATTTTATAATATCAAAACACAATATTATTATCGCCTTGCTGCCGAAGGATGCATTTCTTGTTTAGTAAGTTGTGGTTGGTTATGGTAGATAAATAATTGGGTCAAGGCAAAATCTGGGTTTCTTCGATTATACATGCATAAACCCGGATCAACCCGAAAAATTAATTATCGTGTCGAGATGGCTCCCTTAAGCCGAATGTTCAGTAAGCACTCGGGTTACTCGGGTATATTTGTTAGCTTGCAAGTTCACGTGCTGTAAAATAAGATTGGGATAGATTTCAAATAGAACTTAAACTTTTTATAAGGCGGCGCGCTAATACCATCCACGGGTCGTTTCCGAAAGATGTCAATATTTCAATTACCATAAATTATCATGAATACTTACTTATAGATAAAGAAATTAGTAACTCTATTATTACCAGTAAAATATATTCAAAAAAGCAATTTTGTAAAGTTATTAAGTAAATGAATTGGTTTTTTTATTGTGTAATTTTTTTAGTTACAACTAATGTTGTTGCTATATTGCTTAATTACATTGTTTGAAAGTTCGCCTTCGCAAGCCTTCATTAGGTACCTACTGTTGTGATGGATGATCCAATATTATACACATATCTTATTATTTTTAAAGCACATAAATTTATGCTGACGACAGGAAAATTCCTAACTCATGAAAAAAAATGTGTCACTTTGGAGCAGTGAAATCTAACTATAACCCTAATATTTTAAAAGAAGAATCTTTTTCTTCTTTGGTGGTCGAAAATCTTAATTATTTTAAGAGTAGAGTATTTCAAAATTAACAGTACTTAAAGCATATTCGAAAATAATAATAATCTATGCTCTACTGCCAGGGCCGTATTCCTAAGATTGAGGGTTCAATCTACGCTACTCATAATTATTATACAAAATGAGTTTAAAATAAAGCATACAATTCATAATTATGCTATTTTGAGAAAAATGACATGATTATGAATTAAATTGAAAAATGAACAGGCAACTTGGAAAATTAAAGCCGCTGGGAGCTAAAATTAATAAAAAAAAATTTAAATAAATTTGATTGTTAGTAGGTAAAACACTTAATATATTCCAAATCAGTATTTAACAATATTCAGAAAATAAACAAAGATCATAACAGTTAATAAAATGATTATCGTTAGTATAATTCTTAGCTAATAGTTTAAAAATCAACATAATAACAGCTATTTTTAAAAGATAAACTAAGATCATTCTAGTGAATAAAAAGTTTATTGTCGGTATAATTCTTAACTAATGCATTAAAAATCACTATATAACACTGAACAAAAATCATTATAGTAAATTAAAAACTTATTGACAGTGTAATCCTTAACTAATATTTTAAAAATCAACAAAACATTTGAAAGTTAAAAAAAATCATTATAATGGTAAACTATCAGCATAAACTAATATATGAGCATCACAATCAACATAATAAAATTTAAAAGATAAACATTGTGCATTACTAAAACTCAATATTCAAAAATAAATGTAAATAAATTCAACAGTATGAATTAAAGAAAACAATCGCCCAAAACATGGAGCAAGCAACAAATAAAAATTACTGAAAATCGACACCAGAATTGAAATTAATATTGAATATGATCAATTCAAACAAACCAAACGCACTAGTGTCGAAAGTTCCTCTCATCACCAGATCCTAGATTCCTTCTCAAGGTACCACCCTTAGATTTCTCTGAGGTCTTTGACTATCTCCCATTGTCAAAACTGCACCAAATTGAAATTGGATCACACGGAAAGCACTAACTTTAACATAAAAAACATAAAAAAAATCTGTTAAAAATCACACTCTTTGCGTACAGAGAAAACAACCGTATTTATAAATAATTTTTTTTATTTGTGACTTATTTATTTATTCAAATATATTAAAAATGTACTTTGTAAAATTGTAAAAATGTAAAAACACATTTTTACAACATGTCATGACCACCCAGCATCTATACCTAAAACCAAATTGTATCAAAAGAAAAAAATATGTCAAAAGTTGATCAATAGGCACAAAACAATAATTTTGGAAATTTAATTGATCATTAAACGCAGTGCCTCGTCTATAAGCTCTTATTTTGTTTCTAATAATTTCTGTTGTGTATTTAAACAACTACTCAACATGTATAATCAAGCATTCCAAAAACGCGCGTGCAGTTGCTCATTTTTTGACGCTTTATAGGCGCTACGTACATTTAAACTTTAATACCGTTTTATTGAAAATAGTTACATAAGCTCTGGTTCGCCACCACCCTTAACTATTAATAAGGGAAGGGGCGCTTTACCAAGAGAGGCCGAACGAGTCGTACTCTCGTACTCGTCACTCTCTATCAGTCCGCAGTAGAGATAGTAGTAAAATAGCAAGTAGGAAAAAGTGTAATAATTTGTTATAAATAAATCCAGATTATTAAGTATTCGTACATCTTTCCAAGTAGAAGACTATTCAAAACGTTCCCTTGGAAAAAACATTGGTCCTTCGAGCCGGATTTTGATTAATTAAACAACAATTAATTAATTATTCCATTTCCAAAAGGCATAAAGTCTTTAAAACAAGCGTCATCACTACTTGTTATTCTCAACTGGAGGTGCAATCTGGTCAACGTACAAGGCAGGAGCTCCTACAAATGCAGAGATTCCCCACGTCGACTAAAGAAGGCCCCAAACTAGGCAACAGACAACAAAGGCTCTGAATCAATCATACACGGTCCAGCTAGGATCTTCGCGGACTTCAAAAAAAAGGTTAGTGTCTCTCAGATTCCCTTTGCAATCATTTTTATTGTATCTGTAATTCCTATATAACATAATCCAACAAATCTCAATGCTAATGTACAAGGGTTATATTTAGATCATTGTTTTCAACTTGTGAAATACCCGTTACTCTCGCTAAATACTCTGTGAATATTTGTTTTATTTACTATAGCCTTTTGAGTTAGTCGCATTCGTGATCAAAATGACGAGATTAGACGAAGTTAAAATTATATTAACAACCATTAACGAAAAGCTAATGCGAGCAACAGATTATGTAAAAAACTTTGAAAATAGCGGTGCCAGCATAAGTCAATTAAAAGCGCGCCAACAAATTCTAGAGGGAATTAGAAAGGAATTCGAAACCACGCAATACGAACACGAATTGTTAGACCATAAGACCGAGGGTATAAAAATTGCTCATCGCGACGCTAGAATCGAGTTCGAAAATACATATTGCGGTACTATCGCGGATATTATGGACATTATAGTCAAATATGAGAACGCACGAGTCAGCGAGCGATTGGAGCCGGCCGCATCTGCAAACGCACAAATCAATTTACCGGTAATAAATGTCGCGAAATTTTCTGGGTCATACCGTGATTGGACTAGTTTCGAAAATTCGTTTAGAACAATAATCGACGAAAACAAAATTCTCAATAATTGCCAAAAATTGCAGTATTTAAAGTCATGTCTACAAGATGAAGCCGCACGGTCGATTGCTTCGTTATCAATCGATGACTCCAATTACGCTATCGCGTGGCAATTATTGGAAAGGCGTTTCAAAAATTTGCGCTTAATTGTAGAAGATCATGTTAAAGCAATATTAAACATCTTTGTGGTCAATAAACAAGCACCAGCACCGCTCAGGGAGCTATTAGATTCATTAACTACTAATATTGAGGCCCTTAAGGCGTTAAAAATCCCCGTGGAATCGTGGGACGCGTTATTATTACCAATAATAGTGGCTAAATTAGATTATAATAGTAAAAGAGAGTGGCAAACAACATTAGACACAAAGGTACCAACATATGCGGAATTTATTAAGTTTTTGGAAAGGCGTTGTTCCGTGCTAGAATCTTTGAGCGACGTAAAATACAATCAATTACCGATTCAATCGACGTCAACAAACTTTACACAAAAATCGGCAACAAATAAGCGAGCGATCACAATGGCGGCAACAACTAATGAAAGGTCAAAGGGCTGTGCTTATTGTAAAAATTCAAGGCACGCTATTTATCAATGCCCAGAATTCATAAATTTATCAATGCGACAACGACAGGAGAAAGCTAAGTTTCTTAAATTGTGCACTAATTGTTTGAAGGCCAACCATTTGCTGAATACCTGCCGAAATAACAATAGATGCAGAACTTGCAATGAAAAACATAACTCTCTCCTTCATACAGAAAGGCAAGACAATAGGACAGACCCTATTTTCGAAAACCCGGCATTGACCATTAACAATCATTCGTGGCACGCTCAAAACTCGGATACAATTTTATTAGCCACAGCTATGGTTACAATAAGAAACTCAAAAAATCAATTAACATCTTGTCGCATTTTATTAGATCCAGGCAGTACTTCTAATTACATTTCAAAAACAATGCACGCGAAATTAGGAATAAATGCAAGACGCGAGACGTTTGAAATTAAGGGATTAAATGGATCCGTTTCGACAGCGAAACGCTCTACTCTAGTAGATATTTCTTCGAATTATAATGCCTTTAAATTAAATAACGTCAAATGCATTATCGTTGATAAAATTACTGAACAATTGCCGTTAATTGCGATAAATATTAAAGAATTAAACATCCCAAGGAACGTCAGGGAAAACCTGGCTGATCCGCATTTTTACAAAACACAAGATGTAGATTTGTTATTAGGTAGCGAAACCTTCTGGCAGTTATTAGCGGTCGGTCAAATAAATTTGGAATCCGGGCTAGTAGTACAGAAAACTCAATTAGGTTTTGTCATAGCAGGTAGATATTTGGGTAAACCCGAAGAGCAAAATTCTTCGAAACGAAATACGGCTCTGTGCAATTTCGCAATAAATCAAAAGGTTTCGAACGACGAATTGGAGAAAGTTTTGACAGATTTTTTTGAAAGTGAAGAAGTAGGTATACGGGAATCGGTAAGCCCAATACTGTCCGAGGAACAGATAAGCTGCGAAAGGTTATTTAAGGCTACTACCTGCCGCGATCCCAAAGGGCGGTTTATTGTCAAACTGCCTTTCAAAGCACAAAATTTAGAAATTGGTGACTCGAAAAACATGGCCATAAAGCAGTTTTATAACACTGAAAAGCGTTTCCTAAAAACCCCAGAGTATCAAAGAAACTATTCAAATTTTATGCATGAATACATTCGGTTAAATCACATGAATTTGATCAAGCAAGAAACAGATAAAAATGCTGTATATCTTCCTCATCACGCGATAATTAAGGGATCGAGTCAGACGACTCCTATGCGCATTGTCTTCAACGCGTCACTTAAAACTTCAACCAATTTAAGCTTAAATGATCATCTAATGGGTGGGCCAGTGATTCAAAAAGATTTATTTACAATAATCGTAAACTTTAGGATGTTTAAATATGCCTTAAATGCGGATATTGCGCGAATGTATCGAGCAATATGGTTACATCCTGATGATAGAAAATACCAATTAATAATTTGGCGCGACAATCCAAATGAATCGTTAGAAACATATGAGCTAGCTACACTCACATACGGAACTAAACCAGCTAGTTTTTTAGCAACTCGCTGTTTGCAAGAACTAGCTGATATCAACGCTGAGCAATTTCCTAAAGCAGCTCAAATCATCAAAAATTGCTTTTATATGGATGACCTACTGGTAGGATCAGACTCCATATCAGAATTAATTAATATTAGGAATCAGATTATTCAAATATTGGAACAAGGTTGCTTCGAATTGCGAAAATTTCAATCAAACAGTCGGGACCTTTTACCGTCGAATGAAAATAACTTGCCGAATTTTTATGTGCAACTAAATAAAGGAGAGCACACCAAAATATTAGGATTGTTTTGGGAACCGGAAGCGGACACGCTAAGGTATGAAATTAACATGGCGGAAATACCCAAAAAAATCACTAAACGGGCGATACTTTCTACAATCGCACAAATATTCGACCCGTTAGGATTAATCGCACCGATCACTATGAAGGGAAAATTAATTATGCAAAGGCTTTGGAAACTCCAACTGGGGTGGGATGAAGGAGTGCCTATGGAAATTCATTCAATGTGGAGCACTATGATATCAGAATTGCATGAATTGAATGAATTGAGAATACCGCGACATATCTCGAATTCGTGCGGTGATAATGTAGAGATACACGCATTTTGTGATGCTTCAGAAGCAGGATATGGCGCGGCGATATACTTGCGAACAAAGATTAGAAACAATTTTTATCAAACCCAATTAATATGCGCTAAATCACGCGTAGCGCCTTTAAAACCAATAACGTTACCGCGACTTGAGCTAAATGGGGCCGTACTTCTTGCGCGGCTCATAACAAAGCTAACCGAAAATTCGGCTCTTAGTCACTATCGTCAGTTTTTATGGACGGACTCCAGCATAGTTTTAGCTTGGATTAACACTTCCCCACATACGCTAAAAACATTTGTGGGCAACCGGGTGGCCGAAATAAACCGATTAACATCGACGAGTGATTGGCATCATGTTAATTCTGCAAATAATGCAGCGGATATTTTAAGTCGAGGTGCGCTTCCTTCAGAACTAATAAAAAGTAACATATGGTTAAACGGTCCTCAGTTCTTAGAAAACGATATCTCATTATGGCCAAAAACGAATATTAATCTTAAACAAATTCCTCCACTCGAAGCACGCGCTACGAAGGCGGTAAGCAATTTAGGTCTAGAAAAGTCGTTTCTTAACAAATTTTCAAATTTTAAAAAAATGCAAAGAGTACTTGCATGGGTGTTGCGGTTCATACAAAATTCTCGTAATCGTTGAAATAAGACGAATGACATGCTAATATTAACTTCGGTCCTTTCGGTACGGGAGCTTTACAATTCCCTTAAGACAATTGTCAAAATAACGCAAATGAGCGCATTTGCTAATGAGAAGTCAATGTTAGAAGCAGGCAAAGCGCTACCCGGCGCCTCCACCATATTGTCGCTCAACCCTTTTTTGGACGACTCTGGCATAATACGCGTCGGAGGCCGATTAAAAAAGGCAGAAATTAATTACACTGGCAAATATCCTATGCTTATGCCTAAAGGGCATGCGACGACTAAGTTATTAATTAAGTATGTGCATGAGCAACAATTGCACGCTGGACAGCAAGCAACTCTGGCAGAACTACGAAAGAAATTTTGGATAATTTCAGCTCGTAGCGTAATAAGGCAGGTAATAAACTCCTGCTATCAATGTTTTAGAGCCAATCCTGTTCCGGGTTATTTTAAAATGGGAAATTTACCAGCACATCGAGTGCAGGTTGCGCGCCCTTTTACTAACGTAGGGATAGATTATGCAGGACCGGTTCTTGTGCGCGAATTTAGAGGCCGTGGTAAAAAGGTTATAAAGGTTTATATAGCACTATTTATTTGTTTTGCAATTAAAGCGGTTCATATTGAGCTGGTCTACGATCTATCCACTCAAGAATTTCTTGGCGCGCTTAAAAGATTTATAAGTAGGCGAGGGCACCCGCGCAATATTTATAGCGACAACGGAACTAACTTTGTTGGTGCTGATAACGAATTACGCAAAGTATTAAAAAATTTGCACAATCAAAAGGAAATTGTAAATACAACTGCAAACATTGGAATCAATTGGCATTTCATACCACCAAGATCGCCGCATTTTGGGGGTCTTTGGGAAGCCAATATTAAATCAATTAAAACACACATAAAGCGCGTAGTAGGAAACGCGCATTTAACATTCACGGAAATGAATACCTTGTTAATTAGGATTGAGGCTTGCTTAAACTCAAGACCACTAACACCGTTATCCTCTGATCCAAACGATTTTGAAGCTTTAACCCCATTCCATTTCCTTATCGGAGAGACATTAAATACCTTTCCAGAACCGGACTACAGCGAAGTCTCCAGCAACAGATTGTCAAGATGGAAGTTAATCGAAAAGATAAGAGCGCATTTTTTTAAACGATGGAGCCAGGAGTACCTGTCGGGGCTACAACGCCGCTCCAAATGGTTCAAGGTGGCGGCAGACACCTCCCTAATAGGCCGCATGGTTATCCTAGTTGACGACCGCCTGGCACCAGCCGCTTGGAGGATTGGTAGGATAACACAGACACACCCAGGAGACGATGGCCAAGTGAGAGTAGTATCTGTCAACACTACCGGAGGCGTAATCAAACGCACCCTTAGGAAGGTATGCCTGATACCAACAGAAAGTGAAAGTGTGTGATGTGAAGAAATATATCGTGTGCGCGAATACAATGAAGTGATAAAACATTGAATAATCATTTTCTACTAATGCCTTTTTCTTTGCAATCACATTGTTTGATATCATTTCTTAATTTTATTAATTTTATATCAGTTGCTTATCATTAATGTTCAGATAATTTGTTGTGGTGTATTATTAGTTAGCTATAATCAATTAATTTGTTATGTTTTAAACAATCTATTGAAGCTATGTCGCTTCAAGGGGGGAGCATGGTTCGCCACCACCCTTAACTATTAATAAGGGAAGGGGCGCTTTACCAAGAGAGGCCGAACGAGTCGTACTCTCGTACTCGTCACTCTCTATCAGTCCGCAGTAGAGATAGTAGTAAAATAGCAAGTAGGAAAAAGTGTAATAATTTGTTATAAATAAATCCAGATTATTAAGTATTCGTACATCTTTCCAAGTAGAAGACTATTCAAAACGTTCCCTTGGAAAAAACAAGCTCTTTTTTGCCGAAGGTTGAAAAATTATCTAGTGTTTCAAAGATTGAAAATGATTTTTTTTTCTAATTTAAGATTAAAATATTTCTGTAGTAGGTATGGTCTATTCAAAACACAAAAAAATTGTTAAAATGGTTTTACAATTGGCAAAAAATAGCACCACACATAATCAAAAAATATTTCCTAATTGTTTTGTTATAATTAATTGTTTTGAGCAAGATAGCTTAAAACCTTGCGCGACAAACGTTTATTTTTAAAAAGTAAAAAAAAAATTTATCTTTTTTAATTTTTTATGTAAGTGCATAGTTTTACCAACACGAGAAATTTTACTTTACTACTATTTTTTTTGTGAAAACCAGATGCTTTTAACTCTTTATCTTAAGATAACGTAATTGATATAAATTTTAAGATTAAGTTATAATTTTTTTATTCGATAATTGACAACATTGATAAAATTTATATATAAAAATTGAAATAAGTATAAAATAAAATATTTACAATTTGTAGAGCCTTTATTAATATTATTTAAAATAATAAATTTCAATAGCTGCGCAGTCTCAAAAAACAGTTTTTTGTTCATGGTATAATTGTTTTTGTACAGAAAAAGAAATTATATCTTGACAATTTAATTTCAACATCAAAACAAAACCTAAAAAGAAAGAATAATGATGAAAAAGCATTCTAACTTTTGATTGAAGCAGCCTACTGCAGTCTTTTGCTTTTTAATAAACGAAGAGTTGGAGAGTTGCAACGCGTATTTTTACACACATACATTAAAAATTTAGGTTCATTACCATCTGGGGAATTTGAACGACTGCTAACTGCCTCCGAAAAAATTTTGCTAAAAAAAATTAAACGAATCGTGATTAGAGGAAAAAGAGGTCAAAGAGTTCCGGTGCTAATTGATCAACTGAGCAAAGAATGTCTGGATCTGTTGCTAAAATGTCGCAATAGTTTTTTTTTTTTATTTTAATATGAATTCATATCTTTTTTTTTTCGCAATGCGGTACCTTATATTCGTGTATCTGCGGTTATCATCCTTTTCGAAAACATGTTAAATTAGCATTAGAAACAGCAAAAAAAACTGCAAGTTTAACATCAACCAAAATCAGAAAACACTTGGCTACTTTTGCCCAAGTATTAAAAATGGGAAATGAAGAGCTGGAACAACTAGCAGGTTTTATGGATCATACAATTGAAACTCATCAGGAGTGGTATCGATTGCCAAATGACATTTACCAAACAGCAAAAGTACATATCTAAAATTTTGCTAATGGTTAAGACGGATTCAATCGAACGATTTAAAGGTCGTCTGTTAAGCGAATTAGAAATAGACACGTACTTAATTATTGAAAAAACTGTCAGTAAAGATGATATCTCTAAAGATGAAATTTGAGATTTTTTTGAACAGCTAACAGTTAGCCACGAGCTTAGAAAACTTAAGAACAAGTTTTAAAAAACGAAAATAAAAAACTTGCGAGAAAAGCGTAAAGTGATGCAGAAAAAGTAGCAGCTCAAAATCATTTTAAAAAGCACGACAAAAAAGAATCTGATTTTCTCCGCCAGGAGTCGCTTTTATAAGAAAAATAAAATCTATATAAACGGTTTAACAGTCGTCACGCACCAAGGACACTCTAAACGTATCACTATTTATGAAGGGTGTTGAAATTTTAAATTACATTTACTGTTTATAAACGTCAATCTTATTTTAAAAGACTACTTTTGTGCAAAATAAATTGTGTAAATCGCGACAGTAAAGTAATTTATAAATTTTTGACATCTGTCAAGGTTTGACATTTTCAATTAGCGATTGGCGGTAATAACCTCAAATCAATTTTAAGATAATGCTCGATTATAAGGTAATTTGTGTAGGATAAAAAATAATGTGTAAACCACGGCCGCAACGTGATTTTCCAGACCTCGAGAAGTGGCCAGGCTCGAAAAATACCACTTTGCCGCCTAGGTTTACAATATACTATTTTCCCGCTGCCAATCATGTAAGTCGGTTTTACATTCGTAGCAACATACCGTGAAAGTTGATAATTATATTTGTTTATATTATTGTCCTTGGCGACGGAACATAATTTTAAATTCCTTGGAAAATAATAATTTGGAAAACAAAAATGAAAATCAGTTGTAAAAATTTAGAGATGTCAATATTCTCCTTGCACTTAATGGTGGCTTTAAGCATGGAGTATTCGCACCATAAACTTGTCGGTGGTTTTAGTTGTTGCGTTCTTTCCAGCATATAAGCAAAAATTATCTTTGCGGTAACGGACGTAACATTTTTCCTACAGCACCACTTTTTGAACTACAGCACCACTTTTTGAATACTCCATACGTAAACTTGTATCTGTCTCTCGATTTTTGCGGCAATAAACTTGAGGAGGCAATCTTTGCCGCTTCTTCTATCTCATCAACATTTACATTTATTAATATTTACAAATTACACAAACGACCACAAATTAATTTCGAGAACTTTGTTTATAATTTCGTTATTTATGTGACATGGCAACACACGGCCAACGCAACTCACGACGATTAATAGTAACAAAATTAATTGCGATGTCAGGTGTCGAATCAAAACGATTTCTTAATAAGTTTAGATAAATTTGGTTCTGGCAGCGGGAAAAATGTAATAAGTAATACGGAATGTATCGACAATTAACATACGTCCTTACATTCCATGCTACTTAAATAGCTATTTTGTGCCTTGCGCCAGCAAAACATAACTTTCAACGTGTTCTAACCGTCTTGCTTGCCTAGGCCAGAAAATGATTACTATAACAGTTGCTGTCATTGTCAATTGTAAGACATTTATCATTTATCAACGACAACTAACGGTTTGTATTGTATTATGTTACAATTAATATATATCCCCCCAAAGTTCCTAAGCCGTAAGCCACAAGCCCGTACTAGTAAACCCCACGCCCTACAGACGCCGTGAGTGACAATTCGTTGGTGTGCCCTACGAAGAGCCCTGGCCCAGGACTTGCTGACGGGCTTTTAAAAACCATTCTCTCATTAATCATTCTAATATGTAAAAACCCAACTACCAAACATGGATTAGGTTTCAAACAGTTTAGCATGGATTTCTTTTTAGAATAAATTTTAGAGGTTAGTTTTTATAAACAAGCATTGTAATAATTATAATATATGCTCTAAAAACATAACTTTTATGATTTCTTCACTTTTAAAACATGAAATAGTAATAAACAATGGTAATACTATTCACGAATTCCGTTTATATGTGCTGTAGTATCAATTTAGATTTTTTACTTAGCGTTGTCAACGTGTAAAAAAGTTTTTTTGAAAAAAATTATTTTTATATTTTTTAAAATGAAAAATCGGCAGCGGCACAAAAAATCTTGTGAATCACACCTCCGAAAACGCTTTTGCAAAGGCTGGTAGCTTGGAGGTCTTGGCCCCCAAAATCACTCGCTTTGCAAAATGCCTGGTTTCCGGCCTTGTGATTCAAATATAATTATTATATTAAAATATAATAATAATTATTATTAGAATACTATGGATACAAGGTGAGAGTATGAGGCAAAAAATAATTCAAATAAAAATTATAATGTTTCACTGGATTTTATTGTAGAAAAAAAGTATCATTTCTTTGATCTTTTTCAAATAGAAAACATAAATACAAATTTTTCAAGTAGAACATACAGAAACAACAAATAACGTTTGGTTTTGTGCAAGTGTTCTTGCATCTTGTTTTTGTATGATGGTAATAAATGATAAGAGAAATCGTTGTTTAGCACTTTTCTTTAATTTACCAATAAATAATGATAATTAAGATGAGGAGAAGAATGACGGTCTTAGGTCTTATCTTGTATGTGTTCAATGATTGAACTGAAGAATGAAAAAAAGAGAAACAAATCTAATAACAATAAAATGAAGAAAAAATGTGATTAATAACTTCAGAAAACGACTTAATCAATGTAAGCACAATAAAGGTTGGCATTTAAACGATGTTATTTTTACACTTTTGTAAGACTCCTTTATTTTATTGTTTTAACTATTAAATATGCACTATTTAGCTAATTAATTACTAAGGTTTAACGCAAATTCTTATCCCACTTCTGAAATTTGTAAGACTCTTTTATTCTAATCTTACGTTTTGCCAAATTTCAACAATTAAGTTGTATTAAATAACAGTTAACTCTTTCTCCATAATAAATTTGTCAGGATGCCTATGTCCTACGATTATTAGCCTTAATTATTCACTCGAAAACAGTATACAGAATAGCAACAGCCAGCTACATTATCATCAACAAGCTACTTCAACTCACCCCTCTATATTCATTGTTAGAGAAACGCTTGAGCAGTCAGACGGATTGATTGGGCGACACATGAAACATTTTTACACATAATGTACCTGTCAATAATACGTGTAAAGTAACTCACCGGGGGCTTTTCTCTCCCTTGCAGGTTTCTCTTCCTCTTGATTGTGGAAGACATCACAAGGCTCATTGGACTTGGACAACCACTCTATCGACTCGATTCACTCATTCTTCACCCCTTTTCTTTAGCATCGTGTTTTCAATGATGTCTTTATTGTTTCGGTACCCCAGGTATTAAACTATAGTTTCTGCCGTGGATATTTTATATTAACCTATTTACTCATTATTCCTCCGAATTCAGGGAGTCAGCACTGAATTTACATTATTCCTCCGAATTCAGGCAGGGAGTCAGCACTGAATTCACATTATTCCTCCGGATTCAGGGAGTCAGCACTGAATTCACATTATTCCTCCGAATTCAGGGGGTCAGCACTGAATTCACATTATTCCTCCGTATTCAGAGAGTCAGCACTGGTTTCACATTATTCCACCGAATTCAGGGAGTCAGCACTGAATTCACATTATTCTACCGAATTCAGGGTTATAATTTAATAATTAATAATTAATAATTAATAATTAATAATTAATAATTAATAATTAATAATTAATAATTAATAATTAATAATTAATAATTAATAATTAATAATTAATAATTAATAATTAATAATTAATAATTAATAATTAATAATTAATAATTAATAATTAATAATTAATAATTAATAATTAATAATTAATAATTAATAATTAATAATTAATAATTAATAATTAATAATTAATAATTAATAATTAATAATTAATAATTAATAATTAATAATTAATAATTAATAATTAATAATTAATAATTAATAATTAATAATTAATAATGCCAACGTTTGGTATTACGGTTCTTTTATAATGAGAGAAAAGCCTACTTAAACTAATGCTAAAACATTACCTATCATTTGCAAAGCACTTGACCTCTTCACTAATTTAAAGCACAAGTATTTTGTATGAACTTAGTGCAACGGAATCAATCGAAAGTTTTGAAATAGATTTAGCAGTTATTGATCAAATTAAGAGGTACAATTGTGCATTTTAGGCGTATATTATTGGTAATTCTAGATGTAAAGGATTACAGAACGTTTGTAGTACGGAGTTTTTACAGAAACTTAGTTTATTTTGAAAAAGATTTTTCGTTTTTATTTTCTTAAATATTTTTTAAGGAAAATTTATATTTTGCAAGTAAATTTTAATGTTTTCTTTTGTAAAAACTTTATTAAAGTGTTATTCAAAACTTTTTTTACTTAATTTTATTACATTTTTGAAAGGAATGATAAAAATTTGTTACAAAGCGTTACATGGCAGAGATGTTTAAAAAAGAATAAAAAGAAACTTTCGTTCTAACATTATTTTAATTAGTAAGTTTTTTAATAGTTTTATAACAAAAAGTTTACGTTTGCTTTAATTAAGCTCACTTTAACTAAGCTATTGTGCAAACTGAACAGAGCAAATTAGCAAAAAATGTAGTTTTTTAAATGTTTCAGATTATTTTAGCATTGAGGGAAAGCTGTAAGACCTAAGACGTCGTTTTGAACTTTAATTAAGGCTAATTACATTTGTTTCAACTTTTTCTCCATGTCTTTACTTGTAAAATAAATATTTTACTTTGTTTTAGTGCTAAAAGCTAGTTACATTTTAAAATTTTACGTTTTTGCAATTTTATAAACAGATGTCAGATTTAGCAAGCTAAACTTAATTTAAATATTAAATAATCAAATTCAACGTTTTATAGTTTGGGAGATAGTTTTAGGCAGATTCTTAACGACCTACCACAACGAGGTGAGCTGTGGTAGATCGCTGATAATGATTCATTCTATTAATATTGTATTTATGGAGCATTCAAGTTAGTATTCGCATTAGAAAGAGGATATAGTAAAACAATCTGACGATTACTGTTGCATTTTAAATATGCAACTAGGTAATTTAACTATATTATTATAATTATCAAGGCGCCTTCACCGTTATTCTTATTCGAATGCGTCAAAAAACATAAAATGTAAAGAAACAGCTTTAAATGCAGGCCTTCTTAAATGCACTACACGTCAGCACACAAGGCATTGGTGGGCTCGCTTTTACAATCACATAACCGAATCCGAATCCGGACGGGTTGTACCGAATTGGGCATTCGTGTGTTTCGACATAATACATAATATACATTCAGCTTATTGTGGTTGTCCCATCGTGTCGCTAGTGTCTGTTCTGTGCAACGATATTGTTGCTATGACAACTGCTACCAGTTGCTACAGCAACCAACTAACACATTGATTTCACGTATAGACGGAATATATTGCTGCTCTTATTCAACGCAACCTTTGGGGGGGGGGGGGGGCGTAATATTGTTAAGTGTTCCATTATTGTATTGTAAGGTTTTCAAAAAGAGTTTGAAATTTATTATTACTGCTTTTAAGTAAAAAACTTTCATAATAAGTAATATTATAATGATTTAAAAAAAAACACCAAACTTTTGCTTGAAATGATTATGTTTAAATACTTAAAGAGTTACTACCAGATATATACACGGATATTTCCTATATGATGACTTACTTTTATATTCAGTTTAAAGTGAGTTTTTTATGTTTAGCATGGGTTTTCTAGCAAGATATAATGACTACCAATTTTAAATATCATTTTAACAAACTCAGTATAATATCGCAAAAAGTTCAATAATGAATCAAATTATTAGACTGATTTTACTAACATTTAGCTTTGTTATTAGTGACAGTTAGCTAGCATCAGCTATAATATTACAATTGCAAGATCAACGTTCACAGCTAGGTTTTTCTGACATTCAGACCGATTCTGTAAGAGAGTGGTTAGCTTTTTATCGCTCAGCTGAGTGATTAGAACTACCAAAGTGGTTAAATATAACCACAACCACGACACAGAACAGTAAATAATAAAAATTATTTACTGTTCTGTGACCACGACGCGAGATTTGTGATTCTGTAAGCGCTGCAATTATTTTCAACCACTGGCTTTGCGTGGTGATTAGATTATGCAGGGATAAAGGTGAGAAAAAAAAACCAATTGGACTTTAGTACTTTACATCTTTTATAATTTGTAGGATTTGACGACTTTGCACCTGCTCGCACAAGGTTTATACTAAAGGGTTTGTGCAAAAAATTATTGAGGTACCTATCCCTGTTTTGGATGCCAATTAGTACAAAAGAACTTCATTAAAAAGGGTTTATTGTCGAAAAATAAATAGACAAATGTAAAACCACTTTCTTTAATAGTTAAATAAAAAACCTAATAATAAACAAAAACTAAAATCAGTAACCCGAAGAAATATACTACTATTACTCAACTCAAAGAACAAATTCCAAAACTTAATTAAATTAAATTTTCTTGTAGCCCTTGTAGATTATTAATTCATGCTGCCACAACTTATTTGCTTTGTCGGTCTTCAGAGGATGGGGCTTATTTTTACAATGAGTTGGTTTTCTAGCCGAGAAACAAAATCTGTTAGATTTAGAATCGTAGAACTTAGGTCTCAGGTACAGGCAGTACCCAAGCAAACCGAGGGTTTTTACTTTGATTTTATGTCCCTGTATAAATTAACAAATGGCGAAGAAAAGAAAAGTGCGATTCGATCCGAGAGGTAGGAAAAGATAACAAAAAAGGTTCTGAGAATTTCCAAGGGCGGCAGGCACAAATGTGCCCCACATGTTAGAAAAACTCTTTTATTTTCCGAAGTCCGATTATTAGGACAGCAAAATGTATGGTTATGTTATTACAGTTTTGACGTATATTTGACAGACAACCGTTACATTTGAACTACTCGCTAGCTACTGTGGCAAGCGATTGCGCTTTAGTGAAGTGGTTAAGTAATAAGTTCTGACTTACAGAATACGAAATCTAGTTGGAGTTATCACAAGAGTTATAAAATTTTTGTCGCAGCCACCGTGATTATGTTATCATAATTACGGTGGCTGCGAGACAAAAATTTTCCACTGCCTTGACCACGTTTTTACAGAATCGCTGAATAATAAAAATAAAGCTGAAAATACATATTCCCTTTAATATTTTTTTATATTGTGAGAGTTTACTTTTTATACATTTATTAATAAATTATTTAAGTCAAAACGGCTTTAATATTGCAAAAAGGAGGGATAGCTGAGTGCAGATTGCGCATAGCGCTTAGCTGAGGGATGAGACGATGATAACTATTGCCGTAAGGGCAGTAGACAGCGGTCAGCGGGTAGTACCAGTAGGAGTGTCGAGTGCGGTACTCGTGCATAGTCAAGTCAAGTCAAGAGAGTGATAGTTATCTTTACACTCGAACGAATATAACTTGTTATTGTGTGCAAATGAAGTGCGAATGTAGTGTCCTAACATTTCTGTTTCAGTAACTTTGCCAGGTGACAGACCCTACTTTCCTCTAATAATGTGGCTGGTTTGGCTATGGCAGCTAGGTTGAGTACTGAAACGACTTGCTCTAATGTTAGGAAAGAGCACATGTAAGACTTTATTACATTATATTGATTATTATGATGCATGCAGATACATCTATGTCATTATTGGCATACTCGTTTTTATTGGAGAGCATGCAGATTGTTTGTGTCAGAATTGACACGGTTGTTATTGTTTATTGTTGCTCTTTGTGTGAAATGATTAAGAATGAAAACCTACAGCAGAGAACTTGTTCTATTCTTGAGCCGGTCTTTACTACTACGATTATTATTTATTATTTGGTTCTCGACGCCGATTAACAATTCCTGTTTTTCGGTTGAGATCTAGCTTCTCAGATTTCTTAAAAAGATTAGAGAGATTTTTGAAGCCGGGTTTGGTGCTGCCGCCAAGACTGGTGCCTTGTCGCTGAAAAGGGTTGTAGGTGAATTCCCTATTGTGGCAATGGAAGGTTGCAGTGTTCTTATTCCTTTAAATTATTGCTTTAATCTTGTTTTTTTTTATTTTCCTTGCAGGAAACACTGTAGTCAATGGCCATCTAGGTTTAATTACCTGGGTGCAGGCGCTAGTGAAAAGACCTCTATTAACTTCTCACATTGGTACCGAAAATAATAAATAGGTTGAAGAATGGAGAGACAGAGGGAAGCCGCCAAAGTCCATGGAATCCGGTCCATATGATAGAAACAGCGAAGCCACCGTAGCCGAGAATGCCTTCCACAAGGCTGGAATGGCGGAAGATTGCTTGGCGGGGACAAGCCCCGAGTGAGTTCCTTGATAAGTATTATTAACAGGTACATTATGTGTGAATGTGTTTCATGTATGGTTAATCTAATCCGTTCAATTCGTTCTAGGCGGTTTCTTAACGGCGGCCACAAAGAGGGTGAGTTGTAGTAGACCGTTGATAAAAATGTAGTCTGTTAATCTTGTATTTATGCAGTATTTAAGTTGTATTCATAGTCAGAAAAAGAATGTGGTCAAACAATCTGACAATTATTGTATTCAATGAAACTAGGTAATTTAATTATATAATTTTACTTGAAACTGGTGCATCTCCAGAGCTTGATGCTTTTTTTAATTATCCCGGCGCCTTCATCCTTATTCTTATGCAAATTGCATAAAAAAAATACCTTTTACAATATAATTTAAAAATTCAATTTTAGAAATTTAATTAAACAGACTCGGCCTAGCTCGGCCTAGCCGAGCCCTGGCTATAATTTTAGCCCGAGTCTGGCCTAAACTTGACCTGGCCGGGTTTTGGGCTTCTGGCCGGCTGCCCACTTCTTATGCACAATACCTATGGTTGAAAACACAATTTTTCAATCACATAAAATAGAAGCTAATTTTTTAGCAAAAGACGCTTTTTCAACAAGTTCAATTTTTTTTCTACACAAAACAGCGTCGTTGAGTTCAAACCAAATTGTCAAGTCAAAAGTAAATCCATATTGTAACAACCCCTTTTATTTTAAGTTTTATTGACAAGTGACATTTTTAGTTTGTCAGTTTTCTACGTTGTGTTTTTGGGATACCTTTGATCCTAAATGGAATGTGAGCTCGCTTGCAGTACTATGGAAAACAATAAAACCGAAATTTCATATACAAATATATTCTACAAGTCTTCAACGAGAGACAAGCAGATCAATACTATATGTCACAGAACACTCATTATAAAAAATGAAACATTCTATGCTAATGGTTGGCAACGAAAACGACAGCCAGCGCTTACAGCGATTTTGTGGCAAACCAAATTAGTGGCGGGCGAATTTAAATGTACCCGCCACTTATTTTGTCGCCATTTTTCCCATTGAATTGGTGTTGTGAGATCAAAATAGAAGTGTTTAACTTAACTTCATAATTAAAACACATGTTTTAATTATAAAGTTAAATCAAACAATTCTAATTTGATTTCACAACAACCAAAATATGATTAATTTAAATAAACCAAAACTAAGACATTTTACATTTTGATATATTATTTATTAAAACTATTTAAACTACTTAATTACACAACTTAAACAAAGTTCAAAAATAAATAAACAATTAGACAACCATTTGACAATATAGTCATATAAAACAAACAAATAAAATTAATAAATTTTAATTATTTTAAATGACCTTCTAAAATTAAAATGAAATAAATTGCAATCAAACTTAAAATACAAACAAAACAGACAATTATTTAACAAAAACAACTAAAAGTAAACAGATACAGTTACTCTAGTTTTAAGTACTGTGAAAAGTACTTAAAAACACATAAAATGTAACTCGCTTTGTCACTAATCTATCACTACCAAACAGTGATTTTTATGATTTAAACAAATGTCCATATTAATCCCCAACAAAAATTTGAATTCTCACAGCCACTTCTTATGCCAATTGAATTGAAATGCACTACATACGTGGAAATATAATAAAAGTTTAATTCCAATCACCTACGATTTTCTTCTAAAATTCAACGAGTCTTTTTCTCTTGCCTCCAACTGGGATACTACTCTCTTATAATGTTAATAAAAAGTACAGTTATTTTCCTTCGCTTTAAACTGAAGAGTTTTCAGTCTCAAAAGCAAAATCCTCCATAAAAACTTTCACTAAAGCTGCACCAAAATTTAACCGTTTCTTTCTTTTGTTGGCAAAACCAGATTCATCAAAGTGATCCTCACAAACTAATCACATCTTTTCTCTGAGCCCCCATCTATTCTATAAATAATATTCTCCCACAATTGGAATCTACAAACAAAATCTTATTAAAACGCATATTACATGGAATAACTGAGCTTACCTATTTTATTTATAATTTTAATTCTATTTTTCATTTTGCTTTATCAATTAACATAAAAAATTGATATAATTTCATAAAAACAAGTATAACAACATAACCTCTAAATGCATCAACAACAAAAAACGTTGTGAATCGAAAGTGAAGGACGTGACAAACAATATTACTTTTGGCGCTGAATTCAAATCCATATTTCTGATTGGCTACTTTTCTTTCCCCTTGCCGCACGTCAATATAGTGGCCCACATACTTTTTTCGTTTCTAATTCCGCTATCTTGGCTTCACCCCCCTGCTATATGTTAAGTAAGCTAAGTTAGATACTAAGATGTATATATGGTTGCATAAGGAAGGAAAAGCAGGTTAGCAACCGACGGCATTACATGGAATAAAGAGTAAAACCTGGATCGTTTTTATGGGAACATTCAACATGGCGCAGTCCTAACGAACCAAAGAAACAAAATTAAATAAATAAACATCGTATAGAGCAAGAATATTCAAGAAACAAGAAAGAATGAAAGCAATCATGATTCCGTTATCGCCAATCAACTTTAAAGGCAACATGGCCGAAAACTGGAAAGCGTGGGAAAGCAAAAATATGAAATATATTCGACAGCAACCGAATTGGATGAGAAGGCTGAGAGGATACAATGTGCCCAATTATTCCACTGCATGGGAGAAGAGGCAATAACCATTTTCAACACTTTTGTCTTCACAGATGATGAGGAAAATAAAATCGAACTGTTGAAGCTCAAATTCAAAAATTATTTCACACCGAAGAGGAACCTCACGTACAAAAGATACTTTCGATACGTTTTTTACTTCAAGACAGGAAAGCAATCAAAATATTGAACAGTTCGTAACGGAACTTAAAAACAACGCAAAACAATGCGAATTTGGCGAGACTGGGGGGAAAGATGATCTAATTAAAACCATGATTATTATAGGCATCAAAGATGATGCACTACGGGCGAAGCTATTTGAAAATGAACACAAGACTATTGAACAGGTGATTGAATGTTGTATAGTAACAGAAAATTCCAGGAAAAATCTCAAAATGATGCAAAATAAAGAAGGGACGACTTCTACAGCGGCAGAAGAGAGAGAGATAGATGCGATCAAAAGGAAGATAGTGGAGAAAAACAGCACACAGCAAAATCATCAAGGGCAAAAACATTATTATCAACGCTCACAATCAAAGGCAAGATACGGTAATAGAACAAGTGAAAAGCGAGCCAAACAGGTAAATAATTAAGGAATGTAGTAGATGTGGACGAGAGCACCTTATAAACCAATGTCCAGCATATGGGAAAAGTTGCAATAATTGTAAATATTCAAATCATTTTGCAAATGTGTGCAAAAATCAAAATAAGAGAATAAATTCAATAACTTATGAGGAAAATAGAGAGGATTCTATAGTAATAAATAGTGTCAATTGCATAAATAATTATAAACATTGCAACATTACTCTAGTAATAAATAACAATAAGGATGCGGTCGCCAATTTTAAAGTCGATACAGGGGCTAGTGTAAACATAATTTCAATGCAACAATTGCAAATATGTAAAGTTGATCTCAACAAAATTAAAAAATCAGAGGAGATATTAACTACGTATACGGGTGAAAAAATACTAATTATAGGAAAATGTCATTTAAATGTTAAATTAAAAGAAAAGGGTTTATCTAATGTAGAATTTTATCTAATTAGGGTCAGAAAGAAATCTATTTTGGGCATAAACAGCTGCATAGATTTGAGAATCATAGAGCTACACAAAAATGTAAATTTTCAAACAATAAATTTAATAAATGATACTAAAAAAGATTATGCAGAAGCAATTGAACAAAATAGAAATCTTTTTAAAGGGATAGGAAAAATAAATAAACCCTATCACATAGAACTTAAAGAAAATGTAAAGCCAACTGTTAATCCGGTTAGGAAAGTGCTTTTTGCACTACAAAATCAACTAAAAGAATGTCTTGATAACTTGGTAAAATCAGATATAATTGAACGCGAACCAAACAGCTCGGAATGGGTTAACTCTTTTGTCTTGGTAAACGAAGACGTCAATTCACTACGGATTTGCTTAGATCCTAAACATTTAAATGAAGCCATTAAACCGTCAAAATATAAATTACCCAATATCGATGAAATTACGACAAAATTAAACGGGTCAACTATTTTCACAAAGTTAGATGCCACCAGCGGATTTTGGACAATTCCTTTAGACAAAGAATCTAGTAACTTATGTACTTTTAGTACACCATACGGACGTTATAAATTCTTAAGAATGCCCTTTGGAATTAATATAGCCAGCGAAGTATTTCAGGAATACTTTTCGAACATATTTTCAAGTACTAACGGTGTAGAGATATATATAGGCGATATCTTAGTGCATGCTAAAACAAAAGAAGAACATGACAAAACACTCAAACAAGTTTTTGAATTAGCAAAGAAGCACAATATTAAAATTAATTTAAAAATAAAAAAATTTCAATTTGGTATTGATGAAGTAAAGTACTTAGGTTTTAAATTCTCGCGAAAAGCCATATCAATCGATGAAGAAAAAATTGAAGCAATTCAAGAAATGCCGATTCCAAAAAACAAAAAAGATATTAAGATATTTTAATGAAACGTCAGCCGGTTCATTAAAAATGTATCAGAAATAACTAAACCAATACGCACTCTGTTGAAATTAAGCACTCATTTTGAATGGGGAATCGAACAAAATAAAGCATTTGAGAACATAATATCAATTACGTCGGAATCTAACGTAAAGTTTTATGACACAAGCGAGCCAATTACAATCTCAGTTGATGCTTCAAGCTACGGCTTGGGGGCAGTATTGTTGCAAAATAACAAACCCTGTGCATATGCATCTAGAGCTATGACAGAAAATCAATTTAGGTACGCGCAAATTGAAAAGGAACTGTTAGCTATTTGCTTTGGGCTAAATAAGTTCTATCAGTACACATTCGGGAGAAAAACGACAATAAAAACTGATCATAAACTAGTCGATGCAAAAAAAAAAGGTGAAATTTTAAAAACAATTAAACAATATATAGAAAATGCATGACCAAAAACTTAAATAAAACTCCGGTTCAGTGCAAACATTATTACAAAATCAAAAACGATATAACATATTCGGAAGGTCTTTTTTACTTAGGTCATAAAATCATAATTCCAAAAGCATGGCAAAATAAAGTTTTAGATGATATGTGAGAGTTTTTGATTTTATAATAACTTATAATTATTTCTTAAAGTAAAAATAAGCCAATAAGGCGCTAGATCGCTTGTATAATTAAATCATCTTGATGGGGGCCATATGGCATCTTAAGTTAAAGAGGGAGAACAAGGGCTTAGCATTCCTAGAAGGGTGGAGGCGGGGATGAGTAAGCTGAGCGGGGGAGAGTGAGAACGTTGAGTCAGAGCGGTCGGACGGGCAGTATTATGAATATTTAAACTGTTAACTGTTTATTGAAAGAGAAAGATAGTAAACGTGTTGATCTTTTTGATCATATGTTGTTTTGTGGTATAATGTGAATTCAGTGCTGTCTCCCTGAATTCGGAGAAATAATGTGAATTCAGTGCTGTCTCCCTCAATTCGGTGGAATAATGTGAATTCAGTGCTGTTTTCCTGAATTCGGAGGAATAATGTGAATTCAGTGCTGTCTCCCTGAATTCGGAGAAATAATGTGAATTCAGTGCTGTCTCCCTGAATTCGGTGGAATAATGTGGATTCAGTGCTGTCTCCCTAAATTTGAAGGAATAATGGGAATTCAGTGCTGACTCCTTGAATTCGAAGGATACCTGGGGTACCGAAACAATGAAGACATCATTGAGAACACGATGCTAAAGAAAAGGGGTGAAGATTGAGTCAATCGAGTCCATGGAGTGGTTGTCCAAGTCCAATGAGCCTTGTGATGTCTTCCACAATCAGTTCGAGAGGAAGAGAATCCTGCGAGGGGAAGGAAAAGCCCCCGGTGAGTTACTTTACAGGTATTATTGACAGGTACATTATGTGTAAATATGTTTCATGTGTCGGCCAATCGATCCGTCTGACTGCTAAAGCGTTTCTCTAACAATGAATATAGAGGGGTGAGTTGAAGTAGATTGTTGATGATAATGTAGCTGGCTGTTGCTATTCTGTACACTGTTTTCGAGTGAATAATTGAGGCTAATAATTGTAGAACATAGACATCCTGACAAATTTATGATGGAGAAAGAGTTAACTATTATTTAATTCTATTTAATTGTTAAAATTTGGCAAAACGTAAGATTAGAATAAAAGAGTCTTACAAATTTCAGAAGTGGGATAAGAATTTGCGTTAAACCTTAGTAATTAATTAGCTAAATAGTGCATATTTAATAATTAAAACAATAGCATCTAATGACAATAGAAATGTCCAGTTTGAGTAACTTTTTGGGATTAAAATCGTAAAAATAAACAGCAGCTACATTATTGAGACTTTCTGCAACAACAACCTTGTACAAATTATTGTTTATAATTGATTTTTATAAAATAGTTGAATTTTATACATAAATAACAGTTTGCTAGCATATTCATCTTGAGTATTAGAGTTCTATTCTAGTTTTTGCGACAAAAAAATACTGCAAACTTAATTTATTGACAAAAAAACAAATTGCATTAAATTATTAATTTAATCAAAGAAAAGCAGTTGTATAGTACAGTTTTTAGATTTCTGTATAGATATAGTCTGAGTCTGGAACTTAAAGGTTTAAAACGTAGTTTATATTAATTATTTGAAATGTCACATAGACTAAATTATTGTTTACTGCGTTATAAATTATGACAATCAAATGAACAATCAAAGTGTCTATTTTTAGAAAAGACTTTCAAATAAAGACAAAAAAAACAGATTTTAAAGTTCAATTGCAAAGTTAGGTATAAAGTATTAAGTGTAATTGTTGTGGTGTAATTACTTTAAATAATAAGAAGATTTTTATTTGAAAGGTGACTGAGAAACTAATCGCTTTAAAATAATGTAAATATTTGATTTATTGAAAAGCTTGCTCAAACGTTTTTAAGACTGAATTCTTTAATATTATTCTTGCAATTTAAGAAAAACTTTGTAAAGTCGGAATTATTAAAAGTATGGCTATATTTTTGGCGACACTAAAGCGACGGTTTTGCCGAAATTCGAACCATATGTTGAAAATCTTGTACAAGTCTAGATAAAATTGATGCGACCCCTCATTAAAGAATCTCAAATGTTAGAGTGTATGGAACCAGCCCCTCAAGAGCTTTGACAGATTCATGTTTTTTAGTAATATTTTTGGTTTTTGAAAATTTTAGTTGAATAGATTTCAAGTATGTATTTATGACAAACACATTGCTACATATTAGGGTGGGTATCGACGTATTAACGTATTTTGTTCTATTTTATATCGACATATTTATGAGGGTGCAGCGCCTTACGAGAAACCAGATAACAGATTTATTTAAACGCCTTAAAGTTCCCGTGGGAACAATTTTTGTTTCAAGGGTGCCACAACCATCTACACACACCCACCCATTAACGTCCGGACCTGTTAAAGATCATTTCAAATTAGTATTGGTTACGCATTCGTAGTGTTAACTGCTAATATACAGTGTTAGATAAATTAATGTTTAAAAAAAAAAAAGAAAAGAAAATAAAATTTTAATCGACGATGTCATCAAACGGTAGTACTTTTCAACGATTGCGCCGCCGTCTTCGACAGCTTTCTAGTTCGTTCGAGGAGGGTTTTTCACCAAGTTCTAAACAAATGCAACTTCCAACAGCTTCACCCAGTGTTGACAGCAATTCAACTACTGAGCTATCAGGGGTGTTGCAAGATTTTATTAAAGTTATCAAACGGCAAGTAGAAGTCCCACGTCACATCGGGAACATCACTAATGGAAATGGAAATATACCGGAATTTGACCCTGAAAAACACCATGTAAACGCCGAACAATGGATCAAAATTGTGGATGAAGTTGGAAAGATGTCCAACTGGGCCGACGATTTCAAGATTTACAGTGCGGTGCCTAAATTACAGGGACTTGCAAAATTATGGGTGGAAGGTGTACAGCGACAAGAATGATAACATAGGACGAATTAAAAATCAAGCAACCGATAGCTTTTCCGTTTCAAAAAAATCACGCTACTATTCTACAAAAAATGATGGATCGAAAAAAATTAGACCATGAAAGTTACACTCGGTATTTTTATGAAAAACAGGCATTATTAGACAAGTGTGAAATAGGCGGGACGCAAGCAGTGTCGTGCATCATATCGGGAATTAATAACGCTATGGTGAGGATTGAAGCAAAATCAGCTGCGGGCTACTCAACCGACCCCATAACATTATTACCCTTTTTACAAGAGTGTGAGAGTGAACTAATAGTTGAAGATAAGAGGCGTTCGGATGTCCGACGAGCTTCAAATCATACCCAATATAAAAATTTTTATAATCCTAGAAACCACAATTACAACCGAAGCCAAGGAAACCACAATTACATCCGAAGCCAAGGACATTATCAACAAACATGTTATAATAATTGTCATAAACCAGGGCACATGAAGAATAATTGTCCTTTAATGGAGAAGCAAAAGCGTAATTCCCCAACAAACAAAATCTTATGACTCAAACAAAGCAAATGCGACAAAAAATTCTTTAAAACTGTACAGGTTTATAACAAGAATTTTCCAGCATATGTAGATTTCGGGAGCTCGTGTGTGCTTATTCGAAAATCCGTTTTGAATAAATTAAAATTGAAAATCAAAAAAAATTCATCAATTCTGCTACGTGTGTATGGGGGAAAAATTGTGTATACTCTCGGCGAAGTTAACATTCGACTAAAACTAGACAATATCACTCGAGAAGTTTCAGCTCATGTCGTACCAAATCAGTTTCAGGAAATTGATGTTCTTGTGGGACATCCTTTCACCGAATGTGCTTCAATAATTGCCGTCAAAGACAATCAAAAGTTAAATTTTTTCCAGAAGCTTGCTATTTCAAGTGACAATTTCTACGCTGAAATAAAACTATACTTGATCAATACCAAAATTATTCCGCCAAATTGTTGGACTAACGTAACCGTAAGGACACTCCACACGTATGAGAGTGAATTACTTATTGAAGCAAGTTTCGGCGCGAAACCAAATAAAGAATATATAGTGCCCCGAACCGTGATCTGTCTTAGCAACCGTAAAGTGTCGTGCGTACCAGTTGTTAACCTGTCGGATAACGATATCGTAATAAACAAAAACGATGTGCTAGTGCGGGCAGTTCCATGTTTTCCCGAATCAACGGTAAAATCGACTATAAATAACACGTCTGAAAAGCAAGTGCTGCGCCTCAATCAATTGTCACCTCTTTCAAGCAACGAGATTAATTGCGGGCCTATAAAAATCGACGAAAAATATCAAGTAGTAACATTATTAAACAAATATCGATCTTGTTTCGCCCAGGATATAAATGAGATGTGTGTCTGCAAATTTTGAAATAAAGTTGAACAATGATCAACCCTTTACATACCGACCGTATCGAATGGCAGAAAAAGAAAAGGTTCGTAGTATTATTCGGGATTTACTGAGCGCCGACATAATAGAAGAATGCCAATTTCCTTACCCTTCACCCTTGCTATTAGTGAAGAAAAAAGACGGAGATGATAGAATGTGCATCGATTACCGAAAGCTAAATAGCCATACTTTCAAAGACCGTTACCTTTTACCCCGTATTGATGACCAGTTAAATGGCTTGAGCACATATCAATATTTCACTTCATTGGATCTATTTTCGGGGTACCATCAAATCCCTGTATATAAAGAATCTCAGAAGTATACAGCATTTGTGACGCCAGATGCACAGTACTGGTGGAAGCGAATGCCCTTTGGGGTGACTAATGGTCCCAGTTGCTTTATGAGGTTAATGAATAAACTATTAGTTCATCAAAAACATATAGCAATGGTTTACTTAGATGACATTTTAATACCCTCTGTATCAGTTCAAGAGGGACTTGAACGCCTAGAGATTGTCTTAAAATTATTGAAACAACAAGGATTGACGTTGAAATTAAAGAAATGTAGTTTTCTAGCTACTACTGTAGAATAACTTGAATTTGAAATTGAAAACAATAGCATTAAACCTGGATATTTAAAAAGTAAGGCAATTAGCGAATTTCCAACCCCCAAGAGTGTGAAACAAGTGCGACAGTTTCTAGGGTTAACCGGGTACTTTAGACAGTTTGTAAAAAATTATGCTTCAATCGCCAGTCCAATAAGTGCATTAACTAAGAAAAATCAAGTGTGGAAATGGGACGATAAGACCGAAGGATCATTTACTAAATTAAAAAGTTACTTAACGGCGCGACCCGTGTTAGAATTGTATGATCCAACTAGACCAACTCAGGTGCACACAGATGCATCACAAATTGGCATTGCAGGTGTACTGCTTCAAAAGAAAAATGAGAAATGGCATCCTTTGTCATATTATAGTCGACAAACAACACCCAGTGAAAAAAAACGATTATATAAAATAACTAGGAACGGAATTCAATGGGTTGTACCGAATGGATTACGAAACCAGATTCTTCGACAGGTACATGATGAGAGCGGACATTTTTCGATCGAAAAGACATTGATTAAATTGTGCGAAAGGTTTTGGTTTCCTAAAATGAAAGAATACGTCACAAAATACATTGATGGCTGTGTACCATGTCTTTTCAAAAAGATTCCAGCCGGTAGACGGGAAGGATTTCTGCATCCCATACAGAAAGAACCTCTGCCGTTTCACACTACTCACGTGGACCATTTGGGCCAATTTAAACGCACTAGGAAAGGTCATACACATATTTTGGTTGCAATTGATGGATTTACCAAATTTGTACTACTCACACCAACAAAGAACACAAAAGCAAAATACGTGATACAAGCGTTAAGTGATTTAATGACTGTTTACGGTACTCCGAAACAAATTATTTCCGACAAAGGAACAGCATTCACTTGTAAACAATTTAAGACATTTTGTCGAAAACATAATATTTGTCATATTCAAAATGCGGTCGCCACACCCCGAGCTAATGGCCAAGTCGAGAGACTGAATAGAACAATCCTAAATTCGCTCTCAACATCAAGTACAACCGAGGAAAAATGGGATAAAATTTTGGAGCAAGTTTAATTTTCTATAAACAATACGGTCAACAAAACCATAAAGAAAACTCCGAGTCAAGTATTGATGGGATCAATACCGGTCAACCCAGGTGGAATCTTTCAAATAATAGACGAAGTTAATTACGTTGACCCCGATCTTAAACAACTAAGACAAGAAGTCGCCCAACGCATACAAAACGAACAACTAAAACAAAAGAACTATTTTGATAAACATCGTAACCGGGCCCGTACCTACCAGATCAATGACCAGGTCCTTGTAATGACCCACCCTATGCCAGATGGCACAAGTCAGAAACTACGTGATAAATTTATGGGACCCCTTATGATCACTGCGGTTTTACCGAATGACCGCTACAGAGTGGCAGACCTCCCGGGATCTATTAGGAGTGCACGGGCAAAATACAACAATGTAGTAGCCGTATCGTATGAGATCCTTTGTACCAAGTCTAAAAGTATTTTCCGAATCAAAATTGGAAGATGACAACTAATTGACCTAAAGATTGTGCCGTGACCAAGGAAAACAAAGAAGTGTTATAAGCAGTGGTTATTAGTGATTTAAAATAAGTGTCATAAGTTTTTAAAAAAAAAACAACAAAGTAATTTTTGTATTTTCAGAAACTTACCTTAAAATTAATATATTCTTATTGTTTGTTTTCAGACATATTCTGATAGTATAATAATTATTATTTTGTAACCTTTTTATCATGTGTTTGTGTGCCCATAGTTGAATTTTCTTATACTTTAATAAGATTACCACAATAAAAATCACATTGATTGCAACTCATTTGGCTATTTATTATAAACAACATATTCCTACTCCTCAACAACAACAAAAAAATTTTTAAAATTAAAAGAATCTGGAGCTGCCCCACGTGTTGACCACATGTTGTTAGATATTGTCGCAGTTAAACAGGTAGTCTTGACCGTTTTGGGTTTGGAGTGAATACAATTTATTTTATCTTTAAGGGTTATTTCATCTCATGTCTGAGTTTTAAATTAAAGAAACAATAATAATATTGAATACAGTAGAACCTATTTTAATTCATGATGAGTAATTTATTTGTTTTACAACCAGTTTTGATTTGAATTTATAATTACAAGAAATAAGGGGTAAATAAAATTGAGAGAATTGAATGTTTAAATTAAAATTAGAACATGTAAAATTAATTAAGAAATACATTTGCAAAAAAAAAAACTAAATAATAATCGCGGACACAACAAAGTGAAAACAAAATGAAAACCTAATAGAAGTTAGTTTTGAGTATTTAAAATTTTCTTAAATTAAAGTTTGACACTCTAAAATTATCAGCGATGAATGAAACTATTGCAATGATTGTTAGTTTAAGAGTCTTATTTTCAATTATTTTTCTTCAAACAATTAGTAGACAGTAAATAGATTCTTTTGTTGGCAGTCGGCGCGAGCGGTTGTTGTCACGGTGCAAAATCTAATTGCGAAACATTGCAAATTGTATCGATAAGTGTTAAGTGAGGAATATTTGCCCATGACCTACTTAGATTACGTAGATTAGTGCTGAGTGTGTTCCGGTGGGATTGAGCAAATAGGCCTCCGAGGGGTTGACCCGGGCAGATTCGCGGAAGTTCCTGCTTCAGAAGCTAAAACAATCTTTGGCAAGGGAGGCTAATGCACAAGGCAAGACAGAGGTCGCACAGTTTGGGAGAAGGAGCGCAAGGGCAAAGGAAAGAAGAAGAGAAAAAAAAAAGGAAAAGGAAAGAAGAAGAAGAGAAGCTAGAAGAAACAGAAGTCTTCGCGATTAGCAAAAAAATATTAAGATCCCCAAAAGAAAGAAAAAACATAGGAGAGGCAGAAATAAAAGACTTGGACCTAGTGGTAAAGAAGTTAGACCGATTAATAGAAAAGATCAAATTGTTAAGGCAAGAGAACAGAGAAGTTAGAAAGGAAATAGAAGAAATAACAGATGAGTTTAAAAAGAAAGAGAAGAAATGAGAGAAAGAAAAGGGTACAATGCTAAAGAGGATAGAAACTTTAGAAAAAAAAACAGAGATAACAGATAAAAAAAATAAGAAAAACAAAATAATAACAAGTGGATTCGACGGAGGAAGAGAAGGAAAAGAAGACATTGAAAAAGAAATGAAAAAAGTGGTAAAAACGGGAATAAAAGAGTGGCACAAAATTAGGAAGGGAAAAGTACTAGTAGAACTCCAAGACTGGGAAGCGAAGAAAAGAATTATGAAAAATAAAAAAGAGTTAAGAAAAGAAGAAACAACGAAGAATATTTACATAGAGGATAATTTAACAAAGAGGGAAAGAGAGATCCAGAAAAAATTAAGAGAAATCGCAAAAGAAAAGAAAAGACAGGGAATAAAAGCAATGGTGGGATATGGAAAGATATTTATGGAGGGAAAAACACTCAAATGGAATGAGAAAGACCTGAAACTGCAGGTTTTTTAGGGGAAAAGGGAGAGTTAAAGAAACAATGAAGAAGACACAGGCAAATGTACAATGGAAACTGAGAAGACTAATGAAACAAATAAAGATGTAAGCAACGGTAAAAAAAGATACTATTTTAGAATGTAGCGGGATTAGCAAAAAAAGAAGATAATTTCTGGCATTATGTAAAACTTTTTGACATAGTAGGTTTAGTAGAAACATAGATAGAAGAAAGTAGATATAGAATGGGGGTGCAGTGGCTCCCCCCACCACTTTTACGTCACATGACCTTGGACTTTGGAATGTCCTTGACCTTGAACCTTGGAACGACCATGTTTTGTACATTTGCTCTTCGACTACTTGGTTCTCCCCCCACCACATTCCTTTTCCCCCACCACTTTTTTCGTAAATTGTGATAGCCACTTTGGAGCATTCACTCATTAAGCGCGAGCAAAGCTAGACGTGCTTAAATAAAAAAATTTAAATTTTGCAATACCAAGAATCAAACAATAATCGACTAATAATGGACTAATAATAAATCAATAATCAATAATCAATAATCGATAATCAATAATCAATAATCAATAATCGATAATCAATAATCAATAATCAATAACCAATAACCAATAATCAATAATCAATAATCAATAATCGATAATCAATCGATAATCAATCAATAAGTAATCAACTTTAATTCTTTGAATTGGAAATACATTAATAAGATGGCGATTTCGGAACACCTGCCACATGACCATGAGCCTTAACACCTGTTGTCTTGATCTTGGAATATTTGCATTGACCGTTTGCGCATGCGCTTCTCACTTGCCTTAGTTAATCGCACAGCTCCACTTGGATATTTGTCTCCAAATGATGATTAACCGTCGTCACCTTGATATGATGTGTTTGTAAAATTTATTGCGCAAGCGTCACATATAATGGCTACCATAAATCAATCATTAAGCGAGAGCTATCAGTTAAAAAAAATGTAAATTGTGCGATACCAATAATCAAACACTAATCAATCAATAAGTAATCAATAACCAATCAACGACCATGAGCCTTAATACCTGTTGTCTTGATTGTGGAATATTTGCATTAACCGTTTGCGCATGCGCTTTCCACTAGCCTTAGTTAATCACGCAGCTCCAATTGGAATTTTTTTCTCCGTCGATGATTAATCATGAATTTTTTCTGCAAGATATGATGTGTTTGTAAAATTGATTGCGCAAGCGTCACATATAATGGCGAGCGACCAGAGAGCTAAGCTAGACTTTTTCAGGTAAAATAGTAAATTATGTGATACCTACCAATAATCAAGCAATAGCTAATCAATAATCAATCAACGACCGTGAGCGTTAACACCTGTTGTCTTGATCTTGGAATATTTGCCATGACCGTTTGCGCATGCGCTTCCCACAAGCCTTAGTTAATTGCGCAGCTTCACTTGAAATTTTTCCTCCGTCGATGATTAACCATGAATTTTTTCTTTGAGATATGTGTTCTTGAAATTGATTGCGCAAGCGTCACATATAATGGCGAGCGATCAGAGAGCTAAGCTAGACTTTATCAGGTAAAAATGTAAATTGTGCGATACCTACC
This sequence comes from Lagria hirta, assembly GCA_947359425.1. NCBI lineage: Eukaryota > Metazoa > Arthropoda > Insecta > Coleoptera > Tenebrionidae > Lagria > Lagria hirta. The sequence goes on from OX375794.1 coordinate 29,769,819, forward strand.
AATAATTAAACAATAATCAATCAACATGACTACTTTAATAAAATTCTTGGAAATTAATATGAGTACTGTAAATTTAGAAATTTGAAAAATATATATGTTTGTATAATATATTAAGCTGGGTTCTCAATAGAAAAATATGATAATGACGTCACTATCAAAGTTGACTCATAAAATTTAAATGAGAATTCTGTATCAAGAAACAACGATAGAAAAATTATTAAACCCATGATATGCTAACCTATGCTATAATGCGTAGGTTAGGACTAGGAATAACTGATTAGGACTTAAATACTCTTTAAGTCCTTACAAGTTACAATTATACAGTAATTATTATGAACTCCTATTCAAAGATAAAAACTGTTTATAAATAAAAGTTGTATTATTTGCAATATGTAGAAAAAGAAGAATATTTACTCTAAAGGATACCTGTTAAAATTGATAGTATATGTACTGGATTAGATCTCAGGGTTAACTTTAAAACATCTTAAATGTTTAAAATCTCGATTTGCTAACTTTAGATCTTACTATTTTTTCTTTTTTTACTAATTCACAATATAGAAAATAAAAGCTGTATTCAAAAAGTAAATTTATTATGCATTATTTCTTTGGCTATCAAGTCAAAGTCAGGAAACCCATACAGTTTCTTATAAGCATACACTATTAACAGTGAGTACAAAAACCAAAACTTTGATTTTTGACTCTCTCTACTTTTTGTTTTTTACGGCTTTTAAAAAAAAATTCATATGTACCTATTTGTTAATTCAAAAAAAAAGGGTTTTAAGTCCAACTAGAGTTTTGTACAAAAATAAATCTTTTTTTGTTATTTGTAAGTGATTATAAATTTGTTTATACCATATTTACAAAATATTGTATCGATTTCAATTATCTGATGGTGAACTTTATAAGCAGATATGCTCCAACATGCTAATAAAAAAGTAGAGTACACAGACATTGATCCAAAACATATACGGCTGGCGCATTTTACGTCTTTACAGCAGCCCAGCTCGTTAATCTTACAGCAACCACATTACTTATAACCATATGTTTACTGCTCAACACGTTTACGTATCGGCTTTAGATACGTGATTAGTCGAACAGGGCAAAACTGCGTAGTTGAATACTGTTTACGTATATCTAACAGTCTATTGCTTGTTTGGACAGCTCTTCAAGCGGAAAAAACAATCGCCTTAGGGTGGTCTTGTACCGATTGAATAGTATACCGATGTATAAAGATTAAACCTTTTCTAAAAAGCAACTCAAATAATAGTCGCAGCAACAAAAAGTAAGTTAAGAGAGGCAGAACAACAAAGATAAGCGTCATAAGTTTTGAAAATAAACTAGATTTGTTATGTTTTATGCTTAATTCATTTTGTAATCAATGTTTGAAAAGTTTCGTTGATGTTGAACACTTGTTGATCCCCGTAATACTTAGTGGTATCAGATACCTATGACATATATTTATTTTATATATTTTAATTTTTATTGCTTAAAAAAATAGAGTTTAATGAAAAAACTCCATTAGCAATATTATTAAAATAGATTTTTCTATAAGCAGTGTTTATATACTCATTACAAGATAAGTATCAACTAATATTATAAAATTTACTTTATATTAATATTATCAGTTTTTTTTGTAAAAAACTAGTAAACAAAGCAATAAAGAAACGATATTTACTCTTGTGCAACTTGAAGTAAATAACATGTAAAAACTATGTTAAAAGTGTTGCTTCCAATAATATGTAAACTGAACAAAGTTACGTTGTGCGCTTCTAAATTTATATTCAATAGCCTTATTAACTTATAATCAGAAACCCCTTAAAAAAGGTGCAAACGGCTGCGTCAGTCTTAAGTGTTTTACGTAAATTCAACTGAGTTTAAACATAACTGATACGAGCGGTTTTATACTTTGCATTATACCAATAATTCTAACTGCTTCTTTGATTACATTTTTTATAAAACTGTATTTATTGTTTGTTTTAAAATTATTAAGTGTTTTACTACTGATATGACTGTGATTATAACTAGTTTTTAACCGCGTTAATCTTCGACACCACAGAAGTGGACTGAGCTCTTGTTGGTCGTCTTCGAAAATTCTTCGCTATATAGGCTTAGAAGTTAATGGTAAAACTGAAAATAAAATTATAATACCTAAAAAAATTCATTAATTTTCACAAATAAACCATGAGCATCAAAAAATTATTTGTTTTCTAGAGATACGTAGATAATATTAGTAGGGTCAAGCGCAGTATTTCCAATTTCACCAAAACCGCTACGTGGATTTATTTCTTGTTGGTCGTCTTTGTGAATTCTTGGTTATATTGGCTTAGAAGGTAATAATTGTAGGTAGAACTGTAAACATGATTAAAATACCTAAAACAAAGTTTTTCATTAATTTTCACAAATAAACCATTAGCATCAAACATTATTTGTTTCCTACAGATAGATTTGACAAGAGTTAAGCAGCTTATATGCAGTACTTAATTTTTTTTTTGATAATAACATAGACTGCAAAGCGATTAAATCTTGCTTGAGCGTAGTTTTAATCAAGGTAAAAGAGAGAGAGAGAGAGAGATGAAAGATATAAATCACCATAAATTTTTCTATTGCGATAACAAAAGAAAAACAAATTTAAACGGACAATATAAATAATGCAAGTTAGTAAATTGTTACATGTTGAAAATTATTGAGTAGTATACTTCATTTCAGTATACAGCAAAAATTTTAGTTTTATACATTTAAAACATTATAAGAAAAAATTATTCGTGAGAATATATTGTTTTGGTAAATATGTTTGCCTAATGTTAGGTATGTATTTAATAGTTTTAGATCAAATATATCAATGACTTATTGCTGTTTTATGTTTTGAAATTTAGTATGTTAACAATTATTACATATGCAAAATAATAATTTTAGACTTAAAATCTTTTTTTTACTTTAGTACTTTAGACCAAGATGTAAACTAAGAAAAGCGTTTTATAATAAAAATTAAGTTATTATTTAAACCTGTGTGCACAATAAATGATTGATTTTAAAGTTGTTTATACACACAAAAATATTTACTTATAGAGTCTAAAAACATATGTAAATTATAGGCTCTAAAATGAAAACCACTTTATTGAACATATTAATGAGTAATGAGCAACTACTTGATAAAACTATTAATGTAAGATCATTTTTCAAATATTATTTTCGTTTATTTATGCTTTCAACGAAGTAGATGCTAATTTAATGCTACTTATTTAATTGTTAGATTTAAAAAGTTTTATTAATGAAACCAAAAGTAGTCAAATTAACATTATTTGCACGTGTAAAAAACTTATATTATTTCTAAGAGAAGCGCTTGAGAGACTTGTTCAGGTACAAACCTATACCTAATTCAGATTCTATCGTTAAATAATATTAGTACAATCAATATTACCATCAATAATATAGATTTGCAATAAAGTTATTTAAAATAAACAACAAAATTTTTTTTTAAATTTTTGGTCTTTTAACAAAAATCGGTAGGCAATACTAAATTTGAACATATTTAACCAAATTTGAACATTCTAGCTACTTTACAGTAAATATGGTACAAACTACGAGTCATTTTATCAACAACACTTTATTATCGTATTTGTAAAAACATTAAAAAGTACACCATTTGCAAGATCTAACTACTGAAAAATCATTACGCTTTTAATATAATAAGAAATTGTACGGCATGATGTAGATTGTTGACGATAAAAAAGTTAAGAAATGTTTCTTTAGAACTTCAGACTAATGAAATGAAATGTGTAACTATCTTTGTCTTTTTGTACATTTTTTTAAAGAAGCTTTTAATTTGATAAATTTACCGTTTCAAGTCGTTTTAGTATTGCTGCTCTACCGTTTAATAATTGCTACAGAGTTTTTACCAGCGGTCTGCACAAAAATTCAACGATTACAATAATATAAAGACCGTAACGAAAAAAAATAGATTTATACCACAAATTTACAAATATTTTTTACGTAAACACAATAAATCTATTCAGAGCAACAGCAATAATAATGTGTTTCTTAAAACAAATGTAAAATGTTCAATAAAATATCCTATATTGATCTACAAGAAAAAAAAAACGGGCACTTTTTCAATTGTCTAAAACTGTGGAAACATGAGCTGTAGAAGTATTATCAAGCTCATTTTGTGTTAAAGTATTATTTTTTATACAGAATTAACTTTCACAATAAATTATTCTTAATACAATGTAGTTTCTGACATACACCATCTTTATGATTTTAAAGTATCTTACGTGGAGACTTTTAATTGATATTTTACAATGCTCAAATATACTAAAGTTAAATATTAAATACTAAATGTCTTATAAGAGATCTTAACTAGCTATTAAAAGCACCATTCTTTTTCTTAAATGCATATATGTATGTAAGAAAGCACTGTATATCGCTTAACTCAATCTAAAACCACTGTTTCATAATGTGTCAACTGCATAAAATGTGTTAGTTTCTTGTAAATCTATAAAGTCAGTTGTGTTTTAAAGCAAAATTTTGGTTTCTTAACATAAATATTGCAAAAAATAACTAGTTTTCTAATTTTTTTATACGATGTTAAAAATAGTGCAATAAGTTTTTTATGTGAAGGTTTGGTTGTGATCACTGTCACACCCAATAACTCATGGAAGAAATTAAATGCTTGAATTTTTGTATAATGCATAAAAAGTTGTATCTCTGAGCATCTCATAAAAGTGTAATGTATCTTGTAACTCTTGAGGACAGCACTATTTTGTTCTTATTGAAAATTCGTCAGTACAAGCCATTGCAAAACCAAGTACACTTTTATAAGCTCGATCTTTACTGTATCTACGTTTCTAACAACGGGCGTAATAGGTGAATTAGTTGGAACCTTTCATGCATTATGATGTGTATCGCAAGCATTAAGGGCATTTTAGGACTCAATCAGATCTATCTTAATCAGGTGGTATTATGTTTTAAAAAAATGAGTTGATGTAGATTTATGATAATATTCACACAAATTAAAGCTTAATACCTTAAAAACTTTAATACTACAAAAGCATCAATAAAATATCTGTTTAACCGTTGTTGGTTCAGTTTTATTTATATTACTAAACTAAACTTATAAATTAACCTAATAAAGTTCTTTATCTATCTTTATCTTATCTATGTCTATATATGAAACCACGGCTCAGAAACTTGACTGTTTTTATCTTTCAAAGAAAGATGGTATTCGAAATTACAGCTTAGCTTAAAAAATAACAAACTTATGTCGTAAAAAAGCTACAAAACTTAATAGAAATTTTACATTGTATTTTAAACACTGTATCAAAAACAGAATAACATAAATTAATGAAACGTGATAAAAGTTATATTGTTAGAAATCTGTTCACTTTTTTTTTGCTGTTGCAATACATTTTAGCGTAAAACCTCAAATATAATATTAATAAATGTTTTTTTTAACTTAAATAGGTAAAAATTTTAAATAAACAGATATGGGAAATCATACATTTAGACCGCACAAACATCAATTATGTTAAAATATTTACAAAAACCCTGTTTTTCACATCTAAATCTTATTTTTTAATCGTCAACAAGTGTCAGTTCTAAATTAATAAAAAATACACTCAAAACAACATATGCTTAAGTATTCTTTAGAAGACAATACAAATTATATAAAATGGCACTTAATGGTTGAGTATACTTATTAATTAATTGATTAATCAGATTTTAATAAATAAAAAACTTATTTGTAGTCAAATAAACAAAATTATACTTACAATCAATTAAATAAATTAGGTAGTCGTAGGATTATAGCCAATTTAAACCATCCAGGGATAAATCTAAAATAAATAAAAATGTAAAATATGAAAACTAAAGTTCCTATTGTGCTGCATGTTTAATATTATACGTATACCACAAAAATGTATACGAAAAATTGAAGTAATGTATATAAGTGGTAATAAAAATAGTACCTATACTATACGATTTTTTTAGAAAATTATATTAAAACTAATGTTTACCTGCCAAACAAATCAAATAAAACTTTAATTTAGAATTTTTTTGTATTTTCTTAACGAAAAAATTAATTTGATTAATCAATATAAAAAAATTACTAGTATAGATATATACTTAACTTTAAAGGATCCAGCAAAAACTATTAATCTCTTTTTGGACTAGTAAAAATATTAATATTGCTGAATGGTTTAAATTATTGCATTTAATGATTTTCATCTTTATTTCTGGTGTATCCTAGTCTATAACAAACAAAAAAACAATTAGTATTCAATAACTAATAATGCAACTTACCTTTTAATTAGCTGATATTAAACCAATGTTTAGTTGACAAGAAAAATTTTAAAATGGCAGCTGTCCTCCCAGTCTCTTTGTTCTGTATTACGCTGATGCAGCAATTTTTTTCACATCAAGTTCCTTGCACCAGTTCTTTATCAATTGCATTATTTAGCGATAATTACGGAAAAAAGAGGCTTTAGGTACCCAGGTTTGCTTCACCAAATTTGTTTCGGGTTTCTCTACACAAAATTAAATTATTTTACAGTATTCGGTAGCGACTGCTGTTCAAACAGTCGCTACCGAATACTGTAAAATAATTTAATTTTGTGTAGAGAAACCCGAAACAAATTTGGTGAAGCAAACCTGGGTACCTAAAGCCTCTTTTTTCCGTAATTATCGCTAAATAATGCAATTGATAAAGAACTGGTGCAAGGAACTTGATGTGAAAAAAATTGCTGCATCAGCGTAATACAGAACAAAGAGACTGGGAGGACAGCTGCCATTTTAAAATTTTTCTTGTCAACTAAACATTGGTTTAATATCAGCTAATTAAAAGGTAAGTTGCATTATTAGTTATTGAATACTAATTGTTTTTTTGTTTGTTATAGACTAGGATACACCAGAAATAAAGATGAAAATCATTAAATGCAATAATTTAAACCATTCAGCAATATTAATATTTTTACTAGTCCAAAAAGAGATTAATAGTTTTTGCTGGATCCTTTAAAGTTAAGTATATATCTATACTAGTAATTTTTTTATATTGATTAATCAAATTAATTTTTTCGTTAAGAAAATACAAAAAAATTCTAAATTAAAGTTTTATTTGATTTGTTTGGCAGGTAAACATTAGTTTTAATATAATTTTCTAAAAAAATCGTATAGTATAGGTACTATTTTTATTACCACTTATATACATTACTTCAATTTTTCGTATACATTTTTGTGGTATACGTATAATATTAAACATGCAGCACAATAGGAACTTTAGTTTTCATATTTTACATTTTTATTTATTTTAGATTTATCCCTGGATGGTTTAAATTGGCTATAATCCTACGACTACCTAATCTATTTAATTGATTGTAAGTATAATTTTTTTTATTTGACTACAAATAAGTTTTTTATTTATTAAAATCTGATTAATCAATTAATTAATAAGTATACTCAACCATTAAGTGCCATTTTATATAATTTGTATTGTCTTCTAAAGAATACTTAAGCATATGTTGTTTTGAGTGTATTTTTTATTAATTTAGAACTGACACTTGTTGACGATTAAAAAATAAGATTTAGATGTGAAAAACAGGGTTTTTGTAAATATTTTAACATAATTGATGTTTGTGCGGTCTAAATGTATGATTTCCCATATCTGTTTATTTAAAATTTTTACCTATTTAAGTTAAAAAAAACATTTATTAATATTATATTTGAGGTTTTACGCTAAAATGTATTGCAACAGCAAAAAAAAAGTGAACAGATTTCTAACAATATAACTTTTATCACGTTTCATTAATTTATGTTATTCTGTTTTTGATACAGTGTTTAAAATACAATGTAAAATTTCTATTAAGTTTTGTAGCTTTTTTACGACATAAGTTTGTTATTTTTTAAGCTAAGCTGTAATTTCGAATACCATCTTTCTTTGAAAGATAAAAACAGTCAAGTTTCTGAGCCGTGGTTTCATATATAGACATAGATAAGATAAAGATAGATAAAGAACTTTATTAGGTTAATTTATAAGTTTAGTTTAGTAATATAAATAAAACTGAACCAACAACGGTTAAACAGATATTTTATTGATGCTTTTGTAGTATTAAAGTTTTTAAGGTATTAAGCTTTAATTTGTGTGAATATTATCATAAATCTACATCAACTCATTTTTTTAAAACATAATACCACCTGATTAAGATAGATCTGATTGAGTCCTAAAATGCCCTTAATGCTTGCGATACACATCATAATGCATGAAAGGTTCCAACTAATTCACCTATTACGCCCGTTGTTAGAAACGTAGATACAGTAAAGATCGAGCTTATAAAAGTGTACTTGGTTTTGCAATGGCTTGTACTGACGAATTTTCAATAAGAACAAAATAGTGCTGTCCTCAAGAGTTACAAGATACATTACACTTTTATGAGATGCTCAGAGATACAACTTTTTATGCATTATACAAAAATTCAAGCATTTAATTTCTTCCATGAGTTATTGGGTGTGACAGTGATCACAACCAAACCTTCACATAAAAAACTTATTGCACTATTTTTAACATCGTATAAAAAAATTAGAAAACTAGTTATTTTTTGCAATATTTATGTTAAGAAACCAAAATTTTGCTTTAAAACACAACTGACTTTATAGATTTACAAGAAACTAACACATTTTATGCAGTTGACACATTATGAAACAGTGGTTTTAGATTGAGTTAAGCGATATACAGTGCTTTCTTACATACATATATGCATTTAAGAAAAAGAATGGTGCTTTTAATAGCTAGTTAAGATCTCTTATAAGACATTTAGTATTTAATATTTAACTTTAGTATATTTGAGCATTGTAAAATATCAATTAAAAGTCTCCACGTAAGATACTTTAAAATCATAAAGATGGTGTATGTCAGAAACTACATTGTATTAAGAATAATTTATTGTGAAAGTTAATTCTGTATAAAAAATAATACTTTAACACAAAATGAGCTTGATAATACTTCTACAGCTCATGTTTCCACAGTTTTAGACAATTGAAAAAGTGCCCGTTTTTTTTTTCTTGTAGATCAATATAGGATATTTTATTGAACATTTTACATTTGTTTTAAGAAACACATTATTATTGCTGTTGCTCTGAATAGATTTATTGTGTTTACGTAAAAAATATTTGTAAATTTGTGGTATAAATCTATTTTTTTTCGTTACGGTCTTTATATTATTGTAATCGTTGAATTTTTGTGCAGACCGCTGGTAAAAACTCTGTAGCAATTATTAAACGGTAGAGCAGCAATACTAAAACGACTTGAAACGGTAAATTTATCAAATTAAAAGCTTCTTTAAAAAAATGTACAAAAAGACAAAGATAGTTACACATTTCATTTCATTAGTCTGAAGTTCTAAAGAAACATTTCTTAACTTTTTTATCGTCAACAATCTACATCATGCCGTACAATTTCTTATTATATTAAAAGCGTAATGATTTTTCAGTAGTTAGATCTTGCAAATGGTGTACTTTTTAATGTTTTTACAAATACGATAATAAAGTGTTGTTGATAAAATGACTCGTAGTTTGTACCATATTTACTGTAAAGTAGCTAGAATGTTCAAATTTGGTTAAATATGTTCAAATTTAGTATTGCCTACCGATTTTTGTTAGAAGACCAAAAATTTAAAAAAAAATTTTGTTGTTTATTTTAAATAACTTTATTGCAAATCTATATTATTGATGGTAATATTGATTGTACTAATATTATTTAACGATAGAATCTGAATTAGGTATAGGTTTGTACCTGAACAAGTCTCTCAAGCGCTTCTCTTAGAAATAATATAAGTTTTTTACACGTGCAAATAATGTTAATTTGACTACTTTTGGTTTCATTAATAAAACTTTTTAAATCTAACAATTAAATAAGTAGCATTAAATTAGCATCTACTTCGTTGAAAGCATAAATAAACGAAAATAATATTTGAAAAATGATCTTACATTAATAGTTTTATCAAGTAGTTGCTCATTACTCATTAATATGTTCAATAAAGTGGTTTTCATTTTAGAGCCTATAATTTACATATGTTTTTAGACTCTATAAGTAAATATTTTTGTGTGTATAAACAACTTTAAAATCAATCATTTATTGTGCACACAGGTTTAAATAATAACTTAATTTTTATTATAAAACGCTTTTCTTAGTTTACATCTTGGTCTAAAGTACTAAAGTAAAAAAAAGATTTTAAGTCTAAAATTATTATTTTGCATATGTAATAATTGTTAACATACTAATACTAATAATAAGCTTTATTGTTGCCTATACCGGCTTACATACTCTATCTACAATTTATTTCATTTTCTATTCTACCCTCCCTGTTCTTCCTTTGTCCTTCATTTTCCTTCTCTCCCATACTTCTATCATCCACTTTATCTCCGCTCCATTTTCTTTCAGTATTTCTCTTCTTTCTGCTCTTTCTCTCTCCCTCATATCACTGCATTCATTCCACATGTGCTCTATTGTCTCTCTTTCCTCATAACAGATTCTGCACAGTCTCTCTTCCTTTTCCATCCAATACCTATTCTCTCTCTCCTCATTTCCGCACCTAAACCTCGCCATTATTTTCCTCTCTTTCGCACTTTCTCTTCCCAGGTACACCGGGATCTCCTCTGTCATACATTTCTCATAATTCCTGTTGTACCTGGACTCTTTGATTTTTTCCCTTCTTTCTTGCTTATCTACATCCCTGTCTCTTTCGCTCGTTTCTGCGTTCATCCACTTGCCTTCTGTTCTTAATCTTTCCACTTCTTTACATGCATACCCATTTCTTCTGTAATATTTTTCTCTTTTGTTTATCTCCAAATTTTTTTTCTTTTCTCTCCAACATTCGTTCAATATTCTACATTCTTGCCTTCCATTCATCCTATCCTCAAACTTAGTCGCTCTTTTCCCCGCTTTCACTCTCAGCTTGTTTCTCTTACATTCTTCTCTTACTATATACCCAGGGGTTTCTCTGTCCACCCCAAGGACCCACCTCAAATACTTCACTTGTACTCTCTCTATTTCCTCTTGTTCTTTCCACCCCCAAATTTCTGCCCCATACATCAATACGCTCTCCACCAAGCTCTCAAACATCATTATTCTCTTTTTAAAATCCCCTCATTGTTAACATACTAAATTTCAAAACATAAAACAGCAATAAGTCATTGATATATTTGATCTAAAACTATTAAATACATACCTAACATTAGGCAAACATATTTACCAAAACAATATATTCTCACGAATAATTTTTTCTTATAATGTTTTAAATGTATAAAACTAAAATTTTTGCTGTATACTGAAATGAAGTATACTACTCAATAATTTTCAACATGTAACAATTTACTAACTTGCATTATTTATATTGTCCGTTTAAATTTGTTTTTCTTTTGTTATCGCAATAGAAAAATTTATGGTGATTTATATCTTTCATCTCTCTCTCTCTCTCTCTTTTACCTTGATTAAAACTACGCTCAAGCAAGATTTAATCTCTTTGCAGTCTATGTTATTATCAAAAAAAAAATTAAGTACTGCATATAAGCTGGTTAACTCTTGTCAAATCTATCTGTAGAAAACAAATAATGTTTGATGCTAATGGTTTATTTGTGAAAATTAATGAAAAACTTTGTTTTAGGTATTTTAATCATGTTTACAGTTCTACCTACAATTATTACCTTCTAAGCCAATATAACCAAGAATTCACAAAGACGACCAACAAGAAATAAATCCACGTAGCGGTTATGGTGAAATTGGAAATACTGCGCTTGACCCTACTAATATTATCTACGTATCTCTAGAAAACAAATAATTTTTTGATGCTCATGGTTTATTTGTGAAAATTAATGAATTTTTTTAGGTATTATAATTTTATTTTCAGTTTTACCATTAACTTCTAAGCCTATATAGCGAAGAATTTTCGAAGACGACCAACAAGAGCTCAGTCCACTTCTGTGGTGTCGAAGATTAACGCGGTTAAAAACTAGTTATAATCACAGTCATATCAGTAGTAAAACACTTAATAATTTTAAAACAAACAATAAATACAGTTTTATAAAAAATGTAATCAAAGAAGCAGTTAGAATTATTGGTATAATGCAAAGTATAAAACCGCTCGTATCAGTTATGTTTAAACTCAGTTGAATTTACGTAAAACACTTAAGACTGACGCAGCCGTTTGCACCTTTTTTAAGGGGTTTCTGATTATAAGTTAATAAGGCTATTGAATATAAATTTAGAAGCGCACAACGTAACTTTGTTCAGTTTACATATTATTGGAAGCAACACTTTTAACATAGTTTTTACATGTTATTTACTTCAAGTTGCACAAGAGTAAATATCGTTTCTTTATTGCTTTGTTTACTAGTTTTTTACAAAAAAAACTGATAATATTAATATAAAGTAAATTTTATAATATTAGTTGATACTTATCTTGTAATGAGTATATAAACACTGCTTATAGAAAAATCTATTTTAATAATATTGCTAATGGAGTTTTTTCATTAAACTCTATTTTTTTAAGCAATAAAAATTAAAATATATAAAATAAATATATGTCATAGGTATCTGATACCACTAAGTATTACGGGGATCAACAAGTGTTCAACATCAACGAAACTTTTCAAACATTGATTACAAAATGAATTAAGCATAAAACATAACAAATCTAGTTTATTTTCAAAACTTATGACGCTTATCTTTGTTGTTCTGCCTCTCTTAACTTACTTTTTGTTGCTGCGACTATTATTTGAGTTGCTTTTTAGAAAAGGTTTAATCTTTATACATCGGTATACTATTCAATCGGTACAAGACCACCCTAAGGCGATTGTTTTTTCCGCTTGAAGAGCTGTCCAAACAAGCAATAGACTGTTAGATATACGTAAACAGTATTCAACTACGCAGTTTTGCCCTGTTCGACTAATCACGTATCTAAAGCCGATACGTAAACGTGTTGAGCAGTAAACATATGGTTATAAGTAATGTGGTTGCTGTAAGATTAACGAGCTGGGCTGCTGTAAAGACGTAAAATGCGCCAGCCGTATATGTTTTGGATCAATGTCTGTGTACTCTACTTTTTTATTAGCATGTTGGAGCATATCTGCTTATAAAGTTCACCATCAGATAATTGAAATCGATACAATATTTTGTAAATATGGTATAAACAAATTTATAATCACTTACAAATAACAAAAAAAGATTTATTTTTGTACAAAACTCTAGTTGGACTTAAAACCCTTTTTTTTTTGAATTAACAAATAGGTACATATGAATTTTTTTTTAAAAGCCGTAAAAAACAAAAAGTAGAGAGAGTCAAAAATCAAAGTTTTGGTTTTTGTACTCACTGTTAATAGTGTATGCTTATAAGAAACTGTATGGGTTTCCTGACTTTGACTTGATAGCCAAAGAAATAATGCATAATAAATTTACTTTTTGAATACAGCTTTTATTTTCTATATTGTGAATTAGTAAAAAAAGAAAAAATAGTAAGATCTAAAGTTAGCAAATCGAGATTTTAAACATTTAAGATGTTTTAAAGTTAACCCTGAGATCTAATCCAGTACATATACTATCAATTTTAACAGGTATCCTTTAGAGTAAATATTCTTCTTTTTCTACATATTGCAAATAATACAACTTTTATTTATAAACAGTTTTTATCTTTGAATAGGAGTTCATAATAATTACTGTATAATTGTAACTTGTAAGGACTTAAAGAGTATTTAAGTCCTAATCAGTTATTCCTAGTCCTAACCTACGCATTATAGCATAGGTTAGCATATCATGGGTTTAATAATTTTTCTATCGTTGTTTCTTGATACAGAATTCTCATTTAAATTTTATGAGTCAACTTTGATAGTGACGTCATTATCATATTTTTCTATTGAGAACCCAGCTTAATATATTATACAAACATATATATTTTTCAAATTTCTAAATTTACAGTACTCATATTAATTTCCAAGAATTTTATTAAAGTAGTCATGTTGATTGATTATTGTTTGATTATTGGTAGGTATCGCACAATTTACATTTTTACCTGATAAAGTCTAGCTTAGCTCTCTGATCGCTCGCCATTATATGTGACGCTTGCGCAATCAATTTCAAGAACACATATCTCAAAGAAAAAATTCATGGTTAATCATCGACGGAGGAAAAATTTCAAGTGAAGCTGCGCAATTAACTAAGGCTTGTGGGAAGCGCATGCGCAAACGGTCATGGCAAATATTCCAAGATCAAGACAACAGGTGTTAACGCTCACGGTCGTTGATTGATTATTGATTAGCTATTGCTTGATTATTGGTAGGTATCACATAATTTACTATTTTACCTGAAAAAGTCTAGCTTAGCTCTCTGGTCGCTCGCCATTATATGTGACGCTTGCGCAATCAATTTTACAAACACATCATATCTTGCAGAAAAAATTCATGATTAATCATCGACGGAGAAAAAAATTCCAATTGGAGCTGCGTGATTAACTAAGGCTAGTGGGAAGCGCATGCGCAAACGGTTAATGCAAATATTCCACAATCAAGACAACAGGTATTAAGGCTCATGGTCGTTGATTGGTTATTGATTACTTATTGATTGATTAGTGTTTGATTATTGGTATCGCACAATTTACATTTTTTTAACTGATAGCTCTCGCTTAATGATTGATTTATGGTAGCCATTAATTGTGACGCTTGCGCAATAAATTTTACAAACACATCATATCAAGGTGACGACGGTTAATCATCATTTGGAGACAAATATCCAAGTGGAGCTGTGCGATTAACTAAGGCAAGTGAGAAGCGCATGCGCAAACGGTCAATGCAAATATTCCAAGATCAAGACAACAGGTGTTAAGGCTCATGGTCATGTGGCAGGTGTTCCGAAATCGCCATCTTATTAATGTATTTCCAATTCAAAGAATTAAAGTTGATTACTTATTGATTGATTATCGATTGATTATCGATTATTGATTATTGATTATTGATTATTGGTTATTGGTTATTGATTATTGATTATTGATTATCGATTATTGATTATTGATTATTGATTATCGATTATTGATTATTGATTATTGATTTATTATTAGTCCATTATTAGTCGATTATTGTTTGATTCTTGGTATTGCAAAATTTAAATTTTTTTATTTAAGCACGTCTAGCTTTGCTCGCGCTTAATGAGTGAATGCTCCAAAGTGGCTATCACAATTTTCGAAAAAAGTGGTGGGGGGAAAGGAATGTGGTGGGGGGAGAACCAAGTAGTCGAAGAGCAAATGTACAAAACAGGTGTTCCATGGTCGTTCCAAGGTTCAAGGTCAAGGACATTCCAAAGTCAAAGGTCATGTGACGTAAAAGTGGTGGGGGGAGCCACTGCACCCCCATTCTATATCTACTGAAGAAAAAAGCTGGAAAAAGATAAAGAGAAAGTTACCAGCAGAATTTAATTGGGAGTGTCAAGGGGCAAAGAAAGAAAAAAAGAAAGGAAGGGCAACAGGAGGGATAGTCACGGGGGTGAGAAAAAGAATAAGAGAAAAAAACCAGGAGAAAAAAGAAATAGAGGGACTCATGGAGAGAAATATCGAAATAGACAAACGATGGTGGAAAATAATGACGATATACAGCAGAGAGATGAAAAAGGCAATAAAAAACATAGATGAAACAGTGAAAGAAAACACAGAAGCATGCATACTTATGGGTGGAGATTTTAACGGGAGAAGTCGGGAAAGAGGAGCGAGAAACTGGGAGGAAGAAAAAGGAGATGGGAAGAAGAAAACCAAAGACAAAAAAGTTAGATTACGGAATAACAAATGAAGAAGCGTGGGGAAAAGTAGAGAACTTTAAAATAGGGGACAGAATAGAGTCAGACCACCTTCCAATAGAAATAAGCCTAGAAGGCTTATTTCTATTGGCCAAACAGAAGAAAAAAAGAATACAAAAGTAGAGCAGAAGAAGGTAATAATTAAAGTGTGGAACGAGCAAGGCGTGAAAGAATACAGGAAAAAGCTGAAAAACGTCAAATTGGAAAGGCAAGAGATAGAGAGGATGGAAGTGGAATTAAAAGAAATACTAGAAAAGGCAACGACAACAACAGAAGGAAACAGTAAAAGAAAAAAATCAGAAAAGAGAAATGAATGGTGGGATAAAGAATGCTACCAGCTAAAGAAAAAAGCAACAAAAGCGCTTAGAGAATTTAAAAGAAAGCAAGTAAATAGAAGAGTCTTCTTAGAAGCAAAAAAATAAAATAGAAAAAGATGTATAGAAAATAAGAGACAGAAAAGAGAAGAAGAAGATAAAGAAATAAAGGTATTAAAACAGAAAGAGAGGTGTGGAAGTACATAAACAGAGAAAGATTAAGAAAAGAAGCGGCGAGTGAAGAGATAACAATAAAGGAATGGGAAGAGTTTTTCAAAGAACTGCTGGAAGGAGAAAGAGAAGTAGATATAGAAAAACCAGCGATGCAAACGAACCAGACAGCACCAGTAGGAACAGAAATTACACGGGAGGAGGTAGAGAGACAGATAAAGAAGCTGAAGAAGAAGAAAGCATCGGGGAGGGATGGAATACAGAATGAACACTGGATGTATGGGACGAAAGGTGTGATAGACAGATTGGTAGAGGTTATGAATGGAGTGGGGAGAGGAGAGGGATTCCCGACAGGTTGGAGAGAAGGCATAATCTGTCCTATCCACAAAAAAGGAGATAAAAATAGAGTAGAAATTTTATGCGTCAGTACTGAATGAAAGGCTGAGAAAAGAGATAGAGGAAAAGAAGGCAATACCAGACAACCAAGCGAGATTTAGAGAAAGAAGGGGAACTATGAATAATGTATACACTATACATCCTATACCACTTAGCGAATAACGAGATGAAAAAAAAAGGAGGAAGGCTGTATACACTTTTCATAGATTTTAGAGCAGCGTTTGATAAGGTCGATAGAAAGAAAATGTGTGAGAGTATGAGAAAAAGAGGAGTAAGCGAGTGGCTGGTGAGAAAGGTAGAAGAGATCTATGTAAAAACCAAAAGCAAAGTGAGAGCAGGGGAGAAAGAGAGTGAGTGGTTTGTAACGTCTAAAGGGGTGAGACAAGGGTGTCCTCTTAGTCCCTTGTTGTTTACAACCTACATGGCGGATATGGAAGAAATGTTTAGGAAGGCGCAAGCTGGGGGATGTGTGATTGGAAGAGAAAAACTGTGGAGTCTAGCGTTGGCAGATGATGTGGTATTAATAGCAAAAAGCGAAAGGGAGATGGGAGAAATGATGACGAACCTAAAAAAGTATGTGAGGAAAAAAAAGCTAGAAGTGAATGTAAATAAAACAAAGATGCTGGTGTTCAACAAAAAGAAGAGGAAAGAAGAAAAAAATGATTGGGAATGGGAGGGAGAAAAAATAGAGAGAGTAAAAAAGTTCAAGTATTTAGGGTATACGTTTATCGAAAGAGCTACGAACAAAGCGCATGTCAGAGAGTTGGCAGGGAAAGCAAACAAGATAGTGGGATGTGTATGGGGAATAGGAGAGAGGAAGTGGGGAGGGGATTTTAAAAGGAGAATAATGATGTTTGAGAGCTTGGTAGAGAGCGTATTGATGTATGGGGCAGAAATTAGGGAGTGGAAAGAACAAGAGGAAACAGAGAGAGTACAAGAGAAGTATTTGAGGTGGGTCCTAGGGGTGGACAGAGAAACCCCTGAATATATAGTAAGAGAAAAATGTAAGAGAAACAAGCTGAGAGTGAAAGCGGGGAAAAGAGCGACTAAGTTTGAGGATAGAATGAATGGAAGGCAAGAATGTAGAATATTGAACGAATGTTGGAGAGAAAAAAAAAAAAATTTGGAGATAAACGAGAGAGAAAAATATTACAGAAGAAATGGGTATGCAAGTAAAGAAGTGGAAAGATTAAGAACAGAAGGCAAGTGGTTGAACGCAGAAACGAGCGAAAGAGACAGGGATGTAGATAAGCAAGAAAGAAGAAAAAAAATCAAAGAATCCAGGTACAACAGGAATTATGAGAAATGTATGACAGAGGAGATCCCAGTGTACCTGGAAAGAGAAAGTGCGAAAGAGAGGAAAATAATGGCGAGGTTCAGGTGCGGAAAAGAGGAGAGAGAGAAAAGGTATTGGATGGAAAAAAAAGAGAGACTGTGCAGAATCTGTTATGAGGAAAGAGAGACAATAGAGCACATGTGGAAGGAATGCAGTGAGATGAGAGAGAGAGAGAAAGAGCAGAAAGAAAAGAAATACTGAAAGAAAATGGAGTGGAGATAAAGTGGATGAAAGAAGTATGGGAGAAAAAGAAAATAAAGGACAAAAGAAGAACAGGGAGGATAGAATAGAAAATGAAATAAAATGAGTTGTTAGAATATTTAAGCCGGTATAGGCAACAATAAAAATTTTATTACTAGTAGTAGACAGTGAATAGGCAACTTGTTCTTTAAAAGCAATTATTATTTTTAAATTATTTAAATTATATTACAAAGTGTAGAAGAAAAGAAAAACAATTAAAAGTATGTGATTGGTTAACATGCTAAAGCTTAATTTTTGATTTAGTCAGACGCTGTTACTAAAGTTGATTAAAAAAATAAGAGGTAAATTATGTAGTGAGAAACGTTTAAATGTTAGTCCTGTTTCAGTCAAAGTATTTAAACTTTTAAAATACACTGCTCCTACTCTTTTAAAAAAAAAAAAAATAAATAAAAACATTTTTATTTAAAACAAAAGTTTTAATAAATGTCTTGTTAATTGGATAAATAAGAGACCCAAAATGTTTGAATTTTAAATAGTGAACACGTAAGTGCTGACTTAATTAGTAAATTAAAAATTTAACAAATTAAAAAAAAAATTATTAACAAAAACAAATAAATAAAACAATTCAAAAATAAAGTTAAAGTTTGATTTTTCAATCTAAAAGGTTTTAAACTAGAACTTAATGATATTAAAGCAATAATGTTTATCTCAAATATCTTATAAGTATTTCATTTTAATAGTTGGGTGACTTGACATAAAATTACATCGGTTAACTAATAATTAACAACTTAAAAGTAAATATACGTTAGAAACAACTAAGGGTATTCATGACTTATAACTTTGACTATTGACTAAAAGAAAAAAAACAGCAAAAGAAGAAAGAAGAGAGAAAATAAACATGAGAAATAATTGGGCGAAGTTAGCAACTGATAACGTGTGCACACAAATCTAGAGAAACTATAAGAAACAAAAGCAATTGCTAAATTACATCAAAGATTATAAATAACAAAAAAAGGTATACCTTATCAACGATTATGATATCTCACAAATTAAGAAACAGCACAAAAATAAAATAAAGAAAGAAAAAAAAAAGAAACTAAAGCATCTGTACATGTTATAAGGATTGGTGACAGATTGAACTTAGAACAATTAAAACTGGAAGAAGAGACAGTTGACTGTTGACATAGACAAACTCAAATGGGGTTAATTTTTATCTGCTTTTGATACAGTATTGCTATTTATTTAAGGGGTAACAAATGTTATTACAGTTGTAATTAAACAGTAGAAAAAAAATTTGTTACTCTTGTAATCGATAACTAAATATTAAACACATTTTTTATGTTTAAGCTAATGTGAATACAATTAGGTTAAAGTAAAATAACTATTGATAACTTTTAGATTAAAGCTTGAGAATAAAGCGTAAAATCATCATTAAAATAATAAGTAGAAAATCTTGGGGACAAGATTGAAGTCAGGATGGCCGAATGTGAGAGTTTTTGATTTTATAATACCTTATAGTTATTTTTTAAAGTAAAAATAAGCCAATAAGGCTCTAAATCGCTTGCATAATTAAATAATTTTGATGAGGGCCATATGGCATCTTAAGTTAAAGAGGGAGAACATGGGCTTAGCATCCCTGGAAGGGTGCAGGCGGAGGTGAGTAAGCTGAGCGGGGGAGAGTGAGAACGTTGAGTCAGAGCGGTCTGACGGGCAGTATTATGAATATTTAAACTGTTAATTGTTTATTGAAAGAGAAAGATAGTTAACGTGTTGTAATGATTCTTTTACATATATTTGAACTTTTGCGCCTTTTAATTGACAAGTGACATTTAGTTTGGCAGTACTAATAATAAGGAGATTCTCCTTATTATTAGTACTTTTAAGTCGTTCTGGCTAAACACAAAGTCTGTGAACTCTCCTATACATGATCAGCTAAATATGTACAACTCAAATCCCTGTGTCACTCTGGTGAGGGTCTCTCACAAAGTCGAGAAAACACAGGGCACATCACAAGATGCGAGTAGCTAGGTTAATAATAATGAGATGTTGGAGGATTGGTAACCCTAACAGTAAGAAAGGTCAGCCCACCGCCTAATCAGAAATGCTCGATGGTCAAAAACCCTACGAAACCTACTTGACAAAGACTCAAGAATGGACGATGTCAAGTCAACTACTGTTCAGAAACCTGAAAATACCCTAATTACCTGATGTCCTACTATTTAATTAACCAGTCGATCAATTAAATCCCAAGCAATAATCCATTACCCATTGTCTCTTACACAATAATCTCTCTACAATTCCAAAAAATACTTACCTCCTCATAAAAATACTTACCCTTTCTTAGAAAAATGTTAATTCCTTTAAGTACCTCCTCCCTTCCAAGTAGTTTCAACCACTTTCGCTACCTGCATTTCTTTAGTTTACTCTGAGATATACCATAGTAATCTCCTATTCTCATGTCGGCTAGTTGAAATAAAGCATCTGTGGGAAGATATTGTGTTTTTTAATTTAATTAGTTATTTGTTTTCTACAGATAGATTTGACAAGAGTTAACCAGCTTATATGCAGCACTTAATTTTTTCATTTTTCTAATAACATAGACTGCAAAGCGATTAAAATTTGCTTGGGCGTAGTTTTAATCAAGGTAAAAGAGAGTAAGAGATGAAAGATATAAATCACCATGAATTTTTCAATTGCGATAAAAAAATAAAAACAAATTTAAACGGACAATATAAATAATACAAGTTACTAAATTGTTTCGTATTGAAAATTGTTGAGTAGTATACTTCATTCAAGTATACAGCAAAAATATTAGTTTTATACATTTAAAACATTATAATAAAAAATTATTCGTGAGAATATATTGTTTTGGTAAATATGTTTGCCTAATGTTAGGTATTTAACAGTTTTATATCAAACATATCAATGACTTATTGCTGTTTTATGTTTTAAAATTTTGTATGTTAACAATTATTACATATTCAAAATAATAATTTTAGACCTAAAATCTTTTTTTTACTTTAGTACTTTAGACCAAGATGTAAACTAAGAAAAGCGTTTCATAATAAAAATTAAGTTATTATTTGAACCTGTGTGCACAATAAATGATTGATTTTAAAGTTGTTTATACACACAAAAATATTTACTTATAGAGTTTAAAAAGATATGTAAATTATAGGCTGTAAAATAAAAACCACTTTATTGAACATACTAGCTGGCCCGGCGAACTTTGTTCCGCCTTAGTTTTGTTCTTTTATTTTTTATTTTTTTTGTCATTTGTTTTGTTATTATATGTCAGATGCGTTTACGTTTTATATTGTATGTCACGTCACACGGAATGGGATAAAAAATATTCTTTGCTACTGGTTCTAAACAACCACTCCACCAATTTTCAGCCAAATCGGTCATAAATAGATATAGATTTTTAAAATAAACGACCTCAAAAACTATAAAAATGATACCCAAATTAATTATTCACATTTATTACCTTTATCACATTCATTTTACAACCCTCTTTAACTTAAATATCATTTTCAAAATCAACGACCTGAAATTCCTCGAAAATACCCATATCGTTTTCTTACATTTTTATCCCTAGAACACTCTCTTTTCATCCTCCTAAGAGTAATTTTTTAGAAAGCAGGAAACATACCTATTTATTTTTTTTGAGAACTTAGGCAATTTATGGGAAAAATTATGAAAACGACATCAATCTTTAGACATTTTGCCCTCTTTCCGCCCTATCAAGAAATGATAATATTTTACTTCTTAAATTTCGGATTTAAACATAGATATTATTTTTAAAATAAACAATCCAAAATTTTTGAAAATCATACTAATATTGGTACTTGTCATTTTTTGTTCTTATCCCACCTCTTTTTATCTCTTTGTTAATAAAAAGTATTTTATTCTTTTCATTCAAATCCAGTCATCATATTTTTCCATACAAACTTTCACCCAAAGTTGTTATATGGGAAGTTGTCTCATGGAAGACGATTAAAGACGGCCACTGACGATCCAAGCCGCAGTACAGTCTTACTGCGGCGTTGGCGCGTTGGACGATCCAAGCCGCAGTACAGTCGTACTGCGGCGTTGGATCGTCAGTGGCCGGCTTTACATGTAAACGTGTTGTGTAAACGCACGGTCCGACTTTGGTTGGTGGTGGGGGAGTGGATTGATTTATTTGGAACGGTAATTTGCCGAGCCTCACCGAACTTTTCCGACATCGCAATCCTAATTTTAATTTAACCCTTCTTTTAGAGGGTGGTTTCTGGATAAAAAGTATCCTATAGCATTCTCCTGGCTCTAAGCTACCACCTCACCAATTTTCAACCATATCGGTAAAGCCGTTCTTGAGTTATAAGTGGAGTAACTAACAGACTTTCTTTTATATATATAGATTAATGAGTAATGAGCAACTACTTGATAAAACTATTAATGTAAGATCATTTTTCAAATATTATTTTCGTTTATTTATACTTTCAACGAAGTAGATGCTAATTTAATGCTACTTATTTAATTGTTAGGTTTAACAAGTTTTATTACTGAAACAAAAAGTAGTCAAATTAACATTATTTGCACGTGTAAGAAAGTTATATTATTTCTAAGAGAAGCGCTTGAGACTTGTTCAGGTAAAAACCTATAATTCAGATTCTATCGTTAAATAATATTATTACAATTAATATTATCATCAATAATATAGATTTGCAATAAAGTTATTTAAAATAAACAACAAAACTTTTTATTTTAAATATTTGGTTTTTTAACAAAAATCGGTAGGCAATACTAAATTTGACCATATTTAACCAAATTTGAACATTCTAGCTACTTTACAGTAAATATGGTACAAACTAAGAGTCATTTTATCAACAACACTTTATTATCGTATTTGTAAAAACATGATAAAGTACACCATTTGCAATATCTAACTACTAAAAAATCATTACGCTTTTAATATAATAAGAAATTGTACGGCATGATGTAGATTGTTGACGATAAAAAAGTTAAGAAATGTTTCTTTAGAACTTTAGACTAATGAAATGAAATGTCTAACTATCTTTGTCTTTTTTACACATTTTTTTTAAAGAAGCTTTTAATTGGATTAATTTACCGTTTCAAGTCGCATTAGTATTGCTGCTCTACCGTTTAAGAATTGCTACAGAGTTTTTACCAGCTGTCTCCACAAAAATTCAACGATTACAATAATATAAAAACCGCAACGAAAAAAAATTGATTTATACCACAAATTTACAAATATTTTTTACGTAAATACAAGAAACGTATCTACAAGAAACACAACGGGCACTTTTTCAATTGTCTAAAACTGTGGAAACATGAGCTGCAGTATTATCAAATTCCTTTTGTGTTAAATTTTTTTTTTCTTAGACAGAATTATCTTTTACAATAAATTATACTTAATACAATGTAGTTTTTTGACATACACCATTCTTATGATTTTAAAGTATCTTACGTGGAGATTTTTAATTGATATTTTACAACGCTCAAATACACTAAAGTTGAATATTAAATACTAAATGTCTTATAAGAGATCTTAACTAGCTATTAAAAGCACCAATCTTTTTTTTAACTGCATATATGTATGTAAGAAAGCACTGTATATCGCTTAACTCAATCAAAAACCACTGTTTCATAATGTGTCAACTGAATAAAATGTGTTGGTTTCTTGTAAATCTATAAACAGTCAGTTGTGTTTTAAAGCAAAATTTTGTTGTCTTAACATAAATATTGCAAAAAATAATTAGTTTTCTAATTTTTTTATAAGATGCTAAAAATAGTGCAATAAGTTTTTTATGTAAAGGTTTGGTTGTGATCACTGTCACACCAATAACTCATGGGAGAAGTCAAATGCTTGAATTTTTGTATAATGCGTAAAAAGTTTTATCTCTGAGCATCTCATAAAAGTCTAATGTATCTTGTAACTCTTGAGGACAGCACTGTTTTTGTTCTTATTGTCCAGGCCATTGCAAAAACCAGTACACTTTTATAAGCTCGATCTTTACTGAATCTACGTTTCTAACAACGGGCATAATAGACGAATTAGTTGGAACCTTTCATGCATTATGATGTGTATCGCAAGCATTAAGGGCATATTAGAACTCAATCAGATCTATCTTAATTAGGTGGTATTATGTTTTTTATGTTTTAAAAAAATGAGTTGATGTAGATATATGATTATATTCACACAAATTGAAGCTTAATACCTTAAAAAGATTAAAACTACAGAAGCATTAATGAAATATCTTTTTAATCGTTGTTGGATCAGCTTTATTTATATTACTAAACTAAATTTATAAATTAACCTAATAAAGTTCTTAATCTATTTTTATCTTATCTATTTCTATATATGAAACCACGGCACAGTAGCTTGACTGTTTTTATCTTTTAAAGAAAGATGGTATTCAAAATTACAGCCTAGCTTAAAAATAACTAACTTATGTCGTAAAAAAGCTACAAAACTTAATAGAAATTTTACGTTGTGTTTCAAAAACAAAATAACATAATGAAACCACGGCACAGTAGCTTGACTGTTTTTATCTTTTAAAGAAAGATGGTATTCAAAATTACAGCCTAGCTTAAAAATAACTAACTTATGTCGTAAAAAAGCGACAAAACTTAATAGAAATTTTACATTGTGTTGTAAAAACAAAATAACATAAATTAATACAACGTGATAAAAGTTATATTGTTAGAAATCTGTTCACTTTTTTTTGCTGTTGATTGTTATATTACAATACATTTTAGCGTAAAACCTCTCATATAGTATTAATAAATGTTTTTTTAGCTTAAGCAGATAAAAATTTCAAATAAACAGATATGGGAAATTATACATTTTGACCGCGCAAACATCAATTATGTTAAAATATTTACAAAAACCCTGTTTTTCACATCTAAATCTTATTTTTTAATCGTCAACAAGTGTCAGTTCTA
The DNA here is from genome assembly GCA_947359425.1 of Lagria hirta. Lineage (NCBI taxonomy): Eukaryota > Metazoa > Arthropoda > Insecta > Coleoptera > Tenebrionidae > Lagria > Lagria hirta. The sequence goes on from OX375794.1 coordinate 29,795,002, forward strand.
AATTAATAAAAAATACACTCAAAACAACATATGCTTAAGTATTCTTTAGAAGACAATACATATTATATAAAATTGCACTTAATGGTTGAGTATACTTATTAATTGATTAATCAGATTTTAATAAATGAAAAACTTATTTGTGGTCAAATAAAAGAAATTATACTTACAATCAATTAAATAAATTAGGTAGTCGTAGGATTAGCCAATTTAAACGATCCAGGGATACATCTAAAATAAATAAAAATGTAAAATATGAAAACTAAAGTTTCTATTGTGCTGCATGTTTAATATTATACGTATACCACAAAAATATATACGAAAAATTGAAGTAATTTATATAAGTGGTAATAAAAGTAGTACTTATACTATTCGATTTTTTTAGAAAATTATATTAAAACTAATGTATACCTGCCAAACAAATCAAATAAAACTTTAATTTAGGATTTTTTGCATTTTCTTAACAAAAAAATTAATTTAATTGATCAATATAACAAAATTACTAGTATAGATAATTAGATATATACTTAACTTTAGAGGATCCAGCAAAAGCTATTAATCCAATTTTGGACTAGTAAAAATATTAATATTGCTGAATGGTTTAAATTATTGCATTTAATGATTTTCATCTTCATTTCTGGTGTCTCCTAGTCTATAACAAACGAAAAAAAAATTATTATTCAATAACTAATAATGCAACTTACCTTTTAATTAGCTGATATTAAACCAATGTTTAGTTGACATGAAAAATTTCAAAATGGCAGCTGTCCTCTCAGTCTCATTGTTTTGTATTACGCTGATGCAGCAATGCTTTTCACATCAAGTTCCTTGCACCAGTTCTTTATCAATTGCATTATTAAGCGATAATTACGAAAAAAAAGAGGTTTTAGGTACCCAGGTTTGCTTCACCAAATTTTTTTCGGGTTTCTCTACTTGAAAATAAATTATTTTACCGTATTTGTTAGCGACTGCTGTTAAATTAATTTAACCGTATAGCGGCTGCTGTTCAAATTTGGTTAAATATGTTCAAATTTAGTATTGCCTACCGATTTTTGTTAAAAAACAAAATATTTAAAACTAAAAGTTTTGTTGTTTATTTTAAATAACTTTATTGCAAATCTATATTATTTTTTTTTAACTATAATAAAAGCTGACCTAGCTGGCCCTTTCGGACAAATTTTAGTTTTTAAAAAAAAAATTTGTGTTGGAATGGAGAATGGAGATGAAAAAGTAGCTATTAAATCAACTACACGGTTTTTTTATTGATTTCTAGCATTTTCTAGCAGAGTTTGAGAAAAGGATGGAATGTGTCCAAATCGCGATAATAACGTTTGAACTTACTATGGATAGATTCTATATCACTAAGAATTTTTTCAACAAATGTCATAACCTGTCAATTTAATTTAATTTTAGCGAAAATCTACCAAAATTCAGCTAAAATCTATAAAATATCTATGAAATAAATATGGGCGGTTTATTTCTAACGATTTCCCATCAAGAGATTTAATGTAATTTCATCAAGAAAGAAGATTTTACAATTTGTAGCCCCCAAACTGTCAAAGGAGTGGAAGTAAGAATAGACCGAATTTCAATGAATATTTAAATGATGAAATATGGTTTAAAAACTATTTTGAAGCGACCGATAAAGGTTTGAATAATTTTTTTTAAAGATTTTAAGGTATTTTGTAGAGGAATAATAAGTCGCCCCCCAAAGTGTCAACAGAGTCAGAATAATAAAAGCTGACCTAGCTGGCCCTTTCTGACAAATTTTAGTTTTTAAAAAAAAATTTTGTGTTTGAATGGAGAATGGAGATGAAAAAGTAGCTACTAAATCAATTACACGGTTTTTTTAATAATTTCTAGCAATTTTTTTCTAATTTGATAACCCCCTTGAGCGTAGGAGGTACCACAAACAGAGATTGAGAAAAGGATGGAATGTGTCAAAATCGCGATAATAACGTCTGAACTTACTATGGATAGATTCTATATCACTAAGAATTTTTTCAACAAATGTCATAACCTGTCAATTTAACTTAATTTTAGCGAAAATCTACCAAAATACAGCTAAAATCTATAAAATATCTATAAAATAAATATGGGCGGTTTATTTCTAACGATTTCCCATCAAGAGATTTAATGTAATTTCATCAAGAAAGAAGATTTTACAATTTGTAGCCCCCAAACTGTCAAAGGAGTGGAAGTGAGAATAGACCAAATTTCAATAAATATTTAAATGATGAAATATTGTTTAAAAACTATTTTGAAACGACCGATAAAGGTTTGAATAATTTTTTTAAAAAATTTTAAGGTATTTTGTAGAGGAATAATAAGTCGCCCCTCAAAGTGTCAACAGAGTCAGAATATAATGGAAAATCTACGTAAATACAGCTCAAAACAATGAAAATATTAGTTAAATAAACAAGTGGCACTCACCCAAAAGTTAGAAGCAAAGATCGAAAAGTCGAAAGAGGTCTTTTTTTTGGTTTCGGTCAAAATATAAAAAATTCACAAAAAAAATTGTCAAATTGACAGCTTCAGGTTATTATAAATTACTTTCATTTAAATTTTTGACATTAAAAAATCAATAATATCAAAACAAAACTAACCTGTCAGTCGTATCGTAATTTTAACGAAAATTTACCGAAATACAGCTAAAATCTATAAAATATCTATAAAATAAATATGGGCGGTTTATGTCTTTATAATGGGTTTATAATGGGAGAACAATTCAATGAATATTCAAATGAAAACATTGTTTAAAAACTATTTTGAAGCGACCGATAAAGGTTTGATTAATTTTTTTTAAGATTTCAAGGCATTTTGTAGAGAAGTGCCCCAAAATGTCAACCGAGTAGAGTGAGAATATAATGTGGAAATTACAATATATATCGACATTTAAAGATTATTTTGGAATGGTTGATAAAAGTTTGTATAGGTTTTGTTTAGTTTTTTTAATAGATTTCATGACATTTTTAGAGAAAGGGGTCTTTTTTTTGGTTTCGGTCAAATGTCAAATTGACAGCTTTAGGTTATTATAAATTTGTTATGGTCGGGCCTATTCATGTAAGAAGATTTATATAAATGAATTAAAATCAGATGGAAGTGAAAAATTATTTTCGAAAAGTATCTATATTGAAAATCATTAAATCAGAGAAGATATAGGTCAAATTTTTGATATTTTTGTCAAATCTTATAATGGAAAAAAATATTATGTAGGTCAGAGGAGAGTATAAAAATTGATAGTTTTTTTATGGAATAAGAGCTAAGTTATTGCTTTTTTTGTTTAATATTTTCACAATATAATATTTTATAATTTATAGATAGCTACAGATTCACAAAAAAATAGAAACAAAAAGTGAGGTTATGTCAAAAAGTAATTCGATAAAATTCATTTTACAAATGAATTGGTTTTGAAATTTTGAAGAAAATATAGCCTTGAATTGATTATAGATTGGTAGTTATTTTGTAAAATGCGTGCATTAGACAATATTTTTTATCAAAATATCAATGAGATATAATATAATTTGTTGATGAAAGAACAAGGCCGCGATGAAGATAAACACCCTCTTAAATTGAAAAATTTTACAACATGATATTGTCTTTATTATCAATATTTTATTGATTATTTTAATATGAGTTGTATGTTGCTATATTAAAATGAAGACAGACGCATTCACTTTTAAAAATTCTTCCAGTTAATACTTATCTTAAATGTTTATGTACAAGGTACAATGTAATTTTTTTATTTGATTAATTACACAATGTAAACATTTTGAGAGAAGGCTGCAAATCTGTCTGTTAAAAGCAATAAAATAAATCAATAAGATCTGTTTGAGTTGCCAATCCTAAATTTCATTTTAAAATTGTAACACGGCAACAACTTCATATTGTTGTTGTTGATGAGTGAGACATCTTTGACATTGACAACATCATTGACAGATGTCATTGTGCTTGCTATGATATAACCTATATTTTTTTCATAAAAGTTACGTCAAATATTTGTCAAACAAGCGTTCAAGATTACAGTGTTGATACTAGGTTAATAAAAAAATCTCTCAGCAGTGTTGCCAACTAAAAAAATATTGATAAAAAATTTTGGTTTTTATTATGCTGTACAAGCTAATGTTTATAATTAATAATGATAAAAGAAAAGTTTTGAATTTGTGTTTATCTGAATTGTTAACAAGAGAAAGTAGAAACGGCGTTTTCGGTTACAATGTTGCAGCTAGGCGTAAATAAAAAAGTCTTTTAAAGTGTTGCTAAATTAAAAAGTCATTATTAATTACAAGCTTAAGAATGTTTGAGTTGGCAATCTTATATTTTATATTAAAATTGTACCACAGCAATAACTTTCTATTGATTATGGGTGACACATCTTTGACACTGACAATATCATTGACAGATGTCATTGTCCTTGCTATGACATAACCTACATTTTTTTTTATAAAAGTTACGTCAAATATTTGTCAAATAAGCGTTTTCGATTGCAGTGTTAATACTAGGTCAATAAAAAAGTTTATAAAAAGTGCTGCCAACTGAAAAAAAATATTGATAAAAAATTTTGGTTCTTTTTATGCTGTACAAGCAAATTTTTATAATTAATAGTTATAAAAAAAAAGTTTTGAATTTTTGTTTATCTAAATTGGTAAGAAGAGGAAATAGAAACGGCGTTTATGGTTAAAGTGTTGCAGCTAGGCGCAAATAAAAAAGTCTCTTAAAGTGTTGCCAAATGAAAAAATCATATTAATTAAGCTTCAAGAGTGTTTGAGTTGGAAAACTTAAATATTTTATATTAAAATTGTATCAAGGTAATAACTTTCTATTGATAATGAGTGACACATCTATGACACCGACAACATCATTGACAAATGTCATTATGTTTGCTCTGACATAACCTACTTTTTTTATATAAAAGTTACGTCAAATATTTGTGAAACAAGTGTTTTCGGTTATACTGTTAACACTAGGAAAACAATAAAAAAAAAATAAAAAGTGATGCTAACTAAAAAAGCAATTAATAAAAAAAAAATTTTCAAAAAAAATTTTAAATTTGTGTTTATCTATAAATTTTTGACAAGAGGCAATAGGAATGACGTTTCCGGTTACAGTGTTGCAGCTAGGCGCAAATAAAAAAGTTTTTAAAAAATGTTATCAAATAAAAAAGTCATTATTAATCACGCTCAGAAGTGTTTTAATTTAATGGTAATTTTAAATTTAATCTTAAAATTCTACCACAACAACAACTTCATATTGTTGATGGGTGACACATCTTTGACACCGACAACATCATTGACAGATGTTATTGTGCTTGAGCTATGACATAACATACATTTTTTTATAAAAGTTACGTAAAATATTAAAAAAAAAAGTGTTTTCGGTTACAGTGTTGCCACTAAGCAAATAAAAAAAAAATTAAAAAGTATTGCCATATTTAATATCTATTAAAAATTTTTTTTTTTGATTATTTTGTACAAAAAAATGTTTTTAATTAATAATTATAATAAAAAAATTGCGAATTTGTGTTTATTTAAATTGTTGACAAGACGCAATAGGAACGGCGTTTTCGGTTACAGTGTTGCAGATGGGTGCAATAAAAAAGTCTCTAAAAAGTATTGCCAATTAAAAAATTATTATTAAGCACGTTTAGTGGTGTTTGGGTTGGCAATCTTAAATTTCATAATAAAAGTGCACAATGGCAACAACTTTATATTGATTATGTGTGACACATCTTTAACACTGACAACATTATTGACAGATGTCAATGTGTTCGCTACGATATAGCCTAATTTTTTTTTATGAAAGTTACGTCAAATATTTGTCAAGAAACAAACGTTTTCGGTTACATTGTTGCAACTAGGCTATTAAAAATTTTTTTTTTAAAAGTGTTGCCAAATTAAATATTTATTAAAAAAATTTTTTTTTTGATTGTATTAATTATAAACAAATGTTTCTAATTAATAATTATACAAGAAAAATTTGAAATTTTTAATATTTAATTTCCGACAATCAAATGTGCGAAAAAAAAAATTTGTAACAAATTAAACATATTAAATGTTAATTTAAAAGATATGCGATGATTTAAGTAAAAAAAACATCAAGAAAAACTAAAAGAAATTATAAAATTGTTGATAATAAAAAAGAAAAGATAGTTTAAGTAGTATAGAAAAACAAAATTATGGTAGTTGTAGAAAAATAAAAATTGATAAAAGTAAAAAATAAAAAAAATCGAAAAAAAATTTATAGAAAAGAAAATGTTTAGATTGGAAAACTATGTTATAAATACGAAAAAAAAAATGTTAAAATATCAGGAATTTATAGATGGATAATACAATATTAAAAAAAGAATAAAATAAAAAAAAATTAGAATACACAAAAAAAGAGAATGTAGAAGAGAAATAAAACAAAAATAAAAAAAATTGAAAAAAAAAATTAAAATTAAGTAAATACATTATAAAAATAGGAACAAATAGAATTAAAAAGAAGAAAGTGAAGAGAAATAAAAAAACAAATTTGAAAAAGAAAGTTGAAGAGATAAAAAAGAATAAAAAGAAAGCGAAAATAAAAATTTCAATGTACAAATTTCTATAGAGTAGTGGTTTTTTTGAATTTGATATATGATATATAACTAAAATATAAATAATTTTTATTGATTTTTTCTTTAGGTTATGTATGATTGTAATTGAATGATTACATATTTTGGAAAAATTATATAGAAAATAGAAAAAAATTAATATGAAAATAGGAAAAAATTAAGAAAATTAGAAAAAGAAAACAAATAGTAAAAAAGGAAAAAAGAATGAAGTATATAGTAAATAAAATGTAATACAAACTTTTTTAATAAAAATAAAATATGGTTGTTTTATGGTTGCCTAAAGCAACCTTATATATATAAAAAAGTGAGGTAAGTAAAAAGAGGAATAAATAAAAAATAAAAAATTTAACATAATAATAAATAGTAAAAGTATTTTCAAAAATAAATAATAATAGATTTATTTATGTTGCCGCAGACACCATTCAATACGAGTGAGTAGAACAAGTACAAAAAAAAATAAAAAATCAAAAATTTTAGTAAATGGTAATATGCTTTCTTTATTATAAAAAAAAGATGAGAAAGATAAAAGAAAAAGAAATAAGTATAATTGATAAAATCTAATTAAAATTTTTTAAATAAATAATAATAAATTTCAAGATAAATAATAATGGGCTAGGTTTATATAAATGTTGTCGAAGGCAAACGTTGATATGAGAAAGTAGAAAAAGTAAAAAAAGAAATAAATAAAAATATATTACAATAAAAAAATAAATAAACAATAATCTAATAAAAAAAAAAGTGCTTTTATTTTACGGTTGCCGAAGGCAGCCCCTCTAGGTTTATACACGTTGCCGTAGGCAACCCTCTACTCAAAAGACTAGGTAAGCACCCGAAAGGTTTGAAACCATACTCTCGTTTAACTATAATAAAACGCGTTAGCTGCGGATTTGTCGAACAAATTGTAAATTTTTGTAATTTTATTATTAAAGGTATTATTTAAATTAAATAAATTTTATCTTTTTTGTCAATTATTATGTTTTATTATTATGATTAAGGTTTTTTTTTTATTTGTAAGCCCCCTTGGCTGTATGAGGAACTGTCAGTAAAATTTAAGAGTGAGATAGAATGATCGAAATGCTGTTATAAATGACGGACAAACGTACTATAGATATAAAACTTTGAAGGATGTCATTTTGATGACACAGCGTCAATTTTATGTCTAACGGTGACAGTTGTAAGTTGTTGGGTTATGTCATTTTAAATATTTATATTTATAATTGTGAAAAATAATGAAAATAAAGCTTTTAATGTGGCTAAAATGTCAATGGGATTTGCTGGGGTAGTGGTTTGTTTTGTTTTCTTGATGGAAAAGTGCAAAAATTGTCGACGTATTTTTTTTTGGGGCGAATCTTACGAATCATCACTAAATACAGCTGGAATATAATAAATGAGACTTTTAAGTGATGGGGACATACTTATTAAAAGGTCTAAAGTGGTTTTATTAAAATCGATATGTAATAGAAGAGATTGTATAAAGTTTTACACTTTCATGTGTCAAGCGATTGATTTTTATATATTTATTGGAAATGGATTATTATTAACATTCCAACGCTACCCAGGTAACTGGAAAGTAGTTTGACTTATTGTGGTGGAAAATAAAGCAGTGTGTTGTTTGTGATAAAAAAAGCTGTTGATGGCGAAGCCCCTTTTTTAAAGTGAAGAAAAGTGAGGTTAATTATACAGAGACGTTGATAACTACGTTGGTTTGATTAGTAGAATGAGACTTATAGGTAATGGGGCCATACTTTTTTGAACATCCCAATGCTTATTCAAATATCAAACTTCAGACTGCGAGAGTCGTGTTGAAGAATGTTTCGAAACAAAGCATGATTGAATTTCAATACAAAACAAGCTACTCTACTATTTCTAAGGTTAAGAACACGTTATAATGACAAATTTAATAATAGGAAAACATTAAAGAACTCTCTTTGGCAAAAAATTTCAACCGAAATGAGAAGCAATGCTTTTGATATACCCGAAGGACGTGAAGGGGCTGAGAAGTGTCGGCAAGTGATGAAGCGATTATAATAGAAATTACAATGAAAAAGAAAAGATTTTGTGTTAATAGTTCTTCTAAAATTGAGCCCCAAATTAATTGAAATGCTTTTTTATATTGGAAAAGATAGAATAAATATAAGAAAACATAGCTTCAAAAATTAGAAGTAAAGATTAAAAAGTCGAGAAAGTTATTATGGCTGAAAGAAAAGCTTTGGGTTAATAGGTCTTCTAACATTGAGCCCCAAATTAATTAAAATGCTTTTTTATATTGGAAAAGAGAGAGGAAATAATAGAAAGAAGAGTCCTCGGTATGTCTGTTGACTTTTTTTTATTAAATACTAAAATCTTATATTGATAGAGCATGCCCCACGAAATGTCAAAAGGATGAAGCGAATATAATAGAAATTACAATGAATATTTAAATGAAACGACGTTTAAAGAGTATTTTGGGGCGAAAAGAAAAGCTTTGGGTTAATAGGTGTTCCAAAATTGAGCCCTAAAATAATTGAAATGCTTTTTTATATTGGAAAAGATAGAAGAAATATAAGAAATCATAACCTCTAAAGTTAGAAGTAAAGATTAAAAAGTCGAGAAGGTTATTATAGCTGAAAGAAAAGCTTTGGGTTAGTAGGTCTTCTAACATTGAGCCCCAATTTAATTAAAATGCTTTTTTATATTGGAAAAGAGAGAAGAAATAATAGAAAGAAGAGTCCTGGGTATGTTTGTTAGTTGTAAGACTTATATGAGATGGAAATCGATTTTTCAAACATCCCAACGTTACTCAGGTAAATGGAAAAGAGTTTTGATGTTTTATTTAAAAAGTTTTTCTAGAAAAATTGACCGTCCAGAATTTTACAAATCTTTACAAGATTGGAAAGGATATGTACATTTTTTTAAATGGTTTATCAATGAAAATGGTTATGAAATGCTTTGCGAGATATTGTATAATAAAATAAAGACAAAAGCCCTTTCAATTTTAATGAAAAATAAAAGTGAGGTTAAAATTTTTCAACAGCGATTAAGAATCTAAAGTAGAGGCTTTTTTGGAAGAGATATGTAGGTATATAGATTATTATTATAAATATATTATTTTTACTTTAAATATAAATGATTTGTGAAACTAAGTTTAAATGGCTTGAATGTGATTAGTGTACATATGAAAGCACAAGGCCGCGATGAAGATAGACACCCTCTCAAATTGAAAAATTTTACAACATGATATTGTCTTTATTATCAATATTTTATTGAGTAATTTAATATGAGTTGTATGTTGCTATATTAAAATGAAGACAAAAGCATTCACTTTTAAAAATTTTTCCAGTAAATACTTATCTAAAATGTTTATGTACAAAGTACAATGTAATTTTTTTATTGTTTAATTACACAATGTAATCATTTTGAGAGAAGGCTGCAAATCTGTATGTTAAAAGTCTAATCTAAGTAAATCTAAAGTAAAGTAATCTAAAGTAAAATCTAATTGCTGCTTCACAAAAAGACCTCCATAATGTAACTAAAATAATAAAGTAATGGAAAGAAAAGGACAATCGAAGACAACGATTGTTTACATGCAAGTTAAGACTCAATTTCAAGATTTAATTTGAAAGTAGAATTTGTAATACGGTTTATTTGGATTGAATAGATCCATTTAGAGATTATATATATTAAATTTTTCTTTTTTAGAGCTTCAAGCGAGAGATAACATTAACTGCAAAAAAAAGCTGATACAAAACATTGCCCTCATTGAAAAGGAATTTTAAAGAAAATATAGCCTTGAATAGATTTTAGATTGGTAGTTATAGAAAAAATCTAATTGCTGCTTCACAAGAAAACCACCATAAAAAATCTTTTACATTATTATTATTATATATATATATATATATATTTTTAAGTAAAAGTTAGAAATATGATAAGTAAATTTCAAATGAATATTTAGAAATATTTTCCGTTTGACGTTATTTTTATGTTATGTTTTTTATATTTCATTTGCAATTGATTTGAAATATAATACATAAAGAGTTTATACACATAGACAATGTAAAAAGAATGAAATTGTAATAAAATGCAATATATCGAATAAATTTGAAAGAAAAGTGACTTTAAGACGTTGTAAAAATAAAATTTAATGAAAAAAATATATTTTAATTTACAAAGTGATTTGTAGAATTTTTGATATAATAATTGATTATTTTTTTACGTTTCTTCTACTGTTGACACCGCCTCTGCCTCTTCCACCGCCTTTGTTTATTTTACTGCCCCTGTTTCTGTTACCCCTCCTATTTCTATTACGGCCCCTATTTCTATTACCGCCCCTATTTCTATTACCGCCCCTGTTTCCTTCGTGGCCTCTGCCTTTTTCACCGCCTCTGCTTTTTCCATCGTCCACGCCTTTTTCTTCGCCTCTGCTTCTGCCATCACTTTCCTCACTTCCCTCACTTCCATTATTACTATCTGTTTCTTTTTCAAAAATTTTTTCTTTTTCATCTTCTGCCGCTTTATCCTTTTTAAAAAAAAAATCAAAATAATTTTAGTACATATTTATATTTTAATAAAGAATATATTGGTTGATAATAAGATTTATATGTAGTTTTTTTTGCAATATAATAGTACCTATATAAGTATATATGATACACAATTATAATTTATTTATTGTTATTTTTTTTTTTATTTAAATTTGTTATTTTATATAAAAGTATAAGAATGTTTATCAGGGATACTAAAATAATAACTTGAAAATAATTAAAATTGATACAATACACTCAATGGGGCTTTTAACACTTTTCCAGCAGCAGCAGTAGAAGAACCCTTTTATTTGATGTTAAATGAATAAGTTGAATTTATAATTTTTTCAAATTTTGATATCTCATAACATTATATTGAAAGAGTTTGATCTATACTGGCTAAAAATTTGGCTTTTTTTAATCAATTTTAAAGAAAAATTTATAAAACTTACTGAATTTTCGGTTGCTGCCGCCATTTTCTTTTATAAACAAACTTTGCCGTACCTTACTCTATTTTTTTTATCAATTACTATTTGAAAACAACCATAGAATTAATTTTAAATATTTATTAATTAATTTGTTTTCAACAATTATAAATTACCATTTAAATAAATAAACAAATTATATATTCTCAATAAAAATCGAAATTTAAACAAAAATTTTGCCAATTTTAAATTATGTAGAATTAAAAAGTGTTGTTCTATATTCATAAATCTTCTATGGTAATATAGTCATTAGCTGTCATAAATTATAACCACAGAAAAATATAATAAAATAATTTGTATTGAAATATTTATGTTGTTTGTCTTTTATCATAAATAAAATAAAATAAAATAGTGTTATTTTTTTCGGTAAGTCTTTTGGATGTTATTTGGTGTACTGTCCGAACAAAAAAAATGTTTTTGAGGTTATAATTCTTAAATTTTTTTATATTCTTTTATTATATAGAAAATTATAAATTTCTTAATTTATTATTTCAATATTATTCTATTAAAAAAAGTTTATTAAAAAAAATGTTGTAATTATTAGATTTAAATTTACCGCGCTATTATCTGTTACTTATGGTTACTTACTATTTTTTTTTTTAAAATAAAAGAATTATTTATTGATTTTTTCAAAAGAAAACCGTTATATTTTGTTAGAAAGAGTTTTTCGGTATTTTAAGAAATATTTTATAAAAATCTGATAGGTATGTGGTATATTTAAGTTATTTTATGTTTTTATAAATGTAGAATACTGATGTAGTTGAAGGTTTTTTGAAAATTTTTAATTTTTAACCTTGCTTTATAATTTCATGTTTGGAAAATTTAGGAAATAAGCAATTTTTATTTAATTTCCATAAAAATAGCTTTCTAAAAATGTTTATTCATCATCTACTAATAATAATATAATGTCAGATTTACTATATGAATATAAATAATTTTTATAGATTTTTTTTTAGATTATGTATAATTGTAATTGATTGGTCACATATTTTGGAAAAATTAAATAGAAAATAGGAAAAAATTAATATGAAAATAGAAAAAAATTAAGAAAATTAGAAAAAGAAAACAAATAGAAAAAAAAAGAAAGAATAAAGTATTTATATAATTAATAAAATGTATAACAAACTTTTTTAATAAAAATAAAATATGGTTGTTTTATGGTTGCCTAAGGCAACCTTTTACATATAAGAGAGTAAGATAAGCAAAAAGAGGAATAAATAAAAAAATATAATAATAGAAACAAAATAAATATATAAAATAACAATTTTAATTTTGAAAAAAAATAATAAAAAAATTTTTTTTTACAAGAGAATAAGAAAAAATTCATATAAATTATTAAAATATATTATAGTTTTTATTCTTCTAATTTTAATAATAATAATTATTAAAGTAATAAAATTAATATAAAAATAAAAAAAAATACAACAAAGAAAAAAAATACAAATAAAAGAAAGAAAAAAATTGGAAAAAAAAGAAGAATAAAAATCATGTATATTAAATAAAATATAATGCAATATTTTTTTGTTGCCGAAGGCAACCTTTTACATATAGGAGAGTATGGTAAGAACAAGAAGGAATATAAATATATAAATATATAATGATTGAAAAAAATAATATAAAATAATGATAGATAGCAATACTATTTTTAAATATTAGAACGATATTAATATGAAAACGTTATGTCAAAATCTGATGTCAAATGTTATAACGAAAATTTTTATAACGGAAAATGACGGTCCGCCACATAAATAATAAGAAAAAAATTTAAAACAATAATGGATAGTAAAAGTATTTTTTAAAATAAATGATAATAGATTTATATATGTTGCCGCAGGCAACATTCAATACGAGTGAGTAGAACAAATACAAAAAAAAATAAAAAAACAAAAATTTTAGTAAATGCTAATATGCTTCCTTTATTATAAAAAAAAATGAGAAAGATAAAAGAAAAAGAAAAAAGTATAATTAATAAAATCTAATTAAAATTTTTTAAATAAATAATAATAAATTTTAATATAAATAATAATGGGCTAGGTTTATATAAATGTTGTCAAAAGCAAACGTTGATATGAGAAAGTAGAAAAAGTACAAAAAAGAATAAATAAAATTATATTACAATAAAAACAATTAATAATCAATAATCTAATAAAAAAAAAAAGTGCGTTTATTTTACGGTTGCTGAAGGCAACCCCTCTAGGTTTATACACGTTGCCGTAGGCAACCCTCTACTCAAGAGAGTAGGGTAAGCACCCGGAAGGTGCGCGACCCAACTCTCGTTAAACTATAATAAAACGCGTTAGTCGCATCTCTTTCTTGCAAAAGTGGCGCTTGAAAAAGATTTATTAATTATGACAAATTGTTAAATGTTGTAAGAAATTTGATAAAAAACGGCATCAATAGAGTTTTGTTGTGATGTTTTGAGATAAGAATTGGATTTTTTTGTGCTAGGATAAAGGAGCAGGAGGGATTCTTAGTAAAAAAAATTTTTCAAACAAATGACCGATAAAGTGAGTAAACGGATAGAACATTTGGCCAAAAAACCACAATAGATATAAAACTTTGAAGGATGTCATTTTATACTGACATAGCGTTAGTCTTATGTCTAACGGTGACAGTTCTAAATTGTTGGGTTATGTCATTTTAAATATTTATATTTATAATTGTGAAAAATAATGAAAATAAAGCTTTTAATGTGGCTAAAATGTCGATGGGATATGCTGGTGGTAGTGGTTTGTTTTGTTTTCTTGATGGGAAAGTGCATTGTGCAAAAATTGTCGACAGTAGTTGACAAGTGGGGGAGCAAATGCTTCCCCCACCACTTTTACGTCACATGACCTTGGACTTTGGAATGTCCTTGACCTTAAACCTTGGAACGACCATGGAACACCTGTTTTGTACATTTGCTCTCTCACTACTTTGTTCTCCCCCCACCACATTCCTTTCCCCCTACCACTTTTTTCGAAAATTTTGATAGCCACTTTAAAGCATTCACTCATTAAGCGCGAGCAAAGCTCGACGTGTTTAAATAAAAAAAATGTAAATTTTGCAATACCAAAAATCAAACAATAATTGACCAATAATCAATCAATAATCAATAATCAATAATCAATAATCAATAATCAATAATCAATAATCAATAATCAATAATCAATAATCAATAATCAATAATCAATAATCAATAATCAATAATCAATAATCAATAATCAATAATCAATAATCAATAATCAATAATCAATAATCAATAATCAATAATCAATAATCAATAATCAATAATCAATAATCAATAATCAATAATCAATAATCAATAATCAATAGGCAATAATCGATAATCAATCAATAAGTAATCAACTTTACTTTGATATAATTCTTTGAATTGGAAATACATTGATAAGGTGGCGGATTCAATTTTGGAACACCTGCCACATGACCGTGAGCGTTAACACCTGTTGTCTTGATCTTGGAATATTTGCATTGACCGTTTGCGCAGGCGCTTCTCACTAGCCTTAGTTAATCGCACAGCTACACTAGGAATTTTATCTCCAATGAATGCCAATGATGATTGACCATCGTCACCTTGATATGTCTTTGTAAAATCTATTGCGCAAGCGTCACATATAATGGCGACCATAAAGCAATCATTAAGCGAGAGCTATCAGTTAAAAAAATGTAAATTGTGCGATACCAATAATCAATCAATAGCTAATCAATAATCAATCAACGACCGTGAGTGTTAACACCTGTTGTCTTGATCTTGGAATATTTGCCATGATCGTTTGCGCATGCGCTTTCTACTAGCCTTAGCTAATCGCGCAGCTCCATTTGGAATTTTTCCTCCGTCGATGATTAACCATGAATTTTTTCTTCGAGATATGTGTTCTTGAAATTGATTGCGCAAGCGTCACATATAATGCCGACTATAAAACAATAGCAAGAGCTAAGCTAAACTTTTTCAGGTAAAAATGTAAATTGTGCGATACTTACCAATAATCAAACAATAATCCATCAATAATCAATCAATAATTAATCAATAATCAATCAATAAGCAATCAACATGACTACTTTAAGAAAATTTTTGGAATTTAATTTGACTACTATAAATTTGGAAATTTGAAAAATAGAAATGTTAATATATTAAGCTGGGCTCTCAATAGATAAATACGATAATGACGGCACTATCAAAGTTGACTCATAAAATAAAAATGATAATATTGTATAAAAAAAACAACGATAGAAAAATTGTCAAAGCAAACCATCACAAATTCTTAAACCCATGATATGCTAACTTATGCTATAATGCCCTGCTGTTCTTATACCATGGTCGATATGTATGTATTGCACCTATTCGAATAAAAAAAACTTATTATTAAAGCTGACTGAAAGAATCATAACTGATTAGGACTTAAATGCTCTTTAAGGTCTTACAATAATACAGTATTTATTATAAACTCCTATTCAAACATAAAAACTGTTTATAAATAAAAGTTGTATTATTTGCAATATGTAGAAAAAGAAGAATATTTACTCTAAAGGATACCTGTCAAAATTGATAGTATATGTAAAAGTTTATAATACGCACTATACATAGAAATACAAAAATCTGATTAGTTAGTATTGGCTATCGGGATCAACTCTGAGAAAACTTAGAGTACTGGTTTAGATCTCAGGGTTGACTTTAAAACATCTTAAATGTTTAAAATCTCAATTTTCTAACTTTAAATCTTACTATTTTACCTTTTTTTTACTAATTCACAATATAGAAAATAAAAGCTGTATTCATATTGATTTAAAATATTAAATTTTATAATGCATTATTTCTTTGGCTATTAAGTCAAAGTCAGGAAACCCATACAGCTTCTCATAAGCATACACTATTAACAGTGAGTACAAAGCCCAAAACTTTGATTTTCGAAATTTGACTCTCTCTACTTTTTGTTTTTTAGTGCATTTAAAAAAAAATACATCTGTATTTGTTAATTCAAAAAAGGGGTTTTAAGTCTAACTATAGTTTTGTACAAAAATAAATCTGTTTTGTTATTTATACATGATTATAAATTTGTTTATAGCATATTTACAAAATGTTGTATCGATTTCAATTATCTGATGGTGAACTTTATAAGCAGATATACTCCAACATGCTAATAAAAAAAGTAGAGTACACAGACATTGATCCAAAACTTATACGGCTGGCGCATTTTACGTCTTTACAGCAGCCCAGTTCGTTTATCTTACAGCAACCACATTACTTATAACAATTTGTTTACTGCTCAACACGTTCACGTATCGGCTTTAGATACGTGATCAGTCGAACAGGGCAAAACTGCGTAGTTGAATACTGTTTACGTATATCTAACAGTCTATTGCTTGTTTGGACAGCTCGTCAAGTGTAAAAAACAATCGCCTTTGAGTGGTCTTGTACCGATTGAATAGTATACCGATGTATAAAGATTAAACATTTTCTAAAAAGCAACCCAAATAATAGCCGCAGCAACAAAAAGTAAATCAACAGAGGCTGAACAACAAAGGTAAGCGTCATAAGTTTTGAAAATAAACTAGATTTGTTATGTTTTATGCTTAATTCATTTTGTAATCAATGTTTGAAAAGTTTCCTTAATGTATGTTGATGTTGAACACTTGTTGATCCCCATAATACTTAGTGGTATCCAGATACCTATGACATATATTTATTTTATATATTTTAATTTTTATTGCTTAAAAAAAATAGAGTTTAATGAAAAAACTCAATTAGCAATATTATTAAAATAGATTTTTTTATAAGCAGTGTTTATATACTCATTACAAGATAAGTATTAACTTATATTATAAAATATTATTAGTTTTTTTTTTTGGTAAAAAACCAGTAAACAAAGCAATAAAAAAACGATAATTACTCTTGTGCAACTTGAAGTAAATAACATGTAAAAGCTGTGTTAAAAGTGTTGCTTCCAATAATATATAAACTGAACAAAGTTACGTTGTGTGTTTCTAAATTTATAGTCAATAAGCTTATTAACTTATAATCAGAAACCACTTAAAAAAAGTGCAACCGGCAAAAAGTCTGCGTCAGTCTTAAGTGTTTTACGTAAATTCAACTGAGTTTAAACATAACTTTTGACTTTAGACGGCAGTATGTTGTACAGGTTAACATCTCGCTTGTTAATTTCTGTTAGTCTAATTCTTGATCTGGACGCCGTGAGACAATTTGATGCTCTTGTGAGTAGTCGTACTTTTTGCGATGTTTCTGGTATCTTGATACGTTTTTGTGGATTCCTATAAGATTGCAATAAATTTATAAAGACGGCAGCGTTAATATGCGATATTTCTTAAATACGGTGCGGCACGATGCTTATGGATGCAGACCGGCAATAATTCTAAGTGCGCTTTTTTGAAGCGTAAATACGTGATCAGCATGTGTAAATCCTCCCCACAGAAGAATCCCATATCGTAATAGAGAGTGAAATAGCGCATGATACACGCTCAAAAAATGATCGAAGGATAAGTTAGCTTTTAAACGTTTTAATACAAAAATATTAGTGGACAGACGTCCGCAAAGACTGTAAACTTGTTCATGCCATCGAAAAGAACCATCTATTATCAGTCCCAAAAGCTTGACATTTTCTTTCGATGGTTGGTTTTGAGCAAATGAAAATCTAATGATTTGCGTCTTCTCAGCATTCAATTTTATTTTATTCGCATTGCACCAGTTAATCGCTTTTTGCTGTGCAAGATTAATGTTTTCCTCTAGATGTTGTCGAGTCTTTCTCGTGACCAAAATTATTGTGTCATCCGCAAATAACACACTCTTTATTAGAAGTAGATAGTTAGGTAAATCGTTAATGAATATCAGGAATAGTATGTGACCTAGAACCGATCCCTGGGGGATGCCATGATTAATTAAAACTTTCTCAGATTTTTCCCCGTTTAATTCTACGTACTGATATCTTTCAGTTAGATAGCATTGAAATAATTTCAAAGAAACTTCTCTAATACCATAAAATGCCATTTTGTCTAGTAAAATTTTATGTGACATTGAGTCAAAAGCTTTTTTAAAATCTAAAAGTATTGCCGCGGTGCCTACTTTTACGTCAAAATTTTCTACAACAGATTCTAGAACTTCCAACAGTGCTGATGTTGTAGATTTTGAAGATCTAAACCCGTGCTGAGGTGAGCGGTGTTTTTACAAAATTTATGCACTCTTTGATAAGACGATTTAAAATACCAAAACAATCACGAGCATTGCTGCTTTTCATTTTTCTAGCTGCATCAATTAATTCTTCTTCCATGATAGCAGAAATAGAAAATGAATTAACACTTGATTTTATTCCATCCATCAAAGTAGTCGTATACAAAGTATACATTGGTATACTTTGCATTATACCAATAATTCTAACTGATTCTTTGATTACATTTTTTATAAAACTGTATTTATTGTTGGTTTTGGTTTTACTACTGATATTATGACTGTGATTACAATTATTACGCGTTTGCTGAGCGGTTATCAACCGCGTTAAATTTCGACACCACAGAAGTGAACTGAGCTCTTATTGGTCGTCTTCGAAAATTCTTCGTTATATTGGCTTAGATGTTAATGGTAAAACTGAAAATAAGATTATAATGCCTAAAAAAAAATCCATTAATTTTCACAAATAAACCATTGGCATCAAAACATTATTTGTTTTCTACAGATACGTAGATAATATTAGTAGGGTCGAGCGCAGTATTTTTAATTTCTATCACTATAGACGCTACGTGGATCTATTTCTTGTTGGTCGTCTTCATGAGTTCTTGGTTATATTGGCTTAGAAGGTAATTGTAGGTAGAACTAAACATGATTAAAATACCTAAAACAAATTTTTTTATTAATTTTCACAAATAAACCATTAGCTACATTATTTGTTTTCTTCAGATAGCTTTGACAAGAGTTAACCAGCTTATATGCAATACTCAATTTTTTCATTTTTATAATAACATAGACTGCAAAGCGATTAAAACTTGCTTGGGCGTAGTTTTAATCAAGGTAAAAGAGAGTAGGAGATGAAAGATATAAATCACCATAAATTTTTCAATTGCGATAAAAAAATAAAAACAAATTTAAACGGACAATATAAATAATACAAGTTAGTAAATTGTTACATATTGAAAATTATTGAGTAGTATACTTCATTTAAGTATACAGCAAAAATATTAGTTTTATACATTTAAAACATTATAAGAAAAATTTATCCGTGAGAATATATTGTTTTGGTAAATATGTTTGCCTAATGTTAGGTATGTATTTAATAGTTTTAGATCAAATATATCAATGACTTATTGCTGTTTTATGTTTAAAAATTTTGTATGTTAACAATTATTACATATTCAAAATAAGAATTTTAGACCTAAAATCTTTTTTTTACTTTAGTACTTTATACCAAGATGTAAACTAAGAAAAGCGTTTTATAATAAAAATTAAGTTATTATTTAAACCTGTGTGCACAATAAATAATTGATATTAAAGTTGTTTATACACACAAAAATATTTACTTATAGAGTTTAAAAACATATGTAAATTATAGGCTGTAAAATAAAAACCACTTTATTGAACATATTAATGAGTAATGAGCAACTACTTGATTAAACTATTAATGTAAGATCATTTTTCAAATATTATTTTCGTTTATTTATACTTTCAACGAAGTAGATGCTAATTTAATGCTACTTATTTATTAAATGTTAGGTTTAACAAGTTTTATTACTGAAACAAAAAGTAGTCAAATTAACATTATTTGCACGTGTAAGAAAGTTATATTATTTCTAAAGGAAACGCTTGAGAGACTTGTCCAGGTAAAAACCTATAATTCAGATTCTATCGTTAAATAATATTATTACAATTAATATTATTATCAATAATATAGATTTGCAATAAAGTTATTTAAAATAAACAACAAAACTTTTTATTTTAAATATTTTGTTTTTTAACAAAAGTCGGTAGGCAATACTAAATTTGAACATATTTAACCAAACATTCTAGCTACTTTACAGTAAATATGGTACAAACTAAGAGTCATTTTATCAACAAAACTTTATTATCGTATTTGTAAAAACATGATAAAGTACACCATTTGCAATATCTAACTACTAAAAAATTATTACGCTTTTAATATAATAAGAAATTGTACGGTATGATGTAGATTGTTGACGATAAAAAAGTTAAGAAATGTTTCTTTAGAACTTTAGACTAATGAAATGAAATGTCTAAGTATCTTTGTCTTTTTTACACATTTTTTTAAAGAAGCTTTTAATTTGATTAATTTACCGTTTCAAGTCGCATTAGTATTGCTGCTCTACCGTTTAAGAATTGCTACAGAGTTTTAACCAGCGGTCTGCACAAAAATTCAACGATTACAATAATATAAAAACCGCAACGAAAAAAAATTGATTTAGACCACAAATTTACAAATATTTTTTAGATAAACACAATAAATCTATTCAGAACAACAGCAATAATAATTTGTTTCTTAAAACAAATAAAAAATATTCAATATAGTATCCTATATTTATCTACAAGAAACACAACGGGCACTTTTTCAATTGTCTAAAACTGTGGAAACATGAGCTGCAGAAGTATTATCAAATTCCTTTTGTGTTAAATTTTTTTTTTCTTAGACAGAATTAACTTTTACAATAAATTATACTTAATACAATGTAGTTTCTGACATACAGCATCCTTATGATTTTAAAGTATCTTACGTGGAGATTTTTAATTGATGTTTTACAACGCTCAAATATACTAAAGTTGAATATTAAATACTAAAGGTCTTATAAGAGATCTTAACTAGCTATTAAAAGCACCAATCTTTTTTTTAACTGCATATATGTATTTAAGAAAGCACTGTATATCGCTTAACTCAATCAAAAACCACTGTTTCATAATGTGTCAACTGAATAAAATGTGTTGGTTTCTTGTAAATCTATAAACAGTCAGTTGTGTTTTAAAGCAAAATTTTGTTGTCTTAACATAAATATTGCAAAGAATAATTAGTTTTCTAATTTTTTTATAAAATGCTGAAAATAGTGCAATAAGTTTTTTATGTAAAGGTTTGGTTGTGATCACTGTCACACCCATAACTCATGGAAGAAGTCAAATGCTTGAATTTTTGCATAATGTGTAAAAAGTTTTATCTCTGAGCATCTCATAAAAATGTAATGTATATTGTAACTCTTGAGGACAGCACTGTTTTTGTTCTTATTGTCCAGGCCATTGCAAAAACCAGTACACTTTTATAAGCTCGATCTTTACTGAATCTACGTTTCTAACAACGGGCATAATAGACGAATTAGTTGGAACCTTTCATGCATTATGATGTGTATCGCAAGCATTAAGGGCATATTAGAACTCAATCAGATCTATCTTAATTAGGTGGTATTATGTTTTTTATGTTTTAAAAAAATGAGTTGATGTAGATATATGATTATATTCACACAAATTGAAGCTTAATACCTTAAAAAGATTAAAACTACAGAAGCATTAATAAAATATCTTTTTAACCGTTGTTGGTTCAGCTTTATTTATATTACTAAACTAAATTTATAAATTAACCTAATAAAGTTCTTAATCTATTTTTATCTTATCTATGTCTATATATGAAACCACGGCACAGTAGCTTGACTCTTTTCATCTTTTAAAGAAAGATGGTATTCAAAATTACAGCCTAGCTTAAAAAATAACTAACTTATGTCGTAAAAAAGCTACAAAACTTAATAGAAATTTTACATTGTGTTTTAAACACTGCATCAAAAACAAAATAACATAAGTTAATGAAACGTGATAAAAGTTATATTGTTAGAAATCGGTTTACTTTTTTTTGCTGTAGATTGTTATATTACAATACATTTTAGCGTAAAACCTTTCATATAATATTGATAAATGTTTTTTTAACTTAAGTA
This sequence comes from Lagria hirta, assembly GCA_947359425.1. Classification (NCBI taxonomy): domain Eukaryota; kingdom Metazoa; phylum Arthropoda; class Insecta; order Coleoptera; family Tenebrionidae; genus Lagria; species Lagria hirta. The sequence continues at coordinate 29,817,495 of OX375794.1, forward strand.
GGTAAAAATTTCAAATAAACAGATATGGGGAATCATACTTTTTGACCGCGCAAACATCAATTATGTTAAAATATTTACAAAAACTCTGTTTTTCACATCTAAATCTTATTTTTTAATCGTCAACAAGTGTCAGTTCTAAATTAATAAAAAATACACTCAAAACAACATATGCTTAAGTATTCTTTAGAAGACAATACATATTATATAAAATTGCACTTAATGATTGAGTATTTTATTAATTGATCAATCAGATTTTAATAAATGAAAAACTTATTTGTGGTCAAATAAAAGAAATTATACTTACAATCAATTAAATAAATTAGGTAGTCGTAGGATTATAGCCAATTTAAACCATCCAGGGATAGATCTAAAATAAATAAAAATGTAAAATATGAAAACTAAAGTTCCTATTGTGCTGCATGTTTAATATTGTACGTATACCACAAAAATATATACGAAAAATTGAAGTAATTTATATAAGTGGTAATAAAAATAGTACTTATACTATTCGATTTTTTTAGAAAATTATATTAAAACTAATGTATACCTGCCAAACAAATCAAATAAAACTTTAGTCTAGGATTTTTTTGCATTTTCTTAACAAAAAAATTAAAACAATTAAAATAAATATATGTCATAGGTATCTGGATACCACTAAGTATTATGGGGATCAACAAGTGTTCAACATCAACATACATTAAGGAAACTTTTCAAACATTGATTACAAAATGAATTAAGCATAAAACATAACAAATCTAGTTTATTTTCAAAACTTATGACGCTTACCTTTGTTGTTCAGCCTCTCTTGATTTACTTTTTGTTGCTGCGGCTATTATTTGGGTTGCTTTTTAGAAAATGTTTAATCTTTATACATCGGTATACTATTCAATCGGTACAAGACCACTCAAAGGCGATTGTTTTTTACACTTGACGAGCTGTCCAAACAAGCAATAGACTGTTAGATATACGTAAACAGTATTCAACTACGCAGTTTTGCCCTGTTCGACTGATCACGTATCTAAAGCCGATACGTGAACGTGTTGAGCAGTAAACAAATTGTTATAAGTAATGTGGTTGCTGTAAGATAAACGAACTGGGCTGCTGTAAAGACGTAAAATGCGCCAGCCGTATAAGTTTTGGATCAATGTCTGTGTACTCTACTTTTTTTATTAGCATGTTGGAGTATATCTGCTTATAAAGTTCACCATCAGATAATTGAAATCGATACAACATTTTGTAAATATGCTATAAACAAATTTATAATCATGTATAAATAACAAAACAGATTTATTTTTGTACAAAACTATAGTTAGACTTAAAACCCCTTTTTTGAATTAACAAATACAGATGTATTTTTTTTTAAATGCACTAAAAAACAAAAAGTAGAGAGAGTCAAATTTTGAAAATCAAAGTTTTGGGCTTTGTACTCACTGTTAATAGTGTATGCTTATGAGAAGCTGTATGGGTTTCCTGACTTTGACTTAATAGCCAAAGAAATAATGCATTATAAAATTTACTATTTTAAATCAATATGAATACAGCTTTTATTTTCTATATTGTGAATTAGTAAAAAAAAGGTAAAATAGTAAGATTTAAAGTTAGAAAATTGAGATTTTAAACATTTAAGATGTTTTAAAGTCAACCCTGAGATCTAAACCAGTACTCTAAGTTTTCTCAGAGTTGATCCCGATAGCCAATACTAACTAATCAGATTTTTGTATTTCTATGTATAGTGCGTATTATAAACTTTTACATATACTATCAATTTTGACAGGTATCCTTTAGAGTAAATATTCTTCTTTTTCTACATATTGCAAATAATACAACTTTTATTTATAAACAGTTTTTATGTTTGAATAGGAGTTTATAATAAATACTGTATTATTGTAAGACCTTAAAGAGCATTTAAGTCCTAATCAGTTATGATTCTTTCAGTCAGCTTTAATAATAAGTTTTTTTTATTCGAATAGGTGCAATACATACATATCGACCATGGTATAAGAACAACAGGGCATTATAGCATAAGTTAGCATATCATGGGTTTAAGAATTTGTGATGGTTTGCTTTGACAATTTTTCTATCGTTGTTTTTTTTATACAATATTATCATTTTTATTTTATGAGTCAACTTTGATAGTGGCGTCATTATCGTATTTATCTATTGAGAGCCCAGCTTAATATATTAACATTTCTATTTTTCAAATTTCCAAATTTATAGTAGTCAAATTAAATTTCAAAAATTTTCTTAAAGTAGTCATGTTGATTGCTTATTGATTGATTATTGATTAATTATTGATTGATTATTGATGGATTATTGTTTGATTATTGGTAAGTATCGCACAATTTACATTTTTACCTGAAAAAGTTTAGCTTAGCTCTTGCTATTGTTTTATAGTCGGCATTATATGTGACGCTTGCGCAATCAATTTCAAGAACACATATCTCGAAGAAAAAATTCATGGTTAATCATCGACGGAGGAAAAATTCCAAATGGAGCTGCGCGATTAGCTAAGGCTAGTAGAAAGCGCATGCGCAAACAATCATGGCAAATATTCCAAGATCAAGACAACAGGTGTTAACACTCACGGTCGTTGATTGATTATTGATTAGCTATTGATTGATTATTGGTATCGCACAATTTACATTTTTTTAACTGATAGCTCTCGCTTAATGATTGCTTTATGGTCGCCATTATATGTGACGCTTGCGCAATAGATTTTACAAAGACATATCCAGGTGACGAAGGTCAATCATCATTGACATTCATTGGAGATAAAATTCCTAGTGTAGCTGTGCGATTAACTAAGGCTAGTGAGAAGCGCCTGCGCAAACGGTCAATGCAAATATTCCAAGATCAAGACAACAGGTGTTAACGCTCACGGTCATGTGGCAGGTGTTCCAAAATTGGATCCGCCACCTTATCAATGTATTTCCAATTCAAAGAATTATATCAAATTAAAGTTGATTACTTATTGATTGATTATCGATTATTGATTATTGATTATTGATTATTGATTATTGATTATTGATTATTGATTATTGATTATTGATTATTGATTATTGATTATTGATTATTGATTATTGATTATTGATTATTGATTATTGATTATTGATTATTGATTATTGATTATTGATTATTGATTATTGATTATTGATTATTGATTATTGATTATTGATTATTGATTATTGATTATTGATTATTGATTTTTGATTATTGATTATTGATTATTGATTATTGATTATTGATTATTGATTATTGATTATTGATTATTGATTATTGATTATTGATTATTGATTATTGATTATTGATTATTGATTATTGATTATTGATTATTGATTATTGATTATTCATTATTGATTATTGATTATTGATTATTGATTATTGATTATTGATTATTGATTATTGATTATTGATTATTGATTGATTATTGGTCAATTATTGTTTGATTTTTGGTATTGCAAAATTTACATTTTTTTTATTTAAACACGTCGAGCTTTGCTCGCGCTTAATGAGTGAATGCTTCAAAGTGGCTATCAAAATTTTCGAAAAAAGTGGTAGGGGGAAAGGAATGTGGTGGGGGGAGAAAAAAGTAGTGAGAGAGCAAATGTACAAAACAGGTGTTCCATGGTCGTTCCAAGGTTTAAGGTCAAGGACATTCCAAAGTCCAAAGTCATGTGACGTAAAAGTGGTGGGGGGAGCGTTTGCTCCCCCACTTGTCAACTACTGTCGACGTATTTTTTTTTGGGGCGAATCTCACGAATCATTACTAAATACAGCTGGAATATAATAAATGAAACTTTTAAGTGATGGGGACATACTTATTAAAAGGTCTAAAGTGGTTTTATTAAAATCGATATGTAATAGAAGAGATTTCATGTAATAGAAGAGTTTTACACCTTCATGTGTCAAGCGATTGATTTTTATATATTTATTGGAAATGGATTATTATTAACATTCCAACGCTACCCAGGTAACTAGAAAGGAGTTTGACTTATTGTGGTGGAAAATAAAGCAGTGTTTTGTGTGTTGTTTATGATAAAAAAAGCTGTCGATAGCGGAGCTCCTTTTTATTTTTTAAGGTGAAGAAAAGTGAGGTTAAATATACAGAAACGTTAATAACTACGTTGGTTTGATTAGTTGATGGGGGCTTATTGAAGCATCAAACTTCAGACTGTAAGAGTCGTGTTGAAGAATGTTCCGAAACAAAGCATTGTATTGAATTTCAATACAAAACAAGCTACTCTACTATTTCTAAGGTTAAGAACCCTTCAAAAATTCGCTAATTTGCAACAAAGCTACATGAATTATATGAAAGAAAAATATGAAAATAACTGGCACAGGAAGAAGATCCCCCTCCCCCTCTATTTTGAGGAAATAAATACTATTTTGGGAAGTACGGACAAGGTCAACCCCCTATATTTAGAAGATGGAAGATAGAATTTAGAAAGACAAAAGCCTTTTTTCAATTTTAATAAAAAGCAAGAAGCTTTTTTAGAAAAGATATGTAGGTATTTACATTATTATTATTATTTAATTATTTGCTACTTTAAATATAAATGATTTGTAAAACTAAACGCTTAATCTTTTTAAGTTTAAATGGCTTGAATGTGATTAGTGTACATATGAAAGCACAAGGCCGCGATGAAGATAGACACCCTCTCAAATTGAAAAATTTTACAACATGATATTGTCTTTATTATCAATATTTTATTGAGTATTTTAATATGAGTTGTATGTTGCTATATTAAAATGAAGGCAAGAGCATTCAGCAAGCTGTTCATCAACTTCTAGACAAGGGCAAATAGATATCAGAAGCGTTGATACTGAGAATGAGTCAGGAGCAAGTTGTAATTTATCAACTTCTATACATAGGGAAATAAAAAATAGGTTTGTTGTAATATTGTCATAATTATTTGATATTTTAGATTCCGTTCTTCTAAAACTTCAGTTCGACCAACAAGCAATGTCACTAAGGTGCTAGAAGTAATAACACAACAACAACACCAGGAAGTAAGAGAAGAGAAGCAAAATATTTGAAGATTTTAGAAAATGCTATAGCTGTTCAAAATTAACAGAGAGAAAGTCTTTTTCAATTGTTACAAAGAGCCGATAAACGTAAGATTGTTTGCCTATTATTTTACCCAGAAAATCTCTTTTATTTTTGTTATGTAGATAGTTACGTTAGCGTTTTATAAATAAAAAGATATATATATGTCAATTTTTATTTTATTTTTTTTACATTAAATCTGCGGCAATACGATCCCTTTTAATTACCCCTAAATTCATCTCTAATCTAGGATTATACTGTTCTTCCTCTAATTGGTTATAATCAAAAAATGCACCTTTCCATAAATCATTATTTAAATAACAAAAATTGTGTAACACACATGCAGCAGTGACGACTTCAATAGCTTTTGATATGGAGTAGGTGTTTATGAACTGAAGTCGTCTTCATCTTCCCAATAAAATGTCAAAAGTATGTTCAATACAAACTCTGTCTGCACTTAATATATAATTGTGGTGTCTTTGAATGCATGTCCTTGTATCTCTGTATGGTTTCATTAGCCAACTTGATAATAGAAAAGCACTCTCTCCTATCACATAGTAATCATCGTTGGGAAAATATCTATGTTTTCCAAATCGTTCAATATTCCTTACAAAGATTGAATTAGCAAACACCTAAAACATAAGATAAGTGCCATAAGTAATTTTTAATGTAAAATTATTCTTATTCTCGCATTATGAGCTGAACCTGGAAAACCGATGAAAACATAAGTAAAAATTTTCTTAGAGTTACAAATTCTCATTCGATTTATAGAATGTGACATGTATCTGTCTGCATAACTATCATGTTGATCTATTGGCACTTTAATGTTGATATAACACCCATCAACAGGCCCCTATTACACCTAAAAATCTAGTGTTACTTCATTAATCACAATTAAAAGTCATACATCTGCTCTTACCAGGATAATGAAGAAAACTTCTTCTTAAGTTTTTAAATTCTACAATAATAAGTCAGACTGTCACCATCGTCGAACCTAACTTTAAACCGATTTTTGACATTAAAAAGTCAATAATAATGTCAAAAAGTTTGACATGTGTCATACGATGTCAATTGTCAATTATTATTGTTGACATAATCAATTAAAAAATACAAAGTGATCACTTAATATCATTAATTTATATTTTATAAATAACATGAAATACGAAACGTTTTTCTGTCAATTTTAATGTAGAATTTTATATAACGTGTTTGTTTTTTTTCAATTTGATATATAATATATAACTGAAATATAAATAACTTTTATTGATTTTTTTTTAGATTATTATAATATGGTAATATAATACGAATGGATAGAAGAGCCTTTTTGATTATATTATAGAAAATATTTCCTACAACTGTGGTTGTAAGAAAATTTATAATTGTTTATATGAAAAGTGAGGTTAAGTTGTGTTTGAGACCCATTGATGAAAGAAGATTGATATAAATGAATTAAAATAAAATGGGAATGGAAAATTTTATTGGAAAAATATCTATACAGACTATATATTTTTTTCTCAATCGTACGTACTTATTTTTATATTTTTAAATAATCAATTAAAAAATACAAAGTGATCACTTAATATTAATGCTTTATATTTTATAACTAACATGAAATATAAAACGTTTTTTTGTCAATTTTAATGTACACATTTCTATAGAGTGGTTGTTTTTATGAATTTGATATATAATATATAAACAAAATATAAATAATTTTTATAGATTTTTTTTTCAGATTATGTATGATTGTAATTGAATGATTACATATTGTGGGAAAATTAAATAGAAAATAGAAAAAAATTAATGTGAAAGTATTGTATACTCTAAACAGTATACTCTAAAAAGTATTGCCAATTAAAAAATCATTATTAAGCACGTTTAGTAGTGTTTGGGTTGGCAATCTTAAATTTCATAATAAAAGTGCACAATGGCAGCAACTTAATATTGATTATGTGTGACACATCTTTAACATTGACAATATTATTGAAAGATGTCAATGTGTTCGCTACGATATAACCTAATTTTTTTTTATGAAAGTTACGTCAAATATTTGTCAAGAAACAAACGTTTTCGGTTACATTGTTGCAACTTGGCAATTAAAAAACTTTTTTTTAAAAGTGTTGCCTAATTAAATATTTATTAAAAAAATTTTTTTTTTGATTGTATTAATTATAAACAAATGTTTCTAATTCTAAACAAATGTTTCTAATTAATAATTATACAAGAAAAATTTGAAAACTTTGATATTTAATTTCCGACAATCAAATGTGCGAAAAAAAAAATTGAAAAAAATTAAAAATTAAAAAATGTTAATTTAAAAGATATGCTATGATTTAAGTAAAAAAAGCATCAAGAAAAACTAAAAGAAATTATAAATTTGTTAATAATAAAAAAGAAAAGATAATTTAAGTAGTATAGAAAAACAAAATTATGGTTGTTGCAGAAAAATAAAAATTGATAAAATTAAGTAAAGAATAAAAAAAATCGAAAAAAAAATTTATAGAAAAGAAAATGTTTAGATTGGAAAACTATGTTATAAATACGGAAAAAAAAATGTTAAAATATCAGGAGTTTATAGATGGATAATACAATATTAAAAAAAGAATAGTATAAAAAAAATTAGAATACACAAAAAAAGAAAATGTAAGAGAGAAATAAGACGAAAATAAAAAAAATTGAAAAAAAAATTAAAATTAAGTAAATACATTATAAAAATAGGAACAAATAGAATCAAAAAGAAGAAAGTGAAGAGAAATAAAAAAACGAGTTTGAAAAAAAAAGTTGAAGAGATAAAAAAGAAAAAAAATAAAAAGAAAGAGAAAATAAAAGTTTCAATGTACGAATTTCTATAGAGTAGTTGTTTTTTTGAATTTGATATATGTTATATAACTAAAATATAAATAGTTTTTATTGAATTTTTCATTAGATTATGTATGATTGTAATTGAATGATTACATATTTTAAAAAAATTAAATAGAAAATAGGGAAATAAATTAGAAAAGGAAAACAAGTAGAAAAAAAAAGAAAGAATATAGTATATAATTAATAAAATGTAATACGTACCTTTTGAATAAAAATAAAATATGGTTGTTTTATGGTTGCCGAAGGCAACCTTAATGTAAGAGAGTCAGGTAAGAAAAAGGGAGAATAAATAAAAAAATATAATAATAGAAACAAAAAAAATATATAAAATAACAATTTTAATTTTGAAAAAAAAATAATAAAAAACTCGCTTTAGAAGAGAATAAGAAAAAATTTATATAAATTATTATAATATATTATAGTTTTTATTCTTCTAATTTTAATAACAATTATTATTAAAGTAATAAAATTAATATAAAAATAAAAAAAATTAAAACGAAGAAAAAAAAATACAAATAAAAGAAAGAAAAAAATTTGAAAAGAAAAGAAGAACAAAAATCAAGTATATTAAATAAAATGTAATGCAAAATTATTTTATAAAAAAAAATTGTTGTGTTATTGTTGCCGAAGGCAACCTTTTACATATAAGAGAGTATAGTAAGAACAAGAAGGAATAAAAAAAATATATATATAATATAAATAATATAAAATAATGATAGATAGTAATACTATTTTTAAATATTAAAGTAATATTAAAATGAAAACGTTATGTCAAAATCTGATCTCAAATGTTATAACGAGAATTTTTATAACAGAAAATGACTGTCCGCCTAAATAATGAGAAAAAAATAAAAAATTTATAATAATAATGAATAGTAAAAGTATTTTTAAAAATAAATAATAATAGATTTATATATGTTGCCGCAGGCAACATTCAATACAAGTGAGTAGAACAAGTACAAAAAAAAATAAAAAAACAAAAATTTTAGTAAATGGTAATATGCTTCCTTTATTATAAAAAAGATGAAAAAGATAAAAAAAAAGAAATAAGTATAATTAATAAAATCTAATTAAAATTTTTTAAATAAATAATAATAAATTTTAAGATAAATAATAATGGGCTAAGTTTTTATAAATGTTGTCAAAGGCAAACCATGATATGAAAAAGTAGAAAAAGTACAAAAAGGAATAAATAAAAATATATTACAATAAAAAAATAAATTTTCGATAATCTAATAAAAAAAATACAAGTGCGCTTATACTACCGGTTTATACGTGTATAAACCTATTCTTCTAGGTTTATACACGTTGCCGTAGGCAACCCTCTACTCAAGAGAGTAGGGTAAGCACCCGGAGGGTGCGCGACCCAACTCTCGTTACACCTATAATAAAAGCTGTTAGCTGCGGTCTTCTCGCACAAATTGTAAATTTTTGTAATTTTATTAGTAAATTTATTTTTTTTTCCGAATAAAATTATTACAGTTCCACATAAACGTCGTTTTTTTCGTAAATTTGATTAAGGTTTTTTCGTCTATAATAGCCCCTTTAAGCGCTAGAGGTACAACCAATAAATTTGAGGAAAGAGATAGAATGATCAAAATGCTGCTATGAAGGACGGACAAACGTACTATAGATAGAAAAAAAACCACTCTAGATAGAAAACTTTGAAAGCTGGGCTTTTCCACTGACGTTTCGTCATTTTAGTGTCTAAATGTGACAGTTCCAAGTTGTTTGGTTATGTCATTTTAAATATTTATTGTTATAATTGTGAAAAATAATGAAACGAAAGCTTTTAATGTGGCTAAAATGTCGATGGGCTATGCTGGTGGTAGTGATTTGTTTCGTTTTCTTGATGAAAAAGTGCCGTGTGCAAAAATTATTGACGTATTTTTTTTTGAGGGGCGAATCTCACGAATTTTAACAAAATACAGCTGGAATATAATAAATGGGACTTATAGGTGAGACACATTGATAATTACGTTGGCTTTTTATTAAAGTGCCCCTAAAAGATCCGAGATAAAGATTATAAATAAACATATTTATTTTGTAGAATGAATTAAGTGTCTTCGTTTCGCAATAATATAAAATGCAAAAACAATATGATAGAGACAATGACTGGAGTTCCCTTCAACCTGGAATATAATAAATTAGAAGGTCCTAAGTTGTTTGACGAAATGTGATACAAGTGTGTTCTCTATAAAAATGCAGTCTTCTTCTTCTTCTTCTATAAGTCATTGGATTGGTTGCTCAATATCAGATAATAGATTATTTCTAATAAAATAATAATATATAAGAGGTAGGTTATTGCTTGATTTCCTACAAACAGTCCTACATTCAGCAAAAAGTCATTTGTGGAGAAAAATTAGTGTCCGAAAATGTCAACGACGAAGTTAAGCTCTACTATCTAAAGCTCTAAGACTTTAAAGTAGAGGCTTTTTTGGAAATGATATTATGTAGGTATATTATTATATTATTTTTTACTTTAAATATAAATGATTTGTAAAACTAAACGCTTCATTTTTCCAAGACAAGTTTAAATGGCTTGAGTGTGCTTAGTGTATATTGAAATTTTATTTTTATTTTTGACATTAAAAAATCGATAATGTCATTTTACTGTCATATGCCATCCAACGGTGACAGTTTTACATTAGGTTATGTTTGTCAGTATCTAACCTGTCAGTCGTATCGTAATTTTGGGGAAAATCTACCAAAATACAGCTTAAATCTATAAAATATCTATTCAATAAACATGGGGGTTTTATTTATTCAAGAAATTTAATATGTAATTTTGTCAAGAAAGAAGCTTTTACAATTTGTACCCTCCAAACTGTTAAAGGAGTGGAAGTGAGAATAGACCGAATTTCAATAAATATTTAAATGGTTTTTCAAACATCCCAACGTTACTCAGGTAAATGGAAAAGAGTTTTGATATTTTATTTAAAAAGTTTTTCTAGAAAAATTGACCTTCCAGAATTTTACAAATCTTTACAAGATTGGAAAGGATATGTACATTTTTTTAAATGGTTTTTTAATGAAAATGATTATGAAATGCTATGCGAGATATTGTATAATAAAATAAAGACGAAAGCCCTCTCAATTTTAATGAAAAATAAAAGTGAGGTTAAAATTTTTCAACAGCGATTAAGAATCTAAAGTAGAGGCTTTTTTGAAAGAGATATGTAGGTATATAGATTATTATTATAATCTATATTATTTTTACTTTAAATATAAATGATTTGTAAAACTAAACGCTTTTTTTCAGTTAGTGAATGTGATTAATGTACATTTGAAAGGAAAATAGCGGTCGTTGAAATCGATGCAATCAGAAGAGCACTTATGGTGTCCCAAAGGAAGCGAATTCGTAATGACACTCTAAAAGAAGAAATGGAGATGGACTCGGATATACTCCAGGAAATCACATCACGACAGCTAATATGGTACGGACACGTACAACGTATGCAGGAAGATATTTTTTATCAAAATAACAATGAGATATAATATAATAAATATTTTGTTTTAGGCTTTGTGAAATAGAATAACGGATACATGAAAGAAAAAAGTTTAAAGATTATGGATGCTATTTAATTTATTTTTTTGAGTATAAGCAAGCAGATGCTCTCATTTATTAACTAAAAATTCAAGATTTTCCTTATTCTAAAGAAAATGAAGTGAAGAAGACATAATTACAGGTTTTTCCAGAAGAAATTATAATGTAATATAGATTTGAAGTATTAAGGTCAATGACTTTTTGACCTAATTATTGGAAAATATAGAGACATTGATAATTATAGGATTTTCTCCAATGAAATTGGAGAAATCTCCAATGAAAAGATAAAGAGATGATTTTATAAAGTACCGACACGAGTTCAAATTCGCTTCGGTAACGATTCATTTTGCCGGTAGGAGACGCTGTGACAGTTAATGTTTATCACCATTTTGACATTAGCTTTGAGATAATATTATATTTTCTTATTTTCAAATAAAACACAAATGTCAATAATAATATTATTGACAATAATATTATTATTTGTCAATAATAATATGTGATAAACATTACAAAACCCGTTGATTTTATAAAGTACCGACACGAGGTCAAATTCGCTTCGGTAACGATTTTGTAACGATTTCTTGGCCGCTAGAGGCCGCTATGGCTATTTCTTTTGACGTGACAGAAGTCAGAAGTCATGAAATTTGTTTCGACCTTTTCGTTCCGCTTTTTATTATGATACCAAAAAACGCAAATAGAACATTGAAAAATAGAAGACTTGGTAATTTTTATCAACGAATAAAGATATAAGGGAAGTATATAATGAATTATATACTTATTATCTGTATTTATGGATTTGGTCAGCTCTGCTATGTCGTATCTATAATATATCTAACAGCCTCATTTCTTATATTATCATCACATTTGGGTGGACGAGGCAAATATAACTTCACTTTAAATAGAGACAAAGATTATAAATAAACATATTTATTTTGTAGAATGAATTGAGTGTCTTCGTACCGCTAAGAACAATATGATAGAGACAATGACTGGAGTTCCCTTCAAGCTAAGGACAAAGTCAACACTCCATAGTTAGAAGATTCTTTAGAAATAAGGATAGATGCTGAAGACATACATAGGGAAATAAAAAATAGGTTTGTTGTAATATTGTCATAGCTTAATTATTTGATATTCTAGATTCCATTCTTCTAAAACTTCAGTTCGACCAACAAGCAATGTCACTAAGATGCTAGAAGTAATAACACAGCAACAACAACACTAGGAAGTAAGAGAAAAGAAAGCAAAATATATGAAGATTCAATGTGGTTAGTGTACACATTCAAATCTGCGTGCATTAGACAATATTTTATCAAAATAACAATGAGATATAATATAAATAATATTTTTTTAGGGTTTTTTTTAAGGATCTCTAGATGGAGAAAAGATTGTTCACAAAACATTATTCTAGCATTAGAAGAAGGAATAAGTGGAGAGCCTGAAATATTGACAAACATCATTCCTTCAGAAGATTTAAATCAAAGTGGTAAAGCCCAAAAACAATAAATTTATTATTGTTTTATAAAGATTATAGATATACTTTTATAATGGAAAACTTTTTTATTGTTTTTTAATCAATATTTATTGCTTTGCTTATTAATAATATAATTTTTTTTACATAGTTCAAAGAAACTGGCATTCTTCTCAATTGCAAAGTCTATCAAACAAACAAATCAGTCCTGGAGTGTTGTGCTACAACACAAAATCGTTTCATTATCAATTCGAATGTGTCTGGACCATCTAAGCCAAATATAGAAGCACACAACAGTTCAATGTTCCACTTATCTGGACAGTATTGACGAAGAAGAAGGTGAAAATAAAACAATTAAAATGTTTTTTTTTTTAATTTTATATATTTTTAGAAGGGAAGAAGCTTATCTAATAAGTTTAATATTGGAACTTAAAAATATGGATATTGCATCTTCTACTGCCAAAATAATTGCTGCTTCATCACAACACAACATTATTTTTATTATTATTGTTAGTAACGAATTGCTTCAGTAGGCTCTCACAAATTGGTAATTTTACTTTTGATTTGATTATCAATAAAAAACTACATACGTTGTCAAATAAAAAATTATGATTTGATGTATTTTTTTTTAGAAAAGGACAATCGAACACAACTATTGTTTACATGCAAGTTAAGACTCAATTTCAAGATTTAATTTGAAAGTAGAATTTGTAATACGGTTTATTAGATCCATTTAGAGATTATATATATTAAATTTTTCTTTTTTAGAGCTTCAAGCGAGAGATTACATTAACAGCAAAAAAAAGCTAATACAAAACATTGCCCTCATTGAAAAGGAATTTTGAAGAAAATATAGCCTTGGATTGATTTTAGATTAGTAGTTATAGAAAAAATCTAATTGCTGCTTCACAAGAAGACCACCATAAAAAATCTTTTACATTATTATTATTATATATATTTTTTTAAGTAAAAGTTAGAAATATGATAAGTAAACTTTAAATGAATATTTAGATATATTATCCGTTTGACGTTATTTTTCTTATATTTAATTTGCAATTGATTTGAAATATAATACATAAAGAGTTTATACTGTAAAATCATCATGTAAAAAAAAGCTTATTTTGTATAATTTTTTCTAAAATTGCAGCTATTAGACGACAATGTAAAGAATGAAATTATAATAAAATACAATACAATTTATAAATTTTAAAGAAAAACAACTTTGATACGTTTTAAAAACAAGTTTATTAATATAAACAAAATTAATTATTAAAATATAATCTGCAGTTTTTAATATAATAATTATTTGTTGTTTTATTGTTTTTCTCTTTTCTGCCGTTTCCTCTACCTCTCCCCCTCTCCCCTCTTCGTCCTCCTCTACCTCTCCCCCTCTCCCCTCTTCGTCCTCCCCTGCCTCTGTCTCCCCCTCTGCCCCTTCCATCGTCTCTGTTACTTTCTTTTAATACAGAAAATGTTTTATCATTTTCTTCACCATTACCTTCTTTGGAAATTACTAACGCTTCATTTTCTGATGAAGCGTTATTCTATTTAAAATTCAAAATAATTTTAGTACAAATTTATATTTTAATAAAGAATATATTGGTTGATAATAAGATTTTTATGTTGTTTTTGCAATATGATAGTTTCTATATAAATATATGTATTATGCTACACAACAAGTTTTTGAATTTTTTTTTTTTTTAAAATGAGATTTTTTATATTATATTTATCGGGTACACTAAAATAGTAACTTAAAAATAATTAATATTGATACAATACACTCAATGGGGCTTTTTTACACTTTTAAGCAGCAGTATATGCTGCCTATAACCTACAATTTTATTTGAATGTTAAATGAATAAGTTGAATTTATAATTTTTTCAAATTTTGATATCTAATAACATTATATTTAAAGAGTTTCATCTATACTGGCTAAAAATTTGGCTTTTTTTAATCAATTTTAAAGAAAAATTTATAAAACTTACTGAATTGTCGGTTGCTTCTGCCATTTTCTTTTATAAACAAACTTTGCCGTACCTTACTCTATTTTTTTTATCGATTACTATTTGAAAACAACCATAGAGTTAATTTTAAATATTTATTAATTAATTTGTTTTCAACAATTATAAATTACAATTTAAATAAATAAACAAATTATATATTCTCAATAAAAATCGAAATTTAAACCAAAATTTTGCCAATTTTAAATTATGTAAAATTCTCTGCCATTTTCTATATTCATAGAATGCAACTTCTATATTGATATATCTTCTATGGTAATATAGTCATTAGCTGTCATAAATTATAACCACAGACAAATAATTTGTATTGAAATATTATTTATGTTGTTTGTCTTTTATTATAAATAAAATAAAATAGTGTTATTTTTTTCGGTAAGTCTTTATAATTATATGAATATTATTTGGTGAACTGTCCGAAAAAAAAAAAGTTTTTGAGGTTATAATTCCTAAATTTTTTATATTCTTCTATTATATAGAAATACTATATAGAAAATTATAAATTTCTTAATTTATTATTTCAATATTATTCTATTAAAAAAAAGTTTATTAAAAAAAATGTTATAATAATTAATAATGATTTAAATTTACCGCGCTATTATCTGTTACTAATTATGGTTACTCACTATTTCTTTTTAAAAAAATAAAAAGAACTATTTATTGATTTTTTCACAAGAAAACCGTTATATTTTGTTAGAAAGAGTTTTTCGGTATTTCAAGAAATATTTTATAAAAATCTGATAGGTATGTGCTATATTTAAGTTATTTTATGTTTTTATAAGCGTAGAATACTGATGTAGTTGAAGGTTTTTTAAAAATTTTTAATTTTTAACCTTGCTTTATAATTTCATGTTTGAAAAATTTAGGAAATAAGCAATTTTCATCTAATTTCCATAAAAATAGCTTTCTAAAAATGTTTATTCATCATCTACTAATAATAATATAATGTTAGATTTACTATATGTATCCTAATCATTTTTTTTAAAGAAAATGCCGAGAAATAAAGGTTTTTCTAAAGCGAAAAAGAGGAAAAATTCGAGAAATAAAAAAGGTAAGTTGTAGAAATAAAAAGCTTTAAATGTTTTTATATTTTTATGTTTTTCTACTATAGAGCCAGCATCGACAGCAGCTGCAACAGATGTTATATCGCAGATCTCTGCGACGTTTGAGGAAAATGCATCTTTGGAAACTTTTGGTAATTAAGAGAACCTTTGAATTATTAAATTAATAATATTTATTTTAATATTGAGATGTGTTTTTTTTCCATATAGGTAGAGGAGCGTCTAATAAAAGATTACATAGCTCTCAAAATCCAGGTCCTTCTAAAAAAACAGCTGTATTAGAAGGAATACCTCTACCGCAGCAGATACATGGTGTTGGCATAGAAGGTAATAATAAATGTATAATAATTGTTGCTACAAACAATAAATCAATTTAATTTTTACGTCATCATTTTTAATATTAAAACAAAAATGATTTAATCGATTTATACAAGGATAAAATTTAATATTAAAAAAAGAAAGAATTTTTTAATAAAAAATTACTATTTGCTTATATAAATTATTTACATTATTATTTATTTTTTTTTATTTCAACAGATGAAGAAAATTTGCATTCTAAACAAAACAAAACTACAAATCTTCATACTTCACAAATAGCTGGACCTTCTAGAGCACCGCCAGAAGGGATAGTATATTGTCCTCCACCAAGACATAATATTTACCTGGACAGTAGCGATGATGATGATGATAATGGAGATTTAGTTTCAATTAGAAGAGAGGGTGTTTCTTTAATTGCAGTACGAAAATCTCCAAGGAATTTATATATTACATCTACTCCACCTAACGACGCTACCATTGTTTCTTTACAACAATCAATTATGTCCATTTCCAATGATTGTTATGATAATATAAATGACGCAAATCCTGGTACAACTATAATAGAGATTGATAATGCTGTAGATGCTATTGATGATCAACAAGAAGAGATAAACGTTGTTCAAGCACCCCCTTTTCAAGGCAATATTGAGCCAAATGTAGATGTCTTATTGTTAAACGCGATGGTCTTTGAACGTTTAACAAGAAATTGCCTAGATAGACAACGTTATCCATTCTATCTGGAAGCAGGTAATCAGCAGAGACCAGTACTACATAGTATTGGTGGTATGGTACATCAATGTCCACATTGTATGGGTAAATATTTTCAAGTGGAGAGAAATGCACGCCATTTTTATAGTGGCTGTTGCAATAATGGACAAGTAAGATTACCTGCTTTAATAACACCTTTTCCTAATTTGTTACAAAATTTAATGTTAAATAATGATCAACAACATTCTAGACATTTTAAGGAAAATATTCTACAATATAATTACGCTTTTCAATTTGCTAGCATTGAAGCGAAAAGACGTGATTTGCCTGGCCGTGGACCATATGTTTATTGTATTGAAGGTCGAATGGTGCATCACATTTCCGACATTAATATAAATGCACAAAACATAAGCTACGGTCAAGTATATTTCTTAGATTCTAATAGAGCAAATGCTCAACGTATTCATAATTCGAATGATTTAAATCGTGAATTAATCGAACAAATAGGGGATATACTTCAACGTCATAATCCATTTGCTCAAGCCTACCGTCATCTATATGAAGTGTACGAGGAACAGCAAAGACAACGTTTAGTAAATCCACCAAATATTGTTTTAGAATTTTTAAATGTTAGAGGTCGTCAAAATAGACCATACGATATGCCAATCGTAAACGAAGTTGCAGCCGTTTATCAATTTCGTAATGAAGGTTTACCACCTACAACAAATCTAAGAGTATTTCTTCGACAAAATGCACAACATGCATTTACAAACATTAGTCCTCAAAATGAATTTGTTGATGCATTGACGTTTCCACTACTTTTTCCTTATGGTGAAAGTGGATGGACAATGCACACCGCACGAAACGATAGAAATAGAAATATGACCCTTAATTCATATTATAAATATAGATTAGCTTATAGAGATGATTTTTCTGCGATACATTCAGCAGGTAAATTAAGTCAACAATATATTGTAGCTGCATATGTTAAAATGGAAAGCAATCGACTTTTATATATTGAAAGACATCAAAATCTATTGCGAGCTGAGGAATATGTTGGTTTACGCGATTATTTACATAATCGAGCTGCTGTTGAAAATATTAATATTGGACGAATGGTTATATTGCCTTCTTCATATATAGGCAGCCCACGAAGTCAACAGCAAAGATTTCAAGATGCTATGTCGATGGTTACAACTTTAGGATATCCTTCACTTTTTATTACATTTACATGTAATCCTAAATGGAATGAAATTGTGAATGCGATTCCACATAATACTCAATCTAATAATCATCCGATGGTTATTGCACGAGTATTTCAAATGAAATTAAAAGCATTCATGAGTGATATCTTGGAAAATCATATCTTTGGAATTCATCTTGGATCAATTCATGTTATTGAATTTCAAAAAAGAGGTTTGCCACATGCACATATTCTAATAATTTTACGACATGAGGATAGAATGCTAGAACCAGAAAGAGTTGATTTATTAGTTTCAGCTGAAATACCAGATCCAATTCGTCAACCCGAATTGTATGAATTGGTAAAAACTCATATGGTACATGGTCCATGTGGACCACAATTTAATAATAATGCAATCTGTATGGTTGATGGAAAATGTAGTAAAACATTTCCAAAACAATCTTCAAATGAAACAATTATTACTGAAAATGGTAGAATTCAATATAGACGCCGACATACAGGTATAACGATTCTAAAAGGCTCGCATGTATTGAATAATCAATGGATTGCACCTTATAATCCATATTGTTTATATAAATATAAATGTCATATTAATGTTGAAGCATGTGGCAATTTAAAAACAGTTAAATATTTATATAAATATATTTTTAAAGGTGTCGATATGGCATTATTACGTATTCGAAATATCGAACAGGAACGTAATAATAATAATAATCAAATGGATGTTGATGGAAATTCATCTTTATCACCTCATCAAATTCAAGGTGATTATAATGAGGTAGAGGAATATTTGAATGCCCGTTATATATCACCATCGGAAGCTGCATGGCGTATTAATGATTTTGTATTACATGATAGTACACATACAGTTATACGTTTGCCAGTGCATTTAGAGGAACGACAAAATGTTATTTTTCGAGAGAATGATCTAAATATTCCCGAACGTCTTGATCTCTATCGAAGAACAATGTTAACCGAATGGTTTACATTGAATCGAAATAATCTCTACAATTCGAGACAATATCTATATGTAGAAATTCCACCAAATTTTACATGGATTGATAGAGCACGAGAATGGCGTCCACGTCAAAGAAATCGTTCTACTACACTTGCTAGAATGTATAGTGTTAGTATACGAAATAGAGAATTATATTTTCTTCGTCTTCTATTATTACATGTACGAGGTGCAACATCTTTTGAAGATGTTCGTACTGTTGATGGTGAAATTTGTCCAACATATGCTGAAGCATGTAGTAGACGAAATCTTCTTAATGAAGATATGGAATGGCAACGAGCTCTTCGTGAAGCTGTTGAACAACAAATGCCAAATCAATTACGACAAATGTTTGCCACAATTTTAGCTTTTTGTACTGTCTTAGATCCATTAGCATTATGGAATGAATTTCGTGACGCTTTAATGGAAGACTTTACAAGACATGGTATTGATGTAATTGAAGCTGAAAATCGTACATTATATAAATTGAAATTATTATTAAATGTACATGGTTTAACTTTAGCAAATTTTAAATTGCCTGAACCACTTGCCATCTATTTAGATTATAATAACGATGATGACAATGATGATGATGATGATGTTGATGATAATCGTATCGATGTTGAATTTGAACAACAACAAAGTGCTAATTGGATTAATCAATTAAATATTGAACAAAGACGCATTTTTGATAATATTATAACATCTATCATCAACCACAATAATAATGGTGATGATAATTTAATAAATCACTTATTTTATTTAGACGGTCCTGCGGGTACTGGTAAAACCTTTCTTTATAATACAATCATCAGTTATGCGAGAGGACAAGAAATTAAAGTATTAGCAATGGCTTGGACAGGGCTAGCTGCTTCATTATTAATTGGTGGTAAAACTGTTCATTCAACATTTAAGCTACCTGTTCCACTTTTAGAGACGAGTACATCAAGTATTCGAATTGAAAGTTCATATGCTGAAATATTGCGACAAGTAAAATTAATTGTATGGGATGAAATAAGCATGGTTAATGCGATGGCCTTTCAAAAGATTGATGAAATTTTACGATTTCTTTGTCGCACACCACATCTTCCATTCGGTGGGAAAACAGTAATTGTTGGTGGAGATTTTAAACAATGTCTTCCAATTGTACCATATCCTGGGACACGAAATCAAATTGTTGCAGCCTGTGTTAAATCGGCACAATTATGGAATCATTTTCAACAATTTTCTTTAACAATTAATGTTCGTGTATTACCAGAACAAGTTGAATTTTCTCAATGGCTTTTAAATTTAGGTAATGATCGATTACCACATTTGCCTAATTTTCAATATAGCATTATTCAAATACCGGAACAATGTATTGTTCAAAATTATGATCAATTAATTAATTCATGTTTTGATATCATTAATAATAATGATAATGCTAATTTAAGATCTAATAATAATGTTTTATTAAAAAGTGTTATTTTAACACCATTAAATGAGACATGTGATAAAATTAATAAAAAAGTTTTATTAGAAAAAATCAATGGTCCAACAAAAATTTATTATAGTGTTGATAGTATAGAGCCGAATGATGCTGATGATGCAATAATGTTAGAAGCGGCTAATTATCAACCTGAATTTCTTAACGCTTTAACACCAAGTGGTCTACCACCACATCGTTTAGAATTAAAAGTTGGTGCCTTGGTTATGCTATTACGAAATTTAAATATTCGTAAAGGATTATGTAATGGTACCCGTTTAATTGTACAATTTTTGGGTCAAAATTATATTAAAGGTCAAGTTGTATCAAATGATGGTAATAGATTAACAAATCAATTTGTTTTAATACCTAAAATCGATTTTATTCCTTCGAATACAAATTTACCATTTCAATTTCGTCGAAGACAGTTTCCTGTTCGTCTCGCTTATGCATTAACAATTAATAAAGCACAAGGTCAAACTTATGATCATGTATCACTTTATTTGCCAAATTCAGTTTTTGCTCATGGTCAATTATATGTTGCATTTTCGCGAGTTCGAAAATTTAATGATATTTCAGTATTTATTGAAAATACTGCCACTCAAGGTAGACTTTTGCCTGAGGAAAATACAAATTTCATCTATACAAAAAATATTGTTTATAATGAAATTTTGTAAATCAATTGAGTTTTGAAAAGATTTAATCACTTGAAAAAAAAATTTATCACAATTAAAATAGTCAAATTTTTTATTAAAACAATTATACATTATGTAGTTTAATAATTTATTTACAATCAAGTATTATTTGTTATGTTGATGCTAATCCATGGCTATATATTATATAAAAACAATGTTGTCTCTAAACATGAAACATTTTCATAGTATTGACACATTTGTATATATTAGTCAAAAAAAAGCTCCATACAAAGCATATACATTAATATTGTTACGATATATTAAACTACCGTTTTTGTTTTTTTGTGACTATATTCAATAATTCATACAAACTCAAACTATACAATTGGTCGATTATAAATATATATTCAATTAAAAACGTCAACATTATTAAATCATAAAATATAGTTTAATAATTTATACAATCAAGTATTATTTGTTATGTTGATGCTAATCAATGGCTATATATTATATAAAAACAATGTCGTCTCTAAACATGAAACATTTTCATAGTATTGACACATATTTATATATTAGTCTAAAAAAAGCTCCATACAAAAACATATACATATATTGTTACAATATATTAAACTATTGTTGAATTTGATGGTCTTTTTTTTTTTGAATATAATCGACTATTTGTAAAATTCAACAGAGTTTATATAGGGCTATTGGCGAACTTTCTCTGTTATAAATATCGATAAAAAAAAAGTAACGCATCAGGATGTTTACCTCAAAGGTGATGTGGAAATTACATCAACAATTAAAAAAAAAATTTTTTTTTACAATACTACTAAATTGCTTTACTACATAAATTTTATTAATTTTAATTTGTTAATAAAAACAAAATTGTTGTTTTATTGTTGCCGAAGGCCACTTTTTACATAGAAGAGAGTATGGTAAGAACAAGTACAAATAAAAATAAATAAAAAAAAAATTAGTAAATGCTAATATGCTTGCTGTATTATAAAAAAAAAGATGAGAAAGAAAAAAATAATGAAATAAAAATAAGTATAATTAATAAAATTTAATTAAAATTTTTTAAATAAATAATAATAAATTTTAAGATAAATAATAATGGGCTAGGTTTATATAAATGTTGTCAAAGGCAAACGTTGATATGAGAAAGTAGAACAAGTACAAAAAGGAATAAATAAAAATATATTACAATAAAAAAATAAATTTTCAATAATCTAATAAAAAAAAAAAAAAAAAGAAAAGTGCGCTTATATTACCGGTTGCCGAAGGCAACCCCTCTAGGTTTATACACGTTGCCGTAGGCAACCCTCTACTCAAGAGAGTAGGGTAAGCACCCGGAGGGTGCGCGACCCAACTCTCGTTACACCTATAATAAAAGCTGTTAGCTGCGGTCTTCTCGCACAAATTGTAAATTTTTGTAATTTTATTAGTAAATTCAATTTTTTTTCGAAATAAAATTATTACAGTTCCACATAAACGTCGTTTCTTTCGTAAATTTGATTAAGGTTTTTTCGTCTATAATAGCCCCTTTAAGCGCTAGAGGTACAACCAATAAATTTGAGGAAAGAGATAGAATGATCAAAATGCTGCTATGAAGGACGGACAAACGTACTATAGATAGAAAAAAAACCACTCTAGATAGAAAACTTTGAAAGCTGGGCTTTTCCACTGACGTTTCGTCATTTTAGTGTCTAAATGTGACAGTTCCAAGTTGTTTGGTTATGTCATTTTAAATATTTATTGTTATAATTGTGAAAAATAATGAAACGAAAGCTTTTAATGTGGCTAAAATGTCGATGGGCTATGCTGGTGGTAGTGATTTGTTTCGTTTTCTTGATGAAAAAGTGCCGTGTGCAAAAATTATTGACGTATTTTTTTTTGAGGGGCGAATCTCACGAATTTTAACAAAATACAGCTGGAATATAATAAATGGGACTTATAGGTGAGACACATTGATAATTACGTTGGCTTTTTATTAAAGTGCCCCTAAAAGATCCGAGATAAAGATTATAAATAAACATATTTATTTTGTAGAATGAATTAAGTGTCTTCGTTTCGCAATAATATAAAATGCAAAAACAATATGATAGAGACAATGACTGGAGTTCCCTTCAACCTGGAATATAATAAATTAGAAGGTCCTAAGTTGTTTGACGAAATGTGATACAAGTGTGTTCTCTATAAAAATGCAGTCTTCTTCTTCTTCTATAAGTCATTGGATTGGTTGCTCAATATCAGATAATAGATTATTTCTAATAAAATAATAATATATAAGAGGTAGGTTATTGCTTGATTTCCTACAAACAGTCCTACATTCAGCAAAAAGTCATTTGTGGAGAAAAATTAGTGTCCGAAAATGTCAACGACGAAGTTAAGCTCTACTATCTAAAGCTCTAAGACTTTAAAGTAGA
This sequence comes from Lagria hirta, assembly GCA_947359425.1. Classification (NCBI taxonomy): domain Eukaryota; kingdom Metazoa; phylum Arthropoda; class Insecta; order Coleoptera; family Tenebrionidae; genus Lagria; species Lagria hirta. The sequence continues at coordinate 29,841,248 of OX375794.1, forward strand.
GGCTTTTTTGGAAATGATATTATGTAGGTATATTATTATATTATTTTTTACTTTAAATATAAATGATTTGTAAAACTAAACGCTTCATTTTTCCAAGACAAGTTTAAATGGCTTGAGTGTGCTTAGTGTATATTGAAATTTTATTTTTATTTTTGACATTAAAAAATCGATAATGTCATTTTACTGTCATATGCCATCCAACGGTGACAGTTTTACATTAGGTTATGTTTGTCAGTATCTAACCTGTCAGTCGTATCGTAATTTTGGCGAAAATCTACCAAAATACAGCTTAAATCTATAAAATATCTATTCAATAAACATGGGGGTTTTATTTATTCAAGAAATTTAATATGTAATTTTGTCAAGAAAGAAGCTTTTACAATTTGTACCCTCCAAACTGTTAAAGGAGTGGAAGTGAGAATAGACCGAATTTCAATAAATATTTAAATGGTTTTTCAAACATCCCAACGTTACTCAGGTAAATGGAAAAGAGTTTTGATATTTTATTTAAAAAGTTTTTCTAGAAAAATTGACCTTCCAGAATTTTACAAATCTTTACAAGATTGGAAAGGATATGTACATTTTTTTAAATGGTTTTTTAATGAAAATGATTATGAAATGCTATGCGAGATATTGTATAATAAAATAAAGACGAAAGCCCTCTCAATTTTAATGAAAAATAAAAGTGAGGTTAAAATTTTTCAACAGCGATTAAGAATCTAAAGTAGAGGCTTTTTTGAAAGAGATATGTAGGTATATAGATTATTATTATAATCTATATTATTTTTACTTTAAATATAAATGATTTGTAAAACTAAACGCTTTTTTTCAGTTAGTGAATGTGATTAATGTACATTTGAAAGGAAAATAGCGGTCGTTGAAATCGATGCAATCAGAAGAGCACTTATGGTGTCCCAAAGGAAGCGAATTCGTAATGACACTCTAAAAGAAGAAATGGAGATGGACTCGGATATACTCCAGGAAATCACATCACGACAGCTAATATGGTACGGACACGTACAACGTATGCAGGAAGATATTTTTTATCAAAATAACAATGAGATATAATATAATAAATATTTTGTTTTAGGCTTTGTGAAATAGAATAACGGATACATGAAAGAAAAAAGTTTAAAGATTATGATGCTATTTAATTTATTTTTTTGAGTATAAGCAAGCAGATGCTCTCATTTATTAACTAAAAATTCAAGATTTTCCTTATTCTAAAGAAAATGAAGTGAAGAAGACATAATTACAGGTTTTTCCAGAAGAAATTATAATGTAATATAGATTTGAAGTATTAAGGTCAATGACTTTTTGACCTAATTATTGAAAAAAGAGGCTAATAGTATAGAGTCTTAGATTCTGTATTAAAATGAAGATAAAAGTTTTTAATTTTAATAATATTTACAGTATCTAACTGCTTATCTAAACTATAGACTTCTTTTGAAAATAGAAATTGTCGTATGGATAAATTGAATCGATTCGTTTGGAGATTAGAATTTATTGATTGAGCGTTAAATCTTAAATGTTTGAAATACGATGAAGCAAAGAAGACCACGAGAAATCTTTTTTAAAAAGACATAAAGAGATATACAAATTAATATTAGAAATGATTAGATTTTAAATGAATGCTTGCTATCATTCGTACTAAGCATTTTGATACCGTTTGACATTTTGTTTTTGGAAAGTGGCTATGAATGAGAATAATGTACATCTTTTAATAATTAATTCGAGAATTATATTCGAAAAGTATCTAATACAGAATATATATTTTTTTCTCAATCGTACGTACTTATTTTTATATTTTTAAATAAACAATTAAATATTTAAAAAAAAAATACGATATCAATTGTCAATTATTATTGTTGACATAATAATCAATTAAAAAATACAAAGTGATCACTTATTATCATTAATTTATATTTTATAAATAACATGAAATATGAAACGTTTTTCTGTCAATTTTAATGTAGAATTTTTTTATATAGAGTGTTTGTTTTTTTTCAATTTGATATATAATATATAACTAAAATATAAATAACTTTTATTGGTTTTTTTTTAGATTATTATAATATGGTAATATAATACGAATGGCTAGAAGAGTCTTTTTGATTATATTATAGAAAATATAGAACTGTGGTTGTAGGAAAATTTATCATTGTGTATACGAAAAGTGAGATTAAGTTGTGTTTGAGACCAATCGATGAAAGAATATTAATATATATGAATTAAAATAAGATGGAAGTGGAAAATTATATTCAAATAGTATCTATACAGAATTTTTTTCTCAATCGTACGTACTTATTTTTATATTTTTAAATAAACAATTAATTATTTAAAAAAAAATACTATGTCAATTGACAATTATTATTGTTGACATAATCAATTGAAAAATACAAAGTGATCACTTAATATAAATGCTTTATATTTTATAACTAACATGAAATATGAAACGTTTTTTTGTCAATTTTAATGTACAAATTTCTATAGAGTGGTTGTTTTTTTTGAATTTGATATATAATATATAACTAAAATATAAATAATTTTTATAAAATATAAAAATTTGCAAAAAATTAAAAATAAAAAAATGTTAATTTAAAAGATATGCTATGATTTAAGTAAAAAAAGCATCAAGAAAAACTAAAAGAAATTATAAATTTGTTGATAATAAAAAAGAAAAGATAATTTAAGTAGTATAGAAAAACAAAATTATGGTTGTTGTAGAAAAATAAAACTTGATAAAATTAAGTAAAGAATAAAAAAAATCGAAAAAAAAATTTATAGAAAAAAAAATTTTTAGATTAGAAAACTATGTTATAAATATGGAAAAAAAAATGTTAAAATATCAGGAGTGTATAGATGGATAATACAATATTAAAAAAAGAATAGTATAAAAAAAATTAGAATACACAAAAAAAGAAAATGTAAGAGAGAAATAAGACGAAAATAAAAACAATTGAAAAAAAAATGAAAATTAAGTAAATACATTATAAAAATAGGAACAAATAGAATCAAAAAGAAGAAAGTAAAGAGAAATAAAAAAACGAGTTTGGAAAAAAAAGTTGAAGAGATAAAAAAAGAATAAAAAGAAAGAGAAAATAAAAGTTTCAATGTACGAATTTCTATAGAGTAGTTGTTTTTTTGAATTTGATATATGATATATAACTAAAATATAAATAATTTTTATTGATTTTTTCATTAGATTATGTATGATTGTAATTGAATGATTATAAAAAAATTAAATAGAAAATAGGGAAATAAATTAGAAAAGGAAAACAAATAGAAAAAAAAAGAAAGAATATAGTATATAATTAATAAAATGTAATACGAACCTTTTTAATAAAAATAAAATATGGTTGTTTTATGGTTGCCGAAGGCAACCTTAATGTAAGAGAGTAAGGTAAGAAAAAGGGAGAATAAATAAAAAAATATAATAATAGAAACAAAAAAAATATATAAAATAACAATTTTAATTTTGAAAAAAAATAATAAAAAACTCGCTTTAGAAGAGAATAAGAAAAAATTTATATAAATTATTATAATATATTATAGTTTTTATTCTTCTAATTTTAATAACAAATATTATTAAAGTAATAAAATTATTATGAAAATAAAAAAAATTGAAACGAAGAAAAAAAAATACAAATAAAAGCAAGAAAAAAATTTGAAAAAAAAAAGGAAAATAAAAATCAAGTATATTAAATAAAATGTAATGCAAAATTATTTTATAAAAAAAAATTGTTGTGTTATTGTTGCCGAAGGCAACCTTTTACATATAAGAGAGTATAGTAAGAACAAGAATAAATAATATAAAATAATGATAGATAGTAATATTATTTTTAAACATTAAAGTAATATTAAAATGAAAACGTTATGTCAAAATCTGATCTCAAATGTTATAACGAGAATTTTTATAAGAAAAAATGACTGTCCGCCACCTTAATAATGAGAAAAAAATAAAAAAATTATAATAATAATGAATAGTAAAAGTATTTTAAAAAATAAATAATAGATTTATATATGTTGCCGCAGGCAACATTCAATACGAGTGAGTAGAACAAGTACAAAAAAAAATAAAAAAAAAATTTTAGTGAATGGTAATATGCTTGCTTTATTATAAAAAAAATAAGAAAAATAAAAGAAAAAGAAAAAAGTATAATTAATAAAATCTAATTAAATTTTTTTACATGAATAATAATAAATTTTAAGATAAATAATAATGGGCTAGGTTTATATAAATGTTGTCAAAGGCAAACCATGATATGAGAAAGTAGAAAAAGTACAAAAAAGAATAAATAAAATCATATTACAATAAAAACAATTAATAATCAATAATCTAATAAAAAAAAAAAAAAAAAAAAAGTGCTTTTTTATTACCGGTTGCCGAAGGCAACCCCTCTAGGTTTATACACGTTGCCGTAGGCAACCCTCTACTCAAGAGAGTAGGGTAAGCACCCGGAGGGTGCGAAACCATACTCTCGTTAACTATAATAAAACGCGTTAGTCGCATCTCTTTCTTGCAAAAGTGGCGCCTAAAAAAGATTTATTAATTATGACAAATTGTTAAATGTTGTAAGAAATTTGATAAAAAACGGCATCAACAGAGTTTTGTTGTGATGTTTTGAGATAAGAATTGGATTTTTTTGTGCTAGGATAAAGGGGCAGGAGGGAACGTTTGTAGGAACAATTTTTCGAACAAATGACCGATAAAGTGAGTAAACGGATAGGACATTTGGCCAAAAAACCACAATAGATATAAAACTTTGAAGGATGTCATTTTACTGACACAGCGTCAATCTTATGTCTAACGGTGACAGTTCCAAGTTGTTGGGTTATGTCATCATTTTAAATATTTATATTTATAATTGTAAAAAATAATGAAAATAAAGCTTTTAATGTGGCTAAAATGTCGATGGGATATGCTGGGGTAGTGGTTTGTTTTGTTTGCTTGATGGAAAAGTGGCATTGTAAAGTACAAAAATTGTCGACGATAATTTTTTTGGAGCTATCACGAATCATAACAAAATACAGCTGATATATAATAAATGGGACTTTTAAGTGATGGGGACATACTTAGTAGAAGGTCTAAAATGGTTTTATTAAAATCGATATGTAATAGAAGATTGTATGAAGTTTTACACCTTCATGTGTCAAGCGATTGATTTTTATATATTTATTGGAAATTGATGATTATTTTTAACACATTCCAACGCTCCCCAGGTAACTGGAAAGGAGTTTGACTTATTGTGGTGGAAAATAAAGCAGTGTTTTGTGTGTTGTTTATGATAAAAAAAGCTGTCGATAGCGGAGCTCCTTTTTATTTTTTAAGGTGAAGAAAAGTGAGGTTAAATATACAGAAACGTTGATAACTACGTTGGTTTGATTAGTAGAATAAGACTTATAGATGAGGAAGAAGAGACTCTCCACTCTATTTTAATAAAATGAATTCTATTTTGAGGAATAAGGTCAACCCCCCATATTTAGAAGATTCTTTAGAAATAAGTATAGATGCTGAAAACGAGCCGCCATCAGCAAGCTGTTAATCAACTTCTAGACAAGGGCAAATAGATATCAGAAGCGTTGATACTAAGAATGAGTCAGGAGCAAGTTGTAATTTATCAACTTCTATATATAGGGAAATAAAAAATAGGTTTGTTGTAATATTGTCATAGCTTATAAGACACACATAATTATTTGATATTTTAGATTCCGTTCTTCTAAAACTTCAGTTCGACCAACAAACAATGTCACTAAGGTGCTAGAAGTAATAACACAACAACAACACCAGGAAGTAAGAGAAGAGAAAGCAAAATATATGAAGATTTTAGAAAATGTTATAGCTGTTCAAAATGAACAGAGAGGAAGACTTCTTCAATTGTTAGAAAGAGCCGATAAATTTGTGGTAGTGCATGAAAAATGAAGACAAAAGCTTTTCAATTTTAATAAATTGCAAGAGGCTTTTTTGGAAAAGATATGTAGGTATTTACATTATTATTATTATTAGATTATTTGCTACTTTAAATATAAATGATTTGTAAAACTAAACGCTTAATCTTTTTAAGTTTAAATGGCTTGAATGTGCTTAGTGTACATTCAAATCTGCGTATTGATTGATACAAATAACAATGAGATATAATATATAAATAATATTTTGTTTTAGGGTTTTGAAATGGAATAACGAACTAACATTAATGTAATATAAATTTAAAGTATTAAGGTGAATGACCTTTTGACCTAATTCTTTAAATTCTGTCAAAATTCTATACCACTTGAATTTTTGATATTAAAAAATCAATAAAATGTCAAAAAGTATATTTGACATATGTCAAATGAAACGAGAACTTAAATGTAATAAATGTTTATAATTTAATGATTACAATAATAATTAAACAGAAAATTGCATATTTAAACATCCCTAAGTTAGAATCAGGCAAGTGGTAAAAACTTTTAATGTTTTATTTAAAAGATTTTTTTCTAGGTTATAGAAAAGAAAAATTGTAGGGCTTCAATGATGAGTGCCTTTCAATTTTAATAAAAAGCAAGAAGCTTTTTTAGAAAAGATATGTAGGTATATACTTTATTATTATAATTATATTATTTTTTACTTTAAATATAAATGATTTGTAAAACTAAACGCTTAATTTTTTTAAGTTTAAATGGCTTGAATGTGCTTAGTGTACATTTGAAAGCACAAGGCCGCGATGAAGATAGACACCCTCTCAAATTGAAAAATTTTACAACATGATATTGTCTTTATTATCAATATTTTATTGATTAATTTAATATGAGTTGTATGTTGCTATATTAAAATGAAGACAAAAGCATTCACTTTTAAAAATTTTTCCAGTAAATACTTATCTAAAATGTTTATGTACAAAGTACAATGTAATTTTTTTATTGTTTAATTACACAATGTAATCATTTTGAAAGAAGGCTGCAAATCTGTATGTTAAAAGTCTAATCTAAGTAAATCTAAAGTAAAGTAATCTAAAGTAAAATCTAATTGCTGCTTCACAAGAAGACCACCATAATGTAACCAAAATAATAAAGTAATGGAAAGAAAAGGACAATCAAAGACAAACATTGTTTACATGCAAGTTAAGGCTCAATTTCAAGATTTAATTTGAAAGTAGAATTTGTAATACGGTTTATTTGAATTGAATAGATCCATTTAGAGATTATATATATTATATTTTTCTTTTTTAGAGCTTCAAGCGAGAGATAACATTAACTGCAAAAAAAAGCTAATACAAAACATTGCCCTCATTGAAAAGGAATTTTAATAAAAAAGACCTCATAATTTGATTATATATGCTCTATTAAAAGAAGAATTTTGCATAAATGAATTAGAAGAAGATGTGTTTATAAAAAGATCTATTAAAATACAAGTAATAAAGGTCTCTGAAAATCTTCCCCAATATAAGAAAGAATCAAATGCAAACAATGTAAATTTGTAGTGCATGAGAAATGAAGACAAAAGCCTTTCAATTTTAATAAAAAGCAAGAGGCTTTTTTGGAAAAGATATGTAGGTATTTACTTTATCATTATTATATTATTTGCTACTTTAAATAACAAAATAACAATAAGATATAATATAATAAATATTTTGTTTTAGGCTTTGTGAAATGGAATAACGGATACATGAAAGAAAAAAGTTTAAAGATTATGATGCTAATTAATCTATTTTTTTGAGTATAAGCAAGCAGATGCTCTCATTTATTACCTAAAATTTCAAGATTTTCCTTATTTTAAAGAAAATGAAGTGAAGAAGACATAATTACAGGTTTTTCCAGAAGAAATTATAATGTAATATAGATTTAAAGTATTAAGGTCAATGACCTTTTGACCTAATTATTGAAAAATATAGAGACATTGATAATTATAGGATTTTCTCCAATGAAATTCATGTTGTCTCAGATTCTGTATTAAAACGAAGATAAAAATTTTTAATTTTAATAATATTTACAGTAACTGCTTATCTAAACTATAGACTTCTTTTGAAAATAGAAATTGTCGTATGGATAAATTGAATCGATTCGTTTGGAGATTAGAATTTATTGATTGGGCGTTAAGATGTTTGAAATACGATGAAGCAAAGAAGACCATGAGAAACCTTTTAGAGAAAAAAGATAAAGAGATATACAAATTATTATTAGAAATTATTAGATTTAAATGAATGTTTAGTACCATCCGTACTAAGCATTTTGACACCGTTTGACATTTTGTTTTAGGAAAGTGGCTCGAATGAGAATAATGTACATCTTTTAATAATTAATTTGCAATTGAATGAAATTATTATTATTATATGCTGTCTCAGATGCTGTACATTTACAGTAAATTGTTATCTAGACTGTTTATAAGTTTATTTTTGATCGATTATACAATGTAATTATTTTGAGAGAATGCTATAAATCTGTATCTTACAAGTAATAAAATAAATATAATCAAAGCGAAATGTTGAAGTTAGTTGGTAATCCATATATTTCATTTTAAAATGGTACAAAACTTTATTTAGAAATAATTTTAATTTTTAATTGATATGAAAAATTTTAAATTTACCGCTTTAATATTTTTGACATTGTTGCTGTTAGTAACAACATAAAAAATTAATAATAAATTAATTATCTTTAAAATTTTTGTAAAGTATTTACATATTTTACAAAATTAAGTGTTGTTTTTTTTGCAAAATATAAGTGAAAAGCTTAAAATAAAGTAGGTTTAATAATTATTCAATCTCATTGTCTATAATTTTTTTTTTAGATAAGGTTTGATGAAAATTTTTTTGGCCTGTTTTACATTTTTTCCTTTATTATAATATGGAAATATAATACGAATGGCTAGAAGAACCTTTTTGATTATATTATATAAGATATAGAACTGTGGTTGTGGAAAATTTATAATTGTTTATATGAAAAGTGAGGTTAAGTTGTGTTTGAGACCCATTGATGAAAGAAGATTGATATAAATGAATTAAAATAAAATGGAAATGGAAAATTATATTGGAAAAACATCTACAGACTATATATTTTTCTCTCAATCGTACGTACTTATTTTTATATTTTTAAATAAACAATTAAAAATCTTAAAATAATACGATGTCAATTGTCAATTATTATTGTTGACATAATTAATTAAAAAATACAAAGTGATCACTTAATATCATTAATTTATATTTGATAAATAACATGAAAGATGAAACGTTTTTCTGTCAATTTTAATGTAGAATTTTATATAAAGTGGTTGTTTTTTTGAATTTGATATATAATAATATATAACTAAAATATAAATAACTTTTATTTTTTTTTTTTTTAGATTATTATAATATGGGAATATAATACGAATGGCTAGAAGAGCCTTTTTGATTATATTATATAAAATATAGAACTGTGATTGTAGAAAAATTTATAATTGTGTATACGAAAAGTGAGGTTAAGTTGTGTTTGAGGCCAATCGATGAAAGAATATTGATATATATGAATTAAAATAAGATAGAAGTGGAGAATTATATTCGACAGAATATATATTTTTTCCTCAATCGTACGTACTTATTTTTATATTTTTAAATAAACAATTAAATATTTAAAAAAAAAATACGATATCAATTGTCAATTATTATTGTTGACATAATCAATTAAAAAATACAAAGTGATCACTTAATATTAATGCTTTATATTTTATAACTAACACAAAATATGAAACGTTTTTTTGTCAATTTTAATGTACAAATTTCTATAGAGTGGTTGTTTTTTTGAATTTGAAATATAAGTAAAATAAAAAAAAATTTTATAGATTTTTTTTTTAGATTATGTATGATTGTAGTTGAATGATTACATATTTTGGAAAAATTAAATAGAAAATAGAAAAAAATGACTGTGAAAATAAAAAAAAATTAAAAAAATTAGAAAAATGAAACAAATTGAATAAAAAAAAAAGAAAGAATAAAGTATTATAACTATTTATATGTAATAAGAACTTTTTTTTCAATAAAAATAAAATATGGTTGTTTTATGGTTGCCGAAGGCAACCTTAATGTCAGAGAGTAAGGTAAGAAAAAGGGAGAACAAATAAAAAAATATAATAATAGAAACAAAAAAAATATATAAAATAACAATTTTAATTTTGAAAAAAAATAATAAAAAACTTGCTTTAGAAGAGAATAAGAAAAAATTCATATAAATTATTATAATATACTATAGTTGTTATTCTTATTTTAATAACAATTATTATTAAAGTAATAAAATTAATATGAAAATAAAAAAAATAAAACGAAGAAAAAAAATACAAATGAAAGGAAGAAAAAAATTGGAAAGTAAAAAAAGAATAATGATTAAGTATATTAAATAAAATGTAATGCAAAATTTTTTAATAAAAAAAAAAAATTGTTGTTTTATTGTTGCCGAAGGCAATCTTTTACAAATAAGAGAGTATGGTAAGAACAAGAAGGAATAAAAAAAAATATATATATATAATGATTGAAAAAAATAATATAAAATAATGATAGATAGTAATACTATTTTTAAATATTAAAGTAATATTAATATGAAAACTTTATGTCAAAATCTGATCTAAAATGTTATAACGAGAATTTTTATAACAGAAAATGACTGTTCGCCACCTAAATAATGAGAAAACAATATAAAATTTATAATAATAATGAATAGTAAAAGTATTTTTAAAAATAAATAATAATAGATTTATATATGTTGCCGCAGGCAACATTCAATACAAGTGAGTAGAACAAGTACAAAAAAAATAAATAAAAAAAATTTTAGTAAATGGTAATATGCTGGCTTTTTTATAAAAAAAAGATGAGAAAGATAAAAGAAAAGAAATAAGTATAATTAATAAAATCTAATTAAATTTTTTTTAATAAATAATAATAAATTTCAATATAAATAATAATGGGCTAGGTTTATATAAATGTTGTCAAAGGCAAACGTTGATATGAAAAAGTAGAAAAAGTACAAAAAGAAATAAATAAAAAAATATTACAATTAAAAAATAAATTTTCAATAATCTAAAAAAAAAAAATACAAGTGCGTTTATTTTACGGTTGCCGAAAGCAACCCCTCTAGGTTTATACACGTTGCCGTAGGCAACCCTCTACTCAAGAGAGTAGGGTAAGCACCCGGAGGGTGCGCGACCCAACTCTCGTTATATATAATAAAACGCGTTGGCGGCATCTCTTTTTAGCAAAAGTGGCGCCTGAAGAAGATTTATTGATTATGACAAATTGTTAAATGTTGTAAGAAATTTGATAAAAAACGGCATCAATAGAGTTTTGTTGTGATGTTTTGAGATAAGAATTGAATTTTTTTGTTCTAAGATAAAGGGGTATGAAGGACCGTTAGTAGAAACAATTTTTCAAACGAATGACCGATAAAGTGAGTAAACGGATAGGACGTATATAGGACGTTGGCCAAAAAAGCAGAATAGATAGATACTCAAATTCAGAAAACAGTCAGTTTTTTTAGGGAATTTTGTCAAATTTGTTGGCTTCCTGAAATAACTAATACCAGTCGAAGAAAAGAGCTCCTCGAAAATAATCGATTCAGATAAGATTTCGGTAAGAAAATTCTTTTTAAATTACATTATTTGCTATATTATAATTATTGGAATGATTTTCAATGGATTTTATAGCTCCAAAATAGAAATATCGCTAAATTTTCCATTAAAAAAGTTCAAATGTCAAATGGAATGACAGCGTATTGGAACAATTTTTCAAACGAATGACCAGTAAAATATTCTACAAAAAAGCAGTTTACCGCTGCAATTATATCGAATTAGAAGGTCCTAAGTTGTTTGACGAAATGTGATACAAGTGTGTTCTCTATAAAAATGCAGTCTTCTTCTTCTTATAAGTCATTGGATTGGTTGGTCAATATCAGATAATAGATTATTCTAATAACAATAATATTATATAAGAGGTAGGTTATTGCTTGATTTTTGATTAATATTACAATATATTTTATAATTTATAGATAGCTACAGATTTACATAAAAAAAGAAACAAAAAGTGAGGTTATGTCAAAAAGTTATTTGATAAAGAATTGGCTCATTTTACAAATGAATTGGTTTTGAATGGAAGTTAATTAGTTGGAATGTATTTAAAGTTATCAAAAATAATGTAACTTTCGACCGATTCAAGATTCAAATAAATATAATTAATATCGGTCAATGACCTCATAATTTGATTATATATTATGCTCTATGTTTATTGATAGAAGAAGAATTTTGCATAAATGAATTGAAAAAAGATGTTTTTATAAAAAGATCTATTAAAATACAAGTAATAAAGGTCTCTGAAAATCTTGTCCAAGATAGCAAAGGATTGATTGTAGTGCATGAAATGATATCCGAAATACTGTCTAAAAAAATAAAGACAAAAGCCTTTCAATTTTAATAAAAAGCAAGAAGCTTTTTTGGAAAAGATATGTAGGTATATACCTTATTATTATAATTATATTATTTTTTACTTTAAATAGAAATGATTTGTAAAACTAAACTAAAACTAAAAGTTTAAATGGCTTGAATGTGATTAGTGTAATTTAGACAATATTTTATCAAAATAACAATGAGATATAATATAATTTGTTGATGAAAGCACAAGGCCGCGATGAAGATACCACCCTCTCAAATTTAAAAATTTTACAACATGATATTGTCTTTATTATCAATATTTTATTGATTAATTTAGTATGAGTTGTATGTTGCTATATTAAAATGAAGACAAGAGCATTCACTTTTAATAATTCTTCCAGTAAATACTTATCTAAAATGTTTATGTACAAAGTACAATGTAATTTTTTTATTGTTTAATTCCACAATGTAAACAATTTGAGAGCAGGCTGCAAATCTGTATGTTAAACGTAATAAAATAAATCAATAAGATCTGTTTGAGTTGGCAATCCTAAATTTTATTTTAAAATTGTAACACGGCAACAACTTCATATTGTTGTTGTTGATGAGTGAGACATCTTTGACATTGACAGATGTCATTGTGCTTGCTATGATATTGTGGTGCCTCTTACCATCCACGTCGTAGGCAACCACTATTACAACACAAGTACCAACCCTAGACGTACCAACTTCATGGCGTGACGATCGACTATCAGGAGGTACAGCGCCCTCTCTCAACGGAATTTGATCCAGCGTCAGCCATGGTCTTGATTCCTCAGCCTCACTTCTTCAAGATCCACCAACACATCAAGACCAGCCACATTTTTAGTATCATCGTTTATTGTTAATAAATTATTATTGTTAGTAATACTTCAGTGGCAAATCATTTTACATCCTCATACACGCAGCCCCCACAATATAACCTACTTTTTTTTTATAAAAGATACGTCAAATATTTGTCAAACAAGCGTTCAAGGTTACAGTGTTGATACTAGGTTAATAAAAAAATCTCTAAAAAGTGTTGCCCACTAAAAAAATATTGATAAAAAATTTTGGTTTTATTTATGCTGTACCAGCTAATGTTTATAATTAATAATTATAAAAAAAAAGTTTTGAATTTGTCTTTATCTGAATTGTTAACAAGAGAAAATAGGAACGGCGTTTTTGGTTACAATGTTGCAGCTAGGCGTAAATAGAAAAGTTTTTTAAAGTGTTGCTAAATTAAAAAGTCATTATTTATTACAAGCTTAAGAAAGTTTGAGTTGGCAATCTTATATTTTATATTAAAATTGTACCACAGCAATAATTTTCTATTGATTATAGGTGACACATCTTTGACACTGACGACATCATTGACAGATGTCATTGTTCTTGCTATGACATAACCTACATTTTTTTTTATAAAAGCTACGTCAAATATTTGTCAAATAAACGTTTCCGGTTACAGTGTTGATACTAGGTCAATAAAAAAATTTATAAAAAGTGTTGCCAACTGAAAAAAAATATTGATGAAAAATTTTGACTCTTTTTATGCTGTACAAGCAAATTTTTATAATTAATAGTTAAAAAAGAAAAGTTTTGAATTTGTGTTTATCTAAATTGGTAACAAGAGGAAATAGAAACGGCGTTTATGGTTAAAGTGTTGCAGCTAGGCGCAAATAAAAAGTCTCTTAATGTGTTGCCAAATGAAAAAATCATTATTAATTAAGCTTTAAGAGTGTTTGAGTTGGAAAACTTAAATATTTTATATTAAAATTGTATTAAGGTAATAACTTTCTATTGATAATGAGTGACACATCTATGACACCGACAACATCATTGACAGATGTCATTATGTTTGCTATGACATAACCTACTTTTTTTTAATAAAAGCTACGTCAAATATTTGTAATACAAGTGTTTCCGGTTATACTGTTAACACTAAAAAAATAATAAAAAAAAAATAAAAAGAGATGCTAACTAAAAAAACAATTAATAGAAAAAAATTTTTCAAAAAAAGTTTCAAATTTGTGTTTATCTATAAATTGTTGATAAGAGGCAATAGGAATGACGTTTCCGGTTACAGTGTTGCAGCTGGGCGCAAATAAAAAAGCTTTTAAAAAATGTTATCAAATTAAAAAGTCATTATTAATCACGCTCAGGAGTGTTTTAATTTAATGGTAATTTTAAATTTAACATTAAAGTTGTACCACATCAACAACTTCATATTGTTGATGGGTGACACATCTTTGACACCGACAACATCATTGACAGATGTTATTGTGCTTGAGCTATGACATAACATACATTTTTTTATGAAAGTTACGTAAAATATTTAAAAAAAAAGTATTTTCGGTTACAGTGTTGTCACTATTCAAATAAAAAAAAAATTAAAAAGTATTGCCATATTAAATATCTATTAAATTTTTTTTTTTGATTATGTTCTACAAAAAAATGTTTATAAATAATAATTATAATAAAAAAATTGCGAATTTGTGTTTAACTAAATTGTTGACAAGAGGCAATAGGAACGGCGTTTTCGGTTACAGTGTTGCAGATAGGTGCATTAAAAAAGTCTCTAAAAAGTATTGCCAATTAAAAAATCATTATTAAGCACGTTTAGTAGTGTTTGGGTTGGCAATCTTAAATTTCATAATAAAAGTGCACAATGGCAACAAAAATATAATTACAATAAAAAAAATAAATAAACAATAATCTAATAAATAAAAAAAAAATACAAGTGCGCTTATACTACCGGTTGCCGAAGGCAACCCCTCTAGGTTTATACACGTTTATTTGTGAAAATTAATAAAAAAATTTGTTTTAGGTATTTTAATCATGTTTAGTTCTACCTACAATTACCTTCTAAGCCTATATAAACAAGAATTTACGAAGACGACCAACAAGAAATAAATCCACATAGCGTCTATGGTGATAGAAATTAAAAATACTGCGCTTGACCCTACTAATATTATCTACGTATCTGTAGAAAACAAATAATGTTTTGATGCCAATGGTTTATTTGTGAAAATTAATGGATTTTTTTTTAGGCATTATAATCTTATTTTCAGTTTTACCATTAACTTCTAAGCCAATATAACAAAGAATTTTCGAAGACGACCAATAAGAGCTCAGTTCACTTCTGTGGTGTCGAAGTTTAACGCGGTTGATAACCGCTCAGCAAACGCGTAATAATTATAATCACAGTCATATCAGTAGTAAAACACTTAATAATTTTAAAACAAACAATAAATACAGTTTCATAAAAAATGTAATCAAAGAATCAGTTAGAATTATTGGTATAATGCAAAGTATACCAATGTATACTTTGTATACGACTACTTTGATGGATGGAATAAAATCAATTGTTAATTCATTTTTTATTTCTGCTATCATGGAAAAAGAATTAATTGATGCAGCTAGAAAAATGAAAAGCAGCAATGCTCGTGATTGTTTTGGTATTTTAAATCGTCTTATCAAAGAGTGCATAAATTTTGTAAAAACACCGCTATCAGCTCTTTTTAATGTGTGCATTGAGAAAGGACATTTTCCATCAACATTTAAAATAGCTAGTCATACCAGTTTTTGAAAATGACAATAAAAACAATGTTTCAAGTTACAGACCAATCTCTTTAACCCTGGAGTGGTGGCGCCGAGTCTCTCAGACTCTTGTCTCACAAAAATTGGTGTAAAAAGGTTGGGGATAGAGCTAGGCGTTTGCGCTTTCCAGTACCTTCCTAACATTTGGTATGCTATTGGTCAGTTCTTCATCATCCGTGAAGATTGTCGTGTGTTGAAAATTAGAAGCTGTTTGAGTCTCTCAGACTCAGCGCCACCACTACTGTTATAAAACAAACAACTTGCAAGTAGGGGCCAGCACTGTTTTTTTATACTTTATGGTAAGAAATTATTGTGAAATTTTACACGAATTTGTTATAAATATAAACTAATTGTAGAAAAATGAGTTACGAAAACGAGCAAGCCTGATTATTGCGATTATGGGAAGAAGTAAATATAGATGAGGACGAACCATTTGACGATGAAGAATCCGAAGACGAAGAGGACAATCTAGAGGCTCGTTTGACGGATTCAGATACTGAGCAAGAAGGGGAAAGCGATAATGAAGATTTGCCTCCACCTGCGAAGAATCCCCGGATTCCATCTTTTATTGGAAAGGATGGATCTCTCTGGAGGAAGCATTGTTCCAATCTAAATGTAAGAACGCGTCAGTCAAACATAGTTATACGTTTACCAGGAGTGAAAGAATACGGTAAAAAAGCAAAGTCAATATTCGACTGTTGGAATTTATTTTTCTCTGACGATATGTTAGACAAAATTGTTACAAATACCAACAAAAAAATTGAAAGCGTCACAGAAAACTATAAAAGAGACCGTTCTGCAAGAAGCACAGATTTGATTGAAATTAAGGCACTGTTGGGTCTGATATATTTGGCGGGATGTTTGAAAAGCAATCGACTAAACGTGGATGAATTGTGGGAACGAAACGGAAGTGGAATCGAATTGTTTTGGCTGACAATGTCACAGCAACGCTTTCTGTTTTTACTCAGGCATCTTCGATTTGATGATATGGACACCAGAGATGAGAGGAGACAGTCGGACAAATTTGCTCCGATAAGAGACTTTTTTACATTGTTTGTGGAAAATTGCAAGAAAGCTTATACTATCAGCGAATTTGGAACCATTGATGAAAAGCTCGAAGGATTCAGGGGAAGATGCAGCTTCAAGCAGTATATTCCTTCCAAACCTAATAAATACGGCCTAAAAGTGTTTGCTCTTGTTGATGCAAAAACAAGATATACATTGAACTTGGAACCATATGTAGGTTTGCAACCTGAGGGGCCTTATCGTGTAAAGAATGACCCGGCTAGCATTGTTATACGACTGATTGAACCGATATCTGGCACAGGAAGGAACCTCCCATGTGATAACTGGTTCACAAGTTTTGACCTAATAAAGAATCTTCTTGAAAATCACAATACGACATACGTCGACACGGTCAGAAAAAATAAACGTGAGCTTCCTCCTGAGTTTGTCAATACAAAACCACGACCTGTAATTTCCAGTGTGTTTGGGTTCAAAAACAATATCACAATTGTATCCTACGTTCCAAAAAAATACAAAAATGTTGTCCTGGCCTCAAGCATGCACCAAACTGACGATATTGACGAATCAAGTGGAGACAAATGTAAGCCAGAAATCATCACATTTTACAACTCCACGAAAGGTGGCGTGGACACTTGGATATTTTATGCACTGATGAATGTGGCAGGCATAAACTCCCAAATAATTTATATCTCCAATAACCCAAATACCAAGAGTGTCAGAAGAAAGTATCTAAAACAATTGGCAGTTGGACTAGCTGACCAACATTTGAAGCGTCGCTCTTTTATGAAAAACATCGCACCAGCTGTCCGCCAAAGACGACAGGAGGTCGCAGGAACCTCACAGGATGTTAGCAGAGAAGATCAACAGGCACCAATTAGCAGAAAACGCTGTTACATGTGTAAAAACAACAACACCACACGCTATTTTTGTGCAATTTGCAAAAAATTTTTGTGTTTGAAACATGCAGAGCTTCGGTGCCCTGCGTGTGTCACACTGCCCAAAGTTTGTTTGTAATATTGAATATAATTTACTTTTTTGAATAATCTGTTATTTTTCCCTTTTTTTATTAATTTTTGCCAATAAATTTTTTTTTCAGTTTACCTCAATTATTTTTTGTACATTTTACAGCTTATTAACATTTTTAGTAGTTTATAAAATTGTTCCATCTTATAACTCAAAATGGGATTGTTTAAAAATTTATTCAAACAAGTAAAAAACTTAAAGTCTTCCCATAATTTTATTTTTATTTTTCAATAAATGAAAAATTGAAGAACTACATATGTTTCGGCTTATAACTTATCTTTTGACAAGAGCCATCATCAGGTTTGAGTGGTGTGTTAACACCGAAGCTTTAACTAACACTAGTGTTAGTTAAAGCACACCACTTATTTTTTTATCTATAGAAAACATACCTGAGCATCCGATGAGCTAACAAAAAAAAACATGTGTATGATAGTTTGTAAAATATTTTTTTTTTAAGTTTTGTGTCTGTCAGACTCGGCGCCACCGCTCATGTTACGCTAACGAACGCCACCACTCCAGGGTTAATATCGATTTTTGGAAAGTTGTTTGAAATAGTTTTAAAATGCAGGCTTCATAAATACCTAGAAATTAATAATATATTTTCCGTCTCACAGCACGGGTTTAGATCTTCAAAATCTACAACATCGGCACTAATGGAAGTTCTAGAATCTGTTGTAGAAAATTTTGACGTAAAAGTAGGCACCGCGGCAATACTTTTAGATTTTAAAAAAGCTTTTGACTCAATGTCACATAAAATTTTACTAGACAAAATGGCATTTTATGGTATTAGAGGAGTTTCTTTGAAATTATTTCAATCCTATCTAACTGAAAGATATCAGTACGTAGAATTAAACGGGGAAAAATCTGAGAAAGTTTTAATTAATCATGGCATCCCCCAGGGATCGGTTCTAGGTCACATACTATTCCTGATATTTATTAACGATTTACCTAACTATTAAATAATAATAAAACGCGTTAGCCGCATCTCTTTTTAGGTATAGGCGAATCGATGATTTAAAGAGATTTTTCGGGTAGAAAATGTATTGTTTTAAAATAAAATCTATCCATTTCGCTAATAGAGTATTTGGTTTTCGTGTGTGTAATAATAGATTTTTTTTAATATACTGTGGGGGGCACAGGTTGTACCGAAAGCAAATTTATTGAAGTGAGATAAAAATAATGGCAAAACATAAACACTTACTAAAATCTATATCACAATGGATTCTTGACATTCTGACACTTCGGGGTTTTAGTGTCAACTGCCATCCAACGGTGACAGTTTTACATTGTTAGGTTATGTATAATTGATGTAGAAGATTGAAAGGATTTTTTCAACAAATATTTGTCAAACGAGAGTATGGTTTCGCACCCTCTGGGTGCTTACCCTACCCTCTTGAGTAGAGGGTTGCCTACGGCAACGTGTATGAACCTAGAAAGGTTGCCTTCGGCAACCGTAAAATAAACGCACTTTTTTTTTATTAGATTATTGTTTATTTATTTTTTTATTGTAATATATTTTTATTTATTTTTTTTTTGTACTTTTTCTACTTTCTCATATCAACGTTTGCCTTTGACAACATTTATATAAACCTAGCCCATTATTATTTATGTTGAAATTTATAATTATTTATTTAAAAAATTTGAATTAGATTTTATTAATTATACTTATTTCTATTTCTTTTATCTTTCTCATCTTTTTTTTATAATAAAGCAAGCATATGACCATTTACTAAAATTTTTTTTATTTATTTTTTTTTGTACTTGTTCTACTCACTCGTATTGAATGTTGCCTGCGGCAACATATATAAATCTATTATCATTTATTTTTGGAAATACATTTACTATTTATTATTATTATAAATTTTTAATTTTTTTCTCATTATTTAGGTGGCGGACAGTCATTTTCTGTTATAAAAATTCTCGTTATAACATTTGAGATCAGACTTTGACATAACGTTTTCATATTAATATTACTTTAATATTTAAAAATACTATTACTATCTATCATTATTTTATATTATTTTTTTCAATCATTATATATATATATATATATATATATATATATATATATTTTATTCCTTCTTGTTCTTACCATACTCTCTTATATGTAAAAGGTTGCCTTCGGCAACAATAACACAACATTTTTTTTTTATAAAAAAATTTTGCATGTATAATTATTAATTAGAAACATTTGTTTATAATTAATACAATCAAAAAAAAATTTTTTTTTTAATATATATTTAATTAGGCAACACTTTGAAAAAAAAATTTTTTAATTGCCTAGTGGCAACACTGTAACCAAAAACACTTTTTTTTTTAAATATTTTACGTAACTTTCATAAAAAAATGTATGTTATGTCATAGCTCAAGCACAATAACATCTGTCAATCATGTTGTCGATATGACTCATCAACAATATGAAGTTATTGTTGTAGTACAATTTTAATATTAAATTTAAAATTACCATTAAATTTAAACACTCCTAAGCGTGATTAATAATGACTTTTTTATTCGATAACATTTTTTAAAAACTTTTATATTTGCGCCTAGCTGCAACACTGTAACCGGAAACGTCATTCCTATTGCCTCTTGTCAACAATTTAGATAAACACAAATTTGAAACTTTTCTTTGATATTTAATTATTATAAACATTTGTTTGTACAGCATAGTTCAAAAAAAAAATTTTTATTAATTGCTTTTTCAGTTAGCATCACTTTTTATTTTTTTTTTATTTTTCTAGTATAACCGGAAACACTTGTATCACAAATATTTGACGTAACTTTTATAAAAAAAAAAGTAGGTTATGTCATAGCAAACATAATGACATTTGTCAATGATGTTGTCGGTGTCATAGATGTGTCACTTATTATCAATAGAAAGTTATTACCTTGATACAATTTTAATATAAAATATTTAAGTTTTCCAACTCAAACACTCTTAATTTTTAATGATTTTATCATTTGGCAACACTTTAAGAGACTTTTTTATTTGCGCGTAGCTGCAACACTTTAAAACCATAAACGCCGTTTCTATTTCCTCTTGTTACAAATTTAGATAAACACAAATTCAAAACTTTTCTTTTATAACTATTAATTATAAAAATTTGCTTGTACAGCATAAAAAGAATCAAAAATTTTTATCAATATTTTTTTTCAGTTGGCAACACTTTTTATAAATTTTTTTATTGATCTAGTATCAACACTGTAACCGGAAACGTTTATTTGACAAATATTTGACGTAACTTTTATAAAAAAAAAAATGTAGGTTATGTCATAGCAAGAACAATGACATCTGTCAATGATGTCGTCAGTGTCAAAGATGTGTCACCCATAATCAATAGAAAATTATTGCTGTGGTACAATTTTAATATAAAATATAAGATTGCCAACTCAAACTTCCTAAAGCTTGTAATTAATAATGACTTTTTAATTTAGCAACACTTTAAAAAACTTTTGTATTTACGCCTAGCTGCAACATTGTAACCGAAAACGCCGTTCCTATTTTCTCTTGTTAACAATTCAGATAAAGACAAATTCAAAACTTTTCTTTTATAATTATTAATTATAAACATTAGCTTGTACAGCATAAATAAAACCAAAATTAATTTTTTATCAATATTTTTTTAGTTGGCAACACTTCTTAGAGATTTTTTTATTAACCTAGTATCAACACTGTAACCTTGAACGCTTGTTTGACAAATATTTGACGTATCTTTTATAAAAAAAAAGTAGGTTATATCATAGCAAGCACAATGACATCTGTCAATGTCAAAAATGTCTCACTCATCAACAACAACAATATGAAGTTGTTGCCGTGTTACAATTTTAAAATAAAATTTAGGATTGCCAACTCAAACAGATCTTATTGATTTATTTTATTACTTGTAACATACAGATTTGCAGCCTTCTCTCAAAATGTTTACATTGTGTAATTAAACAATAAAAAAATTACATTGTACTTTGTACATAAACATTTTAGATAAGTATTTACTGGAAGAATTATTAAAAGTGTCTTCATTTTAATATAGCAACATACAACTCATATTAAATTAATCAATATGTTTACATTGTGTAATTAAACAATAAAAAAATTACATTGTACTTTGTACATAAACATTTTAGATAAGTATTTACTGGAAGAATTATTAAAAGTGTCTTCATTTTAATATAGCAACATACAACTAATATTAAAATAATCAATAAAATATTGATAATAAAGACAATATCATGTTGTAAAATTTTTCAATTTGAGAGGGTGTCTATCTTCATCGCGGCCTTGTGCTTTCATCAACAAATTATATTATATCTCATTGTTATTTTGATAAAATATTGTCTAAATTACACTAATCACATTTAAGCCATTTAAACTTAAAAAAATTAAGCGTTTAGTTTTACAAATCATTTATATTTAAAGTAAAAAATAATATAATTATAATAATAAGGTATATACCTACATATCTTTTCCAAAAAAGCTTCTTGCTATTTATTAAAATTGAAAGGCTTTTGTCTTTATTTTGTTATACAGTATTTCGGATATCATTTCATGCACTACAATCGATCCTTTGCTATCTTGGAAAAGATTTTCCGAGACTTTTTTTACTTGTATTTTAATAGATCTTTTTATAAAAACATCTTTTTCTAATTCATTTATCTTCTATCATTAAACATAGAGCATAATATATAATCAAATTATGAGGTCATTGACCTATATTAATTATATTTATTTGAATCTTGAATCGGTCGAAAGTTACATTATTTTTGATAACTTTAAATACATTCCAACTAATTAACTTCCATTCAAAACCAATTCATTTGTAAAATGAGCCAATTCTTTATCAAATAACTTTTTGACATAACCTCACTTTTTGTTTCTTTTTTTATGTAAATTTGTAGCTATCTATAAATTATAAAATAGGCTAAATGTCATCTTAATAATTGACATTAAATGTTGGAATAAATTGAAATGTTTGGCAATGAATATCTTCTTCATTGAGCTTTAATATTAATTATTTGTTGGTGTTATTGAAGATTGACTAATTATTATTAAAACGTAAAATAGCGGATAATTTACCATAAACCTAACCTTAAAATTTAAGCGTGAGCCTTAAGCGGTTATAGTCTTCTGAAAGAAGACTATTTCTTGTATGGCGGTACCATCATAAGAAGACCTGTGCCAACAACAATTTAACTTATCAACAACAACTTATCAACATCAGTTTATTATTAGTAATAGAAAAATAGTGAATGTAATCAGTGTAACATTAAACAGACCACGATAGTGTTCCTTGCGATAAGTGTGCCTGTCTTTTGGTAAGATGCCCCAATGTAAAATCTGTGATTATGACTTCAAACGTGCAGATAAATACCTTAGGTTTCTACTGTGTAACGTCAAACTGCACGTCAAGTGCTTAAAATATGATGAAGCTGATTTAAAAATTGTAAATAATTACAGTAATTTCAAGTTTGTCTGTGATGAATGTCTAACTGTAGAAAACTCCTCCAAGGTTGACGCGTTGAAGGAGAGTGTTGAGAAGTGCATAATATCTATCGAGAAACAAAATGAAATTATAAACTCACAGGGAATTTTGCTGGAGAATTTGGCTAAGGCTCCTATGGCTTCAGCAACACAATGTAAAGCCGTACTATCATATGCAGAAGCTGCCTGCAAGAAACCTTGTTCTATTATTTTGCAGCCGAAGGATATTAAACAAACAGTGGCAACCACCAAAAAGGAAATTTTACAAAAAGTAGATCCTGTCAGGGCTGATTTTAATATTTCCTCTATCAAGGCGGGACATGGTGGTGGTCTGATTATTAGCTGTGACAATGAGGAAGACTTAAAAAAGATTTCTAACTTGGCTTCGGAGAACTTAACCAACTACAATGTTAAGCCTATAGCAACTCTCAATCCAAGACTTAGAATCTCGGGTATAGTAGTTACTATCACTAAGGACACCTTCTCTGATTACGTGTTGAAACAAAACTCTTCCCTGTTTCACAGCTCATACATTTTTAGATTGGTATCATTTATGCCCCTACGTAACAATGATAAACTTAACCAAGCTCTTATTGAGGTAGATATGGAGTCTTACAAAAGCATTATTCAGGTGGGCAAACTGCTGATTGGTTATAATTATTGTAGAGTGTGGGACGCTATCGAAGTTAGACGTTGCTACAGATGCTGTGGTTTTCATCATCTTGCTCATCAATGTAAACAAGTGAATCCAACCTGCCCAAGATGCGCCGGTAATCACACAGTGAAGGAATGTTTAGCCTCTGATTTAAAATGTGTTAACTGCTACTCTCTTAAGCAAAAAAATCCAGATATTGATGCAAATCATGCTACATGGGACAGACACAGATGTCATGCCTACAGAATAAATTGTGACAAACTTAGAGCAACAATTTGTGACTCCAATAGATAGCAACTACCTGGCGACCCCGAGCAATCTAGATGTATACAGGGCTTACTGTATGGTTCGTCGTCGTCTTCATTATCTGTATGTTCTTCCCCTTATTTCACATCAGACTCTCCACCGTCCGCTAACGATAAATTTCTTTTCAGTATCCAATATCAAAATGTAGGAGGAATGAGTTGTAAACTCAGTGATTTTTTTAAAACGGCCTCCTCATCCAACTGTGATGCTATTGCTGTTAGTGAGACTTGGTTTTCGGAGAGTATTCTATCTTCAGAAGTAATTGATATCAATATATATAATGTACTCAGATGTGATAGAGATTTTGTGAACTTAGAGTTGTCAAAAGGTGGCGGCGTCATGCTTTTGGTTCGTAACAATTACAAGGTTATCAAGCTTGATCTCTCACAACTAAGGTCTAGGGTGCCCATTGCTGATGTTGTAGGATGCAAAGTTTTTGTCTCACCGTCTGTTACTATGCACATCTTTGTTATCTACTTTCCCCCCAGGATGTCTTCACACTCTGTCTATGAAGCTCTTGAATATATTGAATTACTGGAAATTTTATACGAGTCACATGTTTTAATCCTTGGTGATTTCAATGCTCCGCATTTTGTTGATTTTGCATCTAATGCTGTCCATGATAATAAAAGTTCTTATATATATAATTTCCTACACGTCTTAAATTTAACGCAACTTAACGGTGTCTTTAACCAAGATGGTAGACTGTTGGATCTTGCTATTGGCAACGTTAATTGTGATAATAAGCGCGACGATTCTCCTTTGTTAATGGTCAACTATTACCACCCTGTTTTACTTTGTATTTGCGATTTTGGTGAGATTAGATCAATTAACTTTCGTGAAAACTCGATTGAAAAGCGATACAACTTTCGCAAAGCAGACTTTACGGGTTTATATAATGCCATGACTATGATCGATTGGACCAACTTAAAGAATATTGATAATGTTAATGATGCTTGTGCTCACTCTTCTACCAACTGCTTTTTGATCAGTTTGACATTTATGTTCCTCTTAGAAAACCTTTTCGTCGCAAGTACCCTGTGTGGTTTGATAGGGATATTGTCAATCTGATTAAACTGAAAGAAGTGGCCCTCAGAAAATATAAGAGATACAAAATGCAATGTTATTTTGAAGAGTTTAAAGATCTAAGACGTCAGGTTAAATTGCGCTCCACGCAGGCGTATGATGGGTATCTTCTAAAAATGCAGACTTCTTTAACATCTGATCCTAAAAAATTTTGGTCTTTCGTTAACTTAAAAAGGAAACAAAGTAGAATACCGGGTTCTATGTATGACAGAGCTAATAATACTTTGAGCACTCCGTATGAGATCGTCAATGCTTTTGCTTCTTATTTTGAAAGTACCTTTATCCATGGTAATAGTTTTCCAATCAACAGTGCCAATGTCTTCTCGGCATCTAATCTCTTCACCCTCCAATGCATCTCAGACGATGACATTGTTAGGGCCATACACAAGTTGAAACCTACCATGAGTCAAGGTTCTGATGATATTCCTGCATTTTTTGTCAAGGACTGCGCGAATGTCTTAGTGCTGCCATTGTCGATCTTATTTAATCTCATACTTAAAAATGGGGAATATCCTAGTGCGTGGAAACTGGGTAAAATTTGCCCAATATTTAAGACTGGTGAGAAAGATAAAATTATAAACTACCGTCCAATTACAATTTTGTCCTCGATTTCTAAAGTGTTTGAGTCTGTAGTCTATGCATTTATGTACCATCATGTGCGAAATATCATATCTGAGAAACAACACGGATTTGTTAAGGGGAGGAGCACTACTACTAACCTGGCCTGTTTTGTCCACTTTCTAGCTTCAACTCTTGATGAAGGATCTCAAGCCGACACTGTTTATACGGACTTCTCCAAGGCTTTTGACCAAGTAGGACATGATGCTATCCTCAATAAGCTGGACTATTACGGTTTTAATCAGGACTTTGTGTGTCTGATCAAAAGTTATTTGGTTGGTAGGGCTCAATATGTAGATTATGCCGGTTTCAGTTTCAGAAGGTTTACCGTTACCTCGGGAGTGCCTCAGGGTTCTCATTTGGGACCATTGCTTTTTCTTCTATTTGTTAATGATATTGTATCTTCTCTGTCGTGTAGCAGCCTGTTGTATGCTGATGACATGAAGTTATATGCCAGAATTAATTCTCTATCCGATTGTCTCTGTCTTCAAAAAGACCTGCATATTTTGGCCAACTGGTGTTGTGATAATGGATTGTCTCTGAATATCAGCAAATGCAAAATTGTATCTTTCACTAGAAGAACTAAGACAATTACCTACGACTATACTATTAATGGAGATGTCTTAACTAGGGCTGCAATTATAAAGGACTTAGGTGTCACTTTTGACTCACAACTATCTTTTGTGAATCACATTGATTGTATAACCGCCGATGCCCTTAAAATGCTGGGTTTTGTAATCAGGTCTTGGAAAAATCTCGATTCGGTGCAATGTCTAAAAGTTTTATACTTTGCCCTGATTAGGTCGCGTCTTGAATACGCTTCTGTAATATGGTCACCTTTTTATGCCAAATAGTCTTTACAGGTCGAACGCATACAGAGAAAATTTTTGAAGTACTTATGTTTCAAAGAGGATTCGTCGTATCCATCTCACGGAATCGAAAATGATATTTTATGTGATAGATTTCAGTTCTGTTCAATGGAAACGCGTCGCACTGTGCACCTAGTTAGTTTTTTACATAAGATACTTAGTAACACAATTCTGTGCTCTGAATTACTATCTCAAATTCAACTGTGGGTTTCGCAATTTAATTCTCGACAGCACCGGTTTTTCTTTGTTTCAAAACCTAACACCAATAATGCTTTAAGATCTCCGAGTCGTTCAATGTATATCATGTTTAACCGGATTTCTACAGAATGCGACATATTTGTTGATAAATGGTCTGTTATTTTCTCTGTCATTTTGCGTCATACAAAGTCAGCTCGGTCATAATGCGGTCATAATCAATTAATTTCCCTGAATTACCTTTTCTTATTTTGCTTGAGTCCTTGAGTTTTTCAACTAGTTTTTCTACACTCTGGTCGGGTTCTTATTGTCTCTATGTTTCTAATTGTTTGTTTATGGCCATTTATGGCTGCTTTGCTTCTAACTTATTTATACTTTTGTCATCTAGCAATCAGTGAAATGGCAGTTCCCTAATGGGAAGGCAGTGTGCTTAAGCTGCCTTTTGCAATATGGCACCACATTTCACTAGAGTATACTTGCCTACCTATCCTGTAAATGGGTTTATCCTGTTGGATAGCTACTTAATAATAATAATAATAATAATAATAATAATAATAAAAATATATTGTAATATTAATCAAAAATCAAGCAATAACCTACCTCTTATATAATATTATTATTATTAGAATAATCTATTATCTGATATTGACCAACCAATCCAATGACTTATAAGAAGAAGAAGACTGCATTTTTATAGAGAACACACTTGTATCACATTTCGTCAAACAACTTAAGACCTTCTAATTCGATATAATTGCAGCGGTAAATTGCTTTTTTGTAAAATATTTTATCGGTCATTCGTTTGAAAAATTGTTCCAAAACGTCATTTCATTTGACATTTGAACTTTTTTAATGGAAAATTTAGCGATATTTCTATTTTGGAGCTATAAAATCCATTGAAAATTATTCTAATAATTATAATATAGCAAATAATGTAATTTAAAAAAAATTTTCTTACCGAAATCTTATCTGAATCGATTATTTTTGAGGAGCTCTTTTCTTCGACTGGTATTAGTTATTTCAGGAAGCCAAAAAAATTGACAAAATTCCCCAAAAAAACTGACTGTTTTCTGAATCTGAGTATCTATCTATTCTGCTTTCTTGGCCAACGTCCTATATACGTCCTATCCGTTTACTCACTTTATCGGTCATTTGTTTGAAAAATTGTTCCTACAAACGTTCCCTCCTGCCCCTTTATCCTAGCACAAAAAAATCCAATTCTTATCTCAAAACATCACAACAAAACTCTATTGATGCCGTTTTTTATCAAATTTCTTACAACATTTAACAATTTGTCATAATTAATAAATCTTCTTTAGGCGTCACCAACGCATTTTATTATATATTAATATTGATAATGAGTGACACATCTATGACACCGACAACATCATTGACAGATGTCATTATGTTTGCTATGACATAGCCTACTTTTTTTTATACAAGTTACGTCAAATAGTTGTGATACAAGTGTTTCCGGTTATACTAGAAAAATAAAAAAAAAATAAAAAGTGATGCTAACTAAAAATGCAATTAATAAAAAAAAGTTTCAAATTTGTGTTTATCTATAAATTGTTAACAAGAGGCAATAGGAATGACGTTTCCGGTTAAAGTGTTACAGCTAGGCGCAAATAAAAAAGTTTTTAAAAAATGTTATCAAATAAAAAAGTCATTATTAATCACGCTCAGGAGTGTTTTAATTTAATGGTAATTTTAAATTTAATATTAAAATTGTACCACAACAACAACTTCATATTGTTGATGGGTGACACATCTTTGACACCGACAACATCATTGACAGATGTTATTGTGCTTGAGCTATGACATAACATACATTTTTTTATGAAAGTTACGTCAAATATTTGTCAAGAAACAAACGTTTTCGGTTACATTGTTGCAACTAGGCAATTGAATATATTTTTTTAAAAGTGTTGCCAAATTAAATATTTATTAAAAAAAAATTTTTTTTTGATTGTATTAATTATAAACAAATGTTTTTAATTAATAATTATACAAGAAAAGTTTGAAATTTTTGTTATTTAATTTCCGACAATCAAATGTGCGAAAAAAAAATTAGCAAAAAATTAAAAATAAAAAAATGTTAATTTAAAAGATATGCGATGATTTAAGCAAAAAAAGCATCAAGAAAAACTAAAAGAAATTATAAATTTGTTGATATTAAAAAAAAAAGATAATTTAAGTAGTATAGAAAAACAAAATTATGGTATTTGTAGAAAAATAAAAATTGATAAAATTAAGTAAAGAACAAAAAAAATCAAAAAAAAAATTTATAGAAAAGAAAATGTTTAGATTGGAAAACTATATTATAAATACGGAAAAAAAAAAGTTAAAATATCAGGAGTTTATAGATGAATAATACAATATTAAAAAAAGAATAGTATAAAAAAAATTAAAATACACAAAAAAAGAAAATGTAAGAGAAATAAAAAAAAAATTAAAAAAATTTAAAAAAAATTAAAATTAAGTAAATACATTATAAAAATAGAAACAAATAGAATCAAAAAGAAGAAAGTGAAGAAAAATAAAAAAACGAATTCGAAAAAAAAACTTGAAGAGATAAAAAAAAAGAATAAAAAGAAAGAGAAAATAAAAAAAAGAATAAATAAAATCTAATTAAAAAATTACAAAAAAAAGAAAAATTTAAAAATTAAAAAAAAAATTTCTATAAATAAATAAATAAAAACTATAAATAATTAAAAAAAAATAAATAAAAAAATAATAATACGCTTATTAATAACCAATAATTTGCTTGCTTAAATTTTAAGGCGTTTATGTTTAAGGTTGCCGAAGGCAACCCCTCTAGGTTCATACACGTTGAACCCTCTACTCAAGAAAGTAGGGTAAGAAAGAAAGAGAAAATAAAAAAAAGTATAATAAATAAAATCTAATAGAAAAATTACAAAAAAAAAAAAAAATTTGGAAATTAAAAAAAAAAAATTTTATAAATAAATAAATGAAAACTATAAATAATTAAAAAAAAATTAAATTAAAAAAATAATAATACGCTTAATAATAACAAATAAATGCTTGCTTAAATTTTAAGGAGTTTGTTCTACGGTTGCCGAAAGCAACCCCTCTAGGTTCATACACGTTGCCGTAGGCAACCCTCTACTCAAGAGAGTAGGGTAAGCACCCGGAGGGTGCGAAACCATACTCTCGTCTACTTCTAATAAAAAGTGTGTTATTTGCGGATGACACAACAATTTTGGTCACGGGAAATACTCGACAACATCTAGAGGAAAACATTAATCTTGCACAGCAAAAAGCGATTAACTGGTGCAATGTGAATAAAATAAAATTGAATACTGAGAAGACGCAAATCATTAGATTTTCATCTGCTCAAAACCAACAATCGAAAGAAAATGTCAAGCTTTTGGGACTGACAAATAGATGGTTCTCTTCGATGGCATGAACAAGTTTACAGTCTTTGCGGACGCCTGTCCACTAATATTTTTGTATTAAAACGTTTAAAAGCTAACTTATCCTTCGATCATTTTTTGAGCGTGTATCATGCGCTATTTCACTCTCTATTACGATATGGGATTCTTCTGTGGCCAGGATTTACACATGCGGATCACGTATTTACGCTTCAAAAAAGAGCACTTAGAATAATTGCCGGTCTGCATCCATCATCATCGTGCCGCACCGTATTTAAGAAATACCGCATATTAACGCTGCCGTCTTTATAAATTTATTGCAATCTTATAGGAATCCACACAAACGTATTAAGATACCAGAAACATCGCAAAAAGTACGACTACCCTACAAGAGCATCAAATTGTCTCACGGCGTCCAGATCAAGAATTAGACGAACAGAAATTAACAAGCGAGATGTTAACCTGTACAACATACTGCCGTCTAAAGTCAAAAGTTATGTTTAAATTCAGTTGAATTTACGTAAAACACTTAGACTGACGCAGACTTTTTGCCGTTTGCACTGTTTTTAAGTGGTTTCTGATTATAAGTTAATAAGCTTATTGACTATAAATTTAGAAACACACAACGTAACTTTGTTCAGTTTGTATATTATTGGAAAACAACACTTTTAACACCGCTTTTACATGTTATTTACTTCAAGTTGCACAAGAGTAAATATCGTTTTTTTATTGCTTTGTTTACTGGTTTTTTACAAAAAAAAACTAATAATATTTTATAATATTAGTTAATACTTATCTTGTAATGAGTATATAAACACTGCTTATAAAAAAATCTATTTTAATAATATTGCTAATTGAGTTTTTTCATTAAACTCTATTTTTTTTAAACAATAAAAATTAAAATATATAAAAGAAATATATGTCATAGGTATCTGGATACCACTAATTATTATGGGGATCAACAAGTGCTCAACATCAACATACATCAAGGAAACTTTTCAAACATTGATTACAAAATGAATTAAGCATAAAACATAACAAATCTAGTTCATTTTCAAAACTTATGACGCTTATCTTTGTTGTTCAGCCTCTCTTGATTTACTTTTTGTTGCTGCGGCTATTATTTGGGTTGCTTTTTAGAAAATGTTTAATCTTTATACATCGGTATACTATTCAATCGGTACAAGACCACCCTAAGGCGATTGTTTTTTACACCTGACGAGCTGTCCAAACAAGCAATAGACTGTTAGCTATACGTAAACAGTATTCAACTACGCAGTTTTGCCCTGTTCGACTGATCACGTATCTAAAGCCTATACGTGAACGTGTTGAGCAGTAAACAAATTGTTATAAGTAATGTGGTCGCTGTAACATAAACGAACTGGGCTGCTGTAAAGACGTAAAATGCGCCAGCCGTATAAGTTTTGGATCAATGTCTGTGTACTCTACTTTTTTTATTAGCATGTTGGAGCATATCTGCTTATAAAGTTCACCATCAGATAATTGAAATCGATACAACATTTTGTAAAAATGCTATAAACAAATTTATAATCATGTACAAATAACAAAAAAGATTTATTTTTGTACAAAACTATAGTTAGACTTAAAACCCCTTTTTCAAATTAACAAATACAGATGAATTTTTTTTAAATGCACTAAAAAACAAAAAGTAGAGAGAGTCAAATTTCGAAAATCAAAGTTTTAGCTTTGTACTCACTGTTAATAGTGTATGCTTATGAAAAGCTGTATGGGTTTTCTGACTTTGACTTAATAGCCAAAGAAATAATGCATTATAAAATTTACTATTTTAAATCAATATGAATACAGCTTTTATTTTCTATATTGTGAATTAGTAAAAAAAGGTAAAATAGTAAGATTTAAAGTTAGAAAATTGAGATTTTAAACATTTAAGATGTTTTAAAGTCAACCCTGAGATCTAAACCAGTACTCTCAGAGTTTTCTCAGAGTTGATCCCGATAGCCAATACTAACTAATCAGATTTTTGTATTTCTATGTATAGTGCGTATTATATACTTTTACATATACTATCGATTTTGACAGGTATCCTTTAGAGTAAATATTCTTCTTTTTCTACATATTGCAAATAATACAACTTTTATTTATAAACAGTTTTTATGTTTGAATAGGAGTTTATAATAAATACTGTATTATTGTAAGACCTTAAAGAGCATTTAAGTCCTAATCAGTTATGATTCTTTCAGTCAGCTTTAATAATAAGTTTTTTTTATTCGAATAGGTGCAATACATACATATCGACCATGGTATAAGAACAGCAGGGCATTATAGCATAAGTTAGCATATCATTGGTTTAAGAATTTGTGATGGTTTGCTTTGACAATTTTTCTATCGTTGTTTTTTTTTTATACAATATTATCATTTTTATTTTATGAGTCAACTTTGATAGTGGCGTCATTATCATATTTATCTATTGAGAGCCCAGCTTAATATATTATACAATCATTTCTATTTTTCAAATTTCCAAATTTATAGTAGTCATATTAAATTCCAAAAATTTTCTTAAAGTAGTCATGTTGATTGATTATTGCTTGATTATTGATTAATTATTGATGGATTATTGTTCGATTATTGGTAAGTATCGCACAATTTACATTTTTACCAGAAGAAGTTTAGCTTAGCTCTCGCTATTGTTTTATAGTCGGCATTATATGTGACGCTTGCGCAATCAATTTCAAGAGCACATATCTCGAAGAAAAAATTCATGGTTAATCATCGACGGAGGAAAAATTCCAAATGGAGCTGCGCGATTAGCTAAGGCTAGTGGAAAGCGCATGCGCAAACGATCATGGCAAATATCCCAAGATCAAGACAACGGGTGTTAACGCTCACGGTCGTTGATTGATTAGCTATTGATTGATTATTGGTATCGCACAATTTACATTTTTTTAACTGATAGATCTTGCTATTGTTTAATGGTCGCCATTATATGTGACGCTTGCGCAATAAATTTTACGAACACATCATATCAAGGTGACGATGGTTAATCATCATTGGCATTCATTGGAGATAAAATTCCTACTGTGGCTGTGCGATTAACTAAGGCTAGTAAGAAGCGCATGCGCAAACGGTCAATGCAAATATTCCAAGATCAAGATAACAGGTGTTAACGCTCACGGTCATGTGGCAGGTCTTCCAAAATTGGATCCGCCACCTTATCAATGTATTTCCAATTCAAAGAAATATATCAAATTAAAGTTGATTACTTATTGATTGATTATCGATTATGGATTGTTGCATATTGATTATTGATTGATTATTGGTTGATTATTGTTTGATTCTTGGTATTGCAAAATTTCTATTTGTTTATTTAAACACGTCTAGCTTTGCTCGCGCTGAATGAGTGAATGCTCCAAAGTTACTATCATAATTTTCAAAAAAAGTGGTGGGGGGAGAACAAAGTAGTGGGAGAGCCAATGTACACAACAGGTGTTCCATGGTCGTTCCAAGGTTCAAGGTCAAGGACATTCCAAAGTCCAAGGTCATGTGACGTGAAAGTGGTGCTCCCCCACTTGTTAACTACTTAGAAGGGTACACTAAGGTTGCTTCTTGGACTTAAATGAACGCTATAACCACTCCTATATACAGGGTCGGTATTTTCCCGCTTAAAAATCTGGTAAACTCTGCTTTTCAATCGAATGATTCTCTTCTTATCTGTTAAAAACTACCTGTTTTTTTTTCCTGACCAATAAAAGAGTTAGCTTGCTTTATTTTCTTGGACGTAACCGATGCTGGAACAGTTTATCTGACTTGAAATTCGTTATCAACAAAAAACCAGCTTCCCGTTGATATCTTACTTTCCCGAATTTCAGAAAGAAAAAAGAATGTCTTTTCATGTTTTGCCGCAATATACAGGGTGTTCAGAAAAGATAGTTACTCGAAAGACATAAATTGTTGTACAGGCGTCGGGTCTTTGTAGTTCTAGACTAAATCGACTACAGCAAATTCGATAGTGCACAAACTAGAGTCATGCAATAAGTAGTTTACCGCAAAATGGCAAGAAGGCGCTTATTTATCGTAATTTTTGGCGTGTGCCGCAATTCAACCGTTACAAAGTTTCGAGCGTTTTCTATACTTTCAAAATTGTATCTTCAAAATCGCTCTTTCTCGCTCCAAATTATATGTTTTTGCATTTTGACAAATTACGACGTAAGACGTCAACGATGTCTATAATAACTTTAAAGCTACCAATTCACTTCAAAGTGATACTGCTTTTAGCTGTAAATTCATTTGTTTCAGCAAAAACCGTTACTATTATAATTACCTATTTGGCTTAAAATTCCAGAAAGAGACCTGCGTAGCCCACAAAAAATGATAATGCATAATCTTCATAATTCGAGATAAAAACACATTCTGAATTAGAACCGTAGGGCTGATATGACCGATGAGAAACAGGTAACAAAGGTAATTTACAAATAAATGGGCATATAATCTTTTGTAATAATAGCTAAACAATAAAATATATTAAAACACTGTTAATTTTTGTGACGTAAATTCAAGAATTATAGAAGAAATATGTATTTTTCACAACATAATCAGGATAAAAATAATGTTTCGTTATTTTACAGACAAAAGTAAAATTAGGTTACGTTATTTTTGCTTTTTGTTTCTTTAAAGACTTTTGTTTTGCTTGTTCGTATAAAGGCATCAATTTTCCTTCTTTAGCTAACATTTTTAAAATCTCTACTATTAAGGGTAGATAATTATGTTTTCTTCTAATGCTTTCGATTTGATACCGCCGTTTCTTGTTGTCTTCTTCTTCAGCTAATAAACGCAGCCTTGCAAGTTCTGTCTGTTGCAAGAATGTCTCCATTCCAGCTTCTTCAATTTGTTTTTCAATAACTTCTATTTGTTTCTGATACAGCATCTTCCTGTCGCTCACAATTGCCATTAAATTAAAATGAATTTCACCGTCATTGTACCTAAACAAAAATCATTAATTTACTAATCAACATTAGCTACTAATACAATTAATCAACATTAAAATCTACTGTTCACAACATCTTTAACAAATAAATATTTTACTAAAAATACAGAAGTGTAACATAAAATAATAATTTCAAAATGTGGTTTTACAATTTAGAATACCTTTGATTAACAGGTTTTTTTCTAACATTTGTTTTGTTGGTGAATGTTCAAAGTAGTGTAAATCAGTGTAAAAATGGCAAATTGGTTGGTACTTAACGCTGAATTTCATCAAATACTTGAAGAACAAGTGAAGCAGTAAGTTCTTTAATACAGCGTGGTCAACAATGACTGCTTAAGTTAGCAATCTTACATTTCATTTTAAAATGATACAACTGCAACCACTTTCTGTTGGTGTTGTTGATAAGTGACACCTTTGACACTGACAACATAATTGACAGATGCGAATTAAAAAGCTAGTGGCTGCGATATAACCTACAATTTTTTTATGAGTGTCATGTCAAATATTTGTCAAACAGCGTATCCGGTTACAGTGTTGAAACAAGGCAAATAAAAAAAATCTCTAAAAATGTTGCCAACTCAAACAGTCATTGTTGACCACGCTAATTATTGATACTAATTTGATTTGAATTATTATTAGTTTGTTAAAATCAAAATTTTAATTCAAGATTGGACCTTAATATTCAAATCCGGACTTTAAGAGACTTATCGGATATTTTTCCAATGCACGGAAAAGCTTTTCGTATGTTATACCATATGCCTAATACCCTTGTTCGCGACTTTTTAATACCCCATATAGAAGCACATATGAGAATTGTTATACGGTCATACACAAAATAGAGTCGCCAGTCGCGGATGGGGCTTTAGTGTCAAAATGACTTTGTTTTCTGGTCTAGAAACATAATCTACCAGTGAATGAGTTTGGTCGTTTGTGACTTTCAATCCACGCTCTACTATGCTCACTTTATAATTACTTACATGGTGGAAGCTCTTTCCGAGCTCCAATTCTTGAGACACGAACATTCAAGGTTATGTTATGACGGCTTTGCCGTATATTTGGCAGAGACAGTTACATTTGAGCTACTCGCTAACCACTTTGATACTCGATTTGGCTTCAGCTGGAGTGGTTAACTTCTGACTTACAGAATACGAAATGTTGTAGGAGTGATACAAATTTTGTCGTAACCACCGTGATTATCATAACCACTGCCTTAACCACATTCTTACGGAATCGATATGATTGTTGTCTAATTTTCAAGAATTACAAACGGCAAAATTTGATGTTTATTGTGCGCAAGCGCTTTTTGAGTTGCTTGTATCTCAGGTTTCGCCAATCCTGAATAATTTTTCAGCATTATTTTAAATGTTTTCGACTTGATCAAACTTGTGAAAGATGTTTACACTCATCAATCAATCAGAAACAAACTCATATATTTTTAAGATCACTGCAGATTGACTCAACTTTTAAATAAAAAAAAAACTAAAATCGGCTACCTATTCAGTAGCTACGGTGCCCTGAACAGCCATACAAATACACAAATCAAACTTAAAAATAAATATACAAACTTATAAATAAAACTTAAAAATAGAAAGACATAGCAGTGTTGAAAAAATCATACCTAGAAAGACTATTCAGGCAATTCAAAACACGGAATGAAACAATTGAAGTACAACAGCAAATATCAACAATGCAATGTGTTGAAATAAAACTGGCACAAAACTTATCAGTATCACGACAGAGAGTTAAAACTGAAAGCATAAACTGAAGACTAAAAAGATTTTAGGTAAAGATGGGAGAGAAATAAAGACAAAGAAGGAAACAATAGAAAGAAGAAAAACATGTATGAGAATGTAATACAAGAATAATTCTTTAAGATCAAAAAGCACAAAAACTATTAATTAATAAAAAAAATTATGCAATAACATGAAAAACAAACAGAGAAAAATATACGCATTATATAAAAAAACAAGATATGTGAGACTCAAAAAAAAAACAAAGAAAGAGAATAATAATAGAAACCATTGAAGAAAATGTTGACAAAGTACTAAATCAAAACAAAAAAGATTAGAAAAAAAGATTAAACTCATGGGGGAGCAAAAAAGAGTCAGTTAAGCAGTCAGATTTAAGCATTACAAAAATGATAATGTTAGAAAGAAAATACATTCAAACCACATGCCGATAGAAATACAGATAAAGAGATAAGAAAAAATATTTAAAAAACAAATAACAAAAAACACATGAGCAAATGTCAGAAACAGAAGAAAAAAAATCAAATGCTAAAAAAAAATCTGAAACAGTTAAGACAAAAATCGATACAAAGAACAAGAACTAAAAAAATATATGCTAGAACCAGTGAGGAAAAAAATAAAAAACGATGCTTAAAACAATAAAAAGAAATAAAAAAATCTAAAAAATAAATATATATTTATTGATATATATATATATATCAATAAAAAGACAGAATAGAAACGTTAGAAACAGTAGAAAGTTACAATTGAAAATAAACTGCGACTAGAATTAATAGATAAAACTAATTAGAAAAACTAAAAAAGTAAGATAAAAAAAAGAAGAAAAATAAGAGATTTAAAAGATGAAAAAAAACTCGGAAAAAATAAGTAAAATAGAGAAGATAAGAAACATTAAATAAGATCAAGAATTTAAAAAAATGAAAACAAAAAAGATGAAGTAAAGAAAGAATACAACTTGAAGAAAATAAAGAAACACACACTTTTCAAAATGCTTATACCAAGTTAAATAATTACGAATAGACAAGCATTTATTAAATTATGTGTAATTGTTAAAATTATTGAAAGAAACTTCAAAAAAGTGATGACAGAAGATTCTAACCTTGTTTGACAGATTGTAATTTAAAAATTTTAAGAATTAATAAAAATGCCCGAAAGTTGTTACTATAACGCGCAACTAATTAAAAATCGTTTATTTCACCTTGCTATGTTTACAACACAAGTAAACAAGAGATATCTGACATGAAGACAAGAAGTTTTATCACTTCAATGACACAGTAACAAGCAGTTTCATCACCCTTCCAAAGGACATGAGGAAAAAGACCCTTCCGAGTAGATGATTTAGAGTATGCTAGAAAATTTTTAATTTGACATGAAGAAAATAATCAGTACCTAGCAATATAAATGAGACATCGTTTTTGATCGAATATTTTTTTTACTTTTACGAAAACATTTTTGTGATGAATTACTTTCAAGTTAAAATTTTTATATTCTATACTTTTAATATAATTCAATAACCTTCAACGAGTAAAATTGTCTGAAACAAAAATGTTTGCGTTATTCATAAATTGATAAAGCTATTCGTATATTTCACTTATGTTGCAACTAAATAACAGATACTAGATTGTTTAAAAAATTTTCAAAAAATTACACTGGATTGTCCAGGTTGCTATGACATTGTTACGCCAGAAACGACACATTCAAGAAAACATCAATTTTAGATGTCATGTCTCGATTTGAAGGTACTACTGAAATAAAAATGGTTGAAAATGTCAACATATTTTTAAAGACCCCAAAAATTCTAAAAAAACACATATAACAGTGTCTTGAGACAATTTATTGTTCTATATAAGTATGTATGGAAAACTTATCAGTTTCAAATATAAGTATATAGCTCCTCACCTCTGTATTCTCTTTTCTATTACAGGTCTGACCATATCAATCCAGTCCGAGTCAGTAGACACTGATCCTAAATCAATAGGTCCCGACTTAAGTCCATCTAATTCATACAATCTTCCATCAACTGGAACATAACTAACAAAGTGAAAAGCATCCTCATTTTTGTTCGCCATAGATGGATCAAACTCAAACAGCTGTTGTTTAGCAAACGAATTATGAACTGATCGAATAACAGGCGAGTTACTGATGGTTAGTCCTTTCATGTTAGCATCAAATCCTTGACAAAAATCTCTTAATTCAGTTAGTGTATGACCTAGTTTTAGGTCAGAATGTCGACAATTTAATAAAACACTTAAAATAGCCTGGGTAGCACAAGCATTCTCTATTACTTGTTTAGCAAAAAATATTTTCTCCAAACGACTGTCTTGTACGATTGAACCCGTTGGTTCATCATCTTTTGTCCATTTGAACAAAAAGATTAGCCCATGAATTGGCCTACAATAGCACAATGAATTACTAAATTTCAAACACTACAGTGGCAGTTACTTCAAAGATTCGAATTGCTCCGGTTCTAAGCTCCACAATTCTTCCACCTGCATGCCTTTTACACCTAGAGCGATATAAAAATAATTTAAACTGTTATGACTAACATAACCTTACCAAACTCTCGAATTAGCTCGGTGAAAACTCCTGGATCGCTTTCAATTAAACACCAATTTCCAGCAGCTTCGCCCATTGCATCCACAATTTTTTTGATAGAATATCACAAATTATAGATCAATAAGTTTGTTTAACTAATAAATCTAAGTACTTCAGAAAACTTTATGAAATAATTTTTCTGTTTTTTTACGTCCAACGTCAACGTCCAGAAATCAGCAGAATTCAGAATATCTGTCAACTGTAGTCATTCTATTCTATGGTTGGTTACGTCAGCGAGCTTTAGGCTTAGCTGTTTTGGACTGAGGGCGCTGACGTATTCTATGGATCAAAGCCCGTTGATTTTATAAAGTACCGACACGAGTTCAAATTTGCTTCGGTAACGATTCATTTTGCCGGTAGGAGACGCTGTGACAGTTAATGTTTATCACATATTATTATTGACAACTAGTTGGCCCGGCGAACTTTGTTCCGCCTTAGTTTTGTTATTTTATTTTTTATTTTTTTTGTCATTTGTTTTGTTATTATATGTCAGATGCGTTTACGTTTTATATTGTATGTCACGTCACACGGAATGGGATAAAAAATATTCTTTGTTAGGCTACTGGTTCTAAACGACCACTCCACCAATTTTCAGCCAAATCGGTCATAAATAGATATAGATTTTTAAAATAAACGACCCCAAAAACTTTAAAAATGATACCCAAATTATTCACATTTATTATCCTTATCACATTTATTTTGCAACTCTCTTTAACATAAATATTATTTTCAAAATCAACAACCTGAAATTTCTCGAAAATAATACCCATATCGTTTTTTTACATTTTTATCCCTAGAACACTCTCTTTTCATCTTCCTAAGAGTAATTTTTTAGAAAGCAGGAAACATACCTATTTATTTTTTTTTGAGAACTTACGCAATTTATGGGAAAAATTATTAAAACGACATCAATCTTTAGACATTTTGCCTTCTTTCCGCCCTATCAAGGAATGATAATATTTTACTTCTAAAATTTCGGATTTAAACATAGATATTAATTTCAAAATAAACAATCTAAAATTTTTGAAAATCATACTAATATTGGTACTTGTCATTTTTTGTTCCTATCCCACCTCTTTTTATCTCTTTGTTAATAAAAAGTATTCTATTCTTTTCATTCAAATCCAGTCATCATAATTTTCCATACAAACTTTCACCCAAAGTTGTTATATGGGAAGTTGTCTCATAAGACGATTAAAGACGGCCACTGACGATCCAAGATCCAACGCCACAGTCGTACTGCGGCGTTGGCGCGTTGGATCGTCAGTGGACGGCTTTACAAGTAAACGCACTGTCCGACTTTGGTTGGTGGTGGGGGAGTGGATCGATTTATTTGGAACGGTAATTTGCCGAGCCTCACCGAACGTTTCCGACATCGCAATCTTAATTTTGATTTAACCCTTCTTTTAGAGGGTGGTTTCTGGAATAAAAAGTATTCTATAGCATTCTCCTGGCTCTAAACTACCACCTCACCAATTTTCAACCATATCGGTAAAGCCGTTCTTGAGTTATAAGGCCCAGTTGTACGAACGCGAGTTAAACCAGAGTCAAACCTTGAACCTGGTTCAAGCCAAAATTTGAGTTGTACACGCTCGCTTTGAGGATCAACCACGAGTTAACTACGAGTAAACTCGAGGATCACCAACCCACCGATTTCGATGGGTTAAACCTCGAGTCAAGAAATTGTAGGCAACTCCTGTCACAACTTGTCTGTATCTAACCTAACTTTTTGTTTCCTATCAACGCGAAAATAATTATAATAGCAATTTTGTAAAAGTGATTTTTGGGTTAAAACATAATAATAAAACATGAACAATTGGAATCTCGCCGAATTGACTGATGATGAAGACTTTGTAGAGCTTATCCCACTACAGCTATTTTTAATGGGTTTTTTTTGAAGGAATAACAGTCTTTAGGTGTTGGTACATTTGGGAGTAGTATTGTATGAAAAATGTGTGATAAATCACATGTGTTTTCGTGAGATTTGAAGCTGTCAGTTTTGTGGACTTGTAGAAAAAAATGAATTCAACTTATGAATGTGTTTTTTT
Source organism: Lagria hirta (assembly GCA_947359425.1). NCBI lineage: Eukaryota > Metazoa > Arthropoda > Insecta > Coleoptera > Tenebrionidae > Lagria > Lagria hirta. The sequence goes on from OX375794.1 coordinate 29,883,233, forward strand.
TTGTTAAATGAAGACTTTCTGAACTTGAAATTTCTTTCAAAAAAAAGTAAAATTTTCGGCTCGTGATCAACCGAGCGAACCCTTCGGGACGCTTGACCACGAGCCGAAAATTTTACTTTTTTTTGAAAGAAATTACAAGTTCGGGAAGGACATTAACAACATACATAATAGAAAAAACATATCTTCCCTTAACATTCGACAAAAAAAACTTAATTAAACATACATTCCCTTGGCATTAAAGGAAAAAACTATAATTAAACATACATTCCCCTAACATTAAAGGAAAAAAACATAATTAAACATACATTCCCCTTACATTCTCCCTTGACTTTACAGAAAAAACATACATTCTCTTAACATTCGACAAAAAAAACATAATTAAACATATATTCCCCTAACATTTAAGAAAAAAAACATACATTTCGACAAAAAAAACATAATTAAACATACATTCCCCTAACATTCTTACATTTTTCTCCCTAATTAAACATACACTCTCGTTAAATTTTTCCTCCCTTAACATGTCAGAAAAAAACATATTTAAACATACACTTTCTTAACATTTTTCCTCTCTCAGTCTCATTAAAAATACATTCCCATAACATTTTTTCAACCCCTAAAAATTCTAGAAAAACCTAATTAAACATACACTCTCTTAACATTTTTCTCTCTTAATTAAACATACACTCTCTTAACATTTTTCTTCCTTTATTGAACATACATTCCTTTATCATTTTTTCTCCCAAATTAAACATACATTCCCTTAACATTCCAGAAAAAAAAAACATAGCTAAACATTCAACATACATTCCCCCAACATTTAACAAAAAAAACATAATTAAACATACATTCCCCTAACATTCTTACATTTTTCTCCCTAATTAAACATACACTCTCTTAACATTTTTCCTCCCTTACTGAACATACATTCCCTTAACATTCTAGAGAAAAAACATAACTAAACATACCTTGACATTTTTTCTCCCTTAAAATTTCAGAAAAAAACATAACTAAACATACACTCTCTTAACATTCCAGAAAAAAACATTACTAAACATACATTCTAGAAAAAAACAATAATTAAACATACATTTCCTTAACATTCTCTATATTAAATATCACTACACTTATATTAAAATTCAAATGAAAAATTTATGGCGTTTGACGTTGAAATTTGACAGTTAACAGTTACTCTTTTAAAATTTAGTTACTTTAAGGGATTTTCGTGTTACCAACCCTACTGAATCGCAAGTCAGCTGAACCAGCGATAGCACGACTTCGTACAACACATTTTACTTGATTCGAGGATCAATTCTTGAACCTGGTTCAGCTGAACCAAGAGTTAACTCACGTTCGTACAACTGGGCCTAAGTGGAGTAACTAACAGACTTTCTTTTATATATATAGATAATAAAATTATTGTCAATAATAATATTATTGTCAATAATATTATTGTCAATAATATTATTATTGACATTTGTGTTTTATTTGAAAATAAGAAAATATAATATTATCTCAAAGCCAATGTCAAAATGGTGATAAACATTAACTGTCACAGCGTCTTCTACCGGCAAAATGAATCGTTACCGAAGCAAATTTGAACTCGTGTCGGTACTTTATAAAATCAACGGGCTTTGCTATGGATCAAAACCATGAAGCTATAATAAGGTGGAGTCGGGATTCCTACTACAATCTGAGTTTGTTGTGTTGCAAAATTACGGAAAGCGGGGCGCTTCAGCGGTTTGCGGGGGCCGACATTTAGAATAGAAAAGCAGTACGGGCGCAGATTTTTAGAGAAAAGCCAAATATGTTTAAAAGTACATGTATATAATAAATCTGTAATTTGCATGGAGCTATAATAGAATGGAGTCAGGATGTAGGCAATTTGATTTGATGCTAAAAAAGAGCATATAATAGTTTAATTATAAAGTTAAATAAAACAATCTTAATTTGAATTCACAACAACCAAAAGTAAATAAACCAAAACTACGACTTTTACATATCATTTATTAAAAATATTTTAACTACTTAATTACACACAAATCAAAAATAAATAAACAATTAAACAACCATTTAACAATATAATATAAAACGACTAAATCAAATTAATAATTATAAATACAAACTAAATAATCACATTAAAATAAATTGCAATCAAACATAAAATACAAACAAAACAAACAAACTATTTAACCAAAAGTAAACATATACAAATACTCTATCCTATATCTCAGTTTAATTAGCTTTAGAGAAGACCATAATCGTATTGGCAACTCTTTTCGCCGATGAGGGCGCTACCGGCGGTTCAATCAGCTGAGGAGCAAGAGAGTTGTTTCAGGACTTCAGGTTGTCATTTGAATTTAAGTGTCGGTTTTAAGTGTTTATAAGATGTTTCTCACACTGCAGGAGACATTTAGATATCTAAATGCCACCCCATCGCCAAGATGTTTTAAAGAAGGTATTTGTAAAAACTTCCACCACTTGTTACCTTTTAGATAGAAATCGTAAATAATTACCCGTCGTTAAAATACGTTGGATTATTTTACTTTTATAAAAGCTGATACTTTCTTTTTCATTTTCAATGCATATTCCCACGCAAGTCATCTGTCTAGTTTTTCGTTTTTACCATTTTTAAGTTCTATAAAAACAACCTAGACATTTTTTTAAAAACAAATGAAAACTTTAGCCAGGGGTTTAGTACGTAACACTACTGCATTTAATGACACAACAGAATGTTTTACATTTATTCTTCATTTCCATAATAGTAAAATTTATACTCTTCAACACCACCCCAGCTTATGTACAATAAACCGTAATAAACAAATTAATTGCGACAGACAAAAATAATTACCTTGCGGATGACTCTTTTGCTCTAGTGCGTCAAACGTTTGCTAGGTGGCGAATTCAAACGCAAGGGTCACGAATAAACACGTTTTATATGTGAAAAATACTTCTCACAAAATGTAACTCGGTTTGTTACTAATCTATCACTACCAAACAGTGTAGCTCTATCACTTAAACAAATTTATTTATATGATTGATATAATGTCAATGTCAAATTTAACACAAGTTAAGCTAACACGTTGTTAAATCCGTTGTTAAAACAGAAATCGGTTTCACAAAGCTTTATTACGATTTAACACGTTGTTAAATGCCTTGTTAAACTAATTAGAGCTTGGGCCGTTGTTAAATTAACATTTAAAAAATATTTTCAAGTAAAGTTGAAAGAAAATCGACGAAAAACGTTAAAACAGGTCTATTAATATCAAACATTATTAACATTATATATGTAAGAATTAAGGGGTTAACTACCCTTTAATTAAGAAAATATCGTTTGAACAGATTTTTATTTTGCGTATGTTGTACACACTAACACACATTATAGGCTAACTGCGTACTGCTGCTTTCGTGCGCTCGTACCAGTCGTACCGCTGTATCCACGTGGTTCAGAACCGCGCCCAAGCGTCTTGTCTATTCCTGCGCATTAGCATGGCCCATTTGATCTGAGTCATCCCTCGGAGAGGAGAAGCAAGGGGAATGTGCTTACACGGCCGTCCTGTATCGGAGCGTCCTCGCACCGGGGGAAAATACTTGACTTGTCAGCATCTGAAACTAATAAACACCCAAAGTCTCTTCTCTTACTAGGTACAAGGGCTTCACCAATGTTTATGCAATGTATGTCAGTGTCACTCTCTTTATGTCATAAAATAATAGTTTGTTTTGTTGACAATCATATTGTCATAAGTCTGATTCACACCTTCCTTATGTCATGAAATAATAGTTTGTTTTGTTGACAATAATATTGTCATAAAAGTCTTATTTCCTTGGTGGCATCGCCACCCTCAATCTACATCATAGTGGTACTGCCACTAAATTTTTCATGAAAGTGGTACTGCCCCTTTTTTTTATCATTGTTTTTACTGTAGTGGTATTGCCACTATAACCAGGCATAGTAGGAATGCTACTATCCTTTTTCTTGAATTATTTAGCTTAGTGGTTCTGCCACTAACACCATTATCTAGCTTAGTGGTTTTGCCACTAGCACCTCTATCAATTCTTTGATTCTAAGTTACAGTTTTGAAGTTAATAACTTCCTTAATAGCATGCCTACTGTTTGATGAGAATATAAAGTTGTCATGTCTATTAAAACAAAACAATGTATGAAAAGTCACATTTTCTTTTTAAATGGGTCGGTTTTCTACCTCAACTGACGTTAGAGTAATTTCTACATGTACAATTATGACTAGCAACTTTAACTTGTAACAATTTGTGTTTACACTGGGACTCACAGCATAACTCTGTCATTTTTGTTTTGTTTTGATGACGTAATTCTATTTGATTATTACTTACTCTTAATGTTGCTACTGCTTTGGTGATAAGACGGTTGAAGACCAACGTCTTAATTGCTCGTGAGCAGCTACCGTAGTTCTTTTGCCTTTTTTTGAAGACATATCGCTGATTAGGTAAAATTTTCCAAACAGTATAAAGACCTTAAAATTTAGCTTTTAGTTTACCACCGCCTGCTACTTGAGAATCCTCAACAGCTACCAATTCTCCTGGTTGAAATGATTCTGAACAATAACGGCTTGCATTGAATTTTCGTGCTTGAGTTTTGATGTCATTCTCCATTCGAACACGTGCTTCAACTACAGCTTTTTCTGGGTCAACCAGCGTATTAGTAAGTGATGTTACGTCTGTCAAATAATTTTGAGTGACCATTAATCGGGGGTTACGACCCAGCTGGAGAACCGCAGGCACTTGACCTGTTGTTGCATGTACTGTAGAATTCAGGTTGTCTTCAATAGCAGCTAATGTACTGGGCCAATTTTTCTCTTCTTTAACATTTAAGGTTGCTCGCAACAAATTAAAAACAGTTCGCATGAGACGTTCAACTTTTGCATTTTCTCTTGGCACTCCTGTGGCAATATGGTGAATTTCGACATTTTGCTCACTTAAACAATTGCGAAATAACGATGAAGTAGATGCTGCAGCTCTATCGGCTATAATTCGCTTCGGCCTTCCTAGCTCCTCAAAAACAGCTAACAATGCACAGATAGAGTCTTCTGATGTTTTACGTGGTATCGGTTGCAGACGACAATATTTAGAGAAAGCGTCAATAATCACCAGGATGTGTGTGTATCCCTTTGATTTTACCAAAGGTCCGGCGTGGTCAATATGCCACGTTTCTAAAATATCAGAGGGCTGCTCGCCATGTTGCCATAGTCCCGCTCGACGACCTGTATGCGATTTACCAAGTACACAAGATCTGCAATTTTTCACGTATTTCTTGAAACATTTTGACATTTTTGGCCAGTAAAGATCTTCCTGCATTTTTTTAATACCTTTTTCCCAACCAATGTGCGATGATTCATCATGATAAAGTCTCATTGTTAATAAACGAGCAGCGATAGGCACAAAACATTTGGGTTTTTCAGTTTTTGTAACCACAACACCATTTATCACTTGTAAGTTCAAGTCGCTGTTCGGATTATTTAAAATTTCGCAACATAACGCATCACTAGACTGAAATTCTCGTATTGTTTTAATTTTGGATATTTTGTTTATGTTAACGGTTTTTAAAACACACACTTTTAACTCACAAGCGTCATCGTATGTTGGATTTCGACTAAGGTAGTCTACATGACCCATTTTATTACCTGGCCGATCTTCGATTGTAAAGTCATAGTCTTGTAACTTAATCCACCAACGAGCCACGCGCGGGTGTAAAGTTTTTTTTTAAGCGGTCGCACGCACTGAATTACAGTCTGTAAATACAGTAAAATGCACTCCGTACAAATAAACACGAAAATGCTCTATTGACTCGACTATGGCTAAAGTTTCTAAATCATAAGAGTGATATTTTGATTCGTAATCGGTAGTTCGACGACTATAATAAGCAACTGGCAGCACAACATCATTCTCTTCTTGCAGAAGTGCAGCACCTATACCAATTGAACTGGCATCTGTATGTAACTGACACTTGTTGTCTGGGTTATAAATTCGCAAAATAGGAGCACTTGTTAACTTGCAAATTATAAACTGTCTTGCATTTTCGCACTCTTTTGTCCACTCAAACTTATGGTGTTTTCGAAGTAAAGTAGTTTTGGGCGCAGTGATAGTAGCAAAGTTTTTGATAAATCGGCGGAAATAGCCAGCGAGTCCCATGAACTGGCGCACACCTTTTACATCACACGGTGGAAAACTTTGAGTTAAAGCTTTTATTTTATGGACACTAGGACGAATTGATCCTTCACTCAAGATGACTCCTAAATACTCAGTTTCTTTTGAAAAAAATACACATTTTTGATAATTTAGCGAAAATCCACCAATAGCTAAAGCACTTAAAACTTTTTCTAAATTTGTCAGACCTTCATCGATTGAAACGGAAGGTACCAGCACATCATCCAGATATACAAATGCCATGTCCCCTTTAGATTGCCCAAAGCCTTATCAATTGCTCTTTGGTATATGGCAGGAGCATTCACATAGCCAAAGGGCATACGATTATACTCATAATGTCCATCCGGAGTTATAAAAGCTGTAATAGGTTTTGAGTCTTCTTCAATCTCCATCTAATGAAAACCAGATTTCATGTCTAAAGTTGTAAAATATTTTGCATGACAGAGAGAGTTGATTTGATCTTGTATATGCGGTAATGGATACCTTTCTTTCACAACTTTTTTATTTATCTCACGATAGTCAACACACATTCGGGTATCACCATTTTTCTTTTTAACCAGCACTACTGGACTAGCATAACTTGAATAACTTTCGCGAATTACATTATCTTTTAAAAGTTCGCCGACAATTGATTTTACTTGTAATCTTTCTTGATACGCTAATCTACGAGGATGGTACGCCACTGGAATGTCATCTTTTAGTCTTATTTGCATTTTCCCGGTAGTTATGTAATTAGGCGTCTTGTTTTTGTATCGGGTCAACAGCTGCTCTAATTGCAAACGTAATTCACTATTTAGTTCGGGTTGATTTATCATTACCTTGGTCGTTGACCTGACGAAAAGCACTTTACTTGAAGTACGTAGGTCAGGATGTAATTCGAGACCATGTTTATGTTTGGAAACACTTAATGAAGGTCGACTCATAACATCCCAGCCTATAATTAGGTCAATGTCACATGGAATCACTGCATCGGGTACTACCACAGATGAGTTATACCAGATCGCTCACTTAGAAAAGAAAGCTTAAAAAAGAGAGAGATAGAATATTAACCAGTTTAAAGGTCCAGCTGACACATGCCCAGTAGAAGTTTATTTCACTGTAAGCAAAGATACACTCGGAACGCTTCGAGCTGCTTGTATGCAGTGTCTAAATTCACGATTTGGTCCGATGTCTGTCATCCTGTTTTATTTGCCTCGTGGTTTTATCTACCAATTATAAAACGGCCCACCCTTAATATCTTTCTTGCTGTTGAAAATATAAAAAATCGAAAAGGCACGTCAATGTACCATTTTAAAACGTGACTATTTGGAAACCTCTAGACAAAAAACAAAAAAATCTATTTTAATGCATTTGTAATTATGTGAATAAAGTAGGATCTTTCTTAAAAACCAAACGATTACCTCCTAATTATGCTTAATTAGTAAAATTAATGTTGATTACACAAGTTTTCTTCAGAAAACCTATGATGTGTCAAGTAGCTCCAGGACGACACTTTTTGGCAACAGGGCATTTTCTGTAGTAATTCTGACAAAAAACTGCGCGCGGCAACACTGCTATTAACCAATTTAAAGGGACGAGAGACGCCAAGGTCATAGAAACGATGCGCAAAAGATCAAACGTTTCGAGGCAAGTGAGCAATCTGGTATAACTAATCTGTGGTACTACTACAAATTTTATCTCTAAAGTGACGGTTTTTAATACTACAATTAATTCACATACACCGAGAGATTGAATATTGTTAGAGCCAAGTCCGGAAAATGTACTTAAATTTTTTTCTAAAACCATTCTTGCACTTAAAACTTTTACCACTGAATGTTTGATTAAAGATACGTCGGCACCACTGACTATTAAATAACAAAATTGAAACGCACGTTTTTCGCATAGCACCGTAGCGATTGGTGTATTTGCGAGATGGCGTCATTTTTTTAACACAAATGTTTTCCTAGGCCTTCCATGCTTAGACCAACAAGCCTTCTCTGTATGTCCAACTTTGTTGCAATGGGCACACTTGAGTAAGTCTGTTGTTTTCAGTGCTTTTTCCTCACTATCGCTTTTATTTTGACGACCACTTGAGGAAGATCGGCAGCTACTTTGATGATGTCCACTTTGACCACATCGGAAGCAGAGTCCTTTTGTACTCATTATATTACGTTTCAAATTAGGAACGCTAACAGTACCAAATGACTCATTATAGCGTTTGCTTTGAACAGTGAAAAGCTTTTTCCGACGAGCATCGTATTCATCGAGGAGAAGCAAGGGGAATGTGCTTACATATATAAATTTGCCTGTTTGTTAGTGTATAGAATATCTACAAAAATAAAATATGATTCAAACAAATCTATTATTTTTGTAATAAGTATAATTATTTTTCCCACCTAGCTAGATACTTCATAAAGACACAACGCTTTTCCTCCGTGAAATTTTTCCCCTTTCTCGTTTACCCGATTGCGAATTATTATCCATCTTGTTAGGGGTATATTTTTAATAATACATATAATAATAAGTGATTATAACATAAAATAAGTAAGATCTTCATTCGACCTCGCGCTGTCGCTACTACATGAATGAATCCCCCTTCAGCTCCACCGTCTTGCTCGTCCGTGCGCTTATCAACATTCCAAGCTTATATAAATAAACAAGACTAATGGATCTCTTCGATAACATTCGGCCATCCTGTCAACCTTATTCTGTCCCAGAATGACAATCTGAAACAATCAAAGTTTATTTAACATAGACAAAAGGTAAGATGATTAATTCACAAACTTCCCTGCCAAGAATGTGAACCGAAATTAGGGTTATTGCTAACTATTGGCCATTGCCAATCATAAATTGTGTTATTGCTAACTATAAGCCATTGCCAACCATAAGTGTTATATTGTCAACTATGGGCCATTGCCAACCATAAATTGTGTTATTGCTAACTATTGGCCATTGCCAACCATAATTGTGTTATTGCTAACTATTGGCCATTGCCAACCATAAATTGTGTTATTGCTAACTATTGGCCATTGCCAACCATAAATTGTGTTATTGCTAACTATTGGCCATTGCCAACCATAATTGTGTTATTGCTAACTATTGGCCATTGCCAACCATAATTGTGTTATTGCTAACTATTGGCCATTGCCAACCATAATTGTTATATTGCTAACTATTGACCATTGCCAACCATAAATTGTGTTATTGCTAACTATTGGCCATTGCCAACCATAATTGTGTTATTGCTAACTATTGGCCATTGCCAACCATAAATTGTGTTATTGCTAACTATTGGCCATTGCCAACCATAAATTGTGTTATTGCTAACTATTGGCCATTGCCAACCATAAATTGTGTTATTGCTAACTATTGGCCATTGCCAACCATAAATTGTGTTATTGCTAACTATTGGCCATTGCCAACCATAATTGTGTCATTGCTAACTATTGGTTCACAAGCTAAACCTATTTTTACCTGATAAGACCACCCAAGGTTTCATATGCTCGACTGCCATTACAGTTGTAACATGAGAACGTCCTTCTCTTAGGTCTTGGACAGCATATCGATCATTAGGCAAACCTTTCTTAATACGAAAAGGTCCTTTGAACTTAGGCTCTAACTTTCGACTCACCCCAGTACTTTGTACTGCATTAGCTACCATCACCAACTGCCCTTCGGCATATCGTATAGCTTTCGCTCTCTTTTTATCATAGCGTTCCTTCTGAGCTTTTTGATCTTTGGTAATATGGTTCTTAATTTGGTTTCTCAATTTAGGTAAGTCTATTCCTTCCACATTTTCTTGAGCAAGTCCACTAAGAATTCTTGCATCAGCTACATGACGTGGCTTATATCCAGCCAATGCCTCCATAGGAGTCACTCCAATGCCCTTGTTAAGTGTAAAGTTTAGTGCACTTTGTATTGGCTTTACAAAATTATCCCATTCGTCTTCTGCATGCCCAGCAGACGTAGTTGCCAAAGCATTCAATATTGTACGATTATATCTTTCGCATTGCCCATTGGCACGTGAGGTTGCTACTGCGTTTAGAATGCGTTTTATCCCATAAACATCGCAAAAGATTTTAAAACTTTGAGATGTAAACGCTGTGCCTCTGTCAGTAATGACCCTTGTAGGTACCCCAAATAAATGGAAAACGTCTAACATAATTTTAGTAACAGAGCGAGTTTTCGTGTTTTTAACAGGTTCAATAATTACCAATTTAGTAAATCCATCAACTAAAACCAGTAAAAACTTGTTTCCTTTTTGACTTGTCACAAAAGGGCCTACATGGTCCAAATGTACTGTATGAAATGGTATCGAAACTTTTTCAATAGGATTGAGTGCCCCTTGTTTTTTTTGCAGAGTTATGTTTATAATATTAACATTTTAAACACGACTGAACATATTTTTTGAGGAATTTGCGCATACCGGCAAACCAATAATTTTCTTGAATTTTCTCAACAGTTTTTTCTAAACCAAAATGGCCCATGTTGTCATGACAAAGTCTACAAATCTGCCAACGCACATTGCGTGGCACCAACCATGCAAGCTTATTACCATCATATAATTTTTTGTACACTAAGCCTTTTTTTAACTGATAATCATTGAAATATTGTTTTGTTTGAGAGTTTTTGATATTATCTTGCAAAATTTCACGTATAATTGTTACCTGCTCATCTTCTAATTGAACAGCCTGTAACCACTCAGCTTCTGTAATATCTACTTGTGCAATACACTTTACGTTTGTTACAAGGTCTCTAGAAAGAGCATCTACATGCTTCATTTGAGCACCAGGTTTATGTTCTATAGAAAAGTCAAAATCTTGGACTTCCAGCCACCATCGTGCTACACGAGGAACTAAGTCCTTTTTACTAAATGCCGTTTTCAGCGCACTGCAGTCAGTTACGACTTTAAACTTGAGCCCTAATAAATATGCTCTAAAATGTCGCAAAGAAAGGACAACTGCCAAAGTTTCAAGTTCGTAAGAATGAAATTTGCGCCGTTCTAGAGATGTTTGCTTACTGTAATATTCCACGACTACTCGTTGTCCTTCGTCATTAATTTGTATTAATATAGCTCCAAATCCTAGAGCACTTGCATCAGTGTGCAATTCTGTCATTAGTGCACTATTGAAAAATGCTAAAATAGGTTTAGTTGTTAAAACAGATTTTATTTTATTGATTGCGTCACTTTGTTCTTTATTCCACAACCAACGCATAGACTTTTTAGTTAATCGAGTTAATGGTTCTACTATTCGTGCATAATTTTTAATAAATTTTCTAAAGTATCCAGATAACCCGACAAACTGTCGAATCTCTTTAACGTTTGTAGGATCTTTCATTTGTAGAACTGCTTCTATTTTGCGACTTCCGGGTCTAACACCATCAGCACTTATTTCTCTTCCTAAATAATCAATTTTTCTTTGAAAAAATACGCACTTGCTAAGTTTTAGAGTCAGATGATGTTCTCGCAATTTATCTAATACAGCTTTAAGACGACTTAATCCTTCTTCAATAGAAAGACATGGTATGATAATATCGTCAATATAAGGAAATGCTACTTGATTTTTCAAGTTCCCTAGAACATTGTTTATTAGTTTTTGGAAGATACTGGGTGCATTTGACAAGCCAAAAGGCATTCTTAAAAACTCATAATGCGAATCAGGAGTTACAAACGCGGTTTTCTCAATTGCCTCAGGAGCCATAGGTACTTGATAAAAGCCCGAGGCTAAGTCAAGTGTAATGAAAAATCTATTTCCGCCTCCTAGACTATCTATTTGTTCCTCAATTAAAGGAAGAGGATACTTGTCTTTGATTGTTATTGCATTTAGTCGTCGGTAATCGACACACATCCGGTAATCACCCGTCTTTTTACGCACAAGTAAAATAGGGCTGGCGTAAGGTGAGCTTGACTCTCTAATTATATCGTTATCTAATAATTCTTGAATAATTTCTGATAATATCTTCTTCTCATAAACTGCCATACGATAAGGTCGATAAACTACAGGCTCATCAGTAGTGCATTTAATTTGCATTTGTATAGTATTTGTTTTACCTAAATTATCAAACGAAAACGAAATACAATCTCTGTAATTATTTAACAACTTAAAAATTGTCTTTTTATAACCTTCCGACAAGTCATCCGCAAGGTTCAACGAGTTCAGCTCAAAGTTGGATGAGCGATTTTCATCATAAATATCTATCATATTTACAGTTAATGGTGGTAACATTCTTAAAAACAATTCATTTTCTGTTTTTTGAATTATTAAATTTTTATTTGTTAGATAGTCCCGTCCGATGATTAAATTATGACTCAAATTCTTATCGTCTAATACGATTGCTGTAATTTGAAGAGCCGCTTGTTGAATTTTTATTTTTAGTTCACACGTCTTATTGGTGGTGATTAAATTACCCATAAAACACTTAAGAGACATATTCTTATCGGATTCCAGAACAACGGCTTTAATTTTGTTTGCAGTTGACAATTTTATTAGTGTGCAGTCACTGCCACTATCTAATAAACATTGGATCTTCAGATTATTAATTATTGCGGTTTTAATAAACATATTTTCGGCGTTACAATTATTCCCGATCATGTTTACTTGCTTGTCTCGTTTATTTATAGTTTGATTTGAACAATCTTTATGAGTGTGTCCTAAACGAGTACAAAGGGTACATTTAATAATTGGTTTTCTGCAAAAACGTACGCGATGGTTGCCTCCACAATTAAAACAAGCCATTTTTGCAACAGAATTCAAGCTTTTAGTATGAAACTTGTTTGGTATAAAAGATTTTTTTATTTTCTTAAAAGGTTCTTGTATGTGAAGTTCATTGTGGGGATGTAAGTTTGAGTGTGTTATTTTTGACACAGATTTATTTACATGCGAAATGTTGCTTAAGTAATTAGCTAAAGTACCAATAGTTCGAAAATTTGCGGCTCTTGCTGGAAGTGCAATTGTGTCATCGCCGAGACCTTCGATAATACTATCTATAATGTATTCGTCCGGTATTTCGAGCTTTAATTTGTTTAGCTTGGCTGCTTTTTCATAGCAATAATCACCCAAATTCTGACCGGCATTTGGGCGATAATTTGCCGCCTCAAGTAACAATTTTCTGAATTTAAGAGGAGCGGAAAAATTCTCGCGTAATACTTGTTTCAACTCTAACCAAGTTAGGCAAGGGTTAGATAACGAATCATAAAGTTTTCGCGCGTTGCCTTGCATTCGGTTTGTAGCCAGTTTCAGTACCGTTTCTTGTGACCAGCTATAATGCACGACTAAGTCATCAATTTTGCGAATCCACTCATTTATATTTTGTGGGTCCGCTGCCGTTGGATCAAATATGGGGATGATAGACTCATCCAAATGAGTAACAGGAGCACGTGTACTCACAATTTTTTGTAGCTCCCTCAACTCCTTTTTCAGGTTCTCTACAGTTTCCCGTGAAACTGCATCCTCTCGTGTTTGTTGCATCGGAGTCAGCTCCAAGATACTAGTTGATCGTCGACTCCTCACTACACTTCGACGATGATGGGGATGTGGCGGTGTCGACCCTTTCGTCGACGAATGCCGGTCATGTCGAGATCGGCCCATGATCAAAATGAACCCACTAATCGAAAAGTCTGATCACCTAACACTATCACACACTGGGTACACGATCACTTTTATCAGCCACGGCCGCTTTATAAATGTCAGACTATATTTATTCAGATTGCTAAAAGTTCTTATTGTCTTTATCTTGGGGTATATCCCACTTCTGACACTGTTAGGGGTATATTTTTAATAATACATATAATAATAAGTGATTATAACATAAAATAAGTAAGATCTTCATTCGACCTCGCGCTGTCGCTACTACATGAATGAATCCCCCTTCAGCTCCACCGTCTTGCTCGTCCGTGCGCTTATCAACATTCCAAGCTTATATAAATAAACAAGACTAATGGATCTCTTCGATAACAATCTTAACAATCATGATTCAATTAAAATAAAAAAACACCAAATAATTTTATAGAGGTTAGTGTGACGAAAGACGGCGAGGAAAGATAAAGCCCCACAGAATAGCCCCAATTTAATAACTTTTACGTGAAACCAGATCGTCTTATATTAATTATTCTCTTATCAGTTCCCACCGCGCAGAATGTCGGCATTATGCGTGTCAAAAAAAAGTTAATTTTACTGTTTCGGCCGTTATTTTTTGACAAAATTTAAAAATAAAAAAAGATTTATTGTCAGGAGATCAGTCTTCACATGCCTCTTTGAGCCGATTTTTAATTTCTTTTCTTTAAACATAAATTAAACTAATAATTTTATTTTTTAGAAAAAAAATAAAAAAAATGAAACGTTGCAGAAACTTAAAATGATATTTAAAAACCCCTAGCATGAAAAAAATTAAAATTGGTTGAGCACTTTTTGAATAAATCGAGAATTACTTTTCCGATAACTTTGTCTCTCTTGCACACTTGACCGTCCAGATTCGCCTTAATAAAAGCCTTAAGACAATGATTCGATTAGGATGTAGTGTGTGGATCCAAAAAAAGTTCATATAAAAATATGTGGCTGCTCAAGGCCAATCATCGTTGTATTTACATCAACAGGGGCGTAGAAGTTTATATTTTGTCACAGCTTTATAATTTTTCTGACGAAGTCTATAAGGCTAATAAGTGTCTTCCATGATTACATAAATCAATTGCATCAATAAATATTTATACCAATATTGTTGATTTATACACAACCGCTAAATAACGTATTAATTTATGGATAGCATCCAACTTAAAGCATCGTAAACAACAAAGGACTAATTACAGAACTTGTGACAGTTATCCATTTTATCCAAATTACAGATTCATTATGTGCATGTAGTTTTAAACATATTTGGCTTTTCTCTGAATATTTGCACCTCTACTGCTTTTCCATTCTAAAAAGTGTCGGCACTGTCGGCCCCCACAAACCGCTGAAGCACCCCGCTCCTCGTAATTTTGCATCACAACAAAAGCAAATTGTAGTGGGGAATCCTGACTCCATTCTATCATAGCTCCATGAACCTTGAACCACTCCACTCCACTAAAGCGCAGTCGCTTGCCACAGTGGCTGGCGAGTAGTTCAAATGTAACTGTCGTTTGTCAAATAAACTGTCATAACATAACCATACATTTTGCTGTCTTAATAATAGGACTTAGGAAAGTAAAAGAGTTTTTCCAACATGTGGGGTACATTTGTGCCTGTCGCTTTTGGAAATTGTTTGTACCTTCTTTATTATCTTTTTCTACCTCGCGGATCGAATCGCACTTTTGCTTTCTTTGCCAATTGTTAATTTATGCAGGGACACGAAGTCAAAGTAAAAACCCTCGGTTTGGTTGGGTACTGCCTGTACCTGACACCTGAGAAACCGATCTTGTTTCTCGGCTAGAAAACAAACTTATTTTGACAATAAACCCCATCATCTGAAGACGGACGAAGCAAACATAAGTTGTGGCAGCAAGCGGCTGCATAAATTAATAATTTACAAGGGCAACAAGAAAAATACTGTCTTCTGGCGACGCTATTTTGACGAATTCCAGGACCAGGAAGATAGCAAGAGAGGTCAAGATTGAATTTGTGATTAAAATTTTATATTATTTATTTCTAGTAAATTAATTTTAAGGAGAATTTCGAATAATTGTTTATCATAATTTTATTGATGTTTCATTTCAATTGAATTTTTGATTTTTTTTTGAGTTGAGTAATAGTAGTATATTTCTTCGGATCAGTGATTTTAGTCTTTGTTTATTATTAGGTTATAAAGAAAGTGGTTTAACATTTGTTTATTTATTTTTCGACAATAATAATACATTACATACCGTGACGGAAAAGTATTGCATTTCTGTCGAGAAATTAAGAAGTTTAAGACGCTTCGCGTCTCGGTCAACTTCTTAATTTCTCGACAGAAATGCAATATTCCGTCAAGCTATGTATAATTGTTTCCCCCCAATCACCAATCATATTCCTTTTGATTCAATATACTTATTTCCTTTTTAATGCAATATAATTATTTTGACATTTGACATTTCAAAATATGAAACAATTAAAGATTATTATAAAACCATAGATCGTTGTTTGCGATTATATGGGTTGCGCTTCATAACGGTACAGAGTATTCAAGTGGGCTAAGTTTTTTTGCCCAAGAGAGGAAAGATGCACATTACCTACCTTTTACAGGTCTGTTATTATTCAATTACAACACTTTTTAATTGAGTTCTTTTGTACTAATTGACATCCAAAACAGCGACAGGTACCTTAATAATTTTCCTACAAACCCTTTAGTATGAACCCTGTGCGAGCAGGTGCAGTCGTCAAAATCTTCAACCTTGTATACGGGGGTTGGAGGTTTTACAACTTACGAAAAGCATTTTCGGTTATAAAAAAAAATCCGATGCGTCTCTTAAAGTTTGTCTTTGTATATTCAGCTACAATCTTCAATTTAAATTGCGATTTTAACAAATTATTCATAATTAACCAAATCAGTATGTACCAATTTGTCATTTTTTCAGGGATTTGCATTAATTTGAAAATTCACAAACTCAACTGACCGTCAAAAACCAAGTCTAAACGTTATTTTCCCTCTTAACCACCACCCAAAGCCAGTGGTTGAAAATAATCATTTTTTCGAGTAAGAGTGGTTAAGAAATATCCACTGCAGCTGGCTAACCACTCTCTTACAGAATCGGTCTAAATCTGCAGTTGGGGAACGATGCCTATTGGCAGTGAACATAATAACCTGGAAGAAATTATGTTGACAATGATGAATTTATGCTGAAAATAATCATTTTTTCGAGTAAGAGTGGTTAAGAAATAACCACTGCAGCTGGCTAACCACTCTCTTACAGAATCGGTCTGAATAGCTGAATCTGCAGTTTGGGAAACGATGCCTATTGGCAGTGAACATAATAACCTGGAAGAAATTATGTTGAATTAGAGTCGCAACCTTACCTCTGTCGAGAGAAGTTGTGTTCGTTGAGCGTTACTCGCATGAAAGTGCATTTATCTTGTGAACCTGTGCATATTTTATTGAAATTATTTCAATTTGTGTGTGCAGTGATATTGTGTGGACTAATTTCCAATCTATTTAAAAAGGGGTAAGTCCTTATTTTATTTTATTTATTTTCAGGAAAACGTTGTGAAACGTAGCAACTTTCTAATAAGAGAAAGCGACAGGTGAAAGCCACTTGTGTTCACCAATCGGGTGGCACGAGGATGGCCGACGGACAAGGTCCGAGTCATTTGCCGTCGGATGTCCGCAAAGACACTTCCGACATGGAAAGACTTCGATTCCACCTTATCTCCATGATAATGGAATAGGATGAACAAAAATTAAGGGAACATGTAAGACTGCCTGACGATAGGTCAGACAGCGACTTTGAGGACGGATCCTCAAAAAGAAAGAAAGCCAAGAAAGGCCCCAGAAGTCCCAATGTAACTCCTACAGAGGTTAGAAACTCTTTCTATCCTCTTTTTAACACTGAAAACGAGTACGACGGCATGAGCGTCGGCTCGATCAAAAGCGGAGAGAAATTCCAAGAAATTGAGACCCCGAAAGCAAGCCCACCGAAGGCAGCAATTTCTCCAAAAACAGCCAAATCTCCTAAAAAAAAGGAGCACTAAAATCCCATTAGGAAAAATGTTGGAAAAGACCAACACTGTTCCTATTATTCTGAGAAATAGAGACAAATGGGTACAATTACAATCCATTTTAAAGCAAAATAAAATCAATTATGTAAAAGCCACTTCGGTTAAAGATGGCATTAAAATCCAACCAGCGACGGCTGACAATTATTGTCAAATTCGTAAAATTATGGCAGAAAAAGATCTGCCAATGCATATGCATCTTTTGAAAAAGGATCGCCACCTAAAAATCGTCGCGAAAGGCGTGCCAACAAATTTCACAGACGAAGAGATTAAGAACGATCTCACTTCGAAGCAGTATCCTGCTATAAAAATAACCCGCATGAAGGGATTTAAAGAATTACCAGCACCGATGGTAATCATAGAAATCGAACAACAATATAAGAGTTTATACTCGTTAAAAAGAATTATGGGTCTTGACGTGACAATGGAGTCACTCAAATAAAACGAAATTATTCAGTGCCACAGGTGCCAAAAATATGGTCATGTGCAAAGAAATTGCACAGCTGATTACCGGCGAAAGTCACTCGACTTACTTATGTGAGAAAGAAAAAACACCACCGGTAAGTTGCGCCAACTGCAAAGGGGCGCACACTTCAAAATATGCAAAATAACCGGAAGGACCCGTCAATAAAAACCTGCCCCCCCAAGGTCAAAGCCTAGTGAACTGAACAAAGAGCTCAAACAACAGCCCCCTCAATGAAAGTTATCAATGAGGGAACAAAGAGAGGAAGCGAAAGCTCTCAAACAACCCCCACAGCCACCAAAAGCTGAGAAAAAGGTGCCAGAAAGGCATCTTCCGCAACCTCAACAACAAAAACAACAGCTCAAACCGGTTATCAACGACCGGAAACACAAAATTGCTTTTGGGCTTTCTCTAATGCTCTTGGAAATCTCAGAGCTCGTCGGACAAGGCGCGGCATACCAACGAGTACCTTCCCATATCACTAACATTCTGTCATGGATCTAAATCCTGTAAGAACGGTAACAACAGCGAGATGTGAAAGCACCAGAAAACCGGTGCATCTTCGAATTATGTCCTGGAACATTAACGGGATCCAAATTAGGAAAAACGAATTGCTTGGTATAATAGAGGAAAATAACCCCGATGTGGTTCTGCTCCAGGAAACTAGATTAAAACTTGGGACATCGATCGCTATTTCAAATTATAATATGTACAGGGAAAACAGATTAAATAAATCAGGAGGAGGAGTGATTGTGCTAGCCAAAAGAGGTATAGCTCATCACTCAATTGCCTCATTAGATGATGGACCGGAAATAGAAACAATTGGCATCGAAATAGAGTGTAAAAACAACGAGAAATTACACATCTACTCTGCGTACTCACCTCCGAAATCGGAGCTGAAAGAAACAACACTTTATGTTTCTAAAAGAGGTATAAAGAGTTTCCTATTTAATTATTTTATAGTTTAAACATACTTTAATTATGTTGAAAAATTGTTTTAAAAAATACGGTTTAAAAAATATTTGAAAACAGCAAGAAACCGTTTTATCAAAAAATAAAAAAAAATCGAGCCAACTGTTTTTATTTAGAGAGCAAAAATATGTGAATTTAATAATTAAGTTTCTCATTTCCAAACCACCTTGTTACTGACTCGTTGACACTTGTCATTTGACATTTTACTTGCTTGATTTCTATGTGTTTCGTTGTTTTTTTGAGCTATTTTCGCTAGATTTTTGTATTTAATATACAATCTCACGCTAGTTGCTTTAAACTACAGTTTTGTTTTTATTTTTGTTATTTTTTGTCCTAATTTTGTTTTTGAGGTTAAATAATTTAGGAAGATGGTTATTCGAATCTGGTTGCTATGGAGAAGTAAATAACTTAAATTTTCGAAACAAGATTTTAAACTCTACATCTTCTATTTCAGTGAAAGCAAACTAATTTGCGGCATTTGCTTGAAAACATTTTCTAGTGTTTCAACAAACAATCGTCATCTGAAAACAAAGCATCAGCAAAAAGTAGAAGAAAGAAAATCTCAACACATTAAGTGTCCATTATGTCCCGAAGCAAGAAAAGAACTCTTTGCAAATTATGACGCCCTTTTAGATCATAACCAACCAAGGTCCCCAGTGTGAGTATTAAGCAATCTTACTTGAATTTCAGGAACATGGAAGAATTTAGAACTTGGAGAGCCGAGAAAAATAGAGAAGTGGATTATGCTTGTGCTAGAAATGTAAATCGTCCCAATGGCGAAAAACTTCTTTATTACAATTGTATATTTTATTTCTTATAATGAATTGTGTGATGAGGATTGTAGAAAGGTGTATTGCAATGAATGTAAAGTTTGTATACATAGATATATCTGTGAGTGTCCGGAGTATGTTGTGAAGACTGCCTTATGTAAACATATAGATGCGGTAGTTATGTATGAAAAGAGAGGCGAGTCTGTTCTAGGTCTTTTAAATACAGAAGAACAAGAATCAAATTTAAAAGGAAATTTATATGTGCAAGAATCTACACCCAGTAAAATACGTTATCAAGATGAATTAGAACAGTATTTGAAGGAGACATGTGAAGATCAGAAGGAAGAGAATGAGTCGATTGGTTTTAAAAGGCAGGTAAATAGTATTTCTTGAAAATAATCTTAATTACTTTTAAATTATATTTACAGATTGCATTAAAAGAATTATGTAATTTTTCAACAAGTCTGGACAGAGTCATTTTAGAAATTTATGGGATCGGTTACAACATTAAAAAATAGTTTGGAAAAGAGTTTGGATAAAGGACGAACGAAGAGGTTGGACAGAAAGAGAAAAATTGAAAAACAGACGTATTATCCTAAGAAAAAATGAATGGCTTTCTTCCTAATTTTATATAACATGTATCTCTAACTTTAAACGTTTTAGCTAATTTACAAGTATGATTCTGGCAGAAAGGGTTGGTCAGTTGGGGTTGGTGGTGGGGCCTGTTTAATCAGATGAAGTCAGAAACAAAGAAAAACTTAATTATTAAATTAACATATTTTTGCCCTCTAAATAAAAACTGTTGGCTCGAATTTTTTTTTATTTTTTGATAAAACGGTCGTTGCTGCTTTCCAATATTTTTATAAAACAGTATTACAATGTTTCAAAATAATTAAAGTGTGTTTAAACTATAAAATAATTAAATAGGAAACTCTTTATACCTCTTTTAAAAACATAAAGTGGAACCAAGTTTTTTTTAAATTTGGCGCCCTTGTGAAAGCCCACCTCCTTTACAGTATTTGGTGTGCACGTGGTGTGCACAGTTGCAGTTATTACCGGTTGCTACTTGCTGCACTTGCTGCCGTGAAATCGCAGCCGACACTACGTACTGACTGGAGTAGCAAGAAAACTAGTATACACTACACGTGTGGGAAGTTGAGAGCTCTGAACTGAGCTTGGCTCTGCCTCTGACATTATGGCGCGCAGTGCAGGAATCTCAACTTTCTGCCCTTGTAGTGTAATATACTATTATAGTAGTTTATCTTGATCCAGGAAAGAAATAATAAGTGATACGTTTTTGAGCACTATAAAGAAATTTAGATTGATTTTACTTTATAGAATATAATTGTTTACAAAATAATGTTTACACAAATATAATTATTATATTAAAATATAATAATAATAATTATTATTAGAATACTATGGATACAAGGCGAAAGTATGAGACAAAAAATTATTAAAATAAAAATTATAATGTTTTGACTGGATTTTGTTGTAGAAAAAAAGTATCATTTCTTTGAACTTTTTCAAATCGAAAATATAAATACAAATTTTTCAAGTAGAACAAAATAGAAATAACAAATAACGTTTGGTTTTGTGCAAGTGGTCTTGCACCTTGTTTGTGTATGGTAGTAATAAATGATAAGGTAAATCGTTGTTTTGCACTTTTCTTTAATTTACCAATAAATAATGATAATAAACATAAATAATTGAAATGAGAAGAAAAATGGTGGTCTTAGGTCTTTATCTTGGATGTGCTCAATGATTGAAATGGAGAATGAAAAAAAGAGAAACAAATCTAATAACAAATAAAATGAAGAAAAAATGTGATTAGTAACTACAGAAATCGACTTAATCAATGTAAGCACAATAAGGTTTAGCATTTAAACGATGTTATTTTTAAACTTTACAAAAAAAAACTTGAAATATTGTATTTTTTACTAAAAAAAGAACTAAAGAAGTATTTTGGTTTTTATTTGGATTTCATATAAGTAAGTTTCACTGGCGTACGCTGTGGATTAAAATATTAAAATTAGTTAGCGTCATCCTAATTTTAACATCTTCTTCCGGCCCTCAGAGCAACGCTATTTAGTAGTTTAAATAGAATAACGCTATAAATGAACAAAAAACACTAATTATGTGTTTAACTAATGCAAAAACGGTGCGATAAAATCTATTCAAACCGCTCATCTTATGTGAAGAGTATTTGTAACATTCTTTTGAACTAGTTTTTGAGAGATTAGATGCATTGTCCAGTGATAGGAGATTATAAAAGCCTAACTTTAAAAATACGTGATTTTACTGGTACTAATATAAGTTTTTTATCTTTTATTTTATTTATCAAAACATCAAATATAAGGCTCAACTAGTACAGTACAATAATAAATACAAGACAATTGGTGCAATAATCTTTTATATTATTTATACAAATTATTTGTATTTATATAAGTTTGCACATACTTAATTTTCCTCTAAATTGGACTTTTCTAATTAATCAAGTCTTGTATGCAATAGTATATTACACTACAAGGGCAGAAAGTTGAGATTCCTGTACTGCGCGCCATAATGGCGCGCAGTACAGGAATCTCAACATCTCATACATGGCGCATCATGGCGCGCAGTTCAGGGTTCTCAACTTTCTGCCCATGTAGTGTATACTAGTTTTCTTGCTACTCCAGTCGACAGTACGTAGTGTCGGCTGCGATTCCACGGCAGCAAGTGCAGGACCTGAACTGCGCGCCATGATGCCCTCGGCTATTTACTCTTGCTAAAAGAAGGCGCGCGCATAGCTCTACCAGTGCATGAAAGATACACTTTCAGCCGTGGAATCGCAGCCGGAACCACGTACTTTCGACTGGAGTAGCAAGAAAATGTAATTTGGTTTGTTCTTTAGGTATGGTGTGGCTATCTATCCTGTGCGGTTGCAAACTTTTTTTTTATAAGAGTTTGTAGTGACATTCGCATACTTCATTTTAGTGACATTCTTGACATTGTTTCAAACAAAAATCTTAAAAATACACAAGTGTAATAAATTCTCATAAAAGTTAGTAGAAGTTAAATATCTTTTTTAAGAGAATATTTAAAAACATAAGATATTAATATCATTTATCTTCTAATTTACACAGTCACGCCCTAACTACATAGCCAATCTCAATAAACTTACTAGCTACATTCTGCCAAAAACACAAAAATGATTTTAGAATAACGGTCTCGTCAAAAATACTGTTTTTAACGTAAAAAAGATATTAATGTTTGTTTTATAATTGTATTTGATGCGGACATATCGGCAACGCATTTTGGTAACACAGCATTTTTCTCATCTAAATATTGTCCAACGTGACTGAAAAAGTTTACACTTTAATAAATTATCTATTTGCTAAAAATTCCGGCAACATGGCATCTAAATAAAATTTTCTTAACATTGGTATTGTCTTTTTCCAAAAATTCTCATTAAGTTCACTTTGGAAAAATTAAATAATAATACTAAAGAATATTTTTTTAAAGACTGAACGCTATTTTCTAAAATAATGTATTTATTTTTTTAAAACAGCTTGGCTCCGGTGTCAGTTGTGAGGCAGCATTTCTACTATACCTTTATCGCTTTAAGAATAATCAGATGCACCAAACTTTATTCAAACTATGACTTTTTAGAATTTTGTTTGAGCCAAAAACAATGTCTCTACACAAAGTAGTGCGGTAATCTCTCATAAATATTAGTGAAAGTTAAATAATCAGTTGTGAAGTTTTAACGATGACAATGTCATAATTGCACTAAAACGAGCAGCAAGCTTTAGTGGTATAGTAAAAACAAGAATTTTATATTTTGACAACTTTAAGTTGGTAGGATTCATGTTTTTAATTTTCTTTTTAAATAACTGCACAAAAAAATTAGACAATGGTTTTCCGATGAGAATATTTTATAAACAGAAAAGTCGAAATTTTAAATCACTTATAACCGAGTTGTCTCATAGACAAGATTATTTTTTTGTACTTAAAATAATGGATATACTTTATACTAAATTCGAAAAAATTGCCGTTTTTCTTATTTAGAAAAAAATGTATAGAATAATTTATCCGATAAAAATTTAATTTTGTAAAGCATCAAATTGCTGATAAGAAAATGTTGTGCGTTTTAATTATTAATTATTAATTATTAATTATTAATTATTAATTATTAATTATTAATTATTAATTATTAATTATTAATTATTAATTATTAATTATTAATTATTAATTATTAATTATTAATTATTAATTATTAATTATTAATTATTAATTATTAATTATTAATTATTAATTATTAATTATTAATTATTAATTATTAATTATTAATTATTAATTATTAATTATTAATTATTAATTATTAATTATTAATTATTAATTATTAATTATTAATTATTAATTATTAATTATTAATTATTAATTATTAATTATTAATTATTAATTATTAATTATTAATTATTAATTATTAATTATTAATTATTAATTATTAATTATTAATTATTAATTATTAATTATTAATTATTAATTATTAATTATTAATTATTAATTATTAATTATTAATTATTAATTATTAATTATTAATTATTAATTATTAATTATTAATTATTAATTATTAATTATTAATTATTAATTATTAATTATTAATTATTAATTATTAATTATTAATTATTAATTATTAATTATTAATTATTAATTATTAATTATTAATTATTAATTATTAATTATTAATTATTAATTATTAATTATTAATTATTAATTATTAATTATTAATTATTAATTATTAATTATAAAGGTCAGAGCACATAAATAATAATTAGAAATAATCTTTATACATAGATTCAACATCGGCTGGATAAAAAATAGAAAGAAAAAGTATTGAAACAAGCGATAATTACCCGTGTTGAAGCTCTATAGCATAAGGTCAAATAGCTTGGCTTGGGCCGTGGTATTATAAGCCTTCCTCGCATCTCGCGTGATACGCTGTAAATTTTAGCAATAGTACACGAAAAAAATAGTACAAGCTAAACGGCCCATCCTACAGTAAATCTCAACAACTTTAAGCAATCTACAATCTCAGATCTACAACGTTTGTTTCTATGTATTTTTTGATAAATTGCCGCGTTCTCAAATTATAGTGATTTTACCAATTTACGATTTATGCGCTTCAGGGCGAGCGTTTATTCGATAAGGCACTCCATAAGAAAGCATTGTAGAGGCAATAATAAATAATTAATATAAGGCATTTTCGATTGACGGTTATGCATAATATTAAATTAGCATAAAGGTGGCGTGTTAGAAATTTAAAAAATGCAAAAAAAAATTTAATTTTTTTTTTTATAAAACCACTTTTAATCAATTTTTGCATAATACGATTTTTGCATGACCAAGCCAAATCTTTTTCTTTATCGATGAAGAATCTCTAAAAAAAATTCTAGCCTTTAGCAACACATTGCAAACCAAAATCGCTTCTAAACGACTTGGGAAGATTTTTTAACTCTACTAATACTACACATTTATTTTTTACGAGTCTCGCTACCTAGCCCGAAAAAACAAACACGGCAAATCTATTCAGTTTCAGGTTTCATACCCATTAACACCTTATCTATTTCCATGCATGAGTGAAGGCCGTTTACATAAAAACTTTTTTAAACATATTTCTTTGCAACTATTCACACACTTTGAAGATTCAGCTTTTTGCCCATAGCATTGTTTATGTAATACATAAACAATGCCCATAGGTACCACCTGCTCCCAAGCTACCCCTTTCGTCTTCGCGCTCGTCTTACCCACAACCCAAATGTGTTACATTTCTCCCATAAGCGTGGCTAGTCTAGGTTTACTTAGTCTATGATAAAAGTAAGTAAAAGGCAACTATTTTGTATGTTGTACGCTTGTGTTATTGATTTACCTTTTTAGACGTTTTTGCACAACAAGCTTGAGGCACTGTAGAATTCATACAATTAATGAATAGATAATGTCAATAGATCTGCTAGGCCCAACGTTAGTAGAAATTGGGTAAAAGTTTTGAACGTCTGTGTCAATTGGAAGTGCTGACAATGAACACTTGCAGCGAGCATGTTTGTTTATGGTAAACCAAATAAAAAAGCATGTCAGTCTCTAAGAATTGGAAACTCACTCTCAAAGGTCTCAAGCTTTTTAGTGTGCAACTGAAACACGATGGATTTACTCTTAGTTTTAATCAAAATACCCTTGAACTTATTTTTGGAAAAATTTTTTTTACTATAAAATTGTAGCAGTTATATCTGTGCGGTTAATACTATGTGTAGATTGTGTTTTTATAGTTTTATACTTATTATTTACCTTTAGCATTTTTTATTTAACATTTTTATTATGTACTTTTAACATTTACATTTGTGCCTGATAGCTTTTGTATTTTTATGAATTTTTCACTTAGCATTTCTATAACTATTTGTATCGCTATATTATATTCTGTTCGTTTTTGTAAACACTTCTGCAACGCTTTCGATGTTGACAACATAAGTAAATGTTGGGAGCTTAGTTGCTAGGCTAATGTAGCAAGATTCAAACAATTCTAGCATTGCTGCCATGGGCAATTGTTTACAAAAACGAACTCTATTATTATATATTAGTGTGCAAGCACATTATTTTGTATTTTACTTTTGCCAATATATATATTTATGTGATATTGAATGTTTGATTTTCTGTGGATATACAAAAACTAGCGGCGAACGACTGGGACCGAATATCATCGAATGGTTGTCGAGCAAAATCAGTACCGGATTCAAAACGTAGAGCGGCGCCACCGGAATGTTATGGTCGTTACCATGTCAGATTACATTCTATCGAAGATAGGGTTTTGTATGAGCAGACCAGAGAATAAAAATAAAAGCCAGCTGATTTCTGATTTTTTAGGAACAGAAAAGAAAACAGTCAATGTTGATATAACATTGCATGGTGTGTGCGATCCCTTAAATTTGATTAATTGTTTGGGAGAATGAACCTAGATCGTTCAATTCCTGTTTTTGTCTATCCCACTGAGTTAACGTTTCATGTAGCAACACAAGACAGTCATAAGCAGCTTCTAACATTATACAATCCGTATGATTTTCCAGTTAAATATCAAGGTAATGGATTCCTCTATGGATTTGGTAATTATGATGTACCTATTTATTAAAATATTTTTTTCTAGTGTTTTCTAATATATCAGACAAGTATAGCGTGATAGAACCAAGGGGAACTATAGCTTCACGGGCCTATATCGACTTAATTATTAGACATACTGCACCTAATCAATCCAATTGCCACTCGAGGGATAAATTTATGATTACTATGCAAGATAGTAACACAAGTCAAGTATGTACATTTTTCTATTTCACGTTCACAATGATGATTTTGTGACACTGTTTCTAAAAAAAGTAGTTGGACAAAATTGAATTTTGTGCAATAGTTTTTAGGGACTTTTGCCGTGGGTTGGTACAGAAAGTAGTTGTGATGCCAATGACAATGACATTACTGGCGTTTTAATAATTATTATTAATAGTTAAATAGATTTATTCAGGGATTTGGACCAGTTTATTGAAAAATAATTTTATGGTATTATTGCTAACGTTTCGAGGGCACTTTTGTCCCTCTTTATCAGAGCTACAATAAAATGAATACATTATTACATGGTTATGTATTATTGGTACTTTACCTAAATATCTAAATTAGATAATGCCCATGTGTTTATTAAAAAACAGAAGAAAAATAAGTGGTAACTTGCAGTCATTGTCATGAGAGATAATTTACTAACAAATGGCGATCTTCCCTTATCAACTTTGAAGGTTTCTGTTGTCATAGATTAAGTATTATTGTCTTTGTCATGTCTATAGTCGATACATTTGTTGGTGGTAGTGTTTTGTTTGAACAGGCACCAATTTTTTTGTATATTAATTAGGTTGTTATATGTGGAGTGTAGATTTCTCACGTCTTCTCTGAAGTTTACCTACTCGTTCATTTTTATGTGAATCATTTCACTGACATTGCGTTTGTAATTGATGCCCTAAATTAAATGTGTGTGCTGTGAGTGCTGTTTGATCTGTAAGTAAGGGTAATTTTGATTTTGTGTCGTTCATGTGTTGTTTGACTCTCTCTTTGAGGAGTTATCTGGTCTGACCTATTTATACTTTGTTACAGTTTTTACAGTTTATTTTATAAACAACTTGTGAGCACAGATCTATTGGTGTTTTATTTTTGAGAATTGTGTAAAATTGTTTTGTTGTAGTTTTGTTGTAAAAAGCGCAAAGCAGAGTGTTTTGAATACTTTCTCTATTTTGTGCGAGAGTTTGTTAGCATATGGTAATCTATAATAGGCTATTGGTTTGTTAATTTTATTAAAATTTTCCGAAATGGAAAAATAGCATGTTACACTTGTTTTACATGAAATGTCTGTGGCACTTATTCAGTTAAAGCACTCGTTGCTATGCGTGCTACAAAGATATGTCTTGTGCAACTCGTATAACAATATACTATTTTCTATTTTACGTTTACACAGTCGTTTTTGTGACAACGTTTCTCAAAAAATAGTTAGACAAAGTTGAATTTTGTGTAATCGTTTTTAGTAACTTTTACAGTGGGTTGGTATGGCTAGTTGTTGTGACGTCAATAACATTGACATTACAGTCATTGCTATAAGTGTTATGTTATGGTTGTTATGTTATACCAACTGAGAAAAAAACTCACTAGATGGTTTTTTTATATTTTCATAATTTTAATATTGAATTATACTTACATATTGATAAAAGCGAAATAGAAAAAACTGTATGTTAAACTTGTTTTACAAGACATGTTTATTCATTTGAAGCATTTGTTGCTCCGCAACTCGAGCTTCAAACCCATGCGTGCCACAAACAAATGTTTTGACAAAATTATATTGAGCAGCATTCGTACTGTACATCTTTTTCAATATAGGTAAAAACGTTCCTGCTATTAGCGTCTCTTGCGCTCGAATACGCCACCTAGTAGAACCTTGATGCACTAGAGGAAGACAGTCATCAGCAAAATAATTATTCTTGTCTGTCGTAATTAGTTAGTTTATTACGGCTTATTTAACATAAAACTAGGCTGGTGTTCTTGGAGAGGATACATATTGTTGTTATGGAAGTGAAGAAAAAATGTAAGACATTTTGTTGCGTACAAAAGACCAGATTTAAGTTTTTATTTGTTCTTTAAAAAAATGTCCAGGTTGTTTTTATTTATACAACTTAACAATGAAAGAAAAGAAAAAGTAGACCGGAGATTTGCGTGTTAATATGCATTAAAAAGGAGAAAGAAGGTATCATCTTTCATGAAAGTTTGAGAATTCCATTTTAAACCTGGAGATTATTTCCAACGATGATATGGAAACCCTAAAACATTTAAAACACGTCGATAAAGTGAATACAATCTGGAGCAATAAATTAATACAGCAGATATAGTATTATGTTTGCAGCATTGACTCACTCCAGCTTTACAAGTACAACTAAAAGTTGAAATTTGCATGTCTTTGTTTTTAAACTCCTTCTAGGTATTTTAATACAACGATTTATCTCGTCGATTAAAAATTTTATTTTCGGAAACTAACGAAACTGTTTTTTCTGTGACATAAGTTTAAGTCGGTTTCTTGCATTCATGCTAATATTAAAATTTTCAAATTGTGAAAATTACTAAAATGTGGTAATCTCATCTCTGAATCTATGACTATAGTTTTGTACAGCCCGGTCTTCACATATTAATAATTTTCTCTCAATTTTGGATCCCCTGTATATAGCCACCGCTTTGATTACAATATGAGTGACTTAGACATTTACGAGGAGAAATATGTTAATTTCTCCCATTTATTTAAGATATACTTTTTCATTGTACATTAAATAATAATAATAATCTTTATGTGTTTCAAAAATCCATTGAACAAAGTTCATGTTATAAAAAACATCGTCAAAATAGAAAGCAACATCATACAGAACAAAATGAATGTACAATAAAAAGAAATAAATAAATTACACACTGACTCAATCAATGGATAGTCATCACAAACAAAATTGTTGACTCGGTAGCAGCATTTATGAATACCTAAGTAAATTTTTCAATTCAATTTTGACTTGTTTGATAAAGGTTCAATTTCGGATGTCACAGAGGAAATCATTAAAAAATTTGCCACTATTAAAATGTAGGCCTTTTTGAAAATGTTTTGAAAGTCACTCTACACACTGTCAAGTAGAAGGTGTTTATTAGTAGCGTACTTATACGTAGAACGTTTAGATTCTAAAACACTAAGGTTTTTAAAGGCGTAACATAGCACTTCATAAATGTAAACGCTAGGCATAGTAAGTATTTTTAATTTTGGAAAGGCAGTTTTGCAAGATTGGCTGGATTTTAAACCAGCTATAATTCGCAAAGCCTATTTTTGTATTTTAAACACACGATCAGCTGATGAATACACGCCCCAGTGAACAATTCCATATCTTATGAGGCTGTGAAAACTGCCCTAGTAAAGTTGCCACACAGCATAAAATAAATACGTGTACCTTTAACGTTATCAGCGCACGCCAGAATAGTTTGCAGATGACAGAATTTTTTCTTAGTTATTTGACACTTATTGTTATTTTGGACAATTTACACAATATCTTTATAAATTATAGGCTATGTGTTGTTCTGATGTATATATATAAATATATATTTGTAGTTTGGATAAGGGAATTTGACCTGGTTTGGTGGCTGGGACAAGTATCTGCGTTAGCAGAGCTTAATGTAACTTACCAAGCCTGAGTTAATTAAAAGTTTGTGCATCCATAAAAATTAATGAAATGTTAAATAATACGATAAATGCCATTTGCAATTAATTGCTCTTCTCTAAGTTGAAATGTCATCTTACAGTTTAAATTTAAAAATTCCTGCGCTCTGACATTTCTTGCTAGATTCGACACAACATGTCAAATAATTGTAAGATTTGATACATGTCAAATAATTGTAAACAAACTATTTCTAACCCTACAATTTAACAATAAAAATTAGAATGTTTTGTTGTTTTTTTATTTTTCTATGGCTATAAGACCGGTTACCGCACAAGGTTTCTCAGGTCTTCGTTGGGAATTGTGTTCTCACTCGTCAAGAGATCCTTCGTAATTGTTTCGGTTTGCTAGACTCAGCAGATATGTGTATGTTACACTGAGGGTGTGTGTATGTTACACTGAGTGTCTGGGTGTCGGGTGTCAGTTTTTTTATTTATATCATGTTGTTGCTTTTTGATGTGGATCATTTCTAGTACTAACCTTTTTTTGATAATACTGTCATGTGCTTACTTGTACTGCTAATACATATCTGTCTTTCTGTTTCTTAATATCACTTTTATGCAGTGCCAATCTGCTTTTGAGCCACTGGGATGTTTGGCCCACATGTATATTCACAATTTTCACATCTTAATTTTTTACTCCAGTCATTATAGTAGGTTCACCTCGGAACTCGAGATACCCAGCTGTAAGTCTGTAAATACTTGTATATTGACACCCTAAAAGTTGTCTCAAAACCTACATATGGTAGGGTGTAAGCAACTGTTAAATTTCAAGGTAAAAGATTACAAAAATTGGTTTTTTGCCCTTTTTTTAGAAATATCTCATTTCCTATAGGTTTTTTGTTATTTATATTTATTATCAATATTGTAGAATACAAAATTCTCTACAATTTTTTTTTTTTATACGGTGAACCGTTTTTGAGATAGAGGGTGGAGAGCGCGCGGGCACAGCATCACTTCAGGTCAACCGGTGCCTCCGATCGAAAACGCGCCATATATAGTTGATGAATTATCGATAAATCAATGATTATAAATATTTGTCAATTTTTATTAACTAGTATATTATATTTCATGTGGTACGGATTGTTTTCATCATATGAAGTTTTTAATATGTTGGCAATTAATTCTGCTGGATTATATTACATGGGCTTTGTATACCTGAAACTATAATGGCCGGTTTCACAAAGCGTTGTTAAAATTTGGCTAACACGTTGTTAGCTAACATTGTGTTAAAATTAACACTTTGTTAAAATAAGAACGGGTTTCACAACAGATTTTTAACTAACAACGTGTTATCTCACAAAATCGGGTGATATCGGCAATAAACTTCTATAATTTTATGTTATTCAACAAAACCACCCGTCATCTGTCAGATCAAATGTCAAATACAAAAATTCAAAGTTATTAAATTGGGGCTATTCTGTGAGGCTTTATCTTTCCTCACCGTCTTTCGTCACACTAATCTCTATAAAATTATGGGTTGTTTCTTTATTTTAATTGAATCATGATTGTTAAGATGGACAATAATTTGCAATCGAGAAAGGGAGAAAATTTCACGGAGGAAAAGCGTTGTGTCTTTATGAACTGTGTAGCCAGGAGGGAAAAATAATTATACTTATTACAATATTAATAGATTTGTTAAAATCATATTTTATTTTTGTAGATATTCTATATGCTGGAGAATAAAAAGACCGACTGGTCTAACCTCAAATAAAAAAATCAATGCCGCGCAATCTGATATTTTAACGTAGGTACACTAACAAACAGGCAAATTTATATATTATGTTAATAATTTTTGATATTAATCGACTTGTTTTAACGGTTTTCGACGATTTTCTTTCAACTTTACTTGAAAATATTTTTGAAATGTCAATTTAACAACGGCCAAAGCTTTAATTAGTTTAACAATGGATTTAACAACGTGTTAAATCTTAACAATTGTTTGTAAAACCGATTTTGGTTTTAACAACGGATTATTTATATTTATATATATTTTTATATATATTTCATAAAACGTTCTTTCTAATGTCAATGTCAAATTTAACACAAGTTAAGCTAACACGTTGTTAAATCCGTTGTTTAAACAAAAATCGGTTTTATAAAGCATTGTTAAGATTTAACACGTTGTTAAATCCCTTGTTAAACTAATTAAAGCTCTGGCCGTTGTTAAATTGACATTTCAAAAATATTTTCAAGTAAAGTTGAAAGAAAATCGACGAAAAACGTTAAACAGGTCTATTAATATCAAAAATTAGTAACATTATTTATAAATTTGCCTCTTTGTTAGTGTACCTACGTTAAAATATCAGATTGCTAGGCATTGATTTTTTATTTGAGGTTAGACCAGTCGGTCTTTTTATTCTCCAGGATATAGAATATCTACAAAAATAAAATATGATTTTAGCAAATCTATTAATATTGTAATAAGTATAATTATTTTTCCCACCTGTCTACACAGTTCATAAAGACGCAACGCTTTTCCTCCGTGAAATTTTCCCCCTTTCTCGGTTACCCGATTGCAAATTATTATCCATCTTAACAATCATGATTCAATTAAAATAAAGAAACAGCAAATAATTTTATGGAGATTAGTGTGACGAAAGACGGTGAGGAAAGAGAAAGCCTCACAGAATAGCCACAATTTAATAACTTTAAATTTTTGTATTTGACATTTGATCTGACAGATGACAGGTGGTTTTGTTGAATAAAATAAAATTATTGAAGTTTATTGCCGATATTACCCGATTTTGTAAGATAAAAAATCTGTTGTAAAACCCGTTCTTATGTTAATTAACGCAATGTTAGCTAACACAATGTTAGCTAACAACGTATTAGCCGAATTTTAACAACGCTTTGTGAAACCGGCCCTTAATCTTTTTTATGTAATTTAGACACATTATCCTCAAATAGTTTTTCTGAGTAGTATTTATTATTAACAAAAAAAGGCTCAAAGTTCAAACCATTTTTGCGAAAATACATACTCGACCACATCGAAAATGCTGTCTACACCACGCATTTACAAGAATGTATTCGCTAATTGTTGTCGATTTAATTTTCACATCTTTGAGCCAATGTTCACATGCACAAAACACATCAATATTATATTTATGTAAGAAAAATTCAATATCATGAAATTTATTCACTATGCCTGGAATGTTGACGTATAGCACTTTTACAACATGTGAGTAAGTTACTATCTTGGATGTAAAATTTTCTTGTTTGTTATTATTGTTTGTTGACGTATATGTTAGTCTTCTTGCTTTGGAGTAGTGCGTTTTTGAAAAAAATAATTAATCATTACTCCTTCTGGCCAAAAGAACGAGGTCATAATCAAATCTCTGGCGTCTGTAGGAATACTGATTTTGAAGGAAGCATAGACTTCTGGTTTTTTACAGTTCAATTTGTTGCAAGTAGCGTTAATTGTACTATCTTGTAGATAACGATTTATTCACAGTTGTAGATGAATCCAAACGAGTGACTCATTAGTTGCTTTGGTACGCTCTTAAGTTTATTCTTTTAAGATTCGATTTGTAGGTTCCGGTTGTGGCATGCTCTGCGAGTTCATCATCCGAGGAATCTTGTTGTGGTTTTTTCTGTTTGTAACTAATGTAAAGCTTTTATTTTCGTCCACTTCAGAATCCGTATCTAAATTGATAATTTTGATCATCATTTCCAACTGTTTGTCTTTCATTTGCTGCAGATTGCTTGTTTTTAAATTAAATGGAATACTTATATCAGGTGTGTTGATTACTTTTTTATCTTTTTTTTGTTGGACTACTTGCCGATCAGCTTGATTAGCCTTTATCTGAAGATAGAAGATTGTCTCTGAAATTGATAGAATCTTTGATAGACTTGAGTTCCTTGAAAATTTTCGAGAAATATACATTTACTTCGGATTTAGTTGCAAAAGCATTGTGTAATACTTGGCTATCACCATATCCTATTTCTATTTGTGAGCATTTTAAACCATTATTTTTTGTCTGTAGTATTTCTAGCTTCTAGCACTTTTGTTTTTGTCATATATTCATCATCGAGTTTTTTTCAAATAGTTGTTTTCACATACGACTGAAGGAGACGGTGTCACAGCTTTCGTGTCAAGGTCGTCGTTCACATTTTCTTGTTCAAAGTTAACAAACATTTTAGCATTACATTTGGCTCTTCTGGCACAAGAATCATGAAGAACCGCTAATCAGTTTTATTCGAGACTTAAATTGGAGTAAATAACAATTAACTCTTTTATAATAAATTTGTCAGGATGTCTATGTTCTACGATTATTAACCTTAAATATTCATTTGGAAACCGTGTACAGAATAGCAACAGCCAGCTACATTATCATCAACAATTTATTTCGACTCACCCCTTTATATTCATTGTTAGAGAAACGCTCGAACGGTCAGATGGATCGATTGGGCGACACATGAAACATATTTACACATAATGTACCTGTCAATAATACCTGTAAAGTAACTCACCGGGGGACATCACCAGGTCTATTGGATTTTGACAACGTCTCCATGGACTCTATTTACCTAATCTTCACCCCTTTTCTTTAGCCTCGTGTTCTCAATGATGTTTCCATTGTTTCGGTACCTTGTTCGGGAGCAACGTGGACGGTGTCGCAAGGCCTTTGTCAAATTATACGAAATACGAACATCACCATACGGTTAACGGGCTCTAGTCCAGCCCTCTACATCTTTGCCTCTGTTCGAGGAAGTAGAGAGCCAGGATAGCAATCTGTAAATGCCTACAGAAGTCATGGGAGTACAATCTCAGTTTGAAATGTAATACCCGATAGACCGTACTCTAGGTATTAAACTATAGTTTCTGCCGTGGATGTTTCCGTCCGAGTTCAGGGAGTCAGCACTGAATTCACAATTATAGCACAAAACAACACATGATCAACAAGATTAACACGTTAACTATCTTTCTCTGTCAATAAACAATTAACATTTTAAATATTCATAATAATGCCTATCCGACCGCTCAAAGGCTTTTTGTCCAACGTTCTCAGTCTCGCCCTGCTCAGTTTACTAACTGTTACTCAATCTTTCTAGGGGTGCTAAGCCCAATGTTACCCTCTTTAACTTAAAATCCCAGATGACCCTTATCGAGATCATTCAATTGTACAAGTTATTTAGCGTCTTATTGGCATATTTTAGTTTATAAATAACTATGAATTATTATAAAATTATAAACTTTCTAAACTTTATAATTAATCATAGAAATTGTAAGGGGTATTTTTTTGACGCAATTTGCAAAAGAATAATGGTGAAGGTACCGGGATACTTATAATAATACAATTAAATTACCTAGTTTTATTAAAATGCAGTATTTGTCAGATTGATCTACAATATTATTTTTCTGATTATGAATACAACTTAACTACTGCATAAATACAAGATTAACAGTACATTATTATCAACGATCTACTACAACTCACTCTCTTTGTGGCCACCGTTTAAAAAACGCTTCGAACGAATGGAACGGATTAGATCAGCCATACATGAAACACATTTACACATAATGTACCTGTCAATAATATTTATCAACTAACTCACCGGGGGTTTTTCCCGCAAGGCAATCTTGCTCCATCTCAGGCTTGTGGAGGGCATCCTCTGCTGCGGTGGCTTCGTTGTTTCTATCATATGGATCGGACTTTATGGACGTTGACGACTTCTCTCTGCTTGTCTATTCATTTACCTGTTTTCTGTTTTCGGCACCTAAGAGAAGTTGTAAAGGCTTTCTCAGGCTTGTACCTAGATAATTAAACCTAGATAGCCATTGGCTACATTGTCTCCAGCGAGGAGAATAAAATTAAAAGCCCAATGTTACCCTCTTTAACTTAAGATCCCAGATGACCCTTATCGAGATCATTCAATTGTACAAGTTATTTAGCGTCTTATTGGCATATTTTAGTTTATAAATAACTATGAATTATTATAAAATTATAAACTTTCTAAACTTTATAATTAATCATAGAAATTGTAAGGGGTATTTTTTTGACGCAATTTGCAAAAGAATAATGGTGAAGGTACCGGGATACTTATAATAATACAATTAAATTAC
Source organism: Lagria hirta (assembly GCA_947359425.1). Taxonomy (NCBI): domain Eukaryota; kingdom Metazoa; phylum Arthropoda; class Insecta; order Coleoptera; family Tenebrionidae; genus Lagria; species Lagria hirta. The sequence continues at coordinate 29,920,116 of OX375794.1, forward strand.
CTAGTTTTATTAAAATGCAGTATTTGTCAGATTGTTCTACAATATTATTTTTCTGATTATGAATACAACTTAACTACTGCATAAATACAAGATTAACAGTACATTATTATCAACGATCTACTACAACTCACTCTCTTTGTGGCCACCGTTTAAAAAACGCTTCGAACGAATGGAACGGATTAGATCAGCCATACATGAAACACATTTACACATAATGTACCTGTCAATAATATTTATCAACTAACTCACCGGGGGTTTTTCCCGCAAGGCAATCTTGCTCCATCTCAGGCTTGTGGAGGGCATCCTCTGCTGCGGTGGCTTCGTTGTTTCTATCATATGGATCGGACTTTATGGACGTTGACGACTTCTCTCTGCTTGTCTATTCATTTACCTGTTTTCTGTTTTCGGCACCTAAGAGAAGTTGTAAAGGCTTTCTCAGGCTTGTACCTAGATAATTAAACCTAGATAGCCATTGGCTACATTGTCTACAGCGAGGAGAATAAAATTAAAGGAACTGAAAGGTAAGAATACTGCAACCTTTCATTGCTGCAATTGGGATAACACTACAACTCTTTTAAGCAACAATATACTAGTCTTGGCGGCAGCATCAGACTCTGCTTCAAATATCTCTCCCAACTGGCAAGAAATTAAAAAAGCTAGATTATAATCGAAAAACATGTGTTAATCGGCGGCGAGAGCTAAATAATAGTATCATAGAAATTGTAATAGAAGGACCGGGTCTGCATGCTTGCTAATAAAAGCCAGCATGCCAATGAAGACATAGATGTATTTGCATGTATAAGAATAATTAATATAATGTGACAAAGTCTTACATGTGCTCTTTTCGAAGATTAGAGCAATTCTTCTCAGTACTCACAAACCTAGCTGCTAGGCCAAACCAGCTACATTATTAGAAGAAGGTAAAATATGTCACCTGGCTAAGTTACTGAAACAGAAAGGTCAAGAAACCACATTCGCACTTGAATTGCACACAATAACAAGTTATATTCGTTCGAGTGTAAAGATAACTATCACTCCCGTTGTCTCGCCTTTACTTGAATATGCACGAGTAGCGCACTTCTAGCAGTATTACCCGCTGACCACTGTCTACTGCCCTTCCGGCAAATAGTTTCATCCGTCAGCTAAGCGCTTTGCGCAATCCCTACTTAACTACCCCTCTTTCTTGCAATATTATATTAAAGCCGTCTTGACTTAAATAATTTAGTTTTATAATTTTATAAAAAATGAACTCTCACAAAATGATTAATTATAAGGTCAAATTTAAGTTTTTTATGGAAACAATTAAATTGATTAACTTTTTGTTATTTACCTAATATATACCGTGCTGCCATGAATTATTTGGACTACTCTTGCTAAGGAATTTTGAACGTAGGTGCATTTTTTGATTAGTTTATACGCAGAAACGTACGATGTTATTAGACGAGTTTTGACGTTTGTTTGACATTTGTTGGCAACCATACTACCAAAGACAATAAAAATCCGTCAAATTAAATCACACAGTAACAGTAGATCTAAATAATTTATGAATGCACGTTGGAATTCTTGATGATTCTGATCTAACAAAAGATACTTTATAAGTTGGGCTTAAAAACAAATTTTCGTTAAATTTACATTCCACTACTTTGTTTTGTCAAATGACCAATATTTGAACATTATCATAACGGGGTCGCGGATACTTATTTAATTACACTGAAAGAAATGGATAAACAATTTTAAAAAATTGTTTTAATTTTCGGTCTATTACACTATTGAGTAACGATCTGGAGCTGTTAACTTTGGGTCATTTTTCTGTCGGTACATCTTTGATCAGTTGACTCTTTCGGAATCTCTATTACAATTATTTAACCGTCTCAGAATCTGACAACTGGTAGAAAAAGAAAGCAGACGTTCTGGAAAAAATGATCTGGAAACTTAAAAATGTAGTTTAATTGAAATCAATATTTGATTAAAATTAGAATATTGATTACGTTGTGTAACCAAAACTTATGGCCGGTTTCACAAAGCGTTGTTAAAATTTGGCTAACACGTTGTTAGCTAACATTGTGTTAAAATTAACTCGTTGTTAAAATAAGAACGGGTTTCACAACAGTTAGTTAACAACGTGTTAAAATCGGGTAATATCGGCAATAAACTTCAATAATTTTATGTTATTCATCAAAACCACCTGTCATCTGTCAAATCAAATGTTAAATACAAAAATTGAAAGTTATTAAATTGGGGCTATTCTGTGGGGCTTTATCTTTCCTCACCGTCTTTCGTCACACTAATCTCTATAAAATTATTTGTTATTTCTTTATTATAATTGAATCATGATTGTTAAGATGGATAATAATTTGCAATCGAGTAAACGAGAAAGGGGGAGAATTTTACGGAGGAAAAGCGTTGTGTCTTTATGAACTGTGTAGCCAGGTGGGAAAAATAATTATACTTATTACAATATTAATAGATTTGTTAAAATCATATTTTATTTTTGTAGATATTCTATTGTCGATTCAAACGTCAGTTGCGCTGAACCGATAAAACCGGAATTGATGATTGTGTGACGTACTTTGAAGGATAACCTTCTAACCACACTTCTTACATGGTAGTGAGATTTGGAGTTTTAGGGCGTTTTTGGGTTTTCGCTGTGTTTGTGACCTTGTGTTTTTGGAAAAACTTTCGATGTGTTTTTGTACAAACTTTGATAGTATCTGTGAATACTGTAACTGGCTTTTCAAAACATTTGCACATTCTTATGTTGTCCGTTTGTATGCCAATTTCTTTATAGGGATTGAGAAAGATGACTTTGACGCCACCTGCCGAGAAAAGTGTAAAGTTAAGTGATGGCAAGTGGTATACAAAATAATAACAAATTTGTTAAATTAATAATTTTTTCAATCTAATTGGAATAGTTTTTCATAATGTCTCGTTCAAAAGTATCGTGCTGTATCCGTGGCTGTTTCAATATGCCATTTAAAAACAAAAACCAAAATACAAGTGTGAAATGTTATCGTTTCCCTTCAAGTACTCTGAATTCATAACCCTTAAACGTCAACAATGGATGAATCCAGTGAAAAACTATGTGTAAGTAAATTATTTTAATAAAAAAATTAAATGTATTGCGGCACATATATGCTTGCATTGCTGTGCCACACCAGCTTTAACTGATAATTGTTCGATTATTATTGAGCTAAAAATAATAATATTTAAGTTACCGAAAGTTATTTAAACAATATAATTAATATTAAAAATTTGTCAAGTTTTTATATTCCATTAAAAATTTGAATTTATTCCTAGACTTCGAAAGTTTTTACCATGTTCATATTTAATTATAAATTTCGTCAATTTATGAACATTAAAAATAATTTTAAAAAAGTTTTTTACCAAATTTATTATATTTTTAATATTGTATGAAATAATTGGAAAAATGATTAGTAACTAACATCAATTTTTATATTGTAAACATCGGAAACTTTAGTTTGAGCGACAACTGAGCAGGTTATGGTTGAATGTTTATTTGAATCTTCTGTTTCTACAACATTCAAAACGTGTCCTGACTCGCATAATTTTTTTCCCTTTATGTCATTTTGACCCCTGATAAGAGTATTTTTTACGGGCAAGAATCCGAATTTAATTGTTTTTTGCATTATTAATTTTAACTAATATGTACTTCTTAATTAACTGTTTACATCACTATGCTTTACATTTCTAACACCAGGGCGCTCCACTTTCTGCAGTAGTGCTGCCTCTACAGTTGTTTCTCAATCCCTATACTTTGGCTCCTGTGCACTGAGCAGAATTAAACATTCGGCAGCTTCAAAATTTGTGCTTTCAAGTCCCAAAGAATTCTGACTGTCGTCACTTATTTCCTCTGTCATATGCTGGATTGGCTGCTTTTGCAACTGCTCTTTTCTTATCTTCATCCACTAATGCTATTGTCGATTGTGGAAGACTTACACTAGGGATTGCTGTAGACAATATATCTTTTTTGCCAGTCCATAAACCACCACCTAAAGTAAAATGAATTATTGTTCAAATTACCTTTTGTCAAGCAGTAAGTAGGTACTAATTAATTATTAGTATTTAATTACTACTACAGTAACTAACAAATTTTAGCAATAAAAACATGGCTTACCTGAATGTGCAAAATCTTCACTTTTAAAATGTAGAGAACACACTCTCATAGCTTTGGACACCTTTTTCCCCATTTTTAATTTCGCCTCCCACAGCTGCCTTCTGTTTATAAGTTTAGTCTCCGCAAAGTCATTCACAATTGTTACTTGTTGCTTTTCGTTTGGGAATGAATGGTATGATAGTTCCGGATTTTTTTTCCGTGTCGAAGCACAACCATAAACACAGCAATTAACATGACTGGTGCTACCAGCCATTGTTTAGGTATAGCAAATACCAAACACAAATGAGCCACTTAGGTCCCACAAAAGCAATGGAACCGTAACGACTGTAACTATCCACGAAATCACGAAAATTCTTGAGTTAAAACATCAAATACACGGCAACACACAGTAAACAGCTGATCAAACAAGACATGATTCTCATTAGCTACATCACAGTCGGTAGTTCATATTTTCTCCGCTAGGGGCGTAACGCTTAGTTTGAGACGACATATTATGCTGGAGAATAAAAAGACCGACTTGTCTAACCTCAAATAAAAAATCAATGCTTGGCAATCTGATATTTTGGCGTAGGTACACTAACAAACAGACAAATTTATATATAATTTCATAATTTTTGATATTAATAGACTTGTTTATCGTTTTTCGTCGATTTTTTTTCAACTTTTCTTGAAAATATTTTTGAAATGTCAATTTAACAACGGCCAGAGCTTTAATTAGTTTAACAAGGGATTTAACAACGTATTAAATCTCAACAATGGTTTGTGAAACCGATTTTTGTTTTAACAACGTATTAGCTTAACTTGTGTTAAATTTGACATTGACATTGACACGTGTTAAAATATTTAACACGATTAATTTAATAATTAATATTAATTATTCTTATACATGCAGATACATCTATGTCTTCATTGGCATGCTGGCTTTTATTAGCAAGCAGGCAGATTATTTTGTGTCAAGATTGACACTGTTGTTATTGTTTATTGTTGCTCTTTATGTAAAATGATTAAGAATGAAAACTTACAGAATAGAACTTGTTCTGTGCTTGACCCGGTCCTTCTATTACAATTTCTATGATACTATTATTTAGCTCTCGCCGCCGATTAACACATGTTTTTCGGTTATAATCTAGCTTTTTCAATTTCTTGCCAGTTGGGAGAGATATTTGAAGCAGAGTCTGATGCTGCCGCCAAAACTAGTATATTGTTGCTTAAAAGAGTTGTAGTGTTATCCCAATTGAGTTTTTGAAAAAAAAAAATTATCGATTTTTTTTATGTATTTTAAAACTTTATTATTATTAATACTGATATTTGATGCAAAAAACTTTTTAAAAAAATTCTTAAATTAGTTATAAACAATTAAAAATTGATAAAATTTAAATATAAATCACGTGACTATAAACGCGCTATGATTGGTCACCATGGTTGTTACGTCATAATGTTGTAGCTATTCAATAACAGTACAGCGTTGACGGCTATTACACGTGACTAAACAATAATATTCAAAATTTATTGCTATAAAACGAGTTGTTAGTTGGTTCCGATTAGCTATGTGTGATAAAGGATTTATTAAAGCAAAGTCTGATAATATTCCTGATGTTGACATATTTATGATGACCAATTTTTTAAAAAATGATGTTCGGTTTAATTCTGCTGAAGTTCGAGGTGCCAAGACATCAAGGTAATTCTGTTAAAAAATAATATAATAAATGAAAATATTAAAGTGTTTATTCTCCATTAGATTAAATATAACTATTTATTTCATAAATTGTAGAGCATCGCGTGAGAGTATAATAAATATAATTTTCCATGTCATCTTTCAGCTGGAAAAAAAACAGAAATCATAAGAATTATTTAAATGTTATTGTAACAACCGAAAAACCATTTACGGTGTTAAGAAATACTTACATCGAAATGATCTTCACAACAAAAAAAATTCGATTTTGTTTTGGGATTATTACGGTGCACTGCTTGAAACCATTTATTTCGACGTTCGTCATCTTGGGGAACATTTAAAAACATTTTGTCAGGAGTTGTTTTTGTAGTATTCGTACATAATGGTACAAAACAAGAACGATAACTTTTGAGGTTTGACATTTTCAGTATAAATTTGAATATTTAACAATGACAACAAAATTAAATAGATCAAAACACTGTACTTTATTATTTCTATATCAATTTTAACGAGTGAAAACCAACATTATGACGTCACACGCGCTCGGGTTTGTTCGAGAGCTGCCGGCGTGTTTTCGGTACTGGATTCAAAAATTATTTTTATTTTCAAATAACTTTTGAATTATTGCAAAAAAAAAATTAAAAAAAATTGTTTTATTATAAAACTTATATATGATCTTTCCATTTATCACAAAAAAATTTTTTTTTCAAAAACTCAATTGCAGCAATAACAGTAGTAATTTATTTCCCAACAGACATATTTGACTATAATGGGTACAAAACATCTAAACTATAGCTTATAATTATTGTATTGAAAAGAAAAAAAAATAAGTAAGAAATTAAATAAAAAGCATTATGAACATGTGTAACTCCCTTCACTTAATATCCTACTCTATATAACATGCATATTTTAGATCTTGTTTCCTTAGATGTAAACTTATCAAAAAAGATATCAATATCAATATCATTCGAATAGAAATTATTGTAAAGCTTAAAACAAGTCAACATAGGACTGTTGTAATGATGATACGTATTAGGTATACTGTAATAAAACAGTCTAGGTGAGCGACTTGTCACTCTCGGAACAATAAAAGAAATTTGACTGAGAAGAGTTTCGCTTCGTATATCACCGTTCAAAATTTTCTGTAGAAATATTAGAGCAGCTAAGTTTTTTCTAGCTATCATCGATGTTTCATTAACAATGCTAAGAAGTTCTAGTTGATTGCAATGGCTAACCGGATAAACACCAAACATTTTATAATAATAAAATTTACTAAACTTGCGCAAGACATTTTCAAGCAATTTTTTGTAAATTTGCTGATAGGGATACCAAACCACCATACAGTATTCTATCTTTGATCTTACTAATACATAAAATAGCAGTTTAAGACAAAAAATATCCGTAATATCCCTAGTATTTCGAATAATAAAACCAAGAGTTTTCAGCGCACTATTTGTTACTTTAACAACGTGTGAGTTAAACGATAACTTAGAATTGAAAGTTATACCTAGATCTCGAACTTCATTGCTATGATTGATTACAGATCCATTTATATTATAGTAGTAACACAGCATTGTACTGTTCTTTCTTGAAAATGATACAACTTTACATTTATTAATATTCAACATGAGGTGATTGATCTCACACCAAGAAACAAATTTATCAATATCAGATTGTAAATCTAAACAATGAGCAAAAGAGTCTATAACCTTAACAATTTTTAAATCATCCGCAAATATAAACTTATTTGATTGCATACATTGCACTACATCATTAAAAAACATTATAAACAATAGTGGACCAAGGTTTGAGCCCTGCGCGACTCCACTCACAGTAGAATAATTAAATGACACATAACCTTTATATTCGACAAATTGAGTTCTATTCATTAGGACTGTTTTTAGTACATCCACTAGTTTCTCGCATAATCCAAAAGATTTTAACTTATGCAATAAAATACATTGGTGAACTTTATCAAAAGCTTTAGATAGGTCAGTATAAATGACATCTACCTGCAGACGTTTATCCAAGGCTTCCGACACTAGTTCAGTAAATTCACATAAATTAGTGGTAGTAGATCTGCCTCTTACAAATCCATGCTGCTCAGCTGCAATACTAAGAGATACATGAGGATATATTATATTTGACAAAATTAATTCAAAAAGTTTACCAAAACTACATGAAATAGCTATCGGTCTATAGTTGCTAACATCAGTACTATCACCTGATTTGTAAATTGGAGTTACCCTAGATTGTTTCCAGACCTTGGGATATTGAGAGGATGAGATTATTAAATTAAAAATATGATACAAAGGAGTGTATAAACAACTAATGCAATCTACAACTAAGAACGCAGGCACCATGTCGGGTCCAGATACATAATTACTCTTTAGCTTCTTAGCAGCTTTCTCAATGTCACTTTTTTCCACACGAATCAAAGAAAGAACAGAATGATTATTAGTAGGATATTCAGCTGTGAGAGAGGCACAGCAGGTTTTATTACAAAATTCACACACGGTATTAAGATCACAATGTATGTCGCACTTGTGCTTATCTCTAACATCACAATACACACTACCAAATCGTCTTGCAAACGCATCCACAATTTCCTGGGACGTAGTAAAGACATTAACATTATCAGTCATTCTACCAGGAATATAAGTAGAACGTTTCTTTCCATTTACAAAACGCCAGAATTTTTTAGGATCGTGCTTAATAGAACATTCAGCATTTTTAATAAAGTTTGAGTATTCAACAGACATTTTACGTTTTAGTTCTCGCCTAAGCTGTTTCATTCTATCAAGGTAATATTGTGATTTAGTTTTTCTGTAGCTGTTCCATGCTTTTCTTTTTTCTTTGATGAGCTGCATAATTTCACGTGACAATGAAAGGTTACAGTGTTCTTACCTTTCAGTTCCTTTAATTTTATTCTCCTCGCTGGAGACAATGTAGCCAATGGCTATCTAGGTTTAATTATCTAGGTACAAGCCTGAGAAAGCCTTTACAACTTCTCTTAGGTGCCGAAAACAGAAAACAGGTAAATGAATAGACAAGCAGAGAGAAGTCGTCAACGTTAAAATTTAACAACGCTTTGTGAAACCGGCCATTAATGTTGAAGTGGAAAATGGACAGTCTGATCGAGCTGCATGCAATAAAAGACAACATATAGTAGAATTATTTTTATTTTGTAAACTTGTCATTAAACTGAGGTTGTTTCTTTTTTTTTCATGAAGAAGGAACTTGGTAAGACTGAACTCGCCTGTAATGTGTTAAAAAAAGATAGCGAGAACTGCGCTTCTCCCAGGTTGCAAGCCTTATCTACAAACAAAAGATTGAAATATTGACATCTTTCGGAAAAGACCGTGTCGAAAGGTTTAATAAAATTGTCTATGTTTCGCACTCTATCGGTGGAGGCGTCATCAGGACAGGGCAATAAATGTGAGAACAAGCACGGTAACTTGACGTGTGAACTACGCTAGAGACGAAACTTATTCTGGCTAGACCTCGTTGCTGCTTGGGCTTATATTGGAACAGAAAGCGGTGGGAGGGGCAGAAGAGAAAGTGGCGGGGGGCTCGGAAGAAAGAGCTGCGGAGAAAGCGGAAGATGAACAAGGACTTTCAAACGTTTGAGAGATAATAACTTGAATCTCTATTAAAGCTGTTTGTGTGTTTTACAATTTTGATTGCTTCCCTAATTTTTCTGCCATAGAAAAATTTTGATTCACAAATCAAGGAAGATTTATCTAGACAAATTTTGTGACCGGTATCTAGATTATGTTTTCAGCTAGTGATGACTGATACTTGAAGGTCAAACAATTGAGTTAATTTGAACAATTTTACCTGCATTAATTTTAATTTTTATCGCATTACCATCATTAAAATTAATTTATGTATTGTGACCATAAACCCGAATTTATGCACCTTTTATGTTCAGAAACTCGAAGTTTAATTGAACGTTCTGTTTCCTCAATGTAAACTTTCCCACAAGAGCACGGAATTTTATAAACACCTTTTGTCAAAAGTGAGTCAAATCTGTCTTTTGGAGATGGGAAAACTTCCAAGATTTTTGTAGGTGATTTGAAGACCGTTGTCAACCCTTGTTTACGAAGAATTTTTCCGATTCTGTCTGTATCCCCATGAACAAATGGAAGAAAAGCAGTTCCAGTATTATTTTTCGACTCTCTCGTTTTCGTGCGAGGATGTCGATGGTGGTTTATAATACGTTGAATATCCTGTTTCTTATATCCATTATTTATTAGGCTAGTTGTTAACCGGCCCAATTCTGTTTAATTACAGACAATTTTTGGGCAGGATGATGATGAGATGTTGCATGAAAATAGCGATCTGTATGAGTAGGCTTTCGATATATTGTTTGACCCAAAGACCCGTTAGGAAGACGTGTTACGAAGACATCCAAAAATGGAAGTGAATATTGATTCTCAATTTCCATTGTAAATTGAATATCTTTATTTAAGTCATTTAGATGATTTAAAAAATCTGACAAACTGTCTTTACCGTGATGCCAAATAATAAACGTGTCATCCACATATCGAAGCCATACTTTAGGTTTTAAAAACGATGTTTTAAGTGCCTTGGTTTCAAAGGATTCCATGAAGATATTAGCAATGACGGGAGACAGAGGAGAACCCATTGGTCTTCCTGTGACTTGTTTATAAAATTTATTATTGAAAAGAAAATATGTTTAAGTTAAACATTTTTCGGTCAGATCTCCTAGGATTTGAGGAAAGCCATCATCACATAGCAACTCTCTGACAATAGCCACTGCTTCTGGAACAGGAACTTTTGCAAAGAGTGATACTACATCAAAGCTAACCAGTAAATCTGAAGGTTCCAAAGAAAACGTGGATAACATTGGAACGAAATGAGAAAAATTTAGGACATGAGGCGAAGTTTTTCCACTGTAATCTTTGAAAAGTGAGGCAAGATAACGGGCCGTTTGAAAAGTGGGAGAATTAATTGTATTGACAATTGGTCGCAGTGGAACGTCTGGTTTATGAATTTTTGGACCGTACAACCCTGGAGAAACAATGTTTTGGAATTAATTGGGATTTGATTTCAGGCGAGAAATCAGAGGATTTTATCAAAGTTGAAAGTTTTCTCTCAATTCTTGATGTAGGATGTCTGGATGAAGGAAGATAGGAATCATCTTGAAGAAATCCATCAATTTTTTCAATATAATCAAGATTTATTCAAGATGCTTTTATCCGCAGGTAGGATGACAATGGTAGAATCGGATTTTAAGGATTTGACAGCATTTCTCTCATCCCTTGAAAGATTGGATTTTGGAGGTTTTGTAGAAGACAATATCTTAGCTGTTTTAACACGAACTGTATCAGCGCTACTTTTAGATAGAGGTTTGATAGATGTCTCAACAGCACTGACAATGGGTTCTTTTGGAGTTTTGTGTGGAGCAACTGCATAGTTCAAACCTTTTGATAGAATTGAAACTTCAGTTTCGGATAGGGTTTTGGAAGATAGGTTAACTACGGTTTTAACGTTAGAATTTGATGAAGGCATTTTAGCAGGACATGATTTGTTGAATTTTTGGATTTGGATTTGAGAAAATTGTTGACGACAGTTTTGGGATTTTTGGTATGTGATTTTGTAAAAATGAAGCCTGTGAACAGAATCAAGAGTGTTGGAAAGTTCAAGATGATGATAATAGAGATCGCGAGCGACAAAATCGAGTTGACGACGGATTTGCCGAATTCGTTCCCGAAGGAGCCGAAATCTGAATTTTTGGAAAAGTTTAGGACATGAAGAAAGCCTAGGATGTTTAATAAAATGAAATTTTGAAGCGATGTTTTGATCGCAGCAGCGAAGTAGACAATTTTATTAAACCTTTCGACACGGTCTTTTCCGAAACATGTCAATATTTAAATGACTTCAGGCTTTTTGCCGCAACTGTGCCGCAATTAAAGTTGCGGAAAAATACAACAATTTAAAGTTTGACGTTTACGATAACCACTGGTCGTTTCTTTTTAAATTATAAAAACGACAAACGTTTTTGGTGGTTATTAATTATTTTTGAGGCTTGAATTCCTGTGAATAATCAATTGATTATAGCTATGTTTTGCGAGGTAAATAATTATGGATTAGTTTATTGATTTTACTTATGATCAATGCTTTCCTTCTAAAAGCATTGGTCTTTTGTTTGGCCTTATTTTTTAGGTTCCGAAACTTATTTTTGTAAGAGAAATAGGAATTTTATTGTAATTTTACCTTCTTAATTTGTGGTTTCTAAAAATAGTTTATGGAATTAAATAGGTTTGTACAGGGATTTGGACAATTTATTATAAAAAATTATTTATGATATTCTTGCTAACGTTTCGAGGGCACTTTTGTCCCTCTTTATCAAAGCTACAATAAAATGGATACATTATTACATGGTTATATATTATTGGTACTTTACCTAAATATCTAAATTAGATGATTCTTATGAGTTGAAATTTTTATTACAAAGCAGAATAAAATTAAAGTAATTTCTTGTATAGTCTTTGTCAGAAAGAAATTTACTAGCAAAAGCAAATGGCGATATTCCCTTATCAAATTTGAGGGTTTATGTTATCAGAGTTTAAGTATTATTGTCTTTGTCATGTTTATAGTCAATACATTTGTTAGTGGTAGTATTCTGTTTAATTAGACACCAATTTTTTTGTATATTAATTAGGTTGTTATATGTGGAGTGTAAATTTCTCACGTCTTCTCTGAAGTTAACTGACATTCATTCATTTTTATGTAAATCATTTCACTTACATTCCGTTTGTAATTGTTGGTTTCTTTATCTACTGTCTGTACATTTTTAAAATCAAAATAATGTCCTAAATTAAATGTGTGTGCTGTGAGTGCTGTTTTGTCTGTAAGTAAAGGTAATTTTGATTTTGTGTCGCTCATGTGTTTGAGTCTCTCTTCTTACAATTAATTGAATTTTGTTTCATGACAGGCTACTTTAGTTTTCATGATGTGATTTATAAACAACTTGACGGAACGGCGATGGGTGCACCTACTAGACCCGTAAAGGCTTACTTGGTAATGAACGAAGTTTTTGACTATAGCCTAGGTAAACTATAATTTAGAACACCCTTAATCAAATTATACGTAGACGACACTATGGAGAGTAGAGGTAGGTAGTTCTACTACCCTCCATATTTATAGTAAACAGGAGTGCGTTCACAAAAGATGAGTCCTGTTAGAGCGAATGACGTCAAAGTGATTCGATTGGTCTGCCAAAGTGCTCTCAGAGCGATTTGAAAATATGAACGCTTCAGAGCAATATTTCTTTAAGATTAATGTTCACCGAACCAGCCTAACCTAACTTTATCTGTAAATTACTTGTAACGTATGTAATATATTTTCTGTAAGTAGTACTCGTCGTTATAATTATAATAGAAATTAAGTACATTGTATAGTATTACAGGTTAAATTGAATGATTGGCAAATTATGGCAGCTTTGACAACTTGGATACCCTTGGCGGTGGAAACACTGTTAGAAGTGCCATGTTTTCATTTTCTGTTGTCACAATATCTCCACTTTCTGCAGTAACTAATTTGAAGTTCGTCGGTGAAAATTGCATATTTTCCATTGTTACTGTCACTATTTTAGTATTGTTACTATAAAAATTGCTACTAGCGCGCAACGCGGGAATTGGAATTCCTTAATGGTTTGTGCGCCTGTTGAGTTTTTTTTCACCGGTGTATTAAAAACGGCGATTTGAAAACACACGAGTGATTCACTAGACATATTTTATGAACCACAGACTTGGGTGACAGTTAAGTTCGAAGGTAATTTATGAACACTTCTATGCGAATACTGTCAAATACACTCAAATGTCACACAGAGTGTATTAAATGAACGCACTCCAGTACGCGTTACTTTGGAGCAGCTGACATTTGAATTGCAAAGCAAAAAAAAATACATAACAAGGTTATATATTTAATATAAACAAAAATATTAAACAATACAACATCAATAATTATTAAACAAAGAACTAAATACATAAATATAAACAGGTGTCCCAAAGGTATGGAATAATGGTTTTGCAGCCGTAACCGGACACTTTATTACAAAACTTTTCGGACAGAAGATGTTTTACGAAATTATTCGCACATTGGGCATGTCAGCAAAAATATTTTGGTTTTCAGTCATGACGTCATCGACAGTTTTTTTACTCTATATTTTTTTTCACAACTTTGACTTCTCTTTCAATTGTTAAAATGAAAACATAAAATTTTGAATTCTTTCAATAGAAAATTTTTGAAAAATTGTTATAGAAAGTTGGAAAACATAAATTTTATCACCCACAAAAACACAAAAAAATCAACTCAAATCAAATAGCTAACATTTATGAAAGTGTCTTTTTTTAATATTTTAGTTTAGTTACCTACTTGATTTGATTTGTGATTACTTGTTATATATATCTAAATATATATCTATCGAATATATATATTGTCTTATAAGTATAATAATATATCTATAATAGAAAAGTTTTTGTAACTTAATATATGATAACCTAATTAATGAAAATATCAATTACTTACTCAATTTTTTGCTTTTTCTAGAAAAAATTGAAGAGAAATAAAGTGGACTGCCGAAAATTCAAATAAAAAAATAACAAAGAAGATAGACTAAAGATCTTGTATTCTTTATTGTATTTATTTTTTAAAGCAGCTACTTTCTTGTAACACGTGGTAATGTAACCAACGAAATCTAGTTATGCCTTAGTGCAACTTCATGATATTGAAGATTTTTTTTTACGAAAAGCTAGCTTTAGCGAGCAATTTCTAAAGGTTACATTAGTAAAAAAATAGTAAAAAACACTTTTTAGCTATTTTTTATCACAACGATACAGAATAACGCGTGTTTTTGATGCAAATTTTCGATGCCCTGTTTACTATATGCAGGGTAGTCGAGGTACCTCTACCAGCATATAATTCATTTTGTAACACTTGGCTGTTATGTAGAGTAGAGGTAGGTAGTTCTACTACCCTCCATATTTATAGTAAACAGGAGTGCGTTCACAAAAGATGAGTCCTGTTAGAGCGAATGACGTCAAAGTGATTCGATTGGTCTGCCAAAGTGCTCTCAGAGCGATTTGAAAATATGAACGCTTCAGAGCAATATTTCTTTAAGATTAATGTTCACCGAACCAGCCTAACCTAACTTTATCTGTAAATTACTTGTAACGTATGTAATATATTTTCTGTAAGTAGTACTCGTCGTTATAATTATAATAGAAATTAAGTACATTGTATAGTTTTACAGGTTAAATTGAATGATTGGCAAATTATGGCAGCTTTGACAACTTGGATACCCTTGGCGGTGGAAACACTGTTAGAAGTGCCATGTTTTCATTTTCTGTTGTCACAATGTCTCCACTTTCTGCAGTAACTAATTTGAAGTTCGTCGGTGAAAATTGCATATTTTCCATTGTTACTGTCACTATTTTAGTATTGTTACTATAAAAATTGCTACTAGCGCGCAACGCGGGAATTGGAATTCCTTAATGGTTTGTGCGCCTGTTGAGTTTTTTTTCACCGGTGTATTAAAAACGGCGATTTGAAAACACACGAGTGATTCACTAGACATATTTTATGAACCACAGACTTGGGTGACAGTTAAGTTCGAAGGTAATTTATGAACACTTCTATGCGAATACTGTCAAATACACTCAAATGTCACACAGAGTGTATTAAATGAACGCACTCCAGTACGCGTTACTTTGGAGCAGCTGACATTTGAATTGCAAAGCAAAAAAAAATACATAACAAGGTTATATATTTAATATAAACAAAAATATTAAACAATACAACATCAATAATTATTAAACAAAGAACTAAATACATAAATATAAACAGGTGTCCCAAAGGTATGGAATAATGGTTTTGCAGCCGTAACCGGACACTTTATTACAAAACTTTTCGGACAGAAGATGTTTTACGAAATTATTCGCACATTGGGCATGTCAGCAAAAATATTTTGGTTTTCAGTCATGACGTCATCGACAGTTTTTTTACTCTATATTTTTTTTCACAACTTTGACTTCTCTTTCAATTGTTAAAATGAAAACATAAAATTTTGAATTCTTTCAATAGAAAATTTTTGAAAAATTGTTATAGAAAGTTGGAAAACATAAATTTTATCACCCACAAAAACACAAAAAAATCAACTCAAATCAAATAGCTAACATTTATGAAAGTGTCTTTTTTTAATATTTTAGTTTAGTTACCTACTTGATTTGATTTGTGATTACTTGTTATATATATCTAAATATATATCTATCGAATATATATATTGTCTTATAAGTATAATAATATATCTATAATAGAAAAGTTTTTGTAACTTAATATATGATAACCTAATTAATGAAAATATCAATTACTTACTCAATTTTTTGCTTTTTCTAGAAAAAATTGAAGAGAAATAAAGTGGACTGCCGAAAATTCAAATAAAAAAATAACAAAGAAGATAGACTAAAGATCTTGTATTCTTTATTGTATTTATTTTTTAAAGCAGCTACTTTCTTGTAACACGTGGTATGGTAACCAACGAAATCTAGTTATGCCTTAGTGCAACTTCATGATATTGAAGATTTTTTTTTACGAAAAGCTAGCTTTAGCGAGCAATTTCTAAAGGTTACATTAGTAAAAAAATAGTAAAAAACACTTTTTAGCTATTTTTTATCACAACGATACAGAATAACGCGTGTTTTTGATGCAAATTTTCGATGCCCTGTTTACTATATGCAGGGTAGTCGAGGTACCTCTACCAGCATATAATTCATTTTGTAACACTTGGCTGTTATGTAGAGTAGAGGTAGGTAGTTCTACTACCCTCCATATTTATAGTAAACAGGAGTGCGTTCACAAAAGATGAGTCCTGTTAGAGCGAATGACGTCAAAGTGATTCGATTGGTCTGCCAAAGTGCTCTCAGAGCGATTTGAAAATATGAACGCTTCAGAGCAATATTTCTTTAAGATTAATGTTCACCGAACCAGCCTAACCTAACTTTATCTGTAAATTACTTGTAACGTATGTAATATATTTTCTGTAAGTAGTACTCGTCGTTATAATTATAATAGAAATTAAGTACATTGTATAGTATTACAGGTTAAATTGAATGATTGGCAAATTATGGCAGCTTTGACAACTTGGATACCCTTGGCGGTGGAAACACTGTTAGAAGTGCCATGTTTTCATTTTCTGTTGTCACAATGTCTCCACTTTCTGCAGTAACTAATTTGAAGTTCGTCGGTGAAAATTGCATATTTTCCATTGTTACTGTCACTATTTTAGTATTGTTACTATAAAAATTGCTACTAGCGCGCAACGCGGGAATTGGAATTCCTTAATGGTTTGTGCGCCTGTTGAGTTTTTTTTCACCGGTGTATTAAAAACGGCGATTTGAAAACACACGAGTGATTCACTAGACATATTTTATGAACCACAGACTTGGGTGACAGTTAAGTTCGAAGGTAATTTATGAACACTTCTATGCGAATACTGTCAAATACACTCAAATGTCACACAGAGTGTATTAAATGAACGCACTCCAGTACGCGTTACTTTGGAGCAGCTGACATTTGAATTGCAAAGCAAAAAAAAATACATAACAAGGTTATATATTTAATATAAACAAAAATATTGAACAATACAACATCAATAATTATTAAACAAAGAACTAAATACATAAATATAAACAGGTGTCCCAAAGGTATGGAATAATGGTTTTGCAGCCGTAACCGGACACTTTATTACAAAACTTTTCGGACAGAAGATGTTTTACGAAATTATTCGCACATTGGGCATGTCAGCAAAAATATTTTGGTTTTCAGTCATGACGTCATCGACAGTTTTTTTACTCTATATTTTTTTTCACAACTTTGACTTCTCTTTCAATTGTTAAAATGAAAACATAAAATTTTGAATTCTTTCAATAGAAAATTTTTGAAAAATTGTTATAGAAAGTTGGAAAACATAAATTTTATCACCCACAAAAACACAAAAAAATCAACTCAAATCAAATAGCTAACATTTATGAAAGTGTCTTTTTTTAATATTTTAGTTTAGTTACCTACTTGATTTGATTTGTGATTACTTGTTATATATATCTAAATATATATCTATCGAATATATATATTGTCTTATAAGTATAATAATATATCTATAATAGAAAAGTTTTTGTAACTTAATATATGATAACCTAATTAATGAAAATATCAATTACTTACTCAATTTTTTGCTTTTTCTAGAAAAAATTGAAGAGAAATAAAGTGGACTGCCGAAAATTCAAATAAAAAAATAACAAAGAAGATAGACTAAAGATCTTGTATTCTTTATTGTATTTATTTTTTAAAGCAGCTACTTTCTTGTAACACGTGGTATGGTAACCAACGAAATCTAGTTATGCCTTAGTGCAACTTCATGATATTGAAGATTTTTTTTTACGAAAAGCTAGCTTTAGCGAGCAATTTCTAAAGGTTACATTAGTAAAAAAATAGTAAAAAACACTTTTTAGCTATTTTTTATCACAACGATACAGAATAACGCGTGTTTTTGATGCAAATTTTCGATGCCCTGTTTACTATATGCAGGGTAGTCGAGGTACCTCTACCAGCATATAATTCATTTTGTAACACTTGGCTGTTATGTGATTTGCATGTATTTTCATTCCATAACAAATGATGGAATGAATATTCCGTAATTATGCTGAACGAAGAAAATAGATTGCCATGGATTTTAGAACTGTCACAGTTAGATATTATTATTATACTTTAACGAAATACAGAGGTTGCCATGGATTTATTGATAATTCAAGGTACAAAAAGTTAAAATCTTCGTTAAGACGCTCTTCTGATAACTATGTAGCTAAAAAATCAGAAGATAATAAAAAAAACAATTTTTGGTTTCTTAGTAACAGACCGTTACTCGGTTAGAATGAAAATTTGGTACGAGTGGAAATATTCTGAACGCGAGCGTGAGAAACTACGAGTAGATTGTACTAACCTTTGTTGCAGAATATAGTATTCTATTATCAATCAAGTGAAAGTAACTGGCATCAACATACCGGTTGATACTTGCCAACTCAGTAGTTTGTCTACGTAAATAATAGATAACAAAACGTCTGCACATTCTATATATTTTATACTTCAAGTCAGGTTAAAATTTTCTTATTATATTGATGTTGCAACATTTAATAAAAAATAATTTTTTTTTAAATGAATAAAAATATTCTGTCTAGGATTTTTTAAATTTTTAATATGTTTTCTAATATACGAAATTTATTATAAAATAGTTTTATTTTATTATCAACTTGGTGAAGGTCGATGTAGGTTCGGATATTCTACTATAATGGATCTCTATTTTCTTAAAGGTTAACTTCAACTTTACAAATTCATAGGAAAGAAATTTGTTACTTTCATTGTGATTATTACTATCCAGTTGTGGGTTTGAAAGCTGGTGAAGCGGAGAATAAGGTTTACATGGGTTAGACGAAACTAGAAGTTAGTGAAATTTTGAGTTTCTTGATAGAATAATTAAGAAAGATCAACACTGGTGACAAGACGTTTATTTCAAAATATTTATGGACTAATTATTCATTACTAAATAAAATTAAATAAACCTAATTTTTGTATTTTATTAAATTGCATTAAAATATGTCAATAAATTGACAGCAAAGCATGCGTCGTTGGTCGTCGACTCAAATTGTGCGTATTACATTTTTGACGAATTACATATTACAGTTTTCATCCTTTTCATCATATTTATAGTGATTCTATTGAATCACTATAAATATGTGATTCAATAAATAGTGATTCAGTAAATTAGTGATTCTAATTAGAATAATGTGATGAAAAAAATGAAAAATGTCCTTTATTAAATATAGAAAGAAATGGAGAGATGTACCAATTTCGTTGATATGTTTTTTAAGAACCGAAGTATGTTCAGCAAATATAGCTATAGCGCGTTGCCAATATTAAACCTGTTTGACAATTGTTCATATAAAAAAAATAGACTATATCTAGTCTAGTGTATTAAATCTGGTAGTCTCAAAATTTTGTGGTACAAGTTTTTGAATTATATCAGCTTACAAGTACCTACTCCATATATACAGGTACACAAGTACCTATACTCCATATATTTTCAGAAATGTCGATAAATGACTTCAGCAAAGGTCACCTCGAAGAACAAAGAACTGATTATCTCAAAAAACTGATTTTAAATTTTAATTTGTTAATTCTAGAAGGAACAGTTCTGAGAAAACTGTTTATATCTGGTGATTTATACGTTACCAACCGAGAAAGGCAAAAGTAAAAGAGCGCAAAATTTAAATTCTCTGACATCAGTTATAGACATTTCTCACTTATTACACAATGGTAATACAGGATGTTCAATATTAAATGGCATCATGGGCGGTTGTGCTTTTTTGGCATCAGGTCTTAACCTGATGCCAAAAAGCACAACCGCAATTTATCTAAGGATCGATTGGTACTAAAATTAGATAAAATAACTACTCAGACTGCATTTTTTTTTAAAACATTGGTTAGTCGAATATTTCCACTCTATTTTCTGGCTTTATTTCATTTCGAAAATAACATTGGTTAATTACTTATTAGTGCCCGGTATTGCACGTGTTTATTTACAACTGTCAATCGATACTCTTATTCACATTTGAGAGCCCACTGGCTTACCGATGCATTTGCGCATTTTCTGAATGTGAAATGAATCTTTGAGAATTTCCTGTTTTTTTTTTAATAATTGAACAGTATAACAATATGTATTTCTTAATTGACAGCTCTTAAAAACAATAACGCAAACGAATTAAATTATTATATTTAAATTCACAAAAATCTCTACGCCGTTGCGTAAGCGACTTTATGTTTACAGATTGTTATCGGCTTTAGTATGAACCAATCTGAAACTTTATCATTGTACACCTTGTAGCTTGACGGCGTCGCATCTTCATGTTAGTGACGCATGAATTTAAAGTTTTTTTCTTATTCAAAATCACTCAACGTTGCTAATAAAGTCCACGCCACTATAAAATTAATTAAATGTTCAAAAATATATTTTGCTTTAATTTGTAGGGAATAATCTATTCATACTGTTTTATCACTTGCCAAAAAGTTTGTTTATTAGATCTCGAGAGCCCCTGATGATGACCACATGTCACATGGTGATCGAAAGAGCTTTCGAGATCTAATAAACAAACTTTTAGGCAACTGATAAAACTATGTAAATAGTTTATAGTGCCAAAGATTCTAAACCAGTTGTAAGAAATAAACTTTACACACAAAAAAATTCTGATAACATGTGCTTACGTAATAAGTCTTTCTTTTGAATTATTCTTAACGCTCACAATTTTTAAAGTTTGTTTTTGATAACGTTTGGAAAACAGTTATTATTTTATATTTTCATTTAATATTTCAATAAAACATAGTTTTATTATTTTGAAAGTGTTTATTCTATACAGTGGGAGATAGGCAGGATTTTGATGATATAATTAATAAGAGAGTTGTATGAAATATATTCGGCGTTTATTGACTTATTATATTTCATTAAAAAAAAATTATACGATGCGTACGCTTCTGATGAATTGTGACGACTATTGTTTGCATCGGCGCGAATACATGTACGGCGGATCGTCACGAGATGGTGTGAGTATTACTATCTCCAACACTCTCCCTTAATACGAGCACGTACGCTGTATTAATCCGTCTCACTAACTCCCAGTGCTTTGGTGGTATCGGCGTATCTCTCTCTAGTTAGTGGCTTCGCCAAATGTCGGCGATCATCTCATCTGTCGGTATGTGTGCCAGTTTGATCGTCTGGCTCCGGACTGCTTCTCTGACGAAGTTGAACTTGATCCTGACGTGCTTGGTCCGGTCGTGGAACTTTGAAGCCGTTGTTAATTTAATTGCGCCCTGATTATCGCAATTCTTCTTTGAAAGGTTTCTCAGGTAGTTCGCAGTGTTTACTGCCTCTGCCCAGTACATCTCTGGGAGTCCTGACTGAATTAACAAACATCTGGCCATGTCGACGATTGTTCTGTTCATACGCTCGGCTACGCAATTTTGTTGTGGCGTGTATGGCACTGTGAGTCGCCTCTGTATACCTTCACGTTGCAAATATTCGTCGAATTGCTTGTTGCAATATTCTCGGCCGTTGTCTGATTGCAAAGCTTTAATTTTCATGCCTGTTTGATTCTCGACGAAGCTTTTATATGATTTAAATGCTTCAAATACCGCGTCCTTGCTCTTCAGGAAGTGTATCACACACCAGCCACTGTAATCGTCGATGAAGGTTACGAAGTATCGGGTGCCTCCTTCTGACCTCGTTCTCGATGGTTGGCACAAATCAGTGTGTATGATCTCGAGCAGTTTTTTGCTCCTTTCTGTCCTGGGTTTGAAAGGTTTTGTCGTCAACTTGCCTCGTTGACAGATCTCACACGGCTGTCCGCCTTCTCTTATCGGCTTTAAACCAGTCGCGCGACCGTTTGACAAATCCACTACGGCGTCCATGTGCAAATGGCCAAGTCTAACATGCCATAGGCTTGCTTCCGACGTGTACGACTCTTCCGTCGCTGTGTTGGCCTGCTCTCCAGCTTCTCTTAGGTAGTACAGATCTCCAACCCGATCGGCAATCATCTTGACGTTGCCTTCTAGGTCTCTGATCACGGCTCCGTCTTTCCTAAATAAGACCACTCGGTCGTTTTGGGTGATTTTTGACACAGAAAGTAAATTAGTTCTAAGGTCTTTTACTAATAATGCATTATTAATTTTTACTTCTACATTACCATCTTTTGTCGCTGCTGTTAGGTACGCCGTTCCTTTTGCCTTTGCTGTCGTCGAGGCGGTGTTTGCCATGTTCAGCGTTGCTGTACACTGTTGAAGATCTTCCATCATCTCCTCGTTCGCGCACATGTGCGTCGTGCAGCCGCTGTCTCAACACCATCTTGATGTGGGTGTCACATTGTTGACCTCTTCTGTCCTTGCGACTTCAATCTACAAATTTTCAAAATTTGCGCTGACGTTTTTTGCCGTGGTTTTTGGACGTTGTGGGCATTTTGATGCCCAATGTTCAAGGCTACCGCATATATAACATGGGTACCTCTTTTTCTGTTTCGGATTATTACGACGTTGATTGTTGCTTTGTCGATTTCCAGCGTAAAGAGCGTTGTTATCAACCGCTGTATCGACGGCGCGTCGACTTTTATTTTCGTCCATAATTTTTCCAATGAGCACTTCTGTATTCGGTAGGTCATCCTTGGATCTCATGGCACACCTGAAGTTTTTGTAGCTTGACGGTAGACCTTTGAGTATTAACACGACCAGCATGTCGTTGGGAATATCAATCTTCATCCCCGCCAATTGCTCTACAGCACTGGAAAATTTGTCTAAGCGTCCTCTAAAATCGTCGTCTTCGTCTATCTTGAATGACGTAATGTCTGTGAGTAATTCAATCTTTCGCACTGGACCTTTTGAGGCATGAATCGACTGTAGCTTCTCCCAGGCTTTCTTCGACGTGGTGCAATTCGAAATGCTTTTCAGCTCAGCTTCGCCCACCGACAGGATAATTTCTGCTAAAGCTTTTTCGTCGTTTTCTTTCCACTTGTTTAGCGCGATTGAATACATGTACGGCGGATCGTCACGAGATAGTGTGAGTATTACTATCTCCAACATATACTTTCTTGAAAAATGCTTTGTTAGTAAATTGTTAAAGGTTTTATTATTATTTTGTACTAATATGAGTAATAATTTCATATAATTTTTTTTCTTCATACCTCGGACGAAAGTACGTACTTTCGTCCCTAATAACAGAGACGAAAGTTTAACTTTTAGTCCCTGTAAGATGAAATTCTTTCTTCCCTATAATAGCGGGAAGAAAGAATTCATCGTGTTTATTTATACTCGTAACTATGTTATATCACCAGCAACACTCGCTTCGCTCGTGCCGCAAATGTCGCGGCAGGCATCAAAAACTATCAGCATTTAAAGTTAAAAAAATAAAATTAAAAATAAAAGTACGTACTTTCGACCGAGGTATGAAGAAAAATCGTATACACGACGCGGGACAGAAGTTGAAATCTCGGTCCTGCGCGCCATGATGCCCTCGGCTTCACCTCGGGCATTATGGCGCGCAGGGCCGAAAATTCAACTTTTGTCCCTTGTAGTGTAATATACTATTAACATATCAACAAACATTTAACTGTCATGTTTTTGATTAAAACAATCATGACAATATTTGTAGCTTTTATGACTTTTTATTAAATTTATAAAAACCCTACTCCAGTTCTCAGCCAAAACAAGCGCGGAGAACACTAAACGAGCAGTGAATCAATCGCGTATGTGCTAAGACAATTTGTTATACAGTTATCCAGAGTGTTCTGTGGTTATACATGTAAAGCTAGATTAGAGGGGCAAGACAGTTATTATAATAGTTATTTTCATAACTGGTGTCGAAAGTAGCAAATATCGCACAAGTGTTGATCAGATACACGATGGCAAATTGCAACGAAGCTTGTGTCTGCACGTAATGTTATGTCTGCATGTAATATGTAATAGGAATCATCTAATCAGCTGATATATGAGCTTAAGATCAAGTCCTCAACCTCAAGATAACGATAGCTTCCAAGTTATCTTGTGTGAAATTTATTGAAAGTTAACATTATGTTTTTTAATTATTAGATCTGTAAATTCATTTTGTTAATCTAAGTAAACTTTGAACCTTGCATATAATAATAGGAGGGTTTGTTTTTACCCCCAATCAGTATCGTAATTGAATAATAACAAACCTGTAAAAAGTAGGTAATCTTCCTTCTCTTGAGCAAAAAAAACTGTTCCGTTATGAAGCTGAACCCATATAATCGCAAACAACGGTTTTAGACTTTCAATTGTTTAGATAT
Organism: Lagria hirta; assembly: GCA_947359425.1. NCBI lineage: Eukaryota > Metazoa > Arthropoda > Insecta > Coleoptera > Tenebrionidae > Lagria > Lagria hirta. The sequence goes on from OX375794.1 coordinate 29,944,846, forward strand.
TTCAAAATCTCAAAATAATTATATTGAATTAAAAAGAAATATTATGAGTGATTGTGTCACCTTGACGGAATGTTGCATTTCTGTCGAGAAATCAAGAAGTTGACACAGACGCGAAGCGTCGAGGCAAACTTTATTTCAATACTTTTTAATTTTATTCAATACTTTTCCGTCACGGTATGTAATGTACTATTAATATAACAGAGGTGTTGAATTAGAAGTGTTATTTTATCCCAAAATAAAGAAAGACAAAAACAAACATTAAATATATGATCAACACGAGCAAAAATATTTGTTCTTTCGAACGTGTTATGAACAATCTTTTTTATCCTTTATAGTCTTGAATCATCTAAATGTCAATAACTCTCCATTGGTTTTGTTTGGTACCTACATAATTTTTTGTACTCGCGGTTGGATCCAATGCTATCTATGATCGTTGCAAAATAAAATATACTATGTTAGGTGAAATTAACCTATCTTTTTATTGCCTGTCTTTCTAGTAATGAAGTCGATAGTGGAGGATTAAAAGTCAATTTATACGCGATAAATAACAAATTTCCGCTAAATATTGTGTTTCATTTATTTCATAATTTATATTTGTAAATATATTTTATGTTTATTATTTTAGAAAACAAACTTATTCACTTAACTGCTATTATTTTTTTGTAATCTAGGATTTTGGTTTTGTTTTTAGGTATTAGGAAAAAGATATGTTGCAGCTACTCTATTACCAGGAGAAAAAGATAATACAACTCTTGGCGAAGACAGTATAAGTTCCTACACAGCGATTGATTCAGTTTCGCAGAGGGAAGTGACTAGAATTGATACGTAAGTATAGTTATTTCTAAAAATAAAGCAAACATCAGTGTAAGGTGATTCGATTGGTCATTTTTGGCTTATAATTATACCAAAAGATAATACGAATATAACTAAAAATGGCCGCGTAACTTATTGGGAAAAGTACACTATTTTTATGCTTTTTTAAATTTATTTATTAATATTCTGTACATTTGATATCAGATTTTAGAACGCCTAACTCAAATTTTTGACAAGTCAAAACATTTATAAACAAGGACCTTTTGTTGTAAAATTGACAATATACTTATATATTTTTCTTCATACCTCGGTCGAAAGTACGTACTTTCGTCCCTAATAACAGAGACGAAAGTTTAACTTTTAGTCCCTGTAAGATGAAATTCTTTCTTCCCTATAATAGCGGGAAGAAAGAATTCATCGTGTTTATTTATACTCGTAACTATGTTATATGACCAGCAACACTCGCTTTGCTCGTGCCGCAAATGTCGCGGCAGGCATCAAAAACTATCAGCATTTAAAGTTAAAAAAATAAAATTAAAAATAAAAGTACGTACTTTCGACCGAGGTATGAAGAAAAATCGTATACACGACGCGGGACAGAAGTTGAAATCTCGGTCCTGCGCGCCATGATGCCCTCGGCTTCACCTCGAGCATTATGGCGCGCAGGGCCGAAAATTCAACTTTTGTCCCTTGTAGTGTAATATACTATTTTTACTTTTGTAACCTCTCTCCGGAGACGTATTGTAACATGATAGCTGTATAGTTTATTTATATAACTTATTTACACATTTTTAGATACTAATTTTACACTAATTTATATGATTTATTGATATTACACTATTTGACACTTTGTTAAAACGATGGAGCTATAATAGAATTTACTCACGCTCTCTGTTTACAAGGTACGTGGCTGCGTGCACAATTAGTGTCATACAAAGCTAAAGCGTGGTGTAGTATAAAAGTTCGTTGTTTTTGGAAAAAATCGCAACGACCGGCAACGTCGGATCCAAGTTTTGTTTACCATATGGTGTTGTGGGGTACTGCTTATATCTTTTTTTATTGCTAGAAAACTAGTGTTTTCTGATTGAACTCAACAAAATTTTCTAGCCACATATAATAGTGGTGTTAATAATATCTTTAAGACAATAGTAGTTCGATTGGGATGTGGTGTGTGGGTCCAAAAAATGTCCAGATAAAAATATTTGGCCGGCCATTTTTGTATTTACGTCAACAGGGGCGTAGAAGTTTATATTTTGTCACAGCTTTATGAATTTTTTTCTGACGAAGTCTGTAAGTTTAATAAGTGTCTTTCATTATTACATGTATCAATTGCATCAATAAATACTCATAGCAATATTTGAAACGTCTTAGTTTATGGATAGCATCCAACTTAAAGCATTGTAAACACCAAAGGACTAATTCAACACCAAAAGACTAATTCCAGAACTTGTGACAGTCATCCTTTCATACAAATTACAGATTCATTATGTACATGTAGTATTAAACATATTTGGCTTTTTTCTGAACATCTGCGTATTTACTGGGGGAACTTGATGTAAAGAATATTTGCTAATATTAACAATTTTTTTTAGGCCCGATCTTCCTCTCAAGACTTATTGTATAGTTTTGTCAGCCGTATTTGTTGCAATTTTATTTCTACCTACGAAACATGAAGATTTTGAAGAGTCCGCTATTCCATCTTATCTACATGTTGCTGTATCTGTAAAAATACTAGTTGCTTTTGTATTAGGATTGATTACAATGTCTTTATTAAGGCCACATTGATGATGGATTACATAGGCTAAATATAAAACGAATTGAAATATTTGTTATAGTCATAATATTTGTAATCACGGATTTAGTATATGATGTGATGGATTATTATGAATTTTTTAATAAATTTTATGTGTCTGGACATAAAGGGTTTTCAGGAAAATTTGGTTATGTTTTTTTATTATTTAATTTTGTGATTTATTAAATATTTTTTTTTAAAACCAATTTAAAAAAATAGCGATGATGTCTATTGTATCAGTGCGTTCGAGTATTTTTTTCTCTAATTGTACCAATTTTCAATTTACAATTGTGCCTTTACAGTAAATTTCTTATGTGAACTAAACGATAGCTAGCAGTGAAGCATATTTCTTGCTTTTTCCAAAGAATCATATTTTTTGAAATATATGACCACAGCTGTTTTTGAACGGTTTTTGATGGTGTTTATTTGCAATGTTATTTGTATTAATTTCCGACAGCAATTTTTTTTTTCAGTGATTTGAGATTATTAATGTGTAGACGACCCATAATCAGTAGAACTGACTGGCTAAATATTTTTTGCTTTTCTATTATGTACGTACTATCAAAGGTGTTGTTTTTCCAGTTTATAATGTTATTTCTAAAAACCCACACCACTTACTGCAATATAATTTTAACTGTAATGTGTCCAGTAAAAGCAGCAAAACATTTGTTTTTGCGATTATTGTTGTTAAAAAAACTGCATACTTGTATACTTTGAAAGTACGTTTGCTCACATTAATTTTCATATTCGAATGCATTACTTGTCATTTTGAATTGGTAAATTTATCCATTTTAGAAGTTAATGCGGATAATGTTATACTGTGGGAATACCCAGGTTGTTAAATGATTACTGTTGATACCGATTTTAATCTATTGGTGACCTGTATTTGTGAAAAGATAATAAAATCATTTTTGAATATTTTTTTTAAGATCTGATTTTTTTTTATTTATAAAAAGTTTATTTTTCAATTTTGTGGTATTGAATAAATTGTTTTACTAAATTACACTTAATCTTTTTTTATTTTGATCGAAAAACTTTTATAATTTATAATTAATGTTTTGTTACTTTTAGGCAACGAATCTTAATAAACTGCCAGAAAAAATGGCTTGTTCTATGGGCTATTGTAGATTGATTGTAGATTGAGAAGGGGTCGTTTGGACCTTAAAGAACTGCGACCAATTTGATCTATTGTTCTTGAACCCTACGCTCATTGTTTCCCTAGAAATTCTAGGCTTTTTGTAAAGCCAAGTATATTCCTAAGAGGCTTGTTTTTGACTTCGGCAGGCGTTAGTCTCGCATTGTCTAAGTAGGTCAGCCTTTGGGACGCTAACGCATCGCAATTACAGACTATGTGCTCAGCGGTTTCACTGTACGATTCACATAGTCTGTAGTTCTCATTGTCCACCAGACCCAGCTTTTTAAGGTGATACCTTACTGAGCAGTGTCCAGTAAACATGCCTGCAATGATTCTTATATCATTCTTCGATAGAAGAAGCTTTTTTGCATTCTCTGGCGAATATTCGATGAATCTATTCGGGGAGCTTTCAAACCTGCTCTCGCTAGTTCGTCGGCAATTTCGTTTTATTCAATTTCTTAATGACTTGGTACCCAAATGAGGGCAATCTTGTTGCCCATTGCCAAGTTTTTGAGGGACTGTCTGCATTCTCAGACCATTCGAGACTCAGTGTTATTTGCACTGACTGCTCTTATGGCCGCTTGGCTGTCAGACAGAATACAGATCTTTTTGCTTTTAATACGCCTTCGCAGACATTCTTGGGCAGTTAGATTTATAGCAAGTGTCTCAGCTTGCATAATTGAGGGTGTGCTACCTATGGCTATTGTTGCTCAATATTTTGGACCATAGATCAGAGATGTTTGCAAACTTTCCTTTTGCACCTGTAGGTGAAGGGGCGTTAAGTTCAGCAGCACCTCTAAAGAGCTAGTAGGAGCTGTGCACATGACTCCTGTAATGCCTAGGCACGCAAGCCAAGCCGCTGCAATTTCTGCAGCTTGCTTTGTGTCGTTGTTTCTCTGGTTTTCGTCCACCATGCAAGAGATGCGTATGTGACGATGGGTCTTATTATCGTAATGTACAACCAGTGAATCATTTTTGGCTTTAGACCTCATGTCTTGCCAAAGAGCTTCCGACATGCCGAAAAGCAGCCCGTTGCTTTGGCAAGAGTCTTGTCGACGTGGGTGTTTCATTGAAGTTTACTGTCTAGGGTTACCCCTAGGTATTTTACTTCGTTGGAAAATTGAATAGACACAATCTCTCTAGTTGCGGGGCTTTAAGGTTTAGCTTTTTGGGTCTGGTAAATGGGACTATGGTGGTCTTTTTAGGGTTAACACAAAGTTCCTCCTTATCACACCATCTTTTGATTGTGTTCAGGGCGTTCTGCATTAGGCTGGAAATGACACCTTCATGCTTGCCTCTGACTAGAACTGCGAGATCATCCGCATACCCTAGTACGCAGTGACCACTTTGCGTTAGCTCAGAGTAGATCATTCTCCAATATTGACCACAGCAGAGGCGATAACATTCCACCTTGTCGACAACCTTTAACTGTGGTCAGCGAAGTGTTTTCTTCTCCCAGTGAGGCCGTTATTATGCGGCTTACAAGCATTGATTCAACCCAGCTTGTTACAGATGGTTCAATGCCGTGTTTTTCTGCTGCCAGTTTTATAGATTTAAAGGAGGTGTTATCAAATGCACCTTCTATATTTATAAATGTGCCAGCAACTATTTTCCTTGCCTCGATAGTTTTCTCCACTTCTATGGTGAAGCGCGTCTATCGTGGATTTGCCTGGTTGGTACGCAAACTGTTTGGAGTGTAACTGTGCTCCGTTGTGGAGCACGTTCTTCATGTTGTTATCTACAATTTTTTCCATTGCTTTGAGGAGAAAGGAGGATAAGCTGATTGGGCGATATGATTTGGTCTCGTCTGGAGGCCGTCTGCCCGTCTTTGGTATGAAAACCAACTTTACCTTCCTCCAGGGCTGGGGTATATACACTAATGCAAAACTTGCCTTAAAGATGTTAGTGAGGCAAGGGGCAATGACGTTCAGCCCTTTTTGCAGTAAGGCTGGAAATATTCTATCGCCTCCGGGTGATTTATAGGGCTTAAAGTAGTTTATGGCCCATTTTACCTTCTTAAGGAAAAATATTTTCCTTGTCAGACGTCTGCTGTCTCTGTGTGAGTGTTGGTGTACAACACTTGCAAGAGCGGGGCTTGTCTGACCAATGTTGTTTGTCTCTATGGAACCCGGAAAGTGGGTCGACATCAACACCTGTAGACTTTCTCGGGTATCCTCGGCGAATTCATCATTAGGTTTCTTAATAAGCCTTATTGTGTTTGAGTAGTCTTTAGACAGCACTTTTTGAAGACGCACCGCTGGGGCAAGCTCGTCCATCCTCTTGCAAAAGCGTTTCCAGGACTGTCTTTTAGACCTCCTCAATTCTTTGTTGTATCGTGTTAGGGCTTGTTTGTAGTCCTCCCAGAGTCCTAACCTCTTAGCCCTATTGCACGCTTTTCTAGCCACGCTCTTAAGCTTGGCTAGTTCGGCGTTCCACCACGGTACGTCCCTAGAGACAGTACGCTTTCTTAGAGGGCAGCTGGTTTCGTATGAGGATATTATTTGTTGCCTCATATGTTCAGAGGCAGCTTCTAACTTTTCTACCGTGGATATTCCGTAGTGGATGCTTTCGAATTTAATTCTCAGTGTCTCTTTGCCAGTTTTTGACAAATAGCGTCATGAACGGACTTGCCAGCGTAAGGTTCAGAACCTCCTGGCGAATCGCGTTTATAAAGGTTGGTTTATTGCCGCGATTAATATGGTCTACATTGTTAGCACAAATAAAATCTAGCATATCTTTACCTCTTTGATTGTTGTCTGAGCTGTCCCATACTTCGTGGTGCGCGTTGGCATCGCAGCCCAGAATAAGTTGTTTGTTTTCTTTTCGGCAACATTTGGTGAGGTGTTGTACTTCTTCTGGTGGTGCACTGGTCTCATCACCGGGAAAATAGGCCGAGGCTATTACTACACTCCTCTTGCCGGTCCCGATCGGCAGCTCAACTAAAGCCGTCGTTAGTTCTCCCGTGATGAACTATGGAATTGAGACAAAATTTATATCTTTTCTGAGCAATAGTGCTGCTCTTGGTCTTACGTGACTGAAGTGTCAGCTAGAAGGCTATGTGTTCCTCTTTGGAGCCCTTTGATTGCGCCGTTGTTTAGCCAGGGCTCTTGAATTAGCCCTACGCCTACTTGTGGTTTGACAAACCTTCCATGGGCTAAGTTAAGTTGTTAGGCAACACAATTCCAATGAAATTTCAAGTGTATTTGGACATAAAAGAGCTCTCGTGTCATTATTATAAGTAGAAAAAAAAGTTAATCTGAAATTTTTTTGCTCCAATACAAATCCAATGAAATCAATTAATTTGAAGTCGTTTGATTGAAGACAACCAATCTAGTACAACACTATACTGAAAACAGATTGCATGGGCAGCTTCCACTTTATCACGTTGCCATTGATACATATTGATTTATTTCGATTTTGACGATTTAAATATTTAATATCTCAAAATGTCTTGCACAGTCTTTTTTCCTCCTTCGCTCAATCTCTGTTTTTCTTCTCCTCGTTCCCACATCTGAATCTTGCCATCTTTTCCTCCTCTTTTATACTTTCCAGCTTCAAGTATTTTGGTTTCTCTTCCTTTTTCTCCTCTTTTATACTTTCCAGCTTCAAGCATTTTGGTTTCTCTCCTGTTATTATTTTTTCATACTTCGCATTATATCCTGATTTCTTGATTTTCTCTTTTCTCTCTTGTTTATTCATGTCCTTGTCTCTCTCTGATAGTTCCCCATACATCCATAGTCCTTCATTTCTTCTCTTCTCTTCTCCACCTATGAAGAGTTATGCGAGAAGAGTCTCGCATAACCATTTCTTATGAAGTATTCCTCTCTTTTCTCGTCTTTTTTTTCTCATCTTTTCCTTCCAGCATACCGTTACTAACTTACATTCTGCTATCCTCTACAGTTTATCTTTGAATTTCGTCGCTCTCTTCCATGCCCTTATTCTCATCTTATTTTTTTTCCCTTTTTCTCTTATTATGTATCCTGAAGTTTCCTTGTCAATCCCTATCTCATGTACATGAGATAGGTGCTAAAGTACTTTTCCTGTACTTTTTCTATTTTTTCCTGGTATTTCCATTCCCACAGTTCTGCTCCATATAGTAATATACTCCCTGTTAACCTGTCGAACATTATCATCTTTCTTTTGTGGTTGTTTCCAAAGTTTCTCTCTCCTATTCTTCATACCAGTCCCATAATTTTATTTGCTTTTTTCACTGTCTTTTTCATGTGCGCTCTTGCCGTTCTTCTTTCACTAAATTTGTACCCCAAGTACTTAAACTCTTTGTCTTTCTCTATTTTCTTCTCTCCCTAATTCCATTTTATATCACCTCTTCTTCTTCCTCCTTTGTTGAATACTATCATTTTTGTCTTACTCACGTTGACTTCTAGTTGTTTTTTTCTCCACATATTTTTTCATAGTCCTTATTGCTGCTTCCATTATTTTTCTCTCTTTCGCTAGAATAGCTATGTCGTTCGCGAATGCTAGACTTCAAACTTTTTCTTTCCCTACAACCACCTCTCTTTAGGACTTTTAGTTTTCTTTAGGACTTCTTCCACCTCGGATACGTACAGCGTGAACAGTGTTGGACTCAAAGGGCAACATTGTCTCACTTTTCTTCCACTTCTAAACCAGTTACTCTCTGGGTTCCCTACTTTTACTATGCTTTTTGTTTTCTTATATATCTCCTTCACGCTTCTTACAAGATGTTCACTTATTCCTACTGTCCTTATATGTTCCAACATTTTCTTCCTGTCCACGCTGTCAAACGCTGCTTTAAAGTCGATAAACAGTACATACAATTTTCCTCCTCTCTTTACAAGTTCTTTCCTCGTTATGTGATCTAGCATGTACCCGTTGTCCATCGTTCCCCTCTCTTCCCTAAATCCTGCCTGGCTGTCCGATAATTTTTTTTTCTTTTCAATCTCTTTTTTTAGCCTTTCCCTTAGCACCGCCGCGTAGATCTTGTAATGAAAGGTATTATTGACCTATTCAAAAGTGCTGAATTTCAACAAGCGCGAGCTGCCTGCTGTTCTATACGACGAAATCTGCAATCAGATTCCTTTAAAAGAAAACAAAGTTTGACAGCATTAAGTTCCGTAAAAATAACAAAAAATTATGAATTTATGGAATGAAAATACCCCTGAAGGGGTACAACAGAAATCTATCACATAGCCGGGTAGAATTAGCTTGGCGAGGTGGGAAAGCTGCTGCTGCTTGATTGACTTTTTTTGTATCGAATCAAACAACGATGGTTGTTTGATCTAATTGATTCAACTTGACTAATCAAGTTGAATTTAACACTGTATTCAGCAAGACTTGCCAAGGTGCTTTAAGAATGTGTACTGAAAGCAAGTTTTTAATAGAAAATAACAACAGCAACGTTTGTCCTGTCAGATTATTTATACTATTGATATCAAAAAGGAGCCCAAATATTGAAATCAATGGATTAGCCCTAAGAACAAATTGTCACTGAAAATCCGAAAATGATTACGGGTATGATAATATGCCCATTGGAAGAAATACGATTCAAAATTGGATAAAATCGTTTTTCGAAGCGATTGGCTTGAATGCCAAGAAAACAAAATAACTAATCACTCCAATAGATCGACTGCGGTTAGTCGAATGGCCAAAAGTGGTGTACACGAACAAGAGCTTATAAAAATTACAGGTCACAACAATGATAATTCAATAAAACCCTATTTGAATATTGACGAAGAACATCATAATCAAATTATTAACAGCATGCGTAGTGGAAAAACATCTTATAGTTATAGAAACTAACACGTCTCGATCTTCACTTAACTTTTCTAATTATTTGTTTGTTTATTTAAAAGTGCAATTACTTTTAAATAAATTGTTTTTGCTCTGTAGTTTTTCTATAACTAGTTAAAAATTTTCTATCTGAATAACCCTCAAACATTGATAAATGTTCAAACATCTTATAACAACTTTCTCAAGCAACAAGCTTTCTAAATCGGTTATAAAATTTTTTCGAACACTTATAAATGTCTTTGGGTTATTACTACTGATAATAGAAGGTAGGACCGATACGTGCAGTACATTCATTACATTAAACTTTTGAGATGGGTTTAGAACAAAGAAAATTTGCGTAACAAAAGTCTTGTGCGTCTAAAAACGATTGAAAACTGGTCGTATTTTGTTTTATCAAATTTTAATTCGGGCATCGATAGTAATGGTAAAGTTCATTCTATCTAGGGTAGTTGTGCTTCTCAAGTTCTTAAACAAAGAATGGAACTGAAAAGCATAAACTGAAAAGATATGCATGAAGGGCTAAACTATTGTTATTTATATTTTTTATGCCCATTGTGTACTTATTTTCTTTAAGTTGTAGCATTTTCTTCAACTCTCATTTGTGTTGTTATTTAATCGAATACTGCATTCTTTTTAGTAGTGTTTCTGTTTGAGTGAAGATGTAGTTTACTGTTAAAATGTTGCTTATTTCAATCATTATAGTTTAACTACAAAATACAATGTATAAGTAGTACGTCACAAGGAATATATAACATACAAAACACAATCACAGATATAGTGCACTGATGTACATAGTGTATTTATGAGTGTTTATCACATAGAGTCAAAATTATTCTTTTTTAAATTAAGATAATCATTGCAGTGTAGAAACATTTTTTTAATAGAAATGTTTTAACTAGCGTCTTGAACCGAATGAAGTTCAAATTCTTAATTCTTGAGGGTAGTATGTTATATAAATGTAGGTTCAAGGAATTTTCTTGCGACAGTTTGAGTCTGAATATATGTGTTGAGATATGCTCACTATAGCGTTTAGGGTAATGGTGGCCTTCCGATTCAACCAAGTACAGACAATTCCTTTACTAATTCATGGATGTGGGCGCTCCAGTTAAATCTATCATCAAGTTGCATGCCAAGTAAATTGACGCTGCTGTCTTGGGTAAGATTTGGATTGGACTGGAGGATATAATAATGGAATGATTTTTTTCCAAATTGATCTTAAGTTTATTACCAGTAAACCAGGTTTTAGCTGAATTCATTATTTTATTTGATAAAATTGACAGATTATGTAAATTATTACTTTGACAAATAAATGTAGTGTCATCTGCAAAAAGAAACGCTTTTTTAACCGACTTAAAAAAAGGAGGAGGTTATCAATTCGACTGTATTTTTTTTGTGTGTTACTTTAGAACTTTTTTTTGGGAGAACAGATTTTGATGATTCTTCTTTCACTTGGAAAGTGGTGCTTTCCAATTGGTCTCATTTAAATTTGATCAAGATCTGATCAGTATTTTTAAGTTATTCTAATTAATGCTTTTTTTGCCATATATTTTTGACACTTACAATAATTTATTATAAAAAATTGTGAAAAATTAATAAATTATATTTTAATTAAATTAATTATGTTGTTTCATGTGTTGGATAATGCATTACAATATCAAGAAAAATGACTTCTTGATAAATTTCAGTTATATAAGTGCAAATCATAAAAAAGAATTCAGATAAAATAGTGTCAATTAATTAAATATTAAGTAAACAGTAGATTTTCTATTTTGCGATAAATGTTTCTCCTTTTCTTTGTTTGTCTCGTTCAAGAAACGCTGGCTCACATTAGCAGCGCGTTTAGTAGGTCTATTCAAAAAAAATTCACCAAAAAATATAAAATAATTGCGTACACTTGTATGCTTAAAAACAATCGACTTATTTAGATTCTATAATGTACAATTATTATTATTATTTTTGGAGTTAGTTTAAATATTGTGTATGCTAATATTGAGATTAGTATATCATAATTTATACAAACCTACCTTGACAGACACCGACTCTAAAAATAACAATAATTTTACATTGTATTATTTAAGCATACAAGTCTACGCAATTATTTTATATTTTTTAGAGCATTTTTTTAAGTTGGTTTTATTTTTATTAAAAAATTTGTTGTCAGTAAAATTTTAAAATACAGATCATTGATATAAATTCAAAATAGAACAGGAGCTAAAACAGAGTCTTGGGGCACACCGTTCATTATTTGACAGGCTCCCGTTTAATCTGACGCACGGAGAACGTTCGCTGAGGTAGCATAGGATTTGAAAAAATTTAGAGCTACGTTCTGAATGTCATAGCTATGTAGTTTTTCCATGGAGCTATAATAGAATGGAGTCAGAATGTAGGCAATTTGTTTTGATGCAAAAAAAGAAAGCATTCTAAGCGCGCAGTATATACTAAAGCTAAAGCGTGGTGCAGTATAAAAGTATGTTGTTTTTGAAAAAAATTGCAACGGCCGGCAACGTCGGATCAAAGTTTTGTTTACTATTTGGTGTTGTGGGATGCTGCTTATATCACTTTTAATTGCGGGAAAACTAGTGTTTTGTGAATGAACTCAACAAAATTGTTTAGCAAATAATAATAGAGGTGTTAATAACAGCCTTAAGACAATGGTTCGATTGTGATGTGGTGTGTGGATTCAAAAAGCGTCCAGATGAAAATATTTTACTGCTCAAGGCCGGTCACTGTTGTATTTACATCAACAGGGGCGTAGAAGTTTATATTTCGTTACAGTTTTATGAATTTTTTCAGACGAAGTCTATAAGTCTAATAAGTGTCTTTCATTATTACATGTATCAATTGCATCAATAAATACTCATACCAATATTGTTAATTTATACACAACCATTAAAAGACGTATTAGTTTATAGACAGCATCAAACTTAAAACATCGTAAACAACAAAGGACTAAATCCAGAACTTGTGACAGTCATCCATTTCATACAAGTTACAGATTCATTATGTGCTTGTAGTTTTAAACATATTTGGCTTTTCTCTAAATATTTGCACCGCTACTGCTTTGTTTCTTTTTTCGCACCAGTCACATTCTGATGGCCGGCCCCCACAAACCGCTGAAGCACTCCGCTCTCGGTAATTCTGCATCACAATAAGCGCAGATTGTAGTGGAAAATCCTGACTGTATTCTATTATAGCTTTATGAGTTTTTCACATAAAATATTATACGATACACATCGAAAGCTTTGGATAAGTCACACAACTCAAGCTGTGAGTGTCTGTCCTTCGCCAAGCCCTCGACATTTAGAGAATAAACATCTTTATCAATGTCATGTACAGTTTTTATTGAATTTAGAGTAATTTTCATTACCCTCAGGTCATCAAAAAAAAAAAAAAATTGAAAAACGATAAAAATGGTTGTTTTATGATGCACTGTGTGTACAAAGTGGATACCCGATAGCGATAATATAAACTGTGGTGCCTGTAAAAAACCATATCACTCTCTTTGTTCTGGATTAAGTCGCAATGAAATTCTTTGCATTCGGACAGCTAATCGCAAAATTAATTTTTTTTGCGAAAAATGCGATATTACAACTATGTTAAGTGACCTAATCAATACGATTAAATCACTCCAGGATCAGTTTAGTAAGTTCCAGCATAATATACCGCAGGATTCAACTGTGATGATTGACTCTGAAGAAATAATTCGTGAAGTAGATGAGCGTAGTCGCCGTTCCAATAACATCATCTTATTTAATGTTAGAGAGACGTCGTCAGATCGTGATGAAGTCGCCAACCTTATCAAGAGTCTACCAACAAAAGCTCTAATTGACTTAGCCGAAGTTAAAGTTTTCCGTTTGGGTCCGGTTAATGCGAAAAATTTACAAAAACCCCGACTCTTAAAGGTCATTCTGAAAAACACATCTAGTGTTATTAATGTTCTCAAGAATTCAAAACATTTCCCAAATAACATTAAAGCATCATCGGATAAAACAATTAAGCTGCGTCAGCAATAGTTAAAGCTGAAGCAACAGCTCCAAGCTTTACAGGAAAATGGAGACAACACCAAAATAATTAAATATATAAATGGCGTTATTAAAATTGAGGAAAAAAACCACCTGGAAAAATGGAAAAATAACGCCCGACGATTTATCTAAGCACATACTGTTACTTCCAGAACGTGCGAGGGTTAAGGACTAAAGTTGACGAGTTTTTTCCGGCGGTAAGTGTATTACTACATTCGTATTCACATACACTTCACATAGTTTAGTTGAGACATGGTTGTCGAGCGATAGATTTAAATATATTTAATAACAATATTCCTGATATAGACATTGTGGGCTGTAAAATTGAAATTAAAATTGATTATATTTATGTATTTGCACTTTACATTCCACCTAGTGTCTCTATCATAAATTTTGTACATTTCTTTGACTTGCTGGAGGAATATGTTGCTGATAAAAACGTGTGATAATCTTTGGTGATTTCAATACTCCGACTTTTTGTAATCTGGTAATCAAAGACTCTAAATCAGATGTTATAAGAAATTTTAATAACTACTGTTAAGCGAGATTGCTTACCTCTCATTGACGAAGACGGTCACCATCCGTCTTTGGATATAGAATTAAATTATAGCCTTTAGAAATACAGTAATTTTCCTTGTTTTGCTGATCAAAAAATGTACAATTTCAAAAAAGCAAATTTTTCTGAATTATGCAATGCGTTGTACAATATTGACTGGTCGCCTCTTAAAAATGTTAATGTTAATGTTGCATGTCATCTCTTCTATGAAATGATATACTCTATCTTTGATCTGCATGTGCCTTCATTTACAAAGAAAATACGTACTACTTATATCTACCCTAAATGGTATGACGCAAGCATTATTTCTAATATAAAATTGAAATATAAATACTATATTGTATGTAAAAGAAAACCAGAATTTTTATGTAAATATAAAGAACTTCGCTGTCTGATTAAAAAGCAAATCTCAGTTGCTTATAAAAACTATTTAAATGTAGTTCAGTTCGGTTTAATTACAGTACCAAAACGATTATGGCAGTTTGTTCAGAGTAAAAAAGGTAACTCTAGAATTCCGGGTGTTATGCCTGATAATAATAACGTACTTGTCGATAAACATGTTGATATAGTAGAATCTTTTGCTAAATATTTTGCTAGTGTATACGCAGCGTCACCTATATCGAGAAATGAAGCATTATATTTTACCGGATAAGATACTAGCAACACCTCCATTAATGTTACTCAATTAGCGTCTATTGAAATTGGCAGGGCAATCAAAAAACTAAAAAACAATTCGACAGCTGGTCAAGACCAAATTCCCAGTTGTCTGATTAAAGACTGAACAAATATTTTTATAGAGGCTCTTAATTATATATTTAGTTTATCTTTCAATACAGACATATTTCCAGAAATGTAGAAAGTTTTCAGAATCTGTCCGGTTCTCAAACAAAGTGATCCAGAAGTAATTACCAATTATCGACCAATTTCAATCTTAAAGAATTTTGCCAAGGTTTTTGAGATGTCGTTGTACTCATCTATCTATACTGATGTTCAACATCTTATCAGCACGGCTTTATGGTAAGAAGATCAACTGCCACAAATCTTTCATGCTTTGCTGAGTATGTTTCAACAGTATTAGATACTAATGGGCAGGTAGATACAATTTACACCGACTTCTAAAAGCCTTTGACAAAATCGATGATGGAATAATTTTACAAAAATTAAGTAAAATTGGATGTAGCTCTCGCTTGATATTGTTCTTTAACTCTTATCTATCTAATCGGCGTCAATTTGTCTCTTATAACGGCTTCACCTCTAATTTATTCACAGCAACATCTGGTGTTCTTCAGGTATTAAGTCTTGGTCTCTTGTTATTTCTAATATTTATTAATGACATTACTGAGGTGTTAAATTCTAATGATAAAATAAATATGCTGCTTTTTGCAGATGATCTAAAGGTTTTCAGTAGCGTTTCTAACATAGATGATTGTATTGCACTTCAAAAGGTGATAACAAACATTGAAACATGGTGTCAAACTAGCAAACTATTTAAGAATATTAACAAGTGCCGAGTCG
Source organism: Lagria hirta (assembly GCA_947359425.1). Taxonomy (NCBI): domain Eukaryota; kingdom Metazoa; phylum Arthropoda; class Insecta; order Coleoptera; family Tenebrionidae; genus Lagria; species Lagria hirta. The sequence continues at coordinate 29,960,448 of OX375794.1, forward strand.
TAAGTTACACTAGAAAAAAAAAACTACTTATTTCAATTACAATAATACACAAGTAATATTATTAAAGATTTGGGTATTACCTTTGATAGTTTTTGGTCATTTGATTACCATGTAGCAAACATTGTTAAGTCTTCTTACAGAATGTTAGGTTTTATATTTAGAAATTGTTGCGCGTTTACCAACAGTCTAACACTAAAAACCTTATATAGGGCACTACTCAGATCAAAAGTAGAATATTGCAGTATTGTCTGGTCACCAGTGTACAACATTTGCCAAAAGCAATGGTCGAGAGAATTTAAAGAAAATTTTCGAAGTTTCTTAATTTCAAAATTTATAATGTCTATCCACCAAGAGGTTCTGATCATCAATTACTTCTTTCTAAGTTTGATATGTATTCCCTAGGTCAGCAGCGATTCCTAGCAAGTCTCAAATTTGCATATAATCTTTTTCATGGTAACATTGATTGTATGTATTTGTTATCTGAGTTTGAGTTTTATGCTCCGAGAATTAACTCTAGCTGAAATATTTCTTTCAAGGTGAATAAGGCAAATACTAATATTTTGTATAAATCGCCCGTGTATGTTATGAGTCGCAATTTTAACCATATATCGGATAAGTGCGATATCAATCACTCAACACTTCAAGAAATTATAAAAATAGGTTTATCTTAACGTCCTGTATTTTTAGTTTAGTTTCTAGTATATATTATTTAAACAACACTGAGTATAGGTTATTTTTTTTTCAAGTATTGTTTTTTTTTTCAGTATTATATATATCTGTTCTGTAATTGGATGTAAATCTATTGGGCATTAAATTTGTTATTATTATTATTAATATGAAAGATACTGACTACAAGGATACTTAATAGGTCTTGAAAGTTTTTCTTTTTAATATCAGGAGTCAAAGTAATCATTTCTAAAAAAAAATTAAGTCAAATTCTTCTCAGTTAGTTGCGGCCTTAATTTTAACAAGCCTTTTCTATGTAGAGGACGGGTCAAGTAGAACTCATTATTGCTTTTGGTCGTCATTTTATCAATAGTGATATTATTGCCCCCGATGATCAGATAGGCACGGATTTGAAACTCCAGAACTGTAGAGCATCCTATCCATGTTAGTCATCACGTTATCAACTCTAGTAGCGGAGGTAGAAATCACCTATCTAAATTTAGATATTGTAGTATGTAAATTAAATGAGACAAGTAAATTTTCGTGAGAAGACAAGTTTGAAGACTTATAAACAGCAAAATTTACATGGAAATTACTGACTATTACCTTAGATTTCTCAATGCTGAGGTAATGAAAGGCATTTTCAATTAAATCTAAAAATATACTAAAGTTTCCATTACTTGACCTATATAAACAGACAATTTTTAGGTTTGGGAGTTTAATAACACAATTCTTAATTTATTACTGAACAACATCTTTTTATGTTAATGGGAGTGCATAAAATGTGGTTTTTGACAAAGATGGCGACTCCCCCGGGACATCTAACGAATCTGCTAAAGTTAGCAGCTAAGTAGTAACCGTGAAAATAAACTGTTGAAAGACAATCAACCGATCGCCAATGTTCAAATAAGCAAAGAATCTCATATTGACATTAAATTTATCTAAAAAAATTTAAATTTTTTCTAGCATATTTGCTAAACAGCAAACATTTTTGTGATAGACACTAAGAAAAAGGTTGTAATTTTTTTTCAAATTGAAGCTGGGATGTTTTAAATCAGTTAAATCAGTTTTAAACCACGCAACTTGCTTCTCACATTTTTTCTAGCTTTCTTTAGTTGTAAAGATAAATCACGACGTCGTCTATCCATGTTGAATGATTAAAGCTGAATGCAATGTTTATCACTACTTACTTATTCACTACTACACCATTCTGCATTGTGCATTCTTTGGACATCACACCATTAACAAAAACTCGTTGTTTGCGTCCGAACAGATAAGACGTTATTAAGCGTATACTTTTAGGATCAAAATTGTAGAAGTATAACTTTCTCAATAAAATATCCTGCTGGATTGTATGAAACGCTTTTGTTAGGTCTAGAAATGAGGCAAAATAAAATTGTTTATTATGGTAGGCATCTAAAATATTATTGATAAGCGCTATTATTCCTAATTCAGTAGACAGATTCTTTCTAAAACCAAATTGATTATCTGACAGGTAATTATTTTTTTCTAAATATTTAGCCATTTGATTAAAAAAGATTTTTTCAAAAACTTTTGACAAAGCAGGAAGCAGGGAGATAGGCTTGTAGTTTTCCATGTCTTCAACATCACCTTTTTTGTGAATCCGGATAACTTTTGAGTGTTTGAGTACATCGAGAAACACCCTCTCTTCTATACAATTGTTTATGATCCTCGTTAGCTGTGTGATTAATAAATCTTGTTCAGACTTAATGATTTCTATATTAAGGCTAGAAATGTCTCTGCTTGCAGTATTTTTTATCAATCTTACAGCATCCCTAACTTCTATTTCTGAAACTAAACTGAAGCTGAAGTAATTACAATTGGTTTGCACTTTCATCAACAATATTGGGTCAGTAATAGTAGGCCCAAATGAATTTACGATTCGGTCTGTTATATTAACAACAAAAAATATTGTTGGCGTTAAAGAGGTAGTATTATTTCTTGTGCCAGGCCTGTTAAGATTTATTATACTCCACATAGCTTTTGCGTTATTTGAATGGTTTTTAACAAAGTTATCACAAGCTAAGATTTTTGCGTTTTTTATCTCTGCTTTATACTTATTTAAATAGTTTGTGTACATTTCCTTATTAGCTAGTGTTGCATGCAGCTTGTAGGCATTTCTTATAAAGCTCAGACATTCTCTCATTCTTTTAAGATCAGATGTGAATCACAAAAGGCTATGAGCAGTTGCATTAGTGCATTTTATTTGCTTTTGTTTGAATGATTGGTTAAATATATCTGATAATATATTTAATGTGCATTTGGCGTTTGTGTTAGTGTTATTTTCTACAACAATCCAGTTAACATTACTGAGCATTTGATAGAAAACAAATTTCCCAAACTTGGTGATTGGCTGAACAATTTTCTTAGTATTATCTGTTGTCATAAGCGATCTTATCAAATTTTATAGAGAAAAGTATTCCATTATGGTCAGAATAACCTGCATCAACGGGAGAGACAGTTATATTTTGTGTTTTAATATTAGTAAATATGTTGTCGATTGTATGCTCCTGATGCGTAGAAAGATTAACTACACCTTTCAAACCATAACTTACAAACAGATCACGCAAGTATTTTGCACGGTTGCCGTGCGAATTAAAATGTACATTGAAGTCTCCTAGTAAAACTAGGAGAGTTCAAAACTCCTAGAATTAAAAATTTTTTGTGCACTAGGTCTATTGTACCACCATGAATAGAGACCGCAAGAGCAAAAAAAAATGCCGTGTTGTAGTCACTTAACATTGACAAGTCTGACTCTTCGTTTCAAGTCTGATTTCGTTTTCATTTTCTTGCAGACGATCATTTTGAAGGTTTCAAACTTCTTCACCTTCGGATTTTGGCTAAGTATGCATGTCTTCAGGTTTTCCTGATCAATCGCTTTATTCATGCCCACTAGTTTTACTTTAGGGTTGACTTTTTCTTTCACTGTGTAATTTTTTACTAGCTTCTCATTTACAAGTTGCTGAAATTTCTCTGCATTTTTGCGATTGCTACATGTTTTCCTAACATTTCCATTTTTTATCGATAGTACATTTTTGATGCCCATCTGTTCTTTTTCCGGATTAATATTAGTTTGGATCATTTTTAGTGTTGTAGAGTTATCTTGGCCTATTTTGGGTTGAACAATGACAAAATCTCTATTGACGGATTTTTTCGTTTTTAAGGTATCACTGTAGGTTTTAGTGCTATTCAAAGATTGATGTACTTCTATATTATATGTATTATTGTTTACAGTTTTTACAGCAATGTTGTTGAACTTTGTGTTTAAGTGATACCACATGTAGTCCCTCAGTTTTTTAAAATAATCAGGCAATTTGTCTCTAATCTCAGTAATGCAAGTTTTTATGTACTTCTTGGTATCGAAACTGCTTGACAAGGGTTCAAATTGTCGATTTCTATTTTTAAGTTTTTAATTTCTTTTTGAAGGGCTGCATTCTCTAATTTTAGTTTTGCAAGTTCTTCTAATGGACTGCTTGAATTAGAAACGAGATTTTTATTAGTTTGACTAAGCTGGGAATTTTCAGCACTGCTGTGCTTATGACACAATACTTCACTATCGGATAATACTTCTCCAGATTTACGTTTATCAATTAAAAATTTGATGCAACTACTATGAAACTCTAAGCCACACTTAACACATGTCTTGCATTCATCTGAAACTTTTTGTTTGCACTTGCCGCAATGTTTTTTCTGAGCCGAGGAGAACTCACCTTCACGGTCCGACGACGACATTGCAATGTCGCGTAGAAACGGTTGAGAGAAGAAGAGAAGCGAGGTAATGGGTGGATCGAGAAATGAGAGACAGAGATAGAGACACAAAGAATCAAGAAAGGTGGGGAGAAATTAGAGAAAGCAAATATAACGGAAAATATGAAAGACTGAAAATAGAAGAACTACCTGGATATCTAAAAAAAAAAAATGAGAGAGAGAGGAAAATGATTGCAAGATTCAGATGTGAGATTGAAGAGAGAGAAAGCAGATTTAGGATGGGAGAAAATGAAAGAAAATTTAGGATGTGTGGAAGAGAGCGAGAAGCCTTAGAGCACATGATAATAATAATAATAATAATAATAGCTTTTATTGCTCAACAGAAATCCATTTACAGAGCAAATTTAATGTATAAAAGAATTATTTAAAAAAAAATATTAAAAATAAAAAATAAAATGTACAAATAAAATACAAAAATACATAGTTTTGAACTTAAATTGAAAATAGTTATACATAATATAATATTCACATACTTACAAATTATATAATACTACTTTTAGAGAGTTATACGTGCTATCAAATATGTCGCATGCATCAGAAATCTTGTTAGCGTTTGCCATCATGACGTCAATTGGTGCTTTCAGCAGCAGGTTGGTATGAGGGTTGTTGCGTAAAAATGTAACATGATATCTAGACGATAATCTTGGCACCATAATATTTATGCAGGATAATAGCTGAATACAATCAATCTTATTGTTTAGTAGCTTATGTAAATATAAAACTGAAGCTATATTTCGACGTTTTTCTAAAGAAATAAAATTAAAGTCAAGCAGCAATTCGACATAATTGCATCCTCTTTGAGGATATACTCCAAGAGTTTTAAATGATAAATATTTTAAGAATGATTTTTGAACTTTTTCAATAACTAGTTTGTACTTGGTGTAAGTTGGATTCCAAATAAGGCTGGCGTATTCTAATTTAGTTCTAACCAAACTACAAAACAAACTTGTAAGAGCAGATGTATCATAAAAATTTTTACAACTTCTAAAGATAAAACCTAATGTTCTAAACGCTGAGTTAACAGTTAACTCAATATGATAATTGAATGTCAGATGAGAGTCAAAATAGATACCCAAGTCTTTGACATTATCGCATCGTTCAAGAATTACAGTATCAATCACGTATTGAAAGTGAATGGGATTGAACTTGCGACTAAACGATGTAACTCTGCACTTGCTTACGTTTAAAAACATACCGTTTGCTAAACACCAATTATATAAAATATTAATCTGTTTTTGTAAAACAATACAATCATTAATTTTATTTATAGAAGAATACATTTTTAAATCATCGGCAAACATCAAAATATTGCACTCTAAGTGATCACAAATATCATTAATAAAACACAAAAACAGTAGAGGACCTAAGTTAGATCCTTGTGGAACACCGCTTGTTATTGAGTATGTGTCAGAACAAAATCCATTATAATAAACATATTGGTCACGTTGACTTAGGTAAGATCTTATAAGTTTAACATAATTGTCACTAAAACCTAACTTTGAGAGTTTGCTAATTAATAGATTATGATTGATCTTATCAAAAGCTTTGGAAAAGTCGGTATATATAGTATCAACTTGCCCTCGACTGTCTACATTTTCACACAAAAATTGACTAAAAACCGCTAAGTTGCTTACAGTAGATCTACAATTCACAAAGCCATGCTGAAAAACAGATATTTTATTATTTACTGCTGCATATATGCGACTGTAAATAATACTCTCAAAAAGTTTGGCTACATTATTTAAGATTGAAACAGGTCTATAATTTATAATGTGAGAACGATTTTGAGATTTATGTACTGGACATACTTTGGCAGTTTTCCATAAAGTTGGAAAAACTGATGTTTTTACAATTAAATTAAATATATTCAGCAAAGGATATACTAAAACTGTCAAGCAGTCTTTCAAAATGAAAGAAGGAATTAGATCTGGACCTGCAGTAAAGTTATTTTTCAATTTCTTTCCCGCCCTTAAGATATCCGTTTTAGTTATTGGTTCATTACTAATCTCTATCGCATTGAAAATGTCAGATTTTAAATTGGAAAATTCATTGTCAGGTGGTTTTAAATCAGAATATACACTTTCAAAATGTTTTTTAAATGCATTTACTATTGATGCGGGGCTATCACACACATTACCATCATATACCATGTTTCCCGGAATTCGAGAAATTTTGTGCTTATTCTTTATAAAACTCCAAAAAGATTTCGGTTCTTTTTTTAGATGATGAGAAAATGCGTGGAGGTAAAAGAAAGTATGGTAGCAAGGAAGGACATAATGAAAGGACAGAAAAAGGGGAATAGAATGAATGAAAATGATGAAAAGAGGAAGAAAAAGATTAAACTGGGTGAATGAAGTAGAATAAGAGAAGAAGAAAATATAAAAACAAGAAACAGAGAAAGAAAACTTCGAGAAAAAAAAGAAAAACTAAGACAGATTAAATTAGAGTTTTTTTTATTTTAATTGTTACTTGTAAGCACTGTAGAAAAATAAAGTTAGATTGATTATAATACTTTTATAGTTATTTACCTTATTAGTGGGATAAGCGCATTATTAACATATGAATGCGGTGAGTTGCAAGACGAGGGCGTTAGCCCGAGTCGGTAACAGCATGAATATGTTAATATACTTTTTTAGACGACTTGTCTCGAAAATGACAGATATCAATACTATAGCGTACTTTAGAAAGTTGAAAATTGCATAGACCGGTGCGGACATGAAATTTATCATGCACCGTGCATGATAAGTGTTAGTGAGGTTACGCATTTGAGGTTACGATTTCACTTGTGATTTCTTGCGCCATTGCATAAATTTGTTGCATGCATCCTCGTAACGCTGCCGCGATTTTGTTGGGAGCAACAGCAAAGTATTCTCACTGGCAGCTTCAACCACTGATGGGGGTGTAAGTTCTAATAACACATCATCTTTATTATCGCTATCCATTTTCGGCACACAGTGACACAACTAGCGAAACAATGAAATTTTTAAAACAGTGAACAATTCATAGTAACGCGCCCGTGGCCAACGTAGTTGGATTAAAAATAGCGTAACGTGTTTTATCGGTTTCAGGCGTTCAAACATCAGTTTTCATTTGTTGGCTGGTAGCTAAGTCATAGCCGTATCCTGTATGTAAAATCGGTATGGTAATTGAAGATGCTCATGCATCTTTATCCGAATTTGGCTTTTAAACGTTCTATGGATAAAAAAAATATTTATTTTCTTGTTCAAGTCGTCTGAAAAATAGTGTTCACAACTCGTGTCGAAAGTGGCTATCATGCTCGTGCTTCTTTATCCGAACCCGGCTTCGCCTCGTTCGTCTAACTGCACTTGCATGATATCAGTCACTTTCGACACTCGTTATGAAATATACTATATCACACGAATTAAGGTACAAAATTTTATCTACGACTACCCTAAAATTGTATATCATTGATATAAGTTTAAGACAAAAGGCGCTAACAATTACAAGCATAATTACAATAATTACAAGCATCACCCGATGGATATGCAACAGCTGTAAATGGGTACACTTTTACAATCTTTATGTTTTATTTGTTTGGTCTTCATGTGCATTCATGAATATGTAAACAAAAGTTTACCACTGATAATCGTTTTTCAGGGATGTCGGATGTGTATATATTTTAATTAAATCAAAAGTGAATTAATTCATTTTAAATAGATATTAAAAAATATTTGTTTTATCTTAACAACCAGAATTCCATTCACCTGCTTATCTTTGAACATAAATTTTATACAAACGATCTGCGCGTCTAAGCGTCGCTTTGATATTCCGACGCCAGGCATCCTATCGTATCAACAGTTCCAAGCATTCATCGAAGCTGCGCGCTTCTACATAGAAAATAGTCTATCGTTGCAAATTCCGTTTTTTAATCTGTCATCTTACAGAATCGCTTGCTTTTAGCTGAAAACGTTTTCTTTTAAGGTAAGAATGTTGATTTTACAGCGTTATTTAAGAAAAAGTATTTTGTTTACATTTCGTTAGGCCTTATTATGACCTCAACCTTCACGTAACATAAACATACATGTACTCAATAATATTGAGTAGATGTGTGTGGTTATATTAAATAGATTTTTAGATTTTGGACGTGAAGAAAATTTAATTTTGTGTATAGCCATTTTGCTTTGTGTTATCTGATGAATTGGTTAAGTTTCTAATTAAGTTCTCAATCAATTTCGGACATCAGACAAGAAGGAAGTATGAAAAGAAACACCCAGTTGCTTTTTGAACATAAAGTTTTTTATTCTTAACTTATACTTACCTATCATAGAAATACACATTTTATTGTATTATTTAAAAATTTATTTCTCACAATCGTTTTTTTTACGGGCGTGCATAGTTGGTTGTATAAAAATCAAATGCTCTTCGTAAATTACAAATTATATTGAAAAATAAAATAGTATGTATATCAATAGCATAACAAAAGTACATAAGTTTGTGGTGGTTAAACATCACAGAAAATGTTCACCATTTGGTTCAAAACAGATTCACTCTCTTTTTCATTTTTTCAGAAATATCTAACACCTTATCTTTCAAATATCCTAATAGCGAAAGGTTTAGTGGCGTTAGATCCAGGGAAGGTGGTGGAAATTCATGTTGCAGTCCTTAGCTTATTACACGAGGCTCATAATATTGTTGTAAATATTTCAACGTAGCACCTGCAGTGTGTGCCGTGGCTCCATTCTGTTGAAAGTACCCTAACTGCAGTTCTTCGTCATCAAGTTGTTTAATAAATGGTTCCAACATCTCTTGTCTATACCTCTCTTCTGTCACAGTATCATGAAAGAAAATGGGTCCATATATTCGTCTACAAGACACTGCAAACCCGACTCCAATTTTCAAAGGATGAAGAGGCGTTTCTATGAAAGCATGTGGGTTTTCAGCTGACCAAATTCTAAAATTTTGTGAATTAACAAAGCCAGATAAATGAAACCAAGCTTCATCACTAAAAAACGTAAGATCTAGTATCCTATCATCATTTAAAGTAGTCCGAAACCAATTGCAATATTCTACACGTTGTGGAGGATCTATTGGTAAAAGTTGTTGCACAGTTGTTATTTTGTAGGGATGCATATTCAGTCTTTTTTCACTACTTTATTACGGGAACTTTTGACTGGTAAGACAATCTTGCCAAAGATGTTTGTGGGTTCTTCTCTAATAGTGCTCTAAAATCCTCAACAACTTCCTCAAATACTGGAAGCTTTCCAAGAGATTTTCTTTTGTTGACATGGCCAGTTCGAACAAAGCGGCTTATTACGTCTTTGATGTGGAACTCCAATGACGTTTCTTGAATTGGCAGATCAGGGTTTTTAGCAAGATATTCTTGCTTACAAGCTGCTACAGAATACACCCCCTCTCCGTTGTTGAATATCCCATTGCCATAATAAGACATGACAATGAAAGTCTCTTGTTCAACATAATAAACCATTGCCACAGTCTTCGCTTCTTAGCACAAATTGAGTTTGGATTAACGCAAATTATCGCGTTTTACAATTGAAAAACGATAAAACGCTAAGTGATAGGTGACAAATCCCATTAATGACCAGCGGGAACTGTTAAATTATAGGTATGATTTCAACACGGCGGTATTTTCAAATTTTACATCCATCTGCGTTCTTAGAATCATTTATGGAAACCATGTATAACTAATTGTAGTAGAACCAAGATGAAGCATAATTAATAATTAATAATTAATAATTAATAATTAATAATTAATAATTAATAATTAATAATTAATAATTAATAATTAATAATTAATAATTAATAATTAATAATTAATAATTAATAATTAATAATTAATAATTAATAATTAATAATTAATAATTAATAATTAATAATTAATAATTAATAATTAATAATTAATAATTAATAATTAATAATTAATAATTAATAATTAATAATTAATAATTAATAATTAATAATTAATAATTAATAATTAATAATTAATAATTAATAATTAATAATTAATAATTAATAATTAATAATTAATAATTAATAATTAATAATTAATAATTAATAATTAATAATTAATAATTAATAATTAATAATTAATAATTAATAATTAATAATTAATAATTAATAATTAATAATTAATAATTAATAATTAATAATTAATAATTAATAATTAATAATTAATAATTAATAATTAATAATTAATAATTAATAATTAATAATTAATAATTAATAATTAATAATTAATAATTAATAATTAATAATTAATAATTAATAATTAATAATTAATAATTAATAATTAATAATTAATAATTAATAATTAATAATTAATAATTAATAATTAATAATTAATAATTAATAATTAATAATTAATAATTAATAATTAATAATTAATAATTAATAATTAATAATTAATAATTAATAATTAATAATTAATAATTTGTAAGACTCTTTTATTCTAATCTTTCGTATTGCCAAATTTTAACAATTAAATTGAATTAAATAACAGTTAACTCTTTCTCCATAATAAATTTGTCAGGATGTCTATGTTCTACGATTATTAGCCTTAATTATTCACTCGAAAACAGTGTACAGAATAGCAACAACCAGCTACATTATCATCAACAATCTACTTCAACTCACCTCTCTATATTTATTGTTAGAAAAACGCTGGAGCAGTCAGACGGATTGATTGGGCGACACATGAAACATATTTACACATAATGTATCTGTCAATAAAACGTGTAAAGTAACTCACCGGGGGCTTTTCTCCCCCTCGCAGGATTCTCTTCCTCACGAACTAATTGTAGAAGACATCACAAGGCTCATTGGACTTGGACAACCACCCCATGGACTCGATTGACTCAATCTTCACCCCTTTTCTTTAACGTCGTGTTCTCAATGATGTCCTCCTTGTTTCGGTACCTCATTATTCTTCCGAATTCAGGGAGTCAGCACTTAATTCACATAATTCACATTATTCCACCGAATTCAGGGAGTCACAACTGAATTCACATTATTCCACCGAATTCAGGGAGTCACAACTGAATTCACATTATACCACGAAACACATATGATCAACAAGATCAACACGTTAACTATCTTTCTCTTTCAATAAAGAATTAACAATTGTTAATTGTAAATATTCACAATACTGCCCGTCCGACCGCTCTCTGCCTTTTTTAATCAACATTCTTACTCTCGCCCGCTCAGCTGACTGACTGCCCTCTACCATCACCTTTCCAGAGATGCTAAGCCGATGTTCTCCCTCTTTTACTTAAGATGCCATATGCTCATCGAGATGGTTTAATTATACAAGCGATTTAGCGCCTTATTGGCTTATTTTTACTTTAAAAAATAACTCTAAATTTCAATCTTGTCCCCAAGATTTTCTACATATGATTTTAATGATGATTTTACGCTTTATTCTCAAGCTATAATCTAAAAATTATCAATAATTATTTTACTTTAACCTAATTGTATTCACATTAGCTTAATCCTTAAAAATATGTTTAATATTTATTTATCAAATACAAGAGTGACAATCTTTAATAAATTTTTTTTTACTGTCTAATTACAACTATAATAATACTTGTTACTCCCTAAATAAATACTGTTCAAAAGCAGATAAAATTTAACCCCATTTGAGTTTGTCTACGTCAACAGTCGACTGTCTCTTCTTTCAGTTTTATTTGTTCTAAGTTCTATCTGTCGTCACCAATCCTTGTATTTGTACCGATGTTTTGGTTTCATTTTTTTTTCTTTCTTTATTTTATTTTTGTGCTGCTTCTTAATTTTTGAGATCTCATAATCGTTGATAAGGTATACCTTTTTTGTTATTTATAATCTTTGATGTAATTTAGCAATTGCTTTTGTTTCTTATAGTTTTTTTTTGATTTGTGTGCACACGTTATCAGTTGCTAACTTCATCCAATTATTTCTCATGTTTATCTTCTTTCTTTCTTCTTTTGTTGTTTTTATTTTCTTCTACTCAATAGTCAAAGTTATGTCATGAATACCCTTGGTTGTTTCTAACGTATATTTACTTTTTAGTTGTTAATTATTACTTAACCGATGTAATTTTATGTCAAGTCACTCAACTATTAAAATAAAATACTTATAAGATATTTGAGATAAACATTGTTGCTTTAATATAATTAAGTTCTTGTTTGAAACCTTTTAGATTGAAAAATCAAACTTTAATTTTATTTTTAAATTGTTTTATTTATTATTTTTTTTTATAATTTGTCAAAATTTAATTAATTTCAATAACTTACTGATTGGGTCAACACTTACGTGTTCACTTTTCAAAATTGAAACATTTTGGTCTCTTATCTAGCTAATTAACAAGACATTTATGAAAACTTCGGTTTTCAAAATTAAAAATTTTTTATTTATTTATTTTTTTTTAAAGAGAGTAGGAGCAGTGTATTTTAAAAGTTTAAATAGTTTGACTGAAACATTTAAACGTTTCTAACTACATAATTTACTCTTTTTTTTTAATCAATTTTCAATTAAAACTAACGGCGTCTGACTAAATCAAAAATTAAGCTTTAGTATGTTAACCAATCACATCAATTTAGTTTCGATTGTTTTTCTTTTCTTCTACACTTTGAAATATAATTTAAATAATTTAAAAATAATATTTGCTTTTAAAGAACAAGTTGCCTATTTACTGTCTACTAATTGTTTGAAGAAACATAATTGAAAATAAGACTCTTAAACTAACAATCATTGCTTTAGTTTCATTCAATCGCCGATAATCGCTTCTAAAATTGAAATAGTAACATGTGAAGATGATTTTAACAAAATATTTAAGAATTAATTATATATTTATAATATTCTATCTTTCTTTTTGTTCAGTGATAACTTAATAATTTATTATCAAAATGTTCGTGGTTTAAGAACAAAAACTAAAGAATTATATGAGTATGTTACTGCAAATGATTATGATGTTATTGCTCTTAGTGAAACTTGGTTGTATGATGGCATATTTGATAATGAGCTGTTTGACTCTAGGTACACTGTGTGCCGTGCTGATAGGCCTGGCGAGGGCAGTGGACGGGGAGGTGGAGTTCTTTTAGCTCTCAAATCCACTCTCAGGCCAAGGCTAATCAGTACTTATTCCTCTAATGATCTAAACTCTATTATCTGTAGTATTCATTTTAAAGGAAGTATTTTCATAATATGCTCTATTTATATTAGACCCAATTGTAAGAACTCCATATATATGGAATTTTTTGATTTATTTGGGGAGTTATTTGCTAATAGTAAGCTCGGTGATAATATCATAATAACTGGAGATTTCAATATTCCTGATTTTAATCAATCTTATTTTTGTAGTATTAATAATATAATAAATAATAACTCGAGGAACTGCAATTTTCTAAGTATTATGAATTTTATGTCGTTATATAATCTTTCTTCAGTGAATACTGTACTCAATTCTCATAAAAAAACTTTAGATTTAGTATTAACCAGTTTAGAAAAATCAGATGTCAGTAAAGAATTTTTGCCTTTGGTTAGTGAAGATAACTATCACCCTGCGCTTAATATAGTATTAACTTTGCCTAATAATCCCTACTCAACTGCTCAGCTTCAAAATCAAGCTTCCGATTTTTACTATTATCAATTTAGTAGAGTTAATTTGGATCAGTTGAGAGTTATCTTAAATGATTCAAATTGGTCTATATTATATGAATGTCTTGATGTTGATGCGGCAGTTGACATTTTCTATTCAAATATATATAAAGCTTTCGATATCTGCATACCAAAGGCAAAAATCAAATCTGAAACCAAATACCCAGTTTGGTTTAATAAAGAAATTTTAGAACTTATAAAAAAGAAAAAGAAATTGTCCAAGAAAAGTAAATATTCTATATATTTTAGGGATAGCTTCAGAGACTTGAGAAAAATTTTAAAAATCAAAATTAATGAGGCCTACTCAGTTTTTATTAAAGAAGTTGAAATGTCAATAGGCAGTGATGTAAATAAGTTTTGGTCTTACACAAAGTTACTCAGGTCAAAAACAAAAATTTTAGACCAAATGTTTTATAATGATGTTGCATACAATGGTAGTGATATCAGTAATGCATTTGCCGATTATTTTAATTCAGTTCATAGCAGTGTAAAACCTGAGTATGATATTGACAAAATAATGAGTGATAATGGAAATCTGAATAATAATAACAGTTTTAATTTTGGCTTTGCTTCTGCTGACACTGTTTTGCTTGGTTTTAATGATTTAAAAAATAAAAAAAGTAGTGGGCCTGATGGCATTCCAACTTATTTACTTAAACAACTTAAAGACGTTTTGCATTTACCATTACAATATATTATTAACTTAAGTTTGGGTAAAGGTATTTTTCCAAGTCTCTGGAAAGCAGCTAAAATTGTTCCAGTATATAAGTCTGGGGATGAATCAAGTATATCAAATTATCGACCAGTATCTATTTTGAATAGCCCTGCAAAAGTTTTTGAAAATATCATATATAAGTTTTTATTAAATAGTGTTAAAAGTGTACTAAGCCCACTTCAACATGGTTTTCTTCCGAACAGGAGTACTGAAACTAATCTCTTAGTTTTTTCCAATCAGGTACACAAAACATTAGATGTGGGTGGCAGATTGGATGTTATATATACAGATCATGATATACTTTTAAGCAAACTGTGTAAATTAGGTGCAGATAAATTAACCCTTTCATTGTTCTGCTCATATGTCCAAAATCGCATCTTTAGAGTTCGGTTTCTAAATCATATTTCTAAATTTATAACACCTTTGTCAGGAATACAGCAAGGTTCTAAATTAGGACCAATTCTTTACGTGATATTTTCAAATGATTTGCCTGATATATTTGATTCGTTCTGCCTGATGTACGCTGATGACCTTAAAATATATAGAGTAATAAAATCCAATGAAGATGTGTATGCATTACAACAAGATTTAAACAAATTACATGAATGGTGCAATAATAATAAATTGCTTCTCAATGTGAAGAAATGTGTAACAATGTCAATCTCTAGACAGAAATCATCATATCCACCAAATTATCATATAAATCAAAATTATTTAAATTGTGTTAATAGTGTTAAAGATCTAGGAGTCAATTTTCCAAATTCTTTTTCCTTTTTGGAACACATTGAGACAATAATTAAAAAATCATACAAATTAACTGGCTTTATTAAACGATGCACTAGGGACTTTACTAATCCAAATACTGTGAAGCTATTGTATATAACTTTAATTAGAAGTAGACTTGAGTATTGCTCCAGTGTTTGGCTGGCATATAAAAAAAAATATATTTCAAAACTAGAAGTTGTGCAAAATAATATTTTGAGATATTATTATCTCAAAACTAATGGATTTTCTTGCTCTTTTAATTATCCATCTGCCGACCTTAGGGAGGCTGCCTGCATTGACAGTCTCGCTGTGCGTTGGCAGATTGGTGTGTTAATATTCATATTTAAATTAGTTAACAATAAAATTGATTGCCCGGAACTTCTAAACCAGATTAACTTTTATGTCCCTAGAACATCTTCAACTAGGTCTTTGGACCTATTCAAAATTAATAAAGCTAATACAGAAACTTATAAAAACTCAATCTTAAGATTGAATAATTATAATTGCATCAATAAAAAGAACCACGTAGACATATTTGCTAATTCACTTAATCAATTTAAAAAATCTGTTAGAGAAATCTTACTTGATGGAAATGACTGTGAGTAGGGATTACCTTTTAGTCTAGTAATTATTATGTATTTCTTTATTTTGTGGGCCGTTTTAGGTATACCCTGTGGCCTTATTTTGTACTTTGTATTTATTGTATTTATTGTAATAAATGAATAAAAAAAAAAAAAAAATAATTTTGTAGTGTCAAACTTTAAGAAAATTTGTTAAATATTTCTAATTACAAATACTCAAAACTAACTTCTATTAAATTTTTATTTTGTTTTAACTTTGTTGTGTCAGCGATTATTAGTTTTTTTTTTTGCAAATGTAATTCTGAATGGTTTAATTTTAATTTAAATATTCAATTCTCTTAATTTCTCAATTTGATTCTTTGTAATTATGAATTTAAATCAAAACTGATTGTAAAACAAATAAATTATGTATCATGAATTAAAATAGGTTCCACTGTATACAATATCAATATTATTTCTTTAATTTAAAACTCAGAAACTGCATTCACTTTAAACCCAAAACGGTCAAGACTACCTGCTTAACGGCGACAATATTTAACAACATGTGGTCAACACGTGAGGCAGCTCCAGATTCTTTTTATTTATTTTTTTTTGTTTAGTTTCACTCCCTCACAATAAACTAATAAATTTATGTGTGACAAATGATGATATGAAATGTCTTAAATGACTATTTTCAAAAATTTAGCTGTAAATGATAAGTATTAGTGAGAGAAAGTACCAATTTTTATTTGATGAATTAGAATATTTAATGTTGGTTTTTGTAATTTAATTGTACTTAAAGTTAGTTTGACAAAACTACTTAATGACAGGTGGACATATAAAAGCAGATAATATCCTTAAGTAATTTTTACCTAATCTTATTTTAAGAAACTCTAAATTAATAAACTAACTATTTATCCAAATGTCTTTTTTTTTATCGAATTTAAATTGTGAACTTTACGGCTTTAGAATACTCAGCTAACTATCAATTAATGATTATAAAATTTATTCTGATTTTTATTGCAAGTACCAATACACGCAATTAATTATGAATTTAAGAAACTATAATTATTATTTAATTAGCTCTACTAATTTTTAAATAGTAACATAACTTTATTAATTAGACTTTTAAAAGAATAATTTTGCCAGATGAGATTAATTGCTGTACGAAAATTTTTGTTTATAAAATATTAATCCTTAAGTGGTAGTTTTGTAATTTTGATTTATATATTTTTTTTTGTATTATTGAAACCAAATTAACATTAAAACTTTAAGATCAATTTACAAAAATGTTTTGTTACTAAAATATCAAAGTATTTATTTTTTTTTTAATTTACTCAAATTAGTTATTTTATTATCAATACAATTTAGAAAATTGTATTTGCAACTTATTACTTCTCAAAATTTTATTTTAACAATTGAGTAAGTATCTCAACCTGCCTTCACCCTTGACAATAATAATTTATGACCTCCTTTTCTTTTTCAGTTGTGTTACAGCTGTTGTCACTTTACCGATTAGTTTTGCTAAAACCCTCCTTAGAAAGCCCTCTAAAGAATTCCTTGACCTATTATTTTTGAAAAACTTCTTTTTTTCAGATTTCTATTTTCGTCTAATTATTTCACTATTTTGCTGAAAATCTAAATAAACAAAGTTCTGGTTTTATGCTGTTTTAAATTAGGTTTTTGACAATTATTTATTGTTATAATAGAACAATTCTCTTTACTATTAATATTGAACGACAATGCCTTAGTAGATGTTACCACAACATTAAAATTCTAAGAGGTGTTTTGTAAACAATGCAATCCATTAATGTTCATAGAAGATTTTTGATTGAATATTTTAAACCAGAACATGTATCTCAAAAAGCTATAGATGTGTCAATACAATTAATAAATAGTCCCGTTTAAGCACAAATTTAATTTTTCTACACAAATTAATTTCTCAAAAGGTTTGAATAACTGTTAACAAATCATTACTGAACGACTGAGAAAATTTGGAAGTTCATAATCCATTTGATGCAAAAACCTAGCTTTCTTAAACATTCCCGTTTTTCAATTAGCTGTCAAAAGAGAATTATCTTTACCATATGGACTGAGTCGACAAGATATAATTTCATAAAAATACTTTTCAAAATATAAATATTTTTTTTTTTTAAATTGCAATAATCTACTTACACAAATCTATTTTCAACATTTTAATCCTTTACTTTCAATGATTTTATTAATTTTAAATCTTAATTCAACATTTACCAAATTAATACTGACCCAGTATCAACTACAACAAAATATTAACTAGAGCTTTCTCTTTAAAATTGATGATAATCATATACTTCATGAAATTTACATAATCTTGTTACTAGTTATTGTTCATGTCCCCTTTCATACAATACGTTTTGTAATCAATTATTTAAACACCCTTAAAGTGATTTCATTTCACAGAAATTCTAAGATTTTAAATGGGTCAATTTGTTTCTTGTCGAACACTTAAAACCTCCATAAATATGTCGAGATGAAATAGAACAAAATACGTTAATACGTCGAAAGTGATACCCACTTTAGCTTTACTTTACATGTGGCAATGTGTTTGTCATAAATACATACTTGAAATCTATTCAACTAAAATTTTCAAAAACCAAAGATATAACTAAAAAACATCAATCTGTCAAAGCTCTTGAGGCTGGTCCAACATTTGAGGGGTTCTTTAATGAGAGGTCGCATCAATTTTATCTAGACCTGTACATGATTTTCAACATATGGTTCGAATTTAAACAAAACCGTCGCCTTAGTGTCGCCAAAAAGATAGCCATAATTTAAATAATTCCGACTTTACAAAGTTTTTCTTAAATTGCAAGAATAATATTAAAGAATGTTTGAGCAAGCTTTTTAATAAATTAAATATTTACATTATTTTAAAGCGATTGGTTTCTCAGTCACTTTTCAAATATCTTCTAAATTAAATCTAATTATCTAAAGTGATTACACCACAACAATTACACTTAATGCTTTATAACTAACTTTGCAAATTTAACTTTAACCCCTTTTTATTTTTGGTTTTTATTTGAAAGTCTTTCCTAAAAGTGAACACTTTGATTGTTGATTTAATTGTCATAATTTCTAACGCAGTGAACAATAATTTAGTCTAAGTAACATTTTAAATAATTAATATAAACTACGTTTTAACCCTTTAAACTCCAGACTCAGACTATATCTATACAGAAATCTAAAAACTGTACTATACAACTGCTTTTCTTTGATTAAATTAATAATTTAATGAAATTTGTTTTTTTGTTGTCAATAAATTAAGTTTGCAATATTGTTTGTCGCAAAAACTAGAATAGAACTCTAATAAAACTTTAAATTCATTTTACAAAAATGTTTTCTTATAAACACATAAAATCACTTCAATTGAACACTTTAATTATCTGGTAAGCTTGAATAAATCAATTCATATTAATTCATATTCAATTTTGTTTAAAGAAACTCTTATCAGACATTATTATGTCTCAATATACTCAAGATGAATGTGCTAGCAAACTGTTATTTATGTATGAAATTCAACTATTTTATAAAAACCAATTATAAACAATATTTTGTACAAGGTTGTTGTTGCAGAAAGTCTCAATAATGCAGCTGCTGTTTAATTTTACGATTTTAATTCCAAAAAGTTACTCAAACTGGACATTTCGATTGTCATTAGATGCTATTGTTTTAATTATTAAATATGCACTATTTAGCTAATTAATTACTGAGGTTTAACGCAAATTCTTATCCCACTTCTGAAATTTGTAAGACTCTTTTATTCTAATCTTTCGTTTTGCCAAATTTTAACAACTAAATTGAATTAAATAACAGTTAACTCTTTCTCCATAATAAATTTGTCAGGATGGCTATGTTCTACGATTATTAGCCTTAATTATTCACTCGAAAACAGTGTACAGAATAGCAACAACCAGCTACATTATCATCAACAATTTACTTCAACTCACCCCTCTATATTCATAGTTAGAGAAACGCTGGAGCAGTCAGACGGTTTGATTGGGCGACACAGAAAACATATTTACACATAATGTACCTGTCAATAAAACGTGTAAAGTAACTCACCGGGGGCTTTTATCCCCCTTGCAGGATTCTCTTCCTCACGAACTGATTGTAGAAGACATCACAAGGCTCATTGGACTTGGACAACCACCCCATGGACTCGATTGACTCAATCTTTACCCCTTTTCTTTAACGTCGTGTTCTCAATGATGTCCTCCTTGTTTCGGTACCTCATTATTCTTCCGAATTCAGGGAGTCAGCACTTAATTCACATAATTCACATTATTCTACCGAATTCAGGGAGTCACAACTGAATTCACATTATTCCACCGAATTCAGAGAGTCACAACTGAATTCAGATTATTCCACCGAATTTAGGGAGTCACAACTGAATTCACATTATTCCACCGAATTCAGGGAGTCACAACTGAATTCACATTATTCCACCGAATTCAGGGAGTCACAATTGAATTCACATTATTCCACCGAATTCAGGGAGTCAAAACTGAATTCACATTGTTCCACCGAATTCAGGGAGTCACAACTGAATTCACATTATTCCACCGAATTCAGGGAGTCACAACTGAATTCACATTATTCCACCGAATTCAGGGAGTCACAACTGAATTCACCATATTCCACCGAATTCAGGGAGTCACAACTGAATTCACATTATACCACAAAACACATATGATCAACAAGATCAACACGTTAACTATCTTTCTCTTTCAATAAACAATTAACAATTGTTAATTGTAAATATTCACAATACTGCCCGTCCGACCGCTCTCTGCCTTTTTTAATCAACATTTTTACTCTCGCCCGCTCAGCTGACTGACTGCCCTCTACCATCACCTTTCCAGGGATGATAATTAATAATTAATAATTAATAATTAATTATTATTAATTATTAATTATTAATTATTAATTATTGATTAATAATTAATAATTAATAATTAATAATATTAATTATTAATTATTAATTATTAATTATTAATTATTAATTATTTATTATTAATTATTAATTATTAATTATTAATTATTAATTATTAATTATTAATTATTAATTATTAATTATTAATTATTAATTAATAATTAATAATTAATAATTAATAATTAATAATTAATAATTAATAATTAATAATTAATAATTAATAATTAATAATTAATAATTAATAATTAATAATTAATAATTAATAATTAATAATTAATAATTAATAATTAATAATTAATAATTAATAATTAATAATTAATAATTAATAATTAATAATTAATAATTAATAATTAATAATTAATAATTAATAATTAATAATTAATAATTAATAATTAATAATTAATAATTAATAATTAATAATTAATAATTAATAATTAATAATTAATAATTAATAATTAATAATTAATAATTAATAATTAATAATTAATAATTAATAATTAATAATTAATAATTAATAATTAATAATTAATAATTAATAATTAATAATTAATAATTAATAATTAATAATTAATAATTAATAATTAATAATTAATAATTAATAATTAATAATTAATAATTAATAATAAATAATTAATAATTAATAATTAATAATTAATAATTATTAATTATTAATTAATAATTAATAATTAATAATTAATAATTAATAATTAATAATTAATAATTAATAATTAATAATTTGATAAATATTAAGCTTCGTTTTAATATTTATTTATTTTTAAAGTAAAAATTACAAAAATGTTTCGTCTTCTGACTTTTCTTAATAATAACAACAAAACATGTCATGACAACATAAATAAATTAAAATAATGTAGATAGTGCTAAATTTTAATTAGTCATTTAACACGCCCTTCTCAAATTTTGCACTTTGACAAATTTTTAGTCCCATTGCATCAACAAGACGATAATGTGAAGGTCCTGGAAGTGGTTTCGTAAGAATGTCAGCAGGCATTATTTTAGATGGAACATGCCTCAATTTTATTTCATTATTTCTCACCAATTGACGAACAAAATGGTATCTTGTAGCAATATGTTTAGTACGTGAGTGACAAGTAGCATTTTCTGCAATGTACTTTGCTCCACGATTGTCAGTACCAAGATTCACCATTGACAAATCATTTAATTTCAATTCTAACATCAAATTTCGTAGATATAGTGCTTCACGAGATGTTTCTGATAAAGCCACGTACTCTGATTCTGTTGATGATATTGCAACTGACTGCTGTTTCTTCGAACGCCATGATATTGCAGCTCCACTTAACATAAAAATATATCCTGTATATGAAATTCGATCATTTTCATCATTTGCATGGTCAGCATCCGAAAATCCTTGGATTCCCAACTGGTCTTTCTTGTACACTAATCCATAATTCTGGGTACCTTGTAAATAGCGCAATACACGTTTCGCTGCTGACCAATGAACTTCTTGGTATTTTTCGTTGAATTGTGACAGTCTATTGACAGTAAATGTGATATCAGGACGAGTAGCAATTGCCAAGTACATTAATGATCCAATTAACTGTCGAAATGGCTTTTCTTCATCTTTTCTTCTATACTGATTTCCTTCTGGTAACTTAGCTTGAGATTCACTAGGAGTTCGTACTGGGTTACATTCTTCCATGTAAAATCTTTTTAAAAGATCTTTTACATAACTTTGTTGATTTAACTCAATATTTCCATCAACTTGATTAATTTCAATTCCCAGACAATGTCGTGCTAAACCAAGATCTTTAATTTCAAATCTTTTTGCAAGTCCAGCTTTAATTCTTTCAATATCTGTCTTATTTCTTGATATATATAAAATATCATCAACGTATACAACCAAAATTGTATATTGATCCTCACTCATATTGTAGTAAAAACATGTGTCACTAGCTGCTGAAGTTAATCCAAGGTTTTCTAATTTTTCATTCAATATTTTATTCCATTGACGACCAGCTTGCCGCAGACCATACAATGCCTTTTTTAATTTACAAACTTTGTTATTTTGTGATAATTTTTGGAGCATCTCGTAAGCAATCTTTCCTAAATTACTGTTTCGACCATCCTTTTTAATAATTTCTTTTAATGCTTCTTTGATATATTCTGGCAGTTCCATAAATATTTCTTCTTCCAAAAATCCATTTAAATAAGCTGCTACAACATCTATTTGATAAACTGGTAAACCTTCACGTACAGCTAATGCCATCAAAAGTCTGATAGAATCCAACCTGGCTACAGGTGCAAAAGTATCCGTAAAATCTATTCCTTGTCGTTGTGTAAACCCTCGAGCAACAACTCGAGCTTTTCTTCTTTCAAGTGTTCCATCTGGCTTAAATTTGTTTCGAAGTACAATTTTACAAGTAATAACCGCTCTGTCTTTTGGACGATCAACTATTTCCCACGTGTTATTTTTAATTAAACCCCGAATTTCTTCAGTAATTGCTTCCATCCACTCAAGTGCTTTGTCTCCAGCCATCGCTTCTTTCAAGGTTATATCAATAAGATTTGCTTCTTCAATTATTTCTTCTTCATGTTCTGTTGCATCAACAAATATTTCATCATCACTTGGTTCTTCTTGCATTTCAATATCTTCATTATCATCATGTTCCTCTTGGTCTTCGTTTATATTTGCTGCTTGTCCAGTGTTGTAAATTTTTCTTGGTCTTCCTCTTTTACCTGTTTTCTCCATCCGTGGTCTTCCCGGTTTTCGACATGAAATACGATTTGGTGTACAAATTTCTTCATTAATTTCATCATTTTCAATTTGAATAGGCATATGAACACATTCAATATTTTCTTCATTTTTATCGAAAATTTTATCTTCTTTTATTTCATTTAAAAACTGATCCTCAAGAATTTGTACATCTCTAGCAACTACAACCTTTCTTTCAATTGGAATCCATACTCGATAACCTTTTGATTCTTCTGAATAACCGACTAAAATACCTTCTTTTGAACGCGGATCAAACTTTGATTTCCCTAGTTGTTTTTCTAAAACAAATGATTTTGCACCAAAAACTTTTAGATTACTTAAATCAGGTATTAATTTATTCCAAACTTCAAATGGAGAATGATTATCCAAACTAGATGTTGGACATCTGTTTCTTAGATAATTAGAAGTAGCTACTGCCTCAGCCCAAAATCCATGACTCAATCCAGATTGAATTAAAAGACATCGCGTCATTTCAATTAATGTCCTGTTTTTCCGCTCTGCCACTCCGTTTTGCTGTGGTGTATAGGGAACAGTTAGACGTCTAGAAATACCATTTTTCTTTAGGAATTCATCAAACTCTTTATTACAATATTCTGTTCCATTATCGGACATCAAATATTTAATCTTACAATTTGTCTGAGTTTCAACACGTGCTTTATATTCTTTAAAAGCTTGAAGAACATCACTTTTAAGACGTAAAAATTTAACATCACACCATCGTGTACTGTCATCGATAAATGTTACGAAATATCGAGCACGTCCTAATGATTCTACTCTTGACGGTCCCCAAACATCAGTGTGTATTAGTTCTAATTTCGTTGTACATCGTTCAGACTTCTTAGGAAATGGTAATACAGTCATTTTTCCTTTTAAACATATGTCACATGCCTCCAATTTTTTTTCTTCATTTATTTTCATACCACTAGCTAATTCTTTTCTTGAAATTTCTAACAGATCTTCTTTATTTAAATGTCCCAGACGATGATGCCATAACTTCAAACTTGCTGAATTATTATTTATTGCCGCATTTGCTTGCTCTTCACTGCCACAGACATAATATAAGTTTCCAACTCTTTGTGCTAACAGTTTTATTTCACCATCTTTTCCAAAAATAGTTGCACCAGTTTTAGAAAAACTGACAGTATTTCCATGATCCGTAATTCTCGCAACAGATAACAAATTAGTTCTTAATTCTTTTACCAATAATGTATCATTAAGTTTTACCGACCTATTTGATTTTCCATCTGTAGTAAAAACACGAGCAGTTCCTTTTGCTACAATTTCAGTTTGTGCATCGCTGGCTAACAAAACATTTCCATTTTTTGACGTCATATTGATGAATGCTGCTTCATTATTACACATATGAGATGTACAGCCACTATCTAAACACCATCGACTATCATTTGATACCTGCTTCGTATGAAGAGCCTCTTCCGTTACTCGAAACGCATCTTCGACTTGAGCTTCAACTTTTGATGAATATTCTTGCTTTTCATCGTTTGCTCTATCTGGACAATCAGCTGCTTTGTGCCCAATTTTATTACAGATGAAACAATTATACTTAAATGGCTTGTTTAAATTACTATCGTTTCTGCGTTGCCCTCCTTGATATCCACCTCTTTGATATCCACCTCTTTGATATCCACCTCTCTGATATCCATTTCCTTGATTTTTATTACCTTGAGGTCCACTACTTTGAGACGGTTTAAAATTTTTAAAGTTTTGCTTGACCCACATAACCTCTGAATTATCCATGTCACGTTGACTTTAAGCATCATACTTTTCAATAACCTTTTCTCTAAGTATATCTGGTTTAGGCAATTCATTTTGAGACTCCATAGCACATCTAAACATTTCAAAACTTGAGGGCAATGCATTAAGAAGTAATGTTGACTGTAAATCATCATGCATTTCGACTCCCATAGCTGACAACTTAGATATTATGTCAAAAAATTCCATCAGTTGAGTATGAAAATCACCGTTGTCTATTATCTTGTAAGATGTCACACGTTTGAGTAAACTTGCTCGTTTTACTGGTCCCGTAGATGCATATTCTGATTTTAACTTGTCCCAAATTTGTTTTGAAGTATTTAAACCTTTTACCATTCGTAATAAACTTGGATCAATAGCAATTATTAAATCTGACTTAGCTTTAGCATCTTCTTCTTCCCACCTTTCAACTCTTTGAGCCGATGCATCATCATCTTCAACCAATGCGGGTTTTGGTTTCTTGCCATTTACATACATCCATGTACTATTTTTTACCATTACAGCTTCAATTTGCATAGCCCATGTATCATAATTTCCTTTTGTGAGAGGTTTAATTGTACTTGACGACAACGACATTTTTTTTTTTTACTTTTTACTTTTTACTTTTATTAACAGCGCTCTGGGCCCATAACCTGATAAATATTAAGCTTCGTTTTAATATTTATTTATTATTAAAGTAAAAATTACAAAAATGTTTCGTCTTCTGACTTTTCTTAATAATAACAACAAAACATGTCATGACAACATAAATAAATTAAAATAATGTAGATAGTGCTAAATTTTAATTAGTCATTTAACATAATTAATAATTAATAATTAATAATTAATAATTAATAATTAATAATTAATAATTAATAATTAATAATTATTAATTATTAATTATTAATTATTAATTATTAATTATTAATTATTAATTATTAATTATTAATTATTAATTAATAATTATTAATTAATAATTAATGATTAATTATTAATAATTAATAATTAATAATTAATAATTAATAATTAATAATTAATAATTAATAATTAATAATTAATAATTTTTTTTTTTTTTTTTTTTTTTTTTTTTTTTTTTTTTGGGAAGGGAGGGAAAATGCCTGACGCATTCAGATACTGTCGTCACAGTACTGATATGTAGGGCTTGCACCCACTAAAAACCCCCCCTTTAAATTTGAGCCATTTATTCCACCCTGGGACCGCTCTCGCATTGCTTCAGGGTGGGACTCCACTTTTGTTCTTATCGAACTGCTACTGTTGTACCTACGTCTAGGTCCCGCTTTTTTTGTCTTAACACCTTTTCGATGAAGATTACTACGTGTGTCCATTTGGACTCATTTTCCATTATAATTATCGCAATGTTTTCGGGAGTTATTTCCCCAACGTTTTGTTCTACTGTCTGGCGTTCCAGTCTCCACCTGTCGCATCTGAAGAATGTGTGCTCTGCATTATTATTATTATTATTATTAAACTTTGAAAAATTGCAGAGGCAAACCTATTTTGCAATTTATTGAAAGAATTTGGTTACTAGTCGCTTTGAATGCAGGCTCTTATTTATTTAATATCTTGATAAGTAGTTATTGTAAACTTGAAGCTTTTACTCCAGTTCATCAAAACGTTTTTTGAACTGATATACCGAAGTTGCGCCAACAACGCGGTTTGACAAGCCGTTCCATTTATCGAAAGCTCTATTAGTCAGAAAGTGTTGCCTAATCGTTGTTTTAAATGGCTCTTTAACAAGTTTAAAAGAGTGTCCTCGTAAACGTTGATTGTCTCCCATAGTGACAAAATTGTCACAAGGTTCCGGAAAAAGCGCATGAGTTAATCTGAAGATTTGAATCAAGTCGGCTCTGTCTTGCCTGTCTTTTAGACTTGCAATATCTAGTTGGGCTAGGCGTTCGCAATATGGTTTTATCGCCAAACTTGACGACCATCTTGTTACTGCATGTTGTACCTTGTCAAGTAAATTTTGGTCTTTTGCATAAAGAGGTCGCCATACAGGCACTGCAAATTCGATATGCGGTCGTATGTAGGTAGTGTACAATTTTTTAACTGTGGATGGAGAGGGATGTGGAAACACTTTTTTTAACATATGAAATGACTTTGTTGCTCGAAGTGCGGCCTTAGCGGTTTGTTCGGACCATGACAGGTCCGGTGTTACTGTAACCCCTAGGTCATTTTGAGAGTCAACTTTAGGCAGCACATTATTATGTATCAAATACTTGGTTTTCGAGTTGTGGAAACCAAAATACATAACAGTACATTTTTGCGTGTTTAGTGAGAGCTTCCACTTTCTACACCACTCTGCAACGAGGTTTAGTTTGTGTTGTAGCTCAATGTTTGAGAATCCAAATAATTTTAAATCATCTGCATATGCAGAGTACCCAGTTTGTAATGACAGTAACAAGTCGCTGGTATATGCGATAAATAGTATTGGACCCAAAACAGAACCTTGAGGAACACCGCTAGTAACGGGTCTATAAGAGGATGTACAACTACCTACACGAACCGAAAATGTCCGAGATATCAAGAAAGACCTAATCCACCGAAGACACATGCCCTCAACTCCGAGAAGTTTAAGTTTATGCAGCAACAAGTCATGCGAAACCGTGTCAAAAGCTTTACTAAAGTCTAAAAAAATTACATCAAGAGAGCCATATTGATCCAAAATTTTTGTCCATTGATTTACTGATGAAATTAGGTTGGTTAGCACCGAACGATTAGGCAAAAAACCATGTTGCTGTTGTGGAATAATATTGTTTGCAAAAAAGTGTTGCAGCAAATGGTTTGCTATTAATTTTTCCATCAGTTTGCATACTGTGCTTGTAAGGCTAATGGGTCGGTAGTTTTTAGCGTCCAGTTTGTCACCTTTCTTAAAAATCGGAGTAACGCTGGCTTGGCGCCATTGATTGGGTAACGAACCGGTAGAGAACGAAGTTTTAATAATTTCTGTTATTGGTTCGACAAGATAATCGGCACATATCTTTAGAATTTTTGAAGAAATAGTGTCTGGACCCGGAGCAGTGGTTTCGGAAAGTTTGGATAGGTAGTTATTAACCACACATTGATCAATGTGAATATTACTCAATTTTGTTTTACACATGTGGTTGTTGATGTTGGGAAAATATGTGATGGGATCATTAAGGTAGACAGAAGCAAAGAAATCGGCAAACACATTTGCTGCAGCAGTGTCATCTGAACACAAAACTCTGTTGCTATCGCAAATCATCGGATTAGAAACTTTTGACGCTATATGTTTGCGAACATAGGAGTAAAAAGCTTTTGGTGTTTGTAGTAAACTGTTTTCAAATTTATATTTAGCTGCTTGAATTTCTGTTTTTAACAGATTTGAAAAGTTACGATGTGTGACATAGTCCAAGTTGCTATCAGAACGCTTGAATTGTTTCCACAATTTTTTCTTATGTTTTATTTTGTTTATCATGTGTTTATTTATCCACGGTTTTTTGTGTATACGCTTGGAAGTGTAGTAACTTGTGCTTTTATTTATTAGACTAGTGATAGTGTTAACAAAAAACTTCCATTGATCTTCAATCACAGTTGTCTTATATAAATAGTTCCAGTCAATATTCTCCAGATTCTGTTTAAGAGAAGAGTAACACAGTCGTTTATTTACAAACGTTTCAATGTTGGGACTGGAGTATAAAAGAACTTGTATGGTCAGATATATAGTAATATGGTCTGATGAGCCAACAGGATCAGATAATTTAACATTTGAAATAAGATCTCTATCTTGTAATAGTACCAGGTCCAACAAAGAAGATTGTTGGTTAGAACGAAAACGGGTGGGCTCAGATATCAATTGAAAAATACCATGCTCATGCAGCATATTGACAAAGAGCAATTCAGCAGAGTTCTTGCTTATGTATTGGTTTTTGCTCCAGCCAATGTTGGGGTAATTGAAGTCTCCAACAAGAATTAAATTGGAGTGCAGCTGAAATTGATCTGCGATTGTTTTCACAAGTAGTTTGTCGTTTTCTGTTGAATTGTAGTTGGTTCCGCTAGGAGGTCTATAAAAACAGCACATCACAAATGAAAACAGGTTGTTTGAGAATTTTAGCCAGAGCGAGTTGTATGGCTCAGTATCTACGTCCAAAATAGTTACAGAATAATTGTGGTTTATCAAAGAGTTAGAGACGTACATACAAACGCCACCTCCCCTACCGTGGACGCGGTCTTTTCTGAATATTGTATAGTTGTCGATTTGGATTGTAGTGTCATTTACCGCTGAGGTGAGCCATGTTTCAGTAAGTGCTATAATGGCTGGCTGAGTCAAAATAATTTCGGCAACCAAATCATTAAATTTTGCCAAGAGAGAAGCAATATTGGTATAAAGTAAGGAACAACAAAATGGCTTGCCTAGAACTAGTTTTTTTGGGTGACAATTTGGGGAGTTTTGTTAATGTATTTGATAGTCAAGTTAGATTCACCATTGTCAACGCGAGTTTTCAGTTCATCTCTGAGAGATCTTAAGATGTTTTGCTGCTGTTTAGTTTTGTCGTCGGATATAACTACTTTTGAGTATTGACCATGTGCCAACAACGCTGATTTTTTTTGAGACAGAGTCTAGCCATCTGAAAGTTTCTAAATCGTACTTTAAGAAGCCGAGGTTTTCCATTATTTGAAGAGCCAATTTGTAAAACGTCGTCAGGAGATGCAACTAAAGAAGAGTCAATGACCTCCAGGATATCGTTTACCAAGTCGCAGTCATTTATCTTCGCAGTTGTCTCTATACATGCAAAGATTTGTGTCAACCTTTCCCATTTTATGGAGGTATTTCAGGAAATATCCATGTCCAGAGAGCATTTGCGTTAGATAGTAGTTTTTCTCGCCATGCTTTCTATTTACCCACTTGTTGAGGTCCGTTATCAGTCTAGCTGTCCATTTACTCCGTGTTTCGCTACTCCATCTGTTTTGCCACTTCTGTATGGTTTCCACTCGTTCGGTTCTTTTTCTGTCTCTGGTGACTACCTCGTTTTGCTTATGGGCATCCCAAAGCACTTTTCGTTTCTCGGCTAAGAGGTCGATTGGGATAGTACCACTAATAACAAGGACTGCGGGCTCTGATACCGTGCGGTATGCTGAAGTTACCCTAAGAGCTGCGGTACGCTGTACGGTTGCCAGCATCTTTCTGCGATATTCTGTCTTTAGCGCATGAGCCCAGATTTCACATCCATATAATAGGATCGACTGAGTCGTTGCCATGATAAGCTTCCTCTTGCAATGTGTTGGGCCTCCTTTGTTTGCCATAAGTCTGCTGAGAGAGGCCGTCGCGTGAGCAGCTTTTGTTGCAGCTTGTTCTAGTTGAGCTCCAAACTTTAGCCTAGGATCTAGCTTCAGTCCTAGATATCTAACTTCTTTACTGGTGATGATTGTCTCAGACAAGACCCGCATATCTACTTCTAGGGGGATGTGTTTTCTTGTTATAATTAATAGTTCTGTTTTTTCCGTAGCTAGCTTAAGATTGTGGGAGTCCAACCATGACTTTGTCCTGAGCATTACTTGGTTAAGTTTACTTTGTGCTTCTGTCATGTTCCGAGCCGTGATGACGGCTGCAATATCATCTGCGTAGCCTACCAGATAGGTGTCGCTTGGCATCTCTGTGTGAAGGATATCATCGTAGCTAATATTCTAAAGCTCAGGGCCTAGGATCGATCCTTGAGCTGCGCTTGCCGAGATTTGTTTCATTTTTGTCCTTCCTGCGTTTTTGTATATGAGAACGCGATCTCTAAGATAGCTTCTAATCATTTTCATGATGTATGCGGGTGCTCTAAACCTTGTTTCCAGAGCTTCTATCATGTCAGACTATGTTACGCTGTTGAAAGCGTTTCTAACATCTAGGGTCGCCAGTAGAACGATACGTCTGGAATAGTGATTTCCTATTTGAGCTTTTTGTACCCCTGCTATAACATCTTCAATAGCTCCTATTGTGGATTTTCCAGGCCTGAAACCGTGTTGTCTTTGAGATAGTCCTCCAGCATCTTCTACAGCCTTCTGTATACGGGGTTTGAGCAGCATTTCGAGGAGTTTTCCTGCAGTATCCAGCATGCACAGGGGGCGATACGCCGATGGTGATTCTGGGTTTCCTTTTCCTTTACTGATCAACACAAACTGTTGTCGTTTCCAGACTTCTGGAAATACGCCATCTTTCAGGCAAAGATTGTACATTTCCAGTAAAAGTTGTGGTCTTTCTTCTGCGATATTTTTGATAATTTCTGCTGGGATTCCATCTGGCCCTGGTGCTTTTTTGTTTTTTAGCGCCCTTGCGGCGGACTTTAGCTCTGTCTCGGTAAACAGTGGTACGGGATCGTCGTTTGGAAATGGGTCCTCATTTTGAATTAGCTCCTTTGTTGGGAAAAGGGTGTTGACGATGTTTTCCATTGTGGCTTCCTCTAAGTCTGGTGTTGATGTACGCGCTCCAAGTTTCCGTAGGACTATTTTGTATCCTAGTCCCCATGGATCGTTGTTTAGGTCTGATCTTAGCTCTTCCCATTTTTGTTTCTTACTAGTACGAATAGCACATTTCAGATTCTTTTTTGCCGATTTATATTCTTCGGCTTCTGATGTTGCAGCATGTGTTCTTCTGGCCCTAGTGTATTTCCTTCTGCATCTAAGACACGTGCGTCTTAGACTAGAAATCTCCTCAGTCCACCAATATACGGCTTTTTTTTTATGCTTTCTGCTGCGCAGAGGCATCGCTTCATTGCATGCTGCCACGATTAGCTTCATCGTATCACGTACTACATTGCTAACGTTCGGCGTATATTCATTCGTGCTGTAGTCCAGTCTGCTTAGCAGAGCGGCTTTGTTGAGTTTAGCTACATTCCATGTTCGCGAGGTTATCACGGTGCTGATTTGGTTTGTTCTTCTGCCGTTTTCGACGTTATACGTAATGTACTGGTGATCGCTTCCGGTGTAATCTTCCAGTACCATCCAGTTTAACACGTTACCTGAGACTCTTTCCGAAGCTAGTGTTATATCCGGAATGGTTCCTTCGCATCCTGGTCTTCTAAAAGTGGTTGCGTTGCCTCTGTTCATAATCACCAGTCCCATTCTGGCTGCCATGTCTAGCACTAATCTGCCACGGGAGTTTGTTGTCCGTGAGCCCCATTCATCTGCTTGAGAGTTGAAATCTCCACCAATTAAGAGAGGACCTCCGATTTCCATACATTTGTCTTCTAAACTATATAGTTTGGCTTGAAAAGCTTCAATTTCTTCATTTGGTGTCAAGTAGCAGCTAAAAACTGTCAGTTCGCTTGTTTTAATCCAGACAAAGCCATTTCCATAGCCTTTATGCTCAATAGATAAGGTGTTACCTATCGGTATCCATATGGCTGCTGTTTTGCTCATATCTTCGATCCAAAAGCCAGGTTTGGGCTTTCCGTATTGCTCACTGATGACTACTACTTCAACGTTTTTCTCTATTATTAGCTGATCTAACAAAGTATCAGCTGTCTTGCTTCTGTGCATATTGGCTTGTAAGATTTTCATTTTGAATCTCTAATTGCCGTGGAGCAGTTCTTTGAACCCGCTACGTGATCTATGTTAGCGTGACCTTCTTCTTTACAAAGACAACATTTTGGATCGTTTTTACATGTTCTCATCATGTGGCCAGCTTTTCCGCATCGGATGCATATTCCCTGGCTTTTTCTGTCTGGTCCAGTACATTTCCACTGAACATGTCCTATACCGAAGCATCTGAAACATCTATTGACGTTTTCGTACTTCTTGAGCCTCGCTCGGCACCAGCCGACTTTGATGTACTCTGTTTTGAGAAGCTCTTCTGCTATATTATAGGACACGGTTACGAAGGCTCGGACGAGTTCTCTGCTGTTTGGTTTAGTGATTCTAACAGTCATTGATTCATTATTAATTTGCACAGTGCTACGAATAGATTTTGCAACTTCCTCTGCTGTGGTGAGTGAATCGAGATCACGGATCTCTATTGTGGCCCTCGGCGTTATGCTTTTAATTTCAGCCGATTCTTTGAGTTTTTCCTGGATGTTTTTCAGTATCTCAGGACTTATTTGTTCTTTATTTTCTAGTTGCAGTAATAATGCGCCTGTTCTTGTCTTTCGAATCGTTCTCACTTTGCTGCTGAAGTCATTTCCGGTTTGATCCTTCAGAGTTTTAAGCACATCCGCGTAACTGAACCCTTCACAAGGTTTAGTTATAATAGCGTCAGTTTTTCTCCTTGGTAACCTTTTTCTTGCTGGTGTAGACTTTCCATCTTTGTTTCCTGAACTTCTTTGTGCATGTGGGACTTTATCCATCCCTTTCCTCGCTTCAAGTTCTTTGGGCATTGCTTTGCTTTTGCGTGCCACCGTCTGCCATTCCGTGTGTTCTATATCGTGTGGTTTCTTCTTTACGATAATTGCTTCTGCCGGGCTACTAGCTGCCCTTTTGGTGTTGCTTATCTTCGGTGTTTCGTTGCTTTCTTGTGCTGCTACTACCGTGCTCTTAGATTGTTTACTTTTCTTTTCTTTCTCGGTCTGAAGCCAGTTTGCCCTGCAAGTCTCAGCTATACACACCAACTGGTGATTGCCAGCCCCGTGTTAACAAGTGTTAACCCCTGAGGGGAATAATTAATAATTAATAATTAATAATTAATAATTAATAATTAATAATTAATAATTAATAATTAATAATTAATAATTAATAATTAATAATTAATAATTAATAATTAATAATTAATAATTAATAATTAATAATTAATAATTTTATTAATTATTAATTATTAATTATTAATTATTAATTATTAATTATTAATTATTAATTATTAATTATTAATTATTAATTATTAATTATTAATTATTAATTATTAATTATTAATTATTAATTATTAATTATTAATTATTAATTATTAATTATTAATTATTAATTATTAATTATTAAATTAATTATTAATTATTAATTAATAATTAATAATTAATAATTAATAATTAATAATTAATAATTAATAATTAATAATTAATAATTAATAATTAATAATTAATAATTAATAATTAATAATTAATAATTAATAATTAATAATTAATAATTAATAATTAATAATTAATAATTAATAATTAATAATTAATAATTAATAATTAATAATTAATAATTAATAATTAATAATTAAAACGCACAACATTTTCTTATCAGCAATTTGATGCTTTACAAAATTAAATTTTTATCGGATAAATTATTCTATATATTTTATTCTAAATAAAAAAAACGGCAATTCTCATCGGAAAACCATTGTCTAATTTTTTTGTGCAGTAATTTAAAAAAGAAATCAAAAACATGAATTCTACCAACTTAAAGTTGTCAAAATATAAAATTCTCGGTTTTACTATTCCACTAAATCTTGCTGCTTGCATTAGTGCAATTATGACATTGCCGTCGTTAATACTTCACAACGGACTATTTAACTTTCACTAATATTTATGAGAGTTTACCGCACAACTTTTTGTAGAGACATTGTTTTTGGCTCAAAAAAAAATCTAAAAAGTCATAGATTGAATAAAGTTTTGTGCATGGGATTATTCTTAAAGCGATAAAGGTATAGTAGAACTGCTGCCTCACAACTGACACCAGAGCCAGGCTGTTTAAAAAAAAATAAATGTATTATTTTAGAAAATAGCGTACAGTCTTTAAAAAAATCATAATTATCATTATCAAGCTCAGAGCCAGCTGGCAGTTGAAAAGTTTCAGTATTGCTATTTTCTAGTTTAGTATGATCCTTGAAAAAATAACTACTTTATTCTTTTTAGAAATACATATTCAATATTATAATTCTCTTTAAATGCAAAATCTTTGCAAAAATTGAAAAATCGTATTTTTGTTTCTTTGTAAATAGGGCAAATATAAAGTCAGTTTTGATGTAAACTCTAGATTCTATATTGCCAAATTTTATTCGACCGGCGCTCCCAATGGTGTATCTTGTATTATTATTTAATTTTTCCAAAGTGAACTTAACGGGAATTTTTTAAAAGAACAATACCAATGTGAAGCAAATTTTATTTAGATGCCATGTTGCCGGAATTTTTAGCAAATAGATAATTTATTAAAGTGTAAACTTTTTCAGTCACGTTAAAAATGCGTTGCCAGTATTTCCGCATCAAATACAATTAGAAAACCAATATTAATGTTTTTTTTACGTTAAAAACAGTATTTTTGGCGAGACCGTTAATCTAAATTTATTTTTGTGTTTTGGCAGAATGTAGCTAGTAAGATTAATGAGATTGGCTATGTAGTTAGGGCCTGACTGTGTAAATTAGAAGATAAATGATTTTAATATCTTATGTTTTTAAATATTCTCTAAAAAAAGATATTTAACTTCTACTAACTTTTATGAGAATTGATTATACTTGTGTATCTCTAAGATTTTTGTATGAGACAATGTCAAGAATGTCACTAAAATGAAGTATGCGAATGTCACTACAAACTCTTATAAAAAAAAGTTCGTAACCGCACAGGACAGATAGCCACACCATATCAGACCATAACATACAAGACTTGATTAATTAGAAAAGTCAGATTTAGCGGAAAATTAAGTATGCGCTAACTTATATAAATACAAATAATTTGTATAAACAATATATAAGATTATTGTATCAATTGTCTTGTATTTATTATTGTATTGTACTAGTTGAGCCTTATATTTTATGTTTTGATAAATAAAATATCAGATAAAGAAATTATTTTACTACCAGTGAAATAGCGTATTTTTAAAGTTAGGCTTTTATAATCTCCTATTACTGGACAATGCATATCATCTCTCAAAAACTCGTTCAAAAGAATGTTATAAATACTCTTCACATAAGATGAGCTGTTTGAATAGATTTTATCGCACCGTTTTTGCATTACTTAAACACATAATTAGTTTTTTTTATTCATTTATAGCGTTATTCTATTTAAACTACTAAATAGTGTTGCTCTGAAGGCCGGAAGAAGATGTTAAAATTAAAATGACGCTAACAAATTTTAATATTTAATCTACAGGGTACGCCAGAAAAACTTACTTATATGAAAGGTCGATAAAAACCAAAGTACTTCTTTTTTTAGTTGAAAATACAATATTTCAAGTTTTTTTTCATAAAATTTAAACATAACATCGTTTAAATGCTAACCTTTATTGTGCTCACATTGATTAAGTCGATTTCTGAAGTTATTAATCACATTTTTTCTTCATTTTATTGTTATTAGATTTGTTTCTCTTTTTTTCATTCTTTATTTCAATCATTGAGCACATACAAGATAAGACCTAAAACCACCATTTTCCTTCTCATTTCAATTATTCATGTTTATTATCATTATTTATTGCTAAATTAAAAAAAAGTGCAAAACAACGATTTATCTTATCATTTATTACCACCATACACCAACAAGGTGCAAGAACACTTGCACAAAACCAAATGGTTAGTTGTTATTTCTGTTTTGTTCTACTTGAAAATTTTGTATTTATATTTTCTATTTGAAAAACTGCAAAGAAATGATACTTTTTTTCTATAACAAAATCCAGTCGAAACATTATAATTTTTATTTTAATTATCTTTTGCCTCATACTCTCACCTTGTTTCCATATTATTTTATTTAATAATAATAATAATAATTATATTGTAATATAATGATTATATTTGTGTAAACATTATTTTGTAAACAGTTATATTGTACGAAATAAAATATCGGCAATAAACTTCAATAATTTTATGTTATTCAACAAAACCACCTGTCATCTGTCAAATCAAATACAAAAATCTAAAGTTAATAAATTGGGGCTATTTTGTGGGGCTTTATCTTTCTTCACCGTCTTTTGTTACACTAATCTCTATAAAATTATTTGCGGTTTTTTTACTTTAATTGAATCATGATTGTTAAGATGGATGGAAAAGCGTTGTGTTTTTATAGAGGAAAGGTGGGAATAGTTGTTTACATAAAAGTCAGGAAAATTTTACATTACTGAAGAGGAGCTAAATTGAAATACGAGGCACTTTGTGCCGAGTATTTTAAAGCTTCGAGTCAAGTAAGAGATTTTACTGACGTGTTTTGTATTAAATTTTTCCGGAAATCGTAAAAAAAGACGAAATTTACAAATTTTAGAATTTTTTCGGCAAATTCTACAAAAATCAAGTTTATCAATTTTCTTGGCAACCATAGTTACTAGAGTATCTTTTTTATTTTGCGTCTTGTAAAGTTTTTACAGTACTAGTCGGGAAAACTCAATTTTCCTGCGCGTAAATAAGCAGGAAAATGTTGTTTCCAAGACGATTTCCGGAAAAAATAATTATACTTATTACAATATTAATAGATTTGTTAAAATCATATTTTATTTTTGTAGATATTCTATATGCTGGAGAATAAAAAGACCGACTGGTCTTACTTCAAATAAAAAATCAATGCCTGGCAATCTGATATTTTAACGTAGGTACACTAACAAACAGGCAAATTTATATACAATGTTAATAATTTTTGATATTAATAGACCTGTTTAACGATTTTCGTCGATTTTCTTTTAACTTTACTTGAAAATATTTTTGAAATGTCAATTTAACAACGGCCCCAGCTGTAATTAGTTTAACAAGGGATTCAACAACGTGTTAAATCTTAACAATGGTTTGTCAAACCGATTTTTGTTTTAACAGCGGATTTAACAACGTGTTAGCTTAACTTGTGTTAAATTTGACATTGACATTAGAAACAACGTTTTATGAAACCCAAATCGATTTTAACGTCGTGTTAAAATATTTAACACGATGTAAAAATTAACAACGCTTTGTGAAACGCTTAGTTTGTGCGCATGCTCTCTAGCAGCGCGGCATATTCAAAATTAAAGAAATACATTTTCTTTACATCACCCCTCCTAGACGGAGAAACTTATTACAAGAGATGCCTGTCGGAAAACGGGTTTTTTCCAAGCTTAGGGAAGAAGTGGAAGCAACTTTGAAACGCAAAAAAGATTTGATTCAGATTTTTTCTGGCCAGTATTTATCCTGTAGATTGATTTTGATAGTTTCTCTATGATTTTGAATGGACCAATTCTGAGCTCATCCAGATTATTCCTATTCAATTTGTTTCCATTTTCTACAAATACCCTATCACCAATGTTTAAATTTAATTTTATTCGATTTTTTTCATACAGTTTCTTATTGTATTCGTGTGATTTTATTGTGTTTTCTAGGGCTCTTTTTCTTTCTTCTGTCTAATGTTGTTCGGAGCTTTTTTCTAGGTTTAATTCGTGTGGCAATGTTGAAACATCTGTGCCATTCAGAAGGTACGATGGTGCGAATCCAGTCACAGTATGCTCTGTTTCATTGTATTTTCGTGTGCACCTGTGAGCTATAGTTGTCCAAGCTATATTTTTTTATCTGTTTCGTTGATTTTCCATCTCATTTTGTTGACTAAGGTTTGATTCAGTCTTTTATTTAGTCCATTAGAAAATGGTGAGTTCAATGGTATGTTTTTATCATATAGAAACTCTTTGAATATTTTGAAGTTTATCCCTGGATATTGATCTGTCAGAATTATTTCTTCTACATTTTTAACAAGTTTTATAAAATTAACTGCAGTTTGAGTTTTTGACGTCAAGATATAAGCATATCGAGTAAAGTGGTCGGTAAGCAAATGAAGGTATTTTCGTCGATCTAGATCCTCCAAATCCTCCTATTGTGTCTATAGAAACTATTTCAAAAAGTTTTGTGACAGGTCCTAAAAGTGACATTAAACCAAATTTCTTCCGTCCTCCCCATTTGTTTTTGATGCAGATCTCACAGTTTTTACAAAAGTTTTTTATGTTTTCTGTAAGCTTTTTTGCTGTATACCATTGAGAAACTTTATTTCTCATTTGATTTATGCCAATATGACAGTAATGTTCGTGAATATTTTTGATTAGCTTTAAACTAAGGTCTTCTGACAAAATAATTTTCTCTTTGTTTTTCACTTTTTTATAATAAACGTTGTGTTTATATATAATTTTTTTTTGAGCATGTAAATCTTCGTTTTCTTATTGATTTTTTTAAAATTTTTTTCATTTTTATTAAATTTACAATTTTTAGATTTTCTTCTATATGTTCTGATGATGCAAGAACGGGATTTCTGCTCAAGCAATCAGCTTCCAAGTTAAATTTTCCAGGAGAATATTTTACTTCAAAATTATATTGCGACAAGTAGTACGTCATATCTGCTAGTTCTTTGTCAGGTCTTGATTTTATATTCATCTTTTCCAATGGTTTGTGATCAGAAAAAACAGTAAATTTCCTACCAATCAGCCAATGTTGCCAATACTTCACTGACTCTTTTATAGCTAGACATTCTAAGTAATTTGATTTTTTTGCGTTTTTGTATTTCGTTTAACTTCTTTACAGGCTTCTCTTCTTTGTTTTTTGTGGTTGTTTTAATACAGCTCCTATGCCTAGCAAACTAGCATCTGTGTACATATAAATAGGTAAGTTTGGCTCGAAAATTGTTAAAATAGGTTGGGAGCATAATGCTGTTTTCATTTCATCAAATGATTTCTGATATTCATCTGTCCAACAAAATTGTTGTCCTTTTCTTAATAGGTTATGTAATGGATCTAGTTCAATTGCTATTTTTGGAAAATATTCGTGAAAGAAATTTATTTTTCTAAGAACTGTCTTACATTTTTTTGTGTTGTTGGTTTTGGGAGGTTTTTGATGGAAACCAAGTTATCCTTCAAAGGTTTTTGGATAATGTGACCAAGGTATTTAACCGAATCGGCGGCGAACGTGCATTTAGAAAATTTTAGTCTAAAACCTTCTATTTTTATTGCTTGAAATAATTGAGTCAAATGTAGTAAATGTTCTTGAAAAAATTTTGAAAATATTAATATATCATCTATATAGTTTACTGAAAAATTTATGAGGTTGTTTTGTCTTATAATGTTGCTTAATATTCTCTGGAATATTGCTGGTGCTGTTTTGAGACCAAATGGTAAACAAGTCCATTGAAAGTAACTTCCTTGCGTGACAAATGCCGTTTTGTATCTATCGGAAATACGCAAAGGCACAGACCAAAAAGCTGAATTGATATCTAAAGTTGAGAAATACTTGCAGTCTCTTGTTTTTATCATTAAATTCTCAATCAGTGGAAAAGGTTGTGATTGTGGCATAACCACCTTATTTAGGTCACGAAAGTCTACACACAATCTTGATTTTTTTTCTTCATCTCTTTTGAATGCCAATGATACTGGGGCAGCAAATGGACTGTATGATTCTTCTATTAATTTTCTGTCCAGCAATTTTACAATTTGTTTTTCTATTTCTTTCTTATCATCGCTATGGTCTTTTACTGCAACATTTTTCCACCAATAGATCTATGTGTGCTTTGTAGTTACTTACACTACCAACGTCATATTTATCTTTGGCAAAGACAGAAACATTACCTTGTATCAACTTATTTATTTTTGACTGTTGGTCATGATTTAAGTGGTTGATGCACAAGATGAAATTTTTCTCTTCAACATGCTCATTAAAGTTTATTAAGAAGCCTGCTATTCTGAGAAAACTTTCTATTCATTGCATTTTTATTGTTTGTTCTTTCAGAATTTTTCTTATGAATAATTTCATGGTTTTGTGGAATTTTTAGACTGATTTTTAGATTTTTATCCTGGTATAAATAGAAACATTTTATACAGTCTAAACCAATGAAAAAATCATAATCAAAGTTTTTATTATCAATGACAAAATAATTGATTTTTTTTTTCTACATTTAAAATTTTTACATTTAAGGATACTACATCGTTTGTTTTTTTCACGACATTAATAGTTTTTAGATTAGTAATTTTAAAGTTTCCTATTCTCTTATACGATAACTTTAATAACCTAGAGTTTACTAGTGAGACATTTGAACCGGAATCATAGATTCCATTTACTTTTAGGTTTCCATTTAATACTAACCTTACTTTTATCAATGGCGTTACTATTAGTTTTTTGCATTATTTTTCAGTATTAGTTTTTCACAGATTGTGCATTTTCCTACACTGTATTTTCTCAGCTTAGCATCCGTTTTTGTTTTAAATTCTAAATTTACTTTTTCCTTATTTTTGCATATTAATAAGTGTTGAGTTTATTGTGAATTTTATCAACATGCTGCCATACCAGTCAAGACATGGTTTATCAAGTAAACATTTTAAGTATTCAATTTTTTCCTCATTTTCCAAAATTGTCAAACCTTTCACATTCTTTTCCGAATTGTTTAATCTATTGGGTGGGTAGCATTAGATGTTTTATTAGAAAATTTTTCCATCGTAAATTTTTCGGCAATGTTTGGTAAGTTTTTAGTTTTTGGTGGAACAGTTCCCGAACCAAGGGTAGCGGATTGTTTTTCCACTGTAGTTTCTTCTAGATACTGGTCATTAAATTGTAAATTTTCACCTTCATCTAGGTACGTTTTCTTTAATTCTTCACTCAGAGGGACCCATAAATGTCGATCATAATGTCTCTTTTTTAATGAATTTTTGACTTGGGATGACATCGGGGACCTCGAAAACACGTGTATCGGGTGTTTGAATTAAGCTTATGCAGATTATGTTTGTCTTTCCATCAGATGTCCCCAACAGCATAAATTTAAATTGCAGCTTTTCCATTTTTTCCTTTAACTAAAAATGTCGTTTTATAAGACTTTTTTTTATTGACGGGAAGTGGCAAAATGGTCTTAAACAAAAACTGGGTTTCTCTGTATAAAAAGGTAAGGCAATTTAATATTTACATAAGATTATCTTACACTATTTACAAAAAATATTATCTGTAAGAAAAGAAACGACATTTAATGTTAATAATTCCAAAGATGCCCTTCCCAATAATTACAAGTAATTTCAACAACTAAAGTTTCAGTTTGCGCGCATGCTCTCTAGCAGCGCGGCGCGGCATATTCCAAATTGAAGAAATACATTTTCTTTACATACATAAAAATTTTAGAAGGTACAACTTTAGTTTTGGCTTAGACTTTCAAAGTACTGCTAATTAATGTTTTGATTTTGTTAGAAGAACTGAAGTTTATGTCAGAATGGGCAGAAATAGTAAAGTGTTGGTTCTGCAGGGAGGACAGTAAAAGGTTATGCTTTGTCTAGAATTTAATCTAGTAGTCAGAAACGAGACTTTACCCAATAGATAAGATTAAGTCGTTTTATTATTTAGCAAATTAAGAAGTAGTATGACTGCAGTCGTCATAATTTGTCTAGTATATAAGTCCGAATGATTTGAACTGTCTTAGGGATGAATGCCTCTCGATTACGAAGGATAAGAATTTTTATTTATAGATAGATTGATTGATAGATCGAATAGATTCTCCACTTTATATGGAGAATCTATTTGATGCTGAGATTATGTTTAAGTATATATATGGATGTTTCTTTTGAAAACATTATCTCAAGGTTACACAACAAAAAAATCTGACATTTTAGAGGAACATGATGTTTACAAATTTATTCAAGAAGCAAAACATACCTGGCAAAAAAAGTAAAACTATCACAGTCACAAAAATGACTCTTGAATCAAGAAAATGCCGCTAACCTCATTTTTACTGCGCCAAAATTAATAATAAATGTACTCTCTCACTCTCATGAACACTCATGAACCACTCTGTACACTCGCCAGCATATTATAATTCACTAGGGCATTTTATAAGCAACTGTTTTTACTAAAAATACCACTTGCATGGCACAGTTGTGTATGATTGGTTGCATTGAACTTTGAGACGACTTTTCAAAGATAATGATTTATAACTCTAATAGTCCAGTCATTTCGTCCGAAAAAAAGACAAATAAAAGAAAATGAATTTGCGCTTCTAATTTTTCAATATGTTGTAGGGGATACCTAGAAAAGCTTAACTTGAGATTGTCGACCAAGCTTTCCTAGGAGCTTTCGCCGCCATCTTGAAAAAAGGGGTAAAATTTGTTTCTCGGCAATAACTCGGCTATCCGATGAGATTTCAAAAAATTTTGTAGGACACTTTTTGTAGCTTTCTTTGTGCTCTGCAATAACGCCTGAATCATTTTTAGCGTATCATGCATCGTTATTGAGATATCGATCGATAAAGTCAAAAATTTAGGACACAATTTTTGTTTTTTGCTTTTTTTTTCTTTGGGGCTTAATAAATATGAAAAATTGTGGAATTCAAACTTGTAGAGCATATTCAGACCTACAATTTCCTTCTTGGAGCTGCTCGCTCGGTTGTGTCTGTAACGATGATGATGACGATGCTCTCATCGAATCAGCATCATTTCCAACGTTTCAACAGACACAACAACTCGAAGAGTTTACGGAGGACGAAGATCTTCAGCCTGGACCATCCAAGCGAAAAAAAACATGAAAAAAGTCCATCGTTCGTGTCTCGAGTGCAGAAAAAAAATATTTTTCTTTCCGTTTATTTTGTTTTGTTTATTTTGTATTGTAAAAAAATATTTTTTTTTACTGCACAAACAAATTATTTGTTTAATAAATTACTATTGTGTGATCCTTAATTTATTGCTCTATGTACTTATTTTTTATCCCATCAATTTCCTGAACAATTTCCCATTCGATTCGACATCCAGACACAACCGAGCGAGCAG
This sequence comes from Lagria hirta, assembly GCA_947359425.1. Lineage (NCBI taxonomy): Eukaryota > Metazoa > Arthropoda > Insecta > Coleoptera > Tenebrionidae > Lagria > Lagria hirta. Next base: position 30,004,611 of record OX375794.1, read on the forward strand.
CTCGCTCGACGCTGAGTGTGGATTCACCGACTTTGCGGCGCGCTGGAGATCGTAATTTTTGTCCAACATAAAAAAATCCAAGAAGGAAATTGTAGGTTTGAATATGCTCTACAAGTTTGAATTCTACAATTTTTCATATTTATTAAGCCCCAAAGAAGAAAAAAGCAAAAAACAAAAATTGTGTCCTAAATTTTTGACTTTATCGATCGATATCTCAATAACGATGCATGATACGCTAAAAATGATTCAGGCGTTATTGTAGAGCACAAAGAAAGCTACAAAAAGTGTCCTCCAAAATTTTTCGAAATCTCATCGGATAGCCGAGTTATTGCCGAGAAACAAATTTTACCCCTTTTTTCAAGATGGCGGCAAAAGCTCCTAGGAAAGCTTGGTCGACAATCTCAAGTTAAGCTTTTCTAGGTATCCCCTACAACATATTAAAAAATTAGAAGCGCAAATTCATTTTCTTTTTTGAATGTACGTAATGACTGGACTATAAAGGTTTATAGGGACTATAGGGTCATAAATCTTTTATTTTAATTCTTAGGAATTCAAACATTGAACTCAGGTTTTGAGGCTTGTTCTGCACGTATATGGGCTTTTAATATATTTAAATAGTAGTTTATTTATTTAATTAATTTAATCAAATTTAACAAAAAGCAATATGAATCATATAATAAAATTAAATAATAATTAATCATTTTGACCCCAATCTCGTTTATGATAGTGTTTTGAACAATCTTTTGAGCTAAAAAAAAATTATAAAAATTGAGAAATTATTAACAATTATTATTAAAAAATTGGAAATTATATTAAAAATTTTTGCGGAAATACAGAAAGCACCATTATTACGTGCATGTCATATTGTTAGAATTTTTGTAGCAAATTTATTATTGAAGGTTTTTTTGGGCTAATTTGTACGGTTCCATGTTGCTCGTGCAGATAACTAACTAAATATTAAATACAAGTTAATTAGTTGGAAAAATTGCAATTGAATTCAATTTCTTAGTTCATCGTAATAGTAGAAGATCCCTTGCTCAGGTGTGCTGACGGATATAGTCCAGACTTTTCTTATCGACATTCCAGGGGAAACGTTCGTACGAATCAATCGAGGATAGTGTACCTAATTTGTTATGTCAGCTAACAGCTATCACTGTTACACCAAGCCATGTCTGATACACCTTGTATATCGACTTTCTACTGAGATACCCTGTATATAAATTATTTTGCATATGCTTAACTATAATATAATCTTTGCCAATCAACGTAATCGAATACTGATTTAGATTGACAATGGTTCTACTTTAGACTTGTCCGTTTGCGCGTGGGATAGCTACTGCATTGAGTACTTGACGTATATTGTCCTTATTGCAAAAATTTTTAAACTGTCTAGAAGTAAACGCTGTTCCTTGATCTGATATCATTCTTTGCGGTGTACCATAAGTGGCAAAAATGTCGCGAACATATTCAACTACATATTTTGTGTTTGCCGATCTTACGGCACGGAGAAAAGCGAACTTTGTAAATGCAAATATTCCTACAATCAAATACATTTACTTTTAGGGAACGGTCCCAAATGATCTATGTTGAAAAGTGTCTATCGGCACGCTAAGTTTTGGGATTGGATGTAAGAATCCTTCTTTTTTGTCTGTCTTTTGCTTGTTGTATAGACAAGGTATACAGCAAGCAATATATTTTTGTTAAGTTAGTTAGGGGACGCGCAATAATCGCATAGTTTTAAACAACAACAACCTTGTCATAAAAATTGGCGCACTTGGTGGACAGTGCTTGGCGCTTTAAACTGTTCTATTGCAGCTGTTTTTATCTCACCTGGTTGTACTTTACTTTTTTGTATTTGAAAATCGAGAAAATTAATAGACTTTTTCAAAAAAGAACATTTTTCTAAATTTAAAGTTAGACCTGCTTGCTTAAAAATGTTTAAAACTATTTCTAAATTTTGTAAACCCGCTTCTATTGTTTTGGAATGCAAGACTACGTCATCTAAATAAACCGCTGCAAAATCTGAACCTGGTTGCAAAATCTTTGTCATTAATCGCTGGAACACTCTAGGTGCGTTGGTTAACCCAAATGGTACTCGGTTAAATTCGTATTGTCCTTGCGGCGTGATAAAGGATGTATATTTAGAGATTTGCCTTCAATTACTACTTGGTAGGAAGCAGATTTTAAATCAAGACTGGTAAAGTAACTCCCTTTTTGAAGTCGGTCGATCTGATCATCAATTTGCGGTAATGGATGATTGTCTTTGACAGACATCAAATTGAGCTTTCAATAGTCAATAAAAAGTCGAGGCTCTCCATTTTTCTTATTGACTAATAAGACAGGCGAACAAAAGTCTCAACAAGATTCGCGTATGATGTTATTGCATAATAAGTCATTAACAATGCTTTTCATTTTGTCTTGTTCTGATTTTGCCATCTTATATGGCTTACACGCAAATGGTTTTTTATCAACAAGGTAAATTTTCATCATAAGTGTTCTAGAACAACCTAAATCGCTTGTTGAAAATGCAAAACAGTTAGAATATTGATGAAGTAAGTCTGACAGTTTTTGGTTTTCTACATTACTTAAACTACTTACGTTTAACGCTACATTACTAATATTTAAAGTCTTATTACTTCTTCTTCTTCTTGTGCGTCTCCTATCGGAGGTTCGCTATCATCACAGCTATCTTGACCTTGTCAACCGCAGCCCGAAACAGTTGATTACTCGTGCAGCCAAACCAATCCCTGAGGTTCTTCAGCCACGACACCCGACGTCTACCGATGTTCCTTCTTCCACCAATCTTCCCTTGCATTATCAACTGTAGTAGTGCATATTTTGGTCCTCGCATTATGTGGCCTAGGTATTGCAATTTCCTTTTCTTTATGGCGTTAATAATTTCACAATCCTTCTGCATTTTCTCCAAGACCTCTATATTTGTGACTCTATCTGTCCATGGTATCCTCCACATTCTTCTGTAGCACCACATTTCAAAGGATTGCAGTCTATCTATATGGTTTTGTTTGAGAGTCCACGTCTCAACCCCATACAATAGCGTCGAAAATATGTAACATCGCAGCATCCTCATTCGTAGTGTTATGCTAATATCCCGGCTGCAGAACAGCTTTTTCATTTTTATAAACGTTGCTCTAGCTATCTCTATTCTCGCCCTTATTTCCTTTGTTTGATCGCCTGTTTGTTCTATCCAGGTTCCTAGATATTTATATGACTTTACAATTTCTATAGTCGTGCTCGCTATTGTCAGGTTTATGTTGTTTTGGAGATGCATATTTGTAGCCTTGGTAATTACCATTAGTTTCGTCTTCTTGAGGTTTATTTTTAAGCCGTATTCGTTACATCTATCGTTTAGTTTGTTTAGAAGACGTTGTATATCTATGGGGTTGCTTGCCAAGAGGACGGTGTCATCAGCATATCTTATGTTATTAAGCACTTCTCCATTTATAACTATCCCTCCCTCTTCATCTTCTAGGGTTTCGTTAAAAATAGTGTCGCTGTAAAGATTGAATAGTAGTGGAGACAGGATACATCCTTGCCTCACGCCACGTCGAATCTCTATTTCTTCTGTTAGTTCGTCCTCAACCTTAGTGTTAGCTCTTTGTCCCCAATATAGATTATTGATTATTCTGGCGTCTTCCAAATCAATGTTTTTGCTAGCAAGTATTTGATGCAGCTTGTCGTGCTTCACTTTATCAAAAGCTTTTTCGAAGTCGATGTAGCATGCAAATACGTCCTGATTCATATCCAAACCGCGTTGAAAAAGAACACTACTTGCAAAAAGCGCCTCTCGTGTCCCAAGTCCAGCACGAAACCCAAATTGAGTACTGCTCATGTCTTCTTCAAGTTTCTTGTATTCTTATTACTAGATATTGCTAACTGAATCTCAGGAGTCTTGAGCAAAAAGCTATGTTTTGTTTCATCTTTTATCACTATCACTCCCGGCAACTCACTAAAAGTTCTACCCAATAAAACAGGAAAGTCTTGCACATGAGAGGGTACTACTACCACTTGAATTTCTGCGTCAACCTCATCGACTTTAATTCATACTCTAGCTGATCCTAAAGTAGCGACAATTCCTTTACCATATCCTTGAAGAAGTGTCCGGTCTGTTGTATTAATACTAATATTCAGCCGCTCCAGTTCGTCAATTTTAACAGTAGTACAACTCCTGCCCAAATCGACGTAGGCGGTCAAAACTTGATTATTATTGAGAAGAATACTTTTAAAATACTTATTATTAGGATCTTTTTCATATGAACTATGATCTAGTCATGCGACAAATTTCCGTTTTTTTTTAAACAATAGTTTTCTGTGTGCCCGGGCTTATGACAAAAATTACATTTTGAAGTGCAATAGCGCGCCAAAGGACCTGTTAACTTGCACTTGAAACACTTAAGATTGGATTCCTGCGCAGAAGACGTTTGTGAGGTCACTTGTTGTTTTTGTGTATATGGACTGACTTTTGGTTTAGAATGCTTTTGTGATTTAAGCGTTTGAACAGTGGTCTTTGGAAGAGCACGCTAATGCTTGACAAACTTGATAAATATTGGATAAGCGATTCTGGGCTTTGATGATTGCCTGCTTTTGCACCAGTTTTAACAACAATATCTGTAATTCCGCCAAGTAGACAAGAAACCGCATCGTTACCGTTGATTTTACATCGATAAAGCAGTGCTTGCTTTTTATAATAATATCTTGAATAACTCTCGTCTACTCGTTTTTGCCGTTGCATCATTTGCCGTAGTAGATCGTGAAACTCAAATTGACGCGGAAAAGCCGTAACTTCTTGTGAATTCTATTCTTTCCAAGAAAAACGTACAGACGTCAAGCCTCTATACCATGTTGACGCCAAACCTTTCTATTTAGCCACAGCTAAGCAAATGGTTGTCTCTTCAGTACAATTAAAGATTGTTTGCAGTTCGTCTAACTTATCACACCAAGCTTGAGCGTTAAGTAGACTGTGTTCTGGGTTAAAAATAGGTATCATATCGCCTTTTGTTTCGCCAACCGAAGGAAGCGCTTTGTGGAGGCGGTAATGCCGTTCTTTCATTGAAATTAGCCATTAACTCAGTTAGTCTATCAATCGAATTGCTTGTACTAGGAGTGTCAGTACGATCCATCGAAGGATTGGAACCTCGTTGTCTCTTGTTTCTAGCCATTAGTAATAAGTATGACTACGTCTTTGGGACAAACAAAAGAACATGTTAGAATTAAACAACATGAAAACAAAAGACAGAGTAGAGAAACGAAAACATTGAATAGACTTGATAAACAATAAGAAAAAAATTTCTTTGGATATCTATCTGACTGTTAAGGTCAACTCAAAATGCAATGATATGTTTGTAGTATAAGACTCCACAGTAACACAAGCTTCTTACTTATAACAGTAGGATAGACGAGTGCGTATTATTACATTAAATTTAACTAGTCTGAAGATTGCTAACTAGTACAAAATTTACATTACAATTACAACAATGCTTTCATTTGTGCACAAAATGTGGCAAGCCCTTTAATTTTGTGTGAGTAATAAATGTCTTTCCACTAATTCGAAAGCAATCCCACATTCACTACACTGTCTTATGTGAATCTGTAGCGACGCTTAAATTCAAAGATGGAAAAAAATTAAAATGGGTTCGCAGCATCCCGCACATAACTCTTCTAGCATGTCAATGTTCTTTGTTATGAAATGCAACACATAATACTTTTTTCAGTATATCCATACGTCAAACGATGACATAACCTGCAAATGGCATCTTGAGTCGGACTTGAGACAAGTTGAGGCCTTGCTTGAGACCGAGCTTGAGATGGACCCAGTGCGCTTGCGCATCAAGCAACAAACGCTCTTACGCACACCGTAATTTGATATTTAGATCTTGAGATTTGTCTATGAATACCGATCCGGACTTGAGATCGATCTCAAGCTCGAAATATGAATATCAGATTTTTCAAGCATTGCTGAAGTCCTTGCTTGAGACCGAGCTTGAAACGGACTCAAGCTTGAACTTGAGATACGACTATGAATACCGGCATAACTTAACTCTAGAATGAATAACGTCTTGGAAAACGCTGGTATCTGTTGGCGAAAAGCTGTATTTTCAAAATGTGTGAATAGTTGTCAAGAAATCTGTTATATTATGTAAACGGTCTCTACTCATGCATGGAACTAGATAAGGTGTTAACGGGTATGAAACCTGAAACCGAATAGATTTGCCGTGATTGTTTTGCCGGACTGGGCTTTTATTACATTTTATCGTGTAGCGAGACTCGTAATAAATAAATGTGTAGTATTACTAGAGTTAAAAAATCTTCCTAAGTCGTCTAGAAACGATTTTGGTTTGCAATGTGTTGCTAAAAGCTACAATTTTTTTTAGAGATTTTTTATCGAAAAAGAAAAAGATTTGGCTTGGTCGTGCAAAAATCGTATTGCGCAGGGTTGGTTGGGTGGTTTTATAAAAAAAAATAAATATATTTTTTTGGATTTTTTGAATTTCTAACACGCCACCTTTATGGTCATGTAATATTATGCATAACCGTCAATCGGAAATGTCTTATATTAATTATTTATTATTGCCTCCGCAATGCTTTCTTATGGAGTGCCTTATTGAATAAACGCTCGCCCTGAAACGCATAAATCGTAAATTGGTAAAATTACCATAATTTGTGAACGCGGCAATTTATCAAAAAATACATTGAAACTAACGTTGTAGATCTGAGATTAAATAAATGAAATACGGCAATTTTTTCGAATTTACTTTCTTAGTATAAAGTATATCCATTATTCTAAGTAAAAAAAAAATCTCGTCTATGAGGCAACTCGGTGTTTATAAATGATTTAAAAGTTTGACTTTTTTGTTTATAAAATTTTCTCACCGGAAAACTATTGTTTAAATTTTTTTGGTCGGTAATTTAGGAAAAAATTAAAAACGTGAATTCTGCCAACTTAAAGTTGGCAAAATATCAAATTTTGGTTTTTCTATACCACTGAAGCTTGCTGCTCGCATTAGTGCAATTATGACATTGCCGTCGTTAATACTTCACAACGGACTATTTAACTTTTACTAATATTTATGGGAGATTACCGCACAACTTTTTGTAGAGACATTGTTTTTGCCTCAAACAAAAGTCTAAAGATTCTTAGTTTGAACAAATTTTTGTGCATCTGATTCTGCTTAAAGCGATAAAAGTATAGTATAAATTAAATGTCATTATGCTGCCTCACAACTGACACCGGAGCCAGACGGTTTTGAAGAAAAAAAATGCATTATTTTAGAAAATAGCGTGCAGTTTTAAGAAAATTATAGTTTTTATTATCAAGCTCAGGCCCAGTTGGCAGTTGAAAATTTCCAGTATTGCTATTTTCTGGTTTAGTATGGTCGTTGAAAAAATAAATACCTTATTTTTTTTTAGAAATACATATTTAATATTGTAATGCTGCCTAAATGCAAAATCTTTGCAAAAATTGAAAAACTGTATTTTTGATTTCCAAGAAATTTACTTTTTAGATAGGGCAAATATAAAGTGTAAAGTGTAAAGCTTTGGTGTAAACTCTAGATTCTATATTGCCAAGTTTTATTCGACCGGCGCTTCTGATGGTTTATTTTGTATTATTATTTAATTTTTCCAAAGTGAACTTAATGAGAGATTTCGGAAAAGCACCTAAATTTGCTGAAAAAGAATTTTTAGCAAATAGATAAGTTATTAAAGTGTAAACTTTTTCAGTCACGTTGCGCAATATTTAGATGGGAAAAATGCTGCGTTATAGTGGCTTTCACGATAATCCGATAGCTCAGAATGCCATGAAAAACAAGAAAATGAGTCGTAGATTACGTTCCATGCACAATGATTATTTTCAGCTGTCACTTTTGTCAAAATACTTTTTCATTTTAAAATACAACTGAATGAGAGATGCATCTACAGTATTCTACCTTGAATCAGTCGAATAAAACTGCAACTACGATTTCAGCAGGATATCTGATCTGGGATCGGTGTGGTGCTCTGGAAGCAAGAACTATTTTGACAATTACTGACACCTATATGACATCTAAAAATAAGAAAAGAGAATAGGACGTAATCTACGACTCATTTTCTTGTTTTTCATGGCATTCTGAGCTATCGGATTATCGTGAAAGCCACTATACCAAAATGCGTTGCCAATATGCCCGATTAAATACAATTAGAAAACAAATATTAATATGTCTTCACGTTAAAAACGGTATTTTTGGCGAGACCGTTATTCTAAATTTATTTTTGTGTTTTTAGCAGAATGTAGCTAGTAAGTTTAATGAGATTGGCTAAGTAGTTACGGCGTGACAGTGTAAATTAGAAGATATCTAAATGATATCAATATCTCATCTTTTTTAATATTCTCTAAAAAAAGATAATTAATTTTTGCTAGCTTTTATGAGAATTTATTATACTTGTCTCTAAGATTTTTGTTTGAGACAATGTCAAGAATGTCACTAAAAAGAAGTATGCCGATGTCACTACAAACTCTTATAAAAAAAAGTTAAAATTGCGGTTGCAAAGTGTTTAAGAAAAAAGACTGTCGTTACCGCACAGGATAGATAGCCACACCACACCTACGGAACAAACAAACTTACATTTGCATACAAGACTTGATTAATTAAAAAAGTCAGATTCAGCTGATAAAAATTAAGTATGTGCAAACTTATGTAAATACAAATAATTTGTATAAATAATTTAGAAGTATATTGATTATTGTATCAATTGTCTTGTATGTATTATTGTACTGTACTAGTTAAACCTTATATTTTTTGATTTGATAAATAAAATATCAGATAAAAAAATTATATTGGTCTTAGTGAAATAACGTTAAATTAACGTACTTTTAAAGTTCTGCTTTTATAATATCCTATTACTGGACAATGCATCTAATCTCTCAAAAAATCGTTCAAAAGAATGTTATAAATATGAACTGTTATGGATTAAAATAATAATATTTTAAATTTAAGAAGCATTCATCCTTATTACGACAATTTTGTTATCATCGCATGTCTTCGCTACTTTCTAATCATGTGAATAATACCTAATTAATAACCAAAACATGAACTGAAGAATGTAGAACTGTCTTTTTTTTTCATCAAAAAACTATGTTCTTGATAGGCAAATAATTATGATACATACATTTGTTTCGGTTCAGAGTCTACACGATTAAAATTTACATAGTTAAAAAATACTAATCATTCACATCTTTTTGTATATAACGAATTACTAAATGCAGTATATTCATTATTAAGATAGTAGTACATAGTTGGATAAATTGTTAATGTATTATTTTAAACAATAAATTAGTGTACAACAATATTGTTGGAGATAGTAATATTCACAGCATCTCGTCGACGATCCGCCGCACATGCTATTCGCGCCGATGCACACACATGCATTTTTCTCGACCTCTAATTCAACAATAGTCGTCACAATTCATTAGAAGCGTACGCATCGTATAATGTTTTACTGAAATATAATCAGTCAATAAACGCCGAATATATTTCATACAATTCTTTTATTAATTATATCGCCAAAATCCTGCCTATCTCCCACAAATATAATACAAGTGTAATATTAAATAAAAACGACCAAGAAAGTGAAAACAACTCAATCGAAAAACCAACAAGCCATCCATACATTAGAGTACTCGAAAATAAGATAAGCTGTTGGAATAGATTTTATCGCATCGTTTTCCCATTACTTAAACACATAATTAGTTCCTTTTTATCCATTTATAGCGTTATTCTATTGAAACTATGTACTAAATAGTGTTGCTCTGAGGGCCGGAAGAAGACGCTAAAATTAGGATGACGCTAACAAATTCCAATATTTTATTCTACAGGATACTGCAGAAAAACTTACTTATTTGAAAGGTCAATAAAAACCAAAGTACTTCTTTAGTTCTTTTTTTAGTTGAAAATACAATATTTCAAGTTTTTTTTTTCATACAGTCTAAAAATAACATCGATTAAATGCCAACCCTTATTGTGCTCACATTGATTAAGTCGATTTCTGAAATTATTAATCACATTTTATCTTCATTTTATTGTTATTAGATTTGTTTCTCTTTTTTTCATTCTTTATTCCAATCATTGAGCACAAACAAGATAAGACCTAAGACTACAATTCTTCTTCTCATTTCATATATTCATGTTTATTATCATTATTTATTGGTAAATTAAAGAAAAGTGCAAAATAACGATTCATCTTATCATTTATCATTAACATACACAAACAAGGTGCAAGAACACTTGCACAAAACCAAACGTTATTTGTGATTTCTGTTTCGTTCTACTTATAATAGACAGCTGTTTTTATGCAATTTATAAATAGTTTTCCTAGAAACGAATTGTTAATCAGAGAAGGTAAGCTGTTAATTGCTTTTTCTAAGAGATTTTAACATTTGAAAACATTTTACCTAGTAAAACATCAATGCTATTCGATGAACTGTTATGAAAATGTTTAAACTCTTGAAGCAATTTTGTGCGGCTATAAGGGTGTTGAATTTTATTGGTTAGATTTATGCAATGTTGACCAAATAGTTATTGGATTCATTGTGTTCAAATTTTGTTTGTACAACAGAAGAACTTATGTCTCTTAGCTCATTGACAATAGAACATGTCGAGAAAATAATCATTTATTTATTGGGGCCTCTAGTTTTGTTTTTGTAACAAAAGCTGTTTTTTTAGTTTATTGACAATAGACTATAGTTCTTTAAAATCATTGTTTGAAATTTCTATTTTCTGATCTTAATGGTTGCATTAAAAGTTTTACGCTACACTTTTTTTATATGAAACATTATAATTATTTAACAATATAAGGGTGATCACAGATTTTTTAATATATAAATAAGAGTGACCGCATCTTTTCTTAGATACTTTATAATAAAACAAAATGGCACTATTAAAAAAACATACAGACCGGGGGTCCAATATTAAGAGCAACTGTCTTTTTTTGGCAGCAGGTCTTAGATCGATTATTACTAAAATTAGGTAAAATAACTACTCAGCCTGCATGTTTCTTGAAGACACAGATTACTCGAATATTTCCATTCTTCATTTCTCGCTCTATTCCATTTTAAAAATAACATTGATTAATTTCTTAGTAGTGACGGTAATCTAACCTGTATTGCACGTGTTTATTTACAACTGTCAATCAATACTATGACTGACATTTAAGCACAGTGGCGAACGCATAAATGCCGGACTGATGCATTTGCGCTCATTTATGAATGTAAAATAAAATTTTAATTATTTAAAAAGAAAGCGGAAAATGTTCTCACAGGATAAAAATATGTGTTTCTTATGTTACAGCGCTCAAAAACATTAACTCAAACTTATTAAATTGATATGTTCAAATTCACAAAAATCTCTACGCTATTGCCTAACCGTCTTTATGTTTACCCGGCTTTAGAAAGAAACGATCTAAGACCTACTGCTAAAAAAGCCGCTTTTGAATTCCTTTAATATTGACCACCCGGTATGTTACAGAATAGACCAATACAAATACAATTAGTAGGTACGTATGTATTGTTAATGCAAGGAATATTCGGTCTGGGTATAGAAACGGCCAATTCGTTTTTTTTATATCGACCACACTACTTACTACAATTTGTTTACTGACTTACTTATTCAATTGTCGGTTCAATTCCTTCCAAAGAAATTTTTAAAATAAGGTGTCACTTTATTATTTGAGCAACGGGTTTATATTGGAGACAGCAGGGCTCTTTCGGCACTTGATAAACAAAATGTTCTGTGGCCACGATCTGTAATAACATTAACATCATGTTGTTTTTACATAAACGGCTATTGTTGACCCTCATGCCACTTAATTTTACGCTCGTTGTTGAGATAAATAAAATCATGATTGTTTACATTACAAAATTAAAAGTCGATTTGAATCAAAGTAACATCTGTTGTTTAGAAGCAGTTTTAACAGTTTAGTCTTATTGGGTTTGGCTAAATGTACGTTTGTTCGTTGTTTAACTTTACTAATATAAAATATAATAATAGTTTAGTTTTTTTTTTATCATTTGGCCATAGTAAAACACGCCTAGACAGTTCGATTCTAACAAATATGAATATTAATAGTTATAATAATAATAATAAAATACGCTTTATTGTCATTTTAAAATTACAAAGCAATTTTGTGGGCAAAGCAACAATAGATTATGCAAAAAGCATAACAGAGATAAATGTATATATAAAACACAAAACTACAAAAAATGTAAAACAAAATGTAAACCTTACCTAAAAAACAGAGTTTATTTATGTAGTTTAAAAAAGTCAGCTACTGTGTATAAAGGGTTGGAAAGGAAATATAATTTATGAGATTTCCTGAATTTTGATAAGTTAGTTAGCGTTTTGAGATCCATTTGAAGGTAATTATACAGCTTTTTAACGTTATAAAATAGTAATTTATTGTATAAGTGTTTCAGGGAGCATTTTATCCACGCAAGTTTAATTTTCTTAAGTTGATAAAATGCGAGTGAAACACGAATGCAATATAACGTTTTATTCACAATTACAGCGATTTAAAATCAAAAAATGATTTGACATTACACTCTGACAGCGGATCTCACCTCAAAAATCATTGAAATTAACTAAAAAACATGGGAGGTGTTGAATCGTCGCTATTTATTTTCGATTGTTTATCGACTTCATTTGTATAAAACGCTGTGCAAGTTGGTGAAAATGGAAGAAAGTGATACTGTTCCTGAGACAATTCTTGAGGAAGCTGAAGAAGCGACTCGCTAGTTATTGCCTGCGAAGTCCAGGGAACATTATGAAAAAGTATTTTCAGAATTTAATGAATGGAAAGAAGAACGGGAGGTAATGACAATAAATGAGGAAGTTCTGCTATCGTGTTTCTTAAATTTGAAGAAGAGGTATGCAATTTCATCTATGTGGTCGAAGTACTCGATGCTGAAGGCCGCTATAAAGGTCTATAAAAACATAGACATTGGAAAATATAGTAAGCTCACGGTTTATCTGAAGAATCAGTCAAGAGGATACAGGCCGAAGAAAGCTGCAGTATTGGAAAGAACACACGTGGAAGAGTTTTTGACAAGGGCTTGCGACGAAGAATATTTGATGATCAAGGTAATCTCTGTCATTACATAGACATTGTAGATAATAAATTTTGGAATATTTTAGGTTGCATTAATAATGGGGGTGTCTGGTGCCTGTCGATGCTGTGAGCTGACAAATTTGCAAATCAGTGATGTAGAAGACAGGGGCGCATACCTGATTGTTTCGATACCAGATACCAAGACGGGCGTTTCACGAAAATTCACAATTATAGAAGAAGGATTCTCTATCAACACTGTGGAGAAGTGTAGGAAACACATGTCCTTACGTCCGAAGAAGTTATCCATTGAGAGATTCTTTTTACGATACGCTAATCAAAATTGTACATCGCAACCTGTTGGGATTAACACTTTATCGAAAGTTCCTTCAGTAGTTGCTTCGTTTTTGAATCTGGCGAACGCAGAAGCTTATACCGGCCATTGTATGAGGCGCACTTCAACAACTTTACTGGCCAATGGAGGTGCTAATCTTACAACAATTAAACGACATGGTGGGTGGAGGAGCTCCGCAATAGCAGAAACTTATATCAAAGATTCTGTATCTAATAAGCTTGATATCTCAAGGAAAATCCAAGGTTCTTCTGGTACTAGTCGTTCCTTACTAGAGGAGACGTTCATTGTTCCTACAACTACTATTCGTTCTGGAACCGATAACAACTACAAGCTTCTTATTAATGGAAACGAAGTGAAATATGATAAAACAAAAAACGAAATGTCTATTAATGTAAATGTTAATGTCAATATTAATAATAAATAGAATGCGATTGATTTAAGAATGTATTGTTTCATTATTCCACTAGTGGAATAAAGTGATTTTATTATTCCACTAGTGGATAAAGTGTTACTTTATACGGTTTGTAAGTGTGGATAAAACTTCAATTATAAGGTAATTGTGGATAAAATTGATTTTATTAGTTCAGAGTCGGGAATAGGTAAATGAAAGTCTAAGTCAGATTTCTGTGTAAGGGGCTCTATCCAAATTTTCCTCATGCTTCCGAATTAGGCACACAGACTCTAGAATGAACAGACACGGAAGAGTCAAAGTTTGATATTTAAGAAAGTAATTTTGACAGTGCGTTCTAGGTCCAAGGTTAAATATGTAACATAAGGCTTTTTTTTTGTAACTTAAAAATGAACAAAAATTCGCTAAAGGTACAAGCACCCTAGAAAGGTAGGTCGTAGCGAAAATGGGATTCAAAGAGCGCAAAGTAACTGGTCCTAGCAACTTTTATGTTAAGTTCCCTAGAAACGGAGCGCAGCGCAAGGCATGCAGAAGATAGTTTAGTATATAATATATCTATGTGAAAAGACCATTTTAATGTTTTGTTTATGGTAATTTTCAAAAATTTGACAGTGTCTGTTATTCTAATATTTATGTCATCTAACACAAGCGGTTGTAACTTACATTTAAGAGGTAAAACGACTGTTTTTTCCATATTAAAGCATAATTTGTTTGAATCGCACTATGATTTGACTATAGTGAGATCATTAGAAATTGTGAAATGAAGAAGCTTTTATCAGAGTGACTCCAAGAGATGCTTGCATCGTCTGCAAATAGGTTAATAACACCACTAATTTTTAGATTAAAAATGTCATTAATGAAAACTATAAAAAGAATAGGACCAAGCACAGAGTCTTGAGGAACACCTAGTTCTGCAAGTTGGCAGCCTGAAGTGAATTCGCCGACTTTGGCGATTTGATATCTTTCAGACAAATATGAACTAAACCAGTCTAAGCAAACACCACGTATACCATAAAATTCCAGTTTACGAAGAAGACAGTTATGATCAACACAATCAAAAGCTTTAGAAAAATCGCAAAAAAACTGTAGCTGTAAAAAGATTTTTATTTAGCATCGAATAAACATTATGCAGTACTGAGAAAATAGCGTCGTTTGTATTTTTATTCTCTACAAAACCATAGGTATTGGTGTGGGGGTATGATGTTGTGAGCATTTAGGAAAGACATTAGACGCACTGGCTAACTTTTTAATAGCTTTTGACAGAGCAGATATCAACGCAGTCGGTCTGTAATTGGAAACGCTGCTTTTATCACCACATTTATACAAAGGAATGACGACAGCCGTGTTTTTTTCCAAGGGGACGCTTTGAATAGGCTTCTACTTGGAAATATGTACAAATGCTTAATAATTTGGGTTTATTATGACAAATTATTACTATTTTTCCTACTTCCTATTTTAATACTATCTCTACTGCGGACTGATAGAGAGTGACGAGTACTAGAATACGACTCGTTCGGCGTCTCTTGGTAAAGCGCCCCTTCTCTTATTAATAGTTAAAGGTGGTGGCTAACCATGCTCCCCCCTTGAAGCGACCTAGCTTTAATAGATTGTTTAAAACATAACAAATTAATCGATTATAGCTAACTAATAATACACCACAACAAATTATCTGAACATTAATGATAAGCAAATGATATAAAATTAATAAAATTAAAAAATGATATCAAACAATGTGATTGCAAAAAAGAAGGCATAGAAAATGATTATCCAATGTTTTATCACTTCATTGTATTCGCGCACACGATATCTTTCTTCACATCACACACTTTCACTTTCTGTTGGTATCAGGCATACCTTCCTAGGGGTGCGTTTGATTACGCCTCCGGTAGTGTTGACAGATACTACTCTCACTTGACCATCGTCTCCTGGGTGTGTCTGTGTTATCCTATCAATCCTCCAAGCGGCTGGTGCCAGGCGGTCGTCAACTAGGATAACCATGCGGCCTATTAGGGAGGTGTCTGCCGCCACCTTGAACCATTTGGAGCGGCGTTGTAGCCCCGACAAGTACTCCTGGCTCCATCGTTTAAAAAAATGCGCTCTTATCTTTTCGATTAACTTCCATCTTGACAACCTGTTGCTGGAGACTTTGCTGTGGTCCGGTTCTGGAAAGGTATTTAATGTCTCTCCGATAAGGAAATGGAATGGGGTTAAAGCTTCAAAATCGTTTGGATCAGAGGATAAGGGTGTTAGTGGTCTTGAGTTTAAGCAAGCCTCAATCCTAATTAGCGAGGTATTCATTTCCGTAAACGCTAAATGCGCGTTTCCTACTACGCGCTTTATGTGTGTTTTAATTGATTTAATATTGGCTTCCCAAAGACCTCCAAAATGCGGCAATCTTGGTGGTATGAAATGCTAATTGATTCCAATGTTTGCAGTTGTATTTACAATTTCCTTTTGATTGTGCAAATTTTTTAATACTTTGCGTAATTTGTTATCAGCACCCACAAAGTTAGTTCCGTTGTCGCTATAAATATTGCGCGGATGCCCTCGCCTACTTATAAATTTTTTAAGCGCACCAAGAAATTCTTGAGTGAATAGATCGTAGACCAGCTCAATATGAACCGCTTTAATTGCGGTTCATATCAAAACAAATAAATAGTGCTATATAAACTTTTATAACTTTTTTACCAGGGCCTCTAAATTCGCGCACAAGAACCGGTCCTGCATAATCTGTCTCTACATTAGTAAAAGGGCGTGCAACCTACACTCGATGTGCTGGTAAATTTCCCATTTTAAAATAGCCCGGAACAAGATTGGCTTTAAAACATTGATAGCAGCAATTTTTACCTGCCTTATTACGCTACGAGCTGAAATTATCCAAAATTTTTTTCGTAGTTCTGCCAGAGTTGCTTGCTGTCCAGCGTGCAATTGCTGCTCATGCACATACTTAATTAATAACTTAGTCGTCGCATGTCCTTTAGGCAAAAGCATAGGATATTTGCCAGTGTTAATAATTTCTGCCTTTTTTAATCGGCTTTCGACGCGTATTATGCCAGAGTCGTCCAAAAAAGGGTTGAGCGACAATATGGTGGAGGCGCCGGGTAGCGCTTGGCCTGCTTCTAGAGTGTAGAGATTGTAGATTAAGAAGGGGTCGTTTGGCGCTTTCCACCTTACAGAACTGCGATCAATTTGATCTATTGTTCTTGAACCCTACGCTCATTGTTTCCCTAGAAATTCTAGACTTTTTGTAAAGCCAAGTATATTCTTAAGTGGCTTGTTTTTGACTTCAACAGGCGTTAGTCTCGCACTGTCTAAGTAGGTCAGCTTTTGGGACGCTAACACACCGCAATTACAGAGTATGTGCTCAGCGGTTTCCCTGTCCGATTCACATAGTCTGCAGTTCTCATTGTCTACCAGACCCAGCTTTTTAAGGTGGTACTGGACTGAGCAGTGTTCAGTAAACAGGCCTGCAATGATTCTTATATTCAATGATTATATGATTCTTCGATAGAAGAAGAAGCTTTTTTGTACTCTCTGGCGAATATTCGATAAATTTCTTCGCATGTCTTTGCCCAGGAGTGTTCTTCCAGTGGCGCATTTTAGTTGCCAATTCTCACCTAAGGATCTCCGTCCGTTCATGCGATTTCGTTAGTCCACAGAACGGTTCGGGGCTATTGGAGGAGCTTTCAAACCTGCTCTCGCTAATCCGTCGGCAATTTCGTTTCCTTTCAATTTCTTCATGACTTGGTACTCAAATGAGTGTGCCTGCTTCTAACATTGACTTCTCATTAGCAAATGCGCTTATTTGCGTTATTTTGACAATTGCCTTAAGAGAATTGTCAAGCTCCCGTACCGAAAGGGTCGAAGTTGATATTAGCAGGTCATTCGTCTTATTTCGACGATTACGAGAATTTTGTATGAACCGCAACACCCATGCAAGTACTCTTTGCATTTTTTAAAAATTTGTTAAGAAACGATTCTTCTAGACCTAAATTGCTTACCGCCTTTGTAGCGCGTGCTTCGGGTGGAGGAATTTGTTTAAGATTAATATTCGTTTTTGGCCATAATGAGATATCGTTTTTTAAGAACTGAAGACCATTTAACCATATGTTACTTTTTATTAGTTCTGAAGGCAGCGCACCTTGGCTTAAAATATCCGCTGCATTATTTGCAGAATTAACATGATGCCAATTACTCGTCGATGTTGATCGGTTTATTTCGGCCACCCGGTTGCCCACAAATGTTTTTAGCGTATGTTGGGAAGTGTTAATCCAAGCTAAAACTATGCTGGAGTCCGTCCATAAAAACTGACGATAGTGACTAAGAGCCGAATTTTCGGTTAGCTTTGTCATGAGCCGCGCAAGAAGTACGACCCCATTTAGCTCAAGTCGCGGTAACGTTATTGGTTTTAAAGGCGCTACGCGTGATTTAGCGCATATTGATTGGGTTTGATAAAAGTTGTTTCTAATTCTTGTTCGCAAGTATATCGCCGCGCCATATCCTGCTTCTGAAGCATCACAAAGTGCGTGAATCTCTACATTATCACCGCACAAATTCGAGATATGTCGCGGTATTCTCAATTCATTCAATTCATGCAATTCTGACATCATAGTGCTCCACATTGAATAAATTTCCATAGGCACTCCTTCATCCCACCCCACTTGGAGTTTCCAAAGCCTTTGCATAATTATTTTTCCCTTCATAGTGATCGGTGCGATTAATCCTAGCGGGTCGAATATTTGTGCGATTGTAGAAAGTATCGCCCGTTTAGTGATTTTTTTGGGTATTTCCGCCATGTTAATTTCATACCTTAGCGTGTGAGCTTCCGGTTCCCAAAACAATCCTAATATTTTGGTGTGCTCTCCTGTATTTAGTTGCACATAAAAATTCGGCAAGTTATTTTTATTCGACGGTAAAATGTCCCGATTGAAATTTTTGCAATTCGAAGCAACCTTGTTTCAATATTTGAATGATCTGATTCCTAATATTAATTAATTCTGATATGGAGTCTGATCCTACCAGTAGTAGGTCATCCATATAAAAGCCATTTTTGATGATTTGAGCTGCTTCTGGAAGTTGTTCAGCGTTGATATCAGCTAATTCTTGCAAACAGCGAGTTGCTAAAAAACAGCTGGTTTAGTTCCGTATGTGAAAGTAGCTAGCTCATATGTTTCTAACGATTTATTTGGATTGTCGCTCCAAATTATTAATTGGTATTTTCTGCCATCAGGATGTAACCATATTGCTCGATACATTCGCGCAATATCCACATTTAAGGCATATTTAAACATTCTAAAGTTTACGATTATTGTAAATAAATCTTTTTGAATCACTGGCCCACCCATTAGATGATCATTCAAACTTAAATTGTTTTTTAAGTGACGCGTTGAAGACAATGCGCATAGGAGTCGTCTGACTCGATTCCTTAATTATTGCGTGATGAGGAAGATATACAGCATTTTTATCTGTTTTTTGCTTGATCAAATTCATGTGATTTAACCGAATGTACTCGTATTCATGCATAAAATTTGAATAGTTTCTTTGATACTCTGGGGTTTTTAGGAAACGCTTTTCAGTGTTATAAAACTGCTTTATGGCCATGTTTTTCGAATTGCCAAATTCTAAATTTTGTGTTTTGAAAGGCAGTTTGACCATAAACCGCCCCTTGGGATCGCGGCAGGTAGTAGCCTTAAATAACATTTCGCAGCTTATCTGTTCCTCGGACAGTATTGGGCTTACCGATTCCCGTATACCTGCTTCTTCACTTTCAAAAAAATCTGTCAAAACTTTCTCCAATTTGTCGTCCGAAACCTTTTGATTTATTGCGAAATTGCACAGAGCCGTATTTCGTTTTGAAAAATTTGGCTCTTTGGGTTTACCCAAATATCTACCTGCTATGACAAAACCTAATTGAGTTTTCTGTACTACTAGCCCGGATTCCAAATTTATTTGACCGACCCCTAATAACTGCCAGAAGGTTCCGCTACCTAATAACAAATCTACATCTTGTGTTTTGTAAAAATGCGGATCAGCCAGGTTTTCCTTGACGTTCCTTGGGATGTTTAAATCTTCAATATTTATCGCAATTAACGGCAATTGTTCAGTGATTTTATCAACGATAATGCATTTGACGTTATGTAATTTAAAGGCATTATAATTTGAAAAAATATCTACTAGAGTAGAGCGTTTCGCCGTCGAAACGGATCCATTTAATCCCTTAATTTCAAACATCTCGCGTTTTGAAATTAGAAGTATTGCCTGGATCCAATAAGATGCGACAAGATGTTAATTGATTTTCCATAGCTGTTGCTAATAAAATTGTATCAGATTTTTGAACGTGCCACGAATGATTGTTAATGGTCAATGCCGGGTTTTCGGAAATAGGGTCTGTCCTATTGTCTTGCCTTTCGGTATGAAGGAGAGAGTTATGTCTTTCATTGCAAGTTCTGCATCTATTGTTATTTCGGCAGGTAGCCAGCAAATGGTTGGCCTTCAAACCATTAGTGCACAATTCAAAAAACTTAGTTTTCTCCTGTCGTTGTCGCATTGATAAATTTATGAATTCTGGGCATTGATAAATAGCGTGCCTTGAATTTTTACAATAAGTACAGCCCTTTGACCTTCCATTAGTTGTTGCCGCCATTGTGATCGCTCGCTTATTTGTTGCCGATTTTTGTGTAAAGTTTGTTGAAGTCGATTGAATCGATAATTGATTGTATTTTACGTCGCTCAGAGATTCTAGCACAGAACAACGCCTTTCCAAAAACTTAATAAATTCCGCCTTCCGTTGGTACCTTTGTGTCTAATGTAGTTTGCCACTCTCTTTTACTATTATAATCTAATTTAGCCACTATTATTGGTAATAATAACGCGTCCCAAGATTCCACGGGGATTTTTAACGCCTTAAGGGCCTCAATATTAGTAGTTAATGAATCTAATAGCTCTCTGAGCGGTGCTGGTGCTTATTTATTGACCACAAAGATGTTTAATATTGCTTTAACATGATCTTCTACAATTAAGCGCAAATTTTTGAAACGCTTCCCCAATAATTGCCATGCGATAGCGTAATTGGAGTCATCGATTGATAACGAACCAATCGACCGTGCGGCTTCATCTTGTAAACATGACTTTAAATACTGCAATTTTTGGCTATTATTGAGAATTTTGTTTTCGTCGATTATTGTTCTAAACGAATTTTCGAAACTAGTCCAATCACGGTATGATCCAGAAAATTTTGCGACATTTATTACCGGTAAATTGATTTGTGCGTTTAAGTTTGCAGATGCGGTCGACTCCAAGCGCTCGCTGACTCGTGCGTTATCATATTTGACTATAATGTTCATAATATCCGCGATAGTGCTGCAATATATATTTTTGAACTCGATTCTAGCGCCGCGATGAACAATTTTTATACCCTCGGTCTTATGGTCTAACAATTCGTGTTCGTATTGCGTGGTTTCAAATTCCTTTCTAATTCTCTCTAAAATTTGTTGGCGCGCTTTTAATTGACTTATGCTGGCACCGCTATTTTCAAAGTTTTTTACATAATCCGTTGCTCGCATTAGTTTTTCGTTAATGGTTGTTAAAATAATTTTAATTTTGTCTAATATCGTCATTTTGATCACGAATGATCTCTGTGACTAACTCAACAGGCTATAGTAAATAAACCAAATATTCAACGAGTATTTAACGAGACTAACGGGTATTTCACGAGTTGAAAACAATTATCTAAATATAACCCTTGTACATTAGCATTGAGATTTGTTGTATTATGTTATATAGGAATTTATGATACAATAAAAAATGATTGCAAAGGGAATCTGAGAGACACTAACCTTTTTTTGAAGTCCGCGAAGATCCTAGCTGGAACGTGTATGATTGATTCAGAGCCTTTGTTGTCTGTTGCCTAGTTTGGGGCTTTCTTCAGTCGACGTGGGGAATCTCTGCATTTGTAGGAGCTCTTGCCTTGTACGTTGAATTGCACCTCCAGTTGAGAATAACAAGTAGTGATGACGCTTGTTTAAAAGACTTTATGTTTTTTTGAAATGGAATAATTAATTAATTGTTGTTTAATTAATCAAAATATCCGGCTAATATATATGAAAAAATGTTTTTTTCAAGGGGACGCTTTGAATAGACTTCTACTTGGAAAGATGTACGAATGCTTAATAATTTGGGTTTATTATGACAAATTATTACAATTTTTCCTACTAATAATACTATCTCTACTGCGGACTGATAGAGAGTGACGAGTACGAGAATACGACTCGTTTGGCTTCTCTTGGTAAAGCGCCCCTTCCCTTATTAATAGTTAAGGGTGGTGGCTTAACAAGCCGTTTTCAGACAGTTTGAAAATATTCTGTTTTGAAACGATTTGTTAATTAGAGACATTACGTTGTTAATTGCATTTTCTGGAAGATTTGATAAAAGATTTCCGGATAGTCCATCAATGTTATTTGCTGAACTGCTGTAAAGTTGTTTAGTACTTCGAAGTAGTTTGTCTTTATTGAGAGGCCTAAGAAAAAAACTTGAAACATTTTCTCCAGATTGCGAGAGGTAGAATGATGGATCCTGAAGAGGCTGAATACTATGGGTTAATTTTTTTTTCAATATTGACGAAATATCTATTAAATTCATCCTGTTGTAATTCAGCTTGTGTAACAGAAGTGCTTTTATTTCTTAGTTCATTTACTATGGACCATGTTTCTTTAGAGGGATTTTAAAGTTTGTTATCCTCTGATCGTAATATAGTCTTTTAGCTGCATTGATAGTTTTCTGGTAAACTTTTCTATATTTCGTAATATAGTTCAGAACAAGAACGTTATGACAACTTTATTATAAGTTATTGAGACTTATTTGTAATTAATAATAGCGGGTGGGGCAGTTAATTTTAACAATGCGCCGTAACGTTCTGTATTAAACTTACTGAAAGTTACAAAAATTCCTTATTCAACATAGATCAAGTATTAAGGATATTCATATTCGTCTTTCTTGATTGTCGGACGTGTTTGCTCGTCGAATTTGAGTATTGCTTCAGACATTAAAAAAGTGTCTTTAAACGGCCTGGTGTCAAATGCATTTTATAATAAAAAAGCATATTAAATTTTAAAAATGAGCCGCAGAAAGAAAACTAAGGTTGAAGCTAAAGAAGTCGAGGATAAATAAACACGCCTGAGGAGGACACTAAATCATCAGAAAAGCATAAAACTTTATCATCTGATAAGAAATTAACTACTAGTGCCAGTTCCAGTGCCTGCTCCGTGTGTGGCGATATAAACCCTCTAGATTTTGAAATTTTGAAAAAGGAAAATGAATGTCTAAAACGTGAGCTTGAGTTAACAAAAAAAATCAGTGTTAAATTTGGAAGATATAGTGCGTCTTCAAAAAATGGCCTTAAAGAGAGGAGAAAAAGAAGCGAGTTTTATCCATACAGATAAAATTCCTGATAATTGTTCTTATAGTGGTGCATTAAAGAAAATGAATATATCAACTGTTCTTGTCAAATCTTCTGCTATTGATAATACCGAAATTGATAAAATAATTAAAGAAAAAGTAAACCCTGGATCTCTGCAAATTCACAGTACTAAGCTAATAAAAAATGGTGTCCTTATTAGATGTGAAGAAGACTCAGCTGAAATTCTCAAGCAAAAACTGGAGCACAAAACGGGATCAGATTTTAAAGTAACGAATCCTACACAGTATAATCCTTGCCTATGAATCTTCTTTGCAGATGAACAAGCGGTAAATGATAAAAGTTATATTTCCAATATTATTTGTGCAAATAAATTAAATTGTGATAAGGATAACATAAAACTAATTAAAGTTTTAAAGCCGAAGCTACGTCAACAGACTGTAAAACCAACTGAAGTAAATGTTGTTATCGAGGTTTTACCTAGTTTATTTAGATCGATTATGGAAATAGGTTTTCTGTTTGTAGGATGGAAAAAATGTAAAATAAGTGAGCACATTAACATTTTAAGGTGTTACAAATGTTGGAAAATTGGTCACATTTCTACCTTTTGCAAAAGTGATCATTTTAATTGCTGTAGATGTTCAGCAGAGCATGACGGCAAAGATTGTAATTCTGATGTAAAAACTTGTATAAATTGCAAACTTTATAATGCTAAAAATAAGTCAATGAAGCCTGTTCCAACTGATCACTACGCAAACGATAGAAACTGTCAGTATTACAAATTTAACATGGATAAATTAAAGAATAAAGTTTGCTACATAACTTAAATTTTACTGTTTATATTTATGAATAAAAACAAAAAACATTTAAAAATTGCTCACAGTAATGTGCGCTCTCTACTGTCAGGGTTTGACTTTTTTACGGAAATAGTGCTTACAAATACTTTCGACATTGTATGTCTGTCTGAAACGTGGCTTTCTAGCGATATTCCAAATAGTGTCATTAATATACCTGGCTATAGACTGTTGCGTCGCGATCGAAGTACTAGGGGAGGAGGTGTGGGTGTTTATGTATCTGATATTTTTTCAACAAATACTGTTTCTTCTGATACTCTACAAAATTATAAGACACATGAACATTTAGCGCTTGAAGTGAAAATAAACCGATTCAATTTTTTGCTCTATCTCTTATATAGATCACCGTCAAATCATAATGTGAGCGCGTTTAAAGATAACATGGAAGAGATTATATCAAAGTTTACACTTTATTATGACAAAATACTTATCTTAGGTGATATTAATTTAAACCATTTATATGTACCAAACTGTGCCTTTTCTTGTTTCACTACTTACGACTTTAAGCAGCTCATTACTGAGCCTACAAGAATCACAAGATACTCGCAAACATTGATAGATCCAATATACTGCAATTTCCCTGATCTGGTTGTAACATCTGGTACGGTCTCAGCAGATCTATTTTCTGATCACCAAATACCCTTTTGCGAAATAGATACCAATATGATTAAGCAAAATCTAAAACAGTTTATAACGTATAGAGACTTTAGCAATTTTTCAGAGGAAACGTTTTATCTAGACCTTCAAGCTATTCACTGAGATAATATATATTATATAAAAAATATAAATAGTAAAGTTCAATATTTATCGGAGAATATCCTAAGTCTCTTTGAAAACCATGCACCTCTTCGAACGGTGAAAATTACAAAACATTATGCTCCTTGGCTTACTCATAATATAAAACATATGATGAAATTACGCGACACTGCCCTGACTAATTTAAAAAAAAAACAGAAATGATAAAAATTGGGATTTGTATAAGGAGCTACGTAATTTTACTCTCTCTGCTATTCGCCAAGAACAAAAAGCATTTCTAAATGCAGTAGCAAAACAACCCGGAGACAGTAAACAACTTTGGAAAAACCTGAAAAAACTTCGAGTTGTACAGGATAAAAAAATGTCTATACCTTTGCATCTAAATGATGCAAATTTAATAAACAACCACTTCCTATCCGTGTTCACGCCACCAAATAACTGTTTGGTTACCTGCAAATTATACGATAGTTTTAAATTTAAAAATCAAATTAACTTCTCCTTTACTTTACCAACAGTCGATAATATAAACACCATAATTCTACAACTTAAGTCAAATGCCACAGGTCTAGACGGGATAAATGCAAAAATGTTAAAGCTCTGCTGTCCGACAATATCTCCTCACATTACAAACATAATAAATTCTTGTCTTCAAGAGGGAGTTTTCCCAGATTAATGGAAAAAATCTTTAGTAAATCCTATACCCAAAGTTTCTAACTCTGAGTCATTAAATGATTTACGACCTATAAGCATATTACCAACGCTTTCAAAAATACTGAAAAAAGTAGTACAAAAGCAACTCTATTCATATGTGACAGCTAAAAATATAATAACATCTGCACAGTCAGGGTTTAGATGTGGATACAGCACTACTACAGCGCTTCTAAATTTGATAGATAACATTACTGCCGATCGTGATAAAGGTTTGTGCTCCGCGCTAATTTCACTTGACTTTTCCAAAGCATTTGATACGATAGATCATGCACTTCTGATCTCAAAATTATCGCATATTGGGCTGAAAGATAAAACGTTGAACTTCTTTAAATCCTATTTGTCAAATCGGACCCAACTTGTAGTATCAAACGGCTTTCAATCAAATCATGGAAATGTAACCTCCGGAGTTCCTCAAGGATCTATTTTAGGTCCTCTCTTGTTTTTAATCTACATTTTTGACATGCATTCACATATCTGTTACTCAAATGTATCTCATTATGCTGATGACTCTCAGCTGTACTACTCTTTTAGTAAAAATAGTTATCTGCTTGCAAATCGGCAAATAAATGCTGACTTACGCTCTACACAAGCATTTTCAGAAAATCACAATCTTAAATTAAATTGTAGAAAATGCAGTGTTATTTTCTTTTGTAAACGAAATTGTCAAAATGATATAAAAAAACAGATAAAATTATATATAAATGGTACAAGGCTTGAACCTGTGAATAAAATTAAAATATTGGGTTTAATACTCGATGAAAATATCCGACTACATGAACACGTAACATATCTCACCAAAAAAACGTTTGCACCTCTAAAGATTCTGTATAACAATTTCTTGATTCTTAATTTTAAATTAAGGAAAAAACTAGTAGAATCTTTGGTTATGCCTATCTTAAATTATCTGCTTGTTGTATATTATCCTTGTTTAGATAATCTAGGTAAAATTCGAATACAACGTATTCAAAACAATTGTGCACGTTTTGTGTCGGGTTTAAGAAAGTTTGACCACATTTCAGCTAAAATCAAAAAATTGAATTGGTTGAAAATGAACAAACAGTTTCAATGTAACTTAGCTTGCATGACCTTATATATATTGAGATCATCTACACCACCTTATCTTCGAGAAAAACTGATATCAAGATCCCAAATGCATGATCTTACCTTACGCACGGTTTTCAGATTAAACTTACCGCCTTTTTAGACGACATTATTTCATAGAAGTTTTACATACAATGCAGTAAAAATCTATAATTCATTGCCAAACCCGTTAAAGAGTCTTACCCCAAATAAAAAAAAATGTAAAAATAATTTAAAGATCTTTTTTTATAATACTGAATAGTTACCTAAGAAATGTACCTTCTGATTTATAATTTGAAATTGTAATTAAATTGTAATTAATTGTAATAATCTTGGGTTAAGTTTGAGTAGCTCTTAGCTAGACTTCGCCCGGACAAATGTATTTTGGTCCAAAAAAAGGCATTTTATTATTATTATTATTATATATTTATGTAAAGATCAGCATTTTACTACAATAGAGCAACTTAGAACTAGTTTTATAAGTTTACATATGTAGCAACCTTGTTATTTATCATCACTGATTTATTTTTTGGTTTTATAAGACTATAATATTTTAAGTTGTAGCTCAGAACAAAAATCTTTTTTAAAAATAATTGAAAAAAATGGGCGACATATTAAATTGTTTATTGTCTGCAATCAATCAATTGACGTTTTATGTAGACTTTGTTATTCCTATTGTATATAAATTTAATTTTAGTAATAATAATTTAGCAGACAGTACATTACACAGCAAATTTGTTTGAATATGCAATTTAAAAAGTCTGAGCTTATAATAATAATAATGGTTTTTGAATCCAGCAAAATTGTTGTGTCTCTGGGACAAGAAGGGTTGAACATAAATAATAATTATAATAAAAAATGCTTTAAACTCTAAAATAACTTTTTTTTTGGGAAATTGTTTATTATATCAAGAAGACTTGGTAGATTATCTGTTGTCTAGGTGCTTTTTGGGCAGGGTATAAGTGAAGAGATAAGCTTCTAAAAATTTTTGATTTAACAAAGCAGTAGTTGAATATTTCCGGACAGTATCTATTAAGACGGTGGTCGTCATTGGTCGGCTGATAGATGGAATCACCCTTCGACCATAATAATATCTAGACACAGTACTGACGCAGTTTGTAGGCAAATGTTTTGAAGCCAACATACTATGGTGGGACGAGAGAGAGGCGGAGGGGGTACTGTTGATCGGGAACTTAGAGTCAATGGCGTACCACATATTGGGGTCAAACAAATAAATTAACAACAAACATTCTATTAACAAATTACATAATAACCACAACAAACTATAATAGGTTTACAGCTGGTTTAAAATAACAAGAACATTATTGGTTTTGAAACAAAATTGATTTTGTTAATAAACTGCGAACTTTGACGCCACTTTGTGATTCTCGTAGGCGTGAGCTCTCATGGTGAAGCCTAATTTTAAAGTATTGATGCAGAACCAACTGTACTAACTGCCTCCCATGATTATTTAACACATTATCGTGTGTTAAATGGTCACCAAAATGTTCATATAAATGAAATGGTAAATCATAAATAGTACGCATTATTAGAACGCTCTTCACATTCCTTAGGTTAAAAATATTGTTTTTAATCATAAAAAAACGAAGTGATTTTTCTGCTGCTTTACATATTTTTATTACAAAGGCGGAAGCATTTGTCAAATTTCCAAACTGCTTACGACGTTGTAATAAAGAAGCTGCAGATTCTTCAACTAATAGTATCCTGCAAAATGCACAACTAACACATTTTTTTAGACATCTTACAACAAATCCGGCTATGTATGTCACAATATCTGTAATGTAGGTGGTTAAATGCCAAACAGGAGCAAAAAAGTAGTCATGATCCTCAATTTGACGGCCGAACTCCAAAAATTCTGGAGCTTTCTCCAGATCGTCATTGTGGTCGTTGCGTGTTATAGATTTTGACGTGCAATGCAATAGAGATGTATTGTCTATAGCAACTGCGTTGCCTGACTCTGCGCCTTTTATTTCTGTGTGAAGCAATAATCGTTTATAAATTGCTTCAAACTGTCTGCAATTAGGGTTATTATTTGAACCTCCCGCACTGCGGATCGCACTAAAAAAAATCTCCAAGTGATCTTGAGACAACTTGTATGTCAATAGGTATTTTAGCAATGGAGTGTCCCCTGATATATATCTCTTGTACATCCCCAACACACTTTCAATGCCTATCAGAAAACCCAGAAATCCGGTTTTTCGCTGTGTGAAAAGCACAGGTACATTATTCAACTTTAATCCTAGAATATAGTTTTTACAAAAATCTAGATAATGAGAAAGTTCTATGTAATTGGCGGGGCTCAAAGGCTTACGATATTTAGTCTTTGAAACCCAATTTCGTGTATTAAAAATATCAAATAAATTATTAAAAATTTTACAAAAATTTGCAGTAGCAGTGCTCCCAATAAAGTCTTCATGTTGCAAATCTAAACTAAGAAACAGAAAAGCATCAGCTACGCTATTACTAAAAGTTTGAGCTGCGAGCTTGACCTTCATCTTTTCACGTGCCCATTGCAGATGTCTATTTCTTAGTTTGTTCGCAGCGTGGAGACCTTTTATATCCTGCAAATTTACTAATTTCTCAAAAAATTACCATTTTACAGAGTTTCCCTCAAAATCTGTTAACTCTCCTAACGCGGCCAAGCAATTTCTACATAATTTCAACATATGACAAATATCTAAGAAGAAGAATAATGGACTGTCGGTCACGGGATGCACAATAGAAGTTGACAAAGTAGATATATCAAGTGATACACCTAAATTTACAGCCATCGAAAGATTGGTTGCTGTTCCATCACATGTGATAAATGTAACTGTGACTCCAGAATCAGCTACAAATTCTAAACATTTTTTAATTAATCTAGCCTTTTCCGTGCTTGATAAACCGTTCAAAAAAAAATATCCAACTGGAATTTTCCACTGTGCGTTCAGAGCCACCAACATGAATACCAAAACTTCTTTCGCCTCTGGCAGAGAATCACTATCCACATTGGCCCCAAAATCGACATAACCAACAAACTTCTTACCAGTCCATTCAATTTGTTTCCTAATTGCCATTTCATCGAGCACTAAATTACACAAAATAGTATAGTTAGCTTCTGCAACTTTCATTTTTAGTGCGTTTAAAGATTCTTCTGTAAAACCTGGTGCTGCATTGACAGATCGATACCATTTACTAACAGTAGCAGGGTGAGGAAGTGATCTGTTAAACTTGCTGCGTACATAATTATATGCTTTGGTCGAATAAAAGTGCAATGTCAAGGCGAACGCTCGAAGTTGTAGAGTATATTTTTGCCGAGATGGGCCTTTCAAGAATCTTTTCTTAATTTCAACAGATGGTTGGGGAATTGATGCCTAAAATGTAACAGTTTCATTCACAATAAACTAGAAACTAGAAAACTCACGCCTAAAGTGATCTGAGCCTGTTCGGTAATAAGATTCCTATCAAATAAATGTTTCAGCAATGATTTTAATGAAGTCACTCGGTGTTTTAATCTTCTTGTACGCTGCTGTAACACCTTAATCTTACTTCTTTGAAGCGATATAGTGCGCTTGGCTAATCGCCAGTGTCGTTTAGCCTTCCTTGGCGTACTGAAGGCGTCGCTTTGGATATCACCCACATATCTTGTTAGAGTACTTCGTACTGATGCTGTGTCTATCATCTTCATTCTATTTAAAAAAATATTAAAAGCTTTGAACAATGAAATGTATAAACAAATTTACTTTTTCGGAGGAGGACCCATTTCGGTTTCTATGTCTCGGTCATCTCGGTCACTACGGTTTTCCACAAATTGTAGCGTTTCAGATGCAGATTTTGTGGTTGAAGAGGATGGTGAAGCCTGGAGACCGACAGCTGCTTTTGCTGTCACAAAAGCACGCTGTGAAATTTTCATCTTTTCATCTTCCTCTTGTTGAAGTTGAGAAGCCGTTCCAGTATTAGAAGTTGCAGATGCTACAGTTGAAGCACTATTATCCACAATAACAACTACAGTATTTTTTTCAAACTTGGCGGCAACCTAAATGCCGCCAAGTTTTTGGAACTTCTGCAAAAACACATAATGCCACGACTAAAAGACTTAAATCTTGAGAACGCATGGTTTCAAATAGACGGCGCTCCACCACATTCCACGGGCCCTATTACATGTTTCCTGAATAAAAATTTCCAAAATCGCTGGATTGGACGGTTTGGACCAATAGCTTGACCACCTCGGTAACCAGATTTATCACCAAACGATTTTTTTCTTTGGGGTTATCTTCAATCTAAAGTCTACAACAATACCGTAATAGAGAGTACAGAAGAACTAAAGAATAGAATACTCACCGCCTGCAACGAAATAAATCCAGTTAGTTTTTTTAAAAAAATACTGTACAAGCATTTTACAATCGTTTGGCGTATTGCTTAGAACAAAAAGGTGGTCACTTTGAACATTTAATAAATTAATTTGATTAAAAGTTTCTTTTTAAACTTGTTATTAAGACGTAACATAACCTTCCTTATCTTTGAATAAAATTTCAGAGTTCTGTTCTGTCAAATCAGTGTCAAAATAAAACATTTGTTAATTTGGTTGCCTACCTAGCGACAATGTATTGACATGGTTTTTTTTAAAACCGAACATGCGTTTTATAACGTTATGTTCAGTAAAACAAAAATCTCACTGTATGTCGGAATCGGCTTTTATATATTTCTTTTTGAATTACAAGCGTAGATTTGTGTTGTGCAAACAACTTTATTGCATTTTGATTTTAAAGGGAAAAAAGAGTTTTTTCTGATGATACAAGGGCGGATTAGAATTGATTTACACTTTTACCTATATATGATATGATCTAACGTGCTCTCTACGTTTAAAAACATTCACGAGCAGATGGAAGCTTTCTTCCTAAAAAAAGGTTCTAATCTGGGTGAGATTTAAATTTTTTTTGATTGAAAAGCCGGATTTTAAATATTATCTCTCATCGATTGATCTTGCTCTGATGATGCTTATAGTTCATTCATGTAGAGCTCATTCCTGAACATAATTTGTTCAGAAACTAAACTTTTAAGAAAAATAATAATAATAATAACTATAATATAATAAAACAAACGCCAATCGGCTATATACATATAAGGTTGTTAGTTATTACAAGATTAGATGATTAGATAGCATCATTTTTATGCATTTTCTAAATAAGCATAAAAATTATATTACGCAGCTAATACAGATTAGTAAAGTAGTAACAATTTCTTAAATTGGGTGTAAAGGGGGAGACTGAACCACCAAAGTAGTCTAACTCAGTACAGTTATTATTAACTAAACGAGAGTATGGTTTCGCACCCTCCGGGTGCTTACCCTACTCTCTTGAGTAGAGGGTGGCCTACGACAACGTGTATGAACCTAGAGGGGTTGCCTTCGGCAACCGTAGAACAAACACCTTGAAATTTAAGCAAACATATTATTGGTTATTAATAAGCGTGTTATTATTTTTTTAATTTAATTTTTTTTTAATTATTTATAGTTTTCATTTATTTATTTATAAACATTTTTTTTTAAGTTTCAATTTTTTTTATTTACTATCCTTTTTTTTATTTTCTCTTTCTTTTTATTCTTTTTCTTTTTTATCTCTTCAACTTTTTTTTTCAAACTCGTTTTTTTATTTCTCTTCGCTTTCTTTTTTTTGATTCTATTTGTTCCTATTTTTATAATGTATTTACTTAATTTTAATTTTGTTTTTTAAATTTTTTTATTTTTGTCTTATTTCTCTCTTACATTTTCTTTTTTTGTGTATTTTAATTTTTTTTTATACTATTTTTTTTTTAATATTGTATTATCCATCTATAAACTCCTGATATTTTAACATTTTTTTTTCGTATTTATAACATAGTTTTCCAATCTAAACATTTTCTTTTCTATAAATTTTTTTTTTGATTTTTTTTATTCTTTACTTAATTTTATCGATTTTTATTTTTCTACAACTACCATAATTCTCTTTTTTCTATACTACTTAAATTATCTTTTCTTTTTTATTATCAACAAATTTATATTTTTTTTTAGTTTTTCTTGATGCTTTTTTTACTTAAATCATCGCATAGCTTTTAAATTAACATTTTTTAATTTTTTGCAAATTTTTTTTTTCGCACATTTGATTGTCGGAAATTAAATATCAAAAATTTCAAATTTTTTTTGTATAATTATTAATTAGAAACATTTGCTTATAATTAAAACAATAAAAAAAAATTTTTTTAATAAATATTTAATTTGGCAACCCTTTTAAAAAAAAATTTTTTAATTGCCTAGTTGCAACAATGTAACCGAAAACGTTTGTTTCTTCTTGACAAATATTTGACGTAACTTTCATAAAAAAAAATTAGGTTATATCGTAGCGAACACATTGACATGTGTCAATAATGTTGTCAGTGTTAAAGATGTGTCACACATAATCAATATTAAGTTGTTGCCATTGTGCACTTTAATTATGAAATTTAAGATTGCCAACCCAAACACTACTAAACGTGCTTAATAATGATTTTTTAATTGGTAATACTTTTTAGAGACTTTTTTATTGCACCTATCTGCAACACTGTAACCGAAAACGCCGTTCCTATTGCCTCTTGTCAACAATTTAGATAAACACAAAGTCGCAATTTTTTTATTATAATTATTAATTATAAACATTTTTTTGTACAACATAATCAAAAAAAAAATATTTTTAATATGGCAATACTTTTTATTTTTTTTTTATTTGCCTAGTGGCAACACTGTAACCGAAAACATTTTTTTAAAAATATTTTTCGTAACTTTCATAAAAAAATGTATGTTATGTCATAGCTCAAGCACAATAACTTCTGTCAATGATGTTGTCGGTGTCAAAGATGTGTCACCCATCAACAATATGAAGTTGTTGTTGTGGTACAATTTTAATATTAAATTTGAAATTACCATTAAATTAAAACACCCCTGAGCGTGATTAATAATGACTTTTTTATTTGATAACATTTTTTTAAAACTTTTTTATTTGCGCCTAGCTGCAACACTGTAACCGGAAACGTCATTCCTATTGCCTCTTGTCAACAATTTAGATAAACACAAATTTGAAACTTTTCTTCAATATTTAATTATTATAAACATTTGCTTGTTTATTTTTTTTTTATTTTCCTAGTGTTAACAGTATAACTGGAAACACTTGTATTACAAATATTTGACGTAACTTTTATAAAAAAAAGTAGGTTATGTCATAGCAAACATAATGACATCTGTCAATGATGTTGTCTGTGTCATAGATGTGTCACTCATTATCAATAGAAAGTTATTATCTTAATACAATTTTAATATAAAATATTTAAGTTTTCCAACTCAAACACTCTTAAAGCTTAATTAAAAGTTTTTTTCCCACATGATGATTTTACAATATAAACTCTTTATATAATGTAAAAGATTTTTTATGGTGGTCTTCTTGTGAAGAAACAATTAGATTTTTTTCTATAACTACCAATCTATAATCAATTCAAGGCTATATATAATCTCTTCAAAATTCCTTTTCAATGAGAGTAATGTTTAGTTTTAATTTTTTTTTTGCAGGTGATGATATCTCTCAGATGAAACTCTAAAAAAAAGTAGAAAAACCTGAAAATTAATTAAATATAAACTCACACTATTAAACTCTTTTTTTATTTATAATATTAACACATATAATCTCTAAATGGATGTATTCAATCCAAATAAACCGTATTACAAATTCTACTTTGAAATTAAATCTTTTTGGGGCTATAATCTTCTCTTGAAATGACTTTTTTTCTTTCTCAACGAAATTACATTAAATCTCTTGATGGGAAATCTTTATAAATAAAAGCCCCACGTTTATTTAATAGATATTTTATAGATTTTTGCTGTATTTCAGTAGATTTTTCTAAAATTACGATACGACTGACAGGTTAGACACTGACACATGACATTTGTTGATGAAAATCCTTACTGATATAGAATCTATCACTAGTAAGTTTAGCCATTATTATCACGATTTTTACACATTCTATCTTACTTTTCGAATTTAGTGGTTGTACCTTTTGCGCTTAAGGGGGCTATCCTATACGGAAAAAACTTTTACACATTAAAAAAGGATACATTTTTATGTGCCCCCGTAATAATTTTATTTCAAGAAAAAACATAATTTACAAAAAAAATTTCAAAAATTTAAAATTTGTCAGACAGAGATGCGGCTAACGCGTTTTATTATATATTAACGAGAGTTGGGTCGCGCACCCGCCGGGTGCTTACCCTACTCTCTTGAGTAGAGGGTTGCCTACGGCAACGTGTATAAACCTAGAGGGGTTGCCTTCGGCAACCGTAAAATAAACGCACTTGTATTTTTTTTTTATTAGATTATTGAAAATTTATTTTTTAATTGTAATATTTTTTTATTTATTTCTTTTTGTACTTATTCTACTTTCTCATATCAACGTTTGCCTTTGACAACATTTATATAAACCTAGCCCATTATTATTTATCTTGAAATTTATTATTATTTATTTAAAAAAATTTAATTAGATTTTATTAATTATGTTTATTTCTTTTTCTTTTATCTTTCTCATCTTTTTTTTATAAAAAAGCCAGCATATTACCATTTACTAAAATTTTTTTTATTTATTTTTTTTGTACTTGTTCTACTCACTCGTATTGAATGTTGCCTGCGGCAACATATATAAATCTATTATTATTTATTTTTAAAAATACTTTTCATTATTATTATAAATTTTTTATTGTTTTCTCATTATTTAGGTGGCAAACAGTCATTTTCTGTTATAAAAATTCTCGTTATAACATTTTAGATCAGATTTTGACATAAAGTTTTCATATTAATATTACTTTAATATTTAAAAATAGTATTACTATCTATCATTATTTTATATTATTTTTTTCAATCATTATATATATATATTTTTTTTTTATTCCTTCTTGTTCTTACCATACTCTCTTATTTGTAAAAGATTGCCTTTGGCAACAATAAAACAACAATTTTTTTTTTTTTATTAAAAAATTTTGCATCACATTTTATTTAATATACTTAATTATTATTCTTTTTTTACTTTCCAATTTTTTTCTTCTTTTCATTTGTATTTTTTTTCTTCGTTTTATTTTTTTTTATTTTCATATTAATTTTATTACTTTGATAATAATTGTTATTAAAATAAGAATAACAACTATAGTATATTATAATAATTTATATGAATTTTTTCTTATTCTAATATAGTATTATAGAAATAATATTGTATTATATAAAGATTTTGTCCTGTAAATGGTTAAACTGTTGGACAAAAAAGAAATTTATTATTATTATTATTATTATTATTATTATTATTCTCTTCTAAAGCAAGTTTTTTATTATTTTTTTTCAAAATTAAAATTGTTATTTTATATATTTTTTTTGTTTCTATTATTATATTTTTTTATTTGTTCTCCCTTTTTCTTACCTTACTCTCTGACATTAAAGTTGCCTTTGGCAACCATAAAACAACCATATTTTATTTTTATTAAAAAAAAAGTTCTTATTACATATAAATAGTTATAATACTTTATTCATTCTTTCTTTTTTATTCAATTTGTTTCATTTTTGTAATTTTTTTAATTTTTTTTATTTTCACAGTCATTTTTTTCTATTTTCTATTTAATTTTCCCAAAATATGTAATCATTCAACTACAATCATACATAATCTAAAAAAAAAATCTTATATTTCAAATTCAAAAAAACAACCACTCTATAGAAATTTGTACCTACATTAAAATTGACAAAAAAACGTTTCATATTTCATGTTAGTTATAAAATATAAAGCATTAATATTAAGTGATCACTTTGTATTTTTTAATTGATTATGTCAACAATAATAATTGACAATTGATATCGTATTTTTTTTTTAAATATTTAATTGTTTATTTAAAAATATAAAAATAAGTACGTACGATTGAGTA
This sequence comes from Lagria hirta, assembly GCA_947359425.1. NCBI lineage: Eukaryota > Metazoa > Arthropoda > Insecta > Coleoptera > Tenebrionidae > Lagria > Lagria hirta. The sequence continues at coordinate 30,041,238 of OX375794.1, forward strand.
AAAAATATATATTCTGTCGAATATAATTCTCCACTTCCATCTTATTTTAATTCATATATATCAATATTCTTTCATCGATTGGTCTCAAACACAACTTAACCTCACTTTTCGTATACACAATTATAAATTTTCCTACAATCACAGTTCTATATTTTCTATAATATAATCAAAAAGGCTCTTCTAGCCATTCGTATTATATTCCCGTATTATAATAATCTAAAAAAAAAAATAAAAGTTATTTATATTTTAGCTATATATTATTATATATCAAATTCAAAAAAACAACTATTCTATATAAAATTCTACATTAAAATTGACAAAAAAACGTTTCATCTTTCATGTTATTTATCAAATATAAATTAATGATATTAAGTGATCACTTTGTATTTTTTAATTGATTATGTCAACAATAATAATTGACAATTGACATCGTATTATTTTAAGATTTTTAATTGTTTATTTAAAAATATAAAAATAAGTACGTACGATTGAGAGAAAAATATATAGTCTGTATAGATATTTTTCCAATATAATTTTTCATTTCCATTTTATTTTAATTCATTTATATCAATCTTCTTTCATCAATGGGTCTCAAACACAATTTAACCTCACTTTTCATATAAACAATTATAAATTTTCCACAACCACAGTTCTATATCTTATATAATATAATCAAAAAGGTTCTTCTAGCCATTCGTATTATATTTCCATATTATAATAAAGGAAAAAATGTAAAACAGGCCAAAAAAATTTTCATCAAACCTTATCTAAAAAAAAAAATTATAGACAATGAGATTGAATAATTATTAAACCTACTTTATTTTAAGCTTTTCACTTATATTTTGCAAAAAAAACAACACTTAATTTTGTAAAATATGTAAATACTTTACAAAAATTCTAAAGATAATTAATTTATTATTAATTTTTCATGTTGTTACTAACAGCAACAATGTCAAAAATATTAAAGCGGTAAATTTAAAATGTTTCATATCAATTAAAAATTAAAATCATTTCTAAATAAAGTTTTGTATCATTTTAAAATGAAATATATGGATTACCAACTAACTTCAACATTTCGCTTTGATTATATTTATTTTATTACTTGTAAGATACAGATTTATAGCATTTTCTCAAAATAATTACATTGTATAATCGATCAAAAATAAACTTATAAACAGTCTAGATAACAATTTACTGTAAATGTACAGCATCTGAGACAGCATATAATAATAATAATCTCATTCAATTGCAAATTAATTATTAAAAGATGTACATTATTCTCATTCGAGCCACTTTCCAAAAACAAAATGTCAAACGGTGTCAAAATGCTTAGTACGGATGGTACTAAGCATTCATTTAAAATCTAATCATTTCTAATAAGAATTTGTATATCTCTTTATCTTTTTTCTCTAAAAGGTTTCTAATGATCTTCTTTGCTTCATCGTATTTCAAACATCTTAACGCCCAATCAATAAATTCTAATCTCCAAACGAATCGATTCAATTTATCCATACGACAATTTCTATTTTCAAAAGAAGTCTATAGTTTAGATAAGCAGTTACTGTAAATATTATTAAAATTAAAAATTTTTATCTTCGTTTTAATACAGAATCTGAGACAACATGAATTTCATTGGAGAAAATCCTATAATTATCAATGTCTCTATATTTTTCAATAATTAGGTCAAAAGGTCATTGACCTTAATACTTTAAATCTATATTACATTATAATTTCTTCTGGAAAAACCTGTAATTATGTCTTCTTCACTTCATTTTCTTTAGAATAAGGAAAATCTTGAAATTTTAGTTAATAAATGAGAGCATCTGCTTGCTTATACTCAAAAAAATAGATTAAATAGCATCATAATCTTTAAACTTTTTTCTTTCATGTATCCGTTATTCCATTTCACAAAGCCTAAAACAAAATATTTATTATATTATATCTCATTGTTATTTTGTTATTTAAAGTAGCAAATAATATAATAATGATAAAGTAAATACCTACATATCTTTTCCAAAAAAGCCTCTTGCTTTTTATTAAAATTGAAAGGCTTTTGTCTTCATTTCTCATGCACTACAAATTTACATTGTTTGCATTCGATTCTTTCTTATTTTGGGGAAGATTTTCAGAGACCTTTATTACTTGTATTTTAATAGATCTTTTTATAAACACATCTTCTTCTAATTCATTTATGGAAAATTCTTCTTTTAATAGAGCATATATAATCAAATTATGAGGTCTTTTTTATCAAAATTCCTTTTCAATGAGGGCAATGTTTTGTATTAGCTTTTTTTTGCAGTTAATGTTATCTCTCGCTTGAAGCTCTAAAAAAGAAAAATATAATATATATAATCTCTAAATGGATCTATTCAATCCAAATAAACCGTATTACAAATTCTACTTTTAAATTAAATCTTGAAATTGAGCCTTAACTTGCATGTAAACAATGTTTGTCTTCGATTGTCCTTTTCTTTCCATTACTTTATTATTTTGGTTACATTATGGTGGTCTTCTTGTGAAGCAGCAATTAGGTTTTACTTTAGATTACTTTACTGTAGATTTACTTAGATTAGACTTTTAACATACAGATTTGCAGCCTTCTCTCAAAATGATTACATTGTGTAATTAAACAATAAAAAAATTACATTGTACTTTGTACATAAACATTTTAGATAAGTATTTACTGGAAAAATTTTTAAAAGTGAATGCTTTTGTCTTCATTTTAATATAGCAACATACAACTTATATTAAATTAATCAATAAAATATTGATAATAAAGACAATATCATGTTGTAAAATTTTTCAATTTGAGAGGGTGTCTATCTTCATTGCGGCCTTGTGCTTTCATATGTACACTAATCAAATTCAAGCCATTTAAACTGAAAAAAATTAAGCGTTTAGTTTTACAAATCATTTATATTTAAAGTAAAAAATAATATATTTATAATAATAATCTATATACCTACATATCTCTTCCAAAAAAGCCTCTACTTTAGATTCTTAATCGCTGTTAAAAAATTTTAACCTCACTTCTATTTTTCATTAAAATTGAAAGGGCTTACGTCTTTATTTTATTATACAATATCTCGCATAGCATTTCATAATCATTTTCATTGAAAAACCATTTAAAAAAATGTACATATTTGCAGTCAATGCTTTTCAATCTTGTAAAGATTTGTAAAATTCTGGACGGTCAATTTTTCTAGAAAAACTTTTTAAATAAAACATCAAAACTCTTTTCCATTTACCGGAGTAACGTTGGGATGTTTGAAAAATCAATTTCTATCTGATGTAAGTCTCATTTATTATATTCCAGCTGTATTTAGTAATGATTCGTGAGATCCGCCCCAAAAAAAAAACGTCGACAATTTTTGCACTTTTCCATCAAAAAAAAACAAAGCAAATCAACATCTCATCCATTTCAGCCCCATTAAAAGCTTTATTTGCATTATTTTCTACAAAAATTTAATTTTTTTATGCCATAACCTACTATACAACTGTCACCGTTGGATGGCATATGAATTAGTTGTCGTGATGTGATTTCCTGGAGTATATCCGAGTCCATCTCCATTTCTTCTTTTAGAGTGTCATTACGAATTCGCTTCCTTCGGGACACCATAAGTGCTCTTCAGATTGCATCCATTTCAACGGCCGCTATTTTCCTTTCAAATGTACACTAAGCACATTCAAGCCATTTAAACTTAAAAAAATTAAGCGTTTAGTTTTACAAATCATTTATATTTAAAGTAAAAAATAATATAATTATAATAATAAAGTATATACCTACATATCTTTTCTAAAAAAGCTTCTTGCTTTTTATTAAAATTGAAAGGCACTCATCATTGAAGCTCTACAATTTTTCTTTTCAATAACCTAGAAAAAAATCTTTCAAATAAAACATTAAAAGTTTTCACCACTTGCCTGATTCTAACTTAGGGATGTTTAAATATGCAATTTTCTATTTAATTATTATTGTAATAATTAAATTATAAACATTTATTACATTTAAGTTCTCGTTTCATTTGACATATGTCAAATATACTTTTTGACATTTTATTGATTTTTTAATTTCAAAAATTCAAGTGGTATAGAATTTTGACAGAATTTAAAGAATTAGGTCAAAAGGTCATTGACCTTAATACTTTAAATTTATATTACATTAATGTTAATTCGTTATTCCATTTCAAAACCCTAAAACAAAATATTATTTATATATTATATCTCATTGTTATTTGTATCAATCAATACGCAGATTTGAATGTACGCTAAGCACATTCAAGCCATTTAAACTTGAAAAGATTAAGCGTTTAGTTTTACAAATCATTTATATTTAAAGTAGCAAATAATATAATCATAATAATAATGTAAATACCTACATATCTTTTCCAAAAAAGCCTCTTGCAATTTATTAAAATTGAAAAGCTTTTGTCTTCATTTTTCATGCACTACCACAAATTTATCGGCTCTTTCTAACAATTGAAGAAGTCTTCCTCTCTGTTCATTTTGAACAGCTATAACATTTTCTAAAATCTTCATATATTTTGCTTTCTCTTCTCTTACTTCCTGGTGTTGTTGTTGGGTTATTACTTCTAGCACCTTAGTGACATTGCTTGTTGGTCGAACTGAAGTTTTAGAAGAACGGTATCTAAAATATCAAATAATTATGTGTGTCTTATAAGCTATGACAATATTACAACAAACCTATTTTTTATTTCCCTATATATAGAAGTTGATAAATTACAACTTGCTCCTGACTCATTCTTAGTATCAACGCTTCTGATATCTATTTGCCCTTGTCTAGAAGTTGATTAACAGCTTGCTGATGGCTCGTCTTCAGCATCTATACTTATTTCTAAAGAATCTTCTAAATATGGGGGGTTGACCTTATTCCTCAAAATAGAATTCATTTTATTAAAATAGAGTGGAGAGTCTCTTCTTCCTCATCTATAAGTCTTATTCTACTAATCAAACCAACGTAGTTATCAACGTTTCTGTATATTTAACCTCACTTTTCTTCACCTTAAAAAATAAAAAGGAGCTCCGCTATCGACAGCTTTTTTTATCATAAACAACACACAAAACACTGCTTTATTTTCTACCACAATAAGTCAAACTCCTTTCCAGTTACCTGGGGAGCGTTGGAATGTGTTAAAAATAATCATCAATTTCCAATAAATATATAAAACTCAATCGCTTGACACATGAAGGTGTAAAACTTTATACAATCTTCTATTACATATCGATTTTAATAAAACCATTTTAGACCTTCTACTAAGTATGTCCCCATCACTTAAAAGTTCCATTTATTATATTCCAGCTGTATTTTGTTATGATTCGTGATAGCTCCAAAAAAATTATTGTCGACAATTTTTGTACTTTACAGTGCCATTTTTCCATCAAGCAAACAAAACAAACCACTACCCTAGCATATCCAATCGACATTTTAGCCACATCAAAAGCTTTATTTTCATTATTTTTCACAATTATAAATAAAAATATTTAAAATGATGACATAACCCAACAACTTAAAACTGTCACCGTTAGACATAAGATTGACGCTGTGTCAGTAAAATGACATCCTTCAAAGTTTTATATCTATTGTGGTTTTTTGGCCAAATGTCCTATCCGTTTACTCACTTTATTGGTCATTTGTTTGAAAAATTGTTCCTACAAACGTTCCCTCCTGCCCCTTTATCCTAGCACAAATAAATCCAATTCTTATCTCAAAACATCACAACAAAACTCTATTGATGCCGTTTTTTATCAAATTTCTTACAACATTTAACAATTTGTCATAATTAATAAATCTTTTTTAGGCGCCACTTTTGCAAGAAAGAGATGCGACTAACGCGTTTTATTATAGTTAAACGAGAGTATGGTTTCGCACCCTCCGGGTGCTTACCTACTCTCTTGAGTAGAGGGTTGCCTACGGCAACGTGTATGAACCTAGAGGGGTTGCCTTCGGCAACCGTAAAATAGACGCACTTTTTTTTTAATTAGATTATTGTTTATTTATTTTTTTATTGTAATATATTTTTATTTATTTCTTTTTGTACTTATTCTACTTTCTCATATCAACGTTTGCCTTCGACAACATTTATATAAACCTAGCCCATTATTATTTATCTTGAAATTCATTCTAAAGCATGAAAGGTTATATCACTTAGCATTTCGTGAAAGTGTAATGTCTTATGCAAACCTGACTACAGCGCTGTTTCGTTCTTATTGAAACTCATCAGGCCAGGGCATTGCAGAAACCAGTACACTTCCACAAGCTCGATCTCTCCTATATGTACGAATGTGACATCGTACATAGTAGGTGAGATGGTGGTTCTAACCTTTCATGCATTGTGTGTATAGTGAGCATTAAGGGCATATTTGTACTAACAGTTTATCAAAGTCATGCTTTAGCATGCACTACTTGATAAACCGGTACTACCCACTAATCTTAATTATATTTAAGAAAGTCCTCTACACATTCAACCAGTGTTCGCCGGTAACAATGAATCATATCAGTAAACATATCAATGATCAATGTGATCATTGTAACTTCCAGTCTTCATGGAATAGCTTGAAATATTCTGAAGCATGAAAGGTTATATCACTTAGCATTTCGTGAAAGTGTAATGTCTTATGCAAACCTGACTACAGCGCTGTTTCGTTCTTATTGAAACTCATCAGGCCAGGGCATTGCAGAAACCAGTACACTTCCACAAGCTCGATCTCTCCTATATGTACGAATGTGACATCGTACATAGTAGGTGAGATGGTGGTTCTAACCTTTCATGCATTGTGTGTATAGTGAGCATTAAGGGCATATTTGTACTAACAGTTTATCAAAGTCATGCTTTAGCATGCACTACTTGATAAACCGGTACTACCCACTAATCTTAATTATATTTAAGAAAGTCCTCTACACATTCAACCAGTGTTCGCCGGTAACAATGAATCATATCAGTAAACATATCAATGATCAATGTGATCATTGTAACTTCCAGTCTTCATGGAATAGCTTGAAATATTCTAAAGCATGAAAGGTTATATCACTTAGCATTTCGTGAAAGTGTAATGTCTTATGCAAACCTGACCACAGCGCTGTTTTGTTCTTATTGAAACTCATCAGGCCAGGGCATTGCAGAAACCAGTACACTTCCACAAGCTCGATCTCTCCTATATGTACGAATGTGACATCGTACATAGTAGGTGAGATGGTGGTTCTAACCTTTCATGCATTGTGTGTATAGTGAGCATTAAGGGCATATTTGTACTAACAGTTTATCAAAGTCATGCTTTAGCATGCACTACTTGATAAACCGGTACTACCCACTAATCTTAATTATATTTAAGAAAGTCCTCCACACATTCAACCAGTGTTCGCCGGTAACAATGAATCATATCAGTAAACAAGACTGGAAGTTACAATGATCACATTGATCATTGATATGTTTACTGATTTGAAATTCATTATTATTTATTTAAAAAATTTTAATTAGATTTTATTAATTATACTTATTTCTTTTTCTTTTATCTTTCCCATCTTTTTTTTATAATGAAGGAAGCATATTACCATTTACTAAAATTTTTGTTTTTTTATTTTTTTTTGTACTTGTTCTACTCACTCGTATTGAATGTTGCCTGCGGCAACATATATAAATCTATTATTATTTATTTTTGAAAATACTTTTAACTTTTTCAAAATATGTAATCATTCAATTACAATCATACATAATCTAAAGAAAAAATCAATAAAAATTATTTATATTTCAGTTATATATCATATATCAAATTCAAAAAAATAACTACTCTATAGAAATTTGTACATTAAAATTTTTATTTTCTCTTTCTTTTTATTCTTTTTCTTTTTTATCTCTTCAACTTTTTTTTTCGAATTCTTTTTTTTATTTCTCTTCACTTTCTTCTTTTTGATTCTATTTGTTCCTATTTTTATAATGTATTTACTTAATTTTAATTTTTTTTTTTAATTTTTTTTATTTTCTTATTATTTCTCTCTTACATTTTCTTTTTTTGTGTATTTTAATTTTTTTTATAGTATTCTTTTTTTAATATTGTATTATTCATCTATAAACTCCTGATATTTTCACTTTTTTTTTTTCGTATTTATAATATGGTTTTCCAATCTAAACATTTTTTTTTCTATAAATTTTTATTTCGATTTTTTTTATTCTTTACTTAATTTTATCAATTTTTATTTTTTTACGAATACCATAATTTTGTTTTTCTATACTACTTAAATTATCTTTTCTTTTTATTATCAACAAATTTATAATTTCTTTTAGTTTTTCTTGATGCTTTTTTCACTTAAATCATCGCATATCTTTTAAAATAAACATTTTTTTATTTTTAATTTTTTGCAAATTTTTTTTTCGCATATTTGATTGTCGGAAATTAAATAACAAAAATTTCAAATTTTTCTTGTATAATTATTAATTAGAAACATTTGTTTAAAATTAATACAATCAAAAAAAAAAATTTTTTTTAATAAATATTTAATTTGGCAACACTTTAAAAAAAAATTTTTAATTGCCTAGTTGCAACAATGTAACCGAAAACGTTTGTTTCTTGACAAATATTTGACGTAACTTTCATAAAAAAAAAATTAGGTTATATCGTAGCGAACACATTGACATATTATAAACAAATTTGTTTATAGCAACAAAAAAAAATTTGGGGTTCAATTTTGGAAGACCTATTAACCAAAAGCTTTTCTTTCAGCCATAATAACCTTCTCGACCTTTTAATCTTTACTTTTTCTATTATACTAGCTTCACCCCTTTGACATTTCAGGGGGCATGCTCTATCAATATAAGATTTTAGTATTTAATAAAAAAAAGTCAAAAAACCTACCCAGAGCTTTTCCTTCTATTATTTCTTCTATCTTTTCCAATATAAAAAAGCATTTCAATTAATTTGGGGCTCAATTTTAGAAGAACTATTAACACAAAATCTTTTCTTTCAACCATAACAAATTTATAATAACCTAAAACTGTCAATTTGACAATTTTTTTTGTAAGCTTTTGATATTTTGACCGAAACCAAAAAAAAGACCCCTTTCGCCTTTTCGATCTTTGCTTCTAACTTTTTGGTGAGTGCCAATTGTTTAATTAACCAATATTTTAATTGTTTTGAGCTGTATTTACGTAGATTTTCCATTACTTTCGCTTCACTTATTTGACAGTTTGGGGCACTAATTTTTCTCTAAAAATGCCTTGAAATCTTTTAAAAACCAAATAAACCTTTATGAATCGTTCAAAAATAGCCTTTAAACGTTGTTTTCATTTGAAAAGTCATTGTAATTTCTATTATATTCGCTTCACTTATTTGACAGTTTGGGGCAATAATTTTTCTCTAAAAATGTCTTGAAATCTTTTAAAAAACAAACAAACCTTTATGAATCGTTCCAAAAAAGCCTTTAAACGTTGTTTTCATTTGAAAATTCATTGTAATTTCTATTATATTTGCTTCACTTATTTGACAGATTGGGGCACTAATTTTTCTCTAAAAATGTCATGAAATCTATTAAAAAGTAAACCAAACCTATGCAAATTTTTATCGGTCGCTTCAAAATAGTTTTTAAACAATGTTTTTTTCATCATTTAAATATTCATTGAATTGTTCTCCCATTAAATTCACACTCCACTCTGTTGACAGTTTGGGGGGCTACAATTTATAAAACCTTCTTTCTTGACGAAATTACATTAAATCTCTTGATGGGAAATCTTTATAAATAAAACCCTTATGTTTATTTAATAGATATTTTATAGATTTAAGCTGTATTTTGGTAGATTTTTGTAAAATTACGATGCGACTGACAGGTTAGATACTGACAAATGACATTTGTTGAAAAAATCCTTAGTGATATAGAATCTACTCATAGTACGTTCAGACGTTATTATCTCGATTTTGACACATTCCATCCTTTTCTCAAACTCTGTTTGTGGTACCTCGTACGCTCAAGGGGCTTATCAAATTTTAAAAAAATTTTTAGAAATTATTAAAAAAACATTGTAATTTTAAGGATAGCTACTTTTTCCTAGAAAATCTCATTTAAAACAAAAAAAATTTTTAAAAAGCTAAAATTTGTCCGACAGAGATGCGGCTAACGCATTTTATTATAGTTACGAGAGTATGGTTTCGCACCCTCCGGGTGCTTACCCTACTCTCTTGAGTAGAGGGTTGCCTACGGCAACGTGTATAAACCTAGAGGGGTTGCCTTCGGCAACCGGTAATAAAAAAGCACTTTTTTTTTTTTTTTTTTTTTTATTAGATTATTGATTATTAATTGTTTTTATTGTAATATGATTTTATTTATTCTTTTTTGTACTTTTTCTACTTTCTCATATCATGGTTTGCCTTTGACAACATTTATATAAACCTAGCCCATTATTATTTATCTTAAAATTTATTATTATTCATGTAAAAAAAAATTTAATTAGATTTTATTAATTATACTTTTTTCTTTTTCTTTTATTTTTCTTATTTTTTTTATAATAAAGCAAGCATATTACCATTCACTAAAATTTTTTTTTTATTTTTTTTTGTACTTGTTCTACTCACTCGTATTGAATGTTGCCTGCGGCAACATATATAAATCTATTATTTATTTTTTAAAATACTTTTACTATTCATTATTATTATAATTTTTTTATTTTTTTCTCATTATTAAGGTGGCGGACAGTCATTTTTTCTTATAAAAATTCTCGTTATAACATTTGAGATCAGATTTTGACATAACGTTTTCATTTTAATATTACTTTAATGTTTAAAAATAATATTACTATCTATCATTATTTTATATTATTTATTCTTGTTCTTACTATACTCTCTTATATGTAAAAGGTTGCCTTCGGCAACAATAACACAACAATTTTTTTTTATAAAATAATTTTGCATTACATTTTATTTAATATACTTGATTTTTATTTTGCTTTTTTTTTTCAAATTTTTTTCTTGCTTTTATTTGTATTTTTTTTTCTTCGTTTCAATTTTTTTTATTTTCATAATAATTTTATTACTTTAATAATATTTGTTATTAAAATTAGAAGAATAAAAACTATAATATATTATAATAATTTATATAAATTTTTTCTTATTCTCTTCTAAAGCGAGTTTTTTATTATTTTTTTTCAAAATTAAAATTGTTATTTTATATATTTTTTTTGTTTCTATTATTATATTTTTTTATTTATTCTCCCTTTTTCTTACCTTACTCTCTTACATTAAGGTTGCCTTCGGCAACCATAAAACAACCATATTTTATTTTTATTAAAAAGGTTCGTATTACATTTTATTAATTATATACTATATTCTTTCTTTTTTTTTTCTATTTGTTTTCCTTTTCTAATTTATTTCCCTATTTTCTATTTAATTTTTTTATAATCATTCAATTACAATCATACATAATCTAATGAAAAAATCAATAAAAATTATTTATATTTTAGTTATATATCATATATCAAATTCAAAAAAACAACTACTCTATAGAAATTCGTACATTGAAACTTTTATTTTCTCTTTCTTTTTATTCTTTTTTTATCTCTTCAACTTTTTTTTTCAAACTCGTTTTTTTATTTCTCTTTACTTTCTTCTTTTTGATTCTATTTGTTCCTATTTTTATAATGTATTTACTTAATTTTCATTTTTTTTTCAATTGTTTTTATTTTCGTCTTATTTCTCTCTTACATTTTCTTTTTTTGTGTATTCTAATTTTTTTTATACTATTCTTTTTTTAATATTGTATTATCCATCTATACACTCCTGATATTTTAACATTTTTTTTTCCATATTTATAACATAGTTTTCTAATCTAAAAATTTTTTTTTCTATAAATTTTTTTTTCGATTTTTTTTATTCTTTACTTAATTTTATCAAGTTTTATTTTTCTACAACAACCATAATTTTGTTTTTCTATACTACTTAAATTATCTTTTCTTTTTTATTATCAACAAATTTATAATTTCTTTTAGTTTTTCTTGATGCTTTTTTTACTTAAATCATAGCATATCTTTTAAATTAACATTTTTTTATTTTTAATTTTTTGCAAATTTTTTGATTTTATAAAAATTATTTATATTTTAGTTATATATTATATATCAAATTCAAAAAAAACAACCACTCTATAGAAATTTGTACATTAAAATTGACAAAAAAACGTTTCATATTTCATGTTAGTTATAAAATATAAAGCATTTATATTAAGTGATCACTTTGTATTTTTCAATTGATTATGTCAACAATAATAATTGTCAATTGACATAGTATTTTTTTTTAAATAATTAATTGTTTATTTAAAAATATAAAAATAAGTACGTACGATTGAGAAAAAAATTCTGTATAGATACTATTTGAATATAATTTTCCACTTCCATCTTATTTTAATTCATATATATTAATATTCTTTCATCGATTGGTCTCAAACACAACTTAATCTCACTTTTCGTATACACAATGATAAATTTTCCTACAACCACAGTTCTATATTTTCTATAATATAATCAAAAAGACTCTTCTAGCCATTCGTATTATATTACCATATTATAATAATCTAAAAAAAAACCAATAAAAGTTATTTATATTTTAGTTATATATTATATATCAAATTGAAAAAAAACAAACACTCTATATAAAAAAATTCTACATTAAAATTGACAGAAAAACGTTTCATATTTCATGTTATTTATAAAATATAAATTAATGATAATAAGTGATCACTTTGTATTTTTTAATTGATTATTATGTCAACAATAATAATTGACAATTGATATCGTATTTTTTTTTTAAATATTTAATTGTTTATTTAAAAATATAAAAATAAGTACGTACGATTGAGAAAAAAATATATATTCTGTATTAGATACTTTTCGAATATAATTCTCGAATTAATTATTAAAAGATGTACATTATTCTCATTCATAGCCACTTTCCAAAAACAAAATGTCAAACGGTATCAAAATGCTTAGTACGAATGATAGCAAGCATTCATTTAAAATCTAATCATTTCTAATATTAATTTGTATATCTCTTTATGTCTTTTTAAAAAAGATTTCTCGTGGTCTTCTTTGCTTCATCGTATTTCAAACATTTAAGATTTAACGCTCAATCAATAAATTCTAATCTCCAAACGAATCGATTCAATTTATCCATACGACAATTTCTATTTTCAAAAGAAGTCTATAGTTTAGATAAGCAGTTAGATACTGTAAATATTATTAAAATTAAAAACTTTTATCTTCATTTTAATACAGAATCTAAGACTCTATACTATTAGCCTCTTTTTTCAATAATTAGGTCAAAAAGTCATTGACCTTAATACTTCAAATCTATATTACATTATAATTTCTTCTGGAAAAACCTGTAATTATGTCTTCTTCACTTCATTTTCTTTAGAATAAGGAAAATCTTGAATTTTTAGTTAATAAATGAGAGCATCTGCTTGCTTATACTCAAAAAAATAAATTAAATAGCATCCATAATCTTTAAACTTTTTTCTTTCATGTATCCGTTATTCTATTTCACAAAGCCTAAAACAAAATATTTATTATATTATATCTCATTGTTATTTTGATAAAAAATATCTTCCTGCATACGTTGTACGTGTCCGTACCATATTAGCTGTCGTGATGTGATTTCCTGGAGTATATCCGAGTCCATCTCCATTTCTTCTTTTAGAGTGTCATTACGAATTCGCTTCCTTTGGGACACCATAAGTGCTCTTCTGATTGCATCGATTTCAACGACCGCTATTTTCCTTTCAAATGTACATTAATCACATTCACTAACTGAAAAAAAGCGTTTAGTTTTACACAAATCATTTATATTTAAAGTAAAAATAATATAGATTATAATAATAATCTATATACCTACATATCTCTTTCAAAAAAGCCTCTACTTTAGATTCTTAATCGCTGTTGAAAAATTTTAACCTCACTTTTATTTTTCATTAAAATTGAGAGGGCTTTCGTCTTTATTTTATTATACAATATCTCGCATAGCATTTCATAATCATTTTCATTAAAAAACCATTTAAAAAAATGTACATATCCTTTCCAATCTTGTAAAGATTTGTAAAATTCTGGAAGGTCAATTTTTCTAGAAAAACTTTTTAAATAAAATATCAAAACTCTTTTCCATTTACCTGAGTAACGTTGGGATGTTTGAAAAACCATTTAAATATTTATTGAAATTCGGTCTATTCTCACTTCCACTCCTTTAACAGTTTGGAGGGTACAAATTGTAAAAGCTTCTTTCTTGACAAAATTACATATTAAATTTCTTGAATAAATAAAACCCCCATGTTTATTGAATAGATATTTTATAGATTTAAGCTGTATTTTGGTAGATTTTCGCCAAAATTACGATACGACTGACAGGTTAGATACTGACAAACATAACCTAATGTAAAACTGTCACCGTTGGATGGCATATGACAGTAAAATGACATTATCGATTTTTTAATGTCAAAAATAAAAATAAAATTTCAATATACACTAAGCACACTCAAGCCATTTAAACTTGTCTTGGAAAAATGAAGCGTTTAGTTCTACAAATCATTTATATTTAAAGTAAAAAATAATATAATAATATACCTACATAATATCATTTCCAAAAAAGCCTCTACTTTAAAGTCTTAGAGCTTTAGATAGTAGAGCTTAACTTCGTCGTTGACATTTTCGGACACTAATTTTTCTCCACAAATGACTTTTTGCTGAATGTAGGAGGACTGTTTGTAGGAAATCAAGCAATAACCTACCTCTTATATATTATTATTTTATTAGAAATAATCTATTATCTGATATTGAGCAACCAATCCAATGACTTATAGAAGAAGAAGAAGACTGCATTTTTATAGAGAACACACTTGTATCACATTTCGTCAAACAACTTAGGACCTTCTAATTTATTATATTCCAGGTTGAAGGGAACTCCATCCAGTCATTGTCTCTATCATATTGTTTTTGCATTTTATATTATTGCGAAACGAAGACACTTAATTCATTCTACAAAATAAATATGTTTATTTATAATCTTTATCTCGGATCTTTTAGGGGCACTTTAATAAAAAGCCAACGTAATTATCAATGTGTCTCACCTATAAGTCCCATTTATTATATTCCAGCTGTATTTTGTTAAAATTCGTGAGATTCGCCCCTCAAAAAAAAATACGTCAATAATTTTTGCACACGGCACTTTTTCATCAAGAAAACGAAACAAATCACTACCACCAGCATAGCCCATCGACATTTTAGCCACATTAAAAGCTTTCGTTTCATTATTTTTCACAATTATAACAATAAATATTTAAAATGACATAACCAAACAACTTGGAACTGTCACATTTAGACACTAAAATGACGAAACGTCAGTGGAAAAGCCCAGCTTTCAAAGTTTTCTATCTAGAGTGGTTTTTTTTCTATCTATAGTACGTTTGTCCGTCCTTCATAGCAGCATTTTGATCATTCTATCTCTTTCCTCAAATTTATTGGTTGTACCTCTAGCGCTTAAAGGGGCTATTATAGACGAAAAAACCTTAATCAAATTTACGAAAAAAACGACGTTTATGTGGAACTGTAATAATTTTATTCGGAAAAAAAAATAAATTTACTAATAAAATTACAAAAATTTACAATTTGTGCGAGAAGACCGCAGCTAACAGCTTTTATTATAGGTGTAACGAGAGTATGGTTTCGCACCCTCCGGGTGCTTACCCTACTCTCTTGAGTAGAGGGTTGCCTACGGCAACGTGTATAAACCCAGAGGGGTTGCCTTCGGCAACCGGTAGTATAATCGCACTTTTTTTTTTTTTTTTTTTTTTATTAGATTATTGAAAATTTATTTTTTTATTGTAATATATTTTTATTTATTCTTTTTCTTTTTCTGTACTTTTTCTACTTTCTCATATCAACGTTTGCCTTTGACAACATTTATATAAACCAAGCTCATTAATATTTATCTTGAAATATATTATTATTATTTATTTAAAAAAATTTAATTTGATTTTATTAATTATACTTTTTTCTTTTTCTTTTATCTTTCACATTTTTTTTTTATAATAAAGCAAGCATATTACCATCTATTAAAATTTTTTTTTTAATTTTTTTTTGTACTTGTTCTACTCACTCGTATTGAATGTTGCCTGCGGCAACATATATAAATCTATTATTTATTTTTTAAAATAATACTTTTACTATTCATTATTATTATAATTTTTTTATTTTTTTCTCATTATTAAGGTGGCGGACAGTCATTTTTTGTTATAAAAATTCTCGTTATAACATTTGAGATCAGATTTTGACATAACGTTTTCATTTTAATATTACTTTAATATTTAAAAATAGTATTACTATCTATCATTATTTTATATTATTTATATTATATATATATTTTTTATTCCTTCTTGTTCTTACTATACTCTCTTATATGTAAAAGGTTGCCTTCGGCAACAATAACACAACAATTTTTTTTTATAAAATAATTTTGCATTACATTTTATTTAAAATACTTGATTTTTATTCTTCTTTTTTTTTCAAATTTGTTTCTTTCTTTTATTTGTATTTTTTTTCTTCGTTTTAATTTTCTTTTTTTCATATTAATTTTATTACTTTAATAATAATTGTTATTAAAATTAGAATAAAAACTATAGTATATTATAATAATTTATATGAATTTTTTCTTATTCCCTTCTAAAGCGAGTTTTTTATTATTTTTTTTCAAAATTAAAATTGTTATTTTATATATTTTTTTTGTTTCTATTATTATATTTTTTTATTTATTCTCCCTTTTTCTTACCTTACTCTCTTACATTAAGGTTGCCTTCGGCAACCATAAAACAACCATATTTTATTTTTATTTAAAAGGTTCGTATTACCTTTTATTAATTATATACTATATTCTTTCTTTTTTTTTTCTATTTGTTTTCCTTTTCTAATTTATTTTCCTATTTTCTATTTAATTTTTTTAAAATATGTAATCATTCAATGACAATCATACATAATCTAATGAAAAAATCAATAAAAATTATTTATATTTTAGTTATATATCATATATCAAATTCAAAAAAACAACTACTCTATAGAAATTCGTACATTGAAACTTTTATTTTCTCTTTCTTTTTATTTTTTTTTCTTTTTTATCTCTTCAACTTTTTTTTTCGAACTCGTTTTTTTATTTTTCTTTACTTTCTTCTTTTTGATTCTATTTGTTCCTATTTTTACAATGTATTTACTTAATTTTAATTTTTTTTTCAATTTTTTTTATTTTCGTCTTATTTCTCTCTTACATTTTCTTTTTTTGTGTATTCTAATATTTTTTATACTATTCTTTTTTTAATATTGTATTATCCATCTATAAACTTTTGATATTTTAACATTTTTTTTCCGTATTTATAACATAGTTTTCCAATCTAAACATTTTCTTTTCTATAAATTTTTTTTTCAATTTTTTTTTATTTTTTACTTAATTTTATCAATTTTTATTTTTCTACAACAACCATAATTTTGTTTTTCTATACTACTTAAATTATTAGATTATTGATTATTAATTGTTTTTATTGTAATATGGTTTTATTTTTTTTTTTTTGTACTTTTTCTACTTTCTCATATCATGGTTTGCCTTTGACAACATTTATATAAACCTAGCCTATTATTATTTATCTTGAAATTTATTATTATTTATTTAGAAAAATTTAATTTGATTTTATTAATTATACTTTTTTCTTTTTCCTTTATCCTTCACATTTTTTTTTTATAATAAAGCAAGCATATTACCATCTACTAAAATTTTTTTTTTATTTTTTTTTGTACTTATTCTACTCACTCGTATTGAATGTTGCCTGCGGCAACATATATAAATCTATTATTATTTATTTTTGAAGATACTTTTACTATTCATTATTATTATAATTTTTTTATTTTTTTCTCATTATTTAGGTGGCGGACAGTCATTTTTTGTTATAAAAATTCTTGTTATAACATTTGAGATTATATTTTGACATAACGTTTTCATTTTAATATTTAAAAATAGTATTACTATCTATCATTATTTTATATTATTTAAATTATATATATATATTTTTTTTATTCCTTCTTGTTCTTACTATACTCTCTTATATGTAAAAGGTTGCCTTCGACAACAATAACACAACAATTTTTTTTTATAAAATAATTTTGCATTACATTTTATTTAATTTACTTGATTTTTATTCTTCTTTTCTTTTCAAATTTTTTTCTTTCTTTTATTTGTATTTTTTTTTCTTCGTTTTAATTTTTTTCATTTTTATATTAATTTTATTACTTTAATAATAATTGTTATTAAAATTAGAAGAATAAAAACTATAGTATATTATAATAATTTATATGAATTTTTTCTTATTCTCTTCTAAAGCGAGTTTTTTATTATTTTTTTTCAAAATTAAAATTGTTATTTTATATCTTTTTTTTGTTTCTATTATTATAATTTTTTATTTATTCTCCCTTTTTCTTACCTCACTCTCTTACATTAAGGTTGCCTTCGGCAACCATAAAACAACCATATTTTATTTTTATTAAAAAGGTTCGTATTACATTTTATTAATTATATACTATATTCTTTCTTTTTTTTTCTATTTGTTTTCCTTTTCTAATTTATTTCCTTATTTTCTATTTAATTTTTTTAAAATATGTATTCATTCAATTACAATCATACATAATCTAAAAAAAAATCAATAAAAATTATTTATATTTTAGTTATATATCATATATCAAATTCAAAAAAACAACTACTCTATAGAAATTCGTACATTTAAACTTTTATTTTCTCTTTCTTTTTATTTTTTCTACTTTTTTATCTCTTTAACTTTTTTTTTCGAACTCGTTTTTTCATTTCTCTTTACTTTCTTCTTTTTGATTCTATTTGTTCCTATTTTTACAATGTATTTACTTAATTTTCATTTTTTTTAAATTTTTTTTTATTTGCGTCTTATTTCTCTCTTACATTTTCTTTTTTTGTGTATTCTAATTTTTTTTATACTACTCTTTTTTTAATATTGTATTATCCATCTATACACTCCTGATATTTTAACATTTTTTTTTCCATATTTATAACATAGTTTTCTAATCTAAAAATTTTTTTTTCTATAAATTCTTTTTTCGATTTTTTTTATTCTTTACTTAATTTTATCAAGTTTTATTTTTCTACAACAACAACCATAATTTTGTTTTTCTATACTACTTAAATTATCTTTTCTTTTTTATTATCAACAAATTTATAATTTCTTTTAGTTTTTCTTGATGCTTTTTTTACTTAAATCATAGCATATCTTTAAAATTAACATTTTTAATTTTTTAATTTTTTGCAAACTTTTTTTTCCGCACATTTGATTGTCGGAAATTAAATATCAAAATTTTCAAATTTTTCTTGTATAATTATTAATTAGAAACATTTGTTTAAAATTAATACAATCAAAAAAAAATTTTTTTTTAATAAATATTTAATTTGGCAACACTTAAAAAAAAAAATTTTTTAATTGCCAAGTTGCAACAATGTAACCGAAAACGTTTGTTTCTTGACAAATATTTGACGTATCTTTCATAAAAAAAAATTAGGTTATTACGTAGCGAACACATTGACATCTTTCAATAATATTGTCAATGTTAAAGATATGTCACACATAATCAATATTAAGTTGCTGCCATTGTGCATTTTTATTATGAAATTTAAGATTGCCAACCCAAACACTACTAAACGTGCTTAATAATGATTTTTTAATTGGCAATACTTTTTAGAGTATACTGTTTAGAGTATACAATACTTTCACATTAATTTTTTTCTATTTTCTATTCATTTTTCCCACAATATGTAATCATTCAATTACAATCATACATAATCTAAAAAAAAAATCTATAAATTTTTTTTTTATTTTACTTATATTTCAAATTCAAAAAAAGCAACCACTCTATAGAAATTTGTATATCAAAATTGACAAAAAAACGTTTCATATTTCATGTTAATTATAAAATATAAAGCATTAATATTAAGTGACCACTTTGTATTTTTTAATTGATTATTATGTCAACAATAATAATTGACAATTGATATCGTATTTTTTTTTTAAATATTTAATTGTTTATTTAAAAATATAAAAATAAGTACGTACGATTGAGAAAAAAATATATAGTCTGTATAGATATTTTTCCAATAAAATTTTCCATTCCCATTTTATTTTAATTCATTTATATCAATCTTCTTTCATCAATGGGTCTCGAACACAACTTAACCTCACTTTTCATATAAACAATTATAAATTTTCCTACAACCACAGTTTTATATAAATTTTTTTTTCAATTTTTTTTAATTTTTTACTTAATTTTATCAATTTTTATTTTTTTACAACAACCATAATTTTGTTTTTCTATACTACTTAAATTATTAGATTATTGATTATTAATTGTTTTTATTGTAATATGGTTTTATTTATTCTTTTTTGTACTTTTTCTACTTTCTCATATCATGGTTTGCCTTTGACAACATTTATATAAACCTAGCCTATTATTATTTATCTTGAAATTTATTATTATTTATTTAGAAAAATTCAATTTGATTTTATTAATTATACTTTTTTCTTTTTCCTTTATCTTTCACATTTTTTTTTTATAATAAAGCAAGCATATTACCATCTACTAAAATTTTTTTTTTATTTTTTTTTGTACTTATTCTACTCACTCGTATTGAATGTTGCCTGCGGCAACATATATAAATCTATTATTATTTATTTTTGAAAATACTTTTACTATTCATTATTATTATAATTTTTTTATTTTTTTCTCATTATTTAGGTGGCGGACAGTCATTTTTTGTTATAAAAATTCTTGTTATAACATTTGAGATTATATTTTGACATAACGTTTTCATTTTAATATTTAAAAATAGTATTACTATCTATCATTATTTTATATTATTTAAATTATATATATATTTTTTTTATTCCTTCTTGTTCTTACTATACTCTCTTATATGTAAAAGGTTGCCTTCGACAACAATAACACAACAATTTTTTTTTATAAAATAATTTTGCATTACATTTTATTTAATTTACTTGATTTTTATTCTTCTTTTCTTTTCAAATTTTTTTCTTTCTTTTATTTGTATTTTTTTTTCTTCGTTTTAATTTTTTTCATTTTTATATTAATTTTATTACTTTAATAATAATTGTTATTAAAATTAGAAGAATAAAAACTATAGTATATTATAATAATTTATATGAATTTTTTCTTATTCTCTTCTAAAGCGAGTTTTTTATTATTTTTTTTCAAAATTAAAATTGTTATTTTATATCTTTTTTTTGTTTCTATTATTATATTTTTTTATTTATTCTCCCTTTTTCTTACCTTACTCTCTTACATTAAGGTTGCCTTCGGCAACCATAAAACAACCATATTTTATTTTTATTAAAAAGGTTCGTATTACATTTTATTAATTATATACTATATTCTTTCTTTTTTTTTTCTATTTGTTTTCCTTTTCTAATTTATTTCCCTATTTTCTATTTAATTTTTTTAAAATATGTATTCATTCAATTACAATCATACATAATCTAAAAAAAAATCAATAAAAATTATTTATATTTTAGTTATATATCATATATCAAATTCAAAAAAACAACTACTCTATAGAAATTCGTACATTTAAACTTTTATTTTCTCTTTCTTTTTATTTTTTCTACTTTTTTATCTCTTTAACTTTTTTTTTCGAACTCGTTTTTTTATTTCTCTTTACTTTCTTCTTTTTGATTCTATTTGTTCCTATTTTTATAATGTATTTACTTAATTTTCATTTTTTTTAAATTTTTTTTTATTTGCGTCTTATTTCTCTCTTACATTTTCTTTTTTTGTGTATTCTAATTTTTTTTATACTACTCTTTTTTTAATATTGTATTATCCATCTATACACTCCTGATATTTTAACATTTTTTTTTCCATATTTATAACATAGTTTTCTAATCTAAAAATTTTTTTTTCTATAAATTCTTTTTTCGATTTTTTTTATTCTTCACTTAATTTTATCAAGTTTTATTTTTCTACAACAACAACCATAATTTTGTTTTTCTATACTACTTAAATTATCTTTTCTTTTTTATTATCAACAAATTTATAATTTCTTTTAGTTTTTCTTGATGCTTTTTTTACTTAAATCATAGCATATCTTTTAAATTAACATTTTTAATTTTTTAATTTTTTGCAAACTTTTTTTTCCGCACATTTGATTGTCGGAAATTAAATATCAAAATTTTCAAATTTTTCTTGTATAATTATTAATTAGAAACATTTGTTTAAAATTAATACAATCAAAAAAAAATTTTTTTTTAATAAATATTTAATTTGGCAACACTTTAAAAAAAAAATTTTTTAATTGCCAAGTTGCAACAATGTAACCGAAAACGTTTGTTTCTTGACAAATATTTGACGTATCTTTCATAAAAAAAAATTAGGTTATTACGTAGCGAACACATTGACATCTTTCAATAATATTGTCAATGTTAAAGATATGTCACACATAATCAATATTAAGTTGCTGCCATTGTGCACTTTTATTATGAAATTTAAGATTGCCAACCCAAACACTACTAAACGTGCTTAATAATGATTTTTTAATTGGCAATACTTTTTAGAGTATACTGTTTAGAGTATACAATACTTTCACATTAATTTTTTTCTATTTTCTATTCATTTTTCCCACAATATGTAATCATTCAATTACAATCATACATAATCTAAAAAAAAAATCTATAAATTTTTTTTTTATTTTACTTATATTTCAAATTCAAAAAAACAACCACTCTATAGAAATTTGTATATCAAAATTGACAAAAAAACGTTTCATATTTCATGTTAGTTATAAAATATAAAGCATTAATATTAAGTGACCACTTTGTATTTTTTAATTGATTATTATGTCAACAATAATAATTGACAATTGATATCGTATTTTTTTTTTAAATATTTAATTGTTTATTTAAAAATATAAAAATAAGTACGTACGATTGAGAAAAAAATATATAGTCTGTATAGATATTTTTCCAATAAAATTTTCCATTCCCATTTTATTTTAATTCATTTATATCAATCTTCTTTCATCAATGGGTCTCAAACACAACTTAACCTCACTTTTCATATAAACAATTATAAATTTTCCTACAACCACAGTTCTATATCTTATATTATAATATAATCAAAAAGGTTCTTTTAGCCATTCGTGTTATATTACCATATTAAAATAATCTAATGAAGAAATCAATAAAAGTTATTTATATTTTAGTTATATATTATATATCAAATTGAAAAAAAACAAACACTCTATATAAAATTCTACATTAAAATTAACAGAAAAACGTTTCATATTTCATGTTATTTATAAAATATAAATCATTAATATTAAATGATTACTTTGTATTTTTTAATTGACAATAATAATTGACAATTGACATCGTATGACACATGTCAAACTTTTTGACATTCTTATTGATTTTTTAATGTTAAAAATCGGTTTAAGGTTAGGTTCGACGATGGTGACAGTCTGACAGATGGGTTTACTTATTATTGTAGAATTTGAAAAGTTACGAAGAAGTTTTATTCATTATCCTGGTAAGAGCAGATGTATGACTTTTAATTGTGATAAATAATGAAGTAACACTGGATTTTCAGGTGTAATAGGGGCCTGTTGATGGGTGTCATATCAACATTAAAGTGCTAATAGATCAACATGTCACATTCTATAAATCTAATGAGAATTTGTAACTCTAAGAAAATTTTCACTTATGTTTTCATCGGTTTTCCAGGTTCAGCTCATGATGCGAGAATAAAAATAATTTTACATTAAAAATTACTTATGGCACTTATCTTATGTTTTAGGTGTTTGCCAATTTAATCTTTGTAAGGAATATTGAACGATTTGGAAAACATAGATATTTTCCCAACGATGATTACTATGTGATAGGAGAGAGTGCTTTTCCATTATCTAGTTGGCTAATGAAACCATACAGAGATGCAAGGACATGCATTCAAAGACACCACAATTATATATTAAGTGCAGACAGAGTTTGTATTGAACTTTGAACTTTTGGCATTTTATTGGGAAGATGGAAACGACTTCAGTTTATAAACTCTCCTACTCCATATCAAAAGCTATTGAAGTCGTCACTGCTGCATGTGTGTTCCACAATTTTTGTTATTTAAATAATGATTTATGGAAAGGTGCATTTTTTGATTATAACCAATTAGAGGAAGAACAGTATAATCCTAGATTAGAGATGAATTTAGGGGTAATTAAAAGGGATCGTATTGCCGCAGATTTAATGTAAAAAAATAAAATAAAAATTGACATATATATATCTTTTTATTTATAAAACGCTAACGTAACTATCTACATAACAAAAATAAAAGAGATTTTCTGGATAAAATAATAGGCAAACAATCACTATGTTATCTATAATTAGTCGTCAGATTCCTCTCTCTTTTCCTATATAAAAAAGCATTTTAATTAATTTAAGGCTCAATGTTAGAAGACCTATTACCCAAAGCTTTTCTTTCAGCCATAATAACCTTCTCGACTTTTTAATCTTTCCATATAACTTTTAAGGTTATATTTTCTTATATTTCTTCTATCTTTTCCAATATAAAAAAGCATTTCAATTAATTTGGGGCTCAATTTTGAAAGACCCATTAACCCAAAGCTTTTCTTTTCGCCCCAAAATACTCTTTAAACGTCGTTTCATTCAAATATTCATTGTAATTTCTAGAATAGCTTCATCCCTTCGACATTTCCGGGGGCATGCTCTATCAATATAAGATTTTAGTATTTAATAAAAAAAACTCAACAAACATACCCAGAACTCTTCTTTCTATTATTTCCTCACTCTTTTCCAATATAAAAAAGCATTTTAATTAATTTGGGGCTCAATGTTAGAAGATCTATTACCCAAAGAGCTTTTCTTTTCAGCCATAATAACTTTCTCGACTTTTTAATCTTTACATCTAACTTTTAAGGTTATGTTTTCTTATATTTCTTCTATCTTTTCCAATATAAAAAAGCATTTCAATTAATTTGGGGCTCAATTTTAGAAGAACTATTAACACAAAATCTTTTCTTTCAACCATAACAAATTTATAATAAAGTAAAACTGTCAATTTGACATTTTTTTTTGTGAGCTTTTGATATTTTGACCGAAACCAAAAAAAAGACCCCTTTCGTCTTTTCGATCTTTGCTTCTAACTTTTTGGTGAATGCCACATGTTTATTTAACTTGAATTTTCATTGTTTTAAGCTGTATTTACGTAGATTTTCCATCAAATTTGGACTCTCTTGACACTTCGGGAGCCACTTATTCTTTCTCTACAAAATACCTTAAAATCTTTGAAAAAAATTATTCAAACCTTTATCGGTCGCTTTAAAATAGTTTTTAAACAATGTTTTCACTTAAATATTCATTGAAATTCGGTCTATTCTCACTTCCACTCCTTTAACAGTTTAGGGGCTGCAAATTGTAAAATTTTCTTTCTTGACAAAATTACATTAAATTTCTTGATGGGATATGTTTATAAATAAAACCCCCATGTTTATTTAATAGATTTAAGCTGTATTTTGGTAGATTTTCGCCAAAATTACACTGAAAGGTTAGACAATGACAAACATAACCTAATGTAAAACTGTCACCGTTAGATGGCATATGGCACTAAATTGACGAAGTGTCACAAAAAGCCCAGCTTTCAAAGTTTTCTATCTAGAATGGTTTTTTGGCGAAATGTCCTATCTGTTTACTCTTTTTATCGGTCATTTTTTTGAAACATTTTTTTTACTTTGAATCCCTCCTACTCCTTTCGGCTAGCACAAAAAAATCCAATTCTTTGCTCAAAACATTACACCGTCACTCTCGTAACAAAGTTTTTTTGCAAATTTCTTACAACATTTAACAATTTTTCCAAATTAATAAATCTGTGTCAAGCGTCACTATTGCAAGAAAGAGATGCGACTAACGCGTTTTATTATAGTTAAACGAGAGTATGGTTTCGCACCCTCCGGGTGCTTACCCTACTCTCTTGAGTAGAGGGTTGCCTACGGCAACGTGTATAAACCTAGAGGGGTTGCCTTCGGCAACCGGTAATAAAAAAGCACTTTTTTTTTTTTTTTTTTTTATTAGATTATTGATTATTAATTGTTTTTATTGTAATATGATTTTATTTATTCTTTTTTGTACTTTTTCTACTTTCTCATATCATGGTTTGCCTTTGACAACATTTATATAAACCTAGCCCATTATTATTTATCTTAAAATTTATTATTATTCATGTAAAAAAATTTAATTAGATTTTATTAATTATACTTTTTTCTTTTTCTTTTATTTTTCTTATTTTTTTTATAATAAAGCAAGCATATTACCATTCACTAAAATTTTTTTTTTATTTTTTTTTGTACTTGTTCTACTCACTCGTATTGAATGTTGCCTGCGGCAACATATATAAATCTATTATTTATTTTTTAAAATACTTTTACTATTCATTATTATTATAATTTTTTTATTTTTTTCTCATTATTAAGGTGGCGGACAGTCATTTTTTCTTATAAAAATTCTCGTTATAACATTTGAGATCAGATTTTGACATAACGTTTTCATTTTAATATTACTTTAATGTTTAAAAATAATATTACTATCTATCATTATTTTATATTATTTATTCTTGTTCTTACTATACTCTCTTATATGTAAAAGGTTGCCTTCGGCAACAATAACACAACAATTTTTTTTTATAAAATAATTTTGCATTACATTTTATTTAATATACTTGATTTTTATTTTCCTTTTTTTTTTCAAATTTTTTTCTTGCTTTTATTTGTATTTTTTTTTCTTCGTTTCAATTTTTTTTATTTTCATAATAATTTTATTACTTTAATAATATTTGTTATTAAAATTAGAAGAATAAAAACTATAATATATTATAATAATTTATATAAATTTTTTCTTATTCTCTTCTAAAGCGAGTTTTTTATTATTTTTTTTCAAAATTAAAATTGTTATTTTATATATTTTTTTTGTTTCTATTATTATATTTTTTTATTTATTCTCCCTTTTTCTTACCTTACTCTCTTACATTAAGGTTGCCTTCGGCAACCATAAAACAACCATATTTTATTTTTATTAAAAAGGTTCGTATTACATTTTATTAATTATATACTATATTCTTTCTTTTTTTTTTTTGCTATTTGTTTTCCTTTTCTAATTTATTTCCCTATTTTCTATTTATTTTTTTTAAAATATGTAATCATTCAATTACAATCATACATAATCTAATGAAAAAATCAATAAAAATTATTTATATTTTAGTTATATATCATATATCAAATTCAAAAAAACAACTACTCTATAGAAATTCGTACATTGAAACTTTTATTTTCTCTTTCTTTTTATTCTTTTTTTATCTCTTCAACTTTTTTTTTCAAACTTGTTTTTTTATTTCTCTTTACTTTCTTCTTTTTGATTCTATTTGTTCCTATTTTTATAATGTATTTACTTAATTTTCATTTTTTTTTCAATTGTTTTTATTTTCGTCTTATTTCTCTCTTACATTTTCTTTTTTTGTGTATTCTAATTTTTTTTATACTATTCTTTTTTTAATATTGTATTATCCATCTATACACTCCTGATATTTTAACATTTTTTTTTCCATATTTATAACATAGTTTTCTAATCTAAAAATTTTTTTTTCTATAAATTTTTTTTTCGATTTTTTTTATTCTTTACTTAATTTTATCAAGTTTTATTTTTCTACGACAACCATAATTTTGTTTTTCTATACTACTTAAATTATCTTTTCTTTTTTATTATCAACAAATTTATAATTTCTTTTAGTTTTTCTTGATGCTTTTTTTACTTAAATCATAGCATATCTTTTAAATTAACATTTTTTTATTTTTAATTTTTTGCAAATTTTTATATTTTATAAAAATTATTTATATTTTAGTTATATATTATATATCAAATTCAAAAAAAACAACCACTCTATAGAAATTTGTACATTAAAATTGACAAAAAAACGTTTCATATTTCATGTTAGTTATAAAATATAAAGCATTTATATTAAGTGATCACTTTGTATTTTTCAATTGATTATGTCAACAATAATAATTGTCAATTGACATAGTATTTTTTTTTAAATAATTAATTGTTTATTTAAAAATATAAAAATAAGTACGTACGATTGAGAAAAAAATTCTGTATAGATACTATTTGAATATAATTTTCCACTTCCATCTTATTTTAATTCATATATATTAATATTCTTTCATCGATTGGTCTCAAACACAACTTAATCTCACTTTTCGTATACACAATGATAAATTTTCCTACAACCACAGTTCTATATTTTCTATAATATAATCAAAAAGACTCTTCTAGCCATTCGTATTATATTACCATATTATAATAATCTAAAAAAAAACCAATAAAAGTTATTTATATTTTAGTTATATATTATATATCAAATTGAAAAAAAACAAACACTCTATATAAAAAAATTCTACATTAAAATTGACAGAAAAACGTTTCATATTTCATGTTATTTATAAAATATAAATTAATGATAATAAGTGATCACTTTGTATTTTTTAATTGATTATTATGTCAACAATAATAATTGACAATTGATATCGTATTTTTTTTTTAAATATTTAATTGTTTATTTAAAAATATAAAAATAAGTACGTACGATTGAGAAAAAAATATATATTCTGTATTAGATACTTTTCGAATATAATTCTCGAATTAATTATTAAAAGATGTACATTATTCTCATTCATAGCCACTTTCCAAAAACAAAATGTCAAACGGTATCAAAATGCTTAGTACGAATGATAGCAAGCATTCATTTAAAATCTAATCATTTCTAATATTAATTTGTATATCTCTTTATGTCTTTTTAAAAAAGATTTCTCGTGGTCTTCTTTGCTTCATCGTATTTCAAACATTTAAGATTTAACGCTCAATCAATAAATTCTAATCTCCAAACGAATCGATTCAATTTATCCATACGACACTTTCTATTTTCAAAAGAAGTCTATAGTTTAGATAAGCAGTTAGATACTGTAAATATTATTAAAATTAAAAACTTTTATCTTCATTTTAATACAGAATCTGAGACTCTATATTATTAGCCCCTTTTTTCAATAATTAGGTCAAAAAGTCATTGACCTTAATACTTCAAATCTATATTACATTATAATTTCTTCTGGAAAAAGTTGTTAAGTACGTACGATTGAGAAAAAAATATATATTCTGTATTAGATACTTTTCGAATATAATTCTCGAATTAATTATTAAAAGATGTACATTATTCTCATTCATAGCCACTTTCCAAAAACAAAATGTCAAACGGTATCAAAATGCTTAGTACGAATGATAGCAAGCATTCATTTAAAATCTAATCATTTCTAATATTAATTTGTATATCTCTTTATGTCTTTTTAAAAAAGATTTCTCGTGGTCTTCTTTGCTTCATCGTATTTCAAACATTTAAGATTTAACGCTCAATCAATAAATTCTAATCTCCAAACGAATCGATTCAATTTATCCATACGACAATTTCTATTTTCAAAAGAAGTCTATAGTTTAGATAAGCAGTTAGATACTGTAAATATTATTAAAATTAAAAACTTTTATCTTCATTTTAATACAGAATTTGAGACTCTATATTATTAGCCTCTTTTTTCAATAATTAGGTCAAAAAGTCATTGACCTTAATACTTCAAATCTATATTACATTATAATTTCTTCTGGAAAAACCTGTAATTATGTCTTCTTCACTTCATTTTCTTTAGAATAAGGAAAATCTTGAATTTTTAGTTAATAAATGAGAGCATCCGCTTGCTTATACTCAAAAAAATAAATTAAATAGCATCCATAATCTTTAAACTTTTTTCTTTCATGTATGTATCCGTTATTCTATTTCACAAAGCCTAAAACAAAATATTTATTATATTATATCTCATTGTTATTTTGATAAAAAATATCTTCCTGCATACGTTGTACGTGTCCGTACCATATTAGCTGTCGTGATGTGATTTCCTGGAGTATATCCGAGTCCATCTCCATTTCTTCTTTTAGAGTGTCATTACGAATTCGCTTCCTTCGGGACACCATAAGTGCTCTTCTGATTGCATCGATTTCAACGACCGCTATTTTCCTTTCATATGTACACTGATCACATTCACTAACTGAAACAAATCTTGTAAAGATTTGTAAAATTCTGGACGGTGAATTTTTCTAGAAAAACTTTTTAAATAAAACATCAAAACTCGTTACCATTTACCTGAGAAACGTTGGAATGTTTGAAAAATCGATTTCCAAATAAATAACCTAATGTAGCACTGTCACCGTTGGATGGCATATGACTTTTTGTGGGGCTTTTGATATTTTGACCAAAACCAAAAAAAAGACCCCTTTCGCCTTTTCGATCTTTGCTTCTAACTTTTTGGTGAATGCCACATGTTTATTTAACTTGAATTTTCATTGTTTTAAGCTGTATTTACGTAGATTTTCCATCAAATTTGGACTCTCTTGACACTTCGGGAGCCACTTATTCTTTCTCTACAAAATACCTTAAAATCTTTGAAAAAAATTATTCAAACCTTTATCGGTCGCTTTAAAATAGTTTTTAAACAATGTTTTCACTTAAATATTCATTGAAATTCGGTCTATTCTCACTTCCACTCCTTTAACAGTTTAGGGGCTGCAAATTGTAAAATTTTCTTTCTTGACAAAATTACATTAAATTTCTTGATGGGATATGTTTATAAATAAAACCCCCATGTTTATTTAATAGATTTAAGCTGTATTTTGGTAGATTTTCGCCAAAATTACACTGAAAGGTTAGACAATGACAAACATAACCTAATGTAAAACTGTCACCGTTAGATGGCATATGGCACTAAATTGACGAAGTGTCACAAAAAGCCCAGCTTTCAAAGTTTTCTATCTAGAATGGTTTTTTGGCGAAATGTCCTATCTGTTTACTCTTTTTATCGGTCATTTTTTTGAAACATTTTTTTTACTTTGAATCCCTCCTACTCCTTTCGTCTAGCACACCAAACGCCAATTCTTTGCTCAAAACATTACACCGTCACTCTTTTGACAAAGTTTTTTCTCAAATTTCTTACAACATTTAACAATTTCTCCAAATTAATAAATCTGTGTCATGCGTCACTATTGCAAGAAAGAGATGCGGCTAACAGCGATTATTATAGTTAAACGAGAGTATGGTTTCGCACCCTCCGGGTGCTTACCCTACTCTCTTGAGTAGAGGGTTGCCTACGGCAACGTGTATAAACCTAGAGGGGTTGCCTTCGGCAACCGGTAATATAAGCGCACTTTTCTTTTTTTTTTTTTTTTTATTAGATTATTGAAAATTTATTTTTTTATTGTAATATATTTTTATTTATTCCTTTTTGTACTTGTTCTACTTTCTCATATCAACGTTTGCCTTTGACAACATTTATATAAACCTAGCCCATTATTATTTATCTTAAAATTTATTATTATTTATTTAAAAAATTTTAATTAAATTTTATTAATTATACTTATTTTTATTTCATTATTTTTTTCTTTCTCATCTTTTTTTTTATAATACAGCAAGCATATTAGCATTTACTAATTTTTTTTTTATTTATTTTTATTTGTACTTGTTCTTACCATATTCTCTTCTATGTAAAAAGTGGCCTTCGGCAACAATAAAACAACAATTTTGTTTTTATTAACAAATTAAAATTAATAAAATTTATGTAGTAAAGCAATTTAGTAGTATTGTAAAAAAAAATTTTTTTTTTAATTGTTGATGTAATTTCCACATCACCTTTGAGGTAAACATCCTGATGCGTTACTTTTTTTTTATCGATATTTATAACAGAGAAAGTTCGCCAATAGCCCTATATAAACTCTGTTGAATTTTACAAATAGTCGATTATATTCAAAAAAAAAAAGACCATCAAATTCAACAATAGTTTAATATATTGTAACAATATATGTATATGTTTTTGTATGGAGCTTTTTTTAGACTAATATATAAATATGTGTCAATACTATGAAAATGTTTCATGTTTAGAGACGACATTGTTTTTATATAATATATAGCCATTGATTAGCATCAACATAACAAATAATACTTGATTGTATAAATTATTAAACTATATTTTATGATTTAATAATGTTGACGTTTTTAATTGAATATATATTTATAATCGACCAATTGTATAGTTTGAGTTTGTATGAATTATTGAATATAGTCACAAAAAAACAAAAACGGTAGTTTAATATATCGTAACAATATTAATGTATATGCTTTGTATGGAGCTTTTTTTTGACTAATATATACAAATGTGTCAATACTATGAAAATGTTTCATGTTTAGAGACAATATTGTTTTTATATAATATATAGCCATGGATTAGCATCAACATAACAAATAATACTTGATTGTAAATAAATTATTAAACTACATAATGTATAATTGTTTTAATAAAAAATTTGACTATTTTAATTGTGATAAATTTTTTTTTCAAGTGATTAAATCTTTTCAAAACTCAATTGATTTACAAAATTTCATTATAAACAATATTTTTTGTATAGATGAAATTTGTATTTTCCTCAGGCAAAAGTCTACCTTGAGTGGCAGTATTTTCAATAAATACTGAAATATCATTAAATTTTCGAACTCGCGAAAATGCAACATATAATTGACCATGAGCAAAAACTGAATTTGGCAAATAAAGTGATACATGATCATAAGTTTGACCTTGTGCTTTATTAATTGTTAATGCATAAGCGAGACGAACAGGAAACTGTCTTCGACGAAATTGAAATGGTAAATTTGTATTCGAAGGAATAAAATCGATTTTAGGTATTAAAACAAATTGATTTGTTAATCTATTACCATCATTTGATACAACTTGACCTTTAATATAATTTTGACCCAAAAATTGTACAATTAAACGGGTACCATTACATAATCCTTTACGAATATTTAAATTTCGTAATAGCATAACCAAGGCACCAACTTTTAATTCTAAACGATGTGGTGGTAGACCACTTGGTGTTAAAGCGTTAAGAAATTCAGGTTGATAATTAGCCGCTTCTAACATTATTGCATCATCAGCATCATTCGGCTCTATACTATCAACACTATAATAAATTTTTGTTGGACCATTGATTTTTTCTAATAAAACTTTTTTATTAATTTTATCACATGTCTCATTTAATGGTGTTAAAATAACACTTTTTAATAAAACATTATTATTAGATCTTAAATTAGCATTATCATTATTATTAATGATATCAAAACATGAATTAATTAATTGATCATAATTTTGAACAATACATTGTTCCGGTATTTGAATAATGCTATATTGAAAATTAGGCAAATGTGGTAATCGATCATTACCTAAATTTAAAAGCCATTGAGAAAATTCAACTTGTTCTGGTAATACACGAACATTAATTGTTAAAGAAAATTGTTGAAAATGATTCCATAATTGTGCCGATTTAACACAGGCTGCAACAATTTGATTTCGTGTCCCAGGATATGGTACAATTGGAAGACATTGTTTAAAATCTCCACCAACAATTACTGTTTTCCCACCGAATGGAAGATGTGGTGTGCGACAAAGAAATCGTAAAATTTCATCAATCTTTTGAAAGGCCATCGCAGTAACCATGCTTATTTCATCCCATACAATTAATTTTACTTGTCGCAATATTTCAGCATATGAACTTTCAATTCGAATACTTGATGTACTCGTCTCTAAAAGTGGAACAGGTAGCTTAAATGTTGAATGAACAGTTTTACCACCAATTAATAATGAAGCAGCTAGCCCTGTCCAAGCCATTGCTAATACTTTAATTTCTTGTCCTCTCGCATAACTGATGATTGTATTATAAAGAAAGGTTTTACCAGTACCTGCAGGACCGTCTAAATAAAATAAGTGATTTATTAAATTATCATCACCATTATTATTGTGGTTGATGATAGATGTTATAATATTATCAAAAATGCGTCTTTGTTCAATATTTAATTGATTAATCCAATTAGCACTTTGTTGTTGTTCAAATTCAACATCGATACGATTATCATCAACATCATCATCATCATCATCATTGTCATCATCGTTATTATAATCTAAATAGATGGCAAGTGGTTCAGGCAATTTAAAATTTGCTAAAGTTAAACCATGTACATTTAATAATAATTTCAATTTATATAATGTACGATTTTCAGCTTCAATTACATCAATACCATGTCTTGTAAAGTCTTCCATTAAAGCGTCACGAAATTCATTCCATAATGCTAATGGATCTAAGACAGTACAAAAAGCTAAAATTGTGGCAAACATTTGTCGTAATTGATTTGGCATTTGTTGTTCAACAGCTTCACGAAGAGCTCGTTGCCATTCCATATCTTCATTAAGAAGATTTCGTCTACTACATGCTTCAGCATATGTTGGACAAATTTCACCATCAACAGTACGAACATCTTCAAAAGATGTTGCACCTCGTACATGTAATAATAGAAGACGAAGAAAATATAATTCTCTATTTCGTATACTAACACTATACATTCTAGCAAGTGTAGTAGAACGATTTCTTTGACGTGGACGCCATTCTCGTGCTCTATCAATCCATGTAAAATTTGGTGGAATTTCTACATATAGATATTGTCTCGAATTGTAGAGATTATTTCGATTCAATGTAAACCATTCGATTAACATTGTTCTTCGATAGAGATCAAGACGTTCGGGAATATTTAGATCATTCTCTCGAAAAATAACATTTTGTCGTTCCTCTAAATGCACTGGCAAACGTATAACTGTATGTGTACTATCATGTAATACAAAATCATTAATACGCCATGCAGCTTCCGATGGTGATATATAACGGGCATTCAAATATTCCTCTACCTCATTATAATCACCTTGAATTTGATGAGGTGATAAAGATGAATTTCCATCAACATCCATTTGATTATTATTATTATTACGTTCCTGTTCGATATTTCGAATACGTAATAATGCCATATCGACACCTTTAAAAATATATTTATATAAATATTTAACTGTTTTTAAATTGCCACATGCTTCAACATTAATATGACATTTATATTTATATAAACAATATGGATTATAAGGTGCAATCCATTGATTATTCAATACATGCGAACCTTTTAGAATCGTTATACCTGTATGTCGGCGTCTATATTGAATTCTACCATTTTCAGTAATAATTGTTTCATTTGAAGATTGTTTTGGAAATGTTTTACTACATTTTCCATCAACCATACAGATTGCATTATTATTAAATTGTGGTCCACATGGACCATGTACCATATGAGTTTTTACCAATTCATACAATTCGGGTTGACGAATTGGATCTGGAATTTCAGCTGAAACTAATAAATCAACTCTCTCTGGTTCTAACATTCGATCTTCATGTCGTAAAATTATTAGAATATGTGCATGTGGCAAACCTCTTTTTTGAAATTCAATAACATGAATTGATCCTAGATGAATTCCAAAGATATGATTTTCCAAGATATCACTCATGAATGCTTTTAATTTCATTTGAAATACTCGTGCAATAACCATCGGATGATCATTAGATTGAGTATTATGTGGAATCGCATTCACAATTTCATTCCATTTAGGATTACATGTAAATGTAATAAAAAGTGACGGATATCCTAAAGTTGTAACCATCGACATAGCATCTTGAAATCTTTGCTGTTGACTTCGTGGGCTGCCTATATATGAAGAAGGCAATATAACCATTCGTCCAATATTAATATTTTCAACAGCAGCTCGATTATGTAAATAATCGCGTAAACCAACATATTCCTCAGCTCGCAATTGATTTTGATGTCTTTCAATATATAAAAGTCGATTGCTTTCCATTTTAACATATGCAGCTACAATATATTGTTGACTTAATTTACCTGCTGAATGTATCGCAGAAAAATCATCTCTATAAGCTAATCTATATTTATAATATGAATTAAGGGTCATATTTCTATTTCTATCGTTTCGTGCGGTGTGCATTGTCCATCCACTTTCACCAAATGGAAAAAGTACGGGAAATGTCAATGGATCGACAAATTCATTTTGAGGACTAATGTTTGTGAATAAAGATTGATTATTTTGTCGAAGAAATACTCTTAGATTTGTTGTAGGTGGTAAACCTTCATTACGAAATTGATAAACGGCTGCAACTTCGTTTACGATTGGCATATCGTATGGTCTATTTTGACGACCTCTAACATTTAAAAATTCTAAGACAATATTAGGTGGATTAACTAAACGTTGTCTTTGCTGTTCCTCATACACTTCATACAGGTGACGGTAGGCTTGAGCAAATGGATTATGACGTTGAAGTATATCCCCTATTTGTTCGATTAATTCACGATTTAAATCATTCGAATTATGAATACGTTGAGCATTTGCTCTATTAGAATCTAAGAAATATACTTGACCGTAGCTTATGTTTTGTGCATTTATATTAATGTCGGAAATGTGATGCACCATTCGACCTTCAATACAATAAACATATGGTCCACGGCCAGGCAAATCACGTCTTTTCGCTTCAATGCTAGCAAATTGAAAAGCGTAATTATATTGTAGAATATTTTCCTTAAAATGTCTAGAATGTTGTTGATCATTATTTAACATTAAATTTTGTAACAAATTAGGAAAAGGTCTTATTAATTCAGGAAATCTTACTTGTCCATTATTACAACAGCCACTATAAAAATGGCGTGCATTTCTCTCCACTTGAAAATATTTACCCATACAATGTGGACATTGATGTACCATACCACCAATACTATGTAGTACTGGTCTCTGCTGATTACCTGCTTCCAGATAGAATGGATAACGTTGTCTATCTTGGCAATTTCTTGTTAAACGTTCAAAGACCATCGCGTTTAACAATAAAACATCTACTACATTTGCCTCAATATTGTCTCTAGCTACAGGTTCAATAATGTTTGGCTCTTGTTGTTCATTCGGAACAACAACATCATCATCATCATCACCACCACTCTCTACCATTGTTGTTCCAGGATTTGCGTCATTATTATCATGATCATCGGAAATAGACACAATACATTGCGACGAAGATGAAAACATTGATACGTATTGAGGAGTAGATGCAATATTAGAATTTCTAATTGGAACAATTTTACCACCTTCTTCATCATCGTCGCTACTATCTGGATAAATATTGTGTCTCGGTGGAGGACCGCATATTATTCCTTCTTGTGGTGCTTTAGAAGGTCCAGCAACTTGCGAAGTATGAAATTTTACATTTTTGTTAGAATGTAAACGTTTTTCATCTATAGAAAAGAAGAAAAAAAAAATAAAAATAATGTCCAAAATATTTTATAATTTTTCTATGCTTATTTTTTATCTATTATAATGAAATATAATATACGATTGAACTTATAAATCAATAGTAATCTTTTAATAAATTTTTATGTTATCATAAATATTTGAGAATTTTTTTTTTGCACTTAAATGATCTATTAGTAAATTTAATAATTAAAATTGAATCCTGAAAGTGTAATACAAATAGGTATGTAATTTATTATTTTTTCAAAATTAAATCTTTTAGTTTCTATAATATTATTATTACAAAAAAGCAACATACCTAATACCAATAATAATAAATTAAATCAATATTTTTTTTGGAAATAAAAAAATACAAAACATTATAATTTATAATATATATAAATTATTGTTTATAATAATTATTATTATCTTTTTACCTTCTTTCTGCACAGCGTCTTGTATCTGTAGTGGTAGAGTTGTACACTGTATCCCTTCTAATAAAGCTGGTTTTTTAGAAGGGCCTGGTATTTGAGATGTATTCACTCTTTTTCCACTCGCCGATACAATTTCAAGCGAAGCATCATCTTCATTATCAACATCTAACGTTATATCAAGATTTTGTGATGTAGATGTTGGTGGTGCAGGCAATAATGATTGTGATGATTCTTCTTCTATAATTATAAAAATTAATAATTTAAAAACATTTAAAGAAATTTTTTTTCTCTCAACTTACGTTCGTTAACATTTGAACGTCTTCTATTTAATCCTTTTTTTGGTTTTGTAAACCTCAACTTTCTAGGCATTATCTAAAAATAAAATTTATAATTAATATAATACAGTATTCAGTAGATGATGAATAAACATTTTTAGAAAGCTATTTTTATGGAAATTAGATGAAAACTGCTTATTTCCTAAATTTTTCAAACATGAAATTATAAAGCAAGGTTAAAAATTAAAAATTTTTAAAAAACCTTCAACTACATCAGTATCTACATTTATAAAAACATAAAATAACTTAAATATAGCACATACCTATCAGATTTTTATAAAATATTTTTTAAAATACCGAAAAACTCTTTCTAACAAAATATAACGCCTATAACGGTTTTCTTGTGAAAAAATCAATAAATGGTTCTTTTATTTTTTTAAAGAAAATAGTAAGTAACCATAAGCAACAGATAATAGCGCGGTAAATTTAAATCATTATTAATTTTTATAAAATAATAATTAGAACATTTTTTTTAATAAACTTTTTTTTAATAGAATAATATTGAAATAATAAATTAAGAAATTTATAATTTTCTATATAGTATTTCTATATAATAGAAGAATATAAAAAATTTAGGAATTATAACCTCAAAAACTTTTTTTGTTTTCGGACAGTTCACCAAATAATATTCATATTCATATAATTATAAAGACTTACCGAAAAAAATAACACTATTTTATTTTATTTATAATAAAAGACAAACAACATAAATAATATTTCAATACAAATTATTTGTCTGTGGTTATAATTTATGACAGCTAATGACTATATTACCATAGAAGATATATCAATATAGAAGTTGCATTCTATGAATATAGAAAATGGCAGAGAATTTTACATAATTTAAAATTGGCAAAATTTTGGTTTAAATTTCGATTTTTATTGAGAATATATAATTTGTTTATTTATTTAAATTGTAATTTATAATTGTTGAAAACAAATTAATTAATAAATATTTAAAATTAACTCTATGGTTGTTTTCAAATAGTAATCGATAAAAAAAATAGAGTAAGGTACGGCAAAGTTTGTTTATAAAAGAAAATGGCGGAAGCAACCGAAAATTCAGTAAGTTTTATAAATTTTTCTTTAAAATTGATTAAAAAAAGCCAAATTTTTAGCCAGTATAGATGAAACTCTTTAAATATAATGTTATTAGATATCAAAATTTGAAAAAATTATAAATTCAACTTATTCATATAACATTCAAATAAAAGGGTTATAGACAGCATAAAAAGTTAAGAGCCCCGTTATATTTAAGTTACTATTTTAGTGTACCCGATGAATATAATATAAAAAATCTCAATTTACTTATATTTATATAGGAACTATCATATTGCAAAAACTACATAAAAAACTTATTATCAACCAATATATTCTTTATTAGAATATAAATTTGTACTTAAATTATTTTGAATTTTTAAATAGAATAACGCTTCATCAGAAAAAGATGATAATATGAGTGTAGTAGAAGAAGATGATCATCAAAAAGATGAAAGTCATAATAAGAAGGAAGAAAGAAACGAAGGGGGAGAAAGAAGCGGATGGGAAGAAAGAAGCGAAAGGGGAGAAAGAGACAGAGAGGGAGGAAGAAAGAAAGAGAGAGGTAGAGGTGTGAGGGGTGGGCGGGGGAGATGGAAAAGAAGCAAGGGAATAAGAAAAAATAATGTTATTAAAAAAATAAATAACTATTATATAAGAAATTCTCAAATAAATTTTAATAATTAATTTTTTTTTCTTAATAAACTTTTTTTTAAAACCTCTCAAAGTCATTTTTCTTTAAAATTCATTAACTATATTGTATTTTATTATAATTTCATTCTTTAGGTTGTCGTCTAATGGTTGCAATTTTAGAAAAAAATATACAAAAGAAGCTTTTTTTTACATGATGATTTTACAGTATAAACTCTTTATTTATTATATTTCAAATCAATTGCAAATTAAATATAAAAAACATAACATAAAAATAACGTCAAACGGATTGTGTAATCATCAAAATAAATATAAATATCAATCGATCGTCGCTTGACACAAAAATGAGGTTAAGTAAAATGAGGTTTTTTAAATCTACCTTTTTTCAAAGCAATTCCATAAAATGTAAGCCTTTCGGACGTTCTATTAAGTAAACCTTTATTATTTATTACATTTTAAAAAACTTCTAAATCAATCACACTTATGACACATGTCAAATTTACTTTTTGACATTATTGATTTTTTAATGTCAAAAATAATTTAGAATTTTGACAGAATTTAAAGAATTAGGTCAAAAGGTCATTGACCTTAATACTTTAAATTTATATTACATTAATGTTAATTCGTTATTTCATTTCAAAACCCTAAAAAAAATATTATACACTTTTAGATAAGTATTTACTGGAAGAATTATTAAAAGTGAATGCTCGTGTCTTCATTTTTCTTCTTTTGTCTTCTGTCACGTCAAAAGAAATTGCCATAGCGGCCTCTAGCGGCAAAGAAATCGTTACAAAATCGTTACCATCGTTACCGAAGCGAATTTGACCTTGTGTCGGTACTTTATAAAATCAACGGGCGGTACAACATACAGCCAAGGGGGCTTACAAATGAAAAAAAAAAACTTTACCACACAAAACGAAACACAAATAATTGTCATAATAGATAAAATTTATTTAATTTAATCAATATCTTTAATACAAAAATTTACAATTTGTCAGACAAAGCTACTACATCAGCTATTATTAAAAAAAGTTGTTAAGTACGTACGATTGAGAAAAAAATATATATTCTGTATTAGATACTTTTCGAATATAATTCTTGAATTAATTATTAAAAGATGTACATTATTCTCATTCAAGCCACTTTCCAAAAACAAAATGTCAAACGGTATCAAAATGCTTAGTACGGATGATACTAAGCATTCATTTAAAATCTAATCATTTCTAATAATAATTTGTATATCTCTTTATCTTAACGCTCAATCAATAAATTCTAATCTCCAAACGAATCGATTCAATTTATCCATACGACAGTTTCTATTTTCAAATGAAGTCTATAGTTTAGATAAGCAGTTAGATACTGTAAATATTATTAAAATTAAAAACTTTTATCTTCATTTTAATACAGAATTTGAGACTCTATATTATTAGCCTCTTTTTTCAATAATTAGGTCAAAAAGTCATTGACCTTAATACTTCAAATCTATATTACATTATAATTTCTTCTGGAAAAACCTGTAATTATGTCTTCTTCACTTCATTTTCTTTAGAATAAGGAAAATCTTGAATTTTTAGTTAATAAATGAGAGCATCTGCTTGCTTATACTCAAAAAAATAAATTAAATAGCATCCATAATCTTTAAACTTTTTTCTTTCATGTATGTATCCGTTATTCTATTTCACAAAGCCTAAAACAAAATATTTATTATATTATATCTCATTGTTATTTTGATAAAAAATATCTTCCTGCATACGTTGTACGTGTCCGTACCATATTAGCTGTCGTGATGTGATTTCCTGGAGTATATCCGAGTCCATCTCCATTTCTTCTTTTAGAGTGTCATTACGAATTCGCTTCCTTCGGGACACCATAAGTGCTCTTCTGATTGCATCGATTTCAACGACCGCTATTTTCCTTTCATATGTACACTGATCACATTCACTAACTGAAACAAATCTTGTAAAGATTTGTAAAATTCTGGACGGTGAATTTTTCTAGAAAAACTTTTTAAATAAAACATCAAAACTCGTTACCATTTACCTGAGAAACGTTGGAATGTTTGAAAAATCGATTTCCAAATAAATAACCTAATGTAGCACTGTCACCGTTGGATGGCATATGACTTTTTGTGGGGCTTTTGATATTTTGACCAAAACCAAAAAAAAGACCCCTTTCGCCTTTTCGATCTTTGCTTCTAACTTTTTGGTGAATGCCACATGTTTATTTAACTTGAATTTTCATTGTTTTAAGCTGTATTTACGTAGATTTTCCATCAAATTTGGACTCTCTTGACACTTCGGGAGCCACTTATTCTTTCTCTACAAAATACCTTAAAATCTTTGAAAAAAATTATTCAAACCTTTATCGGTCGCTTTAAAATAGTTTTTAAACAATGTTTTCACTTAAATATTCATTGAAATTCGGTCTATTCTCACTTCCACTCCTTTAACAGTTTAGGGGCTGCAAATTGTAAAATTTTCTTTCTTGACAAAATTACATTAAATTTCTTGATGGGATATGTTTATAAATAAAACCCCCATGTTTATTTAATAGATTTAAGCTGTATTTTGGTAGATTTTCGCCAAAATTACACTGAAAGGTTAGACAATGACAAACATAACCTAATGTAAAACTGTCACCGTTAGATGGCATATGGCACTAAATTGACGAAGTGTCACAAAAAGCCCAGCTTTCAAAGTTTTCTATCTAGAATGGTTTTTTGGCGAAATGTCCTATCTGTTTACTCTTTTTATCGGTCATTTTTTTGAAACATTTTTTTTACTTTGAATCCCTCCTACTCCTTTCGTCTAGCACACCAAACGCCAATTCTTTGCTCAAAACATTACACCGTCACTCTTTTGACAAAGTTTTTTCTCAAATTTCTTACAACATTTAACAATTTCTCCAAATTAATAAATCTGTGTCATGCGTCACTATTGCAAGAAAGAGATGCGGCTAACAGCGATTATTATAGTTAAATAAAAAACGAGAGTATGGTTTCGCACCCTCCGGGTGCTTACCTACTCTCTTGAGTAGAAGGTTGCCTACGGCAACGTGTATGAACCTAGAGGGGTTGCCTTCGGCAACCGTAAAATAGACGCACTTTTTTTTTTATTAGATTATTGTTTATTTATTTTTTTATTGTAATATATTTTTATTTATTTCTTTTTGTACTTATTCTACTTTCTCATATCAACGTTTGCCTTCGACAACATTTATATAAACCTAGCCCATTATTATTTATCTTGAAATTCATTATTATTTATTTAAAAAATTTCAATTAGATTTTATTAATTATACTTATTTCTTTTTCTTTTATCTTTCCCATCTTTTTTTTATAATAAAGGAAGCATATTACCATTTACTAAAATTTTTGTTTTTTTATTTTTTTTGTACTTGTTCTACTCACTCGTATTGAATGTTGCCTGCGGCAACATATATAAATCTATTATTATTTATTTTTGAAAATACTTTTACTATTCATTATTATTATAATTTTTTTATTTTTTTCTCATTATTTAGGTGGCGAACAGTCACTTTCTGTTATAAAAATTCTTGTTATAACATTTGAGATCAGATTTTGACATAACGTTTTCATATTAATATTACTTTAATATTTAAAAATAATATTACTATCTTCCATTATTTTATATTATTTATATTATTTATATTATTTATATTATCTATATTATTTATATTATTTATATTATTTATATTATTTATATTATTTATATTATTTATATTATTTATATTATTTATATTATTTATATCATTTATATTATTTATATTATTTATATTATTTATATTATTTATATTATTTATATTATTTATATTATTTATATTATTTATATTATTTATATTATTTATATTATTTATATTATTTATATTATATATATTTTTTTATTGCTTCTTGTTCTTACTATACTCTCTTATATGTAAAAGGTTGCCTTCGGCAACAATAACACAACAATTTTTTTTTTATAAAAAAATTTTGCATTACATTTTTTTATTTAATATACTTGATTTTTATTCTTCTTTTTTTTTCAAATTTTTTTCTATCTTTTATTTTTATTTTTTTTTCTTCGTTTTAATTTTTTTTATTTTTATATTAATTTATTACTTTAATAATAATTGTTATTAAAATTATAAGAATAAAAACATAAAATATATTATAATAATTTATATGAATTTTTTCTTATTCTCTTCTACAAAAAGTCTTTTATTATTTTTTTTCAAAATTAAAATTGTTATTTTAATTATTTATTTTTGTTTCTATTATTATATTTTTTTATTTATTCCTTTTTTTACTTACCTCACTTTCTTATATAGATAAGGTTGCCTTAGGCAACCATAAAACAACCATATTTTATTTTTATTAAAAAGGTTCGGATTACATTTTATTAATTATATACTATATTCTTTCTTTTTTTTTCTATTTGTTTTTTTTTTCTATTTTTCTCCTATTTTCTATTTAATTTTTTCAAAATATGTAATCATTCAATTACAATCATACATAATCTAAAGAAAAAATCAATAAAAATTATTTATAATTTAGTTATATATCATATATCAAATTCAAAAAAATAACTACTCTATAGAAATTTGTACATTGAAATTTTTATTTTCTCTTTCTTTTTATTCTTTTTCTTTTTTATCTCTTCAGCTTTTTTTTTCGAACTCTTTTTTTTATTTCTCTTCACTTTCTTCTTTTTGATTCTATTTGTTCCTATTTTTATAATGTATTTACTTAATTTTAATTTTTTTTTTTATTTTTTTTATTTTCTTATTATTTCTCTCTTACATTTTCTTTTTTGGTGTTTTTTAATTTTTTTTTATACTATTCTTTTTTTAGTATTGTATTATTCATCTATAAACTCCTGATATTTTCACATTTTTTTTTTCGTATTTATAATATGGTTTTCCAATCTAAACATTTTCTTTTCTATACATTTTTTTTTCGATTTTTTTTATTTTTTACTTAATTTTATCAATTTTTATTTTTCCACAAATACCA
Source organism: Lagria hirta (assembly GCA_947359425.1). Classification (NCBI taxonomy): domain Eukaryota; kingdom Metazoa; phylum Arthropoda; class Insecta; order Coleoptera; family Tenebrionidae; genus Lagria; species Lagria hirta. Next base: position 30,086,111 of record OX375794.1, read on the forward strand.
TAATTTTGTTTTTCTATACTACTTAAATTATCTTTTCTTTTTTATTATCAACAAATTTATAATTTCTTTTAGTTTTTCTTGATGCTTTTTTCACTTAAATCATCGCATATATTTTAAAATTAACATTATTTTATTTTTAATTTTTTGCAAACTTTTTTTTCGCATATTTGATTGTCGGAAATTAGATAACAAAAATTTCAAATTTTTCTTGTAACTTGGTTAGACACTGACAAATGACATTTGTTGATGAAAATTCTTAGTGATATAGAATCTAGCCGTAATAAGTTTAGACGTTATTATCGCGATTTTGACACATTCCATCCTTTTCTAAAACTCTGTTTGTGGTACGTTCTCCGTTCAAGGGGGTTATCAAATTTGAAAAAAATTTTTAGAAATTATTAAAAAAACATTGTAATTTCAAAGATAGTTACTTTTTCATACAAAATCTCATTTAAAACAAAAAAAATTTTTAAAAAATCTAAAATTTGTCCGACAGAGATGCGGCTAACGCGTTTTATTATTATTTATCGAGAGTTGATATAATCTACTCTCTTGAGTAGAGGGTTGCTTACGGCAACGTGTATAAACCTAGAGGGGTTGCTTTCGGCAACCGGTAGTATAAGCGCACTTGTATTTTTTTTTTTTTTATTTATTAGATTATTGTTTATTTATTTTTTTAATTGTAATTATATTTTTGTTGGCATTGTGCACTTTTATTATGAAATTTAAGATTGCCAACCCAAACACTACTAAACGTGCTTAATAATGATTTTTTAATTGGCAATACTTTTTAGAGACTTTTTTATTGCACCTATCTGCAACACTGTAACCAAAAACGCCGTTCCTATTGCCTCTTGTCAACAATTTAGTTAAACACAAATTTGCAATTTTTTTATTATAATTATTAATTATAAACATTTTTTTGTAGAACATAATCAAAAAAAAAATTTTAATAGATATTTAATATGGCAATACTTTTTAATTTTTTTTTTATTTGCCTAGTGGCAACACTGTAACCGAAAATACTTTTTTTTTAAATATTTTACGTAACTTTCATAAAAAAATGTATGTTATGTCATAGCTCAAGCACAATAAGATCTGTCAATGATGTTGTCGGTGTCAAAGATGTGTCACCCATCAACAATATGAAGTTGTTGTTGTGGTACAATTTTAATGTTAAATTTAAAATTACCATTAAATTTAAACACTCCTGAGCGTGATTAATAATAACTTTTTTATTTGATAACATTTTTTAAAAGCTTTTTTATTTGCGCCTAGCTGCAACACTGTAACCGGAAACGTCATTCCTATTGCCTCTTATCAACAATTTATAGGTAAACACAAATTTGAAACTTTTTTTGAAAAAATTTTTTTTATTAATTGTTTTTTTAGTTAGCATCACTTTTTATTTTTTTTTTATTATTTTCCTAGTGTTAACAGTATAACCGGAGACACTTGTATCACAAATATTTGACGTAACTTTTATAAAAAAAACAGTAGGTTATGTCATAGCAAACATAATGACATCTGTCAATGATGTTGTCGGTGTCATAGATGTGTCACTCATTATCAATAGAAAGTTATTACCTTGATACAATTTTAATATAAAATATTTAAGTTTTCCAACTCAAACACTCTTAAAGCTTAATTAATAATGATTTTTTCATTTAGCAACACTTTAAGAGACTTTTTATTTGCGCCTAGCTGCAAGACTTTAACCATAAACGCCGCTTCTATTTCCTCTTGTTACCAATTTAGATAAACACAAATTCAAACCTTTTCTTTTATAACTATTAATTATAAAAATTTGCTTGTACAGCATAAAAAGAATCAAAATTTTTTATCAATATTTTTTTTCAGTTGGCAACACTTTTTATAAATTTTTTTATTGACCTAGTATCAACACTGTAACTGGAAACGTTTATTTGACAAATATTTGACGTAACTTTTATAAAAAAAAAAATGTAGGTTATGTCATAGCAAGAAATGACATCTGTCAATGATGTCGTCAGTGTTAAAAATGTGTCACCCATAATCAATAGAAAATTATTGCTGTGGTACAATTTTAATATAAAATATAAGATTGCCAACTCAAACTTTCTTAAGCTTGTAATTAATAATGACTTTTTAATTTAGCAATACTTTAAAAAACTTTTATATTTACGCCTAGCTGCAACATTGTAACCGAAAACGCCGTTCCTATTTTCTCTTGTTAACAATTCAGATAAAGACAAATTCAAAACTTTAACATTAGCTGGTACAGCATAAATAAAACCAAAATTTTTTATCAATATTTTTTTAGTTGGCAACACTTCTTAGAGATTTTTTTATTAACCTAGTATGAACACTGTAACCTTGAACGCTTGTTACATATAAATAAAACGCGATAGCGGCGTCTCTTTCTTGCAAAAGTGACGCGTAAAAAAGATTTATTAATTATGACAAATTGTTAAATGTTGTAAGAAATTTGATAAAAAACGGCATCAATAGAGTTTCGTTGTGATGTTTTGAGATAAAAATTGGATTTTTTTGTGCTAGGATAAAGGGGCAGGAGGGATTTTTAGTAAAAAAAATTTTTCAAACAAATGACCGATAAAGTGAGTAAACGGATAGGACATTTATAGGACGTTGTCCAAAAAACCACAATAGATAGATACTCAAATTCAGAAAACAGTCGGTATTTTTAGGGAATTTTTTCAATTTTGTTGGCTTTCCTGAAATAACTAATGCGAGTCGACGAAACGAGCTGCTCGAAAATAATCGATTCAGATAAGATTTCGGTAAGAAAATTCCTTTTAAATTACATTATTTGCTATATTATAATTATTAGAATAATTTTCAATGGATTTTATAGGCCCAAAATAGAAATATCGCTAAATTTTCCATTAAAAAAGTTTAAATGTCAAATGGAATGACATTTGACGCGAGTTTATTGGAACAATTTTTCAAACGAATGACCGATAAAATATTCTACAAAAAAGCAATTTACCGCTGCAATTATATCGAATTAGAAGGTCCTAAGTTGTTTGACGAAATGTGATACAAGTGTGTTCTCTATAAAAATGCAGTCTTCTTCTTCTTATAAGTCATTGGATTGGTTGGTCAATATCAGATAATAGATTATTCTAATAATAATAATATTATATAAGAGGTAGGTTATTGCTTGATTTTTGATTAATATTGTAAAATATATTTTATAATTTATAGATAGCTACAGATTTACATAAAAAAAGAAACAAAAAGTGAGGTTATGTCAAAAAGTTATTTGATAAAGAATTGGCTCATTTTACAAATGAATTGGTTTTGAATGTAAGTTAATTAGTTGGAATGTATTTAAAGTTATCAAAAATAATGTAACTTTCGACCGATTCAAGATTCAAATAAATATAATTAATATAGGTCAATGACCTCATAATTTGTTTATTAATAGAAGAAGAATTTTGCATACATGAATTAGAAGAAGATGTGTTTATAAAAAGATCTATTAAAATACAAGTAATAAAGGTCTCTGAAAATCTTTTTTTCCAAGATAGCAAAGGATCGATTGTAGTGCATGAAATGATATCCGAAATACTGTATAAAAAAATAAAAACAAAAGCCTTTCAATATATTCAAAATAAAGACAAAAGATATGTAGGTATATACCTTATTATTATAATTATATTATTTTTTACTTTAAATATAAATGATTTGTAAAACTAAACGCTTAATTTTTTTAAGTTTAAATGGCTTGAATGTGATTAGTGTAATTTAGACAATATTTTATCAAAATAACAATGAGATATAATATAATTTGTTGATGAAAGCACAAGGCCGCGATGAAAATAGACACCCTCTCAAATTGAAAAATTTTACAACACGATATTGTCTTTATTATCAATATTTTATTGATTAATTTAATATGAGTTGTATGTTGCTATATTAATATGAAGACAAGAGCATTTACTTTTAATAATTCTTCCAGTAAATACTTATCTAAAATGTTTATGTACAAAGTACAATGTAATTTTTTTATTGTTTAATTACACAATGTAAACATTTTGAGAGAAGGCTGCAAATCTGTATGTTAAAAGTAATAAAATAAATCAATAAGATCTGTTTGAGTTGCCAATCCTAAATTTTATTTTAAAATTGTAACACGGCAACAACTTCATATTGTTGTTGTTGATGAGTGAGACATCTTTGACATTGACAGATGTCATTGTGCCTGCTATGATATAACCTACTTTTTTTTTATAAAAGATACGTCAAATATTTGTCAAACAAGCGTTCAAGGTTACAGTGTTGATACTAGGTTAATAAAAAAATCTCTAAGAAGTGTTGCCAACTAAAAAAATATTGATAAAAAATTTTGGTTTTATTTATGCTGTACAAGCTAATGTTTATAATTAATAATTATAAAAGAAAAGTTTTGAATTTGTCTTTATCTGAATTGTTAACAAGAGAAAATAGGAACGGCGTTTTCGGTTACAATGTTGCAGCTAAGCGTAAATAGAAAAGTTTTTTAAAGTGTTGCTAAATTAAAAAGTCATTATTAATTACAAGCTTTAGAAAGTTTGAGTTGGCAATCTTTTATTTTATATTAAAATTGTACCACAGCAATAATTTTCTATTGATTATGGGTGACACATCTTTGACACTGACGACATCATTGACAGATGTCATTGTTCTTGCTATGACATGACCTACATTTTTTTTTTTATAAAAGTTACGTCAAATATTTGTCAAATATACGTTTCCGGTTACAGTGTTGATACTAGGTCAATAAAAAAATTTATAAAAAGTGTTGCCAACTGAAAAAAATTATTGATAAAAAATTTTGATTCTTTTTATGCTGTACAAGCAAATTTTTATAATTAATAGTTATAAAAGAAAAGTTTTGAATTTGTGTTTATCTAAATTTGTAACAAGAGGAAATAGAAACGACGTTTATAGTTTTAAAGAGTGTTGCAGCTACGCGCAAATAAAAAAGTCTCTTAAAGTGTTGCCAAATGAAAAAATCATTAAAAATTAAGAGTGTTTGAGTTGGAAAACTTAAATATTTTATATTAAAATTGTATCAAGGTAATAACTTTCTATTGATAATGAGTGACACATCTATGACACCGACAACGTCATTGACAAATGTCATTATGTTTGCTATGACATAACCTACTTTTTTTTTTATAAAAGTTACGTCAAATATTTGTGATACAAGTGTTTCCGGTTATACTGTTAACACTAGAAAAATAAAAAAAAAATAAAAAGTGATGCTAACTAAAAAAGCAATTAATAAATTTTTTTTTTTTGAATTATGCTGTACAAACAAATGTTTATAATAATTAAATATTAAAGAAAAGTTTCAAATTTGTGTTTATCTAAATTGTTGACAAGAGGCAATAGGAATGACGTTTCCGGTTACAGTGTTGCAGCTAGGCGCAAATAAAAAAATTTTTAAAAAATGTTATCAAATAAAAAAGTCATTATTAATCACGCTTAGGAGGGTTTTAATTTAATGGTAATTTTAAATTTAATATTAAAATTGTACCACAACAACAACTTCATATTGTTGATGGGTGACACATCTTTGACACCGACAACATCATTGACAGATGTTATTGTGCTTGAGCTATGACATAACATACATTTTTGTATGAAAGTTACGTAAAATATTTGAAAAAAAAAAGTGTTTTCGGTTACAGTGTTGCCACTAGGCAATTAAAAAATTTTTTTTTAAAAGTGTTGCCAAATTAAATATTTATTAAAAAAAATTTTTTTTTGATTGTATTAATTATAAACAAATGTTTCTAATTAATAATTATACATGCAAAATTTTTTTATAAAAAAAAAATGTTGTGTTATTGTTGCCGAAGGCAACCTTTTACATATAAGAGAGTATGGTAAGAACAAGAAGGAATAAAAAAAAACTATATATATATATATATATATATATATATATATATATAATGATTGAAAAAAATAATATAAAATAATGATAGATAGTAATACTATTTTTAAATATTAAAGTAATATTAATATGAAAACGTTTGTCAAAATCTGATCTCAAATGTTATAACGAGAATTTTTATAACAGAAAATGACTGTCCGCCACCTAAATAATGAAAAAAAAATTAAAAATTTTTTTTATAATAATAATGAATAGTAAAAGTATTTACAAAAATAAATGATAATAGATTTATATATGTTGCCGCAGGCAACATTCAATACGAGTGAGTAGAACAAGTACAAAAAAAAATAAGTAAAAAAAATTTTAGTAAATGGTAATATGCTTGCTTTATTATAAAAAAAAAGATGAGAAAGATAAAAGAAAAAGAAATAAGTATAATTAATAAAATCTAATTAAAATTTTTTAAATAAATAGTTATAAATTTCAACATAAATAATAATGGGCTAGGTTTATATAAATGTTGTCGAAGCCAAACGTTGATATGAGAAAGTAGAAAAAAAAATAAAAAAAAATATATTACAATAAAAAAATAAATAAACAATAATCTAATAAAAAAAAAAAAGTGCGTTTATTTTACGGTTGCCGAAGGCAACCCCTATAGGTTCATACACGTTGCCGTAGGCAACCCTCTACTCAAGAGAGTAGGGTAAGCACCCGGAGGGTGCGAAACCATACTCTCGTTTGACAAATATTTAACGTATCTTTTATAAAAAAAAATGTAGGTTATATCATAGCAAGCACAATGACATCTGTCAATGATGTTGTCAATGTCAAAGATGTTTCACTCATCAACAACAACAAAATGAAGTTGTTACCGTGTTACAATTTTAAAATGAAACTTAGGATTGCCAACTTAAACAGATCTTATTGATTTATTTTATTACTTTTAACATACAGATTTGCCGTCTTCTCTCAAAATGTTTACATTGTGTAATTAAACAATAAACAAATTATATTGTATTTTGTATATAAACATTTTAGATGAGTATTTACTGGAAGAATTATTAAAAGTGAATGCTTTTGTTTTTATTTTAATATAGCAATTTATAACTCATATTAAATTAATCAATAAAATATTGATAATAAAGACAATATCATGTTGTAAAATTTTTCAATTTGAGAGGGTGTCTATCTTCATCGCGGCCTTGTGCTTTCATCAACAAATTATATTATATCTCATTGTTATTTTGATAAAATATTGTCTAAATTACACTAATCACATTCAAGCCATTTAAACTTGAAAAAATTAAGCGTTTAGTTTTACAAATCATTTATATTTAAAGTAAAAAATAATATAATTATAATAATAAGGTATATACCTACATATCTTTTCTAAAAAAGCTTCTTGCTTTTTATTAAAATTGAAAGGCTTTTGTCTTCATTTTTTTATACAGCATTTCGGATAGCATTTCATGCACTACAAATTTACATCTTGGGAAAGATTTTCAGAGAACTTTATTACTTGTATTTTAATAGATCTTTTTATAAACACATCTTCTTCTAATTCATTTATGCAAAATTCTTCTTCTATCAATAAACATAGAGCATATATAATCAAATTATGAAGTCATTGACCTATATTAATTATATTTCTATAAGTCTCATTTATTATATTCAAGCTTGAAGGGAACTCCAGTCATTGTCTCTATCATATTGTTCTTCCATTTTATATTATTGCGGTACGAAGACACTCAATTCATTCTACAAAATAAATATGTTTATTTATAATCTTTGTCTCTATTTAAAGTGAGGTTATATTTGCCTTGTCCACCCGAATGGGATGATAATATAAGGGATGGGGCTGTTAGATATATTATAGATACGACATAGCAGAGCTGACCAAATCCATAAATGCAATCTTTATTCTATTGAAAAGAAGGTTGGAAGGCTTTAATTCTTCCGGATCCAATCAATAATAAAGTTTTATTTGGCGAGAAGCCCCACCGTTGCGTTTTTTACTTACCTTTGATGATGATCTTGATGATATCTTCTGTGCTTCCACGAATCGATAATTTGACGAATGATATTTTAAGGTTATGATGAAATGGATCAATAAACTCGTTCCATTTGACATTTGAACTTTTTTAATGGAAAATTTAGCGATATTTCAATTTTCGGACTATAAAATCCATTGAAATACATTCTAATAATTATAATATAGCAAATAATGTAATTTAAAAGGAATTTTCTTACCGAAATCTTATCTGAATCGATTATTTTCGAGGAGCTCTTTCTTCGACTGGTATTAGTTATTTCAGGAAAGCCAACCAAATTGACAAAATTCCCCAAAAATACCGACTGTTTTCTGAATTTGAGTATCTATCTATTGTGGTTTTTTGGCCAACGTCCTATAAATGTCCTATCCGTTTACTCACTTTATCGGTCATTTGTTTGAAAAATTCTTTTTACTAACAATCCCTCCTTGTCGTTTATCCTACCACAAAAAAATTCAATTCTTATCTCAAAACATCACAACGAAACTCTATTGATGCCGTTTTTTATCAAATTTCTTACAACATTTAACAATTTGTCATAATTAATAAATCTTTTTGACGCGCCACTTTTGCAAGAAAGAGATGCCGCCAACGCGTTTTATTATATATTAACAAATATCAAATTAATTCATATCAATAAAAATCAAAATGAAAAAAGATATTCTAATTCAAATAATTCTTTTTCTTCTAAATAACAATTGACAATTGAAATTTAAAAAAAATCAAATAGCTTAGATTGAATTTAGTTTATAATAAACAAAATTAGTTAAAAATATATATAATAAGCTTTATTGTTGCCTATACCGGCTTACATACTCTATCTACACTTTATTTAATTTTCTATTCTACCCCCCTGTTCTTCCTTTGTCCTCCTTTTCCTTCTCTCCCATACTTCTTTCATCCACTTTATCTCCGCTCCATTTTCTTTCAATATTTCTCTTCTTTCTGCTCTTTCTCTCTCCCTCATATCACTGCATTCATTCCACATGTGCTCTATTGTCTCTCTTTCCTCATAGCAGATTCTGCACAGTCTCTCTTCCTTTTCCATCCAATACCTATTCTCTCTCTCCTCATTTCCGCACCTGAACCTCGCCATTATTTTCCTCTCTTTCGCACTTTCTCTTCCCAGGTACACCGGAATCTCCTCTGTCATACATTTCTCATAATTCCTGTTGTACCTGGACTCTTTGATTTTTTCTCTTCTTTCTTGCTTATCTACATCCCTGTCTCTTTCGCTCGTTTCTGCGTTCATCCACTTGCCTTCTGTTCTTAATCTTTCCACTTCTTTACTTGCATACCCATTTCTTCTGTAATATTTTTCTCTTTCGTTTATCTCCAAATTTTTTTTCTTTTCTCTCCATCGTTCAATATTCTACATTCTTGCCTTCCATTCATCCTATCCTCAAACTTAGTCGCTCTTTTCCCCGCTTTCACTCTCAGCTTGTTTCTCTTACATTCTTCTCTTACTATATACCCAGGGGTTTCTCTGTCCACCCCAAGGACCCACCTCAAATACTTCACTTGTACTCTCTCTATTTCCTCTTGTTCTTTCCACCCCCAAATTTCTGCCCCATACATCAATACGCTCTCCACCAAGCTCTCAAACATCATTATTCTCCTTTTAAAATCCCCTCCCCACTTCCTCTCTCCTATTCTCCATACACATCCCACTATCTTGTTTGCTTTCCTTGCCAACTCTCTGACATGCGCTTTGTTCGTAGCTCTTTCATTAAACGTATACCCTAAATACTTGAACTCTTTTACTCTCTCTATTTTCTCTCCCTCCCATTCCCAATCATTCTTTTCTTCTTTCCTCTTTTTTTTGTTGAACACCAGCATCTTTGTTTTATTTACATTCACTTCTAGCTTTTTTTTCCTCACATACTTTTTTAGGTTTGTCATCATTTCTCCCATCTCCCTTTCGCTTTTTGCTATTAATACCACATCATCTGCAAACGCTAGACTCCACACTTTTTCTCTTCCAATCACACATCCACCAGCTTGCGCCTTTCTAAACATTTCTTCCATATCCGCCATGTAGGTTGTAAACAACAAGGGGCTGAGAGGACACCCTTTAAACAAAATTAGTTTCTCATAAAGAAAAAAAAATGGCAGCCGAAGGCGTTCAAGCTTTTCCAGTAAGTGTTTATTTTAACTTTTTTTATTTAAAATAAGACTATAATATCTATTTCAAAGTAAAATCTTTAATTTGAACTATTTTACAATAAATTCAAATAAAATATTTATGTTAGAAGTCGGCAAATAAGTTGTGGGTTGTCTTTAAAACTTCTAATTTTGTAATAATATTAATTCAACAGTAATTAATTTATTTGAAGATGTTCCGGAATGGTCTAAGAGCTATAATTTTCGGAATGTTATTATTATATATATATCTATTTGTGTAGAAAATCTTATAGCCGGGGGAGCATGTGGCCAAACGATATCCTCCTTTCTCTTCTTTTGAGAAAATTATTAAAAAATAAAGAAATTGTCAAATTTTGTAATTATTTTAACATTTAAAGGAATTGTTTAAAAAATTATGTTTTGTTATTATTTTTATGTTATCTATTACATCAAAAAGATTTGAAAATGTTATTGAAATAGCCGTATGTAATATTCTATTAAATAAAAGCAGTAGGTCATCATATAATATTTTTATTCTATCTAAGGTCAATGTAGCTTTTATTTAAAAAAAATTGAAAATTCTAAAAAAAAAAATTCAATGAAATATCATATTAAAATTGCAAAGTTATTAACAACTGAATTTTGATAGGAAATGAATGAAAGACCGTCCGTGTTGACATCGGATGAGGACGGAGGAGGAGGAGGAGAAGGAGGAGAAGGAGGAGGAGGAGGAGGAGGAGGGGGAGGAGTACCAGCAGCACGACCACCAACAGAAAAAAAAAGCAAAAACAATGACATAGAAAATGAAAAAAAAAAGAAAAAAAAAATTGTTTAAAAAAAGAATTATAATAAAAACAAAATTATTAAAAAAAGAAAAGAAGCACGCAGAGGAGGAAAACAAATAGGAAAAAATAAAAACAACACTTTTAAAAAAGAACAATTTCAAAACAAAAAAAATGGAAACGTTACGAATGTATATATTTATGGTACAATCCAAAATATAAATGTTTATAAAAATTAAAAAATAAAAAAAAAATACATCAAATCATAATTTTTTATTTGACAACGTATGTAGTTTTTTCTTTTGATAATCGATAAAGTTTTTTAACTTTAAAATTTAGTTTCTCTATCATTCGTAAACAGTAATTTTACAAAATTCTTTTATGAGTCTTCAACATTTAGATCTTAATCTTAAGTAAAGTTATTTCTTCTCCATCTCTTTCTATCAGATAAAAATTTTCTTTTCGTCATTATCTGAAAACATAAAAGTATAGTATTTTATATACCCTATGACAGAGCAAATATAACGGTAATCTCATTAAATCTCCATATAAAAAAACTATAATGATCGTTTCAAATAAAAAAAAAATAAATCAAAATCAATAAATATTTATACAATTTCATGTTCAGAGTCTATTCTTTGGCATATTATAGTACTCCAAATCATAACAATTTTTTCACAAATTCCTTGACGAAAATTGATATCAAATAAAAAATAAAATTACCAATTTGTGAGAGCCTGAAGATTCGTTACTAACAATAATAAAAATAATGTTGTGTTGTGATGAAGCAACAATTATTTTGGCAGTAGAAGATGCAATATCCATATTTTTAAGTTCCAATATTAAACTTATTAGAGGAGCCTCCTCCCTTCTAATTGATGCAATGTCTAAAAATATATAAAATTAAAAAAAAAAACATTTTAATTGTTTTGTTTTCACTTTCTTCTTCGTCAATACTGTCCAGATAAATATTATATCTCGGAGAAGGAACATTGAACTGTGCTTCTATATTTGGCTTAGATGGACCAGACGCATTCGAATTGATAATGAAACGATTTTGTGTTGTAGCACAACACTCCAGGACTGATTTGTTTGATAGACTTTGCAATTGAGAAGAATGCCAGTTCATTCTTCTTTGAACTATGTAAAAAAAATTATATTATTAATAAGCAAAGCAATAAATATTGATTAAAAAACAATAAAAAAGTTTTCCATTATAAAAGTATATCTATAACCTCTATAAAACAATAATAAATTTATTGTAATTTATTTCAAGATCTTACCATCAGATTTAGATGTCACATTATCTTGACAATTATCATCTAATGCTTGAGGATCAATTTCTTGTGGGGCTCCACCACTTTGATTTAAATCTTCTGAAGGAATGATGTTTGCCAATATTTCAGGCTCTCCACTTATTCCTTCTTCTAATGCTAGAATAATGTTTTGTTGGGCTTTAGTATCATTTAGATTTCCATCTAGAGGAAGATTGTTTGCTGGTGCTGTTTTAGGTTGTCTCCTTTCTTTTTTTCTATCCGATAGTCTCTTTTCGGCATTTTCTGAAAATATTATCTAAAAAAAAAAGTATCGAATAAAATTAAAATCAAATAATTCATTTTACCTTTAATTTGTTTGTGAATTATCTTTAAATAATAAACTTTAATAGCAAATTATTTATGATTTATGAAAAAAACGTTTGCATTTAATGGAAACAATTTTTATTTGTTTATAATTATTATAACAAAGCACTCTTATAAATTTATCTGTTGCTATGACATCATCTAAATATAATAGTTGACGGTAAACTTAAATTAGAAATTTTGACCCTGTCGGCCCGACAAAGCGCTATTCAATTTTTAAGTAATTTTTAATTTATAAATAATTAGATCAAAGCATATATTTTAGAGTTTTTGATTGTATAAAATTTTGACTCGTGTTGCAACTTTTCCATTTTTGTTGATAATAAGCATTATCATACACTATTTGTTAAATAATATACTATTAATTAATTATTTTTACTATAATTGAAAAATTAAAATTAAAAAATTGTAAAAAATTAAAGTATTTAATTCGGGCATAATGTCTATTACCAAAACAGAATATTAAATTACTCGCTTTTGTCTCGTGTTTTAAATTTTGTATAAAATGTTGTAAACTTATAAAAACTATATTTAATAAATTATATTATAGTTAATTAGTTTTGCATTAAAAGTTATTATTATTATCATCACAATTGTCGATAAAGGTCTCAAAACTTTTAATAATAGTTTGAATATACTAATAAACCGTTGCAGCTAAAACATAGTATTTAATTTGTGCATTATAGCTATTACCTATTAAAATTATTACACCACTCGCCTTCGACTCGTGCTGCAAATTTTTTATCAATATTCATTATCATACACTTATTAAATAATATACTATCAATTAATTGCAATTGAAAAATTATAAATACGTTATTAAATTTAATAAATTGTAAAATTTTTTAAAATAGTATACCACGGATATGTATTTTTCTTCCAAAAAAATTTTTGTTTTAGCAATAAATATGAATGCTATCACAGGCGGTGGTATTGGCAGTACCACTACATAATCAGTGGTTACAGCAGCTGTGGGGCTGTTGTGTGCTCTCTCAATCCAATACAATAAATATATCGTCCTGACTTTCTGTTAAAATAATAAAAAAGTGAGGTTATATTCGCCTGGTCCACCCGAATGTGATGATAATATAAGGGATGGGGCTGTTAGATATATTATAGATACGACATAGCAGAGCTGACCAAATCCATAAATGCAATCTTTATTCTAATGAAAAGAAGGTTGGAAGGCTTTAATTCTTCCGGATCCAATCAATAATAAAGTTTTATTTGGCGAGAAGCCCCACCGTTGCGTTTTTTACTTACCTTTGATGATGATCTTGATGATATCTTCTGGGCTTTTGGTGCTCTAATCTTGCATAATCTCGTCGATTTTCGATATAATTGCAGCGGTAAATTGCTTTTTTGTAGAATATTATAATATCACGAATCGATAATTTGACTAATGACATATCAAACTTGTCTTGAAATGACTATCGGGAGAGGCTTTAATAGTACCGGCTTAATTATTAATAATATAGACACTGATGTCTCACACAACCAAAACTTGTATCTCTAAAACAGAAAAGTTATTTGAGACGCCGCCGCCCCGCTTTGTGGGGCTACAAAATACAACTCACCTTGCCTTTTGATGTTATGTACGGTGGACAAAGAGCACTGGGCCTACTCTAATCTTGCATAATCTCGTCGATTTTCAATATAATTGCAGCGGTAAATTGCTTTTTTAGAATATTATATCATCACGAATCGATAATTTGACTAATGACATTTTAAGGTTATGAAATGGATCAATGAACTCGCTGTCATTTCATTTGACATTTGAACTTTTTTAATGGAAAATTTAGCGATATTTCTATTTTGGGGCTATAAAATCCATTGAAAATCATTCTAATAATTATAATATAGCAAATAATGCAATTTAAAAGGAATTTTCTTACCGAAATCTTATCTGAATCGATTATTTTCGAGGAGCTCTTTTGTTCGACTGGTATTAGTTATTTCAGGAAGCCAACAAAATTCCTTAAAAAAATTACTGTTTTCTGAATTTGAGTATCTATCTATTCTGCTTTTTCGCCAACGTCCTATATACGTCCTATCCGTTTACTCACTTTATCGGTCATTCGTTTAAAAAATTGTTCCTACTAACGGTTCCTCGTACCCCTTTGTCCTACCACAAAAAAATCCAATTCTTATCTCAAAACATCACAACGAAACTCTATTGATGCCGTTTTTTATCAAATTTCTTACAACATTTAACAATTTGTCATAATTAATAAATCTTTTTTACGCGCCACTTTTGCAAGAAGGAGATGCGGTTATCACGTTTTATTATAGTATAATTTGCGATCCTGTTCATTTGCTTCAGAACACACGTAGTTTTTTGTTCTTTTTATTGTGTAAGAAAATGATTTTGATTTTTAGATTATTTAGTTTAACTCGAAAGATCTCTATTAATTAAAGATCTATATTTTAAGAGTCTTTTACAAGATGTCAGGATTTACCTAGCTGAGCTTGAGTTGATCCGGGTATATCCTACTTTGTCACGGCTTTGTTACCTAAACATAACAAAAAGAATGGTGAGCGTCCAGCCTTAATATATCAATATAACGATCATTAAATTAAGATGTCACTGTCTTGGCATGTAATACTTTCAAAGCAATCTCACAATGCTTTGTCTCTCTTTATTTAGCAGACATCACATACATTTCACTCACATTTGAATATCTCTCGTCATTAGAACTGTCGTTCATAGAATACTCTGAAAGCAATCTCACAATGCTTTGTCTCTCTTTATTTAACAGACATCACATACACCTCCGTAATGTGTTCTCTTCTTTTGAATTATCCCCAGATAGTGAGTTGTGCAATGGGTATAAAGGAACCGGAAACCCAGTCAATCACAGTATATTCGCTCCAAACTACCAGTCAGAACACAAAGCACAAACCCATCATGCGTCTTAACTACATGATCATGATTTAACATTGACTAGTTTACTGAGCACAACAGACAAACTCACGTTGCCTCCAAATCATAAAGAAGTACTTTTAATATCATTAACTCCCTGCCTCATCTTTATAAACCCAACTCCACTTTCAATATAAATTGGCCAATAATATTAATGTACTATAACTAAAGCATTCACTCAATTAGATAAGTTTACTAAATAATAATTATGTACTATAATCAAGGTAAACACTAAATGATAATAAACTCACTAAATAATAATAATATCCAATACAATCAAGGTAAACGCTCAATGAGTAAAAACTCACTAAATAATAATAATATCCACTACAATCAAGGTAAACGCTCAATGAGTAAAAACTCACCTTATTATTCACAGAGCAGGGAAATCAAACACATTTCCTACACACCATCTCATCGAGAAATGAATAAGTAAATGAGCAACGATACGGTATCCAGACGATGAAGGTGTTTATGTTATAGAGATAAGGACATTCTAATGGGCTATTTTTAGAAACCACAGATTAAGGGTGTGAAATTAAAATTGAATTCTTTGTTAAATATGAGCGAAACTATTTTAAGGCAACTCTAGTCACTCTATAGTGGAGGAGTTTATCTAACAATATTTCGTAATCAACCATGTGAAATGCATTGCTAAAATCAGTGTATAATGTATAAACATCTAGACCCTGGTTCATGGCGTTGATTGTGTAGTTTACGTATAGATACAAGTTTGTTGAAGTGGATCTGTTATTAATAAATTCATGTTGTTTAGTTGTGATAATTCTTATTCTTGAAGGCTGAGGTTACTTGAGGTAGAACTAGTTTTTCAAAAAGTTTAGCAATAGCTGATTGGATACAGATCGGTCTGTAATTGGTGACATTCGATCTTTCTCCAGATTTGTGGATTGGACTGATGAATAATAATTTTCAAGCCGCTGGGAAAACTCCAAGCTGCAGCGATTTACTAAATATATGTGATACCGGCTCATATAGGCCTGCAACACGGTATTATAACTCTACCAATTATCCGGTGTTTGGTGGTAAGGTAAAGAAGAACACACTGGATCTTTCACTTAAACTATATTATTATAAACTACTATAAGTGGTGCCGAAATACCGGCCCTGATTACATGCTGTAAGTACTTGGAGTGTGGCAAAACTCCCCTGTATTTAAAACAATAGAGATTCAATTTTTTTTATTTTCTTTAGTTTTATTAGCTCCCATACTAAATTAGCTAATATTTAGAAATCATTAAATAATAAGATATCTTCGAATCTCGAAGATATATGTAACATGTTTGCCAAATTTTTTGAATCTGTGTATATTAAGCATGACACACACCTTCCAACACAATCAAAATTGATACTAGCTCGCTAGAAAATAAGTTTTGTTAAATGCTTATAAAATATATAAATAATATATATTAATATTATATATTAATATCATATATTAATTTTATTTATGATATAAATAAATTTGAAAATACTCAAGAACTAGTTGCTAACAAACTAAATAAAATTAAAAGTTTATAATGCTCCGGTCCTGATGACGTTCCTTCCTACTTTTTAATCAAATGTAATGAAAGTCTTACATGGTTTTTAACAATTTTTTTTCAACTATCAGTAAACACTGGGTTTTGCCCTCAACGCTAAAAATCCTCATACATCATTCCCATTTATAAATCCGGTGATAAATCAGATGTTACCAAATATAGACCAAGATCAATTATTTGTGCTATGTGTAAAATTCGCGACGTAAAAATTATTGACAGTTTACAGTCAAGCCTCAGTTCTTGTATATCTTCGTCTCAACATGATTTTTTTCCTAGTCGCAGCACAATAACAAACTTGACACTATTCACAAATTACCTCTAGAACAATGGATATTATTATTTCTTATCGGTCGCAACCAGATAGTTTATCTAAATCTAAAACCTATCCAAATCAGTTAATATGCATTCAGGTGTACCTCAAGGCATCTTGGTCCGGTATTATTTTCTGTGTTTATAAACGATCTGGCTTCTATCAAATCTTCTTGGCCGTTTCTATTTTATGCTGATGATCTCAAATTGTTTTACACTGTAAAATCCACCGACGATAGAATTTGTCTTCAAAACTATTTGAATACTCTTAATAGATGGTGCTCCGACCACAATATGCAACTTAATGCCAGTAAATGTATCTTTTACCAGGAAAAAAACCAAGTTAAATTTTACTTATAAAATTGATGATGTTTTTCTTGTCAGAACTAATACAATTGATGATCAAACTAAAGATTTTACAAATTACATTATAATTAAAAAGCTATTTGAAAGATCTATATATCTTTTGTGAGGCCTATTCTTGAATACGGAATAATTATTTGGTTTCCATTCTACGAAACACACATTCTCAGGTTGGAAGAATACAAAAAAGATTTACCAGCTATCTGCTGTTTAAAATGAATGTTGATAAAAGTATTTACACTTATGTTATGAGCAAAGATTATATCTTGTTGAACTTGAACGCCAGTGGCGGCTCGTGATTTTTTCTCACGGGAGGGCACCGGGGGGTCTGGGGAGTCCGCGCCCCCGGAAATTTTTTGCAAAATATGCTTTCAAAATCCCAATTTTATTAGAAATTTTAAAGTGTTTAATGTCAAACATTTCTCAGGTTGAGGGCAATGAGCGAGATGTCCCGGAGCCTACAGACCGCGATTTTTGAACTCGGAATTACAAATTAGGTATTTATATTAATTTATCTGTGGGGGGGCCCGGCCCCGGTGCCCTCCCTGCACCAGCCGCCACTGCTTGAACCTCTACTTTTAAGAACGAAGAAGTTTAAAACTTGTTTTGAATTTAAATTAATTAACAATTTGTTTGACGGTTCTGATCTATTAAGCTGTTTACATCTAAGAGTTCCTGTTGATAAATCTTGCAGTACTGATGTTTTCTCTAACCAGTTTTATCGTACTAATTATGGTAACTAAAGTGCTGTTATTGATAACAATGTGTCTGGTGATATTGATATTTTCAATTGTTCTCTGAATAAACTCAAGTCATCTTTAAATAAACTAAGTTAACAAATTATTATTAGTGATTTAGGTAGTTCTATCGTATTTTACTTATTAATTTATGTTTACTGTTTAATGTTTTTTTAAGGTAATTTTTTTTTGTTTTGTTTCTTAACTTTGTCACTTTGAAAATGATTGATTCTGTTTGATAATAAGCGTATTATTATAATAAACTAATAAAATAAAAAAAATTGTACCAAAAATAAAAAAAAAAAACTAAGGGGCGAGCCGCCCGGAACACTTAAAGGTATACAAATTAGTTATAAACCGATTCTTAGTTCTACAGAATATACATATAAAATTTTATCAAAATCGGCTAAGCTGTTTTGGAGGCGTATAAACACTAAAACGCTGGCACGAGATTTTTATATATTAGATATAAGATCTGAACTCTCGAGATTAGAAACTTTATTCTGCTACAACATAATGAGAGCAAAGAGAATTGTGTATATATGCCTAGGGAACAATGCCTAAGCATCTACAATGATCTACATATTGTAACGTGAAAGTTGTACACTTTATTTATATAACTTTTTTACACACTTATTTATTGATATACTAATAATACACTATTTTATATGAACGTTTATAAAACCCTTTGTAAATTTAATTTATATTTAGGTCTATACATTCGTGTCTTGCTCTCTCCATTGGATCTCAACTTTCAAATCGAACTGACTACATCAACTGGAAAAAGTCTCTTCTTGGATAGCTTCTTGAATTTTCTTCCTTGTTTTTAAACCGTCACATTGCCTTTTTCTTAAATATGTTTTTTCCCGAAACAAGTGGCTCTTGTCATATCAAAACTTGCACGAACTCTCTTTCTCAATCTTCTCTAGCTATTTTCTGTCCAGGTATAGTACCAAACTTCAGACCGCAAGGCAACCGCATTTCTTTTCCACACACAATTTTCCACATCATCCGCGGCTGTGAAAAAAAATTTTTTGGTGCACAGCAAACATTTTTCTGTTATAACTTTAAAACAACTACCAGGTAGATAGTGGTGCATGGTACGTTATCCTATAATATTGTTTACATAAAAAATGGTTTACTACATCTAGCTATTTCCATTAAAATAAATGTTTACTAATGCAAATAGAGATATTTATAGACAAAATGTTTGCAAATAAAATTCTACATAACAAACATGATATTTTGATTAGTACAATATCTTATACTTTTACATAATAAGGCTTTGTTCGGTTTTTATGAACAATTGCCTCTTCCCTGTTAATTCTCACTTTTACATTAGGAGATAAATCTTCAATTACTTTAAAAGGACCTTCGTAGATCTCACTGAGTTTATTACCGGTTTTTTTCCGTATTAAAATTAAATCGTCTTTTAAATACTAAACTGGATTTGTATTTTTATCATAACTCCGTTTTCTAAACACTTTCGTACGAATTAAATTTTGTTTTGCATCTTGCTGCGCTCTTTGTAATCTATACCTAAGTTCTAATGGATAGTTATCAAAATTGCACAATGGGTCAATATGATTTGTCAAGTTTGAGAGAAGTTTACAACTTTTTCTAAAAAGCAACTCAAATGGTGTATACTGAGTTTCGGTGTGTACTTTGGTGTTATAAATAAATGACCAATAAGGTATCCATGAACTCCAATTGTCGGATTTATTATCACACATAATTTGTAACTAAGAACCTAATACTTTATAAGAGTTCTCTATAGCACCTATGCTTTGATGATGATAGGCAAGGTAGAATGCAATTTATTAATTTTCAACAATTTAAATATTCCGATTACAGTTGAACATGAATTCCGTTCCCTGATCTGTAGCGATTTTTTTTGAAATTCCGTACCTTAAAATAAAATTTTCAACAAAAGCTTTAGCAATAGTTGCTGTCTCTTTGTTTTTTATTGGATATGCTTTAACCTAATTTGTTAATTCACATTGCAACGTTAAAATTTAAGAAAAATTAATTATGTCCGCTTCGATAGGACCTACTACGTCAAGAAAAACTTTTTCGCAAGCGGTGTTTGCTGTTGTTGTGATCACCATAGGTTCTTTGATCGCTTTACTATGTTTTTGCTTTTGACATTTGTCGCAACATTTTACAAGTTTGTTAATATCATTTGTGATTCCTTTCCAAAAGAAATATTTTTTTATATTTTTTGTCATTTTTTGCATTCCAGCATGCCCACTTGTTGGCAGCTGATGAAAATCGTTTAGAATTATTTTCTTCATTTTGTCATCTGTAATTTTTTTAACATTATTGACTATACATATTCTAGGTATATAGTTTTTGTATGTACTTTTATTTTCCTTTGAAAACTTATTAATCATACTTGCAAGTTTTTTGATATGACGCGCATTATTTTTATTTTTTAGAACTATTAACTCACTAATTTTAATTTCTTTGCAAAGCAAGCTTAAATCTTTCAACAGTTTGTCTCGCGGTGCTGTTGATAAAGAGTCTAAGTTCATGTACAAAGTAAATTGTGAAGGAACACATTGGTAATAATTTTTTGATGACGATTTATGATCTAGTTTGTTTATTTTTTAAAATTGATTTTCCAATGATAATATTAATTTAATGCTGTTTAATATGGTTTTTTCAGAATTTTGACAACATTTGGATGGTCCCTCCTTGTGTTATCTTCATTCTGTGCTTCCTTTTCCAATTCGACATATACGTTTTTTTTTTTGTTGTGCTCTAGTCATTACATTCATAATGTTTTGATTCATTAGTTTTAATTCGTCCGATGTCACGCTCACACTTAAATTTTCGCTTTTATTATTTCTTTTATCTTTGTTGGTATAAGTATCTATAAGAACACGTGATAATGCATCTGCAGCTGAATTATCGCATCCTTTTACATACTCTACTGTTAAGTCATATTCTTCTAAACACAAGCGGAATTTTGTCAAACGACTTGAAGGCTATAATAAGGGCCTACATAATTTTATATTAAATAGACTAATCGCCGATGATTCGTTATGATTTTAAATTTTCGACCATATAAATAACCACTAAAATGTTTTATTGCCCATGTTATGGCTAATAACAAACATAATTGAGTCGCCGTACGAAATAGACGTGTTTATGAGTGCTCGCGATTAATTACTAACTATTCTTGTTATTTCTACCAGAAGTTTGTGATTCACATCTTGTTTGCCTAACTACTCGATTAATAACCAGATTTTAAAATTTGGTCCATTCCAGGTGAGTACAAGTCCAATAATATCTTATTCTATTAATTTGCGGATTGTATCGCACCGGATACCTGCTTCTAATTATATTCAAGTTAATACTGAGCATATGCAATTTCTTTTCTTTTTTTTTCTCTCCTAACAATAGATCATAAATTTTCTTTGTCTAAAATTTAGTCTTTTACATCAATAATCAAACTAAAATTAATAATTTCATACTTTAGTTAACAATAACTAAACCTTATCAAATAAAACGTGTGTTTTTCTTTTTCTTTTGCCTCTAATCGAACAGGTTTTTTGCGGATTTGTTTATCGGTTCCTATCACCTGTCCACAACTTGATCGTCATATTTTGTTAATTTCACTTATCTATATTAGGAATCATTCACCTATCTTACTATGAACAAAAAATGCTGTCATTGTTTTGAAAATATCTTGTTACCCGATACAGCTTCAAAATGTCATGGTTGCAAATTTAATATTCATCTTGAGTGCCTTGATCTGACCAAAGACGAGAAACGACTGATTCCACGAATGCAGTCTAGTAATTTAAAATTATTTTGTAATCGCTGCAATGTTGCAGTTACTGCCGCCAATGAGGTTAAACAATTAGTAAATGAACTTAAAACTAATATCGATTCACGCTTTCAGCAATTAGAAAATTTAATTCAAAACACCGTTTCTCAATCCTATACGGATAAAGAAAACACCATCAACGAATCGGTCGAACGCTCTCTTCGTGCCTCAAATATTATACTCTATAACGTTCCGGTAACTGCAGGAGTAAATGACTGCGACTTGGTAAACGATATCCTGGAGGTCATTGACTCTTCTTTAGTTGCATCTCCTGACGACGTTTTACAAATTGGCTCTTCAAATAATGGAAAACCTCGGCTTCTTAAAGTACGATTTAGAAACTTTCAGATGGCTAGACTCTGTCTCAAAAAAAAATCAGCGTTGTTGGCACATGGTCAATACTCAAAAGTAGTTATATCCGACGACAAAACTAAACAGCAGCAAAACATCTTAAGATCTCTCAGAGATGAACTGAAAACTCGCGTTGACAATGGTGAATCTAACTTGACTATCAAATACATTAACAAAACTCCCCAAATTGTCACCCAAAAAAACTAGTTCTAGGCAAGCCATTTTGTTGTTCCTTACTTTATACCAATATTGCTTCTCTCTTGGCAAAATTTAATGATTTGGTTGCCGAAATTATTTTGACTCAGCCAGCCATTATAGCACTTACTGAAACATGGCTCACCTCAGCGGTAAATGACACTACAATCCAAATCGACAACTATACAATATTCAGAAAAGACCGCGTCCACGGTAGGGGAGGTGGCGTTTGTATGTACGTCTCTAACTCTTTGATAAACCACAATTATTCTGTAACTATTTTGGACGTAGATACTGAGCCATACAACTCGCTCTGGCTAAAATTCTCAAACAACCTGTTTTCATTTGTGATGTGCTGTTTATATAGACCTCCTAGCGGAACCAACTACAATTCAACAGAAAACGACAAACTACTTGTGAAAACAATCGCAGATCAATTTCAGCTGCACTCCAATTTAATTCTTGTTGGAGACTTCAATTACCCCAACATTGGCTGGAGCAAAAACCAATACATAAGCAAGAATTCTGCTGAATTGCTCTTTGTCAATATGCTGCATGAGCATGGTTTTTTTCAATTGATATCTGAGCCCACCCGTTTTCGTTCTAACCAACAATCTTCTTTGTTGGACCTGGTACTATTACAAGATAGAGATCTTATTTCAAATGTTAAATTATCTGATCCTGTTGGCTCATCAGACCATATTACTATATATCTGACCATACAAGTTCTTTTATACTCCAGTCCCAACATTGAAACGTTTGTAAATAAACGACTGTGTTACTCTTCTCTTAAACAGAATCTGGAGAATATTGACTGGAATTATTTATATAAGACAACTGTGATTGAAGATCAATGGAAGTTTTTTGTTAACACTATCACTAGTCTAATAAATAAAAGCACAAGTTACTACACTTCCAAGCGTATACACAAAAAACCGTGGATAAATAAACACATGATAAACAAAATAAAACATAAGAAAAAATTGTGGAAACAATTCAAGCGTTCTGATAGCAACTTGGACTATGTCACACATCGTAACTTTTCAAATCTGTTAAAAACAGAAATTCAAGCAGCTAAATATAAATTTGAAAACAGTTTACTACAAACACCAAAAGCTTTTTACTCCTATGTTCGCAAACATATAGCGTCAAAAGTTTCTAATCCGATGATTTGCGATAGCAACAGAGTTTTGTGTTCAGATGACACTGCTGCAGCAAATGTGTTTGCCGATTTCTTTGCTTCTGTCTACCTTAATGATCCCATCACATATTTTCCCAACATCAACAACCACATGTGTAAAACAAAATTGAGTAATATTCACATTGATCAATGTGTGGTTAATAACTACCTATCCAAACTTTCCGAAACCACTGCTCCGGGTCCAGACACTATTTCTTCAAAAATTCTAAAGATATGTGCCGATTATCTTGTCGAACCAATAACAGAAATTATTAAAACTTCGTTCTCTACCGGTTCGTTACCCAATCAATGGCGCCAAGCCAGCGTTACTCCGATTTTTAAGAAAGGTGACAAACTGGACGCTAAAAACTACCGACCCATTAGCCTTACAAGCACAGTATGCAAACTGATGGAAAAATTAATAGCAAACCATTTGCTGCAACACTTTTTTGCAAACAATATTATTCCACAACAGCAACATGGTTTTTTGCCTAATCGTTCGGTGCTAACCAACCTAATTTCATCAGTAAATCAATGGACAAAAATTTTGGATCAATATGGCTCTCTTGATGTAATTTTTTTAGACTTTAGTAAAGCTTTTGACACGGTTTCGCATGACTTGTTGCTGCATAAACTTAAACTTCTCGGAGTTGAGGGCATGTGTCTTCGGTGGATTAGGTCTTTCTTGATATCTCGGACATTTTCGGTTCGTGTAGGTAGTTGTACATCCTCTTATAGACCCGTTACTAGCGGTGTTCCTCAAGGTTCTGTTTTGGGTCCAATACTATTTATCGCATATACCAGCGACTTGTTACTGTCATTACAAACTGGGTACTCTGCATATGCAGATGATTTAAAATTATTTGGATTCTCAAACATTGAGCTACAACACAAACTAAACCTCGTTGCAGAGTGGTGTAGAAAGTGGAAGCTCTCACTAAACACGCAAAAATGTACTGTTATGTATTTTGGTTTCCACAACTCGAAAACCAAGTATTTGATACATAATAATGTGCTGCCTAAAGTTGACTCTCAAAATGACCTAGGGGTTACAGTAACACCGGACCTGTCATGGTCCGAACAAACCGCTAAGGCCGCACTTCGAGCAACAAAGTCATTTCATATGTTAAAAAAAGTGTTTCCACATCCCTCTCCATCCACAGTTAAAAAATTGTACACTACCTACATACGACCGCATATCGAATTTGCAGTGCCTGTATGGCGACCTCTTTATGCAAAAGACCAAAATTTACTTGACAAGGTACAACATGCAGTAACAAGATGGTCGTCAAGTTTGGCGATAAAACCATATTGCGAACGCCTAGCCCAACTAGATATTGCAAGTCTAAAAGACAGGCAAGACAGAGCCGACTTGATTCAAATCTTCAGATTAACTCATGCGCTTTTTCCGGAACCTTGTGACAATTTTGTCACTATGGGAGACAATCAACGTTTACGAGGACACTCTTTTAAACTTGTTAAAGAGCCATTTAAAACAACGATTAGGCAACACTTTCTGACTAATAGAGCTTTCGATAAATGGAACGGCTTGTCAAACCGCGTTGTTGGCGCAACTTCGGTATATCAGTTCAAAAAACGTTTTGATGAACTGGAGTAAAAGCTTCAAGTTTACAATAACTACTTATCAAGATATTAAATAAATAAGAGCCTGCATTCAAAGCGACTAGTAACCAAATTCTTTCAATAAATTGCAAAATAGGTTTGCCTCTGCAATTTTTTCAAAGTTTAATAATAATAATAATAATAATAATAGTTCTTTCTCAATTGTGGAACATCTAATTTCACTTTAATTTAATCCTCTACTGGCATAAGCTACTGGTTTTCTGTTTTGGTTTGCCAAAACGGTGCCTAAAGCGAGGCCTGAAGTGTCTGTTTGCACAATAAATTCATTATTGTCTCTTAGATCCGGATATTGTAGTACTGGAGGCTGAATTAAACCGTTTTTTAAAGTTTGGAAAGACATTTTACATTCCTTCGACCAAATAAATTCGGCTAATTTTTGACTAAGTTTATTTAATAGAACTGTAATTTTTGCAAAACTTGGAATATATTTTCTGTAATATTAGCAAAAGCTACAAATCTTTTTACTTCATCTTCATTTTTTGGTGTCGGATAATTTTCTAATACTTTTATTTGTTCTGGGTCAGGTAAAATACCTTCCGGGGTAATGATATGACCTAAATATTAATTTTTTTTTTCAAAAGTTTGCATTTGAACGGATTTAATTTAAAATTTACTTTCCTGAGTCTTTCAAAATCTTTAATTAAATTTGAAATGTGATCATATAAATTTCTACCAAAAACTATTAAATCATTTAAATATACGAAACAGTTTTCATAGTTTAATCCGGACATTGCAATTGTTATTAACCTTGAAAATGCACTTGGACTTGTTTTTAAGCCCATTGGTAGTCGCTTCATTTGGTATAGCCCTTGACTAGTTATAGTCTACTAGACTTATTTAATTTGACTTAATAGTAACCTTGACTTAAATCAAGATGGCTGAAGTAAACTGAGCCTGACAACCAATCAAAAATATCTGTGATTTTAGGTAATAGAAATTTATCATTGAGAATTTTTGTATTTAATAGTTTCAAATCAATTACACATCAAAATTGCTTTTTACTATTACTGTCGGTTTTCTTTGGCACTAGTAAAATTGGTGCGGATCATTCGCTTTTTGCCGGTTTTATAATGTCGTCATCGCACATTTGCTTTATTTGTTTTTCAATTTCGGACTTTTGAGTATGGAGCACTCTATTAGGTTTGACGTAAGCTGGTGTTGTGTTCTCCTTTAACGTCATCGTTTGTTCATAAAGATTTGTTGTTGTTAGCTTGTCATTTGATAAATGGAAAATATCTGCATACTTTGCACACATGTTTATGGTTTCTCTGCTTTCTTTTTCATTATGATTTTCAAAGTTAATTGTGTCTACGGCTTCTGTTACTCGCTGGACTGAATTTGTCATTTTATAGAATTTACAACATTTATAATCGCTTAATTTTTGGATTTCACACTTGACATTTTTTAATTGAATTTCTTGTTCACTAACATTAAAAATTTTTACGGATATTTTTCTTCTTTGGGTCTTGCTATTACGCCCGCCAAAAATACTTGCTCACATATTTCTCTTGGAATTACTACACAGTCCTCTTTTATTGAAACTGGGAGGTATTGAACTCTTTCGCAACGCGGTGGAATTGTTAAAACATTATGGTTTTGTTTCGATTCTAAATTAATTGAAACGTCTCCGTTGTTATTTGTCAAAGTTATTTTATTATTTTTATAGTTAATAAGACCGTTACGACTTTTGATAAAATTTCTTTCTAAAATTCTGTCGGTACTGCAATTTACTGCAAATTTTTTTTTCAGCTTTTGTAGTTTTTCCTCTGTTCGGTCACTAGAATTCAGTGGATAATTTTACAATAAAACACTTTGATACATTCAACAACACTATTTTTCACATTTCTTCTTAGACGTCGGTCGCTGACACCATGGGGCGTGAAGCTCTCAATTCATTCCCTACAATTTCGGTTTTTATCAGTCTTTTAGATTCGCTTCTGCATTTTATGATTAAAATTAACAATAAAATTACACAAAATACTATAAGTATTATCTCTGATTTTGTAATTGACGCTTTGGCATCGCCACTGGCTGTTTGCGCTATTATGACTTCTTTTTTTGATTGCGTTTTACCCATTTTCAAAACTGCAATTGTGCAACGTTTTTGGTTCCGAGTCGATATAATTTATTTCATTTACTTCAGGACAATATAGTATTTATTTCTTTGGAACGGGATCCTCTATGGTGAGGGTTTTCGTCTTGAATTCCATGCAGGGTTTTTCGTTTTCTCGTCACGGTCGCCATGTATTGAAAGGGAAGACTAATTGGTTATTTTTTATCTTTTATTTTCTATGTTCTTCAACTACATCACTACTCTACACTATTATCCCTGGTACCATCCCTTACTACTTACATTGCTACACAATATTACTACATATCACTATAATTATTACTATGATTATTACGACTATTATTACCTACTACTATTATGATCAGTGGCGTAACAACTCAATAGCGGCCCGGGTTCAAAAAATATTTCATTTCCTGACCTATTATATCCTTTTTTTTTGGTTTAAATTTTTTTATCACTCTTATTAAATCTGCAATAAATTATCTAGAATTTTATGTAATAAATAAAACATTGTCATCATACATAAAAAAATACTTTTATAATTTTGAAAGCAAACAAAAACAAGTTTATTATATTTTACAATCAAATTATAACTATAAAAACGATTTTTGTCTTGCTTTCACTGTAGCAAAATTTGTCACTAAATGTGATAGGTCTAACTCTTCCACTATAAAGTTTTCAATTAAAATCAAGGATAAATTTGACAATCGTTTTTAGTCCATAGTATTTCGTAAACACGTTTTTATTAACTCCAGGTTAGAAAAACTGCGATCAGCAGATGCTACTGTGACCGGTATAGTTAAAAACAAAAAACAAGTTTAATTTAATTGTTTTTATAAATAGATAGCTTTTGTTTACTAATTTTATTAACATTTTTTGCGTAAGGACAACTTTTTTAAATTATTATTTTTAATAAAGAATAAGTTGTGTGAGAAAAATTAATTATTAAAGTCTACTTTAAATCAAGACATCATAATAATAATTTTTTCTAAAAATATAATAAAAAGTTTATGTTAAATCAATTGATTTTAATAAACTTGAAATAAAAGTTTTTACAAAAATTTTATAAAACAAATAAAAGTTGGACATTTTTGTCATTAAAATAAACAAAATTTTCTACAAATATGACAAAATGTATAGATAATTCTCTTTTTTTTAAGAATAATGTGTATTATCCGGGCCCATGTAGCCACGGGCCCGGGTGCCGCGGAACCCTGGTAGATCCGCCACTGATTATGATTACTTCTATCTTGTCGGGCTTCCTATTTATATCATATATTATGTGTATTTGTCATTCTTGCCCACTGCGTCATGTACAAAGTGCAAGTGTCATTGCACTATTGCACTACTAATGCATCACATCCATCACACTAGAATGTTTTTCCATTTTAGCGTCAATATTTTCTTCCATTTTCCTAGAGTTCTCTTCGATTTTTTCTTTTAGTTTTCTATAATTCTCTTCTATTTTCTAGAATTTGTTTGCAATGTTCTAGAATATTCCTCAATTTTTTCTTCCATCTTTTTGGATTTTTTTTGCATTATTCTAGAAATCATCTCCATTTTCTAGACATTATGATTAATTCACTTTTACAAATATATGTATCTATTTACAAATATTTTTATTAATTCAACTTTACACCTGACACCAAATTGTAACGTGAAAGTTGTACAGTTTATTTACGAGTATATAACTTATTTACACACTTATTTATTTATTTATATACTAATATTACACCATTTTATAT
Organism: Lagria hirta; assembly: GCA_947359425.1. Classification (NCBI taxonomy): domain Eukaryota; kingdom Metazoa; phylum Arthropoda; class Insecta; order Coleoptera; family Tenebrionidae; genus Lagria; species Lagria hirta. The sequence continues at coordinate 30,115,507 of OX375794.1, forward strand.
GAACGTTGTTAAAACATTTTGTACATTTAATTTGCTTTTATGTTGATACACTCGTGTCGTCGCTCCTTCGATTGGATCTCAACTGTGAACTCGAAGTGACGCAGCGCCGGCCCTGATTGCATAAATCAAATGCAACTAGTTTTACTTGCATCAGCTACAAAACGAGCAAACCACGATGATTTATAACTCTAATGGCCGGTTTCACAAAGCGTTGTTAAATTTTAACATCGTGTTAAATATTTTAACACGATGTTAAAATCGATTTGGGTTTCATAAAACGTTGTTTCTAATGTCAATGTCAAATTTAACACAAGTTAAGTTAGCACGTTGTTAAATCCGTTGTTAAAACAAAAATTGGTTTCACAAACCATTGTTAAGATTAACACGTTGTTAAATCCCTTGTTAAACTAATTAAAGCTCTGGCCGTTGTTACTGTTTTTTGTACTTATGTTTACCAGTAGAAGGTGTTAGAAAATAAAAATACTACCTAATTAATAAATATCTACTTTTATTATTATTCAATGCTTTCATTTTTGCACAAATTTAAATTTGGGCCCTTTAATTTTGTGTAAGTAATAATTGTCTTTCTACTAATTTGCAAGGAATCCTACACTCACTACATTGTCTTTGTGACGCTGTAGCGACGCTTACATTCAAAGTTGGAAAAACATTCCAATGGGTTTGCAGCACCCCGTACATAACTCATCCAGCATGTCAATGTTCATTGTTATGAACTGCAACACATAATACTTTTCAGTATTTTCCAACGTCAAACGATGCCATAACCTGTGGCCATAACCGGCGAATGGCGGCTGAGTCGGACTTAAGACAAGTCGAGGCCTTGCTCAAGTCCGACTCCAGTGCGCTTGCTCATCAAGCAAAAATCGCCCTTATTCACACCGTAATTTGATATTTAAATCTATGAATATCGTCCGGTCTTGAGCCTGGCCTCAGACTCAAGATATGAATATCAGATTTCACGAGCATTGCCGAAGTTCTTGCTTGAGACGGAATCAGCAATAAATCGATTTCAAAACGCATGCAAACGCTTTCCCGAGCATTGCCGGAGTCCTTGTTTGAGTCTAAGCTTAAGCTTGATCTTGAGCTACGACTATGAATACCGGCATTAGACCCTTGTTGCCTCGACTTTCAATCTGTTTTTTAATTGCGCCTACGTGACCCATCTGTCGAATTTTCAGTTAATATGAAGCATTCAATTGCTTTTTCGAATGTTTGTCCACCTTTCTCAAGTAGTTTTTTTCTTGTTGTTTTATCTTTGATACTCATCACAAGTATCGATACATTTCCTTCAAAATTCTATGACTGAACAGATTTTTTTATTTTAAAGGCTATTTATTTATTACACTAGCTTAATTATTTATTTATTATCACTTTATATATGTACTTTATTACTTTCTTTTCTACTGCGCCGTGTTACATCTGGGAGCTCTCTATAGGTTTGACAATGATCAAGATTGAGTATCAACATGAGTATGAACTAAGTTTTTTTAGAGTTATATACAAAAATGTGAAGTAGGGTTGTGTAGAGAACCAGTATTATATGAGTGTTCTAATAACTATATAACAACAGGTATGAATTTTGTAAGATATGGGCTCTTGTCGTTTCAATGGTTCAATCTAAGACATGCAACATTTTCAGCGTTTTCTCCAATTTGAAAGCAATTTGCTAACTTGTTATTTCAATGTACTCTTTAGCATCGGATATGTTGTTTTTCAACTTAATATTCTTGCTAACAGCTTACTCTTTTTGATTGTTTCTCTATTGACAAAATTGTCTAAAAGGTGATCATATGTTTCTTTTGACTTAAAAGTAGGTAAATCCAGAGCAGCTTCTCTCGCCGCTCTTGCCAAACCCCTTATTTTCTACATAAGTTTAACTTCAGATAATTCGGTTTTCTTTGATTTGTTGCTACGGTTTGTTTTTAATAGACAACGATGTTAAAGAGTAAAAAAGATTTGGTAAAATATTCTCAGGTTTACAATAAAGTATACAAAAAAATTGCATACTGAACTTGTAAGGAAAATGTTTACTATCTCGTGCAAGCTTAATTTACTCGCTAAAGCTCGCAAATATAATATGTTTTCACTTGATAGTAAACTACCACTTTTCTTGACTTGTTTAGTAATATACGATTCTTCTTTAGGCAAAATTATAATTTTATTACATTGGTTATACATTAATTACATTTGTTAGAAAAATATTTCAAACATTCCTATATTTTCTAAAACTCAAAAAAAAAATCGGTTTTTTTGTTATTTTATTTCAGCTATATTGCATTTGGGTCAAGCAACGATATAATAAAAATTCAATAAAATGGAAGTTTGTATATATACAACCCTGCAATATCCGTTGACAGATTTGATATTAGATTGATTCTAGCTTTAACATAAATGATAAATGTAAAAATCATTATGTTATCCATGAAATTTTTATTTCTAAAGTTCATTTCATATATGACCTACTCTTCAGTCAAGGGATGTTAAAATCAATGATTTCCTCACGTGTTAACTAAAAATAGGAAGTGGCAATGATTTAGCTTTCATTTTAGCAAATCACGGTTTTGTATTTGGCACACGAATTTGAACCAATGTAGTCATACCGATTGCTTCTGTATTGGTTCTGTTTTGTGTCTTATTTAAGCTACGTTTTGCCAATTTGCAAAGTCTATTTTAAACCGACAAAACAAATTATTTATACTACATATTTAAAGAAATAGAAAATTTTCAGATATCTAAATAACTATAGAAATTATGCTTTAGCAAAAAATTGATTTTTTTATATTAAATTGAATTAATTATATTTATATATATATATATACGTATAGTACGGATGATTCCCGCCGTTGATATAGCTCAGGCAAAGGGCCCCCCAGCAGTGGAGCCGCGATCCAATCCATATATAATCTTAAACACGCAACTGATATCTCATCGCGTTACAGAAGCCCAATCATTTCGCACATTGTCTCAAGCCCATTGTGTGTTTAAAGTCGATAACTTACGCATGTTTTAAAGCCATTGCAAGGTTGCCGCTTGAAAGAGTGATAACTACATAGTTTCTAGATGTTTTGAGCTTGGTTGAAGAAAACACAGCAAAATTTCTCATGCGCTGCGTGGGATGAAGATCAAACAAAGCAAGAATGGCAGACATTGTGTCTACAGCTACAATATATTCAATTACAAGTGCAGATTTGATATCGAATAATGTTTCGCTACAAAATTAAATAACAGAATTCTGTTTTAATTTTGATCACACCTAAATATAGGTATATTATTCAATATCAAAATTATTTTATTGTTCATGTTCTTTATATTGCGGCATCTACCGTAAATCTTTCACATATTAGTAAATAATTGCCATTATTTTAGATAATGGCCCTTAGAGCCTGAAAGCAATCTTTTCTTTTTCAATTGAATTTGGGGCAATAAAATTAAATATACCTACATTAACTGAATACTATTCTGATAGAGACTTAATGAATACGTCTTTATTTGTTAATTACATGCTGTAACAAGATTCAAGCCATAATATTCATATCAGTAAGCTATAACATTTCTTTCCACACGTTTGCAATTACTGCATTCCACAACATAATCGTCTATAAAAAAATAGAACTCTCAAATAATAATTAGTTTTCCACCTATTTTTTTAAACATGTAGATTTTTTAAAAATATAAATTTATTAGAATGCAACAGTTTTTTATAGCTACATGTTTTAGAAAGCTACAATTTAGAAAAATTTTTTACTTAGGTATTTTTTGTGTGTCTATAATACTTTTTTATTAAATAAGCTTTTAACCAAACCTAAATAACAACACTATGTAATATTAATAACACCAATGCCAATAATTCGCCTGTTATTATGAAGTTTTGTTTTTCATATTTATTAAACAATTAACAATTGGGTTAAATACGAGTTTCAAAGGAGTTTCTTACAAATTATCTGCTTACTCAATAATGTCTTCAACTGCGCAGTTTTGTAGTTGCAAATATAGTTAATCAGAAATATAAATAAATAGAATAAATTTTAATTTTTCTTGGCTACTATAAATGTTCACAATTATAAGAGCCTATAATTTAAAAATTTTCATGAAAGTACTGATTATAGTCAGTTCTTCCATCAGTCAGATACACGGAAACTATTATTTTATAATTTCAATTCTTTTAAAGTTTAAAAGAATTATAATTATAAAATATTTCGAATGTATATGATCCAATATGATCAATGTTATCACTTTTATTGTCAATAACTAGTAATATACAAAATACTTTCTAAAATGTTTTGTAAAAATATTATGTACCATGAAAGCCTGACTGGAGACTGTTTTGTTTTTAATGAGACATTTCAGGTCAGTCTATTGCAGAATATTACACTTTTAGATGCATCTTTACTATATATCAATATATAAAAGCGCATTTTCTAAAGTCTAGCATCATAGCGTAGCGAACAGCACGCTTGTTTAACATTTGATAAAACATAGTTCGATTCCGACGGCACCTATATTTTTTTTTTAACAATTTAATTTTTAGCGCTAAGTTTTTTCAAATTCAACATTTAATGTACTTAAGTAATATTGTTAGGGGTATATTTTTAATAATACATATAATAATAAGTGATTATAACCATAAAATAAGTAAGATTTTCATTCGACCTCGCGCTGTTGCTACTACATGTCAGCTCCACCGTCTTGCTCGTCCGTGCATCTGTGTCCGTGCGCTTATCAACATTCCAAGCTTATATAAATAAACAACACTAATGGATCTCTTCGATAACAATATGTACCTTAGTTTTGTGTTAATAATTAATTGACTTTGATTTATTTATTAACTCGATGCTGTTACAGCTATCCCCATACAGCATTTACAATAAACGTGGTTTGAGCTGTTTTACAATATAGCATCAGCTGTTTGCCGTAAATGTTTATTTTTAAATAATTGTTTTGTGCAAACACATAGATTTTTGATGATAATGATGATGTATTGATAATGTTATATAAGGTTTTTAATAATGTATTGGTTTTAGTAGCACAATCATATCGAATTCTTCAGCAAGAAGAAACTTTTAATTCTTTTATAAAAACTTTTATTCATGTATTATATGTTGTTATGGATTAAAATAATAATATTTTTAATTTAAGACCCATTCACTATCTTTAGCGACAATTGCTTTCATCATTACGACAATTATGTTATCATCGCATTCCTTCGGTTACTCTCTAATCATGTGGATAATACCAAATTAATAACCAAACTTGAACTGAAAAAAGTAGTACTTTCTTTTTTCATTAAAAAATTATGTTCTCTGGAATTGATAGGCAAATAATTACGATACATTAGTTTTGGTTTAGAGTCCACACGATTAAAGGACTACTATTATTAGTCTATTTACCACCATAGATAAATAAACCTCATACTATGTATTTCTTATTTTCAACGAAAAACACCGTTGAATGATTCTCGATTGTTTACGAATAATAATTACGCCAAACAAGCTTATCTATCGCTGTGAGGTCATCTAGCTAGTGACTATGCGTAAGGTATTTTGTTTTCGAGGGTAAATTTGTGGGTATAATGTTTGTGATGTTATTGTTCACCAGATGAAGTATGCAGAAACTAGAAACTTTTTGAAAACAAATTAAAAGACGTTTACCAAACATAAAGGACTTTTCTTATAATTAAAAGCAAAGTTGTTTCTTTCGCTAGTAATTTATTCAAGAAAATGTTGCAATTATTGCGAAATAAAAAGGTATTAATGAACCATTTGAACTCAAAACTCAACTACCAGTATTGTAAAATTGATTTTATGCTAAAAATTGTGTTGGATTTCCTAACGTGAGCTTGTATGATTCCTTCATAATCTAAAACAAAAAAATATTCACTCATTTTTTATAGACACGAAAAAATGTGAGTATTCTGTAAATATTTCTTGAATAAACCATAAGCGGCAGAAACAAACAATTCTGAAAGTTTTGTAATATTCTTATGCTTTTGCTAACTATGTAATTTGAAATTGAAATAAAAATTCTAGTAATTGTTTAATTCTTAAATTAGTTATAAAAATGAAAGATTAACAGAAAAGGAAAAATATTCAAATACCTTTCATCTTCTGTTACTACTAACAATTTAATATAAAATTACTAGCATATCTTTTTTTATATTATCCGCTTATTTTTTGGGTCGTTTTTAGAAGCAAAATACAAGATAGAGCGTGACCTAAAGGCGCACAGTGATCACGAGTAAAAGTTTTCAATTTATTAAGTCTTCATTGGACAGAATCTTTTCTTATAAAACATAAAAACTTTATTTATTATTTAATAACATTTTAAATTTTTCACTTTGCTTATCATTACCGATTTTAATTTTTGTATTATTTAGAACGTTGTGGTGTTTTTGTTGCACTTTTAAAAATATTGTTGATTTTATGTATCCCAATAATAAAAAAACCCAAAAATTTGTTTTTGTGGATGTGTTATTTTTGTTTAGAATTTTTTGCTAAATTACCAATCACTTTGATGATACTTATGTGACATAATTTCACGTAGCTTTTTTTTTGCAAAATATTAAATGTTTTTTCAAAATTTCATTCTTAAAATTTTTCAAGTAAGTCAAAATAAACCACACCGTATGATTTTTTATTCTTTACCACATCTTTTATGTGTTTACTCAGAAATCTGCTTACTTACAGTGTGCTTATGGCAAATTTTTAAATATAACGTATTAAATATGTTAATTAGTTACTTTTTTTTAGCGACACGCTGCCGCTGTGATAATTATTGTACTATTAAAAAGCATTTTAAATAAATTTTGTATCAATATTATGAGATAAATTAAAACTAAAAATTTGGAATATCACTGCAAACTGACAAAAAGAACCTATTAGGTTTGTATTTGCTCAATATTATAAAGCGTTTGCAGTCAAATGTAAAAATTTGATTTAATGAATTAAAACTGTCTACGAGTTACATAAAACGACCTTGCATCAAGTTGGAGGTGAATGACAAAGGAATTCCGTCATTAAGATAACAAAAACTAAATAAAACACTGTTGCAATATGGTGCACAAGACTGAGGAAATTATTCCAGAATAATCAATCTTGGAGCGTAAAATGCGTAATATATAGTTTATTATAAACGCCAGCGTCAACAGCGGCCACTACCGAAAAATGGTTGAACTACAACCGTTTATCTTGATATGTTTCAAGCCATTGAGAAGCCCTGCACCCATTTGGATTATTGTTGATAACAAACAAACCCTTTATGATAAAATGATGACGTAAAGCGTAATGAACGTCTTCAATACCCATCTAAGTATGAGATAAAATTTGGTTGAAAAATAAAAAACCGTTATTGAGAAATTTGATGTTATACATGGAATTTTTCTCAAGCCCGTTTCCGGGCTTGGAAACCGGCCGGTGGGCTAAGCGCCAGATGCAAAGTATGCTGTTTTTGGCTTCATAATGAACGTTTATACGTCTATATATATATATGTTCGTTAAAACCATATTAAAAAAGTCTTAATAATTTCAATATCTTATACTTTTAGAAGCTTTGATACATTTTGAAAGTGTTTTCTAATATACATTATTATCTTCTTTTATATTGGACAACTTGTTTCTCTTATACTCTTATGTGTACTCTTTTTTATTTTCATTTTATTCTTTTATGTTTGCTTTATTTATACTTCTGCTCTAGTTCCTGTCAACTTATTATATTTTTACAATTTTTTTTTATAAATTTTGTTTATTTTTTGCTTGTTTTTCATAACTTAGTTTGAGAAAATTTTTGTAGGGGTTATTTCTTCAATAATTCGACTAAGAAAGCTCATTATTTTTGTTTAAAGCATTTGTTTAGTTTTTATAGCTTTTTTTTTTATTGAGCAGCATTCAAATGTCTATAGTTCCTTATATTAATTTTCAGTTGTTAATTCTGATATTATGCGTAGGTATTATTGAAGTGGAGGCGTGTTTGGATATGCTATACTTGTCTAATCTTCCGTATTTTAAAACAGCAAAATGTTTGTTGTATCTAATATGTCTTTCCTGGAAACGATATTTTATCTTTTAGATATTCTAACAATTTATTAAAATAAAATTTAATTTTTGTTTGTAAAGCTGTTTAATTTGGACGATTTTTTTGATAAATGCTTTTGATTATTACAGTTTTCTTGACTTAAAAGAAAGTTAATTTGAAAGTAAAATTTAATTTTGCTTTTTTATGTTGAAAACAATAGTTGGAGTTATTAGATAAATATGTATCTTAGGGTTTTTTCTTTCTAAATACCGAGTGGATCAAGTAAAAGTACGACCCTGCTGATTTCAAAATGCAACCCAATATTCAAATTTTATGACAAACTCGCTTCAATACATGATAATTTTCAAGCTTTTATTTGAAACACCTCTACTCTGACATTATTCATTATAATTGTCATTATGACAACTTGTATATTATTCTAAACGTAATTTTAAAAATTGAAGATGTATTTTAACGATAAAAAAGTGGACATGTTTTTATCGTTTTTTTTTACGGTGAATCTCGTAAAAATGCCAAAATTCTGCACAGACATAGACAACTGAGACAACGATATTCTAACAGAGAACATCCTACTGACACAATTTCTAAGAACCTTGTAAATGATCTAAGAATAAACTTGTCAAATCCAAATCAACAAGAGATAGATCCCGAACGGTTCACAACATTTGAAAATGAGGTACTAATAATTAAAAAATAGTAAAATTAAAAACAATTATTTATTCGATAATGCTCTACATATTGGTCAGAGGCAAATAAATATATCTTTCAAAATATGGAAGACTTACGTTCCTATTCACTAACCCATAACGTTAAGTAACGACAGTTGTTATTGTAGCAAAATTGTTAAATAATGACATCGTTGGGCAAAGTGTATTCTGTAGGACCTAATTGTCGTTCAGAATAACGACAAAATGGCGCTCTATGTCGTCAAGACGGTCGTTCATAAATAACACCTCTCAGATGTGTTGTTAGAACATAACGATTAGAAACATCAATCTAAAATTAGAAGAATCACTTAAAATATAGACGTTGTTTTAAATATAATTTTATTAGAAGATTAGGAAGAACATATGAACCGGTAATTACTACATTCTGTAATAATACAATAGATACATAAAACATACAAAATTTTTAGAAGAAGAGTTGCAATACAGCAAAAGAATTTGAGAGGCAACCGTAACCCATTAGACAACCCATTTGAATGAATTGAAGAAACTTTTCGAAAAATGTATCGACTATCAAGACAAGCTGCTAGATGTGTAATTAATGAAATGGAGCCGTTTATGCCAAACCATCAAAGAATAACCAGAATACCAAATTACCTAAAAATTTTAGCATGTTTTTATTTTTATGGTCATGGAAGCTATCAAAAATCTGTCGGCAAAGACTTTTATTTTGCCATGAGTCAGGTTTCAGTAAGTCGCTGTATTAATGAAGTGAACAAAATTTTTGTTCGACACATGCTGAATAGATACATTACGTTTCCAAAAAACGTTGCCGACATTGTAGACAAGATTTTTTAAAAAATTTGACTTTCCTGGAGTCATAGGCGCTATTGATGGGACACATATTGGAGTTGTGTCTCCGCCAGCAAATCATCCAGAATTTCCACGAGTAATACTTGTTGTTAGGAAATTCTGGTGATCCTTTGCAGCCATTCTTACTGACGCTAATAGTGGGAGCACAGGACGGCACACCAGAAGGGCGTTACACAGAAAGGCAGATCCTTGCTCGAAATTGTGTTGAGAGAACTATCGGAGTTTCAAAGCCCGTGTTTCAATGTCTCAGAAAAGACAGAATTTTTCATTATGATACGGTTGTTGCAGGAAAAATCGTATTTATTTTATCTATGTAAAAATAGAAAATAATAAGCATTTATGCAAAACAAGTTTTTACATCAGTTTTCCTTTGTTTTGGCTGCCTGACTAGTTGCAATCAACATCATTGCATCAGCCATCTTTTCCATTGCTTTCCTTATACCTCCAACCTCATTTCAAATCTTTTTAAGTAAAGCAGATTTACGTTCCTGGCTGTCTTAAAAAATCTGCGTTGTCTTTTCTGCAGAACTTTCTGGTGCTTTTCTCTTTCTAACGCTTCGTTTCTGGTGTTTTGTCTTTTGTTTAAATCGCAAAACATAATTACAAAACGTTAGTTATTGTGTTTAAACTTTTGAACCACTGTTTTTTATTATTATTTGCTGTCATATTTATAGAGTGGCTACCTAATTATCCTGAATTTATTCATTGTAATATATCTGTTTAAGTACATGCATGCACTCAATAGTATTAATTTAATTTATTATTTATGCATTTAGCATCTATGGGAAGATATTGTGTTTTTTTAAATTTAATTAATTATTACAATCCCATTTTGTGTTAAAAAGATGAAACACCTTCACAAGTTATTATTTACCTGTTGAATTTTTGACGTTGGTGTTTTGCCTTTACTAGTTATTTCTGTGGAACCGCTTGGTATATAATTTAAATTTATATTTCCTTCCACATCATTTTCACTAGTCTCAGTATAATTCAAATAAATAGGTTCCTCCACGACTATTTTCTCTTCGACAGTCTGGCTGCTTAATTCCAACTTCAGGTAATTTTTTAACCCAAGTAATATCGGTTGTTCCAATTATACCAAGCATTCTTTCTTCAAAATCCGTAAATTGTTTTAGTTTGGTGTCGCCTCCTCCAGTTTTGAGTCTTTCTATTTCTAGCAAGCGAGCTTTCTTTTTAGTTTGTGACTTTCAAAGCACAAATACCTACAATTTATACACTTTATTTATAATATTGACAAGAACGTTCAATAAATTACACTTTTCCAAGACTCTATACCTCTTTTGGCCGCCCTCTACTCTCTAGTAGTGTTGCTAGTTCTTGCAAATTATTTTTCAACAAATCGGGATTTTTTGGGTCATATTTGTTATTTTTAAAAAGTTCGTTTTAGAGCAAGTAATTGAGCTACACCTCATTTTGCCCTCTGCTTGTTTTAGGTGCTCGTTTCTGTTTTTCTATTTCTTTATAATGTTTTTAAATTTTATAACAATAATAATGACAACAAAAGTTAGGTTATTTCAGGAGATATAGAGTGAAGTTAGCTGTGATGTATTATTCGGCCTAAATATCCGACAATCACTTTAACGACATGCCGTAGTGAATATGATTTTATGAAAAAGTCGTAAAGTTGGAGGTTGTTACATTTTACTTAACTACAAGTCGCTAGTAAAAAAGTCGTTAGACTTAATTTTTAGTGAATAGGAACGTTAAAAACAGAATTAGAGTCGCTTGTTCTGAAATTACTCCAGATATTTTAGTAATAGTGCGCCGGTTTTATAATGCGAACTCAAGTATGTTTAAAAATGGTGGCAATCATTTTGAACATATTTTAAAGTAGTTTTAAGAATAATTTATAATTTCATGATTTGTCGAGTTTTAAACCAATTAGGTACACCAGTTTTATTAATAAAATGATGCATATGTGTGTCTGATTGTGTGCTCTTCTAAATACATGTATCCTGGAAAATCTAAATGCAGACGTTCCACATTTGGTTGAATTTACCACGACTGCACCACGCTTTAGCTTTTTTTTTATGACACAAATTGTCCACGCAGGAACGCAGCCACGTACGTGGCTGCGTTTCTGCGCAAAGGCTCGCCTGTCCATATTCTCTCTCGGCCTGGAAAATCACTTTGCGGCCCTGGCTTACACATTACTTTTTATCCTACACAAATTACCTTATAATCGAGCATTATCTCAAAATGGATTTGAGGTTATTACCGCCAATCACCAATTCAAAATGTCAAACCTTGACAGATGTCAAAAATTTATGGATTACTTTACTGCCGTGATTTACACAATATATCTTGCACAAAAGTAGTTTTTTAAAATAAGATTGACGTTCATTAACAGTAAATGTGATTTAAAATTTTAACACCCCTCATAAATAGTAAGACGTTTAGAGTGTCTTTGGCCTTGGTGCGTGACAACTGTTCAACCGTCTATATAGATTTCATTTTTCTTATGACAGCGACGCCTGGCGAAGAAAATCTTTTTTTTATTTTGGCTAGCCAATAAAGTACATTATTTCTCGGCTAGCCTGAAAATAATGTACTTTCTCGGAATTCTCGGCTGTCGAGAGACGAGAAAATTTCATTTTGAGTTGGTGTAGGATAAAAAGTATTATAATTGTAAAATTGTAGACAATTTGCGTATACTAATTTATGCATAACGGTATCTAGTTACTCTCCGCTCTTTTGACGCTAGTTTTACGGAAAAACCATATATTTATTCTGCTGAATAGTTTTATTTTAAAAGATATTTTCTAATTTTTGCGGGACTTACGTAAAACTTAGATAGCAACAATTGTGCCTTTCGGTTTTGGGCGAAAAAGAAGAGTGGAGACTATTTATCGGTCGAGATCTGTTAAGATTTGAGTTGAGTGAAGAGCCTTTGGAAAAATTGAATTAATTTAATAATAAAATAATTATTTTCTATTTGGTTTTAACTTTGCAAAGTTTTAATAAGCTGTTTGTGTTAAATAGAAGTAAGTGAGAAAATAATTGAGACTATAACTTACAATGGGTCGTTCAGCTGGTGCAAGAGATGTTTCTTTGGATATAAAGTATAGAGCAGTTGGTAAGTATTAAGACTAAATAAAATTAAAGTTACCAAGTCAAACAAATTGATGTTAGAGTTAACGTTTTGACTGAGTTTTTTTCACGTTCCCATTGTGCAATGTTATTTTTTCAGAAATGAAAGAAGCCGGTATGTTAGTTGCAGATATTTTACGAAACTTAATCACATCTGTAAGTAAATTATAAAGAAAATGCTACAATATTAACAAAAATAATTACAGAAAAGAAACATTTATAATTGGCTTAACAAATTTGAAGCTACCACAAATCTAAATTCAAACCGAAAAAATAGATGTGGACGCTCTTGTTGCACTACAATAGAAGAAGATTATGAAATTCAAGAGTTAAGCTTAGTAAACCCTATTTTTAGTAGTACACATATTAGAGAACAATTACTTGTTCTGCAGTAGTACTGCTCTGCTGATACTATTAGAAGGCGTTAGAGAACGAGCGGGTTAAAGTGCAGAAAACCTGCAAATAAACCTGGTCTTTCAGAGGAGCATACTCAAAAGAGTTTAAATTTTTGCGCTAGTAATATAGAATATTAGCAATTTATTTAATAATAAAAAAATAATTTCAATGATTTCGAGTCGTGAAAGCCTTTCTTCTTCAATATAGAAAGAAATTGGAATAACGTTATTTTCTCTGATGAAAAGACGTTTTCTTCATCAATGGATTCTCCAAAAGTTTTGTGGCGGTTGGATAATACCAGATATAGTAGGGAACACGTTGTAGAATCAGGGAAGAGCTGTCGCATCACCACTGGATTTTGGGAGTGGATGACGCCACATGGTCTAGGACAAATCATTCATGTTTCTCCCTCTCGTTTTACGGCAGAAACTTTTGTTAATTTACTAGAAACTCAATTTTTTCCAGAAGTTATTAACCGTTTTCCTTGGGTCGGCCGCGAGTCAATTGTTTTTGTGCAAGATAACTCGCCTATTCATTCGGCAAAAGTGGTACGGCAATGGTTTGAAAACCGTCTAGAATTTGTAGTTCTTCCATGGCCAGCCAAATCCCCTGATTTAAACCCTATTGAAAATCTATAGAAAATCTATGGGGTTTAATGACAAAATATTGGGAAGACATTGGATTTCATGGAGTTCGTGAAAGAAACGTTAATCAATTAAGCACTCATGTTAGAGAACTTTGGAGGCATGTTACACCAAATATTTGTCAACGTTTGGTTGGAAGTATGCCGCGTAGGTTAACTGAGTGTCAAGAAAATGATGGTTACTACACCAATTATTAACAATTGGGTTAATAAGTATATAATTTTATATTTGGCTGATTTTTTGGTCATATATTATTGTATATTTTATTCATAAATGCTAAAAATTTGAAGAACAAATTTTTTCTATATAATAACAATCTGTTTCCGCTAATTTTATTACTATTTAATAATAAAATATATCCGTCAGCACACCTGAGCAAGGGATCTTCTACTATTACGATGAACTGAGAAATTGAATTCAATTGCAATTTTTTCAACTACTTAACTTTTATTTAATATTTAGTTAGTTATCTGTACGAGTAACATGGAGCCGTACAAATAAACAACATTGGTCCAAAAAAATCTTCAAAAATAAATTTGCTAGATAAATTAAATGACATATTTAATATGACATGCACAGAATACCTAACTAATGGTGGTTTCTGTATTTCCGCGAAGAGTTTTAATATAATTTTTAATTTTTTAATAATAATTGTTAATAATTTCTTAAGTTTTATTATTTCTTTTTTAGCTCAAAAGATTGTTCAAAACACTATCATAAACGAGATTGGGGTCAAAATGATTAATTATTATTTAATTTTTATATGATTCAAATTGCTATTGGGTAAATTTGATTAAATTAATTAAATAAATAAACTACTATTTAAATATATTAAAAGCAATTTTTTTTGTTTCCTACATATTTTTATAATTACTTGTAAGGGTCAAAAATATATGACAAAAAAAAGCATGAACAAGAATATCTGAAAAACTACGTTGAGAAGTTATCTCAAAGTTCAATGCAACCAACCAAACACAACTGTGCCATGCAACTGGTATTTTTAGTAAAAACAATTGCTTATAAAATGCCGTAGTGAATAATAATTTGCTGACCACTGTACCTTGTAAACAGAAAGTGTGTGGCAACGTATATACTCCGCGCTGAGAATGCTCTCTTTTTTTTGCATCAAAACACATTGCTTACATCCTGACTCCATTCTATTATACCTCCATGGTCACATTAAGGCCAACTCTGCTCTCAACAGAAACTCCGAAGGCAATAAAATTCTTATCAAAGAGGCGGAGCTTGAGGGTTGGAAAACATCCCGTCAACCTTTCATCAAGATAAACATCAATGACAGCTTTACCGTTGTACACTTTTCCTTCTTTGATAGCAGCCTCGCGTTCTTTAGTAGCTGTTTTTAACATGGATTCTTCTGCTGTTGCTTCCCATTCATCACATATTTTATTGTGAAGCTTGGCATATTGTCGTTCACCAAATATTGGTAGATTAAGGCTTCCACATAGTTCCTGAAACCGCGAATATTCAATTCCTGTAGACATTACACCTGATACACCTGCCAAATTAGGATCTAAAATGTTGTCTTCATCGGTCGACATCGAAAAAAAGTTTGTGTTACACATTTTGCAATAGAGTTTATATTTAGATTTTAAACCTTCACGTTTCTCATTTACAATGATTAAATTTTTTAATCCACAGTCTAATGTAGGATTATGATTTGCAATTTTCTTCAAACCATTAAAAAATATTGTACATCTATTAATCTTGAAGCGCTTGTAAGTTTTATTTCAGTACTATCTAGTTCTTTTTTTGTACTTTTTTCTTCCGTGCTCTTTTTATCAAAAAGTTTGCGGCGTCTAAAATGATATTATTTATACTAAAAGTAGTTTCTAAATTAAAATACTTACTTTACTGATAAATCATTTAGGTCTGTAGACTTGTTTGTTGCCATCACATGATTGTGTTCGGTTTCAGAGCTACAATATATTTTCAGTTTTAAAGTATCTAGTACATAGGTATATTAAATTTGGTTGTAGGCATGTGTGGTTTAAGTTATTACAAAACTCTATTTAAACTTTTCATATTCTATGTTAAATCTAAAATGTAGAAACAAAAAAGCACAATCAATCAAATTAATTATTAGTTATTTTTTTTAATAACTCAAAGACATTAAGCAAGAGAGATTTTCTAACTGTTTTAATTTTTACACGTTATATTATTTCAACAAAGAGATGGCCTGTGTCATAAATTTAAAGTCTGGTTTATCTGCAAAATTGTCTCGACAATTTAACGTTTACAAAATAATTTCACTGATATTCATTGAATCTGAGGAATTGGATCAGATCCACCACTCATCACCACACATCATAGTACAATTCTGTTATCATTACTCTAAAGATTCTGGTCAGACTATAGACTATAATTTTATATATACTATAAATTCGTTCGAAGCAAACAAGTTTGCGCAAACGTTTATAAAAATGTGTATTCATTCAAATTGAGAACAATTTTTTTTAAACAGCAACGCTACTGTGCAACAGGCAACATCAGAAAAGTGTGTTTTTGTTTGCACTTGATATATTTCAGAAGCATTCAACAATTAAAAGCCACATGTTTTCAATAATATGTGTATTACAAAAGGCAAACGCAACATCTGGAGTATTCAATAGTTTCAAACTAGACAAATTTCAAGTTATTCAAAAGAGGCTTTTGAGTTTGGAAATCTGGGCAGCACATGTTTCTTATATTTGCAATCTTTGGAAATTATATTTATGCAAAATGATTAATTATTTAATTACTTTTTTTAAAATATAACTACTTATTTTTAGCCGACTTTAAAAGAGGAAGAGGTTTTCAATTCCAATGTATACTATCATGGTTGCTTAGGTCTGTTTAACCCTTTAACACAGCAAAATCACGATTGATTTATCAATACTTTGTTATCAATACACGAATTATTTAAAAACTATATTACCACATAGGTGGTAATTTCCAACCTTTGCACAAAAAGATTCACTTCTACTTTTAAAGATATAGAGTACTATTTTGTTTATGAATGGGGACGGGGCGCATAACTTTTTTTTTCAAAAATTGATTTATTCCAATTTTACAATGATCTGACAATTGGATTGGCATAAATGAATAAACGAATGTTTAATTATATTAAAGTATGTTTTTATAGTATATTATTATATGAGCGATTATGACAGCCATTATTCACGCAGATGATGTTTGAGCCCACGAGCCTTGGCGAGTGGCTCAAATCATCTAAGTGAATAATGGCCATAATCGCAAATGTAATACTATGCTTTTTCTACACCTATTCAACAAATAAATTACAGTCACTTTTGATAAGTTTAATGAAACCTTATATAACCTAAACAAGGAATATGGCGACACACTTGGCTGTCACGCGAGTCGATTGTCAGGCGCGCGCAGAAAGAGTTGATAGTGGGCAATTCAAAATATCATTGGATGGAACACCCGTGAATAATGAATTTCTAATTTTTTTATTGGACGAGAACCGTGAATTGTGATCCATAATTCACGGTCGTGAATTATAACTACGATTTTTCTTGAAAAAAATGCTAATAATTGCGATGTAATTCAATAGGTGTAGAAAAAAATTTTTAATTTTTTGATTATTATGCTTTTTTGCTTAAACATAATTAATAAAATAATAGGTATCTTGTGACAAATAGTGCGTACACCTACCTTTGATTATTATAATCTGTAATTGAGTCTGATGATTCCGTACCTTGTTTGCATGTTCTGAAAATGAACAGTTGACAATATTTTCTAAAAACAAACAATTGAAAAAATTGACTTACTTTAATTTTATCATATGTTGCCATCTAGCTCTGAAACTACGTTTTCGTTCACGTTTTAAATTTTCAGTTTTGTTTCCTATTATTGTATTATAAGCACTAACTAACCAAAACCAAAACTAAAAGTTTTCAAGAGTCAACACCACTCTTGGGTCATTAAGATTTTGACACATTAAGTGAAGTATGTATACGGAAGCTTATCTGTCTCAAAAGAGGAAGGTCGAAAGATTTTTAAAACCCCGCTTTAAATTCAAGTTAACTGAGAAATATTGACTTAAAATGATCAAAATGGCAATTTACTCAAAAAGGGTTATTGATATCAAAAAAATGCTTCAATAGTCCGAAGCAACTTAATATTAGGAACATTTTGAGCCAATTTTGTTTAAAAATATGCAAAAATGAAGGCGCTAGAACGGATCAAGTTTGTTTGTTGCATAGTTTTTATTTATTTTTATTCAAGAATTGCAAATGTTTTTTGAAATTTTGCTTCAATAGTCCTGTTTAAAAATGTTTCAAAATTCATATATATTTTTATCCGTTTCTATACCAACCGACATCATTTTTATGATGTCGGTTTTACTATCCAATAATTATTAAATATGTGGACAGATATTAATTGTAATTTAATTGTGTTTTTTAGTAACATGCAAGCGAAAAAAGTAGAAGCACTTTAAATATGGCTCTGGCGCACTATCTTCATCATTCTGCACAGGCAAGAAACCCTGCGGTGAACTCCCATAAAGCTTAGGGAATGTTAAGTAGCAATAAAACCATATTCGCACAAAAAGTTTAGCCAGACTATACTCGAAATGATGATTGGTCTTTTGTCTCATAGGTATATCAATTATATAGTATAAGAATGTAATCTATCTTGTTTGGTTAGTCATCAACTGGTAAAATAAAGAAGACCAATGCAAGTTCATTTAAATTTACACATGTGATTTGAATGCAATTGCATTGGTTTTCTTTACTATTGAGATGTTGATCAAATTGATATGGAACTATATGAAAGGCATCAGCCTTCAACTATAGAAAAAGTCATCAAAATTGGTTTGCTGAATCAAAAGTTCTGAGATGACAAACATATAAAAAATACAGTCAAATTGAGAATCTCCTCGATTTTTGAAGTCGGTAATAACATAGCTCTGAAACAAATGTCACAGACGGAAATATTTATTTAATTATAAAATAGTTTTTTCAAATATATTATTTTAACAAAAATTTATGAAAAACTCTAAAATTAGTCAACTTAATCCAAACATTTGTTGACAGTTAAAAAAAAAAAAGAAAAAAAAATACAGCTTTTATTTATAAGTCAATTAAAATTATATCAAATTAAATGATCACTAATAGACAATAAGTTGTTCTGAAAAACATCGGGTCTAGCCAACCAAAATAACATTACAGCTAGAGTGCAATAAAAAATACAGAAAATTGACTAATTTTTTAGAGCTTTTGTTAACTATTGTTGAGTATTTTATTTAAACAAAAAAAATATTAATATGTACGCGTCTGTCATTTCATCTACTGTCAATTTGTAGCGCTCTGCACGGTGACATGCACAAAATAAACTAATATTTCTTAATCCTGTTAGGGATGCCAAAGACTACTATAAATTATGTAATCTGTTTAAAGTGTATAATTTAAAAAATGTTGTTATTATTTCAACACGAAATAATAATAACCTAGATCACTGGTATACTGATCTTGCTCCGAAAAACGTTTCTGCTGTCTCTGAGCACAGAACGGTATTTGTAACATTCGATTGTTGTAAATATTTTTTTTTTGGATTATTACTTTGTATTGGATTATTTACTGAAAAAGAAACAGTTTTTCGTAAAAAATTTTTTTTAAAGAAGCATATGAGTTTTTTAGTACAAAAAATTATTGAAAAAACAAAATTATATTGAGTAAAAACCTAATTATATTCGATTCCATCATTATCAGAACAAGTCGATATATCAATCTAATACGGTTGTAATATTATTGAGCGAGTAGATTGTACCAAATTTTCGGGTTCATATATTGATCATAAATGTCTTGACTGGACTCAATCTTGTCAACATGTTATAGAAAAATTGAATAGTGCTTGTTATCTTTCACGAAACTTTGGAAATATTTTATCGCTGTATTAATTTGTGGTGAGTGATTTGGGTGATTAATTCTATATAGTTAATTAAATAATATATTTATTCTAATAAAACTTCCTAAATAACCTTGACGGAAAATAAGTATAAGTTGCGTTGATTTCGCGAGATGATTTTTGCGAGATGTGTTTTCGGTCGAGGGTGGTAAAAAACGGTCTTTTTCCTTGGAGTCTACTACCTGAAAGCTTCTTTATTTTCGGTAAAAACACCCTTTTGGTGACGGTTTTGGAAAAACCCATAGTTTCTGTTCTTTGCTCACGTTTACTTTTGTCAACGCATAATTTTCAAATCCCTATCTTTATTGTCCCGCTTGCACTTTATTGTTAAATATTTTATTGGTAGCGGCGACAAGGAGACGGCTCCTACAAATTCTGCTTCTTAAGACGCCGTCTCCCTACGAAGGTTGTCAATCCAACTGGCTATAATGGTGCGTGAAACCGCACCATAACAATCTGGTTGTTAATTTGAAGAATTGACCGTCTTGGTGTCTTGGAGAACACAACCACCTTGGTCTTGGTAACTTTTATGTATAGACCATATTGTGTGCTATGTTCAACGATGAGATCCATCATATTCTGGAGATGTAGTAGGCTGTCGGCGACTACAACCGTATCGTCGGCGAATCGTATATTAATAAGGGTGCCATTTATTTTACTGTTTTTTTTCACATTTATTAGTGCTTTTCGGAACACTACCTTCGAGTATATATTAAAGAGAAAAGGAGACAGGACACACTGCTTGCTGTCTACCATTCTTTCAATTATTAATTATTGATGTTCTGTCATCACCAAATCGGCTCTATTTTAAATTAGCGCATTTGTTTTTGGGGCTACTTCTCCATGGTGCATAATGTTCTTGTTACACAAAAAAAGATTGTTCATTGTATTGCTAAAGTATCTAACACTACTTTATGTAGACTTTATTTAAGCAATTTAATATCTTTTGCATCAATGTACATTCTGAAAATGACTTTTTTTATATTTATTATTATGTTCAACCCTCCCTGTCTCGGAGGCACAGCAATTTTTATTATTATTATTATTATTATTATTTTTTGTACACCACTCGTACATTAAGTCTATCTTCCTCTGAAAACGTTCCCCATCAGCGACTGTGTTTACTGATGAAAATAATTTTAAAGTCAGCAAACAACAAGACTCTCAAGTCCAACACTTTAAGAATGTCATTTATAACAAGTAGAAAAAGCAATGGATCTACAAGTTAGATCCCTGAGGAACACTAGAGTTGCGGTCAGCGTAGACGAATGGTAGCTCATAATATTGACATAGCAACGGCGGTTATGTAAATAAGACTTTAAAAATAAAAGAAGAGTGTCACTGAAGCCATAGTCACTGAGCTTGCCTTGGTTTATGGTGGTCAATGCAATCAAACGCTTTTGAAATATCTGTTTATATAACATCTACCTGAGAATTAGCATCTAAAACTCTAGAGATAAAATGGGAAGTGCACATTAAGTTAGTTGCAGTGGATCGACCATTGACAAAGCCATGCTGATCTTGGTGTTTTACTCTATTATAAATAACGCTATACAAAACAGACTCCAAACTTTTGATATGCAAGAAAGTATTGTAACTGGTCTGTAGTTCGCAATACTCTTTCTATCGCCTGATTTAAAAATTGGACTTATTTTACCAGCTTTCCACATGCATTTTTTTAATATTAAGTTAAATAAAATCTGAAGAGGATAAACAAAAAGAGATGCACAATATTTTAGTACAAAAGTAGGAATTTGATCATCACCTGTAAAAAAAGAGGATTGTAGGTTCTTTATAGCTTAACTGATATTAGTCTCAGAAACTTCCGATAGATGTATATTAGAAGTATTGACTTGACTAGTGGTATATCTAGCACACGAAGAAGCAGCATTACCAAACGATTTACTAAAATGTGACAGAAAAGCATTTAATATAATCACCATATGCTTTGTTAATCTCAGTTTTAATGACACGTCTGAAATGATCAAATTGAGACCAATCCATAGCAGACCTAGTAGTTTTTATATTTCTTGAATGTTCTATGTTTGCTTTAATCTTTTTAAAATAGATGTAGTAAACCAAACAGGGTAAGAATTTACTCTGGTTGTTTTAATTGGCGCAAATAGAGCAAACAACCCATACAATTTACCATAGAAAAGGTCAATTGCTTTATTTACATCACAGGATACTAAAAATTGCCAATCACAAGTAGAAATTGCGCGGTTTAATCTCGATAAATCTGCTTTCCTAAAATTAAAGTGAGTATTACCTTTGCTGTTAGTAGATTTTTTTACACTATCTAATTTTAGTAAACCTTTATTAAATAATGCTGGATGGTGACTACTGTCTGGTAATACAGGCGAGAGGTTGCGCAAAACATTGCAGTTCAAATTAGACAAGACAAGGTCTAGACATCTAACATTCATATTAATTATTGAATTGAATTGTTTCAGATTAAATGTCAATAAAACTATAAATGTGGACAGTTTTCCCATATTCATTAACATTTTTATTAAAATTGGTAGCATCAAAGTCACCTATGAATAAAGCATTCTTGTCGAGAAGTTCAAGAACTCTAATAAAGTACTAAAATCTGAAATTGAAATTTGAGGAGGAACATAAATAACAAAAAAAAAACAGATTAGCTAAGACATCAAATTTTAACATGCAGCCTACTACATCGATTATCGGTAATCTAGCAAATACATGCCCTAAATCCAGCAGCTCAGCGTGGAATTTTTTCCGAATTAAAAGTAATACCTCGCCTGGTCTAGATAAACCAAGAAGATCTAATCTTCATCTTGAAAATTAAAACTCTAAAACTATATCTTAATTAGGTTTTAGTGTGACTAGGCTAGGACTAATCTTGGTCAATAATAAGCAAAACATCACCTTGATGGATCTTACCTCCTCTGTTTTGGCGATAGACATTATATAACCCATTGTCTACAATTTCTAAGCATGATACACTACTTGTAAGTCAAGTTTCAGAAGTAGTTATAACATTACTATCTGAAGCAGACGCTGTTTTAAAAAAGTAAAAAGTTTAGTGTTCATCCCGCTCACATTTTGGTATTGAATAGTGAAACTAAAGTGCTTTATAGATTTATTCGAAACAGACGAAAGTTGTAGTTTAGTAGTAGGAAAAATCGACGTTAACTGCGATATCAGGTTAATATTAAAGAGATCAGTTTTTAACTTTAAAAGTGCAGGTTTGTAGGCACTGCATTTGTCCCAAGCCGCATGAAGAAGATCTATGCTCGGTAAATTCTTTTTTAATTGTACGCAATTGATACATTTGACCTCACTATCAGAAGCTTTACAATTTTTAATTTCATGTGCGCCAGTACATCGCAGACAAATAGTTGTTTTTTTGCTACAATTTTTTATTGTATGGCTAAAACCGTTACATCCAAAGCACGGCAAAATGTCGATTCCGTCATATATGTTACAACTGTCCAATCCAATCATACAGTGTCGAGCTTGGCCGTCTTGATAGCAAGTGAATGCTTTTAACAGCAGCAAAAAACTTGTTTGTCCTGCCTACTATGTCACATCCCCTATTCACTATTCAAATCATAGAGCAAAAACAAACCAAAAAAGAAATATTTTTGAATCAAAATTAAAAAGATTAACAAAAAATTCAAAAAGACTTATCTGGCTTTAACTAGGATACAATGCTACCATCAATTATTGCACAGATTCCCTCAAAACCACAACCTCACAAAAATGCACCTTTACTCAAGCCCTTCCCAACGAGAATTTATTAACAAAATGAAGTTTGGTAGACAAGTTGATATACATGGTTGCAATACTAGGCAAAAAGATGATTTTAGATTTCCGGCATTTAAGTTTAAAATATTTAAGCGTTCAGTCAATTGTCTTGGACTCAAAATGTTCAATCACTTACCCGAAGACAAAAAGGATTGTTCCAATCAAAACAAATTTAAAACTACTTTAAAGCACAAATTTGTTTGGCAGTTTATTATAACTGTAGTAAATGTAGTCGTTATTTTTTGTTATTTAATTTTTTTATTGATATTTGGAGGTAAACTGTACTTATTCTAAGTCGTAAAGAACTAATACAAATTTAGCTATCTACAAAAATCGATGTATCTATTTTTAGTTTTAGGTTTTTACGATGTTGTCTTCTCTTTGTTAAGGGGCAAAACCAAAACCCTCTACTTATTACCTCTACCGCGAAACATTTCCACAGTAAGTTGAAAAGCTATGATTATATTAAAAGCTTTTTATTGCATTGTTTACACAGGTGTAATCTGTAAGCCACGGCATTGTTTATGTATTACTACTTGATCAATCAAGAAAATATATTTTAGTTTTGGACTACGATTGACAGATGGCGAGGACCAAGAAGTGTCTTTTTGGATCTGTTTTAAAAAGGTTTGAATCTGAGCTTAACAGGCTCACTTTGTCTGGAAGCATTTTTGATATCGGAGAAATGTGATATTTTTAGTGGCACAAGAGTTCATTTTTCAACAAACACCTTCTGCAATGCAAAGATAGGCAGCAGAAACAATGTTGCTCTCAAACAAAGCTGAACAATAATGTTTAGCCATGTTTAACCATCAAACAATAATATTGTTTTGTGTATCTTGCCTGATACCAGCTTAACATCCGAGTTATTAGGGTTCTAATTTGTAATCTACGTGAACCAGTCAGTATTTTTTCGTTTATGCCGGTATTCACAGTCGTCTCTCAAGTTTAAGCTTAGCATGCGTTTGCGTGCGTTTTGAAATAGATTTATCGCTGATTCCATCTCAAGCAAGAACTTGGGCAATGCTCGTGAAATCTGTTATTCAGATCTTGAGGTCGACCTCAAGTCCGGATCGGTACTCATAGACAAATCTCAAAATTTAAATATCAAATTACGGTGTGAATAAGGGCGATTTTTGCTTGATGAGCAAGCGCACTGGGTTCATTTCAAGTCAGACTCAAGCAAGGCCTCGACTTGTCTTAAGTCCGATTCAAGAGACCATTTGCCGGTTATGTCATCGTTTGGCGTTGGAAAATACTCAAGAGTATTATGTGTTGCATTTCATAACACCGAACATTGACATGTTGAACGAGTTATGTGCGGGATGTTGCAAAACCATTTGAATTTTTTTCCAACTTTGCATTTAAGCGTCGCTACAAGTGAATGTGGGATTGCGTGCAAATTAGTGGAAAGACAATTATTACTTACACAAAATTAAAGGGCTTGCAACATTTTGTGCAAAAATGAAAGCATTGAATAATAATAAAAGTCAGAGATATTTATTAATTGGGTAAGATTTTTATTAGTAACACCTTCTACTGGTAAAAATAAATACATACAAAAACAGTAAAATTTTTATTAGTTTATATTATAACTGTAAGGTATTGTTTGCAAAAGCATAGTAGACAAAACGGCAGCCGAAAAATTTCATCTTTACACACTTCTTGAATAGCTCCTAGTACTCACTACTCTGATAACTTTTCTGCATCACATTTACTGCAATAAAAGTGGATAAAGGTCTGGTAAGATTTATATTACTGTTGCACTTACATTGTCCCTCTCACAAGCGCGTAGTGTGAGCTAGCTTCTATTTGGTCTCAGTTTTGCAGCTTTCGTGTTTTGAGGAGAATGTAATAATGGCCCAGATCGTTTGCTATTCTTGCGGCATCCGTCGTATTGCTTTCTACACTATTGGGCTTGTCCATGCGAGACTACAGCAAAGGTTTTGCTTTTTGTGTATACGCAGCTTTTTCGTCTATAATGCACATTTTATAAAGTTACCATACACGTATTCTGTCAGTAGACAGTACTCAGCCTACAACACAAAACACTTTCGATATGACCTCTGCGGCATCGAGTTATTACTCAACCTGTCACTTTAAAGTAAATATAAACACGCAGAATGACGTTCATGTGTCACAATTGTCAAACCTAACAACACAAAAATTACTACTTTTGTGCTTTCTGGATGACGCACGCAAACGCTCTCCCCCGAGCATTGCCGAAGTCCTTGCTTGAGACGGACTCAAGCTTGAACTCAAGCTTGAGCTTGAGATACGACTATGAATACCGGCATTAGTGTTTCTACCAACGACCCTTCAAGTTTAGCAGTCTAGCCACTTGAGCTTAAAACTACTGTAGTTTGGAACATTGAAATAATATCATCTTTTGGTACAGTAGGCAGTGTTGAGCAACTCAACTGAGCCATAAGACCTTTAGCAAGATGTCAGAGATTGATCATTCTCTAAACCAAACGGATAGAATTGACACAATAACCCGAGTCAAACCTCTATTTTAAACTATAAAATTCTTGAAGAGATGTTAGAAACCGATCTTTTCTTAAACCAAAATTGATAAAACCGCTACAGTAAGCCAAGCCAAATCTCTACTTTAAACTATGAAACTCTTGGAGATATGTTAGAAACCAATTTTCCCTAAACCCAACTGATGGAACCGCTACAGCAAGCTGAGCTAACTCATTCTAAACTATGGAAGTCTTGGAGAAACGTTGATCTTTTTCGAAATAGAAACAGATGATACCGCTAGGTTAGATAATCACTTTCTATACATTTGAAAGTCTAAAAGTGAAACAATTTGTATTCTATCTTATAAAATTATTCTCATTGTTATTGATCATGCTAAATCAAAATTGACACATATTTTTATCTGACTAATTATTGTTGATTCATCAATAATCAAACTTTCATTATAAAGTAAATTGTTGTCAGGATTACGTTCAATAACATTTGTGTACAAGAAAAAAGAAAGTGTAGTTTTGCTTAAAAAGTACACAACTTTTTTTTGTCATATTTAAGTATTGCTTAGGTTATGCTATACTACTCAATTTTTTTACAATCTGTTGTCGGTTTTGTTGCATCTTAATTGGGGAAAAATATTAGCCAATTTCTGACCATCTTCATATTTACAAAATTTGCGGCAGAATATGTTAGGCGTGTACACCTTGGCTAACTATTAATTTGTCACTTTGTAACATGATTTAGCTAATTTGTGTACACTACCACTTTACGGAGTAAATGACGGCTAAATAAAAGTAGCAAAATGAAACCCACGGTGATCTCAGGGATATTTGAGCATGTTGTAACAGAGAAAAGTTTCGGTTTCTTCGCTACCTATTTTTTTTTGTATGTAAAAACGACAAAGCCATTATTAAATTCATTTTTTTTACACAACTTGTTTTTTTTATAATTTGATTAAAAAATGTTACATATGTGGTGTTCAAACAAGTTAGGTTTGTAATTTCTTCCTAGAGACTCAGTACTTTAAATACTTAGTAAAAAAAGTAGAAAAGTCTTTTAAAAATTGGACAATTACATGGCCAAATTGATATTTTAGCCCCTTAAAGACTGAAACCGTCACAATATACATGAACAGTATTTGACTGCGTGCGGTTGCACTGGCTTACTTGTTATATATTAGTAGCCGACAGTTGAACAAGTTAGTCAGTAAACAAATTGGATGAATAAAAAGGTTGATATAAAAAAAACTAACTGACTGGTTCTATAGTCGGAGAATACACGAGCTTAATAATCTTTGCATCAACAATACATAGTTTTTTTTGTCACATTATGGATATTCCTGGAATTATTCGGATTGATTGTGTAGGTACAGCAATTTAAAAGAAAGACCAGAAAAAATGTAAATAAATCTTCATATATTTTTGGAGAAAAAGTTCATACAACTACAAACAGGTCAAAGTTGAGTAAAAGTCGCACTAGTTAGGGTGCTTTCAAACTTTCGTTGCTTTTTTTTTTTGAACTTGTATTTCTTGGTAATGTTTCACTGAATTTGTACACAATCAGTTTTGTAGTCTTGCTGATACTGAAATAAATCAGCAAATTGACAGAAATAATAATTTGTTATTTAAATCTCTGTAAATAGATAAACCATATTTTAGGATCAAATTTTTTGTTAGTTATAAACAAACCAAGTTTTGTATAGTATTGTCACATATAAAACTTTAATTCAATGCAGCAATTAAACGTAGGTTAAATTTGTTTTAAAATTTTTTATTACATTGTTATACAAGTAAAGGTGATATAAAACTTGATAAACGATTATTTTTGTTTCAGTTGCTCGAAAAATGTCACCACATTATAAACTAATCTACTTTAATGCAAGAGGACGAGCCGAACACATTCGATTTATTTTTGCTTATGCTGGAGTCGACTACGAAGATGAAAGAATTCTTAGGGAAAAATGGCCGGAGGTCAAAAAACGTATGTAATTGTGATCAATGAATAACTTATTCAGTTGAACACGAAGCGACGAGTAAAAAACTTTTTTTGCGATTGTAAAATTATTTGTAATACAGTGCACGTTAGTATGGTAAAAAAAAGTTCTCATAAAAAATTAACAAATTAAAAAAAAATGTAGGCCGAATAAAATGCCAAGCAGTCATTTGTTTCACATACTTGATTTTTTGCATTAATTTTGATTGTTATAAAATTTATTAATTCTAACTTTTTTTTCTTAAAACTTTTCTTATGTACGATAACAAAATTTTCATACTGTCGTTTAATAGCGAAAAAATAGCTTTTCGAATCATGACAAAAATAGAGGGTTTCTATTTAAAAAAGTTGTTGATTTTATTTTGCATGAAAATATGTGTTTTTTCAAATAAAAATTGACGTGGTCTAAGATTTTTTTGAAAAAAAATTTGTTTAATGTTTAATAAATTCATTCGATACTTTTGACGCGCAGTGTATAATTATTTTATTTTCTTCATCTCCAATACTTTTCAGATAAAATGACATTTTTGTGAAACTGACAATTACATAAAAAACTTCAAACTTTTTTTTCTCAAAACTTTTCTTATGTACGATAGCAAAATTTTCATACTGTCGCTTAATAGCGTAAAAATAGCTTTCCGAATCTTGACAAAAATAGAGGGTTTCTATTTAAAAGAGTTGTTGATTTTATTTGGCATGAAAATATGTTTTTTCAAAAAAAATTGACGTGTTCTAAAATATTTAAAAAAAAAAATTTGTTTAATGTTTAATAAATTCATTCGATACTTTTGACGCGCAGTGTATAATTATTTTATTTTCTTCATCTCCAATACTTTTCAGATAAAATGACATTTTTGTGAAACTGACAATTACATAAAAAACTTCGGTTGAAGACATAACACAAAAATAATGAATAATAACCAATCACACAAGTTAAAATTATTGATTGCAAGATTCTGATTAAACAGGGTCTTTAAATAGTCTTTTAACATAGGTCTAAAAGGATCTAAGAAAATTTGATAAGTTTTGTTGAAACGCTTCACTGATTTTACAATAAATTAATGGCTAAATTACTTGTCATTTGAGTCTCGTATTTATTTTTTTTTCCAAATTTTTATTTTTGTTTTAAGTCTATTATCAAATCAATTTACTTTGAAATTTAAATTCAATTACTAATAGTATTCATTGTTTATTCCAGTAAAGAATATTATTTTTTAGGATCACATATCTAACTAAGATCAAGCTAATGAACTTAAAATAATAATAAAATCATATTGAGTTTTATTTTAATTTAATAGAAGATTGTACACATAATTTGTACAGTACAATATTATACTATAGTAACAATAGATGCTTATAGTGTTTTATTATAACCTTGATTTAAAAATTAGAACAGTTCATGTTGAAATGGAAGAATATATAATATTTTATTTGCAGAATATTACTTGTTTGATATTGATTAAAGATTTAGTTTTTTTGCTTCTTGAACTGTTGAAGATTTCACTTAATTTTATTAACTGATAATGTAGTAATTATTAAGGATTATTCAATTAGTAACTCATGAACAATTATTACGAATCATGTAAGTAAAACATGAATTTTGTGAGACATTCAGTTTACCCTCTGCCGTTGAAATAATTTGAGAACGGCATCTTTTTCACTAAACTTACTTAAAACGGGTTGATAAAAGGGATATATAAAAAATTAGTGTATTGAGCCTATAATCATGGGCACTTGCAAAGTCATCAACATATACTTCGCAAGGTTAAACATAATCTAAGGTATATTTTAATAACAGCTATTATTCACAAAATTTAATAGATTTTATTCTGTTTATTAAGATTACACTGATTTTTTTTCTGTGACAGAGGACCAATTTGTAGTAATTCATATTTGTAAAAGTAACTTTGAATTATGTTATTTTTATAATTTTTCAGATTGTATGCCGTATGATTACTTTTTTTGATTTTAAGAATTGTGAAAACTTTAATGAGTTACTTTGGGGTATAACCTTTTTTAGATAATGTGGTTTATATTTGCTTATGCGTACTTTTTCGTAACTCTAATTTTAAGAAATTGCGAAATTTAAATTTTACTATAAAATGCATTTAATCAAATTTACACCTCGTGAACGCATTTTAATTTTTATTAAATTTTACTATTATAGTTTTTCATAAAAAATTTTGAATTTGAAAATTGAGACGCAAAACAATTGTGCTTTACGTATTGCTAAGTACTACTTACCGAGTTTTAAGCTCAAAATTTACTATTCTCATCAAGTTATTGAATTTTGACATTGCATTTTTGTGATTGGCTGTTTCAATTGAAAGTGAAAGTATAAATATTAGGGTGGCGCAAAAAAACCGACTATTTTTTTTTTTGAGTTTCGGATGAAAAAATGTTAGTTTTTGATGTTTTAAGAGCCCTCTCCAAAGGAAAGCTCAAAAAAAAATTTTTAAGAGGTCACTTCAAATTTTTTTAAATTTCGAAAATCGTCGAAAATCGATTTTTTTTTTTATTTTCTCGTTACGGTATAATTTTATAGACCAAAAAAAAATAAGTTTCTGAAAGTTTCAGTTAAAAATTTTAATTTTGAAAGGTCGTTCATAATTTTTTTTAATAGTAAATAATTTTATAATTTTATTTAATCAACTACAACATTTTAACAGTATTTCAATGAACTTTGTTATTAATTCTGAAACTAAATTTCAAATTATAACCGATTTTAACTTTATTTAGATCGATATCATATATTATTTTTTTTTTATATATATTTTATATATATTTATTATTTATTTATATATTTTATATTACATATTATTTATTCAAAGTCCGTATTAAATTCATTTTATTTGCATTGGGATATAACTTACGATTTTCTTCGACAACTTGTAATACTTTCTGCAGTTCATCGTCATTTTTTACAATATGTAGATACTCCTGCATTAATGAAATACCACGCTCAGCTGTGTCATTAACTATATGTAATGTACGAACTATATTCAAACTCCTTAAGTAGGACTGATTCGAATTCCAGGTTGCAGGATGTGTTTCTAAGAACTCGTCACTCAAGTTTAAGGCTTCGAAGAAATATCGTGTATTTTGATTTACGAAATGATGATTTTCCTTATTCATGATATCATTCTCTTTTATTTGGATACGATTCAATGGCTGCTGTTCAGATTGTGTTTTTAAGGCTGAAACCATTTTAATCTTGGTTTTAATTGAAATTTCAGAGTCAAAAAATGCCAATCCAATTAAATAGTCAGTAATGTACCATAAATGTCGTGAAAAACTTTTAAGCGCTGCTGAACCTAACTTTTGATTTTTTTTTTTAAATTGGACCAGATCTTTCAGTAATTGTAAATCAATTCTCACGGCTATAGTCGGAATTTGGCATAGGAACCAGGCTTTCAGATAAATTTTAATTACAAATTTGTTAAACTCTTCAAGTTCTTTCAAGACTACTTTAGAAACTTTAAATTGACTCCGGAAAAGATATATTTTCAAACAATAAATTATTTTGGACATCCACCTAGCTCGATGATATGCCCCTGGCTTATTTATTGAAAAATTAGTAGGCTCACCAAGATAAATCAGGGATAATGTCAATAACTCCTTATAATCGTCTCTTGGATGTTGATTTGTTAATTGACCCAAGATAAATTCTTTAATTCATACTTGATCTTCAATGTTTCTACATTCAATTTTTTTTTTATCAAGCTTTGGCCATTCTTTCTTGAAACGCTCAAATAATTTTATCTGTGGACCACTAGTTACAGGTTCTAATTGTGAAGAAAATGTTGCTGTTAAAATCAGCTCCAACATATGATGCCTACAAGCAAAATGAAGCAGTTTTTTTTCCAACATTGTCTCTAAATGAACAGCAGCTCCTTCATGTAGTCCCGTGTTACTAGCAGTCGTGTCAAAGCATAGTGACCAAACTCGATCAGAAATATTCCACTCCAAAAGTGTGTTGTAAATAGCTGTTGCTTGATTAATACCTGATGATCCATTGATTATAGGAATATTCAAAAGTTTTGTTATACCTTCTCCTGTAACTAATACTGCTAACCTATCTTCACCTTCAGCTTGGGAAGATGTTGACGTTTTCATTAATTTCGAATCCCAGTGCACAGTCAGACATGTATCTGGTTTGAATGAATCTTTTATATACTTAATGGTTTTGTTCGATCTAACATACTTGACAATGCTGGGGTCAATATATTTTTTTGAGTGGTTCAGTTAGTTTTCTTTTTTTAGGCGGGGAAGGATAAAATTCGTGTGATGACCCGCTACAACCTGATGCTTTACTTTTTTGAGATAATAGTACAGGTGGTTCTAAATTACTTGAAGACGAAGCCTTTTTAGAATGTGTGACAGATTCCGTTGTTAAGTTATTATCTTTTGTTTGAAGTCTACATTCAAACATATCATCTAAAGATTTTAGAAATGCATTCTCGTTTTCGTTTTCACGCTGGACGTTTGTAAGCTTCAAACGATTCTTTTTCAATTTTTGCCAACTGTCAAATATTTTTTTAATTTTTTCTTTAATATGAAAGTCCTTGAGAGTTACTTGCGGTTCGAAACATTGTTGAATATTTTGAGCAGTTAATTTCAAACTGTCTGCAATTGTCAATTTATTTTCGTAGTGATGAAATAAGAAAAAACTGAGTACTTCTCGACGAGAAGGAGCTCTAGTAATTTTCAATTCTTTATGGTATTCGCCAATTAACCATTCACCAGGGTTAGATGGTTTTGTTGATCTCAATTGTCGTTTAGAGCACATTTTTAGTCTACAAAAAAAATACATGAAGATCATAGTCAAAAACCAAAATATAGAAATATTTCAGATAAAAATTCGAAATAAAACATTAAATGTTTATAAAACAATTAGATACATTGAACTTTATTGAGGTTAGGACAGAAGAATGACAGAAACGACATAAATAACAAAGAAACATACCTGTTTGTTGAACGAATATATCGAACATTGTAACATTGAAAAATCACGAACTGACGAATTAGTATTCTATAATTAACTGTTATTTATTATGAGATTCTTTATTCGGAGTGAGAAGTAAACAGAACGGAGTCAAGAAGTAATTGTTTACAAACAAGTTTTATATTCAAAAGTAAAGTGGAAAAAGCGCTGGCCTTTTATGGTGTCAAAATAGTGAACTAATAATTTCGCTGCGTCGGTAATTAAAATTTCTGTCTCAATGAAATGAAACAGCGGTAATTTTAAATTATTTACTACAAAACTAATCATAATTAAACGAAATATTAAGAAAAAACAATTAAATGTAATGATACGTTTTACTTCTAAAATCATAAAATTAGAAAAAAATTGTGTTTTTTTTGTTATCCTTGATTTTTAGTTTATCTCGTGGTGTATTTTTATAGATTATTGTACTAAATAAAGGAAAAAAAATGACCGGAATTTTAATTTTAATATTAAAAGGTCACTCGAAAAAATCTAAAGTCATTTACTAATAAATTAAAAAAAATTATGAGCGACCTTTCAAAACTAAAATTTTTAACTAAAACTTTCAGAAACTTATTTTTTTTTTAGTCTATAAAATTATACCGTAACGAGAAAAAAAATTAAAAAAAAAATTCGATTTTCGACGATTTTCGAAATTTAAAAAAATTTGGAGTGACCTCTTAAAAATTTTTTTTTGAGCTGTCTTTTGGAGAGGGCTCTTAAAACATCAAAAACTAACATTTTTTCATCCAAGACTCAAAAAAAAAATAGTCGGTTTTTTTGCGCCACCCTAATAAATATCAATCGATAAAATTTAATATTCTAAGGTTTTATTTCACCAACATTAGTTAAATTATAGTCTTAAAGTGGCATGGTGTGATTTGCTTGGCCTCGATCTGGATGATATATGTTAGCAGCTGCAGCATGAAGGTTACGTCAGGATCGATAGTGTAGCCTCGCAGTATCAGGATTCTCGGGGAAGTACAGAATGTGGAGCTCGGAGGAAGGTCAAGCTATGGGAGAAAGGAGGTAGTCTATGTTTAGGCTTAGCGCAGAGCGGTTGTCAATGTAGAAGTGAACCTTGTCTTAATAAACTGTTATATTGGATTGTGGGTTGTATTCTCCCTTTATCATCAGAACTGGGATTTAATTTAACGCAATTTTTTTTGTTCTTGGTTTTTTTTTTACTAATTAACCTGTTGTGTTTCATGTGCTTGTCGTTATGTCACAACGAAGTTACACACCTCCTATAATTGCGTCCCCTCGCGCCCACTCTTCTCTTCCTGCCGGAACTCACCATGGATTGGGGCGTAATCCATCGAGTTTCTCGGCGAATGCATCTGGGTTGGAGGTTCGAATTCCCGATAATTCGTTGCAGGAATCATTTTCGGATCTTCGACGAGTAAGGGTATCCAAACAACCTGTAAGTACTCTTTTATGTAGCGGTGATATACCATCCTTTGATCCATCGGTCGACCAAATTGATCGATGGTTGAATAAAATAAATCAGTTGTCCGAAATTTATTTTTGGAATGACCAGGAGACCACGATTCATGCATTACGTCATCTCCGTGGCGCCGCAAATATTTGGTATAGTGGCTTATCAACGGTTGTTTACACATGGGTTGAGTGGCAAAAGCTCCTCAAAGATACATTTCCCAGTACTCGTGATATTCATGTTTTGCTAAACGAAATGCTGTCTTTTACGGCAGACAAAGCGGAAAATTATTATACATACACATTTAAAAAAATGGCTTTAATTTCTAATTTGAATTTAAATTTTTCTACCACAGACGTCTTAAATTTAATTGTCGGTGGTATCAATGACCCTCAAATAAAATTTGCAGTAAAAATGTCGAATATAAACACAGCTGGCCAGCTCGCGTCTTATCTCCAAACATTTGATTTTAATAAAGAAAACTTTACTAATACTGATATTACGAAAAAGCCACGTTCCCCTGAAAGTAATTCACCTGGTATAAAATGTTATCACTGCAAGCGTCAAGGGCACATGCGTCGACATTGTCCTTACAATTCTAAAAACTCTCCGCATTCCCAACATTCTTCTGGTAATATTAGACGTCCCCCCTCAGCGCAGTCTAAACAACTTGCAATCGAGTACCCAGATAAGGCAACTAAACACAGAAAAGTACTTTCTGTCGAAACCATAAATAAAACTCCGTTTCTTAAACCAATAAAACTTAATAAAATAAATACCAATTGTTATGTCGACTTAGGTAGCGAATGTTCTTTACTTTCTATGAACTTGGCCCAATCCTTAAATTTGGTTCTCAATCATATAGCGCCTGTTACCTTGTTACACCTTGGTAACCACACAACGCAAACATCGCTCCAAACTAATGTGACCGTTGAAATTGACAAAGTGGTAAAATGTCTTGATTTTTTCGTTGTTGATAAATGCATAGATACTGCCGAAGTAATTATCGGACGTAATTTCTCCGATCAAAGTGATGTTTATTATGCGAAAGGTCCAAACGGCATAGTTTTTTCTACTGCAGTTTATCAATTGAATACCACTGTATTTACTGGTGAAGTAATAGCTTCGGCTCGTGATCGTTTACAAAAATTATGTACTGAGTTTTCTCATTGTTTTGCGAATGATGAACTGACTGATGTTGGCAAGTGTAATGGAGTCATGACAATTACGTTGACGACTGAAGTTCCAGTGTCTCGAAAGCCACATCGCTTAGCGTTAAAAAAGCGCGAAATTTTACAGAATACAGTTCATAAATTATTGACGGCCAATATAATTAGACCATCTACTTCTCCATACAGCAGCCCCGCCTTTTTGGTAAAAAAGGCAGATACCAATAACTATCGTATGGTAATCGATTATCGTGCATTGAACAAGATCACAGTTCCAGAGATATTTCCATTACCCTTAATTGAAGACTTGATTGACCGTCTTGAAGGCTTTGTGTACTTCAGTAAAATAGATCTGGCTTCAGGTTATTACCAGTTTCGCATGAATGACCATTCCATTGCCAAAACTGCATTTTCCACACCGGAAGGTCATTATGAGTTTCTTCGCATGCCTTTTGGCCTGCGCAATGCTGTAGCTGTTTTTCAAAAATACATAAATGAAATTTTGCAACCTTTAATCTCATCTCATCAAATCGTTGTCTATATGGATGATATTCTAATTCCTTCCAAAACAATTGAAACTGGTTTCACTACGTTGCAAATTCTTTTTTCTCTTCTAAATAAAAATGGTCTTAAAATGCGTTTAAGCAAATGTTCGTTCTTTTTAACTAGCTTAACTTTTCTCGGCTATGAAATTTCTCATCAGGGGATTCAACCTACTTCACAAAAAATAGCGGCAGTTCAAAACTTTCCTACGCCTACAAATTTAAGCCAATTGCGTCAATTCTTAGGACTTGCGTCCTATTTTCGCAAATTTATCCCCAACTTTGCTCTTAAGACAAAATTACTTACTCAACTCCTTAAAATTGGTTCTGAATGGACATGGACAAATGACCATGATAAAATTATAACCAATCTCAAAGAAATTCTTACTTCTAAACCAATTCTCACATTATTTAACCCCAAAAATGAAACTATACTTTATACAGATGCCTCATCGCTTGGATTTGCCGCTGTTCTTATTCAACTTGTTGATAAGAAGGAAAAACCAATAGCCTTTTATAGTACTCAAACCACACCGGCCGAATCACGTTATCATTCCTTTGAGTTGGAGGCCTTAGCGGTGGTCAAAGCCTTTAAACGGTTTAGACATTATCTCTTGGGTATTCCCTTCAAACTTGTAACTGATTGTAACTCCTTAAAGGGAGCTTTTGAAAAGAAAGATATTAGTCCACGTATCGCTCGCTGGATAGTGGACCTCCAAGAATATAACTTTACTGTAATCCATAAACCTGGCTCACAAATTAGTTTTGTTGACGCTCTTAGCCGCAATGCAGTACCTTCTAAGTTGAATGTTCACATGATTAGTCATGAAGACTGGGTTATCTCTGTGCAAACGCAGGATAAATTTGTGACAGAAACTATGACAATTTTACTCTCCGGCGACCAACATAATAATAAAGACATTTTTCTCAATTACGCTGTGAAAAATGGTAAACTGTACCGTCTTACAGATGAAGGACAGCGCTTGGTTCTTCCCAAAAATTGTCGTTGGCAAATTTTACAAAAGTTTCATGATAATAATGGCCATTTTGCTTTTGATAAAACCTATGCCTCTATTGCATTTTCTTTTTGGTTTCCTAAAATGCGTCGCTTTATTCAAAAATACATAAATTCCTGCATTCCTTGTACTTACCATAAATTGAAAGCAGGAAAACAACCAGGCTACCTTCATCCCATCAACAAAATTGCAATTCCTTTCCATACGATCCACATTGATCATCTGGGGCCTTTCCCTCGCAATTCACAGAACAAAACTTATCTTTTTCTAGTTATTGACGCCTTCACAAAATTTATACTGATACGTCCGGTTCAGAGCACTAATACTCACCAAGCTCTTACAGCGCTTAAAGAAATTTTTGGCATATTTGGGTTTCTCACTCGCATAATCTGCGATGCCAGCACCTCTTTTACTTCTCAAAAATTTAAAGATTTCTGCACTACTATTGGGGCTCATCACTTTATCAACACCGTTGGAGTGCCTCGCGGCAACGGTCAAATTGAACGCTATAATAAAACCATAACAGATAGTCTCGCTACTTCTTCTGCTGATTCTCCGTCTGATTGGATTTCCCACATTAATCAAATCCAATTGAGTCTCAACAATACACTTAATAAGGCAATTAATGCTACTCCCCAAGAACTGTTAACAGGATATCGTGCGTATACGGGTGACGGTATTGTGTTGCCAGAATTGACTTCTTTACTTGATGTTAATAAACTCCGTACCGAAGCAGCAGCACATGTCAAGGCAAGTCAAATTACTACAAAAAAAAGGTTTGATAGAAAACGCGCACGTCCACCTTGTTACAACGTTAATGATTTAGTTGTTGTCAAAATCTCCAGTATTATTACTAAAGGAGACAGTAAAAAACTCTTGCCTAAATGGAAAGGCCCTTTTAAAATTACAAAGTGTCTCCCTTATGACCGCTACGAAGTTCAACAACTTAAAACCATTTCTAAAGCCCGCCACTACACTGGTGTCTATGCAGTTGAGCACATTAAGCCTTGGTTCTCATGCTATTCGTCGTCTGACGAGGACTAGTCATTCTTCTTCATGCCGACGATTTGGTCAAATTTTACTTGTCAGAATAGCCGAACAAATTGCTACTTATAATTGACGTGTTATATGTTGTAATGTCTGTAAGTCAGAATTACAGAGGGTGTTCCCTTGGTTTGACGTCAGAATTGGCAGTCTTATGCCATGTCTGTAATAAGTGTTTTGCATGTCTGTAATTCAGAATTGCTGGCGCAGTCATGTCTGTATGTCAGAATCGACTGTGAAACATCCTACTGTTTTGTGTTTTGCATGTCTGTAGATCAGAATTGCTGGCGCAGTCATGTCTGTATGTCAGAATCGACTGTTCATCATCTTCCTGTTAGTTAGGATAGTTAGTTAATTACACTTACTTTGACGCTCCTACACATTCTTATATCTCAATTTTAAAGACCTTTTTGAAATGTTCCCTTTATTTAATATTGCGTGCACTTGACATTCTTACTTTTTTTTTGATCTGGTGTCTGTATAAGATGTGTCAGAACCAGCTGTTTCTCCTTCTTCACTCTACAATACCACTCTCGTTGGTGTTGGAAAATGTTTCAGAGTTCTTCCTCGTTAAGGCTGTCGAGGACGCCAGCAAGTCAGGATGGCCGTGTTAGCAGCTGCAGCATGAAGGTTACGTCAGGATCGATAGTGTAGCCTCGCAGTATCAGGATTCTCGGGGAAGTACAGAATGTGGAGCTCGGAGGAAGGTCAAGCTATGGGAGAAAGGAGGTAGTCTATGTTTAGGCTTAGCGCAGAGCGGTTGTCAATGTAGAAGTGAACCTTGTCTTAATAAACTGTTATATTGGATTGTGGGTTGTATTCTCCCTTTATCATATATGAACTGACCATTAAATTAAAAATACCGACAAGTTGTTCTATCTATAATTAGTGCCTTTATTTCCCATTTTTATAACACTAGAATAAATCTTTTGCAACAACTATTATATCTGTAGCAACGATTGTTGCTAACTATTCGTTAAGCTTAACTGACGTTGGTAAAATCGACCCATTGTGTATTAAAGAACTATTTTTATAAAGGTTGATTTGGCACTTAAGTTTATGGGACACGTGCGGATATTTGCATCATCTTTTTTTAATTTTAAATTAAAAAAAATATATTTTTAAGCTTTATATATTTTAAATACTTTGTTTGACAGAGTTTGTTTAATTTTTAACAAAAAATAAATATGTCAAAACAGAATTTATGCAACTAAAATCCGGAACCAAGAAGAGACAACTAAAATTTATTACCTAATGAATTCGAAATAACCTACAGAAAACAATTAAAGAAATTTGAGAAATGGCAAAAGAAGAACAGAACAATTTCTGTTAATGTTTTTTAGACGTACTTTGAAATGCAGCGCTACAGACTACTGCAGAACTACAAACCTTGTGGACAATTAGTATCAATGTTTATTAAAGATATTCAGTTGCTATTATCTCAAGCCCTGAAGCAACTATGTAAAGATTTTATTAAGTGTATTTACTATTTGAACGTTTCAACACGCATTACACAATAGCAATTCTTAATGTAGTAGTGTTCTATTAGCAGACAAAGTTTTGCAGCTTTGCTTTCAAGCCACTTTGTCTGTGAACTATTATTTGAACCATTGAATCACGTATCAAAATATTCTTGGCAAAAAGAATACGCGGATTTTCATAAAAAAATTACACAATTTTAATCCTTAAGTAAAAAGCTAAAAGTCAATGAGAATGACATTGACATTAATTTAACGTAATTATTTTTTTGACAGTCATGAATGTAACTCTTAGAAAAAGGTGTAAGAGTACTTGTGCTTTTATAGATATTTAAAGACTCTAAATTAAAAACATTGATAAGTTTATTAAAAACTCGAATAAGAAAAATAATGTATTGTTACAAAATGTCTAAATGTGTAGCATAAAACAAAAAAAACCCAGTGTTTGTTTCTCTCCTTATTTCTCTTATAAGCCGTAAAACAGAATTTGATGTGGTTTTTACTATTTAAAAAGTCAATAATAGTCCAGAAAGGTTTGTGTTGATGATTTTTAAATGTTTATGCAATTTGATCTTTTATATTTTGTACAAAAAAAGTATTATTACAATGTTAGGTTTACGCTAGTCAGATCTTGAAAGATACATTAAAACAATGTTAATACATCTTGACAGATACATTGTTTCAATGTATCTTTCAAAATCTGAATATAAAATTGTATGTTTTTAAAATATTCACAAAATGTTAGATCATGTTTTTATTTTTTATGATACACTCGCGCTATAGTTATTTTTGTAACAAGTGACTAAAGTAACAATTATCGTGCGAATGTTTATAGACACGCTTCGCTTCGCACTCGTCTATCTAATAAACACGAGCGTAGATATTTGACTTTTGAACGAGTTACGAACACTATTTTTTAGACAACTGTAGAACAATACAAAGTCAAAAAATATAAAATTAAAAAAATGCTAATATGATAAAAAGTTACTAATATGATATTCGCAACTTTCATACATAACTTGTGGTGCTGAAATTGTCTGTTTTATAAGCAGTTGTGATAAATAGTTATTTACCTACCCACTTGATTCTTTGGAATAATAATTTTTTGCATAAACGCGTCTGCGCAAGGCTGTTGCTCAGGCGTATCTAACGTGATAAAAAGTTACTAATATGATAAAAAGTTACTAATATGATAAAAAATTACTAATATGATAAAAAGATGTTAACATGAGATTTGCAACTTTTATTCATAACTTATTCTGTTGTAGCAAAATTGAACATTCCAGAAAAATCGAAACTGTGAGGCAAGCGACGAGAAGTTTTGAGAGTATCGATCGTCACATATAAGCACGCAAGAATTCGGGCAGTTCAAACCCGTGTAGAGTTGAGAGAACATTACTCGCTAGATGCTATATAAATATAAATGTACAAAGTGTTTTAACAAAGTGTCAAATTGTAATAAATATAAATTAGTGTAAAATTAATAGTGCAATAATAGTTATAAATAAATAAGTTAATAGACTGTACAGCTATCACGTTACAATTTGTTGTCAGATGTGAGGTTGAATAAATAAAAAAAAGATCATGGCTGGATTGTACGAGTTAAAAGTGACCGATTTAAAGCAAATTCTATAAGATATAGACTTTGATATCTCAGGTAAAAAGTCTATTTTAGTTAATAGATTAAAACAGGCACTTATACAAGATGGTGTCAACCCAGATACATATATTTTTGAAAGTGAATTAAGCATGATGTTTAGAAAAATAATAAATCTTGAATAAAACTCTAAATTTATAGTCAAGCCACTACAGTTGATGGAAAAACGTCATGGACAAACTATCTGTTCCAATTTGAAGCGGCAGCTAAAGCAAATGGTTGGTCATTTTCCAAAAAGGTTACAACGTTAACAGTTGCATTAGGCGATGCTGTGGAGATTTTGCAGTCTCTAACTCCTGAACAGCGAGGAGATTACAATCACATGTTAAGCCAATTAGAACAGCGCTATGGGCATGCGTATATGCAACATGTCTACCGTTTCCTATTAAGAAGTCGTT
Organism: Lagria hirta; assembly: GCA_947359425.1. Lineage (NCBI taxonomy): Eukaryota > Metazoa > Arthropoda > Insecta > Coleoptera > Tenebrionidae > Lagria > Lagria hirta. The sequence goes on from OX375794.1 coordinate 30,157,149, forward strand.
TCCAGAAAACAAGTGAAAACCTTCAAAAATTTGAAGCTGACATAGCACGTTTGGCTTGCTTAGCTTATCCTGGTACGGTCGAGGAAACGCTGGAAGACATAACCATCGGAGTTTGTAACGATGGAATTCAGTGAGTTGAGACAAGCGCAGATATTGGCCAGACCTAAAACTCTGCCAGATGCTTTGGCTTATACCTTAGAATACGCCGCTGCTAAAAACTCGACCAGAAATCAAGCTCGTGTTCGAATGCTCGAAGAAGAAGTCGAGAAAAATACCTAGGAAAAAGTCATTAGAAGAGTAATCGGTTCGATGGGAAACAAACCACGAGTGCTACGTTGTAAGAGCTGTGGTAAAATTGGGCATATTCAGCGACACTGCAACGAACCACGCAAGAACCGTACCAGCTCAAACCAAGCAGAGAAATCAAAAAATGATATATTGCAAAAATCAACCCGTGATAAAGATGCCCTAAAACAACTATGTATGTTGCCAGCTTGCAACCAAAAATAGACAGCATTTATGTGTACGCATTGGTTAATGGTAAATAGCGAAGTATTTTGATTGACACTGAAGCGACAAAATCAAATGTTTGATCTAATATTTTGCCTAAATCAGCAGGTGTTAAGCCAACAAGATGGAGTCTTCAAACAGCTACTGAACAATCTGACGTAGTGAAAGGGAGACCGAAGTGACTTTTAAAATCGGTAATAAGTGTTTTAGACAGTTGGTGCTTGTTGCGCAGATTCAAGAAGAAGTTGTTCTGGGTATGGACATTATGTGCGCTCACGGCTTTAAACTTGACGTTAATAAAAACGTGATTGAAATAGACTCAGAAAAAATAGGTTTCGGTCGCGGTGTAATCAGACATTAAGTGTCGAGGCTTTTAACAACATTGAAATACCCGCTAGTTGTGAAACGGTTGTGGAAGCCTATATAAAGGAAACTGTAAAAAAAGGTGGTGGCCCTGTGGTGTTTAAACCAACCAACAACGTCGATCTAATAGGCAGAGGAGTCTTAGTAGAAAGAGCAGTTGTAGAAACTGAAAAACTTGTACTTGTAAAAGTTATTTATGTACCGCAATTATTGTCCAGTCAAACTAAGAAGTCTTAGGAAACTGCTTTCACATCTCTGCCATTGCTAGGAATCTAACCTATGTGCCTACCACAAAAAATTTGCCTCAGGAACTAGAAATGACACTTTTGGGGTCTTTAGACTTGAGTCCTAGGCACAAACAAGAAGTCAAAAAGCTTACTCTACAATATCGAGACGTTTTTGCTACAAGTGACAGGCCAAAAGGGCGAACAAAATTAGTCCAACACAAGATTAACACTGGTGAGTTTACACCTATTTGACAAACGTCTGGAAGGTTACCGTTTTCTAAGAAAGAGGAAACAGAAAGGATTATTGACAAAATGAAGAAAGAAAATGTGATTGAAACGTTTAACAGTCCTTGGGTATCGCAAGTGATGCTGGTGAAAAAGAAAAATGGGTCAACTCGATTTTGTGTAGACTATCGACAACTCAACAACGTGGTGGATAGTAAGTTACCTTTTGCCCAGAATTGACGACACTTTAGACACTCTAGCAGGATCGAGTATATTTTCGACATTAGATTTGAAAAGTGGATATTGGCAAGCTGAACTAGCTTCTGAAGATAAAGAAAAAAATAGAGTTCTCTGTTGGTCCAAGACTGTGGCAATTTACAGTAATGCCCTTTGAGTTGCGCAACGCTCCAGCCACTTTTGAGCTATTGATGGAAATGGTATTAAGAGGCTTGTCTTGGAAAACATGTTTGGTTTACCTCGACGACATTATTATCGTGGGAAAAACGTTTGAAAAAGGCTTCAAAATTCTGAACGATGTTTTCTCAAAACTAAGAAGCGTTGGTCTAAGGTTGAGCTCTAAGTCAATTGTTTAGAAAAAAAGTGCAGTGTTTGGAACACATTGTTTCCTAAGAAAGAATAGCGGTAGACAAGGAAAAAATACACGCTGTAAGAGAGTGGCCAGTGCCCACTACCAAAACGAAACTACGAAGTTTTTTAGATCTTTGCACATATTACCGACGTTTTGTTGCTGGATTTGCGATCATAGCGAAACTATTGACTCGACCGATTGAAGAACATGCTAATTACCAATGGGAAAGAAACTGCCAAGAAACTTGTGGCAAATTGACGTTTTCACGTAAGCTTTAGTTCTTTGTTATATAATACTAGATGGAAAATTTGTTCTGGAAACAGATGCTAGTAACGTTGGTAATGGCACCATCTTGTCTCAAGAAAAATTAGTTGGATACTTCAGTAAAACGCTGTCAAAACCCGAGCGCAACTTTTGTGTAACACGAAGAGAATTACCCAGCAGTTATTCATAAGTGCAAGTGGCAAGATGAGTTGAGAAATTGCAAGAGTTTAATTTTGAAATCGAGCATCGGCCTGGAGAGAACCGCAGAAATGCGGTTGCCTTGTCAAGACGACTTAAGAGTGCCGACATTGCGTGCGTGTGGAAGACAAAGATAAAACAGTGAACAGAACTGCAGTAGTGGATGATAAATGGAAATCGGAGGAGTTGAGGAAAAAACAAGAACAAGATGACGACTTGAAAATAATTATCTTATGGAAAAGAAGAAACGCAAAGCCGCCAAATCGTATTAGGCTCAGTGGAATTCTTTAATTTTGGATAATAATCTGTTAAAACATATTTTTGAGAATGTTGACGGAACAGAAAGGCAGCCGCAGACAATACATCCTAACAAGGAGAAGACGGACGTACTGGAAGAAGTCCATAATGGAACCAGTGGAGGACATTTAGGCGTCACAAAAACTATCCAGAAGCTGCGCGATAGATTTTATTGGATTAACTGCAGCAAAGATGTAAAAAGATGATGCAAGAAATGTATAATCTGTGCTGCTGGTAATGGTCTTAACAAACGCCGTTGAGCTCCAATGAGGCAGTATAACGTAGGAAGTCTATTTGAACGAATTGCTATTAATGTGGCTTTTCCGTTTCCTCAAAGCGACGAAGGCAACAAATACATTGTGGTTGTTATGGACTATTTTAGTGAATGGGGGAAAACGTACGCTTTGCCGAATTAAGAAGTTATTATAATTGTTGAGGCTTTGGTAAAATACTGGGTTTGTCGATTTGGAGTTCTATGGTAACTGCATTTTGACCAAGGTAGAAATTTTAAGTCCACTATTTTTTAGAACATCTGCAAAGCTATCTGAGCATTTGCAAAACGAGAATTACTGTCTTGCATTCACAATTTGATTGTGAACGCAAGGACGCGGGACTGGGACAAATATCTGCATTTGCTTCTGTTAGCCTACAGGTTGTCTTTTCACGAAACAACAGGTGAAACGCCTGCTAGCATTGGGTTTGGAAAAGAAATGCGGTTGCCTTGCGATCTAAAGTTTGGTTCTACACCTGGAGAGGACATAGCTGAAAAAGGCTATGTTTTGGACCTGAAATATAAGATGATTGAATAAAAGAGCGATTTGGTCTGGCTTATAACCCACAGCGACGACGTGGTTTATTCCCAAAGCTGCAAACTTGTTAGGGCTTATAACCCACAGCGACGACGTGGTTCATTCCCAAAGCTGCAAACTTGTTGGAATGGTCCTTACAAATTTCTAAAAAAAATAAATGATATAGTGTAACGCATTAAAAAGAACACCGGCGGAAAACCAAGAGTAGTGCATTTCAATCGTTTGGCTCCGTTTGCTGGCGATAGTAGGTTACTGAAACAAAAAGGTTAAGACACCACAGTAGCACTTAATTTGCAGACAATAACAAGTTATATTTTTTTAATAATAAATTCATCTAAGTCGGCATTTTTACTATTTGGACCTAAATTATTATGTGAAACATTTAATGTTATACCTGAACTTACGATAAATGCTTCAGTTATTCCACAGATGAAGGAATCGCGAAATTTAGGTTTCATTATGGACAATACTTTCAGATATCGCCAACATGTCACTAAGTGTCTCTATAGAGCATATTGCCACTTAAAGTTATTATTTCCTCATAGATCTTACTTTTCAATTAGCCAAAAAATTAGTCTGTGTGACACGTTAGTATTGTCTCATTTTAACTTTTGTTCAGAAATATTTTCAACGTGTCTAGACCACAATACAAAATACAAAATTCAAAAAATTCAAAACTCGTGTTTAAGGTATATATATGGAATAAGAAAGTATGAACATGTAAGCCACAAATTATTTGATGCTGGTTGGTTGAGCATGGAAGATCGTTTTAGCGTACAAACTGCATCACTATTTCACAAGGTCATAACTTTTAAAACTCCGGGGTACCTCTACAACAAGATTGTCTTTCGGTCTAGAGAACGTAGCGTTAGAGAAAAAGATCTTTTATTATTTCCTATACACAGGTCTGCTTTGTTTGAAAGATCTTTTAGCTACAACATTGTTAAAATATATAACAATTTACCAAAACATCTTAAAACGTTAGGTATTAAACAATTTAAAAAGCAGTATTGTCAGTGGTTGCATCAGAGGTCAGTAATGTAATCTAGTTTATCACTACTCATCTAATGTTTTAGAATTAAACAATTGTTTTATTATGAATCGGTCTATGCCTACAACAATGCACTAATTTTATTTTATGTTAGTAATTTTATTAATATTTTGTTAGGGATATTTTTGATTTTCTTGTATTTTAGGGTTAAGTGGAAGAGCAGAGAATGATGGCATTTTGCATGTCATTGTTCAGCTGAACTTCGCCTTACATTGCTTCCTGACTTTGTTTAGAATGTGTATACTTATGTCCAGTTAGCAATAAAAGGCATTTATTATTATTATTATTATTATATTGGTTTGAGTGTAGAGATAACTATCACACCCGTTCTCTCGACTTGACTTGACCATGCACAAGTACCGCACTCGACACTCCTACCAGTACTACCCGGCACCCGCTGACCGCTGTCTACTGCTCTTACGGCAATAATTTTATCCAGGGGGGTAAAACCAAAATAGCGAAATTGGAAACGAAAAAAGTATGTGGGTCACTATATTGACGTGCGGCAAGGGGAAAGAAAAGTAGCCAATCAGATATATGGATTTGAATTAAGCGCAAAAAGTAGTATTGCTTGTAACGCCCTTTACTTTCGATTCATAACGTTTTTTGTTGTTGTTGCATTTAGAGGTTATGCTGTTATACTTGTTTTAATGAAATTATATCAAATTTCAATAAAGCTAAATGACAAATGGAATTAAAACTATAAATAAAATAGGTAAGCCTAGTTATTCCATGTAATATGCGTTTTAATAACATTTTGTTTGTAGATTCCAATTGTGGGAGAATATTATTTATAGGATGGGGCTTAGAGAAAAGATTTGATCAGTTTGTGAGGATCACTTTGATGAATCTGGTTTTGTCAACAAGAGAAAGAAACGTTTAAATTTTCGTGCAGCTTTAGTGCAAGTTTTTATGAAGGATTTTGTTTGTGAGACTGAAATCTCTTCAGTTTAAAGCGAAAGAAAATAACTGTACTTTTTATTAACATTATAAGGGGGTAGTATCTCAGTTGGAGGCAAGAGAAAAAGACTCGTTGAATTTTAGAAGAAAATCGTAGGTGATTGGAATTAAACTTTTATATTTCCACGTATGTAGTTCATTATTGGCATAAGAAGTGGCTGTGGGAATTCAAATTTTTGTTCGGGATTAATATGGACTGTTTGGTAGTGACAGATTAGTGACAAAGCGAGTTACATTTTATGTGAAGTACTTTCCACATTTAAAACGTATTTATACGATTATGGTTTTCTTTTTGCTAATAAAATGAGGTAGAGTACCTGTATCTGTTTACTTTTAGTTGTTTTTGTTAAATAATTTGTCTGTTTTTTTTGTAGTTTAAGTTTGATTGCAATTTATTTCATTTTAATTTGATAGAAAGTCATTTCATATAATTAAAGTTTATTAATTTTATTTGTTTGTTTTATATGACTATATTGTAAAATGGTTGTCTAATTGTTTATTTGTTTTTGAACATTGTTTAAGTTGTGTAATTAAGTAGTTTAAATATTTTTAATAAATAATATATAAAAATGTAAAATGTCTTACTTTTGGTTTATTTAAATAAATCATATTTTGGTTGTTGTGAAATCAAATTAGAATTGTTTGATTTAACTTTATAATTAAAACATGTGTTTTAATTATAAAGTTAAGTTAAACACTTCTATTTTGATCTCACAACACCAATTCAATGGAAAAAGAGGCGACAAAATTAGTGGCGGGTACATTTAAATTTGCCCGCCACTAATTTAGTTTGCCACAAAATCGCTGTAAGCGCTTGCTGTCGTTTTCGTTACCAACCATTAGGATAGAATGTTTCATTTCTTATAATGAGTGTTCTGTGGTTTTATCCTTCAGCTAAGCGCTCTGCGGAATCTCCACTCAACTATCCCTTCTTTTTGCAATATTATATTAAAGGCGTTTTGACGTAAATAATTTATATTAGAACAATTTTTTAAAAAATGAACTCTCACAATTTATATAAAAACAATATCATTCTATAAATTTTACAAAATAATTACACTTTTAAAAGTAAAAATAGAGACAGATTTACTAAATATAACACTTAATAAGTAATCTTTAAAAGCTGTCCCGTCAACGATAAAGTAAAATCTACAAATTCAATTAAAATTTATATTTTAAAAATTGCAACATTAAAAATTGTATAGAATAAAAATTTTTACATTGATTTTATTTGTTTTTCTCTATATAATTAAACATCTTTATTTGCTAATCTTTAGTTTATGTATTTAACTTGGTGTGTATTGAAGCCGCTTTATAGTTTTTTGTGAAAATATTTTATTTAATAACGTGCGGTAATTTATAATAGAAGTAGATTTAGTTAAAAATGCTTTTTCCCTTGTTTTTGTTAGTTTTGTTAGCACCACTTGAAACAGAATATTCAATAACCTCAAGGCGAGAATTTGATTATCAACGGAGTAATTGATATAATTAATGCTTTTGCTTATATTTTTCAGGAATGCCATTTGGAATGCTTCCCGTTCTTGAAATTGACGGGAAGGCAATAGCTCAAAGTAATGCCATAGCTCGGTATTTGGCAAAACAATATGGATTGGCAGGCAGAAATGAATGGGAAGCTTTGCAATGCGATGTTCTAGTCGACACTCTGGGGGATCTTAAACAAGGTATACAAATCATATTTCCTCATTAATCTTGTTATTCTGTCATGTTTACTGAGAATATTCTAGAAGTAATTGTTGTATTGTTTAAACAAAACACTTATTAATAAGCATTTATCACTTCTATACGCAAATTACTAGTTGAATTAATTTAGATTGATTGCCGTATTTTTGAATAGTTGAAACTCAATTTTGTATGTAAAGAAAATGTACAGACTGCGAAGATAAAAATTGAAAGTGATTTTAAACAATGTTGTCCAGCACACTTACCTAAATTAATAATCGTATTATCAATTGTAAGCAGTTAGTAGAAAAAGGTAAAATATAAGTTTTAAAATATGAGTTTTAAAATATGTTCCATGAAATATTGCTTACTTTGGAGCTATTTTATTGGACAATCAATATTTAATGCGGTTTACGTGAGACCCAAGTGTTTAGTTTTGACTTTTTTTAAATTGCTATGCTCTGCACTCGTAATCTACCTAACACTTGCATGATATTTGCTACTTTCGACACTTGTTAGGAAAATAACTTTTGCTTTTTGAAGTATTATCGTCAATTTCATTAAAGTTGGGAGGTGAAACTATAGATGGTTATACCTACTATAATAAGGTATATTATTTTGTTAGGATTATTGCTATAATTTTTAAAAAAATTTTTAAATTAAGTTCACACGTTTGCATGTGTCTATTAAAGTTCCGCTATATACAAAAAATTAAAATATGTAAGGATTTGTCTTCGAAGTTTTATTTGGAAAAAAAATCAATAAACTGAGTTTTATTACAAATTCGTTTTGAATAAACATAAATCGCGAGTTTTTATTATAAAATAAAAGATTTTTTGTTGAGCATTTCACAACCTAGAGTTGTGAAATGCCGTTTAAACTAAACATTGCTTTCGAAAACATAAAACGGCTTGCCATGAGACGATCTAGAAGATGAACGTCTCATTAAACATTCGTTTAATATTGCAAGAGACTACAGAGTTAATATTGTCTGTCCTCTTCCTTGCAGAATCTACGTTGTTATCTTCAAGACCATGTTTTAAGATTGATAAGTTGGAAATCTTTGGCACAATAAACTATTTACACAGTTTTAGCACTTGCCAAAAAGATTGTTTAATAGATCTCGAGAGCATCATCAGGAGATGAATAAGAGATTTATTTATCTCCTTATGATGTGACCATCTGGTGGTCGAAAAAGCTTTTGAGATTTATTAAACAATCTTTTTGGCAAGTACTAAAACTGTGTGAATAAGTCTTACAAGATATTTTCCAGACGATTGACCGGTAAGAAAATCTGTGAAAAGGCAAATAGTTCTTATTATTAGGAAATTGGTTAGAATGTTCAAAACCAAGAAGATTTAAACCTCAGTGTTGGCAAATGAAAACGCAATGATATACTTGTCATAGGTTAAAAACTGTTAAGATTAATTTACACCTAAAAGAGTTAAACTAATTTTGTTACAATACACGTGCGCATTTTATTTTCATATCGTTTATTTATTTATTTATTTCCACCTAAATACCAACATGTGTTTAGGTGTGTATTCATGCGTAGTTAATTGCTATTTGTGGAAATAAAAGAAATAACAACGCAGCAAAATCTAAAAAAACTAGCCGGCGTGTTTTGTGTGTCATACATTTTGAGGTAGGCCGGGGCGGCGTGCTCAGTTATAAATTGTGTAATAAAAAGCTTAAATACGCATAGAAGATGACCAATTCAGGTTACAATCTATTTTATATCGACAGACTAGTTGGAAAAAAGAATTATGCTGGTTGAAAATTTGCAGTCTAAGCATATTTCGAACTCGACGATTTATGGAGTTGTGTAACCGGTACAGATCAGAATAAGAAAATTAAGGCAAAATCTAAGTTGATTTTTATTACTGGACTCTATCATTTACGTACATCTTCAGACTGCAAGTACATGACTGTAAAAAAGTTTGGCAGAGTCTGGAACAGGTTTTTGATGACAGCGACTTGTACAGAAGAATAGTCTTGTTGAGGGACCTGATAACAACTTCTTTGAAATCTTTTTGAAGCGTAGATGATTATGTGAATAAACCAATGCCGACAGCAATTCAGCATTTTTTACAAGGAAAAAAGTCATCAAACAAATTAACATGTTTTAACAAATGTCTACAAAGGGCTTTGATGCTATAATTGTAATAAGCATGAACAATCTGCAAAGAATTATTGTGCTCCGAAAAACACAGAAGGTAATAAAGGTTATGCTGCAGCTTTTCAAGCATCTTCTCAGACAATAAATTTAGACATGTCATATGTGGACTTGGGGGCGTCCATGTACATGACAAATAGAAGTGACTGGATCTATGATGTTGCAAGTCCACCGATATGCACCATAACTGTTGCCAGTAAGACACGTTACTTGTGGAAAGTATGAGAAAGGTCAATTTATTGCTAAATGGTAATAAGGAAAGTAAAATTTAGGTGAGACAAGTTTTATACAAACCTGAACTTGTTGCAACCTTTCTGTCAGATGGTGAGAAATGGAGGTAATGTAAATTTCAGGGATGAATGTTGTGATATCTATGATAAAAATGGCAAGCTCTTGTGTTAAGCTACAATAGTAAACAATTGATATTTATTAAACACACATTTAGAAAGAAGTATTTTCTAACCTGTCTTGTTCAGATGTCTTGAATGATTGTGTCCTGTGACATAGACGCATGGGACACCTAAATTTTTTAGATATTAATAAACTACAGAAGTGTGCAGAAGGAATTCAGCTATTCTCAGACAAATATAAAGGGTCTATTGCTTGTACTATCTGTTTCTCCAGGAACAGACCAGATTGCTCTTTAACAGCATTGGTTTAAGAATATTACAACTACTGATAAATAAACCAATCAGAAGCTCAAAAAAGATCAGGTGTGGGTGTGTACAGGAAAGCTGAAGCGCCTTCAGGCGGCTTATGTTGGCTTGGAAGTACTTTACTTTATACTAGCTGACCCGACGAACTTTGTACCGCCTTAGCGTAAATTTGATGCACTACTTTATTTTGTATAGCTGACCCGGCGAACTTCGTACCGCCTTAGCGTAAATTTGATGCACTACTTTATTTTGTATAGCTGACCTATCTTATGTATGCGTACCTATTCAATTTGAACTGGAATCTATAATATCCTCCATATAAAAATGAATACCTATTTCCCTGGTCTCGTCATACCCGAGAAGGACTTTACTAATTTTATTAAATATTGCCAAACAACGGCCACGGCGCTATGGCGGTTTTGTTTACTGTTTGAATTTTTTAATTCGTAATATCTTTTGAATGGAAAGTCCAATTTAAATAATTTAAAAACTATTTTATAGGTAGTTAAATGGTCTTAACCATAAAATAATTTATTTGGATAAGGATTAATATAAACACATAAATAGCATGGTTTGAATTTGGTTAGCATTTTCATTAATGTTTAAAATGAAAAAAGTTGTTCTTCAATATTGTTGTACATTATTTTGTTCTATCGCTAATAGTTTCGGCAGCGCATTCAACGAAAGACATTTTAAGACTCAATTTTCTACACTTTCGGTTACATTGTTCAAATTTTACCAAGGATCCTTGATTTTTTTCAAAATGAAATGTAGCTTATGTCAAATAGGAAGAATGTAGCATTCGATTGGTAAAAGAATTTTTTAAATCGGCCCAGTACTTTTTGAGCCTATTCATTACAAACATACAAATCTTTTCTCTTTATAATATTAGTGTAGATTGTTCATTATTTATTTAATTGTATTTTATTTCTGTTTACATAAAATTATGTTTATGAAACCTAAACTACATTGTAGTCGTTATAGTGGAAAATAAATCTATTCTGATCTGTACATCTCTCTTGTAGTTGTCTAATGTTATTAAACATCAAGGTTAATATTATTCGATTAGAAAAAAATCTCTTATTCGTCAATTCATGTTTATTTGTTTCAATATTTATTATTAATTGATTGTGGTGTGTTGCACATATTTTAATCTTTTCCAGTTAGTTATTATAAAAACGTAAAAACCGTCTACCTAACTTGTTTTAGATAATTTTTTATAGCTCTACATTACAAAAAATCAGATTATGCTAGACTTGTTACAAATATAAAATAGGTCGGTTTAAATATTTGAGAAAAATCTTAATTTGTTTGATACCTTCTTAGAAAGTTATTTACAAAACTCAGTGACGTCTTCTAAGTTCTATTGTTGTTGTTATTGAATTTTTGTAAATGGCTTTTTTAGAAATTATGTCTGTGTATTGATATTTATCAGTAAGTGAAGTTTTTTTTTATTTTGCTTCTATTCACGGCTTTTCATTCAGCCGTAATTCTTATCCGATACTATCAAACTATTTTATACTACATTTTATGTATTTGTCTATAAAATATGCTCGATATTATTTCATTAACAGAATAAATTTATTTTGTTTTTTATTATATTATGTTTTTTTACTAACAAATAGCTCTAAGTATTAACAATAATTTTTTTTCTAAGTTTTTCCGACGGAAAAAAATCTATCTTCTAAAAAATATTGAGCAAAATCATATACGAAAGACCGCTTTTGTTTACTTGAACTGTATCGTTCACTCAGCTTTTTTCGGTACATTACTCATTACCATGATTACAAGGGTGGGTACCCTGTAATAATTGTTAGCACGTGAGTGCTAACAATTATTAATTGACAATTGGTTTTTGAGTAACAAACATATATTAATAAAGCGAGGTGGTTTATATACAGTCAATTTACCGCACCGATCATTCTAAATTTTTGTGAAATTTAGACGGCAGAAAGTAAAAGTTTTCACACAATAATCAAAACAATTTTGTTTTATAAGTATTTGTTTAGATATGCTTTTTATTAATTTCAAAAAATAGTGAAAAATTGCTTGGAACAAATCTAACTTAATAGCAAGATTTTATATTATGTACGACTTTTAAAAATAATTTTAGAACTTTAAAGTACCTGTTGCAGTGCTAGCTCAATATAGGATGGAACAAGATACAATTAAAAAAGAAGAAAAAAAAGCTAAACTTGTCAGAGAAACAATCCCATTTTATTTATCAAAGTTTGAAAAAATGCTTAGAGAAAATAATGGATTCTCAGTTGGATCAGAGGTAAGTTGATGTAAAGTTTGCAGTGGTTTCAGCTCATTATCTAATTATTAGATTAGCTGCATGATATTTTTTTAAGATCTGCTGTTATTCACTTTGCCTAAGCCAACGCACAATGTTAAAGATATAAACTTAAACTACAAGGAAATATATGTAAAAAGAACTCAAAGCAAAGCTTAACGTTGTGTTGTTAACTTAACATTACGCAAAGCTGAACTTATTTTAACTTAATGAATTTTTAATTTGCGTTTAGTAGTATTGTTAATTAAAAACTAAAAAAGCAACAGAAATGTACTGTTAAGGTATCGTGTGAGGACCAGTGTAAACACTACGTACATGAGTTTTCAAAATTTTATTTTTAGAAGCAATGTTAGTATGTTGCAATTAGTATATATCACTTCTTTTCGAGCGCTCCACGAGTTAACATGTTCGCTCTACAAGTTAACACGTGGTCTTCTAAAACTAGTGGCCCATGCAAAAATGATTGCCAGAACAGGAAATCTTATCAGGGAAGTGAGGTGAATGCATCTGCTTTATCAACGTGTAAACAATTAACTGAAAATGTAAATATGTTCGGAAGACAAAAAGAAAGGGAAGATTGTGCATTCACACATCTATTAAAAGTCGGCACTATGAAGTTTATTAACTTCATAGTGCCGCCTTTTAATCGAGAACGAGGTATTAATTCCTGATCATATGATAACTGCGATAAAACTGTTGGTTTTCGACCAATCACACAAACTGGTTTTTTTAATTTTTATACTTCAATTTTAGGTCATGGAGTTTCGTAAATAATGAAAATATTTCAGTTGATCAAAAATGCAAAATTTTTATAAATACTATGCAAAAGTGCTTCCTGTAAAAATGAACCAAGTTAAACAAAGATTCAGAAGAAATTTCTATAACGACGATAGCCAAGAATACTGCCACTTTATATATATATAAATTTTATATTTTAATTTTTTGGGATTTAAACGTCGCTCTCAGACTTGAAGAGAAGCAGTTGACCATAAAATTGTAAGTCTATGAATAGAGTTGAGAATTAACAAATTTTTGCTTTGAAATAAATATAATAAACATTTGTATTTGCGGCTTGTACAAAAGGTTTCTCCTATCCCTTAGGCCCAGTATTTCAATCGAGGGTTAACCCAAAAAAATTGGTTTAATCTTTTTACTTTATGGTTAGGCGTATTTCAATGCGAGGTTAGCAGATAAACCAGGTTAAATTTACACCAAAAGTTAACCCAACTGCAAGAGGTGGTTTAAACCAAAAAAAAGTAGTTAAGCATGCGCGTTGAGACATAAACAAACTGGTCGTATTATTTTGACATTTTGAACATAGCCTAGTATAGCTGAGGACATTGTTTTCAAAGGAAGAAGAAGACATTTTGATTTGAAGCTATTTAATTTTTATAACAACTTGATATAATGGACTTTACCAGTGACAGTGATAGTTCATCGTCAGACGATGATCAGGTGATTCAGTTTATCGAGAATCTGGATCGAAATCGTAAAATCCCAAGGCTCCAAATTCGAACAAATCACATGGATTATTGGGACAATGAAGAATTTTATCGCCGTTTTCGGCTTTCAAAACAGTCGACCATGATTATTTTACATCAAATTGAAGCTGATATTAGACATCCCGCAAATAGGTACAAATTGTGCGCAAATTCGCACAAGAAACAGAGTTGAGTGTTCGTTTGGTATATGGAAGAGACGATGGCCAATACTAAGCAATGGTATAAACGTAGAACTCAATAAAGTACAGTGGATTATTGTTGCTACCGCAGTTCTTCACAATTTGGCGGTTGACAACAACGAAATAGATCCTCTTACTTTAACAGCAGAAGAAGAAATTGCATTCAATAATGTGAACAATGTTCCAGGGGAAAACTACGCAGATAATAATTTTAATATAGTACGAAATCAAATAATTAATTATTTTGAGAACTTGTAAAATAGGAATTTATTAAATTTTTTTCTAATATTTTCATGCGCATGTTATGTTCTTCTTCTTCGTGCCTCAACTTTTGTTGGTGCAGGTCCTCCATGTGACGTAGCGTAGTTTTGTGGGTCTCACAAACAACATTGCGAGACCGACCACGCTCTTTTTCCATTTTTAAATTTTATCAAAATTCAACCACGCTTTTTCAAATAGACAAACTGTTTTGATTTTTGACGATTGACACCAATTAGTTTGAAAACAGCGAGATGAGCATGCGGACAGATTTCCACTGGCACCAACATAACGAAAAAATTGGTTAAATAAACCTGGTTAGCTTAACCCTGTTTTATGGATTGAAATACCCATGAGAGTACATAAACCAGGTTAAAAATTAAACGAGTTTAGTTAACCACAATTTTAACCCTGAATTGAAATACCGGGTCTAATTAGTACGATATGTAGCCAGTTTCTAAAATAATGTTATTTTCAGCCGGTACACCCCAGCGGCTAGTTAAAAATTGTTCTTAATATTCAAAATTGTTCACTCCAAAAATCAGATTTCACGACGTTCTTCCGCAAAGAGCATAAAGACTAAAGAGAAAGATAAAAAAATGCCGCAACGCACGAAGGATTTTGTTGGAAAATGTAATGTATGCAATGTGTCCATTGTCCAATACTATTAGTTCAAAAACGAGTCAAAAGTAAATGCGAATTCAGCTGCCGTATCTGGAGCTTTAGCTGTAGGGATAGGTTATTCTCAGTTTAGTGAAATGTGCGCAGCATTAGGTGAAAATCTGAAGCTTCCCATGTGGTCCTATATCAATTTGATCAAGATCTGAATAGGATTTTTGAAGCTCTACCTATTAATGCTTTTTTGACATATTATTATAAATATAATATGCATAATAATATGATAATAATAATAAATTTAGATTATCAATCTAAATCATCAATCATATGATTTATTTTGTGATAATAATAATACTTGATTATAATAATAATAAAGTGTCACAAATGTGACACTTTTACAATTGATTATAAAATTTTTGTGAGAAATCAAAAACATTATTTTAATATACATAATTAAATATTAAATAAGTCATTTGAATAGTTTAAACAAAAATCAATTTGAATCAATTAAACAAATAAAATAATAATTAATCATATTGAAGTCTTTCAAATTTTTAATTTGCTTAACTATTTATGATTTTTGATACAGATGTCATTTCTAGTAGTGTTAAAGTGTTTCTAATAGGGTGTTTATAGTTAATGTTTCTAATAGGATGCAAATTTTTGCACTTTCACCACAGATTCTTTCACTCTTATTTCTTGGCCTCATCTCAGCGAACTATAATAGTGTTATTTTATTACAGTACTGTTTAATCTAGTCATGTAATTACTATATTACTATTAGCTTACTTTATTTGTTTAATATGTTTATCTCATAACAAGTGTTAAGTAATAATAAGAATATTTTTTAATACTCGAATAACAATAATAATAATTTAAGTGTTTGTTGTTTGTATAATACCTACAGTTTTTTATACCTACATTGAAACAGCCTTATACAACGATAAAACGCAGTTTGAAAATGCAGAAATATATTTCCCACTTTGGTAGAAGCAGGTAAAATGACCAAATATATGAAAGAACCGAAAGATAAAGCCTTTATTGCTTGTTTACTTTATAATCCGATGATTGACAGCTGTCAAGTTAAAAGCTATTCTACTTTGTAGTAGTTGCATATTCAGAAAAATGAGAAATTGTGGCAACTGATGGAGGCCCTTAAGGGTCTCTTTATAGTATGTGTAGACAACCAGATATTGATTCGTGAACACATTTTTTTTTAAAAACTAATAACTACATATCTATGCACCAATGAAGTGTATAGTGTACTGTAAAGTTTAGAAAAATAAGTTATTATAAATATAAGTTGAACATACCTAGGTGCGTTGCGGCATTTTTACATTTTTCTCTTTATGCTCTTTGCGGAAGAACGTCGTGAAAGCTGATTTTTGGAGTGAATTTCTATATTATGAACAATTTCTTACTAGGGTACATGTCGTACTATGGGGTAGGAGGAACTTTTTGTACAAACCACAAATACAAATGCTTATATTTATTTCAAAGTAAAAACTTGTTCATTTTTAACTCTATTCATAGACTTACAATTTTATGGTCAACTGCGTTTTTTCAAGTCTGAGTGCGAGGTTTAAATCCCAAAAAATGGAAATAAAAGATTTATGGCCTTATGGTTGTGAACCTTTAGAGTTATAAATCATTATAGTTTGCTCGTTTTGTAGTTAATGCAAATAAAACTCATTGCATTTGATTTACGCAAATTTAACAAAATTGTTTAAAGTAAAACAAAAAAATTTCAATTACCTTTATGGAGTTTTTAATCAGTACTTTTTTAGCTCAAATCTGAAAGAAATAGTAGATACCGTTAGTGGAAGAAACGGCGGATTTTAAAACAATCTAATATAATTTTTCATAAAATAGTCGCGTTCCTTGTTGCAGATACACATTACGAATCCAGAAAACATCCACCTTCGATTACAATTCAACAGTAAAAAATTTATGTTGCCCTAGATATTGATGTTTGGCCTATGCATTCCTTAGCACTGCTGGAGAGCCTTAACGTAATTTTGTTTTTCATAACCTCCTCTTATCTAAATAATTGTGGATCACGCAGGATATAGTAATAATAATTGATTGTGGTTATTAAATTGTGTAGCAAGCTTTTTTTAACTGTTATTGAATAAAGTCATTTTTTTAGTCCTCTACAAAAAAAAAGCGTTACTTATAAATTTCTTGTGTCTCTGGCCGCGGCATCAGAACTCTTGAATAGATGTACCCGATTTTGATTGAGATATTTTTAAATTGAAAGCTTAGGGAGGCAAAAGTGTTTTTTAATTTAAAAAAGTGATTCAGTTGTTATGCAATTATTAGGTTTAAAAATAGCTTATAAAAAAAGAAATGGATTAATAGATAAGAGTGCTGTCAACATGTCTCGGTGTGTCTTGGTAAATAATTGAAAAAATACGCTTAGGAGAGAATATAATATGTAGATTCGAAAAGTTCAGAGAAAAGAAGCCGGGCATGATAATTAAGGGAGCAGATTTGGATGAAGTTGAAAATGATAATGATTGTTTGGATACATAATTGTGAAATTTAATAGTTTAGAAATAAAATCGAAGAAATAAAAGTAACAAAAAAATTATTCTTAAAAAGCTTAGTTGTAACACTGCTATGAGAATTTCAGGCGATTTTAAATATAAAATATCAAACGGCAACAGTAAATTAGAAACCATGTCCTTGTGTTGTAACAAATGTGCAAAATTTGGGCAAATTGACAAATTTTGTAGGAGTATAAAATTTAATGATGCTACAAGTTTCCTAAAAATTATGAATCTAAAAACTGTAACAACGATGAAATCAAATGGACAACAACATGTTATTAATAATTTTTCATCTGTTGATAAAGCCTGTCAAAGTTGATAGTATGTGTGAAAAGTATATAATACGTAAAAAATAAGATTAGTTAGTATTGGCTATCGGGATCCACTCTGAGAAAACTCATAGTCCTGAATAATTGTATCTTTAATGGTTGACTTTAATACACCTTAAATGTTTAAAGTCTTCATTTGCTACCTTTAGAGCTAAGTACCTTTTTTAGTAATTCACAATATAGAAAATAAAAAGTTGTTTTTATATTGATTTAAAAAAACTAAATTTTATAATGCTTTATTTTTTTGGCTATTAAGGTCAAAGTCGGGAAACTCACACAACTGTTTATAAGCATACACTGTTAACATTTAGTACAAAACATAAAACTTTGTTTTCGAACTTTGGCTCTCACTACTTTTTGTTTTTTTATTGCTTTTTAAAAATAAATAAGTCTGTATTATGATATTTCAAAAAAGAGGTTTTGAGTATAACTATAGTTTTGCACAAAAATTTTTTTTTGTCATTTGTACATGATTATAAATTTGTTTATAGCATATTTACCAAATGTTGTATCGATTACAAATGTCTGATGAATGAAAATGAACTTTTTAAGCAGATATGCTTAAAAAGATTTTATGTAGAAAAGTTGAGTATACAGACATTAATCCAAAACATCTTCGGCTGACAAATTTCACGACTTTACAGCAACTCAGGTTTATCTTATAACGACCCTATTACTTATCACAATCAGTTTACTGACTCTCACACGTCAACCAGTGCGTTGTACGAAGACGCACGTCTAACGTTTGCATGATATTGAATAATAATAATAATGATATATAATTGCAGGTTCCGAAGTCGGAACACCTGCATGCAACAGCAGCTCAATTATACTATTTCTACTTTTTATATTTTAAGATACACCTAGCCATCTTACCAATGTATTTCCAACTCAAAACATGTTATTAAATTATAGTAATTATGTTGATTGGTTATTAATTGACTATCGATTAATTTACATTTACATTTTTTCTATTTAAGCACGTCTAGCATTGTTCTCGCCTATCAAGTGAATGCTTTAAGGCGGCGATCATAATTAACAAAAAAGTGGTGAGGGAAAGCAAAGTGGTGGGCAAACTGTTGACAACAGGTGCTCTATGGCCAAGGTCACTCCTGAAGTCCAAGGTGAAGGCCGCTCTAAAGTCTAGGGTCATGTGACGTAACAGTGGTGGGGAGAGCATTTGTACCTTCATTTTCTATCTACTTAGATGTAGTTAAAATTTCAACCTTAAGGAGGAATAAAATATTTATGGAAAGATTTTTTTTTAATTGATTATTAAAGTTTTTGAGACTTAACTGTCACCCTGGCGACAGTGACGACTCTGAACACTTGACCAGTTAACATAATTTTATAACATGACTTAATTTTTTTTTATAATGAATAATTGTTTATATTTCAACAATGTGAGAACAGAATATAAATACTTGGAGTTAAACGCTGTGTCACCACCAATCACTTACTACAATAATAAATCTAGAAGATCTTAGAATAGGTGAGATTTTACCATACACTTAGAGGAATCCTAAAATGTCAAAACAACACCTAAATTTGCTATTTCAAACCATCCGTTATTTAATATTTAATTTAATCAAGCGCTCTGTTAAAATATTTTTAGACAATCATTTGTAAGTTGACTATTATAGACTTGAGACCCGATTTCAAGTTCTATTTTGCCGCATCTCGAATTGCGATTCTATAATTAGAGCTGCGACACTTACAAATGGTATCGCAAGTGTATTTGCGCATTGCAATTTGACATTTAATGAGAACCTAACCGCACTAATCGTTTTGTTTCGTTTTAAATTATAATTTTTAACAAACGATTTTTTATGTTTGATTTGTTATTAACTATTTTTGAGACCTGTGAATGATTTCCTTCACCTATTTCGTTTACGAGAACAGTTACTTCGGAAGCAGTGAAGTTTTTCGCTCTTCTAAAAATAAATAACCAACAAACGACTAGTTCAGTCACAAATTATTTTCAAAAATCAAACTTACGATGGACGGCTCATTTTAATTACTTCAAAACCCAGCACAAATTATTTCGAATTGAAGTTGGCAGTTTCAAATGACAGCTGTCAGAAAAACAGGTTCGACCAATCACAGCATAGTAAGATTTACGACAATGATAAAAGTTGCGACGCCGTTGCCGCATCTCTATTTTACAACTTGAAATACCATCGCAAATAGTATCGCAATAGGCTCGCAACTGACTGCGGCAATTTACGATGCAATTTGGATTTTGCGAGGCCAACTTAAAATCGGGCCCTAAGGGCCTACATAATTTTATATTACTACTGCTCCTTTAATTATTGAATTTACATATTCTGTAATATATTTTAAATCTTCAATTATTATATTAAACGAGAGTATGGTTGCGTACCCTACTTTCTTGAGTAGAAGGTTGCCTGCGGCAACGTGTATGAACCTAGAGGGGTTGCCTTCGGCAACCATAGAACAAACACTTTTTTTTTATTAGATTATTGTTCATTTATTTTTTTATTGTAATAAATTTTTATTTATTCCTTCTTGTGCTTATTCTACTCTCTCATTTAGATTATTATCTGCGGCAACATTTAGGTAATATTTATCTTTAAAATGAATATTATTATAGACTAAAGCTGAAAAATTAAAAAAATTAAATTATATTATTTTTTTTATTTTGTGTTTTTTATTACTATATTTTTATTTAATTTTTCTTATGTTTACCCTACTCTCTTACATGTAAAGCAAACATAAAACAACCATATTTTGTATGTATTAAAAATCTTAAGATTTTATAAATTATACTTATTCCTTTTTTATGGTTTTTCTATCTTTCCCATCTGTTTTTTGTTGTAATAAAGCGAACATATTATTAATTACTATTAATTTTTTTTTTCTTTTCTTGTTGTAATGTATATTTCCTGCGGCAACATAATATAAATCTATTATCATTTATATTTAAAAATACTTTTACTATTCATTATTATTTTATATTTTTTGTTTTTAATTTCTTTCTCATTATATTTTTTTATTTATTTTTTTTCGTAATTACTCTACTCTCTTCTACGTAAACGGTTGTCTTTGGCAACCTTATTTGGTTTTTATTAAAAAACTTTATATCACATTTTCTTCATTCTGAATTTTTTTTTCATTTCTATATTAAATATATTACTATAATTTTTAAAAATAAAATTACTATTTATTATTATTTTATATTATTTTTTTCACTTATTATGTATATATTTTTTATTTATTCCTTCTTTTGCTTACCATACTCTCTTATATTTTTGCTTACCATACTTTCTTATATGTAAAATGTTGCCTTCGGCCACAATAAAGCAACAATTTTTTTTTTATTAGAAAAACTTGCATTACATTTTATTTAATATACTTAATTTTTATTCTTCTTTATTTTTCAATTTTTTTCTTTCTTTTTTTCTCTTTATTTTCTTCTAAAGCAAGTCTATTATTATTTTTTTTCAAAATTAAAATTGTTATTTTATATATTTTTTTTTGTTTCTATTATTATATTTTTTTATTTATTCCCCCTTTTGCTTATCTCATTCTCTTATATATAAAGGTTGCCTTAGGCAACCATAAAACAACCATATTTTATTTTTATTAAAAAAGTTCGTATTTCATTTTATTAATTATATACTTTGTTCTTTCTTTTTTTTTTATTTTTTTTCATTTTCTAATTTTCTTAATTTTTTCATTATTTTCATATTAATTTTTTCCTATTTTCTATTTAATTTTTCTAAATTACGTAATCATTCAATTACAATTATGCATAATCTAAAAAAAAAATCTAAAAGTTATTTATATTTTAGTTATATATTATATATATGAAATTTATAAAAACAACCACTTTATATAAAATTATACATTAAAATTGGCAGAAAAACGTTTCATACTTCATGTTAGTTATAAAATATAAATTAGTGGTATTAATTGATCACTTTGTATTTTTTAATTGATTATGTCAACAATAATAATTGACAATTGACATCGTATTTTTTTTTTAAATTTTTAATTGTTTATTTAAAAATATAAAAATAAATACGTACAATTTAGAAAAAAATATATAGTCTGTATAGATATTTTTCGAATATAATTTTTCACTTCCATCTTATTTTAATTCATTTATATTGATCTTTTTTCATCGATAAGCCTTAAACACAACTTAACCTCACTTTTCGTATACACAATTATAAATTTTCCTACAAGCACAGTTTTATATCGTATATAATATAATCAAAAAGACACTTCTAGCCATTTTTTAAAAATTGTATTATATTCCCATTTAATAATAAATAATTATGAAAATATAATGAATATAATGAAAATAATAATTTATATATCTACATATTTATACAGTATCTCAGATAGCATTTCTTAACAATCTCATTAAAAAACCACTCAAAAAAATTTACATTGTTCGCATTCGATCCTTTCCTATCTTAGGAAAAATTTTCAGAGACTTTTATTACTTCTATTTTAATAGATCTTTTTTATGCAGCATATAATAGAATTTCATTAATAAAGAAATTGTGTCTTTATGTGACAATATAAGGAATTGAAGGATACTCCAGCCATTGTTGAATTGTCTCTATCGTACTATATTTCTCTAATTGGCGACGACACTCAATTCAAGTTACAAAATACATAATTATGTTCATTTATTTTGTCTCGGACCTTTTAAGGGCACTCTATTGATCCAGCCTACGTAATTATCAACGTCTCTATATATTTAGCCTCACTTTTTTCAATAATTAGGTCAAAAAGTCATTGACTTAAATAATTTAAATCAATTTTACAATTTAATTTTTTCTGAAAGAATCTGAGAGGTTGTCATAATATTCCATCAACATATAGGCGTCGATAAAACTCTATTTTGCAATCTTATTTTCTCAATTCAATTATTGTATAGCCTGAAAAAAATGTTTTTTAAATAAAACAATAAAACTTCTCTTCACTAACCTGGGCCGCTTTGGGATCAACACAAATTAAGCAAACAAACGTCCTACAATACCTATCTCATCAATATATAGACGTCGATTAAAGTCTATTTTCTTATCTTATTTTTTTTCTACAATTATTGTATAACCTAGAAAAAAATCTTTTAAATAAAACAATAAAACTACTTTTCCCTTACCTGGATCATTTAGAGATGCTCTAATAATCAATTTTCATTTAAATATTATTGTTAGATTAATCTATTATCTGATAATGACCGACCACTAATCCAATGACATATGGAGGGGGTATTGGTTAGGAAAATCTTCTTTCTAAACCTTTATCGCCCGCAAGTCTTATTTATTACATTTAAGCCCTATTTTCGGTAAATTTTAGAAAATTTGTAAATCAATGACATTTAACACATAAAATTTCTTTTATTTTTGACAATTTATTGATTTTTTGATATCAAAAGAATGGAATGATATAGAATTCGGACAGTTTTCATGTTTTGCTTCTCGTCTTATCTCATTTTAATAAATTTGCTGGCGGTACATCGTGTGCCCCCCGCAGTATATTAAAAAAATATTATTACACACAATAAAACCAAATACTCTATTAGCAAAATGGATATATTTTATTTTGAAATTGATACATTTTGTAATAAAAAATCATTCCAAATCATCGATTTGGCTATACCTGGAAAGAGATGCCGCTATCCCGTTTTACTTATTATTAACTTCAAACTATTTGATAAACTTTTTTTTTATAAATTACTGCCAATACAAATTTTACGTAACATTTATAACATGACTTAATTTTTTTTTTTTACATAATTATTAATTGTTTATATTTATTTCATCAGTGTTGAAATAGAATATAAATACCTGGAGTTAAATGCTGTGTCACCAATCACTTACTACAATAATGAATCCAGAAGCTCTTAGGATAGATGAGATTTTACCATACACTTACAGGAATCCTAAAATGTTAAAACAACACCTGAATTTGCTATTTCAAACCATCGGTTAATTAACAATCAATATAATCAAGCGCTCTGTTAACATATTTATGGACAAAATATGTTATAAACATTTTAGACCTAATCAGACAATAATTAATAAATTTCACGTAGCATTATGCATCATATCAAATCCTTTAATTATTCTTATTAAATTTCTAAGTTGAAATTCTATTTTTCATCAATGAATGATTATTTAATTAATTTCTGCAAGTAGTACACTATTTCATGTGGTAGAACAATAATAATAACATGACAACTAAAATGTCATAAGCATTTTCGTACTGATCAGAGAATAATTAACAACATTCACGGAACGTGTTTTATTAAACTCAGAGGATGTTTCAACACCATGTTTTAATAAACTCAGAGGCAGAACTGATTTTAATTGATTCACATTATTATGTGACAGCAAAAGACTAATTATTATTTTCATGTGTGAATTAGTTTAGTTGAAGAATTTTAAACAATGCATAATTTATTTGAAACAATTTATATTAATTGATATAACTGTACAAAATTACCAACCACAAAATATTTAATATTTACAAATAATAATAGACAATAATATTTTTTTTACAATAGTAATAAGCTTTAATATTTATAAAATAATAGACAATAGCATAATGCAAATATTAACTTTGATGAAGTTATTGTAGTTTAGATTTGTTTCTACTTTAATTAGACATTTATGTTGCAATTCAATTATTAACTAGTGTAATTAGTTACCCAAAGAATTACGAATAATAACATAAATTTAAACCAAACATAATTTGGCAATAATAAAATCATTTAAGGAATTGACTATGAATTGTCACTAGTTAATTTATTTATATTTTTTACAAAAATAGTACTTTATCAAAATTATTAATAAGGATTAGTTATTTCAAATTCAAAATACAAACTCATTTTATATTCACAATATAAAACGGCTGCTATAAATTAACAAATTGTTCTGAGAGTCTATTTAAATTGCAAATATTGGAGTTAGATTCACAGTTTTACCGTATTGTCAAAGCCAGCATTTTTAAAACAAAACACTGATTTTGTTTACATTGAATTAATAAAAATTGTCAAATGTTTTGCTACGTTGCGTCGTTTCTTATAAAAGTGATGCAAGATTTTAGTGTCTCCGCACATGTTTTAAAGTTAGCAGACAGTGTGAAAATGGATTTGTTGTCACACGAAAATTTAATACAAAACAGAATATCATATTTTTTGTGGTAAGATAAGATACAGGTTTGAGGTGCTGAAGAAATGGTTTTGATGGCGTATCTTGCAAAATTTTCTAATAAGTATTTGTTTTTATTTTGAAATATTCTGCAGGCTTGTTTAGAAGTAAAAAATTATTAAATTAAAAAAACTACTGCTGGGCTCCAGCAGGGAACTGAGCCCACGACCTACCAGTTACTGGCCGGCGCTCCATCTTGCTGGGCTTCCAACTGTCGTCAATTAATTCTATTAACTGGCTAATGAAATAATTATTAGCACTATTCAATTAGTACTCATCAAAACCATTATTTCGAACTAGCTACAAAAACATTGAACTTTGTAAGAAACGATATCTCACCAGTTTATTTTCTCGATTACACTTTGTTAATTTAGAACCTGCACTCGGAACCTTATTTTTCACTATCTTACACCAAAATAATTTGGTCCATATGTTGAAGCTCTATTTATTAGTTATTTCTTTTTTTACCCCTTAAAAGATAAGCGTATGGAATTTTAAAGCAATTACAATGGTCTATTGCAGCGGCGACTTTCATTAGACTGGTTGATTTTTTTATTGCCTATTATATATTCTTAATTTTGGATTCTTCTAAATGAACAAATGTATATTTTAATAGCACTTATTTATTACGAAATTTTTAAAATATTATGTTGTTTACCATTGTAATTAGTATAAAATTAAATCGAAATTTCTGTTGTTACATAAGTTTTCGGTTTTTAGAAATCGCAATGGTTTAAGAGACGAATTTGGTTCTTACATGGTCAATGTAGATTTTTTGTTAAAAAAATAATAATTAGAGCAGCAAAACTGTAAGCGTCTTCTGAAAAAGTTTAGAATAAAATGCTTTCTTGAGAAAATGGTTAGAGCATGAAACAAGAAATTGAAGATACAATAATAATTTTGCTTAAAAAACCACTAAAAAACGGGCATATTATTTAAAAACAACAGATGGTCTTCTCAAAAAACAAGAAGATACTGTTACCTTAAAAAATTAAAAGGCAAATAGAATCAAAACATTGTCAAAACGATGTCTACTTATTGGGTAAATTATTTTCATAATTATAAAACCTATAAAGAACTAGTAAAATTTATTGTTAACACTATACCATGAAATCTAAAAAGTAAAATTATCACAAATAAATTAAATCAAGAAAAAGAAAATTTTTTAATAAAAATTAATCAAAAAACTTTACACAGTAGATGTTTTAAAGAAATTGAATCAGATGGGATAGATAAATAAAGCTTTTATTTTTATGGATCAAGAAAGGTCATCTTTTTCCAAAGATGGAAGGTTTTGTTTTTGCTATTTAGGATAGGGGAATTAACACTAAAATTATTGTAAGTTTATCATTAAGGAACAATTAGTTAATGACATTTGTAGATTGTGTTTTAATTCGTCGGAAAAAAATTAACACATTTTATCTTTCTTGTTCAGTGTTAGCTAATGAACATTATAAAAAAAAGACATCCCGCGGTTGCAAGAATAATTTATTCAAATTTAGCTTTTAAATTTAATTTGGTCAAAAATGTTAAACCATATTATAGTTATAATCCAGAAAATGTCTTGAAAAATGATAAATACAAATTATATTACGATTGAATTCTACTAACTGCTTCAAAAATTGAAGCCATTAGGCCGGATATTGTTATAGTATTTAAGAAAACTAGACTTGCATATTTTATAGTTATTGCTGTTCTAAATTCTTGTAATATTATTGATAGCCTTAAAACGAAAATGGCTAAATATTTGCTGCTTTCGGTAGTCTTTAGAGACTTTTGGTATTTAAAAATGGTAAAAATGTTACTTTGAGTTATTTCAAATATGGGTGTTGTACCATTACCGTTTATATAACAAAGCCAGAGTGCTCTGACGTAATTGTCACGTGATAGTTTTGTTAGTAAGCATAAGAAGCGAGATATGGAATTTTCAAGCGTGCTTTAATATTGGCATATACTTGGACGATCTCAATTAAATTTGGACAAAGTGTGTCAATAAGTTATTTACGTGTAATTGTGTTTAGTTTTATTAACGAAAATCGCATTTGTGCGAGTGTTATACAGGTTTTTTCTGGTTATTAAATTAGTAGGTTAAGTTAGTGCGTGAGGTTATTAAGATGCCTTACAAGTGTTCTGTACCCTTATGTCAAGAAAATTATGGTTACGGAAAAGCTCCTAAGGTCGCGGTGTTTTCATTTCCAGAAGATCCCAAGTTAAAAAATAAATGGCTTAAAGCAATACCGCGGGAGAACTTTACTTCAACTAAATTTAGCAAGGTATGTCAATTACATTTTGAACCCGAAGATATTGTCTCAAATGTTTCTCCAAATTTGACAAGATAACCTGAAAATGTTCTAAATTGTGTTTTAAACGGCTTTGTTTAAAACATGGCGCTATACTGAGTACTTTTCCTAATTGTTCAAACTACTTGTCCAAATCTTACTCTAAAGTGCGTAAAAGCAGAGATGAAAAGCTTTGTGAACTGGATGAAAACAATTTATTAGCAGCTATTTATGAAAGCAAATCAATTTTTGTTGCCCACGAGGAATCAGTTGCTTTTCAAAGTTTTGATCGGTTATTAAAATTTATAGGTTCATTTCATCAGCATCAAAATTTGTTTAAATTAAGTGATGAGGCATAAATTACTTTTTTCAAAATTAATTTCAATACAGGGCCGACCACAAATTTCTCTGTTGCGATAGATTCTAGTTTAGAAATAAAAATATATTTATATGGCTACGAAATCTCTCTACAACTCACCGATATAACAACCCCTTGCAATGTTAATAATTTGGGAAATATTAAAAGCTGTTTAAATTTTATAGATTTAACATCAACAAAGAATTGTTTAGAAAATAATTCTGATAATAATCATTTGACCAACGTTTTAAAAAAAATCGCCCGCAAGCGTGCAACCCTAAACTTGTTGTCAGAGCAGCTAAACCTACTTTTTATACCAAAACAAAGATATTGTTATTCAACAAATACAATAATTGTGTCTTCTATTATTCATACCATTAATCCACATGCTTATAAATATCTGCGGCATTATGATTCATTAATTTTGCTTCACTCGTCAACCCGAAAAACAATTTGCAATAAATTCTTAACCGATCCAACTGATGAAGATAGAAAAGTGTTTCGCGTCTATGCACGTAATATCTTCAAATTTTCAGAAGACCATGGAAAAAATGTTATGCTGCTAATGGATAAAATTCACATTTAACCATATATGAATTTCAAAAGTGGAAATGTTGTGGTAAATTCATTTAATAACTATTCCTGAGCTTCACCGGCATACACAACACATATGATTTCCAGTATCACATCAAGCTTCAAAGAAGTTATTTATCTTTTTCCAACTTCCACTATTCAAAGTGATACTTTTTTTGATTGTATTCAAAATGGTGAAACAAAAAAGGCAAATTTTAATTCAATAATATTTTTACATTAATTGGAACATGATAAATTATTGAAATTTGGGTACTTTCTCTTAAATCTTTGTTTCCTTCCACTTTGCATCGCCAAAACGTCAGTCTTTCTTTAAAAGTTTTTAATTCCTTTGTGAAGAAATCCTTGTTGAAATTTAGAAACAAGTTTGGTAATTCTACAGATACTGCTGACTTTATAGATATTGTATCAACTTGATGGAAAACTATTAATGCTAAAACCCCTTTAAAAGGGCAGAGACTTAGAGATCCTTTCCAAACACCTATAACGTCTAATAATGCAGACAATCCTGGATTAGTGTTTTTACGCAAAATGATTAATTGGCTTGATACGTGGAAATTCGGTGATTTTCCTCATAAACTTACATCTCAAACGCACACCGTTTTTTCTCATACGATTTATGGCATACTGGAAATCATTCAATATGGCTTTCAAGTGCTCAAAATGAATTATGTGTTGTTAGGAAGATTTCAAACAGATCTTTTAGAACATCCTTTTGGAAAATTTCAGACAATTATCAAATGGTCAGTATCATATATCAGCCAGGCAGTTATATGAGTCAGAAAAAAGATTAAGAATCTAATCACTTTTGACATTATCATCTGAGCTTTCGGTAATATATCTATAACCAGTTTTGCAGAAAATTTCGATAATTTTCGTGATGAAAAAAAACAACTAGACAATTTTTCCTATTCCGAAAAAAATCTTGAGGAAAATGATTTTGATTTTGAACAAGTGCATTTTGAAGTGCCAGTTATTACTTATTTGGCAGGCTATTGCTGTTATAAAATCTTAAAAAAAATCAAGTGCGTTTTTTGTAAATCCAGGCTAGTGCTTGATAAGCAACTAGTTGTTGAAGAAAATTTTAATTTAATTTACAGTTTGAATCGTTGAGTTATTATGAACAATGTGTGGCAGCAGTGGAAAAATTGCAGAGAAATAAATCTTGGCTGCTTAAAACTAAATTAGGGGATCGTCTCAGCTTAGCGTAATAACGTAATAAAAAACGGTTAAAATAAACGTAACGATATAAATTTACATGTGGTTTGTGAGCTATTAACAAATTCTTGAGCGAATAACATAATTACGAACTAAAAAAACAAAAATAAACTGCATGCCATAGAATATAACTTTTCAATAGTTTTAGGCTCTAGTACTTAAATTTCTTAAATGAGCTTTTAAATGGTATGATTGCAGAATCATGAGAAGATAAATTAGTTTTTAAGCTAATTGAAAATTGAAAGAAGTTTAATATTATAATTTAAAAAAAATATTATCATTACTTGTCAAAACCCGTAATAATATTAGTAAAATTTGTCTCCGGGAGACGTAATGTACATACATACTACTTATTGGCATTAACCGTACACAAAATGATTTATATTTTTATAAAACAGTTTAGTCAGTTTAATAACATCTCGATTCAGAGTAATGTTTTTGTGATAACTTTAAATCTATAATTGATATTATTTTTGTAAGAAATCAAGGGCGGTATTTAGAGACAAAGCCTGGTCTCAAAGTCTTGTTTTAAAATTTATAAATTCAGTCTTATTAAGTATTAAGGTAACCAAATTATTGAAGTGAGGTATTTTTCTTGATTTATAATTTTGAAACTAAGATTTAAGTTTTAGCTTTGACTAAAAATACCGTTTTAAGATGTTACTGTTTTAGCTCTTGTATTACATTAAGAGATTTGAATTAGAAAATAGAAAATTTATTACATTTGTTCACATTATTTAAACCGTTTGATTTTTATTCTTACTATTTCTCCTGTATGTCAATTGACAAAATAAAAGCTAATTGATTGATTTGGAATTTTTGGCACTATAAACTATTAACACAATTTTACCACTTGCCAAAAAGTTTATTTTAGATCTCGAGAGCTCTTTCGACCACCATGTGGTCATCATCAGGAGATGAATAAAACAATCAACATCAAGTAAACGGAAATTAAAACTTTTTATTTCATTAATAGGAATTATGTAAGAATCAAATTCAATATTTTTAAAATCTGAATATTCATAAGATCAGTATCATTGGTGTCCAATAGTTTTAATTGAAATCAAAGGGTTATTTATACAGTTTTATTCATCTCCTGATGATGACCACATGGTGGTCGAAAGAGCTCTCGAGATCTAAAATAAACTTTTTGGCAAGTGGTAAAACTGTGTTAATAGTAAAATAAAAGCTAATAACTATTACTCTCATAATATAATAATTGTTATATAATATAATTACACATTTATATTATAATTAATTTTCATTTAATTAAAAGAGCATAATTAACATCAATTTGTTGTTGTGTTTAAAAATGTATTCGCTTATTATTAAATAAATCAATACCAACAGTATTTGGTATTGATTTGAGAACAATACTTTTAAACTGTAGGTAGTCATTAGGACTCTGTATATGACCTCTGCAGTAAAAAAAAATTAAAATTCTAAAATGTTTTCATATAAAGGACGTCGGTTTTCATATTATTGGTAGGTATAAGTAAATTCAGAAAATTACCTTCACAACCTAACTAAAATGTATAATTATTGTATAATTATTGTTGGTTTTTAAGTATGTTTTTATTTGTTATAAGATAATAAGATACATTTAAATATATGAAATAATGCTCGCAATTAGTATTAGTCTTGCTTTATAGTAAAAATAAACAAAAATGTTTGTTGTATTTTAAGCCATAAATGTTTGGTTTCAGATAACTTGGTGTGACTTCGTATTTGCTGTATCGCTTGAAAACTTTGAGCAAATCTTTGGTAAATCTGCTTTGGATCAGTACCCTGCCCTGAAAGCTTTGAAAGTAAAAGTCTACAATATTCCGAATATAAGTGCTTGGGTATCCAAAAGACCCAACACCGAATCGTAAGCCGTGAAATTACGTTGAGTGTATAATCTAAGATTATTAAAATCTGTAATTGGAGAGCCAATTGCATTTAGGCCTTAATCTTTTCAGTTAGTTTTCTGCACATTGATAAAAATATTTTTTTTTTACCAAAAACAGTTGTGTTGATTTCAAACTTTGTTTTTTTAAAAATATAACAAATTTTTCAAAACATATCAATTGCTGCCAGTTGCTATCAGTTGTCATTTAACTAGTTTCTAAGCAATTGTCATTTATCTCAATTTTGTCTTAACTTATTTTATTCGAATCGCTTCTTAATACAACACAAAATAAAACTCAATAAACGTCCTTTATCTTAATCAGCAATGCCAATTTTTTAGATTGCTTGGCGCCGGTCGATTTAAATTTGGTGAGTATTAATTTAAGACTGTCTTGTCATGCTCCTGATTTGTTGTTATTGCTGCTATGACGAGGGGGCGAATAGTTTTCAGATTAGGGAAGTCGTTGAAAATATTTTGTCTGTGATCAAAATATTGAAACGATCAAAAATTATTTGTCGCAAAAATTTCCACCCGTTAAAGAAAACCAAAATTAAAACCTTACATTCTTTTAGGTTTCGTTTTTTTTTAATAAATACAAACGGTTTCCACATTAGAAGAAAAACTTTTTATAATTGAAATGTGTTTTCAATTGCACATAAAATTAATGGAAAATAGACTTATTCTCTTTCAACTGCTTGGAAAAATTTTTCCCTTCTTTACAGAATGTTTTATTGAATGTTGAATATTCATAAAAATTCAGGTAATTTGACTAAAAAATTGAACTAGACTTTGCTTTGAATTTTGATTGCTTTAAAAACCCGCAAACTATTTGTTATTGAGTTAAAGTTATGTCAAAACATCAAGAAAACTAATTATTTAATTTAAATAAAAGAAAATATGACTCAAAATGTCAACTTAGAAAACTTTTCTTTGTTGCAATGAAAGACTTTGGTTAATAAAATTTTACTTACAATTAAAAGATTAAGTAAGCATTGTGGGAGACAGTTTGTCTAAATAAATGAAATCTTCTGTTCCATATCTTACAATTCGCATAAAATCGTACAGTTCTACAACACTCCATCAAGCGTCGTCTCATTCATTACAATGACGTATACCTGATTTATTTGGCTGTACTATATCTTGTTTTGTTAACGTTTCCTTTCTTTAGCTGTAAGATTGTGTGTTCAAAAATCAAAATAAATCACAGTGTTTATTGAATGTCTACAATGTAAACATGGTATACTGCTATGAAATACAATAAAAGTATTGTACATAGAAAAATTATTAGATGTTTATTTTTTTTGTGAACTTCTAGAAGCGCACGCTCACTATAATATTTTTATACTAAACTTACATTTGTTAATGCAAGGGTAGCGCTATTCCCGTGTGAATATAATTTCCAGATATTTTTTTCTTTTGGCGTCAAAATAAATGATTTTTTTTTAAAGCTTTTGAGAAATAAAAGTTTAGGTTTATTGACAATGTGTGAAAAACAGATGTTCTAACGGAAAAATATACTTTTTTGGTTACGCAGAAAAAGTAAATTGTTTGGATACCAGCGATCAAATTGAATTATTGACGCAGTTAAAAAAAATTTTTTCGTTTTTAATATAATTACAACTGTCAATATTTTGTATGTTAATATATTATATTATTATTATGTTTGTACATAATTTTGGTTCTGTTAGAAAGAAATTTTTGGCGTTTTTTTTTGCTGTCTTTAGGGCGTTTGCTGGTAGGACGACTCCAAAAACACTTTTTTTGTCATTTAATGTCAATTTTAACTTAAAAATGATACAAACAAAATTAAACACTTACCAATACTGATCTCTTGAAAATGACAAAATTTGACCAATGAGTATTAGGTTCTACACATTAACTCTTTTTTCGAATTGATTTACAATAAACAATGCCGCTGCAATTTGCAGAAATTTATCAACATGATCTGCAAATATAAGAAGCTATTCTTGTAATTTTATTTTGAATTTAAGTTTTTTGGCCGGCGTCTGAAAAAAAACTGTATTTGGAGAGAATACACTTTTTGTAGCTTGTTTTATTAAACAGGTTCTCGAATTATCACGTTTGGTCGCCAAACACGCATACAAGCTTGCCACAAACATTTCTGTTTTTTTTTCTTATAACATAATGTATTATTTTAGATTTAAATTAACATTATTTGATTAGAATATCTTACCTATATGTACTAACCGTGATTCAGTGTTGACGCTGTTTAGATTTAGTAATATTGCTAAACTGTTGTTGATAGGGTTTATTAAATGTTTTTTATGTATTACTTCTGTTTACTTTTACTTTTATTTCTATTGTGTTATCAGTGTAACTGAAATAATAAATATTTTGAAAATGCTTAATTCTTTTGTGTATTTTTGTCTTATACAGGTAGGTCATTAATAAACGGTAATACAGTCATTCCTTTATTTTATGTTGTGTAAGTTTGAAGAAGAAAGGCTTTCACGGTCCGAAGTGATTGAAATATTGACATCTTTAGGAAAAGGCCGTGTTGAAAGGCTTATTAAAATTGTCTACGTTTCGCACTCCATTAGTGGAGGCGTCACCAGTCCAGCGAAATAAGAGTGGTGATAAGCACGGTAACTTGACGTGTGAACCACGCAAGAAACGTCGACAATTTTATTAAACTTTTTGACACGGTCTTTTCCGAAAGATGGCAGTATTTGTATACGTTTATTATGTTTTTTATTGTTTTTCTACAAATCAAAAGTTTGTAATGTTTCACTGTTATTTTGAAAGAAAATAGGTCATGTACTTATTGAATAACTATTGTATACATGAAAATTAACTTTTAACCGTAAATTATTTGTTTTAGCTTACCATTTGAATTTATTAAACGTTTTTATTTAATATTCTTTCTATCAAAGTAATAGAATGTCAACTTGAGAAAGTAAAATGTCATTGATGCTTAATTACTTATAAATAATTTAGTAATTATTTTAACAATTTATATCATTTCAAAAATTAATAGCCAAGTAAGCTATTAAAAACAAAAGCGTTGAAAACGTATCACCTCTTTTAAATATGAGGCGTAAATTTGTTTTGAACCTTTTGTCATAAAATGACAATTTTAAAAATAGCTTGAGAACGGTTTTTCTACAATAGTAAAATCAGCAAGGGAATAAATCAGCCTCTGAAATAGTGACAGATTAAACCAAAATAAATATAGGTTATGTGGCCGTAAGTTTCTTAAAAGATATTATAATATATATCATATTATATATTTATATTTAAATTATTACATATATTTATATTAGTTCAATGGTACATTCTATGAAAGCTGGTTTAATTTATTGATACCTACGGCTTATTTTTATTTTGGATCTATTGCCAGAATAAAATTTAAGCATGGAAGCTTTTTGTTCAAAAGTAGAAACCATTTGTATGAATACAATTTTGCAAACGAAATTATGATATTTATTTTATGACGTTTGTGTCAGTTTTATATTCAGTGACAAACACAGACATACGTTCTCAATACGTTTGGTTTTACACAAGTCTGACGGATTAGAAACAAATAATTCGAACATTGATGGAAGGGAAATTACAGTATATGTTTCACAGGATTTGTCAAAGAGTATCGATAGGGCTTCTTCTATTTTGGTGGATGTTAGAATTAGCAGTCTAATTCCAAATGCTGTCAAATTTAAAATAATTGACGGGTTTTCATATCATCTAAATCTCAAAATTTAAGTGGAAAATGAATTTATCGCAGCTTTAAATGACTTTAAATTAATCAGTTCCAATGATAGGCTAAATCTATCTAAGCAAAAGTACACCAAAAAATTTAATGCATTAATTTCTATTATAAACATTATACTAAAATATCTGTATCTGAAAATACAAATCCAAAGAGTGAAATTTGGTTAAATACAAAAATTAATTCAATTGGGAAAGATTTAGACCAAATTACTCTATATTTATGAGGAACACGTTTGAATTATCTAAACAAACGCATTAAAGATATTTCAAATCAATATTTTATTCATCAACGTACATATCAGGACTACAACTTTTCCTTTCAGGCTGTAAAAGACACGTTGCAACAAAATCTGTGCTTGTATTTGAAACGTCTTAAAGTTTATAAAAAGTTGCCACAAACCAAGCGCCTCTACCTCTAGTAGTTCATTGAAATGTTACATTTGGGGTTGCGTTTTTTAGAAGACGCAATTTTATTTTTTTGATGTGGAGGGGGGTTAGTGTAACGCTAAAACTAAGTTTGTGGGGTCGCCACCTTTGTCCCTCGGCCGCCATCTTAAAAATAATAATTTTTTTTTTACATTTTACAAAAAAATGATATTTGACTATTTTTGTAGATCGTTTTTTGAGGAACAACTTTTATGAACAACATTTTTTTATTAAGTCAATAGCTAAGGTTTTACAGCGCTCCGAAGTAAGTACTATTTTTCAGTACTCTTAACTATACCTATATTATACGTGTGTACTATTAATGTGTCATTAGTTATTGTTTTTTTTGTATTTATTTTGTGATTATAATTTTTTTAATTATAAATTTTGCAATATTATTAATAATTAATTATTGACTCTTTACCCTACCACCCACGAGGCAGAGTCTGGAGGCGTGTTTTTTTTACGTGGTATCCCCAATAGGCATAATCCACGGTAATTTTCTAAATTAGAACTATTTCGTCTTCAGTCTTTTCGATGGACCAGACTGCGGCTCAGCATCTGATCGGTTTTTTAAATTAAATAACATCAGTGGGAAAACTGGAAAAGGAAGAGGTGTTAATGTCGGCGGTTCATCATTAAAGTCATTTTCATTTATTAATTCTGAGAGTCAATAATTAATTATTATTAATATTGCAAAACTAATAAGTGAAAAATTAACAAAATAAAAAGAAACAAATACTGATGACGCATTATTAGTACGCACGTATAATATATGTATAGTCAAGAGTGCTGAAAAATAGTACTTACTTTGAAGTGCTGTGAAACTTTAGCTATTGACTAAACGATCTACAAAAAAGGTTTTATTTATTTTATTTGTAAAATGATAAAAAAAACTTATATTGAAAAATATAAATTTAACATTTTTGCTTATAACTTTTTTATTTATCGTTCTACGACAAAAAGTTACTAGATTTTTGCAACAAAAAATGTTGATAATTTTTTTTTTATCAAATGAATAGTTTAAGAGATATATCGTAAAACTCATTTCAATCCCTATTTTTAAGGTGGCGGCCGTGGGACAATGGTGGTGATCCCACAAACTTAGTCTTAACTCTACACTGACTAGAGTAGATTTTTTGTATGGGTTATGATCTAATAATTTTAATTATTATTTTGATAATTTGGCAACAAATATTCAATCTTCTTCAAATAATATTATTTCAATGAAGAATTATAAAATGCCATTAGAAATAATAAACAAAAATTTGTCAAATATAATTAACAGGAAGTCGTCAAGAAAAGACAAAATTAACAATTTCTGGATTAAATAATTAATATTTTTCACAAATATTTTTTAAATCATTTCAACGAGTTTAAAAAAAATTCTTAAATTTTTCTAAATTTTCTGGCTGAAGGTATAACCTATTTAAAGCCCAAGGGAAATAGCACTAAAAATTCGTCAAATTATAAGCCTATAACGTGTTTGCCAACACTATATAAACTGTTTATATCATGCATCAAAGATCGAATTAATAACCATTGGATAAATGATAATATGCAAGAAGCTTGCATAAGTGGTTCTTTTGGTTGTAAAGAACAATAATTATTTATTGATTGTGTAGTGATGAATCAACACATTTTTTATTCTTGTTCAGTGCTAGTAAATGGACATTATAAAGAAAGATATGACGCGATTGCAAAAATAGTTTATTCAAATTTGGCTATTAAGTTTGGTTTGTTTACAAATGTAGAACCGTAGTATAATTATAACCTAGAATTTTTTTTAGAAAATGATAATTACAAATTATATTAAGATCGAACTTTACTAACTGCTTCAAAAATTGAAGCTGGTAGACCGGATAATGTTTTAGTTTTTAAGAAAACAAAAATTGCATGTTTTATAGATAGTGCTATTTCAAATTCTTGTAATATTATTAATACCTTTAAAACAAAAATGGCTAAATATTCGCTGCTTTTAGTGATCATAATGTTCGAATGTTATTAAATGGGAAATCTAACAATTCAAATAATATGATCGCAGATGCTTGAGGAGACAATAATTTAGCCTGACTCTTTAAAAGACAAAGTTATATAGTCTATTTAGTTTGAAACACAATTTGTGGTATTTGTTTGTAATTTAATTCTTAAAATAAGTTTTTAAACTAATTGAAAATTAAAAGCTTGTTTCACAAGAATTTTTATATTATTTGATAAATAATGTTGTCTTTATCATTACTTGTAAAAGACCGTAATGATTTTTGAATTCAGCAAAATAGCTGTGCCTTCGGGACAGGGAGGTTGAGCACCAAAATAATAATAGCTTTATTCCTCGAAATCAATACATGATATGGGAATTAAATGGATGCAAAACAAACACAATACTTTGATCGATGACAAACAACAATTTAAATTAAAGTATGGTCTCCTAAACATGCTTGAACAATATAGTTAACTTTATTGACTAACATGTTTTTCAGGGCTTTTTTGTAGCACTTTAAATTTAAACGTTTAATAAAATCAGGTTATTAGTTGTAAAATCTAATTTTTAAGTACAAAAGACTTTTGTCAAACATAGCTGTTCTATGTTAAGTATTTCTAGAATATCATTATTTCTTAGACAACGGAGCAAAACTGCCTGGCGCCCCATTTAACGATCAAGAGCTAACCGGACCTTCTCTGCCTGTGAGCCTCTCATACGGGCTCACACGGTGACAAAATATTTATTCTAATTAATACATAGTTAAGTGGACTGCGCAGATCTGCTCAGTAAAATAAATTTTTACGTTCCAAGATTTGCAAGAAAGTCTGTATATCTTTTATCTGCCTTAAGCCCGAGGCAGATAAAAGATATACAGACTTTACTTTACTGTATCTGCCTCGGACTTGAGGCAGATGAAACATTACATTTTAAATTACATTTACATTACAAACATTTTCAAACTTAATGCATATGCTGATAAGTTTGACATTTACTATTATAAATCGCAAAATATTAAAGTAGCAGTTCTCTGCTAAATATTAGTGTTAATAACTATGCTTAAATAGGTTTCTATCCTACTTTGTATATATTCTGTCTATTATTACAGTTTTTGATTTTATTTATTTTTAGTTTATGTGTCTAGTGCATGAAATATATTGTACTTGTAAACATGCTTTCACCCTGTAATTGGCTTCGGCTGTAGGATGAAGTAACCAAAATAAATAAATAAATATAAATGACTACTTGATTTTTAATAATTAAATATTATAAGTTCTTAACTTTTCGGCTATTATTTCATCTTAAAGTATGTAAGCTTTTATGGTTTTCCATATTCCACCCGGTATATAAAAATAAATTACTATGTGTGTTTATATTTTATGTGATATTAAAGTACATAATAATATATACATCTTTAGTAAATAAAAAGATAATAGTAATCTATATGTATAAAAATTATTCCTTATTTCCCTTGGTCACGGCATCACGCCTGAACGGCTGGACCGATTTGGCTGATTTTTTTTATGTTTTGTTTGTTATTATCAGGAAAGGTTCTTATGAAAGAAAAAATTAAAAAAATATCTCAAAAAGATTGAAAAATATACATTTAATTTTGCATATTTTAAAAAAAGCGCGTTACGAATGTCAACGTCATTCCATTTAAAACAAAAAACTCTGTGGTGATCTATGACACCACAGACATGACCTCGCTAACAAATGTCAACGTCATTCAATTTAACTTCCCTTTCAAACATTTTGAAAGGGAAGTACGAAGGCGAAGATGTTTTAATCTCACGCATCCCTATGATACCGAACGATATCCCAGTTTTAAACGTTTACAGTTTCCAGTGCGGCTTGCATTTGCAATGTCAATCGCAAAGGCAGTCGCTAAGTGTATGTCGCATCAACCTAGAAAATCCATGTTTTTCACATGGCTAATTATATGTCGTCTGTTCCCGTGTCGGAAAACCATCAACATTATTTATTTACGCGCCAGAACATAAAACTAAAAATATAGTTTATCGAAAAGCATTAGAATAGAGAGAAGCAGTCAAGGGTATAGAGGCTATTAGTTTCGATGTTTACTTCAAAATGTTCAGTTGTTCAATAGCGATTTGTAAAAATATATGTGAAATTATTGAACCCTACGGAATAAACACTATTATGAAAATATATATTTTGTTTTTTATTTAATAAAATTAGTAAAGTCCTTCTCAGGTATGACGAGACTAGGGAAATAGGTATTCATTTTTATATGGAGGATATTATAGATTCCAGTTCAAATTGAATAGGTACGCATACATAAGATAGGTCAGCTATACAAAATAAAGTAGTGCATCAAATTTACGCTAAGGCGGTACGAAGTTCGCCGGGTCAGCTAGTACATAAATATAATTTATTTCTACTATTAACAGACAAATCAAAAAAAATCTTTTATTTATTGTGGTAAAATATATTGACAAAAGATTTTTAATTTTTTGGAAAGTTATTTTCAATGAAGAATTTTTAAATGTTTCAAAGTTAGCTATGACCTGTCAAAAGCTAGATCTCAAAAAGAATCTAACATTAGCTTAGGCTAAAGTATTTTGTCAACGATTTTATTTAACGTATAATGTATTAAAATTTAATGGAAAATCAAAAAGTTAAAGTACCAAAGATTCTTCATATTCCACCTGGTATATAATTTATTTATTTTGAAAGATTTAAAAAGCATTCTTTTATGTCACAACGAAACGTTGACACTTTTATTAAACCTTTCGACACGGTCTTTTCTAAAAGATGTCAATATTTCAAAGAAAGATCAATGCAAATTCATTCAAATCACATCTCTAAATTCGAACATGTTTTGCTCTTATTGGAGGTCATCGGCAAGTTGCAACTGATTCAGAGGTACGTTTGTAATATGTTTATACAATAATAAGTGTATGTTTAAATAAATAAATAATAATGTAACGTGATAGTTGTATCTACAGTTTTTTTATTCAACTTATTTACGCATTTATTTATTTTTATACTAATATTCCACTACTAATTTCACACTAATTTAGATTTAGAAAAGTTAGAGGTCTTTTCTGGTTTGTAGTTCTTTAACTGAATTATCTTTTGGGTTATGTCATTCTTGGGACAAAACGCGCTTTTATTAAACTATTCAAAAATTTTCAATTTACTTTTTGCAATTTTTGACAGACTGTTATATCTCGTGTTTTTTCTGTAAACATTGTAGCAGTGGGCTTCAAATTAAACATTGATGTCTACATGAAACTACAAAAAGACATTTAGATATAGAATCTTTAATTTGTATTTGATGTACATGAATACTTGGATACATATTTTATTGGATAAGTATGTACGAACAGTAACACTGCGCTTGAGTGTAATTGAAGTGCTAAAGTTTGTTGAGCAACAACGTCTAGAAAATAAGGTCAAAAG
This sequence comes from Lagria hirta, assembly GCA_947359425.1. Taxonomy (NCBI): domain Eukaryota; kingdom Metazoa; phylum Arthropoda; class Insecta; order Coleoptera; family Tenebrionidae; genus Lagria; species Lagria hirta. Next base: position 30,197,983 of record OX375794.1, read on the forward strand.
GTTTTAGAATCTCTAAGAACGCAGCTACTATAGAGATTTTTCTAACAAAAATGTTTGAAACTACTTTTGTAAAAAAGGAAAGCGTCGTTTCTGCTTACATCTTGACCAAACCCGTTCAGTAATTATACGCTTTTTTGTTTATTTTTTATTTCAAGTAATTATGCAGTGTGATCATTAAGATTTCTTTACCTTTCTTAATATCAATCTGAAGAAATTATCGTTTTTTTTAGAAAACACTACATTTGCTGTCACAAGGGCAATGCAGTCTCTACACTCTACAAACTGTTTGCTGAAGCATTATTTTAAGAGATAGGAGCGTGTGACGCGGATGAACCATTACATGTTAAATGTACTGAAATAAATTAAATAATGGTTTCTACTGACAACCCTTCACAGTGACGCAATTTTGCAGAAAAAAAAGTTACTAAATTAAAAAAAAACTATTCATTTAATTTACTTTTTGGTGACAGTACCACAACACAACAGATTTAATTTTACTAAGACTCACTATTTATACCAACCTATCACAAACTCTATTCTTTGCTAGTTTTAAAGCTTATTCAAATGTTTAAACCTTCGCAAAGCTTTTATATTAAAAATATTTTTGTTTATAAATTTGTTGCCGCCACTGGAAAAAAAACCGTCACATATGGCCCAGCTCACTCCCATTCTACTGCCAAGACGTTTCGATAAGTTGTCTAAAAGTGTTGCATTATTATTTATTTACAAACGCCAGAAATTGTACAAGACTTTCAAATCTTGCAAATATACATAAAAACTTCTAGGTATTTTTCCTAAAAGTAGATCAACGGCCTAAGCTAGAATTACAAAAATTGAATTATTATATGGAATATTTTGGAATATTTTCTTTCAACGTATTTAGCTAGATATTGTTAATTTAGTTTTCTTTAAACAGGGGCAAAAACAGTTTGAACGAATTTTATCTTGAAAAACACTTAAAATATTCTTTTTGGTAATGGTTTTTGCTTTGGTTGTACATTGAAGTTTGGTTTTTTGAATGATTTAATCAATAATTATTGTTCTAAGTCGCCTACTAACATGCGTTTTCGAAATTTTTTTATGAATGAAATTTATTTTATATTTATTTTAAAACTTTACTGATATCAATCGTTACACGCTGACTAGCAATCATTTAACAGAGCTTTTAATCAAACATGAATTAACATTTACTACAAGGATGGTTTTGTTGAGGCTTGTGCCGTTGAAAAGTAAAACTTTTCTTTGAGATGTTTAAACGCGTCATTAGTTAAAGGTGTAAAATTAAAAAGGTGTTTTATCTCATTTATTACAATGCGATCGACTTAAACTGATGTATTTGGCGTCTGATAAATACATACTATCAGTTTAAGCCGAAACATATGTAGTTCAAAAGATCAACCTCAAGTTGAAACAAAATACTTATGGGAAGATATTGTGTTTCAATTTACTATTAATTCTTATTTCTAGTAAGTAATATAATTGTCATCGTTTTTAAGAAAGTTAAAATGGCTTATATGTACTTCGATTCATGTGGAATCCGCCAAGATCAACGCACTAAAAAAGCTACGGTTTCTATATCAATTGTTTAGTTCTATATTAGTTCTAAAATTATTTTTGATCTTTTAAAATAAAAAACAAACAAATAAAAAATTATAGTAATAAGATAAGAGACCAAGGTGCATTGACCTTGCCAACTACACATTTAATTATCAATTTAATGTAAGATTGTTTTTCATTGATTAAACTAGTAGACAAAATTGCTTGACTTAAATGAACGTCTGATTTTAGCAAGGCATTTTACAAGATACCACATCAACTTTTAATTTAAAAATTTGTTTTTTTTTTGGTATCGGGACCAACACTCTTGAGTGTATTTCTCACTTTTTAACTTGTCAGACGGTGGTGGTCAGAATTGGCAATAAGTTTTTTAGTAATAAATAGTACATGGAAGATCAGTATTTGGTTTTTTGCTATTTGTATTGTATCCAACTCATTTGCCCTCTTATTTAAAATGTGCAAACATGGCGTATGCCAATGATATAAAAATTGTTAGTCTCTCTGCTGATTCGCTAAATCTAATCCAACCAGCATTAAATTTGGGTCTGAGTGGTGCAGCACCTGGTCGTTGTCATTAAACTGAGAGAAATGCACGGTGCTTTATTTTAGCACAAAATCAACTACACTTAAAGACAATGTTTAACTATGTCATACAGCTGTATGACAAGCTGCCTGCTTACCAAAAAGTGCTTGATAGTATGTATAACATAACTTAATAATTTTCGATAATAACAAGAAAGCAATGTTTAATTTTTTAAAAACAGATTTTTCTTTATTTTTTTAAAGAATAATGGAGTAAAATACTTTTTTTTTAATTTTTTTTCACATATTACAACACCTTCTCATCCATCTAAAATGTTTTTTTCGCAAAATTTTCACAGATATAGAGGTAGTAAAAAATGTTAAAATTTGCATAAAGACAACGCCCCCTTGTTGTTCAAAGTAACTGTGACGTCAAAGTTTTCTACGTTTTCGCACCATTCTTGTTTTTTCAATCTGTACTGTCAGTGTGTTTGCTTTTATGTATGAGTTTATCTATATGATAAGAGCTAACCTCTGCCGCAAGTCGCATACACAACTCACACGTGAACAACAAAAATTGAGATAGAGTTGGAAAGAGCTTTTCTTTGGAAAAAAATCACAGCTGACTTTTGTCATTAGATACAAGACAAAACACATGTACACGGAGCGTTGCCAAACAAGCTCGATTTGCTTCCGGATGACAGATAATTTGGAGCGGTACTTTTAAACTAGGGTGCGGTTCTGCATGACTTTTTGAACAGGTATAAAACAAAAAGCGCGAAGTTCTTTAAAGTTAGAAATGAAAGGTGTAAAGGATGAAAAAAGTATTGAAAAATGGCTACAAGAAGAAATAGGAGTGGCAGTTAATGTTAAAAAAATGTATAAAGTGAACAATGAGAAAATGATGGTGGTTGAATTAGACAAGTGGGAAGAAAAAAAGAAAATAATGGAAAATAAAAACAAGCTGAAGGAAAAAAAGGGGGCAAGGTGTTCATAGACAACGACATGACAAAAGAAGAAAGGGAAGTGCAGAGAAAATTAAGGGAGTTTGCACCGAAAGAACGAAGCAAGGGAAAGAATGTGAAGATGGGATACAGGAAAATCTGGGTAGAAGGAAAGAGTAGGAGGTGGGAAGGAGATATTGACCAAAATTTTAAGAAAAGAAGAAGAAAAAAGAAAGCAAAGGAGACGACAAAAAGCATGAAAAAGGACATGAGAGAAGAGAAGTCATCAGATGGGACGTGGAAGAATTGAAAAAGATGAATGAAGAGGATGGAAAGGAAAAAGAAAGAGATGGAGATAGTAAAGAAATACAAGCTGAAAAAAAGAAACCAAAAAACAGAAATAAAGTAAGAACGCAAGTAAACACAAAAAAGGAAGAAAGACAAAGTACAAACAATGAAGAACAGAAAAGAGATATAAAGAAAAAGATTAGATGGGAAAAAGAAGAAATAGAAAAAGTAAAAGAACAAACAAGAGAAAATATAGAAAACAGAATAAAAAGATGAATAAAAGAGTTAAAAATAGAAAAAAAAAAGAAGGGCCAAGAAAAAAACGGAGACACAATGAGGAAAAACAGAAAAAGAAACAAAAGAAAAAGCAGATAATGAAGAAGAAGAAGATAAAGAAGAAAAAGTAATTAATGCAGTATTCTGGAATACAGCAGGAATAAGAAAAAAAGATAAAGAATTTTTTGAATATATAGAAGAGTTCGATATAATAGGAATGGTAGAGACGTGGGTGAATGAGAAAGATTGGAAAGAGACAGAAAAAAAGCTATCTGATAAATACAGATGGAAGGCACAATACGCAACAAAAAAAAAGAAAAAAGGAAGAGCAGTAGGAGGAATAATAACGGGAGTAAAAAAAGAAATAGAAGAAGAAGAAGCAGATCGCCAAGAGGAAGAGGGAGAAATGAAAAGAAAGATAAAGATAGATGAAGAACAATGGGAAATAAGAACGATATATAGCAGAGGAATAAGAATGATAAAAGAAAAAGAAGAAAAAAAGGACAAAAATGCTAATAACAAAAACTTACTAATTGGAGGTGACTTTAATGCAAGAATAGGGGTAGAAGGAAAAAGAAATTGGGGAGAAGAAGAAAAAGAAACAACTAGAAGAACAACAGAAGATAAAAAGATAAACAGAGAAGGAAAACTGTTAATAAAAATGGTAGAAGAAAATGGGTGGGAGATACTCAACGGAAACAAAGAGGGAGATGAGAAAAGGAGATGGACATACGGAGGAATACAGGCAATACAGAGAATGGAAGTATTTAGGATACATGTTTGAAGAAAGAAATCGAAGTAAGGCGCAGCTGAGAGAATTGGTGAAAAAGGAAAACCAGATGTGTGCGATAGTGTGGGGAATGGCAGAGGAAAAGTTTAGAGGAGAATATGAAATAGAGATGACGATGTTTGACAGTCTGGTAAAAAGTGTAATGATGTATGGAGCGGAAATCTGGGGATGGAACAAGAGGAAAGAAATAGAAAGAGTGCAAGAAAAATATATGAGATGGATGCTAGGGCTAAGCAGAGAAACCTCAGGTTACATAGTGAGAGAGGAAGGAAAGAGAGAAAAAGTAAGAATAGAGGCGGGAAAGGAAGCAGTCAAGTATGAAGACAAAATGCGGGAGAGAGAAGGGTGTGAGATACTGAAAGAGTGTGGAAAAATGATGAAAAGAAAAGACGATAAGCGAATAAAAAAAGAGAGAAAAGAATACTATGAAAGTAAAGGGTTCAGTGTAGAAGAGATTGAGAGGAAAAGAGAAGAAAGGCAATGGGTGAATGGAGAAATGAGAGACCGAGATAGAGATATAGAGAAACAAGAAAGGAGGGGTGAAATTAGAGAAAGCAGGTACAATACAAAATATGGGGCAATAATTACTGAAGAACTGCCAAGCTACCTGAAAAGGGAAAATAAGAGAGAGAGAAAAATGATTGCTAGATTTAAGTGTGGAAATAAAGAGAGAGAAAATAGATATTGGATGGAAGAAAATGAAAAAAAGTGCAGAATGTGTGGAAAAGAGAGAGAAACATTAGAACACATGATGAAGGAATGTGAGGAGGTAAAAGAGAGCATGTTAGTAAGGGAGGATACAATGAAAGGAAAGAAAAAGGGAATAGAATGGATGAAAATGATAGAAAAAGAAAGAAAAAGCAGATAATGAAGAAGAAGAAGATAAAGAAGAAAAAGTAATTAATGCAGTATTCTGGAATATAGCAGAAATAAGAAAAAAAGATAAAGAATTTTTTGAATATATAGAAGAGTTCGATATAATAGGAATGGTAGAGACGTGGGTGAATGAGAAAGATTGGAAAGAGACAGAAAAAAAGCTATCTGATAAATACAGATGGAAGGCACAATACGCAACAAAAAAAAAGAAAAAAGGAAGAGCAGCAGGAGGAATAATAACGGGAGTAAAAAAAAAATAGAAGAAGAAGAAGCAGATCGCCAAGAGGAAGAGGGAGAAATGAAAAGAAAGATAAAGATAGATGAAGAACAATGGGAAATAAGAACGATATATAGCAGAGGAATAAGAATGATAAAAGAAAAAGAAGAAAAAAAGGACAAAAATGCTAATAACAAAAACTTACTAATTGGAGGTGACTTTAATGCAAGAATAGGGGTAGAAGGAAAAAGAAATTGGGGAGAAGAAGAAAAAGAAACAACTAGAAGAACAACAGAAGATAAAAAGATAAACAGAGAAGGAAAACTGTTAATAAAAATGGTAGAAGAAAATGGGTGGGAGATACTCAACGGAAACAAAGAGGGAGATGAGAAAAGGAGATGGACATACGGAGGAATACAGGCAACATCGGTAATAGACTATGGGATAGTAAACCAAAAAGCCTGGGAAAAAATAAAAAGATTCGAGATTGGAGAAAGAATAGAATCAGACCATATGCCACTAGAAGTACAGATAAAAAATGAAAGAAAAGAAATAAGAGAAAAAAAAATCATAAAAAGAAAAGAATAAAATCACCAGCAATAAAATGGGACGAAAAATCAAAAAAGATATACAGGGAAAAGCTGGAAAAAACAGAATATAAAGAAAAAGGGGTAAGAAAAATGGTACAAGAACTAGAATCAAAAGTAAAAGAAGCAATGGTGAAAAGAAATAAAAATGGAAAAAAAAGAAAAGAAAAGAAAAATAAATGGTGGGACAGAGAATGTAGTGGACAAAAAAGGGAACTGAAAAACAAATTGAAAGAATGGAGAGAAAACAAAGAAACAAAAGAAAATTACATGAAAATGAAAAAAGAATATAGAAAAACATGTGAAGAAAAAAAGAAAAAGAAAAAAGAAGAAGAACAGAAAAAATAAAAGCCACAAAAACACAAAATGAAATATGGAAATATTTGGAAGAGGAAAAAGAAGAGAAAGAAGGGATTATAAATACGATAGAAATGAACAAATGGATGGAACATTTCAGAGAGCTTCTAGAAGGAAAAGAAGGAAAAGACGAGACAGAAAATGAAATTGAAAAAAAAGCAGAGGAAGCCGAGAAAGAAGAGATAACAAAAGAAGAGGTAGAAAAACAGATAATGAAATTAAAGAAAAGAAAGTTGTCGGGAACGGACGGAATACCGAATGAGGCATAGATATATGGGAATGAAAGAGTAAAAGAAAGATTGAGAGAAGTATTGAATGGAGTGTGGAAGGGAGAAGAGTTTCCTCGGGAATGGACAAAGGGAATTATAGTACCAATTTATAAAAAGGGGGATAAAGACACTGAAAGAAATTACCGAGGAATAACTCTTCTCAACACAATGTACAAGGTGTATGCGATGTGTGTGGCAGAAAAGCTGAAAAGAGAGGTAGAGAGAGTAGGAGGATTACCAGACTAGCAAGCAGGATTCAGAGAGGGACGAGGTGCAATAGATAATGTATATGTGTTAAATGCGTTAATTGAGAGTGAGTTAGAAAAGGAAGGAGGGAGAGTATGTGGAGTGTTTGTGGACTTAAAGGCAGCGTTTGATAGGGTTGATAGAAATAAATTATGGGAGTGCATGGAAAAAAAAGAATGCAGAAAGGAATAATAGAAAAAGTGAAAGAGATATACAAGGAAACAAAGAGCAAGGTGAGAGCGGATGAAAGAGAAAGTGAATGGTTTTGGACAAAGAAGGGACTGAGACAAGGGTGCTCTCTGAGTCCGCTACTGTTTACAATTTATATGAGTGATATGGAAGATGTGTTAGCAAAAGGACAAGAAGGAGGAGTGGTAGCAGGGAAAAAGAAAATTTGGTTGTTAGCGTATGCGGATGACATAGTGATGGTAGCGAAAGAAGAAAGAGAAATGAATGGAATGATGAGAATCGCAGAGAGGTATATGAAAAGGAAGGGATTTGAGGTGAATGAATCTAAAACAAAGATAATAGTGTTTAGTAAGAGAGTAAGAAAAAAAGTAGTATGGAAATGGGGTGAGAAAGAAATAGAGCAGGTGAGAGAATGGAAGTATTTAGGATACATGTTTGAAGAAAGAAATCGAAGTAAGGCGCAGCTGAGAGAATTGGTGAAAAAGGGAAACCAGATGTGTGCGATAGTGTGGGGAATGGCAGAGGAAAAGTTTAGAGGAGAATATGAAATAGAGATGACGATGTTTGACAGTCTGGTAAAAAGTGTAATGATGTATGGAGCGGAAATCTGGGGATGGAAAGAGAGGAAAGAAATAGAAAGAGTGCAAGAAAAATATATGAGATGGATGCTAGGGCTAAGCAGAGAAACCTCAGGTTACATAGTGAGAGAGGAAGGAAAGAGAGAAAAAGTAAGAATAGAGGCGGGAAAGGAAGCAGTTAAGTATGAAGACAAAATGCGGGAGAGAGAAGGGTGTGAGATACTGAAAGAGTGTGGAAAAATGATGAAAAGAAAAGGCGATAAGCGAATAAAAAAAGAGAGAAAAGAATACTATGAAAGTAAAGGGTTCAGTGTAGAAGAGATTGAGAGGAAAAGAGAAGAAAGGCAATGGGTGAATGGAGAAATGAGAGACCGAGATAGAGATATAGAGAAACAAGAAAGGAGGGGTGAAATTAGAGAAAGCAGGTACAATACAAAATATGGGGCAATAATTACGGAAGAACTGCCAAGCTACCTGAAAAGGGAAAATAAGAGAGAGAGAAAAATGATTGCTAGATTTAGGTGTGGAAATAAAGAGAGAGAAAATAGATATTGGAAGGAAGAAAATGAAAAAAAGTGCAGAATGTGTGGAAAAGAGAGAGAAACATTAGAACACATGATGAAGGAATGTGAGGAGGTAAAAGAGAGCATGTTAGTAAGGGAGGATACAATGAAAGGAAAGAAAAAGGGAATAGAATGGATGAAAATGATAGAAAAAGAAAGAAAAAAATTAAACTGGGTGGATGAAGAAGAAGGAGAATAAGAATAAGAGAAGACATAATGAATGGAAAAAAAAGAAAAAAGAATGGATGAAAATGATAAAAAGAGAAAGAAAAAAGAAAAAAAAAGAGGAAGGAGAAAGAAGAAGATTTATTTTAATAAAAATTGTAAATACATTGTAAAACTGTAAAGTTAAACAATAAACCTTATTATATACTCTTTAATTTCCTATATTGTCACATAAAGACACAATTTCTTCATTAATGAAATTCTATTATATGCTGCATCAAAAAGATCTATTAAAATAGAAGTAATAAATCTCTCAGAAAATCTTTAGAAGATAGGAAAGGATCGAATGTGAACAGTGTAAATTTTTTTAAGTGGTTTTTTAATGAAATTGTTATGAAATGCTATACGAGATATTGTATAAATATGTAGGTAAATACACTATTATTGTCATTATATTCATTGTTTATATGCAAGTTGATCCTCTTTATTATGAATTAAGACTTAATTTCAAGATTTAATTTGAAAGTAGAATTTGTAATACGGTTTATTTGGATTGAATAGATCCATTTAGAGATTATATGTGTTAATATTATAGATAAAAAAAGAGTTTAAGAGTGTGAGTTTATATTTAATTAATTTTCAGGTTTTTCTACTTTTTTTTAGAGCTTCATGTAAGAGATATCATCAACTGCAAAAAAAAAATCAAAACAAAACATAACTCTCATTGAAAAGGAATTTTGAAGAGATAATATGCCTTGAATTGATTATAGATTGGTAGTTTTAATTAAGCTTTAAGAGTGTTTGAGTTGGAAAACTTGAATATTTTATTTTATTAAAATTGTATCAAGGTAATATTTTTCTATTGATAATGACTGACACATCTATGACCACCGACACCGACAGCATCATTGACAGATGTCATTATGTTTGCTATGACATAACCTACTTTTTTTTTATAAAAGTTACGTCAAATATTTGTAATACAAGTGTTTCCAGTTATACTGTTAACACTAGGAAAATAAAAAAAACATAAAAAGTGATGCTAACTAAAAAAGCAATTAATAAAAAAAAGTTTTTTGAATTTTGCTGTACAAGCAAATGTTTATAATAATTAAATATTAAAGAAAAGTTTCCAATTTGTGTTTATCTAAATTGTTGACAAGAGTCAATAGGAATGACGTTTCCGGTTACAGTGTTGCAGCTAGGCGCAAATAAAAAAGTTTTTTAAAGTGTTGCTAAATTAAAAAGTCATTATTAATTACAAGCTTAAGAAAGTTTGAGTTGGCAATCTTATATTTTATACTAAAATTGTACCACAGCAATAACTTTCTATTGATTATGGGTGACACATCTTTGACACTGACAACATTATTGACAGATGTCATTGTCCTTGCTATGACATAACCTACATTTTTTTTTTTATAAAAGTTACGTCAAATATTTGTCAAATAAACGTTTCCGGTTACAGTGTTGATACTAGGCCAATAAAAAAATTTATAAAAAGTGTTGCCAACTGAAAAAAAATACTGATAAAAAATTTTGGCATTTTTTATGCTGTACAAGCAAATTTTTATAAATAATAGTTAAAAAAGAAAAGTTTTGAATTTGTGTTTATCTAAATTGGTAACAAGAGGAAATAGAAACGGCGTTTATGGTTAAGTGTTGCAGCTAGGCGCAAATAAAAAGTCTCTTAAAGTGTTGCCAAATGAAAAAATTATTATTAACTAGCTGGCCCGGCGAACTTTGTTCCGCCTTAGTTTTGTTATTTTATTTTTTATTTTTATTTTTTTTGTCATTTGTTTTGTTATTATATGTCAGATGCGTTTACGTTTTATATTGTATGTCACGTCACACGGAATGGGATAAAAAATATTCTTTGTCAAGTTACTGGTTCTAAACAACCACTCCACCAATTTTCAGCCAAATCGTTCATAAATAGATATAGATTTTTAAAATAAACGACCCCAAAAACTATAAAAATGATACCCAAATTAATTATTCACATTTATTACCTTTATCACATTCATTTTACAACCCTCTTTAACTTAAATATCATTTTCAAAATCAACGACCTGAACTTTCTCGAAAATACTCTTTATTTTTTTTTGAGAACTTAGGTAATTTATGGGAAAAATTATGAAAACGACATCAATCTTTAGACATTTTGCCTTCTTTCCGCCCTATCAAGGAATGATAATATTTTACTTCTAAAATTTCGGATTTAAACATAGATATTATTTTTAAAATAAACAATCCAAAATTTTTGAAAATCATACTAATATTCGTACTTGTCATTTTTTGTTCCAATCCCACCTCTTTTTATCTCTTTGTTAATAAAAAGTATTCTATTCTTTTCATTCAAATCCAGTCATCATAATTTTCGATACAAACTTTCACCCAAAGTTTGTAACCCTTTACATGTAAACGCACGGTCCAACTTTGGTTGGTGGTGGGGGAGTGGATCGATTTATTTGGAACGGTAATTTGCCGAGCCTCACCGAACGTTTCCGACATCGCAATCCTAATTTTGATTTAACCCTTCTTTTAGAGGGTGGTTTCTGGAATAAAAAGTATCCTATGTCCGTCTCCTGGCTCTAAGCTACCACCTCACCAATTTTCAACCATATCGGTAAAGCCGTTCTTGAGTTATAAGTGGAGTAACTAACAGACTTTCTTTTATATATATATAGATATATATATATATATATATATATATATATATATATATATGTTGTTTCGCCACAAAGCAATGAATACAATGGCTCAGGTAGCGGAGTCAACAATGGCAATTTTACTTTACCATTAAGGCAGCATAATCCAGAGGTTTCTCCGGAAATCTTTAATACACCACAATACTCGCAAACTACGTCCATTTGCCCAATGCAAACGCTAGGATGCAAGCTGTAATCATCGCTGCAATCGTATTGAAACGCTGCTCGATTCAAATCAGCACTTTGTTGACCTCTGTTCGCTCGACGACGACGATTCTGCATAGCCAACCGAGCTGTTTCACGGGCTGCTCACTTTGCTCTTGTGATTGAGAAGCACGAAGTCGAACCATACTATCGCGGCGCTGTTCACGTGCAATTTCTTGTTCTTCTTCAGTCCTTTCATTTGCAGTGTTTCGTATTCTTCTTGCATCACGGCTTTGTCGGGAAAGATTCGATCGTCTTGGTCGCGGCATTATTAATTAAACTTCACTTCACCTAAAAAGTAAAATTTTCAACCATACCGAGTTTTATAGTTCACTTCACTTACAAATATCAAATTGTCATCCATACGTCATTACATATCTGTCATTATACGTCAATTACATAGCTGTCATTTGCGTTTTGTTTCTCGGTAATTTGCCGAGCCTCACCGAACGTTTCCGACATCGCATTTCACATTTGACTTTCACCCCTCTTTTAGAGGGTGGTTTCTGGATAAAAAGTATCCTATAGCATTCTCCTGGCTCTAAGCTACCACCTCACCAATTTTCAACCATATCGGTAAAGCCGTTCTTGAGTTATAAGTGGTGTAACTAACAGACTTTCTTTTATATATATAGATTAAGCTTTAAGAGTGTTTGAGGCAGAAAACTTAAATATTTTATAATAAAATTGTATCAAGGTAATAACTTTCTATTGATAATGAGTGACACATCTATGACACCGACAACATCATTGACAGATGTCATTATGTTTGCTACGACATAACCTACTTTTTTTTTATAAAAGTTACGTCAAATATTTCTAATACAAGTGTTTCCGGTTATACTGTTAACACTAGGAAAATAATAAAAAAAAAATAAAAAGTTATGCTAACTAAAAAAGCAATTAATAAAAAAAATGTTTTCAAAAAAAGTTTCAAATTTGTGTTTATCTATAAATTGTTGACAAGAGGCAATAGGAATGACGTTTCCGGTTACAGTGTTGCAGCTAGGCGCAAATAAAAAAGTTTTTAAAAAATGTTTTCAAATAAAAAAGTCATTAATAATCACGCTCAGGAGTGTTTTAATTTAATGGTAATTTTAAATTTAATATTAAAATTGTACCACAACAACAACTTCATATTGTTGATGGGTGACACATCTTTGACACCGACAACATCATTGACAGATGTTATTGTGCTTGAGCTATGACATAACATACATTTTTTTATGAAAGTTACGTAAAATATTTAAGAAAAAAGTGTTTTCGGTTACAGTGTTGCCACTAGGCAAACAAAAAAAAATTAAAAAGTATTGCCATATTAAATATCTATTAAATTTTTTTTTTTTTTTGATTATGTTGTACAAAAAAATGTTTATAATTAATAATTATAATAAAAAAATTGCGAATTTGTGTTTATCTAAACTGTTGACAAGAGGCAATAGGAAGGGCGTTTTCGGTTACAGTGTTGCAGATAGGTGCGATAACAAAGTCTCTCAAAAGTATTGCCAATTAAAAAATCATTATTAAGCACGTTTAGTAGTGTTTGGGTTGGCAATCTTAAATTTCATAATAAAAGTGCACAATGGCAACAACTTAATATTGATTATGAGTGACACATCTTTAACACTGACAAAATTATTGACAGATGTTAATGTGTTTGTTACAATATAACCTAATTTTTTTTTATAAAAGTTACGTCAAATATTTGTCAAGAAACAAACGTTTTCGGTTACATTGTTGCAACTAGGCAATTATTTTTTTTTTAAATTGTTGCCAAATTAAATATTTATTAAAAAAATTTTTTTTTTGATTGTATTAATTATAAACAAATGTTTTTAATTATTAATTATACAAAAAAAATTTGAAATTTTTGTTATTTAATTTCCGACAATCAAATATGCGAAAGAAAAATTTGCAAAAAATTAAAAATAAAAAAATGTTAATTTGAAAGATATGCGATGATTTAAGTAAAAAAAGCATCAAGAAAAATTAAAAGAAATTATAAATTTGTTGATAATAAAAAAGAAAAGATAATTTAAGTAGTATAGAAAAACAAAATTATGGTATTTGTAGAAAAATAAAAATTGATAAAATTAAGTAAAGAATAAAAAAAATCGAAAAAAAAATTTATAGAAATGAAAATGATTAGATTGGAAAACTATATTATAAATACGGAAAAAAAATGTTAAGTTAAAATATCAGGAGTTTATAGATTGATAATACAATATTAAAAAAAGAATAGTATGAAAAAAAATTAAAATACACAAAAAAAGAAAATGTAAGAGAGAAATAAAAAGAAAATAGAAAAAATTGAAAAAAAAAATTAAAATTAAGTAAATACATTATAAAAATAGGAACAAATAGAATCAAAAAGAAGAAAGTGAAAAGAAATAAAAAACGAGTTCGAAAAAAAAAGTTGAAGAGATAAAAAAGAAAAAGAATAAAAAGAAAGAGAAAATAAAAATTTCAACGTACAAATTTCTATAGAGTAGCTGTTTTTTTAAATTTGATATATGATATATAACTAAAAAATAAATAATTTTTATTGATTTTTTCTTTAGATTATGTATGATTGTAATTGAATGATTACATATTTTGAATAAATCAAATAGAAAATAGGAAAAAAAATAGAAAAAAAGAACAAATAGAAAAAAAAAGGAAGAATATAGTATATAATTAATAAAACGAACCTTTTTAATAAAAATAAAATATGGTTGTTTTATGGTTGCTTAAGGCAACCTTATATATATATAAGAAAGTGAGGTAAGTAAAAGGAGGAATAAATAAAAAAATATAATAATAGAAACAAAAATAAATATATAAAATAACAATTTTAATTTTGAAAAAAAATAATAAAAGACTTTTTTTAGAAGAGAATAAGAAAAAATTCATATAAATTATTATAATATATTATAGTTTTTATTCTTCTAATTTTAATAACAATTATTATTAAAGTAATAAAATTAAAATAAAAATAAAAAAAATTTAAACTAAGAAAAAAAAATACAAATAAAAGAAAGAAAAAAATTGGAAAAAAAAGAATATCAATCAAGTATATTGAATAAAATGTGATGCAAAATTTTTTTATAAAAAAAAAATTGTTGTGTTATTGTTGCCGAAGGCAACCTTTTACATATAAGAGAGTACGGTAAAAACAAGAAAGAATAAAAAAAAAAATTATATATATATAATGATTGAAAAAAATAATATAAAATAATAATAGACAGTAATACTATTTTTAAATATTAAACTAATATTATTATGAAAACGTTATGTCAAAATCTGATCTCAAATGTTATAACGAGAATTTTTATAACAGAAAATGACTGTCCGCCACCTAAATAATAAGAAAAAAATAAAAAATTTATAATAATAATGAATAGTAAAAGTATTTTTAAAAATAAATAATAATAGATTTATATATGTTGCCGCAGGTAACATTCAATACGAGTGAGTAAAACAAGTACAAAAAAAAATAAATAAAAAAAAATTTAGTAAATGCTTTATTATAACAAAAGATGAGAAAGATAAAAGAAAAAGAAGTAAGTATAATTAATAAAATCTATTATGACAATTATTATTGTTTATTTTTGCGTGGTTAAGGTTTTCTTTTCATTTGTAAGCTCCCTTGGTTGTATTTTGTACCGTAAATTTAAAACTGAGATTCAAAGTCAAAAAATCGATGTAAATGACATAAAAACTTACTATACATAGAATCTATATCACTAAGGATTGGAGTCTGTCATTTTGATGACGCAACGTCAATTTAGTGTCTTACGGTGACAGTTTGATATTGTTGGGTTATGTTCAAAAAATATTTATATTTATAGTTGTGGAAAATAATGAAAATAAAGCTTTCAATGGGGCTGAAAATGATGAGATGTCGATTTGTTTTGTTTTTTTTAATGGAAAAGTGCATCGTAAAGTGCAAGAATTGTCGACGTAGTTTTTTTGGGGAGCTATCACGAATCATTACTAAATAGAGCTGGAATATAATAAATGAGACTTATAGGTGATGGGGGCATACTTATTAAAAGGTCCAAAATGGTTTTCTTCATTAAAATCGATATGTGATAGAAGATTGTATAAAGTTTTACACCTTCATGTGTCAAGCGACTGATCTTTTTATATTGACAATTATTAACAATAGCTTTTAGATGGAAATTGATTATTTGAACATCCCAACGCTACTCAGGTAAATGGTAAAGAGTTTTATTGTTTAATTTAAAAAGTTTTTCTAGAAAAATTGAGCTTTCAGAATTTTACAATTCTTTACAAGATTGGAAAGGATTGTACATTTTTTTAAGTGGTTTTTGCAATAAAAATGGTTATGAAATGCTATCCGAGATATTGTATAATAAAATAAAGACAAAAGCTTTTTCAATTTTAATAAAAAACAAAAGTGAGGTTAAAAATTTATAAATCGATTAAGAATCTAAAGTAGAGGCTTTTTTGGAAAAGATATGTAGGTATATACCTTATTATTATAATTATATGATTTTTTACTTTAAATATAAATGATTTGTAAAACTAAACGCTTAATTTTTTTAAGTTTAAATGGCTTGAATGTGATTAGTGTACATTAAAATTTGCGTGCATTAGACAATATTTTATCAAAATAACAATGACATATAATATAAGGAATATTTTGTTTTAGGGTTTTGAAATGGAATTACGGATTAATAATCCATTTTTTTGAGTATTAGCAAACAAGATGCTCTTTTTTATTAACTGAAAAATCAATGTTTTTCTTATTGTAAAGAAAATGTGAAGAAGACATAATTACAAGTTTTTCCAGAAGAAATTATAATGTAATATAGATTTAAATTATTTAGGTCAATGACCTTTTGACCTAATTCTCTAAATTCAGTCCAAATTCCATACCACTTGGATTTTTGACATTAAAAAATCAATAATAATGTCAAAAAGTAAATTTGACAGGTGTCATTGATTTAAAAATTTTCTCAAAATTTATCGAAACGAGGAGGACTTAAATGTAATAAATAAGTTTTGCAGGCAATGAATGTTTACTTAATAGAACGTCAACTCAATAGAATTTCAATTTTAATAAAAAACAAAAGTCAAGTTAGAAATTTAAAAAGCGATCTAAAGTAGAGGATTTTTTGGAAAAGATATGTAGGTATATACCTTATTATTATAATTATATTATTTGTTACTTTAAAGATAAATGATTTGTAAAACTAAACGCTCAATTTTTTTAAGTTTAAATGGCTTGAATGTGATTAGTGTACATATTTTTCATGTTTATTTTGTAAAATTGCGAGCAATAGACAATATTTTATCAAAATAACAATGAGATATAATATAATTTGTTGATGAAAGCACAAGGCCGCAATGAAGATAAACACCCTCTCAAATTGAAAAATTTTACAACATGATATTGTCTTTATTATCAATATTTTATTGATTATTTTAATATGAGTTGTATGTTGCTATATTAAAATGAAGACAAAAGCATTCACTTTTAATAATTCTTCCAGTAAATACTTATCTAAAATGTTTATGTACAAAGTACAATGTAATTTTTTTATTGTTTAATTACACAATGTAAACATTTTGAGAGAAGGCTGCAAATCTGTATGTTAAAAGTAATAAAATAAATCACTAAGATCTGTTTGAGTTGGCAATCCTACATTTCATTTTAAAATTGTAACACGGCAACAACTTCATATTGTTGTTGTTGATGAGTGAGACATCTTTGACATTGACAACATCATTGACAGATATCATTGTGCTTGCTATGATATAACCTACATTTTTTTCATAAAAGATACGTCAAATATTTGTCAAACAAGCGTTCAAGGTTACAGTGTTGACACTAGGTTAATAAAAAAATCTCTAAGAAGTGTTGCCAATTAAAAAAATATTGCTAGAAAATTTTGGTTTTTATTATGCTGTACAAGCTAATGTTTATAATTAATAATTATAAAAGGAAAGTTTTGAATTTGTCTTTATCTGAATTGTTAACAAGAGAAAATAGGAACAGCGTTTTTGGTTACAATGTTGCAGCTAGGCGTAAATAAAAAAGTTTTTTAAAGTGTTGCTAAATTAAAAAGTCATTATTAATTACAAGCTTAAGAAAGTTTGAGTTGGCAATCTTATATTTTATATTAAAATTGTACCACAGCAATAACTTTCTATTGATTATGGGTGACACATCTTTGACACTGACAACATCATTGACAGATGTCATTGTCCTTGCTATGACATAACCTACATTTTTTTTTTATAAAAGTTACGTCAAATATTTGTCAAATAAACGTTTCCGGTTACAGTTTTGATACTAGGTCAATAAAAAAATTTATAAAAAGTGTTGCTAACTGAAAAAAAATATTGATAAAAAATTTTGGTTCTTTTTATGCTGTACAGGCAAATTTTTATAATTAATAGTTATAAAAGAAAAGTTTTGAATTTGTGTTTATCTAAATTGGTAACAAGAGGAAATAGAAACGGCGTTTATGGTTAAAGTGTTGCAGCTTGGCGCAAATAAAAAGTCTCTTAAAGTGTTGCAAAATGAAAAAATCATTATTAATTAAGCTTTAAGAGTGTTTGGAGTTGGAAAACTTAAATATTTTATATTAAAATTGTATCAAGGTAATAACTTTCTATTGATAATGAGTGACACATCTATGACACCGACAACATCATTGACAGATGTCATTATGTTTGCTATGACATAACCTACTTTTTTTTTTATAAAAGTTACGTCAAATATTTGTGATACAAGTGTTTCCGGTTATACTGTTAACACTAGGAAAATAATAAAAAAAAAAATAAAAAGTGATGCTAACTAAAAAAGCCATTAATAAAAAAAAAATTTTCCAAAAAAGTTTCAAATTTGTGTTTATCTATAAATTGTTGACAAGAGGCAATAGGAATGAGGTTTCCGGTTACAGTGTTGCAGCTAGGCGCAAATAAAAAAGTTTTTAAAAAATGTTATCAAATAAAAAAGTCATTGTTGATCACGCTCAGAAGTGTTTTACACTTCTTATTCATATTGTTGATGGGTGACACATCTTTGACACCGACAACATCATTGACAGATGTTATTGTGCTTGAGCTATGACATAACATACATTTTTTTATGAAAGTTACGTAAAATATTTAAAAAAAAAAGTGTTTTCGTTTACAGTGTTGCCACTAGGCAGATAAAAAAAAATTAAAAAGTATTGCCATATTAAAAATTTTTTTTTTTGATTATGTTGTACAAAAAAATGTTTATAATTAATAATTAAAATAAAAAAATTGCGAATTTGTGTTTATCTAAATTGTTGACAAGAGGCAATTGGAACGGCGTTTTCGGTTACAGTGTTGCAGATAGGTGCAAACAAAAAAGTCTCTAAAAAGTAATTCTAATTATATGTGTGACACATCTTTAACACTGACAACATTATTGACAGATGTCAATGTGTTCGCTACGATATAACCTAATTTTTTTTTATAAAAGTTACGTCAAATATTTGTCAAGAAACAAACGTTTTCGGTTACATTGTTGCAACTAGGTAATTAAATATATTTTTTTAAAAGTGTTGCCAAATTAAATATTCATTAAAAAAAATTTTTTTTTTGATTGTATTAATTATAAACAAATGTTTTTAATTAATAATTATACAAGAAAAATTCGAAATTTTTGTTATTTAATTTCCGACAATCAAATGTGCGAAAAAAAAATTTGCAAAAAATTAAAAATAAAAAAATGTTAATTTAAAAGATATGCGATAATTTAAGTAAAAAAAGCATCAAGAAAAACTAAAAGAAATTATAAATTTGTTGATAATAAAAAAGAAAAGATAATTTAAGTAGTATAGAAAAACAAAATTATGGTATTTGTAGAAAAATAAAAATTGATAAAATTAAGTAAAGAATAAAAAAAAATAGAAAAAAAAATTTATAGAAAAGAAAATGTTTAGATTGGAAAACTATATTATAAACACGGAAAAAAAAATGTTAAAATATTAGGAGTTTATAGATGGATAATACAATATTAAAAAAAGAATAGTATAAAAAAAAATTAAAATACACAAAAAAAGAGAAATAAAAAAATTGAAAAAAAAAATTAAAATTAAGTAAATACATTACAAAAATAGGAACAAATAGAATCAAAAAGAAGAAAGTGAAGAGAAATAAAAAAAAGAGGTCAAAAAAAAAAGTTGAAGAGATAAAAAAGAAAATTAATAAAAAGAAAGAGAAAATAAAAAAAAGTATAATAAATAAAATCTAATAAAAAAATCACAAAAAAAAAAAAAATTGAATATTATGTGAGAGTTTTTGATTTTATAATAATTTATAGTTATTTTTTTAAAGTAACAATAAGTCAATAAGGCGCTAAATCGCTTGTATAATTAAATCATCTTGATGAGAGCCATATGGCATCTTAAGTAAAAGAGGGAGAACATTGGCTTAGCATCCCTGGAAGGGTGGAGTCCAGTCAGTCAGCTGAGCGGGCGAGAGTAAGATTGTGGATTAAAACGGCAGAGAGCGGTCGGACGGGCAGTATTATGAATATTTACAATTAGCAATTGTTAATTGTTTATTGAAAGAGAAAGATAGTTAACGTGTTGATCTTGTTGATCATATGTGTTTTGTGGTATAATGTGAATTCAGTTGTGACTCCCTGCATTCGGTGGAATAATTTGGATTCAGTTGTGACTCCCTGAATTCGGTGGAATAATGTGAATTCAGTTGTGACACCCTGAATTCGGTATAATAATTTGGATTCAGTTGTGACTCCCTGAATTCGGTGGAATAATTTGGATTCAGTTGTGACTCCCTGAATTCGGTGGAATAATTTGGATTCAGTTGTGACTCCCTGAATTCGGTGGAATAATTTGGATTCAGTTGTGACTCCCTGAATTCGGTAGAATAATTTGGATTCAGTTGTGACTCCCTGAATTCGGTGGAATAATTTGGATTCAGTTGTGACTCCCTGAATTCGGTGGAATAATTTGGATTCAGTTGTGACTCCCTGAATTCGGTGGAATAATGTGAATTCAGTTGTGACTCCCTGAATTCGGTGAAATATTGTGAAATCAGTGCTGTGCATTCGGAGGAATAATGAGGTACCGAAACAATGAAGACATCTTTGAGAACACGATGCTAAAGAAAAGGGGTGAAGATTGAGTCAATCGAGTCCATGGAGTGGTTGTCAAAGTCCAATGAGCCTTGTGATGGAATAATGAGGTACCGAAACAATGAAGACATCATTGAGAACACGATGCTAAAGAAAAGGGGTGAAGATTGAGTCAATCGAGTCCATGGAGTGGTTGTCAAAGTCCAATGAGCCTGGTGATGTCTTCCACTATCAGTTCGAGAGGAAGAGAATCCTGCTAGGGGGAGAAAAGCCCCCGGTGAACTACTTTACACGTATTATTGACAGGTACGTTATATGTAAATATGTTTCATGTGTCGCCCAATCGATCCGTCTGACTGCTCAAGCGTTTCTCTAACAATGAATATAGAGGGGTGAGTTGAAGTAGATTGTTGATGATAATGTAGCTGGTTGTTGCTATTCTGTACACTGTTTTTGAGTTAATAATTAAGGCTAATAATCGTAGAACATAGACATCCTGACAAATTTATTATGGAGAAAGTGTTAACTGTTATTTAATTCAAGTTAATTGTTAAAATTTGGCAAAACGTAAGATTAGAATAAAAAGAGTTTTACAAATTTCAGAAGTGGGATAAGAATTTGCGTTAAACCTCAGTAATTAATTAGCTAAATAGTGCATATTTAATAATTAAAACAATAGCATCTAATGACAATCGAAATGTCCAGTTTGAGTAACTTTTTGGAATTAAAATCGTAAAAATAAACAGCAGCTACATTATTGAGACTTTCTGCAACAACAACCTTGTACAAGTTATTGTTTATAATTGGTATTTATAAAATAGTTGAATTTTATACATAAATAACAGTTTGCTAGCATATTCATCTTGAGTATATTGAGACATAATTATGTCTGAATATAAAATTTTGTTTAAAGGAGTTCCTTTAAACAAAATTAAATATGAATTAATTTATTTAAGCTTACCTGATGATTAAAGTGTTCAATTGAAGTGATTTTATGTGTTGATAAGAAAACATTTTTGTAAAATGAATTTAAACTTTTATTAGAGTTCTATTCTAGTTTTGGCGACAAACAATATTGCAACTTAATTTATTGACAAAAAAAACAAATTGCATTAAATTATTAATTTAATCAAAGAAAAGCAGCTGTATAGTACAGTTTTTAGATTTCTGTATATAGTCTGAGTCTGGAGTTTAAAGGGTTAAAACGTAGTTTATATTAATTATTTGAAATGTCACATAGACTAAATTATTGTTTTCTGCGTTATAAATGATGACAATCAAATGAACAATCAAAGTGTCCACTTTTAGGAAAGACTTTCAAATAAAGACAAAAAAAAAAGATTTTAAAGTCAAATTTGCAAAGATAGTTATAAAGTATTAAGTGTAATTGTTGTGGTGTAATCACTTTAGATAATTAGAAGATATGTTAAAGGTGACTGAGAAACCAATCGCTTTAAAATAATGTAAATATTTGATTTATTGAAAAGCTGGCTCAAACATTTAAGGCTAAATTCTTTAATATTATTCTTGCAATTTAAGAAAAACTTTGTAAAGTCGGACTTATTTAAATTATGACTATCTTTTTAGCGACACTAAGGCGACGGTTTTGTCTAAATTTGAACCATATGTTGAAAATCTTGTACAGGTCTAGATAAAATTGATGAATCTCGAATGTTAGAGTGTATGGAACCAACCCTTAATAGCTTTGACAGATTGATGTTTTTAGTTACATCTTTGGTTTTTGAAAATGTTAGTTGAATAGATTTCAAGTATGTATTTGTGACAAACACATTGCCACATGTAAAGTAAAGTTAGGGTGGGTATCACTTTCGACGTATTAACGTATTTTGTTCTATTTCATCTCGACATATTTATGGAGGTTTTAAGTGTCAACGAGAAACAAACTGACCCATTTAAAATCTTAAAATTCGTGTGAAAACACTTTAAGGGTGTTTAAATAATTGATTACAAAACGTATTGTATGAAAGGGGACATGAACAATAACTAGTAACAAGATTATGTAAATTTCATGAAGTATATGATTATCATCAATTTTAAAGAGAAAGCTCTAGTTAATATTTTGTTTTAGTTGATACTGGGTCACTATTAATTTGATAAATGTTGAATTAAGATTTAAAATTAATAAAATCATTGAAAGTAAAGGATTAAAATGTTGAAAATTGATTGGTGTAAGTAGATTATTGCGATTTAAAAAAAATATTTATATTTTTAAAAGTATTTTTATGAAATTATATCTTGTCGACTCAGTCCATATGGTAAAGATAATTCTCTTTTGACAGCTAATTGAAAAACAAGAATGTTTAAGAAAGCTAGCTTTTTGCATCAAATGGATTATGAACTTCCAAATTTTCTCAGTCGTTCAGTAATGATTTGTTAACATTTATTCAAACTTTTTGGGGAATTAATTTGAGTAGGAAAATTAAATTTGTGCCTAAACGGGACTATTTATTAATTGTATTGACACATCTATAGGTTTTTGAGATACATGTTCTGGTTTAAAATATTGAATGAAAAATCTTCTATGAACATTAATGGATTGCATTGTTTACAAAACACCTCTTGGAATTTTAATGTTGTGGTAACATCTACTAAGGCATTGTCGTTCAATATTAATAGTAAAGAGAATTGTTCTATGATAACAACAAATAATTGTCAAAAACCTAATTCAAAATAGCATAAAACCAGAACTTTGTTTATTTAGATTTTCAGCAAAATAGTGAAATAATTAGACGAAAATAGAAATCTGAAGAAGAAGTTTTTCAAAAATAATAGGTCAAGGTATTCTTTAGAAGGCTTTCTAAAAAGGGCTTTTAGCAAAACTAATCGGTGAAGTGTCAACAGCTGCAACACAAGTGAAAAACAAAGGTCATAAATTATTATTGTCAAGGGTGAAGGCAGGTTGAGATACTTACTCAATTGTTAAAATAAAGTTTTGAGAAGTAATAAGTTGCAAATACAATTTTCTAAATTGTATTGATAATAAAATGACTAATTTGAGTAAATTAAAAAAAAATTACTTTGATATTTTAGTAACAAAACATTTTTGTAAATTGATCTTGAAGTTTTAAAGTTAATTTGGTTTCAATAATACAAAAAAAACATATAAATCAAAATCACAAAACTACCACTTAAGGATGAATATTTTTATAAACAAAAAATTTCGTACAGCAACTAATCTCATCTGGCAAAATTATACTTTTACAAGTCTAATTAATAAAGTTATGTTGCTATTTAAAAATTTAGTAGAGCTAAGTAAATAATAATTATAGTTTCTAAAATTCATAATTAATTATGTGTATTGGTACTTGCAATAAAATCCAGTATGAATTTTATAATCATTAATTGATAGTTAGCTGAGTATTCTGAAGCCGTAAAGTTTACAATTTAAATTTGATAAATAAAAAGAGACATTTGGTTAAATAGTTAGTTTATTAGTTTAGAGTTTCTTAAAATAAGATTAGGTAAAGATTATTGAAGGATTCTATCTGCTTTTATATGTCTACCTGCCATTAAGTAATTTTGTGAAACTAACTTTAAGTACAATTAAATTACAAAAACCAACATTAAATATTCTAATTCATCAAATAAAAATTGGTACTTTCTCTCACTAATACTTATCATTTACATTAAATTTCTGAAAATAGTCATTTAAGGCATTTCATATCATCATTTGTCACACATAAAGTTATTAGTTTATTGTGAAGGGGTAAACTAAACAAAAACAAATAAAAAGAATCTGGAGCTTCCCCACGTGTTCACCACATGTTGTTAGATATTGTCGCCGTTAAACAGGTAGTCTTAACCGTTTTGGGTTTGGAGTGAATGCAATTTATTCCATCTTTAAGGGTTATTTTGTGTCATGTCCAAGTTTTAAATTAAAGAAATAATATTAATATTGTATACAGTGGAACCTATTTTAATTCATGATACATAATTTATTTGGTTTACAATCAGTTTTGATTTGAATTCATAATTACAAAGAATAAAATTGAGAAATAAAGAGAATTGAATATTTAAATTAAAATTAAACCATGTAAAATTAATTTAGAATTACATTTGCGAAAAAAAAATAATAATCGCTGACACAACAAAGTTAAAACAAAATAAAAACCTAATAGAAGTTAGTTTTGAGTTTTTAAAATTTCTAAAATTAAAGTTTGACACTCGAAGATAATTATCAGCGATGAATGAAACTGTAGTAATGATTTTTAGTTTAAGACTCTTATTTTCAATTATTTTTCTTCAAACAATTAGTAGGCAGTAAATAGGCAAGTTGTTCTTCAAAAGCAATTATTATTTTTAAATTATTTAAATTATATTACAAAGTGTAGAAGAAAAAAAAAACAATCAAAACTAAATTGTTGTGATTGGTTAACATGCTAAAGCTTAATTTTTGATTTAGTCAGACGTCGTTAGTTTTAATTGAAAGTTGAAAAAAAAAGAGGTAAATTATGTAGTTAGAAACGTTTAAATGTTAGTCCTGTTTCAGTCAAACTATTTAAACTTGTAAAATACACTGTTCCTACTCTCTTTAAAAAAATAAAATAAATAAAAACATTTTTATTTTGAAAACAGAAGTTTTAATAAATGTCTTGTTAATTGGATAAATAAGAGACCCAAAATGTTTAAATTTTAAATAGCGAACACGTAAGTGCTGACTTAATTAGTAAATTAAAAATTTGACAAATTAAAATAAAAAAAAAATAAATAATTAAAAAAAAACAAATAAATAAAACAATTCAAAAATTAAATTAGAGTTTGATTTTTCAATCTAAAAGGTTTCAAACAAGAACTTAATTATATTAAAGCAATAATGCTTATCTCATATATCTTATAAGTATTTCATTTTAATAGTTGGGTGACTTGACATCAAATTACATCAGTTAAATAATAATTAACAACTTAAAAGTAAATATACGTTAGAAACAACTAAGGGTATTCATGACTTTAACTTTGACTATTGACTAAAAGAAAAAAAAAACAAAAGAAGAAAGAAGAGAGAAGATAAACATGAGAAATAATTGGGTGAAGTTAGTGTGCACACAAATCAAGAAAAACTATAAGAAACAAACGCAATTGCTAAATTACATCAAAGATTATAAATAACAAAAAAAGGTATACCTTATCAACGATTATGAGCTCTCAAAAATTAAGAAACAGCACAAAAATAAAATGAAGAAAGAAAAAAAAAAAGAAACCACAGCATCTGTACATATATAAGGATTGGTGACAGATAGAACTTAGAACAAATAAAACTGAAAGAAGAGACAGTTGACTGTTGACGTAGACAAACTCAAATGGGGTTAATTTTTATCTGCTTTTGATATACAGTATTGCTATTTATTTAGGGGGCAACAAGTATTATTATAGTTGTAATTAAACAGTAAAAAAAAAAATTATTAAAGATTGTCACTCTTCTATTTGATAAATAAATAATAAACACATTTTTAAGGTTTAAGCTAATGTGAATACAATTGGGTTAAAGTAAAATAATTATTGATAACTTCTAGATTAAAGCTTGGGAATAAAGCGTAAAATCATCATTAAAATAATAAGTAGAAAATCTTGGGGACAAGATTGAAGTCAGGATGGCCGAATGTGAGAGTTTTTGATTTTATAATAATTTATAGTTATTTTTTTAAAGTAACAATAAGCCAATAAGGCGCTAAATCGCTTGTATAATTAAATCATCTCGATGAGAGCCATATGGCATCTTAAGTAAAAGAGGGAGAACATTGGCTTAGCATCCCTGGAAGGGTGGAGTCCAGTCAGTCAGCTGAGCGGGCGAGAGTAAGATTGTGGATTAAAACGGCAGAGAGCGGTCGGACGGGCAGTATTATGAATATTTACAATTAGCAATTGTTAATTGTTTATTGAAAGAGAAAGATAGTTAACGTGTTGATCTTGTTGATCATATGTGTTTTGTGGTATAATGTGAATTCAGTTGTGACTCCCTGCATTCGGTGGAATAATTTGGATTCAGTTGTGACTCCCTGAATTCGGTGGAATAATGTGAATTCAGTTGTGACTCCCTGAATTCGGTGGAATAATTTGGATTCAGTTGTGACTCCCTGAATTCGGTGGAATAATTTGGATGCAGTTGTGACTCCCTGAATTCGGTGGAATAATTTGGATTCAGTTGTGACTCCCTGAATTCGGTGGAATAATTTGGATTCAGTTGTGACTCCCTGAATTCGGTGGAATAATTCGGATTCAGTTGTGACTCCCTGAATTCGGTGGAATAATTTGGATTCAGTTGTGACTCCCTGAATTCGGTGGAATAATTTGGATTCAGTTGTGACTCCCTGAATTCGGTGGAATAATTTGGATTCAGTTGTGACTCCCTGAATTCGGTGGAATAATGTGAATTCAGTTGTGACTCCCTGAATTCGGTGAAATATTGTGAAATCAGTGCTGTGCATTCGGAGGAATAATGAGGTACCGAAACAATGAAGACATCATTGAGAACACGATGCTAAAGAAAAGGGGTGAAGATTGAGTCAATCGAGTCCATGGAGTGGTTGTCAAAGTCCAATGAGCCTTGTGATGGAATAATGAGGTACCGAAACAATGAAGACATCATTGAGAACACGATGCTAAAGAAAAGGGGTGAAGATTGAGTCAATCGAGTCCATGGAGTGGTTGTCAAAGTCCAATGAGCCTGGTGATGTCTTCCACTATCAGTTCGAGAGGAAGAGAATCCTGCTAGGGGGAGAAAAGCCCCCGGTGAGTTACTTTACACGTATTATTGACAGGTACGTTATATGTAAATATGTTTCATGTGTCGCCCAATCGATCCGTCTGACTGCTCAAGCGTTTCTTTATCAATGAATATAGAGGGGTGAGTTGAAGTAGATTGTTGATGATAATGTAGCTGGTTGTTGCTATTCTGTACACTGTTTTTGAGTTAATAATTAAGGCTAATAATCGTAGAACATAGACATCCTGACAAATTTATTATGGAGAAAGAGTTAACTGTTATTTAATTCAAGTTAATTGTTAAAATTTGGCAAAACGTAAGATTAGAATAAAAAGAGTCTTACAATTAAAAAAAAAATTTCTAGAAATAAATAAATGAAAACTATAAATAATTAAAAATAATTAAATAAAAAAAATAATAATACGCTTATTAATAACCAATAATGTGCTTGCTTAAATTTTAAGGCGTTTATTTTTTAGGTTGCCGAAGGCCTCTAGGTTTAACCCCTCTAGGTTCATACACGTTGCCGTAGGCAACCCTCTACTCAAGAGAGTAGGGTAAGCACCCGGAGGGTGCGAAACCATACTCTCGTTTTAAATAAATTTTGTATCAATATTATGAGATGAATTAAAGCTAAAAATTTGAAATATTACTGCAAACTGACAAAAAGTAGCTATTAGGCTTGTATTTGCTCAATATTATAAAGCGTTTGCAGTCAAATGTAAAAATTTAATTTAATGAATTAAAACTGTCTACGAGTTACATAAAACGACCTTGCATCAAGTTGGAGGTGAATGACAAGAAAATTCCGTCATTAAGATAGCAAAAACTAAATAAAAGACTGTTGCAACATGATGCACAAGACTGAGGAAATTATTCCCGAATAATCCATCTTGGAGCGTAAAATGCATAATATATATTTTATTATAAACGCCAGCGTCAACAGCGGCCACTACCGAAAAATGGTTGAACTACAACCGTTTATCTTGATATGTTTCAAGCCATTGAGAAGCCCTGCACCCATTTGGATTATTGTTGATAACAAACAAACCCTTTATGATAAAATGATGACGATTAAAGCGTAATGAACGTCTTCAATACCCATCTAAGTATGAGATAAAATTTGGTTGAAAAATAATAAACCGTTATTGAGAAATTTGATGTTATACATAAAACTTTTCTCAAGCCTGTTTCCGGGCTGGGCTAAGCGCCAGATGCAAAGTATGCTGTTTTTGGCTTCATAAGGAACGTTTATACGTCTATATATATATATATATATATATATATACGTATAGTACGGATGATTCCCGCCGTTGATATAGCTCAGGCAAAGGGCCCCCCAGCAGTGGATCCGCGATCCAATCCATATATAATCTTAAACACGCAACTGATATCTCATCGCGTTACAGAAGCCCAATCATTTCGCACATTGTCTTAAGCCCATTGTGTGTTTAAAGTCGATAACTTATGCATGTTTTAAAGCCATTGCAAGGTTGCCGCTTGAAAGAGTGATAAGCACATAGTTTCTAGATGTTTTGAGCTTGGTTGAAGAAAATACAGCAAAATTTCTCATGCGCTCCGTGGGATGAAGATCAAACAAAGCAAGAATGGCAGACATTGTGTCTACAGCTACGATATATTCAATTACAAGTGCAGATTTGATATCGAATAATGTTTCGCTACAAAATAAAATAACAGAATTCTGTTTTAATTTTGATCACGCCTAAATATAGGTATTTTATTCAATATCAAAATTATTTTATTATTCATGTTCTTTATATTGCGGCATCTACCGTAAATCTTTCATCTATTAGTAAACAATTGCCATTATTTTAGATAATGGCTATTGGAGCCTGAAAGCAATCTTTTATTTTTCAATTGAATTTGGGGCAATAAAATTAAATATACCTACATTAACTGAATACTATTCTGATAGACACTTAATGAATTATTGTAAATACGTCTTTATTTGTTAATTACATGCTGTAACAAGATTCAAGCCATAATATTCATATCAGTAAGCTATAACATTTCTTTCCACACGTTTGCAAATACTGCATTCTACAACATAATCGTCTAGAACTCTCAAATAATAATTAGTTTTCCACCTATATTTTTAAACATATAGATTTTTTAATAATGTAAATTTCTTAGAATGCAACAGTTTTTTTATACCTACATGTTTTTTGTTTCTCATAAGTTTCATTACTAAAAATTAATTTAGAAAAATTGTGTTTACTTAGGTATTTTTTGTGTGTCTATAATACTTTTATTATTAAATAAGCTTTTAACCAAAACTAAATAACAACACTATGTAATAGTAATAACATCAATGGCAATAATTCGCCATATATGAAATCCTGACTGGAGACTGTTTTGTTTTTGATGAGACTTTTCAGGTCAGTCTATTGCAGAATATTACACTTTTAGATGTATCTTTACTACTTACCGATATATAAAAGCGTATTCTCTAAAGTCTAGCATAGCTTAGCGAACAGCATGCTTGGTTTACATTTGATAAAACGTGGTTCGATTCCGACGGCCGCCATATTTTTTTTAACAATTTAATTGTTAGCGCTAAATTTTTTCAAATTCAACATTTAATGTATTTAATGTAATTATGTATTCACATAAGTAATATGTACCTTAGTTTTGTGTTAATAATTAATTGACTTTGATTTATTTATTAACTCGATGCTGTTAGGGCTATCCCCATACAGTATTTACAATAAACGTGGTTTGAGCTGTTTTACAAAATAGCATCAGCTGTTTGCTGTAAATGTTTATTTTTAATTAATTGTTTTGTGCAAACACATAGATTTTTGATGATAATGATGATGTATTGATAATTTTATATAAGGTTTTTAATAATGTATTGGTTTTAGTAGCACAATAATATCGAATTCTTTAGCAAGAAGAAACTTTTAATTATTTTATAAAAACTTTTATTCATGTACTATTATATGTTGTTATGGATTAAAATAATAATATTTTTAATGTAAGACCCATTCATCATCTTTAGCGACAATTGCTTTCATCATTACGACAATTATGTTATCATCGCATTCCTTCGTTTACTCTCTAATCATGTGGATAATACCAAATTATTAACCAAACTTGAACTGAAAAAAGTAGTACTTTCTTTTTTCATTAAAAAATTACGTTCTCTGGAATATGCATGACGACTAATTTTTAAATCAACTACCATAATGTGGGAACACATTTATTATTTACAAAAAAACCTATATTTCAGTAATAAACTAAAGTTTAAGGAAGCTTTAGGCTTTTTTCAAAAATTATTTGAATTCAGTGGGAAAACAGCTCGAAGTGTCATGGCGTCGAATCTGACGTCACCTTTTAGTAATCAAACGTTAAATGTGTCTACGTGCTGCAGCCAAAGGAAGTAAACAAAGTTTGCGTATTTTGATGTGATTGTGAAGAAAATGAATTCCAAAGGATATAAATGTTGTCTAGTGCCTCAGTGTAAAAACACATCTATAAAAACACCCAATAAGGTTTTTATTCATGTTCCGAACAAGAAAATAATTAGAGAGAAATGGTTAAAGCTCGCACGGCAAAATCCGGGCGATTTAGTCACGAGTTCATCAGTTTATTTCTGTGAAGACCACTTTGATGTAAGTATGTTATCAAATATTGATAGGTTTTAAACTTAAAATGTTTGGAATAACTAATTCATTGAGGTTATGTTTATGTTTTGGTTATCTTTTTTATGACCAATTTTAATTTTTTCAGTTACCAAATGATATGGAAAATTATATGCAGTATCATGTGATGGGGTCGGTACCACAAGTACGTATGAAACCTGGATGTATGTCCAAAAAATTTATTTGCCAACCAGACCGGCAAACCCGAACATCTGACACAACATCAGAGCGACCCTATATAGCTAAGAAACGAAAGATGATGATTATTACAGAATGTGAAAAGCAATTCGAAGAAAAAAGTGTAGTTACAAATCAACCAAGTACTGCAGAAATTGCATCTACTAGTTCAGGTATATATTTTATTAGGGGACTTATTTAATAGAATATAGCAGTAAAAAAGTTGAACTTATTCTCAATATTATAGCTTATACATTGTTGGTACACTCAAAACCACATATATTTTTCTGTGACTAATTAGTATTTTATTTGTGTTCATAATTTTAACATTGCATTTATTTCTACAGTTGAGCAGATTGTTGAAGAAGTCCCCCAATTAATACCAAGAGTGTTGAATAAAACGATTCAAGTAAACATATGTAAAACATTTAGAAGTAAAGCTATCCAAACAACAGTCAATTCAGTAAATCAGATGACATCACCATTGAAGCCGTTTCTACAATCTGTCTCGACATCACCATTTAAAATAAAGCATAGTCATAATATTAACCCGTCAAGATCAAGTATAAATGTTTTGAGTAAAATAGTCAAAAAAATAGAACAATCAGATAGTGATGCTTCCTATACTCCCTCTGTAACTCACACAGAACCATCAATATCCATAAAATCTCTTGAAATAAAGTCTTCATCTGAATGTAGCGAGATGCTAGAAGATAACAGAAGGAGAGAAAATTTAAATGCTTTAAAATGCACCTTAAAAAAAATTGAAAAAAACCCTCGTTCTTATATTGGTATTCCTTTAAGCTGTTATTATTTAGTTAACTTGATTCAAGAAGAGAGAAATATACCGTCTACCCATATTTTGCTATGTCTACAAAAAATTAGGTTAAATAATTCGTTTCGTGAGCTTTCTGATCACTTTGGCATTCATAAGAGTTATGCCAGCAAAATTTTTTTTAAAAATGTACCTATTATAGCGAGTATAATGGGTCCTTTTATTGTATCATTGGATAAGGATTTGATTAAACAAAAATTACCGATGGCTTTTAGGCATAAATACAATAAAGTAACATGTATTATAGACTGTTTAGAGATAGAAGTACAAAAGCCTTGAAGCGCCTTAAATCAAGCTCTATCCTGGTCTGATTACAAGAAATGTAACACAATTAAGTATCTTATTTCTTGTACACCGAATGGCTTGATAAATTATATTTCTAATGGTTATGGAGGTCGAATAACAGACACATGCATTGTTGAAACTTCCGACTTCTCAAATTGTTTGCAACCAAATATGTGGGTTATGGCAGATAGAGGATTCAAGCATGTGGAAGTGTATTTACGAAAAATGGGTGTGCTATTGGTACGGCCCACAAGTGTAGTTACTGGAACTAAGTTAACTAAAGCAGAAGCGAAAGAAACTAAACAAATAGCTAGCTTACGAATTCATGTTGAGCGGGTGATTAGACGGTTACGTGAATTCAACATGTTAAAGCCACATGCCTGTCTTAACTTAAGTTTGGTTAAAGTTCTTGATGATGTGATAACTATAGCTTGTGGTCTGATTAATATACAAGATTCTCTTATTAAATAAACACATATGAAATTTCTGTATTTTTGTTTTCTATTTTACACTTTCGCGTAACAATGGATACACATAAGATTTCCAAAATCTAACAACACTTTCAAGAAAGTCTGACATATATTGCTCGTCAAAGGCTATGTATAAAATGTCTATGTTTTGATTAGTTGAAAAATTTGGGTCTGCAACGCAAAAGTAACAATTTTTTAGTCCACTTAGGTACATTTGCATTTGTATTTGAACAAAGCATTTCTTGCTAGGTTTTCCATTTTTTATGTAATTGACATAAGTTTTGTGGCTTGTAGGACATTTTATCTCCACAATACTATTTTGACATATTCCATCAGGGGAACCTGCTAGCATTGGATATTTTTGAGAAATAAACAGTCCAGTATTCTTGATGTTTTTTCCTAGTTTTTTTCCAACAATTTCACGCACTTCATTTTCTAAATATCTACCCCGTTTCATTGCTGGTGTATCTGGTATCTTTCCCTCCATGATAATAGAAATCAGAGTCCCATCATTGGTCTGGCACCGACTCACTTCATATGCTTTAGAAGCGGTTACTCTGCCATACCTCAGTTCATACCAAAGGTTATTTTTGAACTGGTCCCTGGTTTCTTCCTCAATCTTATTAATAAGTTCAACCGTCAAATTCACGTTGCTTAAAAATAAGTCACAGCTTTTTTCTTTATATTTAAACACCAGTTGGTGCATTGACACACTAAGTAGTTCATCACAATAATCTTGCTGATACTTTAGTAGCTCGCAGTTGTTGAGGTTTTTCTTTTTTCCTTTTTCTAAAAATTTTTGTAAAACTCTGGAGTTAGAAGGTAACATAGGGCTACCTTTAGATAAATCTTTTGCAGATAGAAATTTCAATGTACTGCCAACTCTCGATAGGCTTGATTTCAGCCAGTAACATTGAACTTCTGTGCAAGAAGGTTCTTCGCTTCGTCTGTAGACCCACATAAGCAGTGCTATAGCATGCTTACATCCACCCTGGGCAGCAACGCAATCATGGCATTCAATTTTGTTAACTTTTTCTTCATTTTCATCAACTATCAATGTAACAGCATATAGTTTTGCATGGACTTTATGCTCTGGGCAAATCTTGCATTTTACTGTACACAAGTTTCCCTCCCTTTTCAGTTGTACATAACCGTTGAGTGAGAAGTTATAATAAGAGGCGCAACCAGTGTGCTTTCATGCGTTCCCTACTGCTCTCTCATTGTCGCTCTCTATCCACGTACCGCCCGCACCTCCCCAACCCACAAACTCAATTACTGCCGTGTGGCGACATCACCGCACTGCTTCTTGCTTAAAAGATTGACGAAACAAGATTGTTCTTTTCGCGCAAATCGACGTCAACATTTGGACCTGTAAAGCAAACAGAATGGATAGAATGACTTAGCGAAATACCAATAAATTGAGGATGGTAAAATTTTGGAGAAAAAAACACTTAGTCAGATCACTTTAATTTTATTTTTGAGAATATAGTCAACAATAGTATATTAAGTATCAAAAACGATACGAACATTTTACCGATCAAAAACAATTGTTACGTTCCAAATAATTTCTTTCAAGTGTAATAATAACATGTAACATTAAAAACATTTTTAAAATTTTTTAAATAATTATTTTAAATTCTGAGACGGTAAGTAGTTAGTGTTTTGTTTATCTTAGTAACCAGTAAACACTACTTACTGATCTGAGAGCTTACGCGGCAAATAAGAAAAATCGTTCTATCGTACAAAAAAGTATTTAAAACTTGATGGATTAAAAAAAATAATAGTACATACGACGGAAATAGGAACAATTTAATAGTCAATTAACTAAACTAAATTAAACAAGTGAAACAAAAACTTGGAACATGCTTTTTTTTATTTAGTTTACATATAATTATGTGAACGACCCCTACGCAAAAAATTTGGTTATAAAAATCTATTATCAAATATTTTAAAAATGTCTAGTCACACAGTCACAGTCTTTCAAATCCGAAAAATTAAACCACTGTATCTACGATACCCTGGTAAATAAATTACTATTATTTAGCTGATGACAAAATACGCACTTTCCTATGTGGCTTTGTTGTCTTCGATGACTGTTCTTTTGTTGTCTGCTTGGCAGTTTCCCATTTAAGATGGCGAAACTGCCATCTATTTAAATAATCCAAACCGCTTTCCAACGTTTCAAGAGACTTTGTCTTGTAAATAGACAATGGTCGCCTGTTTGGGTTTGGTTCATCTAACGTTCTACTGTTTAAAGCGTCAAAAATGTCATTAATATTTTTAATAAATTCTGCCGTGTTTTGAGCCGTGGAACTTTCCAATTGTTGTGTTAATGTAACCGTCGAAATTGCTGCGGCAACAGTGAATGAAAATATTTGAGCAGCAAGTTTTACACGCATTTTTTGGAAAGTTGTTGGTAAAATGTGAGAAGGAGTAATTTTCAACATTGCCCTAGTCGTCATATTTTTTTCATCGATTTCATACGTCTTTGTTATATCAGACCAAGAAATCCATTTACCGTTAACAACAAATTGAAGTTTAGTGTTCATGAAATTATTGCGTAAACTTTTCAGTAAATGTGGCGTATCAAACATAGTAAAAATCTTTTTATCTTCAATTTGAATCATAGGTTTCTCCTTTGTGGCACCTTACAGACTTATAGCCTTGCGATTATTTGATCCTTGGTCGCATATTAATACTTTTGGATCAAACGATAATTTTTTCAACTCGACGATAACGTTTACAATTATTTTTTCCAAAAAAACGCTCTTGACGGGTCCACAAGAAACAAAATATCCAAAAGGTATTCTCCAATTGTGATTTAGTCCGCGAACTAAAAACACTAAAGCAGTATTTCCAAGTTTATCCTCTCTTCCCAAAATTCCTAGATCTTGGTAACCTTCAACAATGTCCTGTGATTGGTTAAATTCTAGCATTTTTTTTAATGAAAGCTCATCAAACATAACAACACACATTTTCTCTCTGTCTGTCATGGTTTTGGCTTTCAACGCAAGTTTGCAACTTAAAGCAGTTTTTACTCCAGTTCTTAAATTGCATACCTGTAACCAACTTTGGATGGTTCTAATAGACGGTAGAGTCAATTTTAGCTTACTCAGCATAAATTGGTAGGCCCCTGGAGACTTATAGTGTAGTGAAAGAGCTAAATCTTTTTCGGCTTGCGACCACTTTGTTTTTTTTTGGTGAAAAAGTTGCATTTGTATAAATGTTTTCACTGCAACACTTCTGTTTTTCAACAAATTTTCCACGACCGTCTGCACAGAAAAACGATCTAGTTTTTACCGTCCCCTTTAATGTGACATTTATTTTTAAACACCCTGTACAATTTAACACCCTGTACAATTTTGTATTTTTGTTGGTTCTAAAGTTAAAGCTTTTTTAAGTGACAATATTTAATGTATTAATACTTAATATTTAACAGTTAATGGAAACGCAATGTTTCTAAAAATTGTTGCCAGTCAACAACTCTATTGGAGTCGTTTCCGAGGAATTTGAAAAAGCTAATTGCTTGTTGTTTGTATTGGTGTTACAGCAACCGACATAAATAAACCTATGCCTTGCTGTTCACGTTCTTGACGATAAAAATGTAGCATTTTATTTTTTAAAATTCCGAGTTCTGTCATGGTAATGTTTATGATTCCATATTTTTATTGTCATTCTATTCCTCTCGTGCAATTTTTTACAGGAAACATAACAAAACTAATGTCTTTATTATTTCGGTTATTATTTGAACAATTAACATAAACGCATTTGCGATTTGCCGTACTCATTGTTGCTATCTCACGATCGCTCCACTCGGTTGTCCAACGGATCAGAGGCGAACTCTCATCGGTGTCTCGAGCCTGACTGAGAATCTCGGAACCAAAACGGCTGGTTGGCCATCTAGATGTCGGAACCATTTTCGACCACGCGTTCCGCATAAGGCTTGCATCTCTTGTAACTTTTCACTCAACGACATAACTTATTGCATCATCTCCATATGATGGTCTTGAAGACCTAATATAAAATTAATTAGAACAAATACATACACACAATTTACTTGTTTGGTCATTTTGCAGATTATGGACTCTTTGTGCACAAATTTTGTTTTCTGAATGTGTAATATAATATGTAGGAAACGCTAATGTGCACTCAAAGTTTGTGTAAATTAGTATTAGAGGGTGGAAAACATTTTTACTTACCTTCATGGTGCGCGGTTATTTTATAATATGGCGGTCACTTTTAAGGTAATGCCTGCTATTATATATTTCACCTATATATATATATGTTTCACACTCTAGCACCCCCATTTCACACCCTATCCCGTATGTTTAATAACTGCACAAACTTTTATTTAGTATTATATGATTCTTAATAAGGTTTTATTAATATCTGCGAAAAGTTTTGTAAAAAACAGCATAGTCCATAATCTGCAAAATTACCTAAAGCCAAGTTTATCGTAAACATAACATATGCAAGTAAAATCAAATAAGCACCTACGAGTGCAAAACTAATGCTGAAAATAAATACAAAATTTACTTACAAAGACGTTTTCACATTTCTAAACTCAGATGAGCAAAATTCTTTATTTGTTGCCAGGAATTCACCCAACATCAATAAATCAATCCTGGGCAAATTTGAGCTGTTTGCCTTAACAAAGCCTAGCTCCATTGTGTTGTAGGGCAGAGTAGAGTCGATAAAATACACTATGTAGTGATATTCGTTTATGAATTACGCTTAAACTAATAAAAAATCAATCTAAATGCGTAATCACAACAAAGCACGGATGAAGCTTACTGACAAGACAACTCGTAAAGAGTGACGTGGCGCGCTGTGATTGGTGTTTCAATCAACATGACCGAAAGCAGTATTTTAATCTTTTATTTTATTGAAAATATTGGTAATCTCAATTTTTTTAATAAAACTAAATCAGTGTTTTAATAGATATTTATGCATTAAGGGAGATATGGATGTTTTTTCTCCGAGGTTGACGTGTTACAGACCAAGGGCCGGAGGCCCGCGGTCTGTAAGTCTACCGAGGGTGAAAAACAGAATATCTCCCGTAGTGCATTAAATATTTTATTTTTTAGTATTTCATTACTGCTTTCTTAATAAAATTATATGAAAAATAACAACATCCGAGAATGCATGAATGTGTAATTGCTGCAAATGCATGGTAACCATGTGTTTGAGGGTGAAAAACTTTACAAAGTCCCAAGGGAGATATGAGATACGTTTCATATATCGTATCCATAACGAAAATCAACAATATCATGTCACTAAAAAATAAATTCTTTTAATATGTACTTTCTCCTAATATCGTTACATCTTTGATTATTTGATACTGTCGTCACGCCTATTGATAGGTAAATAATTACGATACATTGGTTTTGGTCCACACGATTAAAAGGTAACTTTCAAAATTTACATAACTAAAAACTATTAATCATCCACATCTTTTAGTATACCTATACAGAACTAGCTGGCCTGGCGAACTTTGTTCCGCCTAAACATAGATATTATTTTTAAAATAAGCAAACCAAAATCTTTGGAAATTATATATTGATACATGTCATTTTTTGTCTCTATCCCTCCCCTTTTCATCCCTTTGTTAATAAAAAGTAGCTGTTTATAATTATTTAGTTTTATTAATTTTTTCTAATTAATAATTAAAAATTATTAAATGTGATTAAATATTTAATAATTAAATATTGAAATAATTATTAATATTTATGTGAGAGTTTTTGATTTTATAATAATTTAAAGTTATTTTTTAAAGCAAAAATAAGCCAATAAGGCGCTAAATCGCTTGTATAATTAAATCATCTTGATGAGGGCCATATGGCATCTTAAGTAAAAGAGGGAGAAAATGGGCTTAGCATCCCTGGAAGGGTAGAGTCCGGGCAGTCAGCTAAGCGGGCGAGAGTGAGAATGTTGATTAAAAAGGCAGAGAGCGGTCGGACGGGCAGTATTATGAATATTTACAGTTAACAATTGTTAATTGTTTGTTAAAGGAGAAAGATAGTTAACGTGTTGATCTTGTTGATCATATGTGTTTTGTGGTATAATGTGGATTCAGTTGTGACTCCCTGAATTCGGTGGAATAATGTGGATTCAGTTGTGACTCCCTGAATTCGGTGGAATAATGTGGATTCAGTTGTGACTCCCTGAATTCGGTGGAATAATGTGGATTCAGTTGTGACTCCCTGAATTCGGTGGAATAATGTTGATTCAGTTGTGACTCCCTGAATTCGGTGGAATAATGTGGATTCAGTTGTGACTCCCTGAATTCAGTGGAATAATGTGGATTCAGTTGTGACTCCCTGAATTTGGTCGAATAATGTGGATTCAGTTGTGACTCCCTGAATTCGGTGGAATAATGTGGATTCAGTTGTGACTCCCTGAATTCGGTGGAATAATGTGGATTCAGTTGTGACTCCCTGAATTCGGTGGAATAATGTGGATTAGGTTGTGACTCCCTGAATTCGGTGGAATAATGTGAATTATGTGAATTAGGTGCTGTCTTCCTGAATTCGGTGAAATATTGTGCAATCAGTGCTGTGCATTCGGAGGAATAATGAGGTACCGAAACAATGAAGACATCATTGAGAACACGATGCTAAAGAAAAGGGGTGAAGATTGAGTCAATCGAGTCCATGGAGTGGTTGTCAAAGTCCAATGCGCTTGGTGATGTCTTCCACTATCAGCTCGAGAGGAAGAGAATCCTGCGAGGGGGAGAAAAGCCCCCGGTGAGTTACTTTACACGTATTATTGACAGGTACGTTATGTGTAAATATGTTTCATGTGTCGCCCAATCGATCCGTCTGACTGCTCAAGCGTTTCTCTAACAATGAATATAGAGGGGTGAGTTGAAGTAGATTGTTGATGATAATGTAGCTGGTTGTTGCTATTCTGTACACTGTTTTTGAGTTAATAATTAAGGCTAATAATCGTAGAACATAGACATCCTGACAAATTTATTATGGAAAAAGAGTTAACTGTTATTTAATTCAATTTAATTGTTAAAATTTGGCAAAACGTAAGATTAGAATAAAAAGAGTCTTACAAATTTCAGAAGTGGGATAAGAATTTGCGTTAAACCTCAGTAATTAATTAGCTAAATAGTGCATATTTAATAATTAAAACAATAGCATCTAATGACAATCGAAATGTCCAGTTTGAGTAACTTTTTGGAATTAAAATCGTAAAATTAAACAGCAGCTACATTATTGAGACTTTCTGCAACAACAACCTTGTACAAATTATTGTTTATAATTGGTTTTTATAAAATAGTTGAATTTTATACATAAATAACAGTTTGCTAGCACATTCATCTTGAGTATATTGAGACATAATAATGTCTGATAGAAGTTTCTTTAAACAAAATTGAATATGAATTAATATGAGTTGATTTATTCCAGCTTACCAGATAATTAAAGTGTTCAATTGAAGTGATTTTATGTGTTTATAAGAAAACATTTTTGTAAAATGAATTTAAAGTTTTATTAGAGTTCTATTCTAGTTTTTGTGACAAACAATATTGCAAACTTAATTTATTGACAACAAAAAAACAAATTGCATTAAATTATTAATTTAATCAAAGAAAAGCAGTTGTATAGTACAGGTTTTAGATTTCTGTATAGATATAGTCTGAGTCTGGAGTTTAAAGGGTTAAAACGTAGTTTATATTAATTATTTGAAATGTCACTTAGACTAAATTATTGCTTACTGCGTTATAAATTATGACAATTAAATGAACAATCAAAGTGTTCACTTTTAGGAAAGACTTTCAAATAAAAACCAAAAACAAAAAGGGGTTAAAGTCAAATTTGCAAAGTTAGTTATATCGTATTAAGTGTAATTGTTGTGGTGTAATCACTTTAGATAATTAGAAGATATTTTAAAGGTGACTGAAAAACCAATCGCCTTAAAATAATGTAAATATTTGATTTATTGAAAAGCTTGCTTAAACATTTAAAGCTGAATTCTTTAATATTATTCTTGCAATTTAAGAAAAACTTTAATTATTTAAATTATGGCTATCTTTTTGGCGACACTAAGGCGACGGTTTTGTTTAAATTCGAACCATATGTTGAAAATCATGTACAGGTCTAGATAAAATTGATGAATCTCAAATGTTAGAGTGTATGGAACCAACCCTTAATAGCTTTGACAGATTGATCTTTTTAGTTACATCTTTGGTTTTTGAAAATGTTAGTTGAATAGATTTCAAGTGTGTATTTATGACAAACACATTGCCACATTTAAAGGTAAAGTTAGGGTGGGTATCACTTTCGACGTATTAACGTATTTTGTTCTATATAATCTCGACATATTTATGGAGGTTTTAAGTGTTCGACGAGAAACAAACTGACTTATTTAAAATCTTAGAATTCGTGTGAAAACACTTTAAGGGTGTTTAAATAATTGTTTACAAAACGTATTGTATGAAAGGGGACATGAACAAAAATTAGTAACAAGATTATGTAAATTTCATGAAGTATAGAGTAATCACCAATTTTAAAGAGAAAGCTTTAGTTAATATTTTGTTCTAGTTGATACTGGGTCACTATTGTAACGCCAGTAATATTATTAATGTAATATTTTAAATAAATAAAAGAAAATTAATTTAATTTTGTAGTAAATGACTGTTATTAAAATATGTCTCAGTTTGAGTAAACAAGTTTAAAGATAAGAGTAGAACAGGCAACATCAATAAAGAAATAAAACAGTCGGGCCGGTCCAACTAGGGACCATTTCATAGAAATTTTAAAAGAAATTCTATAAGCGGGTAAATTTCTAGTTGTTGTAAATAAGATTAAAAGCATTAAAGGGGCGCCTTATTGTAAGTTGGCACTAAATACAGGCAAAAGGTTTATAGAGGCTAAAAGGTTTTTGATTGTATGAGCACGTTTAGACGAACGCCGACAGAAACTTTCACACGCTGTTCTGAGAACTATATACAAAGTAAAATTAAAGAAAAATTCCAGGATTTAATATTTTGGGGAGAGGGAAAGAAATAATTACCAAAAATCCAAAATGGGAAGTTAATGTTAGTTTGGGTGGCAGTGAGAGAAGGTGTCCAAATTCAGGGGTGCAAATAAAGAATAAAGTGCAATCCAGAAGTAAAACTGTGAGTAATTGACCTCACAGAATTTGTTTAACACTATTCCGTATTAATGGTTTTGATGAGTTATCTATCAGTTAAATAGTTTCAAAAATTACTTCATTACCCAGTTAATAAAATTAATTAAAATCTTAAATAGTTCAAAGGAAAAAAAAAACCAAAGCTTTAATCATTCTACTATATCAGACTAATGCAATTGAAATATAATATATTATTTCCTTCTCATCAAAGTTATTAAATTACGAATTAAAATATTACTAACTAATTTGTAAATGATTATTGTGTTATTATGTTATTTTGTATATTCACCAATATCGATTTACATCTCGTATCGTCAGATGATGTAGTTTATTAAGTAATTAATAATTCAGTCATCAAAATAATTATATCACAGTTTAAATTATTTAATTGACGTAATTTAGCCGTCTACATTATTATTAGTTCTTGAA
Organism: Lagria hirta; assembly: GCA_947359425.1. Classification (NCBI taxonomy): domain Eukaryota; kingdom Metazoa; phylum Arthropoda; class Insecta; order Coleoptera; family Tenebrionidae; genus Lagria; species Lagria hirta. The sequence continues at coordinate 30,240,139 of OX375794.1, forward strand.
GAACTAAAGTACTGACCAATCTAAAGAATGCTCTAGTTTTCTTTATTATCTCAATTGTTGTAAATTTAACTTAATGCACATAATAATTAATAAGTCAATTAATAAGTAAGAACTCACAGTATTGTCAAGATGATAATCATTGTAGATAAATTAATATATCAATCAGATCACTTTTCGTCTTGAACAATATTTTAGAAATTCAGTTTGGTTACTGTTAGAAAATTAATATTAATTATCAATCAGTTCAAATTAATTCAGTTCGAATTAATTCAATGAGATTACTCTTCAGTAGACTAGAATTGATACAAACAAACATTGATGTAATTACTCAGTTCAGAATTAAAATATAAGTTATTTTAATTAAATTACTAATTAAAGTACCGATTAGTAAAACGTTAATGAACGTTTCATGAAATAATTTTAAAAGCCTACACAAACGACGGTACGATGTTCCCTGTTCTGTTGTAGCAGTTCAGAATTCCTAACAACTATTCTGTTTCGGCAGAATACACCCAATCATATTCTAAACATAAATACACACAATTCCTTCCGCCCTCATTTTGTTGTAGCAGGTGAGGTTCCTAAACTCGAGTAGTAAGATTTATATAACGTTATATAAGGTAACAAGGTCCCTGCGTTTGATGGTTCAATAATCAGGCAAACGTTAGAGGTGCGTGTTCGTACAACGCACTGGCGTAATTTGCGTTGTAGCGCTTATTACATTATCGCTTTGTAGAGTGATTGAGAGCCCCCTTGTTACGAGTCCCACAGGGTGGTTGACTATTATTTGTGATTTATATCACTTGTCGTGCAGTTTGTTGGAGCAGCTGCGGTGGGTTATTAAAGTTAGAATACATTTTAAATAAAAGTTAAAATACATTTTAAATAAAAGTTAGAGAACAGTTTAAATTAAAGTTAACATACAGTTTAAATTAAAGTTAAAATAAAGTCTCAATCAGTGAACTCTTTGTGTGTTGTCAAAGTTTAAGGTCTTTTAAAGACTGGCAATTCAATTAAAGAAAATCTATGTTGATAATAGAATTTGAGTTTGTTTGTGAAGTTCTAAGTCATATCAAAGTTTATAGTTTGTGATAATTTGATAGTAATAAGAATGTTGAAGTGCGTACACGTACTAGACAACAGTTTAATTAGCGTTGGAGCGCTATTTATATTATGATCGCTTTACAAAGTGATTTACAGTTGTCTCTACTTTTTAGAAAAGACAGTTTACTTTCAATTGTGAATTAACTGAGATTAATTTCACGAGTTCTGCAGTTTGTTGTAGCAGCTGCAATGAGGTCTAAAATTGAGTTTATCAAAAGGATTTTGAATTGTTTGTAAAATTCAAAGTACTCTAGTAAATGCCAATTCGTTAAGAAATTCCAATTGGATTATGGAATTTCAGTTTGTTTGTAAAGTTCTGACTTAATCATAAAATTCTAATTTAATTCCAGCATTCTAATTAGATTATAAAATCACATAACATCTTATAGGATTTTAATGTGCTTATGAGATTCTAATTGGTCAATAGGATTTGATTTTATTATATAGTTCTACACTAGTTGTGAAGTTTTAAAGCGTTTGAGTAAGTTACTGATCAAAGGTAATAAGTCATTGACGATTAGTTACGGATTGGTGAAAACAGCAAATTCAGTTTGTTTCTTTTAGTTTCAGTAGCCATTGTTAAATGTGAGATATTTATTATTGATATGAAGACGGCCTCGTAGTTCCTCTTGTGACAGTAAGTGGTTGGTGACTCGACGAATGACTATTAATTCGATAAATGTTAAATTAAGATTTAAAATTAATAAAATCATTGAAAGTAAAGGATTAAAATGTTGAAAATTGATTGGTGTAAGTAGATTATTGCGATTTAAAAAAAATATTTATATTTTTAAAAGTATTTTTATGAAATTATATCTTGTCGACTCAGTCCATATGGTAAAGATAATTCTTTTTTGACAGCTAATTGAAAAACGAGAATGTTATTCAAACCTTTTAGGAAATTAATTTGTGTAGAAAAATTAAATTTGTGCCTAAACGGGACTATTTATTAATTGTATTGACACATTTATAGCTTTTTGAAATACATGTTCTAGTTTAAAATAATCAATCAAAATCTATTTATGAACAATAATAGATTGCAGTGTTTACAAAACACCTCTTGGAATTTTTAATGTTGTGGTAACATCTACTAAGGCATTGTCTTTCAATATTAATAGCAAAGTGAATTGTTCTATGATAACAACAAATAATTGTCAAAAACCTAATTCAAAATAGCATAAAACCAGAACTTTGTTTATTTAGATTTCAGCAAAATAGTGAATTAATTAGACGAAAATAGAAATCTGAAGAAGAGGTTTTTCAAAAATAATAGGTCAAGGTATTCTTTAGAAGGCTTTTTAAAAAGGGCTTTTAGTAAAACTAATCGGTAAAGTGTCAACAGCTGCAACACAACTGAAAAAAAAAGATGTCATAAATTATTATTGTCAAGGGTGAAGACAGGTTAAGATACTTACTCAATTGTTAAAATAAAATTTTGAGAAGTAATAAGTTGCAAATACAATTTTCTAAATTGTATTGATAATAAAATAACTAATTTGAGTAAATTAAAAAAAAATATATACTTTGATATTTTAGTAACAAAACATTTTTGTAAATTGATCTTAACGTTTTAAAGTTAATTTGGTTTCAATAATACAAAAAAAACATATAAATCAAAATTACAAAACTACCACTTAAAGGATTAATATTTTATAAACAAAAATTTTCGTACAGCAATTAATCTCATCTGGCAAAATTATACTTTTATAAGTCTAATTAATAAAGTTATGTTACTATTTAAAAATCTAGTAGAGCTAATTAAATAATAATTTTAGTTTAAAAAATTCATAATTAATTATGTGTATTGGTACTTGCAATAAAATCCAGTATGAATTTTATGATCATTAATTGATAGTTAGCTGAGTATTCTAAAGCCGCAAAGTTTACAATTTAAATTTGATAAAAAAAAGACATTTGGTTAAATAGTTAGGTTATTAGTTTAGAGTTTCTTAACATAAGATTAGGTAAAAATTACTTAACAATATTATCTGCTTTTATATGTCTACCTGTCATTAAGTAGTTTTGTCAAACTAACTTCAAGTACAATTCAATTACAAAAACCAACATTAAATAGTCTAATTCACCAAATAAAAATTGGTACTTTCTCTCACTAATACTTATCATGTACACCTAAATTTTGGAAAATAGTCATTTAAGGCATTTCATATCATCATTTGTCACACATAAATTTATTAGTTTATTGTGAAGGGGTGAAACTAAACAAAAAGATAAATAAAAAGAATCTGGAGCTGCCCCACGTGTTGACCACATGTTGTTAGATATTGTCGCCGTTAAGCAGGTAGTCTTGACCGTTTTTTTGGGTTTAGAGTGAATGCAGTTTGTCTGAGTTTTAAATTAAAGAAATAATAATAATATTGAATACAGTAGAACCTATTTTAACTCATGATGAGTAATTTATTTGTTTTACAATCAGTTTAGATTTGAATTCATAATTACAAAGAATTAAATTGAAAAATTAATAATAATAATAATAATAAGGTTTAATAAGGTTTATTTTCTCAACAGATAACAAAAATCCAATTACAGAAAAAATGAGAAATACAGGGACAATATCAGAAGTACTATGCAATAGTATACAAGATATGTCTACATCTTATCACATTAATGTATAATAATTTCTGCTTACTAGCATCATTTCTACAAAACAATGTTATTTAATGCTTTAACAATTGAGTGAAGTGAGTCACAATATATGTCAAAAGAATTTGTGTAATTATTACATAGTTCACACATTATAGATATAGGAGATTTGCGTAGAACGTTTGTCCTGTTAAATTTTACATAAAATGTAGAGTGGAAACGCGTACTAACTTGTGGTACATTCAAATTTAAATTACTGAGTAAATCCAAACAATCAATATCATTATTGTTGGTTAGTTTAACCAAAAACTTGATAGAAGTGACAATACGCCTGGAGCTTAATGATTTAAGTTCAAACCTAGGAGAATTGAATATTTAAATTAAAATTAAACCATTTAGAATTACATTTGCAAAAAAAAAAAAAATAATAATCGCTGACACAACAAAGTTAAAACAAAATAAAAATTTAATAGAAGTTAGTTTTGAGTATTAGTAATTAGGAATATTTAACAAATTTTCTTAAATTAAAGTTTGACACTCTGAGACAATTATCAGCGATGAATGAAAATATAGCAATCATTGTTAGTTTAAAAGTCTTATTTTCAATTAGTTTTCTTCAAACAATTAGTAGACAGTAAATAGGCAACTTGTTCTTCAAAAGCAATTATTATTTTTAAATTATTTAAATTATATTACAAAGTGTAGAAGAAAAGAAAAACAATCAAAACTAAATTGATGTGATTGGTTAACATGCTAAAGCTTAATTTTTGATTTAGTCAGACGCTGTTAGTAAAGTTGATTAAAAAAAAAAGAAGTAAATTATGTAGTTAGAAACGTTTAAATGTTAGTCCTGTTTCAGTCAAACTATTTAAACTTATAAAATACACTGCTCCTACTCTCTTTAAAAACAAAAAATAAAATAAATAAAAACATTTTTAATTTTGAAAACCGAAGTTTTCATAAATGTCTTGTTAATTAGCTAGATAAGAGACCAAAATGTTTCAATTTTAAATAGTGAACACGTAAGTGTTGACCCAATCAATAAATTATTGAAATTAATTAAATTTTGACAAATTATAAAAAAAAAAAAAATAAATAAAACAATTTAAAAATAAAATTAAAATTTGATTTTTCAATCTAAAAGGTTTCAAACAAGACCTTAATTATATTAAAGCTTATCTCAAATATCTTATAAGTATTTCATTTTAATAGTTGGGTGACTTGACATAAAATTACATCGGTTAAGTAATAATTAACAACTAAAAAGTAAATATACGTTAGAAACAACTAAGGGTATTCATGACTTATAATTTTGACTATTGACAAAAAAAAAACAACAAAAGAAGAAAGAAGAGAGAAGATAAACATGACAAATAATTGGGTGAAGTTGGTGTGCACACAAATCAAGAAAAACTATAAGAAACAAAAGCAATTGCTAAATTACATCAAAGATTATAAATAACAAGAAAAGGTATACCTTATCAACGATTATCTGAGATCTCGAAAATTAAGAAACAGCACAAAAATAAAATGAAGAAAGAAAAAAAAAAGAAATCTGGACATATATAAGGATTGATGACAGATTGAACTTAGACTAGTTACAACTAGAAGAAAAGACAGTTGACTGCTGACGTAGACAAACTCAAATGGGGTTAATTTTATCTGCTTTTGATACAGTATTGCTATTTATTTAGGGGGTAACAAGTATTTTTATAGTTGTAATTAAACAGTAAAAAAAAATTTATTAAAGATTATCACTCTTGTATTTGATAAACAAATATTAAACATATTTTTAAGGATTAAGCTAATGTGAATACAATTGGGTTAAAGTAAAATAATTATTGATAACTTTAAGATTAAAGCTTGAGAATAAAGCGTAAAATTATCATTAAAATAATAAGTAGAAAATCTTGGGGACAAGATTGAAGTCAGGATGGCCGAATGTGAGAGTTTTTGATTTTATAATAATTTATAGTTATTTTTTAAAGTAAAAATAAGCCAATAAGGCGCTAAATCGCTTGTATAATTAAATCATCTTGATGAGGGCCATATGGCATCTTAAGTAAAAGAGGGAGAAGATGGGCTTAGCATCCCTGGAAGGGTAGAGTCCGGGCAGTCAGCTAAGCGGGCGAGAGTAAGAATGTTGATTAAAAAGGCAGAGAGCGGTCGGACGGGCAGTATTATGAATATTTACAGTTAACAATTGTTAATTGTTTATTAAAGGAGAAAGATAGTTAACGTGTTGATCTTGTTGATCATATGTGTTTTGTGGTATAATGTGGATTCAGTTGTGACTCCCTGAATTCGGTGGAATAATGTGGATTCAGTTGTGACTCCCTGAATTCGGTGGAATAATGTGGATTCAGTTGTGACTCCCTGAATTCGGTGGAATAATGTGGATTCAGTTGTGACTCCCTGAATTCGGTGGAATAATGTGGATTCAGTTGTGACTCCCTGAATTCGGTGGAATAATGTGAATTCAGTTGTGACTTCCTGAATTCGGTGGAATAATGTGAATTCAGTTGTGACTCCCTGAATTCGGTGAAATATTGTAAAATCAGTGCTGTGCATTCGGAGGAATAATGAGGTACCGAAACAATGAAGACATCATTGAGAACACGATGCTAAAGAAAAGGGGTGAAGATTGAGTCAATCGAGTCCATGGAGTGGTTGTCAAAGTCCAATGAGCCTGGTGATGTCTTCCACTATCAGCTCGAGAGGAAGAGAATCCTGCGAGGGGGAGAAAAGCCCCCGGTGAGTTACTTTACACGTATTATTGACAGGTACGTTATGTGTAAATATGTTTCATGTGTCGCCCAATCGATCCGTCTGACTGCTCAAGCGTTTCTCTAACAATGAATATAGAGGGGTGAGTTGAAGTAGATTGTTGATGATAATGTAGCTGGTTGTTGCTATTCTGTACACTGTTTTTGAGTTAATAATTAAGGCTAATAATCGTAGAACATAGACATCCTGACAAATTTATTATGGAGAAAGAGTTAACTGTTATTTAATTCAATTTAATTGTTAAAATTTGGCAAAACGTAAGATTAGAATAAAAAGAGTCTTACATTTAATTAAAAATTTTATTAATATCTTTAAATATTTATTAATATTAATAAACTCGCTGCTCGATTCAAATCAACACTTGATAAATATCTTGTTCTGCGTCGCAAATTATCTATTTGTTGACCTCTGTTGTTCGCTCGACGATTCTGCATTGCCAACCGAGCTGTTTCACGGGCTGCTTCACTTTGCTCTCGTGATTGAGAAGCACGAAGTCGAGCCATACTATCGCGGCGCTGTTCACGTGCAATTTCTTGTTCTTCTTCAGTCCTTTCATTTGCAGTATTTTGTATTCTTCTTGCATCACGGCTTTGTCGGGAAAGATTCGATCGTCTTGGTCGCGGCATTATTAATTAAACTTCACTTCACCTAAAAACTAAAATTTTCAACCATACCGAGTTTTATAGTTCACTTCACTTTTTACGAATGGGCAACGGCACTATCATTACATTATAATTGTTAATTATTTATTTAATAGAAATAGTTTTATTATTGATTTCTTACAAATATCAAATTGTCATCCATACGTCATTACATATCTGTCATTATACGTCAATTACACAGCTGTCATTTGCGTTTTGTTATTCCACGTTTTATAGTGACTGACGTTTCATGTCAAGTCACACGGGAATGCTGTCGAACGGGATGAAAAATATCCTATGTCCTTCTCCTGGCTCTAAACTATAATTGATATAAAAATCCAAGTTTGGGAAAATTTCTTGAGCCACGTCAAATAAATTTTAATGTAAACGCTTCTTCGTGGTTGCGTCAAATTTCTCGGTAATTTGTCGAGCCTCACCGAACGTTTCCGACATCGCATTTCACATTTGACTTTCACCCCTCTTTTAGAGGGTGGTTTCTGAAATAAAAAGTATCCTATGTCCGTCTCCTGGCTCTAAGCTACCACCTCACCAATTTTCAACCATATCGGTAAAGCCGTTCTTGAGTTATAAGTGGAGTAACTAACAGACTTTCTTTTATATATATAGATTAGTAAATGTTGTATATTCATTATTAAGACAGTAGTAGTTGGATAAATGACCAAGAAAGTGCAAGCAGCTCAGCCGAAGAACCAGCAAGCCATCGAAACATTACATTGTATTAATCATTGAAGTTATTCTTTTTTTTTGTATTTATAAATAAGAGATAACAAAAGTTGCAGCTAAAACTTTTACGAAAACTTTTTAAAAACTATTTATATCTTCATGAAGGTAACACGTAAATTAATGAAAAACAAATCAATTTTGTAAGGACTACTATTTAGTCTATTTACCCATAGATAAATAAACCTCATACATAGTATTTCTTATCTTCAACGAGAAAAACCGTTGAATGATTCTCGATTGTTTACAAATAATAATTACGCCAAACAAGCTTATCTATCGCTGTGAGGTCATCTAGCTAGAGACTATGCGTAAGGTATTTTGTTTTCGCGGGTAAATTTGGGAGTATAATGTTTCTGATGTTATTCTTCACCAGATGAAGTATGCAGAAGCTAGAAACTTTTTGAAAACAAATTAAAAGGCGTTTACCAAACATAAAGGACTTCTCTTATAATTAAAAGCAAAGTTGTTTCTTTCGCTAGTAATTTATTTCAAGAAAATGTCAATTATTGCGAAATAAAAAGGTATTAATGAACTATTTGAACTCAAAACTCAACTACCAGTATTGTAAAATTGATTTTCTGGTAAAAATTGTGTTGGAAACATTTTCCTAACGTAAGCTTGTATGATTCCTTCATAATATAAAACAAAAAAATATTCACTCATTTTTTATAGACACGAAAAAATGTGAGTATTCTGTAAATATTTCTTGAATAAACCATAAGCGGCAGAAACAAACAATTCTGGAAGTTTTGTAATATTTTTATGCTTTTGCTAACCATGTAATTTGAAATTGAAATAAAAATTCTAGTAATTGTTTAATTCTTAAATTAGTTATAAACATGAAAGATTAACAGAAAAGGAAAAATATTCAAATACCTTTCAGCTTCTGTTACTACTAACAATTCAATATAAAATTACTAGCATGTTTTTTTTTATATTATCTGCTTATTTTTTGGGTCGCTTTTAGAAGCAAAATACAAGATAGAGTGTGACCTAAAGGCGCACGAAAAGTTATCAGTGATCACGAGTAAAAGTTTTCTATTTATTAAGTATTCATTGGACAGAATCTTTTCTTATAAAACATAAAAACTTTATTTTATTATTTAATAACATTTTACATTTTTCACCTTGCTTATCATTACAGATTTTAATTTTTGTATTATTTAGAACGTTGTGGTGTTTTTGTTGCACTTTTAAAAATATTGTTGATTTTATGTATCCCAATAATAAAAAAACCCAAAATTTGTTTTTTGTGGATGTGTTATTTTTGTTTAGAATTTTTTGCTAAATTATCAGCTTTTTTTTGCAAAATATTAAGTGTTTTTTCAAAATTTCATTCTTTTTTCAAAATTTTTCAAGTAAGTCAAAATAAATCACACCGTATGATTTTTTATTGTTTACCACATCTTTTATGTGTTTACTCAGCAATCTGCTTACTTACAGTGTGCTTATGGCAAATTTTTAAAAATAACGAATTAAATATGTTAATTAGTTACTTTTTTTTAGCGACACGCTGTGATAATTATTGTACTATTAAAAAGCATTTTAAATAAATTTTGTATCAATATTATGAGATGAATTAAAACTAAAAATTTGGAATATCACTGCAAACTGACAAAAAGTACCTATTAGGCTTGTATTTGCTCAATATTATAAAGCGTTTGCAGTCAAATGTAAAAATTTGATTTATGGAATTAAAACTGTCTACGAGTTACATAAAACGACCTTGCATCAAGTTGGAGGTGAATAACAAGGGAATTCCGTCATTAAGATAACAAAAACTAAATAAAACACTGTTGCAATATGGTGCACAAGACTGAGGAAATTATTCCAGAATAATCAATCTTGGAGCGTAAAATGCGTAATATATATTTTATTATAAACGCCAGCGTCAACAGCGGCCACTACCGAAAAATGGTTGAACTACAACCGTTTATCTTGATATGTTTCAAGTTTCAAGCCTTTTAGAAGCCCTGCACTCATTTGGATTATTGTTGATAACAAACAAACCCTTTATGATAAAATGATGACGTAAAGCGTAATGAACGTCTTCAATACCCATCTAAGTATGAGATAAAATTTGATGGAAAAATAAAAAACCGTTATTGAGAAATTTGATGTTATACATGGAATTTTTCTCAAGCCCGTTTCCGGGCTTGGAAACCAGCCGGTGGGCTAAGCGCCAGATGCAAAGTATGCTGTTTTTGGCTTCATAATGAACGTTTATACGTCTATATAATATATATAATCTCACTACCTTTTTAGCGTCCTTCCATGATGCAGTCTTTCAGCGTCCACCTCTATATATTAAAATCTCGTATTACCCATAAATGGGGCGTTTTCTGAGGTTTTAAGAAATTCAATGTATATTAAATTAAAAGCATTATTTTTATTTTAAATTGAAAATTTTCACTTGGCAGCTTTTCAGCGTCCATCCGTCTTGCTATCTTTTTCGCGTCCATAATATACATTCTATAATTCAGCGTCCAAATGTATATTTTTGTACAGATTGGACCCATTCAGCGTCTGGCAGCGTTGCCGCTATGAACTTTCAGATTGAATCGGCTACAACCGAAACTCTTGCAAGATTTTAAAATTTTGTAAATATGTAGTAACACTTTTGTTTTTTTAGAAATAGATTGCTATTGCAAATTTTTTTATCAAATAAAGTCTGTGATAAAATGCAAGAAAAAGTGCATGTATTAATAATATAAATTTAGAAGTTTGAAAAAATTATGGTGTCGTCAGAATACTTAAAGCAGAGAATAAAACTTTGTTGGATAAACATTTTTGTCAATCTTTTTAAAAAGTTATGCGATTGTTAATTAACTAATTTTCATCTAATGTTTGTTCTAATAAGATCGACATAAAAGTTTAAATAATGGATCTATAATTTTTTTGTTTGTGAAAGCTTCCAACATTTAACAATAGTTGAAAAAAGAACGTGTCGGAACTGAAAAAACATCAAAAGGTCCGGTATGCGACATTTTAAAGTTAGCCATAAAGTAATAAACCCATAAATCTGTTTGAAAGTAATAGTTTTTTTTTATTTATACATGCTTCAAATACTTATAATTTAAATTGTTTTTTCTATTAAAAAAAATATATAGAAATTAAGTTGTAGTTGTTTTAGGTAGTGGGCAGAATTCCTAAGAGAAAAGCATTGAAGACTATACAATACATCAATGGTTCTTATTATAAATTTGTAATGCGCTTTTAAAAATTTTAACTAGATTTTTTATTGTTTTCAACTTAACGATTGCAATGTATTATTTTACAATTAAAACATTTTACGCTCTAAAATTTAGATATTTGATCAAAATAAGTAATTCTTCTAATAATAGACGCAAAAGTTATTACTAATGTAGTATTTTAGTTTATTTTTTGCCATTGTTTTAAGAACTATAGCAGATAAGTGTCGCATTATTAAGAAGAGCTTTAAAAAGCAGATACATATTTTAAAAATATTTTGACGGTATTCTATTCCTAATAATGATTATAAAACAATTAATTTTAAAGATGATAATTAATACTGCTTAAAAATCCAATTACAATAATCTAAGCACAATTAAATAATTTATAAAAAGTTTTTTTTCACTTTTATTGAATATATTATAGCGAATGAAATCATTTCACTTTTATTAAGATACTTATGCCGATAGTGGTAGCTTGAGATCGACCTTGAAATTTATTTTGAATCGGACTTGAGCAAAGACTCCGGCAATGTTCAGGAAAGCGTTTGCATGCGTTTTTAGCTGATTCCATCTCAAGCAAGGTCTTCGGTAATGCTCGGGAAATAAAGCGTTGCTCCCTGATCGATCGTTCTTGAGCAAAGACTCCGGCAAATCTCGAGAGAAACCGTGTGCGTTTGTGTTGCCGCAGTAATAAGTGTAGTGATTTTAGTTTGGTAAGGTTTGCAATCTGACAATTTTGACGGACTGCAGTCGCCAGTTCGACACTTCCATTTCCAATTGACATTCCAAAGAGGAAGTATTAACAACAAATAGAAGCGTGGGTCAAAAGTTTTTAAACAATGGCTAGTGGTGAGTACGCATATACTTGATGATCGCTATGTATAAAATCTGCATTATCTATATATATAAAAGAAAGTCTGTTAGTTACTCCACTTATAACTCAAGAACGGCTTTACCGATATGGTTGAAAATTGGTGAGGTGGTAGCTTAGAGCCAGGAGACGGACATAGGATACTTTTTATTCCAGAAACCACCCTCTAAAAGAGGGGTGAAAGTCAAATGTGAAATGCGATGCCGGAAACGTTCGGTGAGGCTCGATGACAATTTGATATTTGTAAGAAATCAATAATAGAACTATTTCTATTAAATAAATAATTAACAATTAAAATGTAATGATAGTGCCGTTGCCCATTCGTAAAAAGTGAAGTGAACTATAAAACTCGGTATAGTTGAAAATTTTAGTTTTTAGGTGAAGTGAAGTTTAATTAATAATGCCGCGACCAAGACGATCGAATCTTTCCCGACAAAGCCGTGATGCAAGAAGAATACGAAATACTGCAAATGAAAGGACTGAAGAAGAACAAGAAATTGCACGTGAACAGCGCCGCGATAGTATGGCTCGACTTCGTGCTTCTCAATCACGAGAGCAAAGTGAAGCAGCCCGTGAAACAGCTCGGTTGGCAATGCAGAATCGTCGAGCGAACAACAGAGATCAACAAATAGATAATTTGCGACGCAGAACAAGATATATATCAAGTGCTGATTTGAATCGAGCAGCAAGTTTATTAATATTAATAAATATTTAAAGATATTAATAAATTTTTTAATTTAATCAAATATTAATAATTATTTTAATATTTAATTATTAAATATTTAATAATATTTAATAATTTTTAATTATTAATTAGAAAAAATTAATAAAACTAAATAATTATAAACAGCTACTTTTTATTAACAAAGGGATGAAAAGGGGAGGGATAAAGACAAAAAATGACATGTATCAATATATAATTTTCAAAGATTTTGGTTTGCTTATTTTAAAAATAATATCTATGTTTAGGCGGAACAAAGTTCGCCGGGCCAGCTAGTAGGTGATAAAACATATTATACCGAAAATGAAAAAATGTTGTTGGCGTCCCTCGTGGAAAACCACAAACTTGTTGCAATTGTCCATGCACTGCCATACGTACCGTCTAGTGCCCTCACCCTCAACTGCATAAGTAATCGCCTCCAGAGAGGTTCCAACCAACAGCAAAGCAGAAATAAGTAGACGCAGACGACGCTTCGTCAACGTGACAGTAGCAGTATTTTGCCTTGTCTTTTAAAATTTTTATACTCCCCTCCAAGGTGAACAGGAAACTTATTTACAGAAAAGAAAAACATATATAATAATTGATAGGTATTTGTGTTTATTTCGATTTCAACTTCAAACTTTTGTTTGTTTACAGCTTCCTCCTGTTTCTCTATTTGCTTAAAGCCTAACTTCAACTATTCCTAGGAAAGATTTTGTGTTGGTTAAGAAGGGGAAGTTGTGGTTTTGCAACCTGCTCCAAGATGAGGGAACGACTTTAACATGGGTCTGACAGTGGACATTTTGCACTTGTGCTCGAATATTCCATGAAGATACCTATTAGCACGACATTTCTGTACCAATAGGTCTTTATTCCACAATAAAATAGATATTTACCCAAATTTACGTATTTTAATTGCTTATGTATAAGAAACAAAGAAATGCGGTGTAATTTGTCGACTAACAGGGTGGATATTAATCTCTGGTTATCGAGTGTAGTAAATGTATGGTGATATGGTAATAAGAGGAACATTATTAAAATAATTAGGTTTCTGTGTGATTGGGGAATAATGTAATCTATTAGTGGAGCGTCGTCAGTAATCAGTTTTTATTCATACAATGTACCTGAGTCTATACATAGTAAATAGCTGGTCAATAACCATCAATTGTATTTCATATAAACACAGCAAACATGTCACTTTGCAAGATTATATGCAGTTATTACTTGAACGTTTAACGAAAAAAAACCCTTTCGGTTGCGAAAGACTTCTGCATTGTCGCCTCCTCCAATAGCAATATGGGTGCAGTCCACACAGCCAGCTACACCGGGAAAGCCAGCGATAGCGTGAAACCTCCGAATATTGCTGCGCTGCTCTGCTACGTTTTGTGGCAATTTCACACACTGTCCCAATTGCAGCGCAATAGTTTCAGATACTCTTTTTACCATACGTGAAACCGTCGGCTGGCTAATACCACGTAAATCACCGGCCACCATCTATCGAAAAATATAATAGCAATTGTTAGAGTTATTATTATTAGGATTTCCTTTTTCCACTTTTACCTGAAAATTGCCAGTTGCATAAAAGCGTAAACAGGTTAATAATTGAATTATAGGTTCAATCGGCAACCCCCTGGAGTTTGGTGTAAGCAATGGTATTTCTACAAGAGGCAACAACACATTCACTACACTGTCTTTTGTGAATCTGTAGCGCCGCTAAAATGCAAAAGTGGAAAACAATGCCAATGGGTTTGCAACATCCCGCACATATCGTTGTGGCACTCTCATGTTATTTTCATTGTCTAATATGTCGAACATCTCCACAAACTCGTCCAACATGTAAATATTCATTCTTATGACATGTAACACATAACCCTATTTTCCGTATTTTCAAACGTCAAACAATGACATATAACGATATAACCTACAAATGGCGTCTCAAGACAAGTCGGCCCTTTGCTTGAGTCCGACTCAGTACGGACTCACTGCGCTTGCGCATTACGCCAAATTCACCCAGAAATCGCCCTTATTCACAGCGTAATTTGATATTTAAATCTTGAGATTTGTCTGTGAAAGTCGTCCTTGCTCAAGACCGATCTCAGTCTCAAGATTTGAATATCATATTTCACACGAGCATTGCCGAGGTCCTTGCTTGAGACGGAATCAGCGATAAATCGATGTCAAAACGCATGCCAACGCTTTCCCGAATATTGCCGGAGTCTTTGCTCAAGTCCGACTCAAGCAAGCTACCACTATGAATACCAGCATTAATTACTTAATCAATTAAAGAATATACTGTTATTAATTTTTTGTAGTGTGATTGTTTTAAAAATTGTCATAAACAAATACGTCGCTTTCTTTTAAATTATTGATTTGTAAAAACATAATTCATGTTTAATTAAAAGTTTATTTAAACAAAATATCTTATTCTTATGTCCTTTGTTTGAAACTGCATGCCTTCGTTTTTTGTCTATTTATGTTTTCAACTCTTTTTAAATTATTAATCGTTCTATTTTTTCTTACAATTTACCCTACCATGTTCATTTCTTTTTTAAATTATTCTTATTGGTTAATTTTTTTATCTGTTAGGTACTATATTACTTCTGTGTATTTGTTCTAAAAATTTCTCTCTACGTTTCGCTGTATACATTAGCACACTCTTTCGTAAACAATCAAGCATCAACAATCCTTTTCTGCAGTCTGTACTACATTTTTTATCTGTATTTATATCATAGATTTTTTTTCCAATCTTTTTTATTTACCCATGTTTCTACCTATTTCCTATTATCTCGAACTCTATGTATTCCCAAATTTTTGATTTCTTATTCTTGCTACATTTTAAAATACTGCTTTTAGTACATCGTTTTCTTTCTTCTCTTCTTTTTTAACTGTGTAATTTTTTCTGTTTTTTTTTTTTATTAAGTTTCGGTTTTATAAGTTTATTTACTCTTTTTTCTATTTTACTTTTTACATTATTTTTTCTGTTTTTTTAAAATTATTTTCCTTAATTCGCTTTTTTTTTATTTATTTTCAATTTTTTATTTTTTGCCTGTTTTTTTTCTTGTCTACTTTTTTGTCTCCATTCCTTTCTTACTCTCTATTGGTTTTCTGTTTTTTTGTGTTTTTTTTGTTGAACTGTTCTCTCTTGTTTTATTTTTTCTTCTTTTTTATGTTCTTTTTTGTCTTTTCTAGTATTCTTATTTTGTTGTTTTGAACCTTCTTTTTTTCTACATTTTTTTCTCTTTTCTGCTTTATCTTCTTTTTTTTCTGTTTTCTTGTGTTTTTAACCTCTGCATCTTTTCCCCGTGTTTTTCCTCGTACTTTTTCTAATTTTTTTACCTCCTATTTTACCTCTTGTGTTTTTTTTTGTGCTTATTGTTATATATTCAATGCTTTTTTTAACTTTCTTATTTTCTAAAACGTTTTTTCGAATTCTCCCTTCTACTTCATACATTTTCTCTTTTCCCAAATTGTCTTATACCCTATTTTAGCCTTCTTTTTTCTGCTATTAACTATCTTAAATTTTGCTTTTTTCGTCTATAAGTATGTTTTTCCTCATTTTCTCTTTAATTTTTTTTAATTACATTTTTTCCTCTTCCCACTTGTCTAGTTTGATCACCACCATCTTCATCTTATTTATCTTTTACATCTTCCTGACTTTCACTGCCACTTCTAGATTCTATGTCTTTTTATTTCTTTTCTGTTTATCTAACCATGTTTCTGTCAAGTCTATTTGACATCCGTTTGTTTTATCTATTTTTAAAAGACTTATATTTTATTCTTACCTCATTTTATAATAGTTTTTTTTTGCTGTTCTATTTCTTATTATTGATTTTTTTTTGTTATTATTTTGGTTTTTGTTGTACTTTTATCTATGTTTTCTTTTTTGTTTAAATTTTTATTTAAGGTTTTTATTAATTTATTTTTTTATTATTTTTTTTTCTAAAATTTTATCTATGTAAATGTAAATTTTTCATCTTGTTAAACTTTTTTTTTTCATTTTTTTCTGTTCTTTTTTTGTTTTCTGTATTTTCCGTTTGCTAACTTATTATTTAGCTCTTAAAAAATTGAACAAAAAAAACTTTTGAATGAATACGATTACAAATAGAAAACTATAAATAATAATATAATAGAATAAAATTAAAATTCTGCTATGAATTTCTGGGAAAAAAAATCCTAAAAATCGATTAGTTATTGAATATATTTAAACATTAGAGATAGTTATTGTATAATAACACACAAAATAATAACTTGTTTGAGAAAACAAAGTTAATATTAATTTTTGACAAAAAAAAACAAATTGCTTAACAAAACATGCGTTGTAACACAATTATTTTATTAAAAAACATTTTCTTAAAACTAATATTGTTGACAATTATTAAATTTATAAAAAATCTTATGGGCAAAGTTTGTTTATAACATTTTTTTAAGCAATCAAACTTAGTTAATTAGTGAAAACTTTAAAACTTTATTGCTACGTTAAACATTCTTCTATTTTCATTTTTCAATTAGTTAATGAAAAAATTAAGTACTAAAAGTTGCATTTTTTCTCAGATTACTTGAAGAATTATTTTCTCAAGCTAATTTTAAAACTCTACAAAAATACAAGGTTGCCGTGTTAGTGGACGCTGAATAGCTGTAATCTGTTCATGGCTTACTTCAAAACTGAATATACTGTATATTCTGCTAGCGCTGCTAACGAGGAAACATTGAATTAGATGTGTATATTTTGTATACACTTTGCAGCTTTTCAGCGTCCACCCAATAATTTTTCCAGACAAGAACTGTTCAAGGAAGAAAACTGTTATTGCAAATATAAATAACCAAGCTTTAGTCATTTATGAAAAAAAATAGTAGATTGTCATAAGACATTGCAGAAAGCAGAAATACATTGAAAACTTTTCAGCGTCCGTATATAGACGCTGAATGGCTGCGGACGCTGAATCATTCGTAATTTTCATATGTATGGACGCTGAAAAGGTAGCAAGTTATATATATATAACTTATATATAACTTGCTACCTTTTCAGCGTCCATACATATAAAAAGGTAGCAAGTTATATATACTGTTAGCAAGGCATGTCTTTTGGGGAATCCCCGGCTTCACCGGAGAAGGCGAGGATGGACGAGCGGTGAACCGAATGGGGTTTTCACCAAGGCAACGAAAAACAACGGGGATTGGCAAAAAAACCTTCGGTCGCGTTGCCTCAGAAATCTTGTTTGAGTTATTTTATAATAAAAATATTTTGCTTGTGAAAAGTTATTTAACAAATTCAGAAGTGGGATTCTAACCCCTGCAACCCCTGAATTTTGAGAACAAATTTTGTGTGATTTGTGAGAATTTTGAAAGTGACGCAATAATTGATGACGTCATATCCACCTGTAGAAGACTTTTTCAAGTAGTTTACGGTCGGGTGAGTACTCTAGCCCATATAAACATTTAGAATATAGTCTGTCTGCCTTTTTACAATTTTTTTTGACTGACTTTCCTGTTACGCAATTGTTTGTCATGGGGCGCGGTCGCAGTAAAATACGTAGAACGTCGCGTGACTCACGCCGTAAGAGACAACGTTCTGACAGTTCGAACCAAAACCGTTCACATTCATCGAAGAGCAAAACACCACCTTTGGACAATACAGCACGTACAAGAAATGAAACTTCGATAGAAAATCGTCTTCAAGAACTCGAAAAATTTATTTCGGGCTCTACCTCTCAATCCAATTTTTCTCCTAATATAGCATCGACGCCTGCTTCACAATTGAATCCAGAAGCTGCAGAAGCCGGTACTGTAGCTTCTCCACGCTACTTCGGTCGAACTGATTCCATACCTGTATTTAGCGGAGCTCCAAACGAACTTTCCGTTATTCAATGGTTGCAAAGAATTGATGCAATTGGTAATTTATATAATTGGGACGATCGTGCTCGAATATTTTCTTTTACAAATAGTTTGTCTGGAAATGCAAAAGCCTGGTTCGAATGTCAAACCGATATTATGTCTACATGGGCGCAATGGAGAGAAAAATTGATAAATGCCTTTCCTACGGGAACTTGTATTGCGTCTCTTTTGCGAGATTTGGTAAATACGGAACGAAAAGTAACTGAAGACGTTATTACATTTTTTTATTCCAAACTACGGCAAGGTCAAAGATGTGAATTGTCTGATCGGGCCATAGCTGATGTCATTGTTTATACTTTAAACGATAAGGTATTGAGTTCAAGTGCAAAGGCAGCGGGTTATCAAAATAGTACCGAGTTATTAAACTTTTTAAATAAGGTCAATGTGCCACCACCGATATCCAGTCAAATTAGTAAAACCAAAGCTTTTTATCCACCATATAATATAAAACCTATGAAACATCCCCTCACTTGTTACTCTTGTAAACGACCTGGTCATAAAGCTGCTTTTTGTCGTAGGAATGATAAATATTCCAATTCAGTGAAACAATGTTCGTTTTGTAAAAAGACAGGTCATACAGCCGATACTTGTTTCCACGCCCAAAAATCTATTAAAGCGCTTGTAATTTCCCCTGATGATCAAAAATACCACGTTACTGCCAAATTAAATAATAAACAAATCAATGCCTATATCGACTTTGGAAGCGCCTGTAATACAATCAAATTGCAAAAAGCATTAAATTTTGAATTGATTATTAATCACAAAATTAAAACTACCCTTCAAGGTTATGGTGGTGGAAAAGTAACTTCGCTGGGACAAGCATATGGTTGCATTGAAATTGATGACGTCTCACGTGACGTTCCTATTTTAATTGTTTCTGATGAAATTCAAGAGATTGATTTACTTATCGGTCGTCCGTTTACGGAAGCACCTAATATTTATATTACTAAAACCGACAAAGAATTACATTTTTTTAATGAAAATAACGATTTGTTATTGCCAAACCTACCTCAAGCGGTCGAAGATGCTGATAAAGTTTCTTTACTAACCAAATTTAATTCTGAACTAGTACCTGGAATAAATAGTGTCATAGTGCGTTCCGAAATTATGAATGGATCTATTTTAACAAATTTTTCAGAACACGAAATTAACAATTCACTTTTAGTAGTACCTCAAAAGAACATAGACTTTTATAATTATGAAAGCGTTTTATCTGTTTTAAATATAAGCTACGGGAATATTTTATTGCCAAAAGATCGTTGTCTTGCAAGGGGAATACCTGCGGGACAGAATGATATTTCTGAAGTACCTAACGTTGTCAACAATCTTTCTCCAAATTATCAACAACGACTCGATAATTTACTTGAACAATATAAAGACTGCTTTGCTCAAAATAATTCAGAATTAGGGAATGCCAACATTGAAATGGAAATTGTTTTGACTAGCCAAATACCGGTGTTCTATCGACCTTATCGTTTATCGTTTTACGAAAGAAAACTCGTTAGAAATATTGTATCCGACTTGATGTCGAATGATATTGTCGAACCAACAACTTCCGAATACGCCAGTCCAATTCTGCTTGTTAAAAAGAAAGATGGTGAAATGCGTATGTGCGTCGACTACCGCAAATTAAACGCTATAACGCAAAGAGATCGATATCCTTTACCCCGAATTGAAGATCAACTGGAAAGATTAGCTGGACAAACATGCTTTTCTACTTTAGATTTAGCTTCGGGTTATCATCAGCTAAAAATGGCGGAAAACAGCAAGAAGTATACAGCATTTATAACTCCAGACGGCCATTACCAGTATAAAAGAATACCATTTGGTCTTACCAATGCCCCTGCTGTATTTCAAAAGGCTATTAACAATATTCTAGGATCATTACGGCATGAATATGCTTTAGCATATCTTGACGACATTTTGATAGTTTCCCAAGGTATAGAACAAGGCTTTAAACGCTTAGAAAATGTTCTAATATTATTCAGGCAAAACCAATTAACTCTAAATAAAAAGAAGTGTCGTTTCTTACAACCAGAAATAGAATATTTGGGATCCGTTATTCGAAAAGGTGAATTAAGTCCTTCACCATCAAAAACAGCTGCAGTTTTAAATTTTCCGACACCTGGTAATGTACACGACATGCGACGATTTCTAGGCCTAGTATCCTATTTCAGAAAATTTATTTTTAACTTTGCCCTTAAGGCTAAGCCTTTAACGACGCTCACCAAGTCTAACGTTATATGGAAATGGGACAAAAATGAGCAAGATTCGTTTGAATTGCTCAAGAATGAGTTAGCCAAAGAACCAGTTTTGTGTTTGTATGATCAAAATTTAGAAACTGAGGTGCACACTGATGCCAGCAGTGTTGGTTTCGGTGCTATCTTGATGCAAAAACAAGTCGACGGAAACATGAAACCTGTATATTACATGAGTCGCCAAACTACTGAATGTGAATCGCGTTATCACAGCTATGAGCTGGAAACTCTGGCCGTAGTGATGGCAGTTCGAAAATTTCGGAATTATTTGTATGGAAAATTTTTCACAATTATAACCGATTGTAATGCTTTACGTTTGTCTTATACAAAACGAGATTTATCGCAACGAACTGGTCGTTGGTGGCTTGAACTACAGGAGTATACCTTTGAAATAAAGTATCGACCGGGTGTCAGCATGAAACACGTTGATGCGCTAAGTCGTCAGGCAACACCACTTAACGTCAATTTAATTCAGGAAGTTGATTGGATACAGTGTGTTCAATCGCAAGATGAGGATTGTGAATTGATTAAAACTCAATTACTCAACAATACGGCTGATCCATCATATAAATTAGTTGATGATAAAATCTGTCGAATAATTGACCATAAACCAAAGATTGTAATTCCAAAAGAAGTTCGTTGGAGAATTGTAAAACTATATCACGATGAGAATGGGCATCCAGGAAGTCAGCGTACTTTAGAAGCCATACAACAAAAGTATTGGTTTTCAAAGATGCGACGTTTTATTATCAAATATGTTCAAAATTGTGTCTCTTGTATTTGTGCCAAGAAACCTACAGGAAAACGCAGAGGTTTTCTATTTCCCATTGAGAAAAAGGCACAACCTTTTCACACAATCCACCTTGATCACATAGGACCATTTTGTAAGACTGTCAACAATAATATTTACATGCTGGTGATTGTAGACGCATTTACCAAATTTACTTGGATTGAAGCAGTACCAGATACTAGCACTCAAAATATAATACAAACATTGAATACTTTAATTAAAACTTTTGGAATTCCTGAACGCATAATTAGTGACAGAGGCAAGGGTTTTACTAGTGAGACAATGAAAAAGTATTGTGAAGAGAAAGGAATTAAACACACTTTAAATGCAATTGCTTCTCCACGTAGTAACGGTCAAGTAGAACGGTTTAATGGAACTATTTTAAATGCCATGATTGCCGCTGTTGGTGATGAACACGATAAATGGGAAGAAAAGATTCTTGCAGTACAGCTAGGAATAAATGGCACTAGAAATGCAACTACCGGTGAATCTCCGTCAGATTTGTTATACGGGTTTAGACCTCGACTAACGCACGAAATACAAGTAATTTGTGATGATCCGGTTGATAGGCAGACACGACTAAAAGTTCGGCGCGAAAGGGCTAGAGTCGCGTGTGAAAGAAATGCGGTTAAAATGAAAAAGCGTTTTGATAAAAATCGATTAGCGGCTAAACGTTTCCAAGTTGGTGACATGGTTATGGTAGAAAGAACACCAATGATTAAGGGTATTAAAAGTGGGAAACTGGTACAGCGCTATATTGGGCCAGTCCAGATTACTCATTGTCTTCCAAATGATAGGTACCATGTTAAATCCTTGACTAAGGATAGAAGGAGATTCAAGGGCGTTGTGGCCAGTGATCGCATGAAATTGTTTCGATCACAAACCATTGACGAATAAAAAGTAAGAATAGTTTTGATTACTATTTCAAGTTTTGATATTTCTTGCTAATTCAACATTGTGACCGTTTATCAAATTCATTGAATTGTTTTGTTGCTTGTCAGTTTTGTTTGTTGTTACTTTTGCTAATAGTTGAAAACAAAAGTTTTATATTAGGTTTGTGTGGATATAAAGATGAGACAATAGTAGTGTATCTATTGGTTTGTGAATATCCTGATTTTTTTTAAAGTTACTGTGTCAAAACAAAAAGAGAAACAAAAACAAACAAAAAGAACTGAGTATATTGTTATACAAAATAACAATAAGTTTTGAATAAATTTATAGAAACTCTAGATTTGCGTGAGTCTTTAGAAACTCTAAGATTTTATGTTTGCGTGAGTCTGTGGAAACTCTAGATTTGCGTGAGTCTTTGGAAACTCTGAGATTTTATGTTTGCGTGAGTCTGTGGAAACTCTGGATTTGCGTGAGTCTTTAGAAACTCTGAGATTTTATGTTTGCGTGAGACTGTGGAAACTCTAGATTTGCGTGAGTCTTTAGAAACTCTGAGATGAGCCTAGAGAAACTCTGAATCTGTGTGAGCCCGCAGAAACTCCAAACGTTCCATCTTGTGTGAGCCTGGAGAAACTCTGAATCTGTGTGAGCCCGCAGAAACTCCAAACGTTCCATCTTGTGTGAGCCTAGAGAAACTCTGAATCTGTGTGAGCCCGCAGAAACTCTGAACGTTACATCTTGCGTGAGCCTAGAGAAACTCTGAATCTGTATAAGCCTATACAAGTTTTAAAATATGAGCACTTCAACTATTAGTTTAACAAAAAAAAAAAAAAAAAAAAAAAAAAAATCTGGCGTTTGTTTAAATTTTCAGAGTTGCGGCCCGAGACGTGCCTGCGTCAGGATGCCCGAATGTTAGCAAGGCATGTCTTTTGGGGAATCCCCGGCTTCACCGGAGAAGGCGAGGATGGACGAGCGGTGAACCGAATGGGGTTTTCACCAAGGCAACGAAAAACAACGGGGATTGGCAAAAAAACCTTCGGTCGCGTTGCCTCAGAAATCTTGTTTGAGTTATATTATAATAAAAATATTTTGCTTGTGAAAAGTTATTTAACAATACATATATATATATATATATATAGACGTATAAACGTTCATTATGAAGCCAAAAACAGCATACTTTGCATCTGGCGCTTAGCCCACCGGCTGGTTTCCAAGCCCGGAAACGGGCTTGAGAAAAATTCCATGTATAACATCAAATTTCTCAATAACGGTTTTTTATTTTTCCATCAAATTTTATCTCATACTTAGATGGGTATTGAAGACGTTCATTACGCTTTACGTCATCATTTTATCATAAAGGGTTTGTTTGTTATCAACAATAATCCAAATGGATGCAGGGCTTCTCAATGGCTTGAAACATATCAAGATAAACGGTTGTAGTTCAACCATTTTTCGTTAGTGGCCGCTGTTGACGCTGGCGTTTATAATAAAATATATATTACGCATTTTACGCTCCAAGATTGATTATTCTGGAATAATTTCCTCAGTCTTGTGCACCATATTGCAACAGTGTTTTATTTAGTTTTTGTTATCTTAATGACGGAATTCCTTTGTCATTCACCTCCAACTTGATGCAAGGTCGTTTTATGTAACTCGTAGACAGTTTTAATTCATTAAATCAAATTTTTACATTTGACTGCAAATGCTTTATAATATTGAGCAAATACAAGCCTAATAGGTACTTTTTGTCAGTTTGCAGTGATATTCCAAATTTTTAGTTTTAATTCATCTCATAATATTGATACAAAATTTATTTAAAATGCTTTTTAATAGTACAATAATTATCACAGCGGCAGCGTGTCGCTAAAAAAAAGTAACTAATTAACATATTTAATTCGTTATATTTAAAAATTTGCCATAAGCACACTGTAAGTAAGCAGATTTCTGAGTAAACACATAAAAGATGTGGTAAAGAATAAAAAATCATACGGTGTGGTTTATTTTGACTTACTTGAAAAATTTTAAGAATGAAATTTTGAAAAAACACTTAATATTTTGCAAAAAAAAAAGCTACGTGAAATTATGTCACATAAGTATCATCAAAGTGATTGGTAATTTAGCAAAAAATTCTAAACAAAAATAACACATCCACAAAAACAAATTTTTGGGTTTTTTTATTATTGGGATACATAAAATCAACAATATTTTTAAAAGTGCAACAAAAACACCACAACGTTCTAAATAATACAAAAATTAAAATCGGTAATGATAAGCAACGTGAAAAATTTAAAATGTTATTAAATAATAAATAAAGTTTTTATGTTTTATAAGAAAAGATTCTGTCCAATGAATACTTAATAAATTGAAAACTTTTACTCGTGATCACTGTGCGCCTTTAGGTCACGCTCTATCTTGTATTTTGCTTCTAAAAGCGACCCAAAAAATAAGCGGATAATATAAAAAAACTTATGCTACTAATTTTATATTGAATTATTAGTAGTAACAGAAGATGAAAGGTATTTGAATATTTTTCCTTTTCTGTTAATCTTTCATGTTTATAACTAGTTTAAGAATTAAACAATTACTAGAATTTTTATTTCAATTTCAAATTACATGGTTAGCAAAAGCATAAGAATATTACAAAACTTTCAGAATTGTTTGTTTCTGCCGCTTATGGTTTATTCAAGAAATATTTACAGAGTACCCACATTTTTTCGTGTCTATAAAAAATGAGTGAATATTTTTTTGTTTTAGATTATGAAGGAATCATACAAGCTGACGTTAGGAAATCCAACACAATTTTTAGCATAAAATCAATTTTACAATACTGGTAGTTGAGTTTTGAGTTCAAATGGTTCATTAATACCTTTTTATTTCGCAATAATTGCAACATTTTCTTGAATAAATTACTAGCGAAAGAAACAACTTTGCTTTTAATTATAAGAAAAGTCCTTTATGTTTAGTAAACGCCTTTTAATTTGTTTTCAAAAAGTTTCTAGTTTCTGCATACTTCATCTGGTGAAGAATAACATCACAAACATTATACCCACAAATTTACCCGCGAAAACAAAATACCTTACGCATAGTCTCTAGCTAGATGACCTCACAGCGATAGATAAGCTTGTTTGGCGTAATTATTATTCGTAAACAATCGAGAATCATTCAACGGTGTTTTTCGTTGAAGATAAGAAATACATAGTATGAGGTTTATTTATCTATGGTGGTAAATAGACTAAATAGTAGTCCTTTAATCGTGTGGACTCTAAACCAAAACTAATGTATCGTAATTATTTGCCTATCAATTCCAGAGAACATAATTTTTTAATGAAAAAAGAAAGTACTACTTTTTTCAGTTCAAGTTTGGTTATTAATTTGGTATTATCCACATGATTAGAGAGTAACCGAAGGAATGCGATGATAACATAATTGTCGTAATGATGAAAGCAATTGTCGCTAAAGATGGTGAATGGGTCTTAAATTAAAAATATTATTATTTTAATCCATAACAACATATAATACATGAATAAAAGTTTTTATAAAAGAATTAAAAGTTTCTTCTTGCTGAAGAATTCGATATTATTGTGCTACTAAAATCAATACATTATTAAAAATCTTATATAACATTATCAATACATCATCATTATCATCAAAAATCTATGTGTTTGCACAAAACAATTATTTAAAAATAAACATTTACGGCAAACAACTCATGCTATTTTGTAAAACAGCTCAAACCACGTTTATTGTAAATGCTGTATGGGGATAGCTGTAACAGCATCGAGTTAATAAATAAATCAAAGTCAATTAATTATTAACACAAAACTAAGGTACATATTGTTATCGAAGAGATCCATTAGTCTTGTTTATTTATATAAGCTTGGAATGTTGATAAGCGCACGGACACAGATGCACGGACGAGCAAGACGGTGGAGCTGACATGTAGTAGCAACAGCGCGAGGTCGAATGAAAATCTTACTTATTTTATGTTATAATCACTTATTATTATATGTATTATAAAAAATATACCCCTAACAATATTACTTAAGTACATTAAATGTTGAATTTGAAAAAAATTAGCGCTAAAAATTAAATTGTTAAAAAAAAATATAGGTGCCGTCGGAATCGAACTATGTTTTATCAAATGTTAAACAAGCGTGCTGTTCGCTACGCTATGATGCTAGACTTCTTTAGAAAATGCGCTTTTATATTTTGATATATAGTAAAGATGCATCTAAAAGTGTAATATTCTGCAATAGACTGACCTGAAATGTCTCATTAAAAACAAAACAGTCTCCAGTCAGGCTTTCATGGTACATAATATTTTTACAAAACATTTTAGAAAGTATTTTGTATATTACTAGTTATTGACAATAAAAGTGATAACATTGATCATATTGGATCATATACATTCGAAATATTTTATAATTATAATTCTTTTAAACTTTAAAAGAATTGAAATTATAAAATGATAGTTTCCGTGTATCTGACTGATGGAAGAACTGACTATAATCAGTACTTTCATGAAAATTTTTAAATTATAGGCTCTTATAATTGTGAACATTTATAGTAGCCAAGAAAAATTAAAATTTATTCTATTTATTTATATTTCTGATTAACTATTTTTGCAACTACAAAACTGCGCAGTTGAAGACATTATTGAGTAAGCAGATAATTTGTAAGAAACTCGTTTGAAACTCGTATTTAACCCAATTGTTAATTGTTTAATAAATATGAAAAACAAAACTTCATAATAACAGGCGAATTATTGCCATTGGTGTTATTAATATTACATAGTGTTGTTATTTAGGTTTGGTTAAAAGCTTATTTAATAAAAAAGTATTATAGACACACAAAAAATACCTAAGTAAAAAATTTTTCTAAATTGTAGCTTTCTAAAACATGTAGCTATAAAAAACTGTTGCATTCTAATAAATTTATATTTTTAAAAAATCTACATGTTTAAAAAAATAGGTGGAAAACTAATTATTATTTGAGAGTTCTATTTTTTTATAGACGATTATGTTGTGGAATGCAGTAATTGCAAACGTGTGGAAAGAAATGTTATAGCTTACTGATATGAATATTATGGCTTGAATCTTGTTACAGCATGTAATTAACAAATAAAGACGTATTCATTAAGTCTCTATCAGAATAGTATTCAGTTAATGTAGGTATATTTAATTTTATTGCCCCAAATTCAATTGAAAAAAAAAGATTGCTTTCAGGCTCTAAGGGCCATTATCTAAAATAATGGCAATTATTTACTAATATGTGAAAGATTTACGGTAGATGCCGCAATATAAAGAACATGAACAATAAAATAATTTTGATATTGAATAATATACCTATATTTAGGCGTGATCAAAATTAAAACAGAATTCTGTTATTTAATTTTGTAGCGAAACATTATTCGATATCAAATCTGCACTTGTAATTGAATATATCGTAGCTGTAGACACAATGTCTGCCATTCTTGCTTTGTTTGATCTTCATCCCACGCAGCGCATGAGAAATTTTGCTGTGTTTTCTTCAACCAAGCTCAAAACATCTAGAAACTATGTGGTTATCACTCTTTCAAGCGGCAACCTTGCAATGGCTTTAAAACATGCGTAAGTTATCGACTTTAAACACACAATGGGCTTGAGACAATGTGCGAAATGATTGGGCTTCTGTAACGCGATGAGATATCAGTTGCGTGTTTAAGATTATATATGGATTGGATCGCGGATCCACTGCTGGGGGGCCCTTTGCCTGAGCTATATCAACGGCGGGAATCATCCGTACTATACGTATATATATATATATATATATATATAAAAAAAGACGGTAAAAAATAAATATGTTGTACTTTTTATTCTTTCAACATCTAAAACAAATCCGAATTTTAAAATTCGCTTGTAAATAGGTTCATATAAAATATATAAACGCCTTTAAGCCTGTCAACGGTAGAACTAAATAAAAAAAAGTAGAGATGCAAAAAATCTAATAATATTGCTAGATAATTATTGCACCGCTCAAAATAAGAACAAGCCTCTTTTTTCTTTCTTGGTACAATATAGTCAATTCTGGAAATATTTCGACACAAACTTTGACACTAAATTATTTTGTAGCAGGTCATACTTTTATGTCTGCAGACAACTTTCAGCACCAGAGAAAAACATAATTATGAATTCAATGATTTTGTACAAGCTAAAAATTCAGCAAATTCGGAAAAAGTTAAAATTAAACAAAAAAAAATTACACAGACTTTTATGACTGGTTTGGGCTGCAGTTTATTTTATAAAACACATCAAATCACGTCCTTATCTATCAGATATGGTACAAGTTATGACCAAAAAAGACAAATTCACGCTACATTTAAATTAATTTTTATTACATTTGTAAGACTTATTCTAATCTTGTGTTTTGCTAAATTTTAACAATTAAATTGAATTAAATAACAGTTAACTCTTTCTTCATAATAACTTTGCAGGATGTCTATGTTCTACAATTATTAGCCTTAAATGTTTACTCGAAAACAGTGTACAGAATAGCAACAGCCAGCTACATTATCATCAACAATCTACTTCAATTCACCCCTCTATATTCATTGTTAGAAAAACAGTGAACTCAGTCTGAAATGTATTACTACATAGACCGTACCCCAGGTATTAAACTATAGTTTCTGTCGTAGATATTTCATATTAACATATTGATGTTTATCAATAAAACTTTACTTATTATTCCTCCGAATTCAGGGAGTCAGCACTTAATTCACAATTATACCACAAAACAATACATGATCAACAAGATTAACATGTTAACTAACTATCTTTCTCTTTCATTAAACAATTAACAGTTTAAATATTCATAATACTGCCCGTCCGACCGCTCTGACCTTTTGACCAACGTTCTCACTCTCGCCCCGCTCAGTTTTCTGTTACTGACTGCACTCCACCTTTCCAGGGATGTTCTCCCTCTCTAACTTAAGATGCCATATGGCCCTCATCGAGATCATTTAATTATACAAGCTATTTAGCGCCTTGTTAGCTTATTTTTACTTAAGAAATAACTATAAATTATTATAAAATCAAAAACTCTCACATAAGTTTAGTTTTTTCTTTTAATGAATACATATATTTGGTTTGTATGTGTTGAGACAACAATTATTGAATAAACTGTCTTTTATTATTTATTTATTATTAATAAAAACAATAGAATATGTTTTTCTTATCATTTCACTGCAAAATATATAATGCTGTGCTAAGTAACAGCACGGCAAAAGATTTTACTGTGATTTTCCTTAGCTAAACAACTATTATTCCATTTTTAATACTAAACAAACGCACGTCTTCAGCATTTATTCCAACAAAATATAAGAACTAGTAAATTGTAATAAATCTATCCAAACACGCATTAAAAATGCTTAATTTCCACACGAAATCTATTCACATACCTATAAGAAGTGATAGTTATTCATTCAAAGCTTAAGCTTAAGCTCGTATAAATTCATTTCAGCGGTTTTTACACTTGCTAGAGTTTTGGTTATCCGGCCAGATTTATTCAAATCTGGATCTGTTGCGACTTGCTGAAGAGTTCCAAGAAAAACGAAACATGTTCAGTGTACAGATATAGTTTGAATGCATTAATCTTATTAAAAAAACCAATAATTAGTTTAAATTAGAAATTAAAAAAACGTCAAATTTTGACAAATTTTAGAGAATCTTTAGAGAAACTGCAAACAGAAAGAGGACAAATTGATATTGATGCTAAATACAAGAAATATCTATCTTCCACTATTAAACGTATAAAATCGCAAGTCACATCTTAGGAGTTAATGTCAGTAGGAAATTTTGCGGCCATAAAGCACATTACAATTAAGAAGATTATTTTGTTTTAAGTTGAATTCTAACAGATTATCACGGGACAGTAATACCTGTGTTTGAAATTATTTGTCTTAAAATGATTTTGTAGATATTCAATGAAATATTTCAAAATTTTCAATGTTGTAATGAGTAAATTGTTAAAGTAAATGTAAAATAAAAATTCAGTGCCTTTAACACTGTAATGATCTCCTCGTTCAGAAATTCGCACTTCACTTCACTACTGTTTTATAGACATCAACCACAGGATCTTGCTTATAACTTTTTATTCAATGGTTCTCTGATGGTTCTTACACTGTAAATATGTATATATAATATACATATAAAGTTGTTATAATAATCATTATCTTAGTGAGTTTGGTGTTAATGTGACAACTAAATATTAGAAACGGAATGTAAATAATTCTATAATATAATAGTTAGTATTGATGAAACCTAGGTACATTACTTATCAATATCTTGAAATTTAACGTGTGAAATTTTATGAAGACTAATTATGTGTTATGTGGCGAATGTTAATGAATCTATAATAGTGTTAGTCGTTCTATAAAAATAAATACCAGGGATGCCTAAACCAGGTACATTACAACACTATGAAAGAATTCTAACTTTGACATAATATACCTAAAATTAAACATCACACTGTCATTTTAAATCAAATTATGATCTCAGATCAGTCAAAAAAATGTGAAATTTTAAAATTCAAAAACAGATAATCAAAATCGTCATTTTAGTAGATAGTTTTGTAATAAATTACTGCCATAGAAAATTAAATTGTAACATTATTTGAGAATATAAAATTAACGCTCCACAAAAGACCATCTTTGATGAATGTGACTGTCTATTATAAATGTCTAAAATAAAAAACTCGATTGAATCCAATTTTAATATACCTTGGAAAGAAATATTTAAGACTTTTTCGCTAATTTCAACATTTGCTTTGAAACGTGATCGAGCACATACTTATCTCAATTGTAATCTCATTAACTGTAAACGTCTGGAAATGAATTGATAGATAACAGCCGGATTCCTATATTTGCCACGTTGTCACTCATACTTAGTTGAATCTCATAGAATGTCGTAAAAAAGTTTATAAACTTATAAACTCTTTAAATATTTTTTTTTATACATTTTTGGTAATTTATAGATGTGATAGTTAGGTTTTATTAAAATAGCATTTTATTGAAAAGTTATAAATTATGTTGTGTTCTGATAATTGCAATTTAAAAAAAAAATTAGAATATACAGATTTAAATTCTTGTAAGAGAAACAAGAATTCAATTTTAATTTCACACCGTTAATCTGTGGTTTCTAAAAATAGTCTATTGGAATGTGCTTATCGTGCCTTTGCCTTAACATAAACAAACCACCATACCGTAGACGAATGCACGTCCAAGATTCATTTGTAATAGAGAGTTTGGAGGGTGAAAAGAGATTGATTCTTTGTGTGTGATTTTTGTGTCCTTTACGGTGATCTGTCATCGTCCAGGGTTTTTATCAATTAATTAATTAATAATGTGTATTAATTAATTCCCGGTCCAATTATTTTCGATTTAATTCACTTCACTTCACGTTCTGGTTCCTTCCCAGACTTTAGCGGCACTTCAATTGTTTAAAGATTATTATTAATAATTATTTAAACCAATTACAGTAGACCTAATCTTTGTTCAATAAGGTGCAATAAAAATTGCAGAGTTAATGTGGTCAATGTGATAATGAGTTTTTTTAAATAAAAGAAAAATCAAACTTTAATTAACTAGAGCACAGGTTTGTTCAAATAACTCACAAGATAACGTTTACAAGCTCGAAAGCAACTGCCAGCATCCCAAATCAAATCAAATCATGTCTCATTGGTAACGCCTAAGAAACTATATTTAAAAATTCTTTCGCTTCTCTACAGGCCACCTGTTTGTCTTTTCAAACTGTTTGGATGAGAACTAATACCTTTGATTATTCTAAACCGGTCAGTGGTGTTTCATTGATTTGAAATGATTAGTGCATGTTTGTGGTTTCTTTTTTTTTTATGGGTGGAATATTTTTCTAATTTTTCAGTATTGGTACTGATGGAAAGAGTTACCTTCTAACAGCACTAATTGATTTGGACGGATACCGTAAGTTCCGCAGAAGTTTACGTCCCCCAGATCTCCTGAAATCGTACAGCATATCTACTGCTAGGATTAGCTGCGAGCTTTCTAGGCATAAAGTACCAATCGCGGTCGTTTTATATTCCTATTTCTCATTTCCGCTTAATCTTCCATCATTCTTTTAATGGATTGATTACTATGTGTCGTCATCTTTTCATAGCTCTTTTTGCTTAATTTCATTACATAATCCATGATCGTTAGCATGTCGGTTCTTTCCCGAATTTCGCTGTTTCTTATAAACCATTCTGAATTTGTAATTTGTCTTAATGACACATTCTTTGTTTCCATTTTATTCAATTCTTTTTCGCTGAGATGGGCCCAGGCCTCGTGCCAATAAGTCATTACTGGTCTTATCATTGACTTGTATAAGGTCAGCTTATTTTTCTCGCTCAGTTCGCTTTTCCTCGACATTAATGAATACAGATATCCCTTTATTTGTCTCGCCTGTTTGTTTCTGCTAGCTATGTGTTTATTAAACTTCATTTGTTCGTCGAAAGTCACACTAAGGTATTTGACTTCTCTTTCCCATTTTATTCCTTTTCCATTTAATTGAATTCTCTCTTCCGGAAGTCTACGTTTGGTTTTGGTTCCGAAAATGACAGCTTGGCTTTTTTCTTCATTGATTTTGATTCGCCAATTTTCGAACCATTTTCCTAAAATTTCGATGTGGTTCTGCAATTTCTTTTTTACACTTGGTTTTTTCGGAGCTAATGCGATGATGGCGGTGTCATCAGCATACATAGCTAGTGTTGTATCACGTGATTTTGGGATATCATGAGTGTAGATTTTATACAGCACAGGTCCTAAAATCGATCCTTGAGGCACACCAGCCTCTATGCCCTTTTCTAGGGACATTTCCTCATTAATACAAATTTGAAATTTTCTATTCGTCAAATATGATTTTATGAGTCGCATCATTCCATTATGGTACTTCTTTCTTCCCATTTTATAAATTAGACCTTCGTGCCATACTCTGCGAAAGCTTTGGAGACATCCAGAAAAACTCCTCCTAAGCAGTGGCCTTTGTTTTTATTTTTCAATATTAAATCAGTGATCCTTGCCAGTTGATTTCGCATCCATGTCCTTCTCTGAAACCATGCTGTTCATCGGGAAGGACTTTCTTATCGTCTGTCTCTCTTTTGAGACGTGCATATATAATTCTTTCGGCTATTTTACTTAGATTGGATAGTAAACTTATTGGCCTATAGTTTACTGGATCACTTCTAGATTTACCAGGTTTTGGTAGCATTATGGTTATTGCTTTTTTCCATCTTTCTGGAAAATGATAAGTCTTTAATATTCCATTGCATATCTCTGTTAATTGTTTAACCATATTGTCTGGTAGCGCTCTGAGCGCTTTATTTGAAATTCCATCAAATCCAGATGCTTTTTTTGGCTTCGTTTTCTCTAAAAGTTTTCTCACTTCATCTTCAGTGGCTTCTTCTAAATTTCCTACAACTTTTTCATTTAGTTGGTAGTCCACTATGAGCTCTATTTGCTCTGTAAGTCTTTGATCTTTAGCTGGAGTTGGTTTAAATTGCTTTTCCATTTCTATAGCAAAAATCTCAGCGTTTTCTCTGTCGTCAGTGACAATTCTATTGTCTTTTTTTAAATTTCTGTCATTTTTATTTTTGTCCGCTTTAAGTGCCTTGGCTATCTGCCATGGAGGTCTTTTATTGTCGTTAGCTTCGTCTATGATTTTCTTCCATTTTGCATTACGGATCTTTCTCCATTCATCTTTGATGCGATTGTTTAGATTGTTGACAATGTGTTTAATACGTGGATCAAACGTCCTCTCGTATTCTCTTCTTGCCATTTTCTTTGTTTCAATCATGTCTTTGATTATTTGTAGTGGATTTTCTCTTTTTGATTTAATTTCAATAATTTCTTTAGATTTGTTTATTGTTTCGACAATTTTTGTTTCTATTTTGAGAACTTCTTTTTCAAGTTCTTGGATATTGTCAATCTTTTTGACTTGATAATTTTCAGCTTCTAATGTAGCTTTAAATTTATTCCGTTTTATTAAGGTTCTAGTTTCCTGAACATTTTCTCCTTCTATCTCTATTAATATTGGAATATGGTCAGATGTCGTTTCTGCCAATGTCTTAATTGTCATATTTCCATAATCTAGAATATCAGTTGATAAGTATGTATTTATGTGAGTTGGATCGTCTGGAACTATATATCCATAATTTCTATTTTCCAGGTATCTCACTAAGTTTGTGCCTTTGTTGTTGGTGTGTTTGCACCCAATTTGTTTGTGTTTAGCATTAAAGTCACCTGCCATCAACACTTTATTGTTTGAATTCATTGCCATGTCTAGCGTTGTTTCTTTCAACTCTGATTTTGGAGGTGAATATACAGAGTAGATGTGTAATTTTTCGTTGTTTTTACACTCTATTTCGATGCCGATTGTTTCTACTTCAGGTCCATCATCAATTGGGAGTATTGGATGTTGAGCTATACCTCTTTTGGCTAGCACAATCACTCCTTCTCCTGATTTATTCATTCTGTCTTTTCTATACATATTGTAATTTAATATAGCGATCGATGTCCCAGGTTTTAATCTAGTTTCCTGGAGCAGAACCACATCAGGGTTATTTTCCTCTATAATACCAAGCAATTCACTTTTTCTTAATTGAATCCCATTTATGTTCCATGACATAATTCAAAGATGCACCGGTTTTCTGGTGCTTTGACATCTCGCTGTTGGCGCTGTATTTGGATTATTTAGATCCATGCCAGAATATTTGTGATATGTGTTGAGACTCTTTGATATGCTGCGCCTTTTCCGACGAGCTCTGATAATTCTACGAGCATTATAGACAGCTCGTAGGCAATTTTGTGTTTCCGGTCATCTGCCGGTTTTTGTTGTTGCTGTGGGGGTTGTTGCGGTTGTGGGCGTCTTACTGACGCCTTTTTCTCCGCTTTAGGTTGTTGAGGGGGCTGTTTGGGAGCTTTAGCTTCCTCTCTCTGTTCCCTCATGATATCCTTCATTGAAGGGGCGGTTGATTGAGCTCTTTGCTCGGTTCTTGCTTTTGCCTTGGGTGGCAAATTCTGGTTCACCGGTCTTTCCGGGCATTTAGAGTATTTTGAAGTATGCGCCCCCTTGCAGTTGGCACAACTTGCTGCAGTCGTTTTTTCTTTTACACATAAATGTGTTGAATGGCCTTCGCCGCATTTCATGCAGCGGTATTCGGCTGTGCGATTTCTTTGCACATGACCGTATTTTTGGCAACGGTGACATTGAATAATTTCATTTTTTCGGAGCGACTCCATAGTCACATCCAATCCCAATATTCTTTTTACAGAATACAAACTTTTGTATTTCTGTTCGATCTCAATGATAACCATGGGAGCGGGCACTCCTTTACGGCCTTTCATTCTTCTTATTTTTATTGCAGGATACTGCATTTCTAGGAGGTTTTCTTTTATTTCCTCCTCGTCGAAGTTTGTTGGCACTCCTTTTGCCACAATTTTTAAATGCCTGTCTTCCCTTAATTGGTGGGTATGGAAGGGCATGTCTCTTTCTTCCATAATTTTTCTAATTTTCATTCTAATAATCATCAGCCGTCGATGGCTGAATTCTTATGCCATCCTTAATTGAAGTGGCTTTTGAATAGTTCGTTTTTGTCTCTTTCAAAATCGAAGACAATTGAGCCCATCTATCCCTATTTCTAAGGATAATAGGCACGGTGTTAGTCTTTTCCAACATTTTCTGTAGCTGTGGCTATTATTTTTGGGTGATTTTTTACTTTCTCTCTGGGTACGCTTTCTCTAGCGTTATCCCCGTTCTCTGATGATACGACGCTCATGTTATCGTCGTCCTCTTTGTCATGGTTAAACAAAGGATAAAATGAGTTTCTAACCTCTGTTGTTGGGATTGGAGTTGGAGTGATTCGGCCTCTTTTGGCCTTTTTTCTCTTTGAGGAACCTTCCTCAAAATCGCTGTCGGATTTATCTTCCGGCAGCCTGACGTGTTCCCTCAATTTTTTTTCATCCCATTCCATAATCATGGAAATTAGGTGGGATCTTAGCCTCTCAGTGGCGGACGTGTCCATGGGGACATCCGTCGCCAAGTGGCTCGGACCTTGTCCGTCGGCCATCCTCGTGCCATCCGATTGGCGAACACAAGTGGCTTTCACCTGTCACTTTCTCTTATTAGAAAGTTGCTACGTTTCACAACGTTTTCCTGAAAATAAATGAAATAAGGACTTACCCTTTTTGAAAAGATTGGAAATTAATCCGCACAATATCACTGCACACACAAATTGAAATAATTTCAATAAAATATGCACAGGTTCACAAGATAAATGCACTTTCATGCGAGTAACGCTCTACGAACACAACCTCTCCCGACAGAAGTAAGGCTGCGACTGCCAGCATCCCGCTGGACCCATGGTTTATATTACAAAGATTTGGGAAAACCACGCTCAAACAATAGAGTCTGTCTAGACTGAGCGGGTTTCCCAAATTTGATTTATTTATTAAACATTAATAATATTAAGTTTGGTGTTTTTAGATGCGCGAAAAAATAGCGCATCTTTTGGTTTAGTTTTCATTTCGCTACGATTGATGCGACCCGAATTAATCGTGAATTTGAACTTTAAGGGCTGCGGCCATATAAAAGAAATGCACCCTTCCTCGACCAGCCATTCACAGCCCAGCTTCCAAAGAGTTCACATTGATGAATATTTCTCAATTTCTGAATTTACTTTATGCTCCTAATTAATAATTAATCTAGATAAAATGCTAATATTATTTACAACTTAATACTAATTAAATCTACATTTAAATGCCTTGCCGGATTCTCTAGATATCATTCCCCTTTAATCGATTGTTATTTCTATTAATAATAGAAATAACAATCGGATTTAATTAATTATAGTCCGGTCAATTTAGACAAAAAAATAAGAGTGAAGTTACATAAATTCTCAATAAGCTGAAAATCGGTGAAATCGTTCAAAATATGATTATAAACAAAATCAGAAAGTTCCCCATTCCTCCCCTTTTTGCAAAAAATTTTATTCAAGGTCAAAGGGCAAAAAAATGTTTTTCGCGATTTTCAGCAAAACGGTAAGTTTTATCATAAAAATACCTCAAACAAAAATTGTAGATCATAAAATTATCTACAAAAAATGTATAAATACTTTTTTTCCTACAAGCCACCGTTTCTGAGATATAACGATTCAAAAAGTTGTAAAAGTTGTAATCGTCATAATATGCATGAGTACGCCACGTACATACATATATATTTATCTTTGCCAGTCTTTGCTGATTTTCATTATTTTGCAATAGTTTCAAATTAAACGGGATCATAACTGACCCGTGGAATAGACCTATTGGGGAAACCACGTTAAAAAAAACGCGCTAAGTACACTACCTCATAGGTGGCGTGGAAACGTGTGCATATTATGACGATTACAACTTTTACAACTTTTTGAATCGTTATATCTCAGAAACGGTGGTTTGTAGGAAAAAAAGTATTTATACATTTTTTGTAGATAATTTTATGATCTACAATTTTGGTTTGAGGTATTTTTATGATAAAACTTACCGTTTTGCTGAAAATCGCAAAAAACTCATTTTTTTGCCCTTTGACCTTGAATAAAATTTTTTGCAAAAAGGGGAGGAATGGGGAACTTTCTGATTTTGTTTATAATCATATTTTGAACGATTTCACCGATTTTCAGCTTATTGAGGATTGATGTAACTTCGAATGTCTAAATTGACCGGACTATTAGGCTAATTAGCCATTTGATAAAGATCCTTGGTGGTGTTTCTTTGTTTGGTGAACAATAGGGTGAGTTTTTACTCATTGAGCGTTTACCTTGATTGTAGTTGATATTATTATTATTTAGCGAGTTTTTACTCATCGAGCGAATGCCTTAATTAAATGTTTGTATTGATTAGTAAATTTTCTTCACTACGTCTATTTTAATTATAATGCATGTTGATATTATTGGCCAATTTTATTGTTATATTGCATCCTATTGAGTATTATAGTGAAATATATTAAGTTATATAGTTATATTTATGGTTATATTGAAAATAGAGATGGGTTTATAAAGATGAGGCCGGTAGTTAATGATATTAAAAGTATTTCTTAATGATATGGAGCGCAACGTGAGTTTGTCTGTTGTGCTCAATAAACTATTCAATATTAAATCATGAACATGTAGTTAAGACGCATGATGGGCTTGTGCTTTGTGGTTTGGCTGGTAGTTTGGAGTGACTCGCTATCAGTACGGGAATTATCGGTATATGACAGGTAGTTGGGGAGTATAAGAGACGACCCTGGCATTTCCGGTTCTCTAGAACTCACTGCAAAACTCACTATCTGGGGGATAATTCCAAGAGAGAGAACACATCGCGGAGAGTGACGCATGTGATGTCTGTTGAATAAAGAGAGAGACAAAGCATTGTGAGATTGCTTTGAGAGTATTACATGCCCATCTATATGAACGACAGTTCTAATGACGAGAGATAAATATGAGCGAAATGCAGAGACAATGACATGTTAATTTAATGATAGTTATACTATGATATATTAAGGTTAGACGCTCACCATTATTTTTGTTATGTTTAGGTAACAAAGCAGTGACGAAGCAGGATATACCCGGATCAACTCAAGCTCAGCCAGGTAAATCTTGACATCTTGTGAAAGACTCTTAAAGTATAATTGTTAACAGAG
Organism: Lagria hirta; assembly: GCA_947359425.1. Taxonomy (NCBI): domain Eukaryota; kingdom Metazoa; phylum Arthropoda; class Insecta; order Coleoptera; family Tenebrionidae; genus Lagria; species Lagria hirta. The sequence continues at coordinate 30,279,309 of OX375794.1, forward strand.
ATCTTTTGAATTAAACTAAATAATCTAAAAATCATCAAAATCATTTTCTTACATTCTTTACTACAAATTGACAATATTTTTTTAATACATATTTGTATATCTGTAAATTTTCAGTGTATTCACAGTTTCTTCAATTATTCATAGTCAAACTTGTTTCAAACAATTTAATTATTATCAGCAGGTAGTACAACCAGTTTTGCAATGTTTATTTAAAAAGAAAGATAAATTTAAAATTAAAAGCGGCATATTGTGACCTACGCTAACATCTCTATGCTGGCGCGGCTAAGATACCTCACCTCCCTTTCCGACCGTTTAAAAAACGGCTTTAAGCAAGAGCTAATAGTAGGGGTTATTACTAGCTAAACTCAAAACGTCAGCTGAAAGTTTCACTTTGCGCTTGTCTGTCTTAATATACATACCTTTTTTGCAATACCTACAAAACTTAAAATATATCATAACAGCAATTTAATCTAGTTTACATAAACTACATTTAAATTTGAGCGATTTAGAAGTCAGTGAAACGTTTTTAGCTTTTATTTATTTCATCAGCTGCCACGTGTTCGCGCAGGTTAGCGACAAAGCGGCTGCAAAGAGAAAACAAACAAGCCTTATTTCTTCTCATAATTTTTCATTGGATTCAAAACGCACAAAAGCTACAAACTGCGTACAATCCGAAATATTTATAGTTTCATCAAATTGCAAGAACACAAAAGTACTCTTTTTCATTTTTTCTATAAGTTGATCACGAACATCAGTTGCCATATTGTTTATTCTGTGTTGAATGGTATTGTACGTTCAAGAAAGGTATGCTTTTTGCGTTCTCGACCGAGATTGTATTTGCCAAACATAATCTACGCCATATTTATAGCCGCTGGTAAAAGAAATTAGTGCTGTTTTGGGTGTTCTTTGCGTTGATAAATATCTCAATAATATTTTTGCTCATATGCCATGTACAGACAACAATTCGTTACCATTTTATTATATGTATTATGTAATTAGTTTTTAGGTAAAAAATTAATTCGGAAAAAATTTTTATTTCTTGCGCACCACCTCGTGAGCAAAATTCAAACACCCTCAGATGTGCAAAAAAAGATTCTTTCAAACCAAGACAATGTCAAAGTTATAAACAATGATACGTTTCCGTACCTTTAAAAGATTAGGAATGAACTCATTACTGATACAATTGCGAATAAACATTTTGACAAAAAATTAGTTCATTCAAACTAGAGTTTATTATCATTACAAAAGTTTCTATATTATAAAAATTACCTTGTTTTTCTCAAATTCACGCTAATCAGTGTCTTTAGTGTTTAGAGTTTTTATAATAATTTTAGAAGACGTTTATTTTAACAAAAGATTTGAACTTTCTAACCTAAGAAATTCTTTCTAGTTCTAAGAAATAAATTTTTCTTTTTTTCAAATTATTTTAATTTAGCAACAAAAGAACTATTTTTCAGATAACAATGTTTTTAAAAGCTTTGTTAATCTATATAGAGGAAGTCCTATCACATTATTGCCATCCCCTTCAATTCTCTCGACAAACGTGCTAGCGATTCCTTGAATTCCATACCCTCCTGCTTTGCCCCTAAAAATCAATAGCTAATGTAGCACAAAAAAAAAACAAGTTGTTTAAAAGTGAGTGATTCTCAAATATTTATTTTTACCTAAATATTCAAAAATATAATTAGCGTTAAGTATAAACCTCAAAGTTGTTATGATGTCAAAACTTGAAAAATAAAGTAAAAAAAGTACATAACTCAATAACTCAAACTGCTAACACTCGAGGCACTAGAAAACAATCAATGATTATAGTAATAAACGATTTCAATGCAAAAATAGGAAAAAAACATTGTAAGAATATGGTATTAAGACTAAATTAAGTAATCGTAATAAAAAGGAAAATAGAGTTTGGGAGTCCGGTCAAAAAAACGGGTATACATGATTGCAAATAATTAGTTTAAACTTCCTAGGCGTAAATTTCATCAATAGTAAGACACTCCTCAAGTTCGAAATTTAGTAAATTGTCTTATTAATTATTAGCGTTATTATTAAAAACATGGAAACTTACTCAGGTGCCGACACCGGTTGAGAACACTCATTTTCATACTTTGGTAAAAAAAACACAAACACACCAACAAATAATTGGTATTTCAAAACAAAAAAAAAGATTCTTGGAAATACTGCCTTGTCTAGAGTAGCTTTATAGTAGAGTAAGTTTTATTTTATAGAACAAATAAAAAAAGCTGGCAAAACATGATTCACGCCAATATAAAAACCCCCAAAAAATTAAAAATGAATTAAATTTTTGATTAAAATTACAAATTCAAATAAAATATTATAAGTTGACAGGGTCCAAACATGAGAAACTAATCCAAATGCTCTATCGAAATAGCTGCTAAAACTATTTTAGTAATTATATACAGATGACATAGAGATAGAACGAAATGTCCGGCAAAGTTATGTCATGTGCTTTCAACCTTCTGTTTCAATTTGCATTGAGATCGTATCTTCAAAAAACCACTACAAAATACAACAAAGTTTGAAGATAGAAAAAATGAAAAGCAAATTCCTATTGCCGAATGTGCCAAAGACACTGTAGTTTTTTCAAACTCCCTAAAAGATTTGCAGTTACTTATTAACAAAATGACTGAGACAGTGAAATACGGAACTTTATTATCAATGTTCGCAAAATCTAAGCTGTTGATTCTCAGCCGCCAGCCTTTTGAAGATGGAAAGATAGAACTAAAGCAAAGAAATTTCAGATACGTGCAAAACCATTTTATTTAAGAAAATACCTAATATCTAAGCCCTGTTATTACAAAACATATGAACGCTAATAAAAAATTAGAAAACTACAATAAATAGTCCGATTTACTTTCAATAAGATAAAAGAGATATTTGCAATAACCAACTAACCTTAAAAGAATGCCAAAGTATGTACCAGTATATCGTTTGGTCGGTTTTGATGTGTGGTGTTAAACTACATGAACTTTAAAATGTAGAACTGTGGACCGACTAATATACACTTTAAAGGTAGACGCATACGAAACGTCTTTATAATTTTCTTTTGACACAACTTAAATGCCAGAAACATAAAGACATGCGTTCAGCAAAAGAAATATTAACTACTTCAATTTATATTGTAAACCAGGCAATTATTGATTATAGAAGATTCAAGTTTCAGAAACCAAAAAAATTTACTTTTTTTGAACCAATTTGGTGACAAACAAACATATGAATAATTCCCACTCCTAGGTGGTAAACGAGCGCAAGGAAAACATTTTAAAAGTCTCATTTATTAATTTTTAGTTATCTTGTCTCACTTTTCAAAGGTTACAGTGGAAAAACTTTGTCTCATGTCCTAAATTTTTCTCATTTTGTTCTAATGTTATCCACGTTTTCTTTGGATCTTTCAGATTTGCTGATTAGTTTTGATGTAGTATCACTCTTTACAAGAGTTGCTGTTCCAGAAACAGTTGCTATTGTCAGAGAGTTGCTATGTGATGATGACTTTCTTCAAATCATAGGAGATCTGACAGAAAATTATTTAACTTCAACATATTTTCGATTCAATAGTAAATTTTATAAGCAAGTTACAGGATCTCCAATAGGTTCTCCTCTGTCTACTGTCATTGCTAATATCTTCATGATCCTTTGAAAGCAAGGCACTTAAAACATCGGTTTTAAAACTTAAAGTATGGCTTTGATATGTGGATGACACGTCTATTATTTGACCTTCGGTAAAGACCGTTTTCCAGCTTTATTAAATCATCTAAATGGTTTAAATGATGATATTCAATTTACAATGAAAATTGAGAACCAATGTTCTCTTCCATTTTTGGATGTCTTGGTAACACGTCTTCCTAACGTGTCTTTGGGTTATACAATATATCGAAAGCCTACTCATATAGATCCCTATCAACAAGTCTTCAAACAGAATAAGACCGGTTAACAACTAGTCTAATGAATAATGGATATAAGAAACAGGATATTCAACGTATTATAAACCACCATCGACATCTTCGCACGAAAACGAGAGAGTCTGAAAATAATACTGGAGCTGCTTTTCTTCCATTTGTTCATTGAGTTACAGACAGTAAGGGCCACTAAGTTTGAAGATAGAATGAATAGAAGAAAAGAATGAAAAGAGAATAAATACAGAGACTAATGAGAGAGCAAAATATTACAGAAGAAATAGATATACAAGTGAAAAAATAAAAAAAATAAGAACAGAAGGCAAATGGATGAATGAAGAGACATGTGACAGAAACAAGGATGTAGATGAGCAAGAAAGAAGAGAATCAAAGAATCCAGGTGCAACAGAAATTATGAGAAATGTATAGCAGAGGAAATCCCAGTGTACATGAGAAGAGAAAGTGCGAAAAAAAGAAAGATAAGGGCGAGGCTCAGGTGCGGAAATGAAGAGAGAGAGATTGTTTTATTTTTTTATTTGTTGTTCCCATTCACTCGAACCACCGTTACCTAAAACAACTATTGATGGTTGCACTTAGTTGCTTAGGATTGAATACGCAGAGATGGAGTTTTTTATTATTAGAAAATTCTTCATTCTGATCTCTGCCAACAAAGTCATTTTTGCAAAACACGGACGCCACATTATTCAACTATATTATGTAATCTATTGAAATAGATTGTATAGCAAAGTCAGTGAGCAAAACACTTTCAGCAAGGATTTAACTGCGATTAATTATATTATTTTCAAAGAGTAACATAATAAACTTTTGAAGAATTTTTAAAATCCAAAACAATTTAACAACTTTTTCTCGAATTTGTTTGTTCGACTCAGGTAAACGAGCTTCTGCAGCTCATTTAAAAAAAGCAATTTAATAATACCGTCCTGGAGTGTTTCTGAAAAGGTTCCAACCGTGGAAGGTCGATTTATTAGGTATCCATAACAAATGACCGCAAAAGCTGATAATAATTGTGAAAATTAAAGAGTTGCTTGAATACATTATCCGGTTATCTCTGCGCGTACTATATATTATGCGATTATAGTTTAAAAAAGTCAGACACGGAATTAAACGTTTCTTTTAAAAAACACAGCTCAAGTTTTGATTCAAAATAATGAAAGATATATTTTTTAGGTTCCCTGAAAGATAGTTATATAATTTACACATGTTATATTGTAGACTTTTGACTGGAAATGTAGTAGTAAATTTCTATTTCTTGAAAAATATTCCTATTGTCGCGAAATCAAACATTCTAGAAAAATCAAAACTGCAAGGCAGGCAACCAAAAGTTTCCGTAGTATCGATTGTCACCGAACGATATAAAAGTAACCTGCATGCCACAGTTCAGGCATCAGGCAGTTTAAGCCCGGGTAGAGTTCAGTGAGCATCACGCGCCAGGAGGTCGATTCTGTAACAAGTTAGAATATATTCTCAACGAAAAGTAATGACGTCACACGAAAAGTGGGAGGAAGCGTACAATTTTCGAATTTTGTGGGAAAATAGGGACGCTTTGTGTATGCACGTTGGTAACTGCACATAATGCACGTTGGTATCTTTTTTTACGCTTCGCGACCTGTCATTAAACTTTTTTGAAAAATTTGGATTGACGAGTTGTGGTGTCGTTGCGTTAGGATTAAGTGGAAAATACGGAAAGACATCCATTTTATGAACAGCGGATACTTGCTTATAATACTTGTTTTTTTAAGAGCTAAAGAAGATACGTCTAAATGCAAAAAAGTGAAGCGCGCTGTAGAAATAAATGAAGCATCAAATAAATATAGACAAAATGTGTACCTTAAAGGCAGAATTCACCGACGAGAAAAAGAAAAGCAACGTTTTATTTCAACAATTGTCTTAAAATATAAATAATACTTATAAATAATATGTAAAAGTAAAACCGTTTTTATTCTATCGACTCATTTATACAGAAGTTTTTTAAAAATAGTGTCAAAGTGGCGCAATGTTTGCTCCCCCTTTTGCGTACTCGTTTGGGCACTAGTAATTCGAGTAGCTCTTATATACGGTCACACCAAGGAGTCCCACATTGCTTCTTCGATACAATCATGCGCTATTTCTCTGTTCTTAGCGGTCAAGTTCCAATCGCCACTGGGGATTTATATAATAATACTAACCATAATGCCATTATGCGCTACGAACACTAATAGAAGAGTTAAGGTCATTTGTTAACTAATATATTTATTTTACTTACATTACAACTAATTTGAAAAAGCGGTAAAAACCATGGAAAACACACTTTCTTACTAACCTTACTAATAGCACGTGATGTCTACCACACACCGTGCATTTATGCCTTGCATCTTGCATCAACGTTCCCGCTGTCAAAATATTATCATCAAATTTACTTTCCGTGAGCTTTGCAGGTAGAGCTCGTTTGTTTTGTGTTGGCGGGTCGCCCCTCCATGCGCAAAAGCTCAAATTCGTAATTCTTTGCTACTACTAACTAAACTAAAAACGTCAGCTAAATTTTTCACTTTGCGCTTGTCTGTCTCAAGGAGCAAACCTTCACTGACTGAAGCAAAATCCCGTGTTGGAGTTTGGCTCAGCGGGATATCGAATCAGTCGAATGTTTTCAGCGTCCACTTATTTCTTCAGCTGTCACGTGTTCGCGCAGGTTTATGGAAGGGCACCCGCCAACAGAAAACAAACGAGCTCTAACAAATTGGATTTTCTAACTTGTGAAAAGTTATGACGTCATATGTTCATAATGTCGATTCTCGCCAGAGCGCGACGTGTCGCTTTTCTAACCAAAATAGAAAATTTTGACAGATTTTGTTGAGAAAAAGTTACAGAGTCGACCCCTTGATGCTATATAAACATAAATGTACAACATGAAACTATAATAGAATGAAGTCAGGAAACAAGCAATTTGTTTTGATGCAAAAAAAAGAGAGCATTCTAAGCTAAAGCGTGGTGCAGTATAAAAGTTCGTTGTTTTTAAAAAAAATCGCAACGACCGGCAACGTCAGATCCAAGTTTTGTTTATTATCTGGTTTGTGGGGGTCTGCTTATATCATTTTTAATTGCGACAAAATTAGTGTTTTGTGAATGATCTCAACAAAATTTTCTAGCAAATAGTAATAGAAGTGGTAATAAAAGCCTTAAGACAATGGTTCGATTGGGATGTGGTGTGTGAATTCAAAAAAAGTTCATATAGAAATATTTCACTGGTCAAGGCCAATCATCGTTGTATTAACATCAACAAGGGCGTAGAAGTTTATATTTTGCCACAGCTTTATGATTTTTTTCTGAGAAAGTCTATCAGATATTTGGCTTTTCTCTGAATATCTGCTACTGCTTTTCCATTCTGTCGGCCCCCACAAACCGCTGAAGCACCCCGCTCCCCGAAATTTAGCATCACAACAAAAGCAAATTGTAGTGGAGAATCCTGACTCCATTCTATTGTACCTCCATGATGTACAAAGTGTTCTAACAAAGTGTCAAATAGTAATAAATATAGATTAGTGTAAAATTAGTAGTGTAATAATAGTTTATAAATAAACCAGTGTAAATAAGTTAAATACATAAACTGTACAGCTATCACGTTACAACATCAAACATTTTGGCTTGATATTGTTTTTTATTGACTAATTAGTTCAAATTGCTTCCAGGTTTATGAAAACGTAGATAAAGACTAATATTAGAATTTACAGTTTCATTTCTACACGTGGGTTTGGCTTCAAACCATGATAAAATTCTGACAGCCCACTTTTGAACGCGAAAGACTCTGGAGACTCCAGACGACTGGTTCCAGTGCATAATTCCTTTTTAACAAACTTTGAAAACACCCCCCAAAACACCGTATTTTTATTACTCTCTTTTTTCGCCAAGCATATCTAAAATATTGTAAATTGTGTCTTGTTTACATAAACGCACAGTATTATCATATTTTTATCAACCAAGCGACAAAGCATATTAAATACCAAATGTTCATCTTTTTTAGTGTCTTCTATGTATAAACCAGTTACAATAAAAATGCAATTGGTATCATCAGCATACAAGATCTGTTTACAATTATTAGAGATCATTAAAAATCCCAGTGATTCGTTAACATAAAGTATAAAAGTAATGGTTCTACTATTGATCTTTGTGATACGCCCATGTTAATATTTATCCTACCAGAAAAAGTATTATTAATTACAGCTTCTTGGGTTCGCCCACTTAAATAAGATTGAAACCATCCCCAAATGCCGTATCTTACTAGTTTCCTAGTAAGTTTGAATAGTTGACACAGTAAGGTGCATGTACAGGGTGTATACTATTAACATAAATCAAGGGTAGCTATGCTTTTTTGTCAGCAGGTCAGCAAAGAGATTTTTGTGAATTTAAATACAAATAGGTTTTAATTAGTTTACGTTATAGATTTTAAGCACTGTAAAATAAGAAATGCATGTTTTTATACTGTTTGAAAATTTTTCGTTTTTTTGTTTAAATAATTATTTAAATAAAAATTTATTTTACATTTAGAAAATGGCCTAAATTCCTGCAGCAAGAATTTGTGTACCACACTGCTCTAAAATGTCAATGTCAGTTGTGAATAGACAGCTGCAATACTGGCTTAGCTTACTGGTACTAAAAACGTAATAAAATAGATAAATCAAACTAAAACAATTGTTTTATTTTCAAGCAACCTTGATTCAAGCAAAAACAATCGTTTTATTTTCCAAAGCCAGATTAATTTCAATATTATACACCATGTATAAACTTGCTAGTTTTTTTTTTAAACAGTGCAACATCACACAGTTGAATACTGTTTACGTATATGAAATCATAAATCGAGAAAGCTATCTGATTGATGTATTCAGCTTATGCTGTGACCAAGCTTCTTTCTTAAGTGAACCTATGTTGCGACTAATCTAATACTGCATTTCTTGCTAAAGATGCTATCAAGTTATGACTTAAAACATTTTCTATTATTTTAGATAAACTAGAAAAGAGACTTATAAGCCTGTAAACCGAGCAAGTTTTTCGATTTCTTTTTTTGAACAAGAACTTAACAATTCTTAAAAAAAAGCGAGAAATAACCTTGTTGGAAAGATAAATTATAATTAGGTGATTTACTAGTTCAGCTAGTAAATCTAATGGTATTACCAATTTTTTCAAAAGTGTGTTAGATATTCTAGCTGCACCTGATGAGTTAGTATTTTTCCATTTATCTATAGTTTGCATGGTATAATACAAAAATGACCAGGAAATATAGAATATTTCCACTTATAATCTCACTTCCTAGCTCACCACCTAGAAGCAAGAACTTTGGATATGATTGTTTATCTCCAGACTATTCTAAAGAAAGTTCTGAACTGAACTTTATTATTCTAAAAACTTCTCTCTACAATATTTTTTAAGCATTCGAGATCTGGTCTGTTGATAGTCTAATAAATTGATAAAATCGCTAGAGTGGCAGAAAACAACTTTTGTGGTTGACAAACATTAGTGAATAAACAGTTATACAAAACGTTAAAGAACGGTTTCACGTTGCTAAAAACCGGAAAGCTTTTGCTATAGATATCTTCAACAATAGGAAAACTGAACGAGCTAAGAAAAAAAATACAATAAACCTGCTTTATCAAGTACTAAAAAATATACTAAAATATATAAAACCTTAAAGTATTTATCCTTACATAGGTTCTTCAGTTGCCACATAAGCCAACACTTCTTCATAAGTTAATTGCGTCATGTAAACTGTAGTAGTTTCGGTAAATTTATGAATTTGATCTTTGTAACGTACAACAACGCCAGTGTAAACTAGATTTGGCATTTTAGTGGCTGTCAGGCTGAAACATAAGTTTGCAGTAAACAACAAAGTTAACCATACTATTTACTCTATAATTGTATTTATAGCCTCTTCTCTAGTCCTGGGTTTTCCATACATTTTCCCGTTAAATGTCACCATTGTATCAGATCCAATAATGATATCAGGTTTACAAGTATCATTTTTCAATTGCTCCCATACTTCATTCACTTTTCCCAAAGCAGTTTTTTCAACAAACTCGGAAAAAGAATGCTCTTTAGGATCTAGATTTTCTTCAAACGTTGAAGGTACGACTTCAAAGTTAATTTTCTAAAAAAAGAATTATAATAATATTGTACAAAATAATTACAAAACAAAAACTTTAATGTTCTGTTTAAACAGACACAGAGCAAGATCTATTTGAAAGCGCAGCAAAATAAAACTCTTGCTTTCAATTAAATAAAATCTTTTTAAAAAAATTTTACTGTGTTTTTTTCTTCAAAATATCCAAAGTAAACTTTTTACGATTGACATTAACCACTAAACAATTAAATATAATTAAAAAAAAACCATAAAAAAGTTGAAACACACTTAAAAGTACAAAAAAATATTAGAAAAAAGTTACGACAGCAAAAAATAAATAAGTACTTCATAAATAAATGTGAAGAAACTGAAAATTTATTCAAAATTAACAATGTGTTAAATTGAATCTACGCAACAAAGTGAAAATACACAAAGAAAAAACCAAAATACTACTCTGCTAGACTCTACTAGACACCTGCTAGACAAAAAGAGTACGCAGAAGAGTTAATTATAGATAAAAAGACAACAAAGGCAAATCCAGATAAAAAAGGGCTCCACTAGCGCAGTGGAAGCATGCTGGGCCCATAACCCAGAGGTCCGTGGTTCGAAACCACGCTCTGCTACCAGCAAATTAGAGAAAGGCGCAACTGGAAACAGTCTCAACGGCTTTCGTACTGCAGTATAGAAAGAAAACGGAACTTCTACTATACTATATCATTCCAAAATATCCAAATATCCAAATGGCAGATGAAAACGTAAACACGGCCCTCAGTCCGGGGCACCTCTTAAGTGAAGAGAGGGTGCTAAGAATCCCCCCGTCATCTACCATAGGACGCGAAACTAATAAGACAAAGATGCACATATATAACGATCAATCGGAAGGCGGCAGAACTCGTGGCTGAAAGATCTACGTCGATGGTTCGGTTGCACATCAATTGAAATCTTCCGTGCAGCAGTGTCTAAAAACAATGATGGCTATTTGGATCACCAACCTTCAAAAGGAGATGGTGTGAGAAGAAGAAGAAGAAGAAGATAAAAAATATACCTATCAAAAAAATCCAGATATTACTAAAAAATGTAAAATATGAGAAAATGAGAAAAACCCCAGGTTGAATCAAGTTACTAATAAGATGTATAAAACTGAAAATATTTTCAGACACTGGGTAATATCATTGATTAGTAAATTACTAATATCTACTTGCATCTCTTTACTGTGTAAACCGTCAGTCTGATGTCACATCACATTTCTACATAATATATTAAATGTTCCTTTAAAAAAGTAGCGCTTTCATCAACCAAGATCTCTCTGTTTATTAATTTGTAGAGTGTTATCTTTGTGTGGTTTGGAACATTTTTCTCATCGCCACTTCTAAAAATGATAAAAATTGTTAAAATTTATTTTTGTCATAGTATTTATAACATCAACATTTTCGCATCGTTCGAATTAGACCAATAACGTTCATAACTGAGCAGCTAATGATAACACACAAAACAGTTCATTTCTATAAAAATCAAAAGATTGAATTATTAAGAAGAGTTATAAGTTTTTTATTAATTCATTTTCAATTGAAAGGTGAAGTGAAGTTTGTCAAAATTACATAATATGTTTTATAATCGAACCAAATTCAAGTTTTGAATGTACAATACATTCATGGAACATAATCGCGAAACCAGGAAACGACAGAAGACTTTGTATCCTAGAAACCTTCGTTCTTTAGCAACGTCTAGCAAAATAATATTTTTTTTATCCTACACCAATTCAAAATGAAATTTTCTCGTCTCTCGACAGCCGAGAAAGTACATTATTTTCAGGCTAGCCGAGAAATAATGTACTTTCTCGGCTAGCTAAGAAATGATGTACTTTCTCGGCTAGCCGAGAAAAAAAATATGATTTTCTCCGCCAGGCGTCGCTGTTATAAGAAAAATAAAATTTATATAAACGGTTGAACAGTCTGAACTGGTTTGTTTGAAGCCTATTTTTACAGTGGGGAAAGGAGCATTTGTTGTGGTGGACCCGGTGTTTCATTGATCAATCATCAGCTGTCACACATTGTAATCCAGTGGCGTACACATTATCAATAAAAAATTTAATCTGTTTTTACAACAGCTTTTTATTTATGAATGTTTATGTTTAAAGTTTCCAAGCAGGCAGTGCTTAAAGAAAAATAGTTTCAAGTACTTGGTCTGCAAGCGGTTGAAACAAAACACATTTATGTATGCAGTCGACATTTTACAAAAGGTTGTTATTACACAACGCCGAGAAGAATCAACTGTTGCAGCTGTACCGGCAGTGCATTTGGAGAGACGTACTACCGGTACGTCCATGCACGCAAAAGTCAGTCACAGGTAGATACAATAAATTAAGCTACGACAAAACACCCGCAGCCCACTGTTGTATTGTATTGTAAGAGATAAGAGATAAGTCTTCAATTACTTTAAAAGAACCTTCATAGATCTCACTGAGTTTATTACCGGTTTCTTTCCGTATTAAAATTAAATCGTCTTTTATATATTGAACTGGATTTGCACTTTTATCATAACTCCGTTTTCTAAACACTTTTGTACGAATTAAATTTTGTTTTGCGTCTTGCTGCGCTCTTTGTAATCTATACCTAAGTTCTAATGGATAGTTATCGAAATTGTACAATGGGTCAATTTGATTTGTCAAATTTGAAGGAAGTTTACAATTTTTCCCAAAAACCAACTCAAAAGGTGTATACTGAGTTTCGGTGTGTACTGTAGTGTTATAAGTAAATGCCCAATAAGGTATCCATAAACTCCAATTTTCGGATTTATTATTACACATGATTCGTAAATAAGAACCTAATACTTTATGAGAGTTCTCTAAAGCACCTATGCTTTGATGATGATAGGCTGTAGAATGCAATTTATTAATTTTCAACAATTTACATATTTCGTTTACAGTTGAAGACATGAATTCCGTTCCCCGATCTGTCGCGATTTCTTTTGGAGTTCCGTACCTTAAAATAAAATTTTCAACAAAAGCTTTAGCAATAGTTGCTGTCTCTTTGTTTTTTAATGGATATGCTTCAACATATTTTGTTAATTCACATTGCAACGTTAAAATATAAGAAAAATTATTTATGTCCGCTTCGATAGGACCTACTACGTCAAGAAAAACTTTTTCAAACGCGGTGTCTGCTGTTGTTGTGATCACCATAATTTCTTTGATCATTTTACGATGTTTTTGCTTTTGACATTTGTCACAACATTTTACAAATTTGTTAATATCATTTGTCATTCCTTTCCAAAAGTAATATTTTTTTATATTTTTCGTCATTCTTTGCATTCCAGCATGCTCACTTGTTGGCAGCAGATGAAAATCATTTAGAATTATCTTCTTCATCTTGTCATCTGTAATTCTTTTAACATTATTAACTATACATATCCTAGGTATATAGTTTATGTATGTACTTTTACTTTCTTTTGAAAATTCATTAATCATACTTGCAAGTTTTTTGATATGACGCGCATTATTTTCATTTTTTAGAATTACTAACTCACTAATTTTAATTTCTTTGCAAAACAGTCTTAAATCTTTCAACAGTTCGTCTCGCGCTGCGGTTGATAAAGAGTCTAAGCTCATGTACAAAGTAAATTGTGAAGGAACATATTTGTAATAATTTTTTGATGACGATTTATGATCTAGTTTGTTTACCTTTTGAAATTGATTTTCCAATGATAATATTAATTCAATGCTGTTTAACGGTTTCTTCAGAATTTCGACAACATTTGGATGGCCTTTCCTTGTATTATCTTCATTCTGTGATTCCTTTTCCAATTCGACATGTTCGTTTCTTTTTTGTTGTGCTCTAGTCATTACATTCATAATGTTTCGATTCATTAGTTTTAATTCGTCTGATGTCACGCTCACACATAAATTTTCGCTTTTACTTTTTCTTTTATCTTTGTTGGTATAAGTATCTATAAGAACACGTGATAATGCATCTGCAGCTGAATTATCGCATCCTTTTACATACTCTACTGTAAAGTCATATTCTTCTAAACACAAGCGGAATTTTGTCAAACGACTTGAAGGGTGGGTCATATTGAATAAATAGACTAATGGCCGATGATCCGTTAAGATTTTAAATTTTCGACCATATAAATAAACTCTAAAATGTTTTATTGTCCATGTTATGGCTAATAGTTCTTTCTCAATTGTGGAATATCTAATGTCGCTTTTATTTAATCCTCTACTGGTTTTCTGTTTTGGTTTGCTAGAACGGCGCCTAAAGCGAGGCCTGAGGCGTCTGTTTGCACAATAAATTCATTATTGTCTCTTAGATCCGGATATTGTAGTACTGGAGGCTGAATTAAAGCGTTTTTTAAAGTTTGGAAAGACATTTCGCATTCCTTCGACCAATTAAATTCGGTTAATTTTCGACTAAGTTTATTTAATGGTACTGCAATTTTTGCAAAATTTGGAATATATTTTCTGTAATAATTAGCAAAAGCTACAAATCTTTTTACTTCATCTCCATTTTTTGGTGTCGGATAATTTTCTAATACTTTTATTTTTTCTGGGTCGGGTAAAATACCTTCCGGGGTAATGATATGACCTAAATATAAAATTTCTTTTTTTAAAAATTCGCATTTCAAAGGATTTAATTTTAAATTTACTTTCCTGAGTCTTTCAAAAACTTTAATTAAATTTGAATTGTGATCATATAAATTGCTACCGAAAACTATTAAATCATCTAAATATACGAAACAGTTTTCATAGTTTAATCCAAACATTGCAATTGTCATTAACCTTGAAAATGCACTTGGACTTGTTTTTAAACCCATCGGTAGTCGCTTCATTTGGTATTGCTCTTGGCTAGTTGAAAAAGCTGTTAATGGTCTACTAGACTTATTTAATTTGACTTGATAGTAACCTTGACTTAAATCAAGATGGCTGAAGTAAACTGAGCCTGATAAAGAATCAAAAATATCGGTGATACTAGGTAATGGAAATTTATCATCAAGAATTTTTGTATTTAATAGTCTAAAATCAATTACACATCGAAATTTCTTTTGACCATTAGTGTCGGTTTTCTTTGGCACTAGTAAAATTGGTGCGGACCATTCGCTTTTTGCCGGTTCTATGATGTCGTCATCGCACATTTGCTTTATTTGTTTTTCAATTTCGGATTTTTGAGCATGGGGCACTCTGTAAGGTTTGACGTAAACCGGTGTTGTGTTCTCCTTTAACGTTATCGTTTGTTCATAAAGATTTGTTGTTGTTAGCTTGTCAATTGGTAAGTGGAAAATATCTGCATACTTTGCACAAATGTTTATGATGTCTCCGCTTTCTTCTTCATTAAGATTTTTAAAGTTAATTGTGTCTATGACTTCTGTTACTCGCTGGACGGAATTTGTCATTTTATCGAATTTACAACATTTATAATCGCTTAATTTTTGGATTTCACACTTGACATTTTTTAACAATTAATTACAAAACAAAAACTTTAATGTTCTGTTTAAACAGACACAGAGCAAGATCTATTTGAAAGCGCAGCAAAATAAAACTCTTGCTTTCAATTAAATAAAATCTTTTTAAAAAAATTTTTCTGTGTTTTTTTCTTCAAAATATCCAAAGTAAACTTTTTACGATTGACATTAACCACTAAACAATTAAATATAATTAAAAAAAAACCATAAAAAAGTTGAAACACACTTAAAAGTACAAAAAAATATTAGAAAAAAGTTACGACAGCAAAAAATAAATAAGTACTTCATAAATAAATGTGAAGAAACTGAAAATTTATTCAAAATTAACAATGTGTTAAATTGAATCTACGCAACAAAGTGAAAATACACAAAGAAAAAACCAAAATACTACTCTGCTAGACTCTACTAGACACCTGCTAGACAAAAAGAGTACGCAGAAGAGTTAATTATAGATAAAAAGACAACAAAGGCAAATCCAGATAAAAAAGGGCTCCACTAGCGCAGTGGAAGCATGCTGGGCCCATAACCCAGAGGTCCGTGGTTCGAAACCACGCTCTGCTACCAGCAAATTAGAGAAAGGCGCAACTGGAGATTTTTGAGCATGGGGCACTCTGTAAGGTTTGACGTAAACCGGTGTTGTGTTCTCCTTTAACGTTATCGTTTGTTCATAAAGATTTGTTGTTGTTAGCTTGTCAATTGGTAAGTGGAAAATATCTGCATACTTTGCACAAATGTTTATGATGTCTCCGCTTTCTTCTTCATTAAGATTTTTAAAGTTAATTGTGTCTATGACTTCTGTTACTCGCTGGACGGAATTTGTCATTTTATCGAATTTACAACATTTATAATCGCTTAATTTTTGGATTTCACACTTGACATTTTTTAATTGAATTTCTTTTTCACTAACATTTAAAATTTTTACAGGTATTTTTCCATCTTTGGGTCTTGCTATTACGCCAGCCAAAAATACTTGCTCACATATTTCTTTTGAAATTACTACACAGTCTTCCTTTATTGAAACTGGGAGGTATTGAACTCTTTCGCAACGCGGCGGAATTGTTAAAACATTATGGTTTTCTTCCGATTCTAAATTTATTGAAACGTCTCCGTTGTTATTTGTCAAAGTTAGTTTATTATTTTTATAATTAATAAGACCGTTATGGTTTTTGATAAAATTTCTTCCTAAAATTCCGTCGGTACTGCAATTCAAAGTTGTGAAAACGTAAAATTTCTGTTCAAAAATTTGATCTTTAATTTTAATTTTTAAATAAACAAAACCTTCCGAAAAAATGTTTCCAATTATGCCTTGAATTTTTAGATTCTCTTTATAAATTTTTGTATTTTGAGGTAAACAATTTAATTTTAAAGCCGATAAACTTGCACCAGTATCTAGTAATAGTTTTAATGGTTGTTCATTTAATTTTACTGTGATCCAATCTATGCCGGATGCTGTGTTAATTTGATTTATCTGTTGAGCCTCGAAAAAATTTTGGTGAGTTCCTACCGTCTGAGTCGGTGTAATTTAATTGTGGGCGGTGTAATTATTGAAAATAATTACTATTTTGGTTTTTAAAACTGTTTTTGTTGTTGTGGTAACTATTATTTCGATAATTTTTCTCATTTTTAACATGTCTATTATTGACTGGATTGTGATGAGAATCTCGATTCCAATTGTTATTATATGTTTTACTGTAATTTGGTTGTTGATATGAGTTTGAATATCTATTGAATTGTTTATTATGAGGGCGCGAACCATTTTGAAAACCTTTATAATGACTTTTTGACATTGTTAAGACTTGATTTTGATTTGAATTTCCGAACGTGTTTGAATCGCTTTCATCTAACGCAGCTCTTATACAATCTTTTAAAGAATTACAATTTCTAGCAGCTGTAATTGTATTTAAACGTTGATTTCTTAACCCGTCAGCAAATTGCTTAATAGCTGTTTTTTCGTTTACTGATTTCAAGACTTTAAACGCGTTGTTATCCCCGTCGGCTTGGGATATTGTTAAATTTATAAATAAGTTTTCGATATAATTGCCAAATTCATTAATGGACCTATTACCTTGAACTGCTCGACTTAATTTGGATTGCAATGCCGTCGATGATTTTTTACTCAGTAAATGATCTTTTATATCCTTGACTAAAGCCTCTACCGTTTCATAAGATGTGTTTAATCTTAATTTTGCGTTCTGTGATAATCGAGTTTTTAATACAAAATTGATTAAATTCTGCTTACTCGCGTCGTTTAGCATGGAATGATATAGTTCAATTGCGTCCGTTAACTGCAAAATTGTTGCTTCATCGGCATTTATCACTGGCAGCAAATTGCACGCTATTTTTAAATCAAAAGCCATTTTTATTGCAAAATTAATATGATTTTCTAAATTAGAATTTGAATTATCTGAATATCGAGCTTCAGGTGATACCTCTATTTTTAAAATATCATTGTAAATTTTTTCAATATTTGTTTTTAATGTTTGAATTTGTTCCACATCTTTTTCCGTATATAAATTTAGATTTTTAGAAAATTTTTGTAGGAAATTGACCCTTTGTATATAGATTTCGTTAGCTTTCCTTAATTTTTTATTGAGCCATTCGCCCTTTCTCCTATCTATGCCTGCCTTAATTAAATGAGTCTTAATAATGCATAACTCATCATAAATGGTTTGTAATGACATTGACAAAGTTCAAAACTTATAATAAAATTTGATGAGTTTGCAAAACTATTGACTATTTCTACATAACAATAAGAACTATTTATAAATGCTCGTGCTGACTTACAGTGAATTTTTTTTTTCTGCTTTCGTAGTCTTTTCTCTGTCCGGTCACTTGAATTCAGTGGATGATTTTACAACAAAACACTTTGACAAAAAAACACTTTGATACACTTAACAACACTATTTTTCACTTTTCTTCTCAGACGCCGGTCGCTGACATCATGGGGTGTGAAGTTCCCAATTCATTTCTTACAATTTCGGTTCTTATCAGTCTTTTAGCTTCGCTTCTGCATTTTTTCATACACTTTATGCTTAATACTAACAACAAAAGTACACAAATTACCATGGTATTAAGTATTATCTCTGATTTTGTAATTGATGCTTTGGCGTCGCCACTAGCTGTTTGCGCTATTATGACTTCTTCTTTTGATTGCGTTTTACCCATTTCAAAACTGCAATTATGCAACGTCTTTGGTCCAGAGTCGATATAATTTATTCCATTTACTTCAGGACAATATAGTATTTATTTCTTTGGAACGGGATCCTCTATGATGAGGAATTTTCGTCTTGGATTCCATGCAGGGTTTTTTGTTTTTTTCGTCACGGTCGCCATGTATTGTATGGGCTTTATTTGATGTGTTGTGTTCGTGTATGGAATGAGAAGGCCAATTGATTATTTTTACCTTTTATTATAATTACTACTGGAACTACATCACTCACTACTTATATTGCTACCCCAGATTACCTATTACATTATTACTACCCCTACATATTATTATCACTATTATAACTATTACTATTACTCTTACTATTATAACTATTACTCCTATCGTCGGGCTCTTATTTATAACGTCTATTCAGGCGACTCATCATTCTTGCCCGCAGCGTCATGTGCAAAGTGCAAGTGTCACTGCACTATTGCACCACTCATGCATCACATCCATCACACTGTAGTGGTACGCCAATGTTGCCGGGTCCACAACAACAAATACCCCTTTTTCCCACTGTACAAATAGGCTTGAAACAAAGCTGAACAGCCAAGATACTGATACTCTTTCTAGGTATCGCTATTCCTTGCTTCATACCAAGCTTGTGAAAATAGCAATCGTAAACATATGACTCAAAACAAGATACCTATATAGTAAACGTGCAAATAACTAAACGCGTGATATCATCGTCATATATTCTGACATTTTGCTGTCATGTCATTTTTGTCAAAAAATTTAACCATTTTAACCATGGAGCTACAATAGAATGGAGTCAGGATGTAGGCAATTGGTTTTGAAAAGAAGAAAGCATTCTAAAATGCTTTTTTTTCAACGTATATATTACGCGCGTATATATAACGTTTTATTACTCGAAATAAAGTTTACCTCGACGCTACGCGTCTCGGTCAACTTCTTTATTTGTCGACAGAAATGCAATACTTTTCCGTCACGGTATGTAATGTACTATTTTTTATAATTAAATAGTAAAAAAGCGTGCTATGCAAAAAAAAACTTTTAGCGCAGAAATAGCTATCTTTATTAAAATGTTTTTGCAAATTCAACTAGGATTTTACGCGATATAAATTCTAACCACAAAAATAATTGACCGGAGTAAATAACTAGCTAAGCTTTGATAGCAAATTTTCACTTCACGTTTAGCAAACAAGTCCATAAACAACTTCCTCTTGCAAAACTACTGTTGCCTTTGCGTTATATAGGTATTTGGTCTCTAAAACTCAAAAGTTAACCACATGAAGACTAAAAAATGTAAAATATTTTACCGCTTGCCATATGAAACGATTTCTTACTAGGTACGTTAAGCTCACTTGAACAACCAATAACACTTATTAATAACTAGGAAAAAAACTTAAGAAACAACTAGCGTACTAGCGAGTTAAAGTTTGTAAAGCAATATGCAAGAATTATAATTGACGTATAATTATAAATGACACTTAATATTTTCGGTCATTCTTCAGAATATAGATTATACTGTTAACTCAAAGATTTTTTTTAGAATATGTGTAATGTATGTTGGAAACGATATTGTGCTCCCAAAGTTTGTGCAAATTAGTATTAGAAGGTGAAAAATTTTTTTACATACCTATAATATAGGGTTCACTTTTAAGGTGTTCCATGTTATGCGCATGACTTGTATTATTATGAATATAAGCACTTTCAAAATATGGTTATAAATTAATTAGCACTAACACTAAATCTCATTTTGTAAGAGAAACATTAATTTAATTTAGTTTCCTAAAAGTGTTGACCGACCTAAATAATTTCATCGCGTAGGTATAAAGACAGCTTATACAATGTACTTATCAGGAGTAAGATATGTAATAATAACAAAACATACCATCATTATCGATGCTCTTTTTTTTATTGGATTTATCAAGATTTTGAGTTTTTCTCATTGAGTAGTGCATGTTGGATATTATTTCGTGGGAAATTAATTGGTAATTTGGACCCGATATTTGTGATTTTGTTATTTTTTTCATTATTTCTAGAACCGAAAACCATTCTCGTACGACAAAATGTCAACAATTTCTTGCAAACTATTCTAGTTGATTTTCCTTGCCCTAAAAGCTTGATTTACAAGTTAATATTTTCACTATTTTGACATGATTTACTATTTTTATACGCTTATTTTATATATATTTCACCCATATGCTTATATGTTGCCCACCCTAGCACCCTTTTTATATTCCCCATCCCGTATGTTAGTTAATTGCACAAACTTTTATTAGTATTATATGTTTAGTAATAAGGTTTATTATAGTCTGCAATTTTTTTTTTCGTAATACCATAATCTATATTGTGAAAAAATACCAAATTTTCAAGAGACAACTTTGTTTTGTTTATTGCTTTATTGTGTAACAAGGATATATATAAAAAAAATCACTAATGACGCTTCTAAAAACGTGTTGATCTAGGGACCTCACTTAAATTATTAATAAAGTCACTATATTAAATCGACTGCCTGTCATCTCTTACCAAACTACGCAATAATGTCGACCGTTGCTCTGACCCACTGGCTAAAATAACTCTCAAACCATTTAATTTAGACACTAATGGCTCAAACATTTTTATGGGCTTTGTTAAATTCACTGTAGCTATAGTTTTTAAATAACGCTTCTACTTAGTTATTTTCCAGAAATATATTTAATATTTCTGTGACCTGTTATGTCAGCTATCTGTGCAAACGACTGCTTTTCTGAATTCCGAACTGATTGCCAACTGATAATAATATCACTATCACTGAACTTTTACTTATATAGAAATGGTTTTCAGATGATTTGTTTGATGCCAAGACATACGTCTAACTATATGTATTTACCATGTAACAAGCGTCTAGGTACACCCTGACCACGGGGGTGAAACCAGAAAAAGTTAAATGTGGTTTGATATTTTGTCAACTGTCATTAAATTATATGTCATGTCGTTTACATGTCATTTATTTTTTTGCGATATCGCTCTTGTTAGGTTAGGGTTAAGTTGTGGCTCTGGCTTGTTGCTATTCAAGCTAAATTAGTGTAGTGTGGCTAGAACTGTTGAGTTTTGTTGCCGCGTCATAAGGTAAAAAGTTTTGGAGCAGGTAAATTATGTTTGTTTTGATTTTTGTCACATTTGTAGATGATGACGTCTCCTTAAGCAAAGTACTGATGCATATATTCTAATTTACATAATACCGAGAACAAACACTTTTTTTATTCACCAAAACGTGATACCATTTGTATTGTAATGCTTGGAAGCATTTTTTTTTAACCTTTGATGAGTCTCAGATAATAAGAGGAAATAGAATTCGATTATCATCTGATGCTTTGCTAATGTCGCTTGAGGAACTTATACTGATTGGTAATGTGCCAATAAGGATCTTTTGGTAATAATAATTCTTAACGCTGCATGTTATGATTTATTACTTTTTAATATAATTTATTTATTTATTTGGTTTCTACATTCTAAAATGTTATAAAGGGAGTCAATGTTTTTTGATAATTCCAGGATTTTGTTTGTGATTACGATTGCTACTACAATGTATGTTAGAGTGACAAAACCCATAAAGGGACCAAAAGTATACAATTTTATTACGTTGTTAATAATAGTAGTTTTCATAAAACTGTATCAATAAGTAATAATTAATTTATATAGGCAACTGTGATTGAAAGTTGTTTAACGAGGTTGTAGAGCATATGAGTAGATATCAGCCAACAAAAATCCTTAATAGAAAGAAAACTCTTAAAAATATATGACATATTATGTATGTTACAATTTTTATACTGCTGAAACTGTATTGTGAATAAACACAATTTTTTTACTTCTTAAATACATGTCTTTGAAGTATTCATTTTCGTTTATTGATTAAATTGTTTTTTTATGATGCATTGGTAACTCTTTTCGCCGATGAGGGCGCCAAAAGAGTTGATTCATCTGTTGTCATTTGAATTTACGTGTCTTTTTGTGGTTTTATGTGTTTATAAGTGTCTGTTTTTGGTTTTAAGGTTTTTTTAGTGTTTATAACTGTTTATAAGATGTATGTTGCACCCAGGAGATGTTTAGGTATCTAAATACCATTCCATCGTCAAGATGTTTTAACGAAGGTAAGCACATGTGTTACCGTAAATATTGTAACGATGGTGATATGGATATAGAATAGAACAGTCCTTATTTTCAATATGATTAATATTATTTCATTTGCAAGAGATGGTTAATTTTTCTCATCTGATCACGTGTGGAAGAGCGAAGAAAAATGAAACGAAACATTATATTTTTGCATTGTGTTTGCAGACAAGCTCCTTAGCCTCTTCACCTCATGTGATAGGAGTTATAACCAAAAAAATGCAAATTTCAACCTTCAGTTGCACTTGTAAAGCCTTGTTTTATTACAACCTGCAATACAAAAAAAACTATTTAGAAATATGCCACTAATTAAAATTCTTTATAAAATACTAACCACTATTTTCTGGAATTAACTTATTTTCACAGAATAGACCAGGATCCACATAGACTAGATAAAACCGGCAGTAAAATTAATAAATTCAAGCTAATTTTATCAACTTACTTGAAAGGTGAAAATTTTCAGGTTTAAAGTGCAGTGAACAAACTTTCATAAAAGCTGATACTTTTCTCTTGTCAACTTTTGTCAACTTTCAACACAA
Source organism: Lagria hirta (assembly GCA_947359425.1). Lineage (NCBI taxonomy): Eukaryota > Metazoa > Arthropoda > Insecta > Coleoptera > Tenebrionidae > Lagria > Lagria hirta. The sequence goes on from OX375794.1 coordinate 30,302,649, forward strand.
ACCATAGTACTAGTCACAAAATTAACATAATCCAAAGATAACACACAGAGCACTTAAACTTAGTAACACGAAATTTCACAAAGAAAATATAAACAAAATAAATAAAATACTAATAAGTAATAATTACCCTATAACACTAATTAATAAAGTACAAAAGAAAATACTTAACAAAATTAACAAACAGGGTACACCGGGAAATTTCAATAAAACTAACAAACCAATAGTCTATTACAGATTACCATATGCTAACAAACTCTCGCACAAAATAGACAAAGTATTCAAAACATTCCACTACAAAGCAGCTTTTTACAACAAAACAATTTTACACAATTCTCAAAGATAAAACACCAATAGATCTGTGCTCACAAGTTGTTTATAAAACAAACTGTAACAAAGTATACATAGGTCAGACCAGACAACTCCTCAAATAGAGAGTCAAACAACACATGAACGACACAAAATCAAAATTACCTTTACTTAGAGACAAAACAGCACTCACAGCACATACATTTAATTTAGGGCATAATTTTGATTTAAAAAATGTAGCTATACTAGATAAAGAAACTAACAATTACATACGCAATGTCAATGAAATGATTCACATAAAAATGAACGAGTCGGTAAACTTCAGAGAAGACGTGAGAAATCTACACTCCACATATAACCTAATTAATATACAAAAAAATTGGTGTCTGGCCAAACCAAATACTACCACAAATGTATCGACTATAAACATGACAAAGACAATAATACTTAATCTATGACAACAGAAACCTTCAAAGTTGATAAATGAATATAGCCATTTGCTAGTAAATTATCTCTCATGACAATGACTCGGCAAGATACCACTTTATTTTTCTTCTGTTTTATAATAAAAATTTAACATTCATTCATAGGCATCATCTCATTTAGATATTTAGGTAAAGAACTAATAATACATAACCATGTAATAATGTATTCATTTTATTGTAGCTTTGATAAAGAGGGATAAAAGTGCCCTCGAAACGTTAGCAATAATATCAGAAAATTATTTTATAATAAACTGGTCCAAATTCCTGAATAAATCCATTTAATTAAATAACATGGACGTGAACCACAACCAAAGTAACTTAAGTTATGTATTTTCAAATTATACGTAAATTATCACTTCTTTTAATTCGAACTACCTCAGCTAAACAAAACAAGCAACTAGGTATTTAAAACCAACAACGAAGAACGAGAATGTAAAGCAACGAACTAGGTTAGAAAAGAGGAACTTTTCAAATTTGAAAATCAAGCATATTGATGTGACAAATGTTACAATAATGAAATCAACAGATGTTGTTTTGGATTTGACATAAAAAACTAACTGGATTAATTAAGTATTTCAAATTTCTGGACAAAGCGCTCTTGTGTACGGTTAAATTTTCAACAAACGTGAAAAAAGTCTATGCGGCCAGACGTAGAGACTAATAAGTCTTAAATTAATCCCGGCAGCCACGGCTCCGCGACCATTCGGTCGTACTCGGTCCCAGTCGTTCAACGCTTTTATTGGAATATATCACATAAATATGTTTATTGTACAATACAAAATAGTGTGTTAGCTAGATTTTAACACGCTATTAACAATAATGCAAAGCACAACACAATACTAAAATAAAGTTCGTTTTTGTAAACAATTGCTCATGGAATGGTTTGAATCTTGCTTTATTACACTAGCAACTACGCCCACGAGATTTACTTATGTTATCAACATCTAAAGTGGCGAATGAATGAAATGAAATGAATATAGCGACACAAATAAAATTATAGAAATGCTAAGTAAAAAATCCATAAAAATAAATGTTGAGAGTACATAATAAAAATGTTAAAATAAAAAACTATAAAGATATAAATGGTAGAAGTAAATAATAAAATCATAAGTATAAAACTATAAAAATACAATTTACTCATAGTATTAACGGCACAGATATAACTGCTACAATTTTATAATAAACCAAACTTTTCTAAAAAAAAGTTCAAGGGTATCTTGATTTAAACTGCGAGGTTTGCAGTTTAAAGACTGGCATCCTTCTTTCATTTTGTTTATCAAAAACAAACTTGTTCGCTAATATTGGCATTGGCTATGTAGAACTCCATGGCTGCAAGTGGTTATTGTCTGCACTTCTAATTGACACTGGCGTCCGAAACGTTTACCCACTTCTTACTAACGTTGGGCCTGGCAGATCCATTAACACTGTATTCATTAATTGTTCAAATTCTACAGTGCCTCAAGCCTGTTATGCAAAGACGTCTGAAAAATAAATCAATAACACAAGTGTACAACATACAAAATAGTTGCTTTTTACTTACTGGCATTAAGAAGCAATTTTAGAAACGATGTTACATACTGACTCAACTCTTGGACAGCAATTGACACTTTCATTTTTATTAACGTGTAATTCGGTCAACTTCTGCAGTGCGCTGAATTTGTAGCTGGCATGATCATGTTCCCAAGCATTTTCAATTGGCTACTTTAGCAACATTTGTAAAGAAGTTGTCTCGTGACAATTATGTGTCTCGCATTGTTTTTAGGAGATGTGGCACTTCATTCATACAGGGCAATAATACGTTGTCCATTTACTTCAAACACATAATCCTGTGCTTAGCACTTTTGTTATTTTTTCCTTGATCGCATAATATGGTTGATACAACCGTCAACCAAGCTGCTTTTGCGTTTCATATTACATCGACAATAATTGTTTTCAGCGTAAGACTTTGATAGCATCATTTACCAAGTAATATGCTAACTAGTTGTTTCCAAAAGTGTCTCGTAGGCCTACAAACATAAAAACTACATTAGTTTTGAAACGTTTTGATTCATTATACCTGTTACCTGAACATGATTAGCTATCCTTAAAGATCTTTCGTGTCAAAGATCTACAAAACCCGCAATGTGCAGATTATACTGCAAATGTGGTAATATAGACATCATATGCCTATAGCCACGCTATAGGCCGCGTGCACTGTTTCAACCTTGGAGGTAAGACAATGTGATTTGAGGTTAGAAGCTATTGTATTTCAGCAGTTTCAAATCGTTAATTCTGTTTATTTAGTTGTTTTTTTTAGTATAAATATAGATTATGGTGTTGTTTAAGTTGTTAATTTATTAAGACAAACTTTTAAAACCGAAGCGAAGAATTAACCTGTGTAAGTTTGTCGGTTGTCCACTTTACATTTTATTTTTAATTACCTTAGCCATTCATTCCGAACAGTGAATATGAGCAGTTATTATAAAACTTTGAACGGAAATCACAGACAATACAATAGTTTCCAACCTCAAATCACTTTACCTCCAGGGTCGAAACAACTGATCTTTGTGCACGCAACCTATAAATTAACTTATAGTTATTATAATCTATGTTTATACTAAAAAACCAACTAAATAAACCGAATTAACGATTTGAAACTGGTGAAATACAATAGTTTTTAACCTCAAATCACTTTGTTTTACCTCCAGCGTCGAAACCCGTGTACGCGACCTATAGAAACATAAGTATAGTGGCTTTCACGATAATCCGATTGCTCAGAATGCCATAAAACACAAGAAAATGAGTCGTAGATTATGTTCCATGCACAATAATTATTTTCAGCTGTCACTTTTGTCAAAATACAGCTGAATGAGAGATGCATCTACAGTATTCTACCTTGAATCAGTCGAATAAAACCACAGAACACTCAATTTAAATAGAAATGAAAGTTCCTAAGTAATAGTTGGCAACAAAAAACACCAACAAAGCGACACACGGTGGCTAGCTGTTAGATTCGGAACTAACATAGATTAACTCATCACCAAATGTACAGATTACATTTTACATTGGTTTGAGGCACGAATAAATGATGGGCATGTAGATTTCTACATACTCAACTTTGTAGGATTATTGATGTACATGTAATATTTGCCTTATTTCAACAAAACATTACAATAAATATATTGTATTTACTGTAATGTTTTATCAAGACTGGCAGATATTAACAATACATCATAAAAAAATATTTAATCAATAAACGAAAATGAATACTTCAAAGACATGTATTTAACAAGTAAAAAAATTGTGTTTTATTTACAATACAGTTTTGGCAGTATAAAAATTGTAACATACATACATAATATAACTTATATTTTTAAAACTTTCTATCAAGAATTTTTGTTGGCTGATATTTACTCATTTGCTCTAAAACCTCGACAAACAACTTTCAATCACAATTGTCTATATAAATTAATTATTACTTATTGATACACTTTTAGTAGCAATTGTAATACACAAACAAAATCCTGGAATTAACGATAATAAATTATATCAAAAAGTGATAAAACATCAGAACATGCAGCTTTAAGAATTATTAATATTAAAAGATCTTAATTGGCACATTATCAATAATTATAAGTAGACATCAGTATTGCATATAAATAGCACAAAACCTGAGGTTCCTCAAGCGACTTTGGCAAAGCATCGGATTATGATGGAATTCTATTTCGTCTTATTATCTGCGACTCATCAAAATAGTCTTCGCAAAAACGCAAGCTCCCAGCGAATGCATCAAGCGAAAGGTTAAAAAAATCGGCTTCCAACCATTACAAATGGTATCGCGTTTTGGAAAATGAAAAAGTGTTTGTTCTCGGTATTATGTAAATTAGAATATCTGATCTGCATCAGTACTTTACATAAGGGGGCGTCATCCTCTACAAATTTGAAAAAAATAAAAACACATAATTTACCTGCTCCAAAACGTTTTACCTTATGACACAGCAACACAACCCTACAGTTCTAGCCCCACTACACTTAATTTAGATTAAAAATAAAAAACAACAAGCAACCCTAACCTAAAAAGAGCGCTATCGCGAAAAAATAAATGACATGAATGACATGACATACGATTTAATGACAGTTGACAAATTTCCAAACTACATTTTGCTTTTTTCACGTGTTTTTTTATCTATCTCTTTTTCTCTTATGTAATTATGAGGCTTTCTTTCTACGGTGGCATTTACATAGATAAAAAAGCCTGGCTTCACCCCCGTGAATAAAACTGCAACCACAGAACACTCACTGCAACTACGATTTCAGCAGGATATCTGATCTGGGATCGGTGTGGTCTTCTGCTAGGGGATTCCGAACTCACGATACGATTGACGACGACGACAGCAAATTCTATACGATATCGTGAAGCAAATGGCGGCTTTTGCGATTCCGGATGACTATCGTCGGAAACGATCGGCTTTCGGTGGGCGTGACTACATTTTCGTTCTAATGGGATGAAAATTATAACTAGCGGCACTATTTTTTTGACGACTTTGACGTTGACACTTGGTTGACAGTAGACTTGTTTTTTTTTTAAGTGGTATTTGAAATCTGTCCATGTCTGTACTTTTTTGAAATGTATGTTTATAATTATTGCCTTCTGCTCAGTACCTATTTGCATTACATATTGAAAAATAATTTACATACCTTTTGCCATTTTTCCGGTGTTCTGATTCCAGCTCCCTCGGAATTTAAAATATTGCGTAAATTGTCCCACATCTTTTTGTGGGTTTCTCTTGCGCTTGCACTATTTAAGCGACCTACAGCAAAATCTTGATGCTCTTCCATATAATTTATTATAATTTTCCAGTGGGAATCGCTAACTTTAAAAGACATCGCGCTTTGACTACTTTCTTCTTCGACAATTTTTCTACAAATAAAATAAAATTGCGGTGCACAAAGCTACCTACGATACCCTCGGTTTGCCCCATGTGTTAAAAAATAATGGTAAGCTACCTAGAACTCCTTACGGTTTATCCGATGTGTTCAACAACTGGGTGAAAATAACAAAATTACTTTTTATATTTTGGTAGATTTTTGCGAACCGCGTTTGTTTGAAATAAAGTTTTTCTACTTTGGTGTCACAATTAGTTTATTGTGATACTAAAAACTGTTTAACAATTAAAACTATTGTTGAACGTCTTTTACTAAATATTTTAAAATAAAAAAAAAAAAAAGGTTTCAACTGGAATTGAACCGGGAATTGCTTGCTTTACAAGCTGACACTTTAATCATCGCGCTATAAACGGATCCGTAAAACTTTATAAACACTTTTCAGGTTTTCTAAATATTGATAAAAATAATTAAAAAAATATATTGTAATGAATAAATAGTATATTAATAGAACGTACTTTTACACTCCCTTTTTTATTAAAACATACAACAATAAGGCTTTGTTTATTAAACTCGTAAAATAATGTACTATTAAAGGGACTTTTAGCGGTGGCTAACAGAATAAACAATAATAATTATTTATTATAATATGATGATTTATAAGAATGTTAATGAAAGCTAATTAAAGAATAAACAATGATAAACGAAGACGATTGAGACATTATATTTCATTTTAGTTGGCAAAATCATATTATGCGCATGACAATTCCTTCAACGATACTGTGACGATACCTCTTGAGTTGTCGTCCAAATCGTCGCCTTTTCCACGATGCAATCGTCTGCCAAATCGTGCTCGTCGTATACCGGAATCGCTGCTATCGTCGTCTCACGACACACTTCTATCGTATCGTCGCACCAGAATCCCGGTGCTGGAAGCAAGAACTATTTTGACAATTACTGACACCTATATGACATCTAAAAATAAGAAAAGAGAATAGGACGTAATCTTCGACTCATTTTCTTGTTTTTCATGGCATTCTGAGCTATCGGATTATCGTGAAAGCCATTATAATAATAATATTGCCTAATCAGAATATCCCCCCAACAATGTCTCCAAAAACAACAAAATTGACCAGCGATATGTCACGTCTCACAATTGACAACACACGTACACAAATCACAGAAAAAACAATAGACTACCTAGGTGATGACCTGTAAGTTCAATGTTGTCACATACAAAAGTTATGTTGCGTCAAAAAGACAATAAGATTGTTAACAAATTGTTTGTGAGAGCGCAGGATACGCAAAACAATTAGTAAAGAATGTTAAAAAAACTAACCCCGTATGCAACTTTCATTTTTTTTTTGCACTCATTGCAATTAAAGATCGGTGTTTTCCGTTTGTTTCCAATGAAATAAAACGATTGTCCCTTACTTTTTTTTACTTTGTTGCCAAATCTATGGTAGAATGTTTGAAACAAATATTTTGTATATAATTAGAAAACAAATTGTACCTAACCTTTTCAGCCGTCTTGCAAACAAAATGCTCAAGTCAAAACGGTTATTTTCCGAAGTCGTTAGATAAATAACTTTTGCCATTTTTCCATGTTGATTTTAAGACTGTGACGTCAGAATGAAGTAATCCTAATATAAATGTGTCACTTGTCAATTTGTAGACTGACAATTGACAACTGACATGACATATTGGAAAATACGCAGCCATTTGTATTTTTTTGTAAATATATTAATAAAGATTTTGCAAAAGTGTGTATTGTCGCAATTGATAACAAATTTAATTGGGTTTGTGATATACGCTATTTGGGGTTTCGCCAAAACCAAATTGCAGCGATGGGAAAAAATCTCGGAGACGCAGATGTTATTTGGAAATTATGAGTGTGCCCTTCGGAGACCAATTTTTGTGATGCAAAAACAACATTACAAAAAATGTTGACAACAAGAATTGTGACGCTATGATATTTTTATTTATAATTTTTTTTGTATAACACTATTTTTTTCGTTTTTTATAAAAATTATAGCATACATCTGTGCCGTTAATACTATGTATAAATTGTATTTTTATAGTTTTTTACTTATGTTTTTGTTATTTACTTTCACTATTTATATCTTAATAAGGTTTTACTTATCATTTTGATTATATTCTTTTAGCATTTACTTTTGTGCCTAATAACTACTTTATTTTTATGACTTTCCTACTTAGCATTTCTATAACTTTATCTGTATGGCTATATTATATTTTATTCGTTTTTGTAAACACTTCGTCACTTTAGATTTAACTCCTCGACATTTACAAATAAATGTTGAGGGCGTAGTAAGTCATTGCTGTCATGGGCTATTGTTTACACAAACGAACTCTATTATAGTGTTATATGGTTTTGTGTATTGCATTATTGTTATAGTGTGTTAACATCTGCCTAACGCACTATTTTTTATTGTATTTTTGTCAATATATATATTTTTTTGATAAACAATTTTCTCTTTCAATATTAAAAAACAAGCGGGAAACGATTGAGACCGAGTACGACCAAATGGTATCGAAGCACGCGGAACCTAGATGCAAGTGGCGCCACTAGAATGTTACCGGCCGTTACCATCACGGGGGTGAAGCCTACATACAAAACATGGAAACAATTATAATTCCCACCGCACACCAGCCTCCTTTGCAAAGAGCGCAATGGTAAATGTATGACCCAAAACGAGATAGCTATATGGTGAGCGTGCAGATACGAAAACACGTTATAGCATCGTCATACTTTTTGACATTTTGTTGTTACTGTACTGTCATTGCGCTGTGATTTTGCTGTCATGTGTCATTCTTGTCAAGTAATTTACCGCGATTTAAGCACGTTTCTTGACTATTGAAGGTTGTTTGTTTAACAGTTTTCGCGTCGCATGCATGCTTTGTTTTTCGCGGGGGCTGCCGTTCAAACACATTTTGTGAAAAATTATTAGGTGAAACGTTTTGGAATAGTGAATTTGGTATTTGTCTCTTTTTATACGTTTTAGGTAAAAGATATGGCAATAGTGAATCAACATTTAATTAAATATCCAGGATGCAAGAATAGCTACTTTTGCCATCTTTCTGAAGGGTCAAAAAGGAACAAGCATTTTTTCCATTTTTCAAAAGGTTTGACTGATGCATGGAAAAGCTGCTGCATCCCGCTTGATAATACGGGGCAATAGAGTACGTTTAGTACATGATGCTGTACCAAGACTACCAAGATTGTCTCGAAGAGCTGCAAATAAATCGCCGCTTCAAGTAAGTGAATTAGCAAATATAAACCTAATTGAGAAACATGCTTCGAATGACAAAACAGCTGTCTTTATTTGTACGTTACGAGCCTTTAACTTCCAAAAATGTATGTTTTGTTTCTGAGAAGGAAAAAGACTTAATAGCTAACGACCAACAACCTTATGAGATAACCTAGCTTATCTCATTTTATTTGTTTATTTTAATGAGATGTGTAACAGAATGCACCCAGTTCTTATTTATATAAACGAAATTATTTGTCAAAAATTATTACCGAAATTGATTTGTTTTTGTGTGACGTTAAAATAGATTATTGAATATCTTTAATTGTAGTGCTTATATTGTGAATTAGTCTAAAGATCAAATATTATTTGAAAATTATGTTATTACTGTGATTTAATGTTGAAAAAATTTGTTTGTGTTTATGTCTTGTAACGACTTGTACTTTTGAATTTTTCTGTTTAGCGTAAAACTTTTGTACTGGGAATTTTTGGTAAACTGACAACATTGAAATTGTATTGTTTTTTTCTGTTAAAATACAAGTCTTATACAAATGTCTGTGGTTTTTTTGTTTTTGCTGTCAGTATTTTTTATATTTATGATGTATTTGTAATGTTTGTCAACTTGCAATAGAATCTTACAGTAAATATTTTGTTTGCTGTAATTTTTTATTGCAGTTGAACAAAAATTGTAACATCAAAGTTTATTCAATTTTGGATTTATTGCGCAGCAGCGGTCTTTAGTCTTGATACAAACCTTAATTTACAAAAACTGTATTAGCAATGACATGTGCGCTTTGGCGGTCATTAATAGAAATACTTAATTTGTCCACACTCCACCGGGGGCAGTGCAGATCTTTGTTTCTAATGATTACTTAGAGGATTTCATTTCTACCTGATTAAGTTATTCTATGGTTACCATTACAGATTACATTCTATCAAAGATAGGGGGGCCGATTCTAACCACTATCGAAAAGCTTTTCGACTCGAAATCTGTCAAATTCAACCATTTTGGATAGAAAACATAGATTTAATCCATTAGATATAGCTATGCATGCTGAACATACTTCGGTTCTTAAAAAACATATCAAAGAAATTGGTACATCTCTCCATTTCTTTCTATATTTAATGAAACACATTTTTTATCCTTTTCATCATATTTGTTGTATGTCGCACACGAGTCTATAGTGATTAAACAGACACGAATTTCTACGATTTTAGTCGACAATCAACGATGCAATGCTTTGCTGTCAACTTATTGACATTTGTCATACACAATCTAATAAAATACGAAAATTAGGTTAAAAATCAATTTTATTTTGGAATGAATAATTATTTATAAATAAAGGTTTTTTCATCAGTGCTAATGATTCTTAATTATTTTATCAAAAAACTCTATTCCAATTTCAAAATTTCACCAACTTTTAGTTGTGTCAGACCCATGTAAACTTTATTATCCGCTTCATATTTTATCAGCTTACAAACCCACAACTGCATCGTGACAATCACAATAATGAAAATAAAAAACTTCTCTCCTATGAATTTGTAAAATTGAAGTTAGGCTTCAAGAAAATAGAGAAACATTAGAAAGCTGGAAGAAAATAAAAGTTGAGGTTGAAATCTCAATAAATAAAATTACCTTCAAATTATTAAATATTTTTCTTGACAATAATTATTTTCAATTTTTAAGTGACTGAACTAAGTTTTCTGTTCAAATTATGTGATTAGAAAAATTTGAATAGAAACGTCAAAATAATTCTAGTGTCATGCTGACGTAGCGTACTCTGCGTCTACTGATTTCTGCTTTGCTATTGGTAGGAACCTCTCTAAAGGATAGCGCTATCGAATACTAATGCAGTTGAGAGTGAGGGCAATAGATGGTACGTCTTGACGGACTATCGCAGTGCATGGCTGTATCTTGTTATAATAAATCTATGATAGAAAAACAACACGTAGCCACCTGACGGCTTTCACAGAAAGGTAGCATATGACGTCATGGATTTTCGATATCGAAAAGTACTTTTCAACATTAAAAACGTGTTGAATTCAAGAATTCGAGTCGAATAGTTTGACAGTAGCACTGTATGACAGGCAGAAAAGTGACGTTCAAGCGGTTTGTTTGAGGTTAGTTTCATTTGATGTAAACAAAAACAAAGTAATTAGTAGAAGAATGGCTTTATTGTACGCGCAGTTTCTTCTTATTGAAGAATTAAAGCGAGAAGAACGGAATCGCACAAGATTGTTTCAACGAATGGTGCGGGATGCACAAGACCCCTTCAGGGCATCTAACAGGGACCCCCAACTCCTGTGAGATGAAGTACCCCAGATACAAGAGGGTAGAAATGATCTTCAAGAGCGGAGAAGGGGACAACAGTATAGAGAAGACTATATTAATCAATATTTGTAATATAAAGTTACATCTTATCGCTCAGTTTTTGAAATAAACCATTGGTTCTAATCTTTTCTGTAATTAAAACATCCATTTTTGCACTCATCTCCTGCATCGTTATATTATGCAAATTATTTTTTACTTGCACACTTACTGGTAGGTGTCGTTTCCCCAAAGGGCTTGCTTTCGTTTGCGCCCTTCTAAAGTTTTGGGTTTTAACGAATACACATGCGTCGAGTATCTATAGAATAGGTGATTTGTGTCAATTTGTGACTTTTTCTATACAGAGCCACAGACGACACTAAAAAGCGCCGGTACCTCCGCATTGCCAACCTTTTTTTTTAGGGGAAAAACGACAAGTCACTAAATAATCAAAACGAGTTTTGAATTTGTATCACTCGCTCCACGGGCGATTGCGATTTGTAAGAAGTAGATCGGCGTCATAAACAAGTTAATTGCGAGATAACGGCTCACGTGATCCAATTGAGCTTATCAGATTTTTAAATTCGAACGTTTATTCACAATTAAATATTTTGTAATCGATCTGGAATAAAATAAAACTCTTATCAAATAAACAACGTCTATTTCCACTATTATACTTTGAATTTATTTAAATTTTAGAAACATGTTTCTGGAATATAATGTTAATTTTAAATACTTTTCAATAAGATTCTAATTTTATCAATATCTTACTTTTTTGAAAATAATAAATGATAAAATTATTAGACTAAAAATAAGCATGATGCTCAAAACAATTCTCTAAATTTTTTTCCGAATCTACTATTTTTCCAATTCACCTGTCAATCCAATTCAAAGAAGTTTTTAGAAATGCTAAATAATATTTATACAATTCTTTCAAATTTATTTTATTTCAAAAATGGTGTGTATATATTGCCTATGCGTTGATTTGGTAGAATAAAATAAAAATACTTGCAGTTACTATACATACATACATAAATGATATAATAATTACTTACAATAAATTATACATGCCTACACAATTATATACATATAAATCATAATATTAAAACTAACACAATATTTGTTATTCTTCGTGTGAATCTTATCTGTAACAGTGAGACATCAGCACAACATAATTTCAATTTGCTATTCACCTTTGCCGTTTTGCAGGATAATATTCTTGTTTCTCCATTTTTCTTTTATTCGATGCGGGAGCTCTGCTCTTTTCTTCCATGTGATGTAAACTTACCATGTGATGCTCTTCAATGTGGTTGTTTAGATCTTTAAAAGTGTCCAATAAAAGTTCTCTACAATCTTCGCTTGGACATAAAATGTGCCTTTTCTTCTCGACTGCTTGAGTACTTATTGCTTGCTGGTGGATTTTTCTTACATGCCTATTCCTTGAAGAAGTTGTACTAAACCGTTTGCCACAATGCAGACATCGTTGCTTATCATCTAAATTTTCTAGAACTTGAGATGTGGAAGCCTGCGATAAATCCACACCTGTTTCAACCTACTACTTACAAATATTGAAATAAAATTATAAACAATATCCACAACAAAAGACTGTTTTGTTCTAACGAACAGAGTTTAAAAGTTATCTAAAATAAATAATAGTTTAGGAAGAAATAAATTCTAATAAATTGCAATAATAGCTGTATGAAAATTTCTATCGAGCTAGCTTGGTAAAAAAATATAACAACTGCAACAGCAAAAAATAGCGCAAAAAGCTTAGAATTGACAAGCAAAGTGACGAAATTTAGTGACTTTTCGTTTTTTCCCCAAAAAAAAAAAGATTGGCAATGCGGAGGTACCGGCGCTTTTTAGTGTCGTCTCAGAGAGACACCCATAGTTTATCACACCCACATCAAATCTGCGCCTCTTAAGATTTTTTCTCATCGCTGCAATTTGGTCTTGCCAAAACCCCAAATCGCGTTTATCACAAACACAACTAAATTTAATATCTATTGCAACAACACACATTTTCGCAAAATTTTCAATAATCAATTTTCACTTCAAATAAAACTACAAAATGGCAGCTTTTCCTCCGATGTGTCATGTCAGTTGTCAATTGAGGGCCTACAAATTGACAAGTGACACATTTGTTACAAATAGATAGAGCTTATTTGTTTTCTCTTGGCGGCTGTGATGTCACTATTCTGCGCAAACATTGACAGCTGATGGAATAAGTGAGCGCTGAAAACATTCGACCATCTTTTGAACCGCTCAAAATTAAATTAATGTAATTTATGTAATCTAAATTAAATTACTGTGCTAATATGCTGTAAGTATTGAGGTTGTTCTATTTATTTTAAAGCAAGCAAGCAAAGTAAAAAAATAAAGATTTAGCTGACGTTTTTAGTTTAGTTAGTAATAGCAAAGAACTACCAATTACAGCTTCTGCGCATAAACACGTGACGCGCCAACAGAAAACAAATAAGCTCTACACTATCTTATCCTGACGTCATCATAGCCTTCCAAATAAACATAAAAAAGCAGGTAAAAGCAATGACAGTTTCATACGAGTGTCGTGCTCTTTTCAATTGACTAAAATGGTCTGAGCTACTCGACGGATCAGTTGGGGCATTCTGAAATTCTTGCCGATAGCGAGCGAGTGGAAGGTTGGTCGAAGGTGCTACTCGAAAGTGAAACTCGCACTGTTTTTTGGTATTCTAGTTCTAAAGCAGTTTCGAGTTTTGACCAGTAGTTTGCGCCAACATCTACATGTCTTGTGATCATTGTGATCTTCTACTTAATCTTAATTGATTATAGGTCCATAGGACACTTTTTAGCAAACGAGGTAAACGTTTTCCCGCGTACTAGAAGAGAGTTAAACGCAAAAAAAGCGTCATTTATGAATAAATTCAATTTTCCTGGCGTCGTTGGAGTGGTAGATGAGACTCACATTGCTATTTTGAAGCCGACCCAGGAAGAACATAATTTCATCAAAAGAAAAGGATTTTTATGTTCTTAAATCGTGATGTTCAGATTATTTGTGACAGCAACTTGAAAATATTGAATGTTAATGCTAATTACCTAGGCTCCACTCACGATTCATTTATATGGCGGCAATTGCAAAGCAAAGAATTTTTGAGTACAATGTACATTGGTGGTGATAGAAGATTTTGGCTTCTAGCATAGACTAAGTAAACCTAGACTAGCCACGCTTATGGGAGAAATGTAACACATTTTGGTTGTGGGTAAAACGGGCGCGAGGATGAAAGGGGGGGCTTGACAGCCGCGGGTACCTATGGGCAAAAAGCTGAATCTTCAAAGTGCGTGAATAGTTGTAAAGAAATCTGTTATATTATGCAAAAGGCCCTCACTCATGCATGGAAATAGATAAGGTGTTAATAGGTATGAAACCTGAAACCGAATAGATTTGAAGTGTTTGTTTTTTCGGGCTGGGTTGCGAGACTCGTAATAAATAAATGTGTAGTATTATGAGTAGAGTTCAAAAATCTTCCCAAGTCGTCTAGAATTGATTGTGGTTTGCAATGTGTTGATAAAAGCTACAATTTTTTATAGAGATTTCTCATCGGAAAAAAAAATATTTGGCTTGGTCGTGCAAAAATCGTATTATGCAAGGGTTGATTAAGAATGGTTTAAGGTGGTTTTATAAAAAAAAAATTTTTTTGCATTTTTTAAATTTCTAGTACGCTACTTTTATGGTCATTTAACATTATGCATAACCGTCAATCGGAAATGCCTTATATTAATTATTTATTATTGCCTCCGCAATGCTTTCTTATGGAGTGCTTTATCGAATAAACGCTCGCCCTGAAACGCATAAATCGTAAATTGGTAAAATCATCATAATTTGAAAACGCGGCAATTTATCAAAAAATACATTAAAACAAACGTTGTAGATCTGAGATTGTAGATTGCTTAAAGTTGTTGAGATTTTCTGTAGGATGAGCCGTTTAGCTTGTACTATTTTTTTCGTGCGCTATTGCTAAAATTTACAGCGTATCACGCGAGAAGCGAGGAAGGCTTATAATACCACGGCCTAAGCCAAGGTATTCGACCTTATGCTATGAAGCTTCAACACGGGTAATTATCGCTTGTTTCAATACTTTTTCTTCCTATTTTTTATCCAGCCGATGTTGAATCTATGTACAAATGTTATTTATAAATTATTATTTATGTGCTCTGACTTTTTTACAAATAAATATAAAATAACATATAAAATAACATTAACATTTAAAATTTTTAAAATGAGATTTTGTAGTTTAATGATAATACAAATAATTAATAATAATTAATAATTGATAATTGATAATTAATAATTAATAATAATCTAATTAATACGCACAACATTTTCTTATCAGCAATTTGATGCTCTACAAAATTAAGTTTTTATCGGATAAATTATTCTATACATTTTATTCTAAATAAGAAAAACGGCAATTTTTTCGAATATAGTATAAAGTATATCCATTATTCTAAGTACAAAAAAATAATCCTGTCTATGAGACAGCTCGGTGTTGTATAAGTGATTTAAAATTTCGACTTTTCTGTTTATAAAATATTCTCATCGGAAAACCATTGTCTAATTTTTTTGTGCAGTAATTTAAAAAGAAAATCAAAAACATGAATTCTACCAACTTAAAGTTGTCAAAATATAAAATTTTTGTTTTTACTATACCACTAAAGCTGGTTGCTCGCTTTAGTGCAATTATGACATTGTCCTCGTTAGAACTTTACAACGGATTATTTAACATTCACTAATATTTATGAGGGTTTACCGCACAACTTTTTGTAGAGACATTGTTTTTGTCTCAAACAAAACTCTAAAAAGTCATAGATTGAATAAAGTTTGGTGCATCTGATTATTCTTAAAGCAATAAAGGTATATTAGAAATGCTGCCTCACAACTGACACCGGAGCCAGGCTGTTTTGAAAAAATAAATACATTATTTCAGAAAATCGCGTACAGTCTTTAAAAAAATCATAATTATTATTATCAAGCTCAGAGCCAGCTGGCAGTATTGCTATTTTCTAGTTTAGTATGATCCTTGAAAAAATTAATACCTTATTCTTTCTAGAAATACATATTCAATATTATAATTCTGTCTAAATGCAAAATCTTTGCAAAAATTGAAAAATCGTATTTTTGTTACTTTTTAAATGGGGCAAATATAAAGTCAGTTTTGGTGAAAACTCTAGATTCTATATTGCCAAATTTTATTCGACCGGCGCTTCTAATGGTTTATCTTGTATTAGTATTTAATTTTTCCAAAGTGAACTTAATGAGAATTTTTGAAAAAAGACAATACCAATGTTAAACAAATTTTATTTAGATGCCATGTTGCCGGAATTTTTAGCAAATAGATAATTTATTAAAGTGTAAACTTTATCAGTCACGTAGGACAATATTTAGATGACAAAAATGCGCCGTTACCAAAATGCGTTGCCAATATGTCCGCATCAAATACAATTAGAAAACAAATATTAATATATTTTTTACGTGAAAAACATTTTTGGCGAAACCGTTATTCTAAATTTATTTTTGTGTTTTTCGCAGAATGTAGCTAGTAAGTTTAATGAGATTGGCTAAGTAGTGAAGGCGTGACTGAGTAAATTAGAAGATAAATGATTTTAATATCTTATGTTTTTAAATATTTTCTAAAAAAAGATGTTTAACTTCTACTAACTTTTATGAGAATTGATTATACTTGTGTATGTCTAAGATTTTTGTTTGAGGCAATGTCAAGAATGTCACTAAAATGAAGTATGCGAATGTCACTACAAACTCTTATAAAAAAATCTTTGTAACCGCACAGGATAGATAGCCACACCATACATAGGGAACAAACAAAATTGCATTTGCATACAAGACTTGATTAATTAGAAAAGTCAAATTTAGCGGAAAATTAAGTATGTGCAAACTTATATAAATACAAATAATTTGTATAAATAACATACAAGATTATTGTATCAATTGTCTTGTATTTATTATTGTTCTGTACTAGTTGAGCCTTATATTTGATGTTTTGATAAATAAAATAACAGATAAAAAAATTAAATTAGTACCAGTGAAATAACGTATTTTTAAAGTTAGGCTTTTATAATCTCATATTACTGGACAATGCATCTAATCTCTCAAAAACACGTTCAAAAGAATGTTATAAATACTCTTCACATTAGATGAGCTGTTTGAAGAGATTTTATCGCACCGTTTTTGCATTACTTAAACACATAATTAGTTTTTTCTATTCATTTATAGCGTTATTCTATTTAAACTACTAAATAGTGTTGCTCTGAGGGCCGGAAGAAGATGTTAAAATTAGGATGACGCTAACAAATTTTAATATTTAATCTACAGCGTACGCCAGAGAAACTTACTTATTTGAAAGGTCAATTAAAACCAAAGTACTTTTTTAGTTTTTTTTTTAGTTAAAAATACAATATTTCAAGTTTTTTTTTGTAAAGTTTAAAAATAACATTGTTTAAATGCCAACTTTTATTGTGTTCACATGATTAAGTCGATATCTGAAGTTATTAATCACATTTTTTCTTCATTTTATTGTTATTAGAGTTCTTTCTCTTTTTTTCATTCTTCATTTCAATCATTGAGCACATACAAGATAAGACCTGAGACCACCATTTTTCTTCTCATTTCAATTATTTATGTTTATTATCATTATTTATTGGTAAATTAAAGAAAAGTGCAAAACAACGATTTATCTTATCATTTACATATTACTACCATACACCAACAAGGTGCAAGAGCACTTGCACAAAACCAAACGTTATTTGTGGTTTCTGTTTTGTTCTACTTGAAAAATGTGTATTTATATTTTCTATTTGAATAAGTTCAAAGAAATGATACTTTTTTTCTACAACAAAATCCAGTCGAAACATTATAATTTTTATTTTAATAATTTTTTTCCTCATACTTTCACCTTGTACCCATAGTATTCTAATAATTATTACTATTATTATATTTTAATATAATGTAAGGGGTATTTTTTTTGACGCAATTTGCATAAGAATAATGGTGAAGGCGCCGGGATAATTAGATTGATATATAATTAAATTACCTAGTTTCATTAAAATACAATATTTGTCAGATTGTTTCACCACATTCTTTCCTGATTATGAATACAACTTAAATACTGCATAAATACAAGATTAACAGACTACATCATTATCAACGATCTACTACAACTCACCCCCTTTGTGGCCGCCGTTAAGAAACCGCCTCGAACGAATTGAACGGATTAGATCAACCATACATGAAACACATTCACACATAATGTACCTGTTAAAAATACTTATCAAGGAACTCACCGGGGGCTTGTCCCCGCCGGACCATCTTCCTCCATTCCAGCCTTGTAGAGGGCATCCTCTGTTACGGTGGCTTCGCTGTTTCTATCATATAGACCGGTTTGATGGACGTTGGCGGCTTCCTTCTGCTTCTCCATTCTTCAACCTATTTATTATTTTCGGTACCAATGTGAGAAGTCAGTAGAGGCCTTCTCACGGATGCCTGCACCTTGGGTAATTAAACCTAGATGGCCATTGGCTACAGTGTTTCCGGCGAGGAGAAATAAAACAAGATTAAAGGGATAATTGAAAGGTATTTGAACACTGCACCCTTCCATTGCCACAATAGAGAACCCACCTACAACTCTTTTCAGTGACAAGGTACCAGCCTTGACGGCAGCATCAAACCCGGCCTCAAAGATCTCTCCAATCTTTTTGAGAAATCTGAGAAGCTAGATCTCAACCGAAAAACAGGAATTATGTTAATCGGCGTCGAGAGCCAAATAATAAATAATAATAGTAGTAGTAAAGACCGGCTCAAGAACAGAACAAGTTCTCTGCTGTAGGTTTTCATTCTTAATCATTTCACAAAGAGCAACAATAAACAATAACAACCGTGTCAATTCTGACACAAACAATCTGCATGCTCTTTAATACAAACAAATATGCCAATAATGACATAGATGTATCTGCATGCATCATAATAATCAATATAATGTAATAAAGTCTTACATGTGCTCTTTCCTAAGATTAGAGCAAGTCATTTCAGTACTCAACCTAGCTGCCATGGCCAAACCAGCCACATTGTCAGAAGAAGGTAGGATCTGTCACCTGGCTAGGTTACTGGAACAGAATTGTTAAGACACCACATTCGCACTTAATTTGCACACAATAACAAGTTATTCGTTCGAGTATAAAGACAATTATCACTCTCGTTCTCTCGATTTGACTTGACTATGCACGAGTACCGTACTCGACACTCCTACGAGTACTATCCGCTGACTGCCGTCTAGTCTCTATCTCTACTGGCTCTACTGCCCTTACGGCAATAGTATCATCCCTCAGCTAAGCGCTCTGCGCAATCTCCACTCAGCTATCCCTCCTTTTTGCAATATTATATTAAAGCCGTTTTGACTTAAATAATTTATAATAATAAATGTATAAAAAGTAAACTCTCACATTCGACCAACCTGACCTACATCTCGCCCTCGAGATTGCTTTTATATTAGCACTGTACTTTTGTAGAGAAACGTCATAAATTTAATTAAAATTTTTATATATTTTTTTTTTAAACATATTTTTTCCCAAGATAATTTATCACTTTTACTTTGTAATATGTGTAATATTACAAAATAAAAATTCAAAATAAAACTTTGAATGTTGTATAATTGAGTAGCATTTAAAAACAGATAATATAATTAAAAGTTGTTTTTAACAACATGAAAGGTTGCTAGCATCAACCTGTTGACTGCTCCTGCTGCCAGCATACTGAAATGCCAACAACAATAGCTCTAAAACAAGCATACTGTACCGTTAATCTAATATGTAAATTAATCTTTTGCTTTTATAAAAGAAGTAGAAAAATAGAGAAAAATGGTTTAGAAAAATAAAGTCCAAATTTTGGAAGTTCATAATTACAATTATTGTTCTTCACAAATTGTTGATGTTCAGTTGACAATTGTTGTGTTCTTCCAGTTTCTTATTTTCCAGTTTTTAGTTTTCAGTTTTCTATGTTTCAGTTTTGCTATGGTTCTTTTTGTCTATTTTGGTTTCTCTTTTATTTGATTCGTAGATGCATATGCTTTTATTCTTTTCCTGAGATCTCAATTTATAGGTGTTTTATTGTTTGTTGTTGTTTTTTTTCTTCTTGTTTCTTCTCTGTCTAGACATGTTATTTGATGAAAGACTCACTCTGTTCTATTGTCGTGACTGATGGTTCCATGTGTTGTTACGATGTTACGGTTTTAATGCAATATAATATTTGCAATAGAAATTACAAATTTCATAATTAATATTTAGTTAACAATCAATTTTAACTTTGCTGAAAGCAGTTTAAAATTTAGTAGAATTGTATATTTTAATTAAAAATTAACTTAAGTTTTTAAAAATGTTTTTAAACTTTCTATTCAGACTAAATATGTTTATGTTAGTTGTACTCTCTATGTTTTAAAGTATAATAATTACTTTTTTTCACTTCTAATTGACTTAAAAATTACAATTAATACGTTAAACCAATTAATTCGAGTTTAAGACCCCTCTTTTTTTTTATTAAAAACGAGAATTTTCGACTTTTATTTTGTTGTAATTTATGTTTACTCAGTATATTAACTTTACTTGATTAAATTTAACTTGCATTTTTAGTTTGTTCTGACTTTAGATTTCAACTTGGTGGTTCTACCATTAGGAGAAACCACAATAATGATGTTTTGACCTCATTTGCTTTTTGATCTTTTTTCCCTTTTTTTTTTTTAACTTGGCGTTTTCCATTTTGTTCAAAAATATTTTATTTTATTTTCGAAATAAATATTTAACACAAAACATAGTCATATAGTTATACATTTTAACTGTTTATTGCTAACAATAATAACTATACATTCAAAATACTGTATTCGAGCGCTTATTATAATAAATAATTTTTAAACGTGCGACGTTTTATAGCTGAACCAACTAGTAGATTGAAATAGAATGAATGTTGAAAAATATAAAAACTGTTATCATTTGTTCCTAACATTTAGTAAAAGTAAATATTGCAATAATTAGGTTAAGAAACCTAAAAAGTTGTTATTTATAACAAACTACGTCACACCCTTTTCATTGCTCTATTTTAAATCTAGACATTTGCAAACTTTGATTAAAAGATTCGCACTTTTACATTTAATTTTATCCACTGTTTAGCATTTTATTAGTAAATTAAGAATTAGCTATTAAATTAATTACCAACCACGCTAATTTAGAACTATTGCTTAATTAATTTCAATCAATGACAATTGACAATTTACTATTATTTTATGTTGAACATGATTTGCCAAACAACAATTGAATTGTATCAAATCTTTTTTTTTTTTGTTTGTTATTATTTGAATTAAAATTGAATTTAATTTTTAATTCGAATCATTAATTAATGCGCCAGGTAGATTGTAAGGCTTTCAAATAGTTTAACTTTGACTCAACATTAATATTGGTACAACTTTTTTTTTTCCTGATCAATTCGTGATTAACTCTAAAGATTACTTTAATTTAATTAACTACAACAATAATTTGAAATATTGTGTGGGCATAATTTAGATTATTAACTTTTTTTTATAATAATAATATTTATCCTAATAAACATCATAGACAAACCAAAATTTTATAAATGGAAATTTTAGAATAACAAAACTGATTAATAATTTAATACCAAGGAAGTGTAATTTAAGATAGGACTAATTGTACAATTGGCAGTTTTCCTAATAAATAAAGATTTGTCCTAATGTAGTTTAAACCCTTTATTTTAACAAAGTATTTCTAGGATTTGACAGTTTAATTTTCTATGAACCCCGACTCGTTTAGAAAGTGAAGCCTTGTCACATTTAGATTTTTGTTTTCTATTATAATACATGTCTGGTTATGTAGTTTAGGTTCACAAACTTTAAACTTAACTACTACTGGCAGCTGTCATAATAAAGTACATCGGCCCAAAAGTGGCTTTTGTTTCCAAAAATATTTTTCTAAATTTTTAACAAAGAATGGTTAGATTCTTTTCCTTTGTAAAAAGTCCCAGATGTCACCCTTTTGAGTAAAGTATTTTAAGTAATGTTTTTTTTTTTGTTTAAAGACAAAATGGTTCAACGATTTTGTTGATGCTTTTTCAAATTATAAAAATTATTTGTTACATCTTACTTAATGTCGACTATTTACTGGATTAAACAATACTAAAAGAGATCTATTTTGCCACAGACATTTATTATCTCTTTTGTTAGTTAATTTTGAATGGTATTTGATACCTACATCTAAATTTTGCAAAACTAAATTAATTAAATTTGAATTTAATTAAAACTGTTTTTCAGAATAAAACATTTTCGTATATAATTGACTAATCAAGCCTTTTATTTTTAAATTTCTAATATTCAATAATATTTAGAATCTTTTATAACTTTAAATACAAACTAAACCAGCGAAAATTAATAATAATTAATTATAACAACTATTAATAACCTCAAATAATTAATAATTTTGATAGGATTTTTATGTTTAACTATGTCCATTTCTGTAATCCACAGAAAGACAACACTATTTATATAAAACAATAATTTATGATCATTTGTAAAGGTGTTCCATCTTATTTTTCGCAATAAGATTGTAATAATTAATAGTAAATTAAAAACAATATCTTTCCATAAATATTATAATGTTTAATGACAATTTATAATGTCTATTACCATTTGATTGACAGGTAATACAAAGCTACAGATTATAACTTTTCCAAATTCATGCAGTGTACTGTCTTTTGAATTTACCCTTTGGAATATGAATTTTAAATAATTTGCTCGAAAAGCTGACAAACATTCCTATCACTGCGTTTTAAACAATTTTAACAATTATTTAATCATCTTTTCATCTTTATTATTTTGGAATTAACAATTAGAACATTCATGAATAGCCTTGAAATATAAGGGTGAAAAATGTTCAACGGTAAGCTACCTGCTTAGAAGACGTTGACCTCCATCCCTTCTTGAATGT
The DNA here is from genome assembly GCA_947359425.1 of Lagria hirta. Taxonomy (NCBI): domain Eukaryota; kingdom Metazoa; phylum Arthropoda; class Insecta; order Coleoptera; family Tenebrionidae; genus Lagria; species Lagria hirta. The sequence goes on from OX375794.1 coordinate 30,325,910, forward strand.
ATAATTTTCTATATAAAATATAATTATTCTTTATTAATATTGATATAAAATCTTTTTAAGAAATTTAAATACCAATAGTCCAAGCTAGTAAAATTCAACAAAATGTTTATTTTCTCTATCCAACATCTATTGATGTGTAAAACATACGGCTTTAGATTACTCGACTATTAATTAGTGAGTTTAAAATTTGTCTTGATTATTGCAAGTACAAATACATCAAAATTATGAATTCTCACAGCTATGACTTTCAATCCTTCCAGCTTTTGTCACCAAAATAATTTCAATTTTGTAATCTTTAATTATTTAGTTCGCTTCAATAAGTTTTAAATAATAACTCAAATTTAATTAGAATAAGATCATAGAAGTATAATCTTGCCCAATACATAATCTAGTTGTTGTAAACAAAATATTGTTTAGAAAATATTATAAATAATAATAAAGTGGATGTTTTAAGATTTTAGTTTATATCATTTTCTCTTTATTACTCGAATCAAACTAACCCTTAAACATTAATCAATTTACAGTAATGTTTTGTTACTAAAACATTAAGCTTTCTTTCAAATTTACTTTAATTAACTATTTTAATTTCAATGTAATTTAGAAAACTGTATTTGCCTTTTGTTACTTTTGCAAAACATTTTTTTTTCAACAATAAACTAGTGACCCATCTACATTAATTTATGACTTTTTCAGCTGTGTTACACAGATGTTTACCATTTAGTTCTCTCCAGCCCTGGCAAAGAATTTTGACCATCGTCTCTACTAAATAGCTGTCACTCCATTGTATAGATTTTGAACAATTTATCTATTAGGTCTAAGTTATTAAGATCTTCTGATAGTTTATTACTTCCACTAGTAAGGCCCCCCTTCAAGTTTTTGTGCAAATGACCAACACGTGTTATTTTCAAAAGCTATTGCTTGAATTGTTTAGTTTGAACATTTGTCTCTACGATTGGTATTTTGTAAAAATACCAATGATTTGAATAAATCCTGGCTCGGCTGTTGATTTGAATTTGCTTTGTTAGATAAATATTATCACATTTTTAATGTAATAAAGCGGTACGCTTTGCTATTTAATTTTTTGGAAAGCAATATTAATTAGCTATCTAACGATATTAAAACATACGGCATTTAAACTATTCTTTAGCAGTAGAGAATTTAACTTTTATCTAAATCACAATGATCAAGTTGAGCGCCGTGTTGAATTAGCGACAGTTGAATAAATTTATTTGATTATAATAAATTCATATTTATTATAATTTAAAAATTGAACCCTGAGTATAGTATTTCTTTCTTAAACAAGTTCAAATAAAACCTGACTTTCTATAACTTTAAATTGAATAAAATTAACATTAATTAATAACAAAATTAGTGATTTGTTTGTAATTTAACTGCCATAAACATTTAATCTCCACATTTTAAAACCCTGGCAACATTATTTGTACTTTTAACAACAGTTTGGGTAATTGTATGTAGATCTCAATAATGTAGCTGTTTATTGTGTTTTACTTAAACATGAATTTGCAGTATACAAAATAATAAGTTGATTTGACTTATAATATTACTGATAAAACGTTCATAAAGAACTAAATATTACATTAAATTTAACCAAAGAGATTTAACATCTGACGTAAATCTGACCCCACACCTGATTTGTAAGGGGTATTTTTTTTGACGCAATTTGCATAAGAATAATGGTGAAGGCGCCGGGATAATTAGATTGATATATAATTAAATTACCTAGTTTCATTAAAATACAATATTTGTCAGATTGTTTCACCACATTCTTTCCTGATTATGAATACAACTTAAATACTGCATAAATACAAGATTAACAGACTACATCATTATCAACGATCTACTACAACTCACCCCCTTTGTGGCCGCCGTTAAGAAACCGCCTCGAACGAATTGAACGGATTAGATCAACCATACATGAAACACATTCACACATAATGTACCTGTTAAAAATACTTATCAAGGAACTCACCGGGGGCTTGTCCCCGCCGGACCATCTTCCTCCATTCCAGCCTTGTAGAGGGCATCCTCTGTTACGGTGGCTTCGCTGTTTCTATCATATAGACCGGATTTGATGGACGTTGGCGGCGTCCTTCTGCTTCTCCATTCTTCAACCTATTTATTATTTTCGGTACCAATGTGAGAAGTCAGTAGAGGCCTTCTCACGGATGCCTGCACCTTGGGTAATTAAACCTAGATGGCCATTGGCTACAGTGTTTCCGGCGAGGAGAAATAAAACAAGATTAAAGGGATAATTGAAAGGTATTTGAACACTGCACCCTTCCATTGCCACAATAGAGAACCCACCTACAACTCTTTTCAGTGACAAGGTACCAGCCTTGACGGCAGCATCAAACCCGGCCTCAAAGATCTCTCCAATCTTTTTGAGAAATCTGAGAAGCTAGATCTCAACCGAAAAACAGGAATTATGTTAATCGGCGTCGAGAGCCAAATAATAAATAATAATAGTAGTAGTAAAGACCGGCTCAAGAACAGAACAAGCTCTCTGCTGTAGGTTTTCATTCTTAATCATTTCACAAAGAGCAACAATAAACAATAACAACCGTGTCAATTCTGACACAAACAATCTGCATGCTCTTTAATACAAACAAATATGCCAATAATGACATAGATGTATCTGCATGCATCATAATAATCAATATAATGTAATAAAGTCTTACATGTGCTCTTTCCTAAGATTAGAGCAAGTCATTTCAGTACTCAACCTAGCTGCCATGGCCAAACCAGCCACGTTGTCAGAAGAAGGTAGGATCTGTCACCTGGCTAGGTTACTGGAACAGAATTGTTAAGACACCACATTCGCACTTAATTTGCACACAATAACAAGTTATTCGTTCGAGTATAAAGACAATTATCACTCTCGTTCTCTCGACTTGACTTGACTATGCACGAGTACCGTACTCGACACTCCTACGAGTACTATCCGCTGACTGCCGTCTAGTCTCTATCTCTACTGCCCTTACGGCAATAGTATCATCCCTCAGCTAAGCGCTCTGCGCAATCTCCACTCAGCTATCCCTCCTTTTTGCAATATTATATTAAAGCCGTTTTGACTTAAATAATTTATAATAATAAATGTATAAAAAGTAAACTCTCACAATAACAATTATATTTGTGTACACATTATTTTGTAAACAATTATATTCTATAAAATCAAATCAATCTAAATTTCTTTATAGTGCTCACAAACGCATCACTTATTATTTCTTTTTTTGTAACAAAATGAACTACTATATAATAAATGCGTTAGCTTTATATTTTACAATAATAACATCAGCAGTCCCCATTAAGATAAGACAAAAAAGAGTATCAAATGTCCATGCATGACCTTGCGACATGCCTATGCTAGTGACAACACTGACAACGCGATGGCCTCCCTATCTAGCTACTCAATTAGTTATTGCACCGCATCCTAGATGGATTTTCCAGCGCCGCTCTGTTATCGGGTGTCTTTAATGAGCTTCAAAATTTACTGTACGGTGGGAAGTTTAGGTATATTTAGTCAATGCTTCTAGGAAACTCTGTCTACCATGAGTCATATCTAATGACCCCATTTCGTAATCCTCAAGAAAATTCACCTGAGTTTAGGTATAATAGGGTACATATAAGTACTAAAAATTGTGTCGAGAGGTGCATTGGGTTGTTAGAAATTAGGTTTTGATGTTTTTTGAAAGAACAGACAACAAATTATTCTCCCAATTTTGTTGGAAGTTTAACCAAATACCTGTAGTGCTTTTCACAATATTTGTGTCACATATAATATTGCTTTGCCATCAGACGCTATGGAACCGATTGAAGCTATTAACAAAAACAACAATAAAACAGTGAAATAGTAAATCCACTGAATAATGACAGGGCAGTTCGACAAGGAATTGTAAATCGCTATTATTTGTAATTCGTACAAACTTTTAACCGACTTCAAAAAAAAGGAGATTCTTAATTCAACTGTATTTTTTTACATGTGTTACCTCATAACTTTTTTATGGGTGAACCGATTTTGATGATTCTTTTTTTATTTGGAAGCTGATGTTCTTACTAATGTTTTTTTAACAAATAATTTTGACACTAATTGATTATAAAAATTTGTGAGAAATTGAAATAGTAGATTATACATCAAGGGAGTCAAGTGGATGAAATGAACTTTTTATATATAGTTTTAAAATTTATTAATACGTTTTAAAATTACTAAAAGTAAAAATAAATTACTAAAAACTACTTAGAAAAAATATTTGAATGTTTTGGAATGGTTTAAAAAATTTTTAAATAGAAATTTAGATTATTTTTAATAATTTTTGAGTTAAAAATTTTTAAACGTTTTTAAAAATGGTTTTGAACATTTTAAAATTGTTTTAAAGGTTTTTTTCAATTTTTTAAATATCTTTAAGAATTTTTTTAAAGTTTTTAAAATTTTCAAAGATTTATTAAGAATTTTTCAATTATTTAAGAAAGCTTTAATTCAACTTTTAATATATAGTTTTAAAGCTTTGGTTGGCCAGCCTGATCTGGTGTTGTTCACATCGTTTGGTGATTATTATTAACTGTTTTTGGATAAATAATAGTGTTAACATTTTCATAATTTCTAAATTTAACCGGAGAATAAGTGAATTGGTTTTTCTCAGTGTTTGGTGAAAGGATTTTAACGTTTAAATGGATATTGAGTGGAATGTTGATGTTATTTAGTTTGAACCGTAAAAATGGAGATAACCCTACAGCAGTAACCTTGAATAACCTTCAATAGCTCACCTTGGTCTCTATCAGGCGGATTATGTCAAAGCCTACGCTTGGCACACCAGTTAAGCGAGGCAGGGAAGCAAGTACCTCAGACTCGCTGGAAAAAAATACTCAAAGACCAAAAATGGTTCAGAAGGTAGGAGATATGAGTGTAGAGGATTTGACTACGTTGATGTCTGGTATGCTGGCTAGTCATTTACAGAACCTGGCTACCAAGGAGGAGGTGCAAAGGGTAGAGCAGTCAGTGCAGGACTTGAAGGCGGATAACGAGAGCCTCAGACAAGAAGTGGAACAGCTGAAGTCGGTGGTTTACAAAGTTCAAGGCAAAATAATTTGATTTTTGGGGGGCTGCAGCACAATGATAATAATGTGGACTGGATAAGTGTTGTGCTAAATTTTTGTAAAAACGTACTTGGTGTCGATGGGACACTTATGGTAAATCGTGCGCATGCGCTAGGTTCTGTAGTACCAAATTGCCTTATTATAGCCCATATCCCTAGGGATGGGGACATCGCAAAAATATTTGCCAAAGTAAAAACACTAAAGGGAACAGGCTTTAATCAAGAGGGATTTTACTCGGCCAGTGAGAATGAAACGTTCAAAGAAAGCTCTTATATCTAAGAAAAAAAGTTTAGAAAAAGTATCACATAGTCAAAATGTCAAGTTGGCTGTAATATTTGATCACTTGTGTGTGCAAAGTAGGAAGTTATTTTGGGACCTTCAAAAAAATATTCTGTACTCGGGTAAAGATGATGGTGTCGCTTTAATCAAGAATTTATTACAAGTGGACATTTCTGTAGATGTGGCGACCATGGCTGGAGAAGGAGATAGAAGGCACAAAAGTGGTGATGACGGGGTCATAGAATCGTGAGCACTGACGGACCGTCCCGCAATTAACATTCAAGTAGAAAGTAATATTTTAATTTCTGAAATTCCACCAATTTCCACAATTTAAAACGTTTGTAACAGAGGATGATATAGTTAATGTGGAAAAATATTTTTTTAATTTTTCTTTACACTGGGTATCAATTTATCAATTTATTAAGTATTTTTATTCATTTATTATTTCACTTTTAATTTATTCATATTTGATTTAATCAAAGTTATTAGGGTCAACCTAAGCGGAGGGTCCGGTAGGGCCATGCTAGGGGTTTTTTGCAATGTATATATATACCTTAAGTTTGTATTTGACCAATAAAGCTTTTTATTATTATTATTATTATTATTATTATTATTAGTTTTAAAGTTTATTAATACGTTTTAAAATATCTAAAAGTAAAAATGACTTACTAAAAACTACTTAGAAAGAATATTTGAATGGTTTAAAATATTTTTAATTAGAAATTAAGATTATTTTTATTATTATTATTGTGAGAGTTTACTTTTTATACATTTATTGATATAAATTATTTAAGTCAAACCGGCTTTAATATAATATTGCAAAAAGGAGGGATAGCTGAGTGGAGATTGCGCAGAGCGCTTAGCTGAGGGATGATACTATTGCCGTAAGGGCAGTAGACAGCGGTCAGCGGGTAGTACTAGTAGGAGTGTCGAGAGTGATAGTTATCTCTACACTCGAACGAATACAACTTGTTATTGTGTGTTATTGTTGTTATTGTGTGCAAATTAAGTGCGAATGTGGTGTCTTAACATTTCTGTTACAGTAACCTAACCAGGTGACAGATCCTACCTTCTTCTAACAATGTGGCTAGTTAGGCCATGGCAGCTAGGTTTGAGTTCTGATACGACTTGCTCTAGTCTTAGGAAAGAGCACATGTAAGACCTTATGACATTATATTGATTATTATGATGCATGCAAATACATCTATGTCATTATTGGCATACTTGTTTTTATTAAAGAGCATGCAGATTGTTTGTGTCAGAATTGACACGGTTGTTATTGTTTATTATTGCTCTCGACGCCGATTAACATAATTCTTGTTTTTCGGTTGAGATCTAGCTTCTCAGATTTCTTAAAAAGATTGGAGAAATTTTTGAAGCCGGGTTTGATGCTGCCGTCAAGGCTGGTACCTCATCGCTGAAAGGAGTTGTAGGTGGGTTCTCTATTGTGGCAATGGAAGGTTGCAGTGTTCTTATACCTTTCAATTATTCCTTTAATCTTGTTTTTATTCTCCTCGCCGGAAACACTGTAGCCAATGGCCATGTAGGTTAAAATTACTTGGGTGCGGGCACTAGTGAGAAGGCTTCTTTTGACTTCTCACATTGGTACCGAAAAAAAAAATAGGTTGAAGAATGGAGAAGCAGAGGGAAGCCGCCAGAGTTTATGGAATTCGGTTCATATGATAGAAACTGCGAAGCCACCGTAGCAGAGGATGCCCTTCACAAGGTTGGAATGGAAGAAAATTGCTTGGCGGGGACAAGCCCCCGGTGAGTTCTTTGATAAATATTATTGACAGGTACATTATGTGTGAATGTGTTTTATGAGTGGTTAATCTAATCCCTTCAATTCGTTTAAGGCGGTTTCTTAACGGCGGCCACAAAGGGGGTGAGTTGTCGTAGATCGTTGATAATAATGTAGTCTGTTAATCTTGTATTTATGCAGTATTTAAGTTGTATTGATATTTAGAAAAAGAATGTGGTGAAACAATCTGACAATTATTGTATTTTAATGAAACTAGGTAATTTAATTATATGAATTTGATTATCCCGGCGCCTTTATCATTATTCTTATGCAAATTGCGTCAAGAAATACCCCTTACATTATTATTATTATTATTATTTAACTTGATTATTTTGATGAGGTTCACATCTTTTTAGCAAAATTACAAAAAATAAAAGACATAAAAGTGGAGTGTATTAAAGTTTTATGAAGTATTATTTATTTATTTATTAAAAATAATTACTGCGCACTGTCATAAAGCTTTTTAAAAGAAAAAACTGTATCAGCCACCACAACATTCCCCGACAAGCCGTTCCACATGTTAATAATAATAATAATAAAGTTTAATAATAATAATAAAGTTTATTGTCCAGCGAGCACATGTGCCCATAGAGGACCAAGAACAATATACAGAAACATGAAAAACAATAGTGCATATTAAAAAAAAATAGTAAATGAATAGAAAATACATAGAAAATACATAGTAATTACAACAGGTTAAAAATTGAATAAGATAAGATAAGCCATATAAAAAGAGAGAAAAAGAAATATATATACTCTCAAAGATGAATTGTGATGTAATATAGTTGAGCAGATTGGATGAATAAAATTTTCTTACATTCTGACTTAAAGCGGTTAAACGCACGATTTGTTAAAAAATTCTTCCTAACTGTGGTTTCAAAGGCTTCTTTTCTAATCTTGTATGAAAGTCTATCGTTATTTTCAAGTATTAAAAAATCGCGTGTGACACCAGGAAACTAATTATGCGTGAGCCTAAACATTTGAATCATGTTAGCTCTGTTAAGTCGAGAACACAAATCCGTTAAGTTAAGTGTATCAAGACGCTTTTTATATAGAATGAGTATCAAACTTGCTGTCCATCTAGTGACTTGATGCTGAACTCTCTCCATCAGTTCAATGTCTCTCAACAGATAAGGTCTCTAGACTGGTATATCAAATTCCAACTGAGGTCTTATGTATGTTATGTATAGCTTTGAAATAAAACTTAGCGTCGGGTTTGGAAACCGATGTTTTAACAAATAATATACGTTACGCGCCTTACCCACCAGATGCATTGCTCTGATCAACTCATTCTGTTATTGACAATTACCCCCAAATCTCTGATATACGTTGTTACGGTCAGCAATGTGTCACTGATGTGATATAGGTATTTAGGGTTGTTGTACCCACATTGCAATATACAGCATTTGGAAATATTTGGAGATAATTGCTAAGTTTGACTCCACAAATATATTAAATTCAGTTGATCTTGAAGGTTCAAAATAAACGGGTTTGAAAAAAGCTTAATGTCATCCACATATGCTATATAATCTTTCAGCCAAGATAAAAGGTTTCTCATATATAACAGAAATAAAATTGGTCCAAGAACGGAGCTCTGTGGGACTCAAATCTGGTTTAGAGTACTAAAACTTACTGCCAACTTTTACACAAAAATATTGGTATGATAAAAAAGCTGTAATCCAATTGAGTAAATTACCTTTCACACCGTAGGCTTTCAGTTTTGCTAGTAACAATTTATGTGGCACTTTGTCGAAAGCTTTACTAGAGTCAAGATAGATTATGTCTACAGGTTGATTTAAGTCTAGCATCTTTGTCCATTGATTTGTGGTCGTTGATATTGGTAGTTATCCACCTGCCTGACAGAAAACCATACTGATGCTGAGGTATCAAGCCCTTAGTCTGCATATACGATAACAGTTCTTTGACTATAATCTTTTACATAAGTTTACAGCATATCGACGTGAGGCTTACAGGCCGGTAATTTATAGGAACAAATTTATCTCCTGACTTGTACAATGGAGTGATTATTTCTTCTAACTACTCGAAGCCTAAGACGAAGACGCACAAGTTTCAAAAAACTTAGAAGACATGTGATCCGGGCCTGGAGCTGTATTTAGTCTAAGAGCACGCAGCTGGTTTTCTACCAAGTTAAGAGTAAAATCAATATCAGGCAATTCGCTAAATGTCTCAATAGGCATAAATGATAGAATACTTGTTTTTGTCTTGTTTACGTTATAAGTTACAGCAAAACTGTCAGCTAAGGTGTTTGCAGTTTCCACACAGTAGGAGCAGAGTAATCCTAAAGCATTGCGTACAAGAGGAACTGAAACACGACTGACAGTATGTTTTCGTACATACATGCATAAGAGAAAAAAAATTTGGTTTCTCTAGCAAAGTATGTTCTTAGTTGCTTTTGGCTAGTTTCAAATCAGATTTTAATTTATTAGAAAACCTTTTATGAGCAACGAAATTCTCTTGAGCTGATTGACATTTAAATTTTTTCCATAACATGTTTTTACACCTTATTTGATCTAACATGTGTTTGTTTATCCATGGTTTATTTCTAACTGAATAATTAGTGAAATCTTGATATCTTTTGGAAAAGATCGTGTCAAAAAGTTAAATGAAATTGTCAATGTTTGACCTTTCAACATTGATAAAATTCTCTTGCCTGAAATAAAAACCCAATTAATTCCAAAACACTCTGTTTCTCCAAGGTTGTACTGTCTTCCAAAAATTCATAAACCAGACGTTCCACTGCGACCAATTGTCAATACAATTAATTCTCCCACTTTTTAAACGGCCCGTTATCCTGCCTCACTTTTCAAAGGTTACAGTAGAAAAACTTCGTCTCATGTTGTAAATTCTTCTTATTTCGTTCAAATGTTATCCACGTTTTCTTTGGATCCTTCAGATTTGCTGGTTAGTTTTGATGTAGTATCACTCTTTACAAAAGTTCCTGTTCTAGAAGCAGTGGCTATTGTCAGTGAGTTCCTATGTGATAATGACTTTCCTCAAACTCTAAGAGATCTGACAGAAAAATGTTTAACTTTAACATATTTTCGATTCAAAAATAAATTTTATAAACAAGTCACAGGAACTCCAATGGGTTCTCTTCTGTCTCCTGTCATTGCTAATATCTTTATTGAATCCTTTGAAACCAAAGCACTTAAAACATCTGTTTTAAAACCTAAAGTATGGCTTCGATATGTGGATGAAACGTTTGTCAAAAGATGTTTATAAAATTCCGTGCTCTTGTGGCAAAGTTTACATTGGGGAAACCGGACGTTCAACCAAACTTCGAGTTTCTGAACATAAAAAGTGCATAAATTTGGGTTTATGGTCACAGTCATCACTAGCTGAACATCATCTAGACACCGGTCACAAAATTTGTCTAGATGAATCTTCCTTGATTTGTGAGTCAAAATTTTTCTACGACAGAAAAATCAGAAAAGCAATCAAAATTGTAAAACACCCCAACCACTTTAATAGAGATGCAGGTTATTATCTCCCAAATGTTTGGAAGTTCTTGTTCGTAAACATTCCTTTGCCATCATCACAAAGTGCTTCCGCTTTTCCCGCAGCTCTCTCTTCCAAGCCTTCCGCCAGTTTCTCTTTTGCCCCTCCCACCGCTTTCTCTTCCTAGCTTACCGTATAAACTCAAGCAGCAACGAGGTCTAGCCAGAATATGTTTCGTCTCTAGTATGCTTCACACGTCGAGCTACCGTGCTTGTTCTCATCTTTATTTCTCTCTCTTGATGACGCATCTACAGATAGAGTGCAAAACGTCGACAATTTCATTTAACTTTTCGACACGGTCTTTTCCGAAAGATTTCAATATTTCAATGATTTCGGGCCGTGAAAGCCTTTCTTCTTGAATAATTAGTAAAAATGTTTCTGTTATTTTTTAGACAAGTTTGCTAAATTGAGTTAAAATTATTCCAATGCTCTTCGACATTTAATGGGTTTAAGCGATTCCAGTCTTGAGCTAAGAGTTCAGCGTTTGCTAAGAGTAGTGAACTGTTGATATTGTTTCAGTTGTTACTTTAGGTTCTGAATACGTGATAAACTGTAAGTCAAATTCAACTTTTCCATGATCCGATACACCTACCGGATTTGAGATGTTCAGTGACAAAACAAGATTAAGATCTGATAAAATCACTAAATCAAGTAAAGATGGTTGTTGCCCCAATCTAAATCGTGTAGGCTCATCTACTATTTGTCTCAGATTGTTTTCAAGTAGCAGATTGACAAATTGCTTTTTGATATTTGTACTGGCTGTTGCGTTTTCCATAGACCAGCTTATACCGGAAAAATCAAAATCTCCTGTAAGAATTAAATTAGGGTATTGATCAATAACAGACTGTATTGTATTAAATAAATTAATGTCATTATCTGGACTGTAATTAGAGCTACTTATTGGAGGTCTGTAGATAGACGCAATTATAAAAATATGTTTTTTACTTTTAAATTTGATCTATAACGAGTCGTAAGGCTTTACAGATTTTTGAATATGAGTGATTTTAAAATGTTTTGGAATGTTAATATTATCTATATATATACAACCTCCCGCCTCTTGCAAACAAACGATCATCTTGGAATATTAAATAATCATCAATATGTACCGCGCTATTCAACCAGGTTTCTGTAAGGGCGATAACGGATGGTCTGAGTTCACTTATTTCTAATAGCAAATCGTCAAATTTTGAAGATAAAGATGCAATATTAGTATAGAAAACAAAAAGAGTGAGAGGATAAATATTTAGTTTATTTGATAAGAGACCATTTGTGGTACGTGATTAATATATTTGATTGTGAGATTCTTCTCACCTGCATCCACACGTCGCTTCAAATCTTTGCGAAGCGTATCTAAGATTTGTCTTTGACGTAATGTTTGGTCATCGCGAATATTAATTTTAGAGAAAAAAGGAGAGCCTAGCAAATTGCGTTTTTTTCGAAGACAGAGGCAAGCTTCTTCTATGTTTTTGAAATTAATACGCAGTTTTCTCCATTGCCAATACGACTTACGTTCCCAGGCAAAACAACTAAACTCGAATCGATAATCTCAAGCACATCGTTGACTGCATCTATATCAGCAATATCTTGGCTTTCGTTGACGTTATACATAACATTATTAGCCTGAATCGACCGTTCGACCGCCTCGTTATTGATTTCTTCTTCATTAAGGGGATCCTCACGCTAGAAATGAACTTGAAACTGTGATTTTTCGGGGGTGTGTTCATAAAATGTTCAATGTTGATTTATCGCTTTGAACTGCATCTGATTGGATAAACAAGAATGACACATATCCTCAAGTCCACGTGGACTGTAATATGATCTTTTAAGTTAAGCATCGGCTGCTGATAACTTTATAAACTAGAAAAGCCGATAAGCGTTACTTGATATCCCGTGTAAGAACTGTGTGGCAAAAGATGAAAATATAAAAGCTTTATAAAACTCTAAACACTAAAAATCTTTTCAATTTTTTCATATGATATCAGAAGCATTTGCAACATGTTTAACATGTTTAAACATGTGTAAAACATGTTCAACTAAAGCACATAAAACGCACATATTAAACAAATTAAAATATATACCGTGCGTTTCGGAATAAACTCTAATCTAATCTATATTTATATCAAATATTATTATTTACGCTCAAAAGAAGTGCCGACACTGTTCGGTGACGCCTGTTCTCACCTAACCAGTTTAGTAACACCTCTACAGCTCGCTCAAGTAAACATGAGCTACGGAAAATATGCAAACTGAATTAGCAAAGTCAGGAGTAAATTTAAATTAACCAATCGGTGCGGTGTGTACATGAAACTTAAAGCGACCTCAGGGCAGATCACGCTTCTTCTGAGCTCATGTTTGCTTGGGTGGACTCTACTAACTGACCGCTGGCACTCTTTTTGAGGAGATACAAATACCAGGTTTCTTCTATATTAATTATGTTTTAAAATTTCTGGTATCATTACGTTATAATAAAACTCATTAAGTTTTGGCAACATTGCGTTCCAAAAGTCTTTGTCATATGCTATCTGCAACAAAAAATAATAGTATATTATAACATAATTGTGTTAATTATGCAATATCTTACTTTATCTATATTATTATATATATAAAAATGAATCCCTATTTCCCTTGGCATCACGCCTGAACGGCTGGACCCATTTGGCTGATTTTTTTTTGTTCTGTTTGTTATTATCAGGAGAAGGTTCTTATGAAAGAAAAAGTTAAGGAAATCTCTCAGAAAGATTGAAAAATATACATGTAATTTTGCATATTTTAAAAAAAGCGCGTTACGAATGTCAACGTCATTCCATTTAAAACAAAAAACTCTGTGGTGATCTATGACACCACAGACATAACCTCGCTAACAAATGTCAACGTCATTCAATTTAACTTTCCTTTCAAACATTTTGAAAGGGAAGTACGAAGGCAAAGATGTTTTAATCCCACGCATCCCTATGATACCGAACGATATGCCATTCAGTTTTAAACGTTTACAGTTTTCAGTGCGGCTTGCATTTGCAATGTCAATAAATAAATCGCAAGGGCAGTCCCTAAGTGTATGTGGCATCAACCTAGAAAATCCATGTTTTTCACATGGCCAATTATATGTCGCCTGTTCCCCTGTCGGAAAACCATCAACATTATTAATTTACGGGCCAGAACATAAAACTAAAAATATAGTTTATCAAAAAGCATTAGAATAGAGAGAAGCAGTGAAGGGTATAGAGGCTATTAGTTGCTTTCTAGAACGCACATGATAATGAGCTCAGTGTTTACTTCAAAATGTTCAGTTGTTCAATAGCGATTTGTAAAAATATAAGTGAAATTATTGAACCCTACGGAATAAACAGTATTATGAAAATATATATTTTGTTTTTTATTTAATAAAATTAGTAAAGTCCTTCTCAGGTATGACGAGACCAGGGAAATAGGTATTTATTTTTATATGGAGGATATTATAGATTCCAGTTCAAATTGGATAGGTACGCATACATAAGAGAGGTCAGCTATACAAAATAAAGTAGTGCATCAAATTTACGCTAAGGCGGTACGAAGTTCGCCGGGTCAGCTAGTCGAAAGGCGTCCACACAACAAAGTAGCAAAATTTAGCTCCATTGAGCGCTAATTGACCTTGTACTTGGTTGTAATAGTTATCAGTTTTTTTAAGGCGATAGATTCCATCTGCACATGCTTCTAAACATTTTATTTTTTTTTGGAAAATTCCTTCTTCTGGAGTTAACTGCCGACTTGAATACGGGCATTTAATTTCTATAATGTCTCCCCCCGAAAGTAATCCGTCTGGACTGGCTCCTAGATGTGGAAAGTCCGCATGAACAAAGAGGCCGGATTCGGTAATTGCTTCTTCGATCTTATAATATTCTATAAATTTGGCTTTGGCAATAGGTTCATGATCGACACCCCAGCTGCTCAGCAGATCCTGTAAAATTTGAATTCACAATTCTTTTGGCAAGTTTCTTCGGATCGGTAGATTTTCGTAATTTACATACTGCCCCAAAGTTGGAAGCAGTAAGCCTGTACATGCGCTTCATTTTCCACAAAGGATTGCTACACTGTCCTCTAGTTTTTATTTCTAATTCCCGGATATTAGAAGTAGCAATGAGAAATAACAGTTCTTCTTTTCTACTTTCATTACTTACATATTCAGCATCTGCACTAGAAAATGTGTTTCTTGTTTTAATCTTTGTAGAAAAAAGTTGTTTTCTTTTTAAATTATACATTCTTTTCCGTCTAGTTTTGTCAATGTACAGCTTTGTGTATTTTCCCGGGCTTGTCGTCGTCATTGTTTTATAGATCTTGGATATATAATTTTCGTGCTCGTTAAATTGAAGCGCTGCAATTCGACATCTTACCTCATAGCTGTTTTTCAAACTAAAATTTATTCGTTTGCCACCAACAACTTTTTTTGCTTTTTGCTTTTATTATATAGTATAGTTTGTCTAAACAATTTGTGCAAATATGGTTTTATTGCTAGGTAATCTTCACTAATTTTTATGAGGGCTTAGCGCAGGGTTTTGCCTGTGCAGAATCTTAAAGGTACTGCCAGTGCTGTATTCAGGTTGCTTCTATTTTCTTCGCCTGCATGTTACTGAATATAACAATAAAATTACATTTAATTCTCTAGCCACAGATTTATTTATTATTGAATAATATAAAAATTATGTAGAGTATTAAAACATTAGTAATTTTCATTTAATCATCTGCATAAATATTAGAATCACTGTTACTATCATTATTAACTTGAATTATTAGTTTTGATACTATTTTTAACGGTAGAAATGTTTTTCTTCAATTACGTAACGACTACAGTTTTTTCATTTTGACGGTGAAATTTAGTCCGGCTAAAATTTTCATTACGGTCCATGTTGACAAGAACTACAAACGCATTTGTCGGCTACCAGTTTGATGCAAATAGGGGTTGCAAAGTATGTAAGAAGGCAAAATTGTAATCGTACTAAATGTTTAGCTAAACTATACCATCTGAGGCTAAGTCGTTCCTTTGCTTTTATTCCACAGCTGGAACCAGCCCGGCTATTTCCTTCATAATATATTTATTGCCAATTTTATTTTTTATTTGTTTTGATATTCTTTAAACGATTAATGTTTATTTAAATATCACCTATTATTTTGATTATGATTCTATTTATTATAAATTTAAATCAAAATTTTCATTGCGATACACAATTTAATAAAATGCATATTATCAATTAATAATATGTATAATAATTTACTTTTATGAAAAGCACAAATACAAGCGGTGTCTCTTCTCTTTATCTAGCCTAGCGTTAGGTCTGAAACATAAAAACAATCATCGTATCCTCGTATAGTAATTCGAGACAAGTGGTTCTTAACACCCTGACAGATAAGTTGAAACCATATCCGTGATTTCTCTTAATGTGACGTCGATAATAAAGCTCTTGGAGGAGGAGTCAGATACATTCAAACGACACACCTCACCAGCTAAAATTTTCAACTATTATCCGCCAATTACTCCCTTATTTACAAAAATTTTGAAGAACGTATATCTTAATTTTACCTTTAAAACTACATTTTGAATACCACTGTTGATTTAGATTTTCGAGTTACCAATTTTTACGATTTTTTATCACTTTCTGATAACAATTTCAAAAATCGAAATCAAGCAATCCATAGAGAAGACATTAAAACTTTTATATTCAAAATTTCATTTGATTTGCGTAAAAACTAAGCTCAAAAAACTTATCCCATGTTTCCAAGCATTTTATTCACCGTGAAGATCCCCTTAACTGCATTTGCGATAGAATTAATTGCTGTATCAACTGTGATTTCTAAATTAGAAACTTTTCTTTCGAGCGATAGTTTCAAATCAGAGATAGCATTTCTTAATTCCGGATTTGGGGTGATGATAAGGTTGCAACGGTTACAAAACACTTTAATGTTTGGACATTTAGATTTTGTTAATAGCTGTATAAATTCCTTGTTCAGGTTTTCTATACATGAAAAATGTAGATGTAATTTACAACCGTCAGAGGATGTGGCAGTTGTCTGTGACGTAGCACTGAAACAGTGACGACAGTTTTTTGTCAATTTCGGCAACGCTAGACTAAATAAATTCTACAGACTAATTTCTAACAGCTGATAGCTTCCTGGCAGTGACTAATTGGCTCCTGGAAGCGAGGTTACATCTTTCCGTAAGAAGTGACACAGACCTCCCGTGAGGAGTCCCCCGAAACGAGGCTAGCACGCCCGATATGCGCTATCAGTCAATTGATAAGGAAGCAAATAAAGATTATAAACAGCCAAAAAATTAATAAAATTTTTCTCTATAAAGAGAAAAGCTGATTTAAATGTGGAAAAATAAAGAACAATTGTTAAAGCTTGTTGGAAAACAAACAGTTTGATACTAGTGTCAGGGTTTTTGATTTTATAATAATTTATAGCTATTTTTTAAAGTACAAATAAGCCAATAGGACGCTAAATAGCTTGTATAATCAAATGATCTCAATTAGGGCTATATGGCATCTTAAGTTAAAGAGGGAGAACATAGGCTTAGCATTTCTGGAAAGGTCAGTAAACTGAGTCAGTAAACTGAGCTGGGCGAGAGTGATAACGTTGACCAAAAGGTTTTTCAAAAAAGCAGTCGGACGGGCAGTATTATGAATATTTGTGAAACCGTGTTTAGTGAAAAAGATAGACAGTTAGTTAACGTGTTAATCTTGTTGATCATGTGTTGTTTTGTGGTATAATTTTGAATTCAGTGCTGACTCCCTGAATTCGAAGGAATAATGAGTAAACTATTATTGATAAACATCAATATGTTAATATGAACTACCCACGGCAGAAACTATAGTTTAATACCTGGGGTACGGTCTATGTGATAATACATTTTAGACTGAGGTGGTACTCCCATGACGTCTGTAGACATTTACAGGTTGCTATCCTGGCTCTCTACTTCCTCGAACAGTGGCGAACGGGTGGGCTGAAGCCCGTTAACCGTTATGGTTATTTTCCTATCAATATATAAAAAGGTTGTGGTTTTCCTTTTGCTGGTATGACAGAATAATGTGTTATGTCCTTAGGTTCTTCACTTATTATTCTTTATTTTATACCTTTTCCTATTACGTATTATTCCTCGCCAGTCTATTTCGCGTTATGTGATTGAGACCCAGCGACACCGTCCACGTTGCTCCCGAATCAGGTACCGAAACAATGAAGATATCATTGAGAATACGATGCTAAAGAAAAGGTGTGAAAATTGAGTCAATCCAGTCCATGGAGTGGTTGTCAAAGTCCAATGAGCCTTGTGATGTCTTCCACAATCAGTCCGAGAGGAAGAGAATCCTGCGAGGGGGAGAAAAGCTCCCGGTGAGTTACTTTACAGGTATTATTGACTGGTACATTATGTGTAAATATGTTTCATGTGTCGCCCAATCGATCCGTCTGACTACTAAAGCGCTTTTCTAACAAATATAGAGGAATGAATTGAAGTAGATTGTTGATGATAATGTAGCTGCTGTTGGCTATTTCGTACACTATTTTCTAGTGAATAATTAAGGCTAATAATCGTAGAAGATAGACATCCTGACAAATTTATTATGAAGAAAGAGTTAACTGTTATTTAATTCAATTTAATTGTTAAAATTTAGCAAAACGCAAGATTAGAATAAAAAAGTCTTACCCTAGTTTTAATAACAACAACAATACCTTTACGGTGTAAACAGCCAAACACTGCAGAGCTCACTCACACACGTTTCTTTGTTCATTCTCCTTTTTGTGAATGTTGAGATCACGTTGAGTTCAAGTTGAGATCCAATCGAGTGAGCGTCTTGTACCGGATGCAATATAAATATTAATGTAAAAAGTTTATATAAATTAGTGTAACTATAATAGTGTAATATTAGTATATAAATAAATAAGTGTAAATAAGTTAAATAAATAAACTGTATAGCTTTCACGTTACAATTTGGTGTCAGATGTGAAGTTATATAAATAAAAAAACCATGGCTGAATTATACGAACTAAAAGTGTCCGATTTGAAGAAAGTTCTAGAAGATATGGACCTCGGTATCTCCGGTAAAAAGTCTGTTTTAGTCGATAGATTAAAACAGGCACTTATACAAAATGGTGTCGATCCAGATAAATATATTTTTGAATTAAGCATGAAGGAAGTGAATTAAGCATGATGTTTAGAAAAATGAACTAAACTTCTAGAACAATGCAAGAAAATTCTACAAAACTGGAAGAAAATATTGAAGCTAAGATAGAAGAAAGTTGTAGAAAAATGGAGGAAACTTCTAGAACAATGCAAGAAAATTCTAGAAAAATAGAAGACAAAATAGAAAAAATTCTAGAAAACTGGAAGAAAATATTGAAGCTAATGTAAGCGGTATTTTTTTGACGCAATTTGCATAAGAATAATGGTGAAGGCGCCGGGATAATTAAATTCATATAATTAAAATACCTAGTTTCATTAAAATACAATAATTGTCAGATTGTTTCACCACATTCTTTTTCTGATTATGAATTATAAACACAACTTAAATAATATCCCTAGAAACAACAATTTCAGACCACATAAATTTATGTAGTCGCTCTACAACAATCAATGTCTCGTTCTCCAATCGCCAACCATCCGCAGATGCTGTCGAATACACCGGAAGCAGGCCACACCCGTGCTGAGCCAAGGCCAAGCCGCTGAGGGATTCCCCGTTTTCCCTACAACTTAAATACTGCAAAAATACAAGATTAACAGACCACATTATTATCAACGATCTACTACAACTCACTACCTTTGTGGCCGCCGTTAAGAAACCGACTCGAACGAATTGAACGGATTAGATTAACCCTACATGAAACACATTCACACATAATGTACCTGTCAATAATACTTGTCAAGGAACTCACCGGGGGCTTGTCCCCGCCAAGCATGCGCAGACCCCGGCCATCTAGCCACTAAATTTACTATTCTATAGGAAGCATCTGCAGCTGCTTGAATGTTTAAGAAAAAGTACCCCTTTCTATTCCGGAATACCTCAGCATCATTTCTCTCTACAACGAAATCTACACGTAGAAAGTTAAAAATATTTTTTACTCAAACTCACCAGGTGATATAATTCTCACACGAGTGCAGTCTATAACAGCTGTAACTTTTGGGAATCTAGCTATGGTAAAAAAATCAAATTGTCCTGAGCGCTGTGCTTCATCCGTATCAGGAAATTTTATGTATTGAGGTACAGTATACTCTAAAAAGTATTGCCAATTAAAAAATCATTATTAAGCACGTTTAGTAGTGTTTGGGTTGGCAATCTTAAATTTCATAATAAAAAAGCACAATGGCAACAACTTAATATTGATTATGTGTGACACATCTTTAATACTGACAACATTATTGACAGATGTCAATGTGTTCGCTACGATATAACCTAATTTTTTTTTATGAAAGTTACGCCAAATATTTGTCAAGAAACAAACGTTTTCGATTACATTGTTGCAACTTGGCAATTAAAAAATTTTTTTTTAAAAGTGTTGCCAAATTAAATATTTATTAAAAAAAATTTTTTTTTTGATTGTATTAATTATAAACAAATGTTTCTAATTAATAATTATACAAGAAAATTTGAAAATTTTGGTATTTAATTTCCGACAATCAAATGTGCGAAAAAAAAAATTTGCAAAAAATTAAAAATTAAAAAATGTTAATTTAAAAGATATGAAAAGAATAAAAAGAAAGTGAAAATAAAAGTTTCAATGTACGAATTTCTATAGAGTAGTTGTTTTTTTGAATTTGATATATGATATATAACTAAAATATAAATAATTTTTATTGATTTTTTCTTTAGATTATGTATGATTGTAATTGAATGATTACATATTTTGAAAAAATTAAATAGAAAATAGGAGAAAAATAGAAAAAAAAAACAAATAGAAAAAAAAAGAAAGAATATAGTATATAATTAATAAAATGTAATACGAACCTTTTCAATAAAAATAAAATATGGTTGCCTAAGGCAACCTTATATATATAAGAAAGTGAGGTAAGTAAAAGAAGGAATAAATAAAAAAATATAATAATAGAAACAAAAATAAATATATAAAATAACAATTTTAATTTTGAAAAATAATAATAAAAGACTTTTTTTAGAAGAGAATAAGAAAAAATTCATATAAATTATTATAATATATTATAG
This sequence comes from Lagria hirta, assembly GCA_947359425.1. Lineage (NCBI taxonomy): Eukaryota > Metazoa > Arthropoda > Insecta > Coleoptera > Tenebrionidae > Lagria > Lagria hirta. The sequence continues at coordinate 30,346,802 of OX375794.1, forward strand.
TTTTTATTCTTCTAATTTTAATAACAATTATTATTAAAATAATAAAATTAATATAAAAATAAAAAAAATTAAAACGAAGAAAAAAAAATACAAATAAAAGAAAGAAAAAAATTTCAAAAAAAAGAAGAATAAAAATCAAGTATATTAAATAAAATGTAATGCAAAATTATTTTATAAAAAAAAATTGTTGTGTTATTGTTGCCGAAGGCAACCTTTTACATATAAGAGAGTATAGTAAGAACAAGAAGGAATAAAAAAAATATATATAATATAAATAATATAAAATAATGATAGATAGTAATATTATTTTTAAATATTAAACTAATATTAATATGAAAACGTTATGTCAAAATCTGATCTCAAATGTTATAACAAGAATTTTTATAACAGAAAATGACTGTCCGCCTAAATAATGAGAAAAAAATAAAAAATTTATAATAATAATGAATAGTAAAAGTATTTTCAAAAATAAATAATAATAGATTTATATATGTTGCCGCAGGCAACATTCAATACGAGTGAGTAGAACAAGTACAAAAAAAAACAGAAAAACAAAAATTTTAGTAAATGGTAATATGCTTCCTTTATTATGAAAAAAAGATGAGAAAAATAAAAGAAAAAGAAATAAGTATAATTAATAAAATCTAATTAAAATTTTTTAAATAAATAATAATAAATTTTAAGATAAATACTAATGGGCTAGGTTTATATAAATGTTGTCAAAGGCAAACGTTGATATGAGAAAGTAGAAAAAGTACAAAAAGAAATAAATAAAAAAATAAATTTTCAATAATCTAATAAAAAAAAAAAGTGCGTTTATTTTACGGTTGCCGAAGGCAACCCCTCTAGGTTTATACACGTTGCCGTAGGCAACCCTTTACTCAAGAGAGTAGAGTAAGCACCCGGAGGGTGCGCGACCCAACTTTCGTTTAACTATAATAATAGCTGATTTAGTTGCTTTGTCGGACAAATTGCAAATTTTTTAAATTTTCGTATTGAATGTATCGTTTAAATTAAATAAATTCTATCTATATTGACAATTATTATGTTTTATTTTTGCGTGATTAAAGGTTTTTTTTCATTTGTAAGCCCCCTTGGCTGTATGAGGAACCGCCAGCGAAATTTAAGAGAGAGATGGAAAGTGACAAATTTGATGTAAATGACATAAAAACTTACTATAAATAGAATATGGACCTGTACCGATTATTAAATGTCAATTTAATGACGCAACGTCAATTTAGTGTCATCTGTCATCCAACGGTAACAGTTGGGTTAGGTTATGGCACAAAAAAATTAAATTTTTGTAGAAAATAATGCAAATAAAGCTTTTAATGGGGCTGAAATGGATGAGATGTCGATTTGCTTTGTTTTTTTGATGAAAAAGTGTATAGTAAAGTGCAAGAATTGTCGACGTACTTTTTTTGGGGGCTATCACGAATCATTACTAAATAGAGCTGGAATATAATAAATGAGACTTTTAAGTGATGAGGGCATACTCAGTAGAAGGTCTAAAGTGGTTTTATTAAAATCGATATGTAATAGAAGAGATTGTATAAAGTTTTACACCTTCATGTGTCAAGCGATTGATTTTTATATATTTATTGGAAATTGATTATTTTTAACATTCCAACGCTACCCAGGTAACTGAAAAGGAATTCGACTTATTGTGGTGGAAAATAAAGCAGTGTTTTGTGTGTTGTTTATGATAAAAAAAGCTGTTGATAGCGGAGCCCCTTTTTATTTTTTAAGGTAAAGAAAAGTTAGGTTAAATATAGAGAGACGTTGATAACTACGTTGGTTTGATTAGTAGAATGAGACTTATAGGTGATGGGGGCTTATTGAAGCATCAAACTTCAGACTGCGAGAGTCGTGTTGAAGAATGTTCCGAAACAAAGCATGATAATTTCAATACAAAACAAGCTACTCTACTATTTCTAAGGTTAAGAACACGTTATAATGACAAATTTAATGATAGGAAAACATTAAAGAACTCTCTTTGGCAAAAAATTTCAACCAAAATGAGAAGCAATGCTTTTGATATACTCGAAGGACGTGAAGGGGCTGAGAAATGTCGGCAAAAATTCGCTAATTTGCAACAAAGTTACATGAATTATATGAAAAAAACTGGCACAAGAAGAAGAAAGACCCTCCACCCTATTTTGAGGAAATGAATACTATTTTGGGGAGTAAGGACAAGGTTCCTCCATATTTAGAAGATTCTTTAGAAATAAGTATAGATGCTGAAGACGAGCCATCAGCAAGCTGTTTATCAACTTCTAGACAAGGGCAAATAGATTTCAGAAGCGTTGATACTAAGAATGAGTCAGGAGCAAGTTGTAATTTATCAACTTCTATACATAGGGAAATAAAAAATAGGTTTGTTGTAATATTGTCATAGCTTATAAGACACATAATTATTTGATAATTTAGATTCCGTTCTTCTAAAACTTCAGTTCGACCAACAAGCAATGTCACTAAGGTGCTAGAAGTAATAACACAACAACAACACCAGGAAGTAAGAGAAGAGAAAGCAAAAGATATGAAGATTTTAGAAAATGCTATAGCTGTTCAAAATGAACAGAGAGAAAGACTTTTTCAATTGTTACAAAGAGCCGATAAACGTAAGAGGCGTCGCAGCAGCGGTTCCTCTGACGACTAATTATAGATAACATAGTGATTGTTTGCCCATCATTATTTTACCCAGAAAATCTCTTTTATTTTTGTTATGTAGATAGTGACGTTAGCTGTTTTAGAAAAGATATGTAGGTATATACTTTATTATTATAATTATATTATTTTTTACTTTAAATATAAATGATTTGTAAAACTAAACGCTTAATTTTTATAAGTTTAAATGGCTTGAATGTGATTAGTGAACATTCAAATTTGCGTGCATTAGACAATATTTTTTATCAAAATAACAATAAGATATAATATAAATAGTATTTTTTTAGGCTTTTGAAATGGAATAACGAATTAACATTAATGTAATATAAATTTAAAGTGTTAAGGTCAATGACCTTTTGACCTAATTTTTTAAATTCTGTCAAAATTCTATACCACTTGGATTTTTGACATTAAAAAGTCAATAATAATGTCAAAAAGTAAATTTGACATATGTCATTGATTTAGAAATTTTCTCAAAATTTATCGAAACGAGAACTTAAATGTAATAAATGGTTATAATTTAATTATTACAATAATAATTAAATAGAAAATTGCATATTTAAACATCCCAAAGTGAGAATCAGGTAAGTGGAGAAAACTTTTAATGTTTTATTTGAAAGATTTTTTTCTAGGTTATAGAAAACAAAAATTGTAGGGCTTCAATGATGAGTGCAAAAATGTTGATTGGATGTGGCGTATATCAAACATCATCTTTAATAATCTTTACTAAATAGGGCTTAAATGTTATAAATAAGACTTATTGATGATGTGGATTTACTTATTAGAGCATCTCAAGTGGTAAGATGTTTTTTAAGCTCTTTTTTATTGAAAAAAATCAAACGAAAGGATGCGAGCAATGTAATTTTTTTTAGATTGGTAGTTATAGAAAAAATCTAATTGCTGCTTCACAAGAAGACCACCATAAAAAATCTTTTACATTATTATGATTATATATATTTTTTTAAGTAAAAGTTAGAAATATGATAAGTAAATTTTAAATGAATATTAAAATGAAAAATATCATCCGTTTGAAGATATTTTTATGTTATGTTTTTTATATTTAATTTGCAATTGATTTGAAATATAATACATAAAGAGTTTATACACATAGACAATGTAAAAAGAATGAAATTGTAATAAAATACAATTTATCGAATAAATTTGAAAGTAAAATGACTTTAAGACGTTGTAAAAATAAAATTTAATAAAAAAAAAACATTTTAATTTACAAAGTGATTTCTTGAATTTTTAATATAATAATTAATAATTTTTGTCGCGTTTCTTCTATTTTTTTTACCGCTCCAGTTTCTTTTACCGCTCCTATTTCTTTTACCGCCCCTGTTTCTTTTGTGGCCTCTGCTTTTTTCACCGCCTCTGCTGTTTTCATCGTCCCAGCCTTTTTCATCGCCTCTGCTTTTTTCATCACTTCCTTTACTTCCATTATCATATTCTATTGTACTAGCTGTATCTTTTTCAAAATTTTTTAGGCTTTCATCTTCTGCCGCTTTATTCTTTAAAAAAAAAATTTAAAATAATTTTAGTACATATTTATATTTTAATAAAGAATATATTAGTTGATAATAAGATTTGTATGTAGTTTTTTTGCAATATGATAGTTCCAATATGAGTATTTTGCTACACAATAAGTTTATGTATTTTTTTTTAAATTGATATTGAAGCGTTATTCTATTTAAAATTCAAAATAATTTTAGTACAAATTTATATTCTAATAAAGAATATATTGGTTGATAATAAGATTTTTATGTAGTTTTTGCAATATGATAGTTCCTATATAAATATAAGTATTATGCTACACAATAAGTTTTTGAATTTTTTTTTTTTAAATTGAGATTTTTTATATTATATTTATCGGGTACACTAAAATAGTAACTTAAAAATAATTAATATTGATACAATACACTCAATGGGGCTCTTAACACTTTTGAGCAGCAGTATATGCTGCCTATAACCCTTTTAATTGATGTTATATGAATAAGTTGAATTTATAATTTTTTCAAATTTTGATATCTACTAACATTAAATTGAAAGAGTTTGATCTATACTGGCTAAAAATTTGGCTTTTTTTAATCAATTTTAAAGAAAAATTTATAAAACTTACTGAATTTTCCGTTGATGCAGCCATTTTGTTTTATAAACAAACTTTGGCGTACCTTACTCTATTTTTTTATCGATTACTATTTGAAAGCAACCATAGAATTAATTTTAAATATTTATTCATTAATTTGTTTTCAACAATTATAAATTACAATTTAAATAAATAAACAAATTATATATTCTCAATAAAAATCGAAATTTAAACAAAAATTTTGCCAATTTTAAATTATGTAAAATTAAATTGTCTGCCAAGTCGTCTTCTTCTATATTCATAAGTCTTCTATGGTAATATAGTCATTAGCTGTCATAAATTATAATCACAAAAAATATAATAAAATAATTTTTATTGAAATATTTATGTTGTTTGTCTTTTATCATAAATAAAATAAAATAAAATAGTGTTATTTTTTTCGGTAAGTTTTTATAATTATATGAATGTTATTTGGTGTACTGTCCAAAAAAAAAATGTTTTTGAGGTTATAATTCTAAAATTTTTTATATTCTTCTTTATATAAAAATACTACATAGAAAATTATAAATTTCTTAATTTATTATTTCACAATTATTCTATAAATAAAAAGTTTATTGAAAAAGATGTTGTAATTATTATTTTATAATAATTTAAATTTACCGCGCTATTATCTGGGACTTATGATTAGTTACTATTTGTTTTTTTTAAATAAAAGAACTATTTATTGATTTTTTCACAAGAAAACCGTTATATTTTGCTAAAAAGAATTTTTCGGTATTTTAAGAAATATTTTATAAAAATCTGATAGGTATGTGGTATATTTAAGATATTTTATGTTTTTATAAAGGTAGGATACTGATGTAGTTGAAGGTTTTTTAAAAAATTTTAATTTTTAACCTTGCTTTATAATTTCATGTTTGGAAAATTTAAGAAAAAAGCAATTTTCATCTAATTTCCATAAAAATAGCTTTTTAAAAATGTTGATTCATCATCTACTAATAATAATATAATATTTGATTTACTATATGAATATTAATCATTTTTTTTTAAGAAAATGCCAAAAAAATTTCGTTTTACTAAAGCGAAAATGGGAAAAAATTCGAAAAATAAAAAAGGTAAGTTGTAGAAATAAAAAGCTTTAGATGTTTTTATATTTTTATGTTTTTCTACTATAGAGCCAGCATCAACAGCAGCTGCAACAGATGTTATATCGCAGATCTCTGCGACGTTGAGGAAAATGTATCATTAGAAACTGTAGGTAATTAAGAGAACCTTTGAATTATTAAATTAATAATATTTATTTTAATATTGAGATGTGTTTTTTTTTCATATAGGTAGAGGAGCGTCTAATAAAAGATTACATACCTCTTAAAATCCAGGTCCTTCTAAAAAAACAGCTGTATTTGAAGGGATAGAGTGTGTACCTCTACCGCAGCAGATACATGGTGTTGGAATAGAAGGTAATAAATGCATAGTAATTGTTACTACAAACAATAAATCAATTTAATTTTTACGTCATCATTTTTAATATTAAAAAAAGAAAGAATTTTTTAATAAAAAATTACTATTTGCTTATATAAATTATTTACATTATTATTTATTTTTTTTTATTTCAACAGATGAAGAAAATTTACATTCTAAACAAAACAAAACTACAAATCTTCATACTTCACAAATAGCTGGACCTTCTAGAGCACCACCAGAAGGAATAGTGTATTGTCCTCCACCAAGACATAATATTTACCCAGACAGTAGCGATGATGATGATGATGATGATGATGATAATGGAGATTTAGTTTCAATTAGAAGAGAGGGGGTTCCTCTAATTGCAATACGAAAATCTCCAAGGAATTTATATATTGCATCTACTCCACCTAACGACGTTACCATTGTTTCTTTACAACAATCAATTATGTCTATTTCCAATGATAATGATGGTTATGATAATATAAATGACGCAAATCCTGGTACAACTATAATAGAGATTGATGATATTGATGATCAACAACAAGAGGTAAACGTTGTTCAAGCACCCCCTCTTTGAGGCAATATTGAGGCAAATGTAGATGTATTATTGTTAAACGCGATGATCTTTGAACGTTTAACAAGAAATTGCCAAGATAGACAACGTTATCTATTCTATCTGGAAGCAGGTAATCAGCAGAGACCAGTACTACATAGTATTGGTGGTATGGTACATCAATGTCCACATTGTATGGGTAAATATTTTCAAGTGGAGTTGAATACACGCCGATATTATAGTGGATGTTGTAATAATGGACAAGTAAGATTACCTGCTTTAATAACACTTTTTCCTAATTTGTTACAAAATTTAATGCTAAATAATGATCAACAACATTCCAGACATTTTAAGGAAAATATTCTACAATATAATTACGCTTTTCAATTTGGTAGCATTGAAGCGAAAAGACGTGATTTGCCTGGCCGTGGACCATATGTTTATTGTATTGAAGGTCGAATGGTGCATCACATTTTCGACATTAATATAAATGCACAAAACATATGCTACGGTCAAGTATAATTCTTAGATTCAAATAGAGCAAACGCTCAACGTATTCATAATTCGATTGATTTAAATCAGAATTATGTTCAGTTCAAATTCAGTTTTTGCTCATGGTCAATTATAATGTTGCATTTTCGCGAGTTTGACAATTTTCTGATATTTTAGTATTTATTGAAAATATTGCCACTCAAGGTCGTCTTTTGCCTGATGACGAGAATACAAATATCTATACTAAAAATATTGTTTATAATGAAATTTTGTAAACCGATTGAGTTTTGAAAAGATTCAATCACTTGAAAAAAAATTTATCACAATTAAAATAGTCAAATTTTTTATTAAAACAATTATACATTATGTAGTTTAATAATTTATTTTCAATCAAGTATTATTTGTTATGTTGAAGCTAATCCATGGCTATATATTATATAAAAACAATGTCGTCTCTAAACATGAAACATTTTCATAGTATTGACACATTTGTATATATTAGTCAAAAAAAAGCTCCATACAAAGCATATACATATATATTGTTACGATATATTAAACTACTGTTTTTGTTTTTTTTGTGACCATATTCAATAATTCATACAAACTCAAACCATACAATTGGTCGATTATAAATATATATTCAATTAAAAACGTCAACAATATTAAATCATAAAATATAGTTTAATGATTTATACAATCAAGTATTATTTGTTATGTTGATGCTAATCAATGGCTATATATTATATAAAAACAATGTCGTCTCTAAACATGAAACACTTTTATAGTATTGACACATTTGTATATATTAGTCCAAAAAAAGCTTCATACAAAAACATATACATATATTGTTACGATATATTAAACTATTGTTAAATTTGATGGTCTTTTTTTTTTGAATATAATCGACTATTTGTAAAATTCAACAGAGTTTATATAGGGCTATTGGCGAACTTTCTCTGTTATAAATATCTATTAAAAAAAAAGTAACGCATCAGGATGTTTACTTCAAAGGTGATGTAGAAATTACATCAACATTTAAAAAAAAATTTTTTTTACAATACTAATACATTGCTTTACTACATAAATTTTATTAATTTTAATTTGTTTATTTAGGTTTTTTTAAAATTATTTCTATTTTTGTGCTTCAATTTCAAGGTGCTTAAATGTAAAACAAAAAAGTATATAATAATAAAATTGTTCAATTTTTTAGGTGTTTATTTTACGGTTGCCGAAGGTAACCCCTCTAGGTTTATACACGTTGCCGTAGGCAACCCTCTACTCAAGAGAGTAAGGTAAGCACCCGGAGGGTGCGCGACCCAACTCTCGTTTAACTATAATAATAGCTGATTTAGTTGCTTTGTCGAACAAATTGCAAATTTTTTAAATTTTCGTGTTGAATGTATCGTTTAAATTAAATAAATTCTATCTATATTGACAATTATTATGTTTTATTTTTGCGTGATTAAAGTTTTTTTTTTATTTGTAAGCCCCCTTGGCCGTATGAGGAACCGCCAGCAAAATTCAAGAGAGAGATGGAAAGTAAAAAATTCGATGTAAATGACATAAAAACTTACTATAAATAGAATGTGGACCACTAACGATTAATAGATGTCAATTTAATGACGCAACGTCAATTTAGTGTCATCTGCCATCCAACGGTGACAGTTGGGTTAGGTTATGACACAAAAAAATTAAATTTTTGTAGAAAATATTGCAAATAAAGCTTTTAATGGGGCTGAAATAGATGAGATGTCGATTTGCTTTGTTTTTTTCATGGAAAAGTGCATCGTAAAGTGCAAAAATTGTCGACGTATTTTTTTTGAGGCTATCAATCACGAATCATAACTAAATACAGCTGGAATATTATAAATAAGACTTTTAAGTGATGGGGGCATACTTAGTAGAAGGTCTAAAATGGTTTTATCAAAATCGATATGTAATAGAAGATTGTTTAAAGTTTTACACCTTTATGTGTCAAGCGATTGATTTTTATATATTTATTGAAAATTGATTATTTTTAACATTCCAACGCTACCTAGGTAACTGGAAAGGAGTTCGACTTATTGTGGTGGAAAATAAAGCAGTGTTTTGTGTGTTGTTTATGATAAAAAAAGCTGTTGATAGCGGAGCCCCTTTTTATTTTTTAAAGTGAAGAAAAGTGAGGTTAAATATACAGAGACGTGGATAACTACGTTGGTTTGATTAGTAGAATGAGACTTATAGGTGATGGGGGCATACTTTTTTGAACATCCCAATGCTTATTGAAGCATCAAACTTCAGACTGCGAGAGCCGTGTTAAAGAATGTTCCGAAACAAAGCATGATAATTTCAATACAAAACAAGCTACTCTACTATTTCTAAGGTTAAGAACACGTTATAATGACAAATTTAATGATAGGAAAACATTAAAGAACTCTCTTTGGCAAAAAATTTCAACCGAAATGAGAAGCAATGCTTTTGATATACCCGAAAGACGTGAAGTGGTGAATTTGCAACAAAGTTACATGAATTATATAAAAAATATGAAAATAACTGGCACAGGAAGAAGAGACCCTCCACTCTATTTTGAGGAAATGAATGCTATTTTGGGGAGTAAGGTCAACCTCCCATATTTAGAAGATTCTTTAGAAATAAGTATAGATGCTGAAGACGAGCCATCAGCAAGCTGTTCATCAACTTCTAGACAAGGGCAAATAGATATCAGAAGCGTTGATACTGAGAATGAGTCAGTAGCAAGTTGTAATTTATCAACTTCTATACATAGGGAAATAAAAAATAGGTTTGTTGTAATATTGTCATAGCTTGTAAGACACATAATTATTTGATAATTTAGATTCCGTTCTTCTAAAGTACCTCAAGACAAAACGCCTTATACCACTTGGATTTTTGACATTAAAAAGTCAATAATAATAATGTCAAAAAGTAAATTTGACATGTGTCATTGATTTAAAAATTTTCTCAAAATTTATCGAAACGAGGAGGACTTAAATGTAATAAATAAGTTTTGCAGGCAATGAAGGTTTACTTAATAGAACGTCAACTCAATAGAATTTTAATTTTAATAAAAAACAAAAGTGAGGTTAAAAATTTATAAAACGATTAAGAATCTAAAGTAGAGGCTTTTTTGGAAAAGACATGTAGGTATATACCGTATTAATATAATTATATTATTTGTTACTTTAGAGATAAATGAATTGTAAAACTAAACGTTTAATTTTTTTAAGTTTAAATGGCTTGAATGTGATTAGTGTACATTCAAATTTGCGTGCATTAGACAATATTTTATCAAAATAACAATGAGATATAATATAAATAATATTTTGTTTTAGGGCTTTGAAATGGAATAACAAAAAAATGTAATATAAATTTGAAGAATTAAGGTCAATGACCTTTTGACCTAATTCTCTAAATTCTGTTTTTTTTTTAGAATTTATTGAAACGAGGACTTAAATGTAATACATGAGATTTGCGGCCCATTGCGAAGGGCATACATTTAATGGAATTGCTTAAAAAAGGAAAATATTTCAAAAAATTAGTGCCCCAAACTGTTTGAGTGAAGTGAATATAATGGGAAAAACAACTCAAAACATTGGAATATTGGTTAAATAAACGAGGGGTACTCAATCGAGACGGCTTTTAAGTCCTACATTCAGCAAAAAGTCATTTGTAGAAAAAAATTAGTGCCCCAAAATGTCAACAAAGTAAAGCTCTTCAATTTTAATAAAAAATAAAAGTGAGATTTGAAATTTAAATAGCGATTAAGAATCTAAAGTAGAGGCTTTCGTGGAAAAGATATGTAGGTATATAATTATATTATTTGCTACTTTGAATATAAATGATTTGTAAAACTAAATGCTCAATTTTTTTAAGTTTAAATGGCTTGAATGTGATTAGTGTACATTCAAATTTGCGTGCATTAGACAATATTTTATCAATTATTTACAGTAAATGGTTATCTAGACTGTTATTACAAGGTACATTGTAATTATTTTTGATTGATTATACAATGTAATTATTTTGTGAGAATGCTATAAATCTGGATCTTAATAGTAATAAAATAAATATAATCAAAGCGAAATGTTGAAGTTAGTTGGTAATCCATATATTTCATTTTAAAATGGTAGAAAACTTTATTTAGTAATAATTCTAATTTTTAATTGATATGAAAAATTTTAAATTTACCGCTTTAATATTTTTGACATTGTTGCTGTTAGTAACAACATGAAAAATTAATAATAAATTAATTATCTTTAGAATTTTTGTAAAGTATTTACATATTTTACAAAATTAAGTGTTGTTTCTTTTGCAAAATATAAGTGAAATGCTTAAAATAAAGTAGGTTTAATAATTATTCAATCTCATTGTCTATAATTTTTTTTTTTAGATAAGGTTTGATGAAAATTTTTGAGGAGACACCTAATTTTTTTGGCTTGTTTTACATTTTTTCCTTTATTATAATATGGAAATATAATACGAATGGCTAGAAGAACCTTTTTGATTATATTATATAAGATATAGAACTGTGTTTGTAGGAAAATTTATAATTGTTTATATGAAAAGTGAGTTTAAGTTGTGTTTGAGACCCATTGATGAAAGAAGATTGATATAAATGAATTAAAATAAAATGGAAATGGAAAATTATATTGGAAAAATATCTATACAGACTATATATTTTTCCCTCAATCGTACGTACTTGTTTTTATATTTTTAAATAAACAATTAAAAATCTTAAAAAAATACGATGTCAATTGTCAATTATTATTGTTGACATAATCAATTAAAAAATACAAAGTGATCACTTAATATTAATGCTTTATATTTTATAACTAACATGAAGTATGAAACGTTTTTTTGTCAATTTTGATGTACAAATTTCTATAGAGTGGTTGTTTTTTTGAATTTGATATATAATATATAAGTAAAATATAAATAATTTTTATAGATTTTTTTTTTAGATTATGTATGATTGTAATTGAATGATTAAATATTTTGGAAAAATTAAATAGAAAATAGAAAAAAATTATGGTGAAAATAAAAAAAAATTAAGAAAATTAGAAAAATGAAACAAATTGAATAAAAAAGAAAGAAAGAATAAAGTATTATAATTAATAATATGTAATATGAACTTTTTTTTTAATAAAAATAAAATATGGCTGTTTTATGGTTGCCGAAGGCAACCTTAATGTAAGATAGTAAGGTAAGAAAAAGGAAGAACAAATAAAAAAATATAATAATAGAAACAAAAAAAATATATAAATTACAATTTTAATTTTGAAAAAAAATAATAAAAAACTTGCTTTAGAAGAGAATAAGAAAAAATTCATATGAATTATTATAATATACTATAGTTTCTATTCTTATTTTAATAACAATTATTATTAAAGTAATAAAATTAATATGAAAATAAAAAAAATTAAAACGAAGAAAAAAAGTACAAATGAAAGAAAGAAAAAAATTGGAAAATAAAAAAAAAATAAAAATTAAGTATATTAAATCAATAGTAATGCAAAATTTTTTAATAGAAAAAAAAATTGTTGTTTTATTGTTGCCGAAGGCAATCTTTTACAAATAAGAGAGTATGGTAAGAACAAAAAGGAATAAAAAATATATATATGTACAGTGTGGGTGAGTGGGAGAGATTATACGATTCGGGAGGTGCTTGGAACGTGTACCTGATGAGATCCATAAAGATCGAAACTGCAGTCGTATACTGCCAAGTAGCTTTCTGAGTTGTGTAATTTCAATGCTGAATAAATAGTAAAATTAATATATATATATTTATCGTTAAAACGACCTAGTAACACCAAAAACTAATTGAACGTCTTGGCACCCAGAAATTCAAAGAGAGAAAATGGTCAAGTAGCACCTCATATATATTTAATTTATATATACGCTCGAGCACCGTATATATTTTAGGATAGTCAGGTAAAAAACTAGATGACCAGATGTTTTTTTCAGCCCCTTATTTAGCCGTTTCCATTGTAAATACCGTTAGTTTCAAGAATTTAATGTTCAATGTGTTGAACATTTAATGTTACATTATCAATTTAGGTCTGCTATTTGGCATTGTTTCAAATAGAAACAATAAAATATTTTCATGATAAACATAACAAACTAGAAAACACAGCTTTTCATAATTTATGGATCTGTGTCTGTAGAGTATTTTTCTTTTATCATAAACAAACAATAAATATAATAGAAAAATTAAACGTTTTATGAAACTTAATTAGTTTTTCAAACTAAATATGACAGAAAAAGAAATTTAATTATTTGTAAAAATTGTTCTAAAACTGTTTTTAAGATTTATTCATGTCAATGTATAAATATACAGTTATTAAAGCTTTTGTTTAAAACATGATTTTTAGCAAGAGGTGACAGTAGAAAGTGAACATTAAACCTGAAATGATTTATTTAATATGAAGTCTTTTATGTTGTTTATTTATAACTATAACTGAAAATTACAATTTAAAAATTATATATTGCAATACTGCATTGGTCAATTGACTTTTCTTGCAAATTGCAGCGTGCTTTCTTTGAAGATTAAGTTTCCTTCGGCTTAAAAGAAAAGTTACAAAATTTATTAAAGAAATTGTATTGCAGAGCAAACACGAATTTACAAATTAAATTAAAGAAATCCTTACAAAAAAAATTGTCAATTTATCAATAATCCATTTATTTCAATTTTTAAATTCAATTTTAAATTAAAATTGTTTTTTTTATTTTTTTCAAAAGAGAAAAAAATATTAGGTCATGTAGGTCTTTCTAGCAATATGAACAGAGCAGAAAATCTTACAATATCCAACTTTTTTTTAATACAAATCTTTTTATTTAATCTTAATTTTAGGAAAAAATAATGCTTATTGTCTTAAAATAATCTCTTAAGAAAAGCTTTTTAACTTATGGTTTTGTAAATAAAGTATTTTTAACAATTTTTATATCAATGAAACTAAAACTTTAAAAGGTTTGTCAGTTTCAAAGCTTATTTTTTCAAAATTTGAGCTTTGTACAACTTTTTTTTTGTCAGTTGCTTTTTTGAGAGAGGAAAAAATTATCATTCATGTATCAATCAATAAGTTTTCTTATTTTTCATTAGTTTTAATTTTTTGTAATACAATTAATAATTTAAAAATAATTAGTTATTAATAGTACATTTTTCACATTGTCTTTATTTTACGTGCCGTTTCAAATGTTGAACTTTGCTTTTTATTTGAGCTACACTTTGCCAAGTTTTCAAATATTTTTTAATAAACAACTTTTTTGCCTAACCTATGCGAAAAGTGTGCTATTTCGAGAGATTTCGGTCCGCGCTCGTAGCGGGCCAACATGTGTGTCGTTCGTATCAAGAGACTTTTTGCAAAATGAAATAAGTCTAAAAAAATGTAAAAATAAAAAAAAATCAAATTAAAATACTAAATAAGGTGGGGTTGAGACTATTTGTGAGAGTAGTATATTTTTTTTATGTTGTAGGTACCGGCTTCAACGCTTTTTTTAACTTATTTATAGCCAATTGACACTTTTCCGTTTAAAAATGTGCATGTTTTTGTCGGCAAAAATCAAATCCAACAACAACTGGTCCTTGCATTTTATAAATTTTATGTCTGCTTTTATCTCAGTTTTCACCCAACATCCCAACTGCAAGAAATTTAAGATCGGGAAACGGGCCCACCAGGCGGGCACTCGGACCACGTCTATTGTATTGTATAATAAAAGTCAGTCATTTTGATAATTGACAAAAGGAAAAAGCTGGCATGTCCTATAAAATTAGAATCTTTCCTACCATAATCTCAGCTTTCACCCAACTTTTTTAAAAGCTTTTATGAACAAATACAATCGACCACGGCTATCTTATCACAGATGTTTCGCACATTTGCAGATGCATAGAATACAGTAAGGATGTTATGTAAAGCAGACATAAAATTTATAAAATGCAAGGACCAGTTGTTGTTGAATTTGATTTTTGCCGACAAAAACATGCTCATTTTTTGAAACAAAAAAGTGTCAATAGATTATAAATAACTTCGTTGACACCGGTACTTACAACATGAAACAATTTACTACACCCAAAAATAGTTTCAGCCCCACTTTATTTAGTATTTTGATTTGGCTTTTTTACATTTTTGCGTTTTAACAATTTTTTAAATTTATTTCATTTTGCAAAAAGCAATTATTCTGAAAATGAACGATCGTTTGGAGCTGCATCATATGCTTTACATCAAGGAAAAACACTCAAGGATTTAATAGACCTTATTATTTATTTGATATGTAAAGAAGATGAAATTCTTGAAAAAGAATCTTTAAAAAATTCTAAAGGTTTATTAGATGAACTTAAACTGCTACGTAAAATAATTCAGCAAAATTGGGGATGTTTAGTTGGCAGTCTTGCTCTAAAAAACCTGAATACAAGTAAATCAACAAATTACTCTAAAAAACTACTTCCCCTTACCAAAGATGTTATGAAACTCAGAAATTATTGTATAGAAAAGGCCGTAAATGCTGTAGATCTTTTAAAAAATTAAACTAATATTATGCAGTACCGAATTCTTGTAGAGGTAACATTTATTTTACTCCTTTTACACAACAGGAAAAGAGTTGGAGATATTCAGTATATCGAACTTGCTGAAGTTACTAGATCAGAAATGATAGAACAAAGTGACAAAATTTTGCAGAGTCTAAGATCGGCAGAAAAGATGTTAACAAAACTTTACAAAAAAATTCATACGGTAGGAAAAGGCTCGAAAGATTTGTTAGTGCGTATACCAAGAGATATTCAAAAATTTGTAAATGCTTTATCAACAGATAGGTACAAATATATAGATTCATCTAATAAATATTTTTTTCCTAATTGCAATGGCACCGATGAATGGATAAACATGGATAGACTTGCTCAATAATAAAATTGGTCAAGTAGCATCATTTATGGGTCACACAGAAAAAACTCATTGAGAGTTTTACAGATTACCAAGAGATGTATTAATGATTGCAAAGGTCTCAAAAATTTTATTAAAACTAAAAAAAGGCGAACTTATCAACTGTAAGAACAAGCGAATGGATGAAATTGATATCCAAATTGATGAACCAGAGTTTTCGGATTCTAACTCTGAAAATGAAGAAGCAATTGCAACAAAAGAATTTAAAATGTCTGCCTCTACAAGTAGTATGTTTCATTTTTCACTAATTTTGTATTTATTTAAATAGATGTATTTTTTTAACTAAATTTTTTATATTTTTGTGGACAGAAAGAACTAACAGTACTTCAAACCAAAATATGGATGAGCCTGGCACATCAGCGACTTTAGATAGGGATGAAGCAAATGAAAATTCTCCGCCAAACAAAAAACGACATGTCTCAAAAAAGAAAAAATGGTCTGCAGAGGAGACAATGTTGATTAAACATCATATGGCAAAATAGCTTAAAAACGACTCATTATATCCATCATCAAAAGAAATTTCTTTGTTTATTAAAAAATATTTGAAAATTGAGCGAAGTGTAGCTCAAATAAAAAGCAAAATTCAATATTTGAAACGTCACAAATAATAAAGACAAGGTACAAATTGTATTGTTACCAACTAATTAATTTTATGTTATTGATTGTATTATAAAAAATTAAAACAATAAAAAAATAAAAAAAAAATTATTAATACATGATTTGATAATTTTTTCCTCTCTCAAAAAAACAACTAACTAAAAAAATTTTTGTAAAACTTAAATTTTAAAAAAATAAGCTTTAAAACTAACAAACATTTTTAAATTTTAGTTTTGTTGACATAAAAAGTGTTAAAAATACTTTATTAACAAAACCATAAATTAAAAAAACCTTTTTTTTGGCAGATTGTTTCAAACCAATACGCATTTTTTTTCTTCTAAAATTAACATTTAATAAATTGATTTGTATTGAAAAAATGTGTTCGATATTGTAAGATTTTGTGCCTTAAATAACCTACTTTTAGGCTCGGTTTTCGGTTTTAATTTTATTTGTATGAAATTTGTGGTATTGGTATAAATAGTATATCACACCACAAGGGACAACAGTTGAATTTTCGGCCCTGCGCGCCATAATGCCCGAGGTGAAGCCGAGGGCATCATGGCGCGCAGGACCGAGATTTCAACTTCTGTCCCGCGTCGTGTATACGATTTTTCTTCATACCTCGGTCGAAAGTACGTACTTTTATTTTTAATTTTATTTTTTTAACTTTAAATGCTGATAGTTTTTGATGCCTGCCGCGACATTTGCGGCACGAGCGAAGCGAGTGTTGCTGGTCATATAACATAGTTACGAGTATAAATAAACACGATGAATTCTTTCTTCCCTATTATAGGGAAGAAAGAATTTCATCTTACAGGGACTAAAAGTTAAACTTTCGTCTCTGTTATTAGGGACGAAAGTACGTACTTTCGACCGAGGTATGAAGAAAAATTACCTTTAAAGCAAGTCGATATCCATCATCAAAAGTATAAAAACTCATTTCAAAAGTAACTGACAATTGAAGTTTAAAAACATATTTTTTGAAACATTTGTTCTCAGTTTCTGTCATGTATTGTTAACATAATAAAACTATTGAAATAAAATTGATTTTATGACATGATAATTTTTCCACTCTGAAAAAAATAAGAAAAAAAAAATTTAATTTTAAACTAAAACTTTTTCTTTAAATAAGCTTGATATAAATTTAAACTAGATATAATCACTAACTTGCTTTTTGCAAATTTTTCAATTTTAATTCAATATAATAATATTCGTGCTCAAGAATTTTTAAAGAGATTTTCTTGTTTTTTAAGGATTTTGTTTTAAACTTGCATTTTCAACATTACTCTTTTGATGTATTTAACATATTTCAGTTTCAGTTATTTCTTATGTACAATGTTCAATAAATAGTTAAATTCGTAAATAATCCACGCTAAGACTATTTAACAAGTAAATTACCTCATATTGTATGTTTCTCGAATGCTTACGTTCTAAGGTCACATCTTGCTAAAAAGTATTTTATCTTTAAAAAAAAATTAATATTTTATTAAAAATTATTTTTATGGTTTTGCCTTAAATAAATTCAATAATCAAATAAATTCGGTAAATTGGTTAAATTTAATAAAAGCTTTGTGTAGTATAATTGATTAGTTCTTTTGAATACTATTTATTGTTCGTTTATAATAAAATCAAAATATTCTAATATTTTCTTCACGATAAAAACTGCCTGATAGCTCGAAATTGGGGCTCTGTCATTATACTACATGCGTGCCCTTGGAGGTGCCACTACGTCTCAGCCATATTGTATGAATATCTGGTGCCTGATAGAACAATTATACTTCTGCCACCCGCGAGTCGCCACAAGCGCCCTCTGCATACTATATGGCTTCACTAAAATCTTGTTTTTATACACTAGGGGTCTATGCAGCACCATTGGGAAACTTGGACTACAGGCTCCCAAGGTGTTAAGCAGCTCAAATATGCCTTCAAACGTTCTGGCACCACAAAGTGGTGCCACAACGTATATATAGGTGTCACTTCGACTATATATACCCAAATTTGGTGCCTGAACGTACAATTTCCTATATATATATATATATATATATATATATATATATATATATATATATATATATATATATATAATGATTGAAAAAAATAATATAAAATAATGATAGATAGTAATACTATTTTTAAATATTAAAGTAATATTAATATGAAAACTTTATGTCAAAATCTGATCTAAAATGTTAAAACGAGAATTTTTATAACAGAAAATGACTGTTCGCCACCTAAATAATGAGAAAACAATAAAAAATTTAAAATAATAATGAATAGTAAAAGTATTTTTAACAATAAATTTTAGTAAATGGTAATATGCTTGCTTTATTATAAAAAAAAAATGAGAAAGATAAAAGAAAAAGAAAAAGAAATAAGTATAATTAATAAAATCTAATTAAATTTTTTTAAATAAATAATAATAAATTTCAAGATAAATAATAATGGGCTAGGTTTATATAAATGTTGTCGAAGGCAAACGTTGATATGAGAAAGTAGAAAAAGTACAAAAAGTACAAAAAGGAATAAATAAAATTATATTACAATAAAAAAATAAATAAACAATAGTCTAATAAAAAAAAAAAGTGCGTTTATTTTACGGTTGCCGAAGGCAACCCCTCTAGGTTTATACACGTTGCCGTAGGCAGCCCTTTACTCAAGAGAGTAGGGTAAGCACTCGGAGGGTGCGCAACCATACTCTTGTTTAACTATAATAAAACGCGTTAGTCCCATCTCTTTCTTGCAAAAGTGGCGCTTGAAAAAGATTTATTAATTATGACAAATTGTTAAATGTTGTAAGAAATTTGATAAAAAACGGCATCAATAGAGTTTTGTTGTGATGTTTTGAGATAAGAATTGGATTTTTTTGTGCTAGGATAAAGGGGCAGGAGGGATTGTTAGTAAAAAGAATTTTTCAAACAAATGACCGATAAAGTGAGTAAACGGATAGGACATTTGGCCAAAAAACCACAATAGATATAAAACTTTGAAGGATGTCATTTTATACTGACACAGCGTCAATCTTATGTCTAACGGTGACAGTTTTAAGTTGTTGGGTTATGTCATCATTTTAAATATTTATATTTATAATTGTGAAAAATAATGAAAATAAAGCTTTTAATGTGGCTAAAATGTCGATGGGATATGCTGGGGTAGTGGTTTGTTTTGTTTGCTTGATGGAAAAGTGGCATTGTAAAGTACAAACATTGTCGACGATAATTTTTTTGGAGCTATCACGAATCATAACAAAATACAGCTGGAATATAATAAATGAAACTTTTAAGTGATGGGGGACATACTTAGTAGAAGGTCTAAAATGGTTTTATTAAAATCGATATGTAATAGAAGATTGTATAAAGTTTTACTACACCTTCATGTGTCAAGCGATTGATTTTTATATATTTATTGGCAATTGATGATTATTTTTAACACATTCCAACGCTCCCCAGGTAACTGGAAAGGAGTTTGACTTATTGTGGTGGAAAATAAAGCAGTGTTTTGTGTGTTGTTTATGATAAAAAAAGCTGTCGATAGCGGAGCTCCTTTTAATTTTTTAAGGTGAAGAAAAGTGAGGTTAAATATACAGAAACGTTGATAACTACGTTGGTTTGATTAGTTGATGGGGGCTTATTGAAGCATCAAACTTCAGACTGTGAGAGTCGTGTTGAAGAATGTTTCGAAACAAAGCATTGTATTGAATTTCAATACAAAACAAGCTACTCTACTATTTCTAAGGTTAAGAACCCTTCAAAAATTCGCTAATTTGCAACAAAGTTACATGAATTATATGAAAGAAAAATATGAAAATAACTGGCACAGGAAGAAGATCCCCCTCCCCCCCTATTTTGAGGAAATAAATACTATTTTGCGGAGTGAGGACAAGGTCAACCCCCCATATTTAGAAGATGGAAGATGGAATTTAGAAAGACAAAAGCCTTTTTTCAATTTTAATAAAAAGCAAGAAGCTTTTTTAGAAAAGATATGTAGGTATTTACATTATTATTATTATTTAATTATTTGCTACTTTAAATATAAATGATTTGTAAAACTAAACGCTTAATCTTTTTAAGTTTAAATGGCTTGAATGTGCTTAGTGTGTACATTCAAATCTGCGTGCATTAGACAATATTTTATCAAAATAACAATGACATATAAATAATATTTTGTTTTAGGGTTTTGAAATAGAATTACGGATTAATAATCCACCTTTTTGAGTATAAGCAAACATGACTCAATGTTTTTCTTATTGTAAAGAAAATGAAGAGGACATAATTACAACTTTTTCCAGAAGAAATTATAATGTAATAAAGATTTAAATTATTTAGGTCAATGACCTTATTTGACCTAATTATTGAAAAAAGTAAGGCTAAATTATAAGGCTTAATTATAGGATTTTCTCTAATGAAATTCATGTTGTCTCAGATTCTGTATTGTTAAAACAAGAGATTTAATGTAATTTCGTCAAGAAAAGAAAAAAGTCATTTCAAGAGAAAATTATAACTTCGTCAGGAGTAAAGTGATGCAAAAATGGGGTCCAATGACGAGTGCAAAAATGTTGATTGGATGTAGTGGTAAAATGAAGATAAGAATCAATAAATCAGAGAAGATATAGGTCAAATTTTTGATATTTTTGTCAAATCTTATAACGGAAATATTATGTAGGTCAGAGATTTGGAGTATAAAAATTGATAGTTTATGGAATAAGAGGTAAGTTATTGCTATTTTTTTTAAATATTTTTACAATATACATAATATTTTATAATGTATAGATAGCTACAGATTTACAAAACTAAACGCTTAATTTTTTTAACTTTATATGGCTTGAATGTGATTAGTGTACATATGAAAGCACAAGGCCGCGATGAAGATAGACACCCTCTCAAATTGAAAAATTTTACAACATGATATTGTCTTTATTATCAATATTTTATTGAGTATTTTAATATGAGTTGTATGTTGCTATATTAAAATGAAGACAAGAGCATTCAGCAAGCTGTTCATCAACTTCTAGACAAGGGCAAATAGATATCAGAAGCGTTGATACTGAGAATGAGTCAGGAGCAAGTTGTAATTTATCAACTTCTATACATAGGAAAATAAAAAATAGGTTTGTTGTAATATTGTCATAGCTTAATTATTTGATATTTTAGATTCCGTTCTTCTAAAACTTCAGTTCGACCAACAAGCAATGTCACTAAGGTGCTAGAAGTAATAACACAACAACAACACCAGGAAGTAAGAGAAGAGAAAGCAAAATATATGAAGATTTTAGAAAATACTATAGCTGTTCAAAATGAACAGAGAGAAAGACTTTTTTAATTGTTACAAAGAGCCGATAAACGTAAGATTGTTTGCCCATTATTTTACCCAGAAAATCTCTTTTATTTTTGTTATGTAGATAGTTACGTTAGCGTTTTATAAATAAAAAGATATATATATGTCAATTTTTATTTTATTTTTTTACATTAAATCTGCGGCAATACGATCCTTTTTAATTACCCCTAAATTCATCTCTAATCTAGGATTATACTGTTCTTCCTCTAATTGGTTATAATCAAAAAATGCACCTTCCCATAAATCATTATTTAAATAACAAAAATTGTGTAACACACATGCAGCAGTCACGACTTCAATAGCTTTTGATATGGAGTAGGTGTTTATGAACTGAAGTCGTCTCCATCTTCCCAATAAAATGCCAAAAGTTCAATGTTCAATACAAACTCTGTCTGCACTTAATATATAATTGTGGTGTCTTTGAATGCATGTCCTTGCATCTCTGTATGGTTTCATTAGCCAACTTGATAATGGAAAAGCACTCTCTCCTATCACATGGTAGTCATTGTTGGGAAAATATCTATGTTTTCCAAATCGTTCAATATTCCTTACAAAGATTGAATTGGCAAACACCTAAAACATAAGATAAGTGCCATAAGTAATTTTTAATGTAAAATTATTCTTATTCTCGCATCATGAGCTGAACCTGGAAAACCGATGAAAACATAAGTGAAAATTTTCTTAGAGTTATAAATTCCTATTAGATTTATAGAATGTGACATATATCTGTCTGCATAACTATCATGTTTATCTATTGGCACTTTAATGTTTATATGACACCCATCAACAGGCCCCTATTACACCTGAAAATCCAGTGTTACTTCATTCATCACAATTAAAAGTCATACATCTGCTCTTACCAGGGTAACGAATAAAACTTCTTCTTATGTCTTCAAATTCTTCCAATGTCTCTGGCCAAAAAATTTACTTTTTTTTCATACATTTCATTACATATAAACATTACATATTGACATTAAAAATACAATAATAATGTCAAAAAGTTTGACATGTGTCATACGATGTCAATTGTCAATTATTATTGTTGACATAATCAATTAAAAAATACAAAGTGATCACTTAATATCATTAATTTATATTTTATAAATAACATGAAATACGAAACGTTTTTCTGTCAATTTTAATGTAGAATTTTATATAGAGTGTTTGTTTTTTTTCAATTTGATATATAATATATAACTAAAATATAAATAACTTTTATTGATTTTTTTTAGATTATTATAATATGGTAATATAATACGAATGGCTAGAAGAGCCTTTTTGATTATATTATAGAAAATATAGAACTGTGGTTGTAGGAAAATTTATCATTGTGTATACGAAAAGTGAGATTAAGTTGTGTTTGAGACCAATCGATGAAAGAATATTAATATATATGAATTAAAATAAGATGGAAGTGGAAAATTATATTCAAATAGTATCTATACAGAATTTTTTTCTCAATCGTACGTATGTTGACATAATCAATTAAAAAATACAAAGTGATCACTTAATATAAATGCTTTATATTTTATAACTAACATGAAATATAAAACGTTTTTTTGTCAATTTTAATGTACAAATTTCTATAGAGTGGTTGTTTTTTTTGAATTTGATATATAATATATAACTAAAATATAAATAGTTTTTATAGATTTTTTTTTTTGGATTATGTATGATTGTAATTGAATGATTACATATTTTGGGAAAATTACATAGAAAATAGAAAAAAGTGAATGTGAAAGTATTGTATACTCTAAACAGTATACTCTAAATAGTATTGCCAATTAAAAAATCATTATTAAGCACGTTTAGTAGTGTTTGGGTTGGCAATCTTAAATTTCATAATAAAAGTGCACAATGGCAACAACTTAATATTGATTATGTGTGACACATCTTTAACATTGACAATATTATTGAAATATATCAATGTGTTCGCTACGATATAACCTAATTTTTTTTTATGAAAGTTACGTCAAATATTTGTCAAGAAACAAACGTTTTCGGTTACATTGTTGCAACTTGGCAATTAAAAAATTTTTTTTTAAGTGTTGCCAAATTAAATATTTATTGAAAAAAAATTTTTTTTTGATTGTATTAATTATAAACAAATGTTTCTAATTCTAAACAAATGTTTCTAATTAATAATTATACAAGAAAAATTTGAAATTTTTGTTATTTAATTTCCGACAATCAAATATGCGAAAAAAAAATTTGCAAAAAATTAAAAATAAAAAAATTTTAATTTTAAAAGATATGCTATGATTTAAGTAAAAAAAACATCAAGAAAAACTAAAAGAAATTATAAATTTGTTGATAATAAAAAAGAAAAGATAATTTAAGTAGTATAGAAAAACAAAATTATGGTTGATGCAGAAAAATAAAAATTGATAAAATTAAGTAAAGAATAAAAAAAATCGAAAAAAAAATTTATAGAAAGGAAAATGCTTAGATTGGTAAACTATATTATAAATACGGAAAAAAAAAAGTTAAAATATCAGGAGTTTATAGATGGATAATAAAATATTAAAAAAAGAATAGTATAAAAAAAATTAGAATACACAAAAAAAGAAAATGTAAGAGAGAAATAAGACGAAAATAAAAAAAATTAAAAAAAAAAATTAAAATTAAGTAAATACATTATAAAAATAGGAACAAATGGAATCAAAAAGAAGAAAGTGAACAGAAATAAAAAAACGAGTTCGAAAAAAAAAAGTTGAAGAGATAAAAAAGAAAAAGAATAAAAAGAAAGAGAAAATAAAAGTTTCAATCTACGAATTTCTATAGAGTAGTTGTTTTTTTGAATTTGATATATGATATATAATTAAAATATAAATAATTTTTATTGATTTTTTCTTTAGATTATGTATGATTGTAATTGAATGATTACATATTTTAAAAAAATTAAATAGAAAATAGGAAAAACAATAGAAAAGGAAAACAAATAGAAAAAAAAAGAAAGAATATAGTATATAATTAATAAAATGTAATACGAACCTTTTTAATAAAAATAAAATATGGTTGTTTTATGGTTGCCGAAGGCAACCTTAATGTAAGAGAGTAAGGTAAGAAAAAGGGAAAACAAATAAAAAAATATAATAATAGAAACAAAAAAAATATATAAAATAACAATTTTAATTTTGAAAAAAAATAATAAAAAACTCGCTTTAGAAAAGAATAAGAAAAAATTCATTTAAATTATTATAATATATTATAGTTTTTATTCTAATTTTAATAACAATTATTATTAAAGTAATAAAATTAATATGAAAATAAAAAAATTAAAACGAAGAAAAAAAAATACAAATAAAAGAAAGAAAAAAATTTGAAAAAAAAAAGAATAAAAATCAAGTATATTAAATAAAATGTAATGCAAAATTATTATATAAAAAAAAATTGTTGTGTTATTGTTGCCGAAGGCAACCTTTTACATATAAGAGAGTATAGTAAAAACAAGAAGGAATAAAAAAAATATATATAATATAAAATAATGATAGATAGTAATATAATTTTTAAATATTAAAGTAATATTAATATGAAAACGTTATGTCAAAATCTGATCTCAAATGTTATAACGAGAATTTTTATAACAAAAAATGACTGTCCGCCACCTAAATAATAAAAAAAAAATAAAAAAATTATAATAATAATGAATAGTAAAAGTATTTTCAAAAATAAATAATAATAGATTTATATATGTTGCCGCAGGCAACATTCAATACGAGTGAGTAGAACAAGTCCAAAAAAAAAAAAAACAAAAATTTTAGTAAATGGTAATATGCTTGCTTTATTATAAAAAAAAGATGAGAAAGATAAAAAAAAAAGAAAAAAGTATAATTATTAAAATCTAATTAAATTTTTTTAAATAAATAATAATAAATTTCAAGATAAATAATAATGGACTAGGTTTATATAAATGTTGTCGAAGGCAAACGTTGATATAAGAAAGTAGAAAAAGTACAAAAAAAAATAAATAAAAAAATATTACAATAAAAAAATAAATAAACAATAATCTAATAAAAAAACAAAAAGTGCGTTTATTTTACGGTTGCCGAAGGCAACCCCTCTAGGTTTATACACGTTGCCGTAGGCAACCCTCTACTCAAGAGAGTAGGGTAAGCACCCGGAGGGTGCGCGACCCAACTCTCGTTTGTTAATAAAATATGTAAACATATTTTTTTTTTAAATTTTTTGAAATGTTTTGCTAATCAGAAGACGCATCTCTTGCATCTAACGATTCATTCTAAGTTATAGTCTCAAACATTTTCTAACTTACTTCTATTTAACACAAACAGATTATTAAATCTTTGCACAGTTTCAACACAATAAAACATATTTATGTTTATCTAAATATAAAATTAAAAGTAACAGTAAATCGTATTCTGAAGTTATCAGAATTAAAATTATAAACAACTTAACTAGAATAATTATTTAGAAAAAAAATTATTAATTAGACCTGTCTTCGATTGCTTCGTACGAACGTTTCCCCTAGAATGAGCAGGAACACAACCTAAAATCAGCATTACTATCTGCCTCTGAACACTGTAAAAACTTGCTCATTTTTGGCGATTTTAATTATTCAACAACAAACTGGTCTAATTTAAACGGAAATTACGGATCGTCTGCAGCCAACAAACTTATGGAAACTTACCCAAACACGGGATTAACACAAATTATAACATTTCCAACTAGATATAGATATACGCAAGCAACAAACACTCTTAATCTTGTTTTTGCTTTGGAAAAAAATTTACTATTTGATGCAAAAGATAGCCCACCAGTTGGCAAAAGTGATCATATAGTACTAACAGCAAAATCGCAGTTATCAATTTCCATCAAAAAATCAAAAATGGCTTTAATAAGAAATTACAAAAAAGCAAACTATACAAAAATTAGCCAATATATGCACGAACAACTAAATACTCTCCAAGAAGAGGTAAACAATTGTACAGCAAGCGAATTATACGATAAATTTGTTCAAACAATCGATCTTGCTGTAAAAAAATATGTACCTTTTTATAATAAAAGAAGGAGGCTAACTAAACTATGGATAAACTCACAAATATTAAGCAAACTTAAAACAAAGAAATTTTTATGGGATAATTATAAAACAACGAAAGCGAACACTGATTATGCAGAGTATCAAAAATGTAATAACCAAGTAAAAACATTAATAAATAAATCTTATAATCAATACGTCACAAATATTCTAGAAGGCAATGATAAAGACTTTTTAAAATTTATTAAAAGAAAATTAAGTACAAAACTTACATCATTTTCTTTAAAAAACGATGTTACAAAAGATATAACAACTAATCCCAAAGAGATTGCCCAGATGTTTTTGGAAACATTTAAACAAAACTTCGCAAAAGATAATCAAACCAACAATGTTAAAACGCCTACAAAATACACAGCAAAAAATATTCTACAAACAATACAATTTTCATCAAAACTTATAAGCAACTATTTCAAAGGCTTAAGAGACAATGATGCAATTGGTCTCAATAAATGACATTTTCCGCTTCTTTTTAAAAAATACAACTGATACAATAGCTCCAATTTTATCGGTCATCATGACCAAATCATTAGCCGAAAATCATATACCAAGTAGTTGGAAAACTGTTTTTATCACTCCGATTTACAAATCCGGGGACAAGCTAAAGCTCGAAAATTACCGTCCAGTCAGTGTGACATCAGTTTTTTCAAAATGCATTGAAATAGTATATTACACTACAAGGGCAGAAAGTTGAGATTCTTGCACTGCGCGCCTTAATGCCCGAAGCGGAGCCGAGGGCATCATGGCGCGCAGTTCAGAGCTCTCAACTTTCTGTCCGTGTAGTGTATACTAGTTTTCTTGCTACTCCAGTCGACTGTACGTAGTGTCGGCTGCGATTCCACGGCAGCAAGTGCAGGACCTAAACTGCGCGCCATGATGCCCTCGGCTATTTCTTCTTCTTATAGTGCCTATCCGGTCCGGATGTTGGCGATCATTCTGGCTTGGCCATGAATGATTGTTCTATTTACTTCCGCTAAAAGAAGGCGCGCGCATAGCTCTACCAGTGCATGAAAGATACACTTTCAGCCGTGGAATCGCAGCCGGAACCACGTACTTTCGACTGGAGTCGCAAGAAAAAATAATTGTAACTGAGCTCACTCGTCACAGCATAGAGAACAACATTATTCCAAATACACAACATGGATTTGTTCCAGGCAAATCTACAGTTACTAACCTACTATCAAAAATTAATGTATGGACAAAACTGTATGATAACAATACTGCATTTGACATCATTTATCGGATTTTGTCAAAGCTTTTGATCGAGTACCAATAACCAAATTAATAACAAAATTAGAAAAATACGGTATCCAAGGAAATCTTTTATCATGGTTTAAAAATTTCTTGACGAAGAGAACTTATCGAGTACGAGTAGATTCATCTCTTTCTGACCCAGTAAACACAACAAGTGGTGTAATTCAAGGCAGCGTCATCAGCCCATTACTTTTTAATATATACATTTTCAATCATTTGAATCCTTCTTTGCGGACGATACAAAATTGCATAGCTCTTGTGAAAATGAAAGCAAAATAAAAGAAGATTTAACTGCTGTAGGAAAATGGTGCAACGAGTGGGGTCTAATGTTAAACGTATCAAAATGTTGTGTAATGCACATAGGAAAATCAAATTCGAGAGTTCACTATAGACTATTCAATGAATTTTAACCTAAAACAGACATAGTCAAAGACCTGGGAAAATATATTTCATCTGATTTATTTAAAATGGCATACTCACATATCAAAAATAACTAAAAAATGTAATTCATTTGTTTATTTAATCAATACAGTTTTTCCGAAGTTAACTGACACAAACTTTTTCAAATCTTAAAGATACCATCTTTAAAAGAAAGGCGAAATAGAGGAGATGTCATAGAAACGTTCAAAATCTTAAAAGGTTACTACAAGTTTAACCTGAGCGATATGTTTGAGCGCAACAGTAATGACACATTGAGGGGACATTCCTTCAAACTATCTACATCGCGATGGAACAAACTACAAAGAAAGTTTTTCTGAGTAATCGGGTTGTAGAAACATGGAACGGGCTACCTCAGGAAGTCATCAACTAAACATCTTGAAACATATTTAAAAATAAACTAGACAAAATTTATACTTATAATTATTAATCACTGCTACATATATGTTAATTTAGGCATGTCATTTAAGTATGTAATTTTGAGTGTTCAGTATTTAATTGGCTTTGGCCGTCTAACTGAATGTACGTAATGTAAGACTTTTTTATTCTAATCTTACGTTTTGCCAAATTTTAGCAATTAAATTGAATTAAAATACAGAATTAAATAACAGTTAACTCTTTCGCCATAATAAATTTGTCAGGATGTCTATGTTCTACGATTATTAGTCTTAATTATTCACTCAAAAACAGTGTACAGAATAGCAACAGCCAGCTACATTATTATCAACAATCTACTTCAACTCACCCCTCTATATTCATAGTTAGAGAAACGCTTGAGCAGTCAGACGGATTGTTTGGGCGACACATAAAGCATATTTACACATAATGTACCTGTCAATAATACCTGTAAAGTAACTCACCGGGGGATGCTCGCAGGATTCTCTTCCTCTCGAACTGATTGTGGAAGACATCCCAAGGCTCATTGGACTTTGACAACCACTCCATGGATTGGATTGACTCAATTTTCACACTTTTTCTTTAGCATCGTGTTTTCAATGATGTCTTTATTGTTTCGGTACCTGGTTCGGGAGCAACGTGGACGGTGTCGTTAGGCCTCAATCACATTACGCGAAATAGACTGGCCAGGAATAATACGTAATAGGAACAGGTATAAAATGAAGATTAATAAGTGAAGAACCTTAGAACATTACGCATTGTTCTGTCATACCAGCAAAACGAAAATCCACAACCTCTTTATAGACTGATAGGAACATAACCATAGCGGTTAACAGGGTCCAGCCCACCCCTCTACCTCTTCGCCTCTGTTCGAAGAAGTAGAGAACCAGGATAGCAATCTGTAAATGTCTACAGACGTAATGAGAGTACCTCCTCAGTCTGAAATAAATTACCACATAGACCGTACCCCGCCCAGGTATTACACTATAGTTTCTGCCGTGGATATTTTATATTAACATATTGATGTTTATCAATATAACTTTACTCATTATTCCTCCGAATTCAGAGAGTCAGCACTGAATTCACAATTATACCACAAAACAACACATGATCAACAAGATCAACACGTTAACTATCTTTCTCTTTCAATAAACAATTAACAGTTTAAATATTCATAATACTGCCCGTCCGACCGCTTTTTTGGAACAACGTTTTCATTCTCGCCCCGCTCAGTTTACTGATACTGACAGGCCTTCACCTTTCCAGGAATGCTAAACTCATGTTTTCCCTCTTTAACTTAAGATGCCATATGGCCCTTATCGAGATGATTTACTTATACAAGCAATTTTAGAGAATAAAGTCAGATATTGAGATTTTTAGACGTGTGTAAGTGAGCTTTGCAGTTCTTGGCTGTTTATACCGTGAAGGTATTGTTTTTTCTTATTGAAACTAGCATCAAACTGTTTGTTTTTCAATAAGCTCAAACAATTGTTCATTAATTCCTCACATCTACATCAGCTTTTCTAGTTATAGAGAGAATTCTTATTAATTTTCTGGCTGTTTATAATCCGTATCCGTTTTTTATCAGTTGACTGATAGCGCTTATCGGGCGTGCTAGCCTCGTTTTGGGGAGCTATACTGGTCTCCTCACGGGAGGTCAGAGTCACTTCTTACGGAAGGGAATAGCCTCGCTTCCAAGAGCCAATTATTCTCTGCTAGGAAACAATTTACCATAGAAATTAGTTTATAGAATTTATTAGTGAGTGCTGAGTGTGTTCCGGTGGGATTGAACAAATAGGCCTCCGAGGGGTTGCACAAGGCAAGGCAGAGGTTGCACAGTTTAACAGAAGGAGCACAAGGGCAAAGAAAAGAGGAAGAGAAAAAAAAAAAGGAAAAGGAAAGAAGAAGAAGAAGAAGAAGAGAAGCTAGAGGAAACAGAAATAACAGATAAGAAAAATAGGAAAAACAACATTAATAAGTGGAATTGACGGAGGAAGAGAAAGAAAAGAAGACATTGAAAAAGAAATCAAAAAAGTGGTAAAAACGGGAAGAAAAGAGTGGCACAAAATCGGGAAGGAAAAAATACTAGTAGAACTCCAAGACTGGGAAGCGAAGAAAAGAATTATGAAAAATAAAAAAGAGTTAAGAAAAGAAGAAACAACTTAGAACATTTACATAGATGCTGATTTAACAAAGAGGGAGAGAGAAGTCCAGAAAAAATTAAGAGAAATCGCAAAAGAAAAGAGAGGACAGGGAACAAAAGCAATGGTTGGATATGGAAAGATGTTTGTAAAAGGAAAAACATTCAAATGGAATGAGAAAGACTTGAAACTGTAGGTTTTTTAGGGGGAAAAAGGAGAGCTAAAAGAAACAATAAAGAAGACACAGGCAAATGTACAATGGAAACTGAGAAGACTAATGAAACAAATAAAGATATAAGCAACGGTAAAAAAAAGATACTATTTTGGAATGTAGCGGGATGAGCAAAAAAAGAAGACAATTTCTGGGATTATGTAAAACTTTTTGACATAGTGGGTTTAGTAGAAACATGGATAGAAGAAAAAAGCTGGGAAAAAATAAAGAGAAGGTTACCAGCAGAATTTAATTGAGAGTGTCAAGGAGCAAAAAAGGGAAAAAAGAAAGGAAGGGCAGCAGGAGGGATGGTTACGGGAGTGAAAAAAGGAATAAGAGAAAAAACCAGGAGAAAAAAGAAATAAAGGGACTCATGGAGAGTAATATTGAAATAGACAAACGATGGTGGAAAATAATGACGATATACAGCAGAGAGATGAAAAAGACAATAAAAAACATAGATGAAACAGTGAAAGAAAACACAGAAGAATGCATACTTATGGGAGGAGATTTTAACGGAAGAATTGGGGAAAGAGGAGCGAGAAATTGAGAGGAAGAAAAAGGAGATGGGAAAAGGATAACCAAAGACAAAAAAGAAAATGTGGAGGGAAAAAAGTTGATGGAATGGTTAGAAGAAAAGGGATTAGAGATACTGAAACAAGGAGATGAAGAAGGAGAGTGGACGTATGTCGACAGTAGGGGGGAGTCGGTGTTAGACTACGGAATAACAAATGAAGAGGCGTGGGGAAAAGTAGAGAACTTTAAAATAGGGGACAGAATAGAGTCAGACCACCTTCCAATAGAAATAAGCTTAGAAGGCAGAAATAGCCAAACAAAAAAAAAAAAGAAGACAAAAGTAGAGCAGAAGAAGGTAATAATTAAAGTGTGGAACAAGCAAGGCGTGAAAGAATACAGGAAAAAGCTGAAAAACGTCAAATTCGAAGGGCAAGAGATAGAGAAGATGGAAGTGGAATTAAAAGTTTATTTTATTTAATTTCATTTTAAAAGTTTATTTTATTTAATTTTAGTTTATTTTAGTTTATTTTAGTTTATTTTAGTTTATTTTAGTTTATTTTAGTTTATTTTAGTTTATTTTAGTTTATTTTAGTTTATTTTAGTTTATTTTAGTTTATTTTAGTTCATTTTAGTTTATTTTAGTTCATTTTAGTTTATTTTAGTTTATTTTAGTTTATTTTAGTTTATTTTAGTTTATTTTAGTTTATTTTAGTTTATTTTAGTTTATTTTAGTTTATTTTAGTTTATTTCAGTTTATTTTAGTTTATTTTAGTTTATTTTAGTTTATTTTACTTTATTTTAGTTTATTTTAGTTTATTTTAGTTTATTTTAGTTTATTTTATTTTATTTTAGTTTATTTCAGTTTATTTTAGTTTATTTTAGTTTATTTTAGTTTATTTTAGTTTATTTTAGTTTATTTTAGTTTTTTTTTGTTTATACTAGTTTATTTCAGTTTATTTTAGTTTATTTTAGTTTATTTTAGTTTATTTCAGTATATTTTAGTTTATTTCAGTTTATTTTAGCTTAGTTTATTTGAGTTTGTTTTAGTCTTTTTTATTTTATAATAGTTTATATTAGTTTATTTTGGTTTATTTTAGTTTATTTCAGTTTATTTTAGTTTATTTTAGTTTATTTTAGTTTATATTAGTTTATTTTAGTTTATTCTAGTTTATTTTAGTTTATTTTAGTTTGTTTAAGTTTATTTTAGTTTGTTTTAGTTTAGTTTAGTTTATCTGAGTTTGTTTTAGTCTATTTTATTTTATAATAGTTTATATTAGTTTATTTTAGTTTATTTTAGTTTATTTAAGTTTATTTTAGTTTGTTTTAGTTTAGTTTAGTTTATCTGAGTTTGTTTTAGTCTATTTTATTTTATAATAGTTTATATTAGTTTATTTTAGTTTATTTTAGTTTATTTTAGTTTATTTTAGTTTATTTTAGTTTATTTTAGTTTATTTTAGTTTATATTAGTTTATTTTAGTTTATTTCAGTTTTTTTTAGTTTATTTTAGTTTATTTTAGTTTATTTTAGTTTATTTTAGTTTATATCAGTTTATTTCAGTTTATTTTAGTTTATTTTAGTTTATTTTAGTTTATATTAGTTTATTTTAGTTTATTTTAGTTTTTTAAATTTATTTTAGTTTGTTTCAGTTTATTTTAGTTTATTTTTGTTTATTTTAGTTTATATTAATTTATTTTAGTTTATTTCAATTTATTTTAGTTTATTTTAGCTTATTTTAGTTTATTTTAGTTTGTTTTAGTTTATTTTAGTTTATTTTAGTTTATTTTAGTTTATTTTAGTTTATTTTAGTTTATTTTAATTTATTTTAGTTTATTTCAGTTTATTTTAGTTTATTTGTGTTTATTTTAGTTTATATCAATTTATTTTAGTTTATTTTAATTTATTTTAGTTTGTTTTAGTTTAGTTTAGTTTATTTTAATTTATTTTAGTTTATTCCACTTTATCTTAGTTTATTTTAGTTTATTTGAGTTTATTTTAGTTTATTTTAGTTTATTTCAGTTTATTTTAATTTATTTTAGCTCTGCAGGAAGTGTGGTTACAATACACCATGTACGCAGCTACCGAGAAAGCGGACAGACACAGTTCAAAGAAAAAAATTTAAAAATATTCTTGTATAACCGTAAAAGCTGTAGCCTTAAAGACATGTTTGCGATGATGCGTAAACATTTAAAAGAAAATTGCACTGGAAAATATGCAGCATAACTGCACCAGAGAGACATAAGCAGAGAAGTTTTTTGAACAATGGTTGGAGCCATATTCTATGGAATGGACGTTGTGATAAGGATACACATGCCGCCTTCTGCGATAGAAAAAAGGAAGCCAGCCAAAAAAAGCGAGGCAATCCTTGTGCAAATAGAGAAGGAAGCATACGCACAAACTGTAATGCGTATCAAGAAAAACCGCTGAAAAAGAAACGTAGGGGAAGGAATAGAAAGTGTCAGAAAGACAGTGGAAGGAGATTTGCTTATCAACATTAAGAAGGGAGTATAGGGGAAAGAAACCCTACATAAAATCAAAGAGATGGCCTAGGAAAAAAAACTCTAGAACTATAGAAAGGCTATAAAATAGCAACTGGTAAGTTGAAAACAGCATGACAAGAAAAAGAAGCAGAATAAAAAAAAGAAAAAAGAAAATAACTAAAGGTTGAGTCCTTCTCAAAAAAAAAGATAGGTAAGGTTAGGTCAGGTCAGGTCAAGTCAGGTCAAGTCAGGTCACGTCAGGTTAGGTCAGGTCAGGTCTAGAAAAGTGTGCGTTAGTCACTGGAAAGTACTAGACAAAGAAACACATTGCGATCACCAACATATCGAATATATATGATGTCTTCAATTCCACCTGTAAACGATTCCAAAAAAATCTAAGCATTAAAATGTAAACAAGAACCAAGCAAATCAAAACAAGCTGTTATTGTTGACGCGGAAATTCTAACTGAAAACGTTCCAACTTACGTGAATCCACCTCAAAATTTAAAGTTGAAAAATTCAGAAGCAGGATGGCAAAATGTAAAGCGACAACGCTATAGGCAAATTAAAAACCGCAAATCAATTATTACAGGGACGAGTGAAACCGATATTAAAACTATTCCAAAAAAAGCATATCTATATGTTACAAGAATTGATAAAAACACTACACCCGATACTCTAAAAGATTATCTGTCTTAAAACTTTCCAGAAGTCATTTGTGATCTTCTAGTCAATACTTATAAATCGCAGTTTTCCCGATTTAAAGTCACAATCGATTTTAAAAATTTGGAAAAAAGCCAGGATCCTTCTGTTTGGCCCAATGGTGCTGAAGTAAGCAGGTTTTTTCATCCTCGACAGCCTCCCAGCCAAGAAGGATAGAAAACACTGAACTTGTAAAACCACTTAAACTTTGCTTTATTAATATTCAGTGCATAAGAAATAAAATGTGCGAGCTGGAATTATTCCTCGAAGAAAACATGATGAATTTTTTTTTGTGTGTGTGAACACTGGCTTCTACCAGATGAAGCACTGTGCTACACTTTTAGAAATTTTAACGTTGGTAATATATATTGTCGACAACGCGCTATTTATGGCGGAGTGGCTATCTACATTAGAAAAGAAATAGATTTTCAAAAGGTTTACGTCGAACAGTTTTGTGACAACTTTAATTTTGAAGCTACAGTGGTATATGTGCCTAATCAAAATTGTGTAATCGTTGCAATTTACCGATCGCCTAATGGCGACATATTCAATTTTTTATCTCTTTTTACCGATTTATTAGATTTTGTTTCGATGAAAATCAAATCACAAATTATCGTAGCGGGTGATTTCAATATTGACTTCTTGAAATCTAGTCCTCTCAAAAACACTTTACTTGATATTGTCCAGTCTTATAACTTAAAATGTCTTGTTAATGAATCAATTAAAATTAACTTAAAATCAAAAACGTGCTACGACAACATAATGACTAATTTATCAGTAGATTATAATCTTAAAATTCACCCGCATAAGTTCGGTGATCACTTGGGTATCACCCTGTGTTTTGATTCATTCAATGCTCCACTATCTGATTATGCTCTCACAAAATATCGACCGATAAATTCGGCAAATTTGCTTAAATTTGATGAATCTGTTGCTAAATTGGTTTTCTCGAATGTTTATAAAAATACTGAACCAGCTGAAGTAGCTTTCAACTCTTTTCACATTACCATAGTGGATACTTTCAAAAATTGTTTTCCTGAAATTACATCACACAAAAAGATAAACAGAAATAGAAAACTCAACTGGTTTACCGAAGACTTACGCAAGTTGAGGTCAAGAGTTGATGCCATGGACGTTGTACGCCGAAACACAAATTCGGAAGTATTACTTAAATATTTTGTGTCAGTAAAATCAGATTATAGACGCATGCTTATTCAAGCCAAAAGAGATGCAAATGATAAATTTATCAACAACGCCGTAAACAAAAGTAAAGCTGTGTGGCATCTAATTAATTCTGAATTGAATATTAGTAAGAAGCAGTACCAAAAAAATAATTTTAGTGCTGATAAATTTAACATTTTCTTCATTGAGGTAGCTCATAACATTGTAAAAAATCTACCATCCAAAAACAACAACAGTAGTTACGCATTTCTAAATAACTCGAGACAGTCTCTAATAAACTCATTCTACTTTGAACATACCACTGATTCTGAAGTTATACACCACATTTTATCATTAAAAAATTCGACCAGTCGTGACACTTACGGTCTCAACGCTCAAGTAATTAAACATATAAATTTTATAGTAAGCAAACCACTATCACATTTAATAAATAGGTGCGTAGACGAAGAAGTTTTTCCGCGTTGCCTAAAGATAGCAAAAACTGTAGCTTTGTTCAAGAAAGAGGATAGTGACGAAATAGGAAACTACAGACCTATTTCAATACTACCTATCTTTTCTAAAATTTTTGAGTCTATCATCAAAGATCGGTTATCAAATTTTTTTGAAACAAAAAAACTTTTTGCATGTGAACAGTTTGGTTTCAGAAAGATGAAAAACACAACACAAGCAGTATCTGATATTGTTGACACAATCATCCAAGCATTTGATAATGGTGAGTTATCTTGTCTAACACTAATTGATTTATCAAAGGCGTTTGACTGTGTCGACCGCAACATTCTCTTAGATAAGCTTTACTACTATGGCATAAGAAGCAATACACACGGCTTAATGCATTCTTATCTTAGTAACAGAGCTCAAAGTGTTTTTGAGAAAAACTCAAAGTCTGATGAAAGACAAATCAATATCGGAGTACCACAGGGTTCAATCTTAGGGCCATTACTCTTTTTAATTTTTATTAATGACTTACCGATCAATATGAATGAATCAAAATCTGTTTTATTTGCTGACGACATTAACCTATTAAATGTAGGTAAAGATGAAGAGGTACTAAAAAAAACCAAAAAAACAAGTATGAAAAAAACAAATGAATAGTTAACTGCAAACAAATTAGTTATGAATACTTCCAAAAACAAAACAATTTTATTTTCGCTAAAACCGGAATGCAACTTAACATATACTGGCAAGCTATTAGGTATTACCCTTGACGCCAAACTTACATGGAAGCTTCATATTGATGCCTTGGCCTCAAAATTGAACTCAGTTCTCTACCAATTAAAAAAACTTACCATTTACTGCCAGCCTAAAACGGCTTTAACATTTTATCATTCTAATTTCAAAAGTCTTCTAACCTATGGTATTATGTTGTGGGGTGATTCAAGTCATGTTATTAGAGTTTTTGCCATTCAAAAAAAAGCAGTTCGGGCTCTATCTGGATGCCACGATCAAACTGTTCACTGCAAACCTTTTTTGAAAAAATTAAATATATTGCCTTTACCATGTTTGTTTATTTTTAGTATTTTGCTTTATGCACATAGTAACATGTGTTTATTTACCAAAAATTGTGACAACCATAAGTATCCAACACGTAAAAAAGATAATTATATAATTCCATTACATAGACTAGAAAGGACGCAGCAGTCAGGTAAATTTATAGCTGTAAAACTTTTAAATTGTTTGCCGGTTGAATTAAAAACGATGAACTTGGAGAAGTACAAAATTACGCTAAAAAAAGTTTTAATGGACAATTGTTTTTATTCGGTAGAGAAGTTCATGTCCCACTTTAAAACGTTTGCATTTAAATGATAATTTATTTATATGTTAATTGTTATGTTACAAATGTAATTTATGTTTATATTTCATTTTTTATTTTTACATATATATTTCTATTTCTATTTTGACGATGGCTAAACAATTATGTACGTTGTATGCTAATAAACATATTATTATTATTATTATTATAGCAAATAGTAGCAGGACTATACAGCAAAAAGATGTTAGAAAAACAAAAGCGCAATTAAAAGGGTATCATATATATGCAATATGAATTGGAGAACAAATTTATGGCAAAATATAGAAAAAAAGCGCAGACAAAATCTGTAGTTTTGGCAAAAGAATAAACATATGAAATACAAAACACACGTTAAAATATACTGGAACAAAAAAACTTTGGAAGTGGAGCCCGGTGTATTGGTGGTCAGCGGAAATAGCAGACAATCGCAAAGTCTGTCACGCGGTTAAAAGAAAGGTGATAAGGGCTAGAGCAAAGCAAAACTATGATGGAGCAAACCAGCTCCATCTTGAATATAAAGAAGCCAAAAGAACCCTTAACAAAGCGTTATAAAAACAAGAAAAACGCATGGGCTAATCTAATACATGATGTTAAAGAAGATCACAGAATAGCAACTGGTTAGTTAAATGAGCAAGACCTGTTACTGCAGGACACGAGAAAACAGTAAAAAAATTGTTTCCAATAAAGCCGGAAATCATATGGCAAAGTATAAATAAAAACATCGAAAAAATTTCCATAAGCAAGCTACAGGAAGCAGCAAAACGGTTAAAAAGAAAAAAAGCAGTAGACTTGACGGTGTTCTGGTGGAAGCAGTAAAAGCACTAGTGGCACAAGAGCTGGGATTGATCTTGGAAGTTATCAACCGAACGTACAAAGCAGGCATATTTCCTGTAGAATGGAAGGTCACTAGACTAGTGCTTATACCTAAAAACGGAGGAGATAACAAAAACAAGAAATTTAGACCTATCTGCAGCCATGTCTACTAAACGTTTGCCTCATGTGATAATCTAACTCGCCGTGTCTTCTTTCTGACCATGTTCTAGTTTTGGGGAGCAATCTGTTGGTCCATCTACCTTTATCACAGCTATCCCATCTAGACTGCCACATCGCAAAGCTTCTCTCTTCTATAGCTTTCTTGTTTATAATATTCGGTCGGCGTTGCATCTGTTCAGACGCCTGCAAGTCAATTAAAACCTCTCCAGCCAGCACTTGTAAAGCTTCTGTTGACACCGTTCTATTTGCACGAATTACTCTTAACAATGCTTTTCTGTGTGCTTTTCCACAATTTTTGCATACAGTTTAATCTTAAGTGCTTGCGCTCACACTGGGGCCGCATACAGCATCTTACTGTTTTGGTCCGTTGCCCTGCTCTTCTCGTATTTGGCATTATGTTGGCAATAATCACCAAATGAGAACCGACGAGGAAATCCGCAGCTTAAGAGCAATTATAGCGCAATTTTTAAAGAATTTGAAGGTAATAAAGATAAGAAATGGGCAAACAGTGCGTTTAAGATTACTAGCGTAGATCACACGGATCCGATTAAAACGACTGAAAAGCATGTTGTTTTTTTCGTCGAAGACAAGATGGGAGAAAGAATAAGAAGGAACATCAATATCCTAGGAAAATTTCTAAAAGCAGAAGAATGCGAAAGCACTACATGCCCTGCAGGAAGTGTGGGTACATTACACCATGTACGCTGCTACCGAGTAGGCGGACCGACACAGTCCAAAGAAAAAATCTTCAAAATATTTTTGTATAACCGTAAAAGCTGTAGCCTTGAAGACATGTTTGCGATGATGCGTAAACATTTGGAAAAAAATTGCACTGGAAAATATACAGAGAGCATAACTGCACCATCAGGCATAAGCGGAGGAGTTTTCCGAAAAATGGTTAAAGCCATATTCTATAGAATGGACGCTGTAATAAGGATACACATGCCGCCTTCTGCGATAGAAAAAAGAAAGCCAGCCAAAAAAAGCGAGGCAATCCTTGTGCAAATAGAGAAGGAAACATACGCACAAAC
This sequence comes from Lagria hirta, assembly GCA_947359425.1. NCBI lineage: Eukaryota > Metazoa > Arthropoda > Insecta > Coleoptera > Tenebrionidae > Lagria > Lagria hirta. The sequence continues at coordinate 30,387,105 of OX375794.1, forward strand.
TCTAATGCGTATCAAGGAAAAACGCTGAAAAGGAAACGTAGGGGAAGGAATAGAAAGTGTCGAAAAGACAGTGGAAGGAGATTTGCTTATCAACATCAAGAAGGGAGTATAGGGGAAAGAAACCCTACATTAAATCAAAGAGATGGCCCAGGAAACAAAACTCTACCATTTGGGCGGAAAAGAAGAGAAAGTGGTCTTTGTTAGAAACATCGACGGAGTAACCACAGAAGAAGAAATCAAAGAATCTTTAAACACCGTTAAAGACACCTGTGTAAATGCGTGAGTTTTAACGCTTAAGCCAACATTTGGAGGAAACCAAAACGCGATGGTTGCAATTCCGAATGAGAAAGCGGACCTGTTGACAGAGAAAGAAAAAATCAAAATAGGCCTTACCGAGTGTAAAGTCCAAGAAAGGATAAAAAAGTGCAAAAGTGTTTTAAGTGCTGGGAATATAACAACACGGCATTAGAATGCAAAAGGCCTGATTGCACAAATAGGTGCTATAAATGCGGGCAAATAGGCCATAATAAAAATGAGTGTAAAACAGAGCAACCTTAATGTGCCTTACGCAAAAGATGGGGCACTTTGCAGGGATGAAAATATGTACAATATTTAAAGATGCGCTAAAAGAAGCGAAAAACGCATCCCGCCAGGAGAAGTAGGTGTTGTAAAGGCTATTGAAACGCCACAAAAAAAAACAGCGAAACATACGTAGAAGAACTACGAATACTATAGCGAACGCAAACAGATGTCATGCAGCAATGGAATTGTTGGCAGCGGATAAGGCTAATGATAAGTACGAGGTATTGTTGATCAGTGAACCTATCAGAAATATAGCAAACAACGAGGGAGCAAAAACGTTGTTATCTAGAATTACCAAAATTTACTCATCGAGGCCAAAAGCAAGGGGGTGGTAGAGCATTCGACTGCAGATCGAGAGGTCCCCGGTTCAAAACCCGGTCCCCGGTGAGAACTGCAGACTCTGTACAGTGCGAGACTAACGCCTGCCGAAGTCAAAAACAAACCTAGAATTTCTAGGGAAAATAAGTAGGGTTCTAGAACAATAGATCAAATTGGTCGCAGTTCTGTAAGGTGGAAAACGCCAAACGACCCCGTCCCAATCTGCCAAATCTGCCAAGGGGGTGGGATTCGTCTGGATAGAAACGTCAAAAGTGCCTCTTATAGCGTCCTACTTTTTTCCGAATAAGACGTTGAAGGAACTCGAAGAATAGTTGAAAACACTAAGCCAAGCGATAAGGTGTTCAAAAAAACCTGAGGTTTTAGGGGAAGACATAAATGCTAAGTTTACACTGTGGGGTTTAAATAAAACGGATAAAAAACGAGAGCTAGTTTCAGAGTGGATCTGTCAACATGACCTCTCAGTTTCAGATATTGGTGATAAGCCAATCTTTTTGCGGAAAAATGCTTGTTAAAGAATAGCTGTTACGTTTAGCACTAGGAAAGTGTGCGTCAGTCACTGGAAAGTACTAGACAAAGAAACACATAGCGATCACTAACATATCGAATACATAATAGCAAATAGTAGCAGGATGGTACAGCAAAAAGATGCTATAAAAAACAAGAGCGCAATTAAAGGAGTTTCATATGAATGACAAGATGAATTGGAGAACAAATTTATGAAGAAATACAGAAAAAGGGCGAAGACAAAATCTGTAGTTTTGGCGAAAAAATTAACATATGAAATACAAAGCACATGTCAAAATATACTGAAACAAAAAAGCTTATTTTTTAACTGGGAGGTAATAATTTTCTCAAATACTTTCGCTATTGTGTTAATTAGCGTTATTGGCCTATATGAGTTTGGGTTGTGAGGATCCTTCCCTGGTTTAAGAATCATTATAGTTAATGCTTTTTTTCAGAGTCGGGGGAAATAGGAAGCTCTAAAACAATTATTAAAAATTGTTGTTAGAGCCTTGATTGTGACTGATGGGAGATTTTTGATTAGGATAGGTTTGATTGTGTCGGGACCTGCGGCCTTCCGCGGTTTGAGAGAGAATATTGTGGATTCGGTGTCAATGGATGTGATTGGGGTCAACAGTGGGTCGTGAATGGGATATGGTGTGTTGAGGTTTTGGTGAAGAGTGTGAATATAGTCAATAATATTATTCGTATTTGTAAAAAAATCATTATCAAATGTGGGTTTGTTTGGGCATTGATGAATTTGGGCCAGTGATTTGGCGAAGCAATCGGCTTTCAATTTATGATCGGTGATGAAGGAATTGTTTGTGTTTAAGTGGTGATTTGTGTGTGTGTGTTTTGACCTGTCATTGATTTGAATTTAGACCAAAAAGCTTTCTCATCCCTGTAATCCAGTTCAGAGCAGGCCTTTGACCATTTGCTTTGTTTAAATGCATTAATGTCACGTCTGATGTGTGCGTTTAAACGGTTAAAAAGTGTTTTTGTGTCTGGATTCCTATCGCGAATGAATTGTCGATACAGTCTACGTTTTTCTTTAATTAAATTCAGAATTCTAGACGGAAGTGTTTTATTGTGGCAATTGATTTGTTTGGTTGGAACGTGACTGTTTTTGGCATTAACAATTAATTGTGTTAACAACTTAATGTCATTGTCAATTTGATTTGTGTTTACTGTGTTGTGAATTACTGGTGTGTTTGATTCTAATTCAAGTGCATAATTAATCCAATTTGTTTTATTATATAAATCTACTGTGTGATGTGTTGTGTTGAAGAAGAGGGTGGCTATGATTGGGAGGTGATCAGAGGTAATTGTTGTTCCTAATGTTGCATTAAAGCTACAATAGGGAGTGAACGAGTTTGTGACTAGGATGTGATCAATTATCGAACAGCCTTGCGCGCCGAGGAAAGTTGGGTCTGAATTATAGAGCCGTGTGAGAGGAAAATTATCCAATATATTGGATAACTGACGCCCTTGTGTGTTTGTGTGGTGATCGCCAAAAAGAGTACTTCTTGAATTAAAGTCTCCCATGACAATTGCGTGTTTTGTGTTTGCAAAATATGCAAAGAGGTTTACAGGGAGGGGAGTGTTACAAGGGAAATAAACTGAAAATACTACAATTGTTAAATTTTGAATGTGTAAATTAACTGCAGCTACTTGGTGTTGATTAAAAAAATTTGGAAGTGTGTGTGGTGTGCAAGCAATGTTTTGATGAATTAACAAGGCCACGCCTTTTGTGTTGTCTGGTTTGTGTGTGAAAAAATTAAACTTTGGAATTTCAAGCGGATTTTTAATATTAACTTCAGACATGGCCACTACCTGAATGTTGTCCGTAAAAATGTGATTTTTTAATGCATTAATTTTGTGTGTTAAACTGTTTGTGTTGATTGCAGAAATTTTCAGTTCGGGGTTGACGGGAGGTGGGGGATGGGGTTGGCGGGGCGTGAAAAGGATGAGAGTTGAGATGGGAAGTGACTACGAAAGAAACTTAGTCCCTATCAAAAGATAAGTGGACTTTGTTTCCCGAATGGGAGGTTTTAATTGTTTGATTGAAGATGGCCTTATAGGCCCTGAAAATTGTAGCTTGAATGTTTGCCTTTTCCTGTGGGAAAAGGTCGAAGAGGATTTTGGTGAAGAGAGCAATTACTGCTCTTGCACTTGTGATTCCTCTTCCGGCATTAAAGCCGAGTCGAGGAAATCAGAGATGGGGTTGTCAATTTTGACAGGTTGAGATGGGATGTCAGGGGCGACTTGGGCCTGTTTAAATTTGTCGCATGTTTGCGACCAGGCGGGGTGGTTTTCCTTGCACTTAGGGCAAGTTGGAGTGTTTTGAGTAGGGCATTTGTTTGAGGGGTGGGAGTTGGGGCATGTGGAGCATGTTGGCTTTCTCTTTTCGCAGTTAAGCACATTATGACCGAAGTCAAAGCACTTAGTGCATTGAAGAGGAGTTGGTTTGGGTGGGTGGGATTCCTTGATCTGATGAATTCGTCTAAAGATACGGACTCCTTCGATCAGGATGGTATCGAGAGCCTCCTTGGAATCCGTTAAGATACGGATAAAGCGTGTGGGCTGATTAGTGGCTTTGGCAATGATGCGCCAGGCTTTTTTAATTTGGGGGTGAGTAAGTTCTTGCAATTCTGCAAGAATTTCCTCATTGGACAATGAAATGTCTACCAATTTTACAACAGCGGAAAAGGTAGGCCTTCCATTGGCTGGCTTGACTTGAAGAGGGGGCGTGGCTTGTTTCTTGTGGATTTCCACCACAGTGAGATTTTTAGCATTGAAAACAATGCTGAGATGGTTTTGAAGTTTTTTGGAGTCTAATGGGGCGTGAGTTACCAGAAAGGCGGTTTTGTTGGCGTTGAGCACAATTTGCTCAAGGCTTGTCACTCTGAACTCGGTAACTAGAGTTACATAGAGTGATTTTTGTGTGACTGTTTGTGGGACATTAGAGATTGAAAATTTGAAGCGAGTTTGGAGGGCAGCGGAAATTTGCGGGAGCTGTTGTGTTGTTGGGGTGGTTAGAATGGGTGGTTTTAGAGACTGTTTGTTGTTTTGGGGTGATTTGTTTTTGTTTGGAATTTGTGTGGATGTGTGTGGTTTGATGAGGGCGGATTTACCGGATCTCTGTTTTGTGGGCGTGTCCATTTTTGGTTGTGGATTTTTGGCCTGGATGGTTGTTTTTGGAATTGCCCCTTCAGAGATGGCTCTTTCCAGGGCTTTTTTAGTTGTTTTTTCGGTGGTCGATGGTTTAGCCTTGCTGAAGACAAACCCTTCGCTATCGGTGATTGGCGTAAAGCCTCACAGCCGATTACGGTAAGGAGTCCCCCGCTCGCTTAAAGATGGCTTCCCGGCCATAGTTGTTACTTCTCTCGTCGCTTTTTTATTTAGCACTTTTTGTTAAAATTTTGAGTTTATTAAAAGATTTAAAAAAATTTCAATTTGTTTGTACCTTTTTGAAAAAAAAGGATTTTGGTTTTTATTTTTCTTGAAAAAGAAAAATATTTGGCTAATTCACTACTTTTTAAATAATTATTAGCACTGAGCACTTTCACTTTAGAAACTTCGAATATCTCGAAACAATGCAATTGTACAGTGTGAGCGGATGTGACCGGGCACAGGTATAAACTGCTACTGTTGCCCGTTTGTGGCACGACCCGTGGCTTTTATTCATAATTTTTGGAAATCCCAGACGTCGAACAATAGATTTTGTCTAGACAGAATAGGTTTTCCTAATTTCTTAGTTTTAATTATTAATTAAATAATCGTATTTAGCATCATTAGATGCGAAAAAAAATAGCGCATCTTTTGATACAATTTACAATGTGATCGATGATCGAATTGATACGATCGATGTGACCTAGTTATAATTAATAATTATGCTTATGGGGCAGCGGCATTATAAAAGCTCGGTGCACCCAACTTCGCCAGCCATTCAGCGACCAGCTTTCAAAGGCTTCACATCGAAAGTAGCAATATTAGTTTTCTTAGTTTCTAGCTTAATTATTACTGACAATTATTACTAACTTAATTATTACTGACAATAAACAATAATAAATTATATACACTTAATCTAAGGCCTTGCCGGATTCTCTAGATATTTCCTTTCCCCTAAGTAATCGGTGTCTCTCTGCCTTATCCATAAAGGTGTTAATTTAGAGAGACCATCGCGATTTAATAACAATAATAGAATTATCGATTCGAATTTAATTAGGCTAATTTTTGCTTAATTAGCCATTCGATATCAGTAGACTAATTGATTTTCCTTATATTGTGACTTATTCGCATGAACATGTTTATCGAAATGAATTTTTGATTTTTCTTTTGCATTTTGTTGGTTTTGTATAACTTGAGGGTATTGATATGATACTAAATTTTGTCTATCGCGAATAAACATTTCTTGACCTGTTTCTAAATTCACTAATTCGCTATCGTTGCGGATATGACCAAAAATTAATTCTTGAGGTGTAAATTTTGTTGATTGACTTTTACTATTGTTATAATAGTAATAATCATGATGATAACAGCGTAGTGAATCCAGCAAGGTTGCATGAAAGCGTTCTACCGAGCCGTTTGATTGAGGATGAGCAATTGCGCTGTAAGTGCAGTGAAAATTATTGGTTTTAGCAAAGTCTTTATATGTTTGATTGTTAAATTCTAACCCAGAGTCGGAATGAATTCGTTTAGGAATCATGTAATGTTGGAAATAGATTTGCAATGTTTCGCAGATTGTTTCGGCATTTTTATTTGGAATATGATAAGCTTGAGCAATTTAGAAAAATCATCGATAATAGTTAACAAAACAGTTTGTCGATTTATATCTAGAGTGTCGATATTAATTTTATCAAATGGTTTAGATGACGTTTCTGTTATAACAAAAGGATAATCTCTATTTTCTCTATTTGTTTTACTTTTGTTGCAGGTTTGACATTTTTTAATAAAATTTAACACATCTGATTTTAAATTTGGCCAAACATATTTTTCTCTAATTCTTCGAAATGTTTCAATTATACCTTTATGTGAACCTATTTTTGATACTAAGGATTTAGTATTAAAATATGGAATTTTTAAAACATAAAAAGTTTTTGTTCCTACTTCTTTGATTTCAAATGCCGGTTTCATTTGTCGGTGTATAGCCACCGGGATTTATTTCATGAAATATTTGTTTCTGATTTGTTTCTGATTGAACAGGATTCGATTCATATTTAGTCGGTATGATTACAAGAATTTTCTTGTGATCTCTATAGTTTAATTGATCGTTTGTAAATTTTATAATTTCGTAATTTATTGAAAACGTCGAATTCCGATTTTCTTGAAACTTTCCAAATTGCTGTTCAAATTCTTTTTCCATTGGATTATTTGGATTAGTTATTGGTTCAATAGCATGCAGTTTAATCCTTGATAATGCGTCAGCGTTTTTATTAGTTTTACCTGGTTTATGTACTACTTCGTAATCACACTCTGATAATTTTAATCTCCATCGTGCTAATCAAGAACCAGGGTCTTTTACAGAAAAAAGCCATAAGAGAAGCTTATGATCAGTAATAATTAATTTTGAAATGTCTACCAATTAAATAGTGTCGGAAATGTTTTACTGACCAGACAATAGCAAGTAATTCTTTCTCGATAGTAGAGTATCTAGTTTCGGCACCATTTAAAGTACGAGACGCGTATGCAATTGGCAAATCTTGTCCTAGAATTCCTTGCGAAAGTATGGATCCTAGGGCAAAGTTACTGGCATCGGTAGTTAGAATAAATTCCTTTTCAAAGTTAGGATATTGAAGAATTGGAGCTTTAGTTAAAATGTCTTTACAAATTTCAAACGATGTCATACACTTTTCACAAAAATGAAAATCTGTATCCTTTTTTAATAACTGAGTTAAAGGTTTTGTAATTTTTGCATAATTTTTAATAAATCGACGATAGTAGCCTGTTAGACCTAAAAATGATTGAATTTCCTTTCGATTTTTTGGTATTGGGAAATTTATTATGGCTTTTATCTTGTCGGGGTTTGGTTCGACACCGTTAGGAGTGACAATATGTCCAAGATAAGCAACTTCCTTTCTTAAAAATTCGCATTTATCAGGCTGAATTTTTAAGTTGAATTGCTTTAATTGGTGAAATATTTGTTTCAAATTATTAATATGTTCCCTAAAACTAGCGGAAAAAATTATAATGTCGTCCATGTATTCCATGCAAAGTTCATTATTTAATCCGGCCAAAATATAATCCATAGTTCGTTGGAACGTTGCAGGAGCATTTTTTAATCCAAAGGGCATGCGAACATATTCAAAATGTCCATTTTCGACAGAAAATGCAGTTTTTGGAATGTCTCTAGGCTCTAGTTCGATTTGGTGAAACCCGGATGCCAAACCTAGGGTAGTAAAGTATGTGCATTTTCCTAATTGGTCAAGAAGATCCGAAATTTTTGGCAAAGGGTATTTATCTCCTACGGTTATATCATTTAATTTTCTGTAGTCGATGACAACACGCCATTTTTGCTTTCCTGTAGAGTCTAATTTTTTAGGGACAACCCATACAGGCGATGACTATGGTGAAACTGATTCGCGAATTATTTGTTGATTTAACATAGAATTAATTTGTTGCTTTACTTCTTCTTTATGAATTTGAGGGTAACGATAGGCCTTTGTGTATATAGATTTTTCCGATTCTGTTATTATTTCATGCTTAATTTTATTTGTAAAAGTTAATTGATCGCCTTCTAGGTAAAATATGTCTTTAAACTCTAAGCAAATATTTTCAAGTTCTATACTCTCTTTTGGATTTAAATGAGATAGTCTTAATTGATTTAAAATACGATTTTCTCGCGCTGGATTACTTGTAAACTGTAAAATATTTGCTTCAGTATCTACAATATGATTTTGGGTTTTTGAACCAGAGTAGTTCAAAAGTGGTTCTAATTTAATAATCGAAACACAAATTTGTTTTTCAGTATGTGATACATTAGCTACTGTCGTTATTATTTTTCCGTTGTCATTTTTTACAACAGCGTTAGGAATCTTTATTGATTGCTCTAAGATAAATTCTGGACAAACACCTTCCTTTAATTCAGAGTTTGTAAAAAGTTCGATAACTTGGACGATACGTGGTGGAATATTAATTTTAATTGACCTTTAGCCGTCATAATGCAGAGGGATGTCTTTAAAGTTTGTTCTTAAGACATTATTGTGAAAATCAAGTACACACTTGAAGGTAAATAGAAAATCTAAACCTAAAATTGCGTCGGAATCAATATCTAAATCTGCAATGTACATCTTGGATTGAATTGATGATGAATTAAATTGTTTAAAACAACTCTCGCCAATATGTACAGTCTTTGAAAGAATATCTTTTATTGTAATATTTTCCTTGTTCCTTATGAGGTCAGGAGGTACAATTTTATTTTTAATAATTGAAATAGCTGCACCCGAGTCAATAAGATACCTTTCGTTATTTTTTGAAGTAATGTAAACTAAATTTGAATTAATATTATAAGAATCCTTCAAATTTAAAATAGGATCTTCGGCGGTAGGTATCAGATTTCCCGTTTCAAATCCGCCTTGACAGTTTAAATGATTTAATTGATTGTGTTGGCCAGGTCGCATTCTTACGAGTTGATTTGTATTTGAGTTACTTGCGCTATTATTTTCAAAATTTTGTGTGCGGTTAATAAAATGAGAATTTGAGGAACTATTTTGATTGTTTACACTGAATCTGTTTCGTTTATAACAAGAATTAATTAAATATCCCTTTTTCTTACAGTAATTACAAAATTTTTCATCGGGATGTATTGAATGGGTTTGATAGTTTTCTTTTGGAACTATTTTCTTATTAGTTGAGAGTACATTTTTTGAGGATCCGCTAATTTTGAAACCTTTTAAATAAGAGATATTTTCTTCTTCAATTAAAAATTGTTCCGCTTCTTCTAACGATTGAGGTCTTTGTGATCGAATAATTCCGCCAAATGGGTCGTTTAAACCCGCTAAAATTGTTTTTAGTGCAATTTTTTCGTGCGATGCATTTAGAGCTCTACGAGTATCGTTATTTAAATCTTCATTTAATGCTACGGTTGCTCTAATTTTTGTTAATAAATTTTCAATGCGTTGAACAAATGATCGCGGTGTTTCGGAATATTTTTGCGAACAATTTGTTAAATCTCTAAGCAATCCTTCGGTGTCCCGACAATCACCATAGTGAGTGATAAGTAAATCTTTAATATCACCCCAAGCGTTAAGTTGTCGCGAACTAATAAATTGTCGCGCCTTTCCTTTAAGTCTACTTTTAATAATAAATATTAACGCATTTTGATTATTATTAGGACTGTTTGCTATTGCAAAATTAACTGCTTCTATAAAATCATGAAGATTGCTTTGATCACCATCATATTCGGGAATCATATCTCTCAAATACTTTAATGTGAATTCGGCCATTTAAGTATTTGTTAAATAATTTAAATTACTAACAACACGGTTAATTAAATAGAATATAGAGGATTCAATAGACGGAATAAGTTTTGTGACAAAGGATTGAATTATTTAAATAGTTACACAAGCCAAAAATAACGAAAATATTACTCATCAAGCGTCCTTAAGTCAGTGTTCGAATTGCTTCGCTGCTCCTAAATAAGGTGGATTCTTCTGGAAATTTTCTTAAGTTCGGTCTGCGTCAAAGTTTTGGAAAACACGAAAATTTGCCAAATTTCCTACACAGATCCTACCGACTGCGCCAATTTAATGTTTATTTCTTTCTTCCTTTATTTGGGATAAAAGATCACTTAAAATTTTAACACTTTGTTAAATTAAAATTCTTTATTTAAATTAAAGTTACAAGTAATGTGGCTGTGTGTTGACTATATGACAGTCAAAATAATAATGATTTTCTAATAGGAACAAACGTTCCTATTTCAATTTACAAGGGTTAAAGTTTACTTAGATTAACAAAATAAATTTACGGATCTAATAATTTAAAAAGATAACGTTAACTTTCAATAATAATTAATACACAAGATAACTTGGAAGCTATCGTTATCTAGAGGTTAGGGTTTGAACTTAAACTCATATATCGTCTGATTCCTATTAAATATTATGATGGATATTGATATGAAATATTTGACATATTTATACAAGTACTTATATTAATTATTAAACACTAATATTACATGCAGACTTTCCATACATAACATATATAAAAAATTTAATTGAATTTTTTAAGCATTATTAAAAAATTTTTAAAAATTCTTTGAAAATTCTGAAAAGTTATTAAATTTATATAAAAAGTTAAAAAAATTTTAAACATTTTTTTTAAAAGAGTTTAAACAAATTTTAAAAACGTTTATAAATTTTTAAATTAAAAATTTTTCCGCAAAAAGATTGGTTTATCACCAATATCTGAAACTGAGAGGTCATGTTGACAGATTCACTCTGAAACTCCTTTCTTATTCGTTTGATTTGAACCCTACAGTGTAGACTTAGCATTTATGTCTCTCCCTCAAACCTCAGGTTTTTTTGAACACCTTATCGCTTGGCTTAGTGTTTCCAACTATTCTTTGAGTTTTTTCAACGTTTTATTTGGAAAAAAGTAGAACGCTATAAGAACACTTTTGATGTTTCTATCCAGGCGAATCCCACCCCCTTGCTTTCGGCCTCGATGAGTAAGTTTTGGTGATTCCAGCTAGCAACGTTTTTGCTCTCTCATTTTTTGCTCAATTTCTGTTAGGCTCACTGATCAACAATACCTCGTACTTATCATTAGCCTTATCCGCTGCCAACAGGTCCATTGCTGCATGACATCTGTTTGCGTTAGCTTGTAGTATTCGTAGTTCTTCTACGTATGTTCTGTTGTTTCCCTCAGTAGCTTTCCGATAGCCTCTACTACACCTACTTCTCCTGGTCGCATGCGTTTTTTGCTTCTTTTAGCGCATCTTTAAATATTCTACGAATTCTCATCCCTGCAAAGTGCCCCATTTTTTGCATAAGGCACATTGGGGTTGCTTTGCTTTACACTATGGCCTATTTGCCCGCATTTATAGCAGCTATTTGTGCAATCAGGCCTTTTGCATTCTAATGCCGTGTTGTTATATTCCCAGCACTTAAAACACCTTTGCACTTTTTTATCCTTTCTTGGACTTTACACTCGGTAAGGCCTATTTTGATTTTTTCTTTCTCTGTCAACAGGTCCGCTTTCTCATTCGGAATTGCAACCATCGCGTTTTGGTTTCCTCCAAATGTTGGCTTAAGCGTTAAAACTCACGCATTTACACAGGTGTCTTTAACGGTGTTTAAAGATTCTTTAATTTCTTCTTCTTTGGTTACTCCGTTGATGTTTCTAACAAAGACCTCTTTCTCTTCTTCTCTGCCCATATGGTGGAGTTCTCTTTTCTGGGCCATTTTTTCGATTTTATGTAGGATCTCTTTCCCCTATACTCCCTTCTTGATGTTGATAAGCAAATCTCCTTCCACTGTTTTTCTGACACTTTCTATTCCTTTCCCTACGTTTTCTTTTTAGCGTTTTGCCTTGATACGCATTAGAGTTTGTGCGTATGTTTCCTTCTCTATTTGCACAAGGATTGCCTCGCTTTTTTCGGCTGGCTTTCTTTTTTCTATCGCAGAAGGCGGCATGTGTATCCTTATTACAGCGTCCATTCCATAGAATATGGCTTCAACCATTTTTCGGAAAACTCCTCCGCTTATGCCTGATGGTGCAGTTATGCTCTCTGTATATTTTCTAGTGCAATTTTCTTTCAAATGTTTACGCATCATTGCAAACATGTCTTCAAGGCTACAGCTTGAAGGTTACGGTTATACAAAAATAGTATTAAGATTTTTTCTTTAAACTGTGTCCGTCCGCTTACTCGGCAGCTGCGTACATGGTGTATTGTAACCACACTTTTTGCTGAGCATGTAGTGCTTTCACATTCTTCTGCTTCTGGAAATTTTCCTAGGATATTAATGTCCCTTCTAATTTTTTCTCCCATCTTGTCTATGACGAAAAAAACAGCATGCTCTTCAGTCATTTTAATCGGATCCGTGTGGTCTACGCTCGTAATCTTAAACGCACTCTTTGCCTATTTCTTATCTTTAATACCTTCAAATTCTTTAAAAGTTTGGCAGGGCTTAGCAATGGTGTTTATCACCTCTTGTCTTTTGCACTTTTCACAAATTGTCTGGTGTTTAGGCTTTTTCACCTGGTCTTTCCGTTCTTTGATGCGCTTATTTTAATGCGCTGTTATTGCTCTTAAGCTGCGGATTTTCTCGTTGGTTCTAATTTGGTGATTATTGCCAACATAATGCCAAATACGAGAAGAGCAGGGCAACGGACCAGAAAGCTAATTGCGTCAGTGGTAAACAGTAAGATGCTGTATACGGTTTCAGTGTAGGCGCAAGCACTTAAGATTAAACTGTATGCAAAAATTGTGAAAAAAGCACAGAGAAAAGGATTGTGAAGAGTAGTTCGTGCGTATAGAACAGTGTTTAAAGAAGCTTTACAAGTGCTGGCTGGAGAGGTTTCAACTGACTTACAGGCGTCTGAACAGAAGCAACGCCGACAAAATATTATAAACAGAAAAGCTATAGAAGAGAGAAGCCTTGCGGTGTGGCAGTCTAGATGGGATAACTGTGATAAAGGTAGACGGACCAACAGATTGCTTCCCAAAATTAGAATATAGTCAGAAACAAGGTGTTGTAAACGCTATCGGAAAGCCACTAAAGAGGACAGCGGAATATACGTAGAAGAGCTACAAATACTACAAGCTAACGTAAACAGATGTCATGCAGCAATGGACCTGTTGGAAGCGTATAAAGCCAATGATAAGTACGAGGTAATGTTGATCAGTGAGCCTAACAAAAATCAAGCAAAAAATAAGAGAGCGCTTATTGGACATGAGCGAAGACGTTGCTATCTGGAATCACACGTCAAAAGTGCGTCTTATAGCGTTCCACTTTTCTCCGAATAAGACGTTGAAGGAACTCGAAAAATAGTTGGAAACACTAAGCCAAGCAATAAAGTGTTCAAAAAAACTTGGGGTTTTAGCTGAAGACATAAATGCTAAGTCTAAACCGTGGGGCTCAAATCAAACGGATAAAAAAGGAGAGCTAGTTTCAGAGTGGATCTGTCAACATGTCCTCTCAGTCGCAGAAATTAGTGATAAACCAACCTTTTTACGGAAAAATGCTTGTTCAATAATAGATGTTACGTTTAGCACTAGAAAAGTGTGCGTCAATTACAGGAAAGTACTAGACAAAGAAACACATAGCAATCACCAACATATCGAATACATAATAGCAAATAGTAGCAGGACTGTACAGCAATAAAATGCTATAAAAAACAAGAGCGCAATTGAAGGAGTATTATATGAATGGCAAGATGAATTAGAGAACCAATTTATAAAGAAATACAGAAAAAGGGCGACGACAAAATCTGTAGTTTTGGCGAAAAAATTAACATATGAAATACAAAGCACATGTTAAAATATACTAAAACAAAAAAGCTTTAGAAAGTGGAGCCCGGTCTATTGGTGGTCAGCGGAAAGGCAGATAAACGCAAAATCGGTCTCGCGGTTAAATGAAACGTGACAAGGGCCAGAGCAAAGCAAAATTATGACAAAACAGATCGGCTCCATCTTGAATATAAAGAAACCAAAAAAACCCTTGACAAAGCGATGAAAGACAACAAAAAAAACGCGTGGGCTAAACTAATAGTTCATGTTGAAACAGATCCGTGGGGTAAAGGCTATCAAATAGCAACTAGTAAGTTAAAAAGAGCAAGACCGGTTACTGCAGAAGAACACGAGAAAGCAGTAAGAAAATTGTTTCCATTAAAGCCGAAAATTATATGGCAAAGTAAAGATAAAAACCTCAAAGAAATCACCCTAAACGAGTTACAGGAAATAGCAAAACGGTTAAAGACGAAAACAGCAGTTGAACCTGACGGTGTCTCGACGGACGCAGTAAAGGTGTTAGTGGCACAAGAACCGGAATTGATCTTAAAAGTTATCAACCGAAAGTACAAAGCAGGCATATTTCCTGTAGAATGGAACGTCGGTAGACCAGTGCTTATACCTAAAAAAGCAGGAAATGACGAAAACAGGAAATTTAAACATATCTGCTTGTTAAACTCTCTAGATAAACTGATGAAACAAGTAATAACAAAAAAACTGCAAAAGAAATTACACGAAAAGGCTGTTTTATCTGAAAACCAGTACGGGTTTAGAAAGAAATTCTTAAATTTTGCAAAATTTGCGTTCTAGTAACGCTTGATGTAGAGAATGCTTTCAACTTAGCACCGTGGGATAAAATCCTAGATGCTGTTAGAAAGCGTGGCATTAGCGCGAGTGTGATAAATATTTTGTAAAACTATTTGCAAAATAAAGTCTTGCTAGGCTGGAAAAACAAAGCTTTTCAGGTGACGTGTAGAGTTCTACAGGGATCGGTTCTAGGCCCGATACTTTAGAATATTCTTTACGATGATCTGGCGGCAATAGAAATACCGGCAGGTTTAAGGCTGATTAGGTTTGCAGACGATCTAGCTGTTGTTGGTATGGCTCGGAGCAAAGATGAACTTGGTACAAATATAAACGGCATACTACAGAATATAGAGAATTAGATGACAAAGGTCGGGCTAAAGCTGGCTAAACAAAAAATAGAGGCTGTAATGCTGGTGGGTCAAAGAAGATACGGATACATTGAATTTAGGCTAGAAGAAGAAGTAATAGTGCCTAAAGAACAAATTTTAAACAGTTTTTAAACGTTTTTAAAATTTGTTTTAACTTTTTTTAAATATATGTTAACCTTTTTTTAAATTAATTTTTAAATAATTTTAATAGTTTTGCTAAATTTTTTAAAATCTTCAAAGAATTTTTAAGAAATTGTAAGAATTTCTAAATAATTTTTAATTTAAAAATTTTTAAACGTCTTTAATTAGTATTAGTAATTAGTAAAATTAGTAACTTTTTTAAAATATATGTTAAGGTTTTTTCTAATTTTTTGAATAATTTTAATAATTTTTCAAAATTTTTTCGACTTCTTATAGAATTTTTAAGAATTTTTAAAAATTTTAAGGAATTTTTAAGAATTTTTAAGAATTTTTAAGAATTTTTAAGAATTTTTAAGAATTTTTAAGAATTTTTAAGAATTTTTAAGAATTTTTAAGAATTTTTAAGAATTTTTAAAAATTTTTAAAAATTTTTAAATAATTTTCAGTTTAAAAATCTTTAAAATTTCTTTCAAATTTTTTAAAATATACGTTAAGGTTTTTTTCAATTTTGTATATATATTTAATACTTTTTCAGAATTTTTTAAAATTTTTAAAGATTTTTTAAGAATTTTGTAATAATATTTAAAAAATTACTAAATACTAAAAATAAAACAATTTACTGTAAACTTGTTAGAAAAAATATTTGAATGTTTTGAAATGGTTTAAAACTTTTTTTAAAAAGAAATAAAGATTATTTTTAATAATTTTCAATTTAATAATATTTACACGTCTTCAAAATTTGTTTTAACTTTTTTAAAATATATGTTAAGGTTAATTATATGTTTAAATATATATATAAAAAGTTTAATGAAATTTTTTAAAAGTTATTGAAAAATTCTTGAAAAATTTTAAAAAGTTTTTAAAAATTATTAAAAATGCTTAAAACTATTGTAAGGGGTATTTTTTTTGACGCAATTTGCATAAGAATAATGGTGAAGGCGCCGGGATAATTAAATTGATATATAATTAAATTACCTAGTTTCATTAAAATACAACATTTGTCAGATTGTTTCACCACATTCTTTCCTGATTATGAATACAACTTAAATACTGCATAAATACAAGATTAACAGACTACATCATTATCAACGATCTACTACAACTCACCCCCTTTGTGGCCGCCGTTAAGAAACCGCCTCCGGATTAGATCAACCATACATGAAACACATTCACACATAATGTACCTGTTAATAATACTTATCAAGGAACTCACCGGGGGCTTGTCCCCGCCGGACCATCTTCCTCCATTCCAGCCTTGTAGAGGGCATCCTCTGTTACGGTGGCTTCGCTGTTTCTATCATATAGACCGGTTTTGATGGACGTTGACGGCTTCCTTCTGCTTCTCCATTCTTCAACCTATTTATTATTTTCGGTACCAATGTGAGAAGTCAGTAGAGGCCTTCTCACGAATGCCTGCACCTTGGGTAATTAAACCTAGATGGCCATTGGCTACAGTGTTTCCGGCGAGGAGAAATAAAACAAGATTAAAGGGATAGTTGAAAGGTATTTGAACACTGCACCCTTCCATTGCCACAATAGAGAACCCACCTACAACTCTTTTCAGTGACAAGGTACCAGCCTTGACGGCAGCATCAAACCCGGCCTCAAAGATCTCTCCAATCTTTTTGAGAAATCTGAGAAGCTAGATCTCAACCGAAAAACAGGAATTATGTTAATCGGCGTCGAGAGCCAAATAATAAATAATAATAGTAGTAGTAAAGACCGGCTCAAGAACAGAACAAGTTCTCTGCTGTAGGTTTTCATTCTTAATCATTTCACAAAGAGCAACAATAAACAATAACAACCGTGTCAATTCTGACACAAACAATCTGCATGCTCTTTAATACAAACAAATATGCCAATAATGACATAGATGTATCTGCATGCATCATAATAATCAATATAATGTAATAAAGTCTTACATGTGCTCTTTCCTAAGATTAGAGCAAGTCATTTCAGTACTCAACCTAGCTGCCATGGCCAAACCAGCCACATTGTCAGAAGAAGGTAGGATCTGTCACCTGGCTAGGTTACTGTAACAGAATTGTTAAGACACCACATTCGCACTTAATTTGCACACAATAACAAGTTATTCGTTCGAGTATAAAGACAACTATCACTCTCGTTCTCTCGACTTGACTTGACTATGCACGAGTACCGTACTCGACACTCCTACGAGTACTACCCGCTGACTGCTGTCTAGTGTCTACTGCCCTTACGGCAATAGTATCATCCCTCAGCTAAGCGCTCTGCGCAATCTCCACTCAGCTATCCCTCCTTTTTGCAATATTATATTAAAGCCGTTTTAACTTAAATAATTTATAATAATAAATGTATAAAAAGTAAACTCCTACATTCGACCAACCTGACCTACATCTCGCCCTCGAGATTGCTTTTATATTAGCACTGTACTTTTGCAGGGAAACGTCATAAATTTAATTAAATTTTTTATATTTTTCTTTTTTTATATATATTTTTTTCCAAGATAATTTATCACTCTTATTTTGTAATGTGTGTAATATTACAAAATAAAAATTCAAAATAAAACTTTGAATGTTGTATAATTTAGTAGCATTTAAAAACAGATAATATAATTAAAAGTTGTTTTTAACAACATGAAAGGTTGCTAGCATCAACCTGTTGACTGCTCCTGCTGCCAGCATACTGAAATGCCAACAACAATAGCTCTAAAACAAGCATACTGTACCGTTAATCTAATATGTAAATTAATCTTTTGCTTTTATAAAAGAAGTAGAAAAATAGAGAAAAATGGTTTAGAAAAATAATGTCAAAATTTTGGAAATTCATAATTACAATTATTGTTCTTCACAAATTGTTGATGTTCAGTTGATGATTGTTGTCTTCTTCCAGTTTCTTATTTTCCAGTTTTTATTTTTCAGTTTTCTATGTTCCAGTTTTCCTATGGTTCTTTTTGTCTATTTTGATTTCTCTTTTATTTGATTCGTAGATGCATATGCTTTTATTCTTTTCCTGAGATCTCAATTTATAGATGTTTTAATAATTGTTGTTGTTTTTTTTCTTCTTGTTTCTTCTCTGTCTAGACATGTTATTTGATGAAAGACTCACTCTGTTCTATTGTCGTGACTGATGGTTCCATGTGTTGTTACGATGTTACGGTTTTAATGCAATATAATATTTGCAATAGAAATTACAAATTTCATAATTAATATTTAGTTAACAATCAATTTTAACTTTGCTGAAAGCAAAATAATTCGGCAATAATAATTAATTTAGTAGAATTGTATATTTTAATTAAAAATTAACTTAAGCTTTTAAAAATGTGCTTGAACTTTCTATTCAGACTAAATATGTTTATGTTAGTTGTACTCTCTATGTTTTAAAGTATAATAATTACTTTTTTTCACTTCTAATTGACTTGAAAATTACAATTAATACGTTAAACCATTCAATTCGAGTTCAAGACCCCTCTTTTTTTTTATTAAAAAAGAGAATTTTCTACTTTTATTTTGTTGTAATTTATGTTTACTCAGTATATTAACTTTTCTTGATTAAATTTAACTTGCATTTTTAGTTTGTTCTGACTTTAGATTTCAACTTGGTGGTTCTACCATTAAGAGAAACCACAATAATGATGTTTTGACCTCATTTGCTTTTTGACCTTTTTTCCTTTTTTTTTTTTTTTTAACTTGGTGTTTTGCATTGCTGGTTAAGCCATTTTGTTAAAAAGTATTTTATTTTATTTTCGAAATAAATATTTAACACAAAACATTGTCATATAGTTATACACTTTAACTGTCTATTGCTAACAATAATAACAATACATTCAAAATACTGTATTCGAGCGCTTATTATAATAAATAATTTTTAAACGTGCGACGTTTTATAGCTGAACCAACTAGTGGATTGAAATAGAATGAATGTTGAAAAATATAAAGAATTGTTATCATTTGTTCCTAACATTTAGTAAAAGTAAATATTGCAATAATTAGGTTAAGAAACCTAAAAAGTTGTTATTTATAACAAACTACGTCACACCCTTTTCATTGCTCTATTTTAAATCTAGACATTTGCAAACTTTGATTGAAAGATTCGCACTTTTACATTTAATTTTATCCACTGTTTAGCATTTTATTCGTAAATTAAGAATTAGCTATTAAATTAATTACCAACTACGCTAACTTAGAACTATTGCTTAATTAATTTCAATCAATGACAATTGACAATTTACTATTATTTTATGTTGAACATGATTTGCCAAACAACAATTGAATTGAATCAAATCTTTTTTTTTTGTTTGTTATTACTTGAATTAAAATTGAATTTAATTTTTAATTCGAATCATTAATTAATGCGCCAGGTAGATTGTAAGGCTTTCAAATAGTTTAACTTTGACTCAACATTAACAATGGTACAACTTTTTTTCCTGATCAATTCGTGATTAACTCTAAAGATTACTTTAATTTAATTAACTACAACAATAATTTGAAATATTGTGTGGGCATAATTTAGATTATTAACTTTTTTTATAATAATAATATTTATCCTAATAAACATCATAGACAAACAAAAATTTTATAAATGGAAATTTTAGAATAACAAAACTGATTGATAATTTAATACCAAGGAAGTGTAATTTAAGATAGGACTAATTGTACAATTGGCAGTTTTCCTAATAAATAAAGATTTGTCCTAATGTAGTTTAAACCCTTTATTTTAACAAAGTATTTCTAGGATTTGACAGTTTAATTTTTTTTTTATGAACCCTGACTCGTTTAGAAAGTGAAGCCTTGTCACATTTAGATTTTTGTTTTTTATTATAATACATGTCCGGTTATGCAGTTTAGGTTCACAAACTTAACTACTTGCAGCTGTTATAATAAAGTACATCGGCCCAAAAGTGGCCTTTGTTTCCAAAAATATTTTTCTAAATTTTTAACAAAGAATGGTTAGATCTTTTTCTTTTCCTTTGTAAAAAGTCCCAGATGTCACCCTTTTGAGTAAAGTATTTTAAGTAATGTTTTTTTTTGTTTGAAGATAAATTGGTTCAACGATTTTGTTGATGCTTTTTCAAATTAGAAAAAATATTTGTTACATCTTACTTAATGTCGACTATTTACTGGATTAAACAAGACTAAAAGAGACCTATTTTGCCACAGACATTTATTATCTCTTTTGTTAGTTAATTTTGAATGGTATTTGATACCTACATCTAAATTTTGCAAAACTAAATTAATTAAATTTGAATTTAATTAAAACTGTTTTCCAGACTAAAACATTTTCGTATATAATTGACTATTCTTGACTAATCAAGCCTTTTATTTTTAAATTTCTAATATTCAATAATATTTAGAATCTTTTATAACTTTAAATACAAACTGAACCAGCGATAATTAATTATAATTAATTATAACAACTATTAATAACCTCAAATAATTAATAATTTTGATAGGATTTTTATGTTTAACTATGTCCATTTCTGTAATCCACAGAAAGACAACACTATTTATACAAAACAATAATTTATGATAATTTGTAAAGGTGTTCCATCTTATTTTTCGCAATAAGATTGTAATAATTAATAGTAAATTAAAAACAATATCTTTCCATAAATATTATAATGTTTAATGACAATTTATAATGTTTAATACCATTTGATTGACAGTTCATACAAGGCTACATATCATTACTTTTCAAAATTCATGCAGTGTAGTGTCTCTTGGTTTTACCTTTTTATTATCTTTGCTTCCTAGAGTTGCAAAGATAGAATTTAAATTTTAAATAATTTGCTCGAAAAGCTGACAAACATTCCTATCAGTGCGTTTTTAAACAATTTTAACAATTATTTAATCATCTTTTCATCTTTATTATTTTGGAATTAACAATTAGAACATTCATGAATAGCCTTGAAATATAAGGGTGAAAAATGTTCAACGGTAAGCTACCTGCTTAGGAGACGTTGACCTCGATCCCTTCTTGAAAGTATAATTTTTTATATAAAATATAATTCTTTATTAATATTGATATAAAATCTTTTTAAGAAATTTAAATACCAATAGCCCAAGCTAGTAAAATTCAACAAAATGTTTATTTTCTCTATCCGACATCTATTGATGTATAAAACATACGGCTTTAGATTACTCGACTATTAATTAGTGAGTTTAAAATTTGTCTTGATTATTGCAAGTACAAATACATTAAAATTATGAATTCTCAAAGCTATGACTTTCAATCATTCCAGCTTTTGTCACCAAAATAATTTTAACTTTGTAATCTTTAATTATTTAGTTCGCTTCAATAAGTTTTAAATAATAACTCAAATTTAATTAGAATAAGATCATAGAAGTATAATCTTGCCCAATACATAATCTAGTTGTTGTAAACAAAATATTGTTTAGAAAATATTATAAATAATAATAAAGTGGATGTTTTAAGATTTTAGTTTATATTATTTTCTCTTTATTACTCAAATCAAACTAACCCTTAAACATTAATCAATTTACAGTAATGTTTTGTTACTAAAACATTAAGCTTTCTTTCAAATTTACTTTAATTAACTATTTTAATTTCAATGTAATTTAGAAAACTGTATTTGCCTTTTGTTACTTTTGCAAAACATATTTTTTTCAACAATAAACTAGTGACCCATCTACATTAATTTATGACTTTTTTCAGCTGTATTACACAGATGTTTACCATTTAGTTCTCTCCAGCCCTAACAAAGAATTTTGACCATCGTCTCTACTAAATAGCTGTCACTCCATTGTATAGATTTTGAACAATTTATCTATTAGGTCTAAGTTAAAAAGATCTTCTGATAGTTTATTACTTCCACTAGTAAGGCCCCCTTTCAAGTTTTTGTGCAAATGACCAACACATGTTATTTTCAAAAGCTATTGCTTGAATTGTTTAGTTTGAACATTTGTCTCTACCAACGATTTGAATAAATCCTGGTTTGGCTGTTGATTTGAATTTGCTTTGTTAGATAAATATTATCACATTATTAATGTAATAAAGCGGTACGCTTTGCTATTTAATTTTTTGGAATGCAATATTAATTAGCTATCTAATAACGATATTAAAACATACGGCATTTAAACTATTCTTTAGCAGTAGAGAATTTAACTTTTATCTAAATCACAATGATCAAGTTGAGCGCCGTGTTGAATTAGCGACAATTGAATAAATTTATTTGATTATAATAAATTCATATTTATTATAATTTAAAAATTGAACGCTGAGTATAGTATTTCGTTCTTAAACAAGTTCTAATAAATCCTGACTTTCTATAACTTTAAATTGGATAAAATTAACTTTAATTAATAACAAAATTAGTGATTTGTTTGTAATTTAGCTGCCATAAACATTTAATCTCCACATTTTAAAACCCTGGCAACATTATTTGTACTTTTAACAACAGTTTGGGTAATTGTATGTAGATCTCAATAATGTAGCTGTTTATTGTGTTTTACTTGAACATGAATTTGCAGTATACAAAATAATAAGTTGATTTGACTTATAATATTACTGATAAAACGTTCATAAAGAACTAAATATTACATTAAATTTAACCAAAGAGATTTAACATCTGACGTAAATCCAACCCCACACCTGATTTGTAAGGGGTATTTTTTTTGACGCAATTTGCATAAGAATAATGGTGAAGGCGCCGGGATAATTAAATTGATATATAATTAAATTACCTAGTTTCATTAAAATACAACATATGTCAGATTGTTTCACCACATTCTTTCCTGATTATGAATACAACTTAAATACTGCATAAATACAAGATTAACAGACTACATCATTATCAACGATCTACTACAACTCACCCCCTTTGTGGCCGCCGTTAAGAAACCGCCTCCGGATTAGATCAACCATACATGAAACACATTCACACATAATGTACCTGTTAATAATACTTATCAAGGAACTCACCGGGGGCTTGTCCCCGCCGGACCATCTTCCTCCATTCCAGCCTTGTAGAGGGCATCCTCTGTTACGGTGGCTTCGCTGTTTCTATCATATAGACCGGATTTGATGGACGTTGACGGCTTCCTTCTGCTTCTCCATTCTTCAACCTATTTATTATTTTCGGTACCAATGTGAGAAGTCAGTAGAGGCCTTCTCACGAATGCCTGCACCTTGGGTAATTAAACCTAGATGGCCATTGGCTACAGTGTTTCCGGCGAGGAGAAATAAAACAAGATTAAAGGGATAGTTGAAAGGTATTTGAACACTGCACCCTTCCATTGCCACAATAGAGAACCCACCTACAACTCTTTTCAGTGACAAGGTACCAGCCTTGACGGCAGCATCAAACCCGGCCTCAAAGATCTTTCCAATCTTTTTGAGAAATCTGAGAAGCTAGATCTCAACCGAAAAACAGGAATTATGTTAATCGGCGTCGAGAGCCAAATAATAAATAATAATAGTAGTAGTAAAGACCGGCTCAAGAACAGAACAAGTTCTCTGCTGTAGGTTTTCATTCTTAATCATTTCACAAAGAGCAACAATAAACAATAACAACCGTGTCAATTCTGACACAAACAATCTGCATGCTCTTTAATACAAACAAATATGCCAATAATGACATAGATGTATCTGCATGCATCATAATAATCAATATAATGTAATAAAGTCTTACATGTGCTCTTTCCTAAGATTAGAGCAAGTCATTTCAGTACTCAACCTAGCTGCCATGGCCAAACCAGCCACATTGTCAGAAGAAGGTAGGATCTGTCACCTGGCTAGGTTACTGTAACAGAATTGTTAAGACACCACATTCGCACTTAATTTGCACACAATAACAAGTTATTCGTTCGAGTATAAAGACAACTATCACTCTCGTTCTCTCGACTTGACTTGACTATGCACGAGTACCGTACTCGACACTCCTACGAGTACTACCCGCTGACTGCTGTCTAGTGTCTACTGCCCTTACGGCAATAGTATCATCCCTCAGCTAAGCGCTCTGCGCAATCTCCACTCAGCTATCCCTCCTTTTTGCAATATTATATTAAAGCCGTTTTAACTTAAATAATTTATAATAATAAATGTATAAAAAGTAAACTCCTACACTATTTTTAAAGACTTTTAATTAATTTTAAATTATTAATTATTAAAAATATTTTAAGCTTTGTGTTAAAATTTTTTTAAATCATTTCAAAGCATTTAAATAATCTTTTTAGGCCTTTTTAAGTTATTCATTTGTACTTTTAAAAATTTTTAAACGTATTTTTGAATTTTAAAAATTAAATATAAAAAGTCTAATAGAATTTTTTAAAAGTTATTGAAAAAGTTTTAAAAATTTTTAAAAAGCTTTTAAAACTTATTTAAAATATAAATTAAGCTTTAAAAAATTATTAAAAATGCTTAAAACTATTTTTAAAGACGTTTAAATATTTTTAAATTGATAATTATTGAAAATAATTTAAACTTGGCGTTAAAAAATTTTTTAAAGTTTAATTTATATTTTTAATAAGTTTTAAAAGCCTTTCAAATTTTTTTAAAAATTTTTTAATAAGTCTTAAAAAATTTTATAAAACTTTTTATATTTAATTTTTAAAATTCAATAATACATTTAAAGAATTTTAAAAGTACAAATGAATTACTTGAAAGTGCTTAAAAAAATTATTTAAATGCTTTGAAATGATTTAAAAAAATTTTAACACAAAGTTTGAATTATTTTCAATAATTATCAATTTAAAAATATTTAAACGTCTTTAAAAATAGTTTCAAGCATTTTTAATAGTTTTTTAAGGTTTAATTTATATTTTTAATAAGATTTAAAAGCCTTTTAAATTTTTTTAAGAACTTTTTAATAACTTTAAAAAAATTTTATTAAACTTTGTATATTTAATTTTTAAAATTCAATAATACGATTAAAAAATTTTAAAAGTACAAATGAATTACTTAAAAGTGCTTGAAAAGATTATTAAAATACTTTGAAATAATTTAAAAAATTTTTAACACAAAATTTGAATTGTTTTCAATAATTATCAATTTAAAAATATGTAAACGTTTTTAAAAATAGTTTTAAGCATTTTTAATAATTTTTTAAGGTTTAATTTATATTTTTAATAAGTTTTAAAAACCTTTTGAATTTTTTTAAAGAATTTTTAATAACTTTTAAAAAATTTCATTAAACTTTTTATATTTAATTTTTAAAATTCAATAATACGTTTAAAAATTTTAAAAGTACAAATGAATTACTTAAAAGTGTTTAAAAAGATTAGTTAAATGCTTTGGAATAATTTAAAAAAATTTTAACACAAAATTTGAATTATTTTCAATAATTATCAATTGAAAAATTGTTAAACGTCTTTAAAAATTTAATTTAATGATTTTTTAAGGTTTAATTTATATTTTCAATAAGTTTATAAAGCTTTTTAATTTTTTTTAAGAACTTTTCAATAACTTTTAAAAAATTTCATTAAACTTTTTATATTTAATTTTTAAAATTCAATAATACATTTAAAAAATTTTAAAAGTTTAAACAAATTACCTAAAAGTGCTTGAAAAGTTTATTTAAATGCTTTGGAATAATTTAAAAAATTTTTAACACAAAATTGAATTTATTTTCCATAATTATCAATTTAAAAATATTTAAACGTCTATAAAAATAGTTTCAAGCATTTTCAATAATTTTTTAAAGTTTAATTTATATTTTTAATAAGTTTTGAAAGCCTTTCAAATTTTTTTAAAAATTTTTTAATAAGTTTAAAAAAATTTCATATAACTTTTTATATTTAATTTTTAAAATTCATTTATACGTTTAACAAATTTTAAAAGTACAAATAATGTTCTTAAAAGTGCTTAAAAAGATTATTTAAATGCTTTAAAATGATTTAAAGAAATTTCAACGCAAAATTTGAATTATTTTCAATAATTATCAATTTAAAAAGAAATATTAGAAAAGGCAACGACAACAACAGAAGTAAGCAGTAAAAGAAAAAATGCAGAAAAGAGAAATAAATGGTGGGATAAAGAATGCCAGCAGCTAAAGAAAAAAGCCACAAAAGCGCTAAGGGAATTCAAAAGAAAGCAAGTAAATAAAAGAGTCTTCTTAGAAGCAAAAAGAAAATATAGAAAAAGATGTATGGAAAATAAGAGACAGAAAAGAGAAAAAGAAGATAAAGAAATAAAAGCTATTAAAACAGAAAGAGTGGTGTGGAAGTACATAAACAGAGAAAGATTAAGAAAAAAAGCGGCGAGTGAAGAGATAACAATAAAGGAATGGGAAGAGTTTTTTAAAGAACTGCTGGAAAGAGAAAGAGAAGTAGATATAGAAAACCCAGCGATGCAAACGGACCAGACAGCACCATTAGGAACAAAAATTACACGGGAGGAGGTAGAGCGACAGATAAAGAAGATGAAGAAGAAGAAGGCAACGGGGAGGGATGGAATACAGAATGAACACTGGATGTATGGGACGGAAGGTGTGATAGACAGATTGGTAGAGGCTATGAATGGAGTGTGGAGAGGAGAGGGATTTCCGACAGGTTGGAGAGAAGGCATAATCTGCCCTATCCACAAAAAAGGAGATAAAAATAGAGTAAAAAACTACAGAGGAATAACTCTCCTTAACACAGGGTATAAATTGTATGCGTCAGTACTAAATGAAAGGCTGAAAAAAAAGATAGAGGAAAAGAAGGCAAAACTAGACAACCAAGCGGGATTTAGAGAAGGAAGGGAAACTATGGATAATGTATACATCCTAGACCACCTAGCGAATAACGAGATGAAAAAAAAGGGAGGGGGGCTGTATACACTATTCACAGATTTTAGAGCAGCGTTTGATAAGGTCGATAGAAAGAAAATGTGTGAGAGTATGAGAAGAAGAGGAGTAAGCGAGTGACTGGTGAGAAAGGTAGAAGAGTTCTATGTAAAAACAAAAAGCAAAGTTAGAGCAGGGGAGAAAGAGAGTGAGTGGTTTGTAACGTCAAAAGGGGTGAGACAAGGATGTCCTCTCAGCCCCCTGTTGTTTACAACCTACATGGCGGATATAGAAGAAATGTTCAGAAAGGCGCAAGCTGGGGGATGTGTAATTGGAAGAGAAAAGTGTAAAATCTAGCGTTTGCAGATGATGTGGTATTAATAGCAAAAAGCGAAAGGGAGATGGGAGAAATAATGACAAACTCAAAAAAGTATGTGAGGAATAAAAAACTAGAAGTGAATGTAAATAAAACAGAGATGCTGGTGTTTAACAAAAAGAAGAGGAAGGAAGAAAAGAAGGATTGGGAATGGGAGGGAGAGAAAATAGAGAGAGTAAAAGAGTGCAAGTATTTAGGGTATACGTTTAATGAAAGAGCTATGAACAAAGCGCATGTCAGAGAGTTGGCAAGGAAAGCAAACAAGATAGTGGGATGTGTATGGGGAATAAGAGAGAGGAAGTGGGAAGGGAATTTTAAAAGGAGAATAATGATGTTTGAGAGCTTGGTAGAGAGCGTATTGATGTATGTAGCAGAAATTTGGGGATGGGAAGAACAAACAGAAATAGAGAGAGTGCAAGAGATGTATTTGAGGTGGGTCCTAGGGTTAGACAGAGAAACCCCTGGGTGCATAGTAAGAGAAGAATGCAAGAGAATCAAGCTGAGAGTGAAAGCGGGGAAAAGAGCGACTAAGTTTGAGGATAGAATGAATGGAAGGCAAAAATGTAGAATATTGACCGAATGTTGGAAAGAAAAAAAAAATTTTGAGATAAACCAGAGAGAAAAATATTACAGAAGATATGGGTATGCAAGTAAAGAAGTGGAAAGATTAAGAACAGAAAGCAAGTGGATGAACGCAGAAACGAGTGAAAGAGACAGGGCTGTAGAAAAGCAAGAAAGAAGAGAAAAAATCAAAGAATCCAGGTACAACAGGAATTATGAGAAATGTATGACAGAGGAGATCCCGGTGTACCTAGGAAGAGAAAGTGCGAAAGAGAGGAAAATAATGACAAGGTAACCCTCGTATTAGCTAGTATTCACATTAGCTTGAACCTTAAAAATGTGTTTAATATTTATTTATCAAATGCAAGAGTGGCAATTTTTAATGAATTTTTTATTTTACTGTTTAATTATAATTATAATAATACTTGTTACCCCTTAAATAAATAGCAATACTGTATCAAAACCAGATAAAAATTAACCCCATTTGAGTTTGTCTACGTCAACAGTCAACTGTCTCTTCTTCCAGTTTTAATTGTTCTAAGTTCTATCTGTCACCAATCCTTGCATTTGTACAGATGTTTTTGTTTCATTTTATTTATCTTTCTTCATTTTATTTTTGTGCTGTTTCTTAATTTTCGAGATCTCATAATCGTTGATAAGGTATACCTTTTTTGTTATTTATAATCTTTGATGTAATTTAGCAGTTGCTTTTGTTTCTTATAGTTTTTCTTGATTTGTGTGCACACGTTATCAGTTGCTAACTTCACCCAATTATTTCTCATGTTTATCTTCTTTTTTTCTTCTTTTGTTGTTTTTATTTTCTTCTGGTCAATAGTCAAAGTTATGTCATAAATACCCTTAGTTGTTTCTAACGTATATTTACTTTTTAGTTGTTAATTATTACTTAACCGATGTAATTTTATGTCAAGTCACCCAACTATTAAAATAAAATACTTATAAGATATTTGAGATAAACATTATTGCTTTAATATAATTAAGTTCTTGCTTGAAACCTTTTAGATTGAAAAATCAAACTTTAATTTTATTTTTGAATTGTTTTATTTATTTATTTTTTTTATATGTTAAATTTTTAATTTAGTAATTGAGTCAGCACTTACGTGTTCACTATTTAAAATTCAAACCTTTTGGTCTCTTATTTATCCAATTAACAAGACATTTATTAAAACTTCTGTTTTCAAAATTAAAAATGTTTTTATTTATTTTATTTTTTAAGAAGAGTAGGAGCAGTGTGTTTTAAAAGTTTAAATAGTTTGACTGAAACAGGACTAACATTTAAACTTTTCTAACTACATAATTTACCTCTTTTTTTTTAATCAACTTTCAACTAAAACTAACAGCGTCTGACTAAATCAAAAGTTATGCTTTAGCATGTTAACCAATCACATCAATATAGTTTTGATTGTTATTTTTTTTTCTACATTTTGTAATATAGTTAAAATAATTTAAAAATGATAATTGCCTTTAAAGAACAAGTTGCCTATTTACTGCTTACTAATTGTTTGAAGAAAAATAATTGAAAATAAGAGTCTTAAAGTAACAATCATTGCTACAGTTTCATTCATCGCAGATAATTATCTCAGAGTGTCAAACTTTAATTTAATAAGTTTTGTTAAATATTTCTAATTACTAATACTCAAAACTAACTTCTATTAGAATTTTATTTTGTTCTAACTTTGTTGTGTCAGCGATTATTATTTTTTTTTGCAAATGTAATTCTAAATGGTTTAATTTTAATTTAAAGATTCAACTCTCTTAATTTCTCAATTTTATTATCACTAATTTCTTATTGCTTGTTTGTAATTATGAATTAAAATTAAAACTGATTGTAAATCGAATTAATTACTCATCATGAATTAAAATAGGTTCTACTGTATTTATTATTTCTTTTAATTTAAAACTCAGACATGAGATAAAATAACCCTTAAAGATGGAATAAACTGCATTCACTAAACCCAAAACGGTCAAGACTACCTGCTTGACAGCGACAATATCTAACAACAAGTGGTCAACACGTAGGGCAGCTCCAGATTCTTTTAATTTTTTTTTGTTTAGTTTCACCTCTTCACAATAAAGTAATAAATTTATGTATGACAAATGATGATATAAAATGCCTTGAATGACTATTTTCAAAAATTTAGGTGTAAATGATAAGTATTAGTGAGAGAAAGTACCAATTTTTATTTGATGAATTAAGATATTTAATGTTGGGTTTTGTAATTTAATTGTACTTAAAGTTAGTTTGACAAAATTACTTAATGGCAGGTAGACAAATAAAAGCAGATAGAATCGTTCAATAATCTTTACCTAATCTTATTTTAAGAAACTCTAAACTAATAAACTAACTATTTAACCAAATGCCTTTTTTTATCTATTGAATTTAAATTGTAAACTTTACGGTTTTAGAGTACTCGGCTATTAATTAGAATTAATTAATAATTATAAAATTTATTTACATTTTTTTTTTGCAAGTACCAATACACACAATTAATTATGAATTTTAGAAACTATAATTATTATTTAATTAGCTCTACAAAATTTTTAAATAGTAACATAACTTAATTAATTAGACTTATAAAAGTATAATTTTGCCAGATGAGATTAGTTGCTGTACGAAAATTTTTGTTTTTAAAATATTAATCCTTAAGTGGTTAGTTTTGTGATTTTGATTAAATTTTCTTTTTTTTTTTTGTATTATTCAAATCAAATTAACTCTAAAACTTTAAGATCAATTTACAAAACTGTTTTGTTACTAAGATCTCAAAGTATTATTTTTTTTCAATTTACTTAATATTAGTCGTTTTATTATCAATACAATTTAGAAAATTTTATTAATTGCAACTTATTACTTCTTAAAATTTTATTTTAACGATTGGGTAAGTATCTCAACCTGCCTTCACCCTTGACAATAATAATTTATGACCCCTTTTTTTTCAGTTGTTTTACAGCTGTTGACACTTTACCGATTAGTTTTGCTAAAACCGTCCTTAGAAAGCCCTCTAAAAAATACCTTGACTTATTATTTTTAAAAAACCTTTTTTTTTTAGATTTTTATTTTCGTCTAATTATTTCACTATTTTGCTGAAAATCTAAATAAACAAAGTTCTAGTTTTATGCTGTTTTGAATTAGGTTTTTGACAACTATTTATTGTTATAATAGAACAATTCATGTTCATAGAAGATTTTTGATTGAATATTTTAAACTAGAACATGTATCTCAAAAAGCTATAGATGTGTCAATACAATAATTAATAAATATGTAGTCCCGTTTAGGCACAAATTTAATTTTCCTACACAAATTAATTTCCCAAAAAGTTTGAATAAATGTTAACAAATCATTACTGAACGACTGAGAAAATTTGGAAGTTCATAATCCAATTGATGCAAAAAGCTAGCTGTCTTAAACACTCGTTTTTCAATTAGTTGTCAAAAGAAAATTATCTTTACCATATGAACTGATATCTATATAATGTCCACAAGATATAGTTTCATGAATATATTCTTCAAAATATATATATTTTTTTAAATCGCAATAATCTACTTACACAATTCAATTTTCAACATTTTATTTCTTTACCTTCAATAATTTTATTAATCTTAAATCTTAATTCAACTGTTATCGAATTAAAAGTGACCCAGTATCAACTAAAAAAAATATTAACTAAAGCTTTCTCTTTAAAATTGGTGATTACTCTATACTTTATGAAACTTACATAATCTTGTTACTCATTCTTGTTCATGTCCCCTTTCATACAATACGTTTTGTAATCAATTGTTTAAACACCC
This sequence comes from Lagria hirta, assembly GCA_947359425.1. NCBI lineage: Eukaryota > Metazoa > Arthropoda > Insecta > Coleoptera > Tenebrionidae > Lagria > Lagria hirta. Next base: position 30,418,733 of record OX375794.1, read on the forward strand.
TTAAAGTGTTTTCACACAAATTCTAAGATTTTAAACACGTCAGTTTGTTTCTCGCCGAACACTCGAAATTCTCATAAATATGTCGAGATGAAATAGAACAAAATACGTTAATACGTTAAAAATGATACCAACCCTAACTCCAACTTTAAATGTGGCAATGTGTTTATCATAAATACACACTTAAAATCTATTCAACTAAATTTTTCACACAAGATCTAAAGTTACATAAGACCAAAAATATAACTAAAAAAAATATCAATATGTCAAAGCTCTTAAGAGGCTGGTGCCATACACTCTAACATTTGAGATTATTTAATGAAGGGTCGCATAAATTTTATCTAGACCTGTACAAGATTTTCAACATATGGTTCGAATTTAGACAAAACCGTCGCCTTAGTGTCGCGAAAAAGATAGCCATAATATTAATAATTCCGACTTCACAAAGTTTTTCTTAAATTGCAAGAATAATATTAAAGAATTCAGCCTTAAATGTTTAAGCAAGCTTTCCAATAAATCAAATATTTACATTATTTTAGAGCGATTACTTTTTCAGTCACCTTTCAAATATCTTCTAATTATCTAAAGTGATTACACCACAACATATAAACTTAATACTTTATAACTAACTTTGCAAATTTAACTTTAACCCCCTTTTTTTTTGTTTTTATTCGAAAGTCTTTCCTAAAAGTGGACACTTTGATTGTTCATTTGATTGTCATAATTTATAACGCAGTAAACAATAATTTAGTCTATGTGACATTTCAAATAATTAGTATAAACTACGTTTTAACCCTTTAAACTCCAGACTCAGACTATATCTATACAGAAATCTAAAAACTGTACTATACAACTGCTATTCTTTGATAAAAATAATAATTTAATGCAATTTGTCTTTTTGTCAATAAATTAAATTTGCAATATTGTTTGTCGCAAAAACTAGAATAGAACTCTAATAAAACTTTAAATTCATTTTACAAAAATGTTTTCTTATAAACACATAAAATCAGCTTGAATAAAATAATTCATATTAATTCATATTCAATTTAGTTTAAAGAAACTCCTATCAGACATTATTATTTCTCAATATACTCAAGACGAATGTGCTAGCAAACTGTTATTTATGTATAAAATTTAACTATTTTATAAAAACCAATTATAAACAATAATTTGTACAAGGTTGTTGTTGCAGAAAGTCTCAATAATGTAGCTGCTGTTTATTTTTACGATTTTAATCCCAAAAAGTTACTCAAACTGGACATTTCTTCATCATTAGATGCTATTGTTTTAATTAGTAAATATGCACTATTTAGCTAATTAATTACTGAGGTTTAACGCAAATTCTTATCCCACTTCTGAAATTTGTAACACTTTTTTATTCTAATCTTACGTTTAGCCCAATTTTAACAATAAAATTGAATTGAATAACAGTTAACTTTTTCTCCATAATAAATTTGTCAGGATGTCTATGTTCTACGATTATTAGCCTTAATTATTCACTCGAAAACAGTGTACAGAATAGCAACAGCCAGCTACATTATTATCAACAATTTACTTCAACTCACCCCTCTATATTCATAGTTAGAGAAACGCTTGAGCAGTCAGACGGATCGATTGGGCGACACATGAAACATATTTACACATAATGTACCTGTCAATAATACCTGTAAAGTAACTCACTGAGGGTTTTTCTCTCCCGCGCAGAATTTTCTTCCTCTCGATCTGATAGTGGAAGACATCACCAGGCTTATTGGACTTTGACAACCCCTCCATGGACTCGATTGACTCAATTTTCAGCCCTTTTCTTTAGCATCGTGTTTTCAATGAGGTCTTCATTGTTTTGGTACCTGGTTCGGGAGCAACGTGGACGGTGTCGCTAGACTTCAATCACATTACGCGAAATAGACTGGCCAGGAATAATACCTAATAGGAAAAGGTATAAAATAAAGATTAATAAGTGAAGAACCTAAGGACATTACGCATTATTCTGTCATACCAGCAAAAGGAAAATCCACAACCTCTTTATACACTGATAGGAACATAACCATAGCGGTTAACAGGCTCCAGCTCACCCCTTTACCTCTTCGCCTATGTTTGAAGAAGTAGAGAACCAGGATAGCAATCTGTAAATGTCTACAGACGTAATGGGAGTACCTCTTCAGTCTGAAATGAATTACCACATAAACCGTACCCCAGGTATTGAACTATATTATCTGCCGTGGATATTTCATATTAACATATTGATGTTTATCAATATAACTTTACTCATTATTCCTCCGAATTCAGGGAGTCAGCACTGAATTCACAATTATACCACAAAACAACACATGATCAACAAGATCAACACGTTAACTATCTTTCTCTTTCAATAAACAATTAACAGTTTAAATATTCATAATACTGCCCGTCCGACCGCTCTGACTTTTTTTGATCAACAAAAACTGATACTGACTGGCCTCCACCTTTCCAGAGATGCTAGGCTCATGTTCTCCCTCTTTAACTTAAGATGCCATATGGCCCTTATCAAGATGATTTACTTCTACAAGCGATTTAGCACCTTATTGGCTTATTTTTATTTTAAAAAATAACTACAAATTTACACATAACGTACCTGTCAATAATACGTGTAAAGTAACTCACCGGGGGCTTTTCTCCCCCTCGCAGGATTCTCTTCCTCTCGAACTGATAGTGGAAGACATCACCAGGCTCATTGGACTTTGACAACCACTCTATGGACTCGATTGACTCAATCTTCACCCCTTTTCTTTAGCATCGTGTTCTCAATGATGTCTTCATTGTTTCAGTACCTCATTATTCCTCCGAATGCACAGCACTGATTTCACAATATTTCACCGAATTCAGGGAGTCAGCACTGAATTCACATTATACCACAAAACACATATGATCAACAAGATCAACACGTTAACTATCTTTCTCTTTCAATAAACAATTAACAATTGTTAATTGTAAATATTCATAATACTGCCCGTCCGACCACTCTCTGCCTTTTTAATCAACAATCTTACTCTCGCCCGCTCAGCTGACTGACTGGACTTCACCCTTCCAGGGATGCTAAGCCCATGTTCTCCCTCTTTTACTTAAGATGCCATATGGCCCTCATCGAGATGATTCAATTATACAAGCGATTTAGCGCCTTATTGGCTTATTTTTTACTTAAAAAAATAACTATAAATTATTATAAAATCAAAAACTCTCACAATTATTTTATTTGATTATATTATTCAAATTAATTTTTGTTAAATTTGATTAAATTAATTAAATAAATAAACTACTATTTAAATATATTAAAAGCAATTTTTTTTGTTTCTCACATATTTTTATAATAAACTGTAAGGGTCAAAAATATATGACAAAAAAAAGCATTAATAAGAATATCTGAAAAACTACTATTCAAATCCTAATCAAGTTCATATGGGACTACATCAGCTTTTAATTGGAAAAAAAAACATTAAAATTGATTTTTCCAGTCAAAAATTCTATGTAAAAACTATTATTCAAATTACATTAATTTCTATATACGTAATTTTCAGCTAGATTTGTTGAAAACTAAAGGAGAAAAGTTTACAAAACGTTTGGGATAGTGCAAAACAAGCCTCAAAACCTAAGTTCAATGTTTAAATCCCTAAGAATTAAAATAGAAGATTTATGACCTTATAGTCCCTATAAACCTTTTGAGTTATAAATCATTATCGTTGAGAAGTCATCTCAAAGTTCAATGCAACCAACCAAACACAACTGTGCCATGCAAGTGGTAGTTTTAGTAAAAACAATTGCTTATAAAAGGCCCTAGTGAATTATAATTTGCTGGCCACTGTACATAACAGTAAAATTTTAGAAAATGCAATTTCTTGGTGTATATTTCACTTAGTCAAGTTTAAACTTGTTGAAGCCGCTCGGTTGTACTAGTATGATATAGCCATACACATTTTGTGTTCTAATAGTTGTATAAATAATGGTTGTATATTGTATATATACATATATCATAGAACAAAAGCGCACTTGCCGCGTATAAGCTAAACAGTTTTTGACTTCCAGATTCTGAGAAGCGGATATTGATGCTTTAGACGAAAAATAATATTGCTCTCAAGTGTAACATGATTATGTAACAATATTGATATTTTTAAAGAATGTATTATCTATTTAAATGATCCACAACCTCTATGGAAAAGTTTAGATTTAAATACCTGAAGTCATTTGTTGAGTTACCAACTACTTAATGCTGCAAGAGGAACTAAGATGTCGCCTACTTATCAATAATAAATTTCTCACATTAAATGATGATTGCTGAAACTGAAACAAAGAATAAGACATAACATGGCGCAGTCTGTAGGATATTATCAAGTGAGAAAATTAAATAACAATGAAATCTAAAGACTATCTCCACTCGAAATTAATGGTAATGTAGTGGACAACTAGAATCAATGTAGCCAGAAGTTTAAAATTTATGTCACTGTAGTTCAGCTAAATATTTAGTGCGATTACAGCCCTTAATTTCCATAAAACTGGTAGCCAGGTTTTATAAAACAGATGCGTTCGGGGATCTGGTCAGATTATACCACAAAATTAAAAGCAACCCATAAAATTTAATTGCGGTCGTACCCATATAGTTATTTACCTAACAAGTTTGGAAAGTGAAATTTTGTAGATAAGCACTTTGTTTTGATGCAAATGGAAGAATTTCTTTTCGAAAAAGATAGGTACAAATTTTTTGGAGCGAATAACTCGTAATTTATTAATAATAAACTATTTTGTTTTTTACTTATTTTTTGGTTGTTATGTTGCCCTCGCCGATTACCTAATTTTTTAAATTTAAAATAATCTCATTGTTTGTCATTTCGTGACAATCTTCTCGATCAGGCCAGATATATCAGGCTTATCATTGCTGTCGTAGTAAAAAAGTTATCGCAAAAACCGTGTTAAATTGTTATTTAAAAAAAGATTTTAATAATAAATCTCAACAAACAAATAAGAAAAGAGTGTTCCAAATTTTTCGAGAATTTAGAACTAAGAGCTACTGGCTTGTAATTTTCCATTAGAGTTTTTTCTTTTTTTTTATGTATTGGTATCATCTTAGATATTTTAATTACTTTAGGAAAGGATCCTTGAACAAAAGACTGGTTTACTAAAAATGTAAGCAGAGTCAGGATGACAGGAAATATTTTTTTTATGCTGCTTGTTTTTAATTTTTGTTTGAACTAAAATTTGCAGATTCTTGTTGGAAAATAGGTGCAAATAAATTGTTTTTTGTACGGATTTTTTTTGTGCGTTTGAGTGCTATTTATTTAAATATTTATTTTACTATGTTTTGAAGAGCGTTTTCGAAAAATAAATTAAAGTGATTATCAATCGTTGACGGATTGCTTACAATTGAACTATCCACATTTATATTTAAGGTGTTATGTTTACGTTTTCAATTCGAACCTGATAGTTCCGACACGACGTTCCAAGCTGACTTCTGCGGATTATTTGAGGCAAATATTTTGTTTTGATAATAACTGTTTTATTGAAGAAGAAAGACTTTCACAACCCGAAGTCATTGAAATATTGACATCTTTCGGAAAAGACCGTGTCGAAAAGTTAAATGAAATTGTCGACGTTTCGCACTCCATCGGTAGAGGCGTCATTAAGACAGGGAAATAAAGATGAGAACAAGCACGGTAACTCGAACCACGCTAGAGGCGAAACTTATTCTAGATAGACCTTGACTTTGACTTTGACTTCTATCTTCTTCGGAGCCAGTCCTGGGACCCTTACTCCTTCATCTCTGGGATCTGTAACAGAAAAATGCATCTATGAATATATGTTGTACTCAATGAGTACGTGATACAATACTACACCGTGATTCTATTGGGGTACAAACACCTGTTTAGGTCGCCTGTACTTGACCTCTTCAGCTTCGTCATAATCCACCACTTGACGTATCAGCTCGTTGTTATGAGTCTCTGCCTTTGCAAAAGCTTTCATTGCAACTTGGTGCATGAACTCGGTTATGGTTGGTATCTTTGCTTCCCTATGTAGTTGTACGTTACGTACATACCAGGGAGCATTGAATGCCATCCGTAAACACTTGTTCTGTGCAACTTCGATTGCTTTAATATGCGTTTTTGCTGCGTGCCCCCACGCAGGCGAAGCATATGTTAGCACAGGTCTAATAATGGATTTGTATATCAGAAGTTTGTTTCCAATAGATAACCGGCTACGCCTGTTGATCATTGGGTACAATCTTCTAATCATACAATGGCATTTGTTTAGAACACTGTTAACATGTGGCTTGAAAGTGAGTCTCTTGTCGAGCGTTACACCTAGATATTTTGTATGATCTTTCCATGGGATGGGTTCTCCAAACATGGTCACATGTATATCCTGGTTTAACGCCATGTCGCGAGTGATTTTGGTACGTTTCCTAAAGACGATCGCACTGCTCTTGGCAGCGTTCACTTCAATTCTCCACGTTGAAAACCATTCTTTGAGTAGATCGAGATGCTCCTGCATATATCTTGCGACAGTATGTAGTTGCCTTGATCTGCAAAATATAGCTGTGTCGTCCGCAAAGTAAGCAGTGGTGGTGTTTACATTTTATGGTTTAGGGACATCAGCTGTGTAGATGGCAAAGAGAAACGGAGAAAGTAGTGATCCCTGGGGAACCCCCGAGGTTATGTATCTTTCCCTGGATTTCAATGCAACCAACTTTGCTCTAAAACTGCGACGTTTTAGATACTCTTGAACCAATTTTTACTAAGCCCATTGGAAAGCCGGCTACAATGAGCTTGTGGAGGAGCCCTTTGTGCCAGACTTTGTCGAAAGCTTTAGCTACATCCAGAAAAACAGCGCCTGTAATTCTTTGCTGGTTCACGCTTGTAGTAGCGTGCTGAACCACACGCAGAATTTGCTCTGTCGTTGAATGTGACTCTCTGAATCCGAATTGCTCGTCAGGGATGATGTGATGTTCCTTCTCAAAATCTTTTAGTCTCTTCAGAATCACTTTCTCAGCTATTTTCCCTATGCAGAGAAGTAGACTGATAGGCCTGTAATTCTGAGGAAACTGTAAGCCTTGGCCCGATTTTGGGATAAACACAACATCAGCTTCTTTCCATTTGTTTGGAAAGTGTCGCAAGCGCAGCATTGCATTAATGATACCCACGAGATGCATCACCGGTCGGTGAAACAGTCGCTTAATCATCTTATTGCTGATGCCATCGTTTCCAGATGCTTTCTTGACTCTTAGATGCTTGATAATCTCTTTGACCTCTGCTGGCGAAGTCGGTGTGATTATTTCATCATCTTCAAAGTTTCGAATTGTTCGACGGACAGCACGATGAATTTCTTCAACGTGATCGATATCGACATGTCTCCAATTTGGAGAACATTGCCGTTCTAGACAGTCTGCAAAAGCTTCTGCTTTTGCTTGATTTGTGTGAACTACACCTAGTTCACCATGGATAGGCGGCATAGGTTTTCTTTCTGCCCTTAAGATTTTGGCCATTCTCCACACCGAACAGTCTTCCGAAGAAAGCTCTTCGAGTCTGTCATTCCATTTCTGGTTTCTGTACTCGAAGAGTTGCTCCCTCACTTCGCGTACTAATCTATTTGCCTCTCGTCGATCAACAGGATCAAGAGTGCGTTAGAAGCGCCTTCTTGCCCTGTTTTTTTATCTGATCAGCTCTCTGATGTCGTCCGGAAGTGTGTCGGGAACTCTTACTCAGTTGACTTGACGTGTGGCTATCTCTTTGGCTCTAGAAACCGTACCTTGGAGATGCTCAATTGCATCATCAATATCTTCTCTAGAGTGAATAATGGGTACTTGTCCGATACTCGTCTCGACCTCCTTATCAAATCTTTCCCAATTAATCACATCTCGAGAGCCTGGGCCATCGTAGTCCTGTTCACGTCCCAGGTGCAAAAGCACCGGGTTGTGATCAGAGCTCAGGTCATTGATTGTGACCAACCTAGCTTGGTGAACTACATTTCGTAGAATAGCTATATCCAGAACATCCGGTCTACCTATCGCCCCATAATGAGTAGCTGCTTGGGTTTATATAGTAAGCTAGGAAAAGAAAGTGGGGAGAGGGGCAAAAGAGAAACTGGCGTAGGGCTTGGAAGAGAGAGCTGCGGGGAAAGCGGAAGCACTTTGTGATGATGGCGAAAGAGTGTTTACGAACAATGTGGAATCATTTCAACTAAATCACATTGATATAAATCACTGAGACCCTTGAAAATTACACGACGTCTTGGATAATTAACTCTCGCAGGCTTATGTATTTGTATTTAATGCTAATTTTGATGCAACCAACGTTTGAAGACGCTCAATTAGTGTGTTTGGGTCTTTATACGGAACAAATTGCACTTTTTTGTTAGTTAAAATAAGCGTACGTAAAGATTTTCCAATTTTTGAGATAGAGCTCAAATTTCTTTGTTTTACGCTAGGTAAACTTCCTGTTCGTTAACGTTGTTAGAAAAACGGTGCAGGTTTTTGAAAGTCTTTTAATATTTTTATATTTGACGCCTATATTACCAGCAATTTGATAGTTGGGGTTATACTGTTTTCTGTTGGCGGCTGTTCGCTTAACAATATCACAGTATTGTGTGAGATCTGATTGATTATATCCTTTAGGAACTTTTTTAAACAGTAACTCAAATAAACCTAGTGTTCCTTTGTAAAGTAATTTTTTAATATACAAATCATTGCCTTTAAAATCAATTTCTGAATTTTCCATAAAAAATTTGGCAGTTTTTACATCATGTCGCACACCATACTGAATGTCATAAGACCCATCGACGTCCTTTGTAAGTCCTTCAATATATTGATGAGAAAGGGCAGACCATTGATTCAAATAGTCTTGAAATCCTACTGTTTGACTTAGATTTTCATCATCTATTGGATTTGTTGTTATATTCCTTGTGTCTTCCATCATGTACAGCTTCTGTTTCGACGTCTGGTGTGAATTCAAATGTTTCCATAAGTAGAAAAATTACAGAATTATGTTGTGGAGTCATAATGGGCTTTTTACTTAGTGCGGTCTTATGACATTTAATATTTGGAGTTGATAAAATATGTTCAAGCACTTCATTTTTTATATGCGGCTCTTGTTTAATTCTTTTATTTTGTTTTAATTCAGTTATCAGTTTGTGGATAGGTTCAGAAAAAGGTTGTAATTTTTTTTCAAATTGAAGCTGGGACGCTTCTAAATCAGTTTGCGCAACTTGCTTTTCACATTTTTTCTAGCTTTCTCTAGTTGTAGAGATAAATCACAACGTTTATCCATGTTGAATGATTAAAGCTGAATGCAATGTTTATCACTGCTTATGGTATAATAAAACTGTCAAAGTCTTTGCGATATCGACCATTAGTTATTTCAGAATTTTTATCAACCACAAAAAAACTATAAGAATCTTTCCAACAGTGTGTACATATGTTTTGAAACTTTTCAAATGACATATCCACATTTACGTGATCATTAAAAATATGTTTGAGGTTTGTAACATCTTGTATTATGCTTTGATTATCACATATGACATCATTAAAAATTATGATTGAAAGTGGTTTAGCTTGTTGTGGTGTTAAAACATCTTTACTATCTTCAAACTCTATGTAAGAGACTTTTTTTATAAGCTCCAGAACTGTTTTTAAAAATTTATATTTTGGTTGATCCAATGTTTTGGAATATAAATTAATATTCGAAAAACGTAAACCGTTTTTATGAAGTAATAAACTTAGTAAAGCATTAGTTTTTCCAGACTCGGAGCTTTCAATCACTAGTCTTCGCTTTACTGTAGAACCAAAAAGAGAATTGTGTTTTCTAAAGGTATTAGTAGCGCTTCAAAAGTCATGATTTATAACGTGTAATGAATCTTTTTGTTTTACAATCTTCATGCTTTGTACAAATTGTAAGTACTAACTAAATATTCTACATAAAATCTAACATTATATACTATACTATAAAAACACTCATTTATTTACAATATCAGATATTTTTCAAAATTTCAAACAACATGTCAAAAATTTTTTGAGGTTCAATATCATAATGCCCCCATGCTAAAGTTTTATTAGAACCTTGTACTACGTAACGTTTATCATCAACTGCTGACAATGCAACTTTATGACGCCATTCGGTGTATATGTCGTGCAAATAAAATTTAAATATTGACATACTACAATAAATTGATACATTATTAAGTATAACATTTTGATAATCTGCAATTTGCAGTGTAGTTTGTACAACGTGTTTACTTACACCTTTAGCTTTTTTATCAGTGTGGTCGTTCAAGTCAATACAACATGCTTTGGCACCAGTACCGTAAAATGCTTTAATTGGAGCACCTGCATATTCGTCCTTTATTTTACCAACAATTGAAACATTTGGCTGTGATCCATAACTATTAAATGGACAAAAAGGGAAATCATTATGGTGACCATGTAATTCTTTTGGATAATTTAAATCTACTTCAAGTACATACCCGTCTTTTGAAGTAGGAGATATTTCAAAAATTTTAAAAGTAGTTATTTCTTTTTCATTTAACCATCTGAATTTACCAGTGGGTAAATATTGTTCCATGACCCATCCGTATAAATTAGTAGCATCCAAATATAAATTGTAAGATAAAAGATCTTTTGAATTATAATTATCTATCAAGGGGTTGTTTGCTTTACAAATTCGCTTAACACACGTACTAACACCACCTCGAATATCTTTTTTAGAAAAATGAATCATATCTATATCTGTTAAAAGTTCTAGTTCAACCTGTGTATATTTTAGCATAGCATCCCAACTAAGAGATGGTATGGTAAGATATTGCGCAGGATCTAAACCATACGCGTTTAAAGAAACTTCTCGACAGTTTTCAAAAACATCGCAAAGTAATAAAACATCAGATTTTAAATAAATATCTGAATAATCACCTAACGTCTTACATTCAAAAGTTGACCACACTAATTGAGCGCGCTTGTATGACTCATCAGAAATATGTTCATTTTTAATTTTATCTTTTTATTGGGTATCTATTAAAATCTTCTTTATTGGGTAATTGCTGTAAATCTAGTTTATCCCAATCGTCTACAAATGATTACGGAAACACACCTTTTTGTCTAATTAAGCAAAACTGTTCGTCAAGTGGAAAATATTTATTGATTTCATTACATTGATATGCTTCTAAAGTATCAGTTAAAGTCTCTAAAGAAGATGACAAAAATCGATACGAATCTATAAAACGTAGTTTGAACTTTTTTTTCACTGTTTGCCCGTTTTTATTTTTGTATTCGCCAACATCAAGGATTTTAGTTAGCGCAATATACTTTTCTTTAGTTTTTCTAATAACTTCAATATTTTTGCGATGTAGAGCTAACTGCTTTACAAATAAGTGCATGTCGTAATTTGTTAAGTTATAGAAAAAAATTGGAAAAAAATTTGGAACTTTAAAATTTAAATTACATGCATTATGGCTTGGGCCCCAGAAAAAACCAGTTGTGTGCGAATGCTCTCGAACTTTAACATCCGTTTCAGTAAATTCTTTTTCACAAATGTGGCAAGATTTATCAAAATAAAATTTAGCTTCCTCTTCAGGTGAAAGAGGTATCATTGGTTTTATAGGCTCTAAATATTTATGATACAATTTTATTGCATCAGTTTCTAAAGATGTTAAAAATTCTTGAACACAATTTTTACCTCTAAAAGTTTAAAAAAAAGATAAGTCATTGTTAAAAGCACATTTTATATAGTATGCGCATGAGTAAGGTTGGTGCAAATGTGTTTTTACATGAAAACTTTCTGTTTTTGATTTAGAAATTGGTTGACAAGTAGCTAAAGGCATAAGTAAACACTCAAAATCAGCATATGCAACAAGTGGAACTTTATATTTTTTCTGATAATTTTTAAATTGTAAAATTTTTGATGGTATTGAGTTACCGAATTTAGTTGTTCTCATCTCTGTGCTAGGAATTTTTACAGCTACTGTAGTACAATCGTTTTCACAATGTCGTTCCAATATATCCTTAGTAGTAAAATATTGCAAACAACCATCACAAAAATGTTATTTTGTTTTATGATGTGAAACTTGACTTGCTACTAATCTCGATAAATTCTTAATAACACAATAATGCTGGTTGCCAGATTCATCATCAATCAATAATAAATTAATATGAACATTTTGTTTAAATTTTGAAAAATATAGCGGGCCAACTTTTTCATATCTTTTTGTGTTATTATGAAAAACAAGTTCTAAACCGTAAACATTAATCAAAATATTATTATTTTTTTCAAAAACTGTTATATTTTCTACTATCTACTATTTCATACTATCAAAATAAATAATTTTTTTTTCTTTTTTTAATATACGCAGTTCAATGTGTACCAGGGCCGAATTTATCATCCATATTTATTATACCACATTCATTTTTTTTAATTTTTTTTGGTGTGGCATTTCTCATATACACACCACGAAAGCCTTGAATTTTTAATTTCTCAACATATTTAATTAGATCAGTATTAAATAACGCACGCTTAGGTAGTGCTATTGGCAGTTTTTTTGATACCATTGACTTAATCCAATAAATAAGGCTTTTCTTTTCTTTTTTTTATGTACAGGACGTTTCTTTATAAATCCTTTTCTTTTGCATTTACTTCCATAACTTTGTTATGACGTTGAGTTTCTTCTAATAATTTTTTATCTGCTTGCGCTTTGTTTACAGCGGTTGCAATTCCAGCTACACCTCCACATAAACCTCCTAATGCTCCCAACAATAGAAGCAGTAGCGGTAAAAATCCTCCACGCTTTGGAGCTTTCAATATTCGTTTTTTCTTTAATTTTTTTTTTGCCGTTCTATTCTTAACTTTGTTTTTGCTTTCATCAATGCGATGACTATTGCTGCTGCGGCTTTTTCTCCGAGTGGTGTATGTTTTGCTTTTAAAAGTTTTTTTGCTTTTGTTATCAATAATTCGTCTGCTTTGTGACGTTTATCTTTAGAATATGCTATGTCGTGTTCCTGACAAGCTGAATCTAGCAGATTTATTCCACTATCCCCTCGTTCTAATCTTTTTTCTAACTTTGTACCAGGACCACAAAATTGATACCCAGGTAAATGCAATTCTACAGGTAGTTTATTAATTAAATTATTAATAAATCTAGTACCTTTCTTGCAGGTGTTTACACTAGAATTAAGCTTTTTATTTTGGTTTCTGTCTTTATATATTTTCATTTCTACATACAAACAGAACTACCTACAAACTAACTTGTAATTTAACTTAAACTTTCCTTATATACTTTTTTTTTAAGGCTGCTCTAACTATTCTCACTCAACAATATTTGGCTGTCATACCTACTTGCTTTCAAAAATTTATCATCTACCTTTATATTCAAGCATACGACTTGACACATTTATTATTACTTGATACTCTATTCTCATTTCTATTTTATAAGTCAACTTTAATAGTGACGTCATTATCATATTTTTCTATTGAGGGCCTAGCTTGATATATTATACAAACATTTCTATTTTTCAAATTTCCAAATTTAAAGTAGTCATATTAAACTCAAAGAACTTAAGAATTTTATTAAAGTAGTCATGTTGATTGATTATTGATTAATTATTGTTTGATTATTGGTAGGTATTGCACAATTTACATTTTTACCTAAAAAAGTCTCGCTTAGCTAGACTATTATTTTATGGTCGCCATTATATGTGACGCTTGCGCAATCAATTTCAAGAACACATCATATCTCGCAAAAAAAATTCATGGTTAATCGTCTTCATCGACGGAAGAAAAATTTTAAATGGTGCTGCGTGATTAACTAAGGCTAGTAGGAAGCGCATGCGCAAACGGTCATGAAAAATATTACAAGATCAAGACAACAGGTGATGACGCTCACGGTCATGTGGCAGGTGTTCCAAAGCTAAAGCAGTCATCTTACCAATGTATTTCTAATCCAAAGAATTTTATTAAATTAAAGTTGATTACGTATTGATTGATTATCGATTGATTATTGATTGATTATTGCATGATTATTGGTCGATTATTATTTGATTCTTGCTATTGCAGTATTTACATTTTTTTTATTTAAACACGTCTAGCTTTGCGCTCGCTTAATGAGTGAATGCTTCAAAATGACTATCACAATTTTTGAAAAAAGTCAAGTACAAAGTCAAGTACATTCCAAAGTCCAAGGTCATGTGACGTAAAAGTGGTGAGAAGAGCATTTGTACCCTCATTCTATCTACTTTAAACGTCTTTAAAAACTGTTTAAACTTTTTTTAAATATTTTTCAAGGTTTTTTTAAAATAATTTTAAGAATTTCTAAAAGTTTTTTAAAATTTTTAATGCCAGTATTCATTGTCGTATCTCAAGCTCAAGCTTGAGTCCGTCTCAAGCAAGGACTTCGGCAATGCTTGGGGGAAAGCGGTTGCCTGCGGCATCCAGAAGGCACAAAAGTAGTGATTTTTGTGTTGTTAGGTTTGACAATTGTGACGCATGAACGTCATTCTGCGTGTTTTTTATTTACTTTAAAGTGACAGGTCCAGTAATAACTCGATGCCGCAGGGATCATATCGAAAGTGTTTTGTGTTGTCGGGTGAGTACATGTCTACTGACAGAATACGTGTATGGTAACTTTATCAAAGGTGCATTATAGACGAAAAAGCTGCGTATACAAAAACAGCAAAACCTTTGTAATCCCGCATGGACAACTTCAATAATGTGGAAAGTAGTACGACAGATGCCGCAATAGTAAACAAAAAGCAAACGATCTGGACCATGATTACATTCTCCTGAAAACACAAAAGCTGCAAAAGTGAGACCAAACAGAAGCTAGCTCACACTGCGCGCTTTTGAGAAGGACAATGTAAGTGCAACATTAATATAAAGTGTACCAAACCTTTACCCACTTTTATTGCAGGAAATGTGATGCAGAAAAGTTATCAGAGTAGTTAGTAGTAGGAGCTATTCAAGAAGTGTGTAAAGATAAAAGTTTTCGGCTGCCGTTTTGTCTACTATGCTTCTGCAAACAATACCTTACACTTATAATGTAAACTAATAAAATTTTTACTTTTTTTGTACTTATGTTTACCAGTAGAAGGTGTTACAAAATAAAAATACTACCCAATTAATAAATATCTGTGACTTATTATTATTAAAACAATGCTTTCATTTTTGCACAAAATGTGACAAGCCTTTTAATTTTGTGTAAGTAATAATTGTCTTTCCACTAATTTGCAAGCAATCCTACATTCACTACACTGTCTTTTGTGAAGCTGTAGCGACGCTTAAATTCAAAGTTGGAACAAAATTCCAATGGGTTCGCAGCATCTCGCACATATCTCGTCCAACATGTCAATGTTCGTTGTTATAAAATAAAACACATAATACTCTTCAGTATTTTCCAACGTCAAACGCTGATATAACTTGCAAATGGCGTCTTGAGTCGGACTTGAGATGGACCCAGTGCGCTTGCGCATCAAGCAAAAAGCGCCCTTATTTACACCGTAATTTGATATTTAAATCTTGAGATTTGGTTATGAATACCGATCCGGACTTGAGATCGACCTCAAGCTCAAGATATGAGTATTAGATTTCACGAGCATTGCCGAAATTCTTGCTTGAGATGAAATCAGCGATCAATCTATTTCAAAACGCATGCAAACGCTTTCCCGAGCGTTGCGGGAGTCCTTGCTTGAGTCCAAGCTTAAGACGGACTTAAGCTTGAACTTGAGATACGACTATGAATACCGGCATAAGAATTTTTTAATAATTTTTAAAAAATGTAATTGAACTTTTTATATATAATTTTTTAAATTTCTTGATACGTTTTGAAATTTCTAAAAGTGAAAATAAACTACTATAAATTACAACAATTTTTTAGAATTTTTAAAGAATTTTTAAGAATTATTTAATAATTTTTACAAAATTTAATTGAACTTTTTATATATAATTTTTAAAATTTAATACTTCGTTTTTACGCTTCTAAAAATGAAAAAGAATTACTATAGACTAGTTAGAAAAAATATTTGAATGCTTTGAAATGGTTTAAAGAATTTTTAATAAGAAATTAAGATTATTTTCAATAATTTTCTATTTAAAAATTTTTAACCGTCTTTAAAAATTGTTTTAACTTTTTTTAAATAATTTTCAAGGTTTTTTTAATTTATCAAGCAACTATAGAAATTTTTTAGAATTTTCATGAAAATTTTAAAAATTTTATAATAACTTTTAAAAAATTCAATTAACTTTCTTATATGTAATTTTTAAAATTTATTAACACGTTTTGAAATTACTGAAAGTGAGAATAAATTACTATAAACTAAATAGAAAAAATATTTGATTGTATTAATATGATTTGAAAAATTTTTAATAAGAAATTTAGATTATTTTTAATAATTTTCAATTTAACAACATTAAACATTGTTATAACATTTTTGAAATATTTTTTAAATTTAAAAAAAAATATTTGAATGTTTTGAAATGGTTTAAAATATTTTCAATAAGTAATTTAGATTATTTTCTATAAGTTTCAAGTTAAAAATTTTTAAACGTCTTTAAAAATTGTTTTAACATTTTTAAAATATTTTTTAGGTTTTTTTCATTTTTTTAAATAATTTTAAGAATTTTTAAAAATTTTCAAAGAATTCTTATGAAATTTTTAATAATTTAAAAAAAATTTATTGAACTTTTTATATATACATTTTAAAATTTATTAATACGTTTAATATTTACTAAAAGTAAAAATAAATTACCATAAACTAGTTAGAAAAAATATTTGAAGGTTTTGAAATGGTTTAAAAAAAATTTAATAAGAAATTCAGATTAGTTTCCATAATTTTTAATTTAAAAATTTTTAAACGTCTTAAAAATTGTTTTAACTTTTTTAAAATATTTTAAAAAATTTTTCTTCATTTTTTAAATAATTTTAAAATTTTTTTACAATTTTCAAAGAATTTTCAAGAATTTTTTAATAATTTTTAAAATTTATTAATACTGTAGCGAGGTCAAACATTCCAGAAATTTCAATATTAGAATGGAGCCTTCCGGAACATACCAGACGATCGTTACCGAACGCTATATACCCGAGCAGCGGGACCAGTCACAGTAGTTTTTATTATTATTGTTATTATTATTAAAGTTGATTATTTTGCTGAGGTTAACACCTTCTTAGCAAAAATTAAAAAAATAAGACATATAAGACATATAAGTGAAATGTATTAAAGTTTTATAAAGTATTGTTATTTATTTATTAATTATTTATTTATTTATCAAAAATGATTACTGCGCATTGTCATAAAACTTTTTAAAAGAAAAAAACTGTATCAGCCACAACAACATTCCCCGACAAGCCGTTCCACATGTTAAACGCACGATTTGTTAAAAAAATTTTAAAAGCTTTAAACTCTAAAAGCTTCTTTTCGAATTTGGTATGAATGGCCTCAAATGCCGGTATTCATAGTCGTATTTCAAGTTCAAGCTTGAGTTCGTTTTAAGCACTGTTTCAAGCAAGAACTTCGGCAATGCTCGAGAAATCTGATATTCACATATTGAGCTTGAGATTGATCTCAAGTCCGGATCGGTATTCATGGTATTCATAGACAAATCTCAAGATAAAAATATTAAATTATTGTGTGCGTAAAGGCTTTTGCTGCTTGATGCGCAAGCGCACTGAGTCAATCTCAAGCTCGGTCTTAAGCAGAACCTCGACTTGTCTCAAGTCCGACTCAAGACGTCATTTGCAGGTCATGTCATCGTTTGACGTTTGAAAATACTAAAAAAAGTATTATGTGTTGCACTTCATAACAACGAACATTGACATGTTGTACGAGTTATGTGCGAGATGCTGCGAACCCATTGGAATTTTTTTCCAACTTTGAATTAAAGCGTCGCTACAGATTCACATTAGACAGTGTAGTGAATGTGGGATTGCTTTTAAATTAGTAGAAAGACAATTATTACTTACACAAAATTAAAGAGCTTGCAACATTTTGTGCAAAAATGAAAGCATTGTTTTAATAATAATAAAAGTCACTGATATTTATTAATTGTGTAGTATTTTTACTTTGTAACACTTTCTATTGGTAAAAATAAGTACAAAAAAAGTAAAATTTTTATTAGTTTACATTATAAGTGTAATATATTGTTTGTAAAAGCATAATAGTCAAAATGGCAACTTTCATCTTTACACACTTCTTGAATAGCTCCTACTACTAACTACTCTGATAACTTTTCTGCATCACATTTCCTGCAATAAAAGTGGGTAAAGGTTTGGTAAGATTTATATTAATGTTGCACTTACATTGTCCCTCTCAAAAGCGCGCAGTTTGAGCTCCGCTAGCTGCTGTTTGGTCTCACTTTTGCAGCTTTCGTGTTTTGCCGAGAATGTAAGAATAGTCCAGATCGTTCGCTTTTCTTGAACTATTGCGGCATCCGTCGTATTACTTTCCACACTATTGGGGTTGTTCATGCAGGACTACAAGGGTTTTGCTGTTTCTGTATACGCAGCTTTTTCGTCTATAATGCACATTTCATGAAGTTACCATACACGTATTCTGTCAGTAGACATGTACTCACCCGACAACACAAAAATCTTTCGATATAACCCCTGCGGTATTGAGTCATTACTCGACCTGTCACTTTAAAGTAAATAAAAACACGCAGAATGACGTTCATGTGTCTAAAGTGTCAAACCTAACAACACAAAAATTACTATTTTGTGACTACAGCATGACGCAAGCAAACGCTTTCCTCCGAGCATTGCCGAAGTTCTTGCTTAAGACGGATTCAAGCTTGAACTCAAGCTTGAGCTTGAGATACGACTATGAATACCGGCATAAGTCTATCGTTATTTTCAATTATTAAAAAATCGCGTGTGACACTAGGAAACAAATTATGCATGAACCTAAATATTTGAATCATGTCAACTCTGTTAAGTCGAGAACACAAATCCGGTAAGTTAAGTGTATCAAGATGCTTTTTATATGGAATAAGTATCAAACTTGCTGTCTATCTAGTGACTTGATGCTGAACTCTCTCCATCAGTTCAATGTTCAACAGATAAGGTCTCCAGACTGGTATAGCAAATTCCAACTGAGGTCTTATGTATGTTATGTATAGGTTGGAAATAAAACCTGGCGTCGGGTTTGAAAACACATGTTTTCACTCCACAAATATATTAAATTGTGTTGATCTTGAAGGTCCAAAATAAGCGGATTTGAAAAAAGTTTAATGTCATTCGCATATGCTATGTAGTCTTTTAGCTAAGATAAAAGGTCTCTCGTATATAACAAAAATAAAATTGGTCCAAGAACGGAGCCCTGTGGGACACCACTCCAACCTGGTTTAGAGTACAAAATCTTACCGCCTACTTTCACACAAAAAAGTCGGTATGATAAAAAAGCTGTAATCTAATTGAGTAAATAACCTGTCACACCGTAAGCTTTCAGTTTTGCTAGTAACAATTTATGTGGCACTATAAGTTACAGCAAAACTGTCAGCTAGGGTGTTTGCAGTTTCCACACAGTACAAGCTTTGCGTACAAGAACAACTGATACACGACTGACAGTATGTTTTCGTACATAAGAGAAAAAAGATTTTGGTTTATCTAGCAAAGTATGTTCACAGTTGCTTTTGGCTAGTTTCAAATCAGATTTTAATTTATTAGAAAATCTTTTATGAGCGGTAAAATTCTCCTGAGTTGATTGACATTTAAATTTTTTCCATAACATTTTTTTACACCTTATTTGATCTAACATGTGTTTGTTTATTCATGGTTTATTTCTAACTGAATAATTAGTAAAAATGTTTCTGTTATTTTTTAGACAAATGTGCCAAATTGAGTTTCAATTATTCCAATGCTCTTCGACATTTAATGAGTTTAAACGATTCCAGTCTTTAGCTAAGAGTTCAGCGTTTGCTGCAGAGTAGTTAACTGTTGATATTGTTTCAGTTGTTACTTTAGGTTTTGAATACGTCATAAACTGTAAGTCAAATTCAACTTTTCCATGATCGGATACACCGGATTTGAGATGCTCAGTGACGAAACAAGATTAACATCTGATGAAATTACTAAATCAAGTAAAGATGGTTGTTGCCCCAATCTAAATCGTGTAGGCTCATCTACTATTTGTCTCAGATTGTTTTCAAGTAGCAGATCGACAAATTGCTTTTCGATATTTGTACTGGCTGTTGCGTTTTTCATAGACCAGCTTATCTCGGAAAAATTTAAATCTCCTGTAATAATTAAATTAGAGTATTCATCAATAACAGACTGTATTGTATTAAATAAATTAATGTCATTTTCTGAACTGTAATTAGAGCTACTTATTGGAGGTCTCTGAATACACGCAATTATAAAAATATGTTTTTTACTTTTACATTTGATCCATAACGAGTCGTAAGGCTTTACAGATTTTTAAACTTGAGTGATTTTAAAATGTTTTGGAATGTTAATATTATGGATATATAAACAAACTCCTCTTGCAAACAAACGATCATCTCGAAAAATTAAATAATCATCAATATGTACCGCGCTATCGGGGATAGAAAAATTCAACCAGGTTTCTCTAAGGGCGATAACACATGGTCTGAGTTCACCTATTTCTAATAGCAAATTGTTAAATTTTGAAGATAAAGATGCAATATTAGTATAGAAAACGGACAGAGTGAGAGGATAAATATTTAGTTTTTTTGATGAGAGACAATTTGTGGTGTGATTACTATATTTGATTGTGAGATTCTTCTCACCTGCATTCACACGTCGCTTCAAATCTTTACGAAGCGTATCTAAGTTTTGCCTTTGACGTGATATTTGGTCATTGCGAATATTTATTTAAGAGAAAGAAGGAGAGCCTAGCAAAATGCGTTTTTTCGAAGACAGAGGCGAGCTTTTTCTGTGTTTTTAAACTTAATACGCAGTAGACGAGGGTTGTTTCTCCATTGCCAAAACTTACGTTTTCAGGCAAAACAACTAAACTCGGATCGATAATCTCAAGCACATCGTTGACTGCATCTACATCAGCAATATCTTGGCTTTCGTTGACCTTATACATGATAAAGGGAGAATACAACCCACAATCCAATATAACAGTTTATTAAGACAAGGTTCACTTCTACATTGACAACCGCTCTCCGCTAAGCGTAAACATAGACTGCCTCCTTTCTCTCATAGCTTGACCTTCCTCCGAGCTTCACATTCTGTACTTTCCCGAGATTCCTGATACTGCGAGGCTACACTATCGATCCTGACGTAACCTTTATGCTGCAGCTGCTAACACGGCCATCCTGACTTGCTGGCGTCCTCGACAGCTTTAACGAGGAAGAACTCTGAAACATTTTCCAACACCAACGAGGGTAGTATTGTAGAGTGAAGAAGGAGAAACAGCTGGTTCTGACACATCTTATACAGACACCAGATCAAAAAAAAAAATAAGAATGTCAAGTGCACGCAATATTAACTGAAGGGAACATTTCAAAGAGGTCTTTAAAATTGAGATATAAGAATGTGTAGGAGCGTTAGAGCAATTGTAATTAACGAACTATCCTAACTAACAGGAAGATGATTAACAGTCAATTCTGACATACAGACATGACT
Organism: Lagria hirta; assembly: GCA_947359425.1. NCBI lineage: Eukaryota > Metazoa > Arthropoda > Insecta > Coleoptera > Tenebrionidae > Lagria > Lagria hirta. Next base: position 30,440,309 of record OX375794.1, read on the forward strand.
GCGCCAGCAATTCTGAGTTACAGACATGCAAAACACAAAACAGTAGGATGTTTCACAGTCGATTCTGACATACAGACATGACTGCGCCAGCAATTCTGAGTTACAGACATGCAAAACACTTATTACAGACATGGCATAAGACTGCCAATTCTGACGTCAAACCAAGGGAACATTATCTGTAATTCTGACTTACAGACATTACAACATATAAACACGGCAATTACAAGTAGCAATTTGTTCGGCTATTCTGACAAGTAAAATTTGACCAAATCGTCCGCATGAAGAAGAATGACTAGTCCTCATCAGACGACGAATAGCATGAGAACCAAGGCTTAATGTGCTCAACTGCATAGACACCAGTGTAGTGGCGGGCTTTAGACATGGTTTTAAGTTGTTGAACTTTGTAGCGGTCATAAGGGAGACGCTTTGTAATTTTAAAAGGGCCTTTCCATTTAGGCAAGAGTTTTTTACTGTCTCCTTTAGTAATAATACTGGAGATTTTGACAACAACTAAATCATTAACGTTGTAACAAGGTGGACGTGCGCGTTTTCTATCAAACTTTTTTTTTGTAGTAATTTGACTTGCCTTGACATGTGCTGCTGCTTCGGTACGGAGTTTATTAACATCAAGTAAAGAAGTCAATTCTGGCAACACAATACCGTCACCCGTATACGCACAATATCCTGTTAACAGTTCTTGGGGAGTAGCATTAATTGCCTTATTAAGTGTATTGTTAAGACTCAATTGGATTTGATTAATGTGGGAAATGCAATCAGACGGAGAATCAGCAGAAGAAGTAGCGAGACTATCTTTTATGGTTTTATTATAGCGACCAATTTGACCGTTGCCGCGAGGCACTCCAACGGTGTTGATAAAGTGATAAGCCCCAATAGTAGTGCAGAAATCTTTAAATTTTTGAGAAGTAAAAGAGGTGCTGGCACCGCAGATTATGCGAGTGGGAAACCCAAATATGCCAAAAATTTCTTTAAGCGCTGTAAGAGCTTGGTGAGTATTAGTGCTCTGAACCGGACGTATCAGTATAAATTTTGTGAAGGCGTCAATAACTAAAAAAAGATAAGTTTTGTTCTGTGAATTGCGAGGGAAAGGCCCCAGATGATCAATGTGGATCGTATGGAAAAGAATTGCAATTTTGTTGATGGGATGAAGGTAGCCTGGTTGTTTTTCTGCTTTCAATTTATGTAAGTACAAGGAATGCAGGAATGTATGTATTTTTGAATAAAGCGACGCATTTTAGGAAACCAAAAAGAAAATGCAATAGAGGCATAGGTTTTATCAAAAGCCAAATGGCCATTATTATCATGAAACTTTTGTAAAATTTGCCAACGACAATTTTTGGGAAGAACCAAGCGCTGTCCTTCATCTGTAAGACGGTACAGTTTACCATTTTTCACAGCGTAATTGAGAAAAATGTCTTTATTATTATGTTGGTCGCCGGAGAGTAAAATTGTCATAGTTTCTGTCACAAATTTATCCTGCGTTTGCACAGAGATAACCCAGTCTTCATGACTAATCATGTGAACATTCAACTTAGAAGGTACTGCATTGCGGCTAAGAGCGTCAACAAAACTAATTTGTGAGCCAGGTTTATGGATTACAGTAAAGTTATATTCTTGGAGGTCCACTATCCAGCGAGCGATACGTGGACTAATATCTTTCTTTTCAAAAGCTCCCTTTAAGGAGTTACAATCAGTTACAAGTTTGAAGGGAATACCCAAGAGATAATGTCTAAGCCGTTTAAAGGCTTTGACCACCGCTAAGGCCTCCAACTCAAAGGAATGATAACGTGATTCGGCCGGTGTGGTTTGAGTACTATAAAAGGCTATTGGTTTTTCCTTCTTATCAACAAGTTGAATAAGAAGCTGCGGCAAATCCAAGCGATGAGGCATCTGTACAAAGTATAGTTTCATTTTTAGGGTTAAATAATGTGAGAATTGGTTTAGAAGTAAGAATTTCTTTGAGATTGGTTATAATTTTATCATGGTCATTTGTCCATGTCCATTCAGAACCAATTTTAAGGAGTTGAGTAAGTAATTTTGTCTTAAGAGCAAAGTTGGGTATAAATTTGCGAAAATAGGACGCAAGTCCTAAGAATTGACGAAATTGGCTTAAATTTGTAGGCGTAGGAAAGTTTTGAACTGCCGCTATTTTTTGTGAAGTAGGTTGAATCCCCTGATGAGAAATTTCATAGCCTAGAAAAGTTAAGCTAGTTAAAAAGAACGAACATTTGCTTAAACGCATTTTAAGACCATTTTTATTTAGAAGAGAAAAAAGAATTTGCAACGTAGTGAACCCAGTTTCAATTGTTTTGGAAGGAATTAGAATATCATCCATATAGACAACGATTTGATGAGATGAGATTAAAGGTTGCAAAATTTCATTTATGTATTTTTGAAAAACAGCTACAGCATTGCGCAGGCCAAAAGGCATGCGAAGAAACTCATAATGACCTTCCGGTGTCGAAAATGCAGTTTTGGCAATGGAATGGTCATTCATGCGAAACTGGTAATAACCTGAAGCCAGATCTATTTTACTGAAGTACACAAAGCCTTCAAGACGGTCAATCAAGTCTTCAATTAAGGGTAATGGAAATATCTGTGGAACTGTGATCTTGTTCAATGCACGATAATCGATTACCATACGATAGTTATTGGTATCTGCCTTTTTTTACCAAAAAGGCGGGGCTGCTGTATGGAGAAGTAGATGGTCTAATTATATTGGCCGTCAATAATTTATGAACTGTATTCTGTAAAATTTCGCGCTCTTTTAACACTAAGCGATGTGGCTTTCGAGACACTGGAACTTCAGTCGTCAACGTAATTGTCATGATTCCATTACACTTGCCAACATCAGTCAGTTCATCATTCGCAAAACAATGAGAAAACTCAGTACATAATTTTTGTAAACGATCACAAGCCGAAGCTGTTACTTCACCAGTAAATACAGTGGTATTCAATTGATAAACTGCAGTAGAAAAAACTATGCCGTTTGAACCTTTCGCATAATAAACATCACTTTGCTCGGAGAAATTACGTCCGATAATTACTTTGGCAGTATCTATGCATTTATCAACAACGAAAAAATCAAGACATTTTACCACTTTATCAATTTCAACGGTCACATTAGTTTGGAGCGATGTTTGCGTTGTGTGGTTACCAAGGTGTAACAAGGTAACAGGCGCTATATGATTGAGAACCAAATTTAAGAATTGGGCCAAGCTCATAGAAAGTAAAGAACATTCGCTACCTAAGTCGACATAACAATTGGTATTTATTTTATTAAGTTTTATTGGTTTAAGAAACGGAGTTTTATTTATGGTTTCGACAGAAAGTACTTTTCTGTGTTTAGTTGCCTTATCTGGGTACTCGATTGCAAGTTGTTTAGACTGCGCTGAGGGGGGACGTCTAATATTACCAGAAGAATGTTGGGAATGCGGAGAGTTTTTAGAATTGTAAGGACAATGTCGACGCATGTGCCCTTGACGCTTGCAGTGATAACATTTTATACCAGGTGAATTACTTTCAGGGGAACGTGGCTTTTTCGTAATATCAGTATTAGTAAAGTTTTCTTTATTAAAATCAAATGTTTGGAGATAAGACGCGAGCTGGCCAGCTGTGTTTATATTCGACATTTGTACTGCAAATTTTATTTGAGGGTCATTGATACCACCGACAATTAAATTTAAGACGTCTGTGGTAGAAAAATTTAAATTCAAATTAGAAATTAGAGCCATTTTTTTTAAATGTGTATGTATAATAATTTTTCGCTTTGTCTGCCGTAAAAGACAGCATTTCGTTTAGCAAAACATGAATATCACGAGTACTGGGAAATGTATCTTTGAGGAGCTTTTGCCACTCAATCCATGTGTAAACAACCGTTGATAAGCCACTATACCAAATATTTGCGGCGCCACGGAGATGACGTAATGCATGAATCGTGGTCTCCTGACCATTCCAAAAATAAATTTCGGACAACTGATTTATTTTATTCAACCATCGATCAATTTGGTCGACCGATGGATCAAAGGATGGTATATCACCGCTACATAAAAGAGTACTTACAGGTTGTTTGGATACCCTTACTCGTCGAAGATCCGAAAATGATTCCTGCAACGAATTATCGGGAATTCGAACCTCCAACCCAGATGCATTCGCCGAGAAACTCGATGGATTACGCCCCAATCCATGGTGAGTTCCGGCAGGAAGAGAAGAGTGGGCGTGAGGGGACGCAATTAGAGGAGATGTGTAACTTCGTTGTGACATAACGACAAGCACATGAAACACAACAGGTTAATTAGTAAAAAAAAACCAAGAACAAAAAAAATTGCGTTAAATTAAATCCCAGTTCTGATGATAAAGGGAGAATACAACCCACAATCCAATATAACAGTTTATTAAGACAAGGTTCACTTCTACATTGACAACCGCTCTGCGCTAAGCCTAAACATAGACTGCCTCCTTTCTCCCATAGCTTGACCTTCCTCCGAGCTCCACATTCTGTACTTCCCCGAGATTCCTGATACTGCGAGGCTACACTATCGATCCTGACGTAACCTTCATGCTGCAGCTGCTAACATACATAACATTATTAGCCCGAACCGACCGTTCGACCGCATCGTTAATGATTTCTTCTTTATTAACTGCATTTGCGATAAAATTAATTGCTGTATCAACCGTGCAACGGTTACAAAACACTTTAATGTTTGGAGATTTATTATTATTAATATTAAATACAGAAAATTGCAGAGGCTAAAGCCTGATGCAGCATACATTAGTAAGCGGTTTTCAGTTAATATTCAACAATTTGAAAGTTTAATTAGTTGTTGTTTGTTACTTGGACTTAACTAGCTAGAATTAACTGATGAATTTTAAGCAATGTTATCTAACTGCTTTTTGAAGGCGTATACGTTGTTAACCGATACTAAATTTCGATAAGCTATTCCAGCTGTCAAAACAGCGATTTGTAACAAAATTCTGCCAGTACCTGGTTTTAAACGCTTTTTTTAACTTTAAAGTTGTGTACACGCAATCAACTGTCTGAAGCTAATTTGCAGAAATCTTGGCATTCACTTAGGAGTATTCCATGTGTCAGCCTAAACATTATAATCAGGTCAGGTCTATCTTGTCGACTGTGAAGCGTCAGAAGATCTGCTGTGTAAATCAAAAAATGAACAAAACCGATTCTTGTGGCACACCGCTAATAACACGTGTTTTTGTTGAAAGTTTGTTTCCAGCTTTGACACAAACGCTTCTGTTTGTCAAAAATGACCTCAACCAAACAATTAGTTTGCCAAATATGCCGGTTGACTGTAGCTTGTTGACCAGTAGATCATGAGGTACTTTATCAAAAGGTTTGCTAAAATTAAGGTATATTATATCTAATGGTTCTCCTGAGTCAAGAATTTTTGTCCATTTATTGACAGAGGAGATCAAATTTATAACTACCGATCGTCGAGGGAGGAAAGCGTGTTGCTGATTAAGAACAAATTTTTTTGATAGTAAATAGTCGAGCATTTCTTTGACTTTAATTTTTTCCATTATGTTGCAGCTCACAGACGTAAGACTCACTGACCGTTAATTTGCAGGATTTAGTTTGTCGCCTGATTTAAATATTGGAGTCACGGTTGCACTTAACCATTCTACTGGCAGGTCGCCAGTTTGCTTATTTAGATTTTGTTAATAGCTGTATAAATTCCTTGTTCAGGTTTTCTATACATGAAAACTGTAAATGTAATTTACAGCCATCACAGGATGTAGCAGTTGTCTATGACGTAGCATTGAAACAGTGACAACAGTTGTCCGTCAATTTAGGCAACTCTAGCCTAATAAATTCTATAAACTAATTTCTATCAGCTGATAGCTGCCTGGCTATTGACTAAACGGCTCTTGGAAGCGAGGCTACACCCTTCCGTAAGAAATGACACAGATCTCCCGTGAGGAGACCAGTATAGCCCCCTGAAACATGGCGAGCACTTATTATTTTAGATTGCTTTTTATAAGATTCAGATGATTTTGATATATTATTTAATTGAATTTTTTATATATAACTTTTAATAGTATATTATTATATGAGCGATTATAACAGCCATTATTCACGCAGATGATGTTTGAGCCCACGAGCCTTGGCGAGTGGCTCAAATCATCTAAGTGAATAATGGCCATAATCGCGAATGTAATACTATGCTTTTTCTACACCTATTCAACAAATAAATTACAGTCAAATTTGATAACTTTAATGAAACTCTATATAACCTAAACAAGGAATATGGCGACACACTTGGCTGTCACGCGAGTCGATTGTCAGGCGCGCGCAGAAAGAGTTGATCGTGGGCAATTCAAAATATCATTGGATGGAACACCCGTGAATAATAAATTTCTAATTTTTTTATTGGACGAGAACCGTGAATTGTGATCCATAATTCACGGTCGTGAATTATAACTACGATATTTCTTGAAAAAAATGCTAATAATTGCGATGTAATTCAATGGGTGTAGAAAAAATTCATTAATACATCTTAAAATTACTAGAAGTTAAAATAAAATTACTATAAACTAATTTGAAAAAATATTCCAATGTTTTGAAATGGTTTAAAAAACTTTTATAAAAAAATTTAGGTTATTTTTAATAATTTTCAATTTAAAAGTTTTTAAATGTTTTTAAGAATTGTTTTAACAATTTTAAAATATTTTTTAAAATTTTTTTAAATTTTTTAAATAGTTTTAAGAATTTCTTAAAATTTTCAAAAAAATTTTTAAAATTTTATAAAATTTTTTGAAATTTTTTAATAATTTAAAAAAAATTCAATTGAACTTTTCTCTATATATAATTTTTAAAATTTATTAATACGGTTAAAAATTATTAAATGCTAAAATCAATTACTAAAACATACTTAAAAATATTTAAAGGTTTTAAAATAGTTTAAAAAATTTTTAATATGAAGTTTAGACTATTTTCAATAATTTTTGATTTGAAAAATTTTAAGCGTTTCTATAAATGGTTTTACTTTTTTTAAAATATGTTTTAAAGTTTTTTCAATTTTTAAATAACTTGAAAAATTTTGTAGGATTTTTAAATAATTTTTTAGAATTTTTTATTAATTTAAAAAAAAATTAATTGAACTTTTTATATATAATTTTTAAAATTTATTAATAAGTTTCAAAATTACTAAAAGTAAAAGTAAATTACTAAAAACTACATAGAAAAATTATTTAAATGTTTTGAAATGATTTAAACAATTTTTAATAAGAAAATTTAGACAATTTTCAATAATTTTTAATTTAAAATATTTCAAACGTCTTTGAAAACGGTTTTAACTTTTTTGAAATATTTTAAAGATTTTTTAGTTTTTTTAGATAGTTTTAAAAGATTTTTAGAATTATTTAGTTTTTAAAAAAATTTTTTAAAATTTTTTAATAATTTTATAAAACATGTATTTAAACTTTTTATATATACCTTTTTAAATCATTTGATAAGTTTTAAAATTACTAAAAGTAAAAATAAATTACTAAAAACTACTTAGAAAAAAACGTTTGAATGTATTTTATAACATTCAAACGTTTAAAAAAATTTTAATAAAATTTAAATTACTTTCAATAATTTTCGATTTAAAAATTTTTAAACGTCTTCAAAAGCTGTTCTAACTTTTTTTAAATGTTTTTTAAGATTTTTTTAAATTTTTTAAATTACTTTAAGAATTTTTTAGTTTCTTTAATTTCTAAGCTAAGCTAATATATGTGTCACAACAATTTTATTTTTCCTTCCGGATAGCTAATAAAATAAGAAATCCAAATCTGCAATAATTTTGAAATTCTGTCAAGTGGAAGTCTTTAAAAGTTCAATTTTTCCGTAAAATTTAAACTAAAATGTATAGTTTTTTTTAATCAAAACAAAACTAAAAAAATTTAAAAAACTTAGCTTAGCTGAAAGCTTATTTGAAACTTTTTAAATTCAAATCTGTTATTGCTTGGTCTAAAATTTTTTGTTTGAGTTTTATCTTGAAAATAAATTGTTCAGAATAATGTTTTTTTGGTCTACTTTTTCTTGAGTATCTAAGCTAATAAATGTGTCACAACAATTTCATTTTTTGTTCCGGGTAGCTAATAAAATAAGAAATTCAAATCTGCTTAGGTTTTAAAATTCTGTCGAGTGGAAGGAAGCCTTTAAAAGTTAATTTTTTTAATAAAATTTTGATCAAAATGCATGGATTTTGTTCAATCAAAAAAATTTTAAAAAGTTCAAAAATTTAGCTAAGCTTAATTGAAACTTTTTAAATTCAAATCTGTTATTGGTTCACAAACCAATATTAGACAAATCTAAAATTTTTTGTTTGAGTGTAATCTTGAAAAATTATTAAAAAATTCTTTGAAAATTTTAAAGTTATAAAAAATTTTTTAAATTATTTAAAAAGTTAAAAAAACCAAAAAAAATTAAAACAATTTTTAAAGACGTTTAAAAATTTTGAAATTAAAAATTATTGAAAATAATCTAAATTTCTTATTAAAAACTGTTTGTATGCAAAGCATTCAATAATTTTTTCTCACTAGTTTATAGTAATTTGGTTTCACTTTTAGTAATTTTGAAACGTATTAAAAAATTTTAAAAATTATATATAAAAAAACGTTTTTTCTAACTAGTTTGTATAATAATATGTATAGATGTATAACAATTCTTAAATATGTTATAAAAATTCTAAAAAAATCTTGTAATTTATAGTAGTTTATGTTCCCTTTTAAAAATTTTAAAACGTATTGACAAATTTTTAAAATTATATATAAAAAGTACTGTAATGATATTTACATATATTTGAATTTTTAATTGACAAGTGACATTTAGCTTGGCAAGGGTGCGTTCCACTAAGCGCTCACGACGATCAAAATGCTCCTTTAGCCATTCCACATACCGACCGCGGTTGTTGTGGTCACGGCGAAAACGTCACTCATGACGTCATGACTAATGCTCACGCAAGGCTCACAACGACCCATCTGAAGAGGTGGGTCGTTGTGGACGTTGAGAATAATTCGGCGCAATTTTTTAAATTGTTTTTGAAATATGATATTCAAAGCTTAAAGATGGCGACAAGAAAAGTTTCTGGAGCTTTATTGCGATGCATCAGCAAATATCCAACTGCTGTCAAAGCCATTTCGATTATATTTAAACTTCAGGTGTTTGATAACTTCACCAAAATTAATTATAAAATATTCAATTATTCTTCACTTTTAACATAAATAAATTTAAGTCACAAATATTAAAATTTATTGTTTAGGATAACCCAACCTCCTTAAACTTCTACTATTTTCAAACTTGCCATTTGTAATATTTACATAAACGCCCAAAACGCTTCATAATCCATTCCACTTGAGTTAACGACAGTAACGTTCACAATCAAGTGGAATAGGGAAAACAGCGGTTGTGAGCGTGATCGTTGTGAGCGCTTAGTGGAACGCACCCCAAGTGACGTCTAGTTTGACAGTTGAAATTTTAAAAGTGACAGATGAAATTTATATTGACGGATCTATACGTTGTGTTTTTTTTTTGTCGTTGTGATTTTGAAATAACGTTGATTCTAACTGGAATGTGAGCTTGCTTGCAGTACTATTGGAACCAATAAAACAGATATTTCATCTACAAATATATTCTATAAGTTTTCAACAATATACGGACAGTTTATACAATCCGACACAGAAATAGTGAATACAAAATCAACAAAATTCAATGAAATTTACACACATGAGATTCATATTGGAGAGACCAACGTCACTCACAATGGTATTACGGCAATTGTACATAATAAATAAATGAAATACATCAGCATACGCATAAATCAATACGAACAAGATAATCAACACAGGAAATCAAGTGAGACAAACACATAAAACAACATCACGACACAAACATCAAAATAAAACAATTATACACAAATAAGAACTGAATGGCATTGTGGTTGTCAGATTTTACTGCAAAGAAATGACGGGCAATTGTTTGCAAATAACAACTTACTAGCTGCAGCATTTTTGCAAAAAGTAAAAGGCGGAAAAATCCTCTGATTGTACTTTTGAGTGCGCTCTGGCTAAACACAGCAAGTCTGTGAACTCTACTTTACATGACCAGCTAAATACATGTCAAAAAACCTGTATCCCTCTCGCAAGAGTCTTTCACCTTCTTACGAAGCTAAGGAAACACAGGGTGCATCACGTGATGCAAAGTTAGGTTTATAATAATGAGATGAAGGAGGGTGTCCCTAAAGAGTTTAAGTTATGTCCACCGTCTACTCAGAAATGCACAATAGATTTCATGAGGCCCTACTCTGTAATTAACCATTCGATTAATTAAAGCCCAAACAACGGTCCACTTCCCAGTGAACGGCCGCTTGGTCACCAAGATAGTGTCAAACTGATCTCGCTCCTTAGCTAGCCTAAATCCCTAAAACGGACACGAGAATTCTTTAGTTAATCCTGGGTAAGACTAACTGAAGAAGTACATTCAAACCGAAGAACGGTCTAAATCCCTATTCGCGTCTACGACAATTCTAGTCAGATATCCCTGCCCAAGTTCCCGAAACTAATGAGCGGTGCCCATTTGTGCCTAAGCACAGCTCACATGATTTACTTGAGCGAGATTAAGCGACAATCTATTTAAATTAGCTACAATTAAGTTTGCATTTCCTCCCTATCAACAGCTAGAATTCTCAGGCCGGTTAGTATATGTTATAGCCTGCGGCTCAAAAGTATTCCTCTCGATTGACCGAGTTTTGCTAAGTAAGCGCCATTTACTTGAATAATTGAACAAACAATGCAATTAGTTCCAATGAACACAATAAACAGATTAATAAACAAGACATTTGTGTGACCTGGCAAGAGCAGTTTCACCTGGAGCATCGGATCCTAGAACACCAGGGCTCGTTCCTACAGCGTCACTTCTAGGGCTCTCTCCAAAACAGGAACAGCAGCTACGATTCTCACTGAAAAAAAATCTTATTTGGTGTCATGGCGTTCTTCTCCTTTGGGGTGTCTGGGTCGGCCTTGAAGTAATTTTTAAGATGGCGTCCGGAGATTGAAATATCGGCGTCCTTTGTTTAAAGATGGATTTGTCCCTATTAACCAAAACAACCATGATGTGACAATATTTAACAATAGTGCATTGAAAGCCCGTTTTGAAAGAAATAAATTTCCAAATTGTTTTATCCTAGGTAATGATGCAGCTAACTATTACTGGATAGAAAGTATCTAATTAGTGTTAAAACTTTCAGGTGACAACGGGTATGCTATAAAAAAGTATTTACTAACACCATTGTCAGAAACTAGAGATAGGGCAGAGGCATCTTACAATGAAGCCCACATACGCACTAAGGTATTAATTTAAAATACGTTTGGGATTTGGAAACGGCGTTTTCCGATACTAGCCTATGGATGTCGAACAAAACTAGAGTTAACCATGAATATAATAGTGGCGCAGCCATTCTGCACAATATAGCAGGCAGAATTCTCCCACCTAATTTAGATAATCACAATAAAGAACTATTCCAGAGATTACTAGACAATGGGAACATTATCTAACGCAGTTGTAATTAATGATGGTTTTAGAATTAGGGCTCAATTAATCAATAATTATTTTGCATGATTATAATAAAATGTATTTCCCTAAAAATTGTGACAAATGTAGTTTATAGCAGTCGACTTATACAAATTCACTCTATTTTGAGTTTATACCACCTACTTTCCGAGTCTTATACAAACTCATTAAATGCAAATACTACGACATATCGCACTCCGGCGAGAACAGTGACACAACTCAAAAATGTAAATTTTCAGCTTTATGTCAGTAAAAAATACATTATAATATCTCCCGCAAGCACGAAAAGCGTCACATCTCAAACATGCAGTTTAGTCGCTTGAGGGCACTTGTGTCAGTTTTCCGTTAAACTAACCCAGTATTCATCGCGGCAAGAATAGTGTCACTTTACTGTCGCTGTACGTAGTCGGTCAAGAAAAACGACACTTTTCGAATTTTGACAGTTTTCGTACAGTACAAGGTAAGTGGACTATAATTTTTAATCGACACAAACAGAAAAGTGTCACATTTCGCGAGTCAATTATCAGAAAAATCAGCAGATAAAAACGCGGATCATTCAGACTATTCCGACTTAGACCCACACTTTCAAATGCCACTATTAGAAAACGATGACTCAGACAACTCGTCGGAGTCTTCTGGACCAAAAGAAAAAGAAAATAGACCTAATAACAAGACAAAAGGTGCAGAACCAGAAAAAATCCAATCAGATGACAAGAGAAAAGGTAAGAAAAGGAAAGCAAATCTGGGTGAGTGGAGAAAAACTAAAGCAAAATTGCTTCGGAATAATGGAAAACCTTATACATCGTCATCAATTCGCAAAACAGAAATGCGGTCAAGAGAGTTACGTCCAGCCTGTAGTAAAAAATGCAAACTAAAATGCTCAACCAAGATAGACGAAAATAAAAGACGTGAGATATTTGACAAATACTGGTCACTTGACGGTCTAAAATCTCAGAGAGAATTTATCGGTAGGAGTATGACCACCGTTAAACCTCAGTATCAGTACAAAAGAGAAGGAAGTACACGTCAATGTAACCACGCATTTTATTTCGTAATTAATGAGGTAAATGTGCGTTTGCAAATTTTTTTTTAAAGCTACGTTGGACATCAATGACCGGCCTATTAGGACTGTAATCTCAAAGTTAAACTAGGGTTTTCTTCAAGAAGATTTTAGAGGAAAACACGGACATCACTTAAAAGTAGATTCCGCAATAAAAGATGGTGTTGTTGCTCATATCAATAGCATCCCAAGAATTGACAGCCATTATCTACGTGCCCAAACTACTCGAGATTTTATCGAAGGTGATAAAAGTCTTGCTGATCTACATCGGGACTACAAAAAGGAATGCACTGAAAAAAATGTGCTTTTTGCAAACCTCACGATGTATTCTCGAATATTTAACAACAATTTCAACATCTCGTTTTTCACACCGAAAAAAGATCAGTGTGATTTGTGCAGTTCCTACAATAATGCAAGGCAAGACGAAAAAGAAGCGTTGCAAGAAAAATATGATCTACATTTAAAAGAAAAAACTTTGTCAAGAGCAGAAAAAGAAGAGGATAAAAAGAAAGCAAAAGAAAGCGAAGGAAAAATTATAGTCGCCTGTTTCGATCTACAAGCGGTGTTACCAGCACCAAGAGGTGAAACATCAACTTTTTATTACAAAAGCAAGATTAACAGCTATAATCTAACAATAAGTGAAATTCAGTCCGATTACGTCAAATGTTTCTTTTGGCATGAAGGACAAAGAAAACGGGGTGCGATAGAGATTGGTTCTTGCGTTCTAAAGTACTTAACAGAAAAATCTACCATCAAAAATGACGAGAATCTAGAGATTGTACTTTATTCGGACAATTGTTGCGGCCAGCAAAAAAACAAATTTATAATGGGAATGTACCTGTACGCTGTACAAAAATTAAAAATTATGTCAATCACCCATAAATTTTTGATAAGAGGTCATACCCAAAACGAGGGCGATAATGTGCATTCGGTTATAGAAAAGTCAGTCAAACGAGCTCTGAAATCAGGTCCCATCTATATTCCCACTGATTACGTGAGAATAATTCGTTCTGCAAAAAAAACAGGAACGCCATACAAGGTAACAGAATTAGGTTATGAGGATTTTGTGGACTTGAAAAAACTTGCTCAACAGATCGGAGTAAACTATAACAAAACATCTACCAACGATCAAATAAAAACGACCGATATTAAATTGATGAAAGTGCTAAAGACTCACCCCGGCATTCTCTTTGTTAAGACTACCTACGAACAAATAGAATATGTCCAGATCAATGTTAGTAACACCAGAAGAAGGCAAAAGAGTATCACCACAACAGAATGCTTTCCGGCATATAACGAAAAAAGTGGAAATTTCTGATATAAAGAAAACGCATATTCAGTCTCTTCTTTCTTCGAAAGCGATCCCTACGTTGTATAAGCCCATTTATGACTCTATGTTTATGTAAATTGTTTAATAATTTATTGCTCTAGTAATATTTAATAATTTGTATTTTAATAAACTAATAAAACAGTTACTTCATACAGATTTTTTTTTATTTTTTTTTATATTAATCTTAAATGAGATAAAAAAATATTATAAAATTAGGTAGGTATAAAAAATAATAATAATTTAGGCTTGAAAAGTGTTACATGAAGGACACAACACAAAATAACTAATTTGAGAATAGCAAGAAAAGTGACATAACTCAAAGACCTTACCTGTTTTTACCTGGCAAAGCCACACATTCAACAAGACCTGATGTATAGGTTGCGATATTAATTCTTCAGAAAAAAATTGAATTTACTGACAAAGACAGTTATCTGTAACGTAAAAGCAACTTAGACAATCTCAATATGAGTTTAATAGTTTCCTGCTTTTTGCGATTTCTGAACTACTGCATTTTTGAGTTGTGTCACTGTTCTTGCCGGGGTGCGATATGTATAACATTGATTTTTCAGTAAAAAAAAGTTCACAAAACAGACTACATATTATTCACGCATTTTTTTTATCTGCTCTTTTTTCAGCTCTAAATCCAATTGCAGTCTATGTTTGAATTGAATTTCTAGCCCATGTTTAATTTTGTCGGTTTCTAATTTGTTGGTCAATACCATTCGCTCTAACTTAGACACTTCGAGTTTTTCTTTACAAAGTTTGGAATACAGTTTCCCAAAATCACTACTGTGAAGGGCTACGGCTCCCGGTCTTCGACGACTTCTTACACTTGGCGTTGATGCAACCTCATCAATTTTTTCTTGCAATTCAGCAGCCAAGGGCTCCTTTAGTTTTGAAGGGGTTCAATCTGTCCAGCTGCTAGTAGCCTCCACTTCATCTCCACTTTCTGGCTGTATATATATAATTTCAAAATTTTCCTCACTGCCAACGTTGTCTACCTTACTACCCTCTTCTCTATCACGATTCCCTTGTACAGTATCAATTGCGTCACTATCAAATTGCTGCTGTAATCCATACAGTTTTCTTATTCATTGTGGTGAGAGTTAATTCCCTCAATGGAGTTGTATTTTCACCATCCTTGCCACCTCCGGTCTTTTTGATTTTAAATTTTTCTTCTGCCACTTCTTTGCGAATAGTTTTTTGCATGTTTGTGCAAGCTTTCTTCAAAGATGCCGCATCTCTGTGGGTGCTGTTGAGTGCAACCGCGTTAAATTCCATCGCAATTTTCAACCACATGCGATCTTTTGCCGCATTCGAGACTGCATCGTTTTTTTTATTACAAAGCACATGTTTGTATTTATCGACTAATTGAATTAGCAGATTTTTTTCTTCAAATGAATAATTGGCCAATCGCGAACGTTTTTCAGCGTAAGATGGCGTTAGCAGATGGTACAATATGAGAAAAACGTAAATACTTCGATATTATTATTACTTTCGTCGCAAATGCTTTCCACTTTTTTACGGTTTGTATTATAAACTGACAGCTAATTTTAAGGTTAAACTGACATTTGACTCATTTGAGCATATTTGACATACTGAATCAAAGATAGTATTGCACGATTGAGCATCGAGAGGCACATTCTAAAACTTAACTAAGTCTCGTTTCAAATGTGTTGGTGAAACGTTTTTAAATTTTAAGCCCGGCTTAAGAATAAGTTGAGCTTACATAAGTTCAGTTTTAAGTCATGTCGGTGAGATCGGCCATAGAAGCACTGTAAAAAAACGTGCTAACACTATTCCACAGTACAGAGCAGCCGCTCTTGAAAATACGGTACCTTTTTCTTACGAAGCGGCAGACCCTACCGCTCTAGAGGCAACGACCCGCATTTACAAACACATGGACGTTTCTTTGTGACGTCATTTGCCGCTAAATTACGGCCGCTTTTTTACGGCACCGTTTTGTAGAAAACCGAAGCTTTAGATAAGCTCTTAAGCTTCGGTTTCCTACAAAGCGGTGCCGTAAAATAGCGGCCGTAATTTTACGGCCGTAAAAGTGCGGCCGTTTCGACGGTGACGTCTTGTGGCATTTTTTCAACATGAACAATTTAGATGTGGCTATCTTAGTTTGTCTTGAGGCTGACAAATCATCAGATGAAGAAATCCGCAGACAAGAATCTGAAATATATAATAGGCGAGAGGCTGAGGGTGCCTATAAAATTTTGATAGTGCGTCATCTGGTCATCACACGAAATTCAAGGAATATTTTCGATTATCTCCAGAATTGTTCTATTACGTTTTAAACTTTATAAAGAAAGATATAGCTTTAAAACCAAGCAATCGAATAAAAAAATAAATTCTCTAGAATAAAAACTCTGTATTTTTCTAAGGTAAATTATAAAACTATCTAAATTATATAAAATTATTCTAAATGATATAAAAATTATTCTAAAGTATACATGTGTAACGCAATAAAAATTTTGATTCAAATTTATAATAAATAGAATCGTAAACAAAATAATATTTTGGAAATTAATAATATATACGTTTGTCGAAAATATGGGAAAGCCGGGCAAAAAGCAATAAAGAAATAAATTAGTCGAGTCGGTTCCAGCTATGGACTATTTCATATAATTTTTAAAAGACATTCTATAAGCGGGTAAATTTCTATAGTCCGTTCAAATTCAAGACGGAGTCGTAGTAAACAATGTGTAGGACTTGATCAGTGAGTGATTCATTCATAAAGACCAAGTGATACCGATTTCTTGAAATTTGAGCCGGGCTGGCAGCCGAAAGCACAGGGGTGCATTGTACATTTGTTTCGTTGCTGTTTCTGTTTGGCTGCTACGGAGACAAAGACTGAGGTTAATCCCAGAACTCCAGTCCTCCCAGCAAAAAAACTTAACTTAACCACTAAAATACTAGTGAAAATAATATAATTTTGAATATATTTAAGCCAAATTGAAAACAACTTGGTCTAAAATAAAATAAAAGATTGTTTCTGCGGCTTGTTCTGTGTTTTGGTGCACTCTTTCTTAAAAATGAATACAGTATAGTTGTTGTAAATAAGATTAAAATCAAAAAAGAGGCGCCTTATTGTAAGTTGGTACTGAATAAAGGCAAAAAGGTTTATAGAGGAAAAAAGGTTTTTGATTGTATGAGCACGGTTAGACGAACGCCGAAAGAAACTTTCACACCCTGTTCTGAGAATTATATACAAAGTAAAACTAAAGAAAAATTCCAGGATTTATTATTTTGGAAGAGGGAAAGAAATAATCACTAAAAATCTAAAATGGGAAGTTAATGTTAGTTTGGGTGGCAGTGAGGAAAAGTGTCCAAATTCAGTGGAGCAAATTAAGAATAAAGTGCAATCCAGAAGTAAAACTGTGAGTAATTGACCTCACAGAATTTGTATAACACTATTCCGTATTAATGGTTTTGATGAGTTATCTATCAGTTGAATAGTTTCAAAAATTACTTCATTAACCAGTTAATAAAATTAATTAAAATCTCAAATAGTTCAAAGAACAAAAACCAAAGCTTTAATCATTATACTATATCAGAATAATGCAATTAAAATATAATATATTATTTCAGTCTCATCAAAGTTATTAAATTACGAATTAAAATATTACTAACTAATTTTTAAATGATTGTTGTGTTATTATGTTATTTTGTATATTCACCAATTTTGATTTACATTTCGTATCGTCAGATGATGTAGTTTATTAAGTAATTAATAATTCAGCCATCAAAATAATTATATCACAGTTTAAATTATATAATTGACGTAATTTAGCAGTCTACATTATTAGTTCTCAAAGAACTAAAGTATTGGCCAATTTAAAAAATGCTCTAGTTTTCTTAATTATCTCAATTGCTATAAGCTTAACTTAATGCACATAATAATTAATAATTCAATTAATAAGTCAGAACTCACAGTATTGTCAAGACGATAATCATTGTAGATAAATTAATATACCAATCAGATCACTTTGCGTTTTGAACGATATTTTAGAAACTCAGTTTTGTTACTGTTAGAAAATTAATATTAATTATTAATCAGTTCAAATTAATTCAGTTCGAATTAATTCAATGAGATTACTCTTCAGTAGACTAGAATTGATACAAACAAACATTGATGTAATTACTCAGTTCAAAATTAAAATTTAAGTTATTTCAATTAAATTACTAATTAAAGTACCAATTAGTAAAACGTTTTATAAAATAATTTTAAAAGCTTACACAAACGACGGTACGATGTTCCCTGTTCTGTTGTAGCAGTTCAGAATTCCTAAAAAATATTCTGTTTACACCTAATCATATGCTAAACATAAATACACACAATTCCTTCCGCCCTCATTTTGTTGTAGCAGGTGAGGTTCCTAAACTCGAGTAGTAAGGTTTATATAACGTTATATTAGGTAACAAGGTCCCTGCGTTTGATGATTCAATAACCAGGCAAACGTTAGAGGTTCGTATTCGTACAACGCACTGGCGTAATTTGCGTTGTAGCGCTTATTACATTATCGCTTTGTAGAGTGATTGTGAGCCCCCTTGTTACAAGTCCCACGGGGTGGTTGACATTTTATTTGTGATTTATATCACTTGTTGTGCAGTTTGTTGGAGCAGCTGCGGTGGGTTATTAAAGTTAAAGTACAGTTTAAATTAAAGTTAAAATACAGTCTAAATTAAAGTTAAAATAAAGTTTCAATTAAAATTAAAATAAAGTTTTAATCAGTAAACTTTTTGTGGGTTTTCAAAGTTCAATGTCTTTTAAAGACTTGCAATTCAATTAAAGAAATTCTATGTTGATAATAGAATTTGAATTTGTTTGTGAAGTTCTAAGTCATATAGTTTAACAATTTGACCACCAAAAGTGCGTCTACGTACAGCGCACTTAGCGTAACAGCGTTAATTACAGTATTATTGCTTTACAAAATGATCTTACAGCTACCCTTGTTACGTCCCGCTCTTACAGTATTGCGGTTGACATTTTATTTGTCATTCATATCACTTGTTGTGCAGTTTGTTGGAGCAGCTGCGGTGGGTTATTAAAGCTAACATATAGTTTAAACTAAAGTTAAAATAAAGTTTCAATTAAAATTTTGCAATTTTAATTGAAACTTTAATTAAAAATAGTGGGTTTTCAAAGTTCAAAGTCTTTTAAAGAGTGGCAATTCAATTAAGAAATTCCAATTGGATTATAGAATTTCAGTTTGTTTGTGAAGTTCTAAGTCATATAAAAGTCTATAGTTTGATAATTTGATAGTCATTAGAATGTTGAAGTGCGTACACGTACTACACAATAGTTTAATTAGCGTTGGAGCGCTATTTATATTATGATCGCTTTACAAAGTGATTCTCAGTTCTACTTTTTAGAAAAGACAGTTGACTTTTAGTTGTGAATTAACTGAGATTAATTTCACGAGCTCTGCAGTTTCTTGTAGCAGCTGCAATGAGTTCTAAAATTGACTTTATCAATAGAATTTTGAATTGTTTGTAAAATTCAAAGTAATCCAGTAAATGCCGTTTATTAAGAAATTCCAATTGGATTATGGAATTTCAGATTGTTTGTAAAGTGGTGTCATTCTAATTTATTTACAGCATCCTAGTTTGATTATAAGATTCCAGTTTGTGTAAAGTTCTGACGCAATCATTAAGAGTCCAATTTAATTACAGCATTCTAATTAGATTATAAAATCAGATAGCATCTTATAGGATTTTCATGTGCTTATGAGATTCTAATTGGTCAATAGGCTTTGATTTTATTATATAGTTTGTAACGGTTGAATTGCGGCACACGCCAAAAATTACGATAAATAAGCGCCTTTTTGCCATTTTGCGGTAAACTACTCATTGCATGACGCTAGTTTGTGCACTATCGAATTTGCTGTCATCGATTTAGTCTAGAACTGCAAAGTCCCGACGCCTGTACAACAATTTATGTCTTTCGAGTAACTATCTTTTCTGAACACCCTGTATATAAAGTAAAGCAAGCTAACTCTTTTTTATTGGTCAGGGAAAAAAAAAACCAGGTAGTTTTTAACAGATAAGAAAAGAATTATTCGATTGAAAAGCAGAATTTACCAGATTTTTAAGCGGGAAAAGTACCGACTCTATATATAGGAGTGGGAATAGCGTCCATGTTTCACTTTAAGTCCAAGAAGCAACGGTAGTGTACCCTTCTAAGCCAAATTAATCAGTCGAATAAACCCGGTAGTGGGAATCACGTGTGTTCACGACTTTTTTGACAAGAAAATTGGTACGGCTTTGAAGCCACGTCTTGATAACGACTTTACCATTTTCGCGATTACGTGACGTTAGAAGGGGACAAGTTTAGGACGAGTCTAGGGACAAGTTTAGGACAAGTCTAAGGACAAGTCAAGGGACGACTCAATTGCTGTACTCGATCTCTTCCTCCTGTTACCCTGCTTATTACCACAGAGCTTCCAAGGAGTAAACCACTGCAATTACAACCATCGTCAGCGGAGTCGGCAGATAAGGTTAGTTCAAGGTCTATGAAAGGTAGAATGAATGTGTGAATGTTAGAGAGCCCTTGAACAATCACCCTTAAAGTGAAAAAAAGCTTCCTTTTTTTATTATATTTTGCTTCATTAAATTATTGCCTTTATTGTTTGTGGTAATCAGGACAATCTGTAAAGGGTGCTTGAGTTAGTTTCGAGGGAATTGTCTTGTCTAACTCAGACTGCATCGAGTCCTGTAAAGTTGTTAAAATTGTGATAAAATTTTATTCGAATTATTTAGCATTAATCAATTATTTGAATATTCTGGATTTATCTTTTTTTTTCTTTTATTTTGATGCCAATATCGCTCATTGCTATCAGTTAGTTTTTTTTATTTGTTGTATTTTATTCAATATATTAATATTATTTTAATTGAGCTTTTGTTTAGCCTGCAGGTCTTGACCCCTAAAAGGCTAAAGGGAGGCTAATTTCGGCTATTGTCTGAGCTTGGGTTGAGTGGCGCCGAAACCACCACCTGTGTTCCTAGATTCACGCCTCTACGGCTGAACTACCGGGTAATTTTGAACAGGGTAAAAGCTAGCCGAGATTAGCCTGTCCTCGAGTTTTTTTATTCCCTTTATTCCCTTCTCTCCTTTTCCCCTTGTGTAACTTTACGGTTACATAATTGGCGCACAAACGTGGGGCCTGATTTAAAATTTTGTAATCTATTAATATTTAAATTTGTTTTATTTTTCAATTATTAGTCAAATAGGTGAATTGGCAATTTGATAAAATATTCGTTATTTTTGAATAGTTTGTTAATAATTAAATATTGAAATATTTTTATAATTTTGTATAGTAGTGTAAATTTCCAGAGTAATTTATCTTATCAATACAAATTTTATCACAATTTATTTTAGGTTGATAAAAGAAGGTTTTCTTCACTACTTTTGTTTTTTTATTATTTTACACAATATTCCGAATTTGCACTCTGGGAGTTATTCAGCGATAACAGGAAGGTCGAGTGGTATTATTATTAAAGTAAATTTGTAACATATTCCCCTCGAATTAAATCACGTTCGTCATTCAGTGATTTGTAATTGATATTTTTTTTTTCTCGAGTTGTAAATTTCGTAGGATAAAACTTTTCTGCTTTTATCTACTGATAAGAAATCAAATAACCAGTTAGAGTGGGTCAAGTTCGGATTATAGAATTATTCTTTTGTCTTATCTGTTTTAAATTATTATTAAAGATATCTGGGTCAAGCGCGTTCATTGCCCTTGTGTTTTTTTGTTAGCTTGAATTTATTTTATTGTCTTGGAGTAGCGATCTAATTTTTTTTTACTTGTCTTCGCATGTTATAAGCCGTTTATATATTTAAGGGTTAAGCTATATTTCTTTTTTTTATTTTAATTATTAGTACATATTGAGTTGCGTAATATTTCAACATTATGGCTCAAAATTTAAAGTTTGAAATAAATCGTTTGGCAGCGGACAAGCTTGTGTATGAACACGCAATCCGTGGGGTCACTGAATCTGCGCCAGTGGTCGAGATGCGAAAAACATTACGCTCTTTTAGGCGATTAGATAAATCGGTATCACCACTTAGTCTTCCAAACTACCCTTTCTCATTTGAAGACGATCATAACGCATTATTAGATCGCATTACGGAAATCTAAACTTTGTTAGCCAATTTCGACGGCAATAGGTCATCGTCTGCTTACGCTAAATTAACTAGCAAATTAGCTCATGCGTTAGGGCGTGTAGAAAAAAGCAAACCCGTATCATCCGCCGATAGTGCAGCAAAATCGCGGCTTTTAGTAAAATTAGTCACATTGCATTTAACGGTCGAATCAAAGTTCAGACCACGTGAGAAAAGTTTGGCCAACCAGACAAGAAATAAACCTGATCTAGGATAGTTGCAATTAGATAGTTCAGAAGAAAGCAAAGATTCTGGAGCAGAAGAAGCTAGCGCATTTCCAGCTGTGCCTATAGCAGAGTCTAGCCGTATTTATCAAGGGAAGGTAAATTCAAAGTGGAACCTTAAATTTTCCGGTGTTGCGAGTGAAATGTCACTTAGCGCCTTTCTCCTTAGAGTCGAGAAATTGAGAATAGCTCGTAATGTTACAAAGACTGAATTGTTTATTAGTGCAATAGATTTATTTAGCGATAAGGCTTTGATATGGTTTAGAGCAAATCGAAAACACTTATCAGATTGGAATTCGTTGGTTCTAGAGTTACGTAAACAATTTCAACCGGTAGATTACGACGATAAGCTCTATGAAGAAATTAGGCAACGCACACAAGGCAGAAATGAGAGTATGGGAATTTATCTTGCAGTAATGGAGAATCTTTTTGACAGACTAACCATTACAATTCCAGAAAAAGTCAGACTCAAGATACTGTTGAATAACATTACTCCGTTTTACCAAGCGCAGCTAGGTCTTACTAGGGGATATATAGCTCAGTGGTAGAGCATTCGACTGCAGATCGAGAGGTCCCCGGTTCAAAACCCGGTCCCCGGTGAGAACTGCAGACTCTGTACAGTGCGAGACTAACGCCTGCCGAAGTCAAAACAAGCCTAGAATTTCTAGGGAAAATAAGTAGGGTTCCTAGAACAATAGATCAAATTGGTCGCAGTTCTGTAAGGTGGAAAGCGCCAAACGACCCCAAATCAATCTGCCAATCTAGGTCTTACTAAGATCAATAGTCAACAAGAATTGCTAGAGTATGGGAGGTTGATTGAATCACGAAAAAATTCAATAGAGTTTTTTGTCCCGCGTGCCACCCGGAAGTCGCATAAATTCTTAGAGCCCGATTTATCTTATATTGAACCTGAACCCAGAAGCTCTCATCATCGCACGCAAATAGCTAAGGTCACTACGCAGCATCAACCCTCTTCATCAGGCAAGAAAGATATGCCCTGTTTCAATTGTCAGAGACTAGTTTATTTCAGTCGAGAATGTACTTTACCCAGAAAGCTCGTTTGTTATAATTGCGGTAAGCACGGCGTCACACTTAATACTTGTACACACTGTTCAAAAAAAACTTGCGAAGGAGGCGGTAATTAGTCGTGGTACTGAGCCTCTGGATGATAAAAACGCGACCACCCAGTTACGACAACAACTTTTGTTAGATTTTATATTCCAACGTGCCAAAGGAGACGAGAGACCATATTTGAAAGTATCAATCTGTGGAATTAAGATGAGAGGATTGTTAGATTCTGGAGGATCTAGAACGGTATTGGGAAGACAAGGATGGGAGATGATTCAAAAAAGCAACGTCAAAGTAAAGCCTATGACAACTCACTGTACTGTGGTAAATGGCACTAAGAGCATGTGTCTAGGGTCTATTTTAGTTCCCATTCAGCTGGTCCATACAGTGAGATTAGTAGAAATTTTAATTGTTCCCGGAGTACCTCATCCACTTATACTTGGTATTGACTTCTGGAAGAGTATGGGCATTATTTCTGATTTGAGAAGCGACGTCTAGCATTTTTCTAGTAAATCTTGCAGCAAAAATAATCCCATAGAAATCGGCTTATTATCTAATGAGAATTTGAGGAAGGAGCAGCGAAAGGCCTTAGATAATTTATTAAATCGTAATAATATTAGCGATACTACTAGTTTAGGGTGTGCAAAGGGCGTGGTCCACCACATTGAACTGCTTCCTGGGAAGGAACCAATTAAGCAACGTTATTATCCAGTATCACCGATTAAACAGCAGATCATCGATGCTGAATTAAAGAAGATGATAGAGTTGGAAGTGGTCGAGCCATCCAACAGCGCGTGGTCGTCACCCGTCTGTTTAGTTAAAAAGAAGGATAATTCTTATCGGTTTTGCGTAGATTATTGCAAGTTAAATGCTTGTTCGAAGAAAGATGCATATCCACTACCTTACATTTCTGCTATTTTAGATCGATTGCGTAATGCCAAGTTTATCAGCACAATTGACATTAAGAGCGCCTTTTGACAAGTTGAGCTATCGTTAGAGTGCGCGAATATAAGGCTTTTGCGGTTCCTAGAAGAGGGCTGTTTTGATTTAATCGAATGCCATTTGGGTTGTCTGGGGCACCCGCTACATGGCAACGCATAATTGATAAAGCGTTAGGCGCTGACCTAGAACCATACGTCTTCGTCTATCTCGACAAAATTGTGCTTATTTCAGAAACTTCTGAAAAACATTTAGAAATATTATCTCAGGTATTTGAGCGTTTATCTGCTGCAAATTTAAGAGTCAGTCCAGAAAAATGTAAATTTTGTAGACCACAATTAACCTACCTAGGTTACGTAATTGATGAGCATGGTCTCCGGCCAGATATAGAGAAAGTCCGAGCTATTTTAGATATTCCTTCACCGGTTAATGCTACTGAAGTCAGACGATTTGTGGGTACAGCATCATGGTACCGCCGATTTGTGCCAAATTTTTCTACTATAATTGCACCCCTTAGTAACCTGACGAAAAAGAAGGTGAAATTTGTTTGGACCAATGAGTGTGAGTCATCCTTCCGCCAATTAAAAAAATGCCTAACAAAAGCTCCTATATTAAGCTGCCCCGACTTTAATAAGCGCTTTATCTTGCAGTGTAAGACCAAGAGCAGCATTATTGCTCAGGAAGATATAAATTTTGTCTCAATTCCAGAGTTCATCACGAAAGACCTAACGGCGGCTATAGTCGAGCTGCCGATCGGGACCGGCAAGAGGAATGTAGTTATAGCCTCGGTGATGGGAACAGTGCACCACCAGAGGAAGTACAACGCCTCACTGAATGGTGCCGGAAAGGGAACAAACTAATTATTCTGAGCTGCGATGTCAACGCGCACCATGAAGTATGAGGCAGCTCAGACAATAATCAAAGAGGTAAGGATTTGCTAGATTTTATTTGTGCTAACAATGTAAACATTATTAATCGCGGCAACAAACCAACTTTTATAAACGCGATTCGCCAAGAGGTTTTAGATCTGACGCTGGCAAGTCTGTTCATGACGCAATTTGTCAAAAACTGGCAAGTGATGGATGAACCATCGTTTTCGGATCACGCGACCATTGCGTTCAAACTGGAAACAACCAAAGTGGTGAAAGTGCAGTGTAGAGTGCCAAAGAAAACGGATTGGTGCCTCTTTACAGAGACGCTGAGAACTAAATTCGAAGGCCTTCGCTACGGAATATCCACGGTAGAGGAGTGGCCTCTGAACATATGAGGCAACAAATAATATCCTAATACGAAACCAGCTGCTGTCTAAAGAAGCGTACAGTTTCGAGGGACGTACCGTGGTAGAACGCCAAACTAGCTAAGCTTAAAATCAAAGCTAGAAAAGCGTTCAATCGGGCCAAGAGATTAGGACTCTGGGAGGACTACAAACAAGCCCTAACACGATACAACAAAGAATTGAGGAGGTCGAAAAGGCAGTCCTGGAAGCGCTTTTGCGAGAGGATCGACGAGCTCGCCCCAGCAGTGCGTCTTCAAAAAGTGCTGTCTAAGGACCACTCAAATACAATAGGGCTCATTAAGAAGCCTAATGGTGAATTCGCCGAGGACACCCGAGAAAGTCTACAGGTGTTGATGTCGACCCACTTTCCGAGTTCCATAGAGACACGCAACATTAGTCAGACAAGCCCCGTTCTTGCGAGTGTTGTACACCAATACTCAAATAGAGACAGCAGACGTCTGGCAGGGAAAATCTTTTCCCTTGAGAAGGTAAAATGAGCTATAAACAGCTTTAAGCCCTACAAATCGCCCGGAGGCGATGGAATATTTCCAGCCTTACTGCAAAAAGAGCTAAACGTCATTGCCCTTTGCCTTACTAGCATTTTTAAGGCAAGTTTTGCATTAGTGTATATTCCCCAGTCCTGGAGGAAGGTAAAGGTGGTTTTTATACCAAAGACGGGCAGACGGCCTCCGGACGAGGCCAAATCATATCGCCCAATCAGCTTATCCTCCTTTCTCCTCAAAGCAATGGAGAAAATTGTGGATAACCACATGAGGAACGTCCTCCACAACGAAGCACAGTTACACTCCAAACAGTCTGCGTACCAACCCGACAAATCCACGATAGACGCGCTTCACTATATTGTTAGAGAAGTGGAAAAAACTATCGAGGCAAAAGAAATAGTTGCTGGCATATTCATAGATATAGAGGGTGCATTCGATAACACCTCCTTTAGATCTATAAAGCTGGCAGCAGAAAAACACGGCATTGAACCAGCTGTAACAAGCTGGGTTGAATCAATGCTTGTAAGCCGCATAATAACGGCCTCATTGAGAGAAGAAAACACTTCGCTGACCAGGGATAAAGGTTGTCCACAAGGTGGAGTTTTATCGCCCTTGCTGTGGTCAATAGTGGTGAATGATCTACTCTGTGAGTTAACGCAAAGGGGTCACTGCGTACTAGGGTATGCGGATGATCTCACAAATCTAGTCAGAGGCAAGCATAAAGGTGTCGTTTCCAGCCTAATGCAGAACGCCCTGAACACAATCAAAAGATGGTGTGATAAGGAGGAACTTTGTGTTAACCCTAAAAAGACCACCATAGTCCCATTAATGACCCATGACGGTCATTACTGACCGTCATGCGGCTCTAAGTCGAATCGCACAAATTGGCGTGAACTCCTCTATCTGGTACACAGATGGATCAAAAACAACTAAAGGGACAGGTATAGGAATCTATAATCCAAAATACCGAGCCACAATAGCCTTGGGTAGCACACCCTCAATTATGTAAGCTCAGACACTTGCTATAGATCTAATTGCTCAAGAATGTCTGCGAAGGCGTATCAAAGGCAAAAAGATCTGTATTCTGTCTGACAGTCAAGCGGCCATAAGAGCTGTCAGTGCAAATAACACTAGGTCTCGAATGATCTGGGAATGCAGACAGTCCCTCAAAAACTTGGCAATGGGCAACAAAATGAGGGCATTTGGGTACCAAGTCATGAAGGAATTGAGAAAAACGAAAAGGCCGACGAATTAGCGAAAGCAGGTTCGAAAGCTCCTCCAATAGGCCCCGAACCGTTCTGTGGACTAACGAAATCGCATGAACGGACGGAGATCCTTAGGTGGGAATTGGCAACTAAAATGCGCCACTGGAAGAATACTCCTGGGCAAAGACAGGCAAAGAAATTCATCGAATATTCGCCAGAGAATGCAAAAAAGCTTCTTCTTCTATCGAAGAATGATATAAGAATCATTGCAGGCCTGTTTACTGGACACTGCTCAGTAAGGTATTACCTTAAAAAGCTGGGTCTGGTAGACAATGAGAACTGCAGACTATGGGAATCGGACAGTAAAACCGCTGAGCACATACTCTGTAATTGCGGTGCGTTAGCGTCCCAAAGGCTGACCTAGTTAGACAGTGCGAGACTAACGCCTGTCGAAGTCAAAAACAAGCCACTTAGGAATATACTTGGCTTTACAAAAAGTCTAAAATTTCTAGGGAAACAATGAGCGTAGGGTTCAAGAACAATAGATCAAATTGGTCGCAGTTCTGTAAGGTGGAAAGCGACCTCTTCTCAATCTACAAATCTACAATCTATCTTGCAGTGTGATGCATCAGCTTTCGGTATAGGGGGTGTGTTAAGCCAAGAATACAAAGACGGCGAACGGGTAATCAGTTATCTATCACGATCTCTTACAAGACAAGAACGCAATTATTCCACCACCGAGAGAGAATGTCTAGCAGTTATTTGGGCGGTAGAGAAATTACATCATTATTTAGAAGGGGTAAAGTTTACCATTATCACCGACCATCATAGTCTGTTATGGCTTAATCGTCTCAATTGGTTGGCGTGTGTGCGTGTGTGCGTGAGGAGTAAAGTTTGCCTGTGCTCTTCAAGTTTATTATTGCTAAACTTTCAAAATTTAAATTGTGAAATTGGCATCTACTAACGATAAGTATTTTTATAATCCATAGCTGTGAAAGCCAGCTGAAATATATTGACCGTGCTGACGATTATTTAACTTGTTCTGGAAATTGCAATTCTTCTTATTACTTAGGATGTACCGATATCGATAAAACGGCCTTCATCAATTTATATTCGTCAGGCAAGGTTAAAGTTAATGATTGGAAATGTGGCTTTGTGCTCCTGTAGATAAAAGTATTGGCCCGATTGTTCCAAAAGTGATAGATGAAAATGCTTTAAATGATCTTTCTACTGTAGTTAGAGCCTTATTTGCTTTTTTTTCAGCATCGGTCAGTAGTCACTTTGACTCTCTACAAACAACTATACAGAAACAGCTTACTATTCTTACGCAACGTATTACTGATTTGCAAAACGAAAATACTTTGCTGCGTGATGAAATTCAGTTGATAACATCGACATTAAGACCTGTCAATTCTCCAAATTTAAAGACACCACCGAAAATTGCTTCCTATGCAGACAAACTAAATAAAACATGCACTACTGTCGTTATTAAACCTAAAACAACTACCCAGACGGTGTCTAAAACCAAAACTGATATAATCAATAAAATTGATCCAGCTGAATGTAAGTTGAGCATTGCTGGTGTTCGATCTATCAAAAATGGTGGAATTCTTGTGAAATGCCCTAATCCTTCTGAATTTAAAAAGTTTGCTGATGATAATAAGTTGAATGAGTCATATGAAATTAGAAATCTGAAACCCCGGTCTCCTAAACTGCGTATCTCTGGAACCTCGAGTGAATTGAGTAAGGATCATATTATTTTGTTTTTGGTCAAACAAAATAAATCTATATTTCCCGATTCTTCCCAGGTCAAACTCTTAAAATTGTTACCAACAAAGAAAAATACTGACATATTTCAAATTATTCTGCAGGTAGATATTATCTCTTACAACAAAGCTTTAGAATTAGGCCACTGTTTAATCGGACTTGATAACTGCTACATCTTTGACGCTGTTAACGTTACTCGCTGTTTTCAGTGCAATGGGTATAATCACAATAGAAAGTTCTGCCGAAAAGACTTAAGTTGTCCTCGTTGTGGCGAAGCACATGAAATTAAAGAATGTGAATCACTTACATTAAAATGTATTAATTGTACTTCTATCATGTCTAAAGCCAACCTGACTTTAAACGATGTTGCTCATGCTGTTTGGGACGTAGACAAATGCTCCTATTATAAAAACCTAATCGATAATATTAAAAAAGAACTGTTTGGCAATCTTTCTTCCTCTACATAGCAACTAAAAACTAATATAGGTGACTTCTTAAATAATCAGGTACCCCCTTCTAACAGCTCGGAATTTGTTGGTAACTCTAAAATAGAACCATTGACATTATATTATCAAAATGTAAGAGGCATCAATACAAAACTCACTGAACTGCATAATTCCATTATTGAAACAAATTTTGACTTAATTTGTCTCACTGAGACGTGGTTAAATGTTTCAGTTCATAATGAAGAAATTTGTCCTAGTAACTACTCTATACCGGGTGTCCCAGAAGCCGCGCACTCCATTGTAGGGATCAAAAGAGAAAAATATTCTAAGACGAAAAGTCCTGAGCCATTTTTTAATCAGACGCATAGGTAATTAATTATTAATTAATGAAAGTGACCAATCAGGAGCGCGCGACAGAAGAATAAAAAGTGAGTGAGAAGGCGGTAAGAGACGCGAGAGTGAGACGCCAGAGCTACTGCCGACTTCTCGAGCAGTAGACAGAGAGTGGGGACGGACGGCCGTGGACGGCGGACGTACGTGATGCTAGGTGAATGTGTGAGATCGTGTACTAGTGTGAGTGTATCGGTAACAATGCACGTATGAATGTGAGTAAGGATATTTTTTTAATAATAGGCACAAGATTTAATAAATTCGACGGGAAAAACAGGAGAATTTACTAAATTAAATCAGCCATGACAGAATTTTGCATCCGCCGTCCACAGCCGTCCGTCTCCACTCTCTGTCTACTGCTCGAGAAGTCGGCAGTAGCTCTGGCGTCCCACTCTCGCGTCTCTTACCGCCTTCTCACTCACTTTTTATTCTTCTGCCGCGCGCTCCTGATTGGTCACTTTCATTAATTAATAATTAATTACCTATGCGTCTGAGTAAAAAATGGCTCAGGACTTTTCGTCTTAGAATATTTTTCTCTTTCGATCCCTACAATGGGGTGCGCGACTTCTGGGACACCCGGTATAAAATCTGATAGAAATTTCAATAGAATGAATGTTTTGAGAGGTGGTGGTGTTTTGTTAGCATTTAGATCGGAGCTTGCTATTACGCAGATTAATTTATCTAAACTTGAATTTGATTCTCTTCGTTCCACTAAATTAATAGCTGTCAAATACTCTTTTAACTATTTTGTAATTATTATCTTGGTTATCTATGTCCAGGCGGGCTCCTCGAAAGAGGAGTATTACTGTTCGGTCTTCTTAAGATGTAGATGAGTTATACAATCATCATGTAATTATTGTAGGCGATTTTAATCTTCCGGAGTACTCCTTTTTACCATCAGCTGTTTCCAGCAACAAACTAAAATTATTTTCCAATTTCTTGAGTCTCACTAATCTTAGTCAGCTTAACAATGTTTCCAATGCTAACAATAAATTTTTAGACTTAGTTTTGAGTAATCTAAACTGTCGCATCTCTGAATCTATAGATAAAGAATATATAGAAAAAAGACATCCATCACCCCCCTCTTTCAATATCAATTCCTCTTCGAAACTCAAAATTTAAACTTATATCAGATTGTATGCGAGCAAAAAAGCAGTGGAACTTTCGCAAAGCTAACAATTCAAGCTTACTACAACACTTACTAGATACCAATTGGTCTTTTCTGGAAGCAACAGCAGACGTTAATGACATGTGCTCTGTTTTTTATGCTAAGATAAATAGCATTTTTGACTTGTACGTTCCTAAAACTACTTATTGCCGTCATAACCACTTTCCACCTTGGTATAATACTTCAATTACAAAACTTATCAAATCTAAATGGCGTCTTTGGGGCAGATATAAATATACTTTAAATGTTTTTTTTTTTGAAGAGTTTAAAAAGTTACGATCGACTATAAAACAAAACGTTAAAACAGCTTATCACGCTTATATGAACAACATTGAACTTAACATACAGTCAAATCCAAAACAATTTTGGGCTTATGTAAATCGACTTAAAAAGTCTAATGGAATACCAAATGCAATGACAAATGATCAGAACACTTTTAATGACCCTCAAGATATAGTAGAAGAGTTTGCTAAATACTTTGCTGTTAATTTGGATTCTGCAAACAATGTATTTAATAATGTTGACGATCAGAATGATATATATGAACCAAACCTTGTAATTGATATGCCCAGTATTAGCGAATTTGAAACTCTTGCTGCTTTAAAACGCATCAAATCTAATGCAACATCAGGCCACGATGGAATTCCTGGTTTCGTTCTTTCGTCTCTTCCTGATGGATTTACATTTCCACTGACTTTAATATTTAACAATATTTTGAAATCTTCCACTTTTCCTTCTGTCTGGAAACTGTCGGTCATAACTCCCATTCATAAAAAAGGTAGTAAAAATCAAATTAAGAACTACAGACCCGTATCACTTATTTGTAATTTTTCTAAAGTTTTTGAAATAATTTTACAAAAATTTTTAGAGTTTAAAACAGCACATCTAATATCACAACGTCAACACGGTTTTGTAAGTGGTCGCTCTACTGTCACAAATCTCTGTGTTATCACACAATTTATTTCAGATTGCTTTGATAGGAAAGCCCAGGTAGACGTAGCTTACACAGATTTTTCAAAAGCATTTGACAGAATTAATCATAAACTGCTGTTAAAAAAATTATCGTCATTTGGATTCTCTACCAACTTGGTAAATCTGTTCAACAGCTATCTTTCTAACAGATCTCAATGTGTAAGGTATTTTGATTACTTATCCAGCAGCAAACAGGTTTCTTCGGGTGTACCTCAAGGATCTGTGTTAGGTCCTCTTTTGTTTAATATTTTTATTCACGATATAGTGGTTTCGTTCAATTCTAACGTTCTTATGTATGCTGATGACCTGAAAATCTACAGAGAAATTCATAATGACAGCGACTGTAATATTTTGCAGGCTGATCTCAGATTTTTTGGTGAATGGTCGCATAACAATTGTTTACCTCTTAATCATGATAAATGCTTTATAATGACTTTCACTAACAAAACTACTAAAACTGAATATAACTACACCATTGACGGCAAAGTGTTAGAGAGGGTGGAGAAGTTTACAGATTTGGGAGTAATTTTTGATAACAAACTGGCTTTTTCACTTCATGTAGACAATATTGTGGCAACTGCTCTTAAATCGTTAGGTTTTATTATTAGGCAAAGTCGCTCCTTTTCCAATATTGATACATTGCTTATGTTGTATTACGCATTTACCAGATCAAGACTGGAATATGCATGTGTTATCTGGGCTCCTTTATTCCCAACTTATATTGATACATTAGAAAAAGTTCAAAGTCGCTTTCTCAAATATTTATGTTTTAAGGCAGATGGTACATATCCAGTCAAAGTCATACCTCAGTTAGATTTACTCAGAAGGTTTAATGTTGCTACGTTGGATTCTCGTCGGGTTGATGCTGGTATAAAATTTGTAGATAAATTAATATCAAGTAAGATTGTCTGTGCCGATCTGTTGGGACAACTTAATTTTGCAATTCCAAGTTTTGATGCTCGACAACATAAAACATTTTATTTACCAACTCCTCGCATTAATATTTCCAAGAGATCACCTTTATATGCAAAGTGTCGCAACTACAATTTCATGCAATCCCTAACAGCTGAAGATTAGCACTTACAATTCTATGAATAAAATACTTTAATTATTTTTTTTGTGCTGTTGTATTAAGCCTTTATTTGCTTTTCAGTTGGCTTCTAATTGGGTTTAAACCTGTTAGCCAACGTATTAATAATAATAATAATAATAATAATAATAAGATCCTCAAGGGCGCCTAGCGCGATGGGCACTTCGGTTACAGCCTTTTGATTTCGAATTAATCTATCGCAAAGGGAAAGATCATATAGTCCCCGATATGCTATCTCGTTCGGTTCCTCTTAGCATTGATGCGGTTGAGGTAAGCTATGCTGATGATGATTTTAAAAATACCACCGATAAGTGGTATCTTAAAACGCGATGTCAAGTCGAGCAATATCCGGCTAAATATTCGGCGTGGAGAGTTGAGGACGGCCTCTTATATAAATTGGTGCACAGCAAAACTTTTGAATTTAGTCAAGAAACGACCGACTGGAAACTTGTAGTTCCTACTGAATTCCGGAAAAAAGTAATACAACGGCATCATGATCGGCCTACGTCAGGTCATGTAGGCATTTACAAAACTTATTGGAAATTACATAACCGGTATACATGGATGCGCATGCAAGCAGACGTATTGCGTTACGTAAAGGGTTGTAGGACTTGCGCACAATATAAAGTTGAGCAAGAACGACCTGCTGGTCTTATGGGTAATAGACCCACGGCAACTGCCCCTTGGCAAATTATTAGCCTAGATTTTATCGGTCCATTTCCACGTTTACCGCGAGGTTATACTAACGTTTTAGTAGTCACTGATCACTACACCAAATACGTAGTTCTTTTTCCGGCTCGTAACATAACATCTAAAATCCTGGCGCAATGCATTGAAGATGGCATATTTTTAACTTACGGTACGCCTAAGATGATTGTTTGCGATAATGGCACACCTATGAAGGGACGCGAATTGCAGTAATTACCGCGTAACATTGTCTTATACTCCTCTATATTACCCTCAAGCCGATCCAACGGAAAGAGTGAATCGGGTGGTTAAAACAATGATTGCGCAAACTTTGAAAAAAGACCATAGGCGTTGGGCAGATAAACTGTCTGCTATCGGTTGCGCCATACGTACTTCGCGTCATGAGACCACCGGGTTCACCCCTTTCTTTGCCAACTTTGGACGGGAACATAAAATTAGAGAAGATGAGCATAATGACATGACCGCGAGAAATGAACCGGTTAATACTGCAATGGAAACGGCAAAACGTGTTACAGGATTTAAGGCTATGTTTCAAAAAATAGCGACTAAGGTTAGGGACGCGCACGAGCGCAATAAAAACATTTATAATCTTAGACGCAGGCCGGTTGATTACGTGGTAGGACAGCAAGTTTGGAGGAAAAATAAGTCTTTGTCAAATGCCACCAAACATTATAGTGCTAAATTAAGTCCTAATTTTGTAGGTCCTTTTATAGTTTCAGAAAAACGTGGCACTTAGACTTATGAATTAGCAGACGATTTAGGAAATTCGAAAGGGGTATGGCACGTGCAGGCAGACGACCTAAAACATTGAGCCACCGTAGACTCATGTTTTAGGTCACTTCCGTTTTGGTCTATGGTTATGTAATTTATAAATTGTTATAAAAGTAGTACTTTGGCGAAAATTTTGTTTAGTTTTGAGCATTTTGGAACTTCTAGGACTTGTATAGAATCTATTCTATTTGTATGGAATCGTAGTCGATTAATTACATAATTAAACTTTTGCGGACCGTGGCTGGAGAATGATACCTTTTGGCTTTACGGAAATTTAATTTTATGTTTTGCCCTATTGGAGAGGTGGGCGAATACTCCAATGACTCACTGTCGACGGTAAAAGACCGTCAAAAGTTTTTTCGGCGTAAGCAATAACTTTTCGTTTCACGCCAATTTTTTTTTTCTAGCTTTGGCCAATTAGTGGCAACAGTGTGTCTTTTTGTTTATATTGTTAGGTACATTGCTCGTGTACTCTTCGGGACTTTTGTAGTTTGGTATAGTCCGAGAGGGACAGAGAATGTTGTTTTGTGATAATAGGAAAGTAGTGACGCACCGTTGTTCATTTGACTGTAGTCGACTAAAATCGCGTTGCGAAGCGGTCTGCATAGGCCGACGTTTTTTTTTTTTGAATATTTATGTATTTTATTAATACAAATTTATTCTATTTTTCTTTTGGTTGTTGTGCTAGAAAGCATATTTGAGAACTGGTTGTTATTAGCGGTGGGTAGGATTGCTTTGAGCACCCTACTGCTGTTGCTGGCAGTACCCTCGGGACCTGTTATTCGGAACGCTCGGAGAGGGTTTACGGATATCTAGGGGCTTCAACGGAGTGGGTAATGTCGGGAGCGCTCTTCCCACACCCGACGTAACAATTCAATCTCCGAGATTTTTTTTATTTTGCTGATAATTGCTCGCCGGTAGGGTGGCAATGCCTTTTTTTGTTTGAATCGTTTTTTTTTTTATTTTTTTTGTTATATTTTTTTTTTCGGTGTTCAGGCAAAACACTATGACAGGTTAGTCCTGGGACACAGGCATCCATCATGTTAGCCCAGTACGGCTTTATGTACTTCCCTTAAGAATTACTCTTGGACCCTTCAGGTCAATTTGTCACAGATCTTTCTGATCTTTTTAGTTTTTTTTTTCTTTTTTTCTTTCTCTTCCTTTTTTATTATTTGCTGGTTTGAATTAGTTTCCTTTTGATTTTGCGGTCTAAACATTAACTTTTCTTATTCTTGGTTGCGCCACTTTCATTAAGTTCGGTTTTGCTATAGGTTCGGGTTGGCTAACAAACTCTCGTGCGTCATTCCGGTAAATGGCGAGTAAAATTGTTTATAACAATTTTACTTATGTAAGGATGTTGTAACGGTTCAATTGCGGCACACGCCAAAAATTACGATAAATAAGCCATTTTGCCATTTTTGCCATTTTGCGGTAAACTACCGAGTAACTATCTTTTCTGAACACCCTGTATATAAAGTAAAGCAAGTTAACTCTTTTTTATTGGTCAGGGAAAAAAAACCAGGTAGTTTTTAACAGATAAGAAAAGAATCATTTGATTGAAAAGCAGAATTTACCAGATTTTTAAGCGGGAAAAGTACCGACTCTATATATATGTAAAAGCCTGCTTATTTAGGTCACTTTGACCCAAGCAAACCATGAGAAAAATCTATTTTTAGATCATCTTTTGTGTGTTTCGACCCTCAAAACTTTCTAAAAGAATAGATACATTGCCAGATGTGCCAACTCAATACACCTGACCCTACAAGCCAAAAGGCATTCCAAATTTAGCAGTGGTTGAGTTTAGTGGTGTTATAATCATTATTTAATTCTTAGTGCTTTATATCGCCAATTGCCCACAATCATTATTTAATTCTTAGTGCTTTATATCGCCAATTGCCCCCTTAAACACATCCGACAAGCCAACATCTAAAGGTAAGATTGTCTTACTGAGTTTCTCAATTATCGCATGAGTTAAAAGGGTTGATTTATTGTTTGACTAAAGAAAAATAATAAAAGAATTCAATTATTCTCATAAACAGAATCTTCTGATCATCTTGATAAATCAACTTTTAAGAATTAATCTTACAGTAACGTAGATCTAATTATAGTTTATCGTCATAACATATTTTGTTGATATTGCACTTTCTTGTGACAAAAATATAATTACTAATTATTGGTACCTAAAGTAGAACCATTATTGTCAATCTAAATCAGTAGTCGATTACGTCGATTGGCGAAGATTATATTATAGTTACGCATATGCAAAATAATTTGTATACAGGGTGTCTCAGTAGAAAGTCGATATACAAGGTGTATCAGACGTGGCTTGGTGTAACAGTGATAGCTGTTAGATGACATAAGAAACTAGGTACACTAATTAACGATTATATTCGCATTTCGTTATTAAATATATTATATTATCTTAGAAATCTTATGTGTATCTTTGTAGTTAATATTCACTGAGTGGACTAGTTAGTAAACTTCAGACTAGTTAAATTGAATGTAATAATACGCACTTGTCTATCCTACCTGGTCTAAGTCAGAGACTTGTGTTACTGCGGAGTCTTTACAAATATATCATTGCATTTTGAGTTGACCTTAACGGTCAGATAGATAGATACCCAAGGATATTTTTGTAAAGCATTGCACGCTCGAGAACACGTTTTCGTTTCGTTAGTGGATGTAATCGTAGCCTCATTATTAGATTACATCTACATTGGCGGTTGTGTTTATGCACATTTCGATAGCTAGCTTTTCCAACGGACAGAAGTCCATAGCTACCCTTGCGGTACTATAATAGCCAATTACTCTTAGGATTAGGATTGTTTCTGATTACCGCCGTCCGATCCATTACCTTAAAGACAAAATAAAAATCTGATATAAAAATCTAATATAAAAATCTGATATAAAAATCTAATATTAAAGTCTTATATAAAAATCTGATGTAAAAATCTAATATTAAAGTCTAATATAAAAATCTGATATAAAAATCTAATATTAAAGTCTAATATAAATTATAATATAAAAGACTAATATAACTATCTAGATATTATTTCTATATCATAACAAGATAAGTACCGCTAATTATCATTATGTGTTAGTACACAAACTGCCTATTCCTATTGATTTATGTGTG
This sequence comes from Lagria hirta, assembly GCA_947359425.1. Classification (NCBI taxonomy): domain Eukaryota; kingdom Metazoa; phylum Arthropoda; class Insecta; order Coleoptera; family Tenebrionidae; genus Lagria; species Lagria hirta. The sequence goes on from OX375794.1 coordinate 30,478,119, forward strand.
ATTGAAAACTCAAACGCCATTTTTACGTTTTAGGATTAGCGTTTGAAAGTGCGGTTGGCCATCCAGACATTTCTATTAGTTCCTCTAGCAGAGACGGTAAGATTTAAAATAACTTTATTTAAAAAAAATAATAATTTTTGGATAAACATATTTCCCCTCTCTCTCTTCATTTCTCTCTCTCTCTCTCTCTTTCTTCTTTCACAATTTTTTATTTTTAATTCCCTTATATATAGGAGTGGGAATAGCGTCCATGTTTCAATTTAAGTCCAAGAAGCAACGGTAGTGTACCCTTCTACGCCAAATTAATCAGTGGAATAAACCCGGTAGTGGGTATTACGTGTGTTCACGACTTTTTTGACAAGAAAATTGGTACGGCTTTGAAGCCACGTTTTGATAACGACTTTACCATTTTCGCGATTACGTGACGTTGGAAAGGGACAAGTTTAGGACGAGTCTAGGGACAAGTTTAGGACAAGTCTAAGGACAAGTCAAGGGACGACTTAATTGCTGTACTCGATCTCTTCCTCCTGTTATCCTGCTTATTACCACAAAGCTTCCAAGGAGTAAACCACTGCAATTACAACCAACGTCAGCGGAGTCAGCAGATAAGGTTAGTTCAAGGTCTATGAAAGGTAGAATGAATGTGTGAATGTTAGAGAGCCCTTAAACAATCACCCTTAAAGTGAAGAAAAGCTTCCTTTTTTTATTATATTTTGCTTCATTAAATTATTGCCTTTATTGTTTGTGGTAATCAGGACAATCTGTAAAGAGTGCTTAAGTTAGTTTCGAGGAAATTGTCTTGTCTAACTCAGACTGCATCGAGTCCTGTAAAGTTGTTAAAATTGTGATAAAATTTTATTCGAATTATTTAGCATTAATCAATTATTTGAATATTCTGGATTTACCTTTTTATTATTTTATTTTGATGCCAATATCGCTCATTGCTATCAGTTAGTTTTTTTTATTTGTTGTATTTTTTTCTTATTTTATTCAATATATTAATATTATTTTACTTGAGCTTTTGTTTAGCCTGCAGGTCTTGACCCCTAAAAGGCTAAAGGGAGGCTAATTTCGGCTATTGTCTGAGCTTGGGTTGAGTAGCGCCGAAACCACCACCTGTATTTCTAGATTCACGCCTCTACGGCTGAACTACCGGGTAATTTTGAACAGTTTAAAAGCTAGCCGAGATTAGCCTGTCCTTGAGTTTTCCTATTCCCTTTATTCCCTTCTCTCTTTTTCCCCTTGTGTAACTTTACGGTTACAAGTTCTACACTAGTTGTGAAGTTGTAAAGCTTTTAAGTCAGTTACTGATTAAAGGTAATAAGTCATTGACGATTAGTTACGGATTGGTGAAAACAGCTGTTTCTTTTAGTTTCAGTAGCCATTGTTAAATGTGAGATATTTATTATTGATATGAAGGCGGTATCGTAGTTCCTCTTGTGACAGTAAGTGGTTGGTGACTCGACGAATGACTCCAGGTATTTATATCTAAACTTTATCATAGAGATTGTAGACTTGATTGAACATATAAATCATTATTATATATAAAAAAAAAATACGTCACATAATTATTAATTGCCCGTTATACATGCTACAAAAATATTCTAAGTTACAAACGAGTGCAATTATATTCAAAAGTACACTCGTCAGTAGACATCGATGGTCTAGGAGAGGGCAAATAAGCAATATTTGTGTTATTGCTTTGGTAAAATGCTAATTCTGCATTGCCAACCAATGTTCCTATTTCAAGTCTAATTTGCTTTTGCGGAGGTAGTTTTTCCACTATCTTAGCAATAGATGCAAAATATAAATCGGTTGCATCTTGAGGCTCTGCTACAGGTTTTCGAGCAATCTCTTGCAGAAGATGTAATCGAGCCTCCGATGTAGAACGTGATTTTCGTTTTTTACTTGAACGCAACGTGAACCCGTGTGAAGAATTTGCTATGTTGGACGTAGTAGCTGTTTCTGGCGAAAGTATTTCCAAACTATCGTCGTCTTCACAGCACGGTGATGTGTCATCATTATGTATGCGATAAATCTTCATCTTGACTGTTGTCCTGGCTGAAGTCTTCTGGCACCTGTTGCGTTGGTGTTTCGTCATGTGGAATATTACTTATAGTACTAAAAATAATTATCTTAAGGCATGTTTAGTTGTAACATGTGTACCTGCGTTTTCCACTTGGAAAACTATCTAAAAAAGACAGTAAAAGAGATCTTTTGTAGCAGTTTCGCCTACTGATCCAGTACCAGGTTTCCCACGCTTCCAAATACAATAGTCCCGCATATACGTCCACCGTTTGCGGCACTCAGTATCTGCAATATCAAAAAAATCATGATTAGTTTTAAGAGCTATATCATAATATTATGTAATCTTTTTCCTCTCTAATTTAGCTCATCTTTCATTTAACTGAAAGGCAACTGTTTTTCTAGGTTTTGGCGACTGGCAAATCTTTTAGATCATTGGCATTTCAATTTTTGAATATGTCATTCTTGGATTGGAGTTATAGTAAGACAAGTGGCAAATAGCATGGTCACAAAAATGCTCAACGTGGTTTTATCGATGGATGATTTTTATAAAATTTCCCAAAAATTTTGGTCCAGTTGCAATTTTCCCAACTGTGTAGGAGCGATAGACGGCAAGCATGTGCGAATAAAATCACCCAAAAACAGTGGGTCTCTGTACTTCTAGATTCGGTCGGGAAGGAGAAGCTGGTGTATATCTTAAGAGGTTTGAAAGAAAAATAATAAGCAACGACTTTAACATTCCTCCTGCACAAGTACTTCCGCATAAAAACACTGTTCTTCCACATGTCATCCTTGGAGACGAAGCGTTTGCTTTACATGAAAATCTCATGAAACCTTTTCCACGAAGACAATATGTAAATGATCAGTCTAAAGCTGTGTACAATCATCGACTTTCTCGTGCAAGGCGTGCAACCGAAAACAGCTTTCGCAACATGTGTGCATATTTTCGCATTTTCTTTCAACCTATTGCTGTTGCTCCCGAAACAACTGATAAATTAATTACATGCGCTTGTATTTTGCACAATATTTTACGAGAAGCTAAAGTACTGGCTCCACATCAAGCTGCTTCAGATGATCCTATGCCTCTACCAACCCAAAATATAATTAATCTTGCAGAAAATAATGCACGTGCTCGACATACACCACTTGACATTCGTAATCACTTTAGACTATATTTCAACGGTCCCGGCGCTATTAAATGGCAAAATCACTACTACAAAAAACATTGAAATTGTAATAAAAAATGTGTACTTCTCTGTTACTATAAAATAACAATAAATAATTCTTACCTGTTTTGTGTAAAATTGCACCAACGTGACGCCACAATTTTTTTTCCAGCTGCATCTTCCTATATTCCGCCAACTTTGGGTTGAATAAGGCTTTGTGATTTTTTACGAAATCGATTAAAGTTTCATCTTCCTCACTACACCAACTATTATTAATATGTTGAGCCATTTTGCAATCACACCCTACTTGAACAAAGTACTAATTTGTCTGCACTGAAGCAAAGACGTGTCTACCCGGGGGTGCAAAAGATGGGCGCTAAAGTTTTTGGGGCGTCTGCAAAAGCGATCACGGCCACATTTTAAGAACGGATACATTACATTACTATTTCGAAATATCATTTGTCTCACTAAATACTTGTGAATGTAGAAACCATCTGGTCATCTAGAAGCTGTAAATCTTTGCTATAATGTAAAGCTTACATAATTTTTGTTATGCTGGCCTCTACTTTTTCAAAACAAAATAAAGTGAAAAACCAAAGTTCCCGGCGCAAGCAGTATCCTAAAGACGGTACCTCACTAGAAGCACCGTAAAAAAACGTGCTAACACTATTCCACCGTACAGAGCGACCGCTTTGGAAAATACGGTGCCGTCTTTTTACGAAGCGGCAGACCCTACCGTTCTGGAGGCAACCACCCGCATTAACAAGCACATGGACGTTTCTTTGTGACGTCAGTTGCCGCTAAATTACGGTCACTTTTTTACGGCACCGCTTTGTAGAAAACAGAAGCTTTAGTGATTGGTGCCACAGCATTTAACTCCAGGTATTTATATTCTATTTTAACATTGATGAGATATAAACAATTATTGATTATGTAAAAAAAAAAATTAAGTCATGTTATACTACTAATAGGTTTATTTTGCCTATGCAGGCTTAACATATCTACATTAATAAACAATTAAGCAAAATTTTTCTATCCTATCCTCCCTGTTCTTCCTTTGTGTTTTCTTCTCCTGTCTTTGTTTCCCTGTTCTCCCATACCTCTTTCATCCATTTTATCTCTCTTTTTATAGCTCTTTTATCTTCCTTCCACTTTCTTTCAGTATTTCCTCTCTTTCCGCTCTCTCTCTTTTTTATTTCACTGCATTCATTCCACATGTACTCTATTGTCGCTCTTTCCTCATAACACATCCTACACAGTCTCTCTTCATTTTCCGTCCAATACCTTTTCTCCCCCTCCTCATTTCCGCACCTAAACCTCGCTATTATCATTCTTTCTTTCGCACTTTCTCTTCCCAGGTACACCGGGATTTCCTTTGTTATGTATACATTATCCATAGTTCCCCTCCCTTCTCTGAATCCCGCCTGGCTGTCTAGTATTGTCCCCTTTTCCTCCATCTCTTTTCTCAACCTATCATTCAGAATTGACACATATAATTTATAGCCTGTGTTTGGCAGAGTTATTCCTCGTTAGTTTTCTACTTTACTTTTATCACCCTTTTTGTAGATAGGGCATATTATGCCCTGTCTCTAACCTGCCGGGGAATCCTCTCCTCTCCACACTCCAGCCATTACTGCTTCCAATCTTTCTATCACTCCTCTCGTCCTATGCATCCAATGTCCATTCTGTATTCCATCCACCCCCGGTGCCTTCCTCTTCCTCAGCTTCTTTATTTATCTCTCTGCCTCCGCCAGCGTAATTTCTGATCCTAATGAAGCTGTCTGGTTTGTTTCTATTACTGGTTCTCCTATCTCTACTTCGCTTTTTCCTTCTAGCAGTTCTTTGAAAAACTCCTCCCATTCCTTTACTGTTATCTCTTTGCTCGCCGCTTCTTTTCTCGTTCTCTCCCTGTTTATGTACTTCCACACCTCTCTCTCTCTCTAATGTAATAGCTTTTATTTCTTTTTCTTCTTCTTTTTTTTTCTCTACACATCTCTTCCTATATTTTCTCTTGCTTCTAGAAAAATGATTTATTAACTTGCGTTCTTTTTAATTCTCTTAGCGCTTTTGTGGCTTCTTTTCTTAGCTGGTAGCATTTTTTATCCCACCATTCGTTTCTCTTGTCTGTTATTTTCTTGTTTTTGCTTATTTCTATTTTTTTTTCTAACATTTCTTACAGTTCTACTTCCATCTTCCTTACCACTTGCTCCTCGAAACTAACATTTTTAGCCTTCCTCTATATTCTTTCACGCCTTGCTCGTCCACTACTTTAATTATTACCTTCCTCTAATCTGCCTTTGTTTTCTATTTTTCTTCTTTTTGATGTTTTCGGTCTTCTATGCTTATCTCTATTGAAAGGCGGCCTAACTCTATTCTGTCCCCTATTCTAAAGTCTTCTACTTTCCTCCACGCCTTCTCATTCGTTATTCCATAGTCTATCATTGTTTCCCCCCCTACTGTCTACATACGTCCACTCTCCCTCTTTATCTCCTTACTTATTATCATTCAATATCTCCCACCCCTTTTCGTCTATCCATTCTATCAACTTTTTCCCTTCCCCATTTCTTCTCTTATCTTTGGTTTTTTTTCCTCCCAATTTCTAGCTCCTCTCACACCTATCCTTAATATACATTCTTCTGTATTTTCTTTTATTGTTTCTTCAATGATTCTTATTGTTTTTTCAACGCTTTGCTTTATATCGTCATTATTTTCCAGCACCTTTTGTATATTTCAATATTTATTCCCATAATCCTTGTTGTTTTTTCCTCTCATGATTGTTTTTTCTTATCCCTTTAATAATAATAATAATAACTTTATTTAGCAATTAGCTATATAACTAGAAAAGGAAAACGAGAATATTCTTATATGGTAACTAAGTGTAATGGATTTCTGTTAGAATTAGTCAAACAGTGATTTATTCTTTTATTAGTTTTAATTTCTATTGTAGTAAGATTGTACTAATAACTGCTTAAATGTTTTTGTACTATTATAATTTTTTATGTTTCTGGGTAACTTATTGTATACAATCATTGCTTTAAAAAATATGGTGTTTTGCTCTTGTTTAGTGTTTTTATGCTCTATATAGATATTGTCTTTATTTCGTGTATTATGACTGTGAATATTGCTTGATAAAATTGTACAATTTTCAAAATATTTAGGCGTATTTAAATGGACTATTTTGTGAATAAATACTAAAACTTTTATTTCAAGAATTATCTTAACATTATGCCATTGTAACCTGCTTAACATTTCATCAATTCTCATGTATCTGTCACAGTTCAATATAATACGCATGGCTCTGTTTTGCAACACTTGTAATCGATCAATTTCACCTTTATTTGCCAAATACAAGATTGTACTGCCGTAATTAAAATGAGGCAAAATTATTGTATTCTATACTACCTTTCGCGACCACATTGACAGGAACTTTTTACATCTATTTAGTACACCTAATTTTTGTCAAATTTTCTTACATACATAATCTACGTTCTCTCCAAACTTTAATTTATTGTCTACAATGATACCCAAGTATTTAATTTTACTGACTATTTCTACACTTTGCCTATCAATTCTTATATCTAATTGTCCCATGTCTTTGTCTCTGCTCAGAACCATTGCCTTAGTTTTCTAAACATTTAGTTTTAATTTATTCGCAGTTAACCAGTTTGACAAATTTTTGAGTTTACTATTTAATGTTTCAACTAGACGTGTTACGTTGGTTCCACTAACATAGACAACTGTATCATCAGCAAAAAGATGATACTTAGATTTCTTCAAAATAGTTCCTATGTCATTAATATATAAAATGAATAATAAAGGACCTAATATACTGCCTTGTGGTACCCCATACTCCACATATTTCATTTCTGTTACCTTATCACCGCATTTTAAAATTTGCCCTCTATTATTCAAATAATTTATAAACCATTTGATGACGATTCCTCTAAGACCATAATATTTTAGTTTTTTTACAAGAATATCCCTACTTATTGTTTCAAAAGCTCTTTTCAGATCGAGGAATACAATAACGGTACTAGTCCCCTTGTCGAAATTATTCTGCCATTCATCTACTAAATATTGTACCGCAGTTTCACAGTTGTGATCTTTTCTAAAACCTGATTGAAATTATGATAATAACTCAAACTTTGTTATATGTTCCAAAAGTTGTTCATACACGACAGTCTCTAATATTTTGCTATTTGTTGGCAGAGTGTTTATTGGTCGATATTCTTTAGCTTTTTTTTATTACGAATTTTTAGAATTGGTACAATTGTCGATATTTTCAATTTTGTTGGTATTATTCCTGTTTCCAGAGAACTATTGATTATGTGTAATAACGGCTGTACTATTTGGTAGAACGTATTTTTAATATGTGAAGCAGTAATATTATCAGGACTACCGTTGTGAGGTAATTCTCTAATAACCAATTCTAATTGCTCTAGAGAAATCAACTTAAAGTTTTCTATTACAACTTTTTTTGAACCGCTCATTGTGTTGACTATCGTCATTATGTGGTTTGTATTAATAGACGTTATAATTTCTTTTATACTATTTAAGAAGTAACCGTTGAATTTATCGGCAATGAGTTGTAAGTCTGTATAAATAACGTTATCAAATTCCACTTGCGTGTATAAAGTCGTATTGTTTTTGTTAGATACTATACTTTTTAAAGTTTTCCACATGTTCTTGGAATTATGCTTATTATTGTCAACACAATTTTCATAGTATTGAGATTTTGTTTGTCTAATCAAACTTACAACCGTGTTCCGAGCTTTTTTATATGCGTCCCAATCATCTACGTTCCTAGTATATAGAAATTTTTTATATCTGTTATCTCTTTCTGCTATACTTTTTAATACATCATCGTTAAACCACGCATTAAATCTACCTTTGCAGTTGATAGTTTTGGCAGGCATCATTTCATTAATTATATTTTGAAAGTCATTTTGAAACCTATTGTACTTTACTTCAAGATCATCATATTTATAGTTCATTTTAATATTTGCCGCTTTTTCTTGAAATGATTCAATGTTTCTTATATTTAAAAAAATAGTTTTGTGTTGCACATCTGCCTGAGATATTATTGGCAAGTTTATCTGAATCAAGGAGTGGTTATTAAAGGCTGTATTTCTTATAGCTTTGCCGTTGATACTAAAACTATTTGTTATAACCCAATCTATTAATAATATGGTACCCTTTGGTGAAATGTGAGTCCACTCGTTAATACATTGTCTAAGGCCTAAATCGTTAAGACAACGTCTTAATCTTTTACTATATGTATCATCATCTTGAAAATTTATGTTAACGTCTCCCATAATAATAATATCATTTGTTTCTGTAGAAATAAACTCATCTAGCCATTCTTCGCAGTATTCTACAAAACAAAGTTGAGAGCTACTAGGTGATCTATAAATACCAATCACAATATACTTTCTACTATCTATCACTTGTCTTACCATTACCATTGTTTATGTATTACTAGTTAGTCAACCAAAAAAATCCATTTTAGTGTTGGACTATGATTGACAGATGGCGAGTACCAAGAAGTGTCGCTTTTGTTTGGATGTTGAAAAGGTTGGAATCTAAGCTAAACAGGCGACACCTCGTCTGGGAGCATTTCTTATCGGAGAAATGTGATATTTTGAACGGCACAAGTGTTTATTTATCAACAAATACCTTCTGCATTGCAAAGTAAACAGCAGTAAAATTAAATTTAAATCTTAGAATATCGGAAAAATAACAATTTTATGTTCGATATGACTTGTTCACAATATTTTGAAAAAAAAAAGAGTCAATAGTATTTATTGTAGGATTTTAATTTTGTATCCATCAAATGAAGTCGTAGTAAATATGCTACAAAAGCTGGAGTAGAAAAATCTCTAATACCTGAAGCTGAGCTGTCCAAGTGACTTTTTATAAATGAAACTGAAATTTTTTTAATCATTCAGATAAAGAGTTGGTTTTGAAAACGATAATGTATCACAAATTTGCTCTTACCAATGCTCTTACATAAGAAAAACATCTTTTAAAATTTTATGAAAACAAAAACATTAAATTTTTAATAATCTTTAAAATAAGATACCTTACTCATGATTAGATATATTGAACAAAAAAAAAAGAATGTAAATTACAAATCGATTACATCGGTTGTAGTTTATATCATACAAAGTGGCTCCGAAAAATAAAGAATAAAAGAAAATAATTAAAACACTGAAAACTAAAATGCCGCTTTCTGTGGGTGGACAGTGTCGTTCTCATTTACTATTTATTATTCATTTGTTAATTAGAACTTTAATCTATAAAAAATGTAAAAATTTTCACAAAAAAACTGGAAGTGCATCAGCTAAGATTTCTATTTTTCATAATCCGTAGGGTACTACATAGATGTACTAACTAGTCTAAAAATTTTTTTTTATTAACCAACTTTGAGTGAATAATGAATCAAGATGTATTGTATTCTATCTTAATAGAAAAAAGGTAATTATTGTATTATACTCAATAAATTAGATTTTATTGGTTTTCTGTAGTTTACCGTTTTTTCCATATTTTTGCTTGCGTACAGCTCAGTTTCTTAGTGTGGGAGTGTCTGTAAAAACTGACTACATATATGATAATATATCTATTCGTTATTAGATAATTATTACTACAAATAATCATAGTTTGTTTATGAATCTCTTAGCTTATAAGAACATTAGTTTAATATGATCAATAAAACCTCGAATATTTAGAGCTTTTTTTATTCAGTCAGTTTCAGCGACTAATGTATGTATACAAAAAATTTATAAACTTTAAAATGGAACCTAACAAAACAATAATCCCGTTAGTTTCTTACTACAGAAGTAAACTCGGTTTTATTTATATTGGATTTTTCATGTTTTAGTTTTGTTGAGCAAAATTATTTTTTTTAACTACAGCACACTATGCTACTTCATAAAATACGAGCTATCTGCTAGCAAAAGCTTTACACAATTTGTTTTTGTTATTTTGGAGATCAGTCGGAATAAACAGAAAGACATCAAAATATTTTTTATTGTCTTTTTTTATAAACAGTGGCATTAAACATAAGATTTGTTAATTTCTCGTTCAAAATTCCATATTGCGATAAGAAAAAACAGTCAAAGCTAATGTGTTCCAATACACAATAGTATCAGATCACCGTCGCACTAGCCAAAAAAAAAGTTTACTTAGTATCCGGTTTTGACAACAACCAATTTTGAAATAAAAGCACACATGTTATACCCATTACAGATGCTAAATATATGTTGTAGAGTTCTTTGTGAAAACCACTTCAGCAACATAGTTTTATACAAACAAAACACATTTTTGGTTCATAACTTTGAAAATCTTTACTAAAATGTTCTACTGTTTATAGAAAATCTTTTGTTTAGAATAAATGGTTGCATCGATGCCCCTAGTTATTCTAAAAATTTTAATTTTTACTATTGAGAGCCTATTGAAGCCATAAAATACTTTTATGACTTTTTTGAGTGCTCTCTAAATTTTGACCGACTATCATGCAACATGCACGTCAGTTTATTGCGTCAAAATTGAGAAGTGAAGTCGTACAAGGATTCAAATGACTTGTGCTATGGCAATTGGCAATAGGTGTTTTACTGGGTATTTGAACTATTGCAATTATCATTTGTTCGATATGGCGTCAGTTTAAGTATACACACATGGTTTATGTTTTCAACGCTTCACGTACTCCAACTCCTTTAATTACTATAATATTTTAAGGTACCTACTGTCTATTTGTTTATAAAATAGTATTTTTAATCTTATTGATTATTGTATCAACTTATAATAACAATCTAGGTATATATATATTACTGCTATAATAAAACGTGATAACCGCATCTCTTTCTTGCAAAAGTGACGCTTGAAAAAGATTTATTAATTATGAAAAATTGTTAAATGTTGTAAAAAATTTGATAAAAAACGGCATCAATAGAGTTTCGGTGTAATGTTTTGAGATAAGAATTGGATTTTTTTGTGCTAGGATAAAGGGGCAAGAGGGATTCTTAGTAAAAAAAATTTTTCAAAAAAATGACCGATAAAGTGAGTAACCGGATAGGACATTTCGTCAAAAAACCACTCTAGATAGAAAACTTTGAAGGCTGGCATTTTTCACTAACACAACGTCAGTTTAGTGTCTAACTGTGACAGTTCTACATTGTTGGGTTATGTCATTTTAAATATTTATATTAATAAAATTGTGAAAAATAATGAAAATAAAGCTTTTAATGTGGCTAAAATGTCGATGGGTCGTATGCTGGTGGTAGTAGTTTGTTTAGTTTTCTTGATGGGAAAGTGCATTGTGCAAAAATTATCGACGTATTTTTTTTTGGGGCGAATCTCACGAATCATAACAAAATACAGCTGGAATATAATAAATGGGACTTTTAAGTGATGGGGACATACTTAGTAGAAGGTCTAAAATGGTTTTATTAAAATCGATATGTAATAGAAGATTGTATAAAGTTTTACACTTTCATGTGTCAAGCGATTGATTTTTATATATTTATTGGAAATTGATGATTATTTTTAACATTTCAACGCTACCCAGCTAACTGGAAAGGAGTTTGACTTATTGTGGTGGAAAATAAGGCAGTGTTTTGTGTGTTGTTTAAAAGCTGTTGATGGCGGAGCCCCTTTTTTTAAGTGAAGAAAAGTGAGGTTAAATATACAGAAACGTTAATAACTACGTTGGTTTGATTAGTAGAATGAGAGGGTCATACTTTTTTGAACATCCCAATGCTTATTCAAATATCAAACTTCAGACTGCGAGAGTCGTGTTGAAGAATGTTCCGAAACAAAGCATGATTGAATTTCAATACAAAACAAGCTACTCTACTATTTCTAAGGTTAAGAACACGTTATAATGACAAATTTAATGATAGGAAAACATTAAAGAACTGTCTTTGGCAAAAAATTTCAACCGAAATGAGAAGCAATGCTTTTGATATACCCGAAGGACGTGAAGGGGCTGACACTTTTCGAAAATAATTGGCACAGGAAGAAGAGAGACTCTATTTTGAGGTGAATGCTATTTTGGAGAATAAGGACAAGGTCAACCCTCCATAGTTAAAAGATTCTTTAGAAATAAGTATAGATGCTGAAGACATACATAGGGAAATAAAAAATAGGTTTGTTGTAATATTGTCATAGCTTAATTATTTGATATTCTAGATTCCATTCTTCTAAAACTTCAGTTCGACCAACAAGCAATGTCACTAAGATGCTAGAAGTAATAACACAACAACAACACCAGGAAGTAAGAGAAGAGAAAACAAAATATATGAAGATTTTAGAAAATGCTATAGCTGTTCAAAATGAACAGAGAGAAATACTTTTTCAATTGTTACAAAGAGCCGATAAACGTAAGATTGTTTGCCTATTATTTTACCCAGAAAATTTCTTTTATTTTTGTTATGTAGATAGTTACGTTAGCGTTTTATAAATAAAAAGATATATATATGTCAATTTTTATTTTATTTTTTTTACATTAAATCTGCGGCAATACGATCCCTTTTAATTACCCCTAAATTCATCTCTAATCTAGGATTATACTGTTCTTCCTCTAATTGGTTATAATCAAAAAATGCACCTTTCCATAAATCATTATTTAAATAACAGAAATTGTGTAACACACATGCAACAGTGACGACTTCAATAGCTTTTGATATGGAGTAGGTGTTTATGAACTGAAACCTTCTCCATCTTCCCAATAAAATGCCAAAAGTTCAATGTTCAATACAAACTCTGTCTGCACTTAATATATAATTGTGGTGTCTTTGAATGCATGTCCTTGCATCTCTGTATGGTTTTATTAGCCAACTTGATAATGGAAAAGCACTGTCTCCTATGACATGGTAATCATCGTTGGGAAAATATCTATGTTTTCCAAATCGTTCAATATTCCTTACAAAGAATAAATTGGCAAACACCTAAAACATAAGATAAGTGCCATAAGTAATTTTCAATGTAAAATTATTCTTATTCTCGCATCATGAGCTGAACCTGGAAAACCGATGAAAACATAAGTGAAAATTTTCTTAGAGTTATAAATTCCCATTAGATTTATAGAATGTGACATATATCTGTCTGCATAACTATCATGTTTATCTATTGGCACTTTAATGTTGATATGACACCCATCAACAGGCCCCTATTACACCTGAAAATCCAGTGTTACTTCATTCATCACAATTAAAAGTCATACATCTGCTCTTACCAGGATAACGAATAAAACTTCTTATGTCTTCAAATTCTTCCAATGTCTTTGGCCAAAAAATGTATTTTTTTTTCATACATTTCATTACATATAAACATTACATATTGACATTAAAAATATAAATAATAATGTCAAAAAGTTTCACATGTGTCATACGATGTCAATTGTCAATTATTATTGTTGACATAATCAATTAAAAAATACAAAGTGATCACTTAATATCATTAATTTATATTTTATAAATAACATGAAATACGAAACGTTTTTCTGTCAATTTTAATGTAGAATTTTATATAGAGTGTTTGTTTTTTTTCATTTTGATATATAATATATAACTAAAATATAAATAACTTTTATTGGTTTTTTTTTAGATTATTATAATATGGTAATATAATACGAATGGCTAGAAGAGTCTTTTTGATTATATTACATAAGATATAGAACTGTAGTTGTAGGAAAATTTATAATTGTTTATATGAAAAGTGAGATTAAGTTGTTTTTGAGACCAATCGATGAAAGAATATTGATATATATGAATTAAAATAAGATGGAAGTGGAAAATTATATTCAAATAGTATCTATACAGAATTTTTTTCTCAATCGTACGTACTTATTTTTATATTTTTAAATAAACAATTAATTATTTAAAAAAAAATACGATGTCAATTGTCAATTATTATTGTTGACATAATCAATTAAAAAATACAAAGTGATCACTTAATATTAATGCTTTATATTTTATAACTAACATGAAATATGAAACGTTTTTTTGTCAATTTTGATGTACAAATTTCTATAGAGTGGTTGTTTTTTTGAATTTGATATATAATATATAACTAAAATATAAATAACTTTTATTGATTTTTTTTTTAGATATGAATGATTACATATTGTGGGAAAATTGAATAGAAAATAGAAAAAAGTGACAGTATATTCTAAAAAGTATTGCCAATTAAAAAATCATTATTAAGCACGTTTAGTAGTGTTTGGGTTGGCAATCTTAAATTTCATAATAAAAGTGCACAATGGCAGCAACTTAATATTGATTATGTGTGACATATCTTTAACATTGACAATATTATTGAAAGATGTCAATGTGTTCGCTACGATATAACCTAATTTTTTTTTATGAAAGATACGTCAAATATTTGTCAAGAAACAAACGTTTTCGGTTACATTGTTGCAAGTTGGCAATTAAAAATTTTTTTTTTTTAAGTGTTGCCAAATTAAATATTTATTAAAAAAAATTTTTTTTTCATTGTATTAATTTTAAACAAATGTTTCTAATTCTAAACAAATGTTTCTAATTAATAATTATACAAGAAAAATTTGAAAATTTTGATATTTAATTTCCGACAATCAAATGTGCGGAAATTAAAAATTAAAAAATGTTAATTTAAAAGATATGCTATGATTTAAGTAAAAAAAGCATCAAGAAAAACTAAAAGAAATTATAAATTTGTTGATAATAAAAAAGAAAAGATAATTTAAGTAGTATAGAAAAACAAAATTATGGTTGTTGTAGAAAAATAAAAATTGATAAAATTAAGTAAAGAATAAAAAAAATCGAAAAAAAAATTTATAGAAAAGAAAATGTTTAGATTGGAAAACTATGTTATAAATAAGGAAAAAAAAATGTTAAAATATCAGGAGTTTATAAGATGGATAATACAATATTAAAAAAAGAATAGTATAAAAAAAATTAGAATACACAAAAAAAGAAAATGTAAGAGAGAAATAAGACGAAAATAAAAAAAATTAAAATTAAGTAAATACATTATAAAAATAGGAACAAAGAGAATCAAAAAGAAGAAAGTGAAGAGAAATAAAAAAACGAGTTCGAAAAAAAAAGTTGAAGAGATAAAAAAGAAAAAGAATAAAAAGAAAGAGAAAATAAAAGTTTCAATGTACGAATTTCTATAGAGTAGTTGTTTTTTTCAACTTGATATATGATATATAACTAAAATATAAATAATTTTTATTGATTTTTTCTTTAGATTATGTATGATTGTAATTGAATGATTACATATTTTAAAAAAATTAAATAGAAAATAGGAAAATAAAATAGAAAAGGAAAACAAATAGAAAAAAAAAAGAGAGAATATAGTATATAATTAATAAAATGTAATAAGAAACTTTTTAATAAAAATAAAATATGGTTGTTTTATGGTTGCTTAAGGCAACCTTATATATATATATAAGAAAGTGAGGTAAGTAAAAGGGGGAATAAATAAAAAAATATAATAATAGAAACAAAAATATATATATAAAATAACAATTTTAATTTTGAAAAAAAATAATAGAAGACTTTTTTTAGAAGAGAATAAGAAAAAATTTATATAAATTATTATAATATATTATAGTTTTTATTCTTCTAATTTTAATAACAATTATTATTAAAGTAATAAAATTAATATAAAAATAAAAAAAATTAAAACAAAGAAAAAAAAATTAAAATAAAAGAAAGAAAAAAATTTGAAAGAAAAAGAAGAATAAAAATCAAGTATATTAAATAAAATGTAATGCAAAATTTTTTTATAAAAAAAAAATTGTTGTGTTATTGTTGCCGAAGGCAACCTTTTACATATAAGAGAGTATAGTAAAAACAAAAAGGAATAAGAAATATATATATAATATAAATAATATAAAATAATGATAGATAGTAATATTATTTTTAAATATTAAAGTAATATTAATATGAAAACGTTATGTCAAAATCTGATCTCAAATGTTATAACGAGAATTTTTATAACCGAAAATGACTGTCCGCCACCTAAATAATGAGAAAAAAATAAAAAATTTATAATAATAATAAATAGTAAAAGTATTTTCAAAAATAAATAATAATAGATTGATATATGTTGCCGCAGGCAACATTCAATACGAGTGAGTAGAACAAGTACAAAAAAAAAATAAAAAAAAAATTTAGTAAATGGTAATATGCTTGCTTTTGTATAAAAAAAAGATGAGAAAGATAAAAGAAAAAGAAAAAAGTATAATTAATAAAATCTAATTAAAATTTTTTAAATAAATAATAATAAATTTCAAGATAAATAATAATGGGCTAGGTTTATATAAATGTTGTCATCAAAGGCAATGATATGAGAAAGTAGAATAAGTACAAAAAGAAATAAATAAAAAAATATTACATAAAAAAAAAAATTTTCAATAATCTAATAAAAAAAAAAAACTGCGTCTATTTTACGGTTGCCGAAGGCAACCCCTCTAGGTTCATACACGTTGCCGTAGGCAACCCTCTACTCAAGAGAGTAGGTAAGCACCCGGAGGGTGCGAAACCATACTCTCGTTAAATAATAATAAAACGCGTTAGCCGCATCTCTGTCGGACAAATTTTAGATTTTTTAAATTTTTTTTTCCTTTTAAATGAGTTTTTGTATGAAAAAGTAGCTATCTTTGAAATTACAATGTTTTTTTAATAATTTCTAAAAATTTTTTTCAAATTTGATAACCCCCTTGAACGTAGGATGTACCACAAAAAGAGTTTGAGAAAGAGATAGAATGTGTCAAAATCGCGATAATAACGTCTAAACTTACTATGGCTAGATTCTATATCACTAAGGATTTTTTCAACAAATGTCATTTGTCAGTGTCTAACCTGTCAGTCGTATCGTAATTTTACGAAAATCTACCAAAATACAGCTAAAATCTATAAAATATCTATTAAATAAACATGGGGGTTTTATTTATAAGGTCATCACATCAAGAGATTTAATGTAATTTCGTCAAGAAAGAAAAAAAGTCATTTCAAGAGAAGATTATAATATAATCGAAATTACAATGAATTTTCAAATGAAAACAACGTTTAAAGGCTATTTTGGAAAGACCGAAGACCGATAAAGGTTTGTAAAAGTTGTATTTAGTTTTTAATAGATTTTAAGGCATTTTGTAGAGAAAAATCAACAAATGTCAGTGTCTAACCTGTCAGTGTCTAACCTGTCAGTCGTATCGTAATTTTGGCGAAAATCTACCAAAATACAGCTAAAATCTATAAAATATCTATTAAATAAACATGGGGGTTTTATTTATAAAGTCATCACATCAAGAGATTCAATGTAGTTTTAAAAAGTCATTTCAAAAGAAAATTATAACTTCAGGAGTGAAGTGATGGAAAAATGGGGTTCAATGATGAGTGCAAAAATGTTGATTGAATAGGTCCATTTAGAGATTATATGTGTTAATATTATAGATAAAAAAAAAGAGTTTAATAGTGTGAGTTTATATTTAATTAATTTTCAGGTTTTTCTACTTTTTTTTAGAGCTTCATGTGAGAGATATCATCAACTACAAAAAAAAAGTCGAAACAAAACATTACTCTCATTGAAAAGAAATTTTGAAGAAAATATAGCCTTGAATTGATTATAGATTGGTAGTTATAGAAAAAAATCTAATTGTTTCTTCACAATAAGACCAAAATAAAAAATCTTTTACATTATATAAAGAGTTTATATTGTAAAATCATCATGTGGGAAAAAAACTTTTAATTAAGCTTTAAGAGTGTTTGAGTTGGAATACTTAAATATTTTATATTAAAATTGTATTAAGATAATAACTTTCTATTGATAATGAGTGACAAATCTATGACACCGACAGATGTCATTATGTTTGCTATGACATAACCTACTTTTTTTTTTATAAAAGTTACGTCAAATATTTAAAAAAAAGTGTTTTCGGTTACAGTGTTGCCACTAGGCAATTAAAAAATTTATAAAAAGTGTTGCCAACTGAAAAAAAAATATTGATAAAAAATTTTGGCTCTTTTTATGCTGTACAAGCAAATTTTTATAATTAATAGTTAAAAAAGAAAAGTTTTGAATTTGTGTTTATCTAAATTGGTAACAAGAGGAAATAGAAACGGCGTTTTTGGTTACAGTGTTGCAGATAGGTGCAATAAAAAAGTCTCTAAAAAGTATTGCCAATTAAAAAATCATTATTAAGCACGTTTAGTAGTGTTTGGGTTGGAAATCTTATATTTCATAATAAAAGTGCACAATGGCAACAACTTAATATTGATTATGTGTGACACATCTTTAACATTGACAATATTATTGAAAGATGTCAATGTGTTCGCTACGATATAACCTAATTTTTTTTTATGAAAGTTACGTCAAATATTTGTCAAGAAACAAACGTTTTCGGTTACATTGTTGCAACTTGGCAATTAAAAAATTTTTTTTTAAAAGTGTTGCCAAATTAAATATTTATTAAAAAAAATTTTTCTTTTGATTGTATTAATTATAAACAAATGTTTCTAATTTTAAACAAATATTTCTAATTAATAATTATACAAGAAAAATTTGAAAACTTTGACATTTAATTTCCGACAATCAAATGTGCGAAAAAAAAAATTTGCAAAAAATTAAAAATTAAAAAATGTTAATTTAAAAGATATGCTATGATTTAAGTAAAAAAAGCATCAAGAAAAACTAAAAGAAATTATAAATTTGTTGATAATAAAAAAGAAAAGATAATTTAAGTAGTATAGAAAAACAAAATTATGGTTGTTGTAGAAAAATAAAAATTGATAAAATTAAGTAAAGAATAAAAAAAATTGAAAAAAAAATTTATAGAAAAGAAAATGTTTAGATTGGAAAACTATGTTATAAATAAGGAAAAAAAAAATGTTAAAATATCAGGAGTTTATAGATGGATAATACAATATTAAAAAAAGAATAGTATAAAAAAAATTAGAATACACAAAAAAAGAAAATGTAAGAGAGAAATAAGACGAAAATAAAAAAAATTAAAATTAAGTAAATACATTATAAAAATAGGAACAAATAGAATCAAAAAAAAGAAATTGGAGAGAAATAAAAAAAAGAGTTTGAAAAAAAAAGTTGAAGAGATAAAAAAGAAAAAGAATAAAAAGAAAGAGAAAATAAAAATTTCAATGTACAAATTTCTATAGAGTAGTTATTTTTTTGAACTTGATATATGATATATAACTAAAATATAAATAATTTTTATTGATTTTTTCTTTAGATTATGTATGATTGTAATTGAATGATTACATATTTTAAAAAAATTAAATAGAAAATAGGAAAATAAAATAGAAAAGGAAAACAAATAAAAAAAAAAGAAAGAATATAGTATATAATTAATAAAATGTAATACGAACCTTTTTAATAAAAATAAAATATGGTTGTTTTATGGTTGCTTAAGGCAACCTTATATATATAAGAAAGTGAAGTAAGTAAAAGGAGGAATAAATAAAAAAATATAATAATAGAAACAAAAATAAATATATAAAATAACAATTTTAATTTTGAAAAAAAATAATAGAAGACTTTTTTTAGAAGAGAATAAGAAAAAATTTATATAAATTATTATAATATATTATAGTTTTTATTCTTCTAATTTTAATAACAATTATTATTAAAGTAATAAAATTAATATAAAAATAAAAAAAATTAAAACAAAGAAAAAAAAATTAAAATAAAAGAAAGAAAAAAATTTGAAAGAAAAAGAAGAATAAAAATCAAGTATATTAAATAAAATGTAATGCAAAATTTTTTTATAAAAAAAAAATTGTTGTGTTATTGTTGCCGAAGGCAACCTTTTACATATAAGAGATTATAGTAAGAACAAAAAGGAATAAGAAATATATATATAATATAAATAATATAAAATAATGATAAATAGTAATATTATTTTTAAATATTAAAGTAATATTAATATGAAAACGTTATGTCAAAATCTGATCTCAAATGTTATAACGAGAATTTTTATAACCGAAAATGACTGTCCGCCACCTAAATAATGAGAAAAAAATAAAAAATTTATAATAATAATAAATAGTAAAAGTATTTCCAAAAATAAATAATAATAGATTTATATATGTTGCCGCAGGCAACATTCAATACGAGTGAGTAGAACAAGTACAAAAAAAAAATAAAAAAAAAATTTAGTAAATGGTAATATGCTTGCTTTTGTATAAAAAAAAGATGAGAAAGATAAAACAAAAAGAATTAAGTATAATTAATAAAATATAATTAATTTTTTTTAAATAAATAATAATAAATTTTAAGATAAATAATAATGGGCTAGGTTTATATAAATGTTGTCGAAGGCAAACGTTGATATGAGAAAGTAGAATAAGTACAAAAAGAAATAAATAAAAATATATTACAATAAAAAAATAAATAAACAATAATCTAATAAAAAAAAAGTGCGTCTATTTTACGGTTGCGGAAGGCAACCCCTCTAGGTTCATACACGTTGCCGTAGGCAACCCTCTACTCAAGAGAGTAGGTAAGCACCCGGAGGGTGCAAAACCATACTCTCGTTGTATAATAACAAATGTTTTTATAAGTCGTTTGTCAGATTTGTACTTGTCGCCAAATTATTTTAAGAATAAAATTATAATGAATTATATTTCGAGAAGACGTTTTGGAATATTCAAATTTGATTATTTTTCATCATACAACTTGCAATCGAAAATTATCTCACTTGTGTAACAAGATATTTGATATGAACCAATTAAGTGCCCGGGTTGAGTTACATTCATCGTTCGAACTACTACTCGTATAAATAAATAAAGAGAAACAATCTATATCTATCTCTTATTCTTAGCGAAGTAACAAACTATTGATGAAGTTCAGAGACGATTTCCAGAGGGCAGCATTTTCCACTGCTCCACGTTGTCCAACTAGTAATACATAAACAATGCCATTACAAATCCAATAGCACATATATAATTGTATCTTTGCGAAAACTTCATATCTAATACTATCTTTTATATAAAACTAGCTGGCCCGGCGAACTTTGTTCCGCCTTAGTTTTGTTATTTTAATTTTTTATTTTTCTTTTATATATATAGATATAACTCCACCAGTGGACCTACTACATGAATCTAATCTAACCACAACATAGCCATCTATGTTAATTTCGTTGTCTTCAATGTCTTCTGTTACATGCGTTTCGGTTAAACACATGATTTCAGGCTGATGACTCGTAATAAAATATTCAAATTCATGGAAGTGCGCTGTTAAACTCTGACAGTTTTGTAAATACTATCTCACCAACCTCATTTAATTGCTATTCTTGTCTGCTTTCATGTTGATAGTTTATTCTTCCCTTCACTTGACTAATTTTCTGTCGATACACCTCACAGTTGACATCATAGGTGGAGTGATTAACATCCAAGGCTAGATTCAATTTATTGTTTATGGTAACACAATTAATACATTGATGACTTTCTTCTTTGCATTCTCTTGCATCATGCTCTCCTGTACACTTTCCACACACAGCAAATTGTTCGTACAATTTGCTGCTTTATGGGAATATCCATGGCACTTAAAACATCTGACAACACGTATATATTCATATACCCAGCACCTTGTTCCACAATTAAGTTTTATTGATCCTTCCTTCATAATTTTCTCAAAGCTTGTTTGATCAACTTCTACTATTGCTGTATAGTTTGTCTTCTTTCCATTTGCAATAAAACTGCTTTTATAGAATCCTAACACCTTTAACATCGCTTCCTCTTGAGCAAGAAAATGATTTTGTGACAAAATCGCGTATTAAGCACTTATTGCTCAATTCTTCTTTGATTTCGGTAACCTTTACTTTTGGCGTTCGATTTTGTGGTTCACTTTTCTCACACTCGTAACTATTCCCTCGGCTGCTTTTTCTTTTTTTTTTTCTCTTCGCTCCTTGACATTCTCACTTGAATTCTGCTAGTAGCCTACCTACTCTTTATTTTTTCCCAGCACTTTTTTTCTACCCATGTTTCTACTAACCCCACTATGTCGAAAAGCTTTACGTAATCCCAGAAATTCTCTTTTTTTTCTCTAATCCCGCTACATTCCAAAATAGTACCCTTTTTTTATCGTTGCTTATTTCTTTATTTGCTTTTGTTCCGTTAGTCTTCTCTATTTCCATTGTACATCTGCCTGTGTCTTCTTCATTGTTTTTTTTTGCTTTCCTTTTTTCTTTGAAAAACCTGCAGTTTTAGGTCTTTGCCATTCCATTTTGTCTCTATATTTAAATGTTAATTAAATAAAAATGTGATAGACGACTTGGCTGTTCGGCGTTTGAATCAGAAAGGCCGAGCCGAGCCAACCGCATGTCCGGTGGCTGTTGTCATGGCACCTACAGCGCCCTGTCTGGACCACGAAGTATAGATACAAGGAGTCCGAACGTAATGTTGAACGAATGGTCTCAATTTAGGGGACAGAATTTTCGCCGTTAGAGCGCGCCATTTTTTCAAGAAGTACTCGTTTAAATCCTTACGCGAGAAGTTTTGCTGCTATTGACAGCTCTGGAAAAAAATATTTTGAGCAACGGGGAATCAAATCAAAGGCAATCTGCAAAGCTAATAACATGTGGTATTAATGGATAATAATTTAAAAATTAGTAGGGATCATACCATTTTATTCAATGAAAAAAAGTAGATGAATGCTGAAAAAAAAGTTTTTAAATAAATAAAGTAAGTAATTACACAGTGACTTAAAAATTTACTAGTTAAAATATTTTAAAAAATTTCAATATTACGATAAATGTACTTTATGAAAAAAATTAATTAACAAGTTATTATCAAACATATTTTTTATTAAAATGGTATAAGTTACAAACAAAACGAGTTTAATAATTAAAAATTAAATTATTTAAGTTAAACGTATATTCAGAATATTTCTTTGTATTTTTTATTTATATTATTTATATAATTAGAGTGAACAATTTTTTTTATTAATAGTAAGCGCGAGTTAATGTAATTTAGAAATCTTTCGAGATTTTTTAGATTTAACTTTTCTCTTCGTAGCACTTTTATTAAAACACTTGACTAGAAAATGCCCCCGCATTATTAAAAAACTATTAATTATTTTTTTTGATAATTCTTTCTTATGCTCATCACAGCCAACAAAAATAGAGATATTCCTTTTAGAAACATCATCTAATATTTCAAAAATTGTGTCAATCTTTACTGTTTTTGTCCCAACCACCATTAACACAACTTCCTCTAAGCTTTTAATTAAATTAAATAATTTTTCACTAGGATAAATCAATGCACCTTTATCCATAAGTTCTATAAATTTATCACGTGCCGTCACTACTCTTGACTGCATAGACTCTGTGCAGTCAAAGCATTTGGAAAACCGACCTATTTTACGGGCTACATATCCCGCAATATATGAAATCACATAGTTGCTAGTTTGAGCAATATCGTAATCGTGTTCATATCTTGAGTCCACCGAGTTCAAAGGCACTTCATTGTTATTATCATCACCCTCATGATCTCTTCTAGTGTTATCATAATTATCATAGTCGTTATCATTATTAATAACTTTATTTTTATCGCCGTCAACATCATTATTATTGTCACTTGCATTATTAGAACCTGTACGATCATCGTCGGTATTTGCTTCTGCACTACTGGGATTTCCAGATGCATTTTCAATGATAGCATCAATTTTTTTACTCCAGTTTTCTTTGTTAACATTACTTGCTTCAAACGATTCTCTAGTCTGCATTAATGAACCTAATAATTCTCCTGCAGTCACATTAGACCCTTTTGGAGGTGTTGCCAATGAATAAGAGCAGAGCAACCGGAATACTTGTGAGAACAAAATAGGGTCAGGATGATCATTGGACCCACACGCACTTCTAGCAATCCCAAAAAATTTCTAAAATCATATAATTGCGTTGTTAGATGATGAGAATAAGTTGCAATCATAATGAAGAAGACAAAATTTCTTAAAAGTTACTTTTAAAGTTATTAGTGAAACACAAAGGAAAAAATCATAAAAACTCACTTCGAGCATGTCTTGTGTTAATCTCGACGTCATCAGATAATCATAATTACACTTGGAATGTAAAAAATCTATCAATTCCAAGGTAGACCCCAAAGAAATTTTTAGACCAGTCAGGGTACTAGCTGTAATTGATAAATAAAAGCTTTTCATTTTCTCCAGATCGACTGAGTCACCATTTTTTTTCCTTTGCTTAAGTTGTTCTAGTTTTTCTTTAGCTGTAGTCTCCCAATTTCTTATAAAAGTATCAAACTCAATAATAGCCTATCAAAAAATAATAAGTAATTGTAAGTTATGAATAGCAAATTCTGAAATTAATATCCCAATAAGTGTTAACAATACTTAACGTACTTTTTTCGAAACATTATCATCAGCAGGTCTTAAAGCATCAACCGGAGTTCTAGACAACATAGCTTTAATTAATTTGTTCACTCTCTCAATGAAAATTACGGTACTATCACAGTCATGTAATTCAATACAATCAGGTTCATCTTTCAATAACTTCATTGCGTTTGAGATAGACTCAGAGAATAGCTGTAAGTAATTAATTAAAAATATTGAGTTATGTATGTTTATGTAGTATTTTATTGTAAATTATATATTAGTTATTCACGCACATACCTCTACAGCTAAAGAAACGTTCATCTTTTGGTAGCCTTCGGGTTTAAGATGGTGAGGAGTCAATTTATAAGCCATTTTTAAATTAGCTTTTAAATAATTTTCATATTGTAACAGAGCATTCCAATGTTTTTTTTTAACAATTCCATCCGGAGTCTGTGAGAAACAGTATAAAATTTACTTTAGTTTATCGACATTAATAATAATAATAATAATAATATTTATAATTATAATATAATTATAATAATATTATAATTCTTTAAAACCAACACTTTTTAAATATTACCCAGAAGGCAGACTGCTCCATAATTTTATTTCTAAAATTTTTCAATAAATAAAGGAAATCCGAAAAAAACCATAGACGTCTTGAAAAATTATATGGGTGCTCACAACTATAGTTGCCATCTTGTATGCCGAGCAATTTCCATACACCGCGATTCCATTGTGCTGCATCTGATACAATTCCGTCCACATAAAAACCAGCTTTCTCAAGCAGAATTGTACATTCCAAAAGTAGCTTCTGAAGAATTTCACTAGTCACTGAATCTTTACTTAAAAATTGGCCAACAACTTGCACCCACTTGCCCTGAAAGGGTTGAAACATAAAAACCAACGCATAGTCAGCTCTAGTGTGTCTTAAATGGTCAGGCGTGTATTCCTCAAGATCTACAAAGCCTTCCAGTTGTAATGTTTTACGGTTTAATGCAATGCCTTCGCTAAGTGCTATCTCGTCGACTGACAATATACCTACAAAATATGTTGTTATGTTTAATTAACATGAAAAAAAATAAAACAGATAAAAAGCGTATCCACTTCTAAGAAAGTTGAAACTACTAGTAAAAGAATATAAGTTATAAAATAAAGCTGTCAACAAAAAATTAATTAATAGCGAGTTAATCTTTCATCCTTATAGCACATTAATTACAGAAGCGAGTTAATTTTCATAGCAACATTTACTCATCAAATATCTATAATGTTTTTGTTATTTTTTATAAATTAGTATTAGTAAAAGTGTACTGGAAATTGTTAGTTAACTACTCAGCAGTAAGAATTGTGTATTAAAGTACCCCTTTTTTGATAGACTTCCATACGTGAACCTTTGAGTTTCAGTGTGTCAAAAATCGCCTTGGGAAACCCAAAAGCGCTATCGAGTTTTTGTATATATCTCATCAAAGTATCCTTACATGGTAAAGGGAGGATATTTTTTTTTCTAATGTGTTCATACAGAGCACTACTTTTAATGCTCATTAACAAGCATTCATACACCCACTCAACGGAATACCGGCGTTGTTTAGCGCTCTTAGCTTTTGCAGCCAATAAACAATTTTTAACAGTTTCTTGCTGTAAAGCAGGTAAATCAGCAATTTTTTCAGATAAAACTTCCTCTTTTATTTCAACGCATTGATTTTTTAAATCTAATAATTGTTGCTTTAAATTTTTATTCTAAAAAAGAAATATTCAAAAATTTTGAGAAAATATATACAAACAATTTGAAATGATTACACCAGCGTCAAACGTTGAAGATCAACAAAATTAATCGTATTTCGTTATTAACTATACTTATTTTTTATACAGAAAGACTCCGAAAGTACTAAATATTAAGTGCAGAAAAATTATTTCCGATTATTTCAACTACATAAAATTGAAGTTACAGCCTCTGTAGATTTCTAATATATTCCACAAAAAATTAAAGTGACAATTTAACGGAAAGTGGTATACTTTATCGTTCCAAAGTCCGGCGAGAGTCCAATTTTTTTATAAGAGAATTTAAACATTTACCAGAAATAAACAAAGTAAATTATAAGTTGATAGAGTGACCCGAAAATTTATTTTTGTAATTTAAAAACGTTTGCGGGGTTCGAAAGCCATAGATTGAACGAAGTGTCTACTTCGATTTATGTTTGAATTATATTTGGGACTTACAAGAACAGTGATATATTTTTGAGTATACGTGACTGAAAAGGATTATTTTCAATTCATAACTATTTTTAAGTTGCAGAGATTGCACAAGAATATAAAAAAATGTCTAATTTCTCAACAACTGTTGTATATAAAGCTCTAAACTTTAAGCACATTCATAAATTCATTACGCATTTTCAAATTCCCAGTGTTTGAAAAGCCTTATTGCATTGTGAATTATTAGCAATTAATATTTTTTAATTGCAAGATGCTAATTTGGAATTAGATGAAAACAAAACTTTACCGTGTGAACAACTCGATTGAGCTTTCTGCGTTGTAAAATATAGCGATGCTTAAAACTCATCTATCGAGCTTCATTATTTGTTGTTTCCGTCTTACGTTTTTGGATCAAACGTCTCAATTTTCGACAAGTAATGCATCTGTATTCCACAACTTTTCTTTTATATCTTTCCTCCGGCAATAATATACCTGTGCAAGTGACTGAACATCTATAAAAATGAAATATTAAGATTC
This sequence comes from Lagria hirta, assembly GCA_947359425.1. Lineage (NCBI taxonomy): Eukaryota > Metazoa > Arthropoda > Insecta > Coleoptera > Tenebrionidae > Lagria > Lagria hirta. The sequence goes on from OX375794.1 coordinate 30,505,367, forward strand.
AATTACATGTTAAACACGGTACTTGAGATTTTAATTACTAAGTAACAATAGCATTAGTTATTGTAAATTAATGTATCTAAATTCATGGTTACTTTTTGTCATCGTATCCAGTTCCACTACAGAAAAAGGTGTTTTCTAAAGAGCTTAATAACTGCCAATCACAATCAATTGACGAAATATTTACATCCATATCAATAAGGATATTCGTTTTGGCATTCACGATCTGTAACGTAAGAATAACTTTTTGATACCATTCAAATAATTGTTTCCAGTTAAGCTTCTTACCGTAACTTTAAGATCTTTATGAATTTTTACGTGACAAACTAATTCCAATTTTAAATTTATATATGATAATGAAATATATGAATCTTTAATCACAGTCCAACTCCAATTTTTACGTAGTGGCTGAACTTCTAAAAATTTTTCTATGGAATGAAACGAAAACTTTTCGGGCTCATTTATGATCACCAAATTATCACTATTAATCAAAATATTTGTACCAATAGCAAAATTTGTGTTTGTAGAATTTTTATTGTCAGGCTCAATTACTTCGTTTATAATTTCATTTACGATTATTGATTCAATAGACTCAATAGAATTTAGACTACAGTCGACAATTATATCATCGTTAATTATACCAGAGGTATTTGAACGAACATCATCTGATAATAAGCTGTAATTATTTTCATTGGTAGTCACATTGGATTTTGGTACAGCATTCTTCTTCAAATGAACTTTTTCGTATTCATAAAAATATATACTCCCATCTTTTAGAACCTCTTGATTACTTTTAATAACATCGTTTGAATTAAAATGTAATTCGCAAATAAATTTGGTATTTTTTAATTCTTTGCCAAGAGCAGTGCTCCATTTGCTGAGCATTTCAATATCCTTTTAGAAAAAAATATTAAACTAAAATAATTACTTCTATACTACACAAAAAAAATAAAAATATAACATTTTTTAAATATTATTATTTAAAAACTACACTAATGTAATGATCAATTATTTATTAACATAAAATTTTAAATATTATTTTGAGGTTACTCACTTTTGGTGCTTTGAATAAAGCCACTTTTCCTAAATGCTCACTTGCCTTTCGGTCACTAAGACAACCATCAACGGCACAGCACTTTCCCATTTTTTTATAAAAATAATTCTAATAAAATAAATTAATATTTTATATTTAATTTAATTTATTTTTTTACATTGACGAGCCAGGTTAGCCAGTCCGTATTTACGTGTAATAATAATAATAGTATCGGTACCTCCTGAACACTCGCGCGGCCTGTGGCAAAAAAAAGAACTATGATCTGGGTCGATTATTTGTGTACATAAATAATGTGAAAAATCCTATACCGTTCGGACTCCTTGTATCTATACTCCGTGGTCTGGACTTTGTGTGACCAAGGCTAACGGAGGGAAATTTAAAATATGCAGTTTGTAACTGCACATACTCCCGCCTTTAGCCTTTGGTTAAACAGAGCCAGTAGCCTATGTTACAGTTAATGATCTATATAAATTATATACACACGTACAAAAAATAAAAAAATCTTACAAATAAACCATAATAATGCAATAATACAATATGCAATAATTCCAAAACCTATATATCAAAATTTCATTGCATGCGATTATAGAACATAAATCAAAGACATAATTAGTCCGCAATTGGCAATGGACAGAGTTTTGTCACTGCCCGCTTTACCACTGAATTTTGTGTTTTTATCACTGCCACTCTCACCACACCATCTTTCCCAGGGCACACTTCCAGGACACGTCCTAATAACCATCTGGCTGGTGGTTGATAATCATTTTGCAGAAAAACCAAGGCTTCTTTGAGTAAATTTGATGATTCTTGCTTCCATTTTTGCCTTTTCTGTAGTGTTTGTAAATAGTCTTAAGACCAGCAATTCCAGAACGATTGGTGCAATTGTTGGAGTAGTTGGTATCTCATTAGACGATTGGTGGGCTCTTGCAATAAGTTTGAATCGGGTACTAAGACCAGCGATTCCAGAACGATTGGTGCAATTGTTGGAGTAGTTGGTATCTCGTTAGACGATTGGTGGGCTCTTGCAATAAGTTTGAATCGGGTACCATTTTCATCGTTTTGCCAATTAAAAAGTGAGACGGAGTTAACGGATTTAAATCATGAGGGTCGGATAAAAGATGTAATGGTCTAGAATTTAACGTACATTCAACCTGTGCTAAAATCGTGCTAAATTCTTTATAATTAAAAGTTGTATTTTGAATAACTCTCAGTAATGGTGTTTTGCACTCTTAATTCCCGATTCCCAGAGCCCCCCAAAATGTGGGCTGTTTGGCGGAATAAAATGCCATTTTATTCCTTTGTTCGAACCAAAACCATGCAACATTGAATCATTTTTTAATTTATTGTGTAATTGCTGTAATTCCCTGTTTGCCCCTACAAAATTCGTACCATTATCGTTACCCAGAAGTTTAATCTTACTTGTGAGTGCAATAATTGTAGCCCCGCATGTAACAGATTTAAATGTTCTCTTTTAAAAATTAATTTAGATAGCACATGTTTACCATCCACTAGCAAGGGATATTTGTTATCAAAAGAAAGTTGAGAATTAGTTAACCTACCGCTTTCTTAATAATCCTTCTGTGTCTAAAAATGGTGAAAGTGAACTCAACTTTCCCCTAACTTTTTCAGTTTTGTTTACTTTTACTAATTGAATTTCTGTTTTAAAACTGTCATTTTGTGATAGTCTAATTAAAAGTTTCATGCTTTTCTTTATTTCATCAACCGTTAATTCACAAAGTTGTCTGTTAGTAGTGTCAACTTTACAATTAGCAATAAACCTTAAACAATACACAGTTACGCGTCTAAGTCTATTTAAACAAGAAAATTTTTCAATTAAGTTGAAACTATTTTGAGAATTTACTAATACCTTGCATGAAATTTTTTTTTAGTTCTGGAATTTCGATTTGACTATTTTCTACAAATTGCAAAACTGGCCACTTATCTGGAGTACTTAAAAGCCAAATAGGTCCTTGCCACCATAAATTGGATGCTGCAAGAGCATTGGGTGATAGACCACGACTTGCTATATCTGCAGGGTTATTCTTAGTGTTGACATAATTCCAGCTTACCTTTGCTTGAATTTTAATATTTTGAATGTCTGCTACTCTGTTGCCTACAAAGGGATTCAATCGCGCGGGATCAGAATTTAAACAATGTAACACAATTTGCGAATCTGACCACAAAAAACAGTGAAATTTTAATGTTAGTGACTCAACTACAGACCTTGTTAGCCTTGACAGGATTACTGCACTACATAACTCTACTCGAGGAATTGTCATCAACTTTAGCGGAGATACTTTAGTTTTAGCACAAAGTAATTTACTGTGAACATTATTTGAATTGTCAATACACCTTATATAGATACAAGCTGCATAAGCTTTTTGAGACGCATCACAAAAGCCATGTAATTCAATGTGCTTTGGAAATTGACAAACAGCAAAACGCAAAATTTTTAACTCGTTTAAATTAATAATTTCATTTTGTAAATTTAACCACTTTTGATTTATTTCATTAGGCACTTGCTGATCCCAATCAAGATTTAACGTCCAAAGGTTTTGTATCAATATTTTTGCTAAAATCACTATCGGACTTATTAACCCTAATGGATCATAGATTTGAGCATGTTCAGACAAGATTGTGCGCTTGGTTATTGACTCAGTTGTATTTAAAAACTTTGACTGAAACAACAAATTATCTGTCTCAGTACTCCATTGTTTTACTTGTCTTGTTATCGCCTAGATTCAGTACACTTGAATTGTTGGTATTATTTAATTGTAACACTGATTGTGATATCTTAACACTATTAGAGTTCCACTTTCTTAAATTAAAAAAGGCACTTTTAAATATATTTGAAATTTCATTACATAACACAACTGCGTCCCCTTCAGTATCAAACCCAGTTATAAAATCATCGAGATAAAAATCTTTGTGTATTATACCTGACGAACGTGGATATTGTGTCAAATTGTCATAAGCTAATTCCTTTACACATCGGTTTGCCAAAAAAGGGGCGGACTTAGTACCATACGTTAGCGTATTTAACTCAAACACTTTAAGTTTTAAAGATGAATCATCTCTCCATAAAATTCTTTGTAAATGTCTATCCGATGAATCTACTAAAATTTGGCGGTACATTTTCTCTAAATCAGCAATTACGATAAAGGGATGTTGTCTAAACCGAATTAAAATGTCAAAAATGTCGTTTTGAATTGTTTGCCCTTTAAACTGCAAATCATTAAGAGCCCAACCAGCGGTTGCAACTGCTGAGCTATTAAAAACAGCCCTTAATTTGGTTGTTAAACTTTCTTCACGCAAAACCCCGTGATGGGGAAATAATAACTTATTTGTTTTTCGTCTTTATCTGACACCTCTGACATATGACCTAAATATTCATATTCATTCATAAATTCTTTGTATTGATTTCTCAATACCTGATTCTTTTTAAGTTTATTTTCTAAGCTAATAATTTGTTTAGTAGTTTAGTTTAGTTTAGATATGTATTTTTAACCAAATGTTCTTCGCATAAAGTGTCATCTAATGTTAAATTGTTTACTTCTTTACACTCTTCAACTTCCCAAAACTTGGTTAACTCATTATGAACACTCGTTTTATTAAAATTACAACTACGTCTATTGCTTGGCAATAGGTTTATAGTTCCTGTTACTATGTGCCCAAACTCTGATCCTTGAAGAACTATATTGTTCAAATTAATTTTATCATGATTCAAAATGCTCCAAAATAAGTTAGCACCAATCAACAAATCAATTTCTCCCGAAATATTAAATTGCGGATCAGCTAATTGAGTGTCAGTATTAGTTTTTAAATTTATATTAAAGGTTTGATTTGAAACTTTGTCGTTATTTTCGGCACAATTAAACAAGATAACACGTTTCTATAATCACTAACCCGTGATGAAATTGCAATATTACATTTTTTATTAATTGACGAGAGTATGGTTTCGCACCCTCCGGGTGCTTACCTACTCTCTTGAGTAGAGAGTTGCCTACGGCAACGTGTATAAACCTCGAGGGGTTGCCTTCGGCAACCGTAGAGCAAACGCACCTTATTTTTATTAGATTTTTGTTTATTTATTTTTTTATTGTAATAAATTTTTATTTATTTCTTTTTGTGCTTATTCTACTTTCTCATTTAGATTATTACCTGCGGCAACAATTTGGTATTATTTACCTTTAAAATGAATATTATTTATTATTATATTATATGATTATTTTTTATTTTGTGTTTTATATTAATATACTTTTATTCAATCTTTCTTATGCTTACCCTACTCTCTTACATGTAAAGCAAACATAAAACAACCATATTTTGTATGTATTAAAAATTTTTTATTATATTTTATAAATTATACTTATTCCTTTTTTATTATTTTTCTATCTTTCCCATCTTTTTTTTGTTGTAATAAAGCAAACATATTATTAATTACGATTAAAGTTTTTTTTTTATTTTTATTGTAATAGTTTCCTACGGCAACATATATAAATCTATTATCATTTATATTTAAAAATACTTTTACTATTCATTATTATTTTATATATTTTTTTCTCATTATATTTTTTTATTTATTTTTTTTTGTATTTACCCTACTATCTTATACGTAAACGGTTGCCTTCGGCAACCTTATTTGGATTTTGTTAAAAAATTTTATATCACATTTTCTTTATTATATATTTTTTCTTCCTTTTAATTTTTTTTATGTTCATATTAAATATACTACTATAATTTTTAAAAATAAAATTACCATTTATTATTATTTTATATAATTTTTTTCAATTATTATGTATTTATTTTTTATATATTCCTTCTTTTGCTTACCATACTCTCCTATATTTTTGCTTACCATACTTTTTTATATGTAAGATGTTGCCTTCGGCAACAATAAAACAACAATATTTCTTTTTATTAATAAAAATTGCATTACATTTTACTTAATATACTTAATTTTTATTCTTCTTTTTTTTTAATTTTTTTCTTTCTTTCTCTTCTCTTTAATCTCTTCTAAAGCAAGTCTATTATTTTTTTTTTCGAAATTAAAAGTGTTATTTCATATATTTTTTGTTGTTTCTATTATTATATTTTATCATTTATTTGCCCTTTTGCTTGCTTACTTTACTCTCTTATAAGGTTGCCTTAGGCAACAATAAAACAACCATATTTTATTTTTATTAAAAAAGTTTGTATTACATTTTATTCATTATATACTTTATTCTTTCTTTCTTTTTTTTTTCTATTGGTTTTCTTTTTCTAATTTTCTTAATATTTTCCTATTTTCTATTTAATTTTTCTAAAATATGTAATCAATCAATTACAATCATACATAATCTAAAAAAAAAATCAAAAAAAATTATTTATATTTTAGTTATATATTATATATCAAATTTAAAAAAACAACCACTCTATAGAAATTTGTACATTAAAATTGACAGAAAAACGATTCATATTTCATGTTAGTTATAAAATATAAATCATTAATATTAAGTGATCACTTAGTATTTTTTAATTGATTATGTCAACAATAATCATTAACAATTGACATTGTATTTTTTTTTAAATATTTAATTGTTTTTTTAAAAATATAAAAATAAGTACGTACGATTGAGAAAAAAATATATATTCTGTATAGATACTTTTCGAAAATAATTTTTTACTTCCATCTGATTTTAATTAATTTATATAAATCTTCTTACATGAATAGGCACCAAACAAAACTTAACCTCACTTTTCGTATACACAATTATAATTTTCCGACAACCACAGTTCTATATCTTATATAATATAATCGAAAAAGCTCTTCTAGCCATTCGTATTATATTCCCATATTATAATAAAGGAAAAAATGTAAAACAGGCCAAAAAATTAGGTGTCTTCTCAAAAATTTTCATCAAATCTTATCTAAAAAAAAGAATTATAGACAATGAGATTAAATAATTATTAAACCTACTTTATTTTAAGCTTTTCACTTATATTTTGCAAAAATACAACACTTTTACACTTAATTTTGTAAAATATGTAAATACTTTATGAAAATTCTAAAAATAATTATTTTATAATTATATTTTTTTTGTTGCTAACAACAACGATGTCAAAAAAATTAGAGTGGTAAATTTAAAATTGTCTTTCATTATTTCCTTTTCAAATACCACTTTCAGGCATGTTCTATCAATATAAAGATTTTAGTATTTAATAAAAAAAAGTCAAAAAACCTACCCAAAGCTCTTCTCTCAATTATTTCTTCTATCTTTTCTAATATAAAAAAGCATTTCAGTTAATTTGGCGCTCAATTTTAAAAGAACTATCAACCCAAAATCTTTTCTTTCAACCATAACAAATTTATAATAACCTAAAACTGTCAATTTGACATTTTTTTTTTTGTGAGTTTTTGATATTTTGACCGAAACCAAAAAAAAGACCCCTTTCGACTTTTCGATCTTTGCTTCTAACTTTTTGGTAAGTGCCACTTGTTTATTTAACCAATATTTTAATTGTTTTGAGCTGTATTTACGTAGATTTTTCATTATATTTACTTCACTTTGTTGACAGTTTGGGGCACTTATTTTTCTCTACAAAATGCCTTAAAATCTATTAAAAACTAAACAAAACCTATGCAAACCTTTATCGGTCTTTCCAAAATAGCCTTTAAACGTTGTTTTCATTTGAAAATTCATTGTAATTTCTATTATATTCGCTTCACTTATTTGACAGTTTGGGGCACTAATTTTTCTCTAAAAATGCCTTGAAATTTTTTTTAAAACCAAACAAACCTTTATGAATCGTTCCAAAATAGCCTTTAAACGTTGTTTTCATTTGAAAATTCATTGTAATTTCTATTATATTCGCTTCACTTATTTGACAGTTTGAGGCACTAATTTTTCTCTAAAAATGCCTTGAAATCTTTTAAAAACCAAACAAACCTTTATGAATCGTTCCAAAATAGCCTTTAAACGTTGTTTTCATTTGAAAATTTATTGTAATTTTTATTATATTCGCTTCACTTATTTGACAGTTTGGGGCACTAATTTTTCTCTAAAAATGCCTTGAAATCTTTTAAAAACCAAACAAACCTTTATGAATCGTTCCAAAATAGCCTTTAAACGTTGTTTTCATTTGAAAATTCATTGTAATTTCTATTATATTCGCTTCACTTATTTGACAGTTTGAGGCACTAATTTTTCTCTAAAAATGTAATGAAATCTATTAAAAAGTAAACTATGCAAATTTTTATCGGTCGCTTCAAAATAGTTTTTAAACAATGTTTTCATTTAAATATTCATTGCATTGTTCTCCCATTAAATTCACACTTCACTCTGTTGACAGTTTGGGGGGCTACAATTTATAAAATTTTCTTTCTTGGCAAAATTACATTAAATCTCTTGATGGGAAATCTTTATAAATAAAACTCCCATGTTTATTTAATAGATATTTTATAGATTTAAGCTGTATTTTGTAGATTTTCGTAAAATTACGATACGACTGACAGGTTAGACACTGACAAATGACATTTGTTGAAAAAATTCTTAGTGATATAGAATCTATCCATAGTAAGTTTAGCCGTTATTATCGCGATTTTGACACATTCCATCTTTTTCTCAAACTCTGTTTGTGGTACCTCCTACGTTCAAGGGGGTTATCAAATTTGAAAAAAATTTTTAGAAATTATTAAAAAAACATTGTAATTTTAAGGATAGCTACTTTTTCATACAAAATCTCATTTAAAACGAAAAAAATTTTTATAAAATCTAAAATTTGTCAGACAGAGCTGCGGCTAACGCGTTTTATTATATACGAGAGTATGGTTTCGCACCCTCCGGGTGCTTACCTACTCTCTTGAGTAGAGGGTTGCCTACGGCAACGTGTATGAACCTAGAGGGGTTGCCTTCGGCAACCGTAAAATAGATGCAGTTTTTTTTTTTATTAGATTATTGAAAATTTATTTTTTTATTGTAATATTTTTTTATTTATTTCTTTTTGTACTTATTCTACTTTCTCATATCATTGCCTTTGACAACATTTATATAAACCTAGCCCATTATTATTTATCTTGAAATTTATTATTATTTATTTAAAAAATTTTAATTAGATTTTATTAATTATACTTTTTTCTTTTTCTTTTATCTTTCTCATCTTTTTTTTATACAAAAGCAAGCATATTACCATTTACTAAATTTTTTTTTTATTTTTTTTTTGTACTTGTTTTACTCACTTGTATTGAATGTTGCCTGCGGCAACATATATAAATCTATTATTATTTATTTTCGAAAATACTTTTACTATTTATTATTATTATAAATTTTTTATTTTTTTCTCATTATTTAGGTGGCGGACAGTCATTTTCGGTTATAAAAATTCTCGTTATAACATTTGAGATCAGATTTGGACATAACGTTTTCATATTAATATTACTTTAATATTTAAAAATAATATTACTGTCTATCATTATTTTATATTATTTATATCATATATTTTTTTTTCTATTCCTTCTTGTTCTTACTATACTCTCTTATATGTAAAAGGTTGCCTTCGGCAACAATAACACAACAATTTTTTTTTTATAAAAAAATTGTGCATTACTTTTTTATTTAATATACTTGATTTTTATTCTTCTTTTTTTTTCAAATTTTTTTCTTTCTTTTATTTTTATTTTTTTTTTCTTCGTTTTAATTTTTTTTATTTTTATATTAATTTTATTACTTTAATAATAATTGTTATTAAAATTAGAAGAATAAAAACTATAATATATTATAATAATTTATATAAATTTTTTCTTATTCTCTTCTAAAAAAAGTCTTCTATTATTTTATTTCAAAATTAAAATTGTTATTTTATATATTTATTTTTGTTTCTATTATTATATTTTTTTATTTATTCCTCCTTTTACTTACCTCACTTTCTTATATAGATAAGGTTGCCTTAAGCAACCATAAAACAACCATATTTTATTTTTATTAAAAAGGTTCGTATTACATTTTATTAATTATATACTATATTCTTTCTTTTTTTTTTCTATTTGTTTTCCTTTTCTATTTTATTTTCCTATTTTCTATTTAATTTTTTTAAAATATGTAATCATTCAATTACAATCATACATAATCTAAAGAAAAAATCAATAAAAATTATTTATATTTTAGTTATATATCATATATCAAATTCAAAAAAATAACTACTCTATAGAAATTCGTACATTGAAACTTTTATTTTCTCTTTCTTTTTATTCTTTTTCTTTTTTATCTCTTCAACTTTTTTTTCGAACTCGTTTTTTTATTTCTCTTCACTTTCTTCTTTTTGATTCTATTTGTTCCTATTTTTATAATGTATTTACTTAATTTTAATTTTTTTTATTTTCGTCTTCTTTCTCTCTTACATTTTCTTTTTTTGTGTATTCTAATTTTTTTTATACTATTCTTTTTTTAATATTGTATTATCCATCTATAAACTCCTGATATTTTAACATTTTTTTTTCCTTATTTATAACATAGTTTTCCAATCTAAACATTTTCTTTTCTATAAATTTTTTTTTCGATTTTTTTTATTCTTTACTTAATTTTATCAATTTTTATTTTTCTACAACAACCATAATTTTGTTTTTCTATACTACTTAAATTATCTTTTCTTTTTTATTATCAACAAATTTATAATTTCTTTTAGTTTTTCTTGATGCTTTTTTTACTTAAATCATAGCATTTCTTTTAAATTAACATTTTTTAATTTTTAATTTTTTGCAAATTTTTTTTTTCGCACATTTGATTGTCGGAAATTAAATATCAAAGTTTTCAAATTTTTCTTGTATAATTATTAATTAGAAATATTTGTTTAAAATTAGAAACATTTGTTTATAATTAATACAATCAAAAGAAAAATTTTTTTTAATAAATATTTAATTTGGCAACACTTTTAAAAAAAAATTTTTTAATTGCCAAGTTGCAACAATGTAACCGAAAACGTTTGTTTCTTGACAAATATTTGACGTAACTTTCATAAAAAAAAATTAGGTTATATCGTAGCGAACACATTGACATCTTTCAATAATATTGTCAATGTTAAAGATGTGTCACACATAATCAATATTAAGTTGTTGCCATTGTGCACTTTTATTATGAAATATAAGATTTCCAACCCAAACACTACTAAACGTGCTTAATAATGATTTTTTAATTGGCAATACTTTTTAGAGACTTTTTTATTGCACCTATCTGCAACACTGTAACCAAAAACGCCGTTTCTATTTCCTCTTGTTACCAATTTAGATAAACACAAATTCAAAACTTTTCTTTTTTAACTATTAATTATAAAAATTTGCTTGTACAGCATAAAAAAAGCCAAAATTTTTTATCAATATTTTTTTTTCAGTTGGCAACACTTTTTATAAATTTTTAAGTTGCCTAGTGGCAACACTGTAACCGAAAACACTTTTTTTTAAATATTTGACGTAACTTTTATAAAAAAAAAAAGTAGGTTATGTCATAGCAAACATAATGACATCTGTCGGTGTCATAGATTTGTCACTCATTATCAATAGAAAGTTATTATGTATCTTAATACAATTTTAATATAAAATATTTAAGTTTTCCAACTCAAACACTCTTAAAGCTTAATTAAAAGTTTTTTTCCCACATGATGATTTTACAATATAAACTCTTTATATAATGTAAAAGATTTTTTATGGTGGTCTTCTTGTGAAGAAACAATTAGATTTTTTTCTATAACTACCAATCTATAATCAATTCAAGGCTATATTTTCTTCAAAATTCCTTTTCAATGAGAGTAACGTTTTGTTTCGACTTTTTTTTTGTAGTTGATGATATCTCTCACATGAAGCTCTAAAAAAAAAGTAGAAAAACCTGAAAATTAATTAAATATAAACTCACACTATTAAACTCTTTTTTTTTATCTATAATATTAACACATATAATCTCTAAATGGACCTATTCAATCAACATTTTTGCACTCATCATTGAACCCCATTTTTCCATCACTTCACTCCTGAAGTTATAATTCTCTCTTAAAATGACTTTTTAAAATTACATTGAATCTCTTGATGTGATGACTTTATAAATAAAACCCCCATGTTTATTTAATAGATATTTTATAGATTTTAGCTGTATTTTGGTAGATTTTCGCCAAAATTACGATACGACTGACAGGTTAGACACTGACAGGTTAGACACTGACATTTGTTAATTTTTCTCTACAAAATGCCTTAAAATCTATTAAAAACTAAATACAACCTTTACAAACCTTTATCGGTCTTCGGTCTTTCCAAAATAGCCTTTAAACGTTGTTTTCATTTGAAAATTCATTGTAATTTCGATTATATTATAATCTTCTCTTGAAATGACTTTTTTTCTTTCTTGACGAAATTACATTAAATCTCTTGATGTGATGACTTTATAAATAAAACCCCCATGTTTATTTAATAGATATTTTATAGATTTTAGCTGTATTTTGGTAGATTTTCGTAAAATTACGATACGACTGACAGGTTAGACACTGACAAATGACATTTGTTGAAAAAATTCTTAGTGATATAGAATCTAGCCATAGTAAGTTTAGACGTTATTATCGCGATTTTGACACATTCCATCTCTTTCTCAAACTCTGCTTTCGATCCCTCCTACGTTCAAGGGGGTTATCAAATTTGAAAAAAATTTTTAGAAATTATTAAAAAAACATTGTAATTTTTAGGATAGCTACTTTTTCATACAAAAACTCATTTAAAAAGAAAAAAATTTTTAAAAAATCTAAAATTTGTTAGACAGAGCAACTACATCGGGTTTTATTATATATTAACGAGAGTATGGTTTCGCACCCTCCGGGTGCTTACCTACTCTCTTGAGTAGAGGGTTGCCTACGGCAACGTGTATAAACCTAGAGGGGTTGCCTTCGGCAACCATAGAACAAACGCACTTTTTTTTTTATTGGACTATTGTTTAATAATTTTTTTTATTTTAATACATTTTTATTTCTTTTTGTGCTTATTCTACTCTCTCATTTAGATTATTACCTGCGGCAACAATTTGGTATTATTTACCTTTAAAATGAATATTATTAATATATAATAAAACCCGATGTAGTTGCTCTGTCTAACAAATTTTAGATTTTTTAAAAATTTTTTTCTTTTTAAATGAGTTTTTGTATGAAAAAGAAGCTATCCTAAAAATTACAATGTTTTTTTAATAATTTCTAAAAATTTTTTTCAAATTTGATAACCCCCTTGAACGTAGGAGGGATCGAAAGCAGACTTTGAGAAAAAGATGGAATGTGTCAAAATCGCGATAATAACGTCTGAACGTACTATGGGTAGATTCTATATCACTAAGGATTTTTTCAACAAAAGTCATTTGTCAGTGTCTAACCTGTCAGTCGTATCGTAATTTTACGAAAATCTACCAAAATACAGCTTAAATCTATAAAATATCTATTAAATAAACATGGGGGCTTTATTTATGAAGATTTCCCATTAAGAGATATAATGTAATTTCATCAAGAAAGAAGATTTTATAAATTGTAGCCCCCCAAACTGTCAATAGAGTGGAGTGTGAATTTAATGGGAGAACAAATTTAAATGAAAAAAACATTGTTTAAAAACTATTTTGAAGCGACCGATAAAAATTTGCATAGGTTTGGTTTACTTTTTAATAGATTTCATGACATTTTTAGAGAAAAATTGGTGCCCTATCTGTCAAATAATTGAAGCAAATACAATAGAAATTACAATGAATTTTCAAATGAAAACAACGTTTAAAGGCTTTTTTGGAACGATTCATAAAGGTTTGTTTGGTTTTTAAAAGATTTCAAGGCATTTTTAGAGAAAAATTAGTGACCCAAACTGTCAAATAAGTGAAGCGAGTGTAATGGAAAATCTACGTAAATACAGCTCAAAACAATTAAAATATTGGTTAAATAAACAATTGGCACTCACCAAAAAGTTAGAAGCAAAGATCGAAAAGGCGAAAGGGGTCTTTTTTTTGGTTTCGGTCAAAATATCAAAAGCTCACAAAAAAAATTGTCAAATTGACAGTTTTACTTTATTATAAATTTGTTATGGTTGAAAGAAAGAGATTTTGTGTTAATAGTTCTTCTAAAATTGAGCCCCAAATTAATTGAAATGCTTTTTAATATTGGAAAAGATAGAAGAAATAATAGAAGGAAAAGCTCTGGGTAGGTTTTTTGACTTTTTTTTAATAAATACTAAAATCTTATATTGATAGAGCATGCCCCCCGAAATGTCAAAGGGGTGAAGCTAATATAATAGAAAAAGTAAAGATTAAAAAGTCGAGAAGGTTATTATGGCTGAAAGAAAAGCTTTTGGTTAATAGGTCTTCCAAAATTGAGTCCCAATTTTTTTTTTGTTGCTATAAACAAATTTGTTTATAGCAACCAATAATTACAATTTTTTTTTTTAAATTGACATATATATTTATTCGTTTCTTAGTAACAGAAACAATATAATTATTTATAAATTTTTACATAAAAATAGTTGTGAAAACGTTATTTATAAGAAAATTTCAACAAATATATATTGAAATTAATATGTTAATGTGTTCGCTACGATATAACCTAATTTTTTTTTTATGAAAGTTACGTCAAATATTTGTCAAGAAACAAACTTTTTCGGTTACATTGTTGCAACTAGGCAATTAAAAATTTTTTTTTAAAAGTGTTGCCAAATTAAATATTTATTAAAAAAAATTTTTTTTTTGATTGTATTAATTTTAAACAAATGTTTCTAATTAATAATTATACAAGAAAAATTTGAAATTTTTGTTATTTAATTTCCGACAATCAAATATGCGAAAAAAAAATTTGCAAAAAATTAAAAATAAAAAAATGTTAATTTTAAAAGATATGCGATGATTTAAGTGAAAAAAGCATAAAGAAAAAGTAAAAGAAATTATAAATTTGTTGATAATAAAAAAGAAAAGATAATTTAAGTAGTATAGAAAAACAAAATTATGGTATTTGTAGAAAAATAAAAATTGATAAAATTAAGTAAAGAATAAAAAAAATCGAAAAAAAAATTTATAGAAAAGAAAATGTTTAGATTGGAAAACCATATTATAAATACGAAAAAAAAAATGTGAAAATATCAGGAGTTTATAGATGAATAATACAATATTAAAAAAAGAATAGTATACAAAAAAATTAAAATAAACAAAAAAAGAAAATGTAAGAGAAATGATAAAAAAATAAAAAAAATTAAAAAAAAAAATTAAAATTAAGTAAATACATTATAAAAACAGGAACAAATAGAATCAAAAAGAAGAAAGTGAAGAGAAATAAAAAAAAGAGTTCGAAAAAAAAAGTTGAAGAGATAAAAAAGAAAAAAAATAAAAAGAAAGAGAAAATAAAAATTTCAATGTACAAATTTCTATAGAGTAGTTATTTTTTTGAATTTGATATATAATATACAATTAAAATATAAATAATTTTTATTGATTTTTTCTTTAGATTATGTATGATTGTAATTGAATGATTACATATTTTGAAAAAATTAAATAGAAAATAGGAGAAAAATAGAAAAAGAAAACAAATAGAAAAAAAAAGAAAGAATATAGTATATAATTAATAAAATGTAATACGAACCTTTTTAATAAAAATAAAATATGGTTGTTTTATGGTTGCCTAAGGCAACCTTATCTATATAAGAAAGTGAGGTAAGTAAAAGGAAGAATAAATAAAAAAATATAATAATAGAAACAAAAATAAATATATAAAATAACAATTTTAATTTGGAAAAAAAATAATGAAAGACTTTTTTTAGAAGAGAATAAGAAAAAATTCATATAAATTATTATAATATATTATAGTTTTCATTCTTCTAATTTTAATAACAATTATTATTAAAGTAATAAAGTTAATATAAAAATAAAAAAAATTAAAACGAAGAAAATAAAATAAAAATAAAAGAAAGAAAAAAATTTGAAAAAAAAAGAAAAATAAAAATTAAGTATATTAAATAAAAAAATGTAATGCAAAATTTTTTTATAAAAAAAAAATTGTTGTGTTATTGTTGCCGAAGGCAACCTTTTACATATAAGAGAGTATAGTACGAACAAGAAGAAATAAAAAAAATATATGTAATATAAATAATATAAAATAATGATAGATAGTAATATTATTTTTAAATATTAAAGTAATATTAATATGAAAACGTTATGTCAAAATCTGATCTCAAATGTTGTAACAAGAATTTTTATAACAGAAAATGACTGTTTGCCACCTAAATAATGAGAAAAAAATAAAAAAATTATAATAATAATGAATAGTAAAAGTATTTTTAAAAATAAATAATAATAGATTTATATATGTTGCCGCAGGCAACATTCAATACGAGTGAGTAGAACAAGTACAAAAAAAAATAAATAAATAAAAATTGTGAAATGCTAATATGCTTGCTTTATTACAAAAAAAAGATGAGAAAGATAAAAGAAAAAGAAATAAGTATAATTAATAAAATCTAATTAAATTTTTTTAAATAAATAATAATGAATTTCAAGATAAATAATAATGGGCTAGGTTTATATAAATGTTGTCGAAGGCAAACGTTGATATGAGAAAGTAGAATAAGTACAAAAAGAAATAAATAAAAATATATTACATTAAAAAAATAAATAAACAATAATCTAATAAAAAAAAAGTGCGTCTATTTTACGGTTGCCGAAGGCAACCCCTCTAGGTTCATACACGTTGCCGTAGGCAACCCTCTACTCAAGAGAGTAGGTAAGCACCCGGAGGGTGCGAAACCATACTCTCGTTTATTATTATATTATATGATTTTTTATTATTTTGTGTTTTATATTACTATATTTTTATTGAATCTTTCTTATGCTTACCCTACTCTCTTACATGTAAAGCAAACATAAAACAACCATATTTTGTATGTATTAAAAATCTTTTATTATATTTTATAAATTATACTTATTCCTTTTTTATTATTTTTCTATCTTTCCCATCTTTTTTTTGTTGTAATAAAGCAAACATATTATTAATTACGATTAAAGCTTTTTTTTTATTCTTATTGTAATAGTTTCCTACGGCAACATATATAAATCTATTATCATTTATATTTAACAAAAATTTTACTATTCATTATTATTTTATATATTTTTTTCTCATTATATTTTTTTATTTATTTTTTTTTGTATTTACCCTACTATCTTATACGTAAACGGTTGCCTTCGGCAACCTTATTTGGATTTTGTTAAAAAATTTTATATCACATTTTCTTCATTATATTTTTTTTTCTTCCTTTTTATTTTTTTAATTTTCATATTAAATATACTACTATAATTTTTAAAAATAATATCACTATTTATTATTATTTCATATAATTTTTTTCACTTATTATGTACATATTTTTTATTTATTCCTTCTTTTGCTTACCATACTCTCCAATATTTTTGCTTACCATACTTTCTTATATGTAAGATGTTGCCTTCGGCAACAATAAAACAACAATATTTCTTTTTTATTAAAAAAAATTGCATTATATTTTATTTAATATACTTAATTTTTATTCTTCTTTTTTTTTCCAATTTTTTTCTTTCTTTCTCTTCTCTTTAATCTCTTCTAAAGCAAGTCTATTTTAATTTTTTTTTCGAAATAAAAATTGTTATTTTATATATTTTTTGTTGTTTCTATTATTAAATTTTTTCATTTATTCCCCCTTTTGCTAGCTTACTTTGCTCTCTTATATATATAAGGTTGCCTTAGGCAACAATAAAACAACCATATTTTATTTTTATTAAAAAAGTTTGTATTACATTTTATTAATTATATACTTTATTCTTCCTTTCTTTTTTTTTTTTCTATTTGTTTTCTTTTTCTAATTTTCTTAATTTTTTCCTATTTTCTATTTAATTTTTCTAAAATCATTCAATTACAATCATACATAATCTAAAAAAAAAAACTTTCTTTCAACCATAACAAATTTATAATAACCTAATGCTGTCAATTTGACAATTTTTTTTTGTGAGTTTTTGATATTTTGACCGAAACCAAAAAAAAAACCCTTTTCGACTTTTCGATCTTTGCTTCTAACTTTTTGGTAAGTGCCACTTGTTTATTTAACCAATATTTTAATTGTTTTGAGCTGTATTTACGTAGATTTTCAATTAAATTCACTTAACTCTGTTGACAGAATGGGGCCCTAATTTTTGTCTACAAAATGCCTTGAAATCTTTTAAAAAATTAATCAAACCTTTATCGGTCGCTTCAAAATAGTTTTTAAACAATGTTTTCATTTAAATATTTATTGAATTGTTCTCCCATTATATTCACACTTCAGTCCGTTGACAGTTTGGGGGGCGACAAATTGTAAAACCTTCTTTCTTGACAAAATTACATTAAATCTCTTGATGGGAAACCTTTATAAATAAAACCCCCATGTTTATTTGATAGATATTTTATAGATTTTAGCTGTATTTTGGTAGATTTTCGCCAAAATTACGATACGACTGACAGGTTAGACACTGACAGGTTAGACACTGACATTTGTTGATGAAAATTCTTAGTGATATAGAATCTAGCCATAGTAAGTTTAGACGTTATTATCGCGATTTTGACACATTCCATCTCTTTCTCAAACTCTGCTTTCGATCCCTCTTACGTTCAAGGGGGTTATCAAATTTGAAAAAAAATTTTTAGAAATTATTAAAAAAACATTGTAATTTTTAGGATAGCTACTTTTTCATACAAACACTCATTTAAAAAGAAAAAAATTTTTAAAAAATCTAAAATTGGTTAGACAGAGCTGCGGCTAACGCGTTTTATTATTATAGGTGTAATTATTACGAGAGTATGGTTTCGCACCCTCCGGGTGCTTACCCTACTCTCTTGAGTAGAGTGTATGAACCTAGAGGGGTTGCCTTCGGCAACCGTAAAATAAACGCACTTTTTTTTTTTTATTAGATTATTGTTTATTTATTTTTTTATTGTAATATATTTTTATTTATTTCTTTTTGTACTTCTTCTACTTTCTCATATCAACGTTTGCCTTCGACAACATTTATATAAACCTAGCCCATTATTATTTATCTTGAAAATTATTATTATTTATTTAAAAAATTTTAATTAGATTTTATTAATTATACTTATTTCTTTTTCTTTTATCTTTCTCATTTTTTTTTTATAATAAAGGAAGCATATTACCATTTACTAAATTTTTTGTTATTTTTTTTTTTTTGTACTTGTTCTACTCACTCGTATTGAATGTTGCCTGCGGCAACATATATAAATCTATTATTATTTATTTTTGAAAATACTTTTACTATTCATTATTATTATAAATTTTTTATTTTTTTCTCATTATTTAGGTGGCGGACAGTCATTTTCTGTTATAAAAATCCTCGTTATAACATTTGAGATCAGATTTTGACATAACGTTTTCATATTAATATTACTTTAATATTTAAAAATAATATTACTATCTATTATTATTTTATATTATTTTTTTCAATCATTATATATATATAATTTTTTTTTTATTCTTTCTTGTTTTTACCGTACTGTCTTATATGTAAAAGGTTTTTTTATTTTAATAATAATTGTTATTAAAATTAGAAGAATAAAAACTATAATATATTATAATAATTTATATGAGTTTTTTCTTATTCTCTTCTAAAAAAAGTCTTTTATTATTTTTTTTCAAAATTAAAATTGTTATTTTATATATTTATTTTTGTTTCTATTATTATATTTTTTTATTTATTCCTCCTTTTACTTACCTCACTTTCTTATATATATAAGGTTGCCTTAGGCAACCATAAAACAACCATATTTTATTTTTATTAAAAAGGTTCGTATTACATTTTATTAATTATATACTATATTCTTTCTTTTTTTTTCTATTTGTTTTCTTTTTCTATTTTTTTTCCTATTTTCTATTTAATTTTTTCAAAATATGTAATCATTCAATTACAATCATACATAATCTAAAGAAAAAATCAATAAAAATTATTTATATTTTAGTTATATATCATATATCAAATTCAAAAAAACAGCTACTCTATAGAAATTTGTACAATGAAATTTTTATTTTCTCTTTCTTTTTATTCGTTTTCTTTTTTATCTCTTCAACTTTTTTTTTCAAACTCGTTTTTTTATTTCTTTTCACTTTCTTCTTTTTGATTCTATTTGTTCATATTTCTTATTTCTCTCTTACATTTTTTGTGTATTTTAATTTTTTTTATACTATTCTTTTTTTAATATTGTATTATCTATCTATAAACTCCTGATATTTTAACATTTTTTTTTCCGTATTTATAATATAATTTTCCAATCTAAACATTTTCTTTTCTATAAATTTTTTTTTCGATTTTTTTTATTCTTTACTTAATTTTATGAATTTTTATTTTTCTACAGATACCATAATTTTGTTTTTCTATACTACTTAAATTATCTTTTCTTTTTTATTATCAACAAATTTATAATTTCTTTCAATTTTTCTTGATGCTTTTTTTACTTAAATCATCGCATATCTTTTAAATTAACATTTTTTTATTTTTAATTTTTTGCAAATTTTGCACATTTGATTGTCGGAAATTAAATATCAAAAATTTCAAATTTTTCTTGTATAATTATTAATTAGAAACATTTGTTTATAATTAATACAATCAAAAAAAGAATTTTTTTTAATAAATATTTAATTTGGCAACACTTTTAAAAAAAAATTTTTTAATTGCCAAGTTGCAACAATGTAACCGAAAACGTTTGTTTCTTGACAAATATTTGACGTAACTTTCATAAAAAAAAATTAGGTTATATCGTAGCGAACACATTGACATCTGTCAATAATGTTGTCAGTGTTAAAAATGTGTCACACATAATCAATATTAAGTTGTTGCCATTGTGCACTTTTATTATAAAATTTAAGATTGCCAACCCAAACACTACTAAACGTGCTTAATAATGATTTTTTAATTGGCAATACTTTTTAGAGACTTTTTTATTGCACCTATCTGCAACACTGTAACCGAAAACGCCGTTCCTATTGCCTCTTGTCAACAATTTAGACAAACACAAATTCGCAATTTTTTTTTTATAATTATTAATCATACATTTTTTTGTACAACATAATCAAAAAAAAAAAATTTAATAGATATTTAATATGGCAATACTTTTTAATTTTTGTTTTATTTGCCTAGTGGCAACACTGTAACCGAAAACACTTTTTTTTTAATATTTTACGTAACTTTCATAAAAAAATGCATGTTATGTCATAGCTCAAGCACAATAACATCTGTCAATGATGTTGTCGGTGTCAAAGATGTATCACCCATCAACAATATGAAGTTGTTGTTGTGGTACAATTTTAATATTAAATTTAAAATTACCATTAAATTAAAAAACTCCTAAGCGTGATTAATAATGACTTTTTTATTTGATAACATTTTTTAAAAACTTTTTTATTTGCGCCTAGCTGCAACACTGTAACCGGAAACGTCATTCCTATTGCCTCTTGTCAACAATTTAGATAAACACAAATTTAAAACTTTTCTTTAATATTTAATTATTATAAACATTTGTTTGTACAGCATAATTCAAAAAAAATTTGTTTACTAATTGCTTTTTTAGTTAGCATCACTTTTTATTTTTTGTGTATTTTCCTAGTGTTAACAGTATAACCAGAAACACTTGTATTACAAATATTTGACGTAACTTTTATAAAAAAAAAAGTAAGTTATGTCATAGCAAACATAATGACATCTGTCAATGATGTTGTCGGTGTCATAGATGTGTCACTCATTATCAATAGAAAGTTATTACCTTGATACAATTTTAATATAAAATATTTAAGTTTTCCAACTCAAACACTTTTAAAGCTAATTAATAATGATTTTTTCATTTGGCAACACTTTAAGAGACTTTTTATTTGCGCCTAGCTGCAACACTTCAACCATAAACGCCGTTTCTATTTCCTCTTGTTACCAATTTAGATAAACACAAATTCAAAACTTTTCTTTTTTAACTATTAATTATAAAAATTTGCCTGTACAGCATAAAAAGAGCCAAAATTTTTATCAATATTTTTTTTCAGTTGGCAACACTTTTTATAAATTTTTCTATTGACCTAGTATCAACACTGTAACCGGAAACGTTTATTTAACAAATATTTGACGTAACTTTTATAAAAAAAAATGTAGGTTATGTCATAGCAAGGACAATGACATCTGTCAATAATGTTGTCAGTGTCAAAGATGTGTCACCCATAATCAATAGAAAGTTATTGCTGTGGTACAATTTTAATATAAAATATAAGATTACCAACTCAAACTTTCTTAAGCTTATAATTAATAATGACTTTTTAATTTAGCAACACTTTAAAAATCTTTTTTATTTACGCCTAGCAGCAGCATTGTAACCGAAAACGCCGTTCTTATTTTCTTTTGTTAACAATTCAGATAAAGACAAATTCAAAACTTTTCTTTTATAATTATTAATTATAAACATTAGCTTGTACAGCATAATAAAAACCAAAATTTTTATCAATATTTTTTTAGTTGGCAACACTTCTTAGAGATTTTTTTATTAACCTAGTATCAACACTGTAACCTTGAACGCTTGTTTGACAAATATTTGACGTATCTTTTATAAAAAAAATGTAGGTTATATCATAGCAAGACATCTGTCAATGATGTTGTCAATGTCAAAGATATCTCACTCATGAACAACAACAATATGAAGTTATTGCCGTGTTACAATTTTAAAATGAAATTTAGGATTGCCAACTCAAACAGATCTTATTGATTTACTTTATTACTTTTAACGTACAGATTTGCAGCCTTCTCTCAAAATGTTTACATTGTGTGTAAGACTATTTTTATTCTAATCTTACGTTTTGCCAAATTTTAACAATTAAATTGAATTAAATAACAGTTAACTCTTTCTCCATAATTAATTTGTCAGGATGTCTATGTTCTACAATTATTAGCTTTAATTATTCACTCGAAAACAGTGTACAGAATAGCAACAGCCAGCTACATTATCATCAACAATCTACTTCAACTCACCCCTCTATATTCAGCAGTCAGACGGATCGATTGGGCGACACATCAAACATATTTACACATAATGTACCTGTCAATAATACCTGTAAAGTAACTCATCGGGGGCTTTTCACCCCTCGCAGGATTCTCTTCCTCTCGAACTGATTGTGGAAGACATCACAAGACTCATTGGAATTAGACAACCACTCTATGAACTCGATTGACTCATTCTTCACCCCTTTTCTTTAACATCGTGTTCTCAATGATGTCTTCATTGTTTCGGTACCTCATTATTTCTCCGAATTCAGGAAGACAGCACTGAATTCACATTATTCCTCCGAATTCAGGGAGACAGCACTGAATTGACATTATTCCTCCAAATTCAGAGAGACAGCACTGGATTTACATTAATCCACCGAATTCAGAGAGACAGCACTGAATTCACATTATTCCACCGAATTCAGGGAGACAGCACTGAATTAACATTATTCCTTGGAATTCAGGGAGACAGCACTGAATTCACATTATTCCTCGGAATTCAGAGAGACAGCACTGAATAATACCTGTAAAGTAACTCATCGGGGGCTTTTCACCCCTCGCAGGATTCTCTTCCTCTCGAACTGATTGTGGAAGACATCACAAGACTCATTGGAATTAGACAACCACTCTATGAACTCGATTGACTCATTCTTCACCCCTTTTCTTTAACATCGTGTTCTCAATGATGTCTTCATTGTTTCGGTACCTCATTATTTCTCCGAATTCAGGAAGACAGCACTGAATTCACATTATTCCTCCGAATTCAGGGAGACAGCACTGAATTGACATTATTCCTCCAAATTCAGAGAGACAGCACTGGATTTACATTAATCCACCGAATTCAGAGAGACAGCACTGAATTCACATTATTCCACCGAATTCAGGGAGACAGCACTGAATTAACATTATTCCTTGGAATTCAGGGAGACAGCACTAAATTCACATTTATACCACAAAACAACATATGATCAAAAGATCAACACTTAACTATCTTTCTCTTTCAATAAACAATCAACAGTTCAAATACTCATAATACTGCCCGTCCGACCGCTCTCACCGTTCTCTAATCAACATTCTCAGCTGACTCACTGCCCTCTGCCACCACCTTTTCAAGGATGCTAAGCCGATGTTCTCCCTCTTTTACTTAAGATTCCATATGGCCCTCATCAAGATGATTCAATTATACAAGCAATTTAGCGCCTTATTGGCTTATTTTTACTTTAAAAAAATAACTATATATTATTATAAAATCAAAAACTCTCACATTCGACCATCCTGACTTCAATCTTGTCCCCAAGATTTTCTACTTATTATTTTAATGATGATTTTACGCTTTATTCTCAAGCTTTAATCTAAATGTAATCAATAATTATTTTACTTCAACCTAATTGTATTCACATTAGCTTAAACCTAAAAAATGTGTTCAATATTTAGTTATCGAATACAAGAGTAACAATTTTTTTTTCTACTGTTTAATTACAACTGCAATAACACTTGTTACCCCCTGAATAAATAGCAATACTGTATCAAAAGCAGATAAAATTAACCCCATTTGAGTTTGTCTACGTCAACAGTCAACTGTTTCTTCTTCCAGTTGTAATTAGTCTAAGTTCAATCTGTCATCAATCCTTATATATGTACAGATGCTTTGGTATCTTTTTTTTTCTTCTTTCTTCATTTTATTTTTGTGCTGTTTCTCAATTTGTGAGATATCATAATCGTTGATAAGGTATACCTTTTTTTGTTATTTATAATCTTTGATATAATTTAGCAATTGCTTTTGTTTCTTATAGTTTTTCTTGATTTGTGTGCACACTAACTTCACCCAATTATTTCTCATGTTTATCTTCTCTCTTCTTTTGTTGTTTTTTTTTTTAGTCAATAGTCAAAGTTATAAGTCATGAATACCCTTAGTTGTTTCTAACGTATATTTACTTTTTAGTTGTTAATTATTACTTAACCGATGTAATTTTATGTCAAGTCACCCAACTATTAAAATGAAATACTTATAAGATATTTGAGAAAAACATTGTTGCTTTAATATAATTAAGTTCTTGTTTGAAACCTTTTAAATTGAAAAATCAAATTTTAATTTTATTTTTAAATTGTTTTATTTTTTTTTTTTTTATAATTTGTCAAAATTCAAATAATTTCAATAATTTACTGATTGGGTCAACACTTACGTGTTAGTAGATATAGAATGAGAGAGCAGTTGCCCCCCCCCCCACCACTTTTACGTCATATGACCTTGGACTTTCGCGCCACTTATCGGTGTCGGTAAGGTAGGGAGCGCCACTATCGGTTCTGATCCATGCTAAGTTTAGTTTTCAGATGGCGCCACTATCGCGGTTGGAGCCAGGGTAGGCAACCCCCAAAACACATTTTCAGAGAAAAATACTATTTAATTTAGCAGGTTGAGCGGATCTGTTTTTTTCATAGAAAAATACTATTTAATATCTAAAAAAAAAAAATTTTTGCAAGTCGCGAATCTGTAATTAGCAGGCCCCCAGCATTAGGCCCCCCACCAGCAGGTATTAACAGACAGCCCCCACCAGCAGGTCCCCAGCATCCCTCCCCACCAGCTTGCAGATAACAGTTTTTGTTTCATTTAAATTACAAAAACCACAATTTTCTACATGACGTAACAAGACTTGGTTAGATCATTTTTTATCTTTAGGAAAAAGGATGTAGTTTCAGGAAGCAAGTAGAGATAAAACAATGTGAAAAAAGTTATTTATCTGATAATTAAAACACTTTATCGTTTTTATAGTTTTTTATTAAATTCACATATAATTTCATTAGGAAAATAATACATATATTCTCTCATACAATAGCTTTGATTATTGTTATAAGTATTACATATTTGAAAGTACTAACTAAATATTCTAGATAAAATCTAACATTATATACTATACTATAAAAATACTCATTTATTCACAATATTAGATATTTTTCAAAAGTTCAAACAACATGTCAAAATTTTTTTGACGTTCGATATCATAATGCCCCCATGCTAATCAATCAAGTCGACACCATAAAAATAACTGTGTTACACCCCTGGCTGCAAATATTTTTACTGTTGCTACAGCATTCGAAAAACGAATTGCGACCTATCGTTTGATTCCCGAAGAAGAGTATGTGAATATTTCGGAGTTTTTTGAAAATGAAAAAGAAAAAAATCTTAGACTTACTCCAAAAAGAATTAAACAAAATGATTACTCTTAAAGTTAATGTGGAATTACATGGGTTATACACTATTGAAGCTATTTGATTATTGTTATAAGTATTACATATTTGAAAGTACTAACTAAATATTCTAGATAAAATCTAACATTATATACTATACTATAAAAATACTCATTTATTCACAATATTAGATATTTTTCAAAAGTTCAAACAACATGTCAAAATTTTTTTGACGTTCAATATCATAATGCCCCCATGCTAATGTTTTATTTGAACCTTGTATTATGTAGCGTTTATCATCGACTGCTGACAATGCAACTTTATGACGCAATTCGGTGTATATGTCGTGCAAATAAGATTTAAATATTGACATACTACAATAGACTGATACGTTATTAATTATAACATTTTGATAATCTGCAATTTGTAGTGTAGTTTGTACAACGTGTTTACTTACACCTTTAGCTTTTTTATCAGTGTGGTCGTTCAAGTCAATACAATATGCTTTGGCACCAGTACCGTAAAATGCTTTAAGTGGAGCACCTGCATATTCGTCCTTCATTTTACCAACAACTGAAACATTTGGCTGTATTCCATGACTATTAAATTTTGAATAATTGGAAAAATCAAATCTATCACTATGTTGTTTTATATCTTCATAAATATTTTCAGTAAAGACTTCTAATATTAGAGAATCAGTATCCATGTATAAAAGAGAAATATTATTCCGATATTTAGGTTTAAAAAAATCGTAAAAAAATTCATACATGACAGTTTTTGCTAACTCTAAAATGCAAAAACCTACATAAACCGGTTTATCATACGTTACAAACACTTTATTCATTTCAATTGCTATCAAGTTTTCCGAAAAAATTGCAAAATTTTTAAAATTTGGTTTGGCAAGCCAGGTTTCTGCACCAAATTTACGAGTTTCTTTTGACCAATGAGTTGCAATTTTAATGCTAATATATTTATCAACATTCTCCATAGTTTTACCAAACACGCTGTTATTGTATAATTTTCGCAGATCTTTTTCAGATTTGGTTTTAGCTTCCGCGCGGTATTTTGAATTTAGGTCGATATATTTTTCAAGCCAAGGAGATTGTTTAAAAGTTAATATTCTATGAATTTTTTTTAATATTAATCCATGTTTTAAGCATTGCTGTAAAGTGATGTAATGTATGATATAATTTGATTTATTATTTAAATTTGGTATTAATTTTGGCAATTTTCCACTTGGTGGTACAATATTTTCTGGACAAAAAGGTAAATCGTTATGGTAATCATGTAATTCTTTGGGATAATCTAAATCTACTTCAAGTACATACCCGTCTTCTGAAGTATGAAATATTTCAAAAATTTTAAAAGTAGTTATTTCATTTTCATTCAACCATCTAAATTTACCAGTGGGTAAATATTGTTTCATTGCCCATCCGTATAAATTAGTAGCATCCAAATATAAAATATAAGATAAGGGATCTTTTGAATTATAATTATCTATCAAGGGGTTGTTTGCTTTACAAATACGCTTAACACACGTACTAACACCACCTCGAATACCTTTTTTAAAAAAATGAATCATATCTATATCTGTTAAAAGTTCTAGTTCAACCTGTGTATATTTTAGCATCGCATCCCAACTAAGCGATGGTATAGTAAGATATTGCGCAGGATCTAAACCATACGCGTTTAAAGAAGCTTCTCGAAAGTTTTCAAAAATATCGCAAAGTAATAAAACATCTGATTTTAAATAAATATCTGAATAATCACCCAACGTTTTACATTCAAAAGTTGACCACACTAATTGCGCGCGCTTATATGACTCATCTGAAATCTCTTCATTTTTAATTTTATCGAAGAAATCTTCTTTTTTTGGTAATTGCTGTAAATCTAGTTTATCCCAATCGTCTACAAATGAATACGGAAACACACCTTTTTGTCTAATTAAGCAAAAATGTTCATCAAGTGGAAAATATTTATTGACTTCATTACATTGATATGCTTCTAAAGTATCAGCTAAAGTCTCTAAAGAAGATGACAAAAATCGATACGAATCTATAAAACGTAATTTAAACTTTTTTTTTACAATTTGTCCGTTTTTATTTTTGTATTCGCCAACATCAAGGATTTTAGTTAGCGCAATATACTTTTCCTTAGTTTTTCCAATAACTTCAATATTTTCGCGATGAAGAGCTAACTGCTTTACAAATAAGTGCATGTCGTAATTTGTTAAATTATGGAAAAAAATTGGAAAAAAATTTGGAATTTTAAAATTTAAATTACATGCGTTATGGCTTGAGCCACGGAAAAAGCCGGTTGTATGCGAATGCTCTCGAACTTTAACATCGGTTTCAGTAAATTCTTTTTCACAAATGTGGCAAGATTTATCAAAATAAAATTTAGCTTCCTCCTCAGGTGAAAGAGGTATCATTGGTTTTATAGGCTCTAAATATTTATGATACAATTCTACTGCATCAGTTGCTAAAGATGTTAAAAATTCTTGAACACAATTTTTACCTCTAAAAGTTTTAAAAACAGATAAGTCATCGTTAAAAGCACATTTTATATAGTATGCGCATGAGTAAGGTTCGTGCAAATGTGTTTTTACATGAAAACTTTCTGTATTTGCTTTAGAATTTGGTTGACAAGTAGCTAAAGGCATAAGTAAACACTCAAAATCAGCATATGCAACAAATGGAACTTTATATTTTTTTTTGAAAATTTTCAAATTGTAAAATATTTGATGGGATTAATTTACCGAATTTAGTTTTTCTCATCTCTGTGCTAGGAATTTTTACAGCTACTGTAGTACAATCGTTTTCACAATGTCGTTCCAATATATCTTTAGTAGTAAAATATTGCAAACAACCATCACAAAAATGTTTTTTTCCGTTATGATTTGAAACTTGACTTGATACTAATTTCGATAAATCTTTAATAACACAATAATGCTGGTTGCCAGATTCATCATCATCAATCAATAATAAATTAATATGAACATTTTGTTTGCATTTTGAAAAATATAGCGGGCCAACTATTTCATATCGTTTTTTGTTATTATGAAAAACAAGTTCTAAACCGTAAACATTGACCGAAATATTATTATTTTTTTCAAAAATTGCAATACTTTCTAATTTAACTGGAAAAACTATATCAGAAAAATTACACACTTGCGTAAAATGAGGGTATGACATTGGACTGTTTTCGGGACCATTTGGCTTGATTAGTGCTGCCACAATACTCCAACCAAAACACTTGTTGTCATTATTTTGAACATTTATAATGGCTTGTTTTCTACTGATGCATTCTGGTAGTTTTATGTATGACGATGCTCGAAGAGGACTATACTTATTTATATTTATTTCTAAATATAAAATATGTTTTAAAGCCCATCCTAAAAATTTAAACTGTAATAAATGTACGTATGAAAAAATTTCTTACCGGAGTCTTTTTCAGCAAATATTTCCATTTTATGCTGAATTTCTTCTTTAAATGTTAACAAAATCTCATCTAGAGATGAACCAGGTGTGATTATTTTGTTAGCTGCTTGAAACGATTTGATGTCCGTCAAGTTTTTGATTCAATTGTGTATAAACCATGTAATTCCACATTAACTTTGAGTGTGATCATTTTGTCCAATTCTTTTTGAAGTAAGTCGAAGATTTTTTCCTTTTCATTTTCAAGAAAGTCCGAAATATTCACATATTCTTCTTCTGGAATTAAACGATAGGTCGCAATTCGTTTTTTGAATGCTGTAGCAACAATAAAAATATTTGCAGCCAGCGGTGTAACACAGTTATTTTTATGGTGCCGACTTGATTGATGACTTTTTAACTGTTGGCGATTAATAAAACAATCACATGGATCGCACTTGACCAAATCTGCAAAAGAATTATCAATATAGATGAATTTTCTAATAATTTAAATTTCACCATTCGATTCTGACATTTTTTGTTTTTTGTTTGGAGTACATGAGTTGGCCATATGTCGATTTTTATGATAAGTTCTAGAAAACTGTTTACGACACCAATCGCAAGTAAAATTGTTCTGAAATAAAAAATATTTCAAATTACGTCATAACTAATTTGCTTCATTTACATCTTAGATCATTTAAAAAAAATTAACTTACGTTTGGCACTGGATGACTGGACATTATTACACTAAAAAATTGTAAAAAAATAAAACTGCACCGTTAGAACACAAGTGAAAAACAATAATTGCTGGATCACTAACAAAATGGAATATCGGATGTCATGGTACAACTTAAGTTTTTATACTACACTACAAGTTGATAACACTAATGTTTAAATAAAAAAAAATGGATGTTGCGGTTTCAGATAACAGTTTTTGTTTCATTTAAATTACAAAAACCACAATTTTCTACATGACGTAACAAGACTTGGTTAGATCATTTTTTATCTTTAGGAAAAAGGATGTAGTTTCAGGAAGCAAGTAGAGATAAAACAAAGTTTAAAAATACACAGGAATAATTAAATTCAAATTCGTTTTTATCTTTTTTTCATAAATATAACACTTTGAGGATTTCCTTTCATTTAGTAGATAATTTTTCTCTTATGGATATGATGTAAGATTTTCGTGGTTAAAGATGATGTAAAAATGATATCACATATAATGGAATCTTTATTTAGTTATCTTTTTCATTTTTATACAAAATAAATTCAATTTATGTTTAAATGTTTGTGGATTAATTTTTGTTTATTTAGATAAGTTCGGTGAAATATATATATATATATATATATATATATATATATAGAAACAAAACATAGTACTTTTTATAATTTTTATTGAATTCATTTAAAATTTCATTTGGAAAATAATACATATATTCTCTTAAACAAGAGCTTTCAATATTATTAAAAGAATTACAAATATATTTAATAATTTCCAATATAGACATTCCATTATAAGAACACATGAGGTGTGCAGATTGTAAAATATTCTTATAAAACTGATAAAACTCAATTTTGTTTAAAAATTCAATTTTTTTCTCTAATAGTATACATAATCTTAAAAGTTCATATACATCATGTGCAAAGATGAAAAAATTTTTATTGTTTTTAGTAATATTTATCCCATGATAGACTCGATATATTGTAAAATTTTCTTCAACTTCGATAATTGAGGAATAGCTTGGAGAATCTCCTTGTTCTTCTTCAAATAAATCGGGTATTCGATTTATAAGATTATTCCATTCACCCACATCAAACGGTAACCATTCATTCGAATGATTAAACATTCGAATTGATGGTTTAAAGTGTTGCACTGAATTCAATCCAATTTCTAACATAATGTTTTCCAAATAAAAACAACTATTGAAAATTAATTGTTTTTCTTCAATCATCGCCACTTCATATCTATCCAAATGATTTAGCAAATTAAAATCATGTTGAACGGTAATAGGATGTGTAGAAGATATATCAATATCTACATCTACACCCGAATCGAATGACATCTTGATAAATACTAAATAATGTTATGGAAATCATATGAAAACATACTAGAAAACATATGAACAAAATTTCTGCGAATTATAAATGTCATATTACAATTTATTTGATTTATCAATCCAAGAATTTGATTGGTTGTTAAAGCCAAGCCATTTCACTAAAACTTTGTTTTTACGTTTTTTTAAAACTTTCTCAACAAGATAGACATTGGGAACTTTAGTTTTTTGTAATTCTTCCGAGTAGAAACCACCTTTGATTGGTGCACCTTCCAAATCTTCTAGTAAATATGTTAAAGGTTTTGTAACCTGTATTTTAATGATTTTAAAAAGCTCCGTAGACCAATTGGGTGTATAGCCTTTTTCAAAAACATGTTTTGCTTTACTGATCCGTACAACATCTCCAATTGATAATTTTCTACTTTGAGGAAAAATTTTCACAAAACTATATGATTTCTTTAAAATAGTTTTTTCATTTTTCTTATCGACATTAATCGGTTCAATTTTTATTTTTGAATGCTTTGTTTTATTGTAATTATCAACGATTGTAGATAGTATATCAACCCAACGATAGCTTCCATTCAAACTGAAATATTTAAAAAGTTTCTCTTTTAATGTTCGAATAACACGTTCAACTATTGCAGCTTTTTTGTAGCTATAAGTACTATAATGATTGATTTTGTATTTATCCATCAAATGTTTGAATTTACTATTGAAGAACTCTTTGCCTTGATCGTTTTGCAGATTTTTAGGATGACGCTTTTCTTTAAGGATTGATTCAAATTGTTTAACAACTTCTTCTCCATGCTTTGATTTTAATGGTCTAGCCCAAACAAATTTTGAAAAACAATCAATCACAACTAGGATATATTTAAATTTATTATTTGAATTTGAATAGTAATCCAATTGTGCTAAATCAGCCTGCCACAAATCATCCAAACCTTTAATAATTGTACGACGTCTTTTGAAATTTTTTCGAGCAGGTTTATGTAGCTCTTCAACTAATTTTTGTTTTTCAACACTATACATTATTTTTCTTTAATAATAAATTAGAATTTGAAGCTATTTATAGACTTCTCTACACTCTTGATTTTTTAAATCTAAAAGCTTTCCTTCTGGACACGGTGTTAAACGAACTTTTTTTACATCATCTTTTTGTTTATTTTCTAATGAATTTATTACACTTGATTTCTTACGTTTTAATGATGCTTCTTCTAAAGCTTTTATTCTTTCACCTAATTTTTCATTCATTAATTTTTCCCATTTATCATCAATCAATCGTTGATTTTCCATCATTTTATAATTAATGTTTTGTTCAATTGTATTGACTGTATTGCTAATTTCAACAACACTATCATTTATTTTTTCATATTTTCCATCATTTAATGTTTTATTTTTTACAATTCGAAATGTTAATCCTTTATCAAGATCACTACACTTATCATTCAGCATTTTTTCAAAATCTAGATTGTATTTTTTCAACTTTTCTTCATATAATGATGTGTTTTCATCAATTTTATTAGTATATATTATCCAGTTTTTAGTTACACTTTGCTCTAAGTTATCAATCTTTTTTTCTATTTTCTCAATTAGATTGGAATAGATGCTGTCTTTCACATCTACATATTTTTTGTTGACACCATCACCATCCAAAGAAGGATCTTTAATATTACAAATTTTTATATTTTCTAAATCTAGATCACCATGTATGGTATATTTTAATTGGTTATTTGAAGGTTGAAATTTCGATATTAAAGAAGCATTTTTTGAGGCGATGGCTGATTGGCCAAACTTATTCAAAGGCATTGTTAATACTAGCTTATATGATTATGAAAACCCTCATAATATAACACCTTCCTCTTTCAATTCATTTAAAATCGATTGAATTTCATTGGTGTGAGATGTATTGCCAGCCGTTTCTTCTGCGATCAGTAAACGTAATCGATCAACAAGCTCATTAAGATCATTCCAATAAACATATTCAATTGGTTTTGAATTATATTTTAACAATTCCACTCCATATCCACTAAAAGTATTAAAACGTTTCCTTATCTCCAATTTTTCTTGAATTAATGGTCGTATTATTTCTAAATATTTTATTTGATTGGTTCCCCGTACTTGCCCTTTTGGATCAAAATCTCTTTTATATACATTTGTTGAAAGTAATATATCTTGATAGTTTTTTTTGTCTTCAATGGTATAATTACTAGGCTGCTTTTTAAAGATCAATTCATAGAGACCTTTTGTACCTTTATAGGTTTTGTTATTGATTATAATGTTACCAGTTTGTGATTCAAAATCAACAACACTTTTACCCAACATCCATTTTTCAATTTTTGAATCATGTATTACACCATAAGTTTTATCATAAACTTTTTTCTTATCATCGTGTAGGAATCCATCTATATAAGATTGAGCAGTTTTTGGATAATCATTCAAATAGTCTTTATAAACTTCTGGAGTGTAAATTTTTGATGGTTCATCTTCTTGTTTTTCTTCTTCTTCTTCACTATCATTATTAGTTTCAAACACATCTTCTTCTTCTTTTTCATTCTTTTCAGATTTCAATAAATTGGAATAGCTTAGAATTTTGTGGGTAACAGCTTTATTTTGTTGTAAAGGTGTTTTAATAAATGATGTTGAAGGAGATTGCTTTATTGTTAAAGTTTGTGGAGATAAATATAATGATGATGGAGGTTTTTTGATTGGAATTGAAGATTTTACCGATGGAACATTTGTTTTTTGAAAGTTTTCTATAGAAGTGATGATAGGTTTATAAAGTTTTTGTAAGCTTTTATCTTCTTCAGATCTTCCTAACTTTAACGAAAGATATTTCTTTCGAATATTTTTTGATAGTTTATCAATTTTCTTGGCTATATTTAAATCTTTAGAAGACATTTTTAACAATGCTAGAAATAGATTAAATCATATAATTATATACTTATCGAACCCTTTGCGATATCGACCGTTTGCACATTGAAAATCTTTAACAATGACAAAACATTCAAATCTATCTTTCCAACAATCAGCACATAAATCTTTAAACTCTTCAAAAGTCATATCTGGAGAGATGTGTTTGTTAAATACATGTTTCAAATTTATTTCATCTTGCTTAAATAATACAATTACATTGCAATTATCACGTATTAATTGTTTTGGTATTTTTGAATAAGTTTGACCCAGATATGCAGCATTAATATCCTTGTGTCTACACATTGAATAGTATTCTCTTATTTTATCCTGTTTATCACAAAGTACATCATCGAATATAAAAAAAGAGTTGTTTTTAGCATCACTAATAGGTATTACATCATCATTGTCTTTATATGGAAAATATTTTACACCTTTTACTTTACTCAAAACTTTTTTCAACAATTCATATTTTGGTTGATATAATGATTTTGAATAGACATAGACATTCTCAAACTTGATTCCATTTTCACTAAAAATCAAGCTTAGAAGAGCATTTGTTTTTCCACAACCACTAGGTCCACAAAATAAAGCTCTAATTGAATTTGGTAATAATTTTCCATGTTTACTAGTATTTCGTGGTTTATCATTAAAATCATCTAAATTTAAAATAGGTAATAGAGGTAGCTGTTGTTTACACTGCATCTTTATTCAATCTATATATTTATTTAAAAAAATTAATTTTATATAAAATAATAATGAATACAATCTATTTTGTAATACACAACTATTGCTAATATGTACTATTATTATGTATTTCAATCACAGGAACTGAATCGATTTTACAAATTTTATAACAATTCTATAATATTGTTTGAATTTATTGTTTTACATCCATTGAACCTCATATGCTTAATATTAAAATATTGAAATTTTTTATGATTAAAGAAATTTTTCTTTAAACGATTTGAATAGATTGAAAATTTCAATAAAAAATTGTACAATTTTAACTGGATAACATCTCCACTCAAAACATTCAATTATATCACTCTCCTTATCACTTTCATCACTTTTATCTTCTAAACTTTCTCGAATTTTTCTAAGAGTACAAATACATGTATCGGGACCACAAGTAGCTTCTGGATTTGACCAAGGACAGGAATCTAAATGATCCATCTTTTAAATTAATTGCTTAAATAGTTTGATAAAGAACTTAATAAACGTTTCAATTGATTTAAAATACTTTCACTGGAACACTGTATTCCAAATTTTTGACCAACTAAATGTTTCTGCACTTATAACTCTGTTGGAAAACTCGTTGAACTCATAATATATACCTTTTCTAAAAAAGTATAAGTTTCCATTTGTATATCAAAACACATGCTCTATATCAGTTGGCACACCAGGAAATCGTTCTGCTGTCAAACCTTGACTAATTGGTTTTGAAGTACATTCATCCAGTTCTAGATACAATTCGTCATCATATAATATAAATGTTTTACCAGTGTATGTATTGAAAATTGCATTAATTTTTTTAATGTTTTGTCTAATACCTAAATTTTGTATTGATCTATATTGCCAACCAGTTTTTGGTGTTAAACTTGGAAAATGTATTATACTAAAATAGTTTTTATCATGTATTATAAAGACATCGCTATTAGGTTTTTGATAGAGATGTAAAATCTTCATATTATTCAGATAAAAATTTATATTATGTGGTTTGAGCAAATTTTTATTTGTTTCATCTAGTTTCAAGATCCAAGTTAAATTGTTATAAAATATATAAAAATGGGAATTTAAAGTTATCAACATTCGGTCAGGATATGGAATCTTGCATAAATCATGATCTCTAACATTTTGTTCTTGAGAATGTAAAGTATTAGAGAATGATAAAGTACTACTAGAAGACAATGTACTAGCAGTAGTAGTGCTTGTTTTAACCGTTGTTGCTGGTTTTCCATATAGATTTTGAACACCTTGTATATCATCATTTGAAAGTTGTATAACATTTTGAAAATAGGGATACATAATTGCGTTTTTATCATTTGAATGATACAATCCTAAACTATGACCAATTTCATG
The DNA here is from genome assembly GCA_947359425.1 of Lagria hirta. Taxonomy (NCBI): domain Eukaryota; kingdom Metazoa; phylum Arthropoda; class Insecta; order Coleoptera; family Tenebrionidae; genus Lagria; species Lagria hirta. The sequence continues at coordinate 30,542,100 of OX375794.1, forward strand.
AATTAGTACACTTAAAAGACTAGTACCACTTTTAGAATTTCCTAAATCAAAACTCCAATTTTCATATCTATCTAAATGTATTTCTATACAACTATTATTTGATTCTGGATAATATGCATGTGCTAGAGCATTACCCATACCATCTAAAGGAAAATTACATTTACCTCGCATACAACGAATAGAGTTTTCATGTTTGAAACTTTTGTAGGAAATTAAAATATCAGGTTTTTGAATGGTATACTCAAAATTTAAAGATGTTATATTTGACCATGTCTCAAAAGCTTTTGTAGCAATTTTTTTGTCTATAGCTCGTGCTTGTGTAAAGGACCAAGTAATGATAGGTTTTTTCCACTTAAAAGAGGAAGTATGATAATATACGTTATCTGGAAGCGAACACCTCGGTTTCTTCATCAATTCCACAACTTCATTTTTTATAGCATTATCATCATCATCATTATTTAAATTATAAAATTCTTTAAAATTTATTAGAGCCTCATCTAAGTCAACAAGTGAACTATTAGTTATGTTTAAATATCCAAAATCTTCTAAATATTTAATCACACTTTCACTAATGTTATTAGAGTTTGCATATGTGTGTACAATTTAACTATAATAAAAGCTGACCTAGCTGGCCCTTTCTGACAAATTTTAGTTTTTAAAAAAAAATTTTGTGTTTGAATGGAGAATGGAGATGAAAAAGTAGCTATTAAATTAATTACACGGTTTTTTAATGATTTCTAGCAATTTTTTTCAAATTTGATAACCCCCTTGAGCGTACGAGGTACCACAAACAGAGTTTGAGAAAAGGATGGAATGTGTCAAAATCGCGATAATAACGTCTGAACTTACTATGGATATATTCTATATCACTAAGAATTTTTTCAACAAATGTCATAAGCTGTCAATTTAATTTAATTTTAGCGAAAATCTACCAAAATACAGCTAAAATCTATAAAATATCTATGAAATAAATATGGGCGGTTTATTTCTAACAATTTCCCATTAAGAGATTTAATGTAATTTCATCAAGAAAGAAGATTTTACAATTTGAAGCCCCCAAACTGTCAAAAGAGTGGAAGTCAGAATGACCGAATTTCAATAAATATTTAAATGAAAACATTGTTTAAAAACTATTTTGAAGCGACTGATAAAGGTTTGATAAATTTTTTAAAAGATTTCAAGGCATTTTGTAGAGAAAAATAAGGGCCCCATTCTGTCAACAAAGTGAAGTGAATTTAATAGAAAATCTACGTAAATACAGCTCAAAACAATGAAAATATTAGTTAAATAAACAAGTGGCACTCACCCAAAAGTTAGAAGCAAAGATCGAAAAGTCAAAAGGGGTTTTTTTTTTGGTTTCGGTCAAAATATCAAAAATTCACAAAAAAAAATTGTCAAATTGACAGCTTCAGGTTATTATAAATTAATTTCATTCAAATTTTTGACAATAAAAAATCAATAATATCAAAATAAAACTAACCTGTCAGTCGTATCGTAATTTTAACGAAAATTTACCGAAATACAGCTAAAATCTATAGAATATCTATGAAATAAATATGAGCGGTTTATTTCTAACGATTTCCCATCAAGAGATTTGATGTAATTTCATCAAGAAAGAAGATTTTTACAAAATTTGTAGCTCAGCCCCAAACTGTCAAAAGAGTGGAAGTGAGAATAGACCGAATTTCAATAAATATTTAAATAAAAACATTATTTAAAAACTATTTTGAAGCGAACGATAAAGGTTTGAATAATTTTTTTCAAAGATTTCAAGGCATTTTGTAGAGAAAAATAAGGGCACCAGACAATTGTCATAACCTGTCAATTTAGGTTAATTTTAGCGAAAATCTACCAAAATACAGCTAAAATCTATAAAATATCTATTAAATAAACATGGGGGTTTTATTTATAAAGTCATCACATCAAGAGATTTAATGTAATTTCGTCAAGAAAGAAAAAAAGTCATTTCAAGAGAAGATTATAGCCCCAAAAAGATTTAATTTGAAAGTAGAATATGTAATACGGTTTATTTGGATTGAATAGTTCCATTTAGAGATTATATGTGTTAATATTATAGATAAAAAAAAAGAGTTTAATAGTGTGAGCTTATATTTAATTAATTTTCAGGTTTTTCTACTTTTTTTTTAGAACTTCATGTGAAAGATATCATCAACTGCAAAAAAAAGTCAAAACAAAACATTACTCTCATTGAAAAGGATTTTTGAAGAGATTATAGCGTTCAATTGAGTATAGATTGGTAGTTATAGAAAAAAATCTAATTGTTTCTTCACAAGAAGACCACCATAAAAAATCTTTTACATTATATAAAGAGTTTATATTGTAAAATCATCCTGTGGGAAAAAAACTTTTAATTAAGCTTTAAGAGTGCTTGAGTTGGAAAACTTAAATATTTTAGATTAAAATTGTATCAAGGTAATAACTTTCTATTGATAATAATGAGTGACACATTTATGACACCGACAACATCATTGACAGATGTCATTATGTTTGCTATGACATAACCTACTTTTTTTTTTATAAAAGTTACGTCAAATATTTGTAATACAAGTGTTTCCGGTTATACTGTCAACACTAGGAAAAAAAAAATAAAAAGTGATGCTAACTAAAAAAGCAATTAATCAAAAAAAAATTTTTGAATTTTGCTGTACAAGCAAATGTTTATAATAAGTAAATATTAAAGAAAAGTTTCAAATTTGTGTTTATCTAAATTGTTGACAAGAGGCAATAGGAATGACGTTTCCGGTTACAGTGTTGCAGCTAGGCGCAAATAAAAAAGGTTTTTAAAAAATGTTATCAAATAAAAACGTCATTATTAATCACGCTCAGGAGTGTTTTAATTTAATGGTAATTTTAAATTTAATATTAAAATTGTACCACAACAACAACTTCATATTGTTGATGGGTGACACATCTTTGACACCGACAACATCATTGACAGATGTTATTGTGCTTGAGCTATGACATAACATACATTTTTTTATGAAAGATACGTAAAATATTTAAAAAAAAGTGTTTTCGGTTACAGTGTTGCCACTAAGCAAATAAAAAAAAATTAAAAAGTATTGCCATATTAAATATCTATTAAAATTTTTTTTGTTGATTATGTTGTACAAAAAAAAATGTTTATAATTGATAATTATAATAAAACAATTGCACAAAAAAAATATGTGTTTATCTAAATTGTTGACAAGAAGCAATAGGAACGGCGTTTTCGGTTACAGTGTTGCAGATAGGTGCAATAAAAAAGTCTCTAAAAAGTATTGCCAATTAAAAAATCATTATTAAGCACGTTTAGTAGTGTTTGGGTTGGCAATCTTAAATTTCATAATAAAAGTGCACTATGGCAACAACTTAATATTGATTATGTGTGACACATCTTTAACACTGACAACATTATTGACATATGTCAATGTGTTTGCTACGATATAACCTAATTTTTTTTTATGAAAGTTACGTCAAATATTTGTCAAGAAACAAACGTTTTCGGTTACATTGTTGCAACTAGGCAATTAAAAATTTTTTTTTAAAAGTGTTGCCAAATTAAATATTTATCAAAAAAAATTTTTTTTTTGATTGTATTAATTTTAAACAAATGTTTCTAATTAATAATTATACAAGAAAAATTTGAAATTTTTGTTATTTAATTTCCGACAATCAAATGTGCGAAAAAAAAAATTTGAAAAAAATTAAAAATAAAAAAATGTTAATTTCAAAGATATGCGATGATTTAAGTAAAAAAAGCATCAAGAAAAACTAAAAGAAATTATAAATTTGTTGATAATAAAAAAGAAAAGATAATTTAAGTAGTATAGAAAAACAAAATTATGGTATTTGTAGAAAAATAAAAATTGATAAAATTAAGTAAAGAATAAAAAAAATCGAAAAAAAATTTATAGAAAAGAAAATGTTTAGATTGGAAAACTATGTTATAAATGCGGAAAAAAAAAATGTTAAAATATTAGGAGTTTATAGATGGATAATACAATATTAAAAAAAAAATAGTATAAAAAAAATTAGAATACACAAAAAAAGAAAATGTAAGAAAGAAATAAGACAAAAATAAAAAAAATTGAAAAAAAAAATTAAAATTAAGTAAATACATTATAAAAATAGGAACAAATAGAATCAAAAAGAAGAAAGTGAAGAGAAATAAAAAAACGAGTTTGAAAAAAAAAGTTGAAGAGATAAAAAAAGAAAAAAAATAAAAAGAAAGAGAAAATAAAAATTTCAATGTACAAATTTCTATAGAGTAGCTGTTTTTTTGAATTTGATATATGATATATAACTAAAATATAAATAATTTTTATTGATTTTTTCTTTAGATTATGTATGATTAAGAATAAGAAAAAATTTATATAAATTATTATAATATATTATAGTTTTTATTCTTCTAACTTTAATAACAATTATTATTAAAGTAATAAAATTAATATAAAAATTAAAACGAAGGAAAATAAATAAAAATAAAAGAAAGAAAAAAATTTGAAAAAAAAAGAAGAATAAAAATTAAAAATCAAATATATTAAATAAAAAAATGTAATGCAAAATTTTTTTATAAAAAAAAAATTGTTGTGTTTTTGTTGCCGAAGGCAACCTTTTACATATAAGAGAGTATAGTAAGAACAAGAAGAAATAAAAAAAAATATATATAATATAAATAATATAAAATAATGATAGATAGTAATACTATTTTTAAATATTAAAGTAATCATAATATGAAAACGTTATGTCAAAATCTGATCACAAATGTTATAACGAGAATTTTTATAACAGAAAATGACTGTCCGCCACTTAAATAATGAGAAAAAAATTTAAAATAATGAATAGTAAAAGTATTTTTAAAAATAAATAATAATAGATTTATATATGTTGCCGCAGGCAACATTCAATACGAGTGAGTAGAACAAGTACAAAAAAAAATAAATAAAAAAAAATTTGTAAATGCTAATATGCTTGCTTTATTATAAAAAAAAGATGAGAAAGATAAAAGAAAAAGAAATAAGTATAATTAATAAAATCTAATTAAAATTTTTTAAATAAATAATAATAAATTTCAAGATAAATAATAATGGGCTAGGTTTATATAAATGTTGTCGAAGGCAAACGTTGATATGAGAAAGTAGAATAAGTACAAAAAGAAATAAATAAAAATATATTACAATAAAAAAATAAATAAACAATAATCTAATAAAAAAAAAAAGTGCGTCTATTTTACGGTTGCTGAAGGCAACCCCTCTAGGTTTATACACGTTGCCGTAGGCAACCCTCTAGTCAAGAGAGTAGGTAAGCACCCGGAGGGTGCGAAACCATACTCTCGTTAATATATAATAAAACCCGATGTAGTTGCTCTGTCTAACAAATTTTAAATTTTTTAAAAATTTTTTCCTTTTTAAATGAGTTTTTGTATGAAAAAGTAGCTATCCTAAAAATTACAATGTTTTTTTAATAATTTCTAAAAATTTTTTTCAATTTTGATAACCCCCTTGAACGTAGGAGGGATCGAAAGCAGACTTTAAGAAAAGGATGGAATGTGTCAAAATCGCGATAATAACGTCTGAACGTACTATGGCTAGATTCTATATCACTAAGGATTTTTTTAACAAAAGTCATTTGTCAGTGTCTAACCTGTCAGTCGTATCGTAATTTTACGAAAATCTACCAAAATACAGCTTAAATCTATAAAATATCTATTAAATAAACATGGGGGCTTTATTTATGAAGATTTCCCATTAAGAGATTTAATGTAATTTCATCAAGAAAGAAGATTTTATAAATTGTAGCCCCCCAAACTGTCAATAGAGTGGAGTGTGAATTTATTGGGAGAACAATTCAATGAATATTTAAATGATGAAAAAAACATTGTTTAAAAATTATTTTCAAGCGACCGATAAACATTTGCATAGGTTTGGTTTACTTTTTAATAGATTTCATGACATTTTTAGAGAAAAATCAGTACCCCAATCTGTCAAATAAGTGAAGCAAATATAATAGAAATTACAATGAATTTTCAAATGAAAACAACGTTTAAAGGCTATTTTTAAATGATTCATAAAGGTTTGTTTGTGTTTTAAAAGATTTCAAGACATTTTTAGAGAAAAATTAGTGACCCAAACTGTCAAATAAGTGAAGCGAATGTAATGGAAAATCTACGTAAATACAGCTCAAAACAATTAAAATATTGGTTAAATAAACAATTGGCACTCACCAAAAAGTTAGAAGCAAAGATCGAAAAAGCGAAAGGGGTCTTTTTTTTGGTTTCGGTCAAAATATCAAAAGCTCACAAAAAAAATTGTCAAATTGACAGTTTTACTTTATTATAAATTTGTTATGGTTGAAAGAAAAGATTTTGTGTTAATAGTTCTTCTAAAATTGAGCCCCAAATTAATTGAAATGCTTTTTTATATTGGAAAAGATAGAAGAAATAATAGAAGGAAAAGCTCTGGGTAGGTTTTTTGACTTTTTTTTATTAAATACTAAAATCTTTATATTGATAGAGCATGCCTGAAAGTGGTCTTTGAAAAGGAAATAATGAAAGACAATTTTAAATTTACCACTCTAATATTTTTGACATCGTTGTTGTTAGCAACAAAAAAAATATAATAATAAATTAATTATCTTCAGAATTTTCAAAAAGTATTTACATATTTTACAAAATTAAGTGTAAAAGTGTTGTTTTTTTGCAAAATATAAGTGAAAAGCTTAAAATAAAGTAGGTTTAATAATTATTTAATCTCATTGTCTATAAATTTTTTTTTTTAGATAAGGTTTGATGAAAATTTTTGAGGAGACACTTAATTTTTTGGTCTGTTTTACATTTTTTCCTTTATTACAATATGGGTATATAATACGAATGGCTAGAAGAGCTTTCTTGATTATATTATATAAGATATAGAACTGTGGTTGTAGGAAAATTTATAATTATGTATACGAAAAGTGAGAATAAGTTGTGTTTGAGACCAATCGATGAAAGAATATTGATATATATGAATTAAAATAAGATGGAAGTGGAGAATTATATTCGACAGAATATATATTTTTTTCTCAATCGTACGTACTTATTTTTATATTTTTAAATAAACAATTAAATATTTGAAAAAAATACAAAGTCAATTGTCAATTATTATTGTTGACATAATCAATTGAAAGATACAAAGTGATCACTTAATATTAAAGATTTATATTTTATAACTAACATGAAATATGAAACGTTTTTCTGTCAATTTTAATGTACAAATTTCTATAGAGTGGTTGTTTTTTTGAATTTGATATATAATATATAACTAAAATATAAATAATTTTTTTTGATTTTTTCTTTAGATTATGTATGATTGTAATTGAATGATTTTAGAAAAATTAAATAGAAAATAAATAAACAAATTTGTTTATAGCAACCAATAATTACAATTTTTTTTTTAAATTGACATATATATTTAATCGTTTCTTAGTAACACAAACAAAATAATTATTTATAAATTTTTTCATAAAAATAGTTGTGAAAACGTTATTTATAAGAAAATTTCAACAAATATATATTGAAATTAATATGTCAATGTGTTCGCTACGATATAACCTAATTTTTTTTTTATGAAAGTTACGTCAAATATTTGTCAAGAAACAAACGTTTTCGGTTACATTGTTGCAACTAGGCAATTAAAAATTTTTTTTTAAAAGTGTTGCCAAATTAAATATTTATTAAAAAAAATTTTTTTTTTTGATTGTATTAATTTTAAACAAATGTTTCTAATTAATAATTATACAAGATAAATTTGAAATTTTTGTTATTTAATTTCCGACAATCAAATATGCGAAAAAAAAATTTGCAAAAAATTAAAAATAAAAAAATGTTAATTTTAAAAGATATGCGATAATTTAAGTGAAAAAAGCATCAAGAAAAACTAAAAGAAATTATAAATTTGTTGATAATAAAAAAGAAAAGATAATTTAAGTAGTATAGAAAAACAAAATTATGGTATGTATTTGTAGAAAAATAAAAATTGATATAATTAAGTAAAGAATAAAAAAAATCGAAAAAAAAATTTATAGAAAAGAAAATGTTAGATTGGAAAACTATGTTATAAATACGAAAAAAAAACTGTGAAAATATTAGGAGTTTATAGATGAATAATACAATATTAAAAAAAAAATAGTTTAAAAAAAAATTAAAATACAAAAAAAAAGAATAAATATAAATAATTTTTATCGATTTTTTCTTTAGATTATGTATGATTGTAATTGAATGATTACATATTTTGAAAAAATTAAATAGAAAATAGGAGAAAAATAGAAAAAGAAAACAAATAGAAAAAAAAAGAAAGAATATAGTATATAATTAATAAAATGTAATACGAACATTTTTAATAAAAATAAAATATGGTTGTTTTATGGTTGCCTAAGGCAACCTTATCTATGTAAGAAAGTGAGGTAAGTAAAAGGAGGAATAAATAAAAAAATATAATAATAGAAACAAAAATAAATATATAAAATAACAATTTTAATTTTGAAAAAAAATAATAAAAGACTTTTTTTAGAAAAGAATAAGAAAAAATTCATATAAATTATTATAATATATTATAGTTTTTATTCTTCTAATTTTAATAACAATTATTATTAAAGTAATAAAATTAATATTAAAATAAAAAAAATTAAAACGAAGAAAAAAAAATAAAAATAAAAGAAAGAAAAAAATTTGAAAAAAAAAGAAGAATAAAAATCAAGTATATTAAATAAAAAAATTGTAATGCAAAATTTTTTTATAAATAAAAAATTGTTGTGTTATTGTTGCCGAAGGCAACCTTTTACATATAAGAGAGTATAGTAAGAGCAAGAAGGAATAAAAAAAATATATATAATATAAATAATATAAAATAATGATAGATAGTAATATTATTTTTAAATATTAAAGTAATATTAATATGAAAACGTTATGTCAAAATCTGATCACAAATGTTATAACAAGAATTTTTATAACAGAAAATGACGGTCCGCCACCTAAATAATGAGAAAAAAATAAAAAATTTATAATAATAATGAATAGTAAAAGTATTTTCAAAAATAAATAATAATAGATTTATATATGTTGCCGCAGGCAACATTCAATACGAGTGAGTAGAACAAGTACAAAAAAAATTAAAAAAACCAAAATTTCAGTAAATGGTAATATGCTTCCTTTATTATAAAAAAAAGATGGGAAAGATAAAAGAAAAAGAAATAAGTATAATTAATAAAATCTAATTAAAATTTTTTAAATAAATGAATTTCAAGATAAATAATAATGGGCTAGGTTTATATAAATGTTGTCAAACGCAAACCATGATATGAGAAAGTAGAATAAGTACAAAAAGAAATAAATAAAAATATATTACAATAAAAAAATAAATAAACAATAATCTAATAAAAAAAAAAGTGCGTCTATTTTACGGTTGCCGAAGGCAACCCCTCTAGGTTTATACACGTTGCCGTAGGCAACCCTCTACTCAAGAAAGTAGGTAAAAAGTGCGCAACCATACTCTCGTCACTAATAATAAAATAGTAGTTTTCATTATGAAAGCAGAAGGTTTACTATGGTTATTAGTAAAATAATTGTTAGTTTATAGATAGGAAAAAGCATACATTTTTTTACTTATTTATTTTCAAATTAATACATTGCCTTTTAACCAATTATATAACAATATACAATTTGTGTTGCTACAACAGCACCCCATATTTTCTGTGTGATTGAAACAACCTTCGGAAGATGTTGATAGTTTTGGTACATTTTTCCATCCTTCCACGTTGTATAAGTCCACATTTTTCAAGTTTAGGTTCCATAAATAATGCAAATTGTCAATATCTTTGACATATATTTGCTTCTTCGTTTTTAAAATGGATGATAAAATTTTTGGAAATTCATAATAATCCACATATCCATTTGAGTAGCGCAACCCATGCAGCTTTTCTCCACATCTCACTTGTTTTTTATTTAGTGATGACAATTTTTGATAAGCTCCAGGTGGTTTCAGAAGATAATAATTTGTTCTCACTCCATCAAATATTGTAATTTCTTTAGGATAAAATTCCAAAAATTTATGTTTATTCATTAACGTAAAACCTTGTATATCAACCACTGCTAGTGCCATCACAACCAAAATCACACTGATAAAAAATGATGAGGATAGGAAGATAGGAAGTAAAACCACAAATAAAAGTTTGCTGTGATCTATAATTAACTCTAATATCTTTGTTTTTAAAATTATGTTAAACTACGAACAATTTCACTGAGTGGAAGGTATTCAATAATAGAGTCATGAATAATGATACAATAAGCTTTTGTATTGGCTGGAAATCCTGTCTTTGCTTCTATATCAATTTTCACATCAACAGTACTTGCTTTTAATGTTTCGTTTCTTTGTGAACAATCAATGACAAATAGTGTACGTTTTTTAAACGATGAATAATCCAGTAAAGGTTGTTTCGATAGATTCAAATCATTTCTGAAGCTGTTATAAAATTGTGTGTATTTGAAATGTGCTTCTACAAAGTTGTCTGAGGAAAAATCTAAATTCATACGTTCCGTTGGTATATGTTCACCATTTAGTATTGCTCGTATATTAATAATATCCAAATGATCAAATCTGGACACATCCCCTTTATCATTATTTCTTCTATCACTTTGAAAAGCCACAATAATGAAACGTGGACTTTCGAGAGCAATACTTGTTTTTACTGTCCAAATTTCTTTTGTAGCACCTACTGTCAATTGAGGAAGCTCATGATAATCCCATTTCCGTGATGGAATCAGAATAGGCTTATCGGATTGTATTGATGATAAAAGTTGTAATTTCAATACATCGTTTGGCACAACTGTATCTACTTTTAATGAAATATTATTGATTGTTAGCTCTCCTTTAGTTGCATCATTAAGATTTGGTACTATTAACATAGCGTCAATATCATTTCGAGCTCGTATCAATCGTATTGTTTGTCTTCCAAAATATGCTAGCTGATAATCATTAAAAATACCAAATAAATGTTTTAGAGGAATACGTAAAACAAAATTTTCATTTGTTACTATAGGATAGTCGGGGTAATTCCATCCAGCAATATCCAAATGATTTGTATCCATTTTATTATAGCAGAGATAACCTCTTATCGTGCTAACAATTCCAGGCTCTCGTACATTTTCAACTTCTTGACCATTTAATTCATATGCTATGCTATCAAAGAGAAATGCACCTCCATTACGTGATAGTTGTACAGTACCTGTTCCTTCTGTTTTTCTCAATTTTCCTTCAATAACTATAGCAGCATCGGACATTAAGAACCAAGAATCAGATTGATTTATTGTTATTGTAATAATATCATTATTATTAAACGATTTAACATATGGATAATATGTTCTATTTTCAACTTTTCGAATTGTCTCATCGGTTTGTGGTTTCTGATAAATGTTAAAAGTTTGATTTAGCGACATTGTAGCCCAAAGATTTGAGAAATTGTAAATTTGTTTTCGAGAGTTTTTGCTTGACGAAACGTCTCTTAAAGACTGTTGGATAAACGCTTCCAATACTATATTTATGTTTTTGATTATTAAATATTAAGCCCATGATATTGGTTTCAATTCCAATACAATAATAACTTCTTCACCTCGAAAATTAACCGGTTCGAAATTTTGATTTAAAATAGTAAGTGAAATATTTGAAATTTCTCGTTTATTTATAATTGGTAGATAAATAAGATTGTGTGGTTGTTCGTCAATAGCAAATCCAGGGTCAACGCCCACACTAAACTGATAAACTGATAAATTGTATGAGAAGGAGATTGATTATAGAATGAACCTGTTGTAATATTACAATTTATTTGAATTGTTCGAACTTTTACAATAGTGACAGGAATATCAGATTCGTGTAGTTGTTTTGGTGCGAGAATACGTTTTGAAAATCCTAATAATTTTCCAATACTATCACTTGATTGAAAATCTATCTGATAAATGTCACTATAAATATTACACTTTATTGTATTATTGTTTGGTTTTAAAGAGATATATTGATTGTATTGTTCTTTTTTCACTGTCTCTGGAATAATTTGTTTTTGTAAATAAGCTTCAATGTCTGATATTTCATATGCTCCTGTAGGTATTGTTAATTCTTTTTTTTGTTTATTCTTTTCAATATAATAAAATTTATTTGCACCTGAATCAATATTTGGAATACTATTGTATGAATGAAAACTGATCAATGCTAAAGCATAATCTGCATTAGGATTGAGTTGTATTGGATTTATAAAGTCAACCGACAACACATGACTATTACCTTTTAATGTAAAAATTTGAGACATTGTTTAGGTTGTGAAAGTAGAAATTATACTAAATTTCATATTGAAAAACTATTGATTTTTATTGAGAAGAAATTCTAAACATAAATGACCACAGTTTATTTGATTATAATTTTGATATTGTTGATTATTATAAAAAATTTCCACATTTTTTCCTAAATATCTTACAAGTTCTTTTGGAGGTTTAAGCGCTCCAAAGCTATCAAAATAAAACACTTGATTTCTTCTTTTTATATAAGCTACCCAATGTGTACCTGGATTTTTCCATTCATCTAAATTTATTATTGCACATTCATTTTGTTTCGGTTTATGTGGTAGAGTATCACGCATAAAAACACCACGAAAGTTTATAATTTTCAATTTTCGGGCAAATTTAATGAGATCCACATTAGAAAGAGCTCTTTTAGGTAGCTTGCTTAATAGTTTTTTTGATTTTGTTTTTTCAAATAAAGTCCATATCCATTTCTATTATTTTTTTTCAAGTATAATCCTGAACCTTGTTTTCCTATCTCTTCCATTTTTTTATTATGTCGACTATCTTCTTCCAATTTTTTCTTTGCATTTTTTGCATCAATTACTGTTTTAGCTATAGCACTTGCACCACCAGCTAAAGATCCAAGAGATCCTAATGCTGCTAGTATTGGTATTAATGGTAGAAATCCTCCTTCTTTAGTTTCAAATGGAATAATTCGTGGTACTTTTATTTTTTTCCGACCACCTGCTTTTTTGATAGCTGCACGAGCCGCTAAAAGTGCCGACTTGGAAGCTTTCCTCAATTCTTTGCTATTATTTAGATCAATATTATTAAATATTTGCTTTTTTTTAATGTAATCCAATACACCTCGTTTAAATGGAATAAGACCACGACCACATCGTAGTACTTTTGTTTTCTTTTTCTTTATACCCATACCAAGCTTTCGTTTAGTTTTCATTGATGTTGTAACAAACCACGCAGCTGCCTTTTCACCAAATTTTGCGTTTGGATCCTTAACTCTTTCCCACGCTTTGTTTTCCAATATTAAATCGGCTTTATGACGATCTTCCAAAGATTTATTTTGTGAATAAGCTATATCATGTACTTTACAAGCAGCATCTAACCCGTTAATCCCACTATCTCCTCGTTGTAATCTTTTCTCTAAATTTGTTCCAGGCCCACAAAATTGATAACCAGGTAAATGTAATTCAAATGGTAATTTATTGATTAATGTATTTAGAACACCTTCACCTTGATAGATCAACATTAAAAATGTAAATAAAGATGTAATTGATCCAAAATATATAGATAAATTCAGTTTTTATAGAACAGAGCTTTGTAGTCTGGCTTCCTTTTTTCTTATCACTGTTTTTATTATGTCAGTTATAGGTAAAAAAATATTTTTATCAAACAATTTAAATTTTATTATTGTGTAAAAAATTTTTTATAAATATAGATTATTGAATTTTTTACTTAGATTATAGATCTGGATTTGATTTTTCAATTTTCTTATATTTTCACTCAACATTTTCAATCTTTTTTCAATAATTAATTTTCTAATAATAAGTAGTTTTTTTCGTTTGAGTTTCTTTTGTTGTTGAAAATATCTCCTGAAAACCAAAACATAAATCTAAAAAATTGATAGCTGATTATATATTTACCCATTCATTTTCACAACCTCCCCCCTTTTAGATGATAAATAATATTTTTCTATGAAAATGTCTGGTTTCATTCAAGGATAAATATAATTTACACAGATAACAATTGGAAATGTCATTTTCTTTGAAACATCCATCACCACATTGACCACAACTGATAAAGTATTTTGAATGGCGAATACATTTCTTATTTATTTTTCTAAAAATTATATGACCTTTTTTCTTAGTATACTGCACTTTGCAATAATTTTTTTTCAAACACTTTTCACATATACATTCCTTCGAATTTGGGATAAAAAATTTATAAGAAAAACATTGATACTGCTCCATTCCTAATTAAATCTAATTCTATACTAAAATATTAATTTCCATAAGCAAGTTGCTGCTGGCTCTGCTAAATGAAACCTAGGGACCCTACAGATCCGAGGGATGCTGCTGGACCTGCTGCAAGCTGGTGGGGAGGGATGCTGGGGACCTGCTGGTGGGGGCTGTCCGCTAATACCTGCTGGTGGGGGGCCTAATGCTGGGGGCCTGCTAATTACAGATTCGCGACTTGCTAAAATTTTTTTTTTTAGATATTAAATAGTATTTTTCTATGAAAAAAACAGATCCGCTCAACCTGCTAAATTAAATAGTATTTTTCTCTGAAAATGTGTTTTGGGGGTTGCCTACCCTGGCTCCAACCGCGATAGTGGCGCCATCTGGAAACTAAACTTAGCATGGATCAGAACCGATAGTGGCGCTCCCTACCTTACCGACACCGATAAGTGGCGCGAAAGTCCAAGGTCATATGACGTAAAAGTGGTGGGGGGGGGCAACTGCTCTCTCATTCTATATCTACTCGTGTTCACGATTTAAAATTGAAACATTTTGGTCTCTTATCTAGCTAATTAACAAGACATTTATGAAAACTTCGGTTTTCAAAATTAAAAGCGTTTTTATTTATTTTATTTTTTTTTAAAGAGAGTAGGAGCAGTGTATTTTATAAGTTTAAATAGTTTGACTGAAAGAGGACTAACATTTAAACGTTTCTAACTACATAATTTACCTCTTTTTTATTTAATCAACTTTACTAACAGCGTCTGACTAAATCAAAAATTAAGCTTTAGCATGTTAACCAATCACACCAATTTAGTTTTGATTGTTTTTCTTTTCTTCTATACTTTGTAATATAATTTAAATAATTTAAAAATAATAATTGCTTTTGAAGAACAAGTTGCCTATTTACTGCCTACTAATTGTTTGAAGAAAAATAATTGAAAATAAGAGTCTTAAAATAAAAATCATTACTACAGTTTCATTCATCGCTGATAATTATCTTCGAGTGTCAAACTTTAATTTTAGAAATTTTAAATACTCAAAACTAACTTCTATTAGGTTTTTATTTTGTTTTAACTTTGTTGTGTCAGCACTTATTATTTTTTTTTTCGCAAATGTAATTCTAAATTAATTTTACATGGTTTAATTTTAATTTAAATATTCAATTCTCTTTATTTCTCAATTTTATTCTTTGTAATTATGAACTCAAATAAAAACTGATTGTAAAACAAATAAATTATGTATCATGAATTAAAATAGGTTCCACTGTATACAATATTAATATTATTTCTTTAATTTAAGACTCAGACATGACACAAAATAACCCTTAAAGATGGAATAAACTGCATTCACTTTAAACCCAAAACGGTCAAGACTACCTGCTTAACGGCGACAATATCTAACAACATGTGGTCAACACGTGGGGAAGCTCGTGGGGAAGAAAAGGACAGATTCTTTTTATTTGTTTTTGTTTAGTTCACCCCTTCACAATAAACTAATAAATTTATGTGTGACAAATGATGATATGAAATGCCTTAAATGACTATTTTCAGAAATTTAGGTGTAAATGATAAGTATTAGTGAGAGAAAGTACCAATTTTTATTTGATGAATTAGAATATTTAATGTTGGTTTTTGTAATTTAATTGTACTTAAAGTTAGTTTGACAAAATTACTTAATGGCAGGTAGACATATAAAAGCAGATAATATCCTTAAGTAATTTTTACCTTATCTTATTTTAAGAAACTTTAAACTAATAACCTAACTATTTAACCAAATGTCTTTCTTTTTTATCAAATTTAAATTTTAAACTTTGCGGCTTTAGAATACTCAGCTAACTATCAATTAATGATTATAAAATTCATACTGGATTTTATTGCAAGTACCAATACACATAATTAATTATGAATTTTAGAAACTATAATTATTATTTACTTAGCTCTACTAAATTTTTAAATAGTAACATAACTTTATTAATTAGACTTATAAAAGTATAATTTTGCCAGATGAGATTAACTGCTGTACGAAAACTTTTGTTTATAAAATATTAATCCTTAAGTGGTAGTTTTGTCATTTTGATTTATATATATTTTTTTTTGTATTATTGAAACCGAATTAACTTTAAAACTTTAAGATCAATTTACAAAAATGTTTTGTTACTAAAATATCAAAGTATTCTTTGTTTTTAATTTACTCAAATTAGTTATTTTATTATCAATACAATTTAGAAAAATGTATTTGCAACTTATTACTTCTCAAAATTTTATTTTAACAATTGAGTAAGTAGCTCAACCTGCCTTCACCCTTGACAATAATAATTTATGACCCCCTTTTTTTTTCAGTTGTGTTGCAGCTGTTGACACTTTACCGATGTTTTGCTAAATGCTCTTTTTAGAAAGCCCTCTCAAGAATACCTTGACCTATTATTTTTGAAAAACCTTTTCTTCAGATTTCTATTTTTGTCTAATTATTTCACTATTTTGCTGAAAATCTGAATAACAAAGTTCTGGTCTTATGCTGTTTTGAATTATATATGTTTGTTATAGTAGAACAATTCTCTTTGCTATTAATAGAGAGTTATTGCAAGCATGCTAGGAGTCTGTCCTTTATTACAGGCTCCTTTAATAAAGTAGCCTGTAAGTGTGTGTCATAAAGAGACTTATTGCGCGTGGCATATTATTAGGGACTGTTTGTCTTTATTTTGACGTTTCGGACACTTGACCTAATCTAACAAATAACTTGGTTTTTTGTGTGCTGTGGGTCCTAATCCTAAATCAATTAGTTATTATGGAAGAACAATTACAAGTTGCTATACTGTTAGGTGCAAATGAGGAAGAAATTGAACAATTACTTCTGCACGCTTGCTTTTCAAATCACTAGCCATTTCAACAACACAGATGAACACAATATAATGAGCATACAATCAAAGAATTGCACTCTAACGTCACTCTTATCTGATTTGCAAAGTTAAATGTCAAAATAAGGGCGCCTTAAATAAAAACCTCCTTTCCTGTATTTACATTAAATACAGGCAATACAGTATTTTAATAAAGGTCGACTTTTAACGGCGTGCGTTATGCGCTACTAGAACATGTATCTCAAAAAGCTATAGATGTGTCAATACAATAATTAATAAATAGTTCCGTTTAGGCACAAATTTAATTTTCCTACTCAAATTAATTCCCCAAAAAGTTTGAATAAATGTTAACAAATCATTACTGAACGACTGAGAAAATTTGGAAGTTCATAATTCATTTGGTGCAAAAAGCTAGCTGTTCTAAACACTCGTTTTTCAATTAGCTGTCAAAAGAGAATTATCTTTACCATATGGACTGAGTCGACAAGATATGAGTTCATCAAAATATTTTTCAAAATATATATATTTTTTAAATCGCAGTAGTCTACTTACACCAATCAATTTTCAACATTTTAATCCTTTACCCTCAATGATTTCATTAATTTTTAAATCTTAAGTCAACATTTATCGAATTAATAGTGACCCAGTATCAACTAGAACAAAATATTAACTAGAGCTTTCTCTTTAAAATTGGTGATTACTCTATACTTCATGAAATTTACATAATCTTGTTACTAATTTTTGTTCATGTCCCCTTTCATACAATACGTTTTGTAAACAATTATTTAAACACCCTTAAAGTGATTTCATTTCACAGAAATGCTAAGATTTTAAATGGGTCAGCAGGGGGATTCTGAAATTCTAGCCGATAGCGAGCGAGGCGAAGGTTGCTCGAAGGTGCGACTCGAAAGAGGAACTCGCATCGTTTTTTGGTATTCTAAAGCACTTTCGAGTTGGCTATCGTCGTAGCCGATCGTAGCGCCATTGGTCAGCGCCAGTCGGCGGTACTCGGCAGCAGTCGGTGCCAACATCAGCTGATCATTGTGATCTTCTACGCTCCATCTTTCTCGTTTTAAATTTTATTCGTATCTCGTGCCGTATCGTAGTTTTTTCAGTTTTCTCTAATCTATTCAATCAAACAATATGCTGCCCATTGTAGATCATTTTTTAAGGCGCCGTCAAGAACAGGAGGCAGGGCGGAGACTTCGTATTCAACGACGACTTCTTCGCGATAATAGTGAGCCTTTTGGCCTCCCCGAAGAAAGATTTATTGAGCTATTCCGCTTGACCAAAATCTTGACACAAAATTTAATTGAACAGCTAATACCACACTTAGATATACCAAAGTATAGATCTGGTATTAGTGTTCCAACGAAAGTTTTGGCGGCTCTACGTTTTTATGCCACAGGAGGCTACCAAAGAAGTGTAGGGGAGGGTTTTCATTTAGGATTAAGTCAGACGTCGGTTTGCAGGTAAATTACAAATAGAAGGATACATGATGACAAAGAATGACACTTTAATTGATTTTAGGTCTATTCATCAGGTTACGGCAGCGATTGACACGTTTTTAGCAAACGAGGCAATCGTTTTCCCGCAAACTAGAAGGGAATTAAACGCAAAAAAAGCGGCGTTTATGAACAGATTCAATTTTCCTGGCGTTGTTGGAGTGGTAGATGGGACACATATTGCTATTTTGAAGCCGAACGAGGAGGAACATAATTTTATTAATAGAAAAGGGTTTCATTCCCTTAATGTGCAAATTATTTGTGACAGTGATTTAAAAATATTGAATGTGAATGCAAATTATCCAGGCTCTACTCACGATTCCTTTATATGGCGACAATCGCAAGTAAAGGAATTGTTGAATACATTGTACATTGGTGGTGATAGAGGATTTTGGCTTCTTGGAGACTCTGGCTATCCACAGGAGCCTTATCTTATGACTCCTTTCCTAAATGCTGAAGAAGGTTCACCTGAGTCTAGGTATAACAGGGCACATATAAGTGCTCGAAATTGTGTGGAGAGGTGCATTGGCTTGTTGAAAATGAGGTTCCGATGTCTTTTAAAAGAGCGGACAGCCAGATATTCTCTAAATTTTGTTGGAAGCTTAACAAATGCCTGCAGTGTTCTACATAATATTTGTATTACCAATAATATTGCTTTGGCAGGAGAGGCCATGGAACCAATAGTTGAAGCGATCAACATAAACAATAATGAAATTGTAAATCCACTAAATGAGGGGAGGGCGGTTCGACAAGAAATTGTACATCGCTATTTTTTGTAATTTTTATAACTTTTTAACCGTTCGAAAAAAAAGATGTTCTCAACTCGACTGTATTTTTTTTGTGTTACCTAAACTTTTTTCTGGGTGAACGGACTTTGATGATTCTTCTTTTATTTGGAAGGTGATTTGGTTTCATTTAAATTTGATCAAAATCTGACCAGTAGTTTTTGAGTTATTCTTATTAATCGTTTTTTTAGACATTTCATAAAATTTGTGAGAAATTAAAATAGTAGATTATGCACCGAGGGAGTCAAGTGGATGAAAAAATTGTTTGCATATTCTAAACTGTTTTCCTAAATTTGTTTAATAAATATTGCATATAAATAAATAATAGTTTATTTGTTTAATTAATTCAAGCAATTTGAGTCAATAAATAAAATAATAATAAATCATATTGAAGTCGGTTTTTTGTGCAAATTTTAAATTTGTTTCATTATTAATTCTTAGTTTTTAGTCTGAAATGTAAATTATGAAAAAACAACAATCTATAATAATTATTTTTTATTGCAATTACAATTTATATTTTTTACGCTTTCATTGATTTCCTGCAATCTGATATCTAGCATATCCCGAATGCTTTTTAGCACTGATACAGTTTCAGCGTAAAGCTGGACTGGATCTTCGTCCCTCTTCATTTTTTTACAATTGCCGCTGGGTGTGTTAAATGAATAGTTGTGGTCGTTTTCTTCCACGTCCAGCAACTTATGCTTTGACCCCGGGGTTCCCAATCGACCATTCGCTCCCAATCCAGAAGGTCCCGCTTCGGCAGTTTCTTTTCGTTCCATGAACTCTCTATTTAAAAGTCCCAGCTGCAAATAAAATAATAAATTTTGTTTTGTAATTTTAAAGAGATTAATTTCTTACACCACGTTCTGGTACATCGCACCCTTTATAAAAAGTTGCGCCTAAAATTCCCAAAAAGCGCAGCTCCTGTTCTGACAAACTTATTTTTTCATCAGCAGGGCCCCCACCTGTGGCGATTTGTGCTCGTCGCTCTTCGGCCGCTTTTTTCTTTAATGAGCATTTATAATCACTCCACGTCTAAAACAATAAAAGTACGTCTATCAAATGCAGCTTATGTTTATTTGTTTGAACTTTAATCTTACTTTTTGCCATTTTTCTACTGATTTCTCACCATATCCAGCAGAATTTAATGTAGTTGCTAATTCGCCCCACAACTTTTTATATTTTTGTCAACCGTTGGAGCAATTCAATTTACCTGTTGCGAAATCAGGATACTGTTCGCAAAAATCAAGGAAAATCTCCCAGTGAGCATCTTTCACTTTAAATGTCGCCCTAAAACATATTTTATAATTATTGTGTAAAAAGTAATCTTTTTTTAAGAACTAGCAAAACAATTAATTATTGAAAATATTAAGTATACTTACATGATAAACTTGATTAAAAAACTTGCAAAATGAATGTAATTTGCAGGGTGCTTCTTTCTTCTTGCCAAGTTTTCAGAAAACTGACCGCCAAGAATAAAGAAATTTAATTTGCACATGTTTTATTACTTTTTACCCGCAAAATCCTCTGAAAACGGTCTTCGACGGAAAAAATATTCCACTTTTGCTTCGCAGATGTTTTATGATCTTCGTTAGCGCCAAAGCTCTCGTGATATTTTCAAACTGGTTGAAAGAGATAAACTACCAAATCGAGAGCGATAGAGATATTCTACGGCTAACTCGATACCTACTTCGGTCCCGTCTGGAACTGACGTTTCCAGTCGAAAGCACGTGACCTGCGAGACGAAACTCTGACGAGACGAAGGCAATGAGAATCGCTCAATCTCGGAAAAATGGCGTACTCGATACTATCGAGCGAGTCGAAACCATTCAGAATCCGGCTGCAGTTTGTTTCTCGTCGAACACTTGAAACCATAAATATGTCGAGATGAAATAGAACGAAATACGTTAATACGTCGAAAATGACACCTACCCTACTTTAAACCAAAGATTATGTGGCAATGTTTGTCATAAATACATACTTGAAATCTATTCAACTAAAGTTTTCAAAAACCAAACATATAACTAAAAACATCAATCTGTCAAAGCTCTTGAAATACACTCTACCATTTGAGATTCTTTAATGAGGGGTCGTATCAATTTTATCTAGACCTGTACATGATTTTCAACATATGGATCGAATTTAAACAAAACCGTCGCCTTAATGTCGCCAAAAAGATAGTCATAATTTAAATAAGTCCGACTTTACAAAGTTTCTCTTAAATTGCAAGAATAATATTAAAGAATTTAGTCTTAAATGTTTTAGCAAGCATTTCAATAAATCAAATATTTACATTATTTTAAAGCGATTAGTTTCTCAGTCACCTTTCAAATAAATATCTTCTAATTATCTAAAGTGACTACACAACAATTACACTTAATACCTTATACCTAACTTTGCAAATTTAACTTTAAAATCTTTTTTTTTTGTCTTTATATGAAAATCCTTCTTAAAAGTGGACACTTTGATTGTTCATTTGATTGTCATAATTTATAACGCAGTAATCAATAATTTAATCTATGTGACATTTCAAATAATTAACATAAACTACATTTTAACCCTTTAAACTCCAGACTCAGACTATATCTATACAGAAATCTAAAAACTGTACTATACAACTGCTTTTCTTTGATTAAATTAATAATTTAATGCAATTTGTTTTTTTGTTGTCAATAAATTAAGTTTGCAATATTGTTTGTCGCAAAAACTAGAATAGAACTCTAATAAAACTTTAAATTCATTTTACAAAAATGTTTCCTTATAAACACATAAAATCACTTCAATTGAACACTTTAATCATCAGGTAAGCTTGAATAAATTAATTCAAATTAATTCATATTCAATTTTGTTTATGTCCCAATAATATACTCAAGATGAATATGCTAGCAACTATTATTTATGTATAAAAATTAACTATTTTATAAAAACCAATTATAAATCACAATTTGTACAAGGTTGTTGTTGCAGAAAGTCACAATAATGTAGCTGCTGTTGATATTTACGATTTTAATCCCAAAAAGTTACTCAAACTGGACATTTCGATTGTCATTAGATGCAATTGTTTTTAATTATTAAATATGCACTATTTAGCTAATTAATTTCTGAGGTTTAATGCAAATTCTTATCCCACTTCTGAAATTTGTAAGACTACTTTTATTCTAATCTTCCGTTTTGCCAAATTTTAACAATTAAATTAAATTAAATAACAGTTAACTCTTTCTCCATAATAAATTTGTCAGGATGTCTATGTTCTACAATTATTAGCTTTAATTATTCACTCGAAAACAGTGTACAGAATAGCAACAGCCAGCTACATTATCATCAACAATCTACTTCAACTCACCCCTCTATATTCATTGTTAGAGAAACGCTTTAGCAGTCAGACGGATCGATTGGCCGACACATGAAACATATTTACACATAATGTACCTGTCAATAATACCTGTAAAGTAACTCACCGGGGGCTTTTCTTCCCCTCGCAGGATTCTCTTCCTCTCGAACTGATTGTGGAAGACATCACAAGACTCATTGGAATTGGACAACCACTCTATGGACTCGATTGACTCATTCTTCACCCCTTTTCTTTAACATCGTGTTCTCAATGATGTCTTTATTGTTTCGGTACCTCATTATTCCTCCGAATTCAGGGAGACAGCACTGAATTCACATTATTCCTCCGAATTCAGGGAGACAGCACTGAATTCACATTATTCCTCCAAATTCAGGGAGACAGCACTGAATTTACATTAATTCACCGAATTCAGGGAGACAGCACTGAATTCACATTATTCCACCGAATTCATAGAGACAGCACTGAATTCACATTATTCCTCGGAATTCAGGGAGACAGCACTGAATTCACATTATTCCTCGGAATTCAGAGAGACAGCACTGAATTCACATTTATACCACAAAACAACATATGATCAAAAAGATCAACACGTTAACTATCTTTCTCTTTCAATAAACAATTAACAGTTTAAATACTCATAATACTGCCCGTCCGACCGCTCTCATCGTTCTTTAATCAACATTCTCAGCTGACTCACTGCCCTCTGCCACCACCTTTTCAGGGATGCTAAGCCGATGTTCTCCCTCTTTTACTTAAGATGCCATATGGCCCTCATCGAGATGATTTAATTATACAAGCGATTTAGCGCCTTATTGGCTTATTTTTACTTTAAAAAAATAACTATATATTATTATAAAATCAAAAACTCTCACATGTGTAATTAAACAATAAAAAAATTACATTGTACTTTGTACATAAACATTTTAGATAAGTATTTACTGGAAGAATTATTAAAAGTGAATGCTCTTGTCTTCATTTTAATATAGCAACATACAACTCATATTAAAATAATCAATAAAATATTGATAATAAAGACAATATCATGTTGTAAAATTTTTCAATTTGAGAGGGTGTCTATCTTCATCGCGGCCTTGTGCTTTCATCAACAAATTATATTATATCTCATTGTTATTTTGATAAAAAATATTGTCTAATGCACGCATTTTACAACATAACTACCAATCTATAATCAATTCAAGGCTATATTTTTTTTCCGTTCAAAACCAATTCATTTGTAAAATTAATTTTATCGAATTACTTTTTGACATAACCTCACTTTTTGTTTCTATTTTTTTGTAAATCTGTAGCTATCTATAAATTATAAAATATTATATTGTAAAAATATTAAACAAAAAAAGCAATAACTTAGCTCTTATTCCATAAAAAAACTATCAATTTTTATACTCTCCTCGAACCTACATAATATTTTTTTCCATTATAAGATTTGACAAAAGTATCAAAAATTTGACCTATATCTTCTCTGATTTATTGATTTTCAATATAGATACTTTTCGAAAATAGTTTTTCACTTCCATCTGATTTTAATTCATTTATATAAATCTTCTTACATGAATAGGCCCAACCATAACAAATTTATAATAACCTGAAGCTGTCAATTTGACATTTGACCGAAACCAAAAAAAAGACCTCTTTCTCTAAAAATGTCATGAAATCCATTAAAAAAACTAAACAAAACCTATACAAACTTTTATCAACCATTCCAAAATAATCTTTAAATGTCGATATATATTGTAATTTCCACATTATATTCTCACTCTACTCGGTTGACATTTTGGGGCACTTCTCTACAAAATGCTTTGAAATATTTTAAAAAATTAATCAAACCTTTATCGGTCGCTTCAAAATAGTTTTTAAACAATGTTTTCATTTAAATATTCATTGAATTGTTCTCCCATTATATTCACACTCCACTCCGTTGACAGTTTGGGAGGCTACAATTTATAAAACCTTCTTTCTTGACAAAATTACATTAAATCTCTTGATGGGAAATCTTTATAAATAAAACCCCCATGTTTATTTAATAGATATTTTATAGATTTAAGCTGTATTTTGGTAGATTTTCGTTAAAATTACGATACGACTGACAGGTTAGTTTTATTTTGATATTATTGATTTTTTAATGTCAAAAATTTGAATGAAATTAATTTATAAAAACCTGAAGCTGTCAATTTGACAATTTTTTTTGTGAATTTTTGATATTTTGACCGAAACCAAAAAAAAGACCCCTTTCGACTTTTCGATCTTTGCTTCTAACTTTTGGGTGAGTGCCACTTGTTTATTTAACTAATATTTTCACATTGTTTTGAGCTGTATTTACGTAGATTTTCCATTATATTCTGACTTTACTCAGTTGACACTTCGGGGGGTACTTATTATTCCTCTACAAAATACCTTAAAATCTTTTAAAAAATTATTCAAACCTTTATCGGTCGCTTCAAAATAGTTTTTAAATAATGTTTTCATTTAAATATTCATTGAAATTCGGTCTATTCTCACTTCCACTCTTTTGACAGTTTGGGGCTGAGCTACAAATTTTGTAAAAATCTTCTTTCTTGATAAAATTACATTAAATCTCTTGATGGGAAATCGTCGTTATAAATAAAACCCTCATATTTATTTAATAGATATTTTATAGATTTTCCATTATATTCTGACTTTACTCTGTTGACATTTCGGGGGCCACTTATTATTCCTCTACAAAATACCTTAAAATCTTTGAAAAAAATTATTCAAACCTTTATCGGTCGCTTCAAAATAGTTTTTAAACAATATTTCATCATTTAAATATTCATTGAAATTCGGTCTATTCTCACTACCACTCCTTTGACAGTTTGGGGGCTACAAATTGTAAAATCTTCTTTCTTGATGAAATTACATTAAATCTCTTGATGGGAAATCGTTAGAAATAAACCGCCCATATTTATTTCATAGATATTTTATAGATTTTAGCTGTATTTTGGTAGATTTTCGTTAAAATTAAATTAAATTGACGGTTATGACATTTGTTGAAAAAATCCTTAGTGATATAGAATCTATCGATAGTAGTTTTTACGTCATTTATCACAATTTTTACACATTCCATCTCTTTCTCAAACTCGGCTAGCGGTACCTCGTACGCTCAAGGGGGTTATCAAATTTGAAAAAAATTGCTAGAAATCATTAAAAAAACCGTGTAATTGATTTAATAGCTACTTTTTCATCTCCATTTTCCATTCAAACACAAAAATTTTTTTTAAAAACTAAAATTTGTCAGAAAGGGCCAGCTAGGTCAGCGTCTATTATAGTTAAAAAAAAAATAACGACACGGAATTATTAACTCCTACGAGATCAATACTAATGGCAGATTGAGGTACTCTTAATTTTAAACATAATTTTTCTGATACCAAATTCGATTGTGAACCACTGTCGAGTAATGCTCTACATTTAGGTCTTTTTCCATTTACATCATAAACATAAATTTGTACAGTTGATAACATAACATAATTCAAATCACAATTTTCCCTAACACTGCAAGATATAACAGGGGGCGCTTTTGATGTGCCAACCTCGGTTTTATTTTGGTGTAATAAATGATTATGTGGTAAATTACATTGTTTACATTTTCGCGATTTGCAACTTTTATAATAATGACCAGTACACAGGCAATTCGAGCAAAGCTTCAACGTTCTAGCTTTGCTAATTCTATCATCTATTGACAGGTTTAAAAATTCTTCACAGTTATAAATTAGATGCTTGTTTGAACAATAATTACATTGAGGCGTAGATGCCAACAAATTAGTTTGACGCGATTTAAATTTTCCTTCCTTATAATTTACTTTTTGGTTATGGTTAACCTCGATGGTCTCGAGGAAATCCGCTCTAGTCTTTAAAAACGTTTGCAAATCATCAAGCGATGGAAACTCGTTATTACTTTTATACTTCTCCCATTCACTAGCTCCGATTTTACTCAATTTAGTAGTTATTATAAATATTATAATTGCGTCCCAATGCTCTACCGGTTGTTTCAAGCTTTGGAGCGCCTTGAGGTGCTTGAATATGTTATCAATTAAATTTCTTACTTCTGTGGCGGTTTCTTTATAAATGCATTCTAATTCAAAAAGTGCTTTAATATGGTAATGTACTAATTATCAAATCTGTTACATAGCAAATCCCACGCATTACTAAAGTTTTCTGCTGAAAAATCTAATATTTGTATCACCCGCTTTGCTTCTCCTATCAATGATGCTCTTAAGGGGGTTTTGAGCCCGTGATGAATTCAGTGTTTTAGAGGTTTAGTAGAAATCATCCCATTGCGTCAATTGTCACCAAAATGTAACTAAATTTTAACACTGTCTTCATCAAAGATGTCTTCATGGACGTAGCTCGTTTTTTTCGTGTTAAAAACTTTAAAATGTCTTTAAAAGCAGTTTATTTATAACCTTAATTAAAATAATTATTTTATTGATTTAGAGTCTGATAAATACAAAATAAACAAACTACGGCGGTGTATTCAAGTGTTTTCAACAATTGGCTTTTTTAATTTTAAAAAAATATACAAAAATATGGAAATAGCATGTATTCTACACAACCTCTGTCAAGTCGAATTTTTCTGAATTTTTATTAATTTTGTCGGCTGGCCCAGAGTGGTCGACGTGCGGTCAAAAACATAGGATCCAAAGGATTTTCGGAAACGACACCGTCTACCGATCGTAAAGTTTATGACTTTCTTTCACAATCGAGTAACTAGTGGATCTACAGAAGTTGATATTTTTAAAGATATGATTTTTAAAAGTTTGAAAAATCCTAAAATTGGGAACTTTTGATCAATGAAAAATATAAAACAATAAAAACAAAGAATAAAATATAAAAAAAAATATTTTTTTTTGATTATTTTTACAATTGTGAGAGTTTTTGATTTTATAATAATTTATAGTTATTTTCTAAAGTAAAAATAAGCCAATAAGGCGCTAAATCGCTTGTATAATTAAATCATCTCGATGAGAGCCATATGGCATCTTAAGTAAAAGAGGGAGAACATTGGCTTAGCATCCCTGGAAGGGTGGAGTCCAGTCAGTCAGCTAAGCGGGCGAGAGTAAGAATGTTGATTAAAAAGGCAGAGAGCGGTCGGACGGGAAGTATTATGAATATTTACAGTTAACAATTGTTAATTGTGTGGGCGCCATCGCCGCCACCGCGTCGCCGTCCATAAGGGACGCGAACGTGACATATACAAGGTTCCCCAACTTATCTTTAGGATACCTATCAGAGGATTGACCGTGAGAAAGTAGAAAAGATGGAGTGGTCAACAGATGAGAAAGAACATCGGAAGATTCCCAGAGAAAGGACCGTGGGAACTATCGAACGATCCCCAGATGGAAAGGAAGATCAGGAGGTTCCGAGGGAGATGACAATTTCCTCAAAAAGTAGTTCTTCCTCATCTCCAGAGGAGACAACATCGTGATCGACACCAAGCATCAACACTCCGACATATTTCGATACTTGCGCCGATCCTTCAACAGTTCAACAGTTAATCATTTTTTATATAATTTATATTTTTGTTAGTGAATAAAGTTTAATTTATATTAACCGAACTACTAATCACTTACGCCATTCAAAACATCACTCACCCACAAATTGGTGACCCCCGACGTGATTAGAAAAGAAAAACCCTCTGGATTGTGCAACAAGATTAGTGTCAAAGACTTTTAAATTATCTTTGCAAGAATTCCAGGAAAGCAGTAAACTCAAGGAACTACCTGAAAAGAACCCTTGTTTACCTCATCTTTTCTCAAAAAGTGAGAGTGATTTTGAACAATAGACGACCGTAATATTTACGTAAGTGCAGTAGTGCGTGTAATCAAAAAAATTTTTCTTAATATAAATTCAGTGCGTACGCGTTTTACGGGTGCCCGCAACAAAAATCTAGTGAGTGCATGTGTGTGCGTTTAGGAGTGCCGAGTAAAAATTCGACAAAATGGCTAATACCCAAACACGGTTACCTGAGTTTAATAACACCGATCCGGAAATGTGGTTTGCTGTGATAGAGTCAACCTTCAAAAAAGCGAAAATTGAAGATTCACAACAGCAGTACTTGGAAGTGTTATCGGCTTTACCAGCGCGTATCGCGAAAGAAGTAAGAGACATTATAATGATGCCACTGAGCGACGCGTCCTATAATAATTTAAAAAGCGAGCTTATAAAACGATTAAGCTCAAGTCAAGAAGAAAAAACGCGGGAACTCCTCGAAAATGTTTCTATGGCCGAGGAGAAGCCCTCTCAATATCTGCGACGTTTGCAGACGCTCGCGGGGACCGCGATCCCAGATTCCTTATTAAAAACATTATGGTTGCGCGGACTTCCGGAAAAGTATCAAGCCACAATGGCCACCCAAAAAGATAAAAACGCGAATGAGATGGCTGAAGTCGCGGACGCTGTTTATGGTATTCTTCCACCGCGAATTGCTGTAGTCGAAACCGCAGCTACAGCGAGCGTAGAATCGGAGTTAGTGCAGCAATTAAAACAATTACATTTAGAAATAGCGGCTATGAAAACACAAATGTGCGCGATGTATGGACAGATGAACGAAGTAAAAGACTCACATAATAATAATCGATTTCGAGCAAGAAGTGCGCGACGCTCAACAAATAGCTCGCGACCGCAATCGCGAGAGCGATCTAGCTCACGCGAACCACGCCCACGCGATGTATGTTGGTACCACTGGACATTTAAAAACGACGCTAAAAAATGTACTCAACCGTGCAACTGGGCGTCGGAAAACTAAATGGGCTTTCGCGTTCGACGGTGCACGAGACCGGCCCCACATTTTTCAACCGTCTGTATATCTGGGACCGAAAATTGAATATTCGATTTTTAATAGACACTGGTGCAGATTTGTGTGTTTATCCAAAACGGTTATCATCAGGAACTCACATTAAATCTAATTACGCCTTATCAGCCGCAAATGGTACTACTATCGCAACATACGGGATGACATCATTATCATTAAATTTGGGTTTGCGACGAAATTTCACATGGCGTTTTGTCATCGCCGACGTCGCGACGCCAATTATAGGAGCAGATTTTCTAGCTCATTTTGGACTCTTGCCGGATTTGAAGGAAGGAAGACTCATCGACTCCAACACTAAGAGTACTCAAAAGGGAGAAGTGACTAGTGAAGGCGGTCCTACTATAAAAACAATGACAGGTTCAACAATATACCATGAACTTCTCAAAGAATTTCCAGACATCACACGCCCGGAAGGAGTACCAATGAAAACGAAGCATTCTACAGTCCATCATATAGTGACCACACCTGGACCACCTGTAGCTCAACGTCCACGACGCTTAGCGCCGGAAAAGCTGAAGGCAGCTAAAAAGGAATTCGAGACCTTGGTTGAGCTGGGCTTAGCTCGACCTTCCAAAAGTCCTTGGGCAGCGCCACTACATATGGTGCCCAAGCAAGGCAGCGATTGGCGCGCATGTGGTGATTATAGAGGTTTAAATGCTCGTTCTGTAGACGACAGATATTCTGTAAGACATATTCACGATTGTGCCCAAAATTTGCATAACAAAACAATTTTTTCAAAAATTGATGCAGCTCGAGCCTACATGCAAATTCCAGTGGCGGAGGCTGACATCCCTAAAACAGCGATTACAACCCCATTCGGATTATTCGAATTTCCCTACATGACATTCGGACTTCGAAACGCCGCGCAAACGTTTCAACGATTCATCGACGAAGTGTTGCGTGGATTAGACTTTTGTTTCGCGTATATAGACGATATATTAATATATTCTGCGTCGGTAGAAGAACACAAGAAGCATCTTCGTATAGTGTTTGATCGGTTATCGCAGTACGGAGTGATAATTAACCCATCAAAGTGCGTGTTCGGTGAACCGGAAGTGAAGTTTCTCGGTTACGTAATTTCGGCGCAGGGTACTAAGCCCATGACAGACAAAGTGGAAGTGGTTAAAAACTTTATACAACCGAAGGACATAAAAAGTCTTAGGCGATTTTTAGGTATGATAAACTTTTATAGAAGATTTTTACCTAATGCAGCTCAAACTCAAGCTCCACTCCACAACCTACTTCAAGGAAAAGTGAAAGGTAACGCCCCTATTAATTGGAATGCTGAAGCCAGCGAAGCTTTCATCAAATGTAAAGAAACTCTTGCAGAAGCAACGTTACTATTCCACCCAAAAAGCGACGCCCCATTGGCAATTTTTACAGATGCGTCCGATTACGCAATCGGCGCGTGCTTACAACAATGGATAGATAATGACTGGCAACCTCTTAGTTTCTTTTCAAAGAAATTAAGCAACGCTGAGCAAAAGTACGCAGCTTTTGATCGAGAACTTCTAGCCATATATTTGTCAATTAAACATTTCAGATATATGGTAGAAGCAAAACAAATTACGGTTTACACAGATCATAAACCTATAACTTTTGCATTCAAATTAAGGGATACTCAACGTTCTCCTCGTCAATTCCGTTATCTTGATTTTATTGGTCAATTCACCACTGACATTCGCCATATTAAAGGTGAAGACAATGTCGTGGCGGATACTCTTTCAAGAATAGAGGAAGTTAAAAGTGGGTTAAATTACGAAAATTTAGCTGAATCTCAAAGCAAGGACAAAGAAATATTAAAATTAATGAGTGAAGGTTCGGCCCTCAAACTGGAGAAAGTGAAGATCCCAGGTACAAACCTGTCAATCATCTGCGACAAATCACTTTCTACGCCACGCCCATTTGTAACTCAACCATTCAGGAGACTAGCTTTTGACATAATTCATCAACTTTCACATCCCAGTGCAAATACATCATGCAAAATGGCTACTCAACGATTTATTTGGCCATCAATTAAATCTGATTGCCGAAGATGGGCGCGAAGTTGCTTGGAATGTCAAAAATCCAAGATAACTCGACATGTTGTTACTCCAATTGGATTTTTCGCTCCTACTCCAACAAGATTCGAACACGTCCACATGGATCTTGTAATTATGCCATATTGTGACGGATATCGTTATTGTTTAACGATGATCGATCGATTCTCGAGATGGGTTGAAGCATGTCCACTGCAGGATCAAGAAGCAAACACGGTAGCCAGAAAGTTTTTTGAAACCTGGATTGCACGATTTGGTGTTCCCTCAAAAGTCACGACTGACCAAGGCAGACAGTTTGAGTCAAGCTTATTCAATCAGCTGAATAAACTCATAGGCACCACTCACATACGAACAACGGCATATCATCCAGCATCGAACGGCATGATCGAGCGGTTTCATCGACAACTAAAAGCCGCAATTAAATGCCAAAAGAAAAATTGGATTGAGGCACTGCCAATGGTCATGTTAGGAATTCGCGCTGCTTGGAAGGAGGATTTCAACGCTACTTCAGCAGAGATGCTCTACGGACAGTCACTCAAACTTCCAGGCGAATTCTTATCAGAGCAACCCAAAAATCAGAGAGACATAAACGAAGCAGAGTTTATAACAACATTAAAACAGCGTTTTGAAGATTTGAGACCAATTCCTCCAAGACGCCACGGTGATCGAAAAGTGTTTATTTTTAAGGACTTGGCAACAGCCAAACAAGTGTTTGTGCGGTACGACGGCCCTAAAAAGCCCTTACAACAACCGTACACAGGACCGTACTCAGTGATAAGTCGGACAAAAAAACATTTTATTGTGAATATCGGCGGGAAACACAAAACCATTTCGGTAGATCGACTAAAACCGGTGTATACAGTGACAGAGGATCTAGAAGAGCTGGAAATAGACCCACGAGACGATGAGCAGCCATCAACACCATTTCCAGCAATCTCACAGCCACCTCCTCAAATTCGAGCCCCGATAGAGCCGCCTCCTCTAATTCAAGTCCCGGCGGAGCAGCCACCACACAGGAACCCTCAACAAACGAGAACAGGACGTCGAGTTCGGTTTACGCAACGCTATCAAGCCGGATTTTCGTAACTTCATTACTAGAAGGGGGGTCCTGTGGGCGCCATCGCCGCCACCGCGTCGCCGTCCATAAGGGACGCGAACGTGACATATACAAGGTTCCCCAACTTATCTTTAGGATACCTATCAGAGGATTGACCGTGAGAAAGTAGAAAAGATGGAGTGGTCAACAGATGAGAAAGAACATCGGAAGATTCCCAGAGAAAGGACCGTGGGAACTATCGAACGATCCCCAGATGGAAAGGAAGATCAGGAGGTTCCGAGGGAGATGACAATTTCCTCAAAAAGTAGTTCTTCCTCATCTCCAGAGGAGACAACATCGTGATCGACACCAAGCATCAACACTCCGACATATTTCGATACTTGCGCCGATCCTTCAACAGTTCAACAGTTAATCATTTTTTATATAATTTATATTTTTGTTAGTGAATAAAGTTTAATTTATATTAACCGAACTACTAATCACTTACGCCATTCAAAACATCACTCACCCACAATTGTTTATTGAAAGAGAAAGATAGTTAACGTGTTGATCATATGTGTTTTGTGGTATAATGTGAATTCAGTGCTGTCTCCCTGAATTCGGTGGAATAATGTGAATTCAGTGCTGTCTCCCTGAATTCGGTGGATTAATGCAAATTCAGTGCTGTCTCCCTGAATTTGGAGGAATAATGTGAATTCAGTGCTGTCTCCCTGAATTCGGTGGATTAATGCAAATTCAGTGCTGTCTCCCTGAATTTGGAGGAATAATGTGAATTCAGTGCTGTCTCCCTGAATTCGGTGGATTAATTTAAATGCTTTAAATTATGGCTATCTTTTTGGCGACACTAGGGCGACGGTTTTGTTTAAATTCGAACCATATGTTGAAAATCATGTACAGGTCTAGATAAAATTGATGAATCTCAAATGTTAGAGTGTATGGAACCAACCCTTAATAGCTTTGACAGATTGATGTTTTTAGTTACATCTTTGGTTTTTGAAAATGTTAGTTGAATAGATTTCAAGTGCGTATTTATGACAAACACATTGCCACATTTAAAGTTAAAGCTATCACTTTCGACGTATTAACGTATTTTGTTCTATTTCATCTCGACATATTTATGGAGGTTTTAAGTGTTCGACGAGAAACAAACTGACTTATTTAAAATCTTAGAATTCGTGTGAAAACACTTTAAGGGTGTTTAAATAATTGTTTACAAAACGTATTGTATGAAAGGGGACATGAACAAAAATTAGTAACAAGATTATGTAAATTTCATGAAGTATAGAGTAATCACCAATTTTAAAGAGAAAGCTTTAGTTAATATTTTGTTCTAGTTGATACTGGGTCACTATTAATTCGATAAATGTTAAATTAAGATTTAAAATTAATAAAATCATTGAAAGTAAAGGATTAAAATGTTGAAAATTGATTGGTGTAAGTAGATTATTGCGATTTAAAAAAAATATTTATATTTTTAAAAGTATTTTTATGAAATTATATCTTGTCGACTCAGTCCATATGGTAAAGATAATTCTTTTTTGACAGCTAATTGAAAAACGAGAATGTTTAAGAAAGCTAGCTTTTTGCATCAAATATAAATTATTATTGTCAATGGTGAAGGCAGGTTAAGATACTTACTCAATTGTTAAAATAAAATTTTGAGAAGTAATAAGTTGCAAATACAATTTTCTAAATTGTATTGATAATAAAATAACTAATTTGAGTAAATTAAAAAAAATATATACTTTGATAATTTAGTAACAAAACATTTTTGTAAATTGATCTTAACGTTTTAAAGTTAATTTGGTTTCAATAATACAAAAAAAAACATATAAATCAAAATTACAAAACTACCACTTAAAGGATTAATATTTTATAAACAAAAATTTTCGTACAGCAATTAATCTCATCTGGCAAAATTATACTTTTATAAGTCTAATTAATAAATTTATGTTACTATTTAAAAATTTAGTAGAGCTAATTAAATAATAATTTTAGTTTAAAAAATTCATAATTAATTATGTGTATTGGTACTTGCAATAAAATCCAGTATGAATTTTATGATCATTAATTGATAGTTAGCTGAGTATTCTAAAGCCGCAAAGTTTACAATTTAAATTTGATAAAAAAAAGACATTTGGTTAAATAGTTAGGTTATTAGTTTAGAGTTTCTTAACATAAGATTAGGTAAAAATTACTTAACAATATTATCTGCGTTTATATGTCTACCTGTCATTAAGTAGTTTTGTCAAACTAACTTCAAGTACAATTCAATTACAAAAACCAACATTAAATATTCTAATTCACCAAATAAAAATTGGTACTTTCTCTCACTAATACTTATCATGTACACCTAAATTTTGGAAAATAGTCATTTAAGGCATTTCATATCATCATTTGTCACACATAAATTTATTAGTTTATTGTGAAGGGGTGAAACTAAAAAA
Organism: Lagria hirta; assembly: GCA_947359425.1. Classification (NCBI taxonomy): domain Eukaryota; kingdom Metazoa; phylum Arthropoda; class Insecta; order Coleoptera; family Tenebrionidae; genus Lagria; species Lagria hirta. The sequence goes on from OX375794.1 coordinate 30,577,269, forward strand.
AAAGATAAATAAAAAGAATCTGGAGCTGCCCCACGTGTTGACCACATGTTGTTAGATATTGTCGCCGTTAAGCAGGCAGTCTTGACCGTTTTTTTGGGTTTAGAGTGAATGCAGTTTGTCTGAGTTTTAAATTAAAAAAATAATAATAATATTGAATACAGTAGAACCTATTTTAATTCATGATACATAATTTATTTGTTTTACAATCAGTTTTGGTTTGAATTCATAATTACAAACAAGCAATAAGAAATTAGTGATAAATAAAATTGGGAAATTAAGAGAATTGAATCTTTAAATTAAAATTAAACTACTTAGAATTACATTTGCAAAAAAAAAAAAAATAATAATAATCGCTGACACAACAAAGTTAAAACAAAATGAAAATCTAATAGAAGTTAGTTTTGAGTATTAGTAATTGGAAATGTTTAACAAATTTTCTTAAATTAAAGTTTGACACTCTGAGATAATTATCAGCGATGAATGAAACTATAGCAATGATTGTTAGTTTAAAAGTCTTTTTTTTCAATTAGTTTCCTTCAAACAATTAGTAGACAGTAAATAGGCAAGTTGTTCTTTAAAAGCAATTATTATTTTTAAATTATTTAAATTATATTACAAAGTGTAGAAGAAAAAAAAAACAATCAAAACTAGACTGATGTGGTTGGTTAACATGCTAAAGCTTAATTTTTGATTTAGTCAGACGCCGTTAGTTTTAATTGAAAGTTGATTAAAAAAAAAAGAGTAAATTATGTAGTTAGAAACGTTTAAATGTTAGTCCTGTTTCAGTCAAACTATTTAAACTTTTAAAATACACTGCTCCTACTCTCTTTACAAAAATAAAATAAATAAAAACATTTTTAATTTTGAAAACCGAAGTTTTCATAAATGTCTTGTTAATTAGCTAGATAAGAGACCAAAATGTTTCCATTTTAAATAGTGAACACGTAAGTGTTGACCCAATCAGTAAATTATTGAAATTAATTAAATTTTGACAAATTATAAAAAAAAAAATAAATAAAACAATTTAAAAATAAAATTAAAATTTGATTTTTCAATCTAAAAGGTTTCAAACAAGACCTTAATTATATTAAAGCTTATCTCAAATATCTTATAAGTATTTCATTTTAATAGTTGGGTGACTTGAAATAAAATTACATCGGTTAAGTAATAATTAACAACTAAAAAGTAAATATACGTTAGAAACAACTAAGGGTATTCATGACTTATAATTTTAACTATTGACAAAAAAAACAACAAAAGAAGAAAGAAGAGAGAAGATAAACATGAGAAATAATTGGGTGAAGTTAGTGTGCACACAAATCAAGAAAAACTGTAAGAAACAAAAGCAATTGCTAAATTACATCAAAGATTATAAATAACAAGAAAAGGTATACCTTATTAACGATTATCTGAGATCTCAAAAATTAAGAAACAGCACAAAAATAAAATGAAGAAAGAAAAAAAAAAGAAATCAAAGCATCTGGACATATATAAGGATTGATGACAGATTGAACTTAGACTAATTACAACTGGAAGAAGAGACAGTTGACTGTTGACGTAGACAAACTCAAATAGGGTTAATTTTATCTGCTTTTGATACAGTATTGCTATTTATTTAGGGGGTAACAAGTATTATTATAGTTGTAATTAAACAGTAAAAAAAAAAATTTATTAAAGATTGTCACTCTTGTATTTGATAAATAAATATTAAACATATTTTTAAGGATTAAGCTAATGTGAATACAATTGGGTTAAAGTAAAATAATTATTGATAACTTTTAGATTGAAGCTTGAGAATAAAGCGTAAAATCATCATTAAAATAATAAGTAGAAAATCTTGGGGACAAGATTGAAGTCAGGATGGCCGAATGTGAGAGTTTTTAATTTTATAATAATTTATAGTTATTTTCTAAAGTAAAAATAAGCCAATAAGGCGCTAAATCGCTTGTATAATTAAATCATCTCGATGAGAGCCATATGGCATCTTAAGTAAAAGAGGGAGAACATTGGCTTAGCATCCCTGGAAGGGTGGAGTCCAGTCAGTCAGCTAAGCGGGCGAGAGTGAGAATGTTGATTAAAAAGGCAGAGAGCGGTCGGACGGGAAGTATTATAAATATTTACAGTTAACAATTGTTAATTGTTTATTGAAAGAGAAAGATAGTTAACGTGTTGATCATATGTGTTTTGTGGTATAATGTGAATTCAGTGCTGTCTCCCTGAATTCGGTGGAATAATGTGAATTCAGTGCTGTCTCCCTGAATTCGGTGGATTAATGCAAATTCAGTGCTGTCTCCCTGAATTTGGAGGAATAATGTGAATTCAGTGCTGTCTCCCTGAATTCGGTGGATTAATGCAAATTCAGTGCTGTCTCCCTGAATTTGGAGGAATAATGTGAATTCAGTGCTGTCTCCCTGAATTCGGTGGATTAATGCAAATTCAGTGCTGTCTCCCTGAATTTGGAGGAATAATGTGAATTCAATGCTGTCTCCCTGAATTCGGTGGATTAATGCAAATTCAGTGCTGTCTCCCTGAATTTGGAGGAATAATGTGAATTCAGTGCTGTCTCCCTGAATTCGGTGGATTAATGTTAATTCAGTGCTGTCTCCCTGAATTTGGAGGAATAATGTGAATTCAGTGCTGTCTCCCTGAATTCGGAGGAATAATGTGAATTCAGTGCTGTCTCCCTGAATTCGGTGAAATATTGTGAAATAAGTGCTGTGCATTCGGAGGAATAATGAGGTACCGAAACAATAAAGACATCATTGAGAACACGATGCTAAAGAAAAGGGGTGAAGATTGAGTCAATCGAGTCCATGGAGTGGTTGTCAAAGTCCAATGAGCCTGGTGATGGAATAATGAGGTACCGAAACAATAAAGACATCATTGAGAACACGATGCTAAAGAAAAGGGGTGAAGATTGAGTCAATCGAGTCCATGGAGTGGTTGTCAAAGTCCAATGAGCCTGGTGATGTCTTCCACTATCAGTTCCAGAGGAAAAGAATCCTGCGAGGGGGAGAAAGCCCCCGGTGAGTTACTTTACACGTATTATTGACAGGTACGTTATGTGTAAATATGTTTCATGTGTCGCCCAATCGATCCGTCTGACTGCTCAAGCGTTTCGCTAACAATAAATATGGAGGGGTGAGTTGAAGTAGATTGTTGATGATAATGTAGCTGGTTGTTGCTATTCTGTACACTGTTTTTGAGTTAATAATTAAGGCTAATGATCGTAGAACATAGACATCCTGACAAATTTATTATAGAGACAGAGTTAACTGTTATTTAATTCAATTTAATTGTTAAAATTTGGCAAAACGTAAGATTAGAATAAAAAGAGTCTTACACAATAGTTAATAATACTACTTAATAAAATTTTTAAAAAGTTTTATTGTTTATATCTTTTTTCTGATTTTAACTCGCGCGCTTCCAAGTAGGTACTTTTCAGTATCGTATGAGTCTTTCTGACTTATATGCGGCACTGGTCCTCTTGATTTTAAATAATTATTTATCATTTAGGTTCATATATTCTTCATTTGTAGTTGAAAAACGAAAGTCAATTGTGCCGTAGAATTATATCGGCGTAAACGTAAAGTAGAGGTTGAATTCTGCTGCGATTGCGATTCAACACGTTTTGGTAAAACAAAAGTCAGCTAGCACTTTTGTGTTTTACCACTATGTATGAATTTTAAAATATTTTGGTAGCTGGTAGCTTCTGATCAGAGAACCTATGTAAAAAATAAAATATGCCGATTTCGAAGTGCTATACAAGGAGCTGTAAAGAATAGATGCATCTTCCTTGCATCAAGGAAGATAGATCATGAAGATAAGGTACATAAACTTCGTCGTGATATACATAATTCAGTATATCGTTATTGTGACGATCATTCCAAATGTGATAATTATTTTTGCAAAAGTAATATATTTTTTTTCCAAAACCAATTTTTTTGCCAAATGGTATTGTGTATTTTTTGGGCAATAGAAGCAACAACAGGAGCTGGGTAGAAGAAATGACCATCAGCGGTTTATTTCAAGATTTAGAAGTAGTTTTGAATCGCTTAGTTCAGCATGCTGGCAGTCTATTATTAGATATAAACAACAATTCGGCAGAATGTTATAATTCCCTTGTAGCAAAATTTGTGGGAGGAAAACGAATTAATTTTTCGGCAAAATAATCGTACCAGCTCAAGTGCCATGCAGCTGGTATCAGTTTTAGTGCGGGATCTCATGATTATCCGCGTTTAATTCATCACGAGATCGCAAAACGTAGTCCAGGCAAATTTCTAAGAACTTATATAACAAAAAAAGAAAAATAATATGTCAACCGAAATGTGCGACGACGATTTTTCCCTAAATTATTTAAAAAAAGAAACGCTACGCTGAATCTGATAGAGAATACGGCCCAGAGGCGGCATTGTCAGAGAAGAAAAAAAAATCAGAACCCCTTCCAGAATCATTTGAGGCAGCTAAAGACGATTTAATTAAATCGTTAAAAAAAACAAGATCTGAATTTGCACAACTAAAGCAAAACACTATTGAACAAAGCAGTAGTCGATTGTAAAAGGATGAAAGATATAAGAGGCTAACGGCGTCTTCATTTGGAAAAACTTGCAAAATGCAACGTTCCACTTCTTGTGCTGCAGTCTCTTTTATATAATAAATTTACTGGTAGTACTGCTACTGATTGGGGTAAAACTCATAAACGCGTCGCTGTACAAGAGTTTGAGCAACTTCTTGTTCTTGAGGTTACTACTTGCGGCTTGTTTGTTGACCAAATGTTTGGCTTTCTCAGAGCATCTCCAGATGGTCTAGTTGGAAATGATGCCATAATTGAAATTAAATGCCCTTATTCGATGCAAAATTTTACACCGCATGAGTATATAAAAGAGGCTCTAAAAAAAGTGATACATTATACAATAGACAGAGAAGAGAATATAAACTTCAAAACAAATGCCGTCTACTTTCACCAAATACAAGGGCAGCTACCTATAGCCAAGAAAGAAATTTGCTATTTTGTTATTTGGACTCCAGAAGGAATGTCTATTGAAAAGGTATGAGTTTTAAAATGCAGTAAATGTGTTTAAATCAGTTTTCCGTGATTGATTTGTTTTTTTTTTGTCAGATTTATAAAGATGATTCTTTTTGGAAAGAAAAAATGTAACCACATCTGATAGAATTTTACCATAAATGTATTGTGCCGGAGTTATTATATTCCCAGCATCCTAAAGAACTTCCTATCAGAGATTTGCGGAACAGAAAGACCTCAAGAAGAACCAATTGTAAATGATTATTTTATAAAGCAATCAATATGTTTTACTATTGAGATTATTATTATTTATTTAATTTATTTTTATTATTTATTGTACTTTATTTTTATTTATTCCTTCTTGTGCTTATTCTACTCTCTAATATAGAAGGTTACCTGCGGCAACATATATAATAAAGCAAACGTATTATTATTTATTTTTAAAATTAAGATTACTATTTATTTTTTCATATTATTTTAAAAATAAACTTTAATCAATTTTTATTACATAATTATACTTTTTTTTCTTCACCCTGTGAGAGTTTTTAATTTTATAATAATTTATAGTTATTTTTTTAAAGTAAAAATAAGCCAATAAGGCGCTAAATCGCTTGTATAATTAAATGATCTCGATGAGAACCATATGGCATCTTGAGTAAAGAGGGAGAACATCGGCTTAGCATCCCTGGAAAGGTGGTGGCAGAGGCCAGCTAGTCAGCTGAGCGAGGCGAGAATGAGAATGTTGATTAAAGAAAGGTCAGAGCGGTCGGACGGGCTGTATTATAAATATTTAAACTGTTAATTGTTTATTGAAAGAGAAAGATAGTTAACGTGTTGATCTTTTTGATCATATGTTGTTTTGTGGTATAATGTGAATTCAGTGCTGTCTCCCTGAATTCCAAGGAATAATGTGAATTCAGTGCTGTCTCCCTGAATTCGGTGGAATAATGTGAATTCAGTGCTGTCTCCCTGAATTCGGTGGAATAATGTGAATTCAGTGCTGTCTCCCTGAATTCGGAGGAATAATGTGAATTCAGTGCTGTCTCCCTGAATTCGGAGGAAGAATGAGGTACCGAAACAATGAAGACATCGTTGAGAACACGATGTTAAAGAAAAGGGGTGAAGATTGAGTCAATCGAGTTCATGGAGTGGTTGTCCAAGTCCAATGAGCCTTGTGATGTCTTCCACAATCAGTTCGAGAGGAAGAGAATCCTGCGAGGGGGAGAAAAGCCCGGTGAGTGACTTTACAGGTATTATTGACAGGTACATTATGTGTAAATATGTTTCATGTGTCGCCCAATCGATCCGTCTGACGGCTCAAGCGTTTCTCTAACAATGAATATAGAGGGGTGAGTTGAAGTAGATTGTTGATGATAATGTAGCTGGCTGTTGCTATTCTGTACACTGTTTTCGAGTGAATAATTAAGGCTAATAATTGTAGAACATAGACATCTTGACAAATTTATTATGGAGAAAGAGTTAACTGTTATTTAATTCAATTTAATTGTTAAAATTTGGCAAAACGTAAGATTAGAATAAAAGAGTCTTACAACCCACAATATTTTTTATCATTATCATTTTGTATGATTTTTTTTCTTCACCCACAATATTTTTTATCATTATCACTTTGTATGATTTTAAAATGTCTATTTCTGTCTATATTATAATTGCTCAGATTTTTCAAAAAAATTATTTAATAGTTGTAGATTTATACTAGAGCTCAATACTTATACATGAAGGATAATATTTAACTCAGATAAATAGATACACCACTCGCTTTCAGCTCGTGTTGCAAATTTTATCTTTGAGGGTAGTAGTGTTCATCATGCGCGTGTTGAATAATTTACTGTTTTAACTGCAATAAACACATTATTATTACAAAAAAAATTGATTATTGTTTATAAAACGTATCGTAAAATACCTACTTCAATTACCAATTTGTATTAAGTTGTGGGTGAGTGACGTTTTGAACATTGTAAGTGATAAGTAGTCTGGTTTAAAACAAATTAACTTTATTCCAATAACACAAATAAATTATTAAAAATGATTAACTATAACTGTTTGAAATATTGGTAGTTTGAATAATTACAAAGTATTGAAATGCTTGATTAATAAGGAAACGAGTTGAACACGATGTCTTCTGGTTGGAAGTTGAGGAAGAACTGTCTTGTTGAATGGTCATCTCTCTGGGAATCTCCCAATCTTTTTCCCCATCTGGTGATCATTCGATTTCTCATGGTCATCTCTCTGGGAATCTCCCAATCTTTTTCCCCATCTGGTGATCCTTCGATTTCTCAAGGTAGAAACACCTTTTGTTCTCTCAGTTAGACATCCCAAAAATAAGCTGGAGAATTTTGTATTTAACACGTTCACTTTGTAAAGTCCGCACTTTTATTAAATCTTTTATAACTTTGTTTTGGCTATGTCGGCACAAGCACTTAGTCGGGTCCGCACTTTTATTAGGTCTTTTATGGATGGCGACGCGGCGGCGGCGATGGCGCCCACAAAGTACTTGTTTCAGTCAGCAATGAACAAGAAGAAGCTTTTCTTTTGCGGCAATAAAATTATGTTTGCCCGTGCAGTTCTTATTTGAGTGAATGGTAATATTTACTGTTGAACCTTAGCATTACGCAATGGATATATCAGAAAGTATTTTTATGATATCATTTCCAAGGGTCGGTTTTCTTCAGGTAGACAGGGTAACGAGAAAAAGACGAGTAAATGACTGAGATAAAATATTTAAACTCCGCCTCTCAGCTGACGTAGAAAAACACGGGGGATAGCAAGAACCGAATTGAGTTTGTCTTTAAAACGCTCTTAAATAATGAAATTTCTGAACTTTGTTGATTGAATTATTTGCGTGAATTAGCGATTCAAAGGTTTCTTTAAATACTAACCAATTATTATAATTTCCCAAAAATTTAGGTAATTCAATAATTGGCAACCTAATATTCTGATTTTTCAATCCTTCACGCTGTCCACTACTAGCGTTGGAAAGATTAAAATTTTCACTACATGCAGTTTTTGCTAAAATAAATAGAGCTGATGAAAGGTTTAGATCATATTCATTTGTAAATTTATCGTTAATTTGATTTTCAAATACCTCATCTGGTATTTGCAGCTCTATTTCTAATTGAACAGCTTCGTATTCTAATTTAACGGGTTTTAAGTCATTACTTTTACATTTTAAATCATGAAGTCCTTTTTCCGAAATTTGTACACTACTTTCAAAATCCTTTTGTATACCAGTTGAAAATTTTGAAAAATTAGTCAATTTTGATTTAATTACTCCTCGTTTTCTTACTAAAACAATAATCGGCCATATTGGTAACTTTAAATAACTATAATAAATTGAAAGTCTTAAACTTTAGAAAAGGGGGCGCATTCCACCGTATGTCCGTATTTCACAAAATAACGAAATTAATAAATAGTATTTTTACACAAATATTGGCACAATTCAATATACATTAAACAGTAATAAATTATGATAGAAAAAAAGGACTCACTTGTAAATTATTTGCTATACTTCTTCCGGCCGCCCAGACCACGCGGTTTTACCAATTTCAATTTCCTCTTCCTTTCCACAATTCCATATATAAAAATCCGGCTCGAAGGACCATATGTTGAGAGCTCAGGGGAAAATAATATTTAGCAGTGGACTGTATTTTAATTCTATCTTTAAATGTTAATTAAACAAAAATGTGATAGACGACTTGGCTGTTCGGCGTTTGAATCAGTAAAGCCGAGCCGAGCCAACCGCATATCCGGTGGTTGTTGTCATGGCACCTACAGCGCCCTCTGTCTGGACTTTGTGTGACCATTACTGGTTGATTCTATTTTTCTCAGCTCTTTTTTATTTATCATCACTCTTTTTTTCTCTTTCCAGTCTCGGAGTTCCACTAGCATTTTTCCCTTTCCTATTTTCTGCCATTCTTTTGTTCTTGTTTTTACCACTTCTTTTATCTCTTTTCCTGTCAATTCCTGTTATTGCCATATTGTTTATCCTCTTTTTTTGCCGCTATTTCTGTTTCTTTTTCCAAGAATTCTATCCTCTCCAGCATTTTATCCTTCTCTTCTTCCCATTTCTATTCTTTTTTTTTAATTTATCTTTTATATCTTCTACCTTTTTTTAACTTCTTTGTTCTGTTGTCTTAACATTTTAATCTCTTCTATAAATATATCTAGTTTCTTCACAATCGATATCAAATCGTTTCGATAGTCTTAGTATTAACAAATGAAAGTAAAACACCAAAACCTCAGCCACTGAAAAAAAAACTCACCTTCTAGAAAACATTAACAGCACTTGAAATTGGTTTTTAAAATTAACTTTCTTTTTTTTAAACTTCTTCTAAACTTAATTTCGTCTAGATATAATTTCTTTTAAAATTTAACTTCCTTTAAATTTAATTTCATCTAATTTTTGCAAAAACTTACCAGTTTACTTAAATTTCTACAAATTTAATCAGACACTTAAACCTTCTCAAAAAAACTCTTTATCTACAATTCGTTGCACTACACATAACCGGTCCTTTTTCTAATCTCTTTCGAGATAAGAAAACACGTGTTGGGCGTGTTGGGCCATAACCTGAAAGACTATGATAATAACAATTATATAACAAAAACAAAATAATAGATATTAATATTTGCTTGTATTTACAACAAATAAATACAGGAAAGTTACAATCAGTACAGTTAAAATAAATTCTACTCTACAAGCAAGTTTAAAAAAAAATAACCACATTTGTATCCGTAAATATTTAATATAAAATTCTTAGGATCAATTCATATAACCCGTATTTCATGAGTAAACTGTAAAGTTCAAATATTAGAAGCACCAAATTTCCTACTCTTGAGTACTATTAAAATGTGACGTGCAAAACATTACAACTTTCATTAGGGTTCGAAAAAATTCAAAAAATAGACAGTAAGTAATGTAGTTAGTTCTAACTGGAATTATATTCTATACTATATAAACATCGTCACAGTCGAGACAATTAGCAAAACTTTATCATTCGTGGCAGATTGCAAGAAACAAAAAAAATTACAACAAATTTGAAGTGTCAAAGCCTATGATATAACGATCAAGTGTCAGATTTAGTCAAAATAATTGTTTAGGTTACAGGGCAGTAAAGTAAAACTTTTTTTATGACAATGAATATTATTTGGCAAGAAGCAATAGAGCTAAATAATCATTCAAATAAAAAAAAAGCTATTTCACGGCAATATAGCATACAAAATTTTGTGTGAAACGGTCAAAAATTACCAAAATCAAAGTTTCAGTCAAATTTTTACATAAAATTAAATTTAACACTGTGCTTTGTTAAAGTAACCGGAGCTTGTGGAGTTGCTGTTTATTATTGTCATTCCTATTTAATACTAGCAAACGGTGCTGTTTTTGAGCTTTCTAAGGAAAATTAAGACGATTGTTTTCCTAATACTCCACCGGAGTTACAAATCACCGCAAAAGAGGTAAATTCGCATTCGTTATCTAAAAAGTCGAAAAAAAAATTGCGATCCTTCGTATCGTCTTTTCAAAGACTGGTGTGGCGAGAAAAAAGTAAAAATTATATCTGAAAGTGTGCTTTTGGCATATTTCGACGAAATACAAACATTGTAAACCACCAAGAACATGGTCTGCATATTCCTCTTGAAATCTAAGTAGTAAATTTAACAAACTACTTTTTGAAAAAAAAATCAGTAGGTACCGACCAAAAAAGTCACGTACATTGTCAGGGAAACAGTTTAACCAGTTTTTGAAGAAAGCCGATTATGACAATAATTTGCTGGTGAAGGTAATTAAAGCAAAATACCGCTGAACGTGTGTACAATTTTTTTTTATTTAAATTATTTTTGATTTTTGAAATCTTAGGAGCTATTTTTGGAATCACATTTTAATAAATAATGTTCAAATTGTCTAATCAAAGTTAATGTATTCAAGAACACGACTCGTGAAAAAATCTTTGTCAGCCGGTAAAAAAAAGCTTTGTTTACGTTGTCAAAACATTGTTTTATTATAAACAAATAATTTAACGACTCAAAACCAAAGAAACGTTTTGACAGTTTCACACAAATTAAATTGACGTAATGATAAATACATACTATGATGAATAAAATTACATTAAAGCTAACAACCTAAAATTAAAACAATATTTCACATTTAACATAGGTCTTCATATTCTTCATCTTCCACAGCCTCTGCATTGTCTTTCCCTGCAGAACGATCCTACCACAAAAAATAGATATATTTCATTTTAACAACAAAAGCTTAAATATGTATAACTAAATTAAAAAGCGTTTACACATAATCAACTAAAAGCAGTTATTTCGGTTCAGTGAATCAAAGCAAGAAAAAATTACAAAAGTAAAAACTTGCTTGAAACTTAGTTTGAGTCAGTGAGCTAATAATTTTTTCAGTTGACGGTTTCTTAATTTTAATTAATCAATTCTGAATTAGAATTGACGAATTCTTAATTTCAGTTGATAATTTTTGAATTACAACTGAGTATTCTCAAAATTTAATTCATACTTTCCGGATTCCAAAGGCCTTTCCTATTGATACTGTCCGAATTACATTTAACTAATCTAAACTTCAAATAATATTTTTGAAGTTGTAGTTAACCAATCTGAAACACAATTGACGTTTTCTGGCATTAAATTAATACTTTCTGAATTACAGTTAGAAAAAGTATAAAGTTGTGCAGTGTGTTTATGAATTCTTTAGATCTACTCTTTCCATAGAATTTCAAACGTATGTTTTGATTAGGTTCTACGGAGAAACGTACAATATTATAGACGAGCTTTGACGTTTGTTTTAACATTTGTTGGCAATCATACTATCAAAGACAAGGAAAATCTGTCAAGCTTAAATTGCACAGCAAGACTAGATCTAAATAATATGTAAAATAAAACAATAAGAAATTTCATAATCTTTCAAATAAACTCTGCAAATAACACAAATGTCTTTAAAAAAGTAATTTTGACGTAGGTTTGTTTTTTAACTGTTAACAACTAAATCAATTGTTTGCTCAAGTCATTATATTATTTGGTTACCATGTTACCAATATGCTTCATAAGATTTGACAGTTTCATGTTTAAATTGACGGTTTCTTCATTTCAATTGGCATCAAGTGTAATTCAGATTAGTTTACAGTTAACTTAACTAATCTGAATACACATCTGAATTACATTAAATATTTTAATTATAAGTAATTGAATATTTCAACTATAATTATAACAAAATTGAATTCCTAATAAGAGAATAGGTACTAACAGAAAACCTGCTTTTGCAATAAACCCGTGATGGGAGTAAAAAATGGTGTGCTCGCCAGCCGCTCGAATCTTGCCCTACTTTGCGCATGACGTCAACAACCAGACAGATTTCAAGTGCTCCTATACAAAAACAACGTTGTTTATGGTTTATTAATGTTAAACGTTTGCTTTTCTGTAAATTGAATATTAAATAGCTTGTTAAATAGGTTGATACTTAAATACACGATGCTAAAGTGTGCAGTTTTTGATTGCAACATTGGAACATAGATTACTAAGTCAATGGTTGCAATAGGTAACATAGAATAGAAGAACGAGCTAATATATAAGCTTTATACATCTCCTAAAAATAAAGATTTTGCATTACAGTGGATTTGCGCTTGTGATAGAAAAGCCATAAAATTAATATAAAAAACAGCAGTGTAATGCTATTCCAACTTCATTTTTACCTAAAAATATAGCTGTAAATTCTAAAAAAAATACAATTTTGAATGAATGATTGGAGATAATTTAATTGACCAATGTTTGAATTCTTAAACAACTTTCTGGACGAATTTATATTAGATTAAGAGATGTAAACAAAAAAATTAATTTTGAAAAAATTACAAAGAGAAATGTCTAAGAAAAAAGATCATTGTACAAAAAAAGAGAAATCTTTTGTACAATGAGTTTCTATCAAAACAACGTATTAGTTCAAAACGTATGTTTTTTCGCAGTTTGCTAATTATTGAAATAATTTCTAACTCAACTTAAAAATCATTTTGTTTTTTAACAAAATATTTACAAATTTTCACCGGTATTCTGTTGTCATATACCTATTTCTAATATAAAAGTTAGCTTGATAGAAAAAATTTTTGATCTCAATATAGTTACTTATTATTATAACAATAAATCTTAAAATTATTCCGTTTTTTATTTTAATTCGACTATTTTAAACTATAAAAAATTATTCTATAAAAAAACTTAAATTATTTCTAATTTAAACACAATACTATACTCTATTTTTTTGGCAGAAGCGGAAACGCACGCATCGGGAAAAACCCTACATACAATATAGCAACGTTCGGTACATTTTCAAAAAACTGCTGCTAATTTAACTGTCAATAGTGTCAGTGTCAATAAATTGTTTAGGTTTACATAACCTCACACAAGCACCGGAATCTCTAAAGACTCGCAATAGTGGAGAAAAATGTGACATCAGTTGCCATGGAAACTAAGCTTTGCGCTCTAAACCACACAAGATTTGCACTCCGTTATAGAAAAATCTTGTTTGACGGACAAAAGTGAGGTTAGGATAATTTGACACGTCTGGCTGACAGCGCTTTTTCATAAAATTGTGCTGTGTAAATGAGACATTGCTTTAACCAATAGAAAGGGTGTATTTTAAATGCAATTCCAAAGATGCCCGATTCGTCTTGTCAATAGCCGAAGAATATAGTATAGACCGCGTTTTAAAAAAAATTATTATGAATTTATTCAGAATAAATTATTTATTATGAAACAATGTATCTATTCATAGGGTCAGGGCTATTCAAAACAACATATCACTATAGCCGAAGTTTCGCCCTTAATGTAGGCATTTGCAACACTCACTAATTACAGGTTTAAAAATTTAATTTAATTTAAACAAAATTAAAAAATGATAAGACTGTACACAGGACGAAACCAGATATTTCAACCACTTATGCAATACTGAGTCTTGCATAGGTGGCTTGGTTTGTGTTCAGTTTTATCATTTTTTAAATTTAAACGCCTGTAATTATTTTGTCTTAAATTACGACTATTTTGTTTTAAATGTCCCTATGAATGATCGCTATTATTCAAAATAATATAATTCAATAAAATCATTAATTGACCCCAGTCCACTTAAATTAAGAATGTTATTGCTACTCTCGGCTAGTGTCGACAACTATACTGTTGTCATCATCAGATATTAAAACTAAAAACATACAGAACAAACCACACACATTTGTTATTACATTAATGAACTTAAAACTAAAAACCTTACTTCTAATATCTGACAAAAACTTTTCAATTCGGCATGATGATATAATAATTCAAAAAACCTGTTTGTAAAACAATGAAACTGACACTAATGAGAGCACAATGGCAGAATTGACAGTGACAACCGAGTCACAAACAGCTGACCATCAAAATAATTTAAAATCTTTATCTAAACTTTATTCTTACCTCAATTGTAGCCGTCGTTTGTAAATTTGGAGATACATAAAAAGGTGCTGCATTTTCTCGTACACTTGCTTTAGGTAAAGCTGCAATTCCCTCAGGTAAAGGCATATCTCTTGCCAAAATAGCATATTCGACGTCCATATGTTTTATAAAAGGATTGTTTAGTGCTTTCTTTGCATTGTCGGGATCTTCTTCATCGTAAGCTTGAAGCAACATTTCTAATGTTTGCACTTCAGCAGCCTCACAATAATTACCCCACTCTTTAAAAGCTTTTTCAGCTGCAACGACATCGCCTCTCGCTAATTGTACAAGAACTAAAGCAACTGCCAGCCGACCTGTAGCTTGATACGATTCATTTTGTTGATGGAGACCTAATTCTCGACGTATAGCATCAGCGGCAAGATCGTATCTAAAATAAACACAAACATTTTGAAATAAAATGATAAAAAACTAACTAATTCAAAACATTGAAACAAGGTTCTTCTTCAATTCTTGTGAAAAAATTAAAGAGATACAATATCGAGTTATCAGGCAATAGCCTGTACTTTTTTGGCTATCCTTGAAACAAAATCCTTGGAAACAAAATTGATACCTAAAACGCACAAAGAGATTAAATCGGAAGCATTGTGAACGTGACGTTGCTAAACTTTCCGAAAAATATATTGCTTTGATACGCTGTGGATCTTTCGACAACTTTTTTTGCAATAATCTCTTCCCCACTACTTTCCCCAATTTTCACCACACAAACATACCCCAAGTATCAAGCTATAATAGTCGTCTTTGCATACCCAAAGTAAGAACCAATTCTTGAAAGTTATTTTATTTTTAGCAAACATTTAAATTTGTGATGTATTTTTGGTCAAAAATTAAAGATTTTTATAATAGACAGCGATGAAGCATTTTGAAGAAATATCGACGTTGTTATTATTGAGGATAATATCGGTAAGTTAGAAAGAGAAAGCACTAAAAAGCGCAAAAAGAAAGAAAAGCGATGGCTCGGCAGAAAAAAAAGCCGCTCGGTGTTAACGACGAAAAAGTACTCGTTAAGCAAGCCTTGCAGACACCTTACCTAGACAGATTACCTTGCAGGATAAATAACCAAAATATCTTCTAAAATTTATCTTTTTATGAAAGATTTTGTAATTTTCATTATTCATATTTAAAAACTTGCAAAACATGTTTATATTACAAATCCAAGAAACGAGTCTCGGAAATTAGACAATTTGAAACGACGACAAAACAAACCAGATTACTTTTGAAACATGATACATTCAAGACATTGCGACTAAATAAAGTGAAGTATCCAGAGTTTAATTGTTATTACAGGCCCTGAAAGCCACTTTTAGGGCAATGTACTTTTATTATAACAGCTGCAACTGGTTAAAAGCTATTTAAGCCTATGGTCTTAAACTGCATAGCCGGACATGTATTATAATATAAACACCACTTACAGTCTATATTGTTAATTAGTATTTTGTGAACAGCTTGATGCATTTTCTTGCTTATCTTTAGGCGTACAGGGCGATTATAGATAGCGTAACTTTCAAGATATCGTTTTAATAGCACTGCTTGGCATTTTACGTTCAGTGGGTAATCACCCGAAAAATGCTAATGCACTAATTCATCGGGGATTTAAAAGTTCTACGTAAAAATAAGTACTTTTAACAGATTAAAAAAAAAAATAGGTTTGACTCAAATTGAATGATTTTTAAAAAGCAGATGAGAAAGTTATATAGGAAAATTTCGCCGTCCTTACCTAATCGAAATTTCACGCTGTGGAGTGCAACAACACAATACAGTAAAAGAGCGCGGTGAGGTACCTGATAAAGTAATAATTATCTGCTTTTTAGGCTGGCCATCATAATAAACCCATTTAGAGCAGATGTTGGAAATAGTTAGTAGAGTGGAGCTATTTTGTAAAGAATCAACCATTATTGTATAAATTTTTATTGAAGAACACTATTCAAAAAAGTCATCTGTATGTTTATTATTGGCATTGCTTTTTTGCCTCTTGTTCGATCTCGGTGCATTTTTACCACAATTGTTAATTACCGGAATTAGTTGACCCCCAGTACCCACACAAGCCTGTTAGAGACCTGAGAAATAAATAATAAACAATATTCTCCTTATTTTATTTAATTTAGATGTTTTATTATTATATTATTTCCTTTTTCTCCGTGTCTTTTGCTTTTTTTTTAAATTAGAGACTGTTACGACAAACGTAACAGACCTAACTGCCCCACCAAGAACTAAATAAGAAAGGGTAGTTTTACAAGAGCTTTCCTGAGCTTGGAAAAGTTCTGTAGGACACATTCCGCTACGATCATTCGATTTGTCAATTAGTCTTTTACTTTCACATTCTTAAATCTTAAATATATATTAGTTTAGTAGTTATTTCTTTACATTTTATTGGTTGAACCCGATCCGTTATTAATCGAAATAACATATGGTTCTTCAAGCCGGATTTCATTAATTAATTAATCATACAACTTAATTAATTGAAAATTCATTAATTCCGGGTCCAACCACGTGGGAAGAAGTAAAGAAACTGTAGGAAGCTTTGATAACGAAAACATCGAATAATCATCACTGCAGAACTACCTACCATCGAAATAATTGTGGGCAGTTTTGATTTCGAAAGAAAAATCATCACCACGTCGAACACTTCATTTCATATACCAACATACATCAAGAGCGATAAAAGGTCAGTCCTATCTATATTCCTTAAAGTTTATTTATCAAGCCTCTATACTTGTTAACGAATAACAATGAATAATAACGTTTTATTTTACTCCAAAGTAAGCGCGAAAAGATTGAATCTTTTTTAAGACATGAAAAATTTGTTTTCGAGTTTAACTCAGATCTAAACGACATTACAGAATTAGAGACGCGAATCGATTACTGAAAAGATATATACAATGAATTTAATAAAGTAAATTCAGAAATAGAAGATAACGTAAGTCTAGATAAACTGCAAGCGGAAACAGATAAATTGGCAGCTTTTGAAGGCATTTAGTTTAAAACGTTATCAACAATTAATTTCCTTATTAAACAAAATCAAAATAAAATCAACAATCATGATAATAATTCCAAAAACTCAGCAGTCTGTGCTAAATCAAAAATTAGCTTACCATCAATTAACATTGCGGGTTATAATCCTCAATCGATAAATGGCTCCAATTCAGAGACACATTCAAATCATTAATACACGAAAATGCAGAATTAACAAGTATAGAAAAAATACACTATTTAAATTCCTCGCTTAAAGGGGAAGCAAAACGAACAATAGAAAGCTTGTCCATTTCTGCTGGTAATTACGAAGCGGCTTGGTTATTACTCCATGAGCGATTTAATAACACTAAATTAATTATTCAAGCCCACATACGAAAAATCATTAACATGCCCGCAATCAGTAAGGCTAATTCCAGCAACCTTAGACAAATAATAGATGAAGTTAGAAATAATATAGCAGCTTTATATTCATTAGTGCAACCTACTAAGCATTGGGACTCAATTTTAATCACAATCATAACCGATAAATTAGATTTTTCCCCTGCGCGAGAATGGCAAGCCATATTAAATCATCTAAATTCGATGATTTGCCTCCTTTATCAAATCTAATCCAATTTCTAGAATCGCAGACTCACTATTTTGAGTCAATCGTATACAATTATTCTCAAAATAAAATAAGTAGTAATTAAACAAACATTAAAGCAATTAATCATAATTTCAAGTCACTAACGTTGTCGAATAATAATCAAGTAAAAAAAATTATGTCTTGTGTTTTTTGTAAAAGAAATAATCACTTTTCAAATCAGTGTAATGATTTTCAAAAATTATCAAACAAAGAAAAATTATTAACGTTTTGCAATGAATGTAGGCAATGTTAAAAAAATCACAATACTTTACTGCACTTTGCAATCCAAAATTCACAGATTGATATTCAAACCCCGAGTACATCAAGCGCTAATCTTTGTGAGTATAAAACCTTTAAATTAACTGAATATTTATTACCAACCGCTGAAATCAAAATCAAGAATCATCAAGACAAATATTTTACAGTTGTGGCATTAATTGATTAATTGAGTAGCCAACTAAATTTTATCAGTAAGAGCTTAAGCAAAAAATTAAATTATCTACCGGAGATTTCGTTTAATCCTCAAGAAATTCAAATTCCTAACAAATTAGCATTAGCAAATAAAAATTTCTTCAAATCATCTCCCATTGAATTACTTCTCGGAACATAGGTTGCTTTTAAAGTTTTGAAAAATGGTCAGGTACGTCTGACTGATAACTTAAGGGAATCCTCACGTTACAAATGAACTTGAAACCGTGAATTTTAGGGGGTGTGTTCATAAAATGTTCAATGCTGATTTATCGCTTTGAACTGCATCTGATTGGATAAACTAAGAATGACAGATATCCTCAAGTCCACGTAGACTGTAATACGATATTTTAAGTTAAGCATCGGCTGCTGATAACTTTATAAACTTGAAAAGCCGATAAGCGCTACTTAATATCCCGTGTAAGTACTGTGTGGCAAAAGATAACAATATAAAAGCTTTATAAAACTCTGAAACACTAAAAAATTTTTAAATTTTTCCATCTGATAACAAAAACAGTTGCAACATGTTTAACATGTTCTAACATGTGTAAAACATGTTCAACTAAATCACATAAAACGCACATATGAAACAAATTAAAATATATACCGTGCGTTATTTAGTTTGCATTATTATCTTTCGGAATAAACTCTAACCTGATGTACATTTATATCAAATATTAGTATTTTCGGTCAAAAGAAGTGCCGACACTGTTCGGTGACGCCTGTTCTCACCTAACTAGTTTAGTAACACCTCTACAGCTCGCTCAAGTAAACATGAGCTACGGAAAATACGCAAACTGAATTAGCAAAGTCAGGAGTAAATTTAAATTAACCAATCGGTGCGGTGTGTTCATGAAACCTAAAGCGACTCAGGGCAGCGTACGCCTCTTCAGAGCTCATTTTTGCATGGGTGGACTGTGGACTCTACTAACTGACCGCTTGCACTCTTTTCGAGGAGATGCTAAAAGCTGGTTTCTCTTACATTTTAATTTTTTTTTTAATATCTCTGATGTGTTATGACGTTATAATCAAACTCATTAAATTTTGGCAACATTGCGTTCCAAAAGTATTTGTCATATGCTATCTGTAACAAAATAGATATTTGAATCACAAGGCCGGAAACAGGCATTTTGCAAGGCGAGTGATTTTGGGGCCAAACTACGAGCTCTTGCAAAAGCGTTTTCGGAGGTGTGATTCACAAAACTTTTTGTGCCGCTGCCTATTTTTTATTTTAAAAAATTAAAAGAATTTTTTATTAAAAAAAGTTTTTTCCATGTTACGGCAACGCTTAGTAAAAAATCCAGATGTCATGTTTATTAAAAAAAAAATATTTGCTTTTACATTTTAAAAGTTACCTATTTGCGTTCTTAAAAAGTGAAATTGCTGTTTTTGGAAAAAGCGATACTCCAGCACGCTTACGGCTTAGGAACTTTGGGAGGCTATACATTAATTGTAACATTATACAATACAAACCGTTAGTTGTCATTGATAAATGTCTGACAATGACAGCAAATGTCATAGTAATCATTTTCTAGCCTAGGCTGGCAAGACGGCGTTTCTGGCCGCTCAGGACACGTTGAAAGTTATGTTTTGCAGGTGCAAGACACAAAAAAATATTAGTATATTATACTATAGTTGTGTAAATTATGCAATATCTTACTTTATCGACAATAAGTCCTAAGGGCGTCCACACAACAAAGTAGCAAAATTTTGCTCCACTGAGTGCTAATTGATCTTGTACTTGGTTGGAATATTTATTGGTTTTCTTAGGGCGATTGGTTCCAATTGCACATGCGTCTAAACATTTAATTTTTTTGTAAAACTTTTTTTTCCTGGAGTTAACTGTCGACTTGAACACGGGCATTTAATTTCAATAATGTCTCCCTCAGAAAGTAATCCGTCTGGACTGGCTCCGAAATGTGGAAAGTCCGCATCAACAAAGAGGCCGCATTCGGTAATTGGTTCTTCTATCTTACAATATTCTATAAATTTTGTTTTGGCAATAGGTTCATGATCGACACCCCACCGCATTGCAGCAGATCCGAAAAAGTTTGAGTTCCCAATTCTGTTGGCAAGTTTCCTCGGACCGGTAGATTTTTGTAATTTACTTACTGCCCCAAAGTTGGAAGCAGTAAGCCTGTACATGCGCTTCGTTTTCCACAAAGGATTGCTGAACTGCCCTCTAGTTTTTATTTCTAATTCTCGGATATTAGAAGTAGCAATAAGAGATAATAGTTCTTCTTTTCTACTTTCTAGAGTGGTGGGGCTTAATTCATTGACTACTCCATAATCAACATCTGCACTAGAAAATGTATTTCTTGTTTTAGTCTTTGTAGATAACATTTGTTTTTTTTTTAATTATACATTCTTTTGCATCTAGTTTTGTCAATGTACAGCTTTGTGTATTTTCCCGGGCTTGTTGTCGTCATGGTTTCATAGATCTTAGATATATAATTTTTGTGTTCGTTAATTTAGAGCGCTGCAATTCGACATCTTACCTCATAACTCACTTCTCATTTTTCAAACAAAAATTTATTCGTTTGCCACCAACAACTTTTGCGACTACCGAATTATAGCATTCCGCTGCGTTGTTGTTCATATGCAAAGTCTGTTTCCACAAGCCAATAGGTCATTTATAAGACCGCAGTTTTGAAAATCTGGTAAATAGTTTACTTCTGTTTCTTTGTTGCCTTTACAAAAATATGTACCACAATTTTTTTTAATACTAAACACGTGATGAAGGCAATTAGAAATATCTGATTTTAAGTGAGTAAGCTGACTTTACAGCGATTTTTATTGCAATTCTTAATCTATGAATGTTAGCTTTCCCCACAGCCCTTAACTTCAAAGGAATTATTTAGTTTGCGCTGTTCTTTCTTCATGTGCAAATTTCACAAAGTCTAGTACAGTAGTTTCGCAGGAAGTGGTTAGTGCATTCTACTTTTTGTATGTTACAATTACCACCGTAAGGTCTTTCTGTGTATAATTTCTTATAAACACTACTATCTCCATCACCAACTAACTTCACATATTTCAACCTATGCATACCAACACTAGCTTTAAAACCCTCTATCTAGAATTATGTCAGTCTAGAACAAAGTTTTTCTTTTTCAGGCTCTTTCCATTGCAACCCACAAAGAGTCTAAAATAGTTTGCGAAAGTAATGTATGATACTTAGAGTACTGCCGTGTGGTAAATGAAGAAATATTACAAAGCGCATGTTGTTGGTTGAGTTGTGCATATCCCCCGCATCCGCAACCGCAAAAACTGCTGCAGCGTTTGCATCCATAGTCGTTTTATTTTTTCCAGTATATCCAATCGGTCGACACGCGTTTTTCTATGTTACACATACTATACGATTTATTTCCGGAATTGCACTTTGTTTTTTATTTTAAAAGCTGCACTCAAACACTTTTTCCCTTAACTAACTTCAACCAAATTAAAAAGGTCCAAAAAAAAGAAGGTTTTGAAATTTCGTTTAATTCTACTTTTTAAAAAAGTAGATTTTTTGGCTAGTTTCGGGGGAAAAAACTGAACGTGTTTCAACAATGGGTATCTTTTTGCTTTTATTATAGTATAGTTTAGCTAAAAATTTTGTGGAAATATGGATTTATTTCTGCGTAATCTTTACTAATTTTTATGAGGGCTTAGCTCAGGGTTTTGCCTGTGCAGATCTTGAAGATACTGCCAAGGCTGTATTCAGGTTGCTTCTATTTTCTTCGTCTGCATGTTACTAAAGATAACAATGAAATTACAATTAATTCTCTAGACACAGATTTATTTATTATTGGATAATATAAAAATTATGTAGGGTATAAAAATAAGTAATTTTCATCTAATCATCTGCATAGATATCAGAATCACTGTTACTATCATTATTAGTTTTGGTATTATTTTTAACGGTAGAAATGTTCTTCAATTACGTAACGACAACAGTTTTTTCAACCTGACGGTGAAATTTAGTCCGGCTAAAATTTTCATTACGGTCCATGCTGACAAGAACTACAAACGCATCTGTTGGGTACCAGTTTGATGCAAATAGGGGTTGCAATGTTTGTAAGGATGCAAAATTGTAATCGTACTAAATGTTTAGCTAAACTATACCATCTGAGGATAAGTCGTTCCTTTGCTTTTACTCCACAGCTGCAATAAGCCCGGCTATTTCCTATAATACGAGTATAATATATTTATTGCCCATTATATTTTTTGTTTGTTTTGATATTCTTTAAACGACTAATGTAATATCACCTATTATTTTGTTTATAATTTTATTTATTATTAATTTAAATCGAAATTTTCATTGCGATACATAGTTTAATAATTTGCGAGCGGGGCCGTGTGTTAAATATACCTAGATACTAATATTATCACCTAACAATATGTATAATAATTTACTTTTATAAAAAACACAAATTTTAATACAAAGCGGTGATCGGTGTCTCTTCTCTTAATCTAGCCTAGCGTTATTATAGTCTAATAGCCAGTGATCGGATACTTGTATGTATTTGACCAGACCTGAGTTTTTGTACATTGAGGCCCCTATACCTACTGTACATGAGATGGGGACTCACTAAGCCCAAAGTGGTAGACGCGGCGAGTGCGCAGGTAAGACAGGTATCGATTTTTGTCTATTTATAAATGCATTTGACCACGTCTGCCGTTTTGATATTTGAAAATATATTATTATTATTAATTGAAAATAAAAATGGCAGACTATTATCATGCGTTTAACATTGTGCAGACAATTTTAAAAATATTTAAATTTTTTTTTTTTTAAATTAATTGACAAGATCTGTCATCAATATAATTATTTTATTTATTACAGTCTTAAAAACTTATATTGATAACGGCAGACGTATTCATTGCGTATAAACGTCAGCAGATAAAAAAAATTGAGATACTACCCGGTCAGATGTCTATATATTACGATAGCAGTTTTACATTAATATAATTTACTTTAATCACTGTATTTAATGAAATTAATATTTTACATGTAATCTATATACTAAACTTTTAAAGTTGAACGATTAAGAAGGAGATACACTACGAAAATATCACGTTTATACGCAATGAATACGTCTGCCGTTATCAATATGTTTTTAAGACTGTAATAAATAAAATAATTATATTGATGACAGATCTTGTCAATTAATTTCAAAAAAAATTTTTTTTAATATTTTTAAAATTGTCTGCACAATGTTAAACGCGTGATAATGGTCTGCCAATTTTGAAAAACGTATATCTTAATTTTACCTTTAAAACTACATTTTGAATACCACTGTTGATTTAGATTTTCGAGTTATCAATTTTTACGATTTTTTATCATTTTCTGATAACAATTTCAAAAATCGAAATCAACCAGTCCATAGAGAAGACATTAAAACTTTTATGATCAAATTTTCATCTGATTTGCGTAAAAACTAAGCTCAGGAAAATGATCCCATGTTTCCAAGCATTTTATGCACCGTGAAGATCCCCTTATTAATGTTACAAAACAGCTTATTTGGTTATCTTTTGGGTGGAAAGGTTGAAATTTCAAATCATTATAATACGGAAAAACCATCTTGCAAATCCTTTTTATCTCTAGACATGTTAAACACCCAGGTAAAAGTAAAGGATTTTCTCAGTAGAGACACTCTTACAGAATCAAAAAACCAACCTTTTACGGAAGATGAAATAATATGCGAAAATAAATTTGTGAATGATCATAAAAGGGATTTGAACGGTCACTTTGTAATTAAATTACCGAAAAAAGATGACAAATTTATTTTAGGAAAATCGGATTTAGTAGCTAAACAACGATTCATCAATCTAGAAAAGAAATTCAAACATAATCACGAATTAAAATTTAAATATAAAGCGTTTATGCATGAATATATAGAACTAGGACATATGAAACTAGTTAACAATTACGTTATAAATAAAACATATAATTATTATTTGCCGCATCACCCAATATTTAAAAACGGTAAATTAAAAGTTGCGTTTGACGCTAGTGCTAAATCATCCAATAATAAAAGTCTTAACGACAATCTTTTAATTGGTCCAAAATTACATCACGATTTATTTAACATTTTAACTAGATTCAGAACACATTCATACATAATCAATAGTGATATTAAAATGATGTACCGGCAAATTAAATTAGCAGAAGAAGATACAAATTTTCGTACGCCGATGCATCGCAAACAGCGTACGGAGCTGTAATATATTTAAAATCTTACAATAAAATTAATGACAATAACGTAAAATTATTTGTTGCCAAATCACGAGTAGCACCGTTAAAACAATTATCTATTCCAAAACTTGAATTATTAGCCGCACAACTACTAGCGCAATTATCCAGTTAAAGATATAATATCATTTCAAATTTTAGCGTGGTTACAAAAAAAGCCGGAAAACTGGCAATCATATGTAGCGCACAGGATGTCAGTAATACAAAAATTGACAAACGTAACCGATTGGTACCACATTAAAGGCTGCGAAAACCCAACTGACATAGTTTCAAGAGGGTTATATATTATATAATTAAATCAAAACAATGGTGGCACGGTAATGATTGGTTTAAGCAACCGTTAGAAAACACTATACAAAATAGTAAAATAACTTTAAACATCGCTCAAATACCAGAAAAACGAAGAGTTCTTTTTTGTAATACTGCTATATCAAATCAAAACGGAGAAATATTTTTAAAATACTGAAGTTAAACAAAAGTAAAAAGAATTATCGCATTGTTACAAAGGTTTATTTATAATTGCGTAAATAGTCAATTAAAACGTGTTGGTCCTATAACAAATAACGCAAACATTACAATTCTTAAATCAATTCAGCAACAAACATTTTCTGAGGAAATCTCGGAATTAAAAAATAATAACTTAAATAAAAAGAATTGTATTTTTAAACTAAGTCCTTTTATAGACTCAAATGGTTAAGACTTTTAAGAGTAGGTGGACGGTTATGCCAAGCTAACATACAATACGATCATAAATTTCCAATCATACTACCAAAAAACAATCACGTAACTGACATTATTATTCAATATTACCACAAAAAACATCTACACGCTCCTTCCCAAGCTACTTTAGCAGCAATAAGGCAAAACTTCTGGCCTTTATCAGGACGAAGTAAAGTCAAACAGTTAATTTATAAATGTGTCAAATGCTTTCGCGTAAAACCAAGATTGGAGCAACAAAAAATAGGTGACTTACCACTAAAAAGAGTAGAACCCGCAAGACCATTTTTAAACATTAGCGTAGACTTCTGTGGCCCTATATTTTTAAAAGATTCAAAAAGACGCGGAAAAACGTCGTACAAAGCATATATATTTGCCTATTTATCTGCCTAAGCACCAAAGCTGTTCATCTAAAACTTGTCGGGGATCTATCAACTGAAGCATTTATTAACGCTTTAAAAAGACTAATAGCACGACTTGGAAACGTAAAATTCATAATTTCTGATAACGCAACCAATTTTAGAGGCGCTCATAAACAATTAAAGGAAATATACATGTTTTTTGAAAATAAAATCAATCAAGGCTTTATTAAAAATCAACTCACGGAAAATGATAGAATTTGGAAGTTTATTCCACCGCAAACTCCAAATTTTGGCGGACTCCACGAAGCCGCAGTCAAATCTGTTAAATATCATTTACGTAGAGTTATTGGTGAAACTATTTTAACATACGAGGAAGTGTACACACTTTTAACTTGCATAGAGGCTTACTTAAATTCCAGACCCCTTATCCCTTTATCTAACGACCCAAATGATCTTAACGTTCTATCTCCGTCCCATTTTATAATTGGAGAGAAGATAACTGCACCTTTAGAACATGACCTTTTACCTCTGAAATTGAACAAGTTATCACGATGGCAGCTAATCCAGCAAATGAAACAACACTTTTGGAAAAGATGGCATTCAGAATACTTATCACAACTTTAAGGACGCAATAAATAGACTTCCATAAAACCATCAGTTAAGATAGGCGCGCTAGTTCTTCTACATGAAGACAATGTGCCTCCCCTACGTTGGAACCTAAGCCGAATCCAGGAAGTGCATCTAGGACAGGATGGGTTAGCCCGAGTGGTAACGGTGAAGACACCCAATGGTGTATATAGAAGAAGAGTCAATAAAATAAGTGTAGTGCCTGTTCATGACAGTGATTAAATTACTTTATGTGTGAATAATTTAATCTTCAATATTCTAAATTTAATACTTAATTCATAATTTTGTCAATTCTTTATTATTATTATTTAATCTTAATTATTCAATTTGTTCCCTTAGTTCTTATATAATATCAATTTATTTTGTATAATTATTGTCTAAATGTTTTGGTCGGGAGTATGTTACGACAAACGTAACAGACCTAACTGCCCCACCAAGAACTAAATAAGAAAGGGTAGTTTTACAAGAGCTTTGTGGTTGTGATAGAGGTTGTGTTGTTGCCGGGTTGAACTTAAGCTTTTTATTTCTTCCTGTAACAACTGAGGTGGCATAAAGCACTACAGTTCATGCAATTGAGTGTTCTGTTAATTTGATGCTTGCACTTTAAACATAGGGCTTTAGATAGCGTGTCACGTGTGTCTTTACCTTGTGACATCGTAAACCCGAATGGTAAAGCAGTCTAAGACATTATATAAAACGCTTATTTTATTTTGTTTATATTAGTTTTATTTCTTTGTTGTTCAAAATTTATTTTATTTTAATTCATAATTTATTATCTAAATTTTCACAATTTATTAATTTTTAATTTAAAAAAATATTTTTTTTTATATTTTCAATTATATGTATTCTCTTTATTTATCATCTTATTTTTGTTTTTTCTTTACAAAACCTTTTTTATTTTATAAATTTGTTCGGTTCTACCATCAAATTGTTTCCTTTCAACAACAATTGTTTTTCTTTACATTTTTTTTGTCTTCAGTTTTGACTTTAATTGCATATCATATAATCTCATTATATATTATGTGTCTTGCTTTACTAAAAATTATTTTCCTAATTTTTTTTCTCTCCCTTCTTTAATCTAACTTTTTAAGCTAAACATTTTCTTTTTTATATATGTATTATACTTTATCTTTTTCTTATGCTTTATTTAATCTTATCTAAGTACGTTTTACACAAATACGATAATTTTGTTTTTTCTATACTAAACTCTCTATTTTTCTATTATCAACAATTTTTTTTCCGAATGTAGCTTTTACTTGAATTTGTAGCATATACATATATTTTATTATAAAATTCGTTTCTTTAAAAAAATTTTCCATGCTTTTTTTTATTATTTTATTATTTTACAATTCTACAATCATGTTTTGACAGTTAGAATGGGAAATACCAAATATAGAAATGAAGCTCATCAGCAACCTCTATAATATCTCTAAAAAACGATGACCAACATATTTATTTTATATTTTATTTAAATAGACAACTAATTTAGAAATATTTATTTGTCAGAAAACGTATTTCCACTTCTAATACCATTTCCAATTTATTTAAAGTTTTTAATGCAATTTCTGGTATTTTTCTGTTATTGTACAAAATATTCTCAGAACCAAACCCACACAATTTTGCATTTACGCAACCAAAGTACTTCGGTCAAATTATAAAATTTGTAAATGTTATAAGTTAATCAGCTAATCGCGTCGCAACGTCAAAATTAGAAAAATTTTTGATTTGGCGCCCACAAGAACTGTGTGGTATGAAGACCGGGAATCTCGGAAAACTTAATGATATCACTATTCACTAATACTGTGTGGTATGAAGAACGGGAATCTCGGAAAACTTAATGATATCACTATTCACTAATATCTCAACCCGCCGAGACAAAAACGATGTTTTCCCCTCCATAATTATTCTTATGCTACGTCACATCACACATACATTGCGACCTCTACGTTAAAACTTTGTGCGCTCTCTAGCCATTGAAAAGTCTATCTCGTACATTACCCCCTTAAGACCAAATTATTTCAAATTCGATGCCCTTGTAAAAGCACTTAATGGAAATTCTCTCAGACATCACTGATATTTCAACTATCAGGCAAGTATAATGCAATCAAACAAAAATTAACAACTATTTATGCAGATTCTAAGAGTAAAACCATACAGAAACTGCTCAGCGGATTATCTCTGAAAGACAAAAGCTTTCTCAAACGCTACACAAAATAAAAACGTGTAACATAGAAAACAAGGTAAGCAAAACCGTTCTACGGACTTTATAGTTGAAGCGACTATCTCACAGTTTACGACTGATTCGGGCTTCTACAACTCAATGGCTCACATACAGCAAAACTGTATGCACTTATGAAAAACCAAAAACCTTACCATCGCTCGCAACGCTGTAGTACAGTTGAAAACAAACCAAAGCGTCCAGTATCTTCAAGCAACTTTATCGGAAGGCACGTTATCGTCACGTGTTCGGAAGGCAAAAAAGAGCAAGAAATCCTATTTGTTAAAGTCAAAAAACTAAAGAGAAAACAGTCATTGGCGACAATCAAACACCCGGCTTTTTGTTACCTTTACAACTTTCGTTTTCAACTAGGCATTGAAAAACACAAATTTCGGAAATAGTCTTGAGGTATTCTATGTTGTTCATCCGTGATTGCAGTCAACAGCCTTTCTCTATTATAAAAAATTACCCTTTTGTTTTGTAAGTTCGTTTGCAAAAGTCCCCACATATTTTCGCTAGGATTTATATCTGGACTTCGACTAGGCCAATCTAAGACATTTCTGTTTTGAGCCTAAAGCCACTCTACAGTTCTTCGTGCCGTGTGTACGGAACAATTGTTGTGTTGGAAAATAAAATTGTCATTATACACTTCTCTTACCGACGGAATCATAATTTGGTCTAGGATCTTAACATAAACGTCGCTGTTTAAACGATTTTCTACGTGTACCGTTACACCAGGACTAACAGCAGAAATCCAGGCTCACACATTAATTGAAAACCTACCGCTTCATTCTGTAGTTTCTATATATCTTTCATGATATCGGGTATTTCTGAGCCTATACACCCTTCTATCAAATTAAAAAAAAATGCTCGATTAAAGTGAATTAAATAATATGTCAAAACTTTTGAAACAGCTTTACTTCTAAACGGTTTACTGTAGAACATTTATTTTTGTTACATCTTAGCAATTGAATAAATATCTACCTCGCTCTTGGCTTAACTTTTTTTTTCTTATTTTTTGATTTAATGAAGAAAACAATATTTTTATGTTGTTCGGTAAACATCAAAATTTGTCCAAACCAGTAAAGATTTACGACTTATCTCTACCTGAAATGTCGGTGGCTAATTCCTAATTTATGACGGTAGAAGATTAAAAGACACCCTCAGTACAGAGTGTTTACCTGCTAATATTCTGACCGAAGAATGTACAAGTATGTATACATTTTGAAAACAACTTTGAATTTTGTTGAAGAATACCTGAAATTCTACATTTTCGAAGAATGTATAGTATTTTTAAGTTAATAGCGAAGTGAATGTTAAAAATGAAAGACGCATTTTATTATTCTCTCATTATATGAAAAAATAGTAGAATTATAAATAATAGAATAAATTTTAATTATAATTATATTATAATTAATTTTAAATAATAAATAAATTTAATTTTTTTAAATAAGTATCATCTAGTGTGTGCTAAAGTGTTTTTCGTTATTTGTGAAAATGGGAGTCCATGAAAAAAATCTCTACCGTCTGTCTAGAGGAAGGTGTCGAAGTACAAAGTTTATATACTGCATGAAACAAGAACTGTCAAAAATCAAGGAGTAGAAGGTATTTTTACATTTTTAACATTATTAATTGGGTGGTTATTATCAGAACTATAATTTCTATTTATCGTTGCAATTTCGTAGTAAGTATATTTCCAGTCGAGATAGACATAAAAATAGCCTTAGATAGAAAAAATTTAGAACCGCGATTTTTTTTAACGTTGGGGTGGTTAGTTTTTTCTAAAATAACTTGTTAATTTACAACTTTAAGAGCAAAATGATAGTTTTCAAAATTGTTGAAAATTTAATTTTCTACAAGTTTAGTAAGTTTGTAAGTTGAGT
The DNA here is from genome assembly GCA_947359425.1 of Lagria hirta. NCBI lineage: Eukaryota > Metazoa > Arthropoda > Insecta > Coleoptera > Tenebrionidae > Lagria > Lagria hirta. Next base: position 30,607,892 of record OX375794.1, read on the forward strand.
TAAGTTTGTAACATGATCTTTGTCATGTCACATCATTTAATTGAGTTTAGAGTAATTTTTTTGAATGATTAAATAAATTCAATTAATTAAATCTCAATAAATAAAAGAGATAATTTGTTCCCAGACTATCAATTTCAATACTCAGTAGAATCCATGAGATAAACCCACAATGTAACAATAAAGCTAGCTATGCACAAACTTACACGTTTTTCTTTTATTGATAACCGATACAAGGAAGAAGAAATTCATTGACGAGGCAAATAAAAACAACATATGAGAGAGAAAAGTGAACCAATGAGAAATGGAGAACATGACATCACGACAAATGAAATGAAGAAAAATCCTTCCAAAGAATCTAGGAAGAAGAAAGGGAAGCTTTAAAACCAAGGGAGGGGATAGAAAAAAGAACTCGTGAAAGCGACTCGGGAAAAAGCTTTTGGGGGTCGATTGGCGTGACTTCATCTGTTTATTTTTTGGAGTGATAATTTGGTTCATGACTCCTGGTTGTAGTTTTTGTGCGTGTAAAATAGAATCTTTTTTGGATATTCTGTGACTCAAGAAGATGTGTGGCAGGTACCACTAATCAAATTCGTATCGTTCCTCTTGATGAGTACCAAGAGTATTTATTTTATTTTATTATGCTTTATAAAACTTTATGAAATTTTCAAAAGGGAATATGTATATTATGATTTCTCATAAGTCTGTTTAAAGTTGTTTTATTTTGATAAATGTAGATTTATTATCCCATAAATTCTATTTGAAATAGGTCTTATCGATATATATTATTGTTTTGATATACATAATCATTTATTCTATAACTTATGTAAATATGCTATGACTTATAATCATTGAAATGTTTTTGTATGTAAAACTATAAACTCATTTACTAAACATTTAATATACATATATTATTAAGTATCCTGTCTTTAATTAATTAAACCAAAAATTCACCTCATGCTCTGTCAATATAACAAAATAAGAAACAAATAAACTATAATAATTAAGGAAAAAGAGAACTAAAATGTTTCAATATGTTTCAAGATCTACTATCGTTATATTTATAGAAAAAAATCAAAATAATGGGTAGAGTTTTATTTTCTTTAACTTTGGTTCTCCCACTTTTTTTACTCCACGATCAATATTTTTGGATTTATACTCAAATCAAAGGTTACATTTTTTTTTATTTAAATCAAGATGGCGGCAAATGCGGCCAATCGAAATTTAGAATTCCAATCAGCCCCCCCAACGTTTAAAAAAAAATCGCGGCCTCTAATTTTTTTTATTTCAATGTCTATCTCGACTGGACTATATATAATACTTACCATTAGATTGAAATATTTAGATCTTCTATGACCATCACAAATTGTTGTTTTACAACATAATGCTTGTTTATTTTTTAAATAGAATAAAGTAAAGAATAAATGACGCTTATGCCTAATTATTATAACTAAACACACTAAATCATGTTTCTTGCTAATTTTAGAATAGAAAAGTGGGTAGAGGAACAAGCTCAAGATCCTGAAAATTGCGCTTTCATCTCTCAAAATACGGAGAATTTTCCAGAACTCACGATCGAAGGTGGAAACAAAAATTCATCTAAAAATATAACACCGGAAAATATAAGTGGAAATAGGATTGTAGATATTGTTCATTTTTTCAACAATTTGAAAGCTCTTAAGACAAGAGCCTTTTCAATGCAGTTTAAATGATTTTGAGCTCGTCTCAGAGGAAAGAACTGGTCTCCACAGTACTTTTGCCGTAAAATATGAATTCTGCGGCGTTGTGGGCACAATTTCGACATAGAACATGAAAAATGTAGATGCCAATATAGCGGCGGTATGTGGAGCATTCACAGTGGGAGCGGGATACAGTCAAGTCAAGAAACTGTTTGCTTCCATAGATGTACCTATGATGTCATCTCACACCTTTAGAAACAAAGAAGAAAAACATCATTCAAGAAAATGCTTTTGAGGATATGGCAGAGGCCGGTCGGTCGGAAAAAAGCGGGCTTGGCGAGAGAAGCAGGTGACGTTGACGTAGATGGGACTCCGAAATAGCAGTAATTGTCGATGGGGCATGGTCGAAACGGTCATACAAATCAAATTATAATGCTGTATCTGGAGTTGCTTGTATTATAGGGGCTCGAGCCAAACAAATTTTATATGTCGGTGTCAAAAACAATTTTGACCAGAAGAGACATCCTTACTCATAGTTGCAGTAAAAATTGGAAGAAAACATCAACCTCTATGGAATCACAAATCATCGTTGACGGATTTTTAAATTTTTAAAAATGCATAGTTAAAAATATGATAAAATAATTAGAGACGGTGATAGCAACGTCTATAAAAAAATTAGGGAGTCTAAACCATATGGGCCAAATTATTTTGTTGAAAAAATTAGATATAGGAACTACATTCTTCGAAATTATTGCAATAAAATTCGCGATTTATCTAACAGTTCAAGGGTTGATAATGTTGCTAAAATTATTTATACGAAACACTATTTTACGTTTTAGAACTGCTGTAGTCAGTGCTGTTAAACATAGACGAGCAGAAAATTCTTCTATTTATGTAAGAATAAAAAATTTAAAACAGGACATTTTAAGCAGTCCTCAGCACATATTAGGATTCCATGATGATTGCAAAGATGGAAATAACGCATATAAATATTTTTGCAGAAGCAACAAGCCTGAGGGAAAAAATATAATATATTTATATTTGAAAAAAATAAAGTACGATTTTTTCAGCCTTTGAAAGTTACGTCAATCGAGTAGCTAGCCATGCTTCCAGTTTATTGCATGATGTCGATACAAATTTGGCCGAATGTCAAACAGCATAGTGAACAAACTAGTGGGGGGCAAAAGAATAAATTTTACACTGACAAAATCATATGAAACACGATGTTTTGCGGCAGTTTCTAATTTTAATAATAGACGGCCATTTTTTATAAAGTCTAAAACAAATTAAATAAAAACAAAATTCTTAGAAAGTACACTGAAGAATTTTGCTCAATAACAAAAATTTCAAAGAAAGACCAAAAATAAAAACAAGCCTGAGGTAATAGACGACGCAGATATCGATTACGGCAAATTAGACGATATATTACCAGATATAAGTTCTGGCGAGTTAAATGTTTCAATTTCTTTGTATTTAAAAAATCTTAATGAAGTAAATTTTCAAACTGTTAAAGAAATTACACGCGGACAAAGTTCAAATCCTGAGTGGTTTAAACAAAAATACTTTCGTCTAACCGCCAGCAATTTTGGCCGAATATGTAAAATGCGTCCGACTACATCAACCGCCAATCTTGTTAAATCATTACTATATTCTTGCCCAAAAGTCGGTTGCAAGTCATTAGAATATGGAATATCTAATGAAATCCATGCACGAGATTTATTTGAACAGACATACCAGTTTGATGTCAATTCTTGTGGTATTTTTATTTATCCAAACTATAAATTTTTTGGTGGTTTACCAGATGGTCTTATTGATAAAGATGCTATATTAGAAATTGAATGCCCGTATGCTTCTAAAGATATGACAGTGCGCGAAGCAATTACATCCAAAAAAAGTTAAGTATTGCATAATATACTATAACAATAAAATTAAGTTAAAGCCAAAAGATAATTATATGTTCCAAATTCAGGGACAGTTGGAAGTTACTAATAGAGAGTTTCATTATTTCTAAAGAAATTTATAGAATTTATATACACTTTTTGAGATTACCACTGCGAAATAATTTCTCGCGATGAAAACATTTTATGTTTGACAAGCTGCAAAATTTTGATGTCATCATTTTTACCTGAACTGTTAGATTCCAGATTAAAGCGCAATTTATATAATTTATACTCGTACCGTAATGTAGTTACTCAAACTATTGAATAAACATTACAGTTTTTTGTATTACTTGATCTATTGGACTGGAACAACCTCTGATGTGCACTAGGCAAGAAATGGAGCACTTGATCGGGAGACTGCTATTAAAGATCTTGGAATTACGTTTGATCCAAAATTGTCATTCTCATTGCATATTAAAAACATTGTATCCGAAGCGAGCAAAATGTTAGGCTTTGTAATTAGAGATAGCAAGAAGTTTACCTCTATTCAGACAATCTGTAGGTTGTATTTTGCTATGGTAAGAACTAAACTAGAATAGTGTAGTACTATTTGGAATCCGTACTATGAAAAGTACATACTGCTGCTGGAAGGTGTTCAAAGAAAATTTTTAAAATTTGCTTTTTACAACAAACACAGTGTTTACCCTATTAGAAACTACAGTTACGATCTTTTACTTGACGAGTTTAACTTGTCTTTTAGAAAAAGCCGTGAAATTGTGGATATACTATTTTTGTGCAAAATATTACATAATCCTGTTTATCAAGCTATGTAAATTTGAATATGCCGCGAGTTCTAGGAGTAATTTTGCCTTTCATATAGCAGTGCTAACTCTTTTCATCATTTTCACTCGCCTATAGCCTTTATGTGTAAAAGTTACAATAACTTGGACAGCATTGATATATTTGTGCTTAGCAAAACACGAATAAAAAGTATGTGTGCGGATTTCATACCAAACTAACTGCAGGTAACTTAAGAAATTAATTTAACTTTCTTCTTATTTTATTTTTCTGTAACATGTTCTGTCTACTACTCATGTATTTTACTTTTATGTACTCTGTTGGATGTATTAAACAATAAATAAATAAATTGCGGGCAATTCCCTGCTTTTTTTTGTTACAATAAATATATTTAAGACAATAAAACCCAGCTATCTTTTTATATCGAGTCGCAACTTATTTCATAATAGATCAGACTTTCACCACTTAGTGCACTTATTACTTACAATAATCCAAACTGTTGACCAACTTGAGTTTGCTCACGCTTGTGCTGTGAAATCTATCCAATTTGTTTTTTTTTAAATGAAAAACAAAACTCCAAAAAAAAACGTTGACCGTTGTATTTTAATCTGAGCCCCTACCTGAGCTCCCGTACTACTGTAAAAGTATACAAAAGATCTACCTGGCTAGCCATCTTCGTGGCCGTATGATGTTAAAAATTAGAAAAGAATTACAAATTAAAGTAAAATTATATGATACACGGACTAAATCTCTGGGCTATTACACTCTATCTATTATTAAATCTACACTTTTCTGACTTACTGCTGCAATTTGACGTAAAGTCGTGCCACTTTGCTAACATATTCCGCTGCTTGTCTTGGATTATCTTGTATCTAAAAAATTCATCAGTGAAATTAACTAAGTACAACAATCAAAATATACCATGGCTATTTCTGCTGCATGTTGAAATAGTCGCAAAGCTTGTTCTGGATTTGGAGCTTCTAATATTTTCGCTGCTTTATCTAAAGACGCTGCCGCTGTGTCGCCACTGCCATGACTTTGAAACAAATTGGCAGCTCTCTCAGCCAAGGAAGCCACTTCTTGCAAATCTCCTAATTCTTTGCACACTAAAACAGCTTGATCCAATGCTTTAGCAGCAGAAAATGGACTTTAACAATGTTAAGAAAAAACATTCGACTGTATATAGAGCTAAAGCATCACGGCTTTTTGTTAGCTGTAAGACATGGGCCATAAATAAAATCGTTATAAGTGTGATAAAACAAGTGATTCACAAAGTAATTAAATGTACTGTTAATTATATGACGGTTGGAGTAAATTAATTTTAAAGTAGAATATGCTTTCTGAATAAGTTTCTTGAGATTGTGATCAATCATGAGATTAGAATCTAAAATAAGTTCTAAATTCCTAGTTACATCAGTAAAAGCTATTACAGCACCATCTTGATCCTGATAACAAAGTTTTGAGTTAAAATTTGCTGAATATTATTACCACCAAAACACCGGAGTTTACACTTTGCAGGATTTAATTTTAAGGAATGTTGTTCAAAGATTTTTTTAATATTCACTAATTCTAAATTCATGTTATCAGCTGCTTGTAACATCTTCCCAATATGAAAATTGAAATATAGTTGAGTATCATCAGCATAAGCCAGAACATTACAATTGTTAGAGACAGAATTTAGAATATGAGTAGTACCTATAAATAATAAAAAAATAGTGGACCCAACAAACATCCTTGTGGAACACCACTGAGAATGTTTAAACTAGATGAAAAAAATCATTGACTTTGATAACTTGAGAGCGTCCAGATTATTAAGATATAATTAATGATAGTAATAATTATTAATATTACAAAAACCATAGTACTCAAATGTACCAATGAGCAGATTGTGATTAATAGTATCAAAAGCCTTCAAAACGTCTGATAGTACTATCCCTTTGTCAGTAACTGTAATAAAATCATCCACTACTTAAGCTAGATCAGAAATAGTGTTAAATCCTTTGCGAAGACCACACTGAAAGTTAGAAAGAATACCATTATTGACAAAGTAATTATAAATTTGTTTATATAAAATTCTCTCAAATATCTTTGATAACGCCGGGAAAATACTAAGTATTCTCAATTCAGAGAAAATAGAGAGATTATTATTTTAGGCAAGGGCTTGCCAATAGCTGCTCTCCAAGTTTGGGAAAAATAATTTTGTTCAATACAGCAATTAATAATATGAACAATAAACGGGCCTATAAAGAGAGCGCAATGTTGAATCATTAACGGCGAAATATTATCTATACCAAAAGCATTTGTTTTTATATTAAGTAAGATTTCACTATCATCAATTGTACACAAACTAAAGGACAACGTGTTATAAGCTTAGAATGAATTTTTATTATAATGCGCTCTAAGTTCATCACATTTATCATTGCAGATAAATGCATTGCCAAAAGAACGGCAAATTTTAACGATTGTGGAAAAAAAATATGTTTGTATCAGTTTTGTTTATATTCTAAATTTTTGTTAAAAACCTTTAATTATTGCTCGTACAATAATTTTTGATTCTGTTGAAAGCAAATCGGTAGTGGCTTGTTTTGCAGCTTCCAAGTGACTCCAAAAAGTCTTTGCTGGGCAGTATAAAAAGCAAATTTGCATACTTACCAATAAAGAAAACTTAAAAAGTGCAAACTATTAATCAGCCTCACTCTGTTTGGCCAATCTAAAACTGATTGCTTTTCTCCTTATAACGAAATTACTTTAAAAATTAATATTAATAAAAATAATAAATATTTAAATTCCTATTTCAAAACACTTCTTCCAAAAAAAAACTACTTTAATCTTGAACGATTGAAAAAAATAAATTATCTAAGAAAAATTGATATTTATTAATCAGAAAATAATTGATCATTTGTCCCAGTACCTATGATTAATTGTTAGAAGAATAATTAATGTTTAAAAGGATACGCTCTGTTCTGCTTATGACAATCTGCAGCTTTCAATAAGCACTCTTTACATTGAGTGAAGTTTTTGGCATTCCGAAAACAAGTGGCTACAATAATCGATGATGAAATTTGAAATAAAACCACATTCATTCAAAAACAAACCTGCTTTATTATAATCATCTGCAGCACTTTCATAATCCGGTCGCCACTTCATGAACGATGTCTTTAATCTAAAAATACTCGTTCTTAGGTTAAAAAACAAAACAAGAAGCTATTAGATTCATACTGTTTCTCCGCATTACGAATATATTCCAAACCTTCGTCGTTTTTTTTATTAGTCGACATTTCCAGACTAATTTTTAATATGTAAAAATTGTTATTTTTATTATATATGATTTTGACACTTGACGTTGACGTAGACCATAGCCATAGATCATCATATCATGCTTATAGAAGAAAAACTAGTATTTGCGCATTAAAACAAACACCAAAATAACACAACACAAGACACGTACGTACGTCCTTTTCAACTTATTCTGATCATAAAGCTATAATAGAATGGAGTCAGGATTCCCCACTACAATCTGCGTTGGTTGTGATGCAAAATTACAGGGAGCGGGGTGCTTCAACGGTTTGTGGGGGCCGTTACTTGGAATGGAAAAGCAGTAGCGGCGCAGATAATCTGATAAAAGCCAAATATGTTTAAAACTACATGTTGTATATAATGAATCTGTAATTTGTATAAAATGGATGACTGTCTCAAGATCTAAAATTAGTCTTTTGTTGTTTACGATGCTTTAAGTTGGATGTTATCCATAAACTAATACGTTATTTAGCGGTTGTGTATAAATGAACAATATTCCTTTGAGTATTTATTGAATCAATTGATACATGTAATAATGAAAGACACTTATTAGACTTATAAACTTCGTCAGAAAAAAATTCATAAAGCTGTGACAAAATATAAACTTCTATGCCCCTGTTGATGTAAATAAAACAATGATTGACCTTGAGCAGTAACATATTTTCATCTGAACACTTTTTAAATCCACACACCACATCTCAATCGAACTATTGTCTTAAAGCTTTTACTAACACCTCGATTATTGTTTTGTAATGATTCTTTTACATATATTTGAATTTTTGCGTCTCTTAATTGACAAGTGACATTCAGTTTGGCAAGTGACATCTAGATTGACAGTTAAAATTTTAAAAGTGACAGATGAAATTTATATTGACGGATCCCTACGTTGTGTTTTTTTTTGTCGTGATTTTGAAATAACCTTGATTCTAAATGGAATATGAGCTCGCTTGCAGTACTATTGGAAACAATAAAACAGATATTTTATCTACAAATATATTCTATAAGTTTTCAACAATATACGGACAGTTTATACAATCCGACACAGAAATAATGAATACGGGACCAACAAAATTCAATGACATTTACACACATGAGATTCATGCTGGAGAGACCAAGGTTACTCGCAATGGTATTACTGCAATTGTACATAATAAATGAATGAAATACATCAGCAAGCACATAAATACATAAAACAAGATAATCAACATAGGCAATCAATTGAGACAAACACATAAAACAACATCACGACACAAACATCAAAATAAAACAATGATACACAAATAAGAACTGAATGGCATTGTGGTTGTCAGATTTTACTGCAACGAAATGACAGGCAATTGTTTGCAAATAACAACTTACTAGCTGAAACAATGTCGCGAGCACTGAGACGCGGAGATTCTCCTTATTATTAGTACATTTAAGTCGTTCTGGCTAAACACAGTAAGTCTGTGAACTCTACTATACATGACCAGCTAAATACATGTCAAAAAACCTGTGTCCCTCTAGCAAGAGTCTTTCACCCTCCTACGAAGTCAAGAAAACACAGGGTGCATCACGTGATGCGAAGCTAGGTTTATAATAATGAGATGAAGGAGGATGTTCCTAAAGAGTTTAAGTTATGTCCACCGTCTACTCAGAAATGCATGATGGATTTCATGAGGCCCTACTCTGTAATTAACCATTCGATTAATTAAAGCCCAAACAACGGTCCACTCCCCAGTAAACGGCCGCTTGGTCACCGAGATAGTGTCAAACTGATCTCGCTCCCTAGCTAGCCTAAATCCCTGGAACGGACACGAGAATTCTTCAGTTAATCCTGGGTAAGACCAACTGAAGAAGTACATTCAAACCGAAGAACGGTCTGAATCCCTATTCGCGCCTACGACAATCCTAGTCAAATATCCCTACCCGGGTTTCCGAAACTAATGAGCGGTGCCCATTTGTGCCTAAGCACAGCTCACATGATTTACTTAAGCGACAATCTATTTAAATTAGCTACAATTAAGTTTGCATTTCCTCCCTATCAACAGCTAGAATTCTCAGACCGGTTAGTATATGTTATAGCCTGCGGCTCAAAAATATTCCCCTCGATTGAACGAGTGTTGCTAAGTAAGCGCCATTTACTTAAATAATTGAACAAACAATGCAATTAGTCCCAATGAACACGATAAACAGATTAAAAAACGAGGCATTCGTGTGACCTGGCAGTCAGTTTCACCTGGGCATTGTATCCTAGAACACCAGGGCTAGTTCCTCCAGCGTCACTTCCAGGGCTCTCTCCAAGACAGGAACAGTAGCTACGATTCTCACTGGAAGAAAATCTTATTTGGTGTCCTGGCGTTCTTTAGGAGTGTCTGCGTTGGCCTTGAAGTACTTTCTAAGATGGCGTCTTTTGTTTGAAGATGGATTTGTCCCTATTAACCAAAACAACCATGGGGAAGGAATAGGAAGGAATGGGAAAGCCTACCTCCATCCACCTCTCCACAAACCGGACATAATAGGAAGATATATTATGAACAATGAATGGTAGACATTTTGGTAGCATCAGAATACTACATGAACAGAAAAGTACTCCGATTGTTATGCAATCGGTACTCACTAGATAGATAGAATTACGTGTCTTTAATTGATATAACAAGGAGATGAGTAAAGCACTGGATACGAGCGTAATTTTAAACTTGCTCTAGATTATGCACAAAGACACTTATAGTTATTTTGATTTCAAGATTACATTTATAGAACAACAGACATTGTTGAGAGCAACCATTACTACATAGACAAGAATTTTAACATGTAGGATGATTTACAAATTACCCAAACAGCCCCAGGTACTCAACACTGACCCTTTCTCTAATTTGACAACGGCCCTATTTGCATTTGTAATATTTACGTTCCGATTACTGCAACCATGGTTAAAGACCGTTTCCCGCGCCCCCATATACTTAAAGCCCTAGATGAGAAAGATATTTGCAGCTACCATGCCGTTCTAACCACAACTCAGGATATCATTTCTCGGTAGGCACGTCTATCTCTTTTCCACGTTTCAACACTTTCCACCTCCTCTTCCCGCTATCTTCCCCTTCTCCTACCCGTTTTTTTCAGAGTTGCCAATGTCACCAAAGCAGTCAACAAAGTCCCTAGCTTTTACGGAACTAACATTTTATAATTTAAATACTTGAGCAACATTGATATAAACGAAACTTCTAACAATAATCGACTCATTGACAATAACGTGGGACAGCTACATTTTGTAAACCAAAGATTTAAATAAAAAAATTTATGCTATTTATCTATGGGGAAATGCTGAAATCAGGTGGCGCCATCTACAATTTAATGTTTTGTTTAGCGCGCCAAATTTATTTCAATTTAAATTTAAAATGGGTTTCTTCAGTTTGCTAGCAAATTTTGTTGAGTTCATTCACAAAACACTAGTTTTCCGCAATTAAAAACATTATAAATGATATAAGATCCGACGTTGCCGGCCGTTGCAATTTTTTTCAAAAACAACAAACTTTTATACTGCACCACGCTTTAGCTTTGTAGCCACGTACATTGTAAACAAAGAGCGTGTGGCAACGTATATACTCCGCGCTTAGAATGCTCTCTTTTTTTTTGCATCAAAACAATGCCCACATTCTGACTCCATTCTATCATAGCTCCATGGTTTTCAGTTACTTTTGCCGTGAATTGGTATGATTAGTAGTTGTGACATCTATTGTCACTACTGTCATTGTCAATAATGAGTAATGAACATATCGAAGAATAATGCCCGTTTGCACCGTTCAAGTTAAGCAACGCTTAACCCGAGTTAAGATAAGATTCTGCTTAAGTAACGAATTTGGTTTGCACTGTAACCGAATGAGTGCTTAGCTCGCCAAAGCAAAGCTTAACTTTAAGCTTCCGATTTCGGGGGCTTAACTTTTAAGCAGAGACTTACGCATGCGTACATAGTGTTTATGTGACATGACAGTTGATGAGCGAGGATATCTATTTTCTAACCTAGAATATGAAAAATAATTATAATAATTACTAGCTGGCCCGGCGAACTTTGTTCCGCCTTAGTTTTGTTATTTTATTTTTTATTTTTATTTTTTTTGTCATTTGTTTTGTTATTATATGTCAGATGCGTTTACGTTTTATATTGTATGTCACGTCACACGGAATGGGATAAAAAATATTCTTTGTTAGGCTACTGGTTCTAAACAACCACTCCACCAATTTTCAGCCAAATCGGTCATAAATAGATCTAGATTTTTAAAATAAACGACCCCAAAAACTATAAAAATGATACCCAAATTAATTATTCATATTTATTACCTTTATCACATTCATTTTACAACCCTCTTTAACTTAAATATCATTTTCAAAATCAACGACCTGAAATTCCTCGAAAATACCCATATCGTTTTCTTACATTTTTATCCCTAGAACACTCTCTTTTCATCCTCCTAAGAGTAATTTTTTAGAAAGCAGGAAACATACCTATTTATTTTTTTTTTGAGAACTTAGGCAATTTATGGGAAAAATTATGAAAACGACCTCAATCTTTAGACATTTTGCCCTCTTTCCGCCCTATCAAGGAATGATAATATTTTGCTTCTAAAATTTCGGATTTAAACATAGATATTATTTTTAAAATAAACAATCCAAAATTTTTGAAAATCATACTAATATTGGTACTTGTCATTTTTTGTTCTTATCCCACCTCTTTTTATCTCTTTGTTAATAAAAAGTATTCAAATCCTTTTCATTCAAATCCAGTCATCATAATTTTCCATACAAACTTTCACCCAAAGTTGTTATATGGGAAGTTGTCTCATGGAAGACGATTAAAGCCGGCCAGTAACGATCCAACGGCGCAGTAAGACAAAATCGTACAATCAGATTGTACAATTCAGTCGCACCAAACCAACTTAATCGGTCATGCACACACACGATTCAATTCCATCAAATTCAGTCCAATTTCGTCGCTTCCAATGAAATTGTACTGCGCCGTTGAGTCGTCAGTGGCCAACTAAAAAGTGGGTAGTGCACTTAACCTTAACATGTAAACGCACGGTCCAACTTTGGTTGGTGGTGGGGGAGTGGATCGATTTATTTGGAACGGTAATTTGCCGAGCCTCACCAAACGTTTCCGACATCGCAATTCTAATTTTGATTTAACCCTTCTTTTAGAGGGTGGTTTCTGGATAAAAAGTATCCTATAGCATTCTCCTGGCTCTAAGCTACCACCTCACCAATTTTCAACCATATCGGTAAAGCCGTTCTTGAGTTATAAGTGGAGTAACTAACAGACTTTCTTTTATATATATAGATTAATCATTAGTCACAGAGGTCAACGCGTGTTTTTATTGAAAAAAATAGAACTTGTATCAATAAGCGAAACTGGCTGGCGCAATTGAAGATGACATATTTGATGAAGACCTAGACATTCTTGATATAATCAAATATGGATTTCCTCGTCAAATATACGAAAGAAATGAATATTTTTATGCTTTGGATGAGCTGGCTTTTTATAGAAGATTTCGGTAAGTTGCCGGAAGGTAAGTTTTCATAATTAGGTAAAATTTTGTTTTAGATTAACTAAGAATACAACTATGCAATTGCTTCCACTTATTGAGGATGAAATAGCTTCTTTCACAGACATGTAATTAAATAAAAATTATTTTATACAGTCGTGAAAGGTATATTGATTTTTTAAGTATATTTATGTTATCCCTTTCTCGTGGTGTGTCAGTCATGGAACAATACCAACTTTTAGTTATATTACTAATATTTCCTAAAACTTACTAGCACGGGTGCGATGTTGCCAGAGCAAAAACTCTAAGGCGATCTTAAAGTTAAGAATGTCACAAACGTCAACGATGCAAACCAACTGCGACTTAAGCAATACTTAACTTTAAGTTGTTCTTAACTTAAGCATTGCTATACGAAATACGGTGCAAACGGCCATAAGTAATAGTGCCCAATCAGAACATCACCCACCAAAATTTTCAAAAAAGACAAAGCAAACATTTATATGTCACTTGTCAGAATTGACAATACACGTACACAGAAAACAATAAATTAGCTAAGTGATGACGTATCAGTTCAATGTTATCAAATACAAAAGTTATGTTATGTTATAAAAACACTAGGACTGTCAATAACAAAGTGTTTGTTATAGTGTAGGTTACTTAAAGCAAGTACTAAAAATGCTTATCGCTAACACCTCAGTCGTGTTCTTTCCAACTGATACTAATCTACACCCAAACTAACCTAAACCTAAACTGATCTGATTTCCAATTAAACTACGCTGTTTAAAAAAAAAACGTTCAAGAGGGAAGGGAAATAAGCTCAGATCAGTTGCGATGTAGTTAAATTTAATTTTAAAAAACCACAATTACACTTGTATGCAACCATAGAATAACTTAGTCAGGTAGAAATGAAATCCTCTAAGTGATCATTTGAAACAAAGATCTGCACTGCCCCCGGTGGAGTGTGGACAAATTAAGTAGTTCTATTAATGACCGCCAAAGCGCACATGTTATTGCTAATACAGTTCTTGTAAATTAAGGTTGGTATCAAAACTAAAGACCGCGGCTGCGCAATAAATCCAAAATTTAATAAACTGCAATTTTTGTTCATCTGCAATAAAAAATTACAGCAAACAAAATATCTACTGTAAGATTCTATTGCAAGTTGACAAACATTACAAATACATCATAAATATAAAAAATACTGACAGCACAAACAAAAAAACCACAGACATTTGTAAATAATACTTGTATTTTAACAGAAAAAAACATGTTGTCAGTTTACCAAAAATTTCCAGTACAAAAGTTTTACGCTAAACAGAAAAATTCAAAAGTACAAATATTTAAGCGTTACAAGACATAAACACAAACAATTTTTTTCAACATTAAATCACAGTAATAACATAATTTTCAAATAATATTTGATCTTTAGACTAATTCACAATATAAGCACTACAATTAAAGATATTCAATAATCTATTTTAACATCACACAAAAACAAATCAATTTCGGTAATAATTTTTGACAAGTTAATTTTGTTTATATAAATAAGAACTGGGTGCATTCTGTTACACATCTCATAAAAATAAACAAATAAAATGAGATAAGCTTAAGCTCTTTCATCACGACAAATTGGTGGTTGGTCGTTAGCGATTAAGTCTTTTTCCCTCTCAGAAACAAAACCTACATTTTTGGGAGTTAAAGGCGACATTTCCAATTTACATTACATCGAGGAAGTATCATAAAAAAATTGAAGCGTGGGGAAATATTTTTTTAAACAATGGCTAGTGGTGAGTACGCATATACTTGATGATCGCTATGTATAAAATCTGCATTATAGGTGATAAAACATTTTATAACGAAAATGAAAAAATTATGTTGGCGTCCCTCGTGGAAAACAACAAACTTGTTGCAAGTGTCCATGCACTGCGATACGTACCGTCTAGTGCCCTCACTCTCAACTGCATAAATAATCGCCTCTAGAGAGGTTCCAACCAACAGCAAAGCAGAAATAAGTAGACGCAGACGACGCTTCGTCAACGTGACAGTAGAAGTATTTCCTTGTCTTTTAAAATTTTTATACTCCCCTCCAAGTTGAACAGGAAACTTATTTACAGAAAAGAAAAACATATATAATAATTGATAGGTATTTTTGTTTATTTCGATTTCAACTTCAAACTTTTGTTTGTTTACAGCTTTCTCCTGTATCTCTATTTGCTTAAAGCCTAACTTCAACTATTCCTAGGAAAGCTGTTTTGGTTAAGAAGGAGAAGTTGTGGTTTTGCAGCCTGCTCCAAGAGGAGGGAACGACTTTAACATGGGTCTGACAGTAGAAATTTTGCACTTGCGCTCGAATATTCCATGAAGATTCCTATTAGCACGACATTTCTTTACCAATAGGTCTTTATTCCACAATAAAATAGATGTTGGCCCAAATTTACGTATTTTAATTGCTTATGTATAAGAAACAAAGAAATGCGGTGTAATTTGTCGACTAACAGGGAAGATATTAATGTCTGTTTATCGAGTGTAGCAAATGTATGGTGATATGGTAATAAGAGGAACATTATTAAAATATTTAGATTTCTGTTTGATTTGGGAATAGTGTGTAATCTATTAGTGGAGCGTCGTCAGTAATCAGTTTTTATTCATACAATGTACCTGAGTCTATACATAGTAAATAGCTGGTCAATAACCATCAATTGTATTTCATATAAACACATCAAACATGTCACTTTGCAAGATTATATGCAGTTATTACTTGAACGTTTAACGAAAAAAAAACCCTTTCGGTTGCGAAAGACTTCTGCATTGTCGCCTCCTGGGCTTGCAATAGCAATATGGGTGCAGTCCACACAGCCAGCTACACCGGGAAAGCCAGCGATAGCGTGAAACCTCCGAATATTGCTGCGCTGCTCTGCTACGTTTTGTGGCAATTTCACATACTGTCCCAATTGCGCCGCAATAGTTTCAGATACTCTTTTTACCATACGTGAAACCGTCGGCTGGCTAATACCACGTAGATCACCGGCCACCATCTATCGAAAAATATAATAGCAATAATTGTTAGAGTTATTATTATCAGGATTTCCTTTTTCCACTTTTACCTGAAAATTGGCAGTTGCATAAAAGCGTAAACAGGTTAATAATTGAATTATAGGTTCAATCGGCAACCCTCTGGAGTTTGGTGTAAGCAATGGTATTTCTACGAGAGGCAACAACACATTCACTACACTGTCTTTTGTGAATCTGTAGCGTCGCTTAAATTCAAAATTGGAAAAAAATTCCAATGGGTTTGCAGCATCCCGCACATATCGTTTTGGCACTCTCATGTTATTTTCATTGTCTAATATGTCGAACATCTCCACAAACTCGTCCAACATGTAAATATTCATTGTTTTGACATGTAACAGTAACACATAACCCTAGTTTTCGTATTTTCAAACATCAAACAATGAGATATAAGCTGCAAATGGCGTCTCAAGACAAGTCGGCCCTTTGCTTGAGTCCGACTCAGTGCGGAGCCAGTGCGCTTGCTCTTAAGCACAAATCGCCCAAAAATCGCCCTTATTCACACCGTAATTTGATATTTAAATCTTGAGATTTGTCTGTGAATACCGTCCGCGATCTCAGTCTCAAGATTTGAATATCAAATTTCACGAGCATTGCCGAAGTCCTTGCTTGAGACGGAGTCAGCGATAAATCGATTTCAAAACGCATGCAAACGCTTTCCCGAACATTTCCGGAGTCTTTGCTTGAGTCCAAGACAGTGCTGCCAACCCTACCGAAATTTCGGTATTTCTACCGATGTTGAAACTTTTCTACCGATCTACCGATGTCACTTAAATTCTACCGAAATTTCAAATAAATTAAAATTTTTATTCCACAAACTACTTTTTAAAAAATATTCCTTGGTGGATTCCTGCTTATTCCTTCCATAGTTCCTCTTTCAAAGCCCGTTGATTTTATAAAGTACCGACACGAGTTCAAATTCGCTTCGGTAACGATTCATTTTGCCGGTAGGAGACGCTGTGACAGTTAATGTTTATCACCATTTTGACATTGGCTTTGAGATAATATTATATTTTCTTATTTTCAAATAAAACACAAATGTCAATAATAAATATTATTGACAATAATATTATTATTTGTCAATAATAATATGTGATAAACATTACAAAACCCGTTGATTTTATAAAGTACCGACACGAGGTCAAATTCGCTTCGGTAACGATTTTGTAACGATTTTTTTGCCGCTAGAGGCCGCTATGGCTATTTCTTTTGACGTCACAGAAGTCATGAAATTTGTTTCGATCTTTTCGATCCGCTCTTCATTATGATACCAAAAAACGCAAATAGAACATTGAAAAATAAAAGACTTGGTAATTTTTATCAACGAATAAAGATATAAGGGAAGTATATAATGAATTAATTAAAATTAATAATTTTAATTAAATTATTAATTGACACAAATTTGAATTTTTGTGTCAAGTTGACAAGTAAGACAGCGCCTCTCTCGGAAACAAAATCGTTACAAAAACTAATTTTTGAACTGTCAAATCGTGTCGGTACTTTATAAAATCAACGGGCTTTGAGTCTACCGAAATTTGGAGTCATCTCCCGAATTTTCGTCTAACCAGATACCGATTTTTACTCTCACTAGGTTGGCAGCACTGGTCCAAGATAAAACTTGATCTCAAGCTACCACTATGCATACCGGCATAAAGCGTAGTGCAGGATAAAAGTTCGTTGTTTTTGATAAAAATCGCAACGGCCGGCAACGTCGGATCACTCGGATCCACGTTTTGTTGATTATCTGGTTTGTGGGGGTCTGCTTCTATCATTTTTAATTGCGGGAAAACTAGTGTTTTGTGAATGAGCTCAACAAAATTTTTTAGCAAATAATAATAAAAGTGTTAATAAAAGCCTTAAGACAATGGTTCGATTGGGATGTGGTGTGTGGGTCCAAAAAGGGTCGAAATAGAAATATTTCACTGGTCATGGTCGGCGATTGTTGTGTTTACATCAACAGGGGCGTAGAAGTTTATATTTTGTTACAGCTTTATAATTTTTTTCCCGAGGAAGTCTATAAGACTAACAAGTGCCTTTCATTATTACATATATCAATTGCATCAATAAATATTTATAGCAATATTGTTAATTTATACACAACCTCTAAAAAACGTATTAATTTATGGATAGCATCCAACTTAAAGCATCGTAAACAACAAAGCATTAATTCCAGAACTTGTAACAATCATCCATTTCATACAAATTACAGATTTATTATATACATGTACCGGGTGATCAAGAGGAACTGAAGCTGTTGGCAATAAATGACAGCTAAATATTCCCAAAATTTGAAAACATTTTGTTCATTGGTGTTGGTACTTGCGTCGAAAAATTTAGGTTATGTTACAAATGGTCGAGACATCGAACTTAACACGATGCGATACACGCAAAAAGAGTCACAAAACACGAAAAAAGACTATTTTCCGTACTTGGGTGAATGCCCCACTGGTCATAAAAGCGACAGACATCATGCCCGTCCTGAAGAACAAAAACATGTTTCATGCTTCATCATTGTCGTGCAGGGTAAGGTAAAAGTGATAATAGGAATAAAAAAAGATGGAACAAGGGTTAACAACTTTAACGGGGTGTAAAGTGGTCTCAACAGTGGCATGCGGATTTTCGCTCGACCATATCCGGTAATTTTGTGAATTTACAAATCCATCTAAATGAAACCAAGCTTCATCGGAGAAGAAAGTTTGGTTAAGGACGTCATCAGCGGTCATTTCAGCATTGAACCAATTACAAAAATTAATTCGTTGCTGATAGTCTCGGCGATGCAAGGCTTGGATCCGGGAAAATTTGTATGGATAAAGCTTTAATTTTTTCTTTAAAATCGTCATGCAACTTCCATATGAATAGCCTGTGAAGTAAGGAAAAGGAATGACAGGATTTTCGAAGGTAAGGATTATTAGACCCTGCATTACATGTGCTTAACAAGGAACTTTGGATACGTGTTTTAGAAAGAATCAAACCTGTATGGAGTCGCACCGACTTTCGAGGACTTTGTTCCATTCGAACTCGAACATCTTCGACCACATCTTCTGTTAGTGTAGATGTTCGTCCCGTATGTTTGGCCTTTTTTACGTCACCTGTTTGTAAGTAACGTTCCACCAATTTCGTACAACGCTGCCTGAACATTACTACTGTAACATCAACAACAGCTTCAGGAAACAGTTCTTGAAATTGGTGGAAGGCCTCATCGGTGGAATATTGCCAACCGTTGGCAGCATCATGATGTCCAGTACGAAAATACGCCATACCAATAAAAATGTCTTGTTCTAGTGTGAAAACCATTTTAATAAATCAATTATAAATGTGACGCTGGATTTTAAATTTCGAAATTGGTTGTCAAAATTGACAACTGACAATATAGAGGTACCAACTTCATTGAGGTTTTCATCAAATTGTCAGTGTTACCAACAGCTTCAGTTCCTCTTGACCACCCGGTAGTTTTAAACATATTTGGCTTTTCTCTGAATATCTGCGCAGCTACTGCTTTTGCCATTCTAAGTGTCGGCCCCCACAAACCGCTGACACCCGCTCCCCGTAATTTTGCATCACAACAATGCGAAATTGTAGTGAAGAGTCTTGACTCCATTCTATTTTACCTCCATGGTTTAAGGAGTAACACCATTTGCATCTTAAGCTAACGGTGTGTCACAAAATTTGTCACTTGTCAATTTGTAGACAGGCTGACAGAACACGTGCCACGCGGCCACCCGCTATTGGCCATTTTGATTTGTAATGTGATGGTGATGTACTTTGCAAGTACAAATTGAAAGATTTGAAAATGTTTATTTATACAATAGACGATAAATTTAGTTGTGTTTTTGTAACTATTGTAAGCGATCTTGCCTTACAAATAAAATAAAGATGAAATTAAAAATAAATAAATATAAAAAAATTAAGCTAAAAGAAAAAATTTTAAATTTATTTCAATTAAAAATAACAAATAATAAAAAATAACAAAACTGTTTATTAATAAAAAAATAACAAAACTAATTATATAACACAAAATTAATATCTATAAAAAAATAGCAAAATTAATTATAAAGAAAAAATATATATATTTAATTGTCCACTTGTTTGTAGGGCCGACATTTTACTAGAGCAGTCCGACCATGAGACCGTAGATCTGCAATTAAATGAAAAAGGTGTCTGAGCAAACAAATTCTTGTTTATTTAACTATAGATAATCATTATGATTTACAATTAGCAAATCTATTATAAAATTTGCAAAGATTTAAAACAGTTAGTTACTTCGCGATCACATAATTAATATCTCGTCTTTGTTTTCCAATTCATCGATATTGAGGGTCAACTCGCACACTATCTCCTTGAAAACCCATCAAAATAAAAAGAGTATTTACCATGGCAAACGGTAAATCACACTCAGGTACTAAGAGTCAACTCGCCAAGTACCCACTCTATCAATATCAAAGTACGAAGGGTCAACTCGCGACGTACTCAAAAAGTTATTAATTATGTCAATATGAACATCATTTAAGCGAGACAAAGAAATGATGATTAATTCAAGCAAGTTTCATCAAATGAATTTGAATATTTATCATGCAGAATTGTATTGCTCTGTGAGAAAACTCACCTAGGATTAGCAGAGCAATTTCCTAGTAAAATCAACAAAAGGCTATTATTCTGGCAGAAAACACTCACTTTTCTCGACCACAATCTGAATTAAACTGAAACATTTCTACTGATACGTCATATGGTATTTTCTTCACATGATTATCGCTTATACACGGGCTTAAGTTTTGAAGTTTTGAGTTATTTATAGAAACGAAAAAAAAAGTTATTAAATAATCTACCTCTTACACTATTACGCGGTTTGAGTTTTGTTGCAAGAGCCAACAAAGTTACTTGTCTTTGTAAGTGACACAGGACACTATAAGTTTTGCCACAACACGTGTTTTCTTGTGTTTTAAGAGGGCAACGAATTGCGTTGTATTAACACAGTACATGTGTTTTTGTTGCAAAGGAGAACAATAGTTAATTGTGCTTTTGTGACTATGCACAAACATGCGATATTTGTGCGTGAACCCAATAAACATGTGTTAACATCATGTGTCATTATGCGTCACTACCGGATTCCAGAACTAGGGGAATCACTGACATGATGAATCAGCAGCGACAACAGACGAATCTTCACGAGAGAAGATCGAGTGCAACTCGTAGTAATTCTGGACCATTATCATTTTCGATTACCGTTTGCGAAGTCTTCAAAAATAATTCATTTTTACTCGAATGTTCGATATTCAATATAAGTTTTGTTATCATTCCAACTTATTTATTATTTAATTAACATTATTACATCAGAATAGTGGGATTTACGCCTCACGCGCCTCTGATTATAAAGTGACTCAGTAGACATTTTTTGTGTAACAAAAAATGCCGAGACGCTCCTGAAGTCGTGTAAGGAAATCGTCGACTGATCGACGTGAAAAACGCTATTGCTTACGTAGTGCACGTGATAAGAGTTGCCTCCCAGGACCTAGAGATCGAAGGCACCACGAGTCTAGGTCGAGGGCGAGGCCTCGAACACATAAAACAGTGATGGAAGACCGACACCGACATGCTAGCGACCGACGCTCCCACGAGCAGATATTTTGTCGATCGCCAGGTAGAGAATTGAATCGCTGGAGAAGCCCACCAGGTCAGTCAGCATCCTCAAGGGATGGTCACGAGTGCAAAGACAGGAACCCGACGTTGTCATTAACCGCGTCTGAGTTATCTTCCGCTATCGTGCAAGGTATAAAGGAAAATAAGTTGCAAGATAAATCCTTGCAAGAGAACAGAACCAACCACCAGGTAGGTGTTAGTACCTCGTTATTGCTCAATATGATAGCAGAGTTCAACCCTCTGCGTCATGACGTCAGCACTTGGCTGAATTCTATTGATGAATTTGCGACTATGTATAAATAGTCCGATAATTTAACTACACATTTAGCCCTGACTAAACTTAATGGACCTGCAGAAATCTGGTATCATGGGTTACCGTCCCATATGTTTACATGGCCTGAGTGGAGGCAGATGTTACTCGAGAATTTTCAAGCTGAAAGAGATTTGCACACAGCTTTAGAAACAATGATGAATTGCACACCCAAAGCGAATCAATTATTATATGAATACGTGAATTTTTAATTCACAAACTAAAAATTTTTCTTACAGATAAAGACCGGGTAAATCTGATTATGGGGGGCATTACCGATAAACAAATTAAATTTACAGTTGCAACTGCAGGAGTTTCGTCACCCCATATTTTAGCTAATCATTTGCGCAATATATCATATAATTCAAATAAAAATGTTATCAATTTAACACGTTCTGGGGTGCGATTCTTGAGTTCGTTCGAAAGTTTGTTCGGACGGATTGATTCGAACGGTAAGTTCCGGACGGATCGCAAAATGCTATTCTCGACCAACCTTCGAAACCGGTAATCGAAGCGAATTTTTGTTTCGATCGAAACTTGGCAACGTTGTAGAAAATTCAGTGCTACCAACATACCAACCCCAAATAATCCTAAATGCACTAACAGTATTTTGTGATCTATTTTCAATTGTGTCTTCATTTTTAAACAAAAGCCGCGTGTTATTGAAAGAAAAATTATAAATGGACAAAACAGCAATTACGCGAGGAAAAAGATGTGGAAATATTTCCTCCGCTCAGAAGGAAATGATGGTGGAGTTTATGAAGAAGCACCCCGATCTTCAAATTGGAAAGATTACGCAAAACCATATTTCCTCGTTTTGGTAAAATAAGCTTGTAAAATTATTGGTTTGTCTGTATTTATGTATTCCTATATATCATTTTTTCTCATAATTTTTTTTTTAAAGTATTAGTTGAAGATTAGTTCACATTTTCAAAATTTAATGCACAAAACTCAATACGGTCGTAACGATAGTGTGTAGACAAGAGTTATTTGTCAAAAGTTTAAAGTTAATATTCAATGTTTTTTCTTTGCAAATTTCTTGTCAATAAATAGTACCTACTATCAATCAAATCTTAAATTCAAGTATTAATGTTTTTGTTCCAGATGAATGTTTAATACAATTTTTCTGGGCGGTAAATTGGTAGCAGCTTGTCTACCAGATAGTAACAAATGGCTTTTTCCATGAAAAATATAAAAAAATAAAATGTAAAATAATACTATGATAAACAACGTTAAAGAAGTGAAATAACAATTATGGCATGCTTCTAATAAACTTGATTCGAATTTTCATCAATCTCAAATTTTTGGTTTTGCTTTTTTAGACTAGTATAATTAATAATTTAATAAAAAACTTTAAATTTTAATCAACAAGAAACGAGGTGCAAAATTTCAAATTCAAATATTTGGGTTTTACCCAAATGGCACATGTCATTTTGTTGTCAAAATGCACGAATTTACCTGAAATGACCCAAACTTGTACGGATTTACCATGCGACCAAGCCGGTCGAACAGTAATTAGTAGACGACCAAATTTCCGTATGCGGAAGTGAATCCGCCTAGTCAAGAATACACTTTCATGGTTTTCGTTCGAAACTATTCGATCGTCGAACAGTTTTGTATACGGATCTAACTCAAGAATCGCACCACTGGTAACAATTTTCAGGGTCATAAAATCAGCTCTCCTAAATTAAACCACTCTACTTGTATAAACAAACCAGAGAAAATATTTAGAATAAATAATAAAACAATAACATGTTTTGTTGATTTTGGAAGCGAGTGTTCATTAATAACAGCTTGTTTGGCTAAACAACTTCAGTTATCACCCACATCGCGTATTCCTAATATTTATTTGACCACAATAGGTACAGACAAAATTTCTGTGATGTCATCTGTTTATGTGGACTGTAATTTAGATGGAATTACAAAATGTATCGAATTATTGATTGTCGATAAATGTGTGCGGGATGTGGAGATATTAATTGGGCAAAATTTCACTGAACTCAATGACGTAATATCTATAAAGTGTAGTAATAATTTAAAATTTTACAATACATGCGGTCTGCACTCAATTAGTGCCCATGAAAAGTATGATTTAAATATTGACTCAATCGCTAGCAGTGATGTTGATAAACTTCTGAATGTTTTGAATCAACATCCAAGGTGTCTATTGAGCAAATTGGGCAGGTTACAAATACTTATGCAAAGATTGAACTGATATCTGACGTGCCAATCTCTTGTCGCTCTCGACGGTATCCCGAGGTGGAGCGTGTACAGATACCTAAACTGGTTGATCAACTTATAATATTATTAGAGAGTCAAAATCACTCTACGCATTTCAGGTTTTATTAGTCAAAAAGAAAACCGGTGATATGATGAGGCTTTGCATCGATTATCGTCCACTCAATAAAATAACCGTTTATGATAAATATCCTGTCCCTTTAATTAACGAACAACTAAATCGTTTGTCTGGGTCCCGCTATTTTTCAGCGTATGTTGAATACAGTTTTGGGTCAACTTCGTTTTACCAAGGTTCTTATCTATCTAGATGATATACTCATCCCTGCGCATACTGTTGAAGATTCTTTAAATATTATACATGAAATTCTTACTATCTTTAAAACAAATGGATTAACTTTGAGTCTATCAAAATGTAGCTTTCTCCAACAGCAAATGGAATACTTAGGTCACATAATATCTAACTCCGTGATCAAACCAAGTCTCCGAAAAATACAGGCAGTACGAGACTTTCCCGTGCCTACAAAAATTCATCAAGTTCGCCAGTTTTTGGGTCTTACGGGATATTTTCGTAAATATATTCCTCAGTATGCTATAAAAGCAAAATATCTCAGTCAATTATTGCAAAATGACATCGTATGGCAATGGGGCGCCGATCAAATCAATTCTTTCGACTTATTGAAAAACATATTAGCTTCTGAACCGGTCTTACGGTTGTATGATCCAACTTTAGAGACAAAATTGTACACCGATGCAAGTCAGCTGGGGTTAGCGGGTATATTAGTTCAGTGTTTGAATTGTAAGACTCTTTTATTCTAATCTTACGTTTTGCCAAATTTTAACAATTAAATTGAATTAAATAATAGTTAACTCTTTCTCCATAATAAATTTATCAGGATGTCTATGTTCTACGATTATTAGCCTTAATTATTCACTCGAAAACAGTGTACAGAATAGCAACAGCCAGCTACATTATCATCAACAATCTACTTCAACTCACCCCTCTATATTCATTGTTAGAGAAACGCTTGAGCAGTCAGACGGATCGATTGGGTGACACATAAAACATATTTACACATAATGTACCTGTCAATAATACCTGTAAAGTAACTCATCGGGGGCTTTTCTCCCCCTCGCAGGATTCTCTTCACCCCTTTTCTTTAACATCGTGTTCTCAATGATGTCTTCATTGTTTCGGTACCTCATTATTCCTCCGAATTCAGGGAGACAGCACTGAATTCAAATTATTCCTCCGAATTCAGGGAGACAGCACTGAATTCACATTATTTCTCCAAATTCAGGGAGACAGCACTGAATTTACATTAATCCACCGAATTCAGGTAGACAGCACTGAATTCACATTATTCCTCCAAATTCAGGGAGACTGCACTGAATTCACATTATTCCTCGGAATTCAGGGAGACAGCACTGAATTCACATTTATACCACAAAACAACATATGATCAAAAGATCAACACGTTAACTATCTTTCTCTTTCAATAAACAATTAACAGTTTAAATACTCATAATACTGCCCGTCCGATCGCTCTCTGCCTTTTTAATCAACATTCTTACTCTCGCCCGCTTAGCTGACTGACTGGACTCCACCCTTCCAGGGATGCTAAGTCCATGTTCTCCCTCTTTTACTTAAGATGCCATATGGCCCTCATCGAGATGATTTAATTATACAAGCGATTTAGCGCCTTATTGGCTTATTTTTACTTAAAAAAATAACTATAAATTATTATAAAATCAAAAACTCTCACAGAATAATGAAGAATTTTTAATTGAGTATTACAGTCAATCTACCAGACTCAATGAAAAGAAATTTCATTCTTTTGAATTGGAAACTCTCGCCATTGTGGAATCTATTCGAAAGTTTTGATTTTATTTGTTAGGACTTAAATTTACTGTTATTACGGATTGTGCGGCAGTCCGCCACGCCTTTTCTAAACAAGAAATTAATAATCGTATTGGAAAGTGGGTACTCCAATTATCAGAGTATACTTTTGACATTATCCACCGAGGTAATCAGCGAATGAAACATGTAGATGCTCTAAGCCGTAATCCAGCTACCCTCACACATAGCATTAATATTATTATGGAGGACGCTGACTGGCTTTTAGCAGCGCAACAACCTGATAAAGAAATTCAAACAATTAAAAATCTTTTAGAATCCGGTGATTTAGATAATAATAAAGAACTATTTTCTATATATTCTCTAAAAGGTGGTAAAATATATCGAATAACTAAAAATGACTTACGTTGGGTAGTCCCAAAAGCAGCGCGATTTCAACTATTGCGTATGCTTCACGATGACATTGGGCATTTTGGGATTGATAAAACTTTTGAGCTTGTGTCTCAAAGTTATTGGTTTAAACACATGCGTCATGTTATTGCAAAATATGTCAAGAATTGTCTTCATTGCGTTTTTTTTTAAAGTCCATCAGGTAAACCACCAGAGTGGTGCGATTCTTGAGTTAGATCCGTATACGAAACTGTTCGACGATCGAATAGTTTCGAACGAAAACCATGAAAGTGTATTCTTGACTAGGCGGATTCACTTCCGCATACGGAAATTTGGTCGTCTACTAATTACTGTTGGACCGGCTTGGTCGCATGGTAAATCCGTACAAGTTTGGGTCATTTCAGGTAAATTCGTGCATTATGACAACAAAATGACAAGTGCCATATGGGTAAAACCCAAATATTTGAATTTGAAATTTTGCACCTCGTTTCTTGTTGATTAAAATTTAAAGTTTTTTATTAAATTATTAATTATACTAGTCTAAAAAAGCAAAACCAAAAATTTGAGATTGATGAAAATTCGAATCAAGTTTATTAGAAGCATGCCATAATTGTTATTTCACTTCTTTAACGTTGTTTATCATAGTATTATTTTACATTTTATTTTTTTATATTTTTCATGAAAAAAGCCATTTGTTACTATCTGGTAGACAAGCTGCTACCAATTTACCGCCCAGAAAAATTTTAATTTAATTAAAGTTAAATTTTTCAATAAGCTTAAAAAGCTTTTTAAATTTTTTTAAGAAATTTTCAATAACTTTAAAACATTTTCATTAAACTTTTTATATTTAATTTTTAAAATTCAATAATTCGTTTAAAAAATTTTAAAAGTACAAATGAATTACTTAAATGTGGTTGAAAGGTTATTTAAATGCTTTGGAATGATTTAAAAAATTTTCAACACAAAATTTGAATTATTTTCAATAATTATCAATTTAAACGTCTTTAAAAATAGTTTTAAGCATTTTTAATACTTTTTTAAGGTTTAATTTATATTTTTAATAAGTTTTAAAAGTTTTTTAAATGTTTTTAAAAACTTTTTAATAACTTTTAAAAAATTTCATTAAACTCTTTATATTTAATTTTTAAAATTCGAAAATACGTTTCAAAAATTTTAAAAGTAGCAAAAAATTACTTAAAAGTGCTTAAAAAGATTATTTAAATGCTTTGAAATGATTTAAAAAATTTTTAACACGAAATTTGAATTATTTTCAATAATTATCAATTTAAAAACATTTAAACGTCTTTAAAAACAGTTTTAAGCATTTTTAATAATTTTTTAAGGTTTAATTTATATTTTTAATAAGTTATAGAAACTTTTTAAATTTTTTTAAGAATTTTTCAATAACTTTTAAAAAATTTCATTAAACTTTTTATATTTAATATTTAAAATTCAATAATTAAACATTCATCTGGAACAAAAACATTAATACTTGAATTTAAGATTTGATTGATAGTAGGTACTAATTATTGACAAGAAATTTGCAAAGAAAAAACATTGAATATTAACTTTAAACTTTTGACAAATAACTCTTGTCTACACACTTTCGTTACGACCGTATTGAGTTTTGTGCATTAAATTTTGAAAGTGTGAACTAATCTTCAACTAATACTTTAAAAAAAAAATTATGAAAAAAAATGATATATAGGAATAGATAAATACAGACAAACCAATAATTTTACAAGCTTATTTTACCAAAACGAGGAAATATGGTTTTGCGTAATCTTTCCAATTTGAAGATCGGGGTGCTTCTTCATAAACTCCACCATCATTTTCTTCTGAGCGGAAGAAATATTTCCACATCTTTTTCCTCGCGTAATTGCTGTTTTGTCCATTTATAATTTTTCTTTCAATAACACGCGGCTTTTGTTTACAAATGAAGACACAATTGAAAATAGATCACAAAATACTGTTAGTGCATTTAGGATTATTTGGGGTTGGTATGTTGGTAGCACTGAATTTTCTACAACGTTGCCAAGTTTCGATCGAAACAAAAATTCGCTTCGATTACCGGTTTCGAAGGTTGGTCGAGAATAGCATTTTGCGATCCGTCCGGAACTTACCGTTCGAATCAATCCGTCCGAACAAACTTTCGAACGAACTCAAGAATCGCACCCCAGGTTATTTGCACCCTCTACCAAAAATTGCGCAACCGTTTCACACTATTCATATAGATCACGTAGGGCTTTTTATAAAAACCAGATCTAGTAAAACTCACATTTTAACCATCGTGGATGCATTCACAAAATTTATTTTAATCTACCCCGTAAAGAACACCTAAAGTCGGTATGTTATCAGTTGTTTCCAGGAACTCATCAAGCTGTTTGGAACTCCTAAACGTATTATCAGTAACCAGGGTACCTCCTTCGCCTCGCAAATTATGAAAAACTTTTGCAGAGATTGGCATATTAATCGTCATCTCAATGCTGTAAATCTGCCCCAAGGCAACGGTCAAGTAAAACGTTATCATAAAACACTTCTTCAATCATTGGCTGTTATGGGTGCCAATAAAGATGACGACTGTTGGGATGAAAACATTATCAATATACAACTGGGCTTCATTGGGACAGTAAACGCAACAATTGGTGTTACTCCAAATGAGGCGCTTTTGGGCTTTCGTGTCCAAACAAATTCTCTTCTTGGTACTGGATTGCCTACTTCAATTGACGTTACCAAAATTCGTGAGGATATGGTACGCATTGCTCAGCATCAGGAGAAACAAAAACATCGTTTCGATCTTAAGCGACGTGATGCACCACTTTACACGGTTGGTGATCTGGTAATGCTTAAGATAGTTGTCAATCCTGCCAGTGGTCAGAGCCAGAAACTTTTACCAAAATGGCGAGGTCCATTTCAAGTAAATCAAGTCCTAAAAAATAATAGATACGAAGTACTTGACATCCCAGGTGCGTTGCGATCACGGATCAAGTATCAAAAAGTAGTTGGCGTTGAAAATATGAAACCTTGGATCACTTATACCGGGGAATAAGGTCCCGAAGCAGACAGTATTGCAATGCAATGTAGTACAAAGATTGTACAGGGTTTGTATGGGTGAATGTGCTCTTGGTGCGCAGAACTATGTAGGTTGATGGTTTTGTCTAACTTGTGGGATTGTCTGCCTTGCATATTTTTGCGTAGTGTAAAAAAATGCTTGTGCCACAATTTTTGAGAGTTACGCACGACATCATCCTGATAACATGGGTGCACATTAGTACATGTCACGTTTATTAATAGTTATGCTAGCATGGTTTTATTATGTTTTGTTAATTGTGTTGTCACATGTTTGGCCAAACTGTTGTTCTTTTGTTTTATTTAGCATAGCTCACAAGCTGCTTGGTTCAGAAGTTCATCTAAAATTGTATTTCTTTGTTTTGATTAATTTTGTTTGTTGTCGCAAAGTTGTGAAATAGTTTGAATGTTCCAATGATAAATGGGATTCGGTATATATCCTGTTTAACCAGGACGAGGACGTCCAGTGGTCAGGAAAGGCCGTGTTAACATCATGTGTCATTATGCGTCACTACCGGATTCCAGAACTAGGGGAATCACTGACATAATGAATCAGCAGCGACAACAGTCGAATCTTCACGAGAGAAGATCGAAGATAGACGAAGATATACTGCGAGGGCAACTCGTAGTAATTCTGGGGTGCGATTCTTGAGTTCGTTAGAAAGTTTGTTCGGACGGATTGACTCGAACGGTAAGTTTCGGACGGATCGCAAAATGTCTATTCTCGACCAACCTTCGAAACCTCTCGACCAATCGAAGCGAATTTTTGTTTCGATCGAAACTTGGCAACGTTGTAGAAAATTTAGTGCTACCAACATACCAACCCCAAATAATCCTAAATGCACCAACAGTATTTTGTGATCTATTTTCAATTTTGTCCCCATTTTAAAACAAAAGCCGCAAGTCATTGAAATAAAAATTATACATGGACAAAATAGCAATTATGCGAGGAAAAAGATGTGGAAATATTTTCTCCGCTCAGAAAAAAATGATGGTGGAGTTTATGAAGAAGCACCCCGATCTTCAAATTGGAAAGTTTACTCAAAACTTTTCAAAGCAACGTGCTCAGCAGCTTTGGAAGAAATTGGGGAATAGTTTAAATAGTTTAGGAGGTGCTAAAATGCTACATACTTTTCGAAAAACACTCAGAGCAGAAGCTCGGGTCAGGGGTCTAATATGTGGCTCCAATAAATTCACCAATTCGTGAACCATGACTTTTGTCATTCGAAAAACTCTTAAAAATTTGTCAAGTTTTCGAATGGATCGATGTACTTATGAAATTGACGATGTCCCTCTTCCACATCAAATTCAGCATTTTCCAGCTCTTCCAACACTAACAAATTGATTTGTTGAGCAATTCCACCCATGATTTTATAATACAATAAATATTTTTACTTATAAACAAATTTATTCGCACGTGCTCGCACCTCGTTTCAAAATTTCAAATTCAAATATTTTGTTGTCAAAATGCACGAATTTACCTGAAATGACCCAAACTTGTACGGATTTACCATGCGACCAGCCGGTCGAACAGTAATTCGTAGACAACCAAATTTCCGTATGCGAAAGTGAATCCGCCTAGTCAAGAATACACTTTTATGGTTTTCGTTCGAAACTGTTCGATAGTCGAACAGTTTCGTATACGGATCTAACTCAAGAATCGCACCACAAACCATTACCATTTTCGATTACCGTTTGCGAAGTCTTCAAAAATAATTCATTTTTACTCGAATGTTCGATATTCAATATAAGTTTTGTTATCATTACAACTTATTTTATTATTTAAAATTAACATTATTACACATGGACGATAGTTTAGTGGTGTTGTGTTTAGGTTGCAAAAGAAAACAAAATTAATTGCGCTTTGGTGACTTAACACAAAATTTGAAGTGAACTATAAAAAGAGGTTATTTTGTGGATGTGCTTAAAATGACGTGAATCAAGATGTCGAAGCGATGCTGTGTACTTAACATTTCTGTAACTTTATCTGTATGGCTATATTATATTTTCTTTGTTTTTGTAAACATTTCTTCACTTTAGATTTAGCCCCCCGACATTTACAAGTAAATGTCGAAGGCGTAGTGAGTAATTGCTGTCACGGGCTATTGTTTACTAAAATAAACTCTATTATGGCCGGTTTCACAAAGCGTTGTTAAATTTTAACATCGTGTTAAATATTTTAACACTATGTTATAATCGATTTGGGTTTCATAAAACGTTGTTTCTAATGTCAATGTCAAATTTAACACAAGTTAAGCTAACACGTTGTTAAATCCGTTGTTAAAACAAAAATCGGTTTCACAAACCATTGTTAAGATTAACACGTTGTTAAATCCCTTGTTAAACTAATTAAAGCTCTGGCCGTTGTTAAATTGACATTTCAAAAATATTTTCATGTAAAGTTGAAAGAAAATCGACGAAAAACGTTAAACAGGTCTATTAATATCAAAAATTATTAACATTATATATAAATTTGCCTGTTAGTGTACCTACGTTAAAATATCAGATTGCAAGGCATTGATTTTTTATTTGAGGTTAGA
The DNA here is from genome assembly GCA_947359425.1 of Lagria hirta. Taxonomy (NCBI): domain Eukaryota; kingdom Metazoa; phylum Arthropoda; class Insecta; order Coleoptera; family Tenebrionidae; genus Lagria; species Lagria hirta. Next base: position 30,640,167 of record OX375794.1, read on the forward strand.
CCAGTCGGTCTTTTTATTCTCCAGCATATAGAAAATAAAATATGATTTTAACAAATCTATTAATATTGTAATAAGTATAATTATTTTTCTCACCTGGCTACACAGTTCATAAAGACACAACGCTTTTCCTCTGTGAAATTTTCCCCCTTTTTCGGTTACCAGATTGCAAATTATTATCCATCTTAACAATCATGATTCAATTGAAATAAAGTAACAACAAATAATTTTATAGAGATTAGTGTGACGAAAGACGGTGAGGAAAGATAAAGCCTCACAGAATAGCCCCAATTTAATAACTTTGAATTTTTGTATTTGACATTTGATCTGACAGATGACAGGTGGTTTTGTTGAATAACATAAAATTATTGAAGCTTATTGCCGATATTACCCGATTTTGTGAGATAACACGTTGTTAGTTAACAACGTGTTAAAAATCTGTTGTAAAACCCGTTCTTATTTTAACAACGTGTTAATTTTAACACAATGTTAGCTGACAACGTGTTAGCCAAATTTTAACAACGCTTTGTGAAACCGGCCAATACAGTATTATATTATTTTGTATATTGCATTATTGTTAATAGTGTGTTAAAATCTAACTAACGCACTACTATTTTTTATTGTACTTTTGTTAATATTTATGTTTTTTTGTTAAAAAATGTTTCCTTTCAATATTCAAAAACAAACGTCAAACGTTTGAGACCGAGTACGACCGAATTGTTCCGAAGCACACGGATTCTAGATGCAGGTGGCGCCACTGGAATGTTACCGGCATAGATTTAATACCCTAGATATAGCTATGCATGCTAAACACACTTCGGTTCTTAAAAAACATATCAACGAAATTGGTACATCTCTCCATTTCTTTCTATATTTAATAAAACACATCTTTCATCTTTTTTATCACATTTGTCGTATGTCGCACACGTTTTTATAGTGATTAAACAAAGACGAATTCAAACCATTTTAGTCGACAAACGTCGCTGTCAATTTATTTGACATATACAATTTTTGAATATATATATTCAAAATAAGATCCTGTATTGTTTGTTCTATTCATTATAATCCTTTCACAAGCGAAAAAATATCCTTTCATCGGTGTGTATGCTTAAATTCGTTTTTCAATTATATATCTTAAGGAAAATAAAAGATGAGGTTAAAATTTTAACAAATAAAACTACTTACAAATTATTAAATATTTTACTTGACAATAGTTGTTATGTCGAATTTTGCAGACATTGAACATGTTTTATTTACAAATTACTGTGATTTTTGGCAAAATTTGACACGAGGACAATTATAAATGTCAAAATAATTAAATTAATGGTCAAATTAAACGTCAAATAATAAATGTCATTTTGCGTCTAGCAGAGCTGGAGGTGTCGTTTAGCCATCTCGATATATCTGTCTTTTTTTAAAATTATTTCTATCTTTATCTATTCTTATTAAATTTGACATTTGCCATAGAATAATATGAATAATATTGGTTTATATAAACAAAAAAAATAGCAAACGCTTTTAATAGAAATGCTTTTATTATAACAATAGATGTAAAAGTTTTATGTATATAAAAATTCTTTTTTTAGCAAAAACTTTAAATTTATTTATCAACGCACAATAATATTTATGATTAAAAACAAAACGATTGCAAAGTCTTTAATTCAAATTTTTTAAATTATTAGAAAAGAATAACTGAAAATAAAAATTTATTTAAAAGTTGTTTTTATTATGGTTTAACTGTTAAGAGTAATTAATCAAAGAAGCAATTAAAAGAAAACAGGAAAGGTGAACATTTAAATGCTTGACTTTTACGTCAGCGCAAAAGGTTTAGTCGCCAAAAAAAGATATTTGCTTAATAGAATCTATATAGGTATAACTAAAAGGAAAACACTAGGTACGATGTACGTGCCGGTTCGTTGTTATTTTGTCCTAAAATTTGTGCATAATAATGAGGGTAAATACCCGTCTGTACCTACATTTTTGAATTCAAAAAAGTTATAAAATTGAACTTGTTTTTGCTGTTTTATTGCTTACATATGCAAAAAAAGTAGCAAAAGAGCAATCAACACAATTCGATTAAGCAAACGTCAAATTCAACACAAAATAATGTTAAAGGATCCAATACGCATGCTCTAAAATCGGCTACGACCGTAGCCACATCCTCGTAGTCGACATGCAATCCGATGTTGAATCAGCACCGGGATTCTGGTGCGACGATACGATAGAAGTGTGTCGTGAGACGACGATAGCAGCGATTCCGGTATGCGACGAGCACGATTTGGCAGACGATTGCATCGTGGAAAAGGCGACGATTTGGACGACAACTCAAGAGGTATCGTCACAGTATCGTTGAAGGAATTGTCATGCGCATAATATGATTTTATAGCCAACTAAAATGAAATATAATGTCTCTAAATCGTCTTCGTTTATCATTGTTTATTCTTTAATTAGCTTTCATTAACATTCTTATAAATCATCATATTATAATAAATAATTATTATTGTTTATTCTGTTAGCCACCGCTAAAAGTCCCTTTAATAGTACATTATTTTACGAGTTTAATAAACAAAGCCTTATTGTTGTATGTTTTAATAAAAAAGGGAGTGTAAAAGTACGTTCTATTAATATACTATTTTCTCATTACAATATTTTTTTTAAATTATTTTTATCAATATTTAGAATACCTGAAAAGTGTTTATAAAGTTTTACGGATCCGTTTATAGCGCGATGATTAAAGTGTCAGCTTGTAAAGCAAGCAATTCCCGGTTCAATTCCAGTTGAAACCTTTTTTTTTTTTATTTTAAAATATTTAGTAAAAGACGTTCAACAATAGTTTTAATTGTTAAACTGTTTTTAGTATCACAATAAACTAATTGTGACACCAAAGTAGAAAAACTTTATTTCAAACAAACGCGGTTCGCAAAAATCTACCAAAATATAAAAAGTAATTTTGTTATTTTCACCAGTTGTTGAACACATCGGATAAACCGTAAGGAGTTCTAGGTAGCTTACCATTATTTTTTAACACATGGGGCAAACCGAGGGTATCGTAGGTAGCTTTGTGCACCGCAATTTTATTTTATTTGTAGAAAAATTGTCGAAGAAGAAAGTAGTCAAAGCGCGATGTCTTTTAAAGTTAGCGATTCCCACTAGGAAATTATAATAAATTATATGGAAGAGCATCAAGATTTTGCTGTAGGTCGCTTAAATAGTGCAAGCGCAAGAGAAACCCACAAAAAGATGTGGGACAATTTACGCAATATTTTAAATTCCGAAGGAGCTGGAATCAGAACACCGGAAAAATGGCAAAAGGTATGTAAATTATTTTTCAATATGTAATGCAAATAGGTACTGAGCAGAAGGCAATAATTATAAACATACATTTCAAAAAAGTACAGACATGGACAGATTTCAAATACCACTTAAAAAAAAAACAAGTCTACTGTCAACCAAGTGTCAACGTCAAAGTCGTCAAAAAAATAGTGCCGCTAGTTATAATTTTCATCCCATTACAACGAAAATGTAGTCACGCCCACCGAAAGCCGATCGTTTCCGACGATAGTCATCCGGAATCGCAAAAGCCGCCATTTGCTTCACGATATCGTATAGAATTTGCTGTCGTCGTCGTCAATCGTATCGTGAGTTCGGAATCCCCTAGCAGAATCGCAAAATAAAAATCGTTTTTGAACATCGTTTTCGAGATCGGGTTAACCCGATTATCGAGATATTCCGATGTGAATCAGAATCCTTCTGCAGAACATCCTTCCACTAACGTCTACAAAAACAACAAAATTGACAAGCGATATGTCACTTCTTACAATTGACAACAACGTACACAAATCACAGAAAAAAAACAATGGATTACTTAAGTGATGACATATGTTCAATGTTGTCACATACAAAAGTCATGCTGCGTCATAAAAACAATAAGATTGTTAACAACAAAGTGTTTGTGATAGTGCAGGATACGTAAAACAATTAGTGAAGAATGTTAAAAAAACTAACCCCGTATGCAACTTTCATTTCTTTTTTGCACTCATTGCAATTAAAGATCGGTGTTTTCCATTTGTTTCCAATGAAATAAAATCATTGTCAAGCACTTTTTTTTACTTTGTTGCCGAATCTATGGTAGAGTGGTTGAAACAAATATTTTGTATATAATTAGAAAAAAAATTGTACCTATTCTTAATAGTGTGTTAACATTTAGCTAACGCACTATTTTTATTGTACTTTTGTCAATATATATATTTTTTTATAAAGATTTTGTCTTTTCAATATTAAAAAAGAAGCGGTAAACGATTGAGACCGAGTACGACCAAATGGTTCTGAAGCACGGAGCCTATTTGCAGATGGCGTCACTACTTACTAGAATACAGATTACATTCTATCAAAAATATGGTTTTGTAAGTTTTGTTATTTCATTGACTAAATATACCTAGACTTCCCACCGTACAGTAAATTTTGAAGCTCATTAAAGACACCCGATAACAGAGCGGCGCTGGAAAATCCATCTAGGATGCGGTGCAATAACTAATTGAGTAGCTAGATAGGGAGGCCATCGCGTTGTCAGTGTTGTCACTAGCATAGGCATGTCGCAAGGTCATGCATGGACATTTGATACTCTTTTTTGTTTTATCTTAATGGGGACTGCTGATGTTATTATTGTGAAATATAAAGCTAAAGCATTTATTATATAGTAGTTCATTTTGTTCCAAAAAAGAAATAATAAGTGATGCGTTTGTGAGCACTATAAAGAAATTTAGACTGATTTGATTTTATAGAATATAATTGTTTACAAAATAATGTTTACACAAATATAATTGTTATATTAAAATATAATAATAATAATTATTATTAGAATACTATGGATACAAGGTGAAAGTATGAGGCAAAAAATAATTAAAATAAAAATTATAATGTTTCGACTGCATTTTGTTGTAGAAAAAAAGTATCATTTCTTTGAACCTTGTCAAATAGAAATTATAAATACAAATTTTTCAAGTATAACAAAACAGAAATAACAAATAACGTTTGGTTTTGTGCAAGTGCTCTTGCACCTTTTTTGTGTATGGTAGTAATAAATGATAAGATAAATCGTTGTTTTGCACTTTTCTTTAATTTATCAAGAAATAATGATAATAAACATAAATAATTGAAATGAGAAGAAAAATGGTGGTCACAGGTCTCATCTTGTATGTGCTCAATGATTGTCAAGGTGAGCACAATAAAAGTTGGCATTTAAACGATGTTATTTTTAAACTTTACGAAAAAAAAACTTGAAATATTGTATTTTCAACTAAAAAAAGAAGTAAACTTTGGTTTTTATTGACCTTTCATTTAAGTAAGTTTCTCTGGCGTACGCTGTAGATTAAATATTAAAATTTGTTAGCGTCATCCTAATTTTAACATCTTCTTCCGGCCCTCAGAGCAACACTATTTAGTAGTTTAAATAGAATAACGCTATAAATGAATAGAAAAAACTAATTATGTGTTTAAGTAATGCAAAAACGGTGCGATAAAATCTCTTCAAACAGCTCATCTTATGTGAAGAGTATTTATAACATTCTTTTGAACGAGTTTTTGAGAGATTAGATGCATTGTCCAGTAATAGATTATAAAAGCCTAACTTTAAACATACGTTATTTCACTGGTACTAATTTGATTTTTTTATTTGTTATTTTATTTATCAAAACATCAAATATAATGCTCAACTAGTACAGAACAATAATAAATACAAGACCATTGATACAATAATCTTTTATGTTATTTATACAAATTATTTGTATTTATATAAGTTTGCACATACTTAATTTTCCACTAAATTTGACTTTCTAATTAATCAAGTCTTGTATGCAAATGTAATTTTGATTGTTCCCTAGGTATGGTGAGGCTATGTATCCTGTGCGGTTACAAAGATTTTTTTTTATAAGAGTTTGTAGTGACATTCGCATACTTCATTTTAGTGAAATTCTTGACATTGCCTCAAACAAAAATCTTAGAGATACACAAGTATAATCAATTCTCATAAAAGTTAGTAAAAGTTAAACATCTTTTTTTAGAGAATATTCAAAAACATAAGATATTAAAATCATTTATCTTATATTGTTTACTCAGTCACGCCCTCACTACTTAGCCAATCTCATTAAACTTACTAGCTACATTCTGCGAAAAACACAAAAATAAATTTAGAATAACGGTTTCGCCAAAAATGTTTTTGACGTAAAAAATATATTAATATTTGTTTTCTAATTATATTTGATGCGGACATATTGGCAACGCATTTTGGTAACGCCGCATTTTTCTCATCTAAATATTGTCCAACGTGACTGAAAAAGTTTACACTTTAATAAATTATCTAAAAATTCCGGCAACATGGCATCTAAATAAAGTTTGCTTAACATTGGTATTGTCTTTTTCCAAAAATTCTCATTAAGTTCACTTTGGAAAAATTAAATAATAATACAAGAAAAACCATTAGAAGCGCCGGTCGAATAAAATTTGGCAATATGGAATTTAGAGTTTTCACCAAAACTGACTTTATATTTGCCCTATTTAAAAAGTGACAAAAATACGATTTTTCAATTTTTGCAAAGATTTTGCATTTAGACAGAATTATAATACTGAATATGTATTTCTAGAAAGAATAAGGTATTAATTTTTTCAAGGATCATACTAAACTAGAAAATAGCAATACTGGCAGCTGGCTCTGAGCTTGATAATAATAATTATGATTTTTTTAAAGACTGTACGCGATTTTCTAAAATAATGTATTTATTTTTTTAAAACAGCCTGGCTCCGGTGTTAGTTGTGAGGCAGCATTTCTACTATACCTTTATCGCTTTAAGAATAATCAGATGCACCAAACTTTATTGAATCTATGACTTTTTAGAATTTTGTTTGAGACAAAAACAATGTCTCTACAAAAAGTTGTGCGGTAAACCCTCATAAATATTAGTGAAAGTTAAATAATCCGTTGTAAAGTTTTAACGAGGACAATGTCATAATTGCACTAAAGCGAGCAACCAGCTTTAGTGGTATGGTAAAAACAAAAATTTTATATTTTGACAACTTTAAGTTGGTAGAATTCATGTTTTTGATTTTCTTTTTCACAAAAAAATTAGACAATGGTTTTCCGATGAGAATATTTTATAAACAAAAAAGTCGAACTTTAAATCACTTATACAACACCGAGTTGTCTCATAGACAGGATTATTTTTTTGTACTTAGAATAATGGATATACTTTATACTAAATTCGAAAAAATTGCCGTTTTTCTTATTTAGAATAAAATGTATAGAATAATTTATCCGATAAAAACTTAATTTTGTAGAGCATCAAATTGCTGATGAGAAGAGGTTGTGCGTGTTAATTAGATTATTATTAATTATCAATTATTAATTATTATTAATTATTTGTATTATCATTAAACTACAAAATCTCATTTTAAAAATTTTATATGTTAATGTTATTTTATATTTATTTGTAAAAAAGTTAGAGCACATAAATAATAATTTATTAATAACATTTGTACATAGATTCGACATCGGCTGGATAAAAAATAGGAAGAAAAAGTATTGAAACAAGCGATAATTACCCGTGTTGCAGCTTCATAGCATAAGGTCGAATAGCTTGGCTTCGGCCGTGATATTATAAGCCTTCCTCGCTGTAAATTTTAGCAATAGCACACGAAAAAAATAGTACAAACTAAACGGCTCATCCTACAGAAAATCTCAACAACTTTGAGCAATCTACAATCTCAGATCTACAACGTTTGTTTTAATGTATTTTTTGATAAATTGCCGCGTTTTCGAATTATGGTGATTTTACCAATTTACGATTTATGCGTTTCAGGGCGAGCGTTTATTCAATAAAGCACTCCATAAGAAAGCATTGCGAAGGCAATAATAAATAATTGATATAAGGCATTTCCGATTGACGGTTATGCATAATATTAAATGACCATAAAGGTAGCGTACTAGAAATTTAAAAAATGCAAAAAAAATATTTTTTTCATAAAACCATCCTTAATCAACCCTTGCATAATACGATTTTTGCACGACCAAGCCAAATCTTTTTCTTTTTCGATGAGGAATCTCTAAAAAAAATTGTAGCCTTTATCAACACATTGCAAACCACAATCGATTCTAGACGACTTGGGAAGATTTTTGAACTCTACTAATACTACACATTTATTTATTACGAGTCTCGCAACCGAGCCCGAAAAAACAAACACTTCAAATCTATTCGGTTTCAGGTTACATACCCATTAAAACCTTATCCATGTATGAGTCAAGACCGTTTCCATAATATAACAGATTTCTTTACAACTATTCACACACTTTGAAGATTCAGCTTTTTGCCCATAGGTACCAGCGGCTGTCAAGCCCCCCCTTTCATCCTCGCGCCCGTCTTACCCACAACCAAAATGTGTTACATTTCTCCCATAAGCGTGGCTAGTCTAGGTTTACTTAGTCTATGGTTATTTGTATGGTTGAGTGCATAGATAACCTAATAGCTACGCTATAGAAGCATTACTAATATAGCCCAATCAGAACATCCCCCACCACCAACGGAGCCAAAAACCCAAGATTGTGACAAGATTGACAAGCGATATGTCACTTTTGACAATGACAACAAACCTACTCTATGCACGTACACAAACCACAGAAAAAAAGAAATAGACTACTTAAGTGATGACGTATAAGGTCAATGTTTACACATACACAAGGTATTTTACGTCATAAAAACAATAAGATTTTGAACAACAAAGTGTTTGTAATAGTACAGGATACGTAAAACAATTACTAAAAAATGGTAAAAAAACTAGCCCCGTATGCAACTGTCATTTCTTTTCAGCACTCATTGCTTACAGATCGTTGTTTTCTGATCGTTTCCAATAAAATAAAAACAATTGGTCTGCACCTGGTTTTTACTTTGCTGCCGCGTCTATGGTCAACTGTTTGAAACAAATCTATTTCATAGCATTTAAAAAAAATATTTTATCTTTGCGGAAAAACATTTACTTCATTATGCAGTACTTTTTTAAGCCTGCTTGCAAACAAAGCGCTCAAGTAGAAACGTTTATTTTTCGAAGTCGTTAGGTAAATAACTATTACCTGCTTTTGCATGTTGCTTTTAAAACTGTGACGTCTAAATGTTGTACTACTAATCGCAATGACGTGGCAACTGTCACTTGTCAATAAGTCGACTGATGAAAAGCGCGCGCCACATGCGCGCCACCCACACGGCTACACGCCATTTTGATTTGTGCAAGTACAAATTGAAAGCTTTGAAATTGTTTGTGTTCTTTTTACAATAGACGATAAATTGAGTTGTGTTTTTGTAACTATTACGCGGTTTGTGTTTTGTTGCACAAGCCAGCAAAGTTACTTGTCTGTGTAAGTTACACATGACACTATAAGTTTTGCCACAACACGTGGGTCTTGTTGTGGTTTGTGTTAAGAAGACAACGAGTAGCGTTCTATTGTTAATACGGTGCATGTGTTTTTGTTGCAAAGGAGAACAATATTTAAGTGTGCTTTTGTGCCCAAAGCACAAGCGACGACCCCTGTCAACAAGGGAAAGGCGTTGTTGGTAAAACTTGGACTGTCAAAGACAGCGTTGTTAACTCCCCGTGCACGCTATTTTTATCACGCAGCCTCATCATTGGAGGTTGGACATGAAAAATCGTTAAAAATTGCTAATCATGTTCAGGTAATAAGTATGATAAAACGATAAATGGTACAACTAATGTAGTTAATATGTTTGCAGGTGTTTATGTTACGAGGCGTTTATAAAAATTGGAAACAACCAGTTGCATATTATTTTGTAAATGGCGCTATGAAAGCGTTTAGACTGCAAAAAATTATTATCGATGTAATAAGAAAAGCAAAAGAAGCTGGGTTGACGGTTGTATCAACCGTATGTGATCAAGGAACAAATAATAAAAGTGCTATTGATGCACATGTGCGTGATACGCAGAACCTTGTGGGAACACAGGATTATGTGTCTGTATGATGTGCCACACCTTCTAAAAACTTACAGGGTCCCGAGTACAGTCGTCCAGATGCGAGATGAGAAGACCCTTAGGAAACAGTGCGAAGGCAATACATAACACTATATATTTTTTCAGTTTTATTGCATAATTCTAGCGTGCCGTTAATACTATATGTTGCAATTGTATATTGCTTATCTGTATAAATGTTTATTGTATTTTAACCTGCCAATTATATTTGTGAGGCTATGCTATTTGTATTTATAATTTTTTTTTTGGAAACAACTACTTTTTTCGATTTTTATAAAATTATAGCATACATCTGTGCCGTTAATACTATGTATACATTGTATTTTTATAGTTTTTTATTTATGTTTTTGTTATTTAATTTGCTTTCACTATTTATATCTATTAGGGTTTTACTTAACATTTTGATTATGTACTTTTAGCATTTATATTTGTGCCTGATAACTACTTTATTTTTATGGCTTTTTTACTTAGCATTTCTGTACTTTTATCTGTATGGCTATAATTGTATTCGATTATGTAATCACTTCTTTACTTTAGCTTTAACCCCTCGACATTTACAAATAGATGTCGAGGGCGTAGTGAGTAATTGCTGTGATGGGCTATTGTTTACAAAAATGAACTCTATTATAGCTTATATCGTTTTGTGTATTGTATTATTGTTAATGGTGTGTTAACATCTAGCTAACGCACTATTTTTATTGTACTTTTGTCAATATATATATTTTTTTGATGAACAAATTATTCCTTTCAATATTCAAAAACAAGCGGTAAACGCTTGAGACCGAGTGCGACCGAATGGTTCCGAAGCTGAGCCAAAATGCAGGTAACGCCACTAGACTGTTACCGGTTGGTACCATTGAGATTACATTCTATCGAAGATAAGGTTTTGTATGGTTCATATCACGGGGGTGAAGCCTACATACAAAACATGGAAACAACTATAATTCTTACTGCACACCAGCCTCGCTTACAAAGAGCGCAATGGTAAATATATGACCCAAAGTGAGATAGCTATATGGTGAGCGTGCAGATACGAAAACGCGCTATAGCATCGTCATACTTTATGACATTTTGCTGCTATTGTACTGTCATTGCGCTTTCATTTTGCTGTCATGTGTCATTCTTGTCATTTGTCAAGTAATTTTACCGCGATTTAAGCACGTTTTTTACTAATGTAGGTTATTTTTATTTTACAGTTTTCGCGTCGCGTACACGTTTCGTTTTTCGTTTAAGCAAATTCGTGGGGGCTGCCTCTGAAACCTAATTTATCAGGTGAAACGTTTTGAGATTCTTAATTCGGTGTTTGTTTCTTTTTACACGTTTTAGGTAAAGAATGGTAATGGAAAATCAATCTCCCATTAAATATTCCTGCAAGTATCCAGGATGCAACAATAAATACTATAGGCATCTTTCTGAAGGGTTGAAAAGAAACAAGCATTTTTTTCACTTTCCCAAAGGTTTCACGGATGCATGGAAAAGCTGCTGCAATATCCCGGTTGATACTTGCGTGAGACATTTTCTTGTTTGCGAAGACCATTTTGAAGAGGCTCAGTTTATACGAGGCAATAGACTACGTTTAGTACATGGGGCTTTACCAAAATTTTTTCGAACACGTACAAATAAATCGCCACTTCAAGTAAGTGAATTAACGTGTCAAAAATTATTAGCGAGCATTGATTTTGTTTTCGTGTGACGTTAAAATCGATTATTGAATATGTTCAATCTTTTTTATTTCAGTTGTGTCTATATTGTGAATTCTAGTCTTAAGTTCAAATGTTATGTGAAGATTATGTGTTTAACTTATTAAATGTGTTATTACTGGGACTTAATTGTTGTATAAAATGTTTTTAATATCTAATATGTTTGACTGTGTAAGGTATTACTATGGTTTAATGTTGAAAAAATTTGTTAGTATCTATTTTTTGTAACGCTTTAATACTTGTACTTTTTGACTTTTTCTATTTAGCGTAAAAGCTTTGTAGGTATAATTCTTAAGTGGTATTCTAATTTGTAAACTGACAACATTGAAATTTTTTAGTTTCTGACTGTTAAAATACAAGTATGTATGTATTATACAAATGTTGTTTTATTTGTGTTCGCTGTCTGTATTTTAATATAATTATGATGTATTTGTAATGTTTGTTAACTTTCAATGAAATCTTACAGTAAATATTTTGTTTACTGTAATTTTTTATTGTAGTTAAACAAATATTGCATTTACATCAAAGTTCATTAAATTTTGCTTTTGATGCGCAGCCGCAGCATTAAGCGGTGATATCAACCTTAAATTACAAGATCTGTATTAGTAATAACATGTGCGCTTTGGCGGCCATAAATAGAACTACTTAATTTTGGAACACTCCACCGGGGGCAGTGCAGATCTTTGTTTCTAGTGATTACTTGGGGGATTTCATTTCTACCTGACTTAGTTATTCTATGGTTCATATGGTTGAGTCATGAGTGTTTCACTGTTTTGTGGGATAACACGTGCTTCAGTTTTGTCTTTAACAGTTACATAAAATACTAGTGGTTTAAAGCAGTAAGTTTAGTTTAACAAGTGTTATTGTAATTTTTACAATGAGGGAAATTCATACTGAGAACGTTCGAGGTAAGTATAATTTAGTTATAAAAAAATAACCTCAATTCAATAATCTTTTCAGAAATGTCTCACTCTGGCGTTTGGAATAAAGTTCAATCATTTGAATATATAGAAAGAATGGAGGATATAAGCGATGTTCTAATTTTGTTGAGTGATATAAATATGTTGAGGTATTTTAAATATAATATTGAAGAATACTGTGAAATAATTGGGGCAATTCTTCAAAAGATTGAGAACGAAAATCTTTATTTAGACATCTTGAATTATGAGGGATTTTTGCCCGAGGTAATACAAGAGCAAGATTTGTTTCCTACAAACTTTTTAAACAAAACAGTGTTTGTTCTTATTGAAAAGTGTTTCGCAATGAAGGAAAATACGAAATTGGTTGATTTAACAACACAAATAATTCAAAAGGTTAGTAAGGTTGAATGTTATTAAGGTAGTCGCATATTATTAGCTGTGTTGAACTGGATCTCTGTAAACTGCTTGTGCAGTAAACCGCGGAGTTACATTATTCTTGTAGAAAAAACGTTGTTTTTTTGTCTGAATTGATTTTGTACATCTGACAGTTAATTTTTGAAGATATTTTGCAACTAAAAAGTACTGGAAAAAAATTTTTACTTTTTAGTGCCAAAATGTTTATGCAACCAATACCTATGTGAAGCTCAAACTAAGTAAATAGTTAAAATAAATAATAAGTTGTAAAAATAATGGGAAAATAATAGGTCCTTCCATTCAATACTATCTATACCACCCCACCATGGGATACCAACCACGATGTGATCACGTGGTGTTGCTTGTTTATTTCAGCTTCGTATTTAACGTGAATATACTATAGTATATTATTCCACGAGCGTATAATTAGGACTATTTACGAGGTGGCAATTCGTGGCCTAAATCCGCGAGTAGAATACCATACTTTTTGCACGTCTACTAAACACTTCTGTTAAAGTTTTTTTGGTTGGAAAATTTTGTTACATTACATACACCTTTTTAGAAACAGTATTATATTATTCTAACAAATATTTTATCCAATACATTTACACAGTATATAGTTATCAAAATTTTTAATAATCTTATATCTCACAACTAGCTGACCCGGCGAACTTCGTACCGCCTTAGCGTAAATTTGATGCACTACTTTATTTTGTATAGCTGACCTATCTTATGTATGCGTACCTATTCAATTTGAACTGGAATCTATAATATCCTCCATATAAAAATGAATACCTATTTCCCTGGTCTCGTCATACCCGAGAAGGACTTTACTAATTTTATTAAATATTTTCCCCCCAGTGCCTCCTCCACACCGCCCGCTGCGATGCCCGGCGCGCTTTTTAGACTGCATCGCAAACAACGGCTATGGCGGTTTTGTTTACTGTTTGAATTTTTTAATTCGTAATATCTTTTGAATGAAAGTCCAATTTAAATAATTTAAAAACTATTTTATAGGTAGTTAAATGGTCTTGACCATAAAATAATTTATTTGGATAAGGATCAATATAAACACATAATAAATAGCATGGTTTGTATTTGGTTAGCATTTTCATTAATGTTTAAAATGAAAAAAGTTGTTGTAGTGACAACTACAATAGTTGGACATATGTTACCGCGGAGTTTTTTTGTATACATTATGATGTTCTTCAATATTGTTGTACATTATTTTGTTCTATCGCTAATAGTTTCGGCAGCGCATTCGACGAAAGACATTTTAAGAACTACATTGTTCAAATTTTACCAAGGATCCCTAATTTTTTTCAAAATGAAATGTAGCCTATGTCAAATAGGAAGAATGTAACATTCTATTGGTGAAAGAATTTTTTAAATCGGCCCAGTACTTTTTGAGTCTATTTATTACAAACATACAAATCTTTCCTCTTTATAATATTTAGTGTAGATAATAAACACAAAAATCTACGTATTTAGTTTAACAAATGTCACGTAGCTAATCTTACAAGATGATTTATTAATAGTTGTAATGTTTGAACAGTTGGTCAAGATAATTAAAAGCATAGAATTAACATCAAAATTAAAGTTTTGGTGGCTTAAAACGTTAGAATTATATGTACATTGGATCGTTTGGTTTTCTTTTTTGTTAAATTGAAGATGATATTTTGTTGGCCGTATCGGTTTTATTTTTGACGTATTCGACTATGTAACTTTTGAGAGCAGTAATATCCCTGCCTGCGTCAACCAGTATTGTTGCAAAAATTTTATTCATGCTAATTCTGTGACTTGTACAAGCTGTACATAATTTAAAAAGAATGTGTCATTGGTTACATGACTTGATCGAAGAACCAAGAAAGCTGATGCAAATTCTTGTAAATGGGTTATTTTCATTTTATACAACTCATTACTTCTGCACGCACCCATTACTTCCATTATCAAAGCAACCTTATATTGCAGATTGTAATGAAACAACTATGTGAAAGATTTACTTAGTTTATCACTTTTGTTGCTAGATATTTATCATCAGATGCATTAGTTAAAAAGTTATTGTTGTCTTTGCTAGACATTTTTTTTGTTTTTCTAGGCTGAAAACCTTCTGATCTGTTTCTCTTTGTTTTAGTAATGCTCGTAATTTTTATAATCTTCTAAGTTTATACCTTGCTGTAAGGCGATCGTACTTCTAACCATTGAATAATAGGTTCATGCTGTTGAAAATTTATATTTTGTGTATAATTTAGTAAAGTATATTAACAAGGCTAATTCAGAAAATAAAGTGATTTTTTTTTTCAAGTTGAAAAAATATTTATAGCTCATATTATATTCTTTATTATATTATATTATTCTTTTCTTGACTTTTCTGAAATAAATTCAATAAGGGAACTCAGCAGCTTCTCTACTTTCTGGTGGTGTTGGAGAAAAGCTATTTTCATTTTCTATATCGATTTTTAGTTCGTTTTTTTTTCACAAATTTAACACAAAATATGAAAACAATGAGAAATCTACGCACACAAACAAAAATGTTGGCAGGTTCGAATTTGTTTTGTTTCAAATTCATCTTTGATTTAGAAAATAATTATTCTAAATATTGCGCGTGCATGAAAATAACCAGATCAAATTTTTACGGTTTTTATCGTAACGTTTTCTTTTTATTAGAAATATTTATCTCTCATAATTTTGTTACATGAAAAGTTAACTCAACATGTTTTTAAAAAACTTTTTGACAATCGTCAAAATTTAATCGGCTATTTTTACGCACTTGGTATATTACTGTTGATTATTTCGTTCACATCTGAAATAGAAAATTTTTACTTCTGTCACTGGGTGAATAAAATTTTGTTCTCCTATCATTGAAGTGATAAAACTTCGTGTTGTCTTGTCAGATACCTGTCACATATATTTTTATTGTTTTGCCACAGATGAGTTATACCAGATCGCTCACTTAGACAAGAAAGCTTAAAAAAGAGAGAGATAGAATATTAACCAGTTTAAAGGTCCAGCTGACGCATGCCCAGTAGAAGTTTATTTCACTGTAAGCAAAGATACACTCGGAACGCTTCGAGATGATTGTATGCAGTGTCTAAATTCACGATTTGGTCCGATGTCTGTCCGATCCAGTGTTATTTGCCTCGTCGTTTTATCTATCAATTATAAAACATCCCACCCTTAATATCGTTCTTGCTGTTGAAAATATAAAAAAGCGAAAAGACACGTCAATGTATCATTTTAAAACGTGACTATTTGGAAACCTCTAGACAAAAAACAAAAAAATCTATGGTAATTATGTGAATAAAGTAGGATCTTTCTTAGAAACCAAACGATTACCTACTAATTATGGTTAATTAATAAAATTAATGTATATTACACAAGTTTTCTTCAGAAAACCTATGATGTGTCAAGTAGCTCCAGGACGACACTTTTTGGCACCAGCGCATTTTCTGTAGTAATTCTGACAAAAAACTGCGCGCGGCAACCCTGCTATTAACCAATTTAAAGGGACGAGAAACGCCAAGGTCATGGAAACGATGCGCAAAACATCAAAGCTTTCGAGGCAAGTGAGCAATCTGGTATAACTAATCTGTGGTTTTGCATTAAATTGAACTGAGTACAAACGTAACAAGCGAAGATTACCTGATCTTTATATTTTTTTAATTTTTAAAGGCATTTATATGCTTTAAAATTTTAAATTACAATCTCTAATGAATGTTTTGGGTTATATATCTTTCTGTCTCGTGTTTTTGAAAATTCGTTTTTTAATTATCAATTGGACGTTTAAAAATAAACATTTACGTGTTTATTATTTACATTTATCTGTTTAGAGTCAGTCTTACCAACATTGTTAAATTTAACATCAAATTATAAAAAAATTATGAATTTTAAATCGTCGCCAGCATATATTTTGCATTAGTATATGGTCTGACACATTTTTGTCTCAGACAATTTTACTTGTTGAAGTTTGGGAAAGTTTAAAGCTCTCGAGTTGACGTTCTCCGGCTCTAATTTGTAATATAATTCAGCTGGTAAAAATTTTTTCCGAATTTTTTTGTGAAATATAAAAGATTATTCGATAAAAACGATGGACTCGTTATATTACTACTGTTAAATATTGTACAAGCATTATTTAATTTTGACACATTATTTTGCGATAGAATTTTTGATTTCTTTTGCTTTATTTCTTTCACATTGCCTGAAATATAATTGTAACAATGAAATTTTTATTGAAAAATGAATCGAATACTAATATTGAATGTTTGAATTTGTCTTGCGAACATTTAATTAAACTATAATTGTAACTTTTGTTAGTTCAATATATCAACGTTTTTTTCACTTCCAACCCACTTTTCAACATGAAGTGTGTTGACCACAGCATGGAAGAATTTATTCCTACAGCGTGAAGTATTATAATAGACTGTGTTAATTAACACTATGGTGTAGCTTTTTTTTGTAGTTATTGGCTGCTGAACACTTTTATAAAGTAAATAGTTGTGAGTCTTATTCTTTAGAAACACCTGATGATGCTGTTAATTCATGCGTTATTTATGCTATTTTAAACAATTATGCTATTTGACGTTTATATCAAATATTGTGAATAAATATTTGGAATATATTGCAAGGGTGGTTTTAGAATTATTGTGTATAATAACATGAATCAAGAGCGGCTGTGTTTTTTTTGAAAGCAGGTCTTAGATCATTCGTACTAATATTAGGTAAAATAACTTGAACATTTTGATATAAGATTCATGCGCTGTAGATTCTCAGCCTGCATTTCTTGAAGACACATTTTAATTGAATATTCCCATTCACTATTTTCTTGTCTTATTCCATTTCGAAAATAGCATAAATAATAGTATAATTAATTATTAGTGCCGGTAAGCTAAGCCGGTATTGCAAGTGTTCATTCACAACTGATATTGAATGCTTTCATAAGCGGACAGTCAACGTTCCGGTCTTTTTGTTCGCTTATGGGAGATGTCCGCTTAAGAGAAAAGACTAAACAATAGATACATTTGTTTTAGACAATGTCTAAATTTAATAACTATGTATTTTGCCAGAGCACGCACTGATAATTTTTTTTTGTCTAACACATTCTTACCACTTCCATCTTTTCTTTCAAAGTAAGCATGTAAATAAATAAATCATATGCAAAATAAAATGGCGTAAACAAGTATTTGACAATATTTATGATTTTTTGTTTGTACACTTTACTCTATGAAAAATAATATTTAATTATGCGAAATTTTAGGGAAGTCAGATATGGCTCTCTATTGCACTATTAGCAGTTGTCATTTAAATTCAAAAAGAAATTAAACGCTTAGTCTGGGGTGCTTTATAGCACGACTTGATAGAACGACTGTTTATATTAAAGCACAGTAATTACTTTATTATGTTTTACTTTATTTCTAATTTTTAAATAATAATTTTAACTTTATAATTGGAAATGGTGGTGTACAAAAGACCTTCATCAGAGTGTGCCCAAGAAATGCTTGCATTATCAGGAAATAACTTGAATTTTTCGTAAAGGAAGACTAAATTTGAAAATATAGTTTGTTCAAATAAAACTTTTTTATTTTTTAACTCACATGTCATCAAAATATGTTCACAATTTGTAAGACTTATTTATTTTAATCTTACGTTTTGCTAAATTTGAAGCAAATAACAGTTAACTCCTTCTTTATAATAAATTTGTCATGATGTCTATGTTCTACGATTGTTAGCCTTAAATATTCACTTGAAAGCAGTGTACAGAATAACAACAGCCAGCTACATTATCATCAACAATCTACTTCAACTCATCCTTCTTTATTCATTGTTAGAGAAACGCTTGAGCAATCAGACGGATCGATTGGGCGATACATGAAACATATTTACACATAATGTACCTGTCAATAATAAAAACTTTCAACATTTTTTTTTAGTTTAGCTGTAGTTATTATATTTTAATTGTTTTGTAATAGAATTTTTACAAACGTATTTCCAAAATAGTTGTGAAAATACATATTTACTACAGATACTATCGAATTTATGAAAAATTATAGTATAGCAAGATATTGTTGAAGCAAAATGGGGTCCGTGAAAATGATAAATATAAACGTCTTAGTCATTATGACATTGAATTGTGGCTTGCAAATACATAATAGGTACACCTATCACCACTAGGTTTGGTTATCTAGTTGACATGATGGATATAAGTAACTAGTTAAACACTACAAAGTTGACGCTTCGTTGATGAAAAACTAGTTTTGCTGTACTAGTTTTCCATGAATGCGATAGTAAATGCCGGCACGGCTATATGATTTAATACAGCTGGCTATGATTCATTTTACATTTATAGTTAAGCTTAGTTCAAATTTGTTGATAAATTGATAGTAACACCTTGAACAAATTTATTTTTGCTTTTATTGGATGATGATATTTTTTATTTTAAAAAGAATGAAGAAAGATTAAATCAAATGATCGTTGTGGTGTATATTGGTTTGTTCCAAACGGCTCTGAATGCAATCCTTGAATTGATATTGGTAAAGTTGCAATTCTGGAATTAGTGTAAACTATGTTGGAGAGTACGATTTTTCTTAGATGTGGACAGCTTATTATTTACATCAGATGCGCAGTGGTACTGTTGCTTAGCGACGGCACAGATAAGTCTCACTTATTGCCGTAAGATTATCGTTATCACAGCGCATCCCCAATGATGTCTCAGGTGTATCTTTCTCAAAGTATTAAAGCTGCTTTACACTATTTGGTTTTTTCGTTTGATTTGGCATTTGACTAAATCGAATGCTCGATATGAGTCTTTACACTATTTGACTTTCACTTGAGTGCGTTTGGTTTGATCTTTTTGTTTGATTTTTCAGAATAGAACAGTGTCTGTTTTGGTTAGATTTACGATTAGCGCATGAGCACTGGCACTATGGTTTCTTTAAAAGATGATTTACTCCTGCAATAGTTTCTAAAAGAGCCTGGATCTTCTAATTTGAGTTAATTTTTTTTTTTTATTTAAATACTTTTGTTGGCAAAATTTATTTTACATTCATAGCGATTCTGTAAAAACGTGGTTAAGGCAGTGGTTATCATATCAGGGTGGCTACGACAAGAACTTTATAACTCTCCTAATCACTCCAACTAGATTTTGTATTCTGTAAGTCGTCTGTCAAATATATGTCAAAACTGTCATAACATAACCATACACTTTGCTGCCTCAATAATTGGACTTTGAAAAGTAAAAGAGTTTTTTCAACATGTGTGCCTGCCGCTCTTGGAAATTTTTAGTACCTTCTTCGTTATCATTTTCAACCACTCGGATTTCATCGCACTTTTCTTTCGCAGATGAATCTAACAGATTTTGTTTCTTGGCTAGAAAATAAATTTTATTTTGACAATAAGCCAAGCCTCAACCTCTGAAGACAGACAAACCAAATAAGTGCACTAATTAATAATTTACAAGGGCTACAAGAAAAATACTGGCTACGCTATTTTGACGAATTAAACTCCAGGACCAGGAAGAGAGCAAGAGAGGTCAAGATTGAATTTATGGAAGCAGGGGACAAAATTGTTTTTTTGAGGAATTTTTCACGAAAAACAAGCACGGTAACTCGACGTGTTAACCACGCTAGAGGCGAAACTTATTCTGGCTAGACCTCGTTGCTGCTTGGGCTTATATGGTAAGCTAGGAAGAGAAAGCGGTGGCAGGGGCTAAAGAGAAACTGGAGATTAGATTAGATATAGACTTTTGTTTTTCCTCTTAACTACCGTGATTTCGTTTCTAATCACCACGCAAAGCCAGTGGTTGAAAATAATCACTTTTTCGAGTAAGATGGTTAAGAAATAACCACTGCAGCGCTTACAGAATCGCAAATCTTGCGTCGTGGTTATATTTAACCACTTTGGTAGTTCTAATCACTCAGCTGAGTGATAAAAAGCTCACCACGCTCTTACAGAATCGGTCTGAATATCTGATAGTCTAACAGTGACTAGCAATTATTAGCAACAGAACAGTGTTTACCCTTTGCATCTTTATTTGAAACTTCATGCTTCAGTTTTTAAATCTTTATGTTGATGTTTTCTTTTTCTGATATGATAACTATAAAATAATTGCTGTAAACAAATACCTGTTAACAGTTTCACCTCTTTATGTACAAAAAAAACTAGAATTAGGAAAGTATTTGCGGTTTAATTTTTTTTTTATTTGAGAAATCAAAAATTTATATCTGGATAAAATATATACTTTTATACTTTTTTGAGGCATTATGAAAGTGTATTTAGAGGGTGAATTTTTACGACGCATGGACATAGCGGCACGAAAAAGTATGTTAAATTCTGAGAAACCATATTTAAAATTGATGAACTTCAAAAAATTATCGTACAATAAAAAAGTAAACTTCTTACGTGCGTACATAAGTTGGCGTCAGTTACGGTACAGTTAAAGATCAGACCCCAGTTCCAAGCATTATGTGGATATCATTTTTTCTATTACTGTTTTCTACTGTTGCTATTTAAGAATTAGTCTCTTTTCAGCAAAACTCATCGGAATTTGGACTGCTTTATAAATTATTATTTTAATAATAAAAAATGCACGGAAGACCACACTTTCTGCAAGAAATTATTTACGTATCTTGTTTCATTGTACAGCCAAGAAGATTTAGGTAATTTTGGATTCAAATTGATATGTGAAAGTTGTTTTAAACAATTCAAAAACTTTGATAAGTTATACAAAATGTTGATCATTTTGATTGATATGATGGGAATTGAGTTAAAGGAAACATTTAATTTACCCAAAATGAAATATTCTGTTGCTGTTATAAATGTAAATCAATCTTTACAAATAATTAAGCATTTATCAGACATTTTGTCTACTACGAAAATAGACTTGGAGCATGAAGTCAACAATGTTACATTCTCAGCTTTTATAAAAAATGTATGCAGATCTATAATGGTTGAAACAAAAACACCGCATCGCCACTGTTACAGAATATGCATTAACTTTATCCAAATAAGTCCATTATTAGTAGAATGTGTTATAGATGAAATAATAACTTATTTTATGTTAAATGATAATAGTGAAAATGCCAAAGATTATGAAGATCTACTTTTAAAAGTTTTTGAAACTTACAACAGGTTGCATAGAATTCAAAGCTTGATATATAAAATTATTATGTTATTAAGTAGTAAAATTGATAAAAATGCAATGGATTCATCGTACGTATTTAAAATAGATGTAGGTACACCTCGAAAGGAGCAACCGCTGTCAGTTGACAATATTCTTCCATTATCTGTTTTAAATTATTTTGTGGAATGTATAATTTATCTTGCAAGTTGGCAAACTATCAATTTATTCAAGACGTTGTTATTTCATTTGGATAAAGCCGTGGAGGATTTGAACGATAATACCGAAGGTAATTTCTCTTAATACAGCGACAGCGAATTAATTTTTGTTTTATTTTAGATAAACCAAACAGATTATTCTATATAGAAACATTAAGTACTTTAACGTGTTGGGTACTGTTAAGTGTGAGAATGGCAGAACATTTTGTCGCTTCTGCAACTGTTGAGAAGTTCACAAGAGGATTTATAGATCTTAGAACTACGCTTTCCAAGTTTGGCACAATTATATTGCAAAAGGAACACGTATGTATTATCTTTAATAACTTGAGTAGACTTTAATAAATTATTAATGATTTCTCGCAAAACTGGGACTATACTATATGCTTCGGCTGTTGGCAAGGCGAATCGGGCATTTTTGGAATCGCATTCAAATTTAAAACACTCTTTCTATTGGTTAAAGCAATGACCCGTTTACACAAGACCATTTGATGAAACAGCGATGCCAGCAGGACTTCGAATCTCACTTTTGCCTGTCAAATAGCATTTTTCCTCAACGGCGTGCAAATCGTGTTTTGTTTAGAGCGCAAAGGTTGGTTTCCATAGGAACTCATATCACATTTTTATCTACTATTGCGACTCTTCAGAGATTTTGGTGCTTCTGTGTGAGGTTATGTAAACATAAAGAATTTATTTACACTGACACTATGACGTTAAAAGCCGTCTCTGCCGAAAAAATAGAGTAAAGTAATTTTTTGTATTGAGCAAATTGTATATGCAACTGTATATACATCGAGGAAAAGCCAAATAGAATAAAATTATTATGTCTCTTACTGTATATATTTATGAGAAAACCCGAAACACGTTTAAATTATAAATTTACATTCTGCAACGTGAAAATATAATCTATACCTTACACCCTCTTCGAATAACAGGTGCAGCACCTAAGTTTTTAAATGAGAAGTATGAGGTTGTGATATATCATTTCAAAGGTCTCTTGATTCTCTATTCAAAAGTGTTATTGGTTTCCAATTAAACCAAATAAATAAAACCGAATGATTACCGGAATGCGCTAAACAACTTATCACAATCACCTACATCGTATCTCCAGTTTAGGTCTTGATAATAACAAAGTAAGCAAGAACTTTATCAGAGTACTTTTTAGGTAACATACATTAAAAATACATAAAACAGCTCTCGTGTCAACTTTTAAACATGTCAACAAAAATAACTCTCTAGATTTAGGGATATTAATTTGTTACTAAACTATTGATTTATTAGGTTGGAGGATATGTGATTTTTTTTTAATGTTGATTGTTTACATCTTTGGGAAATAGTGTCGAACCGCTTGAAAAAATTGTTGACGTTGAATTCTCATTCATATGAATGAGAATTAGCACGATAACTCGGCGTGTGAACTACGTTAGAGGTGAAACTCATTCCGATCGATTGTGAAACGAAGACAGTTTTTTTTTTCAAACATTTGACACGATCTTTTCTGTAAGATGTCATTTTTTCGATTTGGGTAAAGTCGGCTTGTATTAAATATTATTATTGAAATTCACTCATAATTATCGTGAAATCATGAAAAGTTTGCCTTTATGGAATGAGTTGCTGGGCACAAAATTATAATATATTTAGTCTAAAAGTTCATATCCTAGAAAGTAATTAATTTCTTGTTGACATGCATATATCTTTTTTTTTAATTTTAATTGAAGTTTTGGGTTTTCTATTAATTAAGTTAAAAAATTTAATGCGTTTTTAAAAAAAAAATTTTACAGTGCCATATATTGATGAGAACATTTTTAAACCTTTGCTTTTATTGGGGTGAACTATATATTATTATAGAACGTTATTTAGTGCCCAATAAAGTGGAATTATGGGAGAGTATGGAGTACAATAATTGTACGACAGGTACACTGGATTTGTTCTCTTACATTAGTGACGAAGATTGGGGATTACTTTCCGAAAGAGTCAATAATTTTGGAGACAAGCCATGTAAAAATATTATGGTAAGTTTCTGATATTGATTATAAGACATTGTAATTTTTAATCTATGGAAAAAAGAGAGGTGTTTCAAGTTTCTAGTGTGAATCGGTCTTTAGCCTTTAAGCTACAGGTTTGGTCTGGTCGAAAGTTGGTATTCTGTCACAAGTAGCTTGGCGTATTTACATAATACGATTTTTGCGGTTCCAAAAATATCTTTTTATTCACGAATTTTCAAGCCGGATAAAATTTGTTACTTTCTATTCGCTTCGCTAATTTGCGGAAATAGCGAAACAAATATTGATTATTGAGTTGAAAATTTCCAGCAATTTGATACCTACTAATGATTGAAGTTTGACTAGATTTTTGTCTAACTTTCGAAACTTTTTTACGTTTAATTTTTGGTAATTTTTAAGAAACTTTTTTTCAATTTTTTTTCAATTTTGTAGTCAAAACAGCTGTCTCATTTTGGAGCACATGAGCGTTAGAATTTAATACATTACTGATCAAGGTGTATAAAATGTGGGAAATGATGCTTAAACTGTGCTTCAGCTAGTCATTTTGCAGTACTCCACGCTATTTCTTTTTCATTTTTCAATTTTTTTTTTACAGAATCTACACGCAGGTTGCGTCCTCACTCAGATATACATATTAGGCGAGAACCCCTTGTCAACGAAAATATTACAGCGCATTTATTCTATAGAATTGATGTTGCTTTATTTTCTGTAATTAGAGTGGGTTGTCTCTTAAGAATAAATTCAAATCGTCAATTTTTAATTGAATTTTGGTTTTTTTTTATTTAATATTACACCTTACACCAATTTTTAACGAAATATGCTTGTGAACATTTATTTATGTTGACTTTTTACGACATTACCTATACACGTAGGTTCGTTCCTGGAGGATTGGAATTCTTAAACTCGCTTAATGAAACAGCTACTCAATATTTTAAATATTTTAATATAAACATTTAATTAGCTGAAAAATTAATTGCTACTATGTGTATCTAAATTACAAATTATTTTCAGAATTTGTTCATTGTTTGTTTCAGAATTTGTTCATTGTTTGTTTCAGAATAAACTGATACTACAAAAATTGAAAACTTTGGTGATTTTGGACGATATCGTTACAGAAGAATGTACCAATTTTCTAATTAAAGAGTTATCATTAAATATAGATAAAGAATCCATAGGCTTGTTTGAAGACTCGTTTTTTATCACTTATGTTTTCGAAAAAATGACACAGTGCAACATAATAAAAGTGGGAGAAGTTTTTTTACAGCAGCTGCTTAGCGGTAATTCAACTATTATGAAGTATGATAGTGGATTAGTCATACATAGTATTATTTGTGTGTGGTCTACAAAAATAAACAGTTTTCTGAAACAAAAACGAAAACATAACAAGAATCACAAAAGGAAAAGTATTTATAGAGATGTATTTAGTAACTTCCCACGTAACATGCTATTGAATTGTGAAGAAAGTAATAATTTACTTGATTCTGTGCAAATTTTATTATTTTCTGAACATATTGAAAGCATTGATTTGAAGTCAATTGAAAACGAGCTTCAAATGTACCTGGAAGTTTTAGAGAAGCTGCCAATAATTTTTTGTTCTACTCGAACTCAAAATCTAATGATAATTTTGCTTTTGGCTTTTCATAAAGACATTAATTCCAGCAATTGCACTAGTGTTTTAAAAAACACATGTGAAAGACTAATCATTGGCATTGTTCAACATAATAAAACTGAGCTACTACACTTCTGTGAGGCGGGTGCATTACTTAAGTTCATAGATCAATACTTTGATCGACGTTTTGATGTTTTTCAATGTCTTGTAAATCACGCTTTTAAAAGTGTTTCAACAATTGCAAGGTTTGAAACAGGAATTTATTTTATTGAAAATATGAAAGAAGACAGATGCCTCGTTTACGCTGTTAATGTTTTAAACTATTTAAATAAATTTAAAAAGCAGAGACTAGCACCTAAATCAAAAACTTATTTTGTGTCATACAGAAGTGTTTTGTGTAGTAAAATTATAAACTACATTTCTGAGGTTTCACCTGAGGAAAAGTTTGTTCAACCATATGCAGTTGTTCTAAAAACTATGATTTCTACAGAAGATAAAAATATTTCCAAAGTAATGTTTCTTCTGAATGATTATGTTTACTACTGCTTGAAGAAGTTGTATCGGAACAATGTGAAAGGTTTCATGTTATTGTTTGGAACAATACTTCGCACTAAAACACTTTTAGAAAAATTTGATTCAAATTTTGTGTTAGAAGTTTGGAGACGTGTTAAGCTGATTCCTGTTAGCGAACAAATATTGGATGATTATTCTCAATTGGTTATGTCAATTTCTGTTCTCTTAGCGACAGAGCAATTTGAGGAATTTTTGGACGATTTGATACCTAATCAGGTAATGCTTTTAAATTATTATTTATTTTTACTTCCAGGTCACATATATTTTTATTGTATTTATTTATTTTGGTATAAGTATACCAGCTAAAATTATATTCGACATTGGCTATAAATTTACACAAATATTTTTCTTTTGATGATGTCATCTTTTCTCTGCTATTTACACTTGATCATCTTTATCTGTTTTACTTTATTTATTATCTCTTGTCAACTTATATTGCTCTGCCTCTCTTTTTGATATTCTTCTATCAAACTGTATTGTTTCTTCTTTTTTTCTACACATTTTACATACTCTGTCTCTTCTGTATATAATATCTGTTATTTCTTTTCATTCTTACGTTAAAACTTGCTATTGTTTTTTTTTCTTATCATACTTAGCTATTTTGTCTGTTATGTTTCCATACGTTTCTGTTATCTATAATGTCTTTGTGCAGTTTGTTTTTCTTTTATCTTGCTTATCAATGTCACTATTTGTGTTACTAGTTTGATATGTCACTCTTATTTACATTCACTATAATTTTCCACCAAATTGTCAAATATTATCATTCTTCTGCTACGGGTTCTATCAGAGATTTTTCAAATATCAGTTTCTTATTGCTTTAAACCATGCAGTCTCTTTAAGTGGATTCTTCCATTTGACAGCTGTACATCGTCCGAGACCTATTTGCCAGTTTTTTCAGCAGTGCTGATAAAACGCTTCAACTGGAAGCGTTTTCTCAGTCACATTAATTTGAATGTCATCTAAAGTTTTGAAATACGTTTTTTAAAAGCTAGTTTTAATTTCAGGAAGAGTTTGTAATGATTTAGAGTAGTTGAATTAAGGGGAGATTGTAAAGTAACGGGAATGTTTTTAGAGGTCAAAAATGTGGCGGCGGAAAAGCTTTTGTACCGTAAAACGTTGTCAATTTACGGCTGCAATGTCTGTTTCGGAATGAGTGGAAAATCTTTTGAGAATACTCTTGAACTGTATCTGATGACAAATTGATTTTTCACCACCTATGGATTTAACTTACAGGCATGACTTTGCTTTTCAATTCACTTCAATAGTTATTCTTCTTCTCTAACACCAACGGAATCAAATTCTCTTTTATTACTTTTGCTTACACGATAAGTCGACTCTTTCCGTTATTTATCTTCGTCTATCGTTTACGAAAATTGTGTGTTAAACTCACTTTGACAATTCCTCTATCTTTTACTCACTTTTCACGAGGCACACATTAAAACATATATGGCCCGAGAGCGCTTGTTAGGAAGGAAATAAGTAATCAGTCGCCTTATACCGACGCATAATTATTTTCGGCTTGTTCTTGTGGCTTTTCTCTTTGTTAATCTGATCTTTTGCTACTCGTCTTCATACTTTATCTTTTCAATATTTTTATTTTCGTTTTTTGTTTTTATAGCCTCTTTTTGAAGTATCCTTTCTAGTTTACTATGCTAACTTTCTCCAGAAGAATTCGATTTTAACAAATCAGTTTTTACTACAGTAATTTGACAAATAAAAATTCTGTTTTTAACAGTAAAAAAATTAGAAATGAATAATTGTTCTTCCACAAAAGTTTCACCTGTGAATTGATTTTGCTAAATATTGACCTACATAATAGTTTGTATATGTAATGACACCATAACATAACAAAAATTAAAAAAATTGTAGTTGATTTTACCCACAAAAAAAATTTTAACTTTTTAACAAAAAAAAATGACGAATAAAAAACTAAATTTTATTAAATTTACTTCGTAACATGTTTATTATTATTACCTATACAGGCTTAAATATATTATACATTAATACCCAATTATAAAATTGTATAAATTAAATAAATATTAATTTTTTTCTATCCTATCTTCCCTTTTCTTTCTTTGTGTTCTCTTCCCCTGTCTTCATTTACTCTTTTTGCATACTTCTGTCTCCCGCTTTCCCTTCTGTCATCTCTTCTTTTTTTTTTCATTTATTCTTCATTCAATTTCTGATTTAATCTTTCTCTCTCCCTCATTATCATTTTCATTTATTCTATTCCTTCTTTATTTCCTTTCATTACATCCTCTCTCTCTAGCATACTTTCGTTTATTTCTGTGCACTCTTTCATCAAATGCTTCAATGTTTCTTTCTCTCTTCCACACATTCTGCATTTTCTTCCGTTTTCTTCCATCCAATATCTGTTGTCTCTCTCTTCATTCCCACATCTGAATCTTGCAATCATCTTTCGCTCTCTCTTACTGTCTCTTTTTACATATTCCGGTCCCTCTTCTGTTATCAACTTGTATTCTTTATTGTATCTTGTTTCTCTAATTTCACCCCTCCTTTCTTGCTTGTCTATGTCTCTGTCTTTCAATTCTCCATGCACCCATTGTCTCGCTTCTCTTTTTTTCCCGATCTCCTCTACGCTGAATCCATTCCTTTCGTAATATTTTTTCCATTCCTTTTTCTGCTTTTCTACTCATCACTTTCCAACTCTCTTTCAATATCTCGCACCCTTCCCTATCTTTCATCCTATCTTCGAACTTCACGGCTCTTTTTCCTGCCTCTATTCTTAATTTTTCTCTCTTTCCTTCCTCTCTCACCATATATCCTGGAGTCTCTCTGCTTAGCCCTAACATCCATCTTGTGTACCTTTCTTGCACTTTTTCCATTTCCACCCATTCTTTCCACCCCCAAATTTCAGCTCCATACATCATCACACTTTTTACCAGACTGTCTAATAATGTCATTCCTATTCCATATTCTCCCCCAAACTTTCTGTCTGCCATACTCCATACTCTCGCACTCATCTGGTTTCCCTTTTTCACTAATTTTCTTACCTGCGCCTTACATCTATTTCTTTCCTCAAACATAAATCCCAGATACTTCCATTCTTTCACCTGTTCTATATCTTTCTCACCCCATTTCCATTCTACCTTTTTTCTTGCTCCCTTACTGAACACTAATATTTTTGTTTTATTTTCATTCACCTCAAGTCCTTTTTTCCGCATGTATCTTTCCGCATTTTTTATCATTTCTCTCAGTCCCCGTTCCTCTCTCGCTACCATCACAATATCATCCGCATACGCCAACAACCAAATTTTCTTTCTCTCCACTACCACTCCCCCTTCTTGCCTTTTGGCCAATTCTTCCTCCATATCGCTCTTATATATTGTGAACAGTAGTGGGCTCAGTGGGCATTCTTGTCTCAGACCTCTCTTTGTCCACAGCCATTCGCTCCCTCTTTCATTCACTCTCACCTTGCACTTTGTTTCTCGATAAATTTCTTTAACTTTCTCCAACACCTCTCTCTCTATTCCCTTCTTTTCCATAAATTTCCACAGCTTATCCCTATCCACTCTGTCAAACGCTGCTTTTAGATCTACAAATACTCCGCATACCCTCCCTCCTTTTTTTTATATTTCGCTTTCTACTACCGCATTCAAAATATATACATTGTCTATCGGTCCTCTTCCCTCTCTAAACCCCGCTTGCCAGTCTGGTAATCCTCCCACTCTCTCTAACTCTCTTTTCAATTTCTCAGCCACACACATTGCATACACCTTGTACATCGTATTTAGAAGAGTTATTCCTCGGTAGTTTTTTTCCTTGTCTTTATCCCCTCTTTTGTGGATAGGTATTATTATCCCCTTTGTCCACTCCAGAGGTAACTCTTCTCCCTTCCACACTTCATTCAACACTTTAACCAATCTGCTTTTTAACCTTTCGTTCGCATACATCCATGCTTCATTCGGTATCCCATCCGTTCCTGGAGATTTTTTTTTTTTTAAGTTTTCTTAAAATGCTTTCTACTTTTTCGGTTGTTATTGTTCCCTTTATTGTCTCTTCTTTTTCTTCTTCTCCTTCTAGTAAATTCTTAAAATGTTTCCACCACCTGTTCATTTCAATTTGGTTTGTTATCTTTTCTGCCTCTTCTTTGGTCTTCTTTACATATTCCCAGATTTCGTTTTGCGTTCTAATTTCTTTTATTCTTTTTTGTTCTTTTTCTTATGCTTATTTTTTTTGCATGTTTCTCTGTATTCTTTTTTCTTCTTTATGTATTCTTTCTTTTTTCCTTTCTTTTTCTTTATGTATTCTTCCTTTTTCCCTTTCTTATTTCTCCATTCTTTCAATCTTTTTTTCACTTCTCTTTTTTTTTCGTCACATTCTCTATCCCACCATTTGTTATCTTTTTTTTTTCTACTTTTCCATATGTTATTTTTTACCATGGCTTTCTTTACTTTTATCTCTATTTCTTTTACCATTTTTTCAACTTCTTTTTCAACAAATTTTTCTGTTTTCAGCTTGCTTTTGTATTTTTCTATGGATTGATTGTCCCATTTTATTCTTGTAATCTTGTTTCTTTCTCTTTCTTGTTCTCTCTTTTTTTTTTGTTCTTTTGGTTTCCTTGTGTTTGTTATCATTATCTCTAGTGGCATATGATCCGACTCTATCCTCCCTCCTATCTCAAACCTTTGTACCTTGTCCCATGCTCTTTGGTTTATTATTCCATAATCTATAACTGTTTCCGACTGTGTCCCCCCGTAAGTCCACCTCCCTCTCTCATTTCCTTCTTTATTTCCGTTTAGTATTTCCCACCCATTTTCTTCTACCATTTTCATCAATGCTATTTCCTCCCTGTTTTTCTTTTTGTCTTCCGTTGGTCTTCTAATATCTTCATTTTTTTTTCCCCCCAACTTCTTTTTCCCTCCTCTCCTATTCTTGCATTAAAATCGCCTCCTATTAGTAAATTTGAGTGTTCTTCTGTATTGTCTCTTTTTTCTTCTCTTTTCTCTAGCTGTTTGATGCCTCTGCTATATATTGCTCTTATCTCTCATTGTTCTCCCCTAATTTTTACCGTTTTTTCCATCTCCCCTTCTTCTACGGCTTTTTCTTCTTTTTATTCTAATTTGTTTTTTACTCCTGTAATTATGCCCCCTCTTGCTCTTCCTTTTCTTTTATCTTGTTCCAATCCTTTTCGTCTACCCAAGTCTCCACCATTCCTATTATGTCAAATCTTTCTATATATTCCCAAAAGTCCCTTTCCTTATTTTTAATACCTGCCACATTCCAGAAAATCACTTTTATCGCTTTCTATTCTATCTCGTCTACTTTATCTTCTAATATTTTTTTTCATTTTTTTCTTGTTCACTCTTCGTTGTTCTCTGTATTTTCAACTCTTCGACTCTTTTTTTAATTATGGTGTCAAGCTCTTTTCCCTTTGTGTCTCTTATTTTTTCTAATTGTTCTTTCTCTCTTCTTATTTTTTCTTTCTCCTCTTATATATAATATTTTTTAATTCTTTTCCCAGATTGTTTTCTTGTTTCTTTCCTTCCCTCCGTTTCTTCAGCAATTCTACATCTTCCTTTTCTTTTTGTTTGTCTTGGTTTTTATGTTTTGTTTCTCCTTGTTCCCGGTTCTCTTCACTTCCACCTTTTTCTTTCCCAGTTATGTATGTTTTTTCTTTCTTATCTTTGTTTTTCTTTTTACTTCTTTTTGTTCCGTTGCCGTCATCGTCTGTCAACTTTTTATATTCCCTCTTCTTTTCCACTTCTTTCGGGTCCCGTCTGCTAATTTCTCTTTCCTCATGTCCTTTTTCGCGCTTGTCGGCTTCTTTTTTGCTTTCTTTTTTCCTCGTTTTTTCTAAAAAATTTTTTCTATATCCCCTTCCCATCTCCTGCTCTTTCCTTCGACCCAAATTTTCCTGTATCCTATCTTTACATTTTTTCCCTTACTTCTTTCTTTCGCTACAAACTCCCTTAGTTTTTTCTGCACCTTTCTTTCTTCTTTTGTCATGTCGTTGTCTATGAATACTTTTTCCCCTTTTTTTTCTTTCAGTTTTTTTTTGTTTTCCATTATTGCTTTTTTTCCTCTCACTTATCTATCTTTACCACCATCATTTCTCTTTGGCTATTTCATACATCTTTTTTTTCTTCACTGTCACGCCTATTTCCTGTTTTAGCCATTTTTCTACACTTTTTTCATTCTTTACTTCTTTTATTTCCAGCCCTTTAATCACTATATTGTTTTTTTTTTCTTTTTTTCTCTGCATTTTCTTCTAGCTTCTTAATTCTTTCTCCTAGCTCTTTCCTTTCTTTCCCCCATTCTACTTCTTTCTCCATCATTTTGTTTTGTATTTCTTCTAGATCTCTTCTCATTTTCCTAATCTCCTCCTTTATCTCTCTATTCATGTCCCTTATTTCCTCTTTGATTTCTTCTTTAATTCCGATTAGCATTTTTTTTATTTCTTCCATCTCAGCACTTTTTGGGTTGTCTTTCTTTTCGTTTGGGGGTGTTCTATTTGTTGCCTTGCTTCTTTTAAAGACTTCCTCCTCTTCTCTTGAGTTATCGTGCTCCGGCTTGTTTCTTTTACCCGACATTAAGGTCTTATTCCCCTTTTATGTTCCACTATTTCTTCAGCGTCTCATATACAGTTTAAGTGCCAGAATAGTACTCAATTCTTACCCTGGCCTATATATGAGCTGGCTTACTCTTATTTTTTTACACTTATTTTTAATTAATTTATAAATTATTATAAATTTATAAAAAATTTTAAACATAAACTTATCTCGAAAGGTTTTTCCTCTTCTTTCACTTATCAGAGAAATACGTTATCTCCCAAACCAAAACCACGTCCACCTCGCTCGAAAGCCGAACTCTTAGTATAGAATAAAAAACTAAAAATAAAAACATTTTAACAAAGAATTAAACTTCAGAAAAATAAACGAAACTGGAAATTAAAAAGTTAATATAATTTTTAATCTTAGTTGTACGTTAATTAATATAAATATTTCAACAATTATGAGTTGGTGCCTAATAACAAATAAGCGCATATTGGGCCGTTAGATTATGTACTATAAATAACGATTATGTCACACCACTAGTAATTTTTTTAAACAATGAATTATACATTTTATCAAGTCTATGATAAAGTTTAGATATAAAATAATAAATATCTCACTCTTAAAAATAGAATGAACAACTAAAATAGCTGTAAATAAATTATTACTTATACATTAATTAACATTTGTTGCAAGTCAAATACTTATAGTATTATGATACTAATCAAACATACAACAAAGTCAAATTCTATTAATTAATTAGAATTATATAGGTACATGAGAATCTTATGAGTAAAGTTCATGAAGGAGTTAGATCTTTAGAAAAAAACTTAAATTCTAGAATTAAATTAGAATTGTTCATTGAATTGGCATCCACTGAATGACTTTGAATTTTACAAACAATCTAAAAGTATACTGACAAACTTAATTCTAAGATCTTACTGCAGCTGCGGTAACATCTGAATAATATGTAAAATTAATCTCTGTTTATCTACAGAACTGAAAAGTCAACTGGCTTTTCTTAAAAGAACAGCGAATATCACTTAGTAATAAATATGTAAATAGCGCTGTAATGCTAATTACGCTAGTGTGTAGTACGTCGACGCACTTCTACATTTGCATCATTATCAAATCATTAAAAGCAAAAGAAACTGAATACATATTTAAACTTAGAACTTTACAAACACACTCAAACTCTATTACCAAGTTAGAATTCTTTTGACTGATTAATATTTTAGTTTTTCTACAACTAATAATGTAGAATGATAAATTACGTTAATTACATAATTTGAACTGTGATAGAATTAGTTTGATGTCTGAATTATTAATTACTTAATTATACTCAACTGACGATATGAGATGCAAATCATTAATAGTAAATAGACAAAACAAGATTACAAGAAAACCATCACAAACAAATCAGGTAGTAATATTTTAATTTAGCTTTGATGAGTTTCAAGAATATATTTTATTTTAATTGCATAATTTTAAAATTCCATGATGATTAAAGATTTAGTTTTTTTGGTTCTTAGGCTGTTTAAAATTTTAATTATTTTTACTAACTGGCTAATGCAATAATTATTAGAATTATTCAATCAGTAAGTCATCAAAACCATAATTACAAATTACATATGTATATAAAACATTGAGTTCTGTGAGACACTCACTCACCAGTTTATTTCTTGATTACGTTGTTAATTTGAGAACTTATTAGATAAAAAACTCTGTCTATATGTTGAAATTATACTTAATAATTAATTCTTTTCCTACTCCAAAAGAGAAGTTTATGTTTTTTTTAATTATTTTATTTTCTAAAAATTTGAGCTTAGAAAATCCTTTTAGGTGTTTCTCCAATACCCTGAAAACGTGATTCTACATTGAATATATTTTTGTCTTTATAGTCACCGACCTTGAATAAGTCGTCACTTTTATTTAAATGTCTAGTAATTACAGAATTTATCCCAGCGGCGACCTTCATTGCACACTTTAAAAGTTTTTAGCAAATGACTCACAGTTGGGCGACTAGACTGGTTGATTTATTGCGTACTATATATTGCCTATTTTATATTAATTTTGAACTTTTTTAAATAAACTAATGTATATTTTAATAATTCCTATTTACTGCAATTTTTTTTAAATATTAGTTTTACGGTTTTATTTATCATAAGTTTAAATCGACATTACTATTGCGTTGCACTATAAATATAGATACAAGAGTACTATAGAAAGCTCAAATTCAGACTACGAATAGATCTCAAAGTTTGTTTGTATGGCGCCGACTTAATTTTTAGTTTCATTTAATTTCTAAAGGTTGACATTTTGTTAAGAAGTTTTTTATTACTTGTTGCTTTAAAATATTTATCAAAGACCCAATTACACTGGTTATTCAGGTTTTTTTGACATTTGACTAAACGATAATACAGAGTGAGACATGACAGCCAAACTTTTAATAAATAAACAACATTGAATTCTGTGAGACACTCACTCACCAGTTTTTTTTTTATGGGATCATTTGAAAGAGCGTGTCTACGCTTGTATACTCCGTGCATTAATGGCGTTTAAAGAGGCGTAGGAAAATTATGAATGATTTCTGCTGACGACTTAAAACCTGCATTCAAACGGATGGTAGCTACCTGAGTTACATAATATTCCATACATACGAGAATTGTTGCAGTATTGTTCTGTAGGTTTTTTTTTGTATATTGATTGTTTACGTTGATAAAACATATTAGTTTAGTTTTTCTCAACACTAGAGCGAGCGTGCCTTACTAAGTTCTACAAGCAGGCGCGTTGCGACATAAGTGTCGCAACGAAAAAAAGACAAAAATTAAAATATAATTTTTTAGACGACTTGTCTCGAAAATGACAGATATCAATACTATAGCCTACTTTAGAAAGTTGAAAATTGCATAGACCGGTGCGGATATGAAATTTATCATGCACCGTGCATGATAAGTGTTAGTGAGGTTACGCATTTGAGGTTACGATTTCACTTGTGATTTCTTGCGCCATTGCATAAATTTGTTGTATGCATCCTCGTAACGCTGCCGCGATTTTGTTGGGAGCAACGGCAAAGTATTCTCACTGGCAGCTTCAACCACTGATGGGGGTGTAAGTTCTAATAACACATCGTCTTCATTATCGCTATCCATTTTCGGCACACAGTGACACAACTAGCGAAACAATGAAATTTTCAAAACAGTAAACAATCCATAGTAACGCGCCCGTGGCCAACGTAGTTGGATTAAAAATAGCGTAACGTGTTTTATCGGTTTCAGGCGTTCAACCATCAGTTTACATTTGTAAAAGTTGGCTGGCAGCCTAGCCATAGCCGTATCCTGTATGTAAAATCGGTATGGTAATTGAAGATGCTCATGCATCTTTATCCGAATTTGGCTTTTAAACGTTCTATGGATAAAAAAAATGGTTATTTTCTTGTTCAAGTCGTCTAAAAAATAGTGTTCACAACTCGTGTCGAAAGTGGCTATCATGCTCGTGCTTCTTTATCCGAACTCGGCTTCGCCTCAGTAGTCTAACTGCACTCGCATGATGTCAGTCACTTTCGACACTCGTTATGAAATATACTATTTCAACCTTAAAACAACAAAACTTTAGATTAAAAAAATGTCGAAGCATGATTTATGATGTTGAATCTTCCATTCAGTGTTATCAGTAATCTTGCTAGTGTTATCACTAACAGATAAAATAATAATCGGAAAGAAAAGGGACACCACAAGAGGTGTATATAGTCAGTAGCACTTATTCATCATCAGTCTTTTTCTATTGGATTGTGACAAAAATTATTACAATAAACAGTTTTAATACCGTTTATAACATCGTGCACTTTGAGTGTTGACATAAAATTAGGTACAGCTTAAAAACGTGACGTCACGGTAGCGTCAAGAATTGTTTAAATGAAGAACTGCTGTATCAAAGATGTAAGCATACCTAAAATCTACCAAAGATTATTAAAATGTTTACAAAAACGGATTGGACAGCATAGGTTGTCGCGACTCGCTCGCTGAAGGGTTGAGAATAAACTTTGTTTTATTTATTTAAAAAGCATTTGTTTTCTATGTATTACTCTGGACAACAGCTGCATCACCGTTAAATGAAATGTTAGCATCATCTATGACCAACATACGTCATTCGTCTAGCATGAAACGATTTATAAAATTGGCGCTTGTGATCAACATGAATAACGTAGATTATGATATTCATTGGCTTTAGTTTTGGTTTTCTGGGAGTTTCAATAATTATATGATAAATTTATTTTAGGTGTCCTGCACGATTACAACATCTAGTCAAGAGTTAAAGAATAATTTAAAAACGTGGACATCTATTGTAACAACAAATTTTAATTTTACGAAAACGACTGTTTTACGTGCAAAATTGGAGACTTTATTGCAGAATTTACTTACAATAATAAAGTGTGATGGCACTTATGCAGAAGATTTATTTAAAGAAATTCTTCAACTTGAGGTTTCCATAATTCAGGCACATCATGTAATGGTTTTTAGTCATAGTGCAAAACCCTGATTTAGGTCGAACTTTGCCCATCGAGGTTCTTAAAAAATATAAAGTTTTACAATATAAAGTATCAATAAACATGAATAATAATTGGTCTGTATTCTATATACCTGCAATATATTATTTAGAGTTAAAGATCTCAATATTAGTTGATAAGTGCGACCAAGGAGTTCATAAGTACATGGGCTGGAGAAAAATGACTAATAGCGGTTTCTATCGAACTAATAGCAGCTGACTTTTTGTTAAAACTTGCCACTCACAGTAACTTACGGAAACAACCTTACATGAATACAGACCAAATTAAGTTTAGCATAATGATACATTATATAGGAACAATTTCAGTTTTATTAAGAAACTTTAATAGGGATTGCTGACCTAAGTCGGGATGTTAAACTGCCATGAAAATGATTAAATACAGTTAGCTCATAATTATTTTTTAGGTACCACTAACTGCTTCTATTATGGATTTCTTACTGTTAACAGTATCAATTTTAATGGAAAAACAGCTTGTTAGTTTTATTGTTATATTCAATCTGTGCATTTCTATTATGGAAAACCTTTTAAAATATCGCAATCTTTTGATCATGGATCGATTGCCACCATATTTATTGCAATATCGACTTTTGTTAAAAAAATTGTGTCACCATAGTAGCTCTAAGTATACGTTACATGAAAAAGAAGTACAACAAGTTTCAGACTGCGCTCATAAGCTGGAAAAAATAACAAAAATTTTGGTGGAATGCACGAAGGATATGTCACGGATTGCTCTATATTTGATTGCCGATATTTTAGGCTGTTACGAACAGGATATTGTTTATCCGACGGTTAAGGTAAGAATACTAATATAATGATTCAAATTTAAATAAAATTTATTAACATTTCAGAAACATTTGAATAATTGTATCTACAGTTTGATGTCACTATGTGATATACATGCAATCCAATATTTTATGCGTAGTTCGAGCAATGCTACAACAGAAATTTTCAGAATTATGTACGACAATTATAAAAAATATAGATTTACTGGAAAAGTGTAATTTAATGTTTTATTTTTTTGATACTAATTTATTTTCGAAGTGAAAACTTCTTCAAACTTGTTATAGACCAAGTTTCACCAATGGACTAGAGTACAAATAACAATAATTAAAGTGTATTTTTGCATACCGGCTTCGTAAAACAAAGTTCAGAGACAAATAACACACAGTAAGCGAGACTTTTTAGACACGTGCCTCTTTCCATGCTTATCTTTAGTAATATTTCACTTACATTACTACAAATAGTGCTAGTACAGAAAGAAATATTAAATACCAGCGTGTGGTATTTACTATGTGTGAAGAAGTTTGACTAGGAAAACCATCTCATGATGAGAGTCAAAATAAATCAATAGAAAGAATAGAGGTTTAGCATTTAAAGCGTTGTTTTTATTTAAATTGATGTAAAATTGACAGTTAATCTTTGCTCCTGAAGAATATTTTCCTGTGTTCTTGTTTCTTTATTCACGCATGAAGTCGATGTTCATTCCGGATTATGCAAGGAAATGGAATCATCTTCATTATTGTTTATTTTAAGAAATAAATTTTCTTTTCTTTTATTAACGTGAAATATTTTATTGCCCACTTCAATTTTATTTGCTATTGATTTTGCTATATAGCTTTCCGTTACTGTTGACAACTTCCATCCTCCAGTCTTTTTGCGTTGCTGAACGTCAGCCTCACTGTTATAAAGAAGGGTGGCGGTGGGTCGGCGAAATGAATGCCCAGTATATTTTCCGGCATTCAATAAATTCAAATATTTTGCATTTTAACTAGGAATTTTAGCAAACATATTTTGTGTAACTAGTTGATTACACCACTTTCTATTATAAAATCTTAAGAAGAATGTTTTCCGCATTCTGCGGTCTCAAACTCACATACATTCTAAATAATTCTAAGCATCTTATTCAAAATAAATTTATAATGAGTGTTCTGTGATTTGCACTTTGTTATTGTGTTGTTTTGAATTTTTTGTTACAATGAATAAATGCATAATTTTCACATCTTCGATAACGGATTACACATTTTATTTCACAAGTGAGTATCGCTAGGGTTAATTGTTTAAATATTGGATGTTAAGGTTTTTACAAAATGAAGCTTGTAGAAAAGCTTGGAT
Organism: Lagria hirta; assembly: GCA_947359425.1. Lineage (NCBI taxonomy): Eukaryota > Metazoa > Arthropoda > Insecta > Coleoptera > Tenebrionidae > Lagria > Lagria hirta. The sequence continues at coordinate 30,679,926 of OX375794.1, forward strand.
TACAACTTGCAAAATAAAAGAAAATGAAGTCAAATCATCTTCTCAAAACATTTTTTGGAATTTTATTTTATTGATTATGCCGAGATCAAAATTACATTTTACAGCTATTCCCTAACAAGAGATTTATGAATCTTATAAATATTGTGTGAGATATTTATATTCCTCATATAATATATTGCAAACATTATATTTATAACTAATGCAGTTAGTTGAGGCTACAACAATAAAATAAAGTCAGCGTACACTGCGTAATTTATCTGAGTTTAAAATATAACTTATTTGTTAAACAAGGATATGGAATTTATCTGAGACTCCTTCAATCATGTTAGACCCGAGTTCTTATGTCTTAGACCATGCCTTTCACGGCGGTGAAGCATACATACAGTCCATACAGAATCATAGATTTATTATAACAACATACAGCCATGCACTGCGATAGTTCGCCAAGACTATTATCCTCACTTTCAACTGCATTAGTTCATTAGTACTCGATAGCGCAATCCTGTGACGCTATCCTTCAAAGAGGTTCCTACCAATAGCAAAGCAGAAATCAGTAGACGCAGAGTACGCTACGTCAACATGACACTAGAATTATTTTGACGTTTTTTTTCAAATTTTTCTAGTCGCATAATTTGAACAGAAAACTTAGGTCAATCACTTTAAAGTTTTTTATTTTCATCACGAAGCAGTGGTGGGTTTGCAAGCGGATAATAAAGTTTACATGGGTCTGACACAACTAAAAGTTGGTGGAATTGGGATAGAGTTTTTTGATAAAATAATTAAGAATCATTATCACTGGTGACAAGGCATTTATTTACCAATAATTATTCATTTCAAAATAAATTATAATTTTAACCTAATTTTCGTATTTTATTAAATTGTGTATGACAAATGTCAATAAATTGACAACAAAGCATCGTGTGCGACATCCGACAAATATGATGAAAAATGTGTTTTATTAAATTTAAAAAGCAATGGAGAGATGTACGAATTTCGTTGATATGTTTTTTAAGAACCGAAGTAAGTTTACTAAGCAGAAGCATAGCTATATTTATTATAGTGTATTAAATCAATGGTTTTTGTCTAATAAGGCAAATATTACATGTATGTACATTAATAATCCTAAAAAGTTGAATATATATGTAAACTTTAACACGGTGAAAGAATTGTCTACTCAATTATAGCACTATTTTAATAAAACATAAAATAGAACAAAGATAAAATGGTTCAACATTTGTAAATGTAAGACGTCTACAAGTCACGGTTGATTCGAACGAAGTGTCCCAATGGTCTCCTCTCAAGTTCTCAAGACGACACTAAAAAGCGCCGGTACCTCCGCATTGCCAACCTTTTTTTTTTTAGGGGAAAAACGACAAGTCACTAAATAATCAAAACGAGTTTTGAATTTGTATCACTCGCTCCACGGGCGATTGCGATTTGTAAGAAGTAGATCGGCGTCATTAACAAGTTAATTGCGAGATAACAGCTCACGTGATCCAATTGAGCTTATCAGATTTTTAAATTCGAACGTTTATTCACAATTAAATATTTTGTAATCGATCTGGAATAAAATAAAACTCTTATCAAATTAACAACGTCTATTTCCACTATTATATTTTGAATTTATTTAAATTTTAGAAACATGTTTCTGGAATATAATGATAATTTTAAATATTTTTCAATAAGATTCTAATTTTATCAATATCTTACTTTTTTGAAAATAATAAATGATAAAATTATTAGACTAAAAATAAGCATGATGCTCAAAACAATTCTCTAAATTTTTTTCCTAATCTACTATTTTTCCAATTCACCTGTCAATCCAATTCAAAGAAGTTTTTAGAAATGCTAAATAATATTTATACAATTCTTTCAAATTTATTTTATTTTAAAAATGGTGTGTATTGCCTATGCGTTGATTTGGTAGAATAAAATAAAAATACTTGCAGTTACTATACATACATACATAAATGATATAATAATTACTTACAATAAATTATACATGCCTACACAATTATATACATATAAATCATAATATTAAAACTAACACAATAATATGTGTTATTCTTCATGTGAATCTTATCTGTAACAGTGAGACATCAGCACAACATAATTTCAATTTCCTATTCACCTTTGCCGTTTTGCAGGATAATATTCATGTTTCTCCATTTTTCTTTTATTCGATGCGGGAGCTCTGCTCTTTTCTTCCATGTGTTGTAAACTTACCATGTGATGCTCTTCAATGTGGTTGTTTAGATCTTTAAAAGTGTCCAATAAAAGTTCTCTACAATCTTCGCTTGGACATAAAATGTGCCTTTTCTTCTCGACTGCTTGAGTACCTATTGCTTGCTGGTGGATTTTTCTTACATGCCTATTCCTTGAAGAAGTTGTACTAAACCGTTTGCCACAATGCAGACATCGTTGCTTATCATCTAAATTTTCTAGAACTTGAGATGTGGAAGCCTGCGATAAATCCACACCTGTTTCAACCTACAACTTACAAATATTGAAATAAAATTATAAACAATATCCACAACAAAACACTGTTTTGTTCTAACGAACAGAGTTTAAAAGTTATCTAAAATAAATCATAGTTTAGGAAGAAATAAATTCTAATAAATCGCAATAATAGCTGTATGAAAATTTCTATCGAGCTAGCTTGGTAAAAAAATATAACAACTGCAACAGCAAAAAATAGCGCGAAAGCTTAGAATTGACAAGCAAAATGACCAAATTTAGTGACTTTTCGTTTTTCCCCAAAAAAAAAAGGTTGGCAATGCGGAAGTACCGGCGCTTTTTAGTGTCGTCTCTCCTCTCATCCTCATCTCCTTTGCCTCCCCTGGAATGTCGATAAGGAAAAAGTCTGGACTATATTCGTCATCACACTATGACGAATATAGTCGCCCAGCATCGCTGATAAGCATTCTGAGACCATGACAGCATCGGCGATAAGGATGACATCACCCAGGGGATGTGGGATCGGGAAGAGATCCCTTAGCTATGTTAGTTCCAAATCCTGCAGCTTATTTCGCTTTCGGTTGATTTTTGTTGCCAACTGTTAGTTGGGAGGTTTCATTTCTATGTAATAAATTGAGTGTTCAGTGGTTGAAAGACAAATAAATATCTGTTAGCGGTTTTCCTGTTGGATGGCTTTGTTTTCCTGTTGAAGTATTTTCCGGGTGGTGTCAGGCTCCACCATGTGAACTTATCAGTTGTGACTTTTTCCTGATGTGATGTCATGCTTACGCATTACACGTGTGGTGGTCAAGAGTGGGGAAGTGGGCATACTAACTGGCGTCTTCCTCCGGGTGATAGATCAGACTGTTATTAGCTCTTAATTCTTATGAGGTTGATTACGTCACCTTGATCATTTATTGTTTAATTCCATTATTTTGTGTTTTATGTTCAATATAGTTGTGAGTGAATATTTTATTCGTTTATCTTTCCTTTTATCAGAAGTGGGATCGGGTTTCACTACCCTAACTTTTTTTTTTTAAAAAAAGTGTTACTAGACCAAAAAGTGTTAAAAAAATAAAAATAGTGAATCAAAGATGGAAGAAACTCATGGAGCTTTGCTTGATTTATTTATTAAACTGCAAGAGTCTCTAAATGTTCCGCGAAAGACCTCTGATGAAGTGGCATTACCTATTTTTGATCCTGCCAAAACAGACATCGGTGCTACAGGCTGGTGCAAGGAATTGGATGAATTGGCGACCGAGTTCAAGTGGAGCAGTATTGAGTGCGTTGCCAGGGCAGGCACGGCTCTACGCGGTGAAGCAAAAGTATGGTTTGAAAATTGGGAACCCGAACAACGAGATTGGCTTAGTTTTAAAGCTGACCTTATCAACTTGTTTCCACCTAGACGTAATTTGCCTGAAAAATTACGAAAAGCTGTGTTGCTGACGAACGAGAACTTTGATACATTTTGTGAGTATGCAAGGGAAAAATTATTGTTGTTTAGAAAAACCAAAATTAACTTCTCTGAAAGCGAACTGGTGGATCTAATTATTGGTGACATTCGTGAAACTCCCGTCCGAATGGCAGCCTTGAACAGCGGTGTAAGTACCACTAGTAATTTATTACTTTTGCTTTCGAGTTATTCAAAAGTTTCACGCAAACGTTCAGTAGAATCAATAGAAGCCGGCTCTGGCCCGAGCAATTCAAAACATGGGAAATTTAAAACCCAAAAAAGTTGTTATTTTTGCGGTAAAAGTGGTCATGTACAAGCACAGTGCTTAAAGCTTTCTGAAAAACATTCCCGTCAAAATCGAAATATTCGAAATGCGCCTCCGCCAATTGATCGTGAAAGTACATCTGAAAGAATTTGTACCTTTTGTAATAAAAGAGGGCATTTTGTTGACACATGTTGGGCAAAACAAAGGACTGACAACCATTCTAAAGTAAATCTTTGTGAGGTATCAGTTGATAAAAATGATTTAATCTTAACAATAATAAAAGGCAAACCAATTTTTTGTTTAATTGATACCGGCGCCGACTGTTCTCTCATCTCCGAACAAAGTGCTAAAAAGATCGGTTGTTTTGTTGAACCGCATGTGACTTATTTAACAGGTTTAGGTCATAAATCAATTCCCACGATTGGTAAAACATCCCTTGTAGTTGAGTGTGAAAACGTTTCCTTTGAGTTAATTTTTTTTGTCGTACGCGATATCCACCTTGAATATGAGGCCATCATCGGCAAAAATATTTTTAAATATAATGACGTAACGCTGATAAGTACTCGAAATGGTACACGCATAATGGGTTCGTCGAGTCAGGAGCCGAACATTGATAAAAATGTTTATTTTTTTTCTCACACTGATCTTGAAACTGACCTACGTGGAAGCGACCGTGAACTTTTACAAGAATTATTAACCCAATTTTCAGAAATGATAACAAAAGGTAATAAAGTGCGCCCAATTAAAACAGCTGAGATGGAAATTAAACTTAAAAATGATTGCTTGATCAATTATCATCCTTATCGATTGTCTTTTGCCGAAAAAGGTGAATTGCAATTGATTATTCAAGACCTATTAGAAAACTCCATTATTCGCGAAAGTCAGTCACCTTATGCTAGTCCAGTCATTTTAGTCAAGAAAAAAGACGGTGGTAATCGACTATGTGTTGATTATCGGGCTTTAAATCGAGCTACAATTCCCGATCGCTACCCCCTTCCTCTAATCGATGATCAATTAGATCGCCTGGCTAATAATCAATATTTCACAACACTGGATATGGCGGCTGGGTTTCATCAGATTCCAATAGCGACAAATTCAATTTCGAAGACAGCCTTTGTGACGCCCGATGGACATTTTGAATATTTAAGAATGCCCTTTGGTCTGCGTAACGCTCCTGCCGTGTTTCAACGGGCTATTCATGGAGCTTTAGGAGCTTTAAGAAATACTGTTGCTCTCGTTTATTTGGATGATGTGTTAATTCCCTCAAAAACAATTGAAGAAGGTTTAGAAGCCTTAGCAAAAGTCCTTGAAGCTCTGAATACTGCAGGCTTTTCTCTTAATATGAAAAAATGTCGCTTCTTTGCAAAGCATCTTGAGTATTTAGGCCGCGAAATTTCAGCTGAAGGTATTCGGCCTAGTAAAAGCAAAGTCGAAGCTTTAATTGCATCAAACCTCTGAGCTTTTGAAACAAGTGCAGTCGTCTTGACACCTCTGAGTTCGAAAGACAAGTTTCAACTGAAAACCTCTGAGCTTTTGAAACAAGTGCAGTCGCTATGACACCTCTGAGTTCAAAAGACAAGTTCTAACCGAATCTGATACTGTCCGTAATATTGATCAAGGTGATGCTGAAAATGAAGCTGTTAATGAGACCAAATGTAAGTTTTCTTTGTTGTAAGTTTTCTTTCTCTCATATGTGCTTTTGAGAATAATATGTTCAACACTTGAATATGAAAGTTTAACTCGCAAACCTCTGAGCTTTTGAAACAAGTGCAGTCGTTTTGACACCTCTGAGTTCGAAAGACAAGTTTCAACTGAAAACCTCTGAGCTTTTGAAACAAGTGCAGTCGCTATGACACCTCTGAGTTCACAAGACAAGTTATAACCGAGACTGAGCTTTTTCAACAAATCAATTGTTGTATGTTGATTTTCTTTCAACTTTTCAACAGATGTTTTAAGACTTAGCTTTCTGTAGTTTAAGTATGATGCTGACTTTGTTGATTACGTAGTTTTTTTTTGATAAGCTGTGCGTCTTGAGTAAAGAATAATGAACGAAGTACAGCATCCTGCATTGAAATCTTTTGTTGATTTTTTTTTTCTCTGTGGTTTACTTTTTGTAGGATTGTTTGCAAGAAAATCACGTCTAATTACTGGCAAGGAACTGAAGAATTTCGAGAACGAAATTTGTGTCAGGCTGGCCGTGTTAGCGGTTTTCCTGTTGGATGGCTTTGTTTTCCTGTTGAAGTATTTTCCGGGTGGTGTCAGGCTCCACCATGTGAACTTATCAGTTGTGACTTTTTCCTGATGTGATGTCATGCTTACGCATTACACGTGTGGTGGTCAAGAGTGGGGAAGTGGGCATACTAACTGGCGTCTTCCTCCGGGTGATAGATCAGACTGTTATTAGCTCTTATGAGGTTGATTACGTCACCTTGATCATTTATTGTTTAATTCCATTATTTTGTGTTTTATGTTCAATATAGTTGTGAGTGAATATTTTATTCGTTTATCTTTCCTTTTATATCTTTAAATCAAGAAAAAAATTACTTTGTGCATGCGTGCGTATTCGAATATTTAGCCCAAATAAGCTCAATTCTCAATCCATTCTCAATAAGTGTCCACCACTGCCTACTGCCTTGGATGGACCATGGAGCTATAATCGAATGGACTCACGATGTAGGCAATTTGCCAATTGGTTTTCATCACTGTAGTATATAAGAGAGGTAAACCAACGACGCTGCGAGCTGTGGCCCATTCGCTCGACTCTGGGGCTAGAGCGAGATGGCGATAGGCAGGCCGCGTGTTTTCATATCAAAACCTTTGGATATTGGGTTTTGCTATTCGAAATTGATTTATTGTTAATTAATAAACATTGAGAAGTAAATGAAAGCAAGTATAATTAGCAGTTTTTTATTAAAATAATAACTAAAGGATGTTAAAAAAGCATGCAAAGGGGTACATTGGAATTATCGTACTTGAAAAAAGAGAATTATATAGAAATACTTTATTGATCAATAGTTTTAACAACCATTTGACTGTTATACTACTATTACACAATTCTTAAATATTATTAAAAACATGACTGAAACTTCACCACCCAATGTGAGCTACCTAAATTTGTATGTACTTACAATAATATACTTGCTACTTTTTGTAAAAATTAATTTTTCTGCAGTTTTGCTTCTTTTCTTTTCCGGGCTGACATTTTCATATTGTTGTTTTTTAATTCTTGACGGTAATGCTGGTGAATCCTCATTGTTAAATAAAACAGCATTCCTTTTGATATTACGTCCTCTTGATGTATTGTGCAAGGAAAATTAACTTTTAATTTAGAGTCTCCAAAAATTTCTGAAACTGTATCGTCAAATACATCAACTGAATTGATGTGTTTCATCAAAACTGATTCGATTCCTTGAAAATATCTAAACATTATTATATTAGGATGATTCAAACCACCTCTGCTTTTTAGCGTAGTAAGATCTGATGGATTTGACTTAGATGATAAATTACTGGGTTCAATAATTTCGTGCGAAACTTTATGATACAATTCTTTCCTACATGTACAGCAAGTGGATAATTTATGTAATTTTTTTAATATAAAACCAGTTAAATATAAAATGATACAATCACGTGCATCGAGACATGGTGAATCAAAAGTAAATTCTTCACCAAAGAAATCAACGCTCAATGATGTATTGTCTTCGTCTTCCAATAAAGAGTCGATCTGGTTTCTTATTTTTTCTAAATGTTCGTCTGTTCTTTTCTTTGCTGCAAATATAGTCTTGAAATCATCAAATTTTCTAATATGGTACAGTTGCCAGAAACGGGTGGTTTTAATAATTTAAAAACTGATAGCGTTCTATCTATTTGCAGAAAAGTAGTGAAAGTTGGATGATCATTTCCACCACCTGCTTGTCTAATAGTACCAAAAAATCTCTGAAACGAAACCGAATTTAAACATATATGTTACATGTTTTGCAAAATTATGACCAACTCTGCAATAAATACACATTCTGTGTGTAATTTTTGTTTAGTAAACTATTAATAAACCAAACCAGCAATTATGCGTTAACTAAATACTTACTAAAAAATTGAAATAAATTGTAATTTTAACAATAATTAGTTTCCATTACAAGACACGGTACAAGTTTGAAAAAACGCATATTAAAAAGAAAATCTTAAGCAAAATAAAAAAAGATTTTTTTTGCAGCAACAGATAGCAAATGATAACATGCAATACATTCGGCCATACTTTTTATTTATGAAAAAAAAAACGTTTTACTCACCTCAAGTGGATCCTGATTCATTTTGCCCGTTAATACATATTTGAAATCTGACTGTAATAAATGTTTTCTCAATTCAAGAGTGGACAAAATGGTTACTCTAATGCCCTCAGCTGTACTTTTAAATAAAAATTCTTCTTTATTGATTTTTTGTTGCAGAGCCATGTTCTCCTACTTATTAAGATATTTCAGATTATCCTCCAGAATAAAAAAATCGCTACTGTTTTCACAAATTCCTTCACGAGGATGCCGTCGATTTAAAAAGTCAAAAAGGTCATTCATTCTTTTTGTAAAAAAAATTGTATTTTTGCAGTTTTTTAAAACTGGAAATTTTTGGCTGTAATACTGTAGTCCATTCGCTACGCTATCACTAAAAATTTGAGTCGCCTATTTGACTCTCATTTTCAATAAATTAGATGGTTTAATATGCACATCTGTTAATTTGGGACATACGCGAAGATTATTTGGTACTTCTTTTTCCAAGTTGTATAACGCCTCATAATGTTGCCATAAAATGGTGCCTTCTGGAGTCTGAAAAATGCGTTAAATATGAATAACAAATGTCTTTTATTTGACTTTAGATGTACCCACAGTAAGAGCTCTTCTAGTTAAAAATCTATTTCTGAGACATTTAATTAGGTGTGGTGCATCAGAAAAAAAGGGAAGATATCTCTGTTCATCAAAGGGATGTACGATTTTGTTGACTGGCTCTTCAATTCTACCAGATATACCAAATTCTGACCACATTTTTCGATTAGTCGTAGCCCCATCACACACTACGCCTTCAATTATAGCTCCAGACTTTTCTAATTGATTAATGACTTGTATAATTAAGTGACTTAAGCATGTTCTCTTTGTTGGGCCTTTTGCTGCCTAAACAGCTACTGGTTGAGTAAAACTGTCAGCTAGAGAAGAAAACATGAACACCAATGCGTGATTAGCTTTCGTATCTGCAGTTTTTGATGTAGCAATGTTATTGTCGCTAAAATCTTGTATTCCTGTAAGTTTTATTTTTCTAACATTTATAAGAGTGATAGATTCCTGCACTTGCATTTCATCAAAAAGCAGAATTTCTTGTCTCTGATAAGTATTTTTATCCATCATTCTCAGTTTAAATGCATCAAAAAAACTTTTATCTAAACTCATTCTATAATCACTCTCGATAAATATCCTCTGACTGTAGAAATAGACAGAAGAGGCAAGATGTTATTACTTCTTAAAAAAGTGTAACTTGCAGGGCCTCTAATGTGTAAAAGTAAACACATTAACAACCATTCCGACGAGTATCTTCGAGACGTTTTTCTGTTGAATTTACATATTTTAATACACTCCTTGAGTAACAGTTTTTGTGACAAGGGCATATTATCCAAATTATCAATTGTTTCAAACAAATCTTCATCATTCATTTCTTTTAATTTTTTTGTGCACTTTTAAGCTCTTTGCAAATCTGTTTATTTCTAATTTTTTGTCGTTTTTCTCTTTGTTGTAAATTATGGTAACGTTCACGTAATGCTTTTAATGTACATCTCTTAGATTTGGTTTTAAAAAAATTTATACATTTTTTAATTTTTTTACAATATGGGCACACTAACAACAAACCGTTACTTTTACAATTTTTACTGTTAGTTATTAAAAATAAACATTTGTTGTGACGCCATACATTTAGTTCTAAATGTTTATAATAATTTGCACTTGAGAAATATTGTGGTGAATCAGAAATATGTATTTCTCCATTACATACAGAAATTTGATCATATCTATTAATTAATTTTTCAAAATCTAATAATGATTTAAACTCATTTCTTCCAAAAATTGTGGAGAATTCATGATCTTTAATTAAATTATTAAACGCATACACTCTTACTTCAGATTCATTTATAATAATTTTTTTGCATAATAGCATTAGTGTTATTCGTTATAGATACCATTTCCGACACCGAAACAAGTTTATCATTATTTGATAAAATTCTATGAAATGCCCAAGACTGTGATGGCAGATTTAATTCAACTTCATTGCTCCACAATTGGTGAAATACTAAGCTATGTAGGTTTTGATCTAAACAAGATCTCGAAACAATATTGCTTTCATTAAACAATCCTAGAAAATAATTATAGTAGCATATAAAATCAGGAATAATTCAGCTAGATAATTAAATTCTTCCTCAATATCATGTTTCCATTTTTTAGATTGATCGGTAGAAAACTTTTCAATAATACGTCGCTTTTTTATTAATTTAGATAAATATTTTGGACAATCTGGAAAAATTGTCGGTAATGCGTCGTGTGATAATTGTGGATAAGTCAGCGGTCGCTGTGACAAAATTAAGAATTATGTGAGGGTGGACTATCTTGATAATTACTGTATAAAATTGATTTTTGAATTCTCTAATTATAAATTTTTGTCATACCCACCTCTACAACCGGGTACAAAACACTTTCTTCCCATTTTACACAATACAATGTTATCAAAACTATGTTAGGACAACGGTTTGTGACTAAAACTACTGTGTCCTAATGCCAATTAACTCGTAGTTGGTGCTGAAAGCGCGAAAAATTATTGCCCATTGCCCGTCTATATCCATCTCTCTCGCACACTGACTCTAGCGATTTCGGCCGTTTATTCTGTTTGAAAAGCGCTTGGCTGGTTTTACCTCTTATTATTGTCTATCGTGGTTTTCATGCAAAAAAAAGCGTTCTCTCTGTTTACAAGGTACGTGGCTGCGTGGACTCCATGGACAATTAGTGTGGTGCACTATAAAATTTCGTTGTTTTTGAAGAAAATCGCAACGGCCGGCAACGTCAGATCCAAGTCTTGTTTACCATATGAGACTTCCCACCGTACAGTAAATTTTGAAGCTCGTTAAAGACACACGATAACAGAGCGGCGCTGTAATACCCATCTGGATGCAGCACAGAAGGATGCAGTATTATAATTATAACTAATTGAGTAGCTGGACTAGCTGGCGATAGCCTGGAGCTTAACCCAATGAGGTGGCCATCGCGTTGTTACTAATTTAGTCAATGTAGCATAGGCATGTCGCATGGGCATTTGATACTCAAGTGCGTTTTGTTTTATCTTAATGGGGACTCTGAAGTTATTATTGTAAAATATAAGGCTAACGTATTTATAGTAGTTTATTTTGTTGCAAAAAAGAAATAGTAAGTGATACGCTTGTGAGCAGAGCACTATAAAGAAATTTAGATTGATTTTATTTTATAGAATATAATTGTTTACAAAATAATGTTTACACAAATATAATTATTATATTAAAGTATAATAATAATTAATAGAATACTATAGATACAAAGTGACAGTATAAGGCAAAAAATAATTAAAATAAAAATTATAATGTTTCACTTGTGAAGGTGTTTCATCTTTTTAACACAAAATGGGATTGTAATAATTAATTAAATTAAAAAAACACAATATCTTCCCATAGATGCTTTATTTCAACTTAATCTGTTAAACTCTGAGATATACCATAGTAATCTCCTATTTTCATGTCGGCTAGTTGAAATATTTGTATTAAATATTCTTAAACCTGACGATGGCCTCTGATTAATACATACAATCAGTACAAGCCGAAACATATGTAGTTTCAAATTCAACCTTAAGTTGAAATAAAGCATCTATGGGAAGATATTGTGTTTCTTTAATTTAATTATAATGTTTCAACTGGATTTTGTTGTAGAAAAAAAGTATCATTTTTTTGAACTTTTTCAAATAGAAAATATAAATACAAATTTTTCAAGTAGAACAAAGCAGAAATAACAAATAACGTTTGGTTTTGAGCAAGTGTTCTTGCACCTTGTTTGTGTATGATGGTAATAAATGATAAGATAAATCGTTGTTTTGCACTTTTCTTTAATTTACCAATAAATAATGATAATAAACATGAATAATTGAAATGAGAAGAAAAATGGTGGGCTTAGGTCTTATCTTGTATGTGTTCAATGATTGAAATGAAGAATGAAAAAAAGAGAAACAAATCTAATAACAATAAAATGAAGAAAAAATGTGATTAATAACTCCAGAAATCGACTTAATCAATGTAAGCACACACAATAAGGGTTAGCATTTAAACGATGTTATTTTTAAACTTTATGAAAAAAAAACTTTAAATATTGTGCTTTCAACTAAAAAAAGAACTAAAGAAGTACTTGGGTTTTTATTGACATTTCAAATAAGTAAGTTTCTCTGGTGTACGCTGTAGATTCAATATTAAAATTTGTTAGCGTTATCCTAATTTTAACATCTTCCGGTCTTCAGAGAAACACTATTTAGTAGTTTAAATAGAATAACGCTATAAATGAATAAATAAAAAACTAATTATATGTGTTTAAAGTAATGCAAAAACGATGCTATAAAATGTATTGAAACAGCTCATCTTATGTGAATAGTATTTATAACATTCTTTTGAACGAGTTTTTGAGAGATTAGCTGCATTGTCCAGTAATAGGAGATTATAAAAGCCTATAACTTTAAAAATACGTTATTTCACTGGTACTAATTTAATTTTTTAATCTGATATTTTATTTATCAAAATATCAAAATATAAGGCTCAACTAGTACAGTACAATAATAAATACAAGACAATTGATACAATAATCTTTTATATTATTTATACAAACTATTTGTATTTATATAAGTTTTCACATACTTAATTTTCCGCTAAATTTGACTTTTCTAATTAATCAAGTCTTTTATGCAAATGTAATTTTGTTTGTTCCCTAGGTATGGTGTGGCTATCTATCCTGTGCGCTTACGATTTTTTTTTATAAGAGTTACAGTGACATTCGCATACTTCATTTTCGTGACATTCTTGACATTGTCTCAAACATAAATCTTAGAGATACACAAGTATAATAAATTCTCATAAAAGTTAGTAGAAATTAAATATCTTTTTTTAGAAAATTTTTAAAAACATAAAATATTAATATCCTTAATTTTTACATTTATTTACACAGTCACGCCCTAACTATATATACAATCTCATTAAACATTAAAATTGCGAAAAACACAAAAATAAATTTAGAATAACGGTCTCGCCAAAAATACTATTTTTAACGTAAAAAATATAGTTCTAATTGTATTTGATGCGGACATATTGGCAACGCATTTTGGTAACGCCGCATTTTTCTCGTCTTAATATTGTCCAACGTGACTGAAAAAAGTTACACTTTAATAAATCATGTATTTGCTAAAAATTCCGGCAACATAGCATCTTAATAAAATTTGCTTAACATCGGTATTGTCCTTTTCCAAAAATTCTCATTAAGTTCACTTTGGAAAAATTATAATAATACAAAATAAACCATTAGGAGCGCCGGTCCAATAAAATTTGGAATATAGAATCTAGAGTTTACACCAAAACTGACTTTATATTTGTCCTATTTAAAACGTATCAAAAATACGATTTTTCAATTTTTGCAAAGATTTTGCATTTAGACAGAATTGTAATGTTGAATATGTATTTCTAAAAAAAATAAGATATTTATTATTTCAAGAATCATACTAAATTAGAAAATAGCAATACTAGAAATTTTCAACTGCCAGCTGGCTCTGAGATTGATAATAATAATTTTGATTTTTTTAAAAACTGTACGCTATTTTCTAAAATAATACATTTATTTTTTTAAAACAGCCTGGCTCTGATGTCAGTTGTGAGGCAGCATTTCTACTATACCTTTATCGCTTTAAGAATAATCAGATGCATCAAACTTTATTCAAACTATGACTTTTTAGAATTTGGTTTGAGACAAAAACAATGTTTCTACAAAAAGTTGTGCGGTAAACTCTCATAAATATTAGTGAAAGTTAAATAGCCCGTTGTGAAGTATTAGCGACGGCAATGTCATAATTGCACTAATGCGAGCAGTAAGCTTTAGTGGTATAGGAAAAACAAGAATTGTATATTTTGACAACTGTAAGTTGGTAGAATTCATGCTTTTGATTTTCTTTTTAAATTACTACACAAAAAAATTAGACAATGGTTTTTTGATGAGAATATTTTATAAACAGAAAAGTCAAATTTTTAAATCACTTATACAACATCGAGTTGTCTCCTAGACGGGATTGTTTTTTTGTACTTAGAATAATGGATATACTTTATACTAAATTCGAAAAAATTGCCGTTTTTCTTAGTTAGAATAAAATGTATAGAATAATTCATCCGATAAGAATTTAATTTTGTAGAGCATCAAATTGCTGATAAGAAAATGTGCGTATTAATTAAATTATTATCAATTATTAATTATTTGTATTATCATTAAACTACAAAATCTCATATTAAACATTTGATATGCTATATTTATTTGTAAAAAGGTCAGAGCACATAAATAATAATTTATAAATAATAGTTGAACATAGGTTCAACAATCATAGCTCCATGATTCAACATCGGCTGGATAAAAAATGAGAAGAAAAAGTATTGAAACAAGCGATAATTAGACGTGTTGAAGCTCCATAGCATAAGGTCGAATAGCTTGGCTTAGACCGTGGTATTATAAGCCTTCCTCGCATCTCGCGTGATACGTTGTAAATTTTAGCAATACGGATTGGCATTAATTTTAACATTGATAAACTAAGATAACCGTTAAAAACTAAATTCAAACGTTATTTTTCTTCTTAACCACCGTGATTTCGTTTCTAATCACCACGCAAAGCCAGTGGTTGAAAATAATCACTGTTTCGAGTAAGAGTGGTTAAGAAATAACTACTGCAGCGCTTACAGAATCGCAAATCTTGCGTGGTAGTTATATTTAACCACTTTGGTAGCTCTAATCACTCAGCTGAGTGATAAAAAGCTAACCACTCTCTTACAGAATTGGTCTGAATATTACATAACCATAAAGATGGCGTGTTAGAAATTCAAAAAATGCAAAGAAAATTATTTTTTTTTATAAAATCACCCTTAATTAACCTTTGCATAACACGATTTTTGCACGACCAAGCCGAATCTTTTTCTTTTCGATGAGTAATCTTTTAAAAAATTGTAGCCTCTAGCAACACATTGCAAACCAAAATCGTTTCTAGACGACTTGGGAAGATTTTTTAACTCTACTAATACTACACATTTATTTATTTTAAGTCTCGCTACCCAGCCCAAAAAACAAACACGGCAAATCTATTTGGTTTCAGGTTTCATACCCATTAAAACCTTATCTATTTCTAAGCATGAGTAAAGGTCGTTTACATATCATAACAGATTTCTTTACAACTATTCACACACTGTGAAGATTCAGCTTTTTGGCTCTAGATACCAGTTGCTCCCAAGCTACCCTTTTCATCCTCGCGCCCGTCTTACCCACAACCCAAATGTGTTACATTTCTCTCATAAGCGTGGCTAGTCTAGGTTTACTTATGCCGGTATTCATAGTCGTATTTCAAGCTCAAGCTTGAGTCCGTCTCAAGCAAAGACTTCGGCAATGCTCGGGGGAAAGCGTTTGCCTGCGTCATTCAGAAGTAGTAACTTTTGTGTTGTTAGATTTGACAATTGTGACGCATGAACGTCATTCTGCGTGTTTATATTTACTTTAAAGTGACAGGTCGAGTAATAACTCGATGCCGCAGGGGTCATGTCGAAAGTGTTTTGTGTTGTCGGGTGAGTACATGTCTACTGACAGAATACGTGTATGGTAACTTCATAAAATGTGCATTATGTTGAAGTTTAGTGACTTTTAGTGATTCTTAGATTTAAGTTGGTAATTGTCAAGTTGGTACCACTATGGTCAGCCATTTTTCTTAGTAATGTCCATGCTACTTTTTAAGTCTGTCCTTAGACTAGGAAAGAGTCTCTTTCCTAGTCTAAAAGTCTGTCACTCAACGATAAAACGAGTCTCTCGTAATATCTCTGTCATCTTTTTATTAAATCATGCTTATAGTTACATAGTTGTGTTTCACTTTAGAAGTAATTTCCATTATACAATAATAATCCACTGCAGATTACTAGAAGTAAAGAATACTTCTACAGGTTATGGTCCCAGAAAAACGTGAACTATTGTAAATAATGGATTTTTCAAAGCATTTAAAACCGTTAAGTGGTGAAGGAGATTGGCCAATATGGAAAAGGAAGATGAGAGATCTTCTCGATTACCATGAAGGAGCCCTGGACGTGATTGATGGAAAGCTTCAAAAACCCAGTGCCCTGACCAATGAAGCCACAGAGGAAGAACACAAAAAGCATAAGGTAGCGAGTGATTTTTTTTCGTAAAGCAAATAGCTATGTAAAATCTATGATCTCGAGTGCTGTAACAGACACAGTCTATCAGAAGATTATGGACAAAGACAGTGCCTACGAAGCATGGGAAGCCTTAAAAACACAGTTTGAGGCTACTTCAGAAGATCAGTTGTTCAAAATTTGTTCAGAATTTTTCAAGTTCAGTTGGACCTCAAGCGATGATGTTTCAACTCATATCGCCAAATTAAAAAACATGTGGCATGAAATGAACAATGGTTTGAAGGAAAAACAAGAAAATCCGTTACCAGAGTTGATTATAGTTTGCAAGATCTTAAGTATTCTACCAAAAAGTTTTAGTTCGTTCCAGTCAAGTTGGATGATGCTAACAGAAGACGGCAAGAAACATTTAGACGAGCTAGTTGCTCAACTATGTACGTATGAGAGAAACTTTTTAAAAAGAGATAGTACTGTTTCAGATGTACAAAACGCCTTCCTGTTAAAAACTAAGAAGACACATGTTAGCTATTCTAAATTTAAGATTAGAAAAGAAGACGTTTGTCATTATTGCAAGTTAAAAGGACATTGGATTCATCAATGTGCTAAGTGGGCTGCTGATGGAAAACCAAAAAGGTCAGAAACTACGGTGCAAACTAATGTAGCTACTCTGTCAGTAGAGACGGAGGCCTTTTTAGTCGAAGAAGGTCCAGAGACCTGGTGGATCGACAATGGAGCAACAAGACACGTCTGTAATAGTACACACTAATTTACAGAATTTCGAACTTTTGAACATCCTTGTGGCGTAAAGGGGGCAGGAAAAGAAGTTTTAACAGCAGTAGGAAGCGGAACAATTTTAGTAAAGTCAAAAGTTAATGGTGAAGACATATTACTGACAGACGTTTGGTATGTTCCTGGATTATCAAGAAACTTATTTTCAGTTATTGCTGCTCACGACAAAAACCCCAAAAGCACATTCAAATCAAACGCGACAGAATGTTTCTTTTGGAATAATAGTAAAGTCATGCTACAAGGAAAACGTTTTATAGGTGGAACTTTATACAAGGCAGAAATTAAACCACAGAAAGTTAAGGAACAAGTAAATATTGTTAACAATTATACTATATCATGAGAGGTGGGATCACCAAGATAAACGTCATGTGAAGGCTATACTGCAGAAAGAAAAAGGGATAACTGTTCCGTTAGAAAGAGATCTTTGTGAACCTTGTGTCTATGGAAAAGCACACCTTTTGGTCATAGAGATAAAGTGAGTAAACCAGGAGAACTCATTTCTGCTGACGTTTGTGGACCTTTTTGTGAGTCTTTTGGAAAGAATAGGTATGTAGCAATTTTTAAGGATAGCTACACAAAATTTCGCTATTGTTATTTATTAAAAGAAAAATCAGAAGTGAAAGAGGTTTTAAAAGAATTTATTCAAAATGTCAAGACAGTAGGACACACTATAAAAGAATTCCTGAGTGATAATGGAGGCGAACTGGACAATAAAATTATTAAAACCATTTTAAGACAAGAAGGGATAACTCAAAGACTAACAGCTCCGTACACACCACAGCAAAATGGAGGCAGTGAAAGAGAGTTTAGAACCTGTATTGAAATGGCTAGAACCTTCAAATATTCAAATAGTGAAGAAGAATTTCCAGATGCACTGTGGACAGATTTTGTAGTTACTTCCACATACATTCTAAATAGAACAGGAAAATCTTCCAAAGAAGGGGTAAGTCCATATGAACTATGGATGCGCAAGAAACCTAGAACAAAACATTTACGGATCATCGGGTCCGCTTGCTATGCTCATGTTCCAGCGCAGAGACGTCGAAAAATGGACAAAAAAGCAATTAAAGGATACTTAGTTGGTTACGATGGTGACGAGAGGTATAGAATATGGTTGAAAAATGAACAGAGAATAATTCTTTGTAGAGATGTAATTTTCAACGAGATTCCAAACAACTGCACAGAGCGTGTAAGGTTACCAATTGCAGATATAGAACAGTCAAATGAAGAACGTGCTATTTTACAAAAAGAAGATGATGCTTTATCAGAAACTGAAGAAAACTCAGAGGCATCAGAAGAAGAAAATCTCTCAGACACAGAATCTGAACAGATAGAGGATGTTGAAGAACCACTTCAAAGTTTGTCTCCAAAATTAAGAATTCGTTCCAGTATAAAAAGACCAAGTAAATATGAGGACTACGTAATGATTAGTGAAAACATTATAAATGGAGAAGATTCTCCGAATTCCTATTATGAAGCTGTCAGTGGAAAGAACAGTCACAACTGGAAAAGAGCAATGACTCAAGAGATACAATCTTTAAATAATAATGGTACATGGGAACTGACAACTTTGCCTAAAGGAGCAAAAGCTATTCCCTGTAGATGGGTCTACAGACTGAAAACTCATCAAGATGGCAGCATTGACAAGTACAAGGCAAGACTTGTCATTAAAGGTTTTAGTCAACGGCAAGGTGTTGACTATATTGATACATTTAGTCCGGTTGCCAAGCTGAGCTCTATTAGAGCAATGCTTAGTATTGCTGCTCAAGAAAACCTGCACCTGCTTCAGTTTGACGTCTCAACAGCTTTCCATATAGTGAACTAGAAGAAGAAATATTTATGCAACAACCAGAAGGATTTGAAGATAAATCTAACAAAGTTTGCAGGTTAAAACGAAGCCTTTATGGATTAAAACAAGCCCCAAGATGTTGGTCTAAGCGTTTTACCACATTTCTTCAACAAGCCGGTTTTGAAGTAAGCGACGCAGATCCTTGCGTACATATCAGACAAAAGGGTGAGACACGATTAATAATAGCCCTCTATGTAGATGATGGTCTTGTAATGTGTTCTGATCAGCATGAAGCTGATAATTTTATTGAAGAATTAAAAGAAGAGTTTAAAATTACTGCAAGGAAAGCATCATATTTTCTTGGTATGGAAATTAACCGCCTAGAAGACGGATCAATAAAAAATCTCAGCAAGCATATGCTAAGAAAATTTTAGAAAGATTTGGTTTTCAAGACTGTAATCCAGTATCGACTCCAATGGTCAAAGAAGGTAGAACTAGTGAAGAAATCAGGGAAAGTAAGAAAGAAATTGATTTTCCTTATAGACAGGCAGTTGGTGCATTAATGTACTTGATGTTGGGAACGCGGCCTGATTTAGCATTCAGCGTCAGTGTTTTTTCTAGATCACTAGACTCTCCGAGGTCAGAAGACATAGGAAAATTAAAAAGAGTTTTTAGGTACATTGCGGGCAGCACCAAACTGGGAATTGTATATAGTCCGAGCAAGAGCAATAAGTTTGGTTGTTACAGTGACGCAGATTTTGGATCAACAACCGGGGTAGTTGTCACTTATGCCGGAGGGGCAGTTTCTTGGTTAAGTCAAAGACAAGGAATGACGGCAACATCTACCACAGAAGCGGAGCTTGTCGCTGCTAATGGTGCGGTAAAAGAAATAATTTGGATTAATAGACTTTTCAAAAGTGTGGGAAAAATTCAAGAGACGCCAATTCTCCAAGTGGACAATTTAGCGACGATCCGACTTGCTCAAAATCCTGAATTTCACCGAAGAATCAAACATATTAAGATTAAGTACTTCTTTATAAGAGAGAAAGTATTAGAAGGCGAGGTTAAAGTTATCAACATTCCAACTAGCAGACATGTTGACAAAACCTCTTCCTGGACCAAGATTAAAGTCTCTCAGTGAGAAACTTGGATTATGTTAAATCTTAGTTTGTTGTGTCTCTTAAATCTTCGAATTAGGGAAAGTGTTGAAGTTTAGTGACTTTTAGTGATTCTTAGATTTAAGTTGGTGATTGTCACGTTGGCACCACTATGGTCAGCCATTTTTCTTAGTAATGTCCATGTTACTTTTTAAGTCTGTCACTCAACGATAAAACGAGTCTCTCGTAATATCTCTGTCATCTTTTTATTAAATCATGCTTATAGTTACATAGTTGTGTTTCACTTTAGAAGTAATTTCCATTATACAATAATAATCCACTGCAGATTACTAGAAGTAAAGAATACTTCTACACATTATAGACGCAAAAGCAAAAACAGCAAAACCCTTGTAGTCCTGCATGAACAACTCCAATAATGTGGAAAGTAATACGACGGATGCCGCAATAGTGACCGATCTCGACCATTATTACATTCTCCGCAAAACACGAAAGCTGCAAAAGTGGGACCAAACAGAAGCTAGCTCACACTGCGCGACAATGTAAGTCCCACTTTTATTGCAGGAAACGTGATGCAGAAAAGTTATCAGTTAGTAGTAGGAGCTATTCAAGAAGTGTAAAGATGAAAGTCTTCGCCTGCCGTTTTGTCTACTATGCTTCTGCAAACAATACCTTACACTGATAATGTAAACTAATAAAAATTTCACTTTTTTTGTACTTATTTTTACCAGTAGAAGGTGTTACAAAATAAAAATACTACCCAATTAATAAATAATTGTGACTTTTATTATTATTAAAACAATGCTTTTATTTTTGCACAAAATGTGACAAGCCCTTTAATTTTGTGTAAGTAATAATTGTCTTTCCACTAATTTGCAAACAATCCTTCATTCACTACATTGTCTTTTGTGAAGCTGTAGCGACGCTTACATTCAAAGTTGGAAAAAAATTCCAATGGGTTTGCAGCACACCGCACATAACTCGTCCAGCATGTCAATGTTCGTTGTTATAAACTGCAACACAATACTCTTCAATATTTTCCTACGTCAAACAATGCCATAACCGGCAAATGGCGTCTTGAGTCGGACTTGAGACAAGTCGAGACCTTTCTTGAGTCTGACTTGAGATGGACCCAGTGCGCTTGCTCATCAAGCAAAAATCGCCCATTCACACCGTAATTTGAGATTTGTTTATGAATACCGATCCGGACTTGAGGTCAAGCTCAAGATATAAATATCAGATTTTACGAGCATTGCCGAAGTCGTCCTTGCTTGCGATGGAATCAGCGATAAATCTATTTCAAAACGCATGCAAACGCTTTCCCGAGCATTGCCGGAGTCCTTGCTTGCGCCCAAGCTTGAACTTGAGATACGACTATGAATACCAGCATTAGTCTATGCCTATACTATAGCTACGCTATAGAAGCATAAGTAATTTTGCCCAATCAGAACATACCCCAACAAGGAGCCAAAAATAACAAAATTGACAAGCTATATGTCACTTTTCACAATTGACAACTCACGTACACAAACCACAGAAAAAAAACAACAGACTATTTAAATGATGACGTATAAGTTCAAAGTTGTCACATACAAAAGTTATGTTGCGTCGTAGAAACAATAGAATTGTTAATAACAAAGTGTTTGTGATAGTGCAGGATACGTAAAACAATTAGCGTAAAAACGTAAAAACAGCGACGGAAAAAAATCTCAGAGACGCAGATGTTATTTGGAAACTATGGATGTGACCACTGTGACCTTCGGAAACCGATTTTTGTAATGCAAGAATAACATTACTAAAAATGTTGACAACAAGAATTCCCATTACTACTTAAAGGTGCTGTAAACAAAATGAACAAAAATACCACATACTGCACGTTACTATTTGATGAGATGTCGATAGAACTCTATTTGCAGTATAATCTGCACATTGAATTGAGAGTTTTATAGATCTTTGACACGAAAGATCTATTTATGTATAGCTATTCATGTTTTGGTAATAGGTATAATAAATCGAACAGTTTCAAGACTTATGTAGTATATATGTTTGTAGACCTACGAGACATTTTTAAAAATTGGAAACAACTACCTGCATATTACTTGTTAAATGGTGCTATAAAAGCCCTTATGCTAAAAACAATTACTGTTGATGTAATACGGAACGTAAACGCAGCTTGGTTGACGGTTGTATCATCCGTATGCGATCAAGAAACAAATAAATTAGATGCACTTGTTTGTGCTACGCAGAAAAGTGTGGAACCACAGGATTATGTGTTTGAAGTAGATGGGCAACATATTACGAATTTAGCGCACTGCGGAAGTTGACCGAATACTTTTATTGACCGAAAACAATTAAAGCAATTGATGTTCAAGTATTGGAGTCATTATGTAGCATCGAGCTTAAAGTTTCTTCTTAAAGCCATTAAGTAAAAGGCAACTGTTTTTTATGTTGTACACTTGTGTTTTTAATTTACTTTTGTAGACGCCGTTGAACAACAAGCTTGAGGCACTGTAGAATTTATACAATTAATGAATAAAAACAATAAGATTGTTAACAACCAGGTGTTTGTGAAAGTGCAGGATACGTAAAGCAATTAGTAAAGAATGTTAAAAGAACTAATCCCGTATGCAATTTTCATTTCTTTTTACACGACCTCTACCGAAAGTAATAAATATCATCGTAGTAGCCTACTTCAGAAAGCTGTCAATATCACTTGGCGTGTGATATTATATCACACTAGTGTGATATTTTTGAGAAGTGCAACCAACTAAAGCTCAACGCACACCATCTATAGGTGTAGCACATTTTGAAGTCTACTAAATATTCACGGTGGTAGGTACACCGGACCTTCAAGCAGTTTTGTAACTATCTGCCGTTATGACTTGTAAATGTTGACAAATTTTGAAGTTCCGTCGAATCATTGAATAACACTATATTCAATGGTCGAATATTAGTCAGCTACTGTGTAAAAAGACCTTAATATATTGAAATGAAGTTTCTGTTTTACCGATTCAGGAGCTTGAGTATTCTAATTGTCGGTGTTCTGTGATTCTAACATTCTAACCTCACTTTTTCGGTTGTGTTTTGGCTAGTGGTGCAGTTACTGCAGTTAAAACAGAAAATGCATTTGAGGTCATGTAAAAAATAGTGTTCATAACGCGTGCGAAAGCACAAATAAATGTGCTCGTGTCTTAGATTATGCGCCCTCGTTAATCTATTATAGACACTCGCACGATATTTGCTACTTTCGACACTAGTTACGAAAATAACTATTTTTGCACTCATTGGAATTGAAGATCGAAGTTTTCCGTTTGTTTCTAATGAAATAAAACGATTGTCTCCCACTTTTTTTTTACTTTGGTGCCGAATATATGGTAGAATGTTTGAAACAAATATATTGTACATAATTAGAAAAAAAATTGTACTCAACTTTTTCGGAGAGAAACTGCTTCTATTTACACTAATGCAGAACTCTTTTCAGCTGTCTTGCAAACAAAATGCTCAAGTCGAAACGGTTATTTTCCGAAGTCGTTAGATAAAAAAACTTTTACCTGCTTTTGCTATTTTTCCATGTTGATTTTAAGACTGTAACGTCAGAATAAAGTAATTATGTGGAAGTAATCCTAATATAAATGTGTCACTTGTCAATTTGTAAACTAACAATTGACAAATGACATGGTGATATGCTATAGCGGAAAATACGCAGCCATTTGCATTTTTTTGCAAACACATTAACAAAAATTTGGCGAAAGTGTGTATTGTTGCAATTGATAACAAATTTAATTGTGTTTGTGATATACGCTATTTGGGGTTTTGGCAAATTGCAGCGATGGGAAAAAATCTCGGAGACGCAGTTGTTATTTGGAAACTATGGGTGTGACTTCAGAGACCGATTTTTGTGATGCGAAAATAACATTACAAAAAATGTTGACAACAAAAATTTCAGCAATTCCAACAAGAATTGTTATATAACGCTATGCTATTTTTATTTATAACTAGCTGGCCCGGCGAACTTTGTTCCGCCTTAGTTTTGTTATTTTATTTTTTATTTTCATTTTTTTTGTCATTTGTTTTGTTATTATATGTCAGATGCGTTTACGTTTTATATTGTTTGTCACGTCACACGGAATGGAATAAAAAATATTCTTTGTTGGGCTACTGGTTCTAAACAACCACTCCACCAATTTTCAGTCAAATCGGTCATAAATAGATATAGATTTTTAAAATAAACGACCCCAAAAACTATAAAAATGATACCCAAATTAATTATTCACATTTATTACCTTTATCACATTCATTTTACAACCCTCTTTAACTTAAATATCATTTTCAAAATCAACGACCTGAAATTCCTCGAAAATACCCATATCGTTTTCTTACATTTTTATCCCTAGAACACTCTCTTTTCATCCTCCTAAGAGTAATTTTTTAGAAAGCAGGAAACATACTATTTATTTTTTTTTGAGAACTTAGGCAATTTATGGGAAAAATTATGAAAACGACATCAATCTTTAGACATTTTGCCCTCTTTCCGCCCTATCAAGGAATGATAATATTTTACTTCTAAAATTTCGGATTTAAACATAGATATTATTTTTAAAATAAACAATCCAAAATTTTTGAATATCATACTAATATTGGTACTTGTCATTTTTTGTTCCTATCCCACCTCTTTTTATCTCTTTGTTAATAAAAAGTATTCTATTCTTTTCATTCAAATCCAGTCATCATAATTTTCCATACAAACTTTCACCCAAAGTTGTTATATGGGAAGTTGTCTCATGGAAGACGATTAAAGACGGCCACTGACGATCCAAGATCCAACGCCACAGTCGTACTGCGGCGTTGGCGCGTTGGATCGTCAGTGGCCGGTTTTACATGTAAACGCACGGTCCGACTTTGGTTGGTGGTGGGGGAGTGGATCGATTTATTTGGAACGGTAATTTGCCGAGCCTCACCGAACGTTTCCGACATCGCAATCCTAATTTTGATTTAACCCTTCTTTTAGAGGGTGGTTTCTGGAATAAAAAGTATCCTATAGCATTCTCCTGGCTCTAAGCTACCACCTCACCAATTTTCAACCATATCGGTAAAGCCGTTCTTGAGTTATAAGTGGAGTAACTAACAGACTTTCTTTTATATATATAGATGTTTTTTTTCTACGACCACTATATTAAACTCACTTTACATATATCCTTGTTGCTATGAAAAGTTCATCTTTTCATTGCTAACGCAAAACTCGAATGAAAAGTGACGTTTCTGTGTGAAAAATGGCAGTTCCGTGTGAAAAGAACATATTGTGTTGTGGGTTGCCTAATCGCTAGTGAAAAAAGTTTCGTTTGTTTGGTAAAGTTGGCGTTATGATTGGCATCTTTTTTCTTTTGACAAGTGACATGATAAAATGATTACGGTAATAAATCGATCAGATTTGCTTCAAATGTAAATATTTTGTAATTTACAGCACCTGCTATGAGTGAAATAAGCATTTCTTGTACCCCACCAGAGGTAAAAGCAGCGGCGCAGGCAGCAGTTGAAAATCTTCTGCCGGTAACATCAAAAAAACGTTACGAAGACGCATACGAGAAATTTACAGTGTGGAAGAAGAAAAATAGTATTACTAACTCTAAGAATGAAGTTGCTCCAAAATTAGAATTTAATAATTGTCAGAACACCATTACAATTAACATCAATAATTATTATTAATAGTTAGTACATATATGATATGAATTACATTACTGATTAGTTGTAATGATTTAATATGTAATAAATTGGTTCTTTTGTTAAATGTTGTAGTTTATTGAATGGTCGTAGAAAAAACATTGTGTTGTACTCGTGTGAATAGCTTTTTTCATGCTCGTGTTAATACACACTCGGCCTACGGCCTCGTGCGTAACTTAAACACTTGCATGAAAAATTCGCTTTCCAACACTTGTAGAACAAATAACTATTGTATAACACTATCTTTTTCGTTTTTTATAAAATTATAGCATACATCTGTGCCGTTAATACTATGTATAAATAGTATTTTTATAGTTTTTTACTTATGTTTCTGTTATTTACTTTTACAATTTATATCTTTATACGGTTTTATTCAACATTTTGATTATGTACTTTTAGCATTTACATTTGTGCCTGATAACTACTTTATTTTTATGGCTTTTTTACTTAGCATTTATGTAACTTTTTCTGTATGGCTATATTATATTTTGTTTGTTTTTTTAAACACTTTTTCACTTTAGATTTAACCCCCCGACATTTACAAATAAATGTCGAGGGCGTAGTGAGTCATTGCTGTCTTAGGCTATTGTTTGCACAAACGAACTCTATTATATTAAAACATTAAATGTTTTCTCCTAGTTTAAAAAAATGCAATTTTTAATCTTTACTCTTCTGATGTTTTGCAAAACGACTTAGCATAACATTTCTCCATACATAACAAAATGTATGAATACCTCTTTAGCGTTAATTTTACATTAAAACTGGGCAATATTGTTTTGTGTATTACATTATTGTTATTAGTGTGTTAACATCTAGCTAACGCACTATTTTTTATTGTATTTTTGTCAATATATATATATATATATATATATATATATATAGTGGAGGAATATCAAATATATATATATATATTAATAAACAAATTTTTCATTAAATTTTAAAAAACAAGCGGTAAACGATTGATTCTGAGTACGACCGAATGGTTCCGACGCATGCAGAGCCTAGATGCAGGTGACGCCACTAAAATGTTACCGGCCGTTACCATTACCGATTACATTCTATCGAAAATAGGGTTTTGTATGTATGCCATTACTCATTACTCATTAGCAAAAGCCAAAAATGGCTAGTTTTGAATCGATACGGTTCTTGTTTTTTACAATATTTCTAATATCTCTATCGACTGCTTTATACGAAGACCAAGTTGGGAAATTCGACTGGAAGCGGTCATTAATTGGCAAAGTGAAACATGCAAAATTCGATAGTAAACACCTTTTTGTGGCAACTCACGATAATGTTATAGCAAGTTTGAATTTGAAAAACGACCAAATTGCATGGCGCCAGCTTTTGGAAAGTCCTTTAGAAGATGAGCCTCAACTTTTACATTTGGAAAGGGATTTAATAAGTATTTCCGGAAGCAGAAGTAATTTTCATGTGCGAGGCTGGGATCCCTTAACTGGAGTTGCTTTATGGGAATGGACAGCTGTATCTGAACAGAGCATTGACCCTTACTGGTTAATTAATGGAGAATTTTTGATTAGATTAGTGTCGGTGCAAGATTCATATTTGGAAGTCACCACTTATCACCTGAAAACTGGAGCATTATATGGAAATGTACGAAAATTTGGGGGCGCTTGGGGGAAGAATTGTGTCACCACTAAGCCATATTTTGTATGCATTACTAATACCAAAGTATTATGGGTAAATGTAATACATGAACGGACAAAGAGTCACAATTCACAAACTCTTCAAACTTTAATCGAAAATTATTCCGATAATCTCCAATTAATTGAATTTAATTCTCCTAAACCATCAGTTTTAATTAGTGAAGGCAGGAATAGTGCAAGAATATTGGAAATTAATGATAATGGCATATCTGCAAAATTTAATGTTTCACCTGGTGCTATCTGTATAGGAAATATTATTTATCAATTAGAAGCCAATTTGAATAATCTCCAAAAATTAATCAGAGTTAAATCACTAGACTTAAATAGTGGAAAAGAATTATCAAATGTTTCTGTTGATTATCCTTTAGGTTTGGGTGGTCCTTATATAGTATCGGGTTCTTGCACTGGTACTCAATGTCATCTCCTTTGGTCAAGCACTGATGATGCTGCCATTCTAGTACGTTTTCCCGAAGGCAAAGTTATTTGGGTTAGAGAAGAGGCTTTAAGTAATGTAGTGGCTGTCGAATTTCTGGAACTTCCAGCTTCAGAATTGGAAGTAAACTTAGAAAATGAATTTACAGAAAACTCTAATATTTTTAAGATGCTGTTGCATCGTATTACGATGCAAAGCGGGCAGTTATATAACTTATTTACTGGAGGACAACATCTATCGAATAATGCCTTAATTAGAGATGATTTTGGTTTGCATAAAATTATTGTGGTTGCTACAGCTTCTGGAAAATTATTTGGAGTGGACACTTTAACAGGTTCAATAGTTTGGAGTTATCGTTTGCCTAATGTTAAGGCTTTTAAAGATAAAAAAATGCTACTTTTTGTTCAAAGAACTGCACGTTATGTTTTTTCGTCTGCGCAGTGTATTCTCTTAGCTGAAGATGAGTTTAGTGGATTGGGTGTTTTGTTTCGGTTTGACCCTATAACTGGAGCATCTGTACAAGGTGTGGAGCGCTTGACTTACAGAATAAAACAGGCTTTACTACTGTCTCAAGAGGATGGAAATCATTTAAAACAAGTCTTAATAGTAGGTGAAGACAATTCAGTTTATGTATATCCTGGAAATGTAATTGAAAGTGGCGGAGATAATGTCTACATTTATTCAATTGAAGAGGAGAGCTTAATGAGAGGCTATAAACTGAGTACGGATCTTAAGCTAGCAGAAGTATGGCAAATAAATTTAGGCTCTGCTCGATTACTCGGTGCAAGTACAAGGCCTTCAAATGAAAGAGTTCACTCTCAAGGAAGGGTTCTTCCTGATAGGTCTGTTTATTATAAATATGTTAATCCAAACTTAATTGCACTGGCAACAATAAATGATGATCCTGTACATAAGCATGTGGTTAGTGTGTATTTAATTGACGGTGTTACTGGTTTTATACTTTATTCCACATCTCATAAGAGATGTAAAGGACCAGTGCTGCTTGTACACTCGGAGAATTGGTTGGTTTATACATTCTTTAATGAAAGGTTTAGAAGAAATGAAGTTGTAGCAGCTGAATTATATGAGGGACACATTCAAAGCAATAGTACTGCTTTAAGTTCCTTTGGTGTTAGTCAATTGCCACATATTCAGACACAATCATACATTCTCCCAGCAACGCCTGTATCTATGACTGTAACCCTTACAGAACGGGGTATAACAAACAAATTTCTTTTAGTGGCACTTACCACTGGTGGAGTTGTAGAAATTCCTTGGTTGTTACTTCAGCCCCGTTTTGCTGATATACCTTGTGGATCAGAAGAAAGTTGCATTCCTTACATGCCGGAAATTCCGCTTCCTTTTGAAGCCATAATAAATTATAATCAGACTCTTGGGCGAGTTAAAAGTATTGAAGTGGCTCCAGCTAAATTGGAGAGTATTAGTCATATATTAGTTTACGGCTTAGACTTATACTACACGCGAGTGGCTCCGTCAAAGACTTTTGATCTTTTAAAAGAGGATTTTGATCATAAATTGATTGTTTTGGTGTTGAGTGGACTTGTTGTTGCGTCTTACGTTACAAAGTATTTGGCGGCAAGAAAAGCGCTGAGGCAGGCTTGGAAATAAACATTAGTAAAAATTGGTGTAGGCAATAATTTTGTTTAAGATGTAAATTTTTTTGTTAGATGTTCACCACTTTGTTGTTTTGTTATTCCGTTTTGTTGTTTGATATTTGCATGTATTTATAACTTCTGCATTGTGTATAAAGTCTACAATGACCAGTAAATTATATCAAGTCATCTAAAAAATTTCTTAGAATTCGATGTAAGTGTGTTAAATAAAATTGGATGAGTTATAAAACATGTTTCTTGTGATTTTAATATGGTTGGCCTATTTTAATAAAGATTAATTTTTTTGCAATACTAAATTTGCAATTAACAGGTTTTTAATGATTTGTTGACCTTAAACATAATTTCCGCTTTTAAAAATTATTGATATAAAATTATCTAAACATTTAATATATTGAGCTACTACATGTGGCATTGCTCTTGCAGGAGTCTATTCAACTTTCTCTAACGAAATCGCAAAGTTTTTTATCAATGCTATTTTAAAAATCACGGTATACATATTATAGACATTTACTAGACACGTACTTATACATTTATAATTTTGGTATATTTTATTTTGAACGTAACTATTGTTGCTCTGTCCTTTTTATTTAAAGCAGAGCCAACACGATAACTACTCGTTATATTTATATCTTTTAGCCCACAGTTTGAATCCAACATTCAAATCACCTGTCTGTTGAGATTAACATAACTGTTATTGTCTTTTTTTTCTTGTAGACTATATGTTCTAAGCTGGTAGAGCATGGATTTTTGAACAATGCTATCTATTTTTTCGACTATTGTATCATTTGCCGTTTGCAATTTTTTTACTTCTAGGTCCAGTTTGCAAATCTTAGTGGAGATTTTATTTATTTTATCACTGAGTGTTTCAGATATCTGTGGTGCGATTCTTGAGTTAGATCCGTATACGAAACTGTTCGACGATCGAATAGTTTCGAACGAAAACCATGAAAGTGTATTCTTGACTAGGCGGATTCACTTCCGCATACGGAAATTTGGTTGTCTACTAATTACTGTTCGACCGGCTTGGTCGCATGGTAAATCTGTACAAGTTTGGGTCATTTCAGGTAAATTCGTGCATTTTGACAACAAAATGACAAGTGCCATTTGGGTAAAACCCAAATATTTGAATTTGAAATTTTGCACCTCGTTTCTTGTTGATTAAAATTTAAAGTTTTTTATTAAATTATTAATTATACTAGTCTAAAAAAGCAAAACCAAAAATTTGAGATTGATGAAAATTCGAATCAAGTTTATTAGAAGCATGCCATAATTGTTATTTCACTTCTTTAACAAAATTATTGGTTTGTCTGTATTTATCTATTCCTATATATCATTTTTTCTCATAATTTTTTTTTTAAGTATTAGTTGAAGATTAGTTCACACTTTCAAAATTTAATGCACAAAACTCAATACGGTCGTAACGAAAGTGTGTAGACAAGAGTTATTTGTCAAAAGTTTAAAGTTAATATTCAATGTTTTTTCTTTGCAAATTTCTTGTCAATAATTAGTACCTACTATCAATCAAATCTTAAATTCAACTATTAATGTTTTTGTTCCAGATGAATGTTTAATACAATTTTTCTGGGCGGTAAATTGGTAGCAGCTTGTCTACCAGATAGTAACAAATGGCTTTTTTCATGAAAAATATAAAAAAATAAAATGTAAAATAATACTATGATAAACAACGTAGCTTATTTTACCAAAACGAGGAAATATGGTTTTGCGTAATCTTTCCAATTTGAAGATCGGGGTGCTTCTTCATAAACTCCACAATCATTTCCTTCTGAGCGGAGGAAATATTTCCACATCTTTTTCCTCGCGTAATTGCTGTTTTGTCCATTTATAATTTTTCTTTCAATAACACGCGGCTATTGTTTAAAAATGAAGACACAATTGAAAATAGATCACAAAATACTGTTAGTGCATTTAGGATTATTTGGGGTTGGTATGTTGGTAGCACTGAATTTTCTACAACGTTGCCAAGTTTCGATCGAAACAAAAATTCGCTTCGATTACCGGTTTCGAAGGTTGGTCGAGAATAGCATTTGGTGATCCGTCCGGAACTTACCGTTCGAATCAATCCGTCCGAACAAACTTTCTAACGAACTCAAGAATCGCACCCCTGGTCTGAAATTTGGCGACCAGCGTATCAATACATTTTTTATCACTAGAACAGAAGAATTACTCATACACAAAACAGAAATTTTTCAAAAATAAATAACTTAAAGTAAGCTTTGTTGTGGACGTATGTGAAAAATTACCAAAACGTTTATAATAAGTTTTTAATAAAAATGTTATGTAGTTTTAATTCAATTGTTGAATAATAAGTTTCCATCATGCTTTAAAAGTACTCTTTTTTATGGCGGAGAGTTGTCATATGTGCCATAAAATACTTTAACAAAAGTACAATCTATCAGTATGTAGAGGAATATTGGTTTTATTGTTTCCCGTAGTAGAGTTGGATTGCTGTAAGAAAGAGACCGGTGATTAATTGTCATTGAATGCGCAGTGGTTTGTTTACGTTCGGTTGCTAAGTAACGGCCGGATTTCATCGCATTCATTGGCGTAGGTATAAAGCTCGCGCATCTAACGATGATTCACCGGTCGCTTTCTTACGGCAATCCAACTCTACTACAAGCAAGCTCACACTAAATTTAAAATCGAAGTTATTACAAAAACCATGAAGGTACCAGGAGGGGGGTGCGATTCTTGAGTTCGTTCAAAAGTTTGTTCGGACGGATTGATTCGAACGGTAAGTTCCGGACGGATCGCAAAATGCTATTCTCGACCAACCTTCGAAACCGGTAATCGAAGCGAATTTTTGTTTCGATCGAAACTTGGCAACGTTGTAGAAAATTCAGTGCTACCAACATACCAACCCCAAATAATCCTAAATGCACTAACAGTATTTTGTGATCTGTTTTCAATTGTGTCTTCATTTTTAAACAAAAGCCGCGTGTTATTGAAAGAAAAATTATAAATGGACAAAACAGCAATTACGCGAGGAAAAAGATGTGGAAATATTTCCTCCGCTCAGAAGGAAATGATGGTGAAGTTTATGAAGAAGCACCCCGATCTTCAAATTGGAAAGATTACGCAAAACCATATTTCCTCGTTTTGGTAAAATAAGCTTGTAAAATTATTGGTTTGTCTGTATTTATGTATTCCTATATATCATTTTTTCTCATAATTTTTTTTTAAAGTATTAGTTGAAGATTAGTTCACATTTTCAAAATTTAATGCACAAAACTCAATACGGTCGTAACGAAAGTGTGTAGACAAGAGTTATTTGTCAAAAGTTTAAAGTTAATATTCAATGTTTCTTCTTTGCAAATTTTTTGTCAATAAATAGTACCTACTATCAATCAAATCTTAAATTCAAGTATTAATGTTTTTGTTCCAGATGAATGTTTAATACAATTTTTCTGGGCGGTAAATTGGTAGCAGCTTGTCTACCAGATAGTAACAAATGGCTTTTTTCATGAAAAATATAAAAAAATAAAATGTAAAATAATACTATGATAAACAACGTTAAAGAAGTGAAATAACAATTATGGCATGCTTCTAATAAACTTGATTCGAGTTTTCATCAATCTCAAATTTTTGGTTTTGCTTTTTTAGACTAGTATAATTAATAATTTAATAAAAAACTTTAAATTTTAATCAACAAGAAACGAGGTGCAAAATTTCAAATTCAAATATTTGGGTTTTACCCAAATGGCACTTGTCATTTTGTTGTCAAAATGCACGAATTTACCTGAAATGACCCAAACTTGTACGGATTTACCATGCGACCAAGCCGGTCGAACAGTAATTAGTAGACGACCAAATTTCCGTATGCGGAAGTGAATCCGCCTAGTGAAGAATACACTTTCATGGTTTTCGTTCGAAACTATTCGATCGTCGAACAGTTTCGTATACGGATCTAACTCAAGAATCGCACCACCAGACGTTCACTTGGTAATTAATAGCGCAGATTTTAAATAAAGTAAAAAAAGCTTAAGGGTCTGAAACAAAATTAATGTAAAATAAAAATGGCATTAGGTACTAGAACAATGCCATGACATCAATAAACGTAAAACCGTTAAAGCTACAACAAAGAACGAAGTTTTTGGGGAGTTTTTACTTAGTATTTGTCATTGTATATCTAGTAATTGCAAATGTGCTTTTATAGGTTTTATTTAAATGACATTTTAAAAATAATAGCATTTACATCGATGACTACATACTAGTCTTGTCATCGTTTCCAATGATATGTGCCAATATTTTATTGTTCTTTTGTTTTAGTAAACACTTGCCATCTGTTTCGATCTCTCAGTTGTCAACAACTATCAACACATGTCGCTGATAATAATGAGTTTTGATGCTCTTTATTTCACATATAAAAAAAAAAGTTTTTAACACGCCATTTTATTTAAAATTTAATTTACTTTTTATTTGACGTGGCTTGTTCAATTTTTAAGTAAAAATCAATATAATAGAAAAGAACAGAATTTATGTACCTCACTTGAAATTCAAGAACTAGCTAAAGCACCGTCTAAAAATGTATTACTTGATAAATCCGAAATATGTTAACAATTCTGAATGTAGTAAAGTACTCTTATCTAGCAAGCAAATTTTTACAGCTCTGCTTAAAGCTACTTTGTTCTATAATCTAACAATAAAACTTCTTTGTGAAATATTTTCTGCTTAAAATAAAATATTGAATACGTATTTTCTTTAAAAAACAACAGAAATAATAGTGAGGTTGCGAACAGGTATTTTCCGTTACGTTATAACATAATTTGGACTTATAATATAACGTAACGTAAATGTATCAAATACACACTTGCGGTTAACGTCAAATTATAAAAATAAACGTTACGTTATGATGACAGATGACTTGTACTATGTAATTGGATTTGAACCAAATAGTGTGAAAAAGGTTTTTGATATATCGTTCTTTGCAAAAAGCTCTACAAGCAAAACATCCATTTTATCAATGTTGTTATAAATACAATAAAAAACGTTCATTGAGATGATAAATGACAAACGACAGTTGACAATGACAGTCGGGAGGCAAGATTTTATAAGGAATTAAATTCTGATTATCAAGTTTGAATATATTCTCAACGAAAAGTGGGAGGAAGCGTAAAATATTCGAATTTTGGGGGAAAATAGAGACGCTTTGTGTATGCACGTTGGTATCTTTTTTACGCTTTGCGACCTGTCATTAAATTTTTTGAAAAATTTGGATTGACAAGTTGTGTCGCGGCGTTAAGGTTAAGTGAAAAATATTGAAAGACATCCATTTTATGGACAGCGGATACTTCCTTATAATACTTGTTTTTTTAAGGTCTAAAGAGAAAACGTCAAGTGCAAAAAAGTGAAGCGCGTAGGCAGAAATAAATGAAGCATCAAATAAAAATAGAAAATGGGTACCTTAAAGGCAGAATTATCCAACGAAAAAAAAGATAAGCAAAGTTTTATTTGAACGATTGACTTAAAATATAAATAATCCTTCATAATTTGTAAAAGAGTTTTTATTCTATCGACTCATTTATAGAGAGATCTTTTAAAATAGTGTCCTGTCAAGGTGGCCTCCCTTTTTTGCGTACTCGTTTGGGCACTAGTAATTAGAGTAGCTCTTATATACGGTCCCACCAAGGAGTCCCTCCATGGTCCCTCATTGCTTCTTCGATATTCGGTACAATCATGCGCTATTTCTCTGTTCTTGACGGTCAAGTTTCAATTGCCACTGGGGATTCATGTAATAATGCCATTATGCGCTACGAACACTAATGCCCGTATTCATAGTCGTATCTTGGTTGAGTCGGACTCAAGCACAGTCTTCGGTAATCTTCGGACAAGCGTTGGTATGCGTTTGGAAAGCGAGTTATCGCTGATTCCGTCTCTTCGGCAATGCTCGCATATTCAAATCTTGAGGCTGAGATCGGTCTCGAGCAAGCTGCATTTCATAGACAAATCTTGAGATGTAAATATCAAATTACGGTGTTAATAAGGGCGAGTTTTGGTTTATGAGCACGCGCAGTGGGTCCGTCGCAAGTCGGACTCAAGCAAGGGTACTACTTGTCTCAAGACGCCATTTGCAGGTTATGTCAATGTTTGACGTTTGAAAATACTGAAATAGGGTTATGTGGCATATGTAATAACAATGAATATTGAAATGTTGGACGAGTTTGTGGAGATGTTCGACTTATTAGACACTGAACATAACATGAGAGTGCCAAAACGCTATGTGCGGGATGCTGCAAATCCATTGGAATTTATTTCCAATTTTGAATTTAAGCGACGCTACAGATTTACCAAAGACAGTGTAGTGAATGTGTTATTGCCCTCTTATTACCATCTCACCATACAGTTAATACATTCGATAAACAGACATTAATATCTACGCTGTTAGGCGCCAAATTACACCGCATTTCTTTGTTTCTTATACATAAACAATTAAAAGTAACTGTGTGTAAACAACTATTTTATTGTGAATAAAGACATATGAAGCAAGAGCAATGTCGTGCTAATAGAACTCTTCATGTAATATTTCGATCGCAACTGCTAACTTTCCACATTAAGCCCCATGTTCAAGTCATTCCTTCATTTTGGAGCAGGTTGCGAAATCACAATTTCCCCTTATTACCATAAACAAAGTATCTCATAGGAATAGTTGAAATAAATAGCGAAAAAAGTGGACGCTGTAAAACAATAAATGTTGAAGTTGAAATCGCAATAAAAAAAATACCTATTAATTATTATATATGTTTTTCTTTTTAATTGTTGTGGTAACCTCTCTAGAGGCGATTTTTATGCAGTTGAGTGGGAGGGACCTCGCCGGTACGTCTTCATGCGTATCACAAGCTCTGAAATAAAACAACGGTTAAAATGTGGACTGTTTTATTATTACTTTTGCACTCACATTGTCCCTCTCGAAGACTCGCAGTTGGTACTCCGCTAATCTCTCGTTTACCTCCTGGGTCCGGCGCGCCGAGGCTGCCTCTCGCACACGTTCGGCCTCTGTAGCCTCCTTGGCCTCCTGTGTTTTTCATTTTCGGTGAATCTATCTCCTACAATGCCCATTTTATATATAGTTATCAACATAGATCATTAATTATATGCGTACTTACCACTTGCCATTGTGTAAACACTTTTGCAACACGCTTCTATTTGTTATTACGATAATGCGTCCTCTTGGGAATGTCAATTGGAAATGGAAAAGTCGAACTGTCGCTGTAGTCTGTCAAAATGCCAACATGCTTGCAAACCTTACCAAAACATGCCAACATGCTTGCAAACCTTACCAAACCAAAATCACTGAACGCACACGAGCATTACCGGAGACTGTGCTTCGGAAAGCCGAACAGAGTTCAACGCTTTCATTCCCGAGCATTATAACGAAGTCCAATCTTGCGATGGAATCAGCTAAACACGCATGCAAACGGTTTTCCGAACATTGCCGAAGACTGTGCTTCAAGTCCGACTCAAAATATTTTCCAAGGGCGATCTCGAGCTACGACTATGCATACCAGCATAATAGAATCATTAGAATAGTTAAGGTCATTTGTTAACTAATATATTTATTCCACTTACATTACAACTAATCTGAAAAAGCGGCCAAAACACACTTTTCTCCTAACCTTACTAATAACAAGTGTTGTCTACTACACACCGTGCATATGCCGTGCATCTTTATCATATCTATGTCTTGCTCTTGCATCGACGTTTCGGATGTCAAAACTCAAAATAATCTCATTGAATTTACTTTTCGTGCGTCTGCTGAATTGGATTTTCTAACTTGTGAAAAGTTATGACGTCATATGCACATTCTGCTGATTCCCGTCACAGAGCGACGTGTCGCTTTTCGAACCAAATTCATGGAGCTATACCAAATTAGAATATTTTGACAGATTTCGTTGAGAAAAAGTTACAGAATTGACCCCTAGTCATTTTCAGTCAAATTTTATAAGGAATCGATTTCTGATTGGCTCCGCTATTTTCCGAAATAGCGAGCGGAAAATGGTTTATACCGTATAAATATATTAACAAAGGACTAATTCCAGAACTTGTGACATGTTCTGGAATTATGTGCATGTAGTTTTAAACATATTTGGATTTTCTCTGAACATCTGCGCCGCTACTGCTTTTCCATTCTAAGTGTCGGCCTCCACAAACCGCTGAAGCACCCCTCTCCCCTTAATTTTGCATCACAACAAACTCAGATTGTAGTAGGGAATCTTGACTTTATTCTATTATAGCTCCATGATAAAAACGCCAAACTGATAATATAAATGAACTTGTTAAAAACTTGTCAAATTTAAGAAAAATACTGAAATTGGAACAATTAAGAGATTGAAGATATGTACAAGTTTATGGTACAAGGTTCTGTAATGGTTCTATTGCTGTTCTGTTCGCTGTTCTGTGCATGGAGCTTTTGTGATATGAGGGTTTACTACTACTGTGGTTTTCTATGGGAACTTGGGGACAGCAGTTGTTTATCGGTTGGCAGTGCCAAAAAGACTAAAAAAAGTTCTTTTTATCGAATTTTCGACACGTCAACATTAATTTGACACTTATTATTCAAATATTATCTTTTTTAGTTTTCTGAGAAAAATGTTAATTTTTTGACTTTTTAAAGTTCACATTAATTTCTTTTTATTCAATCAAAATGGCGAGTCCGCGAACTCGACGGGTTCTGCAAGAGTTGAAACCAAATAACGAAAATGATGTGAGTAGTAGGTACCTACTAATTATTAAAGATCTAATAAAAATATAGTACATTTGAACATCCTACCAGGTATTTATATGTTTTTATTATTTTAAGAAATGTTTTGAATGTGGGACTCACAATCCTCAATGGGTGTCTGTCACTTATGGCATATGGATCTGTTTAGAGTGTTCTGGAAAACATCGTGGATTGGGGGTACACTTGTCATTTGTACGATCGGTGACTATGGATAAATGGAAGGATATAGAATTGGAAAAAATGAAAATCGGAGGAAACAGAAATGCGAGAGTATTTTTTGAGGCTCAATCAGATTGGAATGACCATATGACGATCCAACAGAAATATAATACTAAAGCTGCTGCACTTTATCGTGATAAGGTTTTGACTTTAGCTCAAGGAAAGTCCTGGGATGAGAGAATGTCATCGGCTCAGAATTTTACAGGAAGTTTAATATCTAATTCTACGACTGCCACTAACTATAATACTAATAATTATTCGAATTCTTCGTCCACTTACCAAAACTTAGAAAACTTTTATCAAAATCCAGGGGGCTATCAAAATTTTAATACAACTGAATTCAAAGATCAGAAAGATGCTTTCTTTGCGAAAAAACAAGTGGAGAATGCTACACGGCGAGGGTAAGACCTTTTACAATATAACGACGAGGGTAAGGCATTATATAGATAACTTAAAAGCTTATGGAGTTTACATATATAACATACAATTCAGATAATTTATTGCAATTTTTAAACGTAACACGCAGTGGTCGATTGTTGATGAGCCCGGAGGTCAAAATTAACTATACTATACTGAGAATAATGTAAGAAGCTTCATGTCATATTGCCACTGGCGCTAATGTTTCTAAAACAATAGTGATTTACATAAAAGTCAGAAAAATTTCACATTACTGAAGAGGAGCTAAATTGAAATACGAGGCACTTTGTGCCGAGTATTTTAAAGCTCCGGGCCAAGTAGGAGATTTTACTGACGTGTTTTGTATTAAATTTTTCCGGAAATCGTAAAAAAAGACGAATTTTTCAAATTTTAGAGTTTTTTTTACAAATTCCACAAAAATCAAGTTTGTTAATTTTGTTGGCAACTATAGTTACCAGAGTATTTTTTTTATTTTACGTCTTGTAAAGTTTTTACTGTACTAGTCCGGAAAACTAAATTTTCCTGCGCGTAAATAAGCAGGAAATAGTTATTTTCGTAACTAGTGTTGAAAGTAGCAAATATCGTGCAAGTGTCTATAATAGATTAACTCGGGCTGCGCCCTCGTTAATCTAAGACACGAGCACAGATATTTGTGCTTTCGCACGCGTTATGAACACTATTTTTTACACGACTTCAAATGCGTTTTCTGTTTTCTCAATAGACCTTAAAAAACGAGCTATTTTGTTCTGAACTTTATTTTTTAACAGAAACAACAAAACATAAACAATGAAAATGATTATTTTTTCATCTCATTCACAACGTTAATTGTAATATTGTTATTATAACAATTAAAAAAATTTATTGGGTGCTTTGAAGCTTGTAAACTAAAAGAATCATTCACAGAATTCTCCACAGTATTTGATAATGCAATGTGAGATTCAAGTAATGAGTCGGTAGCTTGAACTGTATCTTTGGTACAAGTAGAGGGTTGGTTTACAGAACTGGCAAAAGTATCCGCAATTTTCATTTTCCCAGAGATAGAGTCGTCTATGTAGCTCTCAGCTATTGCGGTTGATTTTCATCCTCCGTGTCGCTTTAAAGTTGTTATATCGCCGCCGGGTCCACTAAAATGGTTGCTGATGACCTTCTGTAACAGTGTCCCGTATAAAGTGTTGGATCTTTGAGACCAAGATACTGAACGACTTGTTTCGGTATTCCTCCAATTTTATTAATGCCCACTGGTTGTCTTGTGCATCTTGTGTTTTGATAGTTTAGGAAGAAGCGACGTTCGTTTGTATTTGGTGGACGTACGGAAGCGTACTTTTTAAAAAGTTTATAGAATTTTCCATTGACTGTAAATGAGCGGGGTGCTTTTGTCTTCGTATCAGATATTTTAATTAATACAGCAGAGTTGAGATCTTCTATGTCATCAACTGTTAACTGTACCATTTCGTGTTTTCGGCATGCTCCGCTAACGTCTATTATTAACACCACCTAAAGCAGTAATGATATAAAACTTAATTGAAAGTAATTTCAAACCTCACCTTTTGAAGCAAATATTTATCATCCGAGGCCTCATTTATGAAGCGATTTATTTCTAGTGGTGTTAATGTTTTCGATTTTTTAGGTTTGTATCCGTCCGGCCGACGTTTTAAAAACGATCTCAACTTCATGTATTGTGTTATATCACTATTATTGTTAATGCTTAAAGTAGTTCGAAGCATCGAGTATTGGGTCCATAAAGTGTTCGGGGCATTCTTCTTTGCCAGCTCTGCAAAATAAGCACATAACACATTTTCTGAGAATGACTCAGCGTTGTTTTCTTGTCGCCATTTCATGAACTGGGAGTACGCAAATTGATATCTTTCTTTTGATTTTTGTGGCAGGATGTCCAGGTTCTGAGCTGCCTGGACAATTACTGGAGGCGTACAGTTTTCAGTATCGGATTTAGAAGATTGGTTTTGCTCTTCCTATTGTGAAAAAAGATGTGTTATTTAGATTAGAATATAATATGCTAAATTTTAATATACCATTTTAACTGCAGTAACTGCACCACTAGCCAAAACACAACCGAAAAAGTGAAGTTAGAATGTTAGAATCACAGAACACCGACAATTAGAATACTCAAGCTCCTGAGTCGGTAAAACAGAAACTTCATTTCAATATATTAAGGTCATTTCTGTAGCTGACCAATATTCGACCATCGAATATAGTGTTATTCAATGATTCGACGGAACTTCAAAATTTGTCAACATTTACAAGTCATAACGGCAGATAGTTACGAAACTGCTTGAAGGTCCGGTGTACCTACCACCGTGAATATTTAGTAGACTTCAAAATGTGCTACACCTATAGATGGTGTGCGTTGAGCTTTAGTTGGTTGCACTTCTCAAAAATATCACACTAGTGTGATATAATATCACACGCCAAGTGATATTGACAGCTTTCTGAAGTAGGCTACTACGATGATATTTATTACTTTCGGTAGAGGTTGTGTAAAAATGTTGTTTCCAAGACGATTTCCGGAAAAAATTATTGTGAGTTAATAATTTGTGTGGTTGTTATTTTGCACATCAAAATACGTTTACTGATTTT
Source organism: Lagria hirta (assembly GCA_947359425.1). Classification (NCBI taxonomy): domain Eukaryota; kingdom Metazoa; phylum Arthropoda; class Insecta; order Coleoptera; family Tenebrionidae; genus Lagria; species Lagria hirta. The sequence goes on from OX375794.1 coordinate 30,721,668, forward strand.
ATTATACGAAGTGAGTCGGGACGTACGTTTATAAATTTAACTATAGTAGAAAGTCATTTTGCAGAATATGTATTATGCAGTTGGCTCAAAAATATTTTTTTTGAATGTGTAATACATGTAGGAAACGATATTGTGCAGTCAAAGTTTGTGCAAATTAATATTATAAAATAAACAATTTTTTTTACATTTTATCGATATTTTCAAATTTAGCGGGAAATGCAAAGAAAATGATGTCATCATACAATAACATCACCATGTTTTGCTTGTCATGTGATTGTTTTCAACCAGCTGAATAATTTGTTTTTTATCATACAAGGAAAAATACAAAAATAGGAGCTTGAGAACATGAGATTCATAGATTTTTGACTGCTGTTACTGCTGCATTTACAAATTAGGTTATTGTTTTTTATATTGATTTTTACTAATTTATACTAATAATTGTGTTTATTAGTGGTTGCTAATTATTGTTGTGTAATTTCTTTATTGCTTTTATTTGTGCTATTTTGTTGTGTATTGGTGTGTTTTTCCTGTTCAGCTACGTCGCAGTTTAATGTTGCGTCTACATCGACAGGGGCCTAAAATGAAATGTCAACATTGGCAAACCATTCTATATAGTAGATTTTTCTTGCCCCAAAAGCTTTATAGACAAGTTGATAGTTTTCAATTACCAATAATTTATATATTAATTATTCTAATTTATTTATGTAAAATTAAGGTATGTAAAATTTTTTTCTCCCCTCTAATACTAATTTGCACAAACTTTGAGTGCATAATATCGTTTCCTATATATATATTACACACATTCTAGACAAAAAAATTCTGAGCTAACAGCATAATCTATATTCTGCAAAGTTATCAATTTTTGTTACTTTAGTTTATTCATAAGTATATAATTATTATTATACCTTATAATACTTATTTTCAATATTAAAGATCAGACGTGTACTGAAAATTGTGATTGTAATAATTTAAAAAATAATGTTTTGGTATTGATAAATATTACTGATGAGGATCAAGTTTGCGCTACGAGTTATAGACGAGAGCTCAAGCATCTGAGTGAGCAAAAGTGTGTTCTTTGGTGCGGTCAAGTTTGGTTGACCAATTACACGACTCTAAAAAAATGAGTTTTGTTCTAAAGTTTAGTTTATAATTTTTTGGCTTTTGTGATAGTTATATTAATTTATTCAAAACTACAGCGCGATCAGAGTAGGGCTTGTACGCTCACATTATGGCACTCGAGTGATAAACAGCGATCAGACGTTTTGTAAATATCTAGAAAATCTAAATATGATGCAGATGCATTTTGTTATATATGTATACTAAAGTTCTACGTAAAAAACAAACTAAAGACATCTCATGTTTTCTGTGAAGAGAAGCATATGTTGACTGCCCTGTTCAGCATCAACACAAGAAAAAGTTTGTTGAGATATTAAAATTGTTTAAAGATGTCATTAAAAGTACATAATGTTGCCCGCTCATTTATATAAATTTAAAAACAACATGTAAGCATATTCAGAAGCGCAATAAGAACATTTTCATCAAGACATTTTGGATTTGAACAACGTTATCAAGGCCAATACAGTGAAAATATGATAAGAGACTATATTTGGGACTGTATTTAAAGAAAGCGCTTATAAACATAAAAAAAACGTATAGTCGTCCAAGAACTACTTTGTTTTTATAAGGGTGTTTATTATGTAAAATTTAATAGTATACACAATAAGGACTTACCGCTGACCATCATCAGGTCATAAATAAAAGGATCACCAAAGATCCGGTCTTATACAGAACCGTATTTTGTTAGTCAAATAAACAGTTGAAATGTGATTTATGACGGATTTGTTCACAGCTTGCTACCTTTAAGTCAATTATTATTGCACTATCATAAAGACAAAGTAGTTCTTGGACGACTGTAAAGACGAGAATCTTTAGATTATTTTCTACTTTTTAGTAAGTTATTTCAATATTACAACTTAATAAAAACATTAAACATATTTGTTTAAATAGTTTCATCGTAAATTTAAAGTAAAACGACAGATTTAAAAAAATATTGTTCATCGTTCTCCTAAATACAGCGTGGTCAACAATCCGTTTGAGTTGGCAATCCTACATTTCATGTTAAAATGGTACAACTTCCTGTTGTTGACGGGTGACGCCTTTTGCACTGACAACATCATTGACAGATGCCAATTAAAAAGTTATATTTACGTTATGTCGAAATCTAACGTCATATATGTTATAACGACAATTTTCATAATAGTCCAAGATCCCAGAGCGTTCTGACATAACTTATTTTCACATGGATGAAACCTTCACGAATTAGTAGCGTCTAGTATACTTTAAATACCTGCCTACTTGTGGAGCTTGCCCTGTGACACCTGGGCAGGTACCAGGTGAGAAAGGTAACCAAAAATATGAGTTATTTAACTTAAATTTGTATGGTTGATTTTTATATATATTTTGTAGAATATTATTCTAAACTATACTGTATTCATTTTCAAGAAAGAGTGCATCAAAACAAATGCATGCAGGCTTCACGTGGTGATATCTATGAAGTGGAAGATGGTCGACACAGGGCAGGCCGCAGAAAAAATCGTTTATTCTATTTTAGACCAAGTTGTTTTTAATTCGGCTTAAATATATTAAAAATTATATTATTTTCACTAGTATTTAAGTGGTTACGTTAAGCCCTTTCTCTGGGAGGACTGGAGTTCTGAGATTAACCTCAGTCTCTGTCTCCGTATCAGCCAAACAGAAACAGCAACGAAACAAATGCACAATGCACCCCTGTGCTTTCGGCTGCCAGCCCGGCTCAAATTTCAGAAAACCGGTATCACTTAGTCTTTATGAATGGATCACGCACTGATCACGTTCTACACATTATTTACTACCACTCCTTCTTGAAAATGAATACAGTATAGAATTATAAAGTGTCAGACACTTTTCATGGATCAGAGCTTTTGTCAGACGCTTTAAAGCTCGACAAAAAATTAATGAACTTTACTTATTTCTTCATGTCTGACTTTTAAATATGTTATTCAAGTAACTATTACAAAGTTATATTTCATCAGTCAGACAAATTCGAGTGACCAAACATCCCCTAAACACAAAGTTATTCAGCCGGGAGTGCGAGCGCAAGAGCACTATGCGCATGCATTGCAGAGCGAGTGAGACGTTCACAACAACTTGGTTCCTCTTCCTAATTAAACTCACCATCTGCTCCACTTTACAGTGTATACGTGCTTATTGCGCGCGCAACCTATAGTATCCAGTGCAGTTCGGGTGCATAAGAGTACATGTTTTTGTTGTTTATATCGTGTAATTAGTGACCGATATTGTTATATATAATAGTGAAAACCATGGAAGAAGAAAAATCAAAGTGTATATTTTGTAAACAACATCATGATAAATTAAAACTATTTACCGAAGAAACATTTAAAAAATGTAAACAAGTATTAAAACAGCGAGCACTCCACAACCTAAAATTTAAAAACTTAGTTTTTCCAGAAGATTTGTATGACTGAGGTTACTATCGAGAATGCTATAAGAATTTTTCTGCTTTGCCAAAAAGGTGATTATTCTGCCACTCTTGAAAATCCAAAAATTGCCAAAAAAAAAGATTCAACTTGACAAATATATAGATATACATTTTGCATGGGTTGCATCTACTTAAATCTTTTTTTTTAATAAGAGATCTTACTGAAATAAGGATGCAAAAAGCTTGAATTGAAATTAATAAGTATTTTCAATATATTTCAATTTTTTACTCTGAGACGCATGCGCATAGTGATCTCGCGCTCGCACTCCCGGCTGAATAATTTTGTGTTTAGGGGATGTTTGGTCACTCGAATTTGTGTGACTGATGAAATATAATTTTGTAATAGTCACTTGAATAACATATTTAAAAGTCAGACATGAAAAAATAAGTAAAGTTCATTAATTTTTTGTCGAGCTTTAAAGCGTCTGACAAAAGCTCTGGTCCATGAAAAGTGTCTGACACTTTATAATTCTAGTTTAGAATAATATTCTACAATATATATATAGGAAAATCAGCCATACAAATTTAAGTTAGATAACTCATATTTTTAGTTACCTTTCTCACCTGGTACCTGCCCAGGTGTCACAGGGCAAGCTCCACAAGTAGGCAGGTATTTAAAGTATACTAGACGCTACTAATTCGTGAAGGTTTCATCTATGTGAAAATAAGTTATGTCAGAACGCTCTGGGATCTTACTCTATAACGGAAAATGACTCTCCACAACCTCACTAAATTGAATATGAAGCAATTTTTTAATTACTTAAAAATAATTGAATATAAAAAATACTTCAGAAAAGCTATCACCCTTTTTTTTAATAATATATGCGAAGAAAATTTTTTTTATGGAGGATTTAGGGTATAAAATGTAGATGTTTTTTACAGTTCTTTATTGCATCTGAGAGCTACGTTTCGGTACAAAATTTTACCTTCTTCAGGCTTACCATCGGAAAGTATTGGTGATACATCTTTAAAATATTAGAGAACATATCAACATCTACAAAAAACTTTGCAAGATGTCTTACTACTGGAGTTGTCTCTATAGCTATGATCATGTCATCTCTACCTTTGTATTAATTCTTTTCCCTTCAAATTATTTCGTATTCAATACCTGTTGATTACTTCTTGAATTATTGAAATCGGACATTCCTTCCAAGAGATATTACAAAGTTAAAAACACGAAATTAAAAGAAAAGCTGCTGTGGCTTCCGTGCGAAGCCGGGACGAGCCGCTAGTAATTTATATGCAAGATCTATACGTCTTTTTTTTTTAATTAAAAAAGTGATAAATTACCTGTGTATTAAAGTTTTTAAATAGTAAACCTGTTGGTTTACGACCTATTTTAAATAAAACTAAGGCACTGCACTAAGTATGCTTTAGTCTATTGACCAGTTTTAGGGGTCTATTCTGTAAAGCTTAACAATATTTTTTCTTTACCGACTATCGTTGCTTTAATGATAATTTCGACAATACCTATTCTATAATTTTTCCTTTCGTATCACTTGTGTACTTTTGAACTTGTGAACGGCAAAATCGGTACGGTTTCATCGTTAGCAAACGACAGCAGTTTTGTAATCGTTTTTCAGAATATAAAGTTAATTGTAACGTAAATTAGGAAATTTAACCTAGATCGGTGCATTTTACAGCGAGTCTTGGATGAACTGGACAAGCGTTAAAATAATAATCCTAATTTGATACAATTTGTTTGAGATAAATAATTGGTTTGGCTATTATTATAGCTTGAGATGTTCTAATCTTATTTTTTTATGCTCGTTTACGATCCTTAGCAATAACCAAACATTTTTTTTAATAACTACTAAATATATTAACAAAAATAAATAAGCAATTGATAATTGGTCATTTGGTATGGTTAAACACCTCTTATTTTTGAAGAAAAGGATCTAATTTTCGATTTTGTGAATATAATTAAGGAAATATTTTATTTATTTATATATTTTGCTGTGAAAACTGTCAAAATCCCATGCAGAGTTAAGAGCATGTGATATTCGAACTACATTGTCTGTTTAACCTGCGTGCTGCCAAGATAGACTGTGAACGACAGAAAAAGTTATAGAATCGGATTTTAGTGAAAATCGTACAGTTGATAGTTAGCAATCCGGTGAACGATAATCGGTATCTAACGAATCGTTCACTTACGATCATTTACAAAATAAATAGTAGAGTGCCAAATGCCTCGAATTATGACTTTTGTGGGACTGTAGCCTCAGGGGTGAGGCCACAATTCTATCTAATTCATACATTTTTACCTTGAGGTCCTCTACAAAATATGTTTTTTTGCACGTCTTTGGTCATCTAGCACTCTACTAAGAAGTTTTAGTGTAGAAACCAACGTTTACTTTTCACCGTTGCTATTGGCGTATTACTCAAAAGAGTTAATAGTATAAAGCTCTTTGAAAAAGTCTCTCATAAATTCTAACTGACGAATTAACACTGTCGCTGAACTTTCAGAATTCATTTATGAATCTTCTCATTCATAAATGACTACCAAATTATACAAGGGACGCATATTCTTTTGATGTTAAGGGGATTTTTTCGTGGTAAAATTAAGTACAATTTTATCGGATTTTGAACATATTTTACAGCTAAACCAGTCAACCGATTAACATGAAAAAAATTGAGAATATTTAAATAGTGTACCTGAAGGTCACTAGTTGATTAGGATTGAACAATATCTGATAGTTTTTTGTAGAAAAATTTGTTAAAGTTCGAAAAAACTTGTGACTTTACACTAGTTTTCTGAGATACAGTCCATGATTGTCTCATAGATACTCATCAAGCGATTTTTATTTAACTTTCAATAAAAATTTTCCACTACTTTTAAAACATAAATATGTCATTCTTATCTCTGCAATTACTGTTAAAAAATGTTTATGCATAATCTCAGAATGCGGCTAATTAATGTTTGGTTTCTATTCTTCCGTCTACGTGACGGATTTGTCTGTTCCAATAAGGACAGGCAAGTTTTCATGACTAGAGCTAGCCAGATGAACTGAGTACTTCTTTCATAATCTACGCATTACTAAACCTCTATTCCACTGATGTTCTGGCTGACGGTTCCGACGTAAAAGTTTTTTGCGTAGGCCTGATGCTGGCAGAAAAAAGAAAGAATCTCCTTAATAAATTCTAGAATTTAACAAATCATTTCACAACAGCGCAATTATTCCAAAGCGAAACATTTAAGAAATACATTCAAAATTTTTCAGAACTAGTAACAATTTGTAAAGGATGGTCAATTAAAGTAATTATTTGGTTTAAGCTGAACCACTGCAAAGTATTAAGCAATAGTCTCTGGTGGTTAACGTATTACACTGCAAAATTATTCACATTCCTCGTCTTTTACTTCTCGCATGTTTTTTTAAATATGATTTGGTCGCGCTGAAAATTAAAAGCAATCTAACAAAATTTGATGCAATTATACATTTTTTATGAACTAGTAATTTTGACCACACATTACGATAAATTCTTCTAACAAAGTTGTTGAAGATTCGATAAAATACGAGAGCTTTTTTGCCCACCATATGATCATCGTCATGAGATGAATGAAACTAGATTATTATTGCTGCGTTTGAGTGAGAGGCTTTTAAATATTATCTGGTTTGGGGAACTTTAGTGTCTTTTTATCACTTAATAATTCTACTAAGAAGTTGAAAAAAAGACCGTTATCTTGGTTAAGAGCATTTGCCTTGTTTTTATTGCAATGAATTTGGCGGCGTCTATCAGACGTGTGTAGTTATTTTATTGCTTGACTAATTTTAAGCTGTTAACACTAATACCATGATTGTTATGGAAGGCGTGGTCGCTTATACTTGACTTGTCTAATCTAGCACAGCATCAAGTCCGTTGGCTATCTTAGATTCAAAGGGTATTAAAATGAATTTTAATAATATGTTAAAAGAAATTGTTTTTTATGAAGGATTTATTAGGGTATTGAACAATTGTAGATGTTTTTGCATTTATTTATTATATCTATAAGCGACGTTTCGGTAAAAAGATTTTACCTTTTCTAGGTCTAAAAAAAACAATATAGACAACCTTATTAAGTCAGTTACATAAAACATAAATGTACAAATAACACTTACTGTTGATGTATAAAACATGTTAAAATAGAATACAGTTCAAACAATAAAAATTCATTACAGATTGCTGTTTCAATCGTCATATAAATTTTATTTTTTGTTTTTATTATTTTATTAATAATAAAGCGACCTGTTAATTTGGCCAGGTATGGTAAAATGAGAATGAAAATTATTTGTTTTTTTATAATTATTAAACGTTTTATCTTATCGCAATTTAATGTCAAGATATCGTGCAAATTACAATTAACATTTAATTTTATTTTATATATGTTTAAGTAGTGTTTCTTCTTTGTCAACTATTGTGTTGTTGAAGTCAAAATTGTGTCCCGTATTCCGATGGTGTGCTGTCAACGATGTTTTGTCAATTATTGCGCTGTTGCAATCGTATTTGTGCTGCTTAATTCTTTCTTCTAAATATTGTTTCGTCTGACCAATGTAACATTCGCTGCAACTTAAGCATGGTATTTTGTAAACTTCTTCAGATATGTCATTTGTTGGTGTTTTGTCTTTTAGTTTTGAGAAGAATTTTGAAGTGTTTCTGGAGTTATATGCTATAACTGTTATATTAAATCGTGTAAGAACTTTCTGTATTTTTGTTGCATAATAAGAGAAATGTGGTATTTTGTTGTTCGTAATCATAATCTTCGGATTGACAGTAGAAAGTATTTTGTGTGTTGTTATAGTCAAGACTTAATTTATCCTTATTTTTAAATTTTTTAATGCTTTTCATTTTTAGTCTGCTTATAAGATCTATGGGGTAGTTGTCGTTTATAAGTAAAAATTTTATTATTTTATAGTCCTCCTGGTACAAATTTTTATCGCTTACATAGTGCATACGGTGGTATAATGAATTTATCATGGCAGTTTTTTGTTTTATCCGATTTGACGCCTTGTAGTTTAGGATGCGTCCAGAGTGGCAAGGTTTTTGGTACCAATTAGTGGTTAGCAATTAATTCCTTTCCTTTATCACCTCTACATCTAGAAATGGAACATTATTATTTTTCTCTACTTCTATCATAAACTTCGTTATCAGTTTCTCGTGATAACTGTTGAATATTTCGAGTGTATGTTGTTTTATGTCGTTTGGAATTGCCAGTAAGGTATCGTCAACGTAGACGTATAGTAATGGACACTCAAATTTCATAGCATTTTTGGCAAAAATTATTAAATCATTCATTACTAGATTTGCCAAGAAGGGGCTGAGAGGGTTTCTCATTGCTATGCCATCTAATTGTTTATGAAAGTTGACATCAAACTGAAAATAGCTGTTATCAAACAGAAAAAGTACCATATTGACCAGTTGGTTTTTTCTCATATTCGTATATGCTTTAATGACATGCCAATTCTTTTTGATGATACGACTAGTTGTTTTGGTATATAAGTAAATATAGATCGGACGTCTAACGATATTAGGATGTAGTGTGTTGGTAATATCACATTATTTATTCTTTCAACAAATTGGAAAGAGGTTTTCAAATTAAAGTAGAAGATTGTTGTAAAAGGATTCAATATTAGCATAGACTAAGATATTAGTCAAAGATTTTGATAAATTTTATGTGACTGAACCAATGCAACTTACAATTGGTCGATAAGCAATTTCTTCTTTGTGGGTTTTCCTTAGACCATATAGTTTTGGTGGAAGACTATTATGTTTGGAAAGATAATTAGAACACTGTTTTGTGATGATGTTGTGTTTTCTTTTTCTAAGCTCTTTATAAGATTGTTGGTTGTTGTCTGAATCTTTCTGGTAGAATCATTTTTCAATTTTTTATAGATTCTATTGTCATTTACTGGATAGAGTATGCATTGCACCCTGATATTGGCTTTTTTGGATGACGCTTATAAGACCACCTTTATCAGCAATGCCAATTACAAGGTATTGTATTAATAAACTAAATAAAATAATAACAATAAAAAAATTATTTATATGACGATTGATACAATGAATTTTTATTTTTTGATCTGCATTCTATTTTAATGTGTTGTATACATCAACAGTAAGTGTTTTTTGTACATTTATGTTTTATGTAACTGTCTTTTAAGTTTGCCTATATTGTTTTTGTAATAAATAAATAAATAAATTCTGTATGTAATAAATAAAATCTTTTCTAATATTTATTCATATTAGCAACTTTTTTGATAAATGATTTGCCTTTATTAAAGTTATTTTGTCTTAGAGCAAATTTAAATAATCTGTTTACTATTATTAAACTTTTAAACTTTCTATTTTATGTTGAAAGCAATTGAAAAGTAATTAGGAATGTATCTCAAAGTGCTTGGTTTTTTCTTAATATGTATATAAAATTCTACACCGTCCGTTGATTTTTTAATTTAGTTAACATTTAAAAAGAATAATTTGTTATTAATTGTTTCTTCATGAGTAAATTTTATAGAAGAAAGTTAATTATTTAAATTTGACAAAAAATGTGTTAAGTTTTCAGAATTATTAAAAATTGCCGTCTACGAACCTTTTCCATATTTTAGAAAAATATTTAAAATTTTCTTTTGCATTATTTTCAAAATGAAGCATAAATAATTCAGCCAGAAATGGCATTCTACATTGACCCATGCTGCCTCCTTCGTTTTGTTTGTAAAATTGGTTGTTACATATGATTTGTCGCATAACTCTGTTAAACTATGTATTTGTGAATTTGTTAATTATTTCGACAACATGGTAGTCGAAAGAGCTCTCTAGCAGTGGTTGATTACACATTTGCCGCCAGTAGCATATTCAAATTTTGCCGCGCTTTCTGACATCTGCATTTTGATATCCTACATGGACAGAAGAAGATTTTTTCTGTTATTGATATGACTGTAAACTAGGGATCATAATATATATCTAGAAAATATTTTTACAGGTTGTTAAGTGTTGAAATCTATTAGGATTTAGATACAGTAAAACTCCAATTATTCGAATTAATGGGGACCGGGACCCATTCGGATAATCGGATTTTTTTAAAAAAAATTGCCATTGGAGAGAATAAAAGCTACGTTTTGATATTGCACTATTTTTTTATTGAATTAAATGAAAGAAACATGAAATTTTCACGTTTTAAATACATATACATATGTAAATAAAATGTATGTACTTATGTACAAGTTTAGAAATAAAAATCATTGTTTTTTAAACATCTCCGTCAATGTAAGCTGTTTTGCGGTCTTCTTAACTTGCCTTGTCTTAACTTGCCGTTGTGCCTACACACGCGGGGGGAAGTCAGTGTAGGCACAACGGCAAGTTAAGACAAGTCAAGTCAAGACTTGTGATTCAGATAATCGGCGATTCGGATCGTCGGAGTTCGGATAATTGGAGTTCTACTGTATTTATTTATTTTTGGAGTTGCAGCATTTGAAGAGTTTTCAGCACTTCCGTAAACCGTTGGTGCTATTGAAGTCGAAATATTAAAATATATACCGTAATTAATTTCATGTCATAATCATTTTATCATGTCACCTGTCAATATGTTTTTTTCATACGGAAACGTCACTTTTCATTCCAGTTTTGCGTTAACGATGAAAAAATGAACTTTTTATAACAATAACCGTCTATGTAAGCGAAATTAACATGATGGTGCTGTAGAAAAAATTATTTGCGGTTTGGTTTCTCATTCTTTGAATTGAGTTTTTGAAGTTGATTAGAAAGAATTTCTCAGCGCGGCATTATAAGATCGAAAAATTTTAACCAATATAAAAAAAGTTTTATAATATACAGGGTGAGTCATATAAGAGTACGACCCTGACGAACCCAAAATACAACGTATAGTTTGGATATCCCTGACATCGTTGAGTTGTCAACTTGTCAAACTTTGCCGAATTTTAAAAACAGTCTTTGAAATTATTCCAATGACGAGAAAGTCTACACAGTTCTAATATATGGTGAATGTCGTTAAAATGCTCTTGCAGCTGAAAATGTGTACAGACAACGTTATCTCAACCGCAGGCATCTCACGGACAAAATTTTTAAAAATCTGGAAAAGGATCTGAGAATGAATTGGCCAAAACCAACAAAAAAAGTCTCGAACAGTCTCAATAGTCGAAAATGAGGTACGGCTGTTAGAAATTGAAGATAATGACCCTCATGTTAGTTCTAGACAAATATCCAGACAATAGTGATAGTCCAGTCATTACGTACATTCAAAAAAGAAAATGAATTTGCGCTTCTAATTTTTTAATATGTTGTAGAGGATACCTAGAAAAGCTTAACTTGAGATTGTCGACCAAGCTTTCCTAGGAGCTTTCGCCGCCATCTTGAAAAAAGTGGTAAAATTTGTTTCTCGGCAATAACTCGGCTATCCGATGAGATTTCGAAAAATTTTGTAGGACACTTTTTGTAGCTTTCTTTGTGCTCTACAATAACGCTTGAATCATTTTTAGCGTATCATGCATCGTTATCGAGATATCGATTGATAAAGTCAAAAATTTAGGACACAATTTTTGTTTTTTGCTTTTTTTTTCTGTGGGTCTTAATAAATATGAAAAATTGTGGAATTCAAACTTGTAGAGCATATTCAGACCTACAATTTCCTTCTTGGATTTTCTGCCGCCTGTGGGTGCAGAAAAGCGGGAATCAGTTGCTCCGTTATTTGCATGCACTGCAGTGGGCAAACATGCAGTAACGTCGCCAGAGTCGACATTTTGCTTGACGACGACGACGATGTCTGTAACGATGATGATGACGATGCTCTCATCGAATCAGCATCATTTCCAACGTTTCAACAGACACAACAACTCGAAGAGTTTACGGAGGACGAAGATCTTCAGCCTGGACCATCCAAGCGAAAAAAAACATGATAAAAGTCCATCGTTCGTGTCTCGAGTGCAGAAAAAAATATTTTTCTTTCCGTTTATTTTGTTTTGTTTATTTTGTATTGTAAAAAAATATTTTTTTTACTGCACAAACAAATTATTTGTTTAATAAATTACTATTGTGTGATCCTTAATTTGTTGCTCTATGTACTTATTTTTTATCCCATCAATTTCCTGAACAATTTCCCATTCGATTCGACATCCACACACAGAACCGAGCGAGCAGCTCGCTCGACGCTGAGTGTGGATTCACCGACTTTGCGGCGCGCTGGAGATCGTAATTTTTGTCCAACATAAAAAAATCCAAGAAGGAAATTGTAGGTCTGAATATGCTCTACAAGTTTGAATTACACAATTTTTCATATTTATTAAGACCCAAAGAAAAAAAAAGCAAAAAACAAAAATTGTGTCCTAAATTTTTGACTTTATCGATCGATATCTCGATAACGATGCATGATACGCTAAAAATGATTCAGGCGTTATTGTAGAGCACAAAGAAAGCTACAAAAAGTGTCCTACAAAATTTTTCGAAATCTCATCGGATAGCCGAGTTATTGCCGAGAAACAAATTTTACCACTTTTTTCAAGATGGCGGCGAAAGCTCCTAGGAAAGCTTGGTCGACAATCTCAAGTTAAGCTTTTCTAGGTATCCCCTACAACATATTAAAAAATTAGAAGCGCAAATTCATTTTCTTTTATTTGCCTTTTTTTCGGACGAAATGACTGGACTAGAATTAGTATTGGCGATTTTTTATTCCATTCTAATCGAGCACAGGCTGCGGCGTGGAAAATAATCGGTAATCTTCGTTCTATGTGCAACATAAAATGCACAGTTGTTGGCCAATCAAATTTGTGAAGTTTTGCATTTCACACAAGTATGCTCTTCGTTCGCTTAAGTGTCGGTATTGTTTAAAATTCTACACTTTCTTTAGAGAATAATGGTATGAATTACGGCATATTTTATAGTAGTCGTCGGAAAAAAAGCTTTGTTGCTTGAAATGTCAAAGATTATTGTATATATAATTAAATTGTAATATATGCTTATTTTTTAACCCTCGATAAAAAAGATTGAGCTACCAAAGATATTTTATAGTGTGTCTGTATGTTGTCCTGTAGCCAATAAATGATTCAACCGATTTTAATCTAATATTTTTTTTATTTGAAAGCCTAGGTAATCGGCAGTGTTCTTGACTATAATTCAACAAAATTGGTACAGTTTATTTTTTTATTAAAACATTGGTGTAAGCATCATTTTTGGATCTTTACTGATGATGAAAAATTGATGTAACTTCTCCAATAACTTGTTGAGGAAGAAGTTTGTTTGCGCTTATCAATCTGAGTTTTTCTAAATGTTAAATACATTTAGCATTTATTATATCATTTTGTTTATGTCTTTTTTTTATTTCTTTTCTATGATTTTGTTTATTGAATTTTGTGACAATCATGACCTAACATGTTATGTCAGTTTCAGAGAATATATATTTTAATAGAAATAACACGCTACTAATTTTTCAAAATAAATAATAATTTTTGTTCTATACACCCTACTACATTTAACTATGGCTAACGCCTCAGCTGTGATCATGTTGTTGAGTCCGCTTATTTACTTTATAGGAAAGCCTTGTCTAGTCTTTGTCATGAATGTTTTTATTAAAAACATTCGCGTGATCATTGTTCTTAAAATTTAGCAGTATTTAACAGTCTTTTGGTGGTTCGAAAACTGCTTTTAGTACAAGTTGAAATTATGACATTAATAGTTCATAAAACAACAGAATTATGTGGTGAGGTTAGAAAAGCTATATTATTGAAAAAAAAATGCAAAATATAATATTATTTAATTTAACATCAAATAAAAAATATATTAATAATTTTACACAAAACAGTACTAATTATCATTTAATTTGTAAATTGTGACAATTAATGAATGACAACACTATAGACAAAATACTAGTTAAAATCTGGCGTTGCCAAATTGGCGGCTATAATTGTTCTTCGTATCTGTAATCCGAAACAAGAAGTATTATCAAGAGCTGTAAAAGCAAAGAAAACAAACATGAACATAAAACGAGATTTCACAAAATCTCGAACTCAAACGAGCATTACACTTTCATCTCATTCTAGACCATGAACCCAAACACACACAAAAAAATAGAGGTTTTCTAAATGTATATAAACAAACGAATGCTACAGATTTCACACGAATTAATGTTCGCTTTTATAAGTATTTTATTCAGGTTACTTGTTTTATGGTTTGTCTCTTCACATTTTTTAATAACCATTAAATTTATTGTTTACTTATTGCGTGTTTAACATTCATTCGTTATCTTATAAAGTTAAATAAAATATTGTTTTTGTTCTTTTTTCTTTCTTATGTTTCTTCTAAACCTTCGGTTTTTTTCTTTCTTTTATTATTTTTATTTATTTTACTTATTTCTTTTCTTTCTCTACTTTACTCTCTCTAATATTTCTTTCTTTTTTCGTTACATCTTACAGTTTTTCTGGACTTCCTTTATCTAAAATTTATTTACTTTTTTCTACTATTTACTCTTGTTACCATGTTTCTTTTCTTCTCATTTTTTTGGATATCTCGAAAGCATCTGTTTTGTAGTTTTTATTGTACTTACGTTGTTGATTTTTTTTGTCTTGGATTGTTATTGCTTAATTTGTTTGTGAACGATCTGACACCACACTGTTAGAAGGATTTTTTTGTATTTAATAAGACTTGTTAATAGTTAATAAATTATTTGTTAGAGGATAGGTATTTAACAAATATTTATTAACAGTTAATAAATCATTTATTAGCGCCTATTTTTTTGTGCCAACCAAATATTTATTACTAGTTAATAATCGATTTATTAACATGTAGAAAATGATGCGCACGCACACACGAGTATTCTCTATATTTGTATATATGCAACTACGCGTGAAGTATAACCATCTACCAACAATGACCGCCAACCAAATATTTGTTAACTATTAACAAATCTTATTTGGTGGAAATAAATATTTTTTTCAATGCATTAAAGCTTTTTAAAGGTTAATAAAATTTTGTTTTAATAAAAAACAGATTTAGTAAATACTAACAAATATTGTTAATAGTAAAAAAATATTTTTTCCACCCAAAAAAATATCTGAAAAAGTTTTTAATAAATTGATTTATTAAATACAAAAAAATCCTTCTATCAGTGCACTAATTAAATCAAGTGAAATTCTTATGTTTGCGGATGATGTAACAAAAATTAAAGCAGTTGAAAGTTCCTGTTAGTGTGAATCTTTTCTATTTGATTTAGAAAATTTGTATCGTTGGTGTGATGAATATGTCTGAGTTTTTTATCTCTGCTTTATATGGTTTGATCTCAGTTTTATATTATTCAGTTGTCAGTTGGAAAGACTCCAAAATAAAATTTCAAGGGTTTGTGGTTTTTGGATGGATCTAGAAAGAGAGACTACAATAATTATGCCGATATTGTAGAATATCTCAATACGAATTATGAGCTATATTTTTTTATAAAATTTTAAATGACCACTTACAATGTCTTGGACTGTTGAAATCAATTGGGTCAAATACAAACATTTGTCAGATTGTTTAATTGCTTTATTTCAAAGCAATGTTAAGTTATTGCAGCAATAAATTTTTAAGCATTATTATAATAACTTTTACCTTTGTTATTTTCATGATATAATTGTATAGTAGTTTTTTTGTAAAAAGGTTTATCTTTTTTGTATTTTACTTCTTTGGGATTTATATTTCTTTTTTTCAATTTTGCTTGAAAATACTTTCTGCTTTGTATCTCTTAATTCTAATTTTGTGGTCTTTTTATTTCCTTTTTTTCCTTCTAGTCATTGTATGTTAATATGTAAATTCTTTTGTATAATATCACGATTTATAATTAATAATATTAATTATTTGATTATTGTTTGTTTCTTATTCAGAGATTTGCCTCCATGCCAGGGTGGGAAATATAGTGGTTTTGGTTATACAATGGAAGCACCTCCTAGAAGTCAATCTCAAGAATTTGTGGATACAGCAATGTCGTCACTTGCTAGTGTATGTAATGTTCATAAATTGAAATATAAAATACTTTTTATTTTCACAGGGTTGGTCATTTTTGTCATCTTCGGCGACTAAAATTGCGTCCAAAGCTACTGAAAATGCTGTCAAATATGGTGGATTAGCTTCTCAGAAGGTAGTTGATATTAGCTCGCATGTAGGGGAAAAGGTTTGTTTTTATTTGTTTACTTTATTTATTTATAATTATTATTTGTTTATATAGTATTATTTTATTGTTTGTATTGATTTTATTTGTTTTACATTAGGTTAAAGAGGGTACGTTATTAGAAGATGTAGGAACTCAATTAAATAGTCTCTCAAGTAAGGTAATGACATTTTTTTTTGTATATAACATAAAGGTTTTTTTATTTTATTATCTATATTTTTCTTTGTAGTTGGCATCTTGTCTTATTATGTGAGAATAAGCTTGATATAAAAAAACATACAAAATATTGTGACATACTCTTTTTTAGATTTCTTTATTAGCACTCAGCACGGCACGTAAACTTCCTAATATCGTCCGCCACTGCCTGTATTGTTGGTTGGAGCATTAATTTAATTTTGATTAATTATTCTAAATGGTAGTTGGCTTTTTGCATAGCAACTGGACGTGATCGATTATTTTTAATAGATAGAGATAGTTGAATAATACTATGCTAAATCCGAGTGAAGGCAATTATGACTAGACTCTTGTACCTGAGACCCTAAATAATAACAAAACAAATCCTGCCGCTAGGTGTGATGGTTCCTCTGAACCAAAAAAATTGAGCGGCAAGATCCACATTCTTAATTTTTGACTTTTTCTTCACTCAAATCTGTTTGCGAAGTTCGGTATTCGCATTATACATACTCACTTAAATATAATATTTTGTTATTTATAAGAACACTCGATTTATTTACATAATCGATTCTTATTTATGTAGGGAAATTATTGAATTTTCTGTTAGTCATTAGCGATAAATAAGACAATTGAATAAACAGCTTGTTGCTGCTAAAAATTAAACGTCAGGGTTATAGCTCCTCTCTCTACGGAGTGACTTTTAATTATTGTTACTTTTTTTTATGAAATTGGTAATGATTTACAAATATTATGTTGGTAACAGTAATCTTTAAATCAAATCGGTGGCGTGCATTTTGATATTCAATAAGTATTTATTGTATTGCCACTAGTCAGTAGCCAGCACAACCAACATTGATATTACATCCGAACATGATATGCAGACGTCTATGCATGTAAAAATTTCAAATAATTTACACATGTGTCAGCCTGGGGTCAAAGTGCTATAACTATTTTTTTGCAGTTTTTAAAATACTGCTGACGTGCTGTCTACGTTTTCAAAAGCGCATGTTTTTAAAAGGTAACACTTTCTCGGCCCACATTTGCATTTGTTATTTTTGTTTCACAATAAATTTACTTTATTGAAGGACTTTAATCTCGATACCTTAACAAATAGTATGTTGGTCTAGTAACCTTAGTTAGAATTAAGGCCATTTATAATAATACTACAACATTACAACAAATGTTGTAATTGCGACGAGTAAGTTACTAATTTTAGGGATATGTGTTTGGTAGAACGGCAAAAGTATTTAAACGTCAAAAAAATTTGGTTATGCTTACATACTACTTTAACTGCAGACATTTTTAAAATTAACTGCCACCCTTAATCGAATGTGCCGAAATATTGAATCGAATCGGCCTATGCCTAATACATGTAAAATTGGGTAGTCAGTAGATATACAGAGTAGCGCATTCTTTTGAAGTGCAAATCGCCGACAAGGGGGTCATCTTTAGTCCTATCATTCCCATTTCTTGCATTTGTTAAGGGGATTCTTTCTTTTTTCTGACAGCATCTGGCCCATGCAAAAAACGTTTATGTCGGAACCGTCAGCCAGAACATCAGTGGAATAGAGGCTTAGTACAGCCAGCAGATTAATGGGTAATGCGTCGTAGACTATGAAAGAAGTTCTCCGTTTATCTGGCTTGCTCTAGTCATGAAAACCTAGGTGTCCTTATTGGTACAGACAAATCCGTGACGTAGACTGAAGAAAAGAGACAAAACATTTACGAGAAAACTAGTGTAACGTCACGAGTTTTTTTCAAACTTTAACAATTTTTTCTACAAAAACTATCGGATATTGTACAATCCTAATCAATTAGCGATATTCAGTTACATCATTTAAATATTTTAAATTTTTTTCATGTTAATTGGTTGGCTGCTTTAGCTGTAAAATGTGTTCAAAAACAGATAAAATTGTACTTAATTTTACCAGGAAAGAATCTCTTTAAGTTGTACTTTTGAAAGATTTGTCGTGTTTTAATTTATTTATTAAGTGCGTTCTAGGAATCCTATTCTTAACGCAAACAAATTTAAAACCGCTTTGCATCTAATTTCCATATCACTTTTTTTTTCACCCCAAAACATGGTAGTTACGGTGTTGATGATTTTGATCAATTATTTTAGTTTTTGGAATCCATAAATCTACGAAAAAAGATGAAGCGGATGATAAAAAAAAAGTGATGAAAATGACAAATTTATTGCCTGAGTTAGTAAATTCGTTTATCTAAAATGTTACCAAAAAAAGTCTTTATTATATTCTAGTAAAGCTCTGTTCCAGTGCGTCTTGCAAATTCTTTGAAAATGCTAGTAAAAACTTATTAGAAAGGAAACTATCATTGAAAATAGTTATTTACATAAAAGTCAGGAAAATTTCACATTACTGAAGAAGAGCTAAATTGAAATACGAGGCACGTATTTCGTGATCATGTTTTTAATACCTTATTCCTTTAAAAACAAAAAAAATCGAAGTTTTCATGTGAGAGTTGATATATACCGTGCATCTAGCTGGACTAAAAATGGCGGTTTAAATTTAGAATGCGGTACTCTGTCTATCTACTCTACTGGCTCTAGTGAAAGATAAACGAAACATCGCGTTTTGCTAATGAAAGCTTATTTGCAACGGAAGGGGTAGGCCGGTTGGTGGCTGGACCACAAAAGGTTTATGGTTTCTAGTATTTTTAAGAAATAAGGTGAATAACTGTTTCCCGTTTTAAACTTAATTTTACAATATGGACACTTCTCAAGGCCTGAAAAACTACTTTGCGGCCGTGATTTACACATTATTTTCCATCCTACACAACATTACACATTAGTGTTATTAATTATTATTCATTATTGTTATTATTAATGTTCAACTCTCCCTGTCCCTAACACACAGCAATTTTGCTGAATACAAAAATCATTACGGTCTTTGACAAATAATGACGATGATGACAAAACTACTTTTTCAATAATATTATTTTGTTATGTTCATCCCATCCTGTCCCAGAGGCACAGTAGCTTGATAGAAAGAGTTTTTCATTCAAACCCGATCAAAACTAGGGAAGTTACAACACCAAAGGTTATTAAAGTTCATTTTTTTTTATTTTTATACTAATATCTATATATGTATATAAAAGAAAGTCGTGTTTGTTACAACACTTATAACTCGAGAACGGCTGGACCGATTGCCATGGTTTTTGATTTGTTGGATTTGTTTCCGTCCCGAATAGCAGAATACATCTTAAAAACAATAAAAACTCGATATGTGTAAAGCTTATTTGTTTTCTCTTGGCGGCTGTGACGTCACTAATCTGCGCGAACATGGACAGCTGATGGAATAAGTGAGCGCTGAAAACATTCGACCATCTTTTGAACCGCTCAAAATTAAATTCATATAATTTATGTAATCTAAATTAAATTACTGTGCTAATATGCTGTAAGTATTGAGGTTGTTCTATTTATATTAAAGCAAGCAAGCAAAGTAAAAAACTTAAGATTTAGCTGACGTTTTTAGTTTAGTTAGTAATAGCAAATAAAACTCGGTATGGTTGAAAATTTTAGTTTTTAGGTGAAGTGAAGTTTAATTAATAATGCCGCGACCAAGACGATCGAATCTTTCCCGACAAAGCCGTGATGCAAGAAGAATACGAAATACTGCAAATGAAAGGACTGAAGAAGAACAAGAAATTGCACGTGAACAGCGTCGCGATAGTATGGCTCGACTTCGTGCTTCTCAATCACGAGAGCAAAGTGAAGCAGCCCGTGAAACAGCTCGGTTGGCAATGCAGAATCGTCGAGCGAACAACAGAGGTCAACAAAAAGATAATTTGCGACGCAGAACAAGATATTTATCAAGTGCTGATTTGAATCGAGCAGCGAGTTTATTAATATTAATAAATATTTAAAGATATTAATAAAATTTTTAATTAAATATTAATAATTATTTTAATATTTAATTATTAAATATTTAATAATATTTAATAATTTTTAATTATTAATTAGAAAAAATTAATAAAACTAAATAATTATAAACAGCTACTTTTTATTAACAAAGGGATGAAAAGGGAAGGGATAGAGACAAAAAATGACATGTATCAATATATAATTTTCAAAGATTTTGGTTTGCTTATTTTAAAAATAATATCTATGTTTAGGCGGAACAAAGTTCGCCGGGCCAGCTAGTAAACAATATAAAAAAGACATGACGCGATTGCAAAAATAGTTCATTCAAATTTGGCTTTTAAGTTTAGTTTGGTCAAAAATGTAGAACCGTATTATAATTATAATCCAGACAATTTCTTGGAAAATAATAATTACAAATTTTATTTCGATCGAACTTTGCTAACTACTTTAAAAATTGAAGCTAATAGGCCGGATATTGTTATCGTATTTAAGAAAACTAAAGTTGCATATTTTATAAATATTGCTGTTCCAAATTCTTGTAATATTATTGATATCTTTAAAACGAAAATGGCTAAATATTTGATGCTTTCGGTGGCCATTCCCTACCTCTTTGGAATTTAAAAATGGTAAAAATTTTACCTTTAGTTATTTCAAATATGGGTGTTGTACCCATGTCATTAATTAAAAATCTCATAATTTTAGATTTGGATTTAAAAATCTTCGCGGAAATACAGAAAGAAACATTATTATGTTCATGTCATATTGTTCTTAAATGTTTTTAAATGTTAAATCTAACAATTCAAATAATATGATCGCAGATGCGTGGGGAGATAATAATTTAGCTTGATTCTTCAAAAATCAAACTTGTATAGTGTATTTAGTTTAAAACACAATTTGCTCTCTTTGTTTGTTATTCAATTCTTAAATTGGATTTTAAACTAATAGAAAATTAAAAGCTTGTTTTTCAAAAATTTTTCTATTATTTGATAAATAATATTGTCATTATCATAACTTGTCGAAGACCGTAATTATTTTTGAATCCAGCAAAATTGATGTGCCTTCGGGACAGGGGGGTTGAACATAAAAATTATTGTGGTTAAGGTTAGAATATTTTAACACCATAAAATGTTATAATATTTTATATGAATTTTTGGTTCGGACACCCTGGATTCTAAAAAATATCTATATAGGTTTTTCTTCTTCTCTCTCCTTTCTTGATTTCTCTTTCTCTCCTTTTTTATTGTCTTTCTTTTTATCTTCCTATCTCTTCAACTTTTTTTTCTGCCCCTTTCTTTCACTTCTCTTCACTTTTTTCTTTTTTATTTTCATGTTTTTATTTTTATGATGTTTTTACATGATTTTAATTTTAATTATTTTATATTTTATTGTTACTTTTACAATTATTTTATCTAACTAATTTTAATTTAGAAATTTTAATTTATTTAATAAGTATGTTATATTTTTCTTTCTTGTTCTTGAATTTTTTTTCATATTTTTTTTTCGTTTCTCTAATGTAGGTTTTTAATCTAAACTATTTGTTTTCTATAAATTCTATTTTATCTTTTGTTTATGCTTTATTTAACTTTATCTACGTTTGGTTTTTTCTGTTTTATCTTTCTTTTCTTATTTTTCTTTCTTTTGTTTTCTTTTTTCTCACTTTTTGCATTTTTAATTTTGTTTAAATTTTTTTTTTCGTTCGTATCTTTAACCTTTACATTTTTCTTTATATTCCATTTTATTATTACTTTTTTCTCTTAAAATAATCTTTTTTTTCTTGTTCTATAATTATACAACTATACTATATTCTTCGGCTAGTGGCAAGACGAATTGGGCATCTTTGGAATTGCATTTAAAATACTCCCTTTCTATTGGTTGAAGCAATCTTCCGTTTACACAACACAATTTTATGAAGAAGCGGTGTCAGCACTGCCAGCAAGACGTGTCAATTTATCCTAACCTCACTTTTGTCCGTCAAACAAGATTTTTCCTTAACGGCGTGCAAATCTTGTTTGGTTTAGAGCGCAAAGCTTGGTTTCCATGGCAACTGATGTCACATTTTTCTCCACTATTGCGAGACTTTTGCGATTCCGGTGCTTGTGTGAAGTTATGTAAACCTAAACAATTTATTGACACTGACACTATTGACAGTGAAATTGGCAGCAGTTTCCTGAAAATGCACCAAAAGTTGCTATATTGTGTGTCGGGTTTTTCCCGATGTGCGAGCTTCCGCCTTCCGATTATATTCAGCCTTTCCCCCCGGATTACTTTGACAAGTAATGGTAATGACTATATTATTTTTCCAATAATATAAAAATTGTGGAAACACAAGCTTTTAATTTTTATTAGCATTTAATATCCAAACAAGCAATGAAACCTTGAATATAAGTGAACAGTAATCAACTACGCAGTCTTGCTTCAGATAGCCGATACGTGACCGAGTTAGTCAGTAAACAAATTTTAATGAGTATTGTGGTCGATATATATGATAAACGAATTGGGCTGTTGAAGTCGTAAAAAAGCGCCAGCCGTATATGTTTTGGATAAACTATTTTTTTGCTCGTTTTGTGTATATATATATATTTGCAAATTAAAAAAATTGTTTATGTAATAAAAAATTCTTTTGAGTTTAAGTTCTACACTGATGCAAATATGTAATTAATTTTGAGTTGTCGTCATACAAAGAAACTTTGTCGTGCACATCTTCTGAGTTAGGGTTCTTTATAATCACAACTATCAGGTTTTATCTATATTTCTAAGCTTCTATACTTTTAAGCTTATTAAGTAATTATATACAAAAATAATTATATGTATATATTTATCTATCTTATTAGTGCTTTATAATTGTTATTTTTTTAAATTAGATTGTTTCTATTATTTTTTTTTTTATTTTGATAGATGGGCGAGTTGGGACGTAAAGGATGGCGTGAAGTAGCTGGTTCTGGCACTGGAAACGATTATGGTCAAGTTGGTGGCGATAACTATCATTCTCCTGGCGAGAAATCATCATTGGTAGGCAGTGGCAATGGTTACGTAAAAGATGAAGATTGGAGCTGCAGTAGTCAGCAAGGCTCAAAGTAATGAACTATTAGATTTATAGTAGAACTTTTATAGCGACGGAACGGGTAATTTGCCCATAGAGTGAACTTGGTTGAATGAGACGAGAAAACAAAATGTTTTCTTTTTTTCCTTCACCAACCCACATCTAAAAGGTTAGATTGGTGAGAGAAGCTTGTCTCAAACGCACTAAGGGTATTGGTTGCCTTTTCATCAAAAAATTAAAACTACTGCAAGTGATTCTCCTTCGCTCTCCGCATATAGCTACAAATATATTTCTCATTTTATATTTTGGACACCAAAGGAGATATTAGTTGATTAAACTGCGATTAGCAATAACTTAATATTGCCAAAATTAAGAGAATTTTGTTTTCAATTTCTGTTGCCAATGTTAGCGCAAGAATATTCTAGTTTAAGAAACTACAATGATTTTTTGTAAACAATCGTCAGGTACGCACGACTTGATTTTTTCTAGTAACATTTAAGTACTTAAACTTCTTAATAGAATTTTTCAGTTTTTATTTTATTTTCAATCAATCTGAACGAACAGAATTCAGAAAATTTAAAAAGTATTTTATTAAACGTTTCACATAAAGTCTCTTATGAATAATAATAGTAATAACATAATACAATGGCGTTTACAATTAAGGTCTCAATGAAAACGTTTATATAGACCTTTCAAAACATAGGAGTCGACTTTGTATAATACGGTTGGATGGTAGACACAGTAAAAAAAAACTTATTGCGCCATAGGCGAAAATTTGGAAATTCTCAAGGTCAAACGATTTACAACTAAAAGTGGACATTTAAAATTAATTTTTAGACTGCTTCTGTGGACTACCTATATTATCAGCCAAAATTAAATGGAAACAAAAAATTAAATCAAATAGGTACTTGAAAATTAGTATTGTATAGAAAAACTTATTTTATTAGAAAAATTTATTTTTGTCAACACATAATAAATCCTTAAAGAGTGTAAATAAATGAGTCAACAAGTTAGATTATAAATTTATTGTAGAAATAGCAATAAACATAAGTCAAGCTTGAAAAATTATCATAATATAAAAACTATAGGGCTTCCAGTCCCAAGTCGCCCCAAAATTGGGACAACAGTTGGGGAGGCTACCAAAGTGATCATCAAAGTTACCATTCGGATTCGAGAGAATATTCTGGAAGCAGCGCATCTTCTCCAATTGACCCTTTCGCTCAAAAAACCAGCAGAAAAGAAAAGAAATCGATGGAACAAAAAAAACCGAACTGGGATGATAAATGGGGAGATGATGAATTATGGGACAGTCTAAATAAGTAATGGAGGATGGAAATCCAATAGGCCAATTTATTTATCATCATGAGTGTTCACAAAATGGATTTTATTATGTTACTGTTAAGTCAGTTTGAAAATCATTTTATCGCCATGTAGCTACGTATCTTTTATTTATATCAAAAGTTTAATATATAATAACTGTTGCAGAACTGTTAAGATTACTACTTGTTTTTGGCAAAAATTAATTATATTAAAATATCAATGCTCTAGTATGAGAACTTGCTCATTCGAGTAAGATTGCACAAAATGTGGATGGAATACATTTATTGTTGTCCAATTGCCGTTATTGTATATATTTTGTAGCATAATTAATTATAACATCGGTGAAGTGAAAGGAACATAGTGTATAGTGGAATGGATGTTTATTCTAGATTTTAAGATAAAAAATAAACAATATTTTACTCATTTTACTAACTTTTTTTTTTAACACTCAACGTAGGTGAAAAACATTTGGACGTCGCCGGGGTTCTTGCTTGTTTTGCAACAGCCACTCTTCTCAGATCTCCTTCATTCATCAAAAACGTCACGGCTTCTCGCATTGTTTCTTCTGAATAATTGCCAATTTTTCTCATCTGTGTCTTCATGCTGGAAGTAAGAAGACACAGGTGTCGCATATCATACGATGCATGAGTCTAATTTTGTTGGTAATAACAAGTCTATCTTTGTTAGACTTGTTGTTATGAGCAAATCAGTGGTCCCACTGTTGGGCAAGCATCAAAATTAGTTATTTTCGTCACAGTTTGCAGTTAGTCACACATATAAGATATATATTCACTAACTCGCAGATCGGGTATTATCCAGTTCACAAAATAACTTTTATATTTATGGTGCAAACACAAGATGATTAGTGCAAACATTTAATTTTAGAACTAGGAGTCACATGTAACTTGAAGAGTTCTACTGAATCCAAAATCTAACAATTTCGGCGCGCAAACTAAAGTATTAAATTGTAAATGCCGTCACCAAATTTATGCATTTCCTCATAAGTAAAAATATATATATTTCATTTAAGTCTTGGTTTACAGAACCCACGTTTTTGTTTAAATTCTTTTAATGTTTGGTGTTTCATTTATGCCAAATTTGAACCACTGTTGGCTCTAAACGTGCTTTAACCCATTGGGACAACTTGAAGAAACATTAGATTTGCTTTATATTTATTATATATATGCCATAGGTCTCTGATACCACCCTAAGTATTACGGAGATCAACAAGTGTTGAATAAGCATTGTTATTGATGAATAAACTTTTCAAAAATTGATTACAAAATATATTTAGCTTAAAAAACAACAAATTCAGTTTACTTTTAGCACATACTTATTATGACGTTTATATTGATTGCTCTGCCTCTCTTGACCTACTTTTTTTGCTGCGATTATTATTTGGTTTGTTTTTTGAAAAATGTATCTTCACACATGGGTACACTTGATTCAATCTGTACAAGACCACCCTAAGGCGATTGAATCAAACAAGCAATGGCAGTATTCAACAACGCAGATTTGCACTGTTCGACTGAGTCATGTATCTAGAGCCGATACGTGACCGTGTTAGTCAGTAAACAAATTGTGATAAAAGTAATAGGGTCGCTATAAGATAAACGAACTGAGCTGCTGTAAAGTCGTGAAATTCGTCAGCCATATATGTTTTGGATCATGTCTGTAGACACAACCTTTACATGTGGAAGCATATCTGCTTAAAAAGTCTAACATCAGACATTTGTATTTTGTAAACAATACAACATTTTGTAAATATGCTATAAACAAATTTATAATCATGTACAAATAACAAAAACAGATTTATTTTTGTACAGAACTATAGTTGCACCCAAAATCTCTTTTTTGAATTAATATAATACAGATTTATTTATTTTTAAAAATCAGTAAAAAACCAAAAGTAGTGGAAGCCAAAGTTGGAAAACAATGTTTTGTGTTTTGTACTTAAGGGGGTTTTGAACCCGTGATGAATCCAGTGTTTTAGAGGTTTAGTAGAAATCATCTCATTGCATCAATTGTCACCAAAATGTAACTAAATTTTAACACTGTCTTCATCAAAGATGTCTTCATGGACGTATCTCGTTTTTTTTCGTGTTAAAAACTTTAAAATGTCTTTAAAAGCAGTTTATTTATGACCTTAATTAAAATGCTTATTTTATTGATTTAGAATCTGATAAATACAAAATAAACAAGCTACGGCGGTGTATTCAAGTGTTTTCAACAATTGGCTTTTTTAATTTTAAAAAAACATACAAAAATATGGAAATGGCATGTATTCTACACAACCTCTGTCAAGTCGAATTTTTCTGAATTTTCATTAATTTTGTCGGCTGGCCCAGAGTGGTCGACGTGCGGTCAAAAACATAACATCCAAAGGATTATGACTTTCTTTTACAATCGAGTAACTAGTGGATCTACAGAAGTTGATATTTTTGGAGATATGAATTTTAAAAGTTTGAAAAATCCTAAAATTGGGAACTGATCAATGAAAAATATAAAACAATAAAAACAAAGAATAAAATATAAAAAAGAAATTTTTTTTATTATTTATACAATAGTTAATAATACTACTTAATAAAAATTTTAAAAAGTTTTATTGTTTATATCTTTTCAGTATCGTATGGTATCGTAAGACTCATACGATTCTTTAAGTAGGTACTTTTCAGTATCGTATGAGTCTCTTGACTTATATGCGGCACTGATCCTCTTGGTTTTAAATAATTATTTATCATTTAGGTTCATATATTCTTCATTTGTAGTTGAAAAACGAAAACAAATTAGAGTACGTTTTGTCAATTGTGCAGTAGAACTATATCGGCGTAAACGTAAAGTAGAGGTTGAATTCTGCTGCGATTGCGATTCAACACGTTTTGGTAAAACAAAAGTCAGCTAGCACTTTTGTGTTTTATCACTGTATGAATTTTAAAATATTTTGGTAGCTGGTAGCTTCTGATCAGAGAACCTGTTTAAAAAATAATATATGCCGATTTCGAAGTGCTATACAAGGAGCTGTAAAGTATAGATGCATCTTCCTTGCATCAAAGAAGATAGATCATGAAGAAAATGTACATAAACTTCGTCGTGATATACATAATTCAGTATATCGTTATTGTGACGATCATTCCAACTGTGATAATAATTTTTGCAAAAGTAATATATTTTTTTTCCAAAACTAATTTTTTTGCCAAATGGTATTGTGTATTTTTTGGGCAATAGAAGCAACAACAGGAGCTGGGTAGAAGAAATGACCATCAGCGGTTTATTTCAAGATTTAGAAGTAGTTTTGAATCGCTTAGTTCAGCATGCTGACAGTCTATTATTAGATATAGACAACAATGCGGCAGAATGTTATAATTCCCTTGTAACAAAATTTGTGGGTGGAAAACAAATTAATTTTTCGGCAAAATAATCGTACCAGCTCAGGTGCCATGCAGCTGGTATCAATTTTAGTGCGTGATCTCATGATTATCCGCGTTTAATTCATCACGAGATCGCAAAACGTAGTCCGGGCAAATTTCTAAGAAATTGTATAACAAAAAAAGAAAAACAATATGTCGACCGAAATGTGCGACGACGTCTTTTCCCTTAATTATTTAAAAAAGGGATCGCTACGCTAAATCTGATAGAGAATACGGTCCATAGGCGGCATTGCCAGAAGAGAAAAAAAAAATCAGAACCGCTTCCAGAATCATTTGAGGCAGCTAAAGACGATTTAATTAAATCGTTAACAAAAACAAGATCTGAAATTGCACAACTAGAGAAAAACACTATTGAACAAAGCAGTAGTCGATTGTAAAAGGATGAAAGATATAAGAGGCTAACGGCGTCTTCATTTGGAAAAAATTGCAAAATGCAACGTTCCACTTCTAGTGCTGCAGTCTCTTTTATATAATAAATTTACTGGTAGTACTGCTACTGATTGGGGTAAAACTCATGAACGCGTCGCTGTACAAGCGTTTGAGCAACTTTTTGCTCTTGAAGTTACAACTTGCGGCTTGTTTGTTGACCAAATGTTTGGCTTTTTCGGAGCATCTTCAGATGGTCTAGTTGGAAATGATGCCATAATTGAAATTAAATGCCCTTATTCGATGCGAAATTTTACACCGCATGAGTATATAAAAGAGGCTCTAAAAAAAGTGATACATTATACAATAGACAGAGAAGAGAATATAAACTTCAAAACAAATGCCGTCTACTTTTACCAAATACAAGGGCAGCTGCATATAGCCAAGAAAGAAATTTGCTATTTTGTTATTTGGACTCCAGAAGGAATGTCTATCGAAAAGGTATGAGTTTTAAAATGCAGTAATTGTGTTTAAATCAGTTTTCCGTGATTGATTTGTTTTTTTTTGTCAGATTTATAAAGATGATTCTTTTTGGTAAGAAAAAATGTAACCACGTCTGATAGAATTTTACCATAAATGTATTGTGCCGGAGTTATTATATTCCCAGCATCTCTCATATAGAAGGTTACCTGCGGCAACATATATAATAAAGCAAACCTATTATTATTTATTTTTAAAATTAAGATTACTATTTATTTTTTCATATTATTTTAAAAATAAACTTTAATCAATTTTTATTACATAATTATACTTTTTTTTCTTCACCCACAATATTTTGTATCATTATCACTTTGTATGATTTTAATATGTCATGTAATTCTGTCTATATTATAATTGCTCAGATTTTTCAAAAAAATTATTTAATAGTTGTAGATTTATATTAGAGCTCAATACTTATACATGCAGGATAATATTTAACTCAGAAGTACACCACTCGCTTTCAGCTCGTGTTGCAAATTTTATCTTTGAGGGTAATAGTCTTCATCATGCGCGTGTTGAATAATTTACTGTTTTAACTGCAATAAACACATTATTATTACAAAAAAAATTGATTATTGTTTATAAAACGTATCGTAAAATACCTACTTCAATTACCAATTTGTATTAAATACTTGTTTCAGTCAACAATGAACCAGAAGAAGCTTTTTTTTTGCGGCAATAAATTTGTGTTTGCCCGTGCAGTTCTTATTTGAGTGAATGGTAATATTTACTGTTGAACCTTAGCATTACGCAATGGATATATCAGAAAGTATTTTTATGATATCATTTCCAAGGGTCGGTTTTCTTCAGGTAGACAGGTGACGAGAAAAAGACGAGTAAATGACTGAGATAAAATATTTAAGCTCCGCCCCTCAGCTGACGTAGAAAAACACGGGGGATAGCAAGAACCGAATTGAGTTTGTCTTTAAAACGCTCTTTATTAACAGTGTATGCAGTTGTGTGGGTTTCCCGACTTTGACCTTAATAACCAAAGACATAAAGCATAATAAAATTTGTTTTTTTTTAAATAAAATTTAGTACAGTTTTTTATTTTCTATATTGGGAATTAGTAAAAAAGATAATATAGTATGCTCTATAGTTAGCAAATCAGGACTTTAAACATTTGAGGTGATTTAAAGTCAACCCTGAGATACAATTCAGTACTATGAGTTTTCTCAGAGTTGATCCCGATAGCCAATACTAACTAATCTTATTTTTTTATTTCTATGAATAGTGCGTACTATAAACTTTTTAAATATTCTATCAATTTTGACATGCTTGGTATCCTTTAGAGTAAATATTCTTCTTTTTATACATATTGCAAATAATACAATTTTTTTTTATAAACAGTTTTTATATTTGAATAGGAGTTAATAATAAATAGTGTATAATTTATTATAAGGCCTTAAAGAGCATTGCAGCCCTAAACAGTTATGATTCTTCCAGTCAGCCTGAATAGTAAGTTTTTTTCATTCGAATAGGTGTAAAACATGCTTATCGACTATGGTATAAAAACAACAGCGCTGTTATATATTGTTGTGGGAAGGAAACAGGTTTCACAAGAGAGAGGCTCAAGAGATAGTTAGAGACTGACTTTATTTCGTTATGGTCTTGCTTCTTACAGTTAACTTCTTAAACTATACTATTGGAATTGTCTATATGCAACCCATTATATGTATATACAGTGAGATTTTTGTTTTACTGAACATAACGTTATAAATCGTATGTTCAGTTTTAAAAAAACCATGTCAATACATTGTCGCTAGGTAGGCAACCAAATTAACAAATGTTTTATTTTGACACTTGACAGAACAGCTGAACTCTGAAATTTTATTTTATTCATAGATAAGGGAGGTTATGTTACCTCTTAATAACAAGTTTAAAAAGAAACTTTTAATCAAATTAGTTTAATAAATGTTCAAAGTGACCACCTTCTTGTTCCAAGCAATAAAATGCTTGTACAGTACTTTGTAAAAAAACTGGATTTATTTCGTTGCAGGCGGTGATTATTCTATTCTTTAGTTCTTCTGTACTCTCTATTACGGTACTGTTGTAGACTTTAGATTGGAGATAACTCCAAAGAAAGAAATCGTTTGGTGATACATCTGGCGACCGAGGTGGCCAAGCTATTGGTCCAAACCGTCCAATCCAGCGATCCTGGAAGTTTACAGTCAGGAAACGTGTAATAGAGCCCGTGGAATGTGGTGGAGCGCCGTCCATTTGAAACCATGCGTTCTCAAGATTCAAGTCTTTTAGTCGTCGCATTATGTGTCTTTGCAATAGTTCTAAAAACTTGGCGGCATTTAGGTTGCCGTTTAGGTTCTCAAAATGGACCAATAATAATATTGGTCCATTTTTAATTGTTTTTTGTTTTTATTGATGGCAACCTAAATGCCGCCAAGAATAGAATAATCACCGCCTGCAACGAAATAAATCCAGTTTTTTTACAAAGTACTGTACAAGCATTTTATTGCTTGGAACAAGAAGGTGGTCACTTTGAACATTTATTAAACTAATTTAATTTGATTAAAAGTTTCTTTTTAAACTTGTTATTAAGAGGTAACATAACCTTCCTTATCTATGAATAAAATAAAATTTCAGAGTTCAGCTGTTCTGTCAAGTGTCAAAATAAAACAATTGTTAATTTTGTTGCTTACCTAGCGACAATGTATTGACATGGTTTTTTTAAAACTGAACATAAGATTTATAACGTTATGTTCAGTAAAACAATAATCTCACGGTATGTAAAGCATGAAAGGTTATATCACTTAGCATTTCGTGAAAGTGTAATGTCTTATGCAAACCTGACTACAGCGCTGTTTCGTTCTCATTGAAACGCATCAGGCCAGGGTATTGCAGAAACCAGTACACTTCCACAAGCTCGATCTCTCCTATATGTACGAATGTGACATCGTACATAGTAGGTGAGATGGTGGTTCTAACCTTTCATGTATTGTGTATAGTGAGCATTAAGGGCATATTTGTACTAACAGTTTATCAAATTCATGCTTTACCATGGACTACTTGAAAAACCGGTACTACCCACTAATCTTAATTATATTTAAGACAGTCCTCTACACATTCTACCAGTTTTTGCTGGTAACAATGAAATCGTTGAATTAGGATCAATGTGATCAGTGTGACTTCCAATCTACTAACCCTGGCCTGATGAGTTTCAATGAGAACGAAACAGCGCTGTAGTCAGGTTTGCATAAGGCATTACACTTTCACAAAATGCTAAGTGATATAACCTTTCATGCTTCACAATATTTCAAACAATTCTATGGAGATTGGAAGTCACACTGATCACATTGATCATAATTCAACGATATATATATATGTATTTACACTATATTACATCTCCCCTTTCTTGAAGACTAACTTGTCCTATTTTAAAGTCCTTTAATCTACCTGGAGTTTTGACGATGCGACCTATTTTGCCCGTGTCCGTTGCAGTGTCACTTTCGTTTATGATTATCTCCTTTACCGCACTTGTCACTTTTTTTGTTACTTTTGAGTCATCATTGTCTGTGTCTTATAAATCATGTACAACATACGTGCTTTTGTATTTCAATTGAGTTGAAGGATGCATAAAAAAGTTTTCATTTGTTGGTTTTAAATAATATCTATTTCTTATTATGAATCCTCCTTTCTCTTTTTCAATCTTATATGTTCTATGTCCTAAATACTTTACAAAAAAGACGAAATTTACAAATTTTAGAATTTTTTTTGACAAATTCCTTAAAAACCAAGCTTGTCAATTTTGTTGGCAACTATAGTTACTAGGGTATTTTTTTTATTTTGCGTTTTGTAAAGATTTTACAGTACTAGTCCGAAAAACTCAATTTTCCTGCGCGTAAATAAGCAGGAAAATGTTGTTTCCAAGACGATTTCCGGAAAAATTTTTTAACTAAAAAAAAAAAGAAATAGACAGAACAAGACAGAAAAACAAGGAAGTTGAAAAAATAAAAAAAAAAGCAAAAAAAGGAAAATGAAGCAGAAGAGGAAGTCAGAAGAAGAAGAAATTTATATAAAATTGTAGTTTAAAAAGTAAAGTTAGATTAAAGGTTCATAATTAAAAATAAGAAAGAGACAGAACAAGACAGAAAAACGAGGAAGTTGAGAAAATAAAAAAAGCAAGAAAAAAGAAATGAAGGAGGAGAGGAAGAGAGAAAAAGAAGAAATTCATATAAAATGTTAGTTTAAAAATTAAAGTTAGTTTAAAAGTTTTTAATTAAAAAAAAAAGAAAAAGACAGAACAAGACAGAAAAACAAGAAATTTAAAAAAATAAAAAAAAGCAAAAATGAAGGAGAAGAAGAAGAAGAAATTCTGCAAGTGATGGTTCGTCCATCACTTGCCAGTTTTTGACAAATTGCGTCATGAACGGACTTGCCAGCGTCAGGTCTAGAACCTCTTGGCGAATCGCGTTCATAAAAGTTGGTGTGTTGCCGCGATTAATAATGTCTACATTGTTAGCACAAATAAAATCTAGCAAATCCTTACCTCTTTAATTATTGTCTGAGCTGCCCCATATTACATGGTGCGCGTTGGCATCGCAGCCCAGAATAATTTGTTTGTTCCCTTTCCGGCACCATTCAGTGAGGCGTTGTACTTCCTCTGGTGGTGCACTGGTCCCATCACCGGGAAAGTAGGCCGAGGCTATAACTACACTCCTCTTGCCTGTCCCGATCGGCAGCTCGACTATAGCCGCCGTTAGGTCTCCCGTGATGAACTCTGGAATTGAGACAAAATTTATATATTTCCTGAGCAATAATGCTGCTCTTGGTCTTACATGACTGAAGTCAGCTATAAGGCTATGTGTCCCTCTTGGGAGTCCTTTGATTGCGCCGTTGTTCAGCCAGGGCTCTTGGATTAGCCCTACGCCCACTTGTTCTTTGACAAATCTCTAGAATAAGGCACTAAAAGCTGCCTTTGAGTGCTGGAGGTTTATCTGTATACATTTGAGACCTAGGCCGTTTGGGCTTTAGTCTCACTCTTTTTGGGGTCGGTTTCTTGGCGGGGCTTTGAGCCATTTTTTTTACCTTTTGACCCTGCCTTGGCCGTTGGCTTCTTGAACTGGGGCTTCAATGCAATCTTTCCCTCTCTCCGTGGTCCCGGCTTTGAAGCCGGCAACTTGGGGAGAAAAATCGATTCCACCTGCTGTCCACCAGGACCGGAGCTTTCCAGCTCCTTGGATGTTGAGCTGTGCAGCTCTTTGGAGTCAGTTTGGGCGTTTGAGATCTTTTGGCCCCTCTTCGAAGGCAGCTGGTTTTGTCCGAATCGGTAGCCAACTCTATTTCCCATTTTTTTTAGATTTTCGGCAGATCGATGATGTACCGAAAATGCTACCTCTAAAGTTGAAGCAACCGGATTTCTCCGGAGAATTCTCCAGTTAGAGGTTTTGAGGTCCTTGTTTTGGCCCTCTATTAACTTCAGGATTTTCTCGTTGGAGTAGTCCTGACTACCTGGCAAATACCCTATAAGGATTTCTGTATGAGGCATTTCAGTCTCTTCTACAACCTTAAGGGATGCCCCTTTCCATGGCTTTAGCTCATTCTGTATGCTTTTTAGCCACTCCGCCGTCGCCGCATCAGCACACAGAAGCGCTAGCCAACCCGGGCGATTGTAGATGTGATGGAATTGAGGCTTGATAGCCTCTGACATCATGCCCACAATTTTGTCCAGTATCGCCTCCTGAGTGGCTGCAAGTTGTTTCACTGTCAGGAGCGTTTCTGGATAATTGGAGGGTATTATTCCAACCCTTGTGCTAGTCAGAGTTTGAGTAAAAGACGGCTTTTTAACCTTGGTAGGTTCAGCCGTTTCTTCCGCCCTTTTCTGACGTTTTTCCCCTGCTCCAGCCTTGGGAGGAGTGCTGCCATCAGACCTCGCTCTTTTGGAGCTGTCTGTGGGTTTCTCCTCCATAGGCTTGAGGGCAAGCTTTTTGGCTTCTTCAGCCGGAGTACCCTTTTGCAGGAGAAATTTGTATCTTTTTCGTGCAGCTCCAGAGAGACGCACCTTGATCGCCTTCAAGTTAAGGCGTTCCAAGGCGTTTTTAGCCTCTTCGTCGCTGTTTTCGCTGTGACTTTGAAGAAGTATATTTTTCAAGTTTTTTTCGACGGTTTGGCTTGGACCTTTGCCCAATTTCATTGACTCTATTAGGGGTGAGTCAGCCCTTAATTATATCTCGTATTCATTATATGAAATTGGTTAGCCATCATCAATATATAAAATAAAATTACATAGTAATGGATGTAACTCATTAGAAGATTGTGGATGTTTGGACGAGGTGGCTAGAGTTAATTCTGTCAGGTATTTCGAAGTGCAATTTGATCAACATATGAAATGGAAAGAAAATGGCAAAATGCTTTCAAAGCGATTGAATAAATTAATATATGTTTTTGCAAGGTTGCGCCAAATACTTGATAGAGGAACTATAGTTTACGTGTATTACGCGTTCACCCAGTTGCTCCTGACGTATGGTCTGTTGTCATAAGGCTTATAGAGCCTCATTACAAACAGTAATTGTCTCTTAGAATAATATTCTTAGAGCAATACTCAAAAAACGGAGGGATGACTCGGCGAGCGCGTTCTACACGGAGCTGTCTTTACTCACTCCGTCAAACTTGTACAAATTAAGAGTTCTGATCCAAGTCTGTAAAGACGAGAACAGGCTAGGAATAGTAGAGCACGGGAATGGGACCAGAGGGGAGAGGATGAGGAAGCTGGTGGTACCTAGGAAGAATACTACCCAGAGCATGGAACACTGGTCGTATTCCGGGCCTAGGATCTCCAATGAGCTGCCTCCCCAGATTAGGGCTACACCCCTGTAGCCCTGAGATCTGGGGTGTAGCCAGCGATTTTTTTGTGGACCTGTGGCGTTGGTTTTTTTGGTAAAGGTTCGCAATTATTCAATTGTACTAATAATGGTAATGGGGATAGTACACTCTTCTAAGTACTTTGCAGTGATTTTTCTACATTTTTAAAAGTGCCCACAGAAGATGCTCTTGGTAACCGAAGCGAGCTACAGATGCATTCTTGCATTAATTCAAATAAAATTTTCTCCCAGCTGTTCAGTTTTATCTTCTTGTTCCTTGTTCGAATCTTATCTGTCTCGTTTTTAAACGACTTCTCATGTTGTTTATTATTTTCAGAATTTGTTTGTCAGTAATTGCCTTTCTAAGTTGATCTATATAAGTTGAAAAATATAAGCACAATTTCTATAGAGGCATTATTATTTTCGTTTTCAGATTCTGATGAACCCATGATGCACCAACAGTCTTCTTATGCTCGTATTCATAGTCGTCGTTAATGATCGACCTAGGATTTTTGCTTGAAACGGCGTCTCAAGCAAAGACTCCGGCAATGCTCGGGAAATCAAGCAAAGACTTCGACAATGCTCTGGAAAACGTGCGTCTTGCGGAAGTCACCAAAGTAGTCATTTTTGTGTTGTTAGGTTTAAAATTTAACATTTTGACGCATGACAGTCATTCTCCGTGTTTATATGAAGTGACAGGTCAAGGAATAACTCGATGCCGCAGGGAGTATATCGAAAGTGTTTTGTGTTGTTTTTGCAAAAAAAAAGAATGACGACTGGTCCATTATTACATTCTCCTCAAAACACGAAAGCTGCAGAAGTGAGACCCAAATATTGCGCGCTTTGGAGAAGGACAATGTAAGTGCAACATTAATATATATAACTCTAACCAGACCTTTATCCACTTTTATTGCAGGTCATGTGATGCAGAAAAGTTATCAGAGTAGTGAGTAGTAGGAGCTATTCAAGAAGTGTGTAAAGATGAAAGTTTTCGGCTGCCGTTTTGTCTACTATGCTTCTGCAAACAATACCTTACACTTATAATGTAAACTAATAAAAATTTTACTTTTGTACTTATGTTTACCAGTAGGTGTTACAAAATAAAAATACTACCCAATTCATCAATATCGGTGACTTTATTATTATTCAATGCTTTCATTTTTTATTCAATGGTTTCATTTTGGCACAAAATGTGGGCCCTTTAATTTTGTGTAAGTAATAATTGTTTTTCCACTAATTTGCAAGGAATCCTACATTTACTACATTGTCTTTTGTGAAGCTGTAGCGACGCTTAAATTCAAAGTTGGAAAAAAAGTCCAATGAGTTCGCAGCACCCCGTACATAATTCATCCAGCATGTCAATGTTCGTTGTTATGAACTGCAACACGTAATACTCTTCAGTATTTTCAAACGTCAAACAATGACCCAGTGCGCTTGCTCATTAAGCAAAAATCGCCCTTATTCACACCGTAATTTGATATTTAAATCTTGAGATTTGTCTATGAATATCGTCCGATCTCAGACTCAAGAATCAAGATTTGAATATCATATTTCACGAGCATTGCCGAAGTCCTTGCTTGAGACGGAATCAGCGATAAATCGATTTCAAAACGCATACAAACGCTTTCCCGAACATTGCCTTGAGTCTAATAAGCTACCACTATGAATATCGGCATAAGACAAAACTTGATCTTGAGCTACCACTATGAATACCTGCATTAGTCTTGCACGAAATATTTACAAAACTATTATTTTATTTCACTCAACAGCACAAATTCGGTACTTAAAAACATCAAATAGAATAGACGTTTACTAGCACATTAGAGACGTCTGACATATTGGTTCAAAATTATAAATTCAGAAATACTGCGACGCAGTTGATGAGCAAAGTCTCAGAAAAAGTTTGACTCAGTTTGAGCATAAGCATGAAGCATAAGGTAAAAATTATTCATACAATTTGAAGCAAATGCTCCTACTTCTATCTTATACTAATGATGTGCAAATGCTTTTACTTCATTCTTATGCTATATTTAATCTTTGCTTATTAAGCAAATCCTTTTTTTTATTCATACGGCCCCTTGCGTACAAATTGTGTAACAATATAAGTAAACCAGTCTGCCCTCCCTTTGTTTTTTGATTTATTAGAGATTCACATTAGTTTGTCGGTAATACCATTGAGTAAAGGAATATATTCCTTTACTCAATGGTAATACACTAAACTTCAATTCTGACGTCACATCATGTATCGGTCATTATGGCGGCTATTTTATAGTGGCAATCACCATGCAAATCTTTACTTTTTTGTACAATTTTCAGCTTTGTTTGTGTGTTTTAATTATTTTGAGAGGTAAACCAATTATTACTAAAATGTAAAGAGTGTTCAAAATCTAAAAATAATATTCGCTGTTTTTATTTCTTTGAGCAATCAATGATCATTTACCTGCATAACTTTTCTGATCATTAAGTACAAATTTATTTTATTTCTCGTAGCATACTTACCTAGGAAAAATGGAAGAAAACGCTTTTTTATCATTTTTAATCGTGTTTCCCAATGATTTCTTCTATCGACTGTTATTTTCTCATTAAAGTCATTAATAATTTCTATTTTCCCCCTTTTTATGGGAATAATTAAAATGTAAAGTTGAGATTTTTCTCTTTTACGAAGGAGCAGTTCTTTACAGTACTACTGCTCCTTTAATTCCTTTGACATTAAACTAGGTGCGTTCGTCTTGCACAGTGTATCAAAAATAAAAAAACATAGAAAAAATTATTTGTAAAATTGAAAGTCGTGTCCACAATAACTAACAATGTGTTGACAATCGGCAATACTTGTTGTGACGTCACTCATCATAGTTCAATATTTTGTCGTTAGGTTTGCATGCTTGATGTTAATAGCAAGATATAAATCTTTATGAAAGAGGTAAGCTTTCTATTTCCTTCTTTACGGATCCCTGTGATTTCAAGTTCTTCTTGCACAAATATACCCAAATATCTAAATAACAGAATGCTTGTCTAGGAAATACGGCCTGTTGTTCTTCTAGAACACAGAATTTTATCCGTCGCGTCGATATTATTTAACTGATTGCAGTGTTTGCTTCATTACTCAAATACTCACGTAGGTGACTTGCTTACGCAAATAACAATTAAGTAGTAAAACCGTTCTAATATCGAGTTATACTTTTGAGTTGCGGGTTATAACATATTATACAGTACTCTAAATTCTGCCTGATTGTTAGGGAAGAAGTGCAAAACTTTTGTAGCTAATTCAAATATGTAGATTGTTTTTTTATCCCCGAACTACTTCTTCGGGAGACTAATCCTTGTTATCAGACTAGATTGTCGTAAGCGCAAATAGGTGTTCAGCAGACCAGACCGTTTATCGGTTTGAATGAACTTGCTTCGGTAATTTTTACCATGGAGTTTTACTCATAATTAACTTTATTCTTGAGTTTCTATGTCAATTAGGTTGTCTAGGAATTTCGATCATTGTGCATTTCTGACTAGGCAATGAAACTTTTTTTCTGTTATTGAATCAATTCTCCAACATCTTATTATTGTAAAACCTAGCTTGCATCGCGTCTGTGTTTCTTTGACTTGGTCAGAGCAACTCACCAAGTATAGCTAAATGTTTCGTAGTAAAATATCTACTTGAACTACATTATAAACTGAAGGCAACGGTCCATGAAGAGACCGTCACGTCGCATATCATCCCCCTACATTATGTGTGGGGTAGCTACCTGCTTTCTACTCTACACTATATAATTATGCACAAAGATTTGTGTTATTCACAACGGCGCGTTAACAAAGGATGAAAAATGCAAAAGTCGTAAGTTGAACGAGATATAAGGAGACAACTACTGAAATACAGCTTAGCAAGCAATTTGGAAAAATTATTACTGACATTTAATGACACTTCAAATTTTTAAACGTCGACTTTGTTTTGTTTGTCACCATATTTGTTTTACTATACGACAAAAATAGATAGAAAAAATACTAATAATGGCGTTACCTCAAAACTAAGATAATATGTAAGAGAGGTATTCCAATCCTGCAATGCATGATGGGAAATGTGTCAAGCGGTCGCGCCACCACGAGTGTGTTAGACACACTAGCCGGCACCTAAAGTATTTTCATGCTAACTCTAATAGCTAATTAAAGATTTATATTTAATTATTATTATTTATTATTATTGTTAGAGGGTAAAAATATTTTTTTTTATGCGATGATTATTTATTAAACCAAATTTAATATTATTGCGAGAGTTAGCAAATACTTTAGGTGCCGGCTAGTGTGTCTAACACACTCGTGGTGGCGCGACCGCTTGACCCATTTCCCATCATGCATTGCAGGATTGAAATACCTGTCTTACATATTATCTTACTCAAAACGTAGTGTGTTAATCTAGTGACTTTAACATGGAGCTATGACTTTAAACCATTTTAAACAAATATCAAGTGACAGCGCCTCTTACGGAAATTAAATTGTTACAAAAGCTAAATGGTAAGTTGTCAAATCGAGTCGGTATTTTAAGAATCGTTTTTTTTTGCATCAAAACGTCAGTTGTCACAAATGTCAGTTGAGCGTTAAGCAAGTACGATAGTACGAAGTACAAGTACAGTCAGACAGTCCAGTCACAGTCAGTTGTTAATTTGATGTTTGTAGTGTGTGCTCGTCGTGTTCTTAAAAACTATTTAAAAATTCTCGCATTATGTGAAAATCGCTCAAAAGTTGTGTGCTCTTTCCTTCATTTTTAATTTATATAATATTATTCTGGCTATTCTTCATCAATTATCCTCATTCAACATTCTTCACTTCGCCCCAACAAGTACAGGTTAGTTTTAAATATTTTTTGCCTTTAATCAGGGCGGTACCGAGAAAATCTACGCAATTTTTAAGTTAAATAGTTTAAAATGATGATGATTTACTTATAATCGTTTTCGGTTGACATAAACAAGTGTTTCTCCAAGTGTTTGTCTTTGTTGTGAATTGAATTTTGTTGAGAACATTGACATTAGTTATATACTATATTAAATTTTTCATTTGTAATGTTATCGACATTGGTTGTTGAATGCATTATGATCTTCAATGTTGTGCAGTCTGGACCGGAAGTGACTGTATTTTCTTAGTTCTTACTATCCTTGAAAGTTACTCTTTGAAGTGCAACTTTTTATTAACTAGTTAGTTTTACTAATAAGTGTAATTAATAATACCGATATTTTATTGTGGCTGAGTCATAATAAAATAGAACCGTTAATCGAGTGGCCTAGACTAGACAGGTAGGCCTGTCTAGTCTAGCAAATAATACAGTTTTTTTATACATAAATTATTTAATCTCTAGATGTCGTTAGCTGAATGGAATTTGCACATATCTTATGTTTCAGGAGGCTTAATGTCTAATCACATCACAATAATGAGTAGTGAAAATAGACAAAGTAATATCTTTAAATTAAAACATATTAACGATGAATTAATTTTTTTTATCTATTTTTGTTGTAAATAAACCCATTATGTCGAAAGTAGTTTAATAATAAATCGTATTTTTAAACTGATTTTAGTAACATTTAGTTTCATTATATTGGTGACAGCTGTCATCAGTCATATCACACTTGCAAGAACCACGTTCTTTGTACATTCAACGCTTCGTCAATCTGACAGTATTTCTATAGAAAGCCCCATTCTCTTTATTATATTAAACTGTTTTGATTTTGTAGGCAAGCAAATTTTCAATAGTCTTTTGAGATTCTGTACGTATATAAGGCGGCGTAGAGGTAAATTCATCGTTTTTAGCGTCTTCATTGAACATTAACTCACAAATGATAACTATTAAATTTGTTTTGGACTAGTAGATTATTTTCTAATTTATATACAAAGGGTCAATGTCATTACCAACTCATCACTCACAAGTCTCTAGTCTAATAAGAAAACTCGAGCAGTTCAAATTTTTAAGAAAATCAGTAAAGCAAAATAGTTAAAATAGTGTATGACACTTGATTAATAAGACATATTGTTACACTCGATCTATTAAACAGTTCTCGTTAGACTCATGTTTTAAACACACTCGTGTGATAAAAACAGTATCTTATTAAAGTCGTATAATAATATACAATTGAAGGTCCGTCTTCAGATATTATTTCTTTTTTATTTTATACCTTGTTTCATATGAAACCTGCCAACTCATTTTAAGCTTTTGGCTCATAAACCATTTAAACAAATATCAAGTGACAGCGCCTCTTACGGAAATTAAGCCAAGGAGGAACCAAATGCTCATAAAGCATTTGGTTACAAAGTAATGTACACGTCTCAACTACTTTCAACACAAAGTACATAAAAAACAATAATTCTATTGGACAAATTATATTACTGAACATTATATTACTGAACAACCGAGTGCAGAAATTTACTTATATCTACGATACACCTAGACCGATATGCAGATGCGCATTACATTACGTGACGTCACTGCGAAGCAAGTTTTATTATTCGTCTCGGAAGGATAAAAGTACTCGTTTTTAAAGTCAAAATATTGATTCATGCACATCTGCAAAGCGCGCTAGTCAAATTAATTTGTTACAATTTACTCAACAGAAGAATTTGCTGCAACATAGTGACAACAATCACTCTGATAGCAATCAATCTTAGATCTCCTAGAGTTACTCAGTTCACTATTCAAGGAACCAACCCATTAGTACATAACAAAATTTAACATACCAAAAAAGTCGTTAGAAAAAATCTATAATTTTTTTTTATTAATTTATTCAGTTATTTTTTACAGTTTATAAATTTTGACAGTTTTTCCTGAATTTTTTTTTCAATTATTAAAGCAAATTTGCTTGTTGATATTTTTTAACGTAAATTATGTACAGTCGCCCGCAAATTATAATTCACTAAGGTATTTTATAAGAGACGGTTTTTACTAAAAATTCCACTTGCATGGCACAGTTGAGTTTGGTTGGTTGCATTGAAATTTAAAATATTTTTGAAACGCTCACACAGATGACTTCTCAACGATAATGATTTATAACTTTAAAGGGTTATGATTATAGAGTCATAAATCTTTTATTTTAATTCTTAGGGATCTAAACATTGCACTCAGATTTTGAGTCTTGTTTCGCACTATTCAAAACGTTTTGTAAACTTTTCTCCTTTATAGTTTGCAACAAAAGAAGGTCTACATAAGGTTATTTTATTTGGACTACTATTTATCTCTGTTGCTCTGAGGACGGAGAGATTTTAAAATGGGAATAACGTTAACAAATATCAATATTTGATGTTGAATTTATTGGAATAATTTATTTTTAAGATGGTGTACTTTGTCTTCGCTGAGTCGGTTTTTTCTTACTCGCTGTTGTCTTGAGGAGGTCCTTACCCCTCAGTACTGCGTCCTATTGTTATAGCACAAAATAATATTTTAAGAGCAATTTTAAGAAGACGAAGAGCACACTGTTATGTGTAAAAATATGGGATTATTCAATGAAGAGGCCCACGGGCTGGGTACCAGGAGAGAACCTCGGGGTCTACTTGTGGTACCCAGGTAAAACACGACCCACGGAATGAGACACTGGACTTACTCCGGCTCCACATGGTTCAACCAGTTACCCTCTCCTCTACGATTAGATGCAAACAGCCGGGAATTTTATAGTAAAATAAAGCACCACATCCTACAGCAGCCACTCCTAAGCGACATAGATGACTGAAGCACAGATTAGTTATACCAGATTGCTCACTTGCCTCGAAACGTTTGATCTTTTGCGCATCGTTTCTATGACCTTGGCGTCTCTCGTTCCTTTAAATTGGTTAATAGCAGTGTTGCCGCGCGCAGTTTTTTGTC
Source organism: Lagria hirta (assembly GCA_947359425.1). Classification (NCBI taxonomy): domain Eukaryota; kingdom Metazoa; phylum Arthropoda; class Insecta; order Coleoptera; family Tenebrionidae; genus Lagria; species Lagria hirta. Next base: position 30,765,714 of record OX375794.1, read on the forward strand.
AGAATTACTACAGAGAATGCCCTGTTGCCAAAAAGTGTCGTCCTGGAGCTACTTGACACATCATAGGTTTTCTGAAGAAAACTTGTGTAATCAACATTAATTTTACTCATTAAGCATACTTAGGAGGTAATCGTTTGGTTTTTAAGAAAGATCCTACTTTATTCACATAATTACAAATGCATTAAAATAGATTTTTTTTGTTTTTTGTCTAGAGGTTTCCAAATAGTCACGTTTTAAAATGGTACATTGACGTGCCTTTTCGATTTTTTATATTTTCAACAGCAAGAAAGATATTAAGGGTGGGCCGTTTTATAATTGGTAGATAAAACCACGAGGCAAATAAAACTGGATCGGACAGACATCGGACCAAATCGTGAATTTAGACACTGCATACAATCATCTCGAAGCGTTCCGAGTGTATCTTTGCTTACAGTGAAATAAACTTCTACTGGGCATGCGTCAGCTGGACCTTTAAACTGGTTAATATTCTATCTCTCTCTTTTTTAAGCTTTCTTTTCTAAGTGAGCGATCTGGTATAACTCATCTGTGACTGAAGTTCGAAAGCTAGCAAAACAATGGTTGTTAACTTGTTACTTACATCACAATTAACCAGATATTAAATTTTTCACATCATCTCAGATTCTATGTTCATTTAATCTTGTTCAATTTTTACTTTAATTCAAAATTTTTATTTTTATTGGTAATCTCAGTAAAGTTTTATTTTTGCAACATGATCAGTTTTTATTGATTGTCAACTTAAAATCCAAAATTTAAAAAGCAATATATTTATTTACAAGATCCAAATCATTTTTGTTTATTTTTCAAAGAAATTAAATTTTACTATATAAGAAACTAGCTGACCCGGCGAACTTCGTACCGCCTTAGCGTAAATTTGATGCACTACTTTATTTTGTATAGCTGACCCGGCGAACTTCGTACCGCCTTAGCGTAAATTTGATGCACTACTTTATTTTGTATAGCTGACCTATCTTTTGTATGCGTACCTATTCAATTTGAACTGGAATCTATAATATCCTCCATATAAAAATGAATACCTATTTCCCTGGTCTCGTCATACCCGAGAAGGACTTTAATAATTTTATTAAATATTGCCCCCCCCAGTGCCCCCTCCACCTCGCCCGCCGCGATGCCCGGCGCGCTTTTCAGACTGCATCGCAAACAACGGTCACGGCGCTATGGCGGTTTTGTTTACTATTTGAATTTTTTAATTCGTAATATCTTTTGAATGGAAAGTCTAATTTAAATAATTTAAAAACTATTTTATAGGTAGTTAAATGGTCTTGACCGTAAAATAATTTATTTGTATAAGGATTAATATAAACACATAAATAGCATGGTTTGAATTTGGTTAGCATTTTCATTAATGTTTAAAATGAAAAAAGTTGTTGTAGTGACATAACTACAATAGTTGGACATATGCTACCGGGGAGTTTTTTGTAGACATTATGATGTTCTTTAATATTGTTGTACATTATTTTGTTCTATCGCTAAGACATTTTAAGACTCATTTTTCTACACCTTCGGTTACATTGTTCAAATTTTACCAAGGATCCCTAATTTTTTTCAAAATGAAATGTAGCCTATGTCAAATAGGAAGAATGTAGCATTCTATTGGTGAAATAGTTTTTTAAATTGGCCCAGTACTTTTTGAGCCTCTTCATTACAAACATACAAATCTTTCCTCTTTATAATATTAGTGTAGATTAATAGGTATTATACTATTGGATTCGGAATATTACCTAATGTACAATTATTAATTAATAAGTACCTACTCTCCACTCTCTGGTTTTCCTTTGTAGAGAGGTAATTTATGTTTTCCTACTTAGTATGGTTTTGTAATTTGTAATTGTTTTTTAAAAGAAATGAAGTTTATTTGAATTTTAATTTTAATGGTCAATTCTGTTGTAGATATGTCGAGAACATTTTCAGAACAAGATTGTCAATCAATGTATTATTTATCTAACGTCTATGGTCAATAAGGTAATTTCTCAAAAGTTTAATTAAATAAGGTAGACATGCAAATACAAATACTTTTAATTCCTCAATAAATGGGTGAACAAAATAACATTTTTTGTTATGGCCAACATTTAAGTCGTTCCATAATTTTATATTACCAGTGCCGATGTCACTTACAATTCCAACTACTGTAAAAGCAGCGGAATATAATTTAGAAATTATCTTATCTAGAATGGGTTTAATTGGTTTGACAAAATCAATGACCAGTTAGTTCTCTTGCCATAACAGTGTGACAAGTTTTATGAGGACCTATCCAGGAGTGAAAATGTTTTTAATGTAATTTCAATCTTTGTTGTGGTTTCTCAATGATCTGCATCTTTTCAATCAAAATCTAATTCTCTTCTCCCAAGGCCGCTATTCGTTTTTTAAAATCCAATACCTATTTTATTTTTATGGTTTTGCCAACTCAAAGCTCAATTTTCGCATCACGATTACATTTTATAATGTAATCGTGATGCGAAAATTGAGCAAGTGTTTTGATTATTCAAAACACTTGCTTTAGCAGTTCATTTATTGAACCGTCTGAGCTTTTTAACAGTAAACCGTCATTTCCACCTGAATGTTTCATTTTATTTTCTAAATTAGAAAAATTGGAGATTCAGTGTTTCAAGTCTATGGTTTCAGGTACCATTAAAAGGTCAATTCGTCGTTTTTTTGCCAATCGGACTGTTCTATCAGCATTAACATTTGTTTTATTACTATTGGAAAGATACAATGTAGAGATGAGAGGCTTCAGACTTCAAAATTTTGTTTTTAATATTTTGTGAATTGTTGTCTCAAAGGAATTTTGAGACAACATGGTTCAAAATGAATCGAATACAATCATGCAAGCTAAAATTATATTATTTTATGGATAATAATACGTATTTATTTGAAAATATTTTAAAATATTTGTCGTTTGCAACAAGTAATCCAACACTTTGAAAACTCTTCATTCTTCGGAAACCGAATAATGAATATTGTATGTCGGTTTCTTTCTATTTTCTCTTGTAGTTCCCACATTCAAACACTGCACAACCCGGCATAATGCTTGCCAACAAAGTATATGTAAACAGCAATTATTTCATCTTAACGAGAGTTGGGTCGCGCACCCTCCGGGTGCTTACCCTACTCTCTTGAGTAGAGGGCTGCCTACGGCAACGTGTATAAACCTAGAGGGGTTGCCTTCGGCAACCGGTAGTATAAGCGCACTTGTATTTTTTTTTTTTTATTTATTAGATTATTGTTTATTTATTTTTTTTATTGTAATTATTTTTTTGTTGCCATTGTGCACTTTTATTATGAAATTTAAGATTGCCAACCCAAACACTACTAAACGTGCTTAATAATGATTTTTTAATTGGCAATACTTTTTAGAGACTTTTTTATTGCACCTATCTGCAACACTGTAACCGAAAACACTTTTTTTTTAAATATTTTACGTAACTTTCATAATAAAATGTATGTTATGTCATAGCTCAAACACAATAACATCTGTCAATGATGTTGTCGGTGTCAAAGATGTGTCACCCATCAACAATATGAAGTTGTTGTTGTGGTACAATTTTAATGTTAAATTTAAAATTACCATTAAATTAAAACACTCCTGAGCGTGATTAATAATGACTTTTTTATTTGATAACATTTTTTAAAAGCTTTTTTATTTGCGCCTAGCTGCAACACTGTAACCGGAAACGTCATTCCTATTGCCTCTTATCAACAATTTATAGATAAGCACAAGTTTGAAACTTTTTTTGAAAAAATTTTTTTTATTAATTGCTTTTTTAGTTAGCATCACTTTTTATTTTTTTTTTATTATTTTTCTAGTGTTAACAGTATAACCGGAAACACTTGTATTACAAATATTTGACGTAACTTTTATAAAAAAAAAGTAGGTTATGTCATAGCCAACATAATGACATCTGTCAATGATGTTGTCGGTGTCATAGATGTGTCACTCATTATCAATAGAAAGTTATTACCTTGATACAATTTTAATATAAAATATTTAAGTTTTCCAACTCAAACACTCTTAAAGCTTAATTAATAATGATTTTTTCATTTGGCAACACTTTAAGAGACTTTTTATTTGCGCGTAGCTGCAACACCATAAACGCCGTTTCTATTTCCTCTTGTTACCAATTTAGATAAACACAAATTCAAAACTTTTCTTTTTTAACTATTAATTATTAAAACTTGCTTGTACAGCATAAAAAGAGCCAAAATTTTTTATCAATATTATTTTTCAGTTGGCAACACTTCTTATAAATTTTTTTATTGACCTAGTATCAACACTGTAACCGGAAACGTTTATTTGACAAATATTTGACGTAAGTTTTATAAAAAAAAATGTAGGTTATGTCATAGCAAGAACAATGACATCTGTCAATGATGTCGTCAGTGTCAAAGATGTGTCACTCATAATCAATAGAAAATTATTGCTGTGGTACAATTTTATTATAAAATATAAGATTGCCAACTCAAACTTTCTTAAGCTTGTAATTAATAATGACTTTTTAATTTAGCAACACTTTAAAAAACTTTTCTATTTACGCCTAGCTGCAACATTGTAACCGAAAACGCCGTTCCTATTTTCTCTTGTTAACAATTCAGATAAAGACAAATTCAAAACTTTTATTATAAACATTAGCTTGTACAGCATAAATAAAACCAAAATTTTTTATCAATATTTTTTTAGTTGGCAACACTTCTTAGAGATTTTTTTATTAACCTAGTATCAACACTGTAACCTTGAACGCTTGTTTGACAAATATTTGACGTATCTTTTATATAAAAAAAGTAGGTTATATCACAGCAAGCACAATGACATCTGTCAATGTCAAAGATGTCTCACTCATCAACAACAACAATATGAAGTTGTTGCCGTGTTACAATTTTAAAATAAAATTTAGGATTGCCAACTCAAACAGATCTTATTGATTTATTTAATTACTTTTAACATACAGATTTGCAGCCTTCTCTCAAAATGTTTACATTGTGTAATTAAACAATAAAAAAATTACATTGTACTTTGTACATAAACATTTTAGATAAGTATTTACTGGAAGAATTTTTAAAAGTGAATGCTCTTGTCTTCATTTTAATATAGCAACATACAACTTATATTAAATTAATCAATAAAATATTGATAATAAAGACAATATCATGTTGTAAAATTTTTCAATTTGAGAGGGTGTCTATCTTCATCGCGGCCTTGTGCTTTCATCAACAAATTATATTATATCTCATTGTTATTTTGATAAAATATTGTCTAAATTACACTAATCACATTCAAGCCATTTAAACTTAAAAAAATTAAGCGTTTAGTTTTACAAATCATTTATATTTAAAGTAAAAAATAATATAATTATAATAATAAGGTATATACCTACATATCTTTTCCAAAAAAGCTTCTTGCTTTTTATTAAAATTGAAAGGCTTTTGTCTTTATTTTTTTATACAGTATTTCGGATATCATTTCATGCACTACAATCGATCCTTTGCTATCTCGGAAAAAAAGATTTTCAGAGACCTTTATTACTTGTATTTTAATAGATCTTTTTATAAAAACATCTTCTTCTAATTCATTTATGCAAAATTCTTCTTCTATCAATAAACATAGAGCATAATATACCGGGTGTCCCAGAAGTCGCGCACCCCATTGTAGAGATCGAAAGAGAAAAATATTCTAAGACGAAAAGTCCTGAGCCATTTTTTAATCAGACGCATAGGTAATTAATTATTAATTAATGAAAGTGATCACGTACGTCCGCCGTCCACGGCCGTCCGTCCCCACTCTCTGTCTACTGCTCGAGAAGTCGGCAGTAGCTCTGGCGTCTCACTCTCGCGTCTCTTACCGCCTTCTCACTCACTTTTTATTCTTCTGTCGCGCGCTCTTGATTGGTCACTTTCATTAATTAATAATTAATTACCTATGCGTCTGATTAAAAAATGGCTCAGGACTTTTCGTCTTAGAATATTTTTCTCTTTCGATCCCTACAATGGGGTGCGCGACTTCTGGGACACCCGGTATAATCAAATTATGAGGTCATTGACCTATATTAATTATATTTATTTGAATCTTGAATCGGTCGAAAGTTACATTATTTTTGATAACTTTAAATACATTCCAACTAATTAACTTCCATTCAAAACCAATTCATGTGTAAAATGAGCCAATTCTTTATCAAATAACTTTTTGACATAACCTCACTTTTTGTTTCTTTTTTTATGTAAATCTGTAGCTATCTATAAATTATAAAATATATTGTAATATTAATCAAAAATCAAGCAATAACCTACCTCTTATATAATATTATTATTATTAGAATAATCTATTATCTGATATTGACCAACCAATCCAATGACTTATAAGAAGAAGAAGACTGCATTTTTATAGAGAACACACTTTTATCACATTTCGTCAAACAACTTAGGACCTTCTAATTCGATATAATTGCAGCGGTAAATTGCTTTTTTGTAGAATATTTGATCGGTGATTCGTTTGAAAAATTGTTCCAATAAACTCGCTGTCATTCCATTTGACATTTTAACTTTTTTAATGGAAAATTTAGCGATATTTCTATTTTGGAGCTATAAAATCCATTGAAAATCATTCTAATAATTATAATATAGCAAATAATGTAATTTAAAAGAAATTTTCTTACCGATATCTTATCTGAATCGATTATTTTCGAGGAGCTCTTTTCTTCGACTGGTATTAGTTATTTCAGGAAGCCAAAAAAATTGACAAAATTCCCCAAAAAAACTGACTGTTTTCTGAATTTGAGTATCTATCTATTCTGCTTCTTCGGCCAACGTCCTATATACGTCCTATCCGTTTACTCACTTTATCGGTCATTCGTTTGAAAAATTGTTAATACTAACGGTTCCTCCTACCCCTTTATCCTACTACAAAAAAATTCAATTCTTATCTCAAAACATCACAACGAAACTCTATTGATGCCGTTTTTTATCAAATTTCTTACAACATTTAACAATTTGTCATAATTAATAAATCTTCTTTAGGCGTCACTTTTGCTAAAAAGAGATGCCGCCAACGCATTTTATTATATATTAATATTTCATGAAATACTACTAAGAACAAACGCTTGCCGCCATATCTGCTTCGCATATCGGTTTAGGATTTAGGTGTATCATGCATATATCATAAATGCATGTTTATGATGTAGTTTAAACGGAATATTTTTTGTTTGAAAAGTCTAATCTTCTTCAAGTATGAAGTTAGTAATGATTGCATCTAATTTCATCGATGTGAGGTTTAAAAAGCAGGTTCTCTGACTTTCAGTAAACAAAACAAATTAAAGAAATTTATATTTCATCTACTTAATTCCTTTAAAATGTTTAAAAAAATTTAGAACACGTTAGAAAAAAGGACCACAACATAGATTATACAAACATCAAAATTTTGAATAGAGAAAGTAATGTAGAGGAAAGAGGTTTTAACATTTATTCCTTCCTTCTACGGTACAAGAAAAAACAAAACAGGCACGAGAGACAGCAACCCGAAAAGAACTAGTTTAAATTTAAAGAAATAGAGCAACAGGTGGTTGTTTCCTTCTACATATGGTAGAATTGTGTGGTTTGAAAAATTCTATACATAAGTGGTGACATGTGTAATTCATGGATGATGGGTGACTTTTATGATCTATGGTCGGAAAAGAGTTTTTTTTTAGTTTGAAAATGGTGTCTTTAGTACTCATCTAAAAAAATGAAATAAGTTTTCAAAGAATTTTTATATTTTAATTAGTGTATCATGTTTGTAATTTGGAGAAATGGACTACTGGAAAATTTTATTCACAGATGTTAATTTATATAATTATAATCTCATTGAGTCCAGAAGAAGGTTTGGATACTTTCGGTTTGTATCCAAACCGTCGATAAATTTAGCTCATTTTTTTGTGCAGTTAATAATCTTGAAAAACCATATTAACAATAAATAACATATACTATAATATTTGTCATTTATCCATCTCTTCAAAAACGAAAATTTCTTGACAGTTCACTTTCTCTACTTTTTTGTTTTAATATAAATACAACCATTATCAATTCTGATAGGTTCAGAAGGAAATTGAATGTTTCCGATAACAACTTTAATCATCGACATGATAGATTTTTAATTTTAAAAATTATTTTAATGCATCATTTTATTGTTAAGTTTTAAACTTCCCACATTTTTCATGTTGCTTTTTTTCAATTTTCAATTATTCACGTCACTATTAGTAAGTTTATTGTTTTCTTATGGTAAAACCATTCTTAATTAATTAATATATTTGTATATAAATATATTACTTTCTCCATTTGTTTTATTTTGAAGTTGGTTATAAAAGACAAATAGTGATTCATGGTCTGGGAAATGTTATTATTTTGGTTCAATGTTTTCAAAAATATATTGTGGTGTTTTTGAAATTGCTTGTTGTTTTTGAGATTTTATATTTTTGAAAATGGCGAAGATAAAATGTGTGATTGAAGTGCTAAAATTAGGCAGCAGTTATACTATTTATGACTAAGAAAATGTGTTTTCGGTTAGAATGTACGTCTTAAAAGTATTTATAGGTCTATCTCTTACCTTTCGAAGATTTTCGTAGAATAACAATTTCAAAGACGAAAGTTTTAGTGTGGTTCTATATTTACAAAAGAGGAGCCACGTTTTTTAAGTTTATAATTCTCATCATGTAACTTAACCGCTTTTGCTTAATTACAACGATTAATGACCTCTAATAATGTGGAGCTAATTTTTTAATTACATACTTTCAGTTGCATTAAAGGAATTAATTCGTTCAGATTTTATGTATTGAATGTTGAATGGCCAGTAATGTAATAGTTATTACACAAAATAAACACATTCTATTGGCAATTTAGATTAATTTGTCGGCAATGCAGTTAACTTTAAATCTGACGTCACATTCAGTATCTGTCTTTTTTGGCAACGGTTTATTTTTTCAAAGTAGCGACAACAGTGCGTTTTTGTGCAATTTCCAGCTTTGTTTGTATGTTTTATTTATTTTGAGAGGTATGTCAATTATTTGCTAATGTAAGGAGAATATTTTTTTTGGAATAAATGAAATGTAATGTTGAGATTTTTCTTTTTTACAGAACTACACATGTTTACACAACAGTGGGTGTTGCACACACTGCTTTCTATCAAAATTACATGACTCTAGGGAAGAAGTACTCTGAATTTAGTATTTAAGGGGTTTTAATTTCAATAATCTCTCCCCCAGAAAGTAATCCGTCTGGACTGGCTCCAAAATGTGGAAAGTCCGCATTAAGAAAAAGACCGCATTCGGCTACTAGATTGATGCAAATAGGGGTTGTAAAATATGTAAGGAGGCAAAATTGTAATCGTATAAATGTTTAGCTAAACTATACTATCTGAGGATAAGTCGTTCCTCTGCTTTTACGCCACAGCTGGAACCAGCCCGGCTATTTCCTATATAATATAGTTATTACCTATTATATTTTTTGTTTGTTTTGATATTCTTTAAACGACTAATGTAATATCACCTATTATTTTGTCTATGATTTTATTTATTATAAATTTAAATCGAAATTTTCATTGCGATACACAATTTAATAATTTGCTAGCGGGGCCGTGTGTTAAATATACCATAAATACTAATATTATCACTTAATAATATGTATAATAATTTACTTTTATGAAAAGCACAAATACAAAAGCGGTGATCGGTGTCTCTTCTTTTTATCTAGCCTAGCATTAGGTGTGAAACATAAAAAAAATCATCGTTTCCTCGTATAGTATGTAATTTGAGACAAGTGCTTAACACCCTGACAGATAAGTTGAAACCATATCCGTGATTTCTATTAATGTGACGTCGATAATAAAGCTCTTGGAGGAGGAGTCAGATAAATTCAAACGACACACCATACCAGCTAAAATTAGCAATTTGTCAATTAGTTATCAATTTTTAAGATTTTTTATCACTTTCTGATAACAATTTCTAAAATCTAAATCAAGCCGTCGATAGAGAAGACACTAAAACTTTTATATTCAAAATTTCATTTGATTTGCGTAAAAACTCAGCTCAGGAAATTGAGCCCATGTTTCCAAGCATTTTATCCACCGTGAACATCCCCAATATGATCACCATAGTAACACAAAAAGATCTGAAAATTTTAATACAGATTACTGAGCTAAAATTAATAATTATTTCTTTTCTTTTTGTTAATTTGGCCAACAATGTTCTTACCTCATGTTGATTGAATCCGCATATTTTGCTAATGCGATTGTTAAAAACGATTGTCAGAAACAAAATTTGTATCTGTTGAAAAAATTTGCAGAGACAATCAACATAATCGTGGTATAATAAGTTGAACAATTTTTACCAATTTCTAATAAAATATATATTAAATTTATTCATTTTCTGATCACGGGTTCCGGAATAACAAATAAACGTGGTTTTGAGAACTGTCCTAAAATTATTTTGTAATTCAATGCGCTTGGGATATTATAGTACATTGCATTCTGCAGAAAATATAGGTGTCCCTAAATAACGATCAAAAACTTACAGAAAAACACATTTTGTGGGACCTCAAGGTAAAAATGTATGGATTAGATAGAATTATAGCCTCAACCCTGAGGATTCTAAATCTGCATTTCGTCAAAAAATCGTATGGTGCAAAAGGGCATTATTAAAAAAAAACAAAAATACAAAATAGAAGACATAAGCTATCTCTGAACTAATTTGGATCGTGTACTTTTGTAGTACTTCTTATTAATATCGAAAGCTGACAAAAGGGTTGCGCATAAAAATACAAGTAAATCCCGTGAGACAAAATTGCTTTCTTTCCAAGTGAATTTCACTTGGACAATGTAAGTGCAACATTAATATAAATATCACCAATCCTTTACCCACTTTTATTGCAGGAAATGTGATGCAGAAAAGTTATCTGAGTAGTTAGTAGTAGGAGCTATTCAAGAAGTGTGTAAAGATGAAAGTTTTCGGCTGTCGTTCTGTCTACTATGCTTCTGCAAACAATATCTTACACTTATAATGTAAACTAATAAAAGTTTTACTTTTTTTGTACTTATTTTTACCAGTAGAAGGTGTTACAAAATCAAAATACTACACAATTAATAAATCTCTGTGACTTTTATTATTATTAAAACAATGCTTTCATTTTTGCATAAAACGTGGCAAGCCCTTTAATTTTAATTGGAAAGCAATCCCACATTCACTACACTGTCTTTTGTGAATCTGTAGCGACGCTTAAATTCAAAGTTGGGAAAATATTCCAATGGGTTCGCAGCATCCCGCACATATCATTTTGGCACTCTCATGTTATTGTCATTGTCTAATATGTCGAACATCTCCACACGTCCACATGTCAATGTTCGTTGTTATGAAATGCAATACATAACACTCTTTTCACTATTTTCAAACGTCAAACGATGACATAATCTGCAAATGGCGTCTTGAGTCGGACTTGAGACAAGTCGAGACCTTGCTTGAGACCGAGCTTGAGATTGACCCAGTGCGCTTGCGCAACACTGAAAACCAAGCAACAAGAGCCCTTACGCGCACCGTACTTTGATATTTAGATCTTGTGATTTGTCTATGAATACCGATTCCGACTTGAGATCGATCTCAAGCTCAAGATATGAATATCAGATTTCCCGAGGATTGCCGAAGTCCTTGCTTGAGACGGAATCAGCGATACAACTATTTCAAAACGCACGCAAAAACTTTCTCGAGCATTGCCGGAGCCCTTGCTTGAGACGGACTCATGCTTGAATTTGAGATACGACTATGAATACCGGCATTAGTCTATTGCCGCAGATGTTGGGATTTTTATATAATTGTTGAAAATATTTTGTTGCATACAAGAATCAATATAGGGAGGGATTATTATTTTATTTGGAATTGCAAGTTTTACAGAAATACATTTTTGAGGTGGGTAACTGACTATCAACTTATTATCATATAATCTTTCTCTCATCTTGCGATGACTGATCTATAAAAAACAGAATAGTTTCTGCATTTGTTTTTTTAGGAATAAGAATATGAGATTTTCATATGCTATCTGCAATTGTTTTAATAAGATAGTTTTTTTGTCTGTGTACTATCAATTTTTTAATATCTTTTATAAACACTTGTAATTGCTTTCCCGTTTCCCTTTTCACAAACCGTTTTAAAAGTTTTTTAAAAATGTGTTAAAAAAAAGTTTTGTTAACTCTGTAAAGCATCTGCTCTCTGCGTCAGTTTGGAGTGATTTTTTCACTTTAATTTGAGACACGATGTTTTACTTAAGTAGCTATCAAGTTTTCTTAAGGACCTTAATCTGAAAAAAAGTTTTGCGGAGTTTTTTTAATCTGACGGTTTGATTGTTTTTTAAATAATTTGAAATCATAATCATTAAAACAATTCTCGTAAAGTGGACTGTTACTGGTTTTACGGTCGGTCTTAGGTATCTGGGCGTTTTTATATTAAAAGCTATTGTTTGGAGGAGGTACTGTGTTATAGTTTAATGTGACGAGCTCGAGTAACTTTCCAAATCCCTCTCTAGGCTCTTTTACTACTACGTGCAGGATTTAGTCATCAGCACCCAGCAACTGCTATATAATTAAGCGCAAAATAATGTCATACTCACACAATGTAGCAAATTTTTGTCTCTTCAGAGTGCACATTGTACACAAGTGCACAAATGAGACGGTACTGCTAGTTAGAAATATTAGGCGTGCTGCTTAAATATTCAAAAGAACTTTAATTGTTAATCTTTAATATATTAATCTTTATTTTTAACATTATTGATGATAATAGGCTTATTAGTTATTGTGCTTTACTTCCGTATTTTAAAATGTCGGTTCAGGTTGTAATCCTATAGATGACTAATAATATTTTTTTGGTGGTTTTTTAGCTAATATAAGCAAAATTCTTGTAGTAGGACGTAGCTTTGCCAAATTTTAGTAAAACACTATTAGCGAAAATACTAACATGAAACACACTCGGTTTGTAAGCATTAAATTACAAAAATTTAATTGGTATTCTAAACAAAATGCTATTATATGTGAAATTTTATGGGTAAAGCTGACAAAGATGTTATCTGTAGGAATTCTAATAAGGGTAAGTTTCTAGTGAAATCGAAAAAATTTAATCAGCTAATTATATATATTATTTATAATTAAATATATATGTTGCAGACGATTCTAACTAGCCTCGCTTTGTGTAACAATTTCTCTAATTGATATAAATTAGGTATCATGAATTTACGATGATTATTTGGAAAATAAAGTAGGTTTGTTCAACCCTATTTGCTCAATATTGTACGAAAGAGGCTAGAGATAGATATTGGAGATGAATCATGAATCCCACGTCGTTTTACATGCCGACACGATCGAATCGTCCCGACGACACGGCACATTAAACTCTGACAAGAGATACCACAACACACACAGCTATATTTAGAAAATCTTGGTGTGTGCCAGAATTTATTTATCATTGGAAAAGCTGGATAGATAGTTAGTTTTTTGCAGAACAAAAAGTTTATAGAAATAACGTCGTGCAACGCCATTTTAAAATTAGACACTTTTCTAATGTCATTGCTCTCATTTATGCTATTTTTATTACTTTCAGGCTTAAAGCCGAAAACTGGCATTATTTGATTTGAAATATCTATTTTTTCACCTTTATTTGACTTAATAGCGAAAAAACACCCTAATTTGCAATCGAAAATTCTCGCGTCAAAATACCAGTCTTTTTTTAAAAACTTGAGGAGTTTTTTTCTGATAATGTAAAAAAATCACTACTATCGTAAATGTTTTAGAAAATGCAAAGAATAAAAAACTCATCCGAATTTTTTTTATCAATATGTACAATTTTGAGTTATTTAGTAAAATTTACATGTTAATTACTTGAAAAACGTAAGATTCTATGTTACATTAATAAACAAAAAAATTACAAATCCATAAATCATGAAGAGTGCAAAAAACATGCGAAAATAGTTGTTCTAAATATTAAAGATAGGGTTTAAAGGGGGGATTCAATTAAAAAATGTGATTGCTGCGATTTTTTTAGTCAGAAAGTTGATTTATTAAATTCTAATTACATTTATATCATAGAAAATCTCATAATATGTACATGAATAGAAATGTAAATCGTACTATTGAATTTAGATACATACTTTATAGTTATTATTATTATTATTCATAATAGTATTTTTAAACGCATTAATCTTCTTATTCATAAATCTTATCTTGAACTCTAATCACTATTTATTCATTACTTTTTGTCTCTTCGGTGGCATTTCTTCATCATTAGATTCGACAAACCTTCCCGATTCTAGTACATCTTCGAAATCTTCAAGACCATCACCGTCTTCGTATCCAATATTATTTTTAGTCTGAATTGGTCCTTCATCCACAATTTCATCACAATCACTACCTTTCTGGTAAGTTTTTTCTTCCACATCGGTGCATTTTTCAGAACCATGACAATTTGAGCATAAATTTGTGCATTTTAAGCCATGTTTTCGGCAGCCATATTTTAAACTGTTACATCCAGTTTCACAGCTACAGCAAATACTTTTGGACAATATTTCGATTTGTATTTTTTTGATTATCAATGTAACATAGAATCTTACGTTTTTCAACTAAAGTGGAAATTTTACTAAATAGCTCAAAATTCTACATAGTTATAAAAAAAAATTTGGATTCGAATTTTTTTCTTTTCTTTGCATTTTCTGAAAACATTTTCCATAGTAATGTATAAGTTTTTTTACATTATGAGAAAGAAGATATTTCAGCAAACAAAAAACTCCTCGAGTTTTTTAAAAAACTGATATTTTGACGCGTGTATTTTGATTGAAAATTAGGGTGTTTTTTCGCTATTAAATCAAAAATAAATATTTCAAATAAAAAAAATTACAGTGTCTTTAGGACATAAAAAGGTAAGTTTTCACCAAATTTCGTAAAAAAATTTTTTTTTTGCACAAGATAAAAATAAAAGACTAAAAACTTGATTATTTACATTTTTCACATAAATTTTGAGGTTATGTGAAAAAAGTGTAATGACAAAAGTTTTTTACCCTTAAAAACTCACCCTTTTACATACAAAAAATACAAATTTTTCTTCTCTATAATATTACCAGCAATCTGCCCCGGGCTTTGCCCGGGAGCTTTGATACATAAGTGCGATTGATTCTAAAGTGCTAAAGCACAAGCGCGGTTTTTGTCGCATTATTCATAGGCAAGTGCAGCCGGCCCCCGGATTTTAATGCTCTATACTATTTTCACGTTAAAGATGAAGTGGAAGTAAACACTATCAAGCGCGGTTTACGTGATCTTTCAAGAAAATAGACGTGTCTGTTCTTATAGGGTTATCTTCAAGTTGTCTTCAAGCATGCTCTTAATGTTATGCTTCATGTGAAATGGTTTCTCACAACAAAACCGAACTATAACTGAAACGTACTTAATCAGGCCCTGTCTCGTCAAGCAAGCTACGCCTTTATATGGTCCTTGCATCCACTACTATCTATACCACCTCACCATGGGATCATCCGAACCATGAGGTGATCACGCGGTGTTGTTTCTTTATTTCAGCTTTGTCTTTAACGTGAAAATACTATAGTATTTTCAAAAATATCATTTAAATTACATACTATAAAAGGCTATATTTCGGTTTTAAATGCACAATTTCTTTAAGATACTTAATTGGATAAGGATTAATGATGTTTTGTTTAAAATATCTTCGTAAACAAGCCATTATTTCTCGTAAAAAGTGAAGAATAAAAAATAGTTATTGTGGGGTTATACCTAATAGATAGACATATATCATCTAGGACTTTTTTATCTACTTTTTTTAAGGCGTACAATACTGTAGTGCAGTACATTATTTTGATTTATCTCGTGGGGTCAGCCAGAGTTTGCAATGTAAGCGCAAAAAAATGTGTTTATTTACATGACATCACCTAGAAACTTCTAAAATTATCAGTGTTTCTCTATTATATTATGCATGTATTATACATATAAACCTTCTTCTTGAATCACTGTATCTATTAAAAACAAACCGCATTTAAATCCGTTGCGTACTTTTCAAGATGTAAGCATACATAAGATCAGACAAACAGCGGGAAGCGGTTTTGTTTTATAGATCGCGTGCACGGAGATCAGCTGTTTTGACCCTGGAGGTAAAACAAAGTGATTTGAGGTTAGGAACTATTGTATTTCAGCAGTTTCAAATCGTTAATTCTGTTTCTTTAGTGGTTTTTTTTTAGTATAAATATAGTTTATAGAATTGTTTAACTTATTAATTTGTTAAGACAAACTTTTAAAACTGAAGCGAAGAGTTAACCTGTGTAAGTTTGTTGGTTGAGCACTTTATATTTTATTTTTAATTACGTTGCTCATTCATTCAGAAAAATGAATCTCAGCAGTTATTACGAAACTTTAGACGGAAATCACAGACTGCGATGTTTGGAAAAGATTTCTGAGATCAGTACCAATCTCCATATCTGTGGACTTTGGAGGAGTACTCTTGTCTTAACAAATTAATAACTTAAACAACATTATAAACTAACTTATAAAGAACACTATAAACTATATTTATACTAAAAAACCAAATAAATAACAGAATTAACGATTTGCCCTCAAATCACTCTGATTTACCTCCAGGGTCGAAATAGCTGATCTTCGTGCAGGCGACCTATAAAGAACACTATAAACTATATTTATACGCAAAAAACAAACTAAATAAAAAAAATTAACGCTTTGAAACTGCTGAAATACAATAGTTTCTAACCTCAAATCATTTTGTTTTACCTCCAGGGTCGAAACAGCTGATCTCCGTGCACGTGACCTATACTATGTAGTGATGGTATTGTAACGTGACAGCTGTACAGTTTATTTATTTAACTTATTTACACACTTTTGTATTCAAATACTAATATTACACTACTAACTTTGCACTAATTTATATGAAATATCGAAATTACACTATTTGATATATAATGGGTGTTTTTTATTGAGGTATAGAACTTTAAGTTGGCATCACTTTTTTAACTGGCGGCCATTTGGTCAGCTGTCAAGTGATTAATATTTAGTTTGGTTTGCCATTTCATCATGAACAGGTTGACAAAAGAACAACGCTTGCAAATCGTGCAAATTTATTTCGAAAATAATGGTTCAGTTCGCGAAGTTTACCGCAAGCTCCGTCCATTTTATGGTCGACATAATCGTCCATCAGAGCAATTAATTCGGTTAACCATGGATCGTTTTCGCACTACGTTTACTCTATGTGATAATACGCATCCGCAGAGACGTCGAACAGTGCGCACCGAAGAAACAATTGCCGCTGTAGAGCAAAGTGTTGAAGAGGACCCGAATGAATCAATTCGCCACCGTGCACAGCAATTGGAGCTTTGTCCATCAACTTTATGGAAGATTTTGCGTAAAGATCTTGGCTTGCGACCTTACAAGATCCAGCTTGTGCAAGAATTAAAGCCGCGAGACCATGCAATGCGTCGTGATTTTGGTGTATGGGCCGAAAATGAGATTGATCTCGATGCTGATTTTCATCGCAAAATTTTGTTCAGTGATGAGGCTTATTTTTGGTTGAATGGCTACGTCAACAAGCAAAATTGCCGCATTTGGAGTGAAGAGAATCCACATGAGACCCTTGAGACGCCATTACATCCACAAAAACTGACTGTTTGGTGTGCTCTATGGGCTGGTGGAGTCATTGGACCATACTTCTTCCGAAATAATGCTGGAGAGTCAGTTACCGTTAATGGAGACCGGTATAGAGCCATGATAACCGACTATTTTGTTCCCGAATTGGTTGGCATGAATGTGGATGAGTTGTGGTTCCAACAAGACGGCGCTACATGCCACACAGCGCACGTCACAATCGATTTATTGAAGAAAACATTCGATGAGCGCATAATTTCGCGGAATGGACCTGTCAATTGGCCACCAAGATCGTGTGATTTGACACCATTGGATTATTTTCTTTGGGGATATGTGAAGTCGCTCGCCTACGCCAACAAACCAGAAACATTAGGGGACTTGGAAGCCAACATTCGTGGCGTTATTGCCAACATACGGCCCCATATGCTCGAAAAAGTGGTTGAAAATTGGACCTGTAGACTTGGATTTATTCGAGCCAGCCGCGGCGGCCACATGCCCGAAATCATATTTAAACATTAATGGCATAAAATTATCCTTCCAATAAAGCCAAATTGATGGACATTAAAACGATTTTCTTGTGTTTTATTTCAATTCGAAGTTCTATACCTCTAAAAAAAACACCCTATATTACTATTTGACACTTTGTCAAAACACTCTGTACGTTTATATTTATATTGTAACTCGAACTGATCTTGAACTCTTCTGAACTTGAACTGACTGTCTGACTCCCACTCTTGCTTGCTGCTTGCTTATATCGCATCCGGTACCAAGAGTCTAGAATCCACTGGATATCCGCCTCGAACCTTTGATTTCGTTACAGTATTGATGTTTTGAAAACAAAAGTTTTAACAGAAAATCGTTATTTGTATACCAAGGCACTAAAGTGGAGTTTTTCACATTTAATTAATTCTGATATAAAAAATTATACATCTATGTATTGTACGGTGCTTTTATAAATTATTTAGATCTATTCTTGCTATGGAATTTTGAACGTATGTTCGTTTTTTGCTTAGCTTATACGCATAAACGTACCATGTTATAGACAAGCTTGGACGTTTGTTTGACATTTGTCGGCAGTCATATTATCACAGATTAACATAATTATAGACTTATTTAACATTTTTAAACCTTGACTGACACCGATACCAAAAATAACAATTGTACATTATTGTATCCAAATAATTTGATTGTTTTTTAAGCATACGCAATTCTACGCACGTCTACGCAATTATTTTATACTTTCTGGTGCTTTTTTGAATTTTTTGAAGTATGTAGTTACAAAACCGAGAGCAATTTGTTTCAATACCTTTTACTGAAAAAAATGTGAAACGTGATGTATATTTTGAAAGGTTGAAAATCAAGGAATACCTCAAGGCTCCGTACTTTGTCTAATTCTTTTTCTAATTTATATTAACGATATTTTGTCAATTTTACCAGAAGATGCGTCTAGGGTCTATATTGTATGCCGACGATACGTCGGAAGCAGACAACCTGAGCCTTGAGCATAAAATTAACGAAACGCTCGATGACTTACACAAATGGTTTTCTGCAAATCAGGTATATTTTAATTTAGAAAAAAAAACGGAGTGGTTCAATTCTATAATCGCCGAAAACATTGCAGCAACATGAAGTTGAAAATTCTAGAACAAGAGATCGAGAGTACCGAGAGTGCCTTTCAGACGATGCAATGTTGGACGTGCCTCTTCAGACTGTTTAGGTTTAAAAATCTTCAATCAATTACCAGGTTATATATCTAAATCAACAATGTTTTTATACAATGGACGAATTCTGAACAAATAAAACGTAATCATTAATTCAATATTTTGTGTTATTTATTCGCCTGTGAGTTTTTTACTATGTATTTACTCTTGGAGTTTTTATACTCAGTACTTTTAAATTTAAACTTTCAAACTCGTTGTTTTTGTATAAAAATCAGTTTTCTATTTGTTTTTGTCGTTACTTTTTGACAGAGTCTTATATACCATTAATGCATCTCAAAGATGAAAGATTTTTAACATTTAACATCTCTGGCAGACAAACAACGAAGCTATTCCTAGAAAGATTGTTAACAAGAAGAGGTCCAATAGAATGGCTTAGGTCTCCAGATTCATCCTTATTAGATTTTTTTTCTATGGGGGCTCTTGGTAGGCAAAGTGTATCAAAACCGACTCAACAATTTGTATGGTCTTAAAGCGAGAATTCGACATTGGAAAGGCATTTAACATCTCTAAACATTAACGATTTTAAATGTGAAAAAATGCAATCTAAGCATCCGGATGAGTATACTCGTCGTTTAAAATATTGATACTTTGGAACAAAAACGAAGATTTTAAGAATTCAAATAACATATATACCAAATACATATATATTAATAATCAGCTCAAAACGATAGACACTATATAATTAAAAAATATTTATCTTTAAAAGCCTTTAAAACAATATATTATGTAATTTTTATGTCAAAACTAAAATTTGGAATAATTTTGTGGGCTGGTGCAAATTTCACTGAAATTAAAATTAAAAATTAGAGTTCAAAATCAATTTCTTCGGGAAATGCTGAGCTTGTCGCACAATGAATGTAGAGGAAAATTTAAAATAAACCATATGTTAACTAACCATTTATGGTATTTATATATACGAATCTCTGAGTTTTATTTATAAGCATAAGCGTAAAACAAAATTTACAAAGTCTCTATCGAGACATAATTATAACACCAGACAGTATGATCTATACAATTTTAAACAGCAAATATGGAAAAGATTCTTATTATTCTTGTATTAAATTTTGAACTAATCGACCAAAAAAAATAAGTGATGTAAATAATATAAAAATTTTTAGAAGAAAAACGTTTAAGTATCTAGTTGACATAGAACCTTATAGCATAGAAGAATATTTGAATTATAATAATGTATAGTTAGACCAAGGGTTTTGTGACTTGTTTCAACTCACTGTACATGTTACTTGTGACTGTTTGAAATAAAAATTATCTGTCTATGTTTGTGCATTTTGCAGAGCATTGGTTCTGATGAAGTACTAAAGACACAACCATTAGTTGGATAGTGCTTAATTTATTCTATTAGTTTTTGCACAAAAAATGGCTGCTTTGACGTATTAATTTTATAGTATTATATGTGTTTCACTTTGTCAACCATATATGTAAGATAGTTTATGTTGTTAATTACTGCATTGTGACCACTTGAAATATTAATGCGTGTTCTAAATACTTTCTGTTTGAAAGAATTAATCTTAAATTTTCTTTCTAAAAAAAAGAAAAGATTTATTTGATAAAACTAACAATATTGAGGAGGTTGCAGGAACAAGTGTTTTTTCTTTAAGTTGGCCTCGATCGAAATTTTGTTTATATGTTATCGTTTGTTATTATTTATTGTTGAAAAATTTGTAAGACTTTCGTTTCGTCGTAGATTTCGGAAATAATCAAAGTTATTTTAAACTACTAAAAAAAGAAATATAAATATGGATGAAGGTATAAATAATTACTTTTTTTTTTATATTCCACCTTAAAATATGAATACAATTTTATTTTAAAATTCGGATCTGTAAACAAGTTTATTTTACAGGATTATACTTTTGTAAACATTGCAATATATCACTCGATAATGAACTAATTGATTGATTTAAACTCGGAGCACTCGATAAATCATCGTCATCACTATCATCTGGATAAGATGATTTAATTAAAAAGTATATAATTTTTTTAGAACTCATTTAAAAAAATTACTCAAAACGTAAAAAAATGTTAATGAAATAATCAAAATCCAAATTACTTAACATAACCGTAAATAGTTTTCAACTAATTATTATTGTTTACCACATTATTTATACATTAATGAGATTGCTAACTCTACGAATATTTTTTTTTCAACACTGAACTCAGCGCACTCTGCTGATGCATTTTAGAACTAATTCATGTTCCAATTAAGCTTCAGCATAATTCGGCATTGTGCGCCACTGAGTCGCACTATGCTCTGTAATTGGAAAACTACCTATTTAGAGCACAAATACTGCCACCTGCATAACTGTCAATACGCGTATAGGGCGGGCAGATTCACAGAAACTGTCCTAAACCGCTCTGATTGTGTACCTCATTTGCGGTACGAAAGTAAAGCTTTTTTTACCCAGATGCGAAAGTATGTGATTTTTGTACTAAATTCCATCTGACAACTGTCAACTTTTCAACTGTGACTACTGTCACTGTCAGCAGCGATCTCAAAAGTTCAAGCATTGTTCGGATGAGATATATTTGAAGTGATTTGAAGGGTAAATAAATAGGTAGCAGCATTTTTACCAAGCATTATTTTCGATGTCCCAATTGCTATCAAAGTTTGGAACGGCAGCTATGTTGGAAGTTAGACCAACTAAAGAAAAACTAGCTGAAGAAGACAGCTCCGGTTTCTGGCTGTGGGGTGATGTTTGAACCAATCGTGCTATTTTTCTTTTTACTTTTCAAGCACTCTACACGTATCCAGCGCCGGTCGCAGCTGAATTGTTGGTACTGAGGAATATCCATCGAACATACTAAAGCACTGAAATTAAGTTTTAATAATATTATAATTAATTAAGCTATATTATAGAAGAAAAAATAAATTTTAAATAGATTACTGTACAATCAGTACAATTTTCATACAATTAATTATTGTCACACAATTTCTGAACAAACTTTACAAACGTGATTAATATTTATATTTTTATAGGTAGGTATCTTTCCGATTTAAAACGAACTTTTTAATAATAGTATTAAAAATAACCTTAAAGCCGATGTGCATGTAAACAAAACACAACGCGTGTTCATCAGGTGTTTGAGACCCCTCGCAGGGTGGATTTCTTACGAAAGGCTTAGCTTAGCTTGCTTGACGAAACGGCCTGATTAAGTACGTTTCAGTTATAGTTCGGTTTTGCTGTGGTAAACGTTATCACATGAAGCATAACATGAAGAGCATGCACTCCTTGAATACAACCCTGTAAGAACAGACACGTCTATTTTGTTGGGAGGTCACGTAAACCTCACGTCATAGTATTTATTTCTACTTCATCTTTAACGTGAAAATACTATAGTAGGCTGGATAATTTGTTTTATAAACTTGCATCACATTTTTTTAGAGATGGGTTGAAAATTTTATCAAAACGGTACGGTAATCTATTTACAATTTATTTTTCTTCTAATATGAATAGCTAAAAGTTTAATTTTAGTGCTCAAAAATGACCGATACGGAAACACACCGCCTAAAATTCCAGCACCGTATGAAAAAATTTCTTTTTACAACGAAGTTGTACCGGAAAGGAAAAAATAGTATTCATATTATGGTAAAAAAATACCTTTGCAGACCTTGGGTAATTACAAACCTCCCTTCGGCTCGGTTTATGCAAGCTTGATTTTACACAATTAAATTTATGAGCATTCGAGTAGATACTACATATACAAAAAATGGAGAGTGTCGGAATAGTATATTTAAACACAAGTTCTATAAGACATGTCTTAAAGCACGCATTCAAGTTTAAATTTAAATTTTTTTAAAGAATAAGTGCTTTAAGGTCTTATGAATCGAGTTTTTATACTATTTTTTGTAATTTGCCGTTTTTATGCTGGTTTTAGGCCTTTTTTTTTAATTTGATTGATTTAGGGATTTTTGGAGTGGGTTGGCAATATCTTGATTTTAAAAGCAGTTGTCTTCTTTTGTTTTATCCAAAAATCCTAAGTTTGTCAGTCCCAAAATACGAAAATGGAAGAAAACTTTACATACGCCCCCAGAAATCCGTGAAATAGAGAAAATTACATTGGTTTTCATTATTATTATCACTTACGTATTTAGGTTAAGTGACAGATAAACTGTGACTTTTGCTTTATTGGAATTGGTTGTTCTTCGCAGACCAGTGCACTTATTATTTACACCATTATATGCCATATTTCACATAAATAAATATACTTTCCATTAATTGTTCACTTCACTTTGCTGTTTGAAAATTTAATATTATTGACAGACAGGTAAAAAGTCAAGTTAAGTTTTGCCAACCTAAAGAATTTTTATCTCCTATACTAATCATTTAGCCAACTACTGCAGTTTCGTACGTTGCAAGTACATTTCCTAAACATTTTTATGACGAATATTCTTCTACGGAGGAACTAAATCGAAAATCTAATCCGAATAAACAATGCGTTTTGAAAGTTTGTTATAATGTAGGATTATTAACTTTTACCTTGCGGATTAGTATTGTTTGGTAAATAATTTTTGAGGTTTTTATCTGTTTTAGGATTTGAGATTATAGTCATTTTTAGGTTGAGATTATTTATCAAATATATTACGTCGCAAGCTTCTCTAGATTGTAAAGTTATTAATTTCAAGTCCTGAGCAACAAATTGAATTAGTATAATGAGAAAATATTGAGTATTTCATAATATCTGTCAGGCTGACACAATATATGAAGTTGGCGGTAAAATAGAGGAGTAAATTGATACATGCATACATTTGTTCGTTTACGGTATAAATTGCGCTTATGTTACTTGTCGCAATAGCTAGCAAACAAATAATAATTAATTAAACTCTAAGCTGCAGAATCTTTAACATAACCTCACTTTTGCTTGTGTAAACATTAGACTGGATTAAAAAAAATAAGTACTTTTTTTTGAAAAATATCTTGAAAATATCTTTTAGGATGTCAAAAAAATACTCTGAAAGTTTGAGCTCTTAATAATAAGAGGTCCATCAATCGTGTTTTTCATTTTTTAGTCCTAACCTTATTTTAGCGTCAAAACTGTTAAACCGTTCAGCCAGAAAAAAATTTATCGAAAATGTGTGAAAGCAAATTACCTTAAAAAAGATCTGATTTAAAATTCGTGTCAGGCTAACTGTTTTTGAATAAACAAGTTTTAAAAACCGATATGTTTTTTTATATTACTTATATAAATTAAATTTTTTCAAATTTGTAAAAAAATTACAAACTTGTTTCTTGAAGAAGATTTGATGCTCTACAAAAAAGATCTGATAATACTTTTCTATGAAGTACTTCCTGCAGAAGTTATTAGCAATTGAAGTTGAAAAAGATTAAGCTTTCCGTTTTTTTCGATCTTGATTCTTTTTGTTTTACTTAATGTAACAAATTGATAGTCTACATAATGAAAAATAATGATTTAGTAGACTATCAATTTGTTTATAATAAACAATTAGAGTTTATAATAAATTCAAGCTTATCCTTGCTTAACAGATATTTACGATAATGTACAGGGTTTCTATTAATGATTCTAAGGACGCAGTAATTGTGAAAATACCGCTTTGTTGAAATGAAACCTATAGTTTGACAGTTCTCGCTTATTCTATGGCTCCCGCTAGTCATCAATGTGATTTGTCACCTGTCACTTATAGTCGTCTGATACGTGTCCTTGAACGCGTCTGATACGTGTCCTTGAACGATCTACGTATTAAAAGTACACAAAGTAAAAGAGGCGGCACACTTCCTATGCAACTTCGTTCTTAGAACCATTTATAAAAACCCGTTAGATTTATTGTCTTAAATTAATTAAAGATTTACAATTATGTTGTTCTTCAACTGATTTTTTTTATTTACTGTACTTTGTATTGTACATGTATGAATATATTTATTTTATTTCGAAATCATAATCGTCTTTACTGGTAGTCAATTGCGGGCGTAATTTGGCTATATATAAAGTTGCCAAGGTATAAATAAATAGTGGAAACATTTCTATAGTTACAATTTTATTAAATAAATATAACTTCTACATTTTTTCAAAATTGAACATGCGATTACTTGGATTTGAAATAGTAATGCCACTTGAACCAACTCCAAAGCTAACACGTTCTCCATTTTCTTCAGGTATGTTTATTGATTTTTTACTTGAGATGGTCTGAGCAATTTAGATTTTGTTCTGTAAAGAATTCTCAACGTTTGACTCGGCTATCTTATCCGATCGTTATCCACTCAATTGCTTTAAGTTTCTTGTATCACCACCGTTCTCGGCTAGTATAGTAGCTGCACTTCTACGGAAGTAATGCTCTGTGAATTTGCTTGCATCCGGTAGTTGTTTTAGGTACTCAGCAATTATTCGGGGCATTTTTTCCAAAGTGTTTTTCTCCGCTCGCTATGGATGAGAAGAGCACTTATCATCATGTTAAGACAAAAACAAGCTGTTGATGGTAGCATGCGTAGGTCATAAGCCAACATATTTATTGTACAAAGCAACGTAATCAACGGGACCATCGTAAATTACCTCGGCTTGTAAGTTTTAGTTCAACGAATTTTCACCAATAAAACTGATCCCTCAACTGCTACATTCTGCATTCGTAAATCGGGAAGTTCCCCACGCCGACATGCTTCAAACATGCTAAAAGCTATGAAAAAAGCTATCTTGAAATAGCAATAAACAATACATAAATGAAATAATTATTAGCTGTCGTATCTTAACTAAAAAATTCGTCACATCAGGTGCTTTTAACATGAGTTTTTAAATGTGATCTTGTAAAACCATTGATTCCTTAGCTTTGTCACCTACAGAATTAGTTTTTATGAGCTCAATAAGCAAAAAAAATCATGACATATCAATTCTTTTCCTAATCTTCACCATCTTTTTCAGTTTAGAATAGATGCAGAAAAGAGATGACGGCTTGTAAATCTTTGACTATATAATATAACAAAAGAAAAGAGAAAGAGCTGAGAAAGAGAGAGAGAGAGAGAGAGAAAGAGAGAGAGAGAAAGAGAGAGAGAGAGAGAGAGAGAGAGAGAGGGGACGGAAAATATGTTTATACCAAAATTATTTTTTCTTTCTAAATAAAGTTATTCTAAATCTTACCGTCTCTGCTAGAGGAACTAATAGAATTGCCTGGATGGCCAACCGCACTTTTAAACGCTAATCCTAAAACGTAAAAATGGCGTTTAAGTTTCCAATCACACATAAATCAATAGGAGTAGGCAGTTTGCTTATTAACACATAATGATAATTAGCGGTACTTATCTTGTTATGATATAGAAATAATATCTAGATATTTATATTAGTCTTTTATATTAGACTTTTATATTAGATTTTTATATTAGACTGCAGTCTTTATATTATAATTTACTATTCTGAGCACTGTCTTTAAGGTAATGGATCGGACGGCCGCAATCAGAAACGATTAATCCTAAGAGTAATTGGCCATTATAGTACCGCAAGGGTAGCTATGGACTTCTGTCCGTTGGAAAAGCTAGCTAACGAAATGTGCATAAACACCACCGCCAATGTAGATGTAATCTAATAATGAGGCCACGATTACATCCACTAACGAAACGAAAACGTGTTCTCGGGCGTGCAATGCTTTACAAAAATATCTTTGGGTATCTATCTGACTGTTAAAGTCAACTCAAAATGCAATGATGTATTTGTAAAGACTCCGCAGTAACACAAGCCTCTCACTTAGACCAGGTAGGATAGACAAGTGCGTATTGTTACATTAAATTTAACTAGTCTGAAGGTTGCTAACTAGTCCACTCAGTGAATATTAACTACAAAGATACACACAAGATTTCTAAGATAATATGATATCTCAGGTAATATATTTAATAACGCAATGCGAATATAATCCTTGATTAGTGTACCTAATTTGTTATGTCAGCTAACAGCTATCACTGTTATAGTGGCTTTCACGATAATCCGATAGCTCAGAATGCCATGAAAAACAAGAAAATGAGTCGTAGATTACGTCCTATTCTCTTTTCTTATTTTTAGATGTCATATAGGTGTCAGTAATTGTCAAAATAGTTCTTGCTTCCAGAACACCACACCGATCCCAGATCAGATATCCTGCTGAAATCGTAGTTGCAGTTTTATTCGACTGATCCAAGGTAGAATACTGTAGATGCATCTCTCATTCAGCTGTATTTTGAAATGAAAAAGTATTTTGACAAAAGTGACAGCAGAAATTATTCTTTGTGCATGGAACGTAATCTACGACTCATTTTCTTGTTTTTCATGGCATGCTGAGCTATCGGATTATCGTGAAAGCCACTATACATCAAGTCATGTCTGATACACCTTGTATATCGACTTTGTACTGAGACACTCTGTATATAGATTATTTTGCATATGCTTATCTATAATATAATCTTTGCTAATTGTTGATATGTTAGTGGAAAATGAATAAAATAAACGATTAACTAGAAAATATATTGAGGTTATTCAACATGGCTTCTGATAATTAACGGATATCAAATATGACAGAAATGTTGCCAACTTAGAATAAATAAAGTTGCGTTCTTATATGTCAACACTCCCCACAGAACGCAGACCCATTTTACTGATACAAAACAAATGTTTTTCACAAAACGTACCTTTAGTCAAGTTATCAGCTACCATGTTGCGACCATTTACAAATTTAAATTTAACTTTAAAATTAACAATGCTTTCTCTAAGAAAATGTAAACGAATAATTATATGTTTCGTTCTTGGTTTATAACAGTCTGTTGATGCCAATCTTATTGCACTTTGGTTGTCACAATGGATAACTAGTGCGTTGTCCACGCTTTGATCGAGCTCGGACTGTAGTTGCCTCAGCCACAGGGCCTCCTGAGTCGCCGCCGCCATTGCCGTGTATTCGGCCTCCGCCGTAGAGTGCCACAGTTTGCTGTTTACACGAATTCCATGATATACAAGCCTTTTGAAACAAAAAAATATAGCCTGTACATGATCGTCTATCCACTGGGTCGCTCGCCCAGTCAGCATCACAATATCCAGTTATTTCTTTTGAATCATCCCTGACATAACATAGCTTTAGATTCCTCGTTCCTTGAAGATACCTCATAACCCTTTTTTATTCCAAGCCAGTGTTCATTTCCTGGACTATTACAGTACTGACTTAGTCTGTTAACTGCATAGGTAATATCAGGTCTCGTAACATGTGCCAGATATATCCGACATCCCACTGCTTCCTGTATGGGATATTTTTGTCTAAATCTTCAGGATTTTTCTCAAACTTTGCATTTACCTCTATCGGTGTACGTACTGGTTTGCATTCAGACATATTAAAGCGGTCCAATACTAAATTAATGTATTTTTCTTGATCTAACATAATCATACCTGCCTCTCGCTTCCTATTTATGTTTATGCCAATGCAATTCTTCATTTCACCTAGATCTTTCATACTGCATTCTCCATTTAACTTGTTTTTAATCTCTGTTGTTTTATTCCTATCATTTGTAAATATTAAAAAGTCATCTACCCACACTGCAATAAATACAGTTGTAGACTCATTTACTAAATAATAAATACAAGGATCCACATGTGATCTTTGCAAGCCAATTTTTAATAAAATATTGTTCAATTAAAGATTCCACTGCCTGCTAGCTTGTTTGAGTCCATAAATTGATTTATGTAAAATACATACTTGATCATTTTCTTTGTAGAATTCTGGTTGTAACATGTATATCTCAGTGTCTATGTCACCCTGAAGAAAAGCACTTATAGCATCCATCTGAAACATTTCTAAATCATACTTTGCAGCCAGTTAGAGTAAGAATCGAACAGATGTATATCTTACAACAGGAGCATATGTCGCATCATAGTCATTTCCTTTTCTTTGAGCATACCCTTTGATAGCCAAACTTGCTTTAAAACGGATAATCTCATCTTTCTCATTCGTTTTAGTTTTATAGACCCATTTACATGGTAAGACTCTTTTTCCAGATGGTGCATCAACTAGTGACCAAGTTTTGTTTTTGATCAGAGAGTCATACTCTTCTTGCATAGTCTTTTTCTATTCGTTAGCGTAAGAAGATGATAATGCTTCTTCTGCTGTTTGTGGATCATTTAAATTAAGTGTTGGACAGAAGTAACTTACATCATGATCATCTGGTTCTGCATAACGAACAGCTTTCCGCGGACGTACATTTCTGTCTCTTATTGGTGACTCGAGATCAATCGATTGCTCTGGTATGTAAGATAAATCGTCATTCTGCCAGGCTGGTGGTTCTCGCTTGACTCATCAGAAAAATTATCTGCCCTGTCCTCTAATTCTTCTTTACAGGCTTCTTCGAGTGGCTGTATCTCTAGACTGCTGCTATTGGATGTACAAGGTAAATATATATTATTATCATATTTTTCCACATTTTCTAAAAATATTCATCTCTGCTTTTTTTAATTTTATTAGTATCTGGATCAAGTATTCGGTACCCTTTGGTAGATTCACAATAACCAACAAACAATAACTTTCTAGATTTGGAATCCCATTTTTGGCGTTTTTCTTTTGGAACTTGTGTCATTACTTCACAGCCAAAAACTTTAAAATTAGACAAGTTAGCTTTCTTACCAGACCACATCTCCATAGGAGTTTTACCATTAATTGATTTTGAAGGAGATCTGTTAATTATATATGCTGCCGTTGCAAGGGCTTCTCTTCAAAACTGTTTTGCAAGCTGAGCATCAAACAACATACATTTTGCTCTTTCCACCAGAGTCCTGTTCATCCGTTCAGCAAGACTATTCTGCTGGGGTGAGTACGGAGCACTTGTTTGATGTTCAATACCATATTTATTCAGGAAGTTTTTAAATTCTCTGTTGCAGTATTCTTTTCCATTATCAGAACGAATTACTTTGATTTTTCTCTCATGTTCGTTTTCTACTTTATTTTTGTAATCTTTAAAAACTCTACAATATTTAATTTATTTTTCAAAAAATAGACATGAACTCGTCTTGTGTAATCATCTATGAAAGTAATAAAATATTTCATACGTCCTAAAGATTCTTGCTCTATTGGTCCACATAAATCAGTGTGAACCAGTTGCAGTGGTTGTGAAGATCTTAAACCAATGTTGTTAAAGGGCAATCTAGTCTGTTTCCCCGAGATACAGGACAGGTGGTACAAGTAATAAAACCCTTATTTTTGTGTGAGAATGGCTGAACTCCCTCAGCACATTCCGGTAGCTTGTTAATATCTGAAAAATTCAGGTGTCTCATGCGTCTATGCCAAAGGACAAAATCATTCAAATTATCTGAGCAAGATAAATTAGAAAATATCTCTCTGTGTGTATTTAATAAATATAAATTGTTTACATGTGCAGCCGAACACAGGAGCTTGCCATTTTTATCATAGATATCACAACCATTATCTCTAAAATTTACTTTACAGCCATTTTTCACTATGGCTGTAGAGAGAAATAAGGTTGCGTTCTTATATGTCAACACTAATCAACGTAATCGACTACTGATTTAGATTGACAATGGTTCTACTTTAGGTACCAATAATTAGTAATTATATTTTTGTCACAAGAAAGTGCAATATTAACAAAATATATTGTGACGATAAACCACAATTAGATCTTTGTTACTGTAAGATTAATCCTTAAAAGTTGATTTATCGAGATAATCAGATGATTCTGTTTATGAGATTAATTCAGTTCTTTCATTATTTTTCTTTAGTCAAACAATAAATCAATCTTTTTAACTCATGCGATAATTGAGAAACTCAGTAAGACAACGTTTGCATGCGTTTTGAAATAGATTTATCGCTGATTCCATCTCAAGCAAGGACTTCGGCAATGCTCGTGAAATTTGATATTCATATCTTCAGCTTGAGATCGACCTCAAGTCCGGATCGGTATTCATAGACAAATCTCAAGATTTAAATATGAAATTACGGTGTGAATAAGGACGCTTTTTGTTTGATGCGCAAGCGCACTGGGTCTATCTCAAGTCGGACTCGAGCAAGGCCTCGACTTGTCTCAAGTCCGACTCAAGACGCCATTTGCAGGTTATGTCATCGTTTGACGTTAGAAAATACTGAAGAGTATTATGTGTTGCATTTCATAACAACGAACATTGACATGCTGGGAGAGTTTTGTGCGGGGTGCTGCAAACCCATTGGAATTTTTTTACAACTTTGAATGTAAGCGTCGCTACAGCTTTACAAAAGACAGTGTAGTGAATGTAGGATTGCTTGCAAATTAGTGGAAAGACAATTATTACTTACACAAAATTAAAGGGCTTGCCACATTTTGTGCAAAAATGAAAGCATTGAATAATAATAAAAGTCACAGATATTTATCATTGGGTAGTATTTGATTATGCCCTTAATACTTAAATAGTTATTATAAATAAAATAAATCTAAATGTTAATGGCTAAATCGCATATGAATCATGGAATTTTTGTAGATTTATTTTGTGAATACGAAAAACTTATAAATCGCAATATGATTGTGAATCCATTTTTTGCGTTGAACTAGCCTATAGCTGTAATAACTATGATTTTACTTGAAAGACAAAATGTTTATGACAGATTTTCATATTACATGTCAAATACTCGACCGTCCTAACCTGGGAAACAATAGCTTATTTAAGTACTACATTTACTGCAATAATAAAATAATTTAGCTTTTTTGATTAAATTTGTTTTACTTAATTCAGCTCATCAATAACCACTAAAATTGTTTTGGAAGTTTTTATTTCAAGGATTGTTGTTTTTGAATAATATTTTGCAATAGCAAAGCTTTCTAACTTTCTTAAAGTTAGTGTTCAGCTTTTTCTCAATGTATGTATCATCGACTCACGTTGGAAAAAAATACAATTTGATGTAATGATCAAATTAATATAGGTGAAAGTATTGATAATAATTACATTTAATTGTTGACATTTATGATAATTGATTAAAACGTTGGACAATCGTTTTTTTACCTACAATAGGTAAAAACGATTCAAATGGATTAATTAAATCTTCAAATTCAAATTAAAAGAGAAATTAATTTTTTGCATTTTACACCAATTGGAGCTTAACCTTAATTTACATATTTTTCTTTCTACTAAATTTAAAACAAACGGCAAATTAAAAATCTACGAATTTTAAGCTAAATTCATGTTAATTTATTATTGATTTAGCGCGTTTCAACTCTGCATAATAATTAATTAATTTACCAATTAATCACTGAACCCAAAAAAAGTTTTCAAAGCATTGCATAGTTTACAGTTAGGCAATTAATTTTTAAGTACTGATATCTAAATTTAGCAGATTTGACCGATACTGCAATTTATCGATTGTTCAAATAAGTTCAAAAGTAGGTTACTTGATTTCAAATAGATTATTATATGAATTAAGAATTGTTTCGGTAGTTTAGTATCTATCTGATTGTCAACTAATTTGGTGTTAATTTGTTGGAAAGTTTTGATACCGTCTGTGCACTGTGCGTGCAATGACGGGCAGGAAAGCACGTGGAAAATAGAGTAGCACGTTGTGCTGTATCTTAACAGTTTTTAATAATATGTTATTGGAATTAGGATGTTTGAGTTCATGAGTCGTAACAGATTCGCTAATAATAATAATAATCTTTATTGGCCTACAGATTTTTATCCATTTACAGGACCAATACAAATCATCGTGCATCCTAACACAATCATGCATTTGTATGTAGTTACTGTTATTATTCGCTTGTCAATGCGTGTACATATTGGTTAATTAGGAGGGTGGCTGCATAGCCTGCATAGACCAAAATGATAATAATTAATTGAAATTTTTTGTATATATTTTATAAAATAAAATCTATCTAAATTTCTTTATAGTGCTCACAAACGTATCACTTATTATTTCTGTTTTGAAACTAGATAAACTATTATAAATAAATACGTTAGCTTCATATTTCACAACAATAACATCAGCAGTCCCCATTAAGATAAAACAAAACGCACTCTAAAGAGCTCTTTTTGTTATTGACTCAATAATAATTAATAAAGAAATAAATCCTTAAACCAAATAATTTGGGCAAAAATATATTTAATTAGGTCTAGTAATTTTTCTTAAATAAATAAATTAAAATTATAGAGTATCAAATGCCCATCATGACCTTGCGACATGCCTATGCTAGTGAAGACGCGATGACGACACAAATGGATTCAGCTCCTGCTATCGCCAGCTACACAATTAGTTATAATGCTACACAATTAGTTAATTATCACTGCAAACAGTGATTTTAAGCCAAATTGTAAAATTAATAACTTTTTTTATAAAATAAATATTTGTAATCCATTTCCAACAAAAACGAGTATTACTTGTCTACTTCAAAAACCATAAATAAAATTTCAATAACTTGATCAGTTTTAATACAAAAAAACCATTTTCAAAAACGTTGTGTTTACGCAACGTTGGGTATTAATGGGTTAAAAGAATGGGGATTTGTCCTAAATGTCAACAATGGAAGGAATATTATCAAACTAACAAATAGATTTGTTTAGTGGTACATTTCAAGCATTGCTCTCAATAAATTTCTTTTTTTGGACTCTGAACTTTTGAAAAAAGGGTTGTCACGTAATCAATTGGCACGTTGTGAAAGGAATGCACTGAATGGTGCAACTTTGAGAAATGTGCACCTATTAATTATTCACTATAGTTGATACTGTAACGGGATAGCTGCACAGTTTATTTATATAAGTTATTTACACACTTATTTATTCATAATTATTATTACACTACTAATTTTACACTAATTTATATTTATTACTATTTGACACTTTGTTAGAGCACTTTGTACATTTATACATATTTATATAGCATCTGGCGCGTGATGTTCACTCAACTCTACTCGAGTTTAAACTGCCCGCACTGTTGCTCGCTGCTCGTTTATATTGCATCCAGTATCGATCGTCTGGTAGGTTCTAGTCGACCTGGTCGTAGCTTTGATTATTTTCGAATGTTTTATTTCTTTACATTGTCCCCTTCTTAAAGATCTTTCGTCCCGAAACAAGGGGCTTTTATCGTGTGAAAATTTGCACGAACTCTCCTTCGTGCATGTCGAGGTGGCATAGAAACAACACGGAACTGTCTTCTTGTCTCTTGCACGACTGTGGTTTCCACACACTTAAGAGTCGACGCCGGTATGCCTGAAGAGAACCTCCACCATACTTCTAACAATTTTCTAGTCCAATCTATCGTTTTGGGAAGCCTACATTGGAATAGCCAACTTCAGACAATCGCTATTTAATAGGTGATGTTTCAAATGATTTAAAGCTTCCCACATAGCCGAGTAAGAAGAGGTGTCGTTATTTATCTGCTTCGTCACTATATAACAGCTGAGTTGACCCGTCTCTTTATCTTTTAACAATAATGTTCTTCTAATTGACGGTCTCTGCCGGATCAACTCCTGAAGTCCTCCAAATTTATGTCTTAAACTAGAAGCTAGCCTTCTTGAAGTTTTTAAGTCTTGAAAAAGTTTTTAAGTCTTGAGAGATACAGTGGGCTAGGCAATATTCTTTGGGAAGTTTAAAATATTGACGTTTCTCGGCTGTTGCTTCTAATCTCGACCGCTCTCCGTGAGAACGAGCGTTTATAAATTTCTCGAAAGTTGGTTCTTGGAGTGTTTGTCGAACCGCCTTTTCGTCCTCATTATTGCCAACAAGCGCGGCCAAACGATTGTAATGCAGTACCCTTGGTTTTCCCCCGGTGTTCTTTTTAATGCGGTATATTATATAATTTATCCTCTTCAAGACTCTATAAGGACCATCCCAACAAGTTTGCAGCTTCGGGCATAAACCACGTCGTTGCTGTCGGTTATAAAGCCTGACCAAATTGCCCTCTTGATGACCGCCGTCTTTCGCTCAAATGTCGACATAGTCTTTCATTCGACTAGCGACTTTAGTACATGGTCGTCTTGATAGATAAGGCATCCGCATTTCTGTGGCTTATGTCAAGCCGATGCTTAATTTCCAAATTGAATGCAAATTTGGAAATTCTCTTGCAATTTCTCAATCCATCTTGCTACTTGTTCTTCTGAATTCTTAAATTGCAACAGCCATTTCAATGCAGCATGATCACTTTTGGCCAGAAATTGACGCCCATACAAGTACTTGCAGAAATGCTCTATTGTTTTTACAACTGCCAGTAATTCTCTTCGTGTTGCGTGTCTCTCACAGTAGTTGCGTTCGGGTTTCGACAGCGTTTTACTGTAGTATCCAACTACTTGTTCTTGTTCATCTTGAATCTGAGACAAGACGGCGTCAATGCCTACGTTACTAGCCTCTGTGTCCGGGACAAATTTTCCATCTAGTATTGGATAACAAAGAACTAGAGCTTTTGTTATAACGTCTTTTAATTTGTCAAAAGCTTCTTGGCGGTTTCTTTCCCATTGGTAAGTGGCATGTTCTTCAGTCAGTCGAGTCAATGACTTAGGTATGGTCGCAAATCTAGGAACAAAAGGTCCGTAATATGTGCAAAGACCCAAGAAACTTCGTACTTTCGTTTTGAAAGAGGGAACTGGCCACTCTCTTACAGCGTGTATTTTCTCCTTGTCTACCGCTATTCCTTCTTTGGAAGTTGACCAACCATTTGCTTTAGCTGCCGCTTCAAATTGTTAGCTTCAGATAGTTTATCCATGACGTGTTTCCATCGAACTGAGGCGGCTTGACTTAAATCTTTTTCTTCAAGGTCTTCTATTTTTACAGCCGATAAATCACTATTTCTAAATACCTGACTTGCCAATTTGTGCTTAGTGGTTTCATTTCTAAGTTCTTTTCATTTTTTAAAATTTTTTAGCTTCTCTTTGCGCAAAAGTGCTATGTTTCTCTTCCAAATTATCAAACTTTTCTTCCACATAGTTTGTGTTACTCTCCAGTTTGTCTTTCAAATTGTCTAAATCGGGCGGGAATTTTCAGAGTGAGCAGCCGTTGGCCGCAAACGGTGGTGGGTGGCTAGCTGGGTTTTTGGAGCACTCATCCTTCATTTTTGGGGCCTACCTCTACTTCAAGGACACCTTTTTTGTTGTAACACCCTTTCTGGACTTGGATTTCCAGGATAACTAACATTTTCGGCTAGTGATCGAATGCTCGCTTCGCTCGGCACGAATGAGACCATATTAACATACATTCCCTCAACATTCTTTTCCCTTGACTGTCTTTCTCTTAACTCTCTTTCCTTTTTCCCGCAACTGTCTTTCCCTTTTCCCTTAACTGTCATTCGAGATCGGGAAGTGAATAAGGGTTGCTGGGTGGGTATAATAATACATAATATGACTAAAAATGCTAATCAAAACTACCCTTAGCTTTCTTTTTTGTCTTAACTGTCATTCGGGATCGGGAAGTGAATAGGGGATGGTAAGTACCCCACTACAAGATTGCGCCCACGGCGCCTTAAAATTTGGAATAAAAATTTTAAATTGTCTTAATTTTTGAAATCTGTAGATCTTATTAAGTGCGGTAAATTGTCCTGGTATAAATAAACTATATTTATGACTAAACAACATTTTTTTTTTGGAGGTCTCTCAAAGCAGATAATTTTTATGGTATTTTACAACATGTCAGCATTGACTAAATATACCTAGACTTGCCACCGTACAGTAAATTTTGAAGCCCGTTAAAGACACCCGATAATAGAGCTCCAGGTTATCGCCTGGAGCTAAATTCATTTGTGTCGCCATCGCGCCTTCACTAGTAAAGGCATGTAGCAAGGTCATGCATGGGCATTTAATACTCTAAGCACAGATTAGTTATACCAGATTGCTCACTTGCCTCGAAAGCTTTGATGTTTTGCGCATCGTTTCTATGACCTTGGCGTCTTTCGTCCTTTTAAATTGGTTAATAGCAGTGTTGCCGCGCGCAGTTTTTTGTCAGAATTACTACAGAAAATGCGCTGGTGCCAAAAAGTGTCGTCCTGGAGCTACTTGACTTTAACAAACACGTAAATTTTATTTGTAAAGAGGACGCTTAAAATAAGTATTTGTAAGCGATTTGTTTGAACCCCTTAAAAAGGGTAGATGTCACCCTTAGAATCTTACATAAGAATAAATATTTTTTTGTTTTTTTGTCTAGAGGTTTTTTATATTTTCAACAGCAAGAACGATATTAAGGGTGGGATGTTTTATAATTGATACATAAAACCACGAGGCAAATAACACTGGATCGGACAGACATCGGACCAAATCGTGAATTTAGACACTGCATACAATCATCTCGAAGCGTTCCGAGTGTATCTTTGCTTACAGTGAAATAAACTTCTACTGGGCATGCGTCAGCTGGACCTTTAAACTGGTTAATATTCTATCTCTCTCTTTTTTAAGCTTTCTTTTCTAAGTGAGCGATCTGGTATAATTCATCTGTGCTCTAAGTGCGTTTTGTTTTATCTTAATGAGGACTGCTGATGTTATTATTGTGAAATATGAAGCTGACGTATTTATAATAGTTTATTTTGTTTCAAAACAGAAATAATAAGTGATACGTTTAGGAGTACTATAACGAAATTTAGATTGATTTTATGTTATAGAATATAATAATAATTATTATTAGAATACTATGACTACAATATGAGAGTATGAGGCAAAGAATAATAAAAATAAAAATCATTAAGTTTCGACTAGATTTTGTTGTAGAAAAAAATTTATGTTTTTGAATTTTTTCAAGGTGCAAATGTCTTTGCATCTTGTTTGTTTATGTTGATGATAAATAATAAGTTAAATCGATATTTTGCACTTTTCTTTAATTTACGAATAAATAATGATAATATAATAATATTTATTTGTTTTTCAACAGGATACAATCCTCAATACAAAATTTTACATTAGAGTTAGGTTGAGGAGTAAAAACAATAATTAATTAGGATGAATAAATATCGATAGATATAATAAATAAAGGTAAAAATAGAAATATGGAATTACACAGCGCCGTTATATCTTGATCATCAGTCAGTACCTTCTAGGTGGTTTCTAATAAAATAGCAAGCCTTACAGAAGGCAAATAATTTTTTGGTCGAGTCGGTGCTCCATGATTCCAGAAATACCGGATCTATACCTCTTGGAATTTCGTGGTTGTACCATTGGCTCAGGAACTTTTCTCTTGGTATTTGATAGGCTGGACAGTCAGAGATCAGATGTAGGATATTGTCTGGTTTCTCGAGGTAGCAGCAGGGACAGTTCTTTGTAGGTGACAGCTTTATGTGAAGTTTTCCCACCGAGATATGGCAGGCGAAGGTTGTGGAGAGTCGACATTGGCATAGCAGTTTAGCTAGGTGATCAGGTAGTTGGCTAAGAATGAACTCTGCGGAGGTATGGGATAAACTTGCGTTGTTGAAGTAGAAGAGACATGATTTGGAAAGATAGTATCTTTCCATGTCACGTGAGTGTTGATAGTCTTTGTATTTCTCGAGAACCGCTAGCTTCCTGCTTCTCCAGTAGTCTGCTGTTAGGTTGGAGAGCAGATCCTCCTCTCCTATGTTTATTAGGATGTTTGAGAGTTGCTGGCACCAATTAAGGCGGTCAGAATTAAATGGAGTGTGCGTGAGCTGGACAAGTTTTTTGAGACATATTTTAGGCAAGCGGTTGCTGGGCATATCAAGTATCTTAATCACCCAATTCAGGGCGGCTTTTAGAACGTATAGTGAGAAGTGATTCAGCCCAAGCTCAAGGCGGATTGCGTAGTGTGGAGTGCTTAGAGGAAGATTCATCAGGCGTTTGAAGAAGTACAAGTTTGCCGATTCCAATCTTTCCAGGGTAGACTGGCTCAGACTCCAAATGTGAGCAAGATATGCTATACTGGAGCGGATAATACTGCTGTGTAGTTTAATTACGCCATTCCAGGCGCTGGTGTTGAGCTTATTAGGTATCCCAAGTACCGTACTGGTCGCCATTTTGCTCTTCTTGATGGCTGATTCTGTGGCGATAGTACCTTGTAGTGACGTGCAGAATGTGGTGCCTAGGTATTCGTAAGTTGAAACTATGTCTAAAGCTTCACCAAGGAAAGGAAAATTTGCAAGTTGTCTAGGAAGACGGCCAGTAGATCTGATAATGAGTATTTTGGTCTTCGTTGTATTGACTGTGAGGCCGTTTATTTTGCAGTATTCTTCTAAGATTTTTAGGATTCTGCGTAGTTTTACCTCCGTTGAAGCTACCAAGACAATGTCATCAGCATACATTAATAATGTGATTTCACAACTGTCGATGAAAAGACCCTCGGCGCCTTTTTGCTTCAAATATTTGACAATGTCACTTATGTATAGACTGAAGAGCAAAGGGCTAAGGATTTCTCCTTGTAGAACACCTTCTGTAATATTTATTGGAGATGAGAGGTTTCCAGAACATCTAACTCTCATATGCGTGTTACTGTAGAAATTAACAAGGAGATTTAGGATTTTGGAGCTGAGGCCCAGTAGGTTAAGTTTTTCCCATAGACGGTTGTGCGGGACAGAGTCGAAAGCCCTCTTGAAATCGACGAATAGTGCATAGGAGCTGACACCTTTAAACCTAGCCTGAATCTGTAAAACTGATTGTAGGACAAATACATTGTCTTCACATCCACGGCCATTGCGAAAGCCAGCTTGTTCTTCTGGAATTAAGTCTTCAGTCTCTGCCCATTTCTTGATACGATCATGAATAATTTGAGTAAATATCTTGGTGATGCAATTTACCAGTGCAATCCCTCTATAGTTACCCGGGTCAGTAGGATCGCCTTTCTTATGCAACATACACATGGTGACTTCACTCCAGTTTTCCGGAACAAAGCCAGTTTCAAAAATTTTGTTGAACAAGGTGAGGATGTGGGTTAACCAGTTGTGAGGTAATACCTTAATGAATTCATTTGTTACTCCATCGGAACCGGCTGCTTTTTTGACTTTGGCTTTAGCGATACTTAGGAGTAATTCATCCATTGTGATGTCTGCATCAAGATGATCATTAGAGTTGATTAGAAGCTGCCCATGAAACTTCATCTTCGGAGGGTAAATATTCTCAAAGAACTTTTCCCAGTCATCCATTGAGATTTGAGTCTGGTACGTAGATTGTTTGCGTGTCGATCTAATTACGCTCCAAAATTCAGATGAGTTGCGGGTGTTGGCGAATTTTTCTTGAAGCAAAGCGGCGTATTCAGATTTCTTTTTATCTAGAGTGGCATAATACAGTGATTTGGTTCTGTGGTATGATTCCCAGTGAGTGCGTTCTGAGGGGTAGGATTTACATATCTTTAGGAGGGCGCTGACTTCAGCCTTCAGTGTTCTACAGTCAGCGTCAAACCAGGGCTTCGTAGATTGCAACTTGCCGGATTTGTGAGTGTTTATCATATTACAATTAAAAGCTGCTGTTGTGATGCCTGATATCAGGAGATCGTTAAGCTGAACTGGAGACATACTTGTGTGATCGGTTACTGCAAAGGGAGAGTTGAGCATTTCTTGTACGTATATATCTTTGTTAATCGGAGACCATCGAGGTGCTTTGTTGTTGACTGTCCTGATAGACTGCTGTGACGGCTGTGGAGTTAGCGGAAATAGCTCCACGGTTATTGGGAGGTG
The DNA here is from genome assembly GCA_947359425.1 of Lagria hirta. Classification (NCBI taxonomy): domain Eukaryota; kingdom Metazoa; phylum Arthropoda; class Insecta; order Coleoptera; family Tenebrionidae; genus Lagria; species Lagria hirta. The sequence continues at coordinate 30,806,635 of OX375794.1, forward strand.
ATCCGATGTTGACCAGATGTTATCTACCCACATGTTTTTTATAAACTGGACTCCCAAGATACTAACCCATATTAAGTCAATGGTGCTTTGGCCGTTCTGGTTGGAGAAGGTGTATTGTCCTGGTGTATCACTTCGTGAACGCCCATTCAGCAAAATGAATCCCAAGGAGTCCATGCAATCTGCTAGCAGCTTTCCTCTGTGGTTGAAGACTTGGTCAGCTGATTGTCTATTTTCCTGTAGTGTTGTTCCTACCATTGAGTTTGGATCCAGGGTCCCATGGGAACCGAGACGAGCATTAAAGTCCCCGGCTATAATGCATATGTCATGATGGTAGGAGGCAAAAATTGGCTGTAGAGTGTTTTGAAGGAGCTCAAGAGATTCATTGAAGGTGCAAGATGGAGGAAAGTACACTGAAACAATAATTAGAATAAGACCGTGTGAGTGAATTTTAGTAATTATCCAGAAGTCTGTACAGTGTAGAGTTTGTGGATTGTCTTCAAGTTTAGCAAGAGTCAGTAGCCCTCCACTTGGTCTACCGGGGCCCTGAGGCTTCAGAGCAGGTGACCAAAAGCTACACCAGGAATCAAGATTATGCATTGGGGCAGGTACTGGTTGCGCGATCCACGTCTCGCTGAATCCAATTAATGAGGAAGTGAAGAGGTTAGTAGGGGTGATAAGTTCTTTAGAGCCTTTGATGTTCCAGAAAGTGATCTTTAAGCTTGGAGATGAGTGCTGATGGGTGTGCTTGCTAGGTAGTTTTTTGGAATGGGTGGCGCTGGTAGTTTGGTTGTATGTTTGTTCATGAACTGAGATATGTTTTGGTGAATAAGTTGGTCAGTCTGGTCAGATTGCTCAGCAATATGGTTCAGGGTTGAGCGGGGAACCTCAGGTATTACTACTGTGAAAGTATTGGTGGCTTGATTAAATTTGTACCATTTACCATCAACTGATACTTTAGATTGACCAAACTTGCCTTTTTTTCCATCCTCAACGGCTGCTTTGCCGAAATCTCTGGTCTTCTTAGCGGCTAGACTTTCTTCGGGAGTCAAATCATGATTGAAGTAGACCGGGACGGGAAGCTTCTTCTTCTGGGACATGATTTGGCTCTTAGTTGCTCCGTCTCTAAATGTCGCTTTGATTCTTTTGGCTTTGCCAAAAACAGTAGCACAGATGATTCCGTTTGGTATTTTGAAATGAGTATAAATAAATTCGTTGACAGTGTCACAAGCGTTTTTTTCCTTCACCTCAAGTCCTGAGATGATGGCATTGTTTTTTCTCAGGTGTTTTTCAACTGTGGAAATAACTTTGCTGGCTAACTTGTTTTCGTCCAACTGATTGAATGTAGTGTCATTTGGGGTTGTGTTGGAACGTTTTTCGAGTGTTTCAAGGCGAGCCGTGATTTTATTTATCTCCAGTTTTAGAGCTTTGTTTTCTGCGAGCAGTTCAGATTTGACTGTGTTGATAAGCCTGGTGTTAGAGTCTTTAATGTCTTTAATTTGCTGGTCGAGGTGATTACGGTCTTCCTCACGCCAGGCTTGCATCTGTTTCAACAGAGCTGAGATGGTCGTGCAGTCAGTCTGCTCTGTCTCCATTCCTTTAGGTTGGGATATAACAATTTCTGGGTTTGTTATTTGATATCGCGCGTCCGGGGGAGAAGATGAGGCTCTTTGCTGTTTGGGAGGTGGGCTGACTGTGTCAACCTCTCTCTCCCTTTTATTCGAACTCTGGTTTTTACATAAGAAATCCAGTATCGACCCTGATGAATTATCTGGATTCCTAGGTCCTTTTTTACGTCTTGATTTTTCTTCCATTAACAGTAGAGCTTAATTTCTTGTGAAGAGTTGGCCCTATTCTGCGTTGCATGCCCTTGGCACGCCACTGTCTCTATGACAATAATTGCAAGAAAAAGGTTGCCAGGATCTTTTTTTTTCAAAATTATTTCCACTTGCCACTTATTACCAATTAAAATATTTTATGTCTTCGTGGGATATAATTAGGTTATAGTTACAGCGCGTTTCTCCTAAAATTAATTAAAATATAGTTTGAGGTTAAGTACACGTGCACAGACCACAGAGTTCCAGCGTCGATCTGCAAATAATGATAATAAAATGAATAATTGAAATGAGAAGAAGAATGTTGGTCTTAGGTCTTATCTTGTATGTGCTCAATGATTGAAATGAAGAATGAAAAAAAGAGAAACAAATCGAATAACAAGAAAATGAAGAAGAAATGTGATGAATAACTTTAGAAATCGACAAAATCAATGGAAGCACAATAAGGGTTGGCATTTAAACGATGTCATTTTTAGACTGTATGAAAAAAAAACTTGAAGTATTGTATTTTCAACTAAAAAAAAAAAACTAAAGAAGTACTTTAGTTTTTATTGACCTTTTAAATAAGAAAGTTTTTCTGGCGTACCCTGTAGATTAAATATTAAAATTTGTTAGCGTCATCCTAATTTTAACATCTTCTTCCGGCCCACAGAGCAACACTATTTAGTAGTTTAAATAAAATAACGCTATAAATGAATAAAAAAAAACTAATTATGTGTTTAAGTAATGCAAAAACGGTGCGATAAAATCTATTCAAACAGCTCATCTTACTTGAAGAGTACATATTCATAACATTCTTTGGGACGATTTTTTGAGATATTAGATGCATTGTCCAGTAATAGGATATTATAAAACCAGAACTTTAATTAGCTTTATTTTAATATTATTTCAATATATTTTCTTTATATATTATTTGAGTGAGAGCGAAACGATTTATAATTTATACTTAATTATAATTAAATATATACTTTGCACAATACTCTTGAATTTATATTACTTATGACCCGTTTCACAAAGCGTTGTTAAATTTTAACATCGTGTTAAATATTTTAACATGATGTTAAAATCGATTTGGGTTTCATAAAACGTGGTTTCTAATGTCAAAGGTAGTCTGTTATTATATATTTTTTGCCCTCATCGCTCAAGCATCAGTAGTTTCCGTTCGTTCCCATTGCATGTAAAGACAATTTTTCCACACTGCGGTGTTTTTTCCTTTGCAAGCGAAACTAGGGGAAATGACTTAGTCAGGTTTGTATTGAAATCCAGAGACGTCACGTCAAACTGTCAATTGTCACACAACCATTCTACAAAATGGCTGTTTCTGATCACATACGTAAATCGTCAACACAAGATATTTATTGCCAAATAAGTAAGAAAATGATTGAAAATAGTAAGTAATTGATTAATAACACAACGTTCCAAAAAGTTTATAAAATTTCAAAATATCTACGTTATTCTTTACCATTAAGCAAAGTTTAAGCATAGAGTATACAGACCAAGGGGATTTCTTGCTTTGATGTTGTTGAAAATATGCCAATAAGCAATTCTCTATTTATTATTAAAAAATTAGTTATTCGTTGCAAAAAAAATTGTACCTAACTTTTTCGGAAAGAAATTTCCCCCATTCGCAATAGATGCAGCACTCCCTTCGGTCGTGCTGCAAACAAATTGCTCATGTGGGAAATTTCACTTTCCAAATGCGTTAGGTAAATAACTATTACTAATTGAGTAGCTGAATGATCGTTGGAAAAATACAGTGCGATGTTCTGGGATTTCAATGAACGATTTTCTTCTGATATTTACATTATGTACATCTGTTCTATACTTAATTTTATTATAAAGATAAGCAGGTTTGCGGAGAGTTAGTACGCTATGATATAGCACAGCAGCATGTAGCACTCGCCTATTTTCCATGTTCAACCACCCAATATCTATAATTTTATGCGAGATACGTTCGTGTCTTTGAACACCACACACAAGTCTAGCACAACAGTTTTGCAATTTCTGTACTCGTACTGGCGTTGCTGCATCCAAGCAAGGACCATACACTGCATCGCAGTATGTAAAATGCGAGAGTACTAAGCTATCACATAGCACCCGTATAGTTGTTTGAGTATCAAGTAAGGCTTTATTTGCATATATATTTTTTAAATTAGCGAAAGCTTTACGTATGCAGTTATTAATATGCGACTTAAATCGTCGATTAGAAGCAATGGTAAGTCCCAAATTTTTACACTCATCCAAATGCTTTAAATTATTTTCATCGATTGCTATTTGTATTTGTTTTTTCCAGCCCTATCTATTTTTTTTTGTAAAAACTATTACAAAATGATTTATTGGAATTTATAGTTAAGTTGTGATCTTTAGATATATCAACCAACAATCTCAAATCGGTATTTACCACATTATTCATCTCACGCGCATCCCTGTTTTTAGTACTAAAATAAATTTGTGTGTGGTCTGCATAGCTGTGTATCTTACAGTTTTTTATATTTTTATATAACTGACTTGTATATATCTATTATCTATATATATATAAAAGAAAGTCGTGTTTGTTACAACACTTATAACTCGAGAACGGCTGGACCGATTGCCATGGTTTTTGATTTGTTGGATTTGTTTCCGTCCCGAATAGCAGAATACATCTTAAAAACAATGAAAACTCGATATGTGTAATGAATACTTAATCATTTCAATAGATGCTGATTTGTTCATTACATGTCAAACATTTGTTGTCCAATCCTGTCAAATAGTGTAACAACTATTTTTTTTTGGAGCTTATGGTCTGGTTGCTGAGACCTTTAAGCCACATTTTTATTTTTTTCTGAAGACATCATGTGTGCGTTCAGAAATTTATTTTTTGTAAAATGTCTACAAAGTTCAGGTACTGTTATATTTGTTTTTAATTCCTGAATATAATACCTAAGATTTATTCTACAGTAAAAACATAAAATCATCGGAAAGGAACGGTATTTAGAGAATAAAAAATCAGTTGGTAAAGGTTATAAGATTGAGGGAAAAAAATCTACAGGTTAAAAAAAGTGTAAATGTCTTTTTATAGGTTGTCTATGATTTTTCTTGATAAGCTATTTATACGTAGTGGTTATATACTCTTTGAGCTATTGTCTAGAAGATCTAATCTTTCCCAGCGAAGCCGTAATGCAATTAGACAACGGAATATCGCGAATTAATTATCTGATGGAGAACGAGAAATTGCACGCGTTGATACTTAAAGGAAAATGTAAAGATGAGGAAGTTCTTATTCCAAGGATTCCGATGATACCAACGGATATGCCCTTTGAGTTTAAACGAATTCAATTCCCGATTTGTCTTGCCTTCGCCATGATGATCAACAAATCACAGGGCCAATCCTTGACTATTTGTGGTTTCAATCTAGAAAATGCATGTTTTTCTCATGGTCAATTGTACGTGGCATGCTCACGTGTCGGCAAACCATCCGCTTTATTTGTTCTTGCGCCTGACCAAAAAACAAAGAATGTCGTTTTCCATAAAGTGCTTGAATGAAAATCCTATTAATGAATTAATCAGAGTTTTATTTTTTTTTTCCAATCTGCACAACATAGTTTTCAATCATTTTTTTCTGACATGAGTTTGAAGTACTTAATTATTATTTTTTATTTTTATTCTCATTCTGTATGTATGTTTTCATCATCATTCATCATAATAAAATACTTTTTTGTTTCTATCTATATAAATATATTATTTTGTATCATTGTTTTACGTTCATCAAAGCCTAAATTAGTTCAGCTAAAAAGTAACACGACATTCATTGACTGTTAGGCGGTACGAAGTTCGCCGGGTCAGCTAGTTATGTATAAAAGAGGTCCTAATATTGACCCCTGTGGGATCTCGCGGTCTAAAATAATTTCATTTGAAATAACATTGTGAATTATTTGTGGTTCTGAAAATAACCAAGAGCGACATTGCTTGTGACTTACTTACTGTGTTGTAAACAATAAAAATAAAATTTGTAGACATTTGATGGAGTTGAAGTTTGATTGCATACGCATCCTGGGATACTACCCCTTTATAATGTTAATAAAAAGTTCAGTTATTTTCTACTGACTGATTTTAGTCCCAGAAGCAAAATCCTCAATAAAAACTTGCACTAAACTGCACCAAAAGTTGAACGTTTCTTTCTCTTGTTGACAAAACCAGATTCATCGAAGTGATCCTCGCAAACTGATCAAATCGTTTCTCTGAGCCCACTTCTATTCTATAAATAATATTCTTCCACAAGTGGAATCTACAAACAAAATCTTATTAAAACGCATATTACGTGGAATAACTGAGCTTACCTATTTATTCATAATTTTATCTTTATTTTGCATTTAACTTTATCACTTAACATGAAAATTTGATATTATTTCATAAAAACTAGTATCATCAACATAACCTCTAAATGCATCGATAACAAAAAACGTTATGAATCTGAAGGGCGTGACAAACAATACTACTTGGCGCTGAATTCAAATCCATATTTCTGATTGGCTACTTTTCTTTCTCCTTGCCGCACGTCAATATAGTGGCCCAAATACTTTTTTCGTTTCCAACTCCGTTATCTTGGTCTCTCCCCACTGCTGTTTACAATCGACGCGGTTAAAATAGTTATTTTCTTGCTACTCCAGTCGAAAGTACATGGTTCCGGCTGCGATTTCACGCCAGAAAGCGTATCTTTCATGCACTGGTAGAGCTATGCGCGCGCCTTCTTTTAGTGGGAGTAAATAGCCGAGGGCATCATGGCGCGCAGTTCAAGTTCAGGTCCTGCACTTGCTGCCGTGAAATCGCAGCCGACACTACGTACTGTCGACTGGAGTAGCAAGAAAACTAGTATACACTACACGGGCAGAAAGTTGAGAGCCCTGAACTGCGCGCCATTATGCTTGCCATTATGCTTTCGGCTCCGCCTCGGGCATTCAACTTTCTGCCCTTGTAGTGTAATATACTATTACGTTATAAGTGCGGTAAGTTTCATTTTACAGCGCAAGGTTTTAATTTTCAAGCCCATTGCTCTGCGGAGGGCTTTAATAAAACCGCGAGCTGTAAAATGATTATAATAATGTATTCAACTTTTTAGCCGTAGACTCAATTTTGCCTGTTTTAAAAATTCCGAACTTTGAATTGATTTGAGGTTGACAGCTCAGGTACAATTAGTCTGTGGTTTAGAGCTTGATCGATGGTTAGCTAAGTACGCCACTACAACATGGCGCCGACGACGTCTTATATTTTGCACCAAAGTATATTAAATTGTCTTTATTTTTGAAATCTCTAGGTCTTATTAAGTTCGGTAAGTTGTCTTGGTATAAACAAACTATATTTATTAGAGCTTATTTGTTTTCTGTTGGCGGCTGTGACGTCACTAATCTGCGCGAACATTGACAGCTGATGGAATAAGTGAGCGCTGAAAACATTCGACCATCTTTTAAACCGCTCAAAATTAAATTAATGTAATTTATGTAATCTAAATTAAATTACTGTGCTAATATGCTGTAAGTATTGAGGTTGTTCTATTTATATTAAAGCAAGCAAGCAAAGTAAAAAAATTAAGATTTCGCTGACGTTTTTAGTTTAGTTAGTAATAGCAAAGAACTACCAACTACAGCTTTTGCGCATGAACACGTGACCCGCCAACAGAAAACAAATAAGCTCTACTAAACAACACTTTTTTTGGAGGTCTCAAAAAGCAGATAATTTTCATGGTATTTTAAAACACGCCAGTGAGTCTAAGTGACAGATGGAAGCTCTGCATCTAAAAAAGTCAAGTTACCATAGAAGTTGACAAGACGTAAATATTTCGTGTACAATCGACGAGGCTAAAAATGATTATTACGAGTCAGATGATGAGTGGGTATAGCATCTTTATATACACGTCTCTGAATCACGCCGAAAACGATGACGCTTACTGATTTTACCGTTGCATCCAGGTGCACAGGAATTGTTTGTTTTTCTGTATTACTTCCATGTCGGGTACACGCTATTAACTTTCTTATTTCAATGATTTAAGTTATAACCACGCATATTAAAATTTGTTTTGACGTTTATCGCTGTTGTTTAATTTTACAAAAAAAAAATTCCAATAATTTGAACTTTATATTCAATAATTGAAAACTTTAAATTCAATCACTGAATAATTTGAAATAACAATTGTCGAGAAAGATAATAATTAATTTGTACGTAATTTGTTTTACAAGATTTGAACCTCAACTTCTATTTATTACAGCTTTATAAACCTTCAATTTTACAAATTAATGGCTGTCTTTTTCTTCGAGATATATTTGCTACAAACCTACATTGTAATTGTCACCATGCAGTAATTGAAGATGAAACGGATTATAAAGTTTACATAGGTTAGAATAAACTAAAAGTTTTTTGATAAAATGATTATAATAATAATAAAGTTTATTCGCCTAACAGTGCAGAAGCACCAATTACAAGACAAAACAAAAGAAATAGTATACAATTGTACTTATACTAACAAAGTAAATAGAATTATTGTAACAAAATTAAATATTGCATCAAAATTACAAATCAAAATCAGTGACAGACAGTAGCTCAGTTACAAATTGCTTAAATAAATAAAAATCTAAATAAAATATATCAACCTCGAGGCAGATGCAGTTGTAACTCTGGGACACTAGGAGATCACAGAATGAAATTGGTTCTGGGAGTGTTGTGGTAAAAGGTGTTCGGGTATCTACTACCGAGACGAGGAACTAGGAAGCTGAATTTTTCGAGTAGCTGTGGAATATCTATTTGAAAGTGGATTATCTTATATAAAGTCAGCAAAACAGTGTGAGTAGAGGGACTCCAAATTCATCGGCCAATAGTCGTTGATCATATCCTCGAGGAGGATAAACATGATGAGACTTCAAATATAGATACTTAAGAAATCTTCGTTGAACACTTTCAATCAGATCATTGTAAGTGTTATAAATAGGATACCATTCAATAGAGCCATATTGAAGCTTAGCAGTAAAGACCTATATAAAGATAGCAAGCAATAAATATGATTGAAAGATTTACTGTTACGCATAATTAACCCAACCATAGCATAGGATGCTCAATTTACATTCTCACATTGAAGATTAAAACGAAAACTGCTATCAAATGTAATACCCAAATCTTTTACAGAATTATAACGAGGAAGAGAGGTTTGATCGAGTTATAGTGTTAGTAATAATCCCAAGTTATAGTGTTCTTCTTACGGGTGCACGAGACTACTTTACATTTGGAAATGCTCTACTTTAGTCTGTTGTTTACACACCGTATATGTAACTTAGATAAGTTTTGTTGAAGAACCAAGGCATCATCAATAGAATTAGAAATAGAGTTAGAAATAACTATTTTACCATTTAGCTCTCTTTATAGGTTATCAGGCTTGGCACATAACACACGTTTCTGACTTAAAGTAAAATTTTAATATTTTGGCACATAGCTCGGTTTCTATTACAAGTCTTCATATATGAATGAATAAGGATTTCGAAAATTTTTGTAAAATTAGAAGCAAGCGAGATAGAGCTGTAGATCTCAATCTTAGAGGCATCACCAGATTTTAAGACAGGACAAACTTGAGATACCTTCCATTTATCGGGAAACGTGCCACTCTCAAGTGATTAATTATAAATGGTTAAAAGCGGCTGGACAAACACAATATTGCAGTCTTTAACCAGGAAACTTGGTATGGAGTCTAAACCAGAAGCCATACCAGGCTTTAAACGTTTGATGGCTTGAATAATGTCAGCTTCTACAATATTAGGTATGTTTATAGTTGAAGGTTAAACGCCATTTTTTTGAAATAGCATGTTGTTCAGTACCAACAGAGGGCGTATGGTACGAGTAGCTTTCCACCTCCTTGCTACCACCTTCAATCAAGCTTGTTGAGGAGGGAGAGGACGCCATTCCTTTTTTCACGCATCGAGCTGAACAGTCCTCAAGCTCACAGTTATTTCATATTTAATATTACAATTTAAATCTTTGTAACTTAATAAATGAATCTTCTTCTTCTGCGTATTCACTAATGAATGTTTGCGACCACATGTCTCATCTGCATTCTGTCTCTGGCCGTATGTATTAGGCTTCCCACTGTTCGTAAGCCGGTCCACTGCCTTATGTTACATACCCACGACATCTTCTTCCTTCCTATTCCTCTTCTTCCTTCTATCTTACGAGCTCGATAATCAGTTGTAAGAGCTGGTACTTCGTATTTCGCATTATGTGTCCTAGATATGCAGTTTTTCTTTTTTTGATCATTAGTAAAAGTTCACGTTCTTGTTTTATTCTTTGTAGGACAATTTCGTTGGTTACTCGGGCCGTCCATGAGATTTTCATCACTCTGCGGTATACCCACATCTCGAAGGCCTCTATTTTATTCATTGTGGTCACCTTCAATGTCCATCTCTCCACCCCATACATTAACACCGACCAAATGTAACACCTTATGAATCTCATTTTTAGGTTCTGGTCAAAGTCCGTACTTGTGAAAATAGGTTTGAATTTCATGAATATGTTGAGGGCGTTCTCTATACGACATCTTATTTCCAGATCAGATGTCCATTCTTCAGTGACCCATACTCCAAGGTATTTAAATTTGTTCACCCGCTCAATTGGTGATCCGTTCGATGTTAGTCCCATGTTTCTTATCATGTCTGGTTGACGAGTAACAATCATGTATTTTGTTTTATGGGCGTTTATTTTTAGGCCCATTCTCTTACTGTGCTCTCCTACTACGTTGACAAGATGTTGGAGGTCGCACATAGTGTCAGCAATCAAGACCGTGTCATCCGCATAGCGGACGTTATTAATCCATGTTCTGTTGACTTTAATACCTTTTTCAACATTCTCGAGTGCTTCCTGGAAGATATTCTCGGAGTACAAATTGAATAGCATTGGTGAAAGCACACATCCCTGTCGGACTCCTCTGCAGATTTCAACCTTATTACTTTGTTCTCTATCGATCTTTATGTGAGCATATTGATTCAGATAGAGATTTTCGATGCAGCGGATATCTCTGCCGTCTATGTTCATTTGTCTTAGTATTATTAGTAATTTACGGTGTAGTACTCTGTCAAAGGCCTTCTCGAAGTCTATGAAACACAGGTACACATCCTTCCGCTGATCGTGGCAGTTTTGTACCAGTACCTGCGTTGCGACTAGTGCTTCTCGAGTGCCCATGCCTTGTCTAAATCCGAATTGTGAGTCGTTGATGCTTTGCTCGCACTTTCTAAATATTCTCTGATGTATTATTTTAAGGAATAGTTTTAAGGAGTGACTCATAAGGCTGATAAGCCTGTGATCCTCACATTTTCTTGCGTTATTCTTTTTTGGCAGGGGAATGAAGGTTGATGCTAGCCATTGATCGGGGTATTGGCCAGTTTCATATATTTTGTTGAAGAGTTTCTGAAGAACTGCTATGCCTCTATCATCAAGTAGTTTTATGAGCTCTGCCGGCACCTCATCGGGACCAGGTGTTTTGTTGTTTTTCAATGTGATAGCTCTTTCTATTTCTGATTTTGTTATTGAGGGTCCTACTAGGTCATCCCCTGTATCTTGGTTAAGAATTCTTCCATCTGAGAACAGGTTTCTAATATAGTTTTCCCATATTATCTTTCGCGTATTGATGTCACATGCGATTTCGTTTTTCTCGTTTGTTATTATAGAGAAGTTTCTTTTCCGGTATATTCCTGCTGTTTCTTTCAGTTTTTTATGTAGATTAAAGTTATCGTTTAGGGTCTGAAATTTCTCAATAGTTTCACATTCATGTTTCAACCATTCATTTTTCGCTATTCTAATCTTTGTCTGTATCAAACTTTGAAGCCTTCGGTAGTTGTTCCTGTTTGACTGGTTCTTGAATTTTTTGCGTTCATCCATCAATAAAAGAATTTCGTCAGTCATCCACGACTGCTTGTGTTGTCGTTTCTTATATCCTATTATTTCCTTAGCTTTGCTCATTACGATATTTTTGGTCTCTTTCCATATATAGCTTAGGTTTTCGTCTGCCTCTATTTTTGCTGTAACTGTTTCTATCCCTCGGTTTATTTCTTCACTTACAGTATCCCTAATCTGTTTTTGTTGTAGTCGTTCGTAGTCAATTCTTTTTTGCGGGGCTATCCTTTTGTGTTTCGCCATTCTACTTTTAAGGCAAGCCAAAAGTAGAACATGGTCAGAGGGTACATCTGCTCCTGGATATGTGCAGACTCTGGTGATACAGGTTCCAAAACGTGTGTTGATAAGGATTTAGTCTATCTGGTTGCGCACTATGTTGTTTGGCTTGTCTGCTGGAGACTTCCACGTGTACAGACGGCGAGGTGGTAAACAGAACCAGGTATTTGTTTCTCTCATATTCTCCTCTTGACAGAATTGTAATAGACGGTCGCCTCTCTCATTTCGATCTCCCAATCCAAAAGGTCCAACCAGGTCCTCAGCTCTGACCTTTCCTATTTTGGCATTGAAATCACCCATTATAATGTTCATTTCATGTCATTTGGTGAGTTTAAGTAGCTCTTTTAATCCTTCATAAAATGTTTCAATCTCTTGTTCCGTTGACTCTGCGGTAGGGTCATACGTTTGAATAACATTCAGGTTGACGGGTTTGGCGCTGAGTTTTAAGAGAGGTAATCTGTCGGAGTATGGGAAGAAGTCTATTGTGCCAGCGGATAATTTATCTGTAATAAACATTCCCACTCCTTTTCGGTGGTTCTTGTCTTGGTTGCCTGAATAGTAGAAGCGGCTTCCATTGACAGTACACATTCCGTTGTCCGGCCACCAAGTCTCTGAGACTTCCAATATATCTATGTCCAGTCTCTTGATTTCTTGAGTTAGATTTGCTAGTTTTTCCGCTTCGAATAAACTTTGTACGTTCCAGGTCCTTATATTGATATTTTTGCGGGCATTTACTCTTTGTATCCTGGTTTCATTGGCTTCATTCAAAACCGTTCCCCCCAGAGATCCGATCGGGGAACTTATTTTACCTCCGGAACATTTTGATTTGAATGTTGTCATCATGTGGTTCTCTTGGGACGTATAATGGAGGTGATTTCCCGTTATCTTCCTCCATGGGTATGAAATTACATTTCCTTAATTTCAGTTTTAACGGTTATACCGCCGTGACTCGGTCGCCAGAGCCTCGTCTCTTATCTAGCAGGGTGTACCGGATGGCCTATATAGCCCATCACTCATGCAGGTGAGGTTGACTTTTGGGCAGGCTTTGGTCCCTTCTTGCCTTCGCCCCATACACCCCTCAATAAATGAATATTAAGTGTTTATTGAATATTTACTTAATTCTACATTCTGTGGTGGCACGCCACAAATGTTGTCAACTAAAGAATCTGGTGTAAAATACGTTGACTTAAAAAAATCACCGAACGCGTTTACTATCTCTAAAGGGTTATCAAGTGCTTCATTATTCAGAAGCATTTTACCAGGTATTCCGGTTTTAGACCTCTTCGTATTTATATAACTCTAGAACTTTTTAGGCTGATGACGAAGGTTGATCTGAAAGTTATTCAAATATGTTAAATGAGCTGTTTTTTGACAACTAATCGTAATTCACGAAATTTTAAAATGTAGAAGTCAATACCCGTCTTTTTTATACTTATTACGGTATTTATCTTTTTGTTTAATGCTATGTATAATGTCCGAATTGAACCAGGGAAGATAGCGACTTTTCTGTTGAAAAAGAGGGACGTGCTTTTTAAATACATTGAATAAGATATTGTAAAAACAGGCCACCATATCATTTACACATGAAAAAGTTGATAGTATAGACCAGTTATTATCATGATCAATGTCACATGGAAAGTTTGAAAATACTAAATCCAGGAGCTTATTATTTGAATTTAAAATATTATTGTACTGGCTCAGGTTGAAAAATTTTCCAAGGGCCTGTAAACGGAGTGAAACTTTATTTGACACAGTTTCCAGAAAATTTGGAATATTAAAATCAACCAGCAAAATGAAGTTTTTTAGATAAATATCTTCAAAACAATTACATACAATATTTAGCTCTTCTAGAGAGGGAGTTTATGGAAAATATATAACAAAGATATATAGAATACGAGAAGTAAATGTTAGCTTACATCCTACTATATTAATCAGTCAAGTTTCTCAGAAGTTATATGGTTTTTAATGGTCAGCAAGACACCCCTTTCTCTTGTTGTATTATGAAACACCAACACTGGTGACAAATTAGAATTGGTCTTATAAATTTTTATAATTATTATAAATTACAAGTTTGATTGGAGTGGATTTAAGTAGCCCTTACTCAGTTCCATTGTTTTTATTATCCACTTATAAGGAAGCAGAGATATTATTGGTTAAGGTGAAAAAAACACGAGGTATAATAACATCTTCTAAAGCTAGTAGTGAAGAAACACAATTAACGATTACGCTTAATAATCAACGATTATGAAGCACTTTTTTTCTCAAATTTCTCAAAATCCATTCTTTAATTAATATTGTTTATCAGTTGGAGCCAGTGAGATTTTCTTTTTGGACCTTTGAACAAGTAGGATTTATTGTTGTTGATGCCATTGAATTACATTGAAATGTAAAGGTTAGTGATATTATTTTGAGGACCTTGTGTCACTTTCTTCACAAAAAATATAGTTTTGCTGTAAAGATTAATACAATTTTCTAAAATAATAATTCCAAAAAAAAACCGACTTTAAACCAAACAGTAACAAACGCGCTAGGCGCCACTACAATTTTCGAAAGTTTCTCCTGATTTATCTAAGATGTCATTATCACATCTCAATTTTCTTATCATGGTACCACCTTTGAGATATGTCTTTTCTAACACAAAAAGAATGATGAAAATCTATTTATAAACAACAAAGTTATCTGCGAACTCACATTTGACAAACGCACCATATGTTTGACGTTTTTTTCGATTTCTCTATGATGCCATTAATTCTTTATCATGGTACCACCCTCGAGATATCTCCTTTCCAACATAGAAAGAATTACCAAAATCGGATTATAAATAACAAACTTATTCGCGAACACACATAAAACAAATAATATAATATACGGTCAAATTGAAAAACCTTCTTTAAACAAAAAAAAAAAAAAATTATTTTTAAAAACGTGTTGGGTATAAACATTTAGTTTTCAATAAAATGGGATATCACAGATCTGCAATGGCATTCGAGAAATTATAACTAGGTACGCCAGTGGATTTAGCGAGACACAAATTTGAACGTAGACCCACTGCGCATTCATCGTCTTCGCCACATTATAACGCGTAGACTGTACATTTGGTTTTATCAACTGTAGAATTATTTATTGCTTAATTTTTCTAATAAAATGAATATTGAGAAATGTTTTTTTCGAAACCTGCTCAGTATGGATTTACCTGTACAGTATGGAAAGTCAAGTTAAACTTGAGTTTGCTATTCATAACCTATCCATAATAAATGTAAATTTTAGTGGATTATAATATTCTTAATTGCGCATTTTTATAAAAATTCATAAAAAATTTGAATTTTAAAGATTTTTTTGTTTAAAAAATGCACTTTCTTATAAAACTAAGTTCTTAATATATCTGTTATAGTGTTACTGTTAAATAATGAAAGTAATCAGCATTATGCAAATTGCTAGAAAATCTGGAATTAGCTGAACGAACATTAATTCTTCAAAAAGGAAATGCTAAGTGGAAAGTGAAACTGCACGGATAATTTTATATATTTAAATAAGTTTTTTTAGTTAACATTCAACTTATTACGGTTGCGAGTTGTTCGAATGATAAAACGACAATGTTTTTCCTTCTCAAATAAGGTTAGATATCGTCGGTTGATTAAAACGATAATATGCAACTGATGGGCTTTGATGAGAACAAACTATGTCTGACATTGTTTCTTGTTGTTTTTAAACTAAGCAATTGTAACGAATGTAATTTTGATTTTATTGAATTAAATAACCCGGTGAGATTTGAAAAGTGCTTATTATTAAGTATTTTGATGCACAATCGCACAATCCTGATAATGATAGTTCTTGATCTCACAAGGCTTGAAGTCTAGTGTGATACTCCCGAGCTTTCAAACTCTTTTCATCAGACATCATGACCATGGGAGGGAGTGCTGTTTCACAACTTGCAAAATTGTTTTTGTCTTGTAAAGAGTAGTAGAGTTTTTGTTGTTTTAAAAATAAGCAGATTATAATAAATTAATTTGAATGACATTTGAATATACTTTTTACAATTAAATGAGTTTAAATAAACTGGTGCCATATGAAAGGTGTTAATTACTAGCAACGAACAAAGAAAAGCGCTCTGTCTTCTTGTGGTGGCGCTGAAAGTTTATTTTTGTCAGCAGTTTTTTGCAAGTTTTAGTAAGTTCAAACGTATTAGTGAAATGAAAGTTTGCTTTATTACCAGTACTAATTGCCATAGTACCAACCAGCTATATTATCATCAACAATCTACTACAGCTCACCCCTCAATGTTTATTATTATACGGTTAGGCGGATCGATTAATCCACACATGAAACATATTTACATTTAATGTACTTGTCAATAATACTGTAAAGTAATTCACCGGGGAATTATCTTTGTATAAATGAAGACTGCTATGTGGAATTATTATTATTATTGTTGCATCCGACTCCACTTTCTTAAATTTTTCTTCAAGAACGCACATTGCTTTTGTTCTGGTGCTCCGATATTCGGCGGATTTTACTTTCCAGAGGCACGTGAAATGTTTATACATTTCAAAAACTTCTTTCATAAAAGCTTGAGTGTAATTCGACACGTTGCATATCTCAACGTGTCGATAAAAATTTTTAACGGCAAACCGATACAACTTAGTTGGTCATGCACACACACAATTTTGTCGCGTCTAATTAAATTGTACTGCGCCGTTGGACCGTCAGTGGCTGGCTTAAGGGGATCTTCACGGTGGATAAAATGCTTGGAAACATGGGATAAGTTTTATGAGCTTAGTTTTTACGCAAATCAAATGAAATTTTGAATATAGATGTTTTAATGTCTTCTCTCTGGATTGCTTGATTTCGATTTTTGAAATTGTTATCAGAAAGTGATAAAAAATCGTAAAAATTGATAACTCGAAAATCTAAATCAACGGTGGTATTCAAAATGTAGTTTTAAAGGTAAAATTAGGATATACGTTTTTCAAAATTTTTGTAAATAAGGGAGTAATTAGCGGATAATAGTTGAAAATTTTAGCTGGTGAGGTGTGTCGTTTGAATGTTTCTGACTCCTCCTCCAAGAGCTTTATTATCGACGTCACATTAAGAGAAATCACGGATATGGTTTCAACTTATCTGTCAGGGTGTTAAGAAGCACTTGTCTCAAATTACTATACGAGGATACGATGATTGTTTTTATGTTTCAGACCTAACTCTAGGCTAGATAAAGCGATCACCGCTTTTGTATTTGTGCTTTTCATAAAAGTAAATTATTATACATATTATTAATTGATAATATGCATACATATTATTAAATTGTGTATCGCAATGAAAATTTTGATTTAAATTTATAATAAGTAGAATCATAAACAAAATAATAGGTGATATTTAAATAAACATTAATCGTTTAAAGAATATCAAAACAAATAAAAAATAAAATTGGCAATAAATATATTATGAAGGAAATAGCCGGGCTGGTTCCAACGGTGGAATAAAAGCAAAGGAACGACTTAGCCTCAGATGGTATAGTTTAGCTAAACATTTAGTACGATTACAATTTTGCCTTCTTACATACTTTGCAACCCCTATTTGCATCAAACTGGTAGCCGACAGATGCGTTTGTAGTTCTTGTCAGCATGGACCGTAATGAAAATTTTAGCCGGACTAAATTTCACCGTCAAGTTGAAAAAACTGTAGTCGTTACGTAATTGAAGAAAAACATTTCTACCGTTAAAAATAGTATCAAAACTAATAATTCAAGTTAATAATGATAGTAACAGTGATTCTGATATTTATGCAGATGATTAAATGAAAATTACTAATGTTTTAATACTCTACATAATTTTTATATTATTCAATAATAAATAAATCTTTGGCTAGAGAATTAAATGTAATTTTATTGTTACATTCAGTAACATGCAGGCGAACAAAATAGAAGCAACCTGAATACAGCACTGGCAGTATCTTTAAGATTCTGCACAGGCAAAACCCTGCGCTAAACCCTCATAAAAATTAGTGAAGATTACGTAGCAATAAAACCATATTTGCACAAACTATACTATATAATAAAAGCAAAATGCAAAAAAAGTTGTTGGTGGCAAACGAATAAATTTTAGTTTGAAAAACAGCTATGAGGTAAGATGTCGAATTGCAGCGCTCCAATTTAACGAGCACGAAAATTATATATCCAAAATCTATAAAACAATGACGACGACAAGCCCGGGAAAATACACAAAGCTGTACATTGACAAAACTAGACGGAAAAGAATGTATGAAGAAACTTGCCAAAAGAATTGTGAATTCAAATTTTACAGGATCTGCTGCAACGCGCTGGGGTGTCGATCATGAACCTATTGCCAAAGCCAAATTTATAAAATATTATAAGATCGAAGAAGCAATTACCGAGTCCGGCCTCTTTGTTGATGCGGACTTTCCACATCTAGGAGCCAGTCCAGACGGATTACTTTCGGGGGGAGACATTATAGAAATTAAATGCCCGTATTCAAGTCGGCAGTTAACTCCAGAAAAAGGAGATTTCCAAAAAAAAATAAAATGTTTAGAAGCATGTGCAGATGGAATCTATCGCCTTAAAAAAACTGATAACTATTACAACCAAGTACAAGGTCAATTAGCGCTTAGTGGAGCTAAATTTTGCTACTTTGTTGTGTGGACAAAATTATTTTCTTACGTTGGTAAGATATTTAAATTCTTTAGTTGGCAACATCTTTACCATGTGACATATGACCCAAAAATTCAAAGCAAATACTAAAATTGTCTTCACTTTCCGTTGCTTGACTTTGTAAAATAACCTAAATAAAGACGATTGACAACTGACAGGTTGTACTACCAACTTACTCAGTCTTGCCACTGTATTTCTTGTAATTTATTATTTATAGTCACTTAGTAGTTATGTAAAAATAATAACTAAAGTTTTTTATAAGACTACTAATAAAAAAATCAACCAATTGAGGGAATAATGCTAACGATAATATTCAAAGGCATAGTAGAATTTATAGTAGAATATTTATTTGTATATCTGATGTAAATTGTAAATTTGATGCACTACTTTATTTTGTATAGCTGACCTATCTTATGTATGCGTACCTATTCAATTTGAACTGGAATCTGTAATATCCTCCATATAAAAATGAATACCTATTTCTCTGGTCTCGTCATACCTGAGAAGGACTTTACTAATTTTATTAAATAAAAAACAAAATATATATTTTCCTAATAGTGTTTATTCCGTAGGGTTCAATAATTTCACTTATATTTTTACAAATCGCTATTGAACAACTGAACATTTTGAAGTAAACACTGAGCTCATTATCATGCGCGTTCTAGAAAGCAACTAATAGCCTCTATACCCTTCACTGCTTCTCTCTATTCTAATGCTTTTTGATAAACTATATTTTTAGTTTTATGTTCTGGCCCGTAAATTAATAATGTTGATTGTTTTCCGACACGGAAACAGGCGACATATAATTGGCCATGTGAAAAACATCGATTTTCCAAGTTAATGCCACATACACTTAGCGACTGCCTTTGCGATTTATTTATTGACATTGCAAATGCAAGCCGCACTGGAAACTGTAAACGTTTAAAACTGAATGGTATATCGTTCGGTATCATAGGGATGCGTGGGATTAAAACATCTTCGCCTTCGTACTTTCCTTTCAAAATGTTTGAAAAGGAAGTTAAATTGAATGACGTTGACATTTGTTTGCGCGGTTATGTCTGTGGTGTCATAGACCACCACAGAGTTTTTTGTTTTAAATTGAATGACGTTGACATTCGTAACGCGCTTTTTTTAAAATATGCAAAATTAAATGTATATTTTTCAATCTTTCTGAGAAATTTCCCTAATTTTTTCTTTCATAAGAACATTCTCCTGATAATAACAAACAGAACAAAAAAAAAATCAGCCAAATCGGTCCAGCCGTTCAGGCGTGATGCCGTGACCAAGGGAAATAAGGATTCATTTTTATATATATATATAAAATATAGATAAAGTAAGATATTGCATAATTAACACAATTATGTTATAATATACTATTATTTTTTGTTGCAGATAGCATATGACAAAGACTTTTGGAACGCAATGTTGCCAAAACTTAATAAGTTTTATTATAACGTAATGATACCAGAAATTTTAAAACATAATTAATATAGGAGAAGCCTGCTATTAGTATCTCCTCGAAAAGAGTGCCAGCGGTCAGTTAGTAGAGTCCACCCAAGCAAACATGAGCTCAGAAGAAGCATGATCTACCCTGAGGTCGCTTTAGGTTTCATGTATACACCGCACCGATTGGTTAATTTGAATTTACTCCTGACTTTGCTAATTCAGTTTGCATATTTTCCGTAGCTCATGTTTACTTGAGCGAGCTGTAGAGATGTTACTAAACTGGTTAGGTGAGAACAGGCGTCACCGAACAGTGTCGGCATTTCTTTTGAGCGTAAATAATAATATTTGATATAAATATACATTAGAGTTTATTCCAAAAGATAATAATCCAAACTAAATAACGCACGGTATATATTTTAATTTGTTTAATATGTGCGTTTTATGTGCTTTAGTTGAACATGTTTTACACATGTTTAAACATGTTAAACATGTTGCAAATGTTTCTGATATCATATAAAAAAATTTAAAATTTTTTTAGTGTTTAGAGTTTTATAAAGCTTTTATATTTTTATCTTTGGCCACACAGTACTAACACGGGATATCAAGTAGCGCTTATCGGCTTTTCTAGTTTATAAAGTTATCAGCAGCCGATGCTTAACTTAAAAGATCATATTACAGTCCACGTGGACTTGAGGATATGTGTCATTCTTGTTTATCCAATCAGATGCAGTTCAAAGCAATAAATCAACATTGAACATTTTATGAACACACCCCCGAAAAATCACAGTTTCAAGTTCATTTCTAGCGTGAGGATCCCCTTAAGAGTCACAGCGACAGCAGTTTACAGCATAGCCATGCAAGCAGTCAGATTCTGTTAGCAGTCAGTATAGGTATTGTTATAGAACCGACACCAGATTCTGTTTTCTATTGGCTATTTTTCAGTGTCGGTATATAAAATAACTGATGATCGGTCATTAATCAAAACATGAGTTATATTTAAAAGAGAATAAAAAAATGAACGTTATTAGAACACATAATTTAAAAAATAGTTATTTGGATTACTAGTCCAGAAAATGATATTTTGCAAGTGTCAGTAGTTTTGCAAAGCCTAGCCCAAGAAATTGCTGTTTCCGGCCGATTATGAATTGTGCAAAACGGCCGATAATGGCTGGCGCTATGAAAAATTACGACTTGTCAGAGTGACAGTTACAACATAATCAAATACTATTTTTTTATGAGAATACAAACATAATAATTATTTTGAATTCTAAATAGATATGACTTGCGTATTATTGAATTTGGATCAAATTTTGGATGCTGTATTTTTCAATTTCGACTACGATTTATCATCGATTTGCTAGTCTCTTCTGTGTTTTGGTTTTTGTATTTTGACCAATCAAAAATGTACCATGTGACCGTAAATTATATTCTTATAACATTTTTTAATAATTAAATTTTCAACCTGATAAAGTAATAATTATTAGATTAGATATTTGCTGTGACAATATTTAGTACATTGGTTGATGGTCTATTTTTAAAATGGCAAAATGTGACGCCATTTTTGATATAAATTTATGGCCACTGAGGAGCAATGCTACAGAGTTTCTACGTCTTTTTTGGCATACCTAATACGTAACACATAAAAATACAGTCGGGCTGCAAACAAAATGCTCATCTTTAAAATTTCACTTTCCGAACGTGTTAGGTCAATATCTATTATAGCAATATGGGTATAAAATTCATTATTATTAAACTTGATTATTTTGCTGAGGTTGACACAATTTCAAAAAATTAGACGCATGATGAGGTGAAAGTATTGTTATTTATTATTTTTTTTTATTCATTCACTATTGATCATTAATTATTGATTAATGATTACTGCGCACTGTCATAAAGCTTTTTGAAAGAAAAAACTGTATCAGCCACAACAACATTTCCCGACAAGCCGTTCCGCGTGTTAAACGCACGATTTGTTAAAAAAAATGTCCTAACGGTTGTTCTAAAACTTTTTTTTTAATCTTATATGAATGACCTCTTAATCTATCGTTATTTTCTAATTCTGAAAAAAAAAATTGCATGGGACACCAGGAAACAAATTATGGGTGAGCCGAAACATTTGAATCACGTCAGCTCTGTTAAGTCGAGAAGACAAATCCGGTAAGTTAATTGTATCAAGACGCTGTTTATATGGAATGAGTCTCAAAGTTGCTGTCCATCTAGTGACTTGATGCTGAACTCTTTTTAACAGTTCAATGTCTCTCAACAGATAAAGTCTCCAGACTGGTATAACAAATTCCAACTGAGATCTTATGTAAGTTATGTATAATTTTGAAATAAAACTTGACGTCGGTTTTGGAAACACATGTTTTAACAAATAAAATACTCTACGCGCCTTAACCACCGCTCCGATGCATTGCTCTGACCAACTCATTCTGTTATTGACAATTACTCCCAAATCTCTGATAGAAGTTTTTACGGTCAGCAATGTGCCATTGATATGGTAGAGGTATTTAGGGTTGTAGTACCCACACTGCAATACACAGCATTTGGAAATATTTAGAGGTAATTGCCAAGTTTTATTTCATAAATATATTAAATTGAGTTGATCTTGAAGGTCTAAAATAAGCGGGTTTGAAAAAAGCTTGATGTCATCCGCATATGCATGTAGTCTTTCAGCGAACATAAAAGATCTCTCGTATATAACAAAAATAAATAAAATTGGTCCATGAACGGAGCCCTGTAGAACACCACTCAATACTGGCTTAGAGTACGAAAACTTACCGCCAACTTTCACACAAAAAGATCGTTGTGATAAAAAAGCTGTAATCTAATTGAGTAAAATACCTGCCACACCGTAGGCATTCTGTTTTGCTAGTAACAATTTGTGTGGCACTTTGTCGAAAGCCTTACTAAAGTCAAGATAGATTGTGTCTTTTTTTTTTGCGATGGTGGGAAAATCCCCACGGACACAGCTCTTTTACTGCGACTTGGAATCGAACCAAGTAAAAAACCACCACCTTCCGAAAAGAAACCGTGCGGGAACACCTATTGGTTTACGTCCGCACTTTTCCGGTCTTTAACGTCTATCTTCTTCATCTTTTGTTTTCATCACCTTCTTAATAAAACTATGAATAGTTTGCCACTTCTCTCGAGAGCTCATCATTTTTCTTACAAGCGTAATTTCTGTTAGATCCTCTACGTTTAGTGTAGCGTACAGTTGTGACCTTTCTGTTGACCATCTCGCGCATTTAAACAAAGTGTGTAGGACGCTATCAGTTTCTCTGCAATAGTTGCAATCGTCGCTCTCTCTTATCTTGAAACGTTTGAGATATGTATTAAACGGTCCGTGTCCTGTAAGTGCTTGTGTTAGGTGATAGTCAGTATTTCTATGTTCGCATTTCATCCACGTTCTTACGTCGAGTATTAATGTTTTTGTCCATTCTGCAATGCCTTCTGAGGTTTCCCATTCTTGTTGCCACATATCTAAAGTTATAAGTCTTTCCTCTTTTCGGGTTTGAGTGTTGACTGCTTCTCGGATGTGTAATCGGTGTCGTTCTTTAATTAAAAGGTGGAGTGGAATTGCGCCCGCCACTACATTTAGTGCAGTTGTAGAAACTGTTCTATACGCGCTGCATATGCGTAGTAAGCCTTTTCTTTCCACCTTTTTAATTATATTTCTATATACTGCTTTGTCAATTATTGAGCACCATATCTGTGCTGCGTATAAAATAGTAGACGTCATTACCCTATGCAGCATAAGTCTCTTGTAGCTAGAAGGTCCTCCTATTTTTGGCATTATCTTTGATAATGTTGTCATTCTTTCTTCCGCTTTTTGCACTAAGTTTTTTATATGCTGCTTATAGTTTCCGTTTACCCCGAGATAGATTCCCAAGTATTTTACATAATTTTTTGGTTTGATGTTTCTTTCTCCTATTTGGAATACTATGTTTTCTCTGCTTTTTGGAGCTTTTAGGATCACAGCTTCTGTTTTTTGCATTGCAAGTGTTAAATTGTTTGCGTGCATCCACTCTTCTATTAAGCGGATTGAGTTTTCTACAGTGTGAGTGAGCTCGTAGAGAGTTTCTGCTTGTATTGTCAGTGCCAGGTCATCCGCAAAAGCTATTGCCGTAACTCCAATGAGAAATTCAATTCTTGGGATTCCGTCATAGACTATGTTCCATAAGGTAGGGCCTAGTATTGATCCTTGAGGAACACCCGATGTTATTTTTATAGTTCTTCTGTCGCCAAGGTCTAAAAACCGGTCTAGTAGATAGTCGTCCAAAATATTTTGTAAATATTGTGGCGTGCCTATTTCCTTTAACTTATGTTTAATAGTTTTTCCATGGCAGGCTGTTAAACGCGTTTTTGACATCAAGTGTGATCAGCACTCCCCACTTTGTAGAATTGCTCTGTATAGCGATAGAGATTACTTTTTCGATAGCGTTTGTTGTCGACTTTTTTTTGCGGAAGCCAAATTGGTTTTCTGAAAGTCTATTTGTATCTTCTATATATGTTGTTAGTCTGTTTTTTGTCAGCGCCTCGTACAGTTTGCTGATTGCGTTCAGTAGGCAAATGGGTCTATATTCTATTTCTTCATTAGTAGTCTCTACTTTTCTTTTGGGTATAAGAATAAGCTTGGAAGTTTTCCAATCAGTAGGAAAAACTTGGTTCTTTAACAGGTTGTTAAGAAAACTAGTTAGCCATTGTGATTTTTCCATGTAAATTTTTTTAATTAGCTCTGCAGGGATTCTATCAGGTCCTGGTGCTTTTTTGTTTTTCAACGATTTTAGGCTAGTAGCTAAAATCGACTCTATCTGTCTTCTAATGTTTGTATTTTCTTCTGGAGGAAAAAGTTTTGATGTTATTGTCTCTTTCGCTTCTAATGTCAAAGAATATGGACTATATCTGTCAAATTTATTCATTATGATTTTAAAACCTTGTCCCCAGATGTCATTTTCTAAATCGTTTAGTAAGTTTTGCCAGCTTGTTTTCTTTGATTCATTTATTTGGTGTTTTAAGTTGTTTCTTAGTGTTTTGTATTGAGCCTCCGCGCTTTCTGCTTCTTGATTGTTAATGTATTGTTAATGTTTTTTTTTTGAGTGCATTCTACTTATAGTTCTTCTCTGACTTATGCAGTCGTTCCTAGTTTTAGCTATGTCTGTGGTCTACCAATATGGCACATCTCTTCTTTATCCAGCGTTTTTCTTACTGCTTTTAAATATCTCTTCAACAATTTTCTTGTATTCTTTAACATTAGGAGTATTTTCGTCAGCTATTAGTGTGTGTATTAGTGTGTTACAAATCTCCCAGTCTAGCGCTTTTGGTTTTTTGACCTGGTTGTTGGCGGACTTGTTGCCTATCGTGAACTCAATAAATTTATGTTCAGTAAGAGTTTCGTCGTCTAGTACGCTCCAATTTGTTATAATTTTTGCAACACGTTCACTAGCTAGTGTAACATCGATGAAAAACTTTGTGGCTTTTCTTACAAACGTGGGTTTATTTCCCATGTTTTGAATTACGAGATTCAAGGTTGAAATCCATTCCATCAGTATTGTACCTCGTGCGTCTGTCTTTGGTGAGTTCCATTCTGAGGACTTAGCGTTAAAGTCGCCAGCAATAATTTTTTCTCTTGGACAATTCTTAACGTCTTGCATAAGTTCTGAAATTTTTGTTAAATAGTCTTCTTTGGGTATGTTGGGAGAAAGGTAGACGCAATACAAAGTAAAGTTTTGCAGTTCTATGCATACATAGAAACTGTGCCTGAGAATTTTTTTTAAACAGCGTGTGCAGCTGTTTCTTATGTACAGGGCTACGTCTTTTGTTTGGCTTGCAAACCAGCCTTCTTTTCCGCATATTTTTTTGTTAGGTTCGCTGACGATAATCACATCTATATTTCGTTCGGAGGCCGTTGCGAATGCTACGTCGTGTGCTGCTTTGTTTCTTCCTAGATTTGTTTGTAGAATCTTCATTTTAGTTTTGATGGGTTTGATTTCTTTCGACTGGTGTTTATTTGGGTCTGTTATGTGTTTGTTTGGGTTTTTACTTGAAGGTGTGGGTCCTACTTTTTTTTATTTCAGCTTCTAGTAGTCTTTTAAACGCTGGGCATTTTGTGGTACTATTTCGGTGTCCCGTCTTTCTACGGTTATGACAGAATTCATTGTTTTCTTTAGGGCAGTCTTTTGCGTTGTGACCTTTTTGTCCACATCTTAAGCAATCTCCCGTTCGGTCTTCTTTTGTACAGTTTTCTCTGACATGACCCATTTCTTGGCATCTGAAACATCTTTGTAGTTTTACTCGTTCTCTTATTTTGCAATTTGACCAGCCTACTCGTAGAAATCTTCTTTTAATTATTTCATTTGCTATATTTTCTTTTAGTTCAATAGTCGCAATTTGTGTTTCGTAGGCTGATGGCCTAAGAGATGTTACGACAATCTCTTCTGTATTTTCCACTTTTAACTCATCCTTGACCGCTTGTATTATTTCCTCTCTTTCAGTAATCATATCCAGGCCTGACAAATGTAAAAACTTGGTTTTTTCTGTGGTTCTAGTTAGAATTTCATTTCCGCTGCCTATTGTTTCTTGGATCATGCTTTGAATTTTTTTAGCCATATTTACTCCTCCTTTGACTTCTAATCTTACTCCTTTTTGCTTTGTTTGTCTTATTTTAGTAACCTGGATTTTAGAGTTACTCGTTTTGACCCCTTCTTTAATTTCTTTCAATAAATCTGCGTAAGATTTGTTTCCTTCATTTTTGATGATAAGTACTCCTGTATCTTTGTTATTAATTTGTTTGTCTTTTCTTTTAATTCGGTCTGTAAAAATTTTTATTTTTTAGTGACATGATATTGTTGATTTTCGTCATGGATACGATATATGAAACGTATCTCATATCTCCCTTGGGACTTTGTAAAGTTTTTCACCCTCAAACACATGGTTACCATGCATTTGCAGCAATTACACATTCACGCATTCTCGGATGTTGTTATTTTTCATATAATTTTATTAAGAAAGCAGTAATGAAATACTAAAAAATAAAATATTTAATGCACTACGGGAGATATTCTGTTTTTCACCCTCGGTAGACTTACAGACCGCGGGCCTCCGGCCCTTGGTCTGTAACACGTCAACCTCGGAGAAAAAACATTCATATCTCCCTTAATGCATAAATATCTATTACGTCGACGTTTGTGCCTGTAGTGCAAATTTCAGCAATTTTCCTTGATTGGTGTAAATCAAATTTTTCGGGTATCACTAGAGCCAAATGAAGTCTTCTCAGTTTTTGTGCTTCCACGAAGAACTTTTTCAAACTATTTGTAAAAGTATGATATTCTTCTTTAATGTTTTCTGCAATAGTTTTTTCTGGAACTAGTTTAAATACGGAATTAAATACTTTTGACGGAATTTTTGTTGTTACTATTATGTGACCCATTTTTTCTCTATCAATTTTTTCTAGTTCGATGTTCTCTAGCTCTGGATATTTTTCCCTCACTCTTCTTAAGACGCCGGCACTCATTTTTTCTTCTTGAGTGTAGGCTACAAGATCTCTTTCCGAGTAGAATATATTTCCTACTTCAATTTTTGTAGTTTTATAGGTTTCCTCAGGCCAGTCTTTTTCTAACAGCGTTCAAAGGTCGCCTTCGCTTTCTAGTGAATTGATTTTTTCTCTTATGCTTGCTGCCTGGGCTTGCTTTGATGCTTCTTGGAGAAGAATTTCTTCTGCTACTTGCGTCTGCATTCCTTTTGTCATTACTTCTGTTTGAGTCGACATTTCTTGAGTGTTCTTTGTTTTCAACATGTCTTTTTGCTTTTGCTCTTCTTTGTGGTTTACAGCCTCTTCTAACCATGTGTTTAAATTCTTGTCCTGGAGTTGTTTTACATGCCATTAGTTGATCAAACTATTTAAAGCTTCCACTTGCTTTAAGACCGCGGAAAGGTTTTGTTTAAACAGTAATCTTTTTTTATCTGATGTTGCTCCTCAGTCTGGGGTTATATCAATGCTGGTTTCCCATTTTTTTCTTTTGTTGCATTGTTCTGGCGTATCCTTTTCTATTGTTTTAACTTCTAGCGTTTTGCTATTATTTTTGCTCAGAAATTGGCTACTTGGTTGCAGATAATTTTTTACCGTCCAATTTGTGGGTTGATCCCTTTCTTCCTCTCTAGCGGGAGTGTAAAAAACATCGTCGGTTATTGTGTCTCCTGCTGACCTGCTTCTTATTCGAGTAGGAGTGCGCGGGATACTGTCTCTTCTACTGAATGGGTTTAATAACTCTTCTGTTTCTTGCATATCTGTTTGATTGTTCTTGTTTTCCTGCTTCCAGTCGTATGCTGACGGTCGGGGGGAGCCTGGT
Source organism: Lagria hirta (assembly GCA_947359425.1). Taxonomy (NCBI): domain Eukaryota; kingdom Metazoa; phylum Arthropoda; class Insecta; order Coleoptera; family Tenebrionidae; genus Lagria; species Lagria hirta. The sequence goes on from OX375794.1 coordinate 30,835,101, forward strand.
TGCCTACTCGCCTCACCGACCGGAACTAGGGAGTCCGAGAACCCTTGCTCCATAATCTCATTGTCCTTGTTTGTGCTCATAATCATATTTCTTTGGGACGCTATCTCTCGGAGTTTGCCCATTTCTCCGAGGTTTGGTGTCTTTCTTTGTCTGTCCTCTCAGCCAGAATCTTTTCGGCTTGGGTGACCCTGCCAGTAGCTACGCTACCGCCGACATAGCTTCCAGATTCTGAGGCACTCAAGCTCCCTCGCCACGACAAGGCGAAGACACCGTTGGGGGAGAAGATAGATTGTGTCTACGGGTTGATTTAAGTCTAACATCTTTGTTCACTGATTTGTAGATGATAACATATTGGTAATTATCGACCTGCCTGGCAGAAAACCATGCTGATGCTAAGGTATCAAGCCATTACTCTGCATATGCGATAATAGTTCTTTGACTATAATTTTTTCCATAAGTTTACAGCATATCGACGTGAGGCTTACAGGCCCGTAATTTATGAGATCAAGTTTATCTCCTGACTTGTACAATGGAGCGATTATTGCTTGTAACCACGACACAACCTCTTGCAAGAACGATTTTTTCATAAAATCTGCAAGTGGGGCTATCAACGAAGACGCACAAGTTTCAAGAAACTTAGAAGATATGTGATCCGGGCCTGAAGCTGTATTTAGTCTGAGAGCACGCAGCTGGTTTTCTACCAAGTTAGGCGTAAAATCAATATCAGACAACTTGCTATATGTTCCTATAGGCATAAATGATGGAATACTTGTTTTTGTCTTGTTTACATTGTAAGTTACAGCAAAACTGTGAGATAGGCAGTTTCCACACAGTCGGAGCAGAGTAAACCTAGAGCATTGCGTACAAGAGGCACTGATACACGACAGACAGTATGTTTTCGTACATAAGAGAAAAAAGATTTTGGTTTATCTAGCAAAGATTGTTCCTAGTTGCTTTTGGCTAGTTTCAAATCAATTTTAATTTATTAGAAATCCTTTTATGAGCGAAGAAATCCTCCTGAGTTGATTGACATTTAAATTTTTTTCATAACATTTTTTACACTTTATTTGATCTAACATGCGTTTGTTTATCCATGGTTTATTTCGCAACATAACATATTTTATGTTTCGTTTTTCTTTGGTGGTTTTTCTTTGCAGTATTTAAACACAGAATTTACTAACACTTGTAAGCGTGATAATTTTAAAGCTTAGAAAACAAAGTGATAAAATATAGATACGGACTAATGAACAATTTTTTTTTGTTTCTTGATTTTATTCCAGTGTTTTTTACAGGTATTGCAATCCAGTATGAAAGGTGGAACCAAATGCTTAATTTATTTATGTGTTGTTTTTATGAGAGACGTGCAGCCGGAAGACGTTGAAATATAGTGATTAGGCAAGAGATGAACGATTCAAAGTCTGATAAATACAAATGAATGATAGTTAAGACACTATCGTTAGGGTTGAAGGTCCAACAAACATCTTGTGTCTATTTATAAAATAATTACAATAAGGGTTACTAATTTTAAATGCTAATTTGTAATAATTATAAAGAAGGTTAAATAATTAATTTTTAACATATAAGTACATATTTCGTTTGATTTTTGTAAAACTTGAACATAGAACTTTAAAACAGCCCAGCAAGACGGAGTTCCGGCCAGTAACTGGAAGGTCGTAGGTGCAATTCCCTACTGGAGACTAATAACTTTAGATTCGAAGAGAAGAAAATATGTAACACGCTGTAAAAACTTTGTATAAAGTAAAAACAATAAAGTGTAAATTGATAATAATAATAATATTTTATTAATTAGAAAGTGTGAAAATTCAACTACATACTTGCAGAAGAGAATGGCAAAATTTAGTAGACGACAGACTCTATTCTGTTCTGTAATTTTATTCCAGAGCTTTTTTATAATAATCTTGCGACTCAGTGTGAAACGTGAAATCCATATATATTTCAACAACTCTCTGACACGTTAATTATCCCTCTGTTCTGTTGCAAAATAAGTCACAGTTCAAGACATTTATTATAATGCTTAACCGGTCTTCTGTTCGGAGACTTTTACAACACGTAATCATTCCTATAAGTTAACTAACTTCACTCAAACTTCTTAGGAATGTCAAAGACTGATTTCTCTTTCTTTAACTTAAAAATGAAAATTTTACAAAAATTTTGACCAACGTCTTTAGCAACACCTAACATTGGCTCCAGATACAATACGAAGAATGTTTCTGCTAATTTTATGACTCTAATTAGTATTATTTTAACAATCTTAAAGCATAATCAATTTTTGTTGTTGAATAATTTTTATTTTAATTATTAGAAATGTTTTTCGAAAGATTAATGTAGTTTTGACATTTATGAATATTTTACTGAAAATATTTTTCTTTTGTACATCAATATAACAATGGTTTTTTAATTGGGACGAGTTGATATAGGCAGTTTGTGGGGGTCATGTTGTTTTTTCGACGTTTGTATAACCTGCTGTGTTGTTTTATCACTGCTGCAAAATCAACATGGCCACCTTACACGATTGAGCAATGAGCAGGAACTAGGAAGATTTTTACTTTAACTTTTTAACAATACTTTAACACTTATTATGTCAACGGAACGGCCTAATGGCTGAAAAAATCGGCGCTGTTTATGAAGGGCCATATTTTCATCCTGAGGCATTTGTTTTTTTTTTTGTTCTAAATTAGACTATATGATGGACGAGGAGACCATGTCTCAGCAGGACTAAACTAAATGAACGTTGTTTGTCGATATAGATTTTTGCCATTTACAACTGCTTCAAATTTACCAATATAATTTAATTATATATTATTTATGTAAATAATTTTTCTTGCTCCACCTGCCGAATGTACGCTCTTTCTGGCCGCATTTTACGCCAGAAAGAGCGACTTTTCGTAATATACTATAGACAAATAGTATATTACGTTCTTAGGCTAGAAAGTAAGATTTCATCATAGCACATACGCCAGGGCATCCAACTTTCTGGCCGTAGGTCGTATACTATTTTTCTTGCTCCACCCGCCGAATTTCTTTTAGTTTAACGTTTAACAGTTCTGCCATAATGACTTTTGTGGTTGTGTTGCTATGGTAGCGGCTAGAAAATGCAGGCCATGAAAAATCGCTGTTTCTGACGTAAAATGCGGTCAGAAAGAGCATACATTCGGCGGGTGGAGCAAGAAATAGTATATTACGTTCTAAGGTCAGAAAGTTGGATGCCCTGGCGTATGTGATATAATGGCCGAGGCGAAGCCGAGGTGCAGGAATCCTGCAGTGCAGGAATCTCAACTTTCTGCCTTTGTAGTGTAATATACTATTTTTTTACAGCACTCAAAAACAATAACGCAAACAAATTAAATTGATATATTTAAATTTACAAAAATTCCTACGCCATTGCGTAAGCGACTTTATCTTTACAGATTGTTATCGGCTTTAGTACGAATCGATCGAAGACCTACTGCCAAAAAAGCACAGCCGCCCATGATGCCTTTTAATATTGTACATTCTGCAGTTATTGGCAAATAACCAAAAATTCATTTTTTTGGGAGATTATTTTGAATTTGGTACCTCTCATTTCACACCCCGTTGATTTTTTATAAAGTAGCGACACGATTTAAAAATTGCTTCAATGACGATTTATTTGCCGGAAGCGGGACGCTGTGGCAATTCATAATTTTTATTATAAAGTTATTATTTATACTTAGTTAATAGTTGAAAAACGAAATTGATTATTTTGTGTCAAGTTGACAAGTAACGAGTGACATGTGTTTTATTTGATATGTTATGAATGGCCTCCTACCGGCAAGTAAATTGTTACTGAAACAATTTACTAAATCCTGTCGCTACTTTATAGAGAATCAACGGGCTTTACCTCATTTTAAAATCACTCGATTAACACACTACGTGCTTAGGTAGCGCCATTAGTGATTTTTTATATCTATGTTTGTCGTATAGAAAATAGTCTAGTGATAAACAAAACAAAATTGACGTTTGAAAAATCGAAGTGTCATTAAATGTCACTAATAATTTTTTCATATTGTTTCTAGATCTTTATTTCACAAGTTGCCTCGTTAAATCTTGGTTGATTTCGTATTTTATTTGATTTCAAAAACAATTTTATCGTTGAATTTTCTAGTTTTAAGTTTATATATCAAATATTATTGTGAACTTGTAAATATATCTGCTGTCAAAGTGACATATATGCATAGGTCGCGTGCACGGAGATCAGCTGTTTCGACCCTGGAGGTAAAACAAAATGATTTGAGGTTAGAAACTATTGTATTTCAGCAGTTTCAAATCGTCAATACTGTTTATTTAGTTGGTTTTTTTCACTATAAATATAGTTTATAGTGTTGTTTAAGTTATTAATTTGTTAAGACAAACTTTTGAAACTGAAGCGAAGAGTTAACCTATGGAAGTTTGTGAATTGTCCACTTTACATTTTATTTATAATTACGTTACCTATTCATTCAAGCAAATGAATCTGAGCAATTATTACGAATGTTTGGACGGAATCACAGACTGCAAAATTTGGAAAAGATTTCTGAGATCCAGTACAGTACCAAGACCCATATCTGTTGACTTTGGAGGAATACGGTTGTCTTAACAAATTAATAACTTAAACAACACCATAAACTATATTTATCGTCGGTTTAATATGCAATGGTCGTAAGTCGCAAAATATAAACTTTTCGGGAGAGACAAAAAACGTTTATTTTTCCATAGTAGCTGAACTTACGACTAAATCATTTTGATTATTACAAGGTTGCTCATTTTTTCTGGAGTTTTAACTATTTATTAACTGATAGCCTGATTTATTTACTGCTAGATGCATCAAAATGTGATTTTTGAATAAAATGGACTTACGACATTTGCATATTAAGCCGACGTTATACTAGAAAAACCAACTAAATAAACAGAATTAACTATTTGACCTCAAATCACTCTGTTTTACCTCCAGGGTCGAAACAGCTGATCTCTGTGCACGCGATCTATAAAGAACACTATAAACTATATTTATACGCAAAAAACCAACTAAATAAACAGAATTAAATATTTGAAACTGCTGAAATATAATAGTTTCTAACCTCAAATCACTTGGTTTTACCTCCAGGGTTGAAACAGCTGATCTCCGCGCACGCGACCTATAACCATATTTTTTTTGACGTTGAAACATTGCTACCACTCTTTCAAACAAAATTTTCTAACGCTAGTTACCTCTTCATCTTACTTACGACAGTTGTATTTTTCATTCTTTGTTAACGACCAATTCCAGCATGGAATAGTAATTTTTTAATGTCGCTACTTCAACACGTTGTGTGTTAATCGAGTTAGATTACCTCATATTATGATTTAATATATCAAATAGTGCTAGAGTCAATCATAAAATATTTGTTGTACCATGGCTCGGCGACCGGACTACATACTCTACGAAATTCCTAACAGTTTTTTTTTCAGTAATAGAACGTTTTTTTTAATCCATAAATATATTTCTTTCAATTGAAATGAACAGATTTGACATTAAGAATCTTTAATTTGGGTCGATAACAGCGGTAATAGTGTTTGAGAAAGGGCACAAAATCTTTTCTTTTTAATGTCAATTATTTCTGAAACGTCCTGCAAGTTGTAGTTAGTTCGTAGCTCATTCTATTATTCAAAAGTGCAAATGAAGAATGATAAAATAATATTTATTTAATAAATAAACATAAAACTATTGTCTTATTTAGCTCAAAATTGTATCTTACATAGTTGGATGGTAAATTATATACGAGATCCGGAACTGCGACCCCTTATTGTCTTAAAACATTGTCATTTGTACACTTGCTTCTTCATTTCATTTCGATATGTTCTGAGGGGACGCCAAATGTGTGTATCCAACACTTGCTTCTTCATTTCTTTTCAATATGTTCTGAGGGGAGGCCAAATGTGTGTATCCAACCGGATACATACATTTTGAAAAGTATACAATATTGTTTGCTATGAGAAATGTAGGTTATTAATGCGAACATTCGGATGATCGTCTGGCGAGAGTCCAAAAATTTTTGGTTGTAGAAGAAATAATGCCACAAAATTTAGGATGCCCCGGTTTCTTTCGTTTCTCAATTTCTGCTGTGTTCTAAATTACAAAAATATACATTGTAGGGGGAAAGAAGTGCGTGGAAAGATTTTGGTTTTTAGTAATTTTTGGAAATGACTACAACAACTTTTATTTTATTTTTATTTTCATACATTTAAAATGATTATAAACATCAAGCATTTAATGGCCAAATATTTGCACTAAATATTTAAAACCTTTTCCACGTCCCGATGCTAACTTGATTTTTACAAAGCGTTTTCCAACCCCACCAGATAAAACTTTTATTTTAGAATCTAATCTATTATCGAATTGGTTGTAGATTCTTATAGCAGAAATTGTTTCGTGACGACCGTAATAACCAGGAAGGTCATGAGGATAATCAATAATTTTTTCTCTGGAGGTCCACCATTTGCTTTCTTTGAAATACATCTGAAAAAAAAAAATTAAAAAACCTAATTAATCTATAAGAATCAAGGCATATACAAGTCTCATAATGATTCTTTTAAATGATTGGATGCTGTCAATTACAAGCCTAGTTAAAGACTTGAGCATATAATATTGACAGTAACCCTACATTTAATCGTCACTATGACATAATTATTGGGTAAAATAGAGTAGGTTGCATTAAACGCTATGGGCGCGATTTTACTAGTATTAGAACATTAAAAATACTATAATTATGTTTCTATGGTAAGACCAATTTTAGAATATGGTCTTGTGTTATGTATTGGCCCCATATTATAAAAATCATGTTGAAAGGTTTGAGGTAGTTTAATCCAAATTCTTTAAATATGTTAGGTGGAAACTCACCGTGTCAATGTCAAACGATTATAGATTGAGCTTAAGTTACTTGGGTTTTCCAGATCTGAAATCGAGACGAGACTAATTGATGCTTCGGAACTAATTAATGCTCTTAATTTCTATATTCCTCAGTACTCTGTTAAAAAAGTTCCTACATTCCATATACAGGCTGCGCATGCTAACATATACCTTGACAAAGTGTTTTGCTACTGTAATACTTACTCAAATGATTTAGATTTCTTTGTTTATACATCACTTGCCACATTTCAGAACCATATTAAAAGAGTTTTGAACTGATAGATGTAAGTTTAGGTTTTATTTTACAAAGGTATTCATTGATGTTACTTAGTTTTTTCTCTGTATATATATATAGGAAATATATATATATATATATTTCCTAATTCTTAAGGTAACAGAATTTCGTATAAATTGGAAAGGTATTTACCGTCAACAAACTTTTTTTTTATTATAATTTTCAAACTCTTATAACAAAATAGGGGGTGTTTTTACTTTCATCATTTTTTGTGCCAATTTTATTAGAAAGTATTTACGAAATAAACAAAGAGCTTTATAATTTTTTACAAAAATGCTGCTAATTATAGCATTTTATGACGTGACTAAAATCTAGAAATTGAACTATCTTCTTCTCTATTTGTACCGAGAATCTATATTCATAAACTAGAAAATTATGTGCCAACCTGGTTATATTTTCCCGAGATTTTTTTTACAGTATAGTTTCCAACAGATTTTTTTTACACTATGTTATTCGAGTTTTTGAATCTTTAGTTAGCTCCGGATTTTTCTTAATTTTTGGACTGACTTCTTGGTTACGATTTAATATTGTTGTTACGTGAGATCAGGTCAACGGTTTGCTCACGGAATTATTATTAGAATTCTACGATAAGTTACTGCAAACTTTCTAGTAGTTGCTTCGTGTTATAGACAATTTAGGGAGTTACCGCCATATATATTGACGCTAAAATACCCAACCGCTAAAAAGGCACGTAAATATAACCGGTAGTGCATTTAACGGTGGGTTCTACTTTCAGTTACCGCGCATCTCTGACTAATGGTTATTTTATTGTTATAATGAAATCAAAATCTAGAAGGTACTATTGTACTGCAGTACTCTACCATACCGATCATATGAAGTAGTTATAAATATTTCTTTTTTAATTACTCTTATACTCTTACTACATTTATTTATTTACTCTCATTGCCAACATTGACTTAACCTCAAACTTTAAATTTACGTTATAGTCTAGTTAACCGCCACGTAAAACGGGCTGAAATAACCGACTCTGTAATTCCGTTATGTTACCCACTTATTGTGAGAACATGCGTTTTCACGTTTTGGGGTACTTTACATCTCCGTTATTTTTACGTAGCAAGTGGAGGTAACTCCCTAATGGCTCTTTCCCGTAAAACAAGACGGAAAACGTAACACATGAGGAGTATTATTTCTGTGGTTGAAGTTAGAAACGGACTTTTAAATCTGATAGTGTTTTAAGGAATATTGATCGTGATTGCAACGGATTTTTTTTGTGGATGGTCACATTTATTATTCTTTAGATTTTTTGGGGTTTTATTTTTTTTATTGAAAATAAGATAGTTATTAGTTAGACTAAAGACGTAGTTATATCTATCGAAAGCTTTTTGATTTGAGGTTGAAAAGCCAGGTTTTTACGTTAGAATGTCACTGACGGCAGATGACGATACGACATTATCAGATCATTAGGAAGATAACTGACTAGACAACCAAGTTATCAAACTAGGGCTTTTTGTCTATTTAGTCAGATGTTTGTCATTTAATAACATGACAAAGATCTAATTAGTTGAGCTGTATGAGTTTCTTTCTACGTTCTCTTTTGCTAAGCTTTAAGGGCTGCATTGAATAACCTATTGAATGGTTCAATGTTTTAATTAACATTTTTGCTTTTTTTTTTATCACTAAAAATTTAGGTATATTTTTATTTTTTTTTCTCTACCTTTATCTTTAATTTTTCCTTGTTTTTTTTTATTTTAATATTTATCCTCTATCTCTCTTTCCATTGCTATCTATCACTTCTAACCTGTTCTTTTTTTCTTGTTCAATGTTTTCTTTGTGTTTTTTTTTATTTCCCCGCTTGGTTTTTTTTTTTTGGAGATTTTTCTATTTTAGTGTTTATCTTAAATTTGTTTTTTTCGGTTTTTCTTGCTTATTTCCAGCTTTTTTTCTGTGTGCGTTGTTTTTTTGTTTTTTTTTCTCAAATATATGGTCTGCGTCTTTTCCTCTTATTTTTTCAGCATTCTCGATACTTTTTTGAGCCGTGAAAAAAAGTTTTCTTCTCCTCATTGCTAAAGGAAGCAATAAAAAATTATAAATATTGAATTATAGTCTAGTAGGAGTCGGCGCATGAGAACCGAAAACTATTCTACCTTAATTTTTTTATACGATCTTCTTTAAATCGCTCTACTGATAATATAAATGCAAAATTGTTTAAGCAATTGCAAGAAATTGTTGTTTTCCAACCGGACATTTATATCATCAGTAGGGCATTTTAGAAGAATATCTGCATTGTTGGATAAACAATTGATCGTTTATGCAAAACATCATGTCTGTAGTTTTTGCACCGTTTAATTTATCAAACTTGAATTTTGAGCTCTCAAATTCTTCTCACACTTGACTGCAAATAGCTATCTTTTAGAAGAAGCCTTGTACAGTTTGGTTGACTATAATAGAAGAAGCTTTATACAGTTTGGTTGACTATAATCATAGACTAAGTAAACCTAGACTAGCCACGCTTATGGGAGAAATGTAACACATTTTGGTTGTGGGTAAGACGGGCGCGAGGATGAAAGAAGGGGCTTGACAGCCGCTGGTACCTATGGGCAAAAAGCTGAATCTTCAAAGTGTGTGAATAGTTGTAAAGAAATCTGTTATATTATGGAAACGGTCTTGACTCATACATGGAAATAGATAAGGTTTTAATGGGTATGAAACCTGAAATCGAATAGATTTAAAGTGTTTGTTTTTTCGGGCTGGGTTGCGAGACTCGTAATAAATAAAGTTGCTTCTAAATTTGGATCAATTTTTTGCTCAGGTTTTTCACCCAGTACTACCTCGGAAAATGTGATTGACTTTGTTAAAAAGACCTTCCCTGAGGTGTTGTGCGAAGAGGTTCAACGAGAAGAGAAAGTTATAACAGTTTTAAAGTATCCGTGTATGTATCAAATCTGGAAGCTATCTTAAGTGAAGAGTTTTGGCCAGAAGGTATTTATTTTAACAAGTTTTTTTATCGAAGAAAGTCTTTGTCAGGGAAAAACTAGCAAGTACTGACTATCAGAAGAAACAAAATTTATTGTGCAAACTTATATAAATACAAATAATTTGTATAAATAACATAAAAGATTATTGTATCAATTGTCTTGTATTTATTATTGTTCTGTACTAGTTGAGCCTTATATTTGATGTTTTGATAAATAAAATAACAGATAAAAAAATTAAATTATTACCAGTGAAATAACGTATTTTTAAAGTTAGGCTTTTATAATGTATTACTGGACAATGCATTTAATCTCTCAAAAACTCGTTCAAAAGAATGTTATAATTACTCTTCACATAAGATGAGATGTTTGAAGAGATTTTATCGCACCGTTTTTGCATTACATACAATACAAATGCAAATACAATATTTCAAGTTTTTTTTTTCGTAAAGTTTAAAAATAACATTGTTTAAATGCCAACTTTTATTGTGCTCACATGATTAAGTCGATATCTGAAGTTATTAATCACATTTTTTCTTCATTTTATTGTTATTAGAGTTCTTTCTCTTTTTTTTCATTCTTCATTTCAATCATTGGACCACATACAAGATAAGACCTGAGACCACCATTTTGCTTCTCATCATTTATTGGTAAATTAAAGAAAAGTGCAAAACAACGATTTATCATTTATTACTACCATACACAAACAAGGTGCAAGAGCACTTGCACAAAACCAAACGTTACTTGTTATTTCTGTTTTGTTCTACTTGAAAAATTTGTATTTATATTTTCTATTTGAAAAGGTTCAAAGAAATGATACTTTTTTTCTACAACAAAATACAGTCGAAACATTATAATTTTTATTTTAATTATTTTTTGCCTCATACTTTCACCTTGTATCCATAGTATTCTAATAATAATTATTGTTATTATATTTTAATATAACAATTATATTTGTGTAAACATTATTTTGTAAACAATTATATTCTATAAAATCAAATCAGTCTAAATTTCTTTATACTCACAAACGCATCACTTATTATTTCTTTTTTGGAACAAAATGAACTACTATATAATAAATGCGTTAGCTTTATATTTCACAATAATAATATCAGCAGTCCCCATTAAGATAACAAAAAAGAGTATCAAATGTCCATGCATGACCTTGCGACATGTCAATGCTAGTGACAACACTGACAACGCGATGGCCTCCCCATTGGGTTAAGGCCCAGACTATCACCAGCTACTCAATTAGTTATTGCACCGCATCCTAGATGGATTTTCCAGCGCCGCTCTGTTATCGGGTGTCTTTATTGAGCTTCAAAATTTACTGTACGGTGGGAAGTCTAGGTATATTTAGTCAATGCTATAATAGAGATATAGCACATAATATCTCCTGTAAATGCGTTTGTTTGCTTATCCACGTGCTTTACCATATTTTGTTCATATTTTGTTGTAATGTGTTTATCGTTTTTCTTTATGTTCATGTAAGCCGGTTATCTTCACAAAATCTATCTCAAATATTTTACTTCTTAATATTTCTGTAGGAGTTATATTCATCTGTTATATTCTAGAGATTTTGTTTTTTAATGGAGCACATGGATGTACGAAATATTTACGATTGTTTTAGCATGCTCTTAACAGATTTGGAAAATTATGATAAAACGTAAAAATAAACTCACTTGATTGAATAATCTATGGTCATCGTAATTGATTTTTCCCACAATTAGATCTCCATTAGCATTTGTGTGGTTGTGTTGGTTGCCGCTACTTTTATTTAATAAGGGATTATTCCATCCTGTGTTACTTATACTGTGACTCGGTCCACTTACGTTGTGTATTAAATGAGTTGTAGACGCATTAAAGGTAGGAATTAAAACTTGTGCAGGAACATAATGAAATTGGCTGCTGCCGGGACATAAAAAGAACATAACGGTAAAAACAACACTCAATAACAACATTTTGATAATGTCGTGCTAACATTTATCACTCTAAGTTGTTATATCCTTTTTTTCGTCGTCAGATAAGAAAAGTAAATTTACTTTTGGAGGGTTGGTAAATATTTTGGTGTCAGATTGTATTCAGAACATATTTCTTAAACGATTTGGAGAAGTATTAATAGCGTTTCTAATAAGGCAGTCATAAACAACTTTTAAAATTTATTGTGCAATGATATCATTACAGGGGAAATTTTATCATTAGCTAATAAAATAAATCGTATTTAAAGTGTTTTTATTTGATCTGCTCTTGAGACAACCATATGTTCATTATCACAGATGGATAAAAGCTAAATTACTTTTGCATGCTCATTTTTTTTTGTGACAAGGAGTTTTTTATCCGATTTTGATTCATCAATGGAAAATCTCTGGGTTTGTGCGTTTGAAGCACAATATAAATTTTAGCAAATTGTTATCTTAGTTTATAGCCTTGAATATATCTTACTGAATTCGTATAGACTCTTTGACGTCGAAATTTTTTTTCTCTACTACAAACTTTTTAGATCACTGTTTATGAAACAGACAATTTCAGCACTACAAGTTATCTAAGAAAGTTGCGAATATCATATTAGTAACTTTTTATCACGTTAAATACTTCTTACCAACCGCCTTCCGCAGACGCGTTCATGCAGGAAATTATTATTTTAAAGAATCAAGTAGGTAGGTAAATAACTATTTTAGACGACTGTTTATGAAAGAGACCATTTCAGCACTACAAGTTGTGTATGAAAGTTACGATTATCATATTAGTACTTTTTTAGTTTTATATTTTTTTATTGTGCTACAGTCGTCTAAAAAATAGTGTTCGTAACGCGTTTGAAAGTCAAATATCTTTGCTCGTGTTTAATTGACCCACGAGTGCGGAGCGAAGCGTAGCACTCGTGTATCTATTATAAACCCTCGCACGATATTTGTTACTTTCATCACTTCTTACGAAAATAACTATATTGTTTGCTATCTTTAGCTTACAAATTGTATCTATATTGTAATTTTCCCTTTAGCTTAATAATTATTCATCTATTCAATTTCTCTTTCGCCCTTATGCATTAGATCTTCTAGCTCTCTGTCTGTTTCTTGGAGCTCCTTACTATTATCATAATTATTCAAATGTTTTAATGACTACGTTCTACCCAGTTGCTCTTTTTTTCTCAACCAATATTTATTTTCATTAGCTTCACTTCCCCATAGGAACTTTGCTATAATATTCTTTTTTTTTGTTTTTGTTTTTTTTCCTTAAGTATTCCGGTACCTCTTCATCAAGTATTCCCTATTGTATCTTGGATCTTTCAGTCTTCCTTTCTTTTCTTGCCTACATACATTGTTATATCTTTCTGTTGCTTTCATCTATACTCTTTTATCTTTATACCTTCTATTATCTATTTCCTTCGGACTCAATCTGTTCCTCTCAAAATACTTTTTTTCTCGGTTTTTGCATCTTTTCTCTTATATATTTAATCAATTTCGTTTTATCTTTTTTCTTTCTATTTGTTTTTCAATCTGACATGCACTTTTGCCTGCGTTTATTCTTATTTTTTCCCTTTACCACTTTATTATTATCATATATTTCGGCGTTCCTCTTTCTACTCTCCATACCCATTTGTAGTATTTTTCCTGTATTTTTTTATTTTTTCTTTTTCTTCCTTTACCATACTATCAAATACCATAACTGTTTTTCCAAGCTTTCTCTCAAACAGTCTCTTTTCTAAACTTCAAATTTTTCCTATCATTGCGTTTTTTTTTTCGGCAAGTTATTTAATCTTAACCATTTTGATTTTTCTATGAAAAAGTATGTTAGATATTTAAACTTATTCACTTTTTTAAAAGTCAAAAATTCATTTTTGACATTTTGGAAATTTTTAAAAATTTGGAATCATCTTTAAAAAAAGATTTTTTTTGTTTTGCCATTTAGAAGAAATTGTTCAAAAATTTTAAACTTACATATTTTAATGCGAGACTGGAAAAAATGTCATAGTTTTTGGGCCACATCAATATGTATATACAGGGTGTGACTATCAGATGTCTTTTACTTGTTGGGGGGTGCCTACCCCCCAACAGCTGCCACAAAAAGTTTCAATGACAACATGGGTCAAGTGGCGTCTCATTGAAATGGTTGTTCCATTCACTTTGTGAAGGTGTTCATTTGTGTATAAGCTAGTCACCTTTTAAGTAAAAAACGTACACAATAAGTGTACTCAAAATGGAACGGTCGTAGGGTGTACATGTGGATGGAAATGCAGAAAAGCTTATATACTACGGCTACAAGTTAATCCAACTGCATTTGTAAAAACTTGGTGCAAAAAATGTTACGCCTGACACAAACACAAGAGAGCATATTGTTATGTTTGTATTTTAACTCTTTGTAAATTACAATAATTGTTGGAAGTTTCTCTATTTACCATTTGAAAAACACTGTTTTTTTTAAGAATAAATTTATTCAAATAGGTGTGGTCTGATAATATAATAAATATTTAATTTTATTTTCCGAATATTTGAACTAAATATTTGAATCCTCTTCCCCAAGGAGACGAAAGACGTATTTTGACATGACTGTGGCCTACACCACCTTTTAAAATTTCAGCTTTTGGATGCAGGTCCCCATAATATTGATTATAGATTCGTATGGATGACAGAGTTGTGTATTTATTATAAAAATTGTGCTTAGGAATATCCTTTGGGAATTCAATAGTTTTTTCACGGCTTGACCACCATCTACCGCTTTTGTGAATAACCTAAAACAAATAGATAAAATAAAACTGTTTACAATGTAATAAGAGTTCGATAAAACGTTGTATTGTTGCATGAGTGTCTGTTAGTAAGTTAAAAAAAGATTTATTTGTTTTATTATTATTGTGAAAAATATTTGCATTGAATGACACCTTGACAACTTTAAACTATTGAAAAATAAAGAATTACTATTAACCAGTTGTACCACTTGCCAAAAAGTTTTTTTTTATTAAGTTTTTAAAGCTCGATCTTCCCCCCTCCCCATGTGGTCATTATCTAGAGACGAATTAACTTATTAATAAATAAGTTTAAAAGTAAGACGTGAAATTACCGCAATTTTTGCCCACGCATATTAATGCCTATGCGTTCGTTTATGAGAGCTGCGCGTCCGTTTACGGCCGGGAAACCGAATTTACCGGACAGTATGAAATAATAGTTATTTACGTTACTAGTGCCGTATGTTTCATTTTACAGCGCAAGGTTTTAATTTTGAAGCACGACGCTCTGCAGAGTGTTTTAATAAGACTGCGGTTTGTTTTAAAAATTCTGAACATTAAATTGACTTGAGGTTGACAGTTCAAGTGCAATTAGTCTGAGGTTTGGAGTTCGATCGATGGTTAGCTAAGCACATCACAAGATGGCGCCGACTGCGCCTTAAAATTTGCATCAAAAATAATAAATTGTCTTTATTTTTGAAAAATAAATGTCTTGTTAAGTGCAGTAAATTATCCTGCTATAAACGAACTATATTTATGACTAAACAACACTTTTTTTGGAGGTCTCTAAAAGCAGATAATTTTTATGATATTTTACAACACGCCAGTGAGTCAAAGTGGCAGATGAAAGCTTTGCATGTGGAAACATTTCGATACCATAGAAGTTGACAAGACGTAAATATGCGATTTACAATCGACGAGGCTTAAAAATGTTTTTCAATATTAATGGGAAAATTTGATCAGAAAAGCTATGATCTTATTTATGATTCTGAGTTGAAGTGTTTACTCACTTTGCTGAATATCAATCGATCAAAATAGCCAATTTGTCCAATAATAACATCATTATTTGCAGTAGTGTAATTTTGGATCGGAGGGTTGTTCCATTTATTTTCTACATCTTCTGCTTGGTTGGTTTGAAAAAGCAAAAAAAGAAGAAATAAAATTTTTACGATTTTTTCATACATGATGTTCACCTACATTAGCTCTTACTATACTGAAATTTATGAATTTTTTTTTTGTTTGTTTTGTGTTTTTTGATAACAGGAAAATAAATTTGCTTAAGCGATATTGGAGATAATAAATTATACTCAGTAGTTTTCTATTACATACTCATACCAATTTGTAACAAGCACATTGGCAGAGACAGCTTTACATATAAATTGATTTATCACTAGTGGTTAACTAGAATGCCAAATTACGTGTAGCTTTACTAGATGCTTGCAGATTTTCTACTTATTAGCGAGAGATTCTTGTTAACTTGATTTAGAGTTATTTACTATTTATAACGGCTTTTTATGTGTAAATTATTTAATATATTACTAAATTTAGTTATTTGATTTGTTGCTTTAAAAGTGGTGGAATAGAATTAGCAGTACATTACATACCGTGACGGAAAAGTATTGCATTTCTGTCGAGAAATTAAGAAGTTGGCCGAGACGCGAAGCGTCTAGGTAAAATTTATTCGACGCTGAAATGACTTGAGGGGTAAAATATTAAAACAATTGAAGATTAAAACCGTAGAATAATTAGGTCAGGTGGAAATGAAAGCTCCTAACTAACAGTTGGCAACAAAAACTACCAATCAAAGCGAAATAAGGTGGTTACATTGGTTTGAGGCACGACTAAATGATGGCCATATAGATTTCTATATACCTATTCAACTTTTTAGGATTATTGATGTAAATGTAATATTTGCCATATTACAACAAAACATTACAATAAATATATTATATTTACTGTAATGTTTTATCAAGTCTGGCAAATATTAACAATACATCATAAAAAAATAATATAATCAATAAACGAAAATGAATACTTCAAATACATGTATTTAACAAGTAAAAAATTGTATTTATTCACAATACAGTTTCGGTAGTATAAAAATTGTAACATACATAATATGACTTACATTTTTAAAAGTTTTCTATCAAGGATATTTGTTGGCTGATATTTACTGATTTGCTCTAAAACCTCGACAAACAACTTTCAATCACAAATGCCTACATAAATTAATTATTTCTTATTGATACACTTTTATGAAAACTACTATTATTAATAACGTAATAGAATTGTATACTTTTGGTCCCTTTATGGGTTTTGTCACTCTAACATACATTGTAGTAGCAATCGTAATACACAAACAAAATCCTGGAATTGACATTAAAATAACATTGACTCTCTTTATAACATTTTAGTATGTAGAAACAAAATAAATAAATAAATTATATCAAAAAGTAATAATACATCAGAGCATGCAGCTTTAAGAATTATTAGTTCTAAAAGATGTTAATTGGCACATTATCAATAATTATAAGTAGACATTAGAACTGAATATAAATAGCACAAAACCAGAGGTTCCTCAAGCGACTTTGGCAAAGCATCAGATGATAATAGAATTCTATTTCCTCTTTTTATCTGCGACCCATCAAAATGGTCTTCGCAAATACGCAATTTCTAGCGAATGCATCAAGCAAAAGGTTAAAAAAATCTGCTTCCAAGCATTACAAATGGTCTCGCGTTTTGAAGAATGAAAAAGTGTTTCTTCTCGGAATTATGTAAATTAGAAATCTGATCTGCATCAGGACTTTGCATAAGGGGACGTCATCATATACAAATTTGAAAAAAATTAAAACACACATAATTTACTATAGGTAATTAATATTGCCTGTTAAGAATTGGAACAGTTTATTATTATTTAAATAAAATGCTGACAATAAGTAGCGTAATAAGTAATTTAACAAGATCTGAACATGCAAGTTGATCAACATCGAATGCCCTCTTCCACCAAAAATGCCCTGACTTAACTCTCTTCAGTTAATGTAAACAAGCTAAACAATCAGTTGAGATACCATTCCTGATTGTCCTCATCCTTTGTTTTTATGTAAGAGGATCTGTTCTAAGAATAGTCTTGCAAGTTCATCTGTAACAAACACACTTAGAAATGCTTTCCTTTATATTTCTTTTAATCAAACATCATTATGTGTATTGACACACACGGAACACCATCATGTGTCTGCAAGAAGTTCCGGATTTCTGCACACATGGAACACCATCTTGTGCCTTAATACACACGGAACACCATCATGTGTCTGCTGAATTTCTGTACGCATGGAACACCATCGTGTGCCTTGCCTGTTCATAGCATAGAAATTGTGTAGAGTAGAGAGCTGGAAGTATATAGAAGTTATCAAGAAAGAAAGAATGAATCAAAGAATTAATTTGTATTTACAAAAAAGAAAGAATCCAAGTGAATATTGATGTTGATAAAATTGGATCCTAATCTTTTGTTGGACTCTTACTAGCAACAGAGTATCATTGTAGTATTCTTACACCCCCACAATAGGGTGAAGGATAATGAAACTAATTTTAACGAAAACTAATAATAAAATTAAACAAGAAAGTTTGTATTTACACGAGAAGAAAATTGTAGCCCAATTATTGAGCACTCACATCTAGCTTGATTTCTTTAACATGAAAGTTGCCCAATTCGTTTCCTTCTAGGTCCACAAGTGAATAAACCAACGGAGATTTAACCTTTTCAACAATACAGGGAGTATATTTTGGGGCTAATTTAGCTGCAAAGTGATCCGTTGCCTTAGAGAGAGTAAAATTTGTTTTTAGAACACGATCACCAACGCTGTATTTAACATCCCTTTTTGAAAGATCATACTTTTGTTTATTCGTCTCATAAGATTTACGGAGTGAATCTGTACTTGTACTTTTACATAGATATCAGGGATACCTTGACAAATGTCGAGATTCAGAACTTTGTCACCCATGACAGGTACAATAAATTGAATTTATTTGATCATTTACAAAAATTACTCTAAACTCAATTAAATAACGTGACATAACAAACATCATGTTACACTACACATAAACATTCACCTCCCTCTTTTTTTCCAACTAACAATATCGAGCTTCCATAGGGACAATTACTTTCGCTAGCAATACCATTATCTAATAATTCCCGCACAATGTTTTTAACTTTATAGCGCTGAGACAGAGACAATCTGTAAGGAGAATATACAACCGGTTTGTCTGCTGGAGCTATATTAGAATGGAGTCAGGATGTAGGCAATTTGTTTTGATGCAAACAACAAATAGCATTCTAAGCGCGTAATATATACGTTGCCACACGCTTTCTGTTTACAAGGTACGTGGCTGCGTGGACAATTAGTATCATGCATGGTGCAGTATAAAAGTTCGTTGTTTTTGAAGAAAATCGCAACGGCCGGCAACGTCGGATCCAAGTTTTGTGTACCATATGGTATTGTGGGGGGTCTGCTTATATCATTTTTAATTGCGGGAAAACTAGTATTTTGTGAATAAACTCAACAAAATTTTCTAAATTACTAAGAGCCTAAAGACAACGGTTCGATTGGGATGTGATGTGTGGATTTAAAAAGTTTCCAGATGAAAATATGTGACTGCTCAAGGCTGATCATCGTTGTATTTACATCAACAGATAGGGCGTAGAAGTTTATATTTTGTCACAGCTTTATGAATTTTTTTCTGACGAAGTCTGTAAGGCTAATAAGTGTCTTTCATTATTGCATGTAGCAATAAATATTTATAGCAATATTGTTAATTTATGCACAACCGCTAAATAATGTATTAGTTTATGGATAACATCCATACTTAAAGCATCGTAAACAACAAAGGACTAATTCCAGAACTTGTGACAGTCATCCATTTCATACAAATTACAGATTCATTATATACATGTAGTTTTAAACATATTTGGCTTTTCTCTGAACATCTGCGCCGCTACTGCTTTTCCATTCTAAGTGTCGGCCCCCCACAAACCGCTGAAGCGCTTTGCTCCCCGTAGTTTTGCATCACAACAAACTCAAATTGTAGTGGGGAATCCTGACTCAATCCGTTGAGTGAAAAGGTTTAAAACTTTTCACTCAACGCTCAATCTTATTATAGCTCCATGGTTATACCAAGTTTCCTTAATTCTGAACTAAACTGCTCGTTATAATATGGTTATAAAAACTTAAGTAATTTTTGATGCTGACGTGCTTTTAAATCTGAGCATTTTAAATTCTTAAATGTTATTGGAGTTCCAACAGCACATTAATACCGTACTCTGGTGAGAAATTTTCAGCTTGCAAGACATTTTGAGAATCAGTTGGGTTCAAAACAGTAGTAATTGTTAATGACTTATTAGTTTAATAATTAAAATGTTTGGATGTTCAGTAAAAGTATGACCGATCAATAGTCCTACAGACTATTTCATTGTCGTCTAAAATATAAAAAAGTATATTAAAGTTTTTGGCGTACTCGCGCTTGAAAAGTTTGTCGCGTACCTATTGTGCCAACTCTGCAAATGTATCGCAATTTGCCGCCTGAAGAGCTAAACGGATGTATTATCGTGAATACCCTCTATAATGCAAACAATACTTTGCTCGTTTGTTATGTTAAGATTTAACTTGTTTAATTTTTTTTATTTACAAAAGCAATATTCTGTTAAATCTTGTCCCGATTGGACTTTATAATTTGCTGCTTCTTCAAAACGTTTGACGAAGCTTACCGTGCCCGGAAAGGTTTCACTTGTGGGTTTCACGCAGCATTTGTTGTCATTGATTACACGTAAACTTTTTGCTTTTTAACCCGTCGTACCATATGCGACTATTCTTTTCCGCCCTGATTTCATCACATTGATACATATTCGCACACTCGGTCACTTTTCTCAACCAATCGTCTATTGTTTGATTTGAATTTGGCTGATCAAAATCGGCTAATGCTGGTATTCATAGTCGTAGCTCAAGCTCAAGCTTGAGCCCGTCTCAAGCACGGTCTTAAGCAAGAACTTTGGCAATGCTCAGGAGAAAGCGTTTGCGTGCGTCATGCTGAAGTCACAAAAGTAATAATTTTTGTGTTGTTAGGCTTGACAATTTTGACGCATGAACGTCATTCTGCGTGTTTATATTTACTTTAAAGTGACAGATTAAGTAATAACTCGATGCCACAGGAGAGTCATATCGAAAGTGTTTTGTGTTGTCGGGTGAGTACATGTCTACTGACAGAATACGTGTATGGTAGCTTCATAAAATGTGCATTATATACGAAAAAACTGCGTATACAAAAACAGCAAAATCCTTGTTGTAGTCCCGCATGGACAACCCCAATAGTGTGGAAAGTACTACGACGGATGCCGCAATGGTTCAAGAAAAGCGAACGATCTGGACCATTATTACATTCGCCTCAAAACACGAAAGCTGCAAAAATGAGACCAAACAGAAGCTAGAGGAGTTCAAACTGCGCGCTTTTGAGAGGGACAATGTAAGTTCAAGGGACGGTTGATCACGTAAACCGAAAATTTTACTTTTTCTGGAAAGAAATTGCAAGTTTAGAACATTAATATAAATCTTACCAAACCTTTACCCATTTTTATTGCAGGAAATGTGATGCAGAAAGTTATCAGAGTAGTTAGTAGTAGGAGCTATTCAAGAAGTGTGTAAAGATGAAAGTTTTCGGCTGCCGTTTTGTCTACTATGCTTCTGCAAACAATACCTTACACTTATAATGTAAACTAATAAAAATTTTACTTTTTTTGTACTTATTTTTACCAGTAGAAGGTGTTATAAAATAAAAATACTACACAAAATAATAAATATTTCTGACTTTTATTATTATTAAAACGAGAGTATGGTTTCGCACTATCCGGGTGCTTACCTACTCTCTTGAGTAGAGGGTTGCCTACGGCAACGTGTATGAACCTAGAGGGGTTGCCTTCGGCAACCGTAAAATAGACGCACTTTTTTTTTATTATATTACTGTTTATTTATTTTTTTATTGTAATATATTTTTATTTATTTCTTTTTGTACTTTTTCTACTTTTTCATATCATGGTTTGCCTTTGAAAACATTTATATAAACCTAGCCCATTATTATTTATCTTGAAATTTATTATTATTTATTTAAAAAAAATTAATTTTATTAATTATACTTGTTTTTTTTTTATCTTTCTTATCTTTTTTTATAATAAAGCAAGAATATTAGCATTTACTAATATTTTTTTATTTTTTTTTTTTGTACTCACTCGTATTGAATGTTGCCTGCGGCAACATATATAAATCTATTATTATTTATTTTTAAAAATACTTTTACTATTCATTATTTTAAATTTTTTTCTCATTATTTAGGTGGCGGACAGTCATTTTCTGTTTTAAAAATTCACGTTATAACATTTGAGATCAGATTTTGACATAACGTTTTCATATTAATATTACTTTAATATTTAAAAATAGTATTACTATCTATCATTGTTTTATATTATTTTTTTCAATCATTATGTATATACTTTTTTTTATTCCTTCTTGTTCTTACCATACTCTCTTATATGTAAAAAGTTGCCAATTTTGGAAGACCTATTAACCCAAAGCTTTTCTTTTCGCTCCAAAATACTCTTTAAACGTCGTTTCATTTAAATATTCATTCTAATTTCTATTATATTCGCTTCATCCCTTCGACATTTCCGGAGGCATGCTCTATCAATATAAGATTTTAGTATTTAATAAAAAAAAGTCAACAGACATACCCAGGACTTTTCTTTCTATTATTTCCTCTCTCTTTTCCAATATAAAAAAGCATTTTAATTAATTTAAGGCTCAATGTTAAAAGATCTATTACCCAAAGAGCTTTTCTTTCAGCCATAATAACCTTCTCGACTTTTTAATCTTTACATCTAACTTTTAAGGTTATGTTTTCTTATATTTCTTCTATCTTTTCCAATATAAAAAAGCATTTCAATTAATTTGGGGCTCAATTTTGGAAGACCTATTAACCCAAAGCTTTTCTTTTCGCTCCAAAATACTCTTTAAACGTCGTTTCATTTAAATATTCATTGTAATTTCTATTATATTCGCTTCATCCCTTCGACATTTCCGGGGGCATGCTCTATCAATATAAGATTTTAGTATTTAATAAAAAAAAGTCAACAAACATACCCAGGACTTTTCTTTCTATTATTTCCTCTCTCTTTTCCAATATAAAAAAGCATTTTAATTACTTTAAGGCTCAATGTTAGAAGATCTATTACCCAAAGAGCTTTTCTTTTCAATAAATTTTAGAAAATTTGTAAATCAATAACATTTATGACACATGTCAATTTTTTTTTGACATTTGACATTATTGATTTTTTAATTCTAAAAATTCAAGTGGTACAGAATTTAAAGAATTAGGTCAAAAGGTCATTGACCTTAATACTTTAAATTTATATTACATTAATGTTAATTCGTTATTCCATTTCAAAACCCTAAAACAAAATATTATTTATATATTATATCTCATTGTTATTTGTATCAATCAATACGCAGATTTGAGTGTACACTTATCACATTCAAGCCATTTGACTTAAAAAGATTAAGCGTTTAGTTTTACAAATCATTTATATTTAAAGTAAAAATAATATAGATTATAATAATAATCTATATACCTACATATCTCTTCCAAAAAAGCCTCTACTTTAGATTCTTAATCGCTGTTGAAAAATTTTAACCTCACTTTTATTTTTCATTAAAATTGAAAGGGCTTTCGTCTTTATTTTATTATACAATATCTCGCATAGCATTTCATAATCATTTTCATTGAAAAACCATTTAAAAAAATGTACATATCCTTTCCAATCTTGTAAAGATTTGTAAAATTCTGGAAAGTCAATTTTTCTAGAAAAACTTTTTAAATAAACCATCAAAACACTTTTCCATTTATCTGAGTAGCATTGGGATGTTCAAAAAATCGATTTCCATCTCATAGGTCTTATTTATTATATTGCAGCTTTATTTAGTTATGACTCGTGAAAGAGCCCCATCGAAAAAATGTTGTCGACAATACGATGCACTTTTTCATCAAGAAAACAAAACAAATCACTACTCCATCATATCCCATCGACATTTTAGCCACATTAAAAGCTTTATTTTCATTATTTTTCACAATTATAAATATAAATATTTTCTGGACATAACCTAACCTATTCTGGAAGGTCAATTTTTCTAGAAAAACTTTCTAAATAAACCATCAAAACACTTTTCCATTTATCTGAGTAGCATTGGGATGTTCAAAAAATCGATTTCCATCTCATAGGTCTTATTTATTATATTGCAGCTTTATTTAGTTATGACTCGTGAAAGAGCCTCATCGAAAAAATTTTGTCGACAATACGATGCACTTTCCCATCAAGAAAACTAAACAAATCACTACTCCATCATATCCCATCAACATTTTAGCCACATTAAAAGCTTTCGTTTCATTATTTTTCACAATTTTATAAAGATAAATATTTAAAATGACATAAACATAACCAAACAACTTGGAACTGTCACAATTTAGACAGTAAAATGACGAAGTGTCACAAAAAGCCCAGCTTTCAAAGTTTTCTATCTAGAGTGGTTTTTTGGCGAAATGTCCTATCCGTTTACTCTTTTTATCGGACATTTTTTTGAAAAATTTTTTTTACTAAAAATCCCTCCTGTCCCTTTATCCTAGCACAAAAAAATCCAATTCTTATCTCAAAACATCACACCGAAACTCTATTGATGCCGTTTTTTATCAAATTTCTTACAACATTTAACAATTTGTCATAATTAATAAATCTTTTTTACGCCGCACTTTTGCAAGAAAGAGACGCCGCTATCGCGTTTTATTTATATGTAACATGGCTTTAATTTTGCACAAAATGTGGCAAGCCCATTAATTTTTTTTGACTAATAAGTGTAAGTAATAATTGTCTTTCCACTAATTTTAAAGCAATCCTACATTCACTACACTGTCTTTGGTAAACCTATTGGGCCGCTTAAATTTGAAATTGGAATTAAATTCCAATGGATTTGCAGCATTCCGCACATATCGTTTTGGCATTATCACGTTGTTTTTATTGTACACTTTGTCGATAAACTACAAACTCGTTAATTGTTATGAACCGCGCGACATAACCTTACAAACGTTAAAATCGGACATTAAACTGCAAATCGCGTCTTGAGTCGGACTTGAGACAAGTCGAGACCTTGCTTGAGAACGCTTGCGCACACTGAAAATCAAGCAAGAGCGCTTGTGCACACCGTAATTTGATCTTGAGATTTGTCCATGAATACCGATCCGGACTTGAGATCGTTCTAAAGCTTAAGATATGAATATCAGTTTCCCGCACATTGCCGAAGTCCTTGCTTGAGACGGACTCAGCGATACGACTATTTCAAAACGCACGCAAGCGTTTTCCCGAGCATTGCCGACGTCCTTGCTTGAGACAGACTCAAGCTTGAGCTTGAGATACGATTATGATTACCTGCATAAGAGTCCATCATTTTTAAACAAAGGAACATGCCGAAATACAGGAAAATCATTATTGTTAATAGAACCAGTAATTACAGTTTGTCGCAAGCTGTCAATTTCGCGGGCCATCGTATTCACTATATCCGAAGTGATTGGAGGTCATACATCTTTGATAGAATGTAATCTGTAATGTTACTGGCCGGTAACATTCCAGTGGCGCCGACCTGCGTTTTGTATCCGTGTGCTTCGAGACCATTTGGTCGTACTCGGTCTCAGACGTTTGCCGTTTTTGAATATTTAAAGGAAAACATTTTTATCACATAAATATATATATATTGACAAAAGTACAATACAAAACAGCATGTTAGCTAGATTTTAACACACTATTCACAATAATGCAATACACAAAACAATATAATACTATACTAGAGTTTGTTTTTGTAAACAATATCCCATGACAGCAATTAATCTAGCAACTACGCCTCCGACATTTACTTGTAAACGATGTTGTTAACATCTAAAGCGGTGAAGAAGTGTTTACAAAAACGAACAAAATATAATACAGCGATACAAATAAAGTTACAGAAATGCTAAGTAATAAAGCCATAAAAATACAGTAGCTGTCAGGCACAAATGTAAATGCTGAAATTATATAATCAAAATGTTAAGTAAAAACCTATGAATGATGGAAGTAAATAATAAAAACATGAGGAAAAACAAATATAATACTATAAAAATACAATTTATACATAATATTAACGGCACAGATTTATGCTACAAGTTTATAATGAAGCAGAGAAAATATATAGTGTTTAAGACAAATTAATTATAAAAATGTATTAATAAAAATAGTATAACACAATAGTATAGTCACAAATGTAATTAGCAATTGAAAAAACTGTTAAAAACCAAGACAGAAAAGCAAGATACAATTGCAACAATACAAACTATATATAGTATTAACAGCACATATGCATGGAAATGGTAGAATTATGTGAAAAAACAGGAAAAAAAATTGGAGTTTAAAAATATATATAAAAAATAAGCATAACGTCACAAATGTAATTGGCCATTTAAAAAAAACTATAAAAGCAAGATACAATCTATACATAGTATTAACGGCACAGATGTAAATGCTTGAAGTATGCAATAACACAGAAAAATACATAGTGTTATGCGTAAAGTGTTGCCTTCGCACTGTTTCCTAAGGGTGTCCTTATGTCGCATCAAGACGACTGCATTTGGGACCCTGTAAAACATATCCGAGTAGTCGTTTATAGTAAAATATGAGAGATGCGTTGTATAAAATTATTATTCATGCATTAAAAAACATAATTTAGTGGTACAATCACGCAAGGTATAAAATTGAAAAAAGAATTATAGGGTAATATTATTGTCATTGTCCTTCGCGATAATTGTTTTTTTTTTTTTTTTTTTTTTTTTTAAATTGAGGAGGGGAAAATACTTTACGTACAACACCATAGATTTGGTTAACAAATCATAGGTAGTGTGGGACTCTTCCGGCATGATAGACTCGCCGGCCATACCCACTAAAAACCGCCTCCTCACTCTATCTAACAGGATTTGCATCCCAATTACAAGATAGAGATCTAAAAGGTTAAAACCAGAGAATAAAATTATGAGTTTTTCATCATATATCTGCTATTGCAAGAGATTTTATGGCTTTTTTAGAACAAGCAAATATGTCAATACTATTTTGTGCGGCATTGGCATAATTACATATGTTATAGAGCGGTGAATATTTTAAAATATCCGTTCGAGGAGTAGGAAGATAAAAAATCTTCTTTTTATGACGAGTATCAATTGAACGTAAATTAACTAGGAAATCAATTTTTTCTAACATAGCGGAGCAGTCATATTCAGCACTAATCAATTTTTGAAAAAATATAACACACTGTATTTTAAATCTGTGCTCTAAGCTGAGAATAGAAAATCTTTCTAGCAGCAGGCTATGGGAAAAACCTATTTGGGGATAAATGCCGTCTTCTCTAAAACAAACATATTTCAAGAATCGCCGTTGAACTCTCTCCAAACTGGCAATTGCATTTGCATGATATGGGAACCACACAAGAGCGCCATATTCAAGTTTCGAACGCACAAAAGAAACGTAAATTCTTATAATTTACGGCCGTTTACAGCCGTACATCCAACAATATGCTTCAGCAGTAGCACTATGTACTTTCTTATATACAGGGTGTAGAATTGGTTGGCGAGACATAGGATTTTACATGTAAAAGAAAACAATCCCCAATATTTGCTCTCTTAATAATTTTACGACAAAATAGTTAACATGAAAGTTATAGAGAATTAAAATTGTTATCTGATTCCATTGTTGTTGTTTTTTTCTAACACCTTGTAGTACTGAACTAAAGACTAGAAAATATTCAAGATAAAATATTAAAAAATAGTATTGGCTATGAAGTTTGACATTAAAAATTAGTTTGTCAACAAGCATTCCACATCGTTCTTTTGGCTTGTGCTAAAAATATGGACTACTCCACGAGCGAGAAGGTGTTTTTTATTAAGTGGTATTATGGCGGATCGTCTTTGAGAGAAATCCCAGCAGTGTTTGCCGCATTTTTCCCAGAGCGACCAGTTCCAGCTATAGAGACAATTCGAAGAATTGTAAGAAAATTTTAAACTGAAGGCACTGTTAACAGAGTATGTAAATGCAGAAGACCTCAAAGCAATAGACAGAAATGCTGAAAATACTGCTAATGTTCTGTTAAGCGTTGCGGAGAATATGAATGTATCTTTGAGACAAATCGGTCGTAATTTCTTGGTATTGCAGACACAGAGTCAGTATCGAAATAGTGTAAATGTTTGGGCCGGGATCATAGGCCATCGCATAATAGGGTCGTTTTTTATTCCTCAACGATTGTCAGGTGAGGATTATTTAAACCCACAAGAGGAGTTTGTCGGACCAGCTCTGGAAAAAATGAGAGTAATTTATGAAATTTGGTTTCAACATGACGGCTGTCCAATCCACTACAGACGAGAGGTTAGACTCTTTTCAGATACCGTGTTTCCTAACCGGTGGATAGGACGAGGTGGTTAAATCCATTGGCCAGCACGTTCTCCTGTTTTAGCCCCAAATGAGTTCTTCTTGTGGGGCCATGTGCATGATCAATTGTATAATGGCGGAAAAACTTACTACAATGTAGAAGAATTAAAGGCAGCTATCACTGAAGAATGCCGAAGGATAACCGTTTATCAGTTGGCTGGAGTTCGAAGAAATTTTTACAATAGATTAGGCCATTGTTCAACTGCCGCAGGCGATTTGTTCGAACATTTACTTTAAGATTCGTTATTATTTATTTGTTTAAGAAAGTTTTTTACAGTCCTTGTGATCATCACCTGCAGTCTTAATTCATTTCTTCTCAGATTTATTAAAACAATTATTTTAGGTATTACATACTTGTCTTTTATTTCAACAATAAAAAATCTAAAAAACCATGAGAAGAATAAGATATTAATTTTAAATCTTCATTCTTTTTACTGTAACAAACTATTCTGTCGTTATACTGTTCTACAAGAGCAAGTAATTGAGATTCCTCATTAAAGGTACCCTTACTTTAGAATTTCTCCAGCTCTAGAGAATTGGAAAAAAATCCAACAAATTCTCATTGGATTTTTTTAAATGACTGGTACTGATGGTAGATCCGGGTAAATGCAGCATACAAGAAACGACCACTTAATGAAAAATACTTTTTTGTTCGTTGTGTACGAGTCATTTTTTAAAAAACAAATCATAATACAAAGTTACAGTGGAATTAGATAACAATTTTAATTCTCTATAATTTTCATGTTTACTATTTTGGCGTAAAATCATTAAGAGAGCAAATATTGGGGTTTGTTTTCTTTTACTTGTAAAATCCTATGTCTCGCAAACTAATTCTACACCCTGTATAAGCGTAGAGACCAGCGAGACATTGTTCCACAAGTCTTCCTTATTATTAGCAATTGTTTGCTTGTCTCCTTCACTTGTAAAACGTAGACTCCTCCAAAAACGTTCTTCCGTTAGAGCCACCATATCTCGCATGATTGTTTCTTTGTCCTGAAACATATATAAAAACGATTAGAAAATTCACACTCAGTTGTTGTAACATGTAATGTGTCATCCGTTTTAGGTAATTAGTATTCGTGCAAACAAACAAATAAATAAGTTAATATTACAAGCACGTCAAGTATGCAATTGTAAAAGCCAAAAAGTGTTATAGTGTAAAAATACTCTCCTTATTGATATTCAATGTAGTTGCTGTCTTTGTCTCCTTTTTTTCATTTGGTCGGCTTGGTCTCCTAATGTAGTTGCTGTCTTTCTCTTCTTTTTTCCCTTCGGTCGAAATGGTTTCCCGTCTTTTTCTTCTTTTTTCCCTTTGGTTGAAGTGGTTTCCCAATGTAGTTGCTGGCTTTCTCTTCTTTGTTTCCTTTAATAGTTAAATTCTTCTCAGCTCTCTGTAAACTTTCTAATTTCTGTAGTTTTTCTTCTCAACTTATCTCCAATTGTAAGTTTCCTTGTGTAACTGTCCTGAGTTGTCTTTCCTATTCGTGCCTTAAATAATATCTGTCATGCAGCTTACCCATCTTTGGATCGCGTAAAGGTGCAGTTTTGTTGACGCGTCTAGCAGCTGCGTCTGGCGGCTGCGACTGTCTGTTTTCTTTCAACGGCTTCGTTTGACGTCTAGCGGCGGCGTTTAGCGGCTGCGTCTAACGGCCGTTAAGTGATCATTGTATTAGTTTGAATGTGGTTTTAGTGCATGATAGACGTGTTTGGATACAGTCCAGTCTAATACAACACTATAATGGCTGCTATTAATACAAATCATATAGCGGCATTAATAGCTGTAGAAGATGAGGAGGAAGAGGATATATTGCAATTACTACAGACCCGTGAAGACACAAGTGATTTGTACAAGAAGCGAAAAAAAGAAGGTTATTACAAACTACTCATCCATCGCCATTTAAAATCTAGTGACGAAAGATTCAATGAGTTTTTTAGACTAAATAGGGAGCAATTTCAGTTTGTGTTAACTTTAGTAGAAGCTGATCTTTATAAACCTCCTACAAATGCAGTAAAATCTCCCATTGCTCCCGAAGAAAAATTAGCATTAACCTTAAGGTATAAATGTGTTAAAAAATTAGATGATTATAATATTTGCTCTATTATTTGCTGCAGATTTGTTGCAACCGGAGAATCTTACAAATCACTGTCTTTCGCATTCAGAATTTTGTCCAGTTATATCAGCCTCATCATAGAAGACACAGTTAGAGTATTGTGTGAACGCTTACAACCTATATTTTTAATGCCACCAGACCAAGGTGCTTTGCGAAATAAGGCTATAGAATTTTGGGATAAATGGAATTTTCCCAATTGTGTTGCAGCAATTGATGGCAAACACATTCGAATGGTTTGCCCACGCAATTCTGGATCTTTATTTTTTAATTATAAAGAGTATTTTTCCATGGTATTATTAGCAATGGTCGATGCTAACTCAGAATCTGAAAAAATATTGCCCTACGTCGTGGTTGCCGATGACGCCTTTCGCCTACATCGTCATGTTTTAAAGCCATATACCAAACCAGTAGCCAGAGCTGATAGAAGAAAAAATATCTTCAACTATAGATTATGTAGGGCAAGACGAGTTACTGAAAATGCATTTGGACTATTATGCCAAGTGTTTAGAATTTTTTACACTCCAATTGCTGTTAAACCCAAAACGTGCGAACATATCCTTGTAGCAACATGCTGTTTACATAACTTATTGAGAGAGGCTTTTTTGGAGAAAAATACACGCCCTGTTTATGAATTCAACCCTGCTGAAACATTGCCAAGCGACGTTATTCCATTAGCAAGATTGGGAGGATTTGCAAACGCAGCAGGATTTGCGGT
Organism: Lagria hirta; assembly: GCA_947359425.1. Taxonomy (NCBI): domain Eukaryota; kingdom Metazoa; phylum Arthropoda; class Insecta; order Coleoptera; family Tenebrionidae; genus Lagria; species Lagria hirta. Next base: position 30,866,358 of record OX375794.1, read on the forward strand.
GAGAGAACAGTATACAGAGTTTTTTAACGATGAAGGAACAGTAGACTGGCAAGAGGAACGTGTATTTCGTACATCTAGCACAAGGCACTAATTTAATTGTAGAAAAACGCAATGTATAATTATTATTTTGATTATATATATTGCAAAAAGAAAACTACTTTATATTATTATTATATGTTTATACAAAATCAAATCCTATAATAGCTATCATTGGGCCGCGTTTGATCTGAGCCAGAATAGACATTTGGATGTTGGTCTGGATTACATTGTAAAGGAGGCTCTTCCGCCACAGCATTTACTAAGTTTAAAATGCCAGCCTTTACTTTCCTAATATGGTGAGGTAGTAGCTTCTTCACATCCAAAGCGATGCTTCTCGAGGTCGACATCATCCTCTTCTGCTCTTTTCCCCAAATTTTCCAGCACTTTCAGCCTTCTTTTTGAGCAATTATCTAATGCTTCAAGAATTGTTCTTTTCTTAGAAGCACTAGATTTCCTGCTACTGGCGGTTGCGCTGGAAAGTGCGACATCAGGGGTTTGTGTCCGGGATGTGCTTGCCGTACAAGGTTCTGCTGCATAGACGGGCGATCTTACAACAGGCTCGCTCACTTCTTCATTCTCAGCATCAGAATCTTGCGTTTCTTCATCGCCATCACTTTCCGGAATATTACACATGGAACTGAAAATAATATTAGCCTATTACATATGTGAAATGATAAAAAATTCATTTATAATGATCGATCCAACCAATGATATTTGTATATACTTTACTACTTTTGCACCAAATACCGGATTTACACACTGCTATGATTTTACATTTCAAATAGTTAGTACTTACGTTCTTTCTTGTTGGACATTCTCAGCTGGGCAGACAATGCCCATCGATTTTTATTTGTTGCTGGGTCTCCCGTTTTGCCTTTTCTTTTTTTTTTTTTTAAGTACGTGTCCCTAATGTTTTTCCAGCGTAATTTACAATCTTCGGCTAAAATAGCATAAATAAGTATTAATAATTATCAATCACTTAATTCTTATTATGTTTGCATAGTGTATAATTATTGTATTGTTACTTACCACTCTTTGTTTTCAAAATATTAGCTATTTTAGCCCAAATATTGTCTTTCAGATTAATGTCTTTGTATTCTTTTGATGCACAATCGTACAAAGTACGATATTTTCGCACTTCTTCAATTATCACTTCGTCCAACGCGGCTGTAAACTTTTTTAAAGGCATTGCAAATCTACTAATTTCTCAAAATTTTCCATGACGTCTGCGTCTTGACTGCTCACAGAGCGGTCGTGGCGGAACCGCCCGACGTTCAAATTTGTGACGCAGCCGCTGTACGCTGCAACCAAACCGTTCATACTTAAAGTCCATAAAAGCAGTGCTTGCCGCCAGACGCAAACGCCAAACGCAGCCGCTAGACGCGTCAACGAAACTGCATCTTAAGAAGTTTCCCCAGCTCAACGGTTTGGAGGTTACACTTCTATCAATCCTTGATATCTCAACTTAAATTTAACTCAATGGTGAATAACAATCACGGCACGGCGTCTGATCGTCGTTTATAAAGCTTTGGCAACACCTTCGTTCGGTTTTGCCACATATTTCTGGCGTTTTTTCCAAATTCCACGTGCCTCAAGTAACAAGGGTACTGCATTGTTGGATAGGGGACGCAGATCTTTTCCAACAATTATTATGTTTACACCGTTGAAATAATTACAAATTACTAATTTTAGAAAGCCAGACACTGAACAACATTGTGCTGAAGGTCTTTCGAATGTTCACATTGAACAAAGTTAAAGTTAACGTTATTTAGATGTTCCATTACATGTTGCAGTGGATTGTTTCTGTGTGGTACGTGCGTGAGTACGTGTGTAGACATTGTAGACAATGGTTATGTTTTTCAAAAACTCGATATTGCAATATTGGAGGCGCACAACCTTACTCTCTCCATATTCTTTACAAATTCAGTAAAGTATAATATTGTTCATTTTTGTCTTCAGCTCTTCTAAATACATTGATTTTACATGCTACGCAGTTCTTGAGGTTTCTTTTCACCTTCAAAATATAACCGGCAACATAGGACGGTGCCGCTTGCTGGAATGGTTTTAACTGTTCACACGTTTGTAGTACAGATGTTGCTTGAGATTCAAAAGTAGTGGGCGGATCTGTTTTAGGCAAACCTTGTAAAAAAAAGCAAGACGGTGAATACTATACACAAGAACTTCATTTTAGTCGACCTGGGTAATGAACCTTTGCAAAGACATAAGTATACTTGCGTTGTCATTCTGACAATTAGCCCTCAACGAATTCTTAGTTACAAACCTATTAAGGAGTAAAGATTTGTAGAATTAGGCAAAGGCAGTGCTTGTCGGTCTATTTGCCTCCTGATCTCTTTGCCAAATTTTTCCAAAAAAAATTTTCAAGGGGATCTTGATTGAAACTGCGTGGTTTGAGGTAAGTAAATCCATCGTTGTGAGTTGGGCACTTAAAAGTTGGAAACCTTTAATAGTGAGTTTCCAATTTTTATAGGCTGGTATGCGTTTTTTATTTTGTTTATCGTAGACAAACATGCTTGCTAACATTGGCAATGTAGACTTCCATATCTCAAAGTGTTCATTGTCTGCGTTTCCAATTGATCCTGAGGTCCGCAACGTTTTACACTAACGTTGCGCCTAGCAGATCCATTGACCTTGTCAAACAGATTATCTATTAACTGTATAAACTTTACAGTGCCTGAAGCTTGTTGTTCAAGGGCGTCTACAAAAGAAAATCAATTACAAAAGTGTACAACATGCAAAAAGTTGTCTTTCACTTACTGGCATTAACAAGTAACTTTAGGACCATTACTATAGAATGACTTAACACTTGAGCAGCAATTGACACTTTCATTTTGTTTATTCTGGTTTTATTAACGTGAAATTTGGTCAACCTCGGTAGTGTTCTTAATTTGTAATCATGATCAAGTTTCCAAGCTTTTTCAATGTCTTTCCATCTGGCTACTTTAGCAATACCTTGTGCATTTGTAAAGTAGATGTCTCGCGACAACAGTGTGTTTTGCATGGTTTTTAGGAGGTGTGGCATATCATACAGGGGAATAATACGTTGCTCATTTACTTCAAACACATAATCCTGTGTTCTCACAAGGTTTTGCGTATCACGCACAAGGGCATCAATAGCACTTTTCATATTTTGTTCTTTGATCACATACGGTTGATAGAACCGTCAACCCAGCTGCTTGAGCGTGCCTTATTACATCGATAATAATTTTTTTTAGTCTAAACGCTTTCATAGCACCATTTACAAAGTAATAAGCAACTTGTTGTTTCCAATTTTTATAAATGCCTCGTAACATGAACACCTGAAACCATGTTAACTACGTTAGTTTTAACACTAATCGCTCTATCATACTTATTACCTGAAAATGATTAGCTATTTTTAAAAATCTTTCTTGTCCAAATTTTTCGAAGCTCTCAACGTAATATTTGTGCTGATTATACTGCAAATGGGGTTCTATAAACATCTCATCAAATAGTAACGTGCAAAATGTGGTATTTTTGTTCAATGTGTTCACAGCACCTTTAAGTGGTAAAAAAATTGCCTCATGCATGCCTGCGGCTATGCCAATTCTGGAATTTTGTCTTCTAAATCAAATCTGCGTCCCTGAGGGTTTTTTCTGATTGCTGCAATTTGGTTTTGACAAAAATGTCTTGTAATAGAACTCATGTTAGCAAACACGCAAACACTTATGGCCGTTTGCACCGTATTTCGTAAAGCAATGCTTAAGTTAAGAACAACTTAAAAGTTGGTTTGCACCGTTGACGTTTGTGAAATTCTTAACTTTAAGATCGCCTTAAAGTTTTCGGTTTGACAACATCGCACCCGTGCTAATAAGTTTTAGGAAATATTAGTAATATAACTAAAAGTTGGTATTGTTCCATGACTGACACACCACGAGAAAGTGATAATAATAATAATATTTATTCAACCTAATTCATACAGTTATAAAAAAATGCCAAAAATAACATAAGTTTCTACATTCCAGGTTGAATCTTCAGTATAGTTTTGTTTATATGACTATACTGGATCTAAAGATTAATCACAAAGAGAGAAATAACAACAATAATAACAACTTTAAAGCTTGTGTCATCTGAAGAAAAAGAAAAAAACACAAAAATCTATTAAATTTACATTGCTATATTAGCGGTACACAAAATCTCTTCTACAGTTTCCTTATTTTCTAGGAGTCAACGTTTTAGAAGTTTTAGTTTACCTTTTAAATTTTGGTAATTTTTAATATAATCCGGCAATTTATTGTTAATAGCAGGTCCTATGTATAGAAAACAAGTTTTAAAAATACATTTATTAACTTTGGGGAGCTTGAGCCTACTAATGCAAGTGTTTCTCGTAAATTTTGTATAGTATTGAATTCCAAAGCAATGTGATCTTTCAAAAAACTCTTTTAGCACCTTATAAACATATAAATATCTAAGTGGCAGTATACCTGAAATATACTAGATAACATAAATATACTAGAAAATAAATATACCTTTCACGACTGTATAAAATCATTTTTATTTAATTACATGTCTGTGAAAGAAGCTATTTCATCCTCAATAAGTGGAAGCACTTGCATAGTTGTATCCTTGGTTAATCTAAAACAAAATTTTACCTAATTATGAAAACTTACTTTCCGGCAACTTACCGCCATCTTCTATAAAAAGCCAGCTCATCCAAAGCATAAAAATATTCATTTTTTTCGTATATTTGACGAGGAAATCCATATTCGATTATATCAAGAATGTCTAGGTCTGCATCAAATATGTCATCTTCAATTGCGCCAGCCAGTTTCGCTAATTGATACAAGTTCTATTTTTTTCAATAAAAACACGCGTTGACCTCGGTGACTAATGATTAATAATTATTATAATTATTTTTTATATTCTAGGTTAGAAAATAGATATCCTCGCTCATCAACTGTCATGTCAACATAAACACTATGTACGCATGCGTAAGTCTCTGCTTAAAAGTTAAGCCCCCGAAATCGGAGGCTTAAAGTTAAGCTTTGCTTTGGCGAGTTAAGCACTCATTCGGTTACGGTGCAAACCAAATTCGTTACTTAAGCAGAATCTTATCTTAACTCGGGTTAAGCGTTGCTTAACTTGAACGGTGCAAACGGGCATAAAACATTCAAACTTTTACCAATAACACCTTCCCTTGCTGACAGGGGTGGTAGATTGTGCTTTGGGCAACTAAAGATGTTTAGAAGATGTCGCTAATAACGTTGACACTTCCACATATGCACTTTCTGTTGGTTCATCCATGGCTTGTACCTCCGTTGCACTTCTGAGGTCTCCGCATGACTTTGAACAGAAGAACTTGCTACTGCTGCATATGTATGGTCGTAGTCGAACACAGAAGAGGAGCTTTATTGAGATGGGCCTGCATCCTTTTCTAACACTGCATCCTCCTCTACCATTGCAAATGTTTGCTTTTGTGCGAGCCATGCCGGGTTGCCTAGAACTGCAAAATAAAACCATTTAGTATCAATACATGTGAATGTAACTGTTGCGACTACTACAGTGTGTCTCCTTTACTACATGCTTCAGGGATATTTTTACATACATGCATCTCACTTTAAACACGCTTAACTCATCAAAGAAAGATATAAATAAGTTATGTGGTACACATTATTACTAATTTAAGATTCAATTTGCATATTGGTACGTAATACAAAAATACATGCTTCTAATATTTTTTTTTACCTTGTGACAAGTGATAATGTGGTAAAGCCTTCCTTTGCAGACTATTAAAAGCCTTTTCAGCAAAATGCTTGCCACATACTCGATAATAGATATATAGACACGTATTGGCTCGGCATTGGCAACTGTAACATTGCCAATAAGTTCCCACCATCTGTTAAAACAATCTTTTTCTTTCACTGGATGTGGAAACCTATAAATGTAATGATTGTAATGACATTGACAGTTGTGAAAAAACATTTGCAATACCGGTTAGTTTACCGGCACTAATAAGTAATTAATCAATGTTATTTTTGAAATGGAATAAAGCGAGAAAATTGAGAATGGAAATATTGTATTAATCGGTGTCTTCAAGAAAAATGTAGGCTGGGTTATTATTTTATCTAATTTTAGTACGAACTGATATAAGACCTGCTGCCAAAAAAGCACAGTCGCCATTGCATCCTGTTAATATTATACAAGCGTTACAAACTGTAGATACTTTGAAATATATTATCGGATTATTAACTTGCGGAAAGAATGTTTGATTATTAAAAAACTAGCTGGCCCGGCGAACTTTGTTCCGCCTAAACATAGATATTATTTTTAAAATAAGCAAACCAAAATCTTTGAAAATTTTATATTGATACATGTCATTTTTTGTCTCTATCCCTCCCCTTTTCATCCCTTTGTTAATAAAAAGTAGCTGTTTATAATTATTTAGTTTTATTAATTTTTTCTAATTAATAATTAAAAATTATTAAATATTATTAAATATTTAATAATTAAATATTAAAATAATTATTAATATTTAATTAAAAATTTTATTAATATCTTTAAATATTTATTAATATTAATAAACTCGCTGCTCGATTCAAATCAGCACTTGATAAATATCTTGTTCTGCGTCGCAAATTATCTATTTGTTGACCTCTGTTGTTCGCTCGACGATTCTGCATTGCCAACCGAGCTGTTTCACGGGCTGCTTCACTTTGCTCTCGTGATTGAGAAGCACGAAGTCGAGCCATACTATCGCGGCGCTGTTCACGTGCAATTTCTTGTTCTTCTTCAGTCCTTTCATTTGCAGTATTTCGTATTCTTCTTGCATCACGGCTTTGTCGGGAAAGATTCGATCGTCTTGGTCGCGGCATTATTAATTAAACTTCACTTCACCTAAAAACTAAAATTTTCAACCATACCGAGTTTTATAGTTCACTTCACTTTTTACGAATGGGCAACGGCACTATCATTACATTATAATTGTTAATTATTTATTTAATAGAAATAGTTCTATTATTGATTTCTTACAAATATCAAATTGTCATCCATACGTCATTACATATCTGTCATTATACGTCAATTACATAGCTGTCATTTGCGTTTTGTTATTCCACGTTTTATAGTGACTGACGTTTCATGTCAAGGCATACGGGAATGCTGTCGAACGGGATGAAAAGTATCCTATGTCCTTCTCCTGGCTCTAAACTATAATTGATATAAAAATCCAAGTTTGGGAAAATTTCTTGAGCCACGTCAAATAAATTTTAATGTAAACGCTTCTTCGTGGTTGCGTCAAATTTCTCGGTAATTTGTCGAGCCTCACCGAACGTTTCCGACATCGCATTTTACATTTGACTTTCACCCCTCTTTTAGAGGATGGTTTCTGGAATAAAAAGTATCCTATGTCCGTCTCCTGGCTCTAAGCTACCACCTCACCAATTTTCAACCATATCGGTAAAGCCGTTCTTGAGTTATAAGTGGAGTAACTAACAGACTTTCTTTTATATACATATATAGATAATAAGTTACGAGACAATTCACTACTCAATATTATATTGCTATTAACCGACTTCAAAAGGAGGAAGTTATCAATTCGAGTGTATTTTTTTATGTGTGTTATCCCAGAATTTTTGTCTGGGACAACAAATTTTGATAATTTTTCTTTCATTTGGAAGCTGGTGTTTTCCAATTGGTCCCATTTAAATTTGATCAAGTGTAGTAGGCTTGCTTGACTTCTGTTGTGGATTGGATAAAGGCTTGTAAAAAACACTCACTACTGTAAGCGATATTTAAGATGATGAGGTCATCCCGACATCGAGGCTTTACATTATCAAAAAAACGCAAGAGGGGTTTGCGGGAAAATGCAGAACGTTTCTCCGGGGAAACATATATATATATTTAATTAAGTAGTCGTAATTTGACCACTATTGCTAATGAAATCTTTGTAATAATTATAAAATTCTGTTGAATTGTTGTGTTTTATTTAAAACTGATTTATACTACTGTGACTAATGATAAAATTATATTGAAAATGTTAGGATAAGGCTCTTCTGATCTCTATTCTAACATTGGTCTCTTCTTGTAGACCTTTTAATCTTAAAATGAAAATGATAATGAATGATAATATCTGTCAGAAATATTTAGTTAACTATCAAATGTATCATTTGATAGAAATGTTTATGTTTATAAAATCATGATTATAATATTTGTGTTTAGTTATAATGATAAAAGAAACAAAGGAAATACTAATATTCTAGGTGGACAAGTACATTACACAAGATCTGATCAGTAGTTTTTAAGTTATTCTATTTAATGATTTTTTGACATATATTATTTATTATCAAAATTTGTGAAAAATTAAAAAAATATATTTCTATTGCAATTTGAATGTTATTGATTATGTTGTTTCATCTGTTTGATAATGCATTACAATATCACGAAAAATGTCTTCTTGATAAATTTACCTTATATAAGCGCAAATCCTAAAAAAATCATATAAAGTAGTATCAATTAATTAAATATTAAGTAAACAGTAGATTTTCTATTTTCAGATAAATCTTTCTCCCTTTCTTTGTTGGTCTTATACAAAAGGCGCTGTCTCATATTAGCAGCGTGTTTAGTAGTTTAGTAGGTCTACCTATATTGAAATAAATAATAGTGATCGAATACACTAAAAATCAAAAAATAAAATATAAAATTTAACAAAAAAAAGAACCATCTCTAAAAAAACTATAAAATAATGGCGTAGACTTGTATGCTTAAAAAATAATCAAATTATTTGGCTACTATAATGTACAATTAATGTTTTTTTTGGAATCGGTGTCAGTCAAGGTAAGATGAGCGCCAGCCTCTGCTCGCCTGTGTGCTGCGTGTACTTATTTTAAATATAGTAAAGCATGAAAAGCTTTGATAAACTGTTGGTACAATATGCCCTTAATGCTCACTATACACACAATGCATGAAAGGTTAGAACCACCATCTCACCTACTATGTACGATGTCACATTCGTACATATAGGAGAGATCGAGCTTGTGGAAGTGTACTGGTTTCTGCAATACCCTGGCCTGATGAGTTTCAATGAGAACGAAACAGCGCTGTAGTCAGGTTTGCATAAGACATTACACTTTCACGAAATGCTAAGTGATATAACCTTTCATGCTTTACAATATTTCAAACATTTCTAGATTTGAAGTTACATTGGTCACATTAATCCTATTTAAATATAGTGTATGCTAATAGTAAGATTAGTACATATATTATAATATATACAACCTTATACAAACCTTCCTTGACTGACACCGACTCCAAAAATAACAATAATTGTACATTATAGTATCTAAATAATTTGATTGTTTTTTAAGCATACTATGCAATTATTTTATACTTTTTAAGGTTTTTTTTTTGAAGTTGTTTTTTTTTGTTAGAATTTTTTTTTTTGTAAATTATATGCGTCCTAATTATCCCAGCATTAATCAAGTGTCGCAAAAAGCAAGAAATCTAATAAGCGCAAGCTTACTTCACGACTCTATTCTGATACAGTATAACATCTTGAAAGATAAGTTTTGCAGTTTCAAGGCACAAAATAGTATATGTATATGTTTTTTTCAAATATTTACTATTTGTTGATTTATGTTCTCATAACAAAAGAACTCATGAATTAGTATTTTATGTTGAACATATTGGCAATTATGGATTATGAAGCTTGGCAAAGTTTTTCTGCAAATTGTCACTTTTTAAACTTAAGAAATTTATTAGATTAAAAATTGAAAAATTCTTATTGAATTTGTTTGGTTTATTGCAAGCGGTGTTGTAGCACACATAAATATGTTAACGGATGATAAGGATGGAACAATAGATTTGTGGAGTGAAGCAATAATTAGCTTTGCTTCAGAAATGTCTAAAAATAGGTAGTTGTTACACACTGAATTGCTTACCACAAAGGTAAGCGTAATTTCAGTGTCCAGGACTTACCAATAATTCTTGGTTGGTTACGTTTTAGCAATTTTGCAACGTCTAAGTTTGACACGAAAAGAATTTACATGGTTTTTTTTTGGGTTTCAGATGCGACATTAACTTTTCAAAATCAACATTATGGATCAACCTCAGCTTCCTCTGCCACGCAGTGGGCGGCCTGTCACCGTCAAAGACATTGCTCAAGCCAACGATTATTTTGAGCATTTTCTCAACGCTACTAGTCTCAAAAATATTCTAGGATGCTATCGTAGTCTTTGCGAGCATTTAAGTCTGAAACCAAATTTTTTTCCTTTGTTTTATCCAAAATTAAAAGGATATTTGACTTCCTGGAGAGCAAAAGCGTTATGGAAGAAATTTGACGGTAGAGCAAATCATAAGTGTTATGGAAAAGGGAAGTTATGCAGTGCTAGCAGAGTTCTGATTATAGGTGGAGGACCCTGTGGTTTGAGAACAGCAATTGAGGCACAGTTACTGGGTGCTAAAGTGGTAAGTTTGAACATTTTATACAGGAAATTTGAAAGGAATTATAGATTTTTATATTTCCGATGGCAATACTTTTGTTTCAAACTTCAAATAAGTGAAACTGTTTGTGGTTTATGTGTATTTTGTTTTATACAGTTTTTCCAAGTGTTTGATTTGTTACTTCATTGGTTAGTGTATGACAAATTGTATTTGTTAGTCGCGTTGTTTTGTGGTGTAAGCGAGTCTACAAAATTTGTACAGTGACTTACGTAAGTAAGTTAACAATTAGTTATTGTGATCTGAAAGTCACACCTATTTTCTTCTGCTATGGTCTTAGCTGAGCCCACTGCCACAATAGACCTACTAACGCTGTTGCCAAGTTGATGTTTACGGTTTGTTAAGTAGAGACGGCTGTGCCTGTGTTTAACAGACCGAAGTATTACAGGGTTTTGAACTCTAGCCCAGTCATTTTAGGTTTGTCTGCGAAAAAACTCCTAGTGAGTTGAATTTTTGTATATAACGAGTTGAAATGATACCTATAATTTAATTTGACAGTTCCCGCTTTTTCTATGGTTCTCGGTGGTCATTAATGCGATTTCTCACCTGTCACTTAGAGGTTTATCGTTTTAACGTTTTTCAATTGTAAAACACGATAATTGGCGTTAATCTCAAGTTGTGCTAAGAAGCGAAGACTGTGAAAATGGTTTATTTTGTTGAATAAGAGACTTTTATTGTAATATCCTTATTATCGCAATGGGACATTCAACAACGGAGAGTGGGTGTATTCTGTAGCAGCTTGTAAATAAGAATATCTTAAATACCCTGATTTGTAAATTCAAGAAACGTTATTGGAGTTCTACATGGAAAACGTAATAAACAGATTTGTTCGATCTGGCAGTGTCAACAAAAGAAAATCTCCTGGGCCAAATCTCCAAAGGCCTTCATTATCTGAATAAGTTCTTGAAGATTTGAGAGTACTATTGAAGTCAAATCCACAAACATCTTTGACAAGATTGTCTCACCAGTCAGGAGTTCCCGTAAGCACCTGTCATAAAGTAATTTTATTTTTCAATATAATTTTTGAAATACAAAGAGCATTTGATTCTTAGGCAACCAACTATGCACGCCCGTATCGAGTTTGTCGTGCGTCTGAAAGATCTATTAAAAGTACACAAAGTGGAAGAGGCGCGACACTTGCTACGCCAGCTGCCTCCTTAGAATCATGAATAGAAACCCTATACTTTTATTACGGCGTTATAATGGAGATCTGAAAAATCGACATTGATAAAAAAAAGTAGTCAAAATGGTGGATTAACTATATATAATTGCGCTTTATGTAGATGACTTTTTTATTTTTTCAAATGAAAGTGAGCAAACTAAAGTTTTGAAAAACAAATTCAGCTCAGAATTTAAAATTAAAGATTTAGGGCAAACGAAACAATGTCTTGGAACAAGAATTTTAATTGATCAGAATAGGAATGTTATTACACAGAATGTAAACCTGTGAGTACACCTATGGAGACTGGATTACAATTAGAAAAAAGTTATAGTAGCAGTTTAATAGTACCATATCAGGAATTACATGGTAGTTTGATGTATTTGTCAGTAATGACCATCCCTGATATATCTTATGCGAAAAGTTATTGTTTCATAATATTAAGTAAAATGGTAATTCTTTTGAAAATTGTAATATTGTCAATAATATTGAACGATCTCGTGTTTAGCAATTTATTCATAACGGTATTTAGTTACTGTACGTCCCTTTGACGCCAGTTTGGAAATACCCATTTTATAGTTTTTTCCCTTCTGTCTCTCTTTATACAACCAAGCTGGCCGAATAGTACCTTTTTAAGGGGTATTTCCCCGGTTTGCGGAGTTTTGGTAAAACTGCATAGCAACACTTGTGCCCTTCGGGTTTTTGAACCAAAAGTACAAGTGTAGACTACTGTAGATCAGCAGTTGAAATCATTACCGAGTCGAGATAAGATCGTTCCGGAAAAATTATCAAACCGATAGTCCGTCCTTACCGTTGATGCCATACCGGTATTCAAATCGTTCCATTTTCTTGACATTCACAATATTAATTCCTTTTCATCGTTTATATTAATTGTTTTAGAATAAGAATAATAAGTGTTAATTTCATCGTATAAATAAAGTCTATTAGTGTTCATTAGTGGATTTATTAAACTATTAATTCGACATTAGTTTGTCTTATTAAATTTATTGAGTTAACTAAATACCCTAAACTATTAGGAAAGTGTAACTTAATTCAATGAAAAAACATGGTCCTTCGAGCCGGATTACATTAATAAATTGTGAATAATTAGTGAAAGTGAAAGTGCCGCAATCGCAAAAGAAAGAACAACCGAAAACGCAGTTTTCCAAACTTGAAATCCAGTGACGTAGCATCCAAACCGGAGAGCAGGTCAAAGAATTCCAAAACAACGGAAACATCAGCAATCTTCCGGACTTCAGATCCAGTGGCGTAGCATCCAAACCGGAAAGCAAGTCAAAAGGTTCTTAAATCAACAACAGTCGCAAGCAGCTGTACCAAGTCTCAAGCTCAATCAACACAGGAAAAATAAGGTGAGTTGGTCATTATTAGTCATTTTAATTGATCTATACAAAAAAGGGCCAAATTATTTGTTGTGATTATCCTCAATTCCTTTAGCAAATCATTATTTAAAATTTTCGTCAATAAGTTTTCAATTGTCCTGTTTTCTACCTTATAAATAAATTTATTTATTATGGCTGATCTCACAAAATTAAAAAAGAAACGAGGTCATATTAAGACCTACTACATTAAAGAAATATCTAGACAAAGCTGAACAAGATGAATCACACAAAAAAAAGCATTTAATTCAAGCGTCGCTGAATACCACAATGAAAGCCTTTGAAAATTTTGAAGCTATTCAAGACAGCATAGAAGAATTAGAAGAAACCGAAATTGACAATCGTCAGTCATATTTTGAAAGTTTTAATTTTGAAACGGCACGTGCTCTAGATATTCTCGAAGAATTAAATCCTCCGCCAATCACCGAAACAAACCTTGCGCAACCTATCCTTATGGGTGCAACAACGACCAAGTCGGTAGTTACTTTACCTCCTATAACGCTTCCAACTTTTGATGGCGCTCCAGAAAAATGGGCTACATTTTTCAGTCTATTTTCAACAATAATTGATGAAGAAAATATCCCTCCAGTCAAGAAACTCAACTATTTAAAATCATCTTTATCTGGAAAAGCTGCAAGAGCTATATAATCTCTAGAAATTACTGAAAATAATTATGAAATAGCAATTTCAATTCTAAAAGAAAAGTTCGAACATCCACGTCGAATGGCAAGGCGTCATATGGCTGCTTTAAGAGAAAACCCGCGTCTACAAAAAGATACTCCAGCTGCCCTTATTGAACTTGTTGATGTTTTTCAACAACATACCCGCGCATTAGAAAATCTGAAAGCTCCAGTAGAGTTTTGGGATATACCGCTAGTAGATTTGATTTTATCAAAAATTAATTCAAATACGGCTTGGCAGTGGGAAATGACCCTAACTGATAACAGTTTTTCTTCATTTAAAGAGTTATTAAAATTTTTAGGACGAAGAGCAAACTGTGCTGAGCCTTTACAAGTTGATACACCTCAAAATAAATTAATTAAATTTGAAACGAACCGTTATCGAAACGAAAAAACGCGATCACATGCACTTGTTACATTTTCCAATAATCTAAAAAGCAACACTCTGCATAATCAAAAAACCGCTATCTGTCCTGCATGTTCATTGTCACATTTGTTATATACCTGCGAAAAATTTAGATCTTTAACAGTTGAAGACCGGCGAAAGGTCGTATCAGCCGCGCATTTATGCTTTAATTGTTTTGAAAAGTCGCATGGAGTTAATTCATGTAAGTCACAGATGTCATGTAAGAAATGCGACAAACGTCATCACACCTTATTGCATATCCAACTTGGACAAATTCCAGCTGGTCCTTTGCAAGCACGGGTAAACGAATCTGAACAGCAAAACCCCAGTACCTCAAAAGTATTAGACTCACACAGACAAGTAGCACTTGTCGTAAATGCTATGTCTAATGACATAATGGTTACCGCCGTGCTTTCAATTTTAGATAAAAATGAAAGACCAATTCAATGTAGAAGCTTGCTTGACACTTGCTCTACAACTAATTTTATGACTCAGCGTCTTGCTGATATTCTCCAATTAAAAAGAACAGTATGCAACATACCAGTGGGAGCTTTAAACTCAATGACAACTTACTGCAATGAATTAGCTACAACCACTATCCAATCACGATTGAGTGGATACAAAAAAACTCTCAGTTTTTTGATAGTTCCAGAAATTTCCCATGTTATTCCAGACCAACCTATTCAACGTGAATTAATTAAAATACCTCACAACATTAAATTAGCTGACCCAAATTTCCATCGACCTGCACCAGTAGACATATTATTAGGAGCTGGTACAACTTTATCATTATTGTGTGTTGGGCAAATAAAAATATCAGCTTCTAATCAACAAGAACTATATTTACAAAAAACAATGCTTGGATGGATATTAGGTGGAGCACCTCCTTCAAAACAACCAACGGCATCCAAGTGTCATCTCACAACCACTTCAATCGATTTTGATTTAAAACATTTTTCGAAAATTGAAGAATGCCCTACTGTCAAGCAGTTAACAAAGGATGAAGAAGAATGTGAACAACCTTTCCGCCAGCACGTACAAAGAAATCCAAATGGACGCTATGTTGTCGCATTGCCTTTCAAACCAAATTGCACCAAATTAGGCGAATCTTTTCATTATGCCCGTAAAGGATTCGACGATACTGAAA
The DNA here is from genome assembly GCA_947359425.1 of Lagria hirta. Taxonomy (NCBI): domain Eukaryota; kingdom Metazoa; phylum Arthropoda; class Insecta; order Coleoptera; family Tenebrionidae; genus Lagria; species Lagria hirta. The sequence continues at coordinate 30,881,656 of OX375794.1, forward strand.
GAAAACTTGAGCAAAAGTCTGAGTTAAAAAGATTATACAAGGAAGTTTTAGAAGATTATATAAATCAAAACCACATGTCATGCGTAAATGAAACTCCAGCAGATTCAACTAATTTCTATCTACCACACCACGCAGTAATGAAAGAAACAAGTCTTACGACAAAAGTACGAGTAGTTTTTGATGGTTCTTTAAAAAGCACATCTGGTGTTTCACTAAATGACGTCCTGTACACTGGTCCTGCAATTCAATCTGATTTATTTTCAACTTTAATTCGATTTTGTCAACACCCTTTTTTGATCACAGGTGACCTCAAACAAATGTATCGGCAATTTCTTATAAGACAAGAAGATCGCAAATTTCAACGCATTCTATGGAGGAACAATAATAATAAATTTCAAGTCTATGAATTAAATACAGTTACTTTTGGTATTACTTGTGCTCCATATTTAGCAATCCGTTGTTTGCATCAGTTAGCTATTGATGAAGGGTCTTTATATCCCATAGCTGCACCATTATTGTTAACAGATTTTTACGTTGACGATTTTCTTAGCGGGGCAAAAACAAGCGACGAAGCAAAAATAATAGTCAAGCAGATGACTAAAATCCTTGCAACTGCAGGTCTGACAATGAGGCAATGGGCATCCAACGATCTTTCCATTCTAGAAGATGTATCTCCTACCGATATTAATCCTGGACTACAGTTTGGAGATACCACATTGAAAACAGTAAAAAGCTTCAAAAAACATGTTTATCATGTTGCAGGACGAGAAATGCTTTTTACATATAAACAGTTCAATACTCTAATTGTTGAGATCGAAGCCATATTGAATTCTAGACCCTTAACACCTCTTTCATTTGATCCTACCGATCCTATCTCACTAACTCCTGGCCATTTTTTGGTAGGTGACTCATTGACCAACTTACGTGGACGAGATTATTCGTCCTTGCCTCGAAATTTCTTGTCTCATTGAAATCACATCCAGAAAGTGAAGCAGCATTTCTGGACACGATGGCACAAGGAAGATTTTAATGAATTAACGGTCAGAACTAAATGGGATAATTGCGGTCCAGACATTCGTAAGGGTGCTGTCGTTCTATTGCGCGAAGACAATATACCACCTGCACAATGGGTATTAGCTAGAATAATAAACTGTTATTCCGGTAGTGATGGTGTAGTGCGTACCGTATTAGTGAAAACTCCAAAAACCACATTAGTTAGAAATGTCAAAAAGTTGCCGTGTTACCTATCATGCCATCAGGCTAAATCTGTTCGGAGTGCATAGTAATATTAATTTTAAACTCTATTGATCGTGACCTCTCAACGGGGGAGAATGTTTCATAATATTAAGTAAAATGGTAATTCTTTTGAAAATTGTAATATTGTCAATAATATTGAACGATCTCGTGTTTAGCAATTTATTCATAACGGTATTTAGTTACTGTACGTCCCTTTGACGCCAGTTTGGAAATACCCATTTTATAGTTTTTTCCCTTCTGTCTCTCTTTATACAACCAAGCTGGCCGAATAGTACCTTTTTAAAGGGTTTTTCCCCGGTTTGCGGAGTTTTGGTAAAACTGCATAGCAACACTTGTGCCCTTCGGGTTTTTGAACCAAAAGTACAATTGTAGACTACTGTAGATCAGCAGTTGAAATCATTACCGAGTCGAGATAAGATCGTTCCGGAAAAATTATCAAACCGATAGTCCGTCCTTACCGTTGATGCCATACCGGTATTCAAATCGTTCCATTTTCTTGACATTCACAATATTAATTCCTTTTCATCGTTTATATTAATTGTTTTAGAATAAGAATAATAAGTGTTAATTTCATCGTATAAATAAAGTCTATTAGTGTTCATTAGTGGATTTATTAAACTATTAATTCGACATTAGTTTGTCTTATTAAATTTATTGAGTTAACTAAATACCCTAAACTATTAGGAAAGTGTAACTTAATTCAATGAAAAAACAGTTATCTTGTACAATTTAATAACTGCTGTAACGAGTCGCATTGGAAAGCAGCTAAGAGGATTTTAAGATACTTGCAGGGTACTAAAAAATATCGTGTGAAGTTTCACAAAGGTTATTTTTGAACTTAACGGTTTTATAGATGCCGACTGGGCAAGTAATTCTGTAGATAGAAAGTCGTATACAGGATTTTGTTTTAAACTATCAAGAGGGGTAATTTCTTGGAGTAGTAAAAAACAAAAAACAATTGCTTTGTCAAGCACAGAAACAGAGTATATGAGGATTGCTGAGGGTGCAAAAGAAGCAATTTATTTATAAACATTGTTGTAAGAAATAATAGACCAGAAATTAGAGGGCATTTTTGTTTATTTAATGTCGATCAAGGAGCTCAAAAGCTTGCGACAAATTCTGTATTTCATAAAAGGTCTAAACATATAGACATTAGACATCATTTTATAAGGAATGTTGTGGCAAATAATATTTTTTAACTTGAGTATTTGAATACCGCTGGCTGAAATGCTAGCAGATATATTCACCAAGAGTTTGTGTAATATTAAGCATTGCAAGTTTATCAAAAGTTTAGGTTTAGTGAATATTTAGTCTTTGATACAATATTAAAATATCTTATCCTAGTGGGGGTGTTGAAATTAAGTTCAATATTATTCTTTTAATCTGCCAAGGTTACGATCTTGTTTACATGTTGTAATGAGTTGAGTTGAAATAAATGGCGTTAGTTGATTTTTCTGTGTAACTCTTTTTATACCAGGATGAGCGATTGATCTTAATTTTTACTCTACTATAAATAGGGAATTGGCATATAATGGGAAATTATTATATCAAAACTTGAAAAATAGTCATAAATCATAATGAAATTAATAATGGTCGATCAAATGTAGATTTACAAAAGATTTGGGGTGAGCTATGCTATATTTGCAATATGCTATGCAATAATAATTTTAATAAATTAATTTTGATAATTTGTCAAAAAATATTCAACTTTTGAATCATATTAGGTCTATCAAAAATTATAAAATACTATTAGAGATAGTAATAATTAAATAATCAAATACATTTAATTGGAAGGCATCACAAGCATTAAAAAGTTTATTATTTTTTACAAATACATATACAAATAGTATTTTCCGCATTATTTCAACAAGTTCAGCCCAGAATATTTTTCAAATTTTTTTCCGGAGGGTATATATAACCTATTTACAGCCATAACAAAATGACACCAAAAATTGGTCATAGTATAGCTTATTTGCGTTTGCCGACATTATACAAACTGTTTACATCATGCATCAAAGATCGAATTGATTATATTCATTGCATAGATAATAATATCATAAATTTATCAGTTATTGGTTATTTATTGACTAAACGTAACATCTACACTGCTTTTAGGGATCATAAAGAAGCGTATGATTTTGTTCCTCATTGTTGATTAATAAAAACTTTACATCTAGAGTCAACTTAAATTTAATTCCATTATTATAACATATGCAATTTTGGCAAACTTCACTTCACCTTTCAGTTATTGGAAACGATTTAATTAAAACTGTATGAATATAACGCGTAATATTTCAAAAGCATTTTTAAGCTTTTTATGGTTTTGTTTTAAATTTTTTTAGCTAAAACCATCTGATTTATGTGGATGACAGAGAAATATATGCAGGGAAATTACTTAACCTAATAAAACTCACTGAGCGGTTTTAAAATAATATTCATATAGATTTTAATCGGAACACATGTGAACTTCAAGACAATTGTCATAGATATTAGAAGTGGGTATGGAATTGTGAGAAATTTCAACAAATGGCGAAATAAATTTGTTTTGGCGCCAAACTTGTTTTTGAAATAAATACGAGTGTTTGAGAAAGAAAATTTTCTTTAATTTTATGTCAACGAGGGGGAATTTATTCTTCAGGAGAATTCAGCGATTGCCAAATTTTGTTGGTTTTTGGTCAGTTAAACTTGGTCTATTTTGCTGTTATTCGATAGCAAGGGTGTAAAGAAAAAATAAAATTCTATAATTTTTTCTAGGGAGAATTTGTACGAAATTGTATTGTGATTGGGAAAATTTAAATTAATAGAATCGTTTCATTGATTTAAAAAGTATGATGAAATTCTGACGAAAATACTTATAGGTTTATGTCAGATTGTTCGAATGTTTTTGAATATCAAATCCGCCATATCAAGTCATATGATGGCAGACCCGTAGGTAGATAGTAATTTGGCTTGCTTTTTGAAAAAACAAGCTGATTTTGTCTGTTTAGTTTAAATCACAAATTGTTGACATTGCTTTTGACAACGAGTGGCTAAGTAGAACAAAATACGTGACTATCAGATTCGTTTACTGAAATTTAATTAGGCAGAGTGCTGTATTATGCATTTTAAACACCACTACATCCTTAGTAACGGTTACTCAAACAACTATGACACTTTATATGTACAATAATTTTACACTTGTCACAATCGGTTTGTTTTCATTATCTAAAGAATAATGTATTTGGACCTAAGAAACCAGAGTTTTTCCTACTTGTTGGATCTTTTTATCAACCCGGAATTTTGTGCAGGGTTATTCAAAACTACAATAGATAAATATATATTTACTGGTTTTATGCACGGTTGACATTGTTTTCAAGTAAATAATATATAAAAGTTTCAAGCTTCTGTCTCGTGTCGTTATAAAAGGATAGCGTCAACTAATTTTGTTCTGCTTCTGGCTTTATTTTAATTTAGTAAATCAAATGAAAGCTAAAATATGAAAATAGAAAAAATTAAAATTTGACATGAAATTTCTTTGTTTTTAGAAAATTATGGCTGTATTCGTACTTGCATAATTTGAGATTACTTTATTTTATTGCTAACATCTAGTCTTTGAATCACGAGTAAATAAGAAAACTCTGCCAAAATTTGTTAAAAATCATTCTTTCACCTTAAGTCTTCAACGGAAAATACAGCGGTAGCTCTAAAGAGAAACTTTATTGACCTGTTCACAACAGTATGGAACTAGCTTTCTAAATATAATAATAAAACATTGTAAAAAATTATTGAAATATGAAGAACTTGGAGTTTTTCAATGCTTTGATTAAAGTAGCAACCGTATTGTTCTCTCTGTATAACGGTACGTCAAAAAGCTTTAAATTATTATAAATTCTATATTTGATCTAGCAACTCGATCGAACTCTGTCTGCAATGGCCAGCCGTTAAAATAACAAGCCCTTCATGTCTTTATGATTGAACTTCAAAGACTTGAAACCTGTAACATTTAAACACGCTGTCTCTTTGACCCTCGCTGCTGAACAAGAACTTAAATCGCAAGATTAAATCTTCAAATGCCAGAATATACCTAGATAATAAATATTTCTTTTAATAAATATTGTACATATTGTCGAAAAATTGTCCCACAGAAAATTACCGTTATATTCAAATCCAAAAATGTGTCACATAAATAACTATTTTTCTCTATTCTAACTATAAGTGAAGAATTGTTATTGATTATTGCAAATGAAACTATATATCCGTGGGTGACTGCCATCCATGGCCTAACATTACAGACTTTACATTTTAGATCAATTAAAACTTTCTAAATAATTTTTCACAAAGAACCAAAGAAGATAGGTAGATATTTTGTATATCATTGAGATACGTTTGAGACAAAATGCGCAAACGTGATAATTTAATTGTTCAATCAAAGAAAAAAGTTTTTGAGAAAAATAGCGATTTTTCTTCAAACAGGCTTTCTAACTTTCAAAATTAAACAAGCCTAAGAGTTTTTGGCGTAATTGTCAACTACTGAATATAGTCTCTATATAATCTTATTATTATGACGTTAAGATTTAACTTTACGACTATTTTTTTCTTGCTAAAAGATTTAGATAGTAAATTTTGTTGGTTTTTTTTAGGTGGTGGTAGAGAAGCGGGACCGCTTTTCCCGAAACAACGTTCTTCACTTGTGGCCTTTTGTAATAGAAGATTTGCGAGCGTTGGGGGCCAAAAAGTTTTTCGGGAAATTTTGTGCTGGATCAATTGATCACTGCAGTATAAGACAACTTCAATGCATTTTGTTAAAAGTCACACTTCTTCTCGGGGTTGAAGTACATACAGAAGCCAGTTTTGTAAGGTTAATTGAGCCGGATATTAATGAAAGTAAGAATGAAATTCGAAATGAACTATCAGATTACAACTAAAGTGGTATTTTCAGAAACTGGATGGAAAGCTGAGTTTAAACCGTCTACGCATCCTGTGTCACAATATGAGTTTGATGTAATTATCGGAGCTGATGGCAAACGCAATACTCTACAGGGTTTCAATAGAAAAGAGTTTCGAGGCAAATTAGCTATAGCAATTACAGCAAATTTTATTAATAAACGAACCGAAGCCGAAGCAAGAGTCGAAGAGATTAGTGGTGTAGCTTTTATTTTCAATCAAAAATTTTTTAAAGATTTACATGAAACAACAGGAATTGATTTGGAAAATATAGTTTATTATAAAGATGATACACATTATTTTGTTATGACAGCTAAAAAACCTAGTTTAATTGAGAAAGGAGTTATTAAACAAGTAGTGTTTAGATAATAAAAAATATCTTTTTTGTTTATTTTGTGTTTTATTTATAGGACTTGGCAGATACTGAACGACTTTTAGCACTTGAAAATGTTGATAGAGAAGCTTTGATGGAGTATGCACGTGAAGCAGCTAATTTTAGTACAGAATACCAAATGCCCAATGTTGAATTTGCTGTTAATCATTATGGTCAACCAGATGTTGCAATGTTTGATTTTACATCAATGTATGCTGCTGAAAATGCTTCAAAAGTTCTTGATCGACATGGATATCGCCTTTTAATGATATTAGTTGGTGATAGTCTATTGGAACCATTTTGGCCGACAGGATCTGGTTGCGCCAGAGGATTTCTCTCTTCATTAGATGCGGGTTGGGCTATACGAAGTTGGTGCTTGGGAACTATGACACCATTAGATGTCATAGCTGAACGGGAATCAATTTATAGGTTTTTTTTATGTTTTTGGGCATTTTGTTTAAAAATTTAACGTATTTTTTATAGGCTTTTAGGACAAACTACTCCAGATAATTTAAATAAAGACTGGAAGGCATACACTTTAGATCCTGCAACTAGATATCCAAATCTGAACAAGAATGTTGTTATGCCACTGCAAACTACAAGCTTGTTTGATACTGATAATCCAAAGAATCTAGAAAGGTTGAGAAGAAATTCACAGGATATTGTTAATGAAGTGCCGAAGAAACGAAAAAAAGGTAGATTTTTAAAATTTTATATTAGCATTTATATCGTCTATATCAATTTAGGGTTCTTTGCGTTTGTTCGTCGAATTGTCCGGTTTCGAAGAAGACGTTAAAGCTTCGCTGAAGTCGTTATATCGACATTTGTTTTTACTATCATCACTAACCTTCATAAGATAATATTTATAAATTAGTTTGCTATTTTATAATAACTCGCTAAATCAACAAATATTGTAAGCTTGCAAACGGAATTTTAATTAAATTTTTCTCAAGTTTACTGTTATTATTTTATCCCAGCGACAGTATATTAAGCAGCGATGAATTTCCTCAATGTTTTGACATGTCAAGAAGATGTAATCATATTTTAATAGTTTTTGTGATTATTTTGACGATAATTTACTAACTTTTTACATTAAGATCCCAACTTTCAGACCTTCACCCATCGAGTCTCTTTCTGAAACTCACATTGTAACAATATTATGTATTACTATATATTTATCACAAATAAGATTTGATTTGGCGTCCAGCTAAATCATTTATTCGATATTTTAATTGCAAGCTGCTGCTATTAGGCATTCTTCTTTATTTATTAAAAATATGTGATATGAGCTGTACATCATATCAACTGTTGTTTATTGACGCATTATAGTGCTAGGGTTTTTAGTTTCAAATGGGAAAAACCTAGGGTGAAAGTCGATTGCCTGCCTTTGTTCAACAGTTACATGATGATGAAAACTGATGTTTTCAACATAGCACACACAACAGCGACTACTCTAAATTTTTTTCGTCTTTAAATTCGGTTCTGGAGTATCCTCCAAGATCACCTGATTTGACTCTTCTGGATTATTTTTTATTCAGCTATCTGAAGAACACAATTTTTAAAAATTTTGTTGATCTACTTTATATAAATTTTACTTTTTCGACAACCTCGTTTTTAACGCCGACAATGAGTCGCGTGCACGGAAATCAGCTGTTTCGACCGTGGAGGTAAGACAGAGTGACCAAACATCAAAACTAATGCATCACATGCCAGCTTCTATGTTTTCGTCGTGTTAAATCTTTTGCAGATTGTTCTACTCCTTGTTTTTTCTTATTTTATAGTATAATTAGCTTAATAGTGTAGTGTAAATAGAAGGTAGTATTAGTTTTAGTTATTTAGTGTTGTAAAGTACATTAAAAACACCGTTCAGCGAGGAGAGGTTAGGTATTCACGTAGGTTAGGTAGTATAAATCAAACTAGTAATAAAAATATTTTAACGTATTTAACTTATTGGATTATTTAATTAAGAAAATAACTAACACCAATACTTATTATGCCTCTAAATTGTATGGTGGTGGGCTGTAGTCGGGTGGCTTTGAGGACAGATATGAGCTTTTTTAGACAAGTAGTCAATTGGTAATCACGCTTATTTATTTATTTACATACCTACATAGATTGTCATCTGCTCTAACTCTAAAAAAGGCAGATGTTAATGAAAATCTATTAAAGTATGGGCGAATATGTTCACTACACTTATAAAGAACACTATAAACTATGTTTATACTAAAAACACCAACTAAATAGACAGAGCTGTCGATTTGAAACTGCTAAAATACAATAGTTTCTAACCTCAAATCACTCTGTTTTACCTCCAGGGTCGAAAAAGCTGATGTCCGTGTACGCGACTCATATAATCCCAACTGACAAGTGACTCAATTTGTGATTTTCCACAAAATAAACTTGTCAATATTTTATTAGAAGACTCTCACCAGTTCCCTAGACGATAAAACGAGTCTAATTCCGGTAAAATGCATTCAGTATTCAGTAAATAGTTATTAATTATTCGATGCAATTTTTTGAGGTTTTGGAGGCTTAATATTTTATTAACTATAATTTTCAAGCTTTTGCACCTCTTGAAGTGTAACACATTTGGCTTGGTGGTAGACGGGCGCGAGGATAAAAGGGGTAGCTTGGAAGACGCTGGTATCAGCTGAACCTTCAAAGTGTGTGAATAATTGTCAAGAAATCTGTTATGTTATGTAAACGGCCTTCACTCATGCATGGAAATAGAGAAGGTGCTAATGGGTATGAAACCTGAAACCGAAAAGATTTGCCGCGTTTGTTTCGCCGGGCTGGGCACTGTATCAGATTTTAACGTGTAGCCACAGATTAGTTATACCAGATTGCTCACTTGCCTCGAAACGTTTGATCTTTTGCGCATCGTTTCTATGACCTTGGCGTCTCTCGTCTCTTTAAATTGGTTAATAGCAGTGTTGCCGCGCGCAGTTTTTTGTCAGAATTACTACAGAAAATGCCCTGTTGCCAAAAAGTGTCGTCCTGGAGCTACTTGACACATCATAGGTTTTCTGAAGAAAACTTGTGTAATCAACATTAATTTTACTAATTAAGCATAATTAGGAGGTAATCGTTTGGTTTTTAAGAAAGATCCTACTTTATTCACATAATTACAAATGCATTAAAATAATTTTTTTTGTTTTTTGTCTAGAGGTTTCCAAATAGTCACGTTTTAAAATGGTACATTGACGTGCCTTTTCAAGTTTTTATATTTTCAACAGCAAGAAAGATATTAAGGGTGGGCCGTTTTATAATTGGTAGATAAAACCACGAGGCAAATAAAACTGGATCGGACAGACATCGGACCAAATCGTGAATTTAGACACTGCATACAAGCAGCTCGAAGCGTTCCGAGTGTATCTTTGCTTACAGTGAAATAAACTTCTACTGGGCATGCGTCAGCTGGACCTTTAAACTGGTTAATATTCTTAATATTCTATCTCTCTCTTTTTTAAGCTTTCTTTTCTAAGTGAGCGATCTGGTATAACTCATCTGTGGTGTAGCCACAGACGAGACTCTTAATAAATAAATGTAGTATTAGTAGAGTTAAAAAATTTTCCTAGTTCGTCTAAAAACGATTTTGGTTTGCAATGTGTTGCTAAAGGCTACAATTTAAAGATTCTTCATCGAAAAAGAAAAGATTTGGCTTGGTCGTGCAAAAATCGTATTGTGCAAGAATTAGTTAGGGATGGTTTTATAAAAAAAAAAATTTTTGCATTTTTTGAATTTTTAACACGTTATCTTTATGGTCATGTATTATTATGCATTACATTTTTATCGTATAAATTATTTGATACATTTTATCCTAAATAAGAAAAACGGCAGTTTTTTCGAATTTAGTTTGTTGGTATAAAGTATATCCATGATTCTAAGTACAAAAAAATAATAAATAGTCTATGACACAACTCGGTGTTGTATAAGTGATTTAAAAATTCGCCTTTTCTGTTTATTAAATATTCGCATCGGAAAACCATTGTTTTATTTTTTTGTGCGATAATTTAGAAAAAAATCAAAAACATGAATTCTACCAACCTAAAGTTGTCAAAATATAAAATTTTTGTTTTTATTATACCACTAAAGCTTGCTGCTCGCATTAGTGCAATTATGACATGCGTTAATACTTCACAACGGACTATTTAACTTTCACTAATATTTATGAGAGTTTACCGCACAACTTTTTGTAGACATTGTTTTTGTCTCAAACAAAAGTTTAAAGATTCATAGTTTGAATAAAGTTTTGTGCATCTGATTATCCTTAAAACGATAAAAGTATAGTATAAATTAAATGTCCTTATGCTGCCTCACAACTGACACCGGAGCCAGGCTGTTTAAAAATAAAATAAATGCATTTTTTTTTAGAAAATAGCGTAGTCTTAAAAAAATCATAGTTATTATTATCAAGCTTAGGGCCGGCTGGCAGTTAAAAATTTCCAGCATTGCTTTATTCTAGGTTAGTATGATTGTGGAAAAAATAAATACTTTATATTTTTTAGAAATTAGAAATACATATTCAATATTATAATGCTGCCTAAATGCAAAATCTTTCAAAAATTGAAAAAGCGTTATTTTGTTTTGCAAGAAATTTACTTTTTAGATAGGACAAATATAAAGTCAGCTTTAGTGTAAACTCTAGATTCTATATTTATTAAAGTGTAAACATTTTCACTCACGTTGGGCAATATTTAGATGGGAAAAATGCTGCGTTACCAAAATGCGTTGCCAATATGCCCGCATCAAATAGAAATAGAAAACAAATATTAATATATGTTTACGTTAAAAACAGTATTTTTGGTGAGACCGTTATTCTAAACTTATTTTTGTGTTTTTGGCATAATGTAGCTAGTAAGTTTAATGAGATTGGCTAAGTAGTTAGAGCTGGACAGTGTAAATTAGAAGATAAATAATATTAATATCTTATCTTTTTAAATATTCTTTAAAAAAAGATTTTTAACTTCTACTAAATTTTATAAGATATTATACTTGTGTATCTCTAAGATTTTTGTTTGAGACAATGTCAAGAATGTCACTAAAATAAAGTATGCGGATGTCACTACAAATTCTTATAAAAAAAAAGTTAAAAATGCGGTTGGAAAGTATTTAAGAAGAAAGACAGTCGTAACCGCACAGGATAGATAGCCACACCATACCTAGGGAACAAACAAACTTACATTTGCATACGATTAATTAGAAAAGTCAGATTTAGCTGAAAATTAAGTATGTGCAAACTTATGTAAATACAAATAATTTGTATAAATAATATAAAAGTATATTGATTATAGTATCAATTGTCTTGTATTTATTATTGTACTGTACTAGTTAAACCTTATATTTTATGTTTTGATAAATAAAATATCAGATAAAAAAATTATATTGGTCTCAGTGAAATAACGTTAAATCAACGTACTTTTAAAGTTCTGCTTTTATAATATCCTATTACTGGACAATGCATCTAATCTCTCAAAAAATTGTTCAAAAGAATGTTATAAATATGTACTGTTATGGATTAAAATAATAATATTTTAATGTTAAGAAACATTTATCTTCATTACGACAATCATTATTTTTTCTTCATTTTTTATTTATTTATAGTGTTATTCTATTTAAACTACTAAATAGTGTTGCTCTGAGGGCCGGAAGAAGATGTTAAAATTAGGATGATGCTAACAAATTTTAATATTTAATCTTACAGGGTACGCCAGAGAAAGTTACTTATTTAAAAGTTCAATAAAAATTAAAGTACTTCTTTAGTTTTTTTTTAGTTGAAAATACAATATTTCAAGTTTTTCGTTCATACAGTCTAAAAATAACATCGTTTAAATGCCAACCCTTATTGAGCTTACATTGATTAAGTCGATTTCTGAAGTCATTAATCACATTTTTTCTTCATTTTATTGTTATTAGATGTGTTTCTCTTTTTTTCATTCTTCATTTCAATTATTTATGTTTATTATCATTATTTATTGGTAAATTGAAGAAAAATGCAAAACAACGATTTATCACATAATTTATCATCAACATACACAAACAAGGTGCAAGAACACTTGCACAAAACCAAACGTTATTTGTTATTTCGGTTTGTATCCATAGTATTCTAATAATAATTATTATTATATTTTAATATAATTATTGCTGCTCGCTTTAGTGCAATTATGACAGGTGTTAATACTTGTTAATACTAATATAATTATTATATTTCAATATAATAATTATATTTGTGTAAATATTATTTTGCAAACAATTATATTCTATAAAATAAAATTAATCTAAATTTCTTTATAGGGCCCACAAACGTATCACTTCTTATTTCTTTTTTGGAATACTATTGTGAAATACGTTAGCTTCGTATTTCACAATAATAACATCAGCAGTCCCCATTAAGATAAACCAAACGCACTTAGGCAAGATCACTTGTCAATTGTCAAAAATTTAAACTTAAAACAGTTGGTCTAATGAAGAATGATTAGCAGTTGGTTTAACTTTGTACGATTTTTTTTTTATTTCTACGATTATTTCTTCGAATTTGAAGCTTTTGAATTTTTCGATATCTATCCAGATTATCAATAAACTGAATCAACTGATCGTCTGATCATGATACTGATAGTGAACTGTTACTTTCACTATCACTGGTGAAGTCCATCATATGAACTAAATTAGAACTATGGAATTTGGAAATTATTATTAATATTAAGATAAAACAATATAAAACGTAAACGCAAGAGAATCCAGTCCTCTTAATTTAAGAATTTTATTATTATTCTTCACGATTTGTTTCTAGTCATACTATTGTCATCTTCAAGTTATAAAACTAAATATCTACAAAATCACATTTGTAATAACAAATGTGTGTTGTTTGGGTTGTAGATCTACAAAACAATTTTTGAAAATTTTTCCAACAGAAATTTTTCGAAAAAAACTTATCTATATATCGCACCCCGGCAAGAACAGTGACACAACTCAAAAACACATGCAGTAGTTCAAAAATCGCAAAAAGCAGGAAACTCTTAAACTCATATTGAGATTAAGAGTTGTTTTTACGTTACAGATAACTATCTTTGTCAGTAAATTCAATTTTATTATGAAGAATTAATATCGCAACAAGCGAGATATTATAATGTATTTTTTACTGACATAAAGCTGAAAATTTACATTTTTGAGTTGTGTCACTGTTCTCGCCGGGGTGCGATATATAAAAGAAAGTCTGTTAGTTACTCCACTTATAACTCAAGAACGGCTTTACCGATATGGTTGAAAATTGGTGAGGTGGTAGTTTAGAGCCAGGAGAATGCTATAGGATACTTTTTATTCCAAAAACCACCCTCTAAAAGAAGGGTTAAATCAAAATTAGAATTGCGATGTCGGAAACGTTCGGTGAGGCTCGGCAAATTACCGTTCCAAATAAATCGATCCACTTCCTCACCACCAACCAAAGTCGGACCGTGCGTTTACATGTAAAGCCTAAGCCGGCCACTGACGATCCAACGCGCCAACGCCGCAGTACGACTGTGGCGTTGGATCTTGGATCGTCAGTGGCCGTCTTTAATCGTCTTCCATGAGACAACTTCCCATATAACAACTTTGGGTGAAAGTTTGTATGGAAAATTATGATGACTGGATTTGAATGAAAAGAATAGAATACTTTTTATTAACAAAGAGATAAAAAGAGGTGGGATAGGAACAAAAAATGACAAGTACCAATATTAGTATGATTTTCAAAAATTTTGGATTGTTTATTTTAAAAATAATATCTATGTTTAAATCCGAAATTTTAGAAGTAAAATATTATCATTCCTTGATAGGGCGGAAAGAGGGCAAAATGTCTAAAGATTGATGTCGTTTTCATAATTTTTCCCATAAATTGCCTAAGTTCTCAAAAAAAAATAAATAGGTATGTTTCCTGCTTTATAAAAAAATACTCTTAGGAGGATGAAAAGAGAGTGTTCTAGAGATAAAAATGTAAGAAAACGATATGGGTATTTTCGAGGAATTTCAGGTCGTTTATTTTGAAAATGATATTTAAGTTAAAGAGGGTTGTAAAATGAATGTGATAAAGGTAATAAATGTGAATAATTAATTTGGGTATCATTTTTATAGTTTTTGGGGTCGTTTATTTTAAAAATCTATATCTATTTATGACCGATTTGGCTGAAAATTGGTGGAGTGGTTGTTTAGAACCAGTAGCCTAACAAAGAATATTTTTTATCCCATTCCGTGTGACGTGACATACAATATAAAACGTAAACGCATCTGACATATAATAACAAAACAAATGACAAAAAAAAATAAAAAATAAAATAACAAAACTAAGGCGGAACAAAGTTCGCCGGGCCAGCTAGTACTTTCATATATAGAGAGATTTTCAAATAATTTTTTTTTTAATTTTTATTAATTTTTAATTCTGGGTTCTGACACTAACAATTCTAAAGGATGTATTTATAAAAGTCAATACTGTTTTTTTGCAAATGAAAAAAAAAATTATTTAAATAAAGTGCCAGTGTTAAGGTAAAGACTTTTAATTGACTTTGGGGTATTCTTATAAATATATTAAACACTTTTGATAGTAAGAATTTTGTGATTATCTATTAAATAACATCACAAATCGAAAAACCATTTTTATAATTTTTGAGTTGAAATGTGGTGCTACCTCGTACAAGTTGCTTTAACTTTGCTTTTAATTAGGCTTGGCAATATTGTACGATGATTCGAAGAATTGAAGATGTTATGGAGATGGCCATGGCCAGTTCGCACGTGTTGTCAGAGGCAAATTTAGGGCTCATTTTTTCAAAAAGTTTTTACATTATAAAATTTTTGCATCTCTCATTCGAAGCGCTATAGTTTTTCTAACATGTATCCAAAAATTTATAGTCGTAACTTAAACCGTTAATGTAATAACGCAATATATGTAGAGAAAACCAAATTTTTTAAATTAATTCTCTAGCAGGAATAAAGTCATTTTGCAAAATTCTGTTTTTAGTCCTACTGAAAAAAGCTGTGAAACATTATTTTTGATAGCCAAAATTGAATTCTGCTAAAAGACTAAAATAATAATAAAATACTCGTACAAGTAAAAATGATAATTTAACAAATAAAAAGAAAGATAAATGCACTTTTATAGTATTTATACATTTATTGAAGTATTAATAAATTAGTAGTTACTAGTGATAGGTCAGTAGTGGAAAACCGTTCATAAATTAAGCGCGGCCTACGGTCGCTTTCCACGGAATTCTACACACTAGAACTTATAAGCTCAAACATCCTGCTTTACCTACTTTTGCCATTTTTCTATTCTCTAAAAACAGTTTTTTTTTATTGATAGGTGCCATGTACCTCTTACAAATGAGTGTGCAAAATTTTATAAAAATCGGATCGATAACTGACAAATAATTTATCGATGAATAAGGTGAACCTAACCTCATTTTTTTCATTTAGGTTTTAAACAAGAAACAAGTTATTTAGTAATGAGAAACAAGAAATAGATTTGATTATGATGGATATTCAAATAAAAAGTTGAATTTTTATTAATTCCTTATTTCATGTTAAATAATGACTATGTTAACTAAACTTTAAGCATTGTTCTGATGAGATATATTTGAAGCGATTTGAAGAATAGTTTTTTTTCCAACAAAGTTGTGCCTAAGCGGAGGGAAAAAATAGTATTCAAACCATGATGAAAAAGTGTCCTTGCAGACCTTGAGCAAATACAAATCTCGCCTATGGCTCGGTTTATAAACTTTGACCGCGGTCTGCAAGAAAGCACTTTTTTACCTTAGTTTGAAATATACTATTTACCACTTATGAACTATATCTTTATGCTGCAAAATAAGCATAATTTTTATAATGATTTAGGTACAGTGTGATTAGCACTCGGGTAAAGCCAAAGACTGAAATGGTTAGAATTTTTTCTCATAAGTTTTGTTTATATAAAACTAGCTGGCCCGGCGAACTTTGTTCCGCCTAAACATAGATATTATTTTTAAAATAAGCAACCAAAATCTTTAAAAATTATATTTTGATACATGTCATTTTTTGTCTCTATCCCTCCCCTTTTCATCCCTTTGTTAATAAAAAGTAGCTGTTTATAATTATTTAGTTTTATTAATTTTTTCTAATTAATAATTAAAAATTATTAAATATTATTAAATATTTAATAATTAAATATTAAAATAATTATTAATATTTAATTAAAAATTTGACCTCTGTTGTTCGCTCGACGATTCTGCATTGCCAACCGAGCTGTTTCACGGGCTGCTTCACTTTGCTCTCGTGATTGAGAAGCACGAAGTCGAGCCATACTATCGCGGCGCTGTTCACGTGCAATTTCTTGTTCTTCTTCAGTCCTTTCATTTGCAGTATTTCATATTCTTCTTGCATCACGGCTTTGTCGGGAAAGATTCGATCGTCTTGGTCGCGGCATTATTAATTAAACTTCACTTCACCTAAAAACTAAAATTTTCAACCATACCGAGTTTTATAACTCACTTCACTTTTTACGAATGGGCAACGGCACTATCATTACATTATAATTGTTAATTATTTATTTAATAGAAATAGTTTTATTATTGATTTCTTACAAATATCAAATTGTCATCCATACGTCATTACATATCTGTCATTATACGTCAATTACATAGCTGTCATTTGCGTTTTGTTATTCCACGTTTTATAGTGACTGACGTTTCATGTCAAGTCACACGTGAATGCTGTCGAACGGGATGAAAAGTATCCTATGTCCTTCTCCTGGCTCTAAACTATAATTGATATAAAAATCCAAGTTTGGGAAAATTTCTTGAGCCACGTCAAATAAATTTTAATGTAAACGCTTCTTCGTGGTTGCGTCAAATTTCTCGGTAATTTGTCGAGCCTCACCGAACGTTTCCGACATCGCCTTTCACATTTGACTTTCACCCCTCTTTTAGAGGGTGGTTTCTGGAATAAAAAGTATCCTATGTCGGTCTCCTGGCTCTAAGCTACCACCTCACCAATTTTCAACCATATCGGTAAAGCCGTTCTTGAGTTATAAGTGGAGTAACTAACAGACTTTCTTTTATATATATAGATAAGCTGTTTTTAATAAAATAAAAACAATGTTTTAAAGCTGCTATCAAATTTTGTAAATTTTTATGTTGCAATTTTGTTGAGCACGCACAAGATATATAATTCGTTTTTTACTTGTTCCTGTTAGTATCTCGCCAGGTTTTGAAGTCTTAGTTTTCTTATAAAAAAATAAAAAACTACGATTTTAATTCTCTTTATGAAAAGACTGACATGGTTAACGAAATATTGTCAAGATCTTAAAACTAATTTTTCAACAATTATCTATAAAATCGACTATTAAAAGATCACCAACGAAACTTGATTTTCCAATTTTTACGCATTTTTTTTTTTAAATAAATAAGTACATGACAACAGTTTCATAACTAATATTGGATAAATAATTTATTTAAAAAAATGTGATGCGGCTTTTTCTGCTTTAAAATGAGATTGAAATGTAAAAATGTAATATTATTATTTATAATAGAAATCTTATATTTCATGGCGGTGAAGAATGTAGAATGCACTGTTGCAATTTTTTCGCCTGTCCAGAATTGCTAGAGATGGCGTTAGATAGTCTATCTCGCTTTGCCTTGGACATTCCGACAAAGTTGCAAAACTTATTGACCACTATGGCATGTAGTTTGTACGGAGACGTAAGACGAATGTTTGTTTACTTTTTAATTCGCGTATACGCGTGCCATGTATACGAACCTACTTTAATAAAAGTAAAATCTATCAGTTGTATGTTGTATGTATAGAGTATACCATCCAGGATATTAAAGACCAAGTTACCGAATACATAACCCCTCAGACCTCACAAAATGTTTTTAACAATATGGGGAAACGTGTAAATATGTGTCTGTCTTCAAAAACAATGGAGAGCATTTTCAAAAGTTGTCGCTTTTTTTTAACTAAACTGAATCTCAAATCAGCAAAATTTATTTATTTTTATTTTGTCAGTACACTAACAAAACTCGATTAACAGGTACAGGTGCTTATTATGCAACTAATAATACACGATACGCCAGTATTTTCCTATGTACATACATACGAAGATAGTGGCGTTGAAAATCCGTTGAAAACTAAACTTTACAAAACATTTTAGATGATGCGAAACAAGCCTTAAAATCTGTGCGATGTTTAAATTCCTAAAATAAGAATTAAAGGTTTATGACCATTAAATCTTAGTTATAAATCATCATCGTTGAGAAGTCATCAACCTACCAAATTCTTGATTGGTTTAATTATTTGTGACTTAAAACGCCGGTTTTTTTTTATGATAGTGTTTTGAACAATCTTACAAATTTTAAGCTAAAAAAAAATTAGGAAAATCAAAACTAATAATATTATTAAAAAATTAATAATTATTTTCAAAATCTTCGCGGAAATACAGAAAGCTTTATTAAGTTTTTTTATTGTGCTTTAGTCGTTTAAAAAATAGTGTTTGTAACTTGTTTGAAAGTCAAATATCTACGCTCGTGTTTAATAGATATTATAAACACTCGCACGATATTTGTTATTTTTGTCACTTGTTACAAAAATAACTATTAAGAGTACAGAGTATAAAATAGTGTACTTACACGCAGTTCGTGTGACGTCAGCAACGAGAAACTCTACAAATGTTATTGCTATGAAGAAGCATATCTTATAATAGTATTGTGTTTAAATTAAAAATAATTTAAGTTCTTTTATAGAATGCTCTTTTTAAACATTTTTTATAGTTTAAAATAATCGAATTAAAATAAATAAAGAAATAATTCCAAGATATATTGTTATAATAATAAGTAACTATATTGCGATCAGAAAAATTTTCTCAATTAAAGTCTCTCCAATAATTAATTAGAAATTGTTGCTTCTTAGAAAAAAAATGTCATAAAACTGTTGGAACTCTTATTCTACCATTACTCTGAGCAGATAAAGTTACTCTCTTGCTACCGTTTGCTAATATAAAGACTTAAAAAATTATTGGAATAAAAAAAGTTAGAATAGCATTACACTAGATACCGTTTTTTAAATTAATTTTATCTTTTCTACGACAAGCGTAAATCTACTGTAATGCAAAATCTTCATTTTTAGGAAATGTATAAAGGTTTTATATTAGCTCGTTCTTTTATTCTATTTCAGCTATTGCAACCAAAAACAGCACAATTTGACATCGTATATTTAAGTATGAATCTATTTAACAATTTATTTAATATCAATTTGCAGAAAAGCAAACGTTTAACAGTTTAACCACAGATTAGTTATACCAGATTGCTCACTTGCCTCGAAACGTTTGATCTTTTGCGCATCGTTTCTATGACCTTGGCGTCTCTCGTCCCTTTAAATTGGTTAATAGCAGTGTTGCCGCGCGCAGTTTTTTGTCAGAATTACTACAGAAAATGCCCTGTTGCCAAAAAGTGTCGTCCTGGAGCTACTTGACACATCATAGGTTTTCTGAAGAAAACTTGTGTAATCAACATTAATTTTACTAATTAAGCATAATTAGGAGGTAATCGTTTGGTTTTTAAGAAAGATCCTACTTTATTCACATAATTACAAATGCATTAAAATAAATTTTTTTGTTTTTTGTCTAGAGGTTTCCAAATAGTCACGTTTTAAAATGGTACATTGACGTGCCTTTTCAAGTTTTTATATTTTCAACAGCAAGAAAGATATTAAGGGTGGGCCGTTTTATAATTGGTAGATAAAACCACGAGGCAAATAAAACTGGATCGGACAGACATCGGACCAAATCGTGAATTTAGACACTGCATAAAAGCAGCTCGAAGCGTTCCGAGTGTATCTTTGCTTACAGTGAAATAAACTTCTACTGGGCATGCGTCAGCTGGACCTTTAAACTGGTTAATATTCTATCTCTCTCTTTTTTAAGCTTTCTTTTCTAAGTGAGCGATCTGGTATAACTCATCTGTGGTTTAACATTAATAAACCATAAACAACATCGTTTTTGTATGAGGGCACTTGAAATCTGTCTCGTTGACGTCATGCGCAAGGTAGGGTAAGATTCGAGCGGTTGGCAAGCACACCATCCTTTACTCTCACCACGGTACAGACCAGTAATATTAAAGTTTTAATTACAGATTTATTCATTTTGAAAATAATCAGAAAATGTTTTTCTTTTGTAATTTTTTTTTTAATTAAAAATGAAGGTTTTTTTCTTCTTGTGAACTTAGCCCTGGGACATACTAGGGTGATTCATTTCCGCAAATTTTTTTTTTTTTGGTGCTCATGAAAAATATTAATCTACATATAGAAAAAAAAATTCCTACCAAGTTTGAGCTCTTAATATTAATTTTAAGTACTTACAATAAAAATTTAAAGTTTTACCATTTAAAATGCATGTAGAAAAATCTTTTTTTTTTCAAATTTCTAATGCTTAGCCGGCTTTTACAGTATTGCAAATCGGTTTGATGGACCTTGTGGGGAATTTCACGCTCTTCAAAAAAGCCTTATGAGTAAAAAATCATACTAATTTTAAAAAAGTTCTTAGTGTAGGGAAATATAATGGTAATAAATAGAAAAATGAATCTAAATAACATTATGAGTTAGTATTTATCAATTTCTTACGTTTTCCGGTATAAAAATGGCTGTAAATTCATTAAATATTGGTTGGATAACTTTTTTTTAAGAGTCAGTCTTTTGTTTCTTCCTACCATTGGTGATTTGCTCGAAAAATTAAAAGAAATTATATTTTTTTCAAAAATTGTACTTTGCCGACTCCTACCGGTGAACCAGTGCGAGTTACACAAAAAAACTTTAAGGCTTTTTTGAAGAGCGTGAAATTCCCCACAAGGTCCATTAAACCGATTTGCAATATTGTAAAAGCCGGCTAAGCATTAGAAATTTGAAAAAAAAAAGATTTTTTTACATGCATTTTAAATGGTAAAACTTTAAATTTTTATTGTAAGTACTTAAAATTAATATTAAGAGCTCAAACTTGGTAGGAATTTTTTTTTCTATATGTAGATTAATATTTTTCATGAGCACCGAAAAAAAAAAATTTTGCGGAAATGAATCACCCTCGGACATATATACTGTATATTATATAGGTGTTTTTTTTTGTTTTATCTTTTAGGTAGATGGCTGATCTTTTAAAGCATAAATCTTAGCTAATAATTTAAAAATCTCTCTAAACTTTTATTTAATAACTTTTATCATCTGACGTTTCTGACAAGTTGGTCTACGGATGACGGTACTAAATGTTTTCTGAAGAGGCTATACATTATATAAAATTATTAAGCCTTTAAATTTCAACTTATTGATGTATGTTTTCGACAGCAAATGTACAAGATGTTTTCAGGGTTAAGACATTTCAGTAAAAAGCATTATGCCAATTGACTGAAATGTTTGAAGCTTGGCAAAATCTTGCACATAAATGCTGTCAAAAACATATGTCAATTGGTTGATGTTAAAAGTCTCAATTTAAATATTTACAGTATGTAATCAGTTTTTTTTAAACGCTGCCAGTCAAAAATAAACTACATTTTACAAATTTAATCTAAAAATATTATCTACAGTAACAAATGCAAACAGTTTATCTAGCATGTCTTTCTCCTGCTGCATTTTCGTCGTGAAACAAAAACATTTCAAGAATTTGTGTTAAACATATTGGCAATGATATTTTTTTAAACATGTTACAATAGTTTTTCCTCAAATTGTTACTTTTTAAATTAAAGGGAATTTTGTTAAATTTAAAATTATTGAATTGGCTTGGGCGCATTCCAAATGATATAATAATCACATAAATTTGCTGACGTGTGATAAAAATAGAACAATTAATTTGTGGGTTGACACAGTAAAATGAAATGGGAAAAGTAGGTAGCATTAGGCATTGTGAAGAATTTTTTGCGACCATTGACCCAAAAATACGCAGTCTTCGGAACCTTCTACTCGTTCTTAATACATTTTTTCCACCTGCATTTTATTTTATATTATTACTCAGGTATAGGTAAATATTGACTCATATCCACGGCAACCTCAAGATTTAGCAGAAACAGAAAACTCTGAGCATAATCTCCCAAGTGTTTGAGAAAAAAAACAGCCGCTTATAACTTTGTAAGAAATTGCGACGTTAGTGAATATTAAAATAAAATGATATATATATATATAAATATATATATATATATATATATATATATATATACGTATAGTACGGATGATTCCCGCCGTTGATATAGCTCAGGCAAAGGGCCCCCCAGCAGTGGATCCGCGATCCAATCCATATATAATCTTAAACACGCAACTGATATCTCATCGCGTTACAGAAGCCCAATCATTTCGCACATTGTCTCAAGCCCATTGTGTGTTTAAAGTCGATAACTTACGCATGTTTTAAAGCCATTGCAAGGTTGCCGCTTGAAAGAGTGATAACCACATAGTTTCTAGATGTTTTGAGCTTGGTTGAAGAAAACACAGCAAAATTTCTCATGCGCTGCGTGGGATGAAGATCAAACAAAGCAAGAATGGCAGACATTGTGTCTACAGCTTTGATATATTCAATTACAAGTGCAGATTTGATATCGAATAATGTTTCGCTACAAAATAAAATAACAGAATTCTGTTTTCATTTTGATCACGCCTAAATATAGGTATTTTATTCAATATCAAAATTATTTTATTATTCATGTTTTTTATATTGCGGCATCTACCGTAAATCTTTCATCTATTAGTAAACGATTGCCATTATTTTAGATAATGGCCATTGGAGCCTGAAAGCAATCTTTTCTTTTTCAATTGAATTTGGGGCAATAAAATTAAATATACCTACATTAACTGAATACTATTCTGATAGAGACTTAATGAAATACGTCTTTATTTGTTAATTACATGCTGTAACCAGATTCAAGCCATAATATTCATATCAGTAAGCTATAACATTTCTTTCCACACGTTTGCAATTACTGCATTCCACAACATAATCGTCTATAAAAAAATAGAACTCTCAAGGAATAATTAGTTTTCCACCTATTTTTTTAAACATGTAGATTTTTTAAAAATATAAATTTATTAGAATGCAACAGTTTTTTATAGCTACATGTTTTAGAAAGCTACAATTTAGAAAAATTTTTTACTTAGGTATTTTTTGTGTGTCTATAATACTTTTTTATTAAATAAGCTTTTAACCAAACCTAAATAACAACACTATGTAATAGTAATAACACCAATGGCAATAATTCGCCTGTTATTATGAAGTTTTGTTTTTCATATTTATTAAACAATTAACAATTGGGTTAAATACGAGTTTCAAAGGAGTTTCTTACAAATTATCTGCTTACTCAATAATATGTCTTCAACTGCGCAGTTTTGTAGTTGCAAAAATAGTTAATCAGAAATATAAATAAATAGAATAAATTTTAATTTTTCTTGGCTACTATAAATGTTCACAAATATAAGAGCCTATAATTTAAAAATTTTCATGAAAGTACTGATTATAGTCAGTTCTTCCATCAGTCAGATACACGGAAATTATTATTTTATAATTTCAATTCTTTTAAAGTTTAAAAGAATTAGAATTATAAAATATTTCGAATGTATATGATCCAATATGATCAATGTTATCACTTTTATTGTCAATAACTAGTAATATACAAAATACTTTCTAAAATGTTTTGTAAAAATATTATGTACCATGAAAGCCTGACTGGAGACTGTTTTGTTTTTAATGAGACATTTCAGGTCAGTCTATTGCAGAATATTACACTTTTAGATGCATCTTTACTATATGTCAATATATAAAAGCGCATTTTCTAAAGTCTACCATCATAGCGTAGCGAACAGCACGCTTGTTTAACATTTTATAAAACATAGTTCGATTCCGACGGCAGCTATATTTTTTTTTTAACAATTTAATTTTTAGCGCTAATTTTTTTCAAATTCAACATTTAATGTACTTAAGTAATATTGTTAGGGGTATATTTTTAATAATACATATAATAATAAGTGATTATAACATAAAATAAGTAAGATTTTCATTCGACCTCGCGCTGTTGCTACTACATCTCAGCTCCACCGTCTTGCTCGTCCGTGCATCTGTGTCCGTGCGCTTATCAACATTCCAAGCTTATATAAATAAACAAGACTAATGGATCTCTTCGATAACAATATGTACCTTAGTTTTGTGTTAATAATTAATTGACTTTGATTTATTTATTAACTCGATGCTGTTACAGCTATCCCCATACAGCATTTACAATAAACGTGGTTTGAGCTGTTTTACAATATAGCATCAGCTGTTTGCCGTAAATGTTTATTTTTAAATAATTGTTTTGTGCAAACACATAGATTTTTGATGATAATGATGATGTATTGATAATGTTATATAAGGTTTTTAATAATGTATTTGTTATCGAAGAGATCCATTAGTCTTGTTTATTTATATAAGCTTGGAATGTTGATAAGCGCACGGACGAGCAAGACGGTGGAGCTGAAGGGGATTCATTCATGTAGTAGCAACAGCGCGAGGTCGAATGAAGATCTTACTTATTTTATGTTATAATCACTTATTATTATATGTATTATTAAAAATATACCCCTAACAGTGTCAGAAGTGGGATATACCCCAAGATAAAGACAATAAGAACTTTTAGCAATCTGAATAAATATAGTCAGACATTTATAAAGCGGCCGTGGCTGATAAAAGTGATCGTGTACCCGGTGTGTGAAAGTGTTAGGTGATCAGACTTTTCGATTAGTGGGTTCATTTTGATCATGGGCCGATCCCGACATGACCGGCATTCGTCGACGAAAGGGTCGACCCCGCCACATCCCCATCATCGTCGAAGTGTAGTGAGGAGTCGACGATCAACTAGTATCTTGGAGCTGACTCCGATGCAACAAACACGAGAGGATGCAGTTTCACAGGAAACTGTAGAGGCAGTTTCACAGGAAACTGTAGAGGACCTGAAAAAGGAGTTGAGGGAGCTACAAAAAATTGTGAGTACACGTGCTCCTGTTACTCATTTGGATGAGTCTATCATCCCCATATTTGATCCAACGGCAGCGGACCCACAAAATATAAATGAGTGGATTCGCAAAATTGATGACTTAAATTAGTCGTGCATTATAGCTGGTCACAAGAAACGGTACTGAAACTGGCTACAAACCGAATGCAAGGCAACGCGCGAAAACTTTATGATTCGTTATCTAACCCTTGCCTAACTTGGTTAGAGTTGAAACAAGTATTACGCGAGAATTTTTCCGCTCCTCTTAAATTCGGAAAATTGTTACTTGAGGCGGCAAATTATCGCCCAAATGCCGGTCAGAATTTGGGTGGTTATTGCTATGAAAAAGCAGCCAAGCTAAACAAATTAAAGCTCGAAATACCGGACGAATACATTATAGATAGTATTATCGAAGGTCTCGGCGATGACACAATTGCACTTCCAGCCAGAGCCGCAAATTTTCGAACTATTGGTACTTTAGCTAATTACTCAAGCAACATTTCGCATGTAAATAAATCTGTGTCAAAAATAACACATTCAAATTTACATCCCCACAAAAGCTTGAATTCTGTTGCAAAAATGGCTTGTTTTAATTGTGGAGGCAACCATCGCGTACGTTTTTGCAGAAAACCAATTATTAAATGTACCCTTTGTACTCGTTTAGGACACAACTCATAAAGATTGTTCAAATCAAACTATAAATAAACGAGACAAGCAAGTAAACATGATCGGGAATAATTGTAACGCCGAGAATATGTTTATTAAAACCGCAATAATTAATAATCTGAAGATTCAATGTTTATTAGATAGTGGCAGTGACTGCACACTAATAAAATTGTCAACTGCAAACAAAATTAAAGCCGTTGTTCTGGAATCCGATAAGAATATCTCTCTTAAGTGTTTTATGGGTAATTTAATCACCACCAATAAGACGTGTGAACTAAAAATAAAAATTCAACAAGCGGCTCTTCAAATTACAGCAATCGTATTAGACGATAAGAATTTGAGTCATAATTTAATCATCGGACGGGACTATCTAACAAATAAAAATTTAATAATTCAAAAAACAGAAAATGAATTGTTTTTAAGAATGTTACCACCATTAACTATAAATATGATAGATATTTATGATGAAAATCGCTCATCCAACTTTGAGTTGAACTCGTTGAACCTTGCGGATGACTTGTCGGAAGGTTATAAAAAGGCAATTTTTAAGTTGTTAAATAATTACAGAGATTGTATTTCGTTTTCGTTTGATGATTTAGGTAAAACAAATACTATACAAATGCAAATTAAATGCACTACTGATGAGCCTGTAGTTTATCGACCTTATCGTATGGCAGTTTATGAGAAGAAGATATTATCAGAAATTATTCAAGAATTATTAGATAACGATATAATTAGAGAGTCAAGCTCACCTTACGCCAGCCCTATTTTACTTGTGCGTAAAAAGACGGGTGATTACCGGATGTGTGTCGATTATCGACGACTAAATGCAATAACAATCAAAGACAAGTATCCTCTTCCTTTAATTGAGGAACAAATAGATAGTCTAGGAGGCGGAAATAGATTTTTCATTACACTTGACTTAGCCTCGGGCTTTTATCAAGTACCTATGGCTCCTGAGGCAATTGAGAAAACCGCGTTTGTAACTCCTGATTCGCATTATGAGTTTTTAAGAATGCCTTTTGGCTTGTCAAATGCACCCAGTGAACAAATTGATGCAGTCAATAAAATAAAATCTGTTTTAACAACTAAACCTATTTTAGCATTTTTCAATAGTGCACTAATGACAGAATTGCACACTGATGCAAGTGCTCTAGGATTTGGAGCTATATTAATACAAATTAATGACGAAGGACAACGAGTAGTCGTGGAATATTACAGTAAGCAAACATCTCTAGAACAGCGCAAATTTCATTCTTACGAACTTGAAACTTTGGCAGTTGTCCTTTCTTTGCGACATTTTAGAGCATATTTATTAGGGCTCAAGTTTAAAGTCGTAACTGACTGCAGTGCGCTGAAAACGGCATTTAGTAAAAAGGACTTAGTTCCTCGTGTAGCACGATGGTGGCTGGAAGTCCAGGATTTTGACTTTTCTATAGAACATAAACCTGGTGCTCAAATGAAGCATGTAGATGCTCTTTCTAGAGACCTTGTAACAGACGTAAAGTGTATTGCACAAGTAGATATTACAGAAGCTGAGTGGTTACAGGCTGTTCAATTAGAAGATGAGCAGGTAACAATTATACGTGAAATTTTGCAAGATAATATCAAAAACTCTCAAACAAAACAATATTTCAATGATTATCAGTTAAAAAAAAGGCTTAGTGTACAAAAAATTACATGATGGTAATAAGCTTGCATGGTTGGTGCCACGCAATGTGCGTTGGCAGATTTGTAGACTTTGTCATGACGACATGGGCCATTTTGGTTTAGAACAAACTGTTGAGAAAATTCAAGAAAATTATTGGTTTGCCGGTATGCGCAAATTCATCAAAAAATATGTTCAGTCGTGTTTAAAATGTCAGTATTATAAACATAACTCTGCAAAAAAACAAGGGGCACTCAATCCTATTGAAAAAGTTTCGATACCATTTCATACAGTACATTTGGACCATGTAGGCCCTTTTGTGACAAGTCAAAAAGGAAACAAGTTTTTACTGGTTTTAGTTGATGGATTTACTAAATTGGTAATTATTGAACCTGTTAAAAACACGAAAACTCGCTTTGTTACTAAAATTATGTTAGACGTTTTTCATTTATTTGGGGTACCTACAAGGGTCATTACTGACAGAGGCACAGCGTTTACATCTCAAAGTTTTAAAATCTTTTGCGATGTTTATGGGATAAAACACATTCTAAATGCAGTAGCAACTCCACGTGCCAATGGGCAATGCGAAAGATATAATCGTACAATATTGAATGCTTTGGCAACTACGTCTGCTGGGCATGCAGAAGACGAATGGGATAATTCTGTAAAGCCAATCCAAAGTGCACTAAACTTTACACTTAACAAGGGCATTGGAGTGACTCCAATGGAGGCATTGGCTGGGTATAAGCCACGTCATGTAGCTGATGCAAGAATTCTTAGTGGACTTGCTCAAGAAAATGTGGAAGGAATAGACTTACCTAGATTGAGAAACCAAATTAAGAACCATATTACCAAAGATCAAAAAGCTCAGGAGGAACGCTATGATAAAAAGAGAGCGAAAGCTATACGATATGCCGAAGGGCAGTTGGTGATGGTAGCTAATGCAGTACAAAGTACTGGGGTGAGTCGAAAGTTAGAGCCTAAGTTCAAAGGACCTTTTCGTATTAAGAAAGTTTTGCCTAATGATCCATATGCTGTCCAAGACCTAAGAGAAGGACGTTCTCATGTTACAACTGTAATGGCAGTCGAGCATATGAAACCTTGGGTGGTCTCAATAGTTAGCAATAACACAATTTATGGTTGGCAATGGCTAATAGTTAGCAATAACACAATTATGGTTGGCAATGGCCAATAGTTAGCAATAACACAATTTATGGTTGGCAATGGCCAATAGTTAGCAATAACACAATTATGGTTGGCAATGGCCAATAGTTAGCAATAACACAATTTATGGTTGGCAATGGCCAATAGTTAGCAATAACACAATTATGGTTGGCAATGGCCAATAGTTAGCAATAACACAATTATGGTTGGCAATGGCCAATAGTTAGCAATAACACAATTTATGGTTGGCAATGGCCAATAGTTAGCAATAACACAAGTATGGTTGGCAATGGCCAATAGTTAGCAATAACACAATTATGGTTGGCAATGGCCAATAGTTAGCAATAACACAATTTATGGTTGGCAATGGCCAATAGTTAGCAATAACACAATTATGGTTGGCAATGGCCAATAGTTAGTAATAACACAATTATGGTTGGCAATGGCCAATAGTTAGCAATAACACAATTTATGGTTGGCAATGGCCAATAGTTAGCAATAACACAATTTATGGTTGGCAATGGCCAATAGTTAGCAATAACACAATTTATGGTTGGCAATGGCCAATAGTTAGCAATAACACAATTATGGTTGGCAATGGCCAATAGTTAGCAATAACACAATTTATGGTTGGCAATGGCCAATAGTTAGCAATAACACAATTTATGGTTGGCAATGGCCAATAGTTAGCAATAACACAATTTATGGTTGGCAATGGCCAATAGTTAGCAATAACACAATTATGGTTGGCAATGGCCAATAGTTAGCAATAACACAATTATGGTTGGCAATGGCCAATAGTTAGCAATAACACAATTATGGTTGGCAATGGCCAATAGTTAGCAATAACACAATTTATGGTTGGCAATGGCCAATAGTTAGCAATAACACAAGTATGGTTGGCAATGGCCAATAGTTAGCAATAACACAATTATGGTTGGCAATGGCCAATAGTTAGCAATAACACAATTTATGGTTGGCAATGGCCAATAGTTAGCAATAACACAATTATGGTTGGCAATGGCCAATAGCTAGCAATAACACAATTTATGGTTGGCAATGGCTAATAGTTAGCAATATAACAATTATGGTTGGCAATGGCCAATAGTTAGCAATAACACAATTTATGATTGGCAATGGCCAATAGTTAGCAATAACCCTAATTTCGGTTCACATTCTTGGCAGGGAAGTTTGTGAATTAATCATCTTACCTCTTGTCTATGTGAAATAAACTTTGATTGTTTCAGATTGTCATTCTGGGACAGAATAAGGTTGACAGGATGGCCGAATGTTATCGAAGAGATCCATTAGTCTTGTTTATTTATATAAGCTTGGAATGTTGATAAGCGCACGGACGAGCAAGACGGTGGAGCTGAAGGGGATTCATTCATGTAGTAGCAACAGCGCGAGGTCGAATGAAGATCTTACTTATTTTATGTTATAATCACTTATTATTATATGTATTATTAAAAATATACCCCTAACATATTGATTTTAGTAGCACAATAATATCGAATTCTTCAGCAAGAAGAAACTTTTAATTCTTTTATTCATGTATTATATGTTGTTATGGATTAAAATAATAATATTTTTAATTTAAGACCCATTCACCATCTTTAGCGACAATTGCTTTCATCATTACGACAATTATGTTATCATCGCATTCCTTCGGTTACTCTCTAATCATGTGGATAATACCAAATTAATAACCAAACTTGAACTGAAAAAAGTAGTACTTTCTTTTTTCATTAAAAAATTATGTTTTCTGGAATTGATAGGCAAATAATTACGATACATTAGTTTTGGTTTAGAGTCCACACGATTAAAGGACTACTATTTAGTCTATTTACCACCATAGATAAATAAACCTCATACTATGTATTTCTTATCTTCAACGAAAAACACCGTTGAATGATTCTCGATTGTTTACGAATAATAATTACGCCAAACAAGCTTATCTATCGCTGTGAGGTCATCTAGCTAGAGACTATGCGTAAGGTATTTTGTTTTCGCGGGTAAATTTGTGGGTATAATGTTTGTGATGTTATTCTTCACCAGATGAAGTATGCAGAAACTAGAAACTTTTTGAAAACAAATTAAAAGGCGTTTACTAAACATAAAGGACTTTTCTTATAATTAAAAGCAAAGTTGTTTCTTTCGCTAGTAATTTATTCAAGAAAATGTTGCAATTATTGCGAAATAAAAAGTTATTAATGAATCATTTGAACTCAAAACTCAACTACCAGTATTTGTAAAATTGATTTTATGCTAAAAATTGTGTTGGATTTCCTAACGTAAGCTTGTATGATTCCTTCATAATCTAAAACAAAAAAATATTCACTCTTTTTTTATAGACACGAAAAAATGTGGGTACTCTGTAAATATTTCTTGAATAAACCATAAGCGGCAGAAACAAACAATTCTGAAAGTTTTGTAATATTCTTATGCTTTTGCTAACTATGTAATTTGAAATTGAAATAAAAATTCTAGTAATTGTTTAATTCTTAAATTAGTTATAAAAATGAAAGATTAACAGAAAAGGAAAAATATTCAAATACCTTTCATCTGCTGTTACTACTAATAATTCAATATAAAATTACTAGCATAAGTTTTTTTATATTATTCGCTTATTTTTTGGGTCGCTTTTAGAAGCAAAATACAAGATAGAGCGTGACCTAAAGGCGCACAGTGATCACGAGTAAAAGTTTTCAATTTATTAAGTATTCATTGGACAGAATCTTTTCTTATAAAACATAAAAACTTTATTTATTATTTAATAACATTTTAAATTTTTCACGTTGCTTATCATTACCGATTTTAATTTTTGTATTATTTAGAACGTTGTGGTGTTTTTGTTGCACTTTTAAAAATATTGTTGATTTTATGTATCCCAATAATAAAAAAACCCAAAAATTTGTTTTTGTGGATGTGTTATTTTTGTTTAGAATTTTTTGCTAAATTACCAATCACTTTGATGATACTTATGTGACATAATTTCACGTAGCTTTTTTTTTTGCAAAATATTAAGTGTTTTTTCAAAATTTCATTCTTAAAATTTTTCAAGTAAGTCAAAATAAACCACACCGTATGATTTTTTATTGTTTACCACATCTTTTATGTGTTTACTCAGCAATCTGCTTACTTACAGTGTGCTTATGGCAAATTTTTAAATATAACGAATTAAATATGTTAATTAGTTACTTTTTTTTAGCGACACGCTGCCGCTGTGATAATTATTGTACTATTAAAAAGCATTTTAAATAAATTTTGTATCAATATTATGAGATGAATTAAAACTAAAAATTTGGAATATGACAAAAAGTACCTATTAGGCTTGTATTTGCTCAATATTATAAAGCATTTGCAGTCAAATGTAAAAATTTGATTTAATGAATTAAAACTGTCTACGAGTTACATAAAACGACCTTGCATCAAGTTGGAGGTGAATGACAAAGGAATTCCGTCATTAAGATAACAAAAACTAAATAAAACACTGTTGCAATATGGTGCACAAGACTGAGGAAATTATTCCAGAATAATCAATCTTGGAGCGTAAAATGCGTAATATATATTTTATTATAAACGCCAGCGTCAACAGCGGCCACTAACGAAAAATGGTTGAACTACAACCGTTTATCTTGATATGTTTCAAGCCATTGAGAAGCCCTGCATCCATTTGGATTATTGTTGATAACAAACAAACCCTTTATGATAAAATGATGACGTAAAGCGTAATGAACGTCTTCAATACCCATCTAAGTATGAGATAAAATTTGATGGAAAAATAAAAAACCGTTATTGAGAAATTTGATGTTATACATGGAATTTTTCTCAAGCCCGTTTCCGGGCTTGGAAACCAGCCGGTGGGCTAAGCGCCAGATGCAAAGTATGCTGTTTTTGGCTTCATAATGAACGTTTATACGTCTATATATATATATATATATATATTTATATATATATATATATATATATGAAGGTAAATCTGGATTTCGGGGATGCGGTCTTCTGGGTTTGATTGATTTATTGCCCTTTAAGTAATACTCTTTTATTAAAAATCAAGCTTTCGGAAGATTAATTCCTTCCTTCATCAGGATACTAAAATAATAACAATAATTACGTATAACTTATAAATATTTTGGAGTACACTTACTAATAGTGAGGTTACATATAAAAAAAGATTGCAATTTATATAAATTAAAAGAATACATAGAATTTACGTTATGTGAAACATGTCTTGATGTGAGGATGGCTTAAAATGAGTGGTTATTCCCTTAAAAAAAAAAGTATAATTTCTTAGAGCTGATTGATGTTATCGATCGATAAGATTTTTTATAAAAAACCAAAAAACAATAAATTTTGTATTTAAAAAAGTAGGTGTTGATATCACTGATCTATACTAGTTGTCAAAAATTGAGAGTAAATTTTAAATTTTTGAATAGAATTGTGCATTAAGAGAGAGAATTGTTTAGACTTTTGTTATTTTGAAGATAGTTTGAATAGATATGTGTAGATGTTACTCAAGTTGTTAACATCGCTCTTTTTGTTCATTGCATTCCGACACTCTCTGATTTTAACCATCTCTTTAAATTCTCTTTTGAATTGGTTTTTTTCTTTTTCCAAGGGTTTGGCATTGTCGTAGTTTATTTTGTGTCCTGTAGAAAGATGGTGTTCTACTAAAGCACATGAATTTTTCTCTAGTCTAGAAATCCAGAAATCCAGATTTACCTTCATATATAGTAATCGGTCAAAAACTATTTAACTAATATATATATATATATATATATATATATATATATATATATATAAATATATAATTATGTGTAATGTATACCTTTTTCACTTCTATAGTGAGCGACTAAAAAGCACCTTGAGACTTCAAAAAATTAAACCCTTCGAACTTCGTTCTTGGATTTAAACATTCTTGGGTGAATAAAATGCTGTCTAATACACATACAATACATAACTATAATATTATATAAACTAAATCAACTATTCAATGCAATGGCAATTTTAATAATAATAATTTTATTATTTAAGCATTTATATATTTAATTTGTCAAAAGAACTTTAGACTTTGTTTTTTTAAAGAGTTATTATCTACATATTAAAGAGTTTTTAAAGAAGTTTATTATGTTTAAATAATAGAATGACTATTTTATAAATCAAATTAATTGGGCGGCAAAAATAACATTAAACAAAACAGCTAGTCTCAATAAAATACGTCTAAAAATGTTTGCTTTCAACCTAATTTGACATACATTATTCTGAGGACAGACTACTATTAGACGTAACATGAGCCCCTTAAAATTGTTATGCGTTTGTTTTACATCATTATCGGTATTTTGTTAATAAGCATAGTCTCGTTGTTTCTGTCTCAGATTTATACGATTGTATATTATTTAAAGGTTATTTTTCTTTTACGTTACGTTTTTTTTTGGAGGTTATTGAAAAGTCTTTTTAATATGAAATAAGAGAATGAGACGTTTATGCGGCTAAAAGAGTATATGTCTTTTAGAACCCTAATGTGTGTATCGGTTTTTCATAATTTTTTTTTAATAAGACAAGAAGTTCAAAATTTAATTAATTGGAAACGGTTTCGATTTTTTTTTCTGTCAAAGTGTGTTTAGTGCTTTACATTATTTTATTAAATCATCTTTAATTAGCTATATTATTCTTTAGATAAGTAGATGGTGCGTGTTTTGCTCCATTTAGAAATTTTTAGTTTCTAAAAAAAATATTAAATTTTTATTTTCAGCAAATGTTGACAACGAAGTATTGCTCAATTGGATATCCGATCAAGTTCGTGAACATGATGATATAAACCTCACAGATATTGCGTCAGTATTTCGCGACGGAAAAGCTCTATGTGCCATCCTAGAACATTATCGCCCTGACCTCATAGATTTTAATGCTATAAAGTCAGAAGATCCAGTCAAGATGAATCAATTAGCAATAGATTTATTAGAAAAAGAAATTGGAATTCTACCAATAATGACCGGAGAAGAAATTACTCATGCCGAAGATTATTTAACGATGGCCGCATACTTAGCTCAGGTTTACGACACGTTTCGCTGTGAAATACCTCACATAAAACATCCAAAGCTAGTAAGTGTCTTTGCTTTTTTATTTTCAATAAGGTAATTGTTTGTTAATAATTGTATTAGCCAATCACGGTGTGTAGGTTTGAGAATGCTGAATCAGATCAGCTGAATGAAACATTATGTGTGCTGGTAAACTTATATAATAACCTAAAAATGTATAAAGCAAAACTCAGTGCGTAGAGTCCGGAAAATGTCTTCTGGTCTACGTTGAATGATTGACAAAGTCGATCTAATTTGAGAACTTCACCCATATTTGGAGATAATTTTTCAAGACAGTTGAGACAAAAGAATGGGTGTTCAACGTGTCGCAAGTGAGTGAAAATGACAGCGTGAAAATATAAAATTACCTTAAATATGCCGGCCTGTTGAAGACCTCCAGGTCTAAAAAGTAAAGTGTACAATACATGATGATTCTTCTATATCGCTTTTATGTCGGATTAAATATACATGACTTGTCCTGTTTGAACAACTTGTTTTATTTTTATACACATAACTACTTCGTATATTATATAAACTCCATTAACAGTGTGTATCTTCAAAAATTTTAAATATTTTCTACGTGAGTCTCCAGGTCTCAAATTACACAAAAAACGAAGAGCTCTTTTCTGTAAAGTAAAGACTTTATTTTATCCCATTGTGTAATATCATATTTTAAAGTAGTATGAAATGTGTCAAAATATAGAAGTTTTACTATTGGAACACTGCATTATTTTCCACACATGGATAAGGCAAATCAAGCATTTGACCATTTTCTGCATATTTTGTCGATTTGATTATTTCATTTCAGAGAACCATTAAACAACTTAATTGATTTGCCATATTTTAAAATATCATCATTTTGCATTGTCAGATGTGTTGGTTTTGAGTTGAAACGTTGAATATAGAAAAGCATAAGTGTTAATTTTTACATTTAGTATAACTTTGTTCTTTTCCCCTATGTGCAGGTTTTTTCATACCTAGGTGGTTTTGGCATTTGTTTCTGCAATAGGATAGCGCTCGGTTTATATTAAAATATTTGTATCGTCGGCATCAATCGGCATACCCATCAACTGCATTTTCTGGACATTAATCATTGAATGTACTGATACAAATCGTTGATGTACAATACGAATAAAGTGGGGCCAAGAATAGAGCTCTGCTGAACGCCCATTACTACTTCTGTAGGTTTATATGTAGCACCAGGTATTTTTACTTGCTGACTTCGATTGCTTAGGTAACTCACAAACCATTTGAGCACAACGCCTCTTACTTCAAGTTTTTCCTGTTTAGTTAACAAAGTTTGATTATTGGCAGAGTCGAACCATATGCTCCAGCAACTCATTTTTTTAAACAATTAACCGCGTTTGTAAACGTGCTGCGCATAGTTCTAATCTAGGTAATGGTTTGATTTTTATTAGCACAACTCGTCTTGTTGCACATAGCAAATAAGTGACTGCAGTTTTTGTGTAAATTATTTCAAGTGAAGAATTGCAAACTATTTAATTACTTTAGAAGTTGACTATAATTTTTTCTATTTTCACTAAATTATCACTTTATTAAAATAATCAATTAGGATAAGTTATTTTATATATAAAATCTAAATTAATTTTATATGTGCATAGAAAATGACTCAGGCAAATGAACAAATTCAGTGAGTCATCAAATAAACTTCTTGCAAATGGCTCTGACACAATTGCAACACATGAATTCACACAGAAAAATTACCATTTTTTTTTTGCTGTGGTCACAACTTTTAGTCTTTTGCTTTTGGTTTTCATCTTTTGTCAATTGTGTTTCACAATTTGTTAGATGATTTTCCCATTCATTTTCTTAGTAAGCCATGATTTATTCCTTTTGTGTAAAATTTATTTCATTATTTGTAAATTCGTCAAAGTAAGGAAACTTTATTCAACCAATGGAAAAACCCAAGATACTGCCAAAAGATGTGCTGGGCATCAACAACAAACAATCTGATGCTAAAAAGGAACAAAAAAAATGTCAAATTATGTTTAATATAATGGAAAGATACTCATAATAATTGTCTTCGAATGATGAATTAAAAATTTACATACATATCTAGATAATATTACTAAAAGATTTTAATGTACGTTATGTGTTTTTGCTCCAAATATATGAATTTCTTGGATTAACGAAAAAATATCATCTTTGTTTACATAAATATACAAATTATTCAAATCGATATTAAATTAATTGAAAAATTATTTTCCATAAAGTGAAAGTAAAAACTTTTTTTTTCTCAAATCTTTTTCATCAATTCACATATCATGTTGACATTAAAAAGTTGTAAATTCATTTCAAATTGTGAAACAAATGAAAAATTGAAAATTATAAAAGAAGAAAACCAAAAGAAAAAAGCTGTATAAAATGCTTAGAAGGGGTGGCCGAGGTATGTATTTTTTCATCTTGTTTTATGACGTTTTGGTACTCTGATTGTCTTATCTATCGAGTATTAACACTTTAAAGTAATTAGATAAATTTATTTGTTTGGTGTCGAAAGAATCGTAGAAAAATATTTAATGCTTTTCAACCGGTTCTTAGATCGATTCGTAATAAAATTAGGTAAAATAACTACTCACCTTGGATTTTTTTTTTGAAGAGACAGATTAATCGAATATTTTTATTCTTCATTTTCTCGCTTTATTTCATTGCAATAATAACATTGTTTCATTACTTATTAGTGCCGATTAAATCTTTTATAAAATCTTAGAAGAATAGACTAGAAAAGTGAAAACAATCTAAGCTTTAAGTTTGAAAACTATTATGGTTCAGAGTAAGACGATGCTATTCAAAAAATTACTTTAAATATTCATAAGAATAAATTGAAAAGTATTGTCGAATTTTTTTTTACGAATTATTGTTGGTTGATTTTCTTTGTTTTTATATTCTTTATTTTTAATGAGGTGCTATGCTA
Organism: Lagria hirta; assembly: GCA_947359425.1. Lineage (NCBI taxonomy): Eukaryota > Metazoa > Arthropoda > Insecta > Coleoptera > Tenebrionidae > Lagria > Lagria hirta. Next base: position 30,919,685 of record OX375794.1, read on the forward strand.
TGTTTTCTCAGATTTTCAGATTTTTTTAAATATAAATGCAGCGAATTTCTGATCAGATTGGCAAATCTCTAATTTCTTGCTAACTGGTAATCAATTTGAGTTTCTAGCGGCATGTTTAATTAAACTTTTGGAAAAAATCTCTAGTTTTTTAATTACATATTTCAGTCTATCCGTTTTACGAATTTTTAATAGCTCATTAGCTCTTCAAGAAACATGTTGGTTATTGTTTTTGTTTTGAGTATCGCAAGCAAATAAAGACAACTATCGCCGTTTTTTTGTTTAAAAAATTGGGGGCTAGCGTAACAAAAATGATGGTTCTCAATCAGCCTATAGTTTACCACAGCTTGATATAAAGGCGACGATCTTAATAAATTAGTTCTGGGAGTCGGAGTATAAAAACATTGCTTTTGCTCAAAGATAGCGGAGAAGGAACTCGGAACAAAACATCACTCAATAAAGCAGTCGATATTTGAATGAACAAGTTGGAACCACATAATAATAAAATCAAAACGTCTTTGCGACTCAAGGGATTAAATCATAAACTTGTTTAGTGAAATATTGTGTGGAAAACCCGTAGGTGAATACGTACCTTCCATACGGTAACTTGCATATTTTAGAAAGTGTCTTTGAACCTTTTCAATGCTGTCAATATTGTTTGATAAGGATAATTCTAGAAATATATTCTAACCGAGATCTCACAAATGAAAAGTGCATGAATATCGTTTATACCTTTAGAATGACGAATAACAAAACCCAAAGACCTGAAAGCAGCTGAGATCATCAGCAGCAAAAGATGTAAACGTTTAAAAAAATTAAATTTTTATTAATTTTATTGAAAATTAATTTAAAGGTTGAAGTATTTGTGTTTGATTTTGAATATTTGGTCATGTATGTTTTAAGTGGCATAATTATAAGTTAAATTATATTTATTTATCTCAAAATGTTTAAAAGAAAATTATCCGTGCGAAGCTGAGACTAGTAGAAAATATCTTGATTACATAATTACTTTTTGTGAGCTGTGCAGTGTTAATGTCTTGAATTATTTTTATACTCGATAGGATTAGAAGTGATTTCAATGTGATAAATGAAGTTTTTTTTTGTGATTTTATAATACTATATGTTAAACAAAACAATTATTAATAATTATTATTACTAAATCAGTTAATGGTTTGGTGAACGATTGAAATAAAACTATACAACATTATTGTTCTTGGAATAATTGATAATTAAAACAGTATAATTGATAATTAAAACAGTTTGCATTAAATTTTGAAGTTTGAGAATACTTAAACAGTTTAGATTTTTTTACATTTAAAAGTGGCTCCTTGTGATTGCTAATAATAGCTGAAATTAAGCCTTCATATATTTTATTTTGTCTACACTACTGTTGTACTTTTATTAATCAATTATCTTAATGTTAGGAAGTCTCTTCGAAGGAACTTTGTAATCGGCAGAATGTTTACCTTTTGCCAACAAAACCTGAAATAAATATAGTAACATTTCCTTCACCAGAAGCATCAGAAATTTCTTCAGACACGATTCCACTTTGTTCTACACTCTCAAATATTATTCCTGATGACAATTTTTCAAAAGTTAATCCGAACTATTTTTTTTGTTTGGAAAAATCAGACGGCTTAGAAAAATCTCGCTGTCAAAAAGAAGTTGAAAATATGTCAAAATTTTTGTACAAGTCAGAAAGAATGTATTGTTTAGAACCAGATGTGTCCGAGGAGTATCAAGTTCATAATCGTACATCAGAATGGTTAAGTTCCAATAATTTTTTTAACTTACCTCATAAACACAATGTTGATACAAACTTGCCTCAGCATGGACTTAGCGATATTACTTCTGTAACAAAACCCATGAATAAGGTATCTAATGGATTGATTGTTGAGGAACGAACTGATGAAATAAAATGTGGAAATGATAACGAAGAAATCTCAAACCACTTAGTTCAAAATTTGCACTTTCCTTTAGTTGAACAAAAAGTCAATCGAACTGCTTCTTCGAGTCACTTTTTAGCTATTGAAAAAGAACAAATCGCAGTAGTACGTTTTTGTTTTGTACATACAATTTTTTTTTCTTTTTACATTATTTCTTAAATGTGGAAAGTTTTGCCCTTTTTTTCTTCTTAATTTTTACAGGAATTACCCGAACCAAAGAAAAGTGACACGTCGATTAAAAGCTTTAAACATCATATTGTTCAACCTACTCCAGTACCTAGACCAAGTAGTCGACATAAAAGACATGGGGATCCGAATTCATTTAGGCCTTCTTCTGTTGAAAAGCGTACTAGGAAAAGAAGAACATTAGAGAAAATGGGAGCAACTGTTGTGAGTAATTGTTTTTATGTTAACAGTTTTTCTATCGATCTCATTCAAAATTATATTGGCTGAACTATCAGTTTTTTTTAAATGAGATTAAAAATAATAGTATTTTATTACGTAATAGGTTTATTGAAATTGTGGTAGTAATGGAAAATGTAGATGTATTGAAGTATTGTGGAATAAGTGCTGACTTTTTGTGTAAATTTTCCAGTTTCACCATTTTATTATGATAAAAGTACTTATTGAAGATACGCTTAATTATCTACATAAGAGAAATAGGTCACCTATATAAGGCGAGGCAATGTATTGTGTACTGGAAATATATTTTTTTGTTGGTGTGAATAGTGACGAAAAAATGAAAAGTTTGTATAGTGGCTTTCACGATAATCCGATAGCTTAGAATGCCATGAAAAACAAGAAAATGAGTCGTAGATTACGTCCTATTCTCTTTTCTTATTTTTAGATGTAATTGTCAAAATAGTTCTTGCTTCCAGAACACCACACATCCCAGATCAGATATCCTGCTGAAATCGCAGTTGCAGTTTTATTCGACTGATTCAAGGTAGAATACTGTAGATGCATCTCTCATTCAGCTGTATTTTGAAATGAAAAAGTATTTTGACAAAAGTGACAGCTGAAAATAAACATTTTGTTTTTCATGGCATTCTGAGCTATCGGATTATCGTGAAAGCACAGATTAGTTATACCAGATTGCTCACTTGCCTCGAAACGTTTGATCTTTTGCGCATCGTTTCTATGACCTTGGCGTTTCTCGTCCCTTTAAATTGGTTAATAGCAGTGTTGCCCCGCGCAGTTTTTTGTCAGAATTACTACAGAAAATGCGCTGGTGCCAAAAAGTGTCGTCCTGGAGCTACTTGACACATCATAGGTTTTCTGAAGAAAACTTGTGTAATCAACATTAATTTTACTAATTAAGCATAATTAGGAGGTAATCGTTTGGTTTTTAAGAAAGATCCTACTTTATTCACATAATTACAAATGCATTAAAATAGATTTTTTTGTTTTTTGTCTAGAGGTTTCCAAATAGTCACGTTTTAAAATGGTACATTGACGTGTCTTTTCGATTTTTTATATTTTCAACAGCAAGAAAGATATTAAGGGTGGGCCGTTTTATAATTGGTAGATAAAACCACGGGGCAAATAAAACTGGATCGGACAGACATCGGACCAAATCGTGAATTTAGACACTGCATACAAGCAGCTCGAAGCGTTCCGAGTGTATCTTTGCTTACAGTGAAATAAACTTCTACTGGGCATGCGTCAGCTGGACCTTTAAACTGGTTAATATTCTATCTCTCTCTTTTTTAAGCTTTCTTTTCTAAGTGAGCGATCTGGTATAACTCATCTGTGGTGAAAGCCACTATACTTGCAAATTTCATCGCTCAAGTGGAAATCGAAAAAATTTAGCAAAATTTAGCAAGTGGTAAAGGACATTACCATAGGTGTTAGATTAAGGCACAGAATAGTATCTTTTGCTTTTACTTTTTAATCTAGGTGTCTCAGCATTTCTCTCGACACTGACATGTATTGATAAACTTTGACAGTTAGATAAAGTGTAAGATAAAATTTAATACAAGAAACGATGAAGCAAATATCTCGTGTGTGATAGTTGTTGTGTTTCTTTATTTGGAGCTTGCAAAACCTTTCACTAATTGTCTACCACCATGCTGATTTCTTTTTACAGGGTGTCTTAAAAAACCGAAACATTTTCCATGACTTTTCGCGAAACCTCAGGCGTTATGTTATGGATTTCATTGCGTATATTGGTTTTGAATTGCCTTGATGGTTTTAGGTTTATTATTATAGACTTTTTTTTAATAATCTCAACAGCAAAAACTTGGAGCGGTTAAACCTGGTGAACGCGGAGGCCAATTAAAATTGCGATCTTTACAGTGTGCACTGCTTTATCCTACTGGAACCATACTTGCAGATGTTTTCTACGGCTGGCTTTGAAAAAAATTCCCAGTATTTTTCGATATCCAACACCATTGTTGAAAACGGCTACATCGTCTTTATTTTTAAAAAAGTATGGTCTAACTATCCTTTTCGACGGAACACGCACCAAACAGTACAGTTAAGTGGATGTAATGTTGTTTTTGCCTATTAACGAACATATTTAAGCTTTGTTGCTCAAAATTAAATTATGAATGAAATCATGATTTTCTTCTGTTTTTTGCCGAAAATAAATTGCATAATAAAGTCGTTGGTGGTAATAATCTGCCAGTCTCTATTCTTGGACAAGCGGAGTTTTGTAGAGAAACATTCTTATTGTATGCCAAATTTTTTGCAGTGACTCTCCTTCAATATTGTCACTCGTGTACACCGTTTGTAGTCTGCCGGCACCAAAGAGGCTTCTTACTGCTTCGTGTAATAGAAAATTTGCAATCAGATGGTTTATTGTTGACTCTGAAGGTTGTTTAATTGATTACTGTTCCATTTCAAATATCATGAGTTTTTTTTACAAAATACTTGAAAATAAATTAAAAAAAATATAATAAAAAAGTTACAATGGATTCAAACATTTTCCGTAATTTTGGGCCACTTTGTATTGCAAGGACTTGTCACCCACTTGCATGAAAACTTGGTGCCTCATTTTGTTAAACAAAGCAAGCACATACACATATTATACATCATGTAAACGCACGAATAACGCAAAAAGAAGCTATGGGCTACACACTCAAAGCTAACCAATATCACAGATACTTTATTAATCTAATAAAGTGGACAAAAATCTTAAATATTCATTCGGTAGGCATTTAGGTTTGTTTAAACCAATTAATGTGTGATGTTAGTTTTATTTTTTTAATAATTGCAGTTACCGTGCTTTTTGGTATATTCGCAAAAGATCGTCTTTCAGAAGAAATTTTATCTGCGCTTTACTGAGAGAGGATATTGGTGGCATGTTTGAAACTATGTATTTTAAGTTCTAGATCAATTTCTAGATGTCAGTTAGTAATTTAGGCCAATAAAAAGAAATGTTTTTGACTTCAATTTTTCGGCTAATTTGTGTATTATGATTTTCGCGTTTATTAACTTTATTTTATCAGAGTTACATACTTTAAAAGCTAAATTCCCAAACAAAAAATACTTTAAGACCGTCTGCATTTTCTATAGCTACATACATTTTTGAAAAATAAACATTTTAGTTTTATTGTCGATTTTTAGGTGTTTCGAAAATATTTTAAAATATTTATTGAGAGTGCATTTGTTGGATTTCTTATTGTAAGCCTTGATCTTCTAATAGACTTCTTCGATTCTGCTCCTTTTCCTGAACCTTCATATACACTGTTTTGAAATTTATTAAAATTTTACTAATTATTAATAGAAATTAAAAAAGACTTTTTAAAATTATTGTTTTTATTGATAACAAAATAAAGGAAGAGAGACAAAAAAAAATTGAAGAAATTGCTGCAAATCGAAGCGAACGCCAGAATAAACGAAGACAACAAAGAAAGTTTCAAACGGAACAATTTTTGAAAAGTATGCAGATGTTGCAAACTAATGCGAAACCAGATTTGCAACCATTCGAAGATTATTCATTATTTGTATATAGACAATCAGCTCCAAATTTTGAAGATAGAGTGAAAGATTTGGAGAAAAAATTTACATACGTTCCTGTAAGAATAAGAGCGTTCTCTTTATGTTGTTTTGCATTTTTAGCATGGCTGTAGAGTGTAACCTTATTTATTAAAACAATTAAAGCATATAGTTTTTTTTATAACTAACAAAAAACACATTAAAAGGTATGTTGATGTTTTATAATTACATATAACAGTTTGTGCTTTATATTTGTCAATCTTTGTTTTTACATGTTATTGTTTTTAAAGGACCATGAGAATAAACCACCAACACACACTCGTGGAAATACTGACGAAGACTTTGCTGCCAGAATTAGAAATTTAGAAGAAAGATGGAAAGATCCACAACCAGCTGAGCGTAAGCCTAAGGATTTGTTACGAGCGATAGGAAAAATTGAAACATCTGACTGGAATATAAAAGAAATAGAAAAGAAAATTCGAGAGAATAAACTAGCTAAACCAGTGAACAAAGATAAAGAAAAGGTACCAAAATGGAGCAAAGAGCAGTTTTTAGCGAGACAAACAAAAATGGAGAAACAACATTTAGATAGACAAGACAGTGCTGAAGGTTTGTAGTATTTATCATATATTTATAGTAAGCGAATTTTATAATAACTTTATTGAGATATAGAGGCTATTTTTAACTGACCTTTCTTCTCTCTAAAACTCTTCATATATGTTTAGGTCGTATGCGTTTTTACTTTTCTTCTTTTATATTATTTTATTTGTAATTCAATATTTTAGGATTGTTTCTTGATACAGTTTCTTTTATAGTTGGTCATGTCATGTATAAGTCTTGTACATTATTCACAATGAATGATTTTTTATAGACGTTTATGGAGATCACCCTTTGTCGCGTCTGGTGTCTAATTTGAATACTGATCATCATATTGCGGTGTACGGAATGGGGTTATACTTAGTACTGAATGGTGGTAATGGAAGAAAAGAGACAAACTGAAAAAACGGTTTTTTCACTGCTCTGATAATCCAAACACGTCACGTCTCAAAGACAACAAGGCACTTCAGGCGTTTGATAAGTTTTAATACTTGTTTATTTTGACTACACTGGGAAAAAAAACGTTTTGAAGCGGCTGAAACACACACTCTTGGACTGGATAGAGACTATCAGGGGTCTCGTTGTGCGAGTAACTCTGCCTGATATTAAGACAAGTTATCACAAGTTATAGGCAACGAGAGCTTTCAAATTTATGACTCAGGGAGCAGGCTTACTGAAAAGAACAAAAATTAATATTATTGTTAACTCTTGCGCTTGAATACGCCGCCTACAAGACGTTTGACGCACTAAAGGAAAGGAGTTACCCGCGAAGTAAATACACGTGTCTGTCGTATTTAGTTTGTTTATTACGGTTTATTTCATATTAGTTTAAAGTTTATTATTATGGAAGTGAAAAAAAAATGTTAAAAACTAAAACTAAAAACCCACACTTAAAAACACCGACACGTAAATTCAAATGACAACAGATGAATCAACTCTTTTACTACTCAGCTGATCGAACTGCCGGTGACGCCCTCGTTGGCGAAAAAAGTTGCCAATAATTATATTATAATCTTCTATCTATATATATAAAAGAAAGTCGTGTTTGTTACAACACTTATAACTCGAGAACGGCTGGACCGATTGCCATGGTTTTTGATTTGTTGTATTTGTTTCCGTCCCGAATAGCAGAATACATCTTAAAAACAATGAAAACTCGATATGTGTAATGAATACTTAATCATTTCAAAAGATGCTGATTTGTTTATTACATGTCAAACATTTGTTGTCCAATCCTGTCAAATAGTGTAACAACTATTTTTTTTTGGAGCTTACGGCCTGGTTGCTGAGATCTTCAAGCCACTTTATTTTTTCTGAAGACATCATGTGTGCGTTCAGAAATTTATTTTTTGTAAAATGTCTACAGTCTAAAAAGTTCAGGTACTGTTATATTTGTTTGTTTTAGACATTAATTCCCGAAAATAATACCTAAGATTTATTCTACAGTAAAAACATAAAATTATTGGAAAGGAAGGAACGGAATTTAGGGAATAAAAAATCAGTTGGTAAAGGTTATAAGATTAAGGAAAAAAAATCTACAGGTTAACAAAAGTGTAAATGTCTTTTTATAGGTTGTCTATGATATTTCTTGATAAGCTATTCATACGTAGTGGTTATACACACTTTGAGCTATTGTCTATGTCTCGAAAGTTCAGGCACTGTTATTATATTTGGTGGTTTTATGCGAGTGCACATTTTAATAACAATGCCGCGTCCTAGAAAATCTAATCTTTCCCAGCGAAGCCGTAATGCAATTAGGCAACGGAATATCGCGAGACAATTATCTGGAAGAAATTGCACGCGTCGATACTTAAAGGAAAATTTAAAGATGAGGAAGTTCTTATTCCAAGGATTCCGATGATCCTAACGGATATGCCCTTTGAGTTTAAACGAATTCAATTCCCGATTCGTTTTGCCTTTGCCATGACGATCAACAAATCACAGGGCCAATCCTTGACTATTTGTGGCCTCAATCTAGAAAATGCATGTTTTTCTTATGGTCAATTGTACGTGGCATGCTCACGTGTCGGCAAACCATCCGCTTTATTTGTTCTTGCGCCTGACCAAAAAACAAAGAATGTCGTTTACCACAAAGTGCTTGAATGAAAATCCTATTAATGAATTAATCCGAGTTTTATTTTTTTTCTCAATCTGCACAACATAGTTTTCAATCATTTTTCTCTGACATGAGTTTGAAGTACTTAATTATTATTTTTTTTTTATTTTTATTCTCATTCTGTATGTATGTTTTCATCATCATTCATCATAATAAAATACTTTTTTGTTTCTATCTATATAAATATATTATTTTGTATCATTGTTTTACGTTCATTAAAGCCTAAATTAGTTCAGCTAAAAAGTAACACGACATTCATTGACTGTTAGGCGGTACGAAGTTCGCCGGGTCAGCTAGTTTATAATATAACTCAGTCGGAGAGATCTTAAGTTTTGAAATATGGACATTTTAAGTTTTGTGCTCTATGACGCCTAGAAAATACTAAATACTTTGTCGCGATTTAAACTATCACCTAGGGTAAAAGTTAAAGGAAAAAGAAAAATAGAATCTAGTTTGACAGATAATCGGTTTTTGGTTCGTTTAAACTGAAAAAAATAAAGAATGAAGTAATCAGCTCTCAATTTGTACCATAAAAATGTTTTATACAGTCTAAACCGAATATAACGACGGATCGGTTATTACGATCGAATGACAAGGTCCCGGCCGAATCTCTATATAAACATTAAGTAAACATACCGCCTATACCGACATCGGATACAGCGAAATATCGCTTAGAACGACGAAACTTTATCGATATTCATCGGCTATAACGACCAACCGTTGTAATAAAAGCTTTATGAAACACAGTACAAAAAACTTCAAGTACTCCAAATGCTTCAGAATATTGAAAACGGCAAAGATACAAAAAGTTTTAGCGTTTTAGATGCAATTCTAATGATATCGGAAGCTTGGGAAAAGGTCACACAGACTACCATAGCAAATTGCTTTCGCCACGCATGCTTTAAAGATCTCTCTCAATCACAAGAGAAGGACAATGATGATATTCCGCTAGCGAGAATGATACAATCTCTTACAGATGAAGATGACAACGTACCACTAGCTCAATTGGCTGCTCAGTTACACAGATCTACTACTCTAAAACCATTTATTGAAATAGAGGAACTTATTGGAATAGATGACAATGTTGAGCGTCCGACGTTATATGGTCCCCTCAATGTCGTTATATCCGGTTTTGACTGTAGTTTTAAAATAGGTTGTCTAATCTGCTTCTATTTTACACAATTGGTACACAACTTTTTTCTAAGCTAATAGATGTACCTCTGTGACGTAGTTGTGATTTCTGTTAGGTTTTTTTGAAGAATTTTTTTTTTTTTGTTTGTTATAATGTATTACAAAACCTTTTGTTATAAAAGTCACCTAAGTTGAACTGTTAATTTATCATGTAGCTTGATAATCTACTCAATGATAGTTTGAAATGGAGTTTAATAAGAAATCAAGCCTTGCTACATTCACAGAGCTTTAACTACAAGTAAAATGTGCGCCCGAAATAACAAAATCATAATATTTATGCAGTCAATTTCTCATATTTTTGTATTATTTATATTCTTTTATAATTAGTAAAACCGATTCGAGGAAATAAATTTTATATTTGACCGCGACAATTATCTACTTACATGGCTACAAAATTTTGTAAAGTATCTAATACGCTCGGAAATTAAAAAAGATTAAAACCGGGCGCTAAAACCGTTTTGGTTAAAAGAAAGTTTTGCGTACTTTCGGTTTTCTTCGCTAATCTGTGTTAATTAAGGGGGTTAATGGACGAGATACACTTTTCAATGGCGAGAGAGTGCACAACCCTATAACGCAGAGATCGTAGTGTATGTATGATGAAAAACATCGTTCTTGTCTTGGCGGGTTCGGATATTAAATCAATGATATTAGTGAATAGTGATAATAAGTTTTTTGAGATTCCCGTTCTTCATGCTACAGTTCTTGTGGACGCCAAAGCAAAAATTTCACTTATTGTGACGATGGGAGACGATCAGCTGATTAATTCATAACATTTACAAATTTTATTATTTGACCGAAGTACTTTGGTTGCTTAAATACAAAATTGTGGGGTTTTGTTCTGAGAATATTTTGTACAGTAACAAAAAAATACCAGAAATTGCATTAAAAACTTGAAAGAAATTGGAAATAGTATTAGAAGTGGAAATACTTCTGTTTTTGGACAAATAAATGTTTCTGAATTTTTTGTCTATTTATATAAAATAAATATGTTGATCAACGTTTTGTAGAGATACGGAGCTTGCTGATGAGTTCTTTTTCTTTATTTGCTATTTCCCATTCTAACTGTCAAAACACGATTGTAGAATTATAAAATAAGAAAAAGAAACATGGAAAAAATTTTTAAGAGACAAATGTTGAAAAAAGAGATACATATATGCTACAAATTCAAGTAAAAGCTATATAAAGGAAAATTAAAAGAAAAGAAAATTTTTTGATGTCAGAAAAATAGAGAGTATAGTATAGAAAAAAACTAAATATTATTTGTATAGAACGTACTTAGATTACATGAAGCATAAGCAAAAAATGAAATAGAATATATAAGAAAGAAAATTTTTAGATTAAAAAAAAAAAAAAATTATTAAGACAATATGTATACAGAAAGGAACATCTCAAATCCGGTAGGTGTATCGGATCATGGAAAAGTTGAATTTGACTTACAGTTTATGACGTATTCAGAACCTAAAATAACAACTGAAACAATATCAACAGTTAACTACTCTGCAGCAAACCCTGAACTCTTAGCTCAAGACTGGAATCGCTTAAACCCATTAAATGTCGAAGAGCATTGGAATAATTTAAACGTATTTATTCAGTTATTCAGTTAGAAATATACCATGAATAAACAAACACATGTTAGATCCAATAAAGTGTAAAAAAATGTTATGGAAAAAATTTAAATGTCAATCAACTTAGGAGAATTTCGTTGCTCATAAAAGGCTTTCTAATAAATTAAAATCTGATTTGAAACTAGCCAAAAGCAACTATGAGCATACTTTGCTAGATAACAAACACCCTAGTTGACGGTTTTGCTGTAACTTATAATGTAAACAAGACAAAAACAAGTACTCCTAACTTGGTAAAAGACCAGCTGCGTGCTCTTAGACTAAATACAGCTGCAGGCCTGGATCACATATCTTTTAAGTTTCTTAAAACTTGTGCGTCTTCGTTGATAGGCCCACTTGCTGATTTTATGAAAAAATCGTTTTGCAAGGGGTTGTGCCTCAAGAGAAGCAATAATCACTCCATTGTACAAGTCAGGAGATAAACTTTATCCTATAAATTACCGGCCTGTGAGCCTCACGTCGATATGCTGTAAACTTATGGAAAAGATTATAGTCAAAGAACTATTATCGCATATGCAGAGTAATGGCTTGATACCTCAGCATCAGCATTGTTTTCTGCCAGGCAGGTCGATAATTACCAATATGTTATCATCTACAAATCAGTGGACAAAGATGCTAGACCTAAATCAACCTGTAGACACGTATGTGCCACATAAATTGTTACTAGCGAAACTGAAAGCCTACGGTGTGACAGGTGATTTACTCAATTGGATTACAACTTTTTTGTCATACCTATCTTTCTGTGTGAAAGTCGGCGGTAAGTTTTCGTACTCTAAACCAGTTTTGAGTGGTGTCCCACAGGGCTCCGTTCTTGGACCAATTTAATTTTTGTTATATACGAGAGATCTTTTATCTTCGCTGAAAGACTACATAGCAGATGACTGCATATGCGGATGACATTAAGCTTTTTTCAAACCCGCTTATTTTGGACCTTCAAGATCAACTCAATTTAATATATTTGTGGAGTGAAACTTGGCAATTACCTCTAAATATTTCCAAATGCTGTGTATTGCAATGTTGGTACAACAACCCTAAAAACCTATATCACATCAATGGCAAATTGCTGACCGTAAAAACGTCTATCAGAGATTTGGGGGTAATTGTCAATAACAGAATGAGTTGGTCAGAGCAATGCATCGGAGCGGTGGCTAAGGCGCGTAACGTATATTATTTCTTAAAACATGTGTTTCCAAACCCGACGCCAAGTTTTATTTCAAAGCAAGCTATATATAACATACATAAGACCTCAGCTGGAATTTGCTGTACCAGTCTGGAGACCTTATCTGTTGAGAGACATTGAACTGATGGAGAGAGTTCAGCATCAAGTCACTAGATGGACAGCAACTTTGAGACTATAATATATAAAGCGTCTTGATATACAAAACTTACTGGATTTGTGTTCTCGACTTAGAGAGCTGACATGATTCAAATGTTTAGGCTCACGCATAATTTATTTCCTGGTGTCACACGCGATTTTTCAATACTTGAAAATAACGATAGACTTAGAGGCCATTTATACAAAATTGGAAAAGAAGCTTTTAGAACCACAGTTAGGAAGAATTTTTTAACAAATCGTGCGTTTAACATGTGGAACGGCTTGTCGGGGAATGTTGTTGTGGCTGATTCAGATTTTTGTTTTAAAAAGCTCTATGACAGTGCGCAGTAATCATTTTTAATAAATAAATAAATAAATAAAAATACTTTATAAAACTTTAATACACTTCACTTATGTCTTATTTTTTGAAATTTTGCTAAAAAAGTGTCAACCTCAGCAAAATAATCAACTTTAATAATAATAATAATGGGAAAAACGTAACTTGAGAAAAAATATCAATTGAAAATCTAATTGAAACTAAAAATAAACTAAAAAAACATAACTTGAAAAGGCGTTTTATCTTATTTCTTACAATGGGATCGTAATAATTAATAGTATTAATTTTCTCTGAAAAAAACATAATTTATTAATTTAAAAATAATAAATTGGAAATATTTAAACAATAAATTATAAATAAAAATAAAATAAGCGGATGATATAATTTCTGAGACTGCTTTAAAAAAAAATACAATACATTTGTAGACAAAACACATAAACATGTAAGCGCGAGAAAATAAATACAAATAAAAAGGAAAGGAAAGAAAAAACAAAAAAAAATAGGATGGAACAAAATTGCAATTTAGAGAAAAAAGAAGAAAATGGAAAGGAGTTAAAAAAATAGAAAAAGAAAATAAAGGGTTGAAAAGGGAGAGGAAGAAAAAAAAAGAAAGGAAAAGGATGGTTAATGAGATGAAAGAACAAAAAAAGAGCAAAAAAAAAAAGAATAATATAAAGTAAGAACAATATAAAAATATAATATAAAAAAAACTTTATACGTCAAGGCGCTTAATAAAATCAATACTATATGATAAATAGTTATTTACATAAAAGTCAGGAAAATTTCACATTACTGAAGAGGAGCTAAAAGTTCCGAGTCAAGTAAGGGATTTTACTGACGTGTTTTGTATTAAATTTTTCCGGAAATCGTAAAAAAAGACGAAATTTACAAATTTTAGAATTATTTTTGACAAATTTCACAAAAATCAAGTTTGTCAATTTTGTTGGTAACTATAGTTACTAGAGTATCTTTTTTATTTTGCGTCTTATAAAGTTTTTACAATACTAGTCCGGAAAACTCAATTTTCCTGCGCGTAAATAAGCAGGAAAATGTTGTTTCTAAGACGATTTCCGGAAATAGTTATTTACATAAAAGTCAGGAAAATGTCACATTACTGAAGAAGAGCTAAATTGAAATACGAGGCACTTTGTGCCGAGTATTTTAAAGCTCCGAGTCAAGTAAGAGATTTTACTGACGTGTTTTGTATTAAATTTTTCCGGAAATCGTAAAAAAAGACGAAATTTACAAATTTTAGAATTTTTTTTGACAAATTTCGCAAAACTCAGGCTTGTCAATTTTGTTGGCAACTATAGTTACTAGGGTATCTTTTTTATTTTGCGTCTTGTAAAGTTTTTACAGTACTAGTCCGGAAAACTCAATTTTCCTGCGCGTAAATAAGCAGGAAAATGTTGTTTCCAAGACGATTTCCGGAAAAATAATTTAATCAATAAAATTAATAATAAAGAAAAAGAGAAAGAAAGAGACAGAAAACAATGAAGTTAAAAAAATAAAAAACTAGAAAAGAAATGAAGAAAGAGAGGAGGAGAGAATAATTAATTTAAACCATAAAAAAATTAATAATACATAAAAAACCAAGCCATCATGTGTGTGTGACGTGAATTTTGAAGTGCTTCACAAAAGGGTTAATTTCTCCAGATTTTTCAATAGTTTTTACTTGAGCTGGCTACCCTGAAGATTATAACTACTTTTTCTGTCTGTAGAAAGTGTTATTTTTATGAATAACTAGCTGACCCGGCGAACTTTGTACCGCCTTAGCGTAAATTTGATGCACTACTTTATTTTGTATAGCTGACCTATCTTATGTATGCGTACCTATTCAATTTGAACTGGAATCTATTATATCCTCCATATAAAAATGAATACCTATTTCTCTGGTCTCGTCATACCTTAAAAGGACTTTACTAATTTTATTAAATAAAAAACAAAATATATATTTTCATAATAGTGTTTATTCCGTAGGGTTCATAGGGATGCGTGGGATTAAAACATCTTCGCCTTCGTACTTTACTTTCAAAATGTTTGAAAGGGAAGTTAAATTGAATGACGTTGACATTTGTTAGCCAGGTTATGTCTGTGGTGTCATAGAGATCACAGAGTTTTTTTGTTTTAAATTGAATGACGTTGACACTCGTAACGAGCTTTTTTTAAAATTTGCAAAATTAAATGTATATTTTTCAATCTTTCTGAAAGATTTTCTTAATATTTTTTTCCGTAAGAACCTTGTGCAGAGTATTAGAAAACTTCAAAAAAAAATCAGCCAAATCGGTCAAGCCGTTTTCATGCTATGTCGTAAATAAGATTATTTTGACATGTGTCAAAAAAATATCGAGAAAATTTGGGAAAATGAATCAATTGTGTTGAAAAATAATTTATGGGATTGTCTCAAGATAGCATCAACTGCGCGATGATGAGAAAGGGATTTAAATGGACTTACGACATAAAATTTGTTTCAATTTTTTATTATATTTATAATTTTAATACGAAAATGGCTAAATATTTGCTGCTTTCGGTGGCCATTGGGGATTTTTGGCATTTGAAAATGGTAAAAATGTTACCTTAAGTTATCTCAAATATGGGTGTTGTAACAATATCAATATGTAAAGATCTCAAAATTTTTGATTTGGATTTAAACATTCTTGCGGAAAAACAGAAATCAGCATTATTATGTTCATGTCATATTGTTTGAATTTCAAATGTTATATTTGAAGATTCTAATAATATGGTCGAAAAGTTTAATGAAATGGCCGACGTTTCGCACTCCTACGGTGGAGGCGTCTTCAGGCGAAAATAAGTTTCGCCTCTGGCGTGGTTCGCACGTCGAGTTACCGTGCGTGTTCTTATTTTTTATTTTGTTGTCCTGATGACGCCTCCACCGTTGGAGTGCGAAACGTCGACGATTTCATTAAACTTTTCGACACGGTCTTTTCCGAAAGATGTCAATATTTCAATGACTTCAGGCCGTGGAAACCTTTCTTCTTTATTTTCTTCAATCTAATAATATGATCGCAGATGCGTGGGGTGATAGTAATTTAGCTTAATTTTTCAAAAGACAATCTTATGTTTTTTCTCTGGCTTAAAACACAATTTGTGGTTTTTGTTTTTAATTTAATTCTTAAATTGGTTTTTAAACTAATTGAAAACTAAAAACTTCAAAAATATGTACATTATTGAAAAAGTAATTTTGTCATCATTATCATTACTTGTCAATTTTTGAATCCAGCAAAAAGGCTGTGCCTCCGGGAAAGGGAGGGTTGAAAATAAAAATAGAAAAACAGAGGAGTTAAAAAAATTAAAACAAGAAAAGCAAGAAAAAGAAGAGGAAGGGAGAAGAAGAAGAAATTTATATAAAATATTATAAAATTTTAGTTTAAAATTTAAAGTTAGTTAAAAAGTTTTTAATTTAAAGAAATAGAAAAAGATGGAAAAAGACAGAAAAACAAGAGAGTAAACGAAATGAAAAGCAAGAAAAGAGAAATGAAGAAGAAGCGGCAGAAAAAATAAGAATATTATATAAAATTTTTATATAATATTTATTAATTTGAAATATTGTAAAGCATGAAAGGTTATTAAGCATTTCGTGAAAGTGTAATGTCTTATGCAAACCTGACTACAGCGCTGTTTCGTTTTATTGAAACTCATCAGGCCAGGGTATTGCAGAAAACCAGTACACTTCCACATGCTTGATATCTCCTATATGTACGGATTTGGCATCGTACATAGTAGGTGAGATGTTATAACCTTTCATGCATTGTGTGTGTATATATTGAGCATTAAGGGCGTATTTGTACCAATAGTTTATCAAAGGTCACGCTTAGCATGTACTACTTGATAAACAGGTACTACCCACTAATCTTAATTATATTTTAAGATAGTCCTCTATACATTGTACCAGTTACGCTGGTAACGATTAATATTAGAATTAATGTGATCAATGTGATCAATTTGACTAACATGGAACATGTTTAATTTTGAAATATTGTAAAGCATGAAAGGTTATTAAGCATTTCGTGAAAGTGTAATGTCTTATGCAAACCTGACTACAGCGCTGTTTCGTTTTATTGAAACTCATCAGGCCAGGGTATTGCAGAAAACCAGTACACTTCCACATGCTTGATGTCTCCTATATGTACGGATTTGGCAACGTACATAGTAGGTGAGATGTTATAACCTTTCATGCATTGTGTGTATATATTGAGCATTAAGGGCGTATTTGTACCAATAGTTTATCAAAGGTCACGCTTAGCATGTACTACTTGATAAACAGGTACTACCCACTAATCTTAATTATATTTTAAGATAGTCCTCTATACATTGTACCAGTTACGCTGGTAACGATTAATATTAGAATTAATGTGATCAATTTGACTAACATGGAACATGTTAGTTAATGTTTCATGCTTTACAATATTTCAAAATTAAACTTTATACATGTATGAATAGATTATGCAATTTACTAAAAAGATAATTTCGAATTATTTGTAATAAAAATAATTGTTTACGATAATATAAATAAAACACAATTAAATACGATATATAGTTTTTTAAATAATTAGTTTTTTAAGTAAAATTAATTAATTTTTAATTAATAATAAGTGCTAAATTTATTTAAAATTTCTGCGATACCGTTACGATGGTGTTGTAACAAAAGACTTTTGCTGCAAGTTAGTGAATGTTTACAGACACACATCACACTACAAACTTAAAACCCTTTTTTTTTGTTTGGGGTTGAATGTAGTTTTTTTTTAAATAAAAAATGATTTATTTCCGACAACTACAGAAGCTCTAAAACGTATGAATAATGAGTTAAATAACCCAAAAAGATAGAAAATAATAAATGAAAACTAGTCTAACTTATTCCTATAACTAAAAGAACAATTGGGGAAAAACTATTACACAAGCCAAGGTATGAAAGATGAGAATGTAAAAAAACTAATTAAAACCAATAAACATTAAATGAGTTTTCAAGCAGTTCACAACTGCTTAAAACTGACGGTTCAGCAGATGCAGTTTGTACCGAATCTTAAAGCTTTAACTGACAGTGTTTTAAAAGTGCTTGGTATGCAATTATAACTTTGGCTACTTGAAAATTGATGCTATGTTTGAATAATGCAGATCAGTGTGATCAACTCTTTAAACATCAGTCAGAAATTTAATTTTGTTGAGCAAATTTTGCGCTTTGGGTAAATAATTATGTTGTGGCAGTAAGTGGCAAATTACAATAGTATATTACACTACAAGGGCAGAAACTTGAGATTCCTACACTGCGCGCCATAATGCCCGAGGCGGAGCATTATGGCGCGCAGTTCAGGGCTCTCAACTTTCTGCCCGTGTAGTGCATACTAGTTTTCTTGCTACTCCAGACGACAGTACGTAGTGTCTGCTGCGATTCTACGGCAGCAAGTGCAGGACCTGAACTGCGCGCCATGATGCCCTCGGCTATCTACTCCCATTAAAAGAAGGCGCGCGCATAGCTCTACCAGTGCATGAAAGATACACTTTCTGGCGTGGAATCGCAGCCGGAACCACGTACTTTCGACTGGAGTAGCAAGAAAATGTTTTTTATATACACCTGGCACAAAGTCACCACTATCTTACTGTAAATGCAATTTTCTTTTCTTTCAGCTAAATTTGCCGACATAGATAAAAATATCAAGGATCTAGATCTTAAACTCAAAGAAGGAACCGCTAGAGATTTATGTCAAAATAAAGTAGCAACAATTACAGAGCGTTTTGGTAGTAAAATTGCTGAAGTAGATCCTAAGCCAGAAAAGAGTGTATGTATAAGATAAGATGTATAAGTAATTACATATTATTTAATAATCAGACTGAGAACTTTGCTCAAGCTGGTATAAAACTTTACAATTGTTTACTTTTTTATTAACATTTTACAGCAATTTCGCCCGATAGTCTTTCCTCCTCAAAACGGCTCCGAATTCTGTCATTTCTGTGGGAAACGTGTTTATTTAATGGAACGGCTTTCGGCTGAAGGTCGCTTTTTTCATCACGGATGCTTTAAGTGTCAATACTGTCATACTCAGTTGCGACTTGGCTCATATGCATTTGATCGTGATGGTATTTACGAACATAAATTTTTTTGTCTTCATCATTACGGCATGCAAGGTGAGCTTAAAAGTACCAAAGCTACACGAAAAGCTTTGCAAAAAATGACAGGAAAGAGCCCTGAGAAGCGACCATTAAGTGGTATTAAAGGAGTTGATCTTTTGGATAAAGTTAGGACTCCGGAACGAGTAGAGTTTGCTAATTTGAGTACGTTAAATGCGTCTGATCATGAAGAATCTTTAAGTCAAATGGATGAAGATGAATGGACTGACAAGAATTTCGGACCTTCAACGGCCGAGTTAGGAAGTAGTGATGATGAGTCATCGAGTTTGAGGTAAATTTAAATAGTTTTGTTGTAATTGTTCTACCAAATTTAATTTTGTTAAGCAGTGAAACTGATAGTGATGATGAAGATGCGTTTGAAGAAGCTCTTGAAGAGCCAGCAACAAAAGAAGGAACATTAAAATGGGCAGAACGTTTCAACCGAAGGTATTCGAAAAAGAGAGATGATTCCGAGTCTGACGAGTATAGCAGCTCAGACCAGTCTAGTTACTATGAAAATACAAGTGATGGTAAGTAATTGAAAAGAATTTGTTAGTTGTTTATTTGCAAGGTTTCTTTTATAAAAAGCTGATTTAGGCGTCTACGAGCCAGCTTTCAATAATAACATACAATATTATCATCAGGTAGCGATAGCTAAGCATTCATTCCTGATGATCATATTGTTTTGCTATATAGGTAGTATTATATACTTTTTGATTATTAACTTTAAAATGCACTATAAAAGATCGACAGTTTGAGAGTGCTAACTGATGCGCTTTCTAATAATAGCAGTTTATTTTGATAAATATCGTAATTTTTGCGGCATTTGTTTTTTTTAAATCTGATACTGCTTTGAACCATTTGATCTTGTGAGAAGTTATATAATATTATCCATTCAAGGTCTTAGTAATAGAAAACACATTTTTGATATATCCTTTTTGCAAGACCTGCTTTCTAAGTCTACATTCAGAGGCAAATATTTCACACAGTAAGCGAGTGCTGTAAGTAATATTAAATACCAATGTGTATTATTTTAAACGTCGTTTTAATTTAAATTGATATGAAACTGTCAGTTAATTATTGTATTCATGTTAAACATCGATGTAAAAGATTTTTGACTCTCTTGAAGAATATCTTCCTGTGTTCTCGTTTCATTATTCGCGCATGAAGTCGATGCTCTTTCGAATTATGCGAGGAAGTGGAGTTTCCTTTATTATTTATTCTTAGAAATAATTTGCCTTCTCTTTTGTTGACGTTAAATATTTTATTGGCTACTTCTATTTTATTAGCCACTGACTCTGCTACATACATTTCTGTTCTATTGACGACTTTCATTTTCCAGTCTTTTTAAGTTGCAAAACGTTAGCCTTACTGTTAGCA
Organism: Lagria hirta; assembly: GCA_947359425.1. Lineage (NCBI taxonomy): Eukaryota > Metazoa > Arthropoda > Insecta > Coleoptera > Tenebrionidae > Lagria > Lagria hirta. The sequence continues at coordinate 30,940,251 of OX375794.1, forward strand.
AAGAGAGTGGCACTGGTTCGGCGAAACGAATGCTCAGTATATTTTCCGGCATTGTGTAAATTCAAATATTTTGCAATTTTACTACGAAATTTGGTCAAAATAATTAGTTTTAACTAGTTAATTATAGCGCTCTCCATTATAAAATCTCAGAAAAAAACCTTTGGTTTTCTGCATTCAAACTCACATATTTTCTAAATATGTAGTTCCAAGAATCAAAAGTTTTCACTTTCTACAATACAATGAAAAAAATTCGTGATTATTATATTCTTAAATCACGGTTTTTAATCAACACAATTATGATGTAATAATTTGAAAAGTCATTGATAAAACACAGAAACTGGCACTAATGGCAGCACAATGGCAGAATTGACAGTGGTATGCGAGTCAGAAACCACTGACCATTGTTTTCTTTAGCATTTAAGAGCGCCATTTATTGCATTTGGTTTTGTCGAATAGCACTAATGAAATCTTATTTGTATTTATATTTATCGTTTTTATCGCCAGGTCACTAATATTATATAGTGAATATTGTAATTGTTCATATTATTGAATTATTGTTAATAACTGAAATATTTTTGCTGTGGCTTTTTATAACAGTATCTAAGTTAATTTGTTAAACATTACTTGTTTCAGATGATGAGTCAGACACAGCGACTGAAGGTGAAGAAGAAATTCGTGCTCGTGAGCTTCGCAAACAGGAAGTTTGCGTTGAGCCTCCTGTAGTCCAAACAGACACCGGCAGTGACACTGAGGTGAACTCTTCATCTAAATTATCAGCAATTATACCCGATATTTTATCTAACAATCATTTGCGAGTAACCGACTTAAAACCGAGCATTTCCGGAAGTGATTCAGCTGAATTTAGTAGCGCGGTATCAGGTGATGATGATTTATCGGTTCAACCTTCTTCATCTCCCCTTCCTCTTCCTTTTTCGAAAAAACCTTTTCGAAACTTCGTACTTCCTTCAAAAGATAAACGCACAAGTTTCGGAGAAGCGTTTGTTTCAAGATTTAAAGTGACGGAACCAGAGCCGTTGCTCATTATTAAGCGTACACCTAGTAAATTAACAATTCCGAAAGAAATTGGTAAACCAAAAATTGCTGTTGCGTCAAATATTCAGAATGCTAAAAAATATTTTGGAGACTCATCCAAAAAAGCTTCAATTAAACCACTTTTAAAAAGATCGGAAACTATAGCAATTGCGCCAAAAATTAATAAATTAATAAAACAAAGTAGTTTACCAGAGAATAACACTAACAGAGATTCATATAATTTTGATGCAATAGAAGACTCTAACGTAGTCGATAATTACCTTGAAGACCTTCTTGCCAATAAGGAAGAGTTGATGAAACCAATTAATCCTGATAAATATAAGCTTCCATCATCTGTAGTCACTTCTTCATCAAGTGATGAAGATGATAAAATATCTAGTAGCATTGAAGATCTATTCAAAGCACTAAGTACTGAGACAGATAGTATTAGAACTGATTTTGACAATGCTACGAAAGGTGACGAAAAAATTGACGATCTTTTGAATTGGATGGAAGAATTAGAACACCAACCAAACGAACGAAAAACTCATTGTTTGTTTAGTGATGCTAAATATAAAAATTTAGAACGAGTACTGAAAGTACCGAGACGTGCAGATTCACTTATTAGCAAACTTCCAAAAGACAATATAAAATATTTTGAACGTTATTTAACAGGGAAATCTGTAGATGATGAAACAGCATCTAGAGGGTTTGCTCTTACTAAATCAAAAACTGATGTCTACTGCAACAAACCTTATAGAAGTAGTGTAGATTTGGATGCTATAAGCAATGTTGATATTAATAGAGTAAAAATGATTTTTGAACGAAGATCAAGTGAAAATAAAGAACCAAAACAAGACAAAATCGTTTCAAAGCGTAGCTTTGGAAAACGTTTTAGTTTTACTGCTCCTAAGAAGGAAAAAGAAGCGAAAAGCTTAGAAAGTGGGTTGAAAAATTTTGAAGATTATGTTTATAACATGGATCAGAAGCCAAATTTTTGTGTCAACATTACGGTCTCGAGTATTCCGAATCCGGTTTATATTAATTTTGAAAATGAAAGCTTAATGGCAGCAGAACATTTTGATGACAACGCTGAGAAGCATACAATAGGTACATATACAGGTATAAGTGAAATTACAGATAAGACCAATGAGACAGATTTTATTGCAATATCTCTAGATTCAAAGAGTGATGTTAAAAAATTGAATCTACCAGACAAATCTATAGATGCATATGGACAAAATGAAAAATCAAAAAGCTTTGACATTGATCAAAATATATCAGAAGAATACACAAATTTGGAAATACTTCAAGACATTGTCGCAGTTAAAGATAGAAAATATAGTGAAGATTTTAATTCTAATATTTTAAGCGAAATAGATTTTGAAGCAATTGATGAAAATCGAGAAGAGCATCATAACAGTAATGCTCCAGATGACTTTGGTTTTATTATTGTAAAAAAATCTGAAAGCAAAAATGATAGTTTGAATGGTGTTGTACCACAAAATAAAGCAGTGGAAAAAAGTAATACGACAGAGCTAGAAGTTAACACTTTAAATCTTGAAAAATTTAAAATTGATGTAGTTAGTGATGATTATAATAAAGATAAAAAGCTTGCAAGTAATGAACAGGATATGGTGGTATTGGATAAACGCACTAAATTTTTTTTGGGTACAGACAGTGTCAGTAAACAAGTTTGTTGTTCAACACCTAAACACATTGAAGATTTTTATTCCAAAGTTAACAAAACATCAAAATTATCTCCTTCAGTTCCCCGGAGAGTGCGTAAATTGTCACGTGAAGAATCACCAATGCGTCCACGACGTCTTCAACGTCAAAAATCACACGATTTATCATTATTTAGTCCTGAATCGAACAATAATCCTAACCTTCCTGTACTTATTCCTCCAAGAAATGAAAGAGCGGCAACCGCATCTCCTTATCTTCCTCGAAAAGCCTCTATGTCTTCTCTTACTCCTATAAGTGATAAGAGACGTTCAAGTTGCGATGTTAAGGAAGAAGCAGCTCGTATGCAAGATTCATTAAGAATTCATAAAAGGCAAAACCAAACTTCAAAGGACAAAGATAAAGACTGTTGTTTACAATAATTTTTTACGGTATTTTATAATGAATGCTCATGTTACTGATTAATCGCTGGAAATATTCCGCGTGCTAAATCGGAATGAGAGTCGTTTTTTTATTGAATTGTTGAACATTTTGAAAGTCTATTAAGTGTTAAGTTGCAGGTTAAAAGTTTATTTGTGTTGGCGCTTTTTATATATTTTTGGAATGCATTCATAAATATTTGTTCTGGAAATGGGACGCTGCTCAACATTCACGTTTTAGCAATGGTTGAGGGAGGTAATTATAAAGTTTGAGTGCTTTTCTGTTTTTTATATATATTTTTTTGTCTGTTGTGCTTTTTAATCCATTGCTGACGTGAGTGTTGTTCTAACATGGATTTTTTTCTTTTTGTTTAATTTTGCGACTGACTTATAGGGCTGTTTATGCTGATGCTCTATCTAAGATGTTTTGCTTAGCGGTTAAAAGAGCTTAAACGTTTCGAATATTTACGGCTGATAAACTAATACCCATCTAAAATTAAAAGATACATTTGAATATTCTGAATTTTGGCTCGGAATAGAAACAGTTATATGGAGGGGATTGAACCTAATTTGACAAGTTATTGAGGAACAGATGGTGTATAGTCGAATGCTTCCACACATAATATCTACAGTCAATTTTTTTTAGCATAAAATTAATTTTTTTTTAGCATCTGATGCAATTTAACACATTTATTTAAGTCAATGAAAATTATCCGTAACCTCTTACAACTTGATTTTTGTTGACACCCAATGCGAAATTGATTATTATCAATTTGAATCGGTTTATTCTTAATATGAATTGGTTTATTCTCAATTTGAAATTGATTTTTTTCAATAGAGTCCGAAAGATTTTAATTGGAATTAGATACTAACGCTCACTTATCAAAACAATTTATGCCATACTATATTATTACATATTTTGATAATACATAAATTGGTTTTATTTGTTTCTTCTAAAAGAAAAAGCAAGTTTCTTAAACTCTCACTAAATTAATTAAACCAGTAATGGAGCAAATTAAAAACAAGTTTTGAAGTTGATAATTTATATAAAAAAAAATTTATCAAAAAAAAACAACATTAAAAAATAAAAAATTCAATGAACAGTATAAAATAATTGCATAGACTTGTATGCTTAAAAAACAATCAAATTATTTTATTACTATAATGTACAATTATTGTTATTTTTGGAGTCGGTGTCAGTCAAGGTAGGATGAGCGCCAGCGTCTGCTTGCCTGCGCGCTTCCTGCGGTTAGTTTCAATATTGTGTATGCTAATTTATTATTATTAGTACATTATAATAAATTATGATCAGCATATAGATATAGATATTTATATGTGATCTAAGTGGATTTTTGTAAGAGCGTACAATTTGGGAATTTTAGAATGCTTAAGAACTATAGTACAATCATTTGATAGTTTTACCTGAAAAATTTTCTGGGAGTTTTAAAAACTGGTGATTGTTATAGATTTTGATGTGCTCTTTGCGAAGTTCAACTTTGCGACTTGCGCCGCCATATTGGAAAAATGGCGTTTAAAAACAGTTTGACAATATCTCCTTTCCAACTGATTTTACGATAAAAATAGCTATACAATCAATTAAACTAGAAATTTCCTATGATTTATATCATAACTTTTTTTTGTAAAATTAATAGTTTTAGCGTACGAGCGCTTCAACATTCGTTCTGGTTAAAAACTCATTTCCAAAATAGTCGTAAAGGAGATATTGTCAAAGAACTATTTTTAGACGCCATTATTTCAATATGGCGTCTAAAAATCACAAGTTTTTAAAACTCTAGGAAAAATTTTCAGGTAAAACTACAAAATGATTGTTCTATAGTATAGTTCTTAAACATTCAAAATTTCTCAAATTGTACGCTCTTACAAAAATCTACAAACAAGATCTTATTTGCTTTAATCTATTTGCGGCTACCCATAAATTACGTCACACGTTAATGGGAGGGGGTATCACCGTAACGCGACATACCGTAGTGTGACAAGAGTTAAGGGGAGAGTCAAAACTTTGTGACGTCACATGTTAAAATTTAAAATACTAAAACACAAAATTTATGTGTGAATAGAAAATTTGAAAAGAATTTGATCTTGAACTATATTTCTTATAATTAAGCACTCTCGCTATGAGATTGTTTTTCACGCAACAATTGTATGTTGAAATTTAAAAAATATATATGAAAAAATTAAAACAACTTTTTTTTAATTATTTTTAAATACATGCATAAGTTTGAAAAACGTGTGACGTCACATTAGAGGGTAACAGGTTCTAAAAATGTGACAAGAACGGGGGAGGGGTTTGAAAGTTCTAAAATTTGTGTGACGTAATTTATGGATGGCTTCTTGTCAATACTATCAACTCTCCCACCTTTCAAACCGCGCGTTATATTGCTTCACTTTTGAAAGGTTACAATTGAAAAATGTTTTTTTTGCTATTTGATAGATCTTTTAGATTGGTTAGTTTTGATATTGTCATCTTTTTTTTACAAAACCTCACGGTGTAAAGACACTCTACCAGCGTTTTTAAACCATTTAAGTAGCTAAATAGCTACTTAAATTTTAGTAAGCTAAATTCTTTTTACAATTGAATTTGAAAATCAAGATTTTCTTCCATTTTTTAATGTCCTGGTAACACGTCTTTCCAATGGGTCTTTGAGCCATTCAATGTATCGGAAACCTACACATATAGATAGCTAACTTTATGCGACGTCACTTCCCGACTCCAAAACTGTTTGTTACCACGTTGTTAGTTTATCGCGCTTTCTCGGTTTGTCGTTCATCAAATTTTCAAGCAGAATTGAACCAATTGACATCCTAGCCTAGTAATAAATAATAGAAACAAAAAGCGGGATTTCCATCGTTTTTGGCCAACCATCATCAACATCTTCGCACAGAAGCGATAGAGTTGAAAATTAATATTTCTTCTTTTTGTTACGGAGATATAGACCGAATTGGAAAAATCCTTTGTAAACAATGATTGAAACCGCTTTTCAAAGCACCTTTAATTAGAAATTATTTTGTACAAATAATATGAATAAAAGAACAGATTACGACAGGAACTAAATATGGCTTAGTGAAGAAAACATAAAATATTCCAATTTGTTTTTTGAAAATGATGACTGCTTATTTAATAATTATTTACTTTTATTAAATACAAAAATTAAAAATTCAAAATGTTGTTTTCCATTGTTTCAACTCAATTGTTTTAATCGGTGACCTAGTAATAGCGTAGCGGTAGTAGTTATATGTATTTAATGTTGCCTCAGACGGCATTACCATTGCCATTTAGAACACCAGGAATACGCTGGTCTGTTATTGACTGAAATTATTATAAACACTTGCCACCAAGTTTTTGCTTACCTCACATATTTAAATATTTGATAGAAATGATTATAATATAAGAAAATATAAATAAATTTAAACGTTTAACGGACATTTCTCCTTTTATGTTATGGCGTCACACGCTGTCTGGCTTATATTACTGTGACAATTGGTCGATGCTAATTGAAGACTGAAGTATCTAAGTTGCGAACGAAATGACGTCAAGTTGAACCCAGTGAACTAAGGAATGCGTTACCACTGAATGCGGTGGGTTTACTTGCGGCTATAAATGTTTCAAATCAAAGAGATTTGTTTAAATCAGTCTCTTCTAGAAAAAGCAATGCGTGGTCATACATAAAAAACCATATATACTGATCGAATGTAGAACTTAATTTTTTCGTTGGTTGATAAAAAGTTGAAACATATTATTACATGATAACTTAGCAGATGCCACAGGTTTTTTATTACCAAACTTGAATTTTATATAAATAATACAGTTTATTCAGAATTTGCTAAAGAACTATTATGTTACTATTATTTTGCAATTATTAAAATATTACTAAATTGCAGTTTGAGATTAATGTGTTTGCTTTGTATACCCTGTAGACATGAGAGTAGGTCATGATTGTGTAAACACGTTTTAAATGTTTAAAGATTCTTTACACAAAATGGAGCTAGGTTTCTTATGTCTATCACTACCAAACAGTGAGGTTTTTTGATTTAAACAAATTTATTTTTTTTAAACAAAGATTGACATTCACTAACATGTGGTTCTGCAAACACAAAAAGGAAATTTAAATTTCTACAGCCACTTTTTATGCTAATTCAATTGAAATGTCAGATGAAAAAATTATTAAAGTTTTCACTTTGATAAATATGCTTTGTTGACTGACTCTGATGCTTGCACTAAAAATATCTAATATTATGTTATTATTTTACTTGGATGTTTTTTAACTTTAGACTAATTTTAGAAAAAATTATTTTTAAGAGCTTTATAGTATATATACATAGATGTTTAATTTTTGTTTTGACATTTTACAGGTTGCGTCGGACGAAAGTTCATCAGACTCATCAAGCGAGATACGAAATTCGGCAACTGAAATTTCAACAGATTCAGAATTTGCACACGATGATCCTACACCGACTAGAGAGATTCCAATCTCTGGTTTTAATGATATTAATGTGACAAAAAGGCGTAGTAATCGTATCTCAGCACCACGTAAAATTCAGGTGACGGCTGGGTACTTGCAACATCCTAGCAACAAGCTCAAAGCACCTTCTGCACTTTTCAAAAAAGAAAAAGAGTTGAAGCATCTTTATACACCTCCTGCTGTACCTTCTATACTTGTGCGAAAAACCGCACCAAATCTATTGCCACAACAAGAAGGTTATGTGTTAAACCGCACTCAGAGCACTAGTGGTATCGCAGCTAAAGTATCTTTAGAGTTAAAAAAGAAATGGATGGAAGAGGGTTCTCCGTCTATTCAAAAATCTGGAAGCGCCTCCACTTTAGATACAAAATTAAAATCATTTACATCAAGTATTACAGATTGTCAAAAACTCTTGAATTGCAACAAATTGGATGAACGTGCCAGTTCGTCAATATCACCGATAGCACCGCCTGTATCAAAGCCTGAACCAGTTTATGAAAACGAACCCGAAGGTCGACCTCGTAGTCCAATTCATGAAACTTTGATTATAGTTCCTACAATTGATTGGGCAAAAGCTCATAAAATTAGTGATGACAGTTTATCTTCTGATTCAGTTAGTGATGAGAAAAACCTTGGAGCATTTAACTTTGAGTCTATACCGACTATACGGATTGATGAAATTGCGCTAGATTCTCTTGCAACTAGCGATACTTTAATAGTGGTGGAATCTCCCAAATCAATCACTAGTGAAAAAAAATCTTTGAATCAGCCAAAATTGCTTCCTAATTTGGACACAAAAATATTACCGGATATTCATAAAGTCTTACATACAAGAAGGAAATATTCAATAGAAGCTGAGTCAGATGTAGATTCTATAGCAGAACCAACGATGGCTTTAACCGAAACTGAGTTATCAGATTGGGCAAGAGATGATTTAGGTGATGATGATTTTGAGTTAAATTTTGAAATCTCTCGAAGCAGCAAAAAGCCTAAAACTGTAGAAAATAATAATATAAAATCAAAAATTAGTGAATTAGAATTAAATCAACATGTGTGTGGTAAAGAGAATATTAAAAATAAAACCATAATCACAGAAGCTTTAAACAGCGTTCTTGGTAAAAATTTAGATATAGAATTTATGGATACGGGTAGTGAAACTACGAGTGAAGATGGAGTTGTGGATAGTCAAAATGGTTATGTATTATTTAAAGATGAAGATGAAATTCCAGAAGACAGTTTAAGTTCTGCAATTAATGATATTATTGAAACAAAAAACAGCACTGTTAGGAATACAGGTTACTGTATAATGGAACCACTACATAGTCCTACTAATAAATTTGGAGGTGAAGTAATTGACCTAAACTTAGCAGATTTAGAAAGATTTAAAATTAAACAAAATTATGAGCACGACGATGATAGTTTACTGATTGTTGACACCGGCACCACAACTGAAGAAAACACTTGCAGTGATTCAACTGTCAAGAACTTGACAGAAATTAAACCGGATTCTAATCCTCTTGAAAATAATAATTTTCAAAAAAAACGTCTTGAAGAGAAATTAGCGAAACTTAAAGCTGAACAAACACAAAAGCTCTTGAAACACGATAATTTAGATTTTGATGAACATTGTCAAAGACTTCAATCTAAAATAGAGTTTAGTAATGTTAAAGACTCAATTGATGTAAGAAAGTCTCGGCGCAGAAGCAAACCCGATGTTACATCTCATAAACCTGATTTAATTGCAGAGGAAAATACTCTACTAGTACAATCTACACCAACCGTCCGCACTCCAGATTTTATTTACAAAAAAGAATTTATAGAAAAAGAACGTGATATTAATCAAAAACTTGTACAGGAAATGGTAATGAATAAAATGAAGGCAGAAAACAAAAGCTTAGAACGTAAAAGACGTAGGGGTAGTCGGCAATTTGAATTAGCTAATTCGGCGACGCCGGGTATTGTTTCAGAAATTAATATGAATAATATATCAGATTCTTCTCATAGACATTCAAACAATTCTAGTGGCTTAAGTGTGTACGCCACTCCTGATGTGCTTTTATCCGCATTAAAAAATTCACCCCATGAAGAATTTGTTACTCCTTCAACTTCTATACGACCTGTGAGTGCCTACATTAGCACTAATACTGACAAATTTCAAGAAGGATTAAAAGAGAATTCGAGTCTACCCGACGTTCGTAAAGTTTTGTTGAATGATTTTGAAACACCAGTAGCACCTCCTAGATTGAAAACTGACAAAATGCGACAAGAAGCTCGTCTGCGTGCTCAAATGTTGTCCAATGAACAGTTAGGATTAAGTCCTGAAGATAAATTGAAACGTCTGAAGGAAAAACTGACAGCTACTCCAAATAAAACCGAATCGATTCAAAATGTAACCAGTTCGATAAAGGCAGCTGAGAAGTTTTGCAAATCTGATCCCAATCTTTTGGACACCGATGACAGTAAAGAAAAAAGAACGAAAACTAAAGACCGAGAGCGACGAAAAAGTATAACAAAACTAATAACAACATTTTTTACAAAGAAAAGTCCATCAGGTTTATTTTCAAAACTATCTCCAAAATCTAAGGATGTGTCTAAGGTAAATGTTTAAAAAATGAAGGCTTTAAAAACATAAATAATTTATTCTTCGAATATATTTCTTTTAAATTTTTAAAACATACTAAGCATTCTGGCAATTTATATATTGATCGTTGAATATATTTTACAGTCATGTGCAAATCTGGGCCTCAATGATCCTGTAAGACATTTTTTAAGATATCTTGTAGCTGTTTTGCATGCTTTTTTTATTAGGGGTTGGTTTTCTGTTGGTTGGGGCATGTTTTATCCTGATATGGTATTTGTTTACTTTTTAGAATGGCTTATTTGCATAAAGGTAATACTGTGTTATTGTTTATATGCTGAAAATACCACTACCATTAAGTATTTTTGATCTTCGAAGAAACCAGGTTTTATTTTGGTCATATTAAAATAAAATGTATTGATATTTTCATGGGTATACCACCGTATACCATTGGCATAATGTATGCTAATGGAACTATAAAGACCTGACCTCACCTAACCATTCTAGTTCGGATGCTGTAAGGAAAGGCATGCTTAGTAAATTTGAGGCTGGTGATTTGGAGGGATTTTAAAGTCTCGTGTCGCTGAACAAAGGCTCGTTCTAGATGTATAGAAACCCGTTCTGTTTCGAAAGCTTGGCGTAAGTCATACAAAGCTGGTAATGCTTTTCTATAACTGTTTTCTGATTGTCATAGTCATATCTTAAAGCTTTTTAGGATCTCTCTACATCACCCCTTTATCCACTTGAATTGGAAACAGTTTTTTGAAATTACGTTTACAAAAATATTTTAGCTATCAAATATCAAATCCCATTAAGTATTTTGTTTTGCCCATCAAGTATCAAATGTAAAATAAAATAAAAATTAGCTAATCAATCATAATTGTTGTTCTGGAACATTTTAATAAACAACAGAACAGTTACAAATAAAATGAGTAAATTATAATAGGCAGACAGAAGGTTCTAAAGCGGTTGAAAATCAAATCGTTTCATATTAGTCCAAAATGACTGATTTTTATTAAAAATAAACAATTAATTGATTTCTTTGGAATCTTTGACACACAACTCGTTTTATTCATCTTGACCAATGATGGCCACTTTGTTTTACGAATAAATCTCGTTTTGTTTATCTCCTGATGATGACCGAGTTCTTGAGGTTTATTAGACAATCTTTTTGGCAAGTAGTAAAACTGTGAATAGTAAAAATAAATAATAAGTAAAGCCGAATGCAATAAATTTTTGTAGTCAATGTATGATTCTTTTGTGTCAGACTTTTCCCAACTTTTACTGTGTGATTGAGCCATGTGATCAAAAAAATTTTGAGCGTCAAGTAGATTTTTGTTATTGGTATATGCCAAAAGTTATGCTTATCTTCTACTCCATAGCCCTTGCAAACTGCCTGATGAACCATTACGATATTATATTCAAAGTTATTAAATTGTGCCACCGCACCACTGCGCATCTAAATAAGGATAACAAGCTTAGGTAGGGACACCTAAGAGTATTTGAACTGTAACGTATGGTTGAACGCCGTTTTATAGAAGTTACTTTATTCTTGAGGTTATTTTTTTATAGTGACAATAAAATATAATTATGGTTGAGTACAAACAAGTTCAAAAACATTTAATCGGCACATGTCAGGTGCTGGACCAGCGATTCTTCGTTGGTAGAGTTAAAAGGTTAACATTTATTTTTAACAAATATGAGGACTTCTGTTTTAGACTCAATAAGCTGACTAGTAAATTTATTTGAGGCTTCTAAAACAAAGTTGTTTTTTTTAAACAATATCAAATGCTTCATGTGCAGAAGATGCTCACATTCGTTGATCAAGTAAACAGTTGATGATTTTGAAACGTTTGAACAGATTTTTTTAAAACGTAGTTAACAAGACACTTTTTATATAAAACAAAAAAAAACTTTTTATTTTATTCTAAAATGACGGAAATGAAATTGTAGCGGGAATTTGATTTTTCATAAAAAATGTATTTACCTTCATGTTTGCTCTTGAAAGCCAATTTAAATATTTTTGTAACATTTTTGAATTTGGTTTTTGTATAGCAATAGCACTAATCCACTAATAGATTTTATGCAAATAAATCATCTTTGTACGATAGATGTGTGGTTTTTGGATTGTACTTATTTTTTGGAATTTGTTTTGAATTTGTTTTTAAATGTTATGAATTTAGGAAGTGGTTGTTGAAGAGCCTGCTCGGAGTAACAGTTTTTCGAATCTTACGTCTAGAATAGAAAACAATTCTCCACCTCCTGTTCCGCCTCTACCGCTCAATTATTCAGCTAAAGGCACAGGTAAATATTTTTTGAATTTAATTATTTATTATAAATCCAACTTTTATGATCCACATTATGAATTTTGATTTTGAATCTGTAAATTGAACATACTTTTTTTATATAATATGACGTTTGTATTAATGTGATGCAATGGATTTGTATGATGCCTATATGTATAACAGTGTGTTACAGTAAACCATACTATGAATTTTGCGTAAAACTCGATTTTTCATTTATATATTTGTCCTCAAATGATGTCATTTAGAACACACGGTTTATTTGAAAATGTTTGCAAAAAAAATGCGTTAATAGAAGTTGTTCTGAAAGTAATGTACATAAAAAATGGAATGCCGACTCTCGGATGTTTCCTTATAAATTATCAAGTCAAAGTGATGTTCTAAAACTTTTTATGATAAAGCTAATATTTTTCAAGATAGGAATTTTTAAATTTCGAAAAATCTCGAATATGAGTACTTTTGACCTATAAATAGCTATTTAAGTAACAAGGAATGTAAGGACGTATTAACATTCGAGGCAGGCAGTTACAAGCCAAGGCGAAGCCGCGGCTTGTGGCCTGTGGTTAATTGTCGATACATTCCGTATTACTTATTAGATTTTTCCCGCTGCCAGAACCAAATCTATTAAGAAATCGTTTTGATTCGACACCTGACATCGCAATTAATTTTGTTACTATTAATCGTCGTGGCCGTGTGTTGCCATGTCACAATTAAAATAATAAATTTTTGAGCCTTCATTTTTGTTTTCAAAATTATTATTTTCCAAGGAATTTAATATTAAGTTCTGTCGTCAAGGACAATAATATAAACAAATATTATTGTCAACTTACATGGTATGTTGCTACGAATGTAGAACCGACTTACATGATTGGCAGCGGGAAAAAATATATAAATTAAAAAGAATAAAATATAAAATCTATTTTTTTGTATTCTTTATACAATTGTTAATAATCTTCTCAATAGCGAATTGGAAAAAATAAGTTGCTAATGTTTTTATGCCATCTTTCTTAAATTGCCTCACTGATAATATAAAATGTATGTTGCCAGGGGGGCAACCGGTGCCATATTGTTTAAACAATTGCAAGAATCTGTTATTTTCGAATCTAACAATTTAGTTTTAAATAATTACAACGAAAATGAACAAATTAATATTATTTTATAACAAATTGAAATACAATTTTAAATGAAAAATAACAGTGGAAGAGTTTTGTAACAACCCTGCTTCTTTTGTGATATTTTTAACACTATTATTTTCAAATAATAGTCGAGAAGGTGCTTGAGTGGAAGGTGCATTTCTGTGAAGTCGTGGTTTTGAGGGAATCTGTGCAATAATTGATGGTAGTATAGTATCCTAGTTAAAGCCAAATAAGTCCTTTTGGGTTTTTTGTTAATCTCTTTAATTTTGATTCAGGGTTTTTTTTTTTGGCTTGTTTTTGCTTTATTGTTTTTTCATTGAATTAAGTTACACTTTCCTAATAGTTTAGGGTATTTAATTAACGCAATAAATTTAATAAGACAAACTAATGTCGAATTAATAGTTTAATAAATCCACTAATGAACACTAATAGAATTTATTTATACGATGAAACTAACACTTATTATTCTTATTCTAAAACAATTAATATAAACGATGAAAAGGAATTAATATTGTGAATGTCAAGAAAATGGAACGATTTGAATATCGGTATGGCATCAACGGTAAGGACGGAATATCGGTTTGATAATTTTTCCGGAACGATCTTATCTCGACTAGGTAATGATTTCAACTGATGGTCTACAGTAGTCTACACTTATACTCTTGGCCCAAAACCCGAAGGGCACAAGTGTTGCTATGCAGTTTTACCAAAACTCGGCAAACCGGGGAAAAACTCATTAAAAAGGTACTATTCGGCCAGCTTTATTGTATAAAGAGAGGCAAAACCTTCGGAGACAGAAGGGAAAAACTATAAAATGGGTATTTCCAAACTGGCGTCAAAAGGACGTAACTAAATACCGTTATGAATAAATTGCTAAACACGAGATCGTTCAATATTATTGACAATATTACAATTTTCAAAAGAATTAACAGTTTACTTAATATTATTAAACACTTTATGATTTGAATTGTGAATAGAGAATGTAAGATAGTGGGCAGGACAAACAAGTTTTTTGCTGCTGTTGATAGCATTCACTTGCTATCACAGCAAGTGCTTTGTTTTTCTTTAGATTGAAAATATATTATTTTATTTTTCTTTGGCTAGAAGCTAAAATTTTATATATTTATTGATTTATTTATTATTATTTTTAACATTGTGGTCTTGTTTGTACTATGACTGTGCGCTGTAACAAGTGCAATAAGTATATTGGAAGTACGGAACATTGTAATGGCTTTTACATTTGAGAAAATATCAAAGTCTCTAGATAAATGGAGGTGCGGATTGTGTTCACCAACATCACCTGATATAGGAGTTACAGAAAGTGAGATTGCATCCGGTCGGAATAATTTTTAGCGCTTTCAAGCGGGCATTTAAATGAACATTTAGCAAACATCTTAAAAGATAGCCTCACGGATTTTGTAAAGCCTATTTAGTTTGCGTTGTTTTTAAACCAAATATCTGAACTTCAGCTTGATAACAAGAATTTGCGTGATGAAGTCAATAAATTAACTGAGACAATTAAAAAAAGATGCTCAATTACTGATGAGAATATATTGGCTCAGCCATTTCGGCGTTATTCTGAAACAGTTAAGTCGGTGATTATAAAACTTAAAAATACTTCACAAACTGACACAAAAACCAAAAATGACACAATGAGCAACGTTTTAGAGAACAACGAATTTAACATCGCTAAGACCAAATTGATTAATAATGGAGGGCTTGTTTTGAAATGTCTAAATCCGGACGATTTTAAGAAAGTGCCGGTCAATAATAAACTCGACAAGGATTATGAAATTTTGGACCCTAAAACTCCGTTGCCTAAAGTGAGGATTTCAGGTCTGTCTAATTTCATTTCAAAAGATAGGGTCATACTTTTTTTTGAAATAAGACAGCTTTGAATCGACATTTTGCTAGGATTGGACAGTTGTAATATATATATGACGGAATCGACATTTTGCGGTGCTTTGGATGTGACGATTTTAACCATACAATAAGAAATTGCAGCAAAAAAACAACTATTTGTCCGCGATGTACTGGCGCACATGAAATAAAAAGTTGTAAAGCTTCTGATGGTGAGATCAAATGTATCAATTGCGTGCAATTAAAAAAGAATTTACCGAACATAGATCTTCTTCAAGCGGCTTGGGACTATAGCCGGAATCAGACGACTGGCGTACTTGACAAATATTTGTTACTGGTATACACTTGCCAAGGCGTGTGAGCACTTCACTCGTGCAATTATTGGTCACTTGTGAGCATTGGTCTGTTTTCCATCGCCTGTCGTTTTTTTCGATACGAGTCAAAGGAATCACAATTATTGGTACCCTTGACAAGTTCATACTTGTAAAAGCGGTCAGAC
Source organism: Lagria hirta (assembly GCA_947359425.1). NCBI lineage: Eukaryota > Metazoa > Arthropoda > Insecta > Coleoptera > Tenebrionidae > Lagria > Lagria hirta. The sequence goes on from OX375794.1 coordinate 30,956,245, forward strand.
GACTGTATGGAGGAATCTGGTTTGTTTCGCCAAATTACTAGTCATTCTACATTTGTAGCGCAGGCAAGGGGTTTAAGTGAGTGCGTGGTGTTATTAAGTTATTAAAATGGAGTGGTCTAATAATAACGAAGTAATCATGGAATTTCTTACGTTGTATGAAAATGAACCAATAGTATGGAATGCTAAACATCCTGAGCATAAAAACCGTAATAAAGTTTACGATGCCTGGAAAAGGATTCAAGACACAATGAGTATCAAATGTACTATAGCGGAGTTGATAAAAAAGAAGGAATGTTTGATGGCAACTTTTCGCTCCCTTTGCAGGAAAGTGAAGGCTATGCATGAAAAAATGGCAAATTTTTTGCAAGGAACTTGTGAACCAAGGAACACACAAAACACAGAGGTAAATATAGAAAAAAAAAATTATTACTTGCTTCTTCATATAGTTTTAACAATAACTATCTTGTCAGGGAACTTTTCCAACACTTTTAAAATAAGTACAAAACGACTTTCTTATTTCTTGCGCTTCACGAGCTGATCTTTTTGGTATTCTATTAAGCGGCAAAAAAGACGTCAGATTTTGCTGATCTTGCCGCCATGTGCCTGGGATAATTTCACCATTTTTTTCTAAATCGAAAGTACCTGGTGGTGAATAGATGGAAGCAGAAGATTTGCTTTTTCTTAAAAAATTATGTAACAAATCACAAGCCATTGTAACTTTTGAAACTTTTTCTGGTTCAAGTAACATAGGTTTTTTGAAAACTCGAAAGACCGATGCTAATATTCCAAATACATTCTCAACAACACGTCGAGCACGTGACAAACGGAAGTTAAAAATTCTTTCGTCACTACCTTTTTCATACAGTCCTGCATGTGGTTTTAATAAATGTGGACCATTAGCAAACGCGTCGTCTGCGACAAATACATATGGAAAAAGTTGTTCTGTGTAATGCAGTAGTGGTTCATCTTGAGGTATCAACAGAGTGTTAGCTTCAAGCTTTTTAAATAAAACAGTATTACGAAATACACCCCGTCGCTAATACGACCTTGACATCCAATATCTACAAAGGTGAAACAGTAGTTAGCATCAACAAGGGCCATTAAAACGACACTGAAGGTGTTTTTATAATTGCAGCATTCTGTTCCACTTTTCATTCGAGATTGAATGACAATATGTTTGCCATCTAGAGAACCCAGGCAGTGTGGAAAATTCCACTTTGTATCAAACTCTTGTGCTATTTGTTTTCATGCGGCGACAGTCTTTGGCATCTGTAAAAAAATGATGATTAGTGTATTGTTTCACCGTGAAGTTAAGAATTAAAGTTAGGTAATGATGCATATGTGTTTTTTCCTTTAGGAATTGGGCAATTTGAATGTGGATGAATCCTTTGAACAAATCCCTGTAGAATCAGTGGAGTATGCAAATACTGCTGAAGAAACTACTGAAGGAAATGTTGCCCTGGAAACTGTTACTTCAAACCCGCAATCAGGACCTAGTAGTTATAATGCGCCAAGCAAGCACTTTAAGGTCCCAGGAAATACGAAAACTAATCAAAAACGAAAGGCTATAGATGAAGTGCAAGGACGTATGGACGAGGCGTACGACATTTTAAAAAAGGCGGGAAATGTTGAAAAATCGACGCCCAGTTTAACTTCACTTTATGGGCAGTTGGTGGCTCAGAAGCTGGAAGCTTTGGACCCAATTGAAAGAGTTGTGGCCATGAATGAAATTGACAACTTGTTATTCCGGGCCACTATGCAGCACATTAGTAGACAGACATACAATCCATATTCGTCGAACAGTAATAATAATAATAATACTACCCTCCAACAATGTTCTTCCAACATTCGTTACTATGTGAATAATGTCTCGCCCAATGATCAGCAATCTGGCTGCCTTTCGTCATCATCACAACATTCTTCAGCACCATCCCCAACACCTTATTATCCTGATCATAATACTCCTCAAACCTCGCCTTCACCAAGTGCCTCACAACTTTCGTCTGAGGAGTCACAATCTAGTGAGACCCCAGCTTCTCATCGTCTTTTTTTCAATATTTAAAGATTTGCATTTATTATTTAATCAGAATGTTCTACATTTATTTATACTTTGTATTTTAATTGTACCACCATAACAAAAATTTTTGAAATGTCCTGACGGTTCTCGTTGCAAATCCTGTAGCATGTAAGTTGCGCTATATCTATAACAAAAAGAAGTAATGAGTATTGATTGGATGACTTGAGTTTATCGAGCGGTGTCCAATTATAATAAACGTCAGAAAATACATATTTGTGAAATTTCTTGATAGCAGAATGTTTATTTCATATGTCACTGTCTAGGTAGATCTCCATACAATTTCACAACCACTCTTCTTATTAATCTTTTTAAACTAATTGTTGATCGCTCGGTATTATCACATACATCACCGCAGAAATTTAGCGAGACATTCTATTTTAATGAATAATAGGGATATAACAATGGGTATAATAATAAAAGTTAATGTACTAATTACCGATCTCGACTTCTATGCAAAGATAACATCCACCATCTTCTTTTTTTACCAATCTTCCTTTTCTTCCGTAGTTGTAAGTAACACCCACTCATTATCACAAAAGCTGCAGAAGCAACGATAACATTTTCAGGATGACCGGTATCCATCGCTCGTAATATTCATCTATTTCATTCCGCCAACATTGCACCAGCTGATGACGCGTTGTCATTTGCAAATGTTAACGCTTGCTAATCTGGAGTATAACCAGAATAGCAAGCGAGATTTAGATAGATTATACAATTTGTTAGATTGGTTATACAAATTAATTTCATTGTCACACACATGGCATTGTTTTTTGACGAGCTATTTCTCGGTAGTTAGATTTGTTACTTTTTCCTCTTTTTTTGTGGAGTGGTATTATTATTCCTTCTGGAAGCTTTTCTTCCTTCCACAGTTTGTTCAATACTTCTCTTAGTCTTTCTCTAACTCTTCCACTTCCATATATCCATGCCTCATTCGATTTGTTCTTGTTAATTTTTTTTTTTTAGTTTTATTAGTATGTTTTCTAATTCATATCTTGTTATTTCTTTTCTTTCTCTTGTATTTCTTTTACTTCTAATTTTTCCGGCATTTTTGATCTGTGTTTTTTTTCTTTTCCTTTTAATATTTATTCCAAATAGTTTAGCTATTTGTCTATGTCTTTACTCTTTTGTTTCTTTTTCTTCATGTAATCTTTTTTTTTATTTTTTCTCGCTAATCTATCAATGATTTTTTTTCTTTTTTTTGCATTATCTATTCCACCATTTATTATTCTTTTTTTTTAATTTCTAAGCTTCCGATTTTCTCTATATGTTTTTGATTTTTGGTCTTATTTTATTATTTTGTCTTTTTTTTACAGCTAACAATTGCATAGCATACACATAAAAAATAGTAGAGGAAAATAGCCGTTGAATTGATTACTTCTTTTTGAAGAATTTTTGTAGAATCGACTTTTTATTCCACAAATTATTTTTCTAAAATTAGCGTCTTTATTGACGTGAATGCTCCAGACCGTTTGGGAGCAAATTAAATCAAGTTTTAAAATTAAAACAATGCGTTTTTCCGATGGACAAAGCGAAATTATTATTATCTAGCATCACCCTCTCATTGTTAAATGATTGAAAAAAATCTCTTTTATTCTTAAATTGTTTCTATGAATAGATGAAACATATTTCAGTCAGAAATTATCGGGATATAGCATAGTTTGGTACATTTCACTCACAATGAAATACACTGAATTTTGGTTCATACTTAAATTAAATATACGGTTTTTCTTTTAGATGACAGCTCAGAGGGCGGAGATGAGTGGAAGCGTCGCAGTTCATGCGATACTCTAGATCAATCAGTTTCAGGTGTCTCAAACAATCGTCTTAGCCGAGGTGCCAAACGAATAATCCGTCAAGCTCAATTAAAACGGTAAAATGTTGTAATATATAAATTTCAAATAATCAGAATTTTAACACACTAACAACCAAAACTAACTTAACAGACACCGCATGGCTCAAGAAATTCAAAGAAAATTAGAAGAAACGGAAGTGAAAACAAGGGAATTAGAACAAAGAGGTGTTTTGGTCGAAAAAGCATTAAGGGGTGAAGACGATGAAAGATATTCCAAAGAAGAATCAGATTTACTTCAAGAGTGGTTTGATTTGATGAGAGATAGGACTGAACTTCGACGATACGAGAAGGAATTGCTGGTGCGAGGACAGGAGTTGGAATTGGAGGATAGACATGCTAGACTACAGAATGAATTACGCGAGAGACTTACAAATAGTAAGTGTTATTTTTTTTATAAAGTTTATAATTGAATCTATCTTGATAGACAACAAATCTCATACAATCTTTAGACAAAAAAAATTGTAGGCACAAGGCCTACAGATCAGATTATTATCACAGCCTGATAAATTGCAAAAACAGTTTGTCATCGACTTGCGTCATCTTTAAATTGTTAGTGCTTTTTTGTATGAGAGGTTTGTTAAGGCCCACTTAACGTTTTCTACGATCATCTGACGCGCTTAAGTAATTTTTTTACTATTATATTTAACCTTTCCGCACATCTAATTCTACCGCCGTTATCATCAGATTAATATATTTCTGTTATCAGAGAAACATGAACGCATTACAGTTCAAATATCTGACGCGCTTGAGTTTCGCCTTATGGATCTGTTTTCAATACAGTTTTTTAACAATTTTAAGGCCTGTAAAAAGGTCTCCTATTGAAACGGGGAACTTTAGATGTTTTAATATATATTTTTATAGTATTTTTTTTCGATATATAGTTTAAATTGAAGTGGTATATTGTGCTAGTTTAACAACGTTTTTTTTTATGACTATTTTCTATTATTTTTTTTTTAGCTGATCAAAAAACGAATGAAAATGTTACGGATGAGGGTCACATAATTGATGAAATGATGGAAATTGTAGCAAAAAGGGATTCTTTAATTGCTTTACTTGAAGAAGATCGATTAAGGTGTGCTCTACAAATGGGATAAGTTATTAATTAAGGATCATTGTTTGCCTAATTTTTTGCTTTCAGCTTACTTACTTTTTTCTGCTTAGGTAGTTGCTTCTTACAATTTGAGAAAATACATTTAAGTTACATTTACTAAAATTATATTTTTAGCCCGGGCAGTTTTTAGTTAGTTTATATTGTGATTTTTTTATGTTTTGCACATATATAATTAAAATTTAATTTACAATAGCAAAAACTAGTCAAAATTTATCTATTATCTAGAATAATTTATCATAATGTATTCGTTAATTGATTGCTTTGGAATCTTTAGCACTATAAACTATTAACACAATTTTTATTAGCCAAAAAGTTTTTTTGATTAAATCTCGAGAGCTCTTTCAACCACTATATGGTCAATCATCAGGAGATAAATAAAACTGGTATATTATTTGCTTTATTCTACCTGGCTTAGGGGTTTTTCTTAATAATGCCATTGCATGATGTATAATAGGGTCAATGTATAATGCCATTTCTGGCTGAGTTATTTATGATCATTTTGAAAATACTGGAAAAGATAGTTTTCAATATTTTTGTAGAATGTAGATAAGGTACGTAGACGACGTGTGTGCAATTTTCATAATGCTTTTATTAGTTTCACCTGTAAGTTTGTATGTATGTATGTATGTATGTAACCGATCCTTTTGGGGTCGATTTTGTTCTACTTTGAACGATCAGATTTAATTCAAACTTTGCACACTTGTCAACAACCAATGACAATGCTATAATCTGATTGAAATATTCGATTATCCTGATTAGATTCGCTAGGATTCATCAATTTCTTTTCGCGTCCTTTGCATGAGACTAAGAGAGATAGAGCTAGTGCGTATATTATTGAAAAAAGCGCGGAGTGCATAGAGTCAATAGTTATAAACAATTATTGACAGATATGCGTAGCCGAATAATCACTTTGATAATATCTTAAAAAGCACTTTAAATGAAATCTTTTTTACTAAAAAACAAGCTTTTAACGCTGTTATAGAAAATTAAACTAAAAAATAAATAAAAGTTTAAAAAAACTAATAAAAAAAACGCTTTTATAGAATATTCAACTAAAAAGTAGGAAATAAAATTTAATAAGTTTGTATTAAAAATAGTTTAAGTAAGAAATAAATGTTCACATTTTATTTAAATTGCTTTTTAAGTTATCATCAAAATGAAGATACCTATCTCTATAATTTATGTCAATAAATTGTTTATTGACAGTATGCACCCCACGCTTTTTTTCAATAATATACATTTATTTCTGATTTACACTATTCTTAATCCAAATTTATTAAAATTTATTTTCTATTTGTTAGTTGAATATTCTATAAAACCGTTTTTTTTTTTAGTTTTTTTCAAACTTTTATTTATCAATAATTCTGAAAGCGTACCAAATTTTGTGTCGAATATAAATAATTCTTTTCCTTCAATAAAATTCACTTATCAAGAGGAAATTATTAACAAATTATTTTTTTAGATGTAAACGCAATTACAACAAGCGATTTAGTATGTGATATATTTAGAAAAGCAACATGCACTTTAAGATACATACCCAATGACTCAAATTATTGTTCTCAACATAAAATAGCAAGCTTATTTTTCTTAGTGAACAGATTATTTTACTTCTTTTTATGTCGAAAAATTTTTGATAAAGAAAAAGCATTTATCAAAAAAGTTGTTGATATTAATGGATATAATGAAGAAATAATAAATAAAATTATAAATAAACAAAAACTTCAAACAAATCTCAAAAATTGCATAGTCTGTTAAACAAATGAACAAAAATTAAAATTCATTTCAATACCCTTTGAATATAAGATAACCAATGGAGTTAATATTGTGTTAAACATTTAGGATTTAGAGCGGTGTATCATTTACGATCAAAATACAAAATTTGTTAGGAAGTCCAAAAGACAAAACACCATTTTTAGGCAAGTCTGGAATTTATAACAATAGATTGTAATAATTGTGACAAATGTTATATAGGGCAAACGCGTAGATCAATTTGAACCAGATACAAAGAGTACTTAACCAACGGAGTTAATGTTGTGGTTAAACATTTAGGATTTAGAGTGGTTTATTATTCAGGATCAAAATACAAGATTCGTTACAAAGTCCAAAAGATAAAACACCATTTATCGCGTAGATCAATTTATAAATCAGATACAAAGAGCACTTAGCTCACTTAAAGTACGGCAGATTGGACAAATCGAGTATATCCGAGCAGGCTTTCAATAACAATCATCATATTAGTATTAACAGCTTAAAATTAGTCAAGCAAATAAATAACTATAGACATCTAGATGCCACGGTGCTCATTGAATTTAACAAGGCAAATGCTTTTAACAAAGATAACAATCCTTTTTTCAGTTTCTTGGTCGGATTATTAGGAAAAACTCACAAAAATTCCCTAAACCAGGTAAAATTAAGCAATTATAATCCAGTTTGATTCATCATCGGCGCAACAAATTTGAACGACTCTTTCTATTTAATTAATAATAACAAGAATCTATCTAGTTTTTGTAATTTTATTATAATACATTTTTTTTTACTAAGTTATAATTATATGTGTTATTATTAATATAATAACAAGTTTTTTTTTATATATTTTAACTTTAATTTGTTAACTTTATTTAATTTTAATTATTAGAACAACTTATTGGATAATTTACCGGTTTTCAGTATGCAACATTCATTTTGTGTAGAGTAATTAGGCTGCTGATAAATGAGTGGCAAGATGTTGACATATAACAGAAATGTTTTATGTTCTTTATTTATTTTTCACCTCTGACATGAATTTTTTGTCAAATGAATTAATTGAACTGATTTACACTCTAGGTTTAACATTTTTATTCTATATCTATAGAATTTTAAACTATTCTTAGATATCTAAATTTAAAGAATATAATTATGTAAAAACATATCTTTTCAAAAAAAAAAAATATTTCCATAGGTGCAATTTTTTTCTCTATCTTTTCTCTTTTAGTTCGCGACAGAAATTGAACAAATTATGAATAGACATGTATAACAATTAATTTAATGCCTTATAATAATTAATTTTTACATCATGTTACAGATACTCACACGAGGATCGAGACTTTGAAGAACAGATGCTTGCAAAAGGTTTGAAGCTCACTCCAATTAGAAAGTCGCCAGTTAAATAAATTTTCTAATTAATTCAATTTAAAACTGCAATATTAACATCACTTTTTAAGTTAAAACAGATTTTAAAGTGATGGGTGTTTTGGTATAGAAAGGGAGTGTCAGGGTATAAACTGGTTTTTTTGGGTTCGACACGTGCAATTTTGTTTTTGATATTGCTGATCTTTTTAAAAATGAGTTTCTACTTTTTACAATAATTGATTTTTCACTTTGTTAGTATTGAAATTAATTCACAATTTAACTAGTCTTCTGTTATTAATTTAGTATTTGTTAGATTAATAATTATAGGAATATTATAATATATTAAAGATGAATTGTGATCGTGAAGTGTATTTTTTGATAAGGACTTGTATAGTGGAGGCTGTTTTCTTTTCTTCTTTTTTAGGCTGAATGTTTGAAACATAGCCATCTGCATTTTTTTTAAATTTAAAAAATTTGCACTACCATTGAACTTGAAGTTTAAAATAAGTTTTATTATAATAAAATATTATTTCACTTTTTATATATTAGATATAAATAAATAGTTTTCAAGAAACTATGACAGATCAAATTGGCAGCTTTACGTAAAGCAGTTAAAGAAATGCATTTGCATGGCATGAGTCTATTGAAAAAGAAAAATAAATGAATTGGTGATAATACAGTCTTGTACAAAGGAATATTATTTTGTGAATGCATTATAAGTGTTGTCTTTGTGTGAATAAATGCTTTTATACATAATTCAGTATTTTTAGTCTTTTATTATATCAATATTATTCTTGTATATTACCACTGTTAGTTTATGATTTAACTTACTTAATTATAATAACAGCAGTAAACGTTGAATTGAATTAATATGAATTGAATAAATTGATAATATTGATTTTTTTTTATTCTAAAAATTTAAATAATTTGCAAATTTTGAATAGATTGAGCAATTTATGACAAGTAACAAATTGAACATTTGGAGAAGTGACTAATCAGCGTAAACATGAGGGACTTTCTAATTCTTAAAATTTTCACACTTTATATTATTTCAATAAAAGATAGTGACCATAACACTTGGTATTATTAACAAAAACCACATATTCCAATATAAAACCTTATAGAACAATTGTTTTATAACTCTTACTTCACACACAAAATACTTTGCAATAACTAACAAAACCCCTAAAATCGGACAATGAAACGGCGCTTTTGACTGGAGTTTAGTTTTAGCGCACGCCATTTCAAATTCGTTTAATTAACCTCGTTTTATTTCTTTCTCGTCGTTGAAACTATTATGGAAGCCTGTTGCCCCCAGATTATCAAAATTCTGGATGGGCTTGATATTTGAAGATACCATGCGGTGATGCGGAAAAACACACGTGGTTTGGGTATTTCCGACATTGAATTTTTACACAATGCGACATACATAGAATAAGAAAATAATTATTTACTCTAAACAAATAACATGCAATGTACAATAATTATAGGTTACAAGAGTAGTACATTTTTCTAAATTCATTGGCAATGACCAAGTGTTGCATCAGCAGAGACAAACAGTTTTTATATCATCGGCATACGCAATGTTTGCACATTTTAAATTAGAGAGCAGATCAGCTCTATACAAAACATACAAGAGAGTGGAGTACTCTGGGGTACTCTTTACAGCAACTTCACCAGAAAACTTATTGCCAACTCTGACCACAAACGTTCGATAAATTAAAAAGTGAGAAATCCATTCAAAAGTGTTCCCCTCGAGACCAAAAAAGCAAGTTTTTAAATTAAAAGTTGGTGTGCTACTTGTCAAATGTCGTGCTACAATCATAGACTAAGTATACCTAGACTAGCCAGCATATGAAGGAAGTGTAACACATTTGGCTTGTGAGTAAGACGGGCGCGAGGATGAAAGGGGTAGTTAGGAAGATCCTGGTACCTGTTAGCAAAAAACTGAATCTTCAAAGTGTGTGAATAGTTGTGAAATCTGTTATATTATGTAAACGGCTTTCACTCATGCATGGCAATAGATAAGGTGTTAAATGGATATAAAATCTGAAACCGAATAGATTTACTGTGTTTGTTTTGCCGGGCTCGGCAATGTATCACATTTTATCCTGTAGCGAGATTCGTAATAAATAAATGTGTAGTATTAGTGAGTTAAAAAAATCTTCCTAGTCGTCTAGAAACGATTTTGGTTTGCAATAAGTTGCTAAAGGCTACAGTTTTTTTAAAAGATTCTTTATCGAAAAAGAAAAAGATTTGGCTTGGTCGTGCAAAAATTCTATTGTGCAGGGGTTGGTTAGGGGTGGTTTTATAAAAAAAAATTGATTTTTTTTGAATTTCTAACACGCTACCTTTATGGTCATGTAATATTGTGCATAACCGTCAATCGGAAATGCCTTATTTTAATTATTTATTATTGCCTCCGCAATGCTTTCTTATGAAGTGTCTTATCGAATAAACGCTCGCCCTGAAACGCATAAATCGTGAATTGGTAAAATCACAATAATTCGAGAACGCGGCAATTTATCAAAAAATACATTGAAATAAACGTTGTAGATCTGAGATTGTAGATTGTCTAAAGTTTTTGACATTTACTGTAGGATGAGCCGTTTAGCTTGTACAATTTTTTACGTGTGCTATTGACAGCGTATCACGCGAGGTGCGAGGAAGTTTTATAATACTACGGCCAAGCCAAGCTATTCGAGCTTATGCTATGGAGCTTCAACTCCGGTAATTATCGCTTGTTTCAATAGTTTTTCTTCCCATTTATTATCTAGCCGATGTTGAATCTATGTTCAAATATTATTTATAGTTTATTATTTATGTGCTCTGACCCTTTTACAAATAAATATAATATGTAAAATTTTTAATATGAGATTTTGTAGTTTAATGATACAAATAATTAATAATTTAATTAATACGCACATTTTCTTATCAGCAACTTGATGCTCTACAAAATTGAATTTTTATCGGATAAAGTTTTTTATACATTTTATCCCAAATAAGAAAATCGGCATTTTTTTCGAATTTAGTTTGCTAGTATAAAGTATATCTATTATTCCAAGTAACAAAAAATTCCCGTCTGAGACAACTCGGTGTTGTATAAGTGATTTAAAAATTTGACTTTTCTGTTTATAAAATATTTTCATCGGAAAACCATTTGCTTTTGTTTTTTTTTTGTGCTGTAATTTGGAAAAAAATCAAAAACATGAATTCTAACCAACCTAAAGTTGTCAAAAATAAAGTTTTTGTTTTCACTATCCCACTAAAGCTTGCTGCTCGCATTCGTGCAAATATGACATTGCCGTCGTTAATACTTCACAACGGACTATTTAACTTTCACTAATATTTATGAGAGTTTACCGCACAACTTTTTGTAGAGGCATTGTTTTGTCTCTAAAGATTCATAGTTTGGATAGAGTTTTGTGCATCTGATTATCCTTAAAGCGATAAAAGTATAGTATAAATTAAATGTCCTTATGCTGCCTCATAACTGACACCGGAGCCAGGCTGTTTTAAAGAAAAAGAATAAGTGCATTATTTTAGAAAATAGCGTACAGTCTTAAAAAAAATCATAGCTATTATTATTCAAGGGCCAGCTGGCAGTTGAAAATTTTTCAGCATTGCTATTTTCTCGTTTAGTATGAGATTGTTGAAAAAATAAATACCTTATTTTTTTTAGAAATACATATTCAATATTATAAGCTGCCTGAATGCAAAATCTTTGCAAAAATTGAAAAATCGTTATTTTGTTTTGCAAGAAATTTACTTTTTAGATAGGGCAAATATAAAGTCAGTTTTGGTGTAAACTCGAGATTCTATATTGCCAAATTCAATTTGACCGGGGCTCCTAATGGTTTATTTTGTATTATTATTTAATTTTTCCAAAGTGAACTTAACGCGAATTTTTGGAAAAGCACAATACTAATGCTAAACAAATTTTATTTAGATGCTATGTTGCCGGAATTTTTAGCAAATAGATAATTTATTAAAGCGTAAACTTGTTCAGTCACGTTGGGCAATATTTAGCTGGGAAAAATGCTGCGTTACCAAAATGCGTTGCCAATATGCCCGCATCAAATACAATTAGACAACAAATATTAATATATCTTTACGTTAAAAACAGTATTTTTAACGAGACCGTTATTCTAAGTTTTTTTTGTGTTTTTAGCAGAATATAGCTAGTAAGTTAATGAGATTGGCTAAGTAGTTAGGGCGTGACAGTGTAAATTAGAAGATAAATGATATTAATATCTTATCTTTTTAAATATTCTCTAAAAAAAGATATTTAACTTCTACTACCTTTTATAAGAATTTATTATACTTGTGTATCTCTAAGATTTTTTTCACTAAAATGAAGTATGCGGGTGTCACACAAATTCTTATAAAAAAAAAGTTAAAAATGCGGTTGCAAAGTATTTAAGAAGAAAGACATCGTAACCGCACAGGATAGATACCCACACCCTACCTAGGGAACAAACAAACCTTCATTTGCATACAAGACTTGATTAATTAGAAAAGTCAGATTTAGCTGAAAATTAAGTATGTGCAAACTTATGTAAATACAAAAATAATTTGTATAAATAATATAAAAGTATATTGTATCAATTGTCTTGTATTTATCATTGTACTGTACTAGTTAAACCTAATATTTTATGTTTTGATAAATAAAATATCAAATAAAAAAATTATATTGGTCTCAGTGAAATAAGGTTAAATCAACGTACTTTTAAAGTTCTGCTTTTATAATATCCTATTACTGGACAATGCATCTAATCTCTCAAAAAATTGTACAAAAGAATGTTATAAATATGTACGGTTATGGATTAAAATAATAATACATATTTTAAATTTAAGAATCATTCATCCTCATTGCGACAATCATTATTACGACAATTTTGTTATCATCACATTCGTTCGTTTCGTTACTCTCTAGTTATGTGAATAATACTAATACCAAATTAATAACCAAAACTTGAACTGAATAATGTAGAAATTTTCTTTTGAAAAATTCTTTTTTTTATTAAAAAACTATGTTCTTGATAGGCAAATAATTGTGATACATACATTTGTTGCGGTTCAGGGGTTACACGATTAAAATTTATATATTTAAAAAATATTAATCATTAATCATCCACATCTTTTTGTATATAAGGAATTACTAAATGTAATATATTCATTATTAAGACAGTAGTAGTTGAATAAATTGGCAATGTATTATTTTAAACAATAAATTAGTGTACAAAAATATAATACAAGTGTAATATTAAATAGAAACGACCAAGAAAGTGAAAACAACTCAATCGAAAAACCAACAAGGCATCCATACATTACAGTGTACTTGAAAATAAGATGAGCTGTTTGAATAGATTTTATCGCATCCTTTTTGCGTTACCTAAACACAATCTTTTTTGATTCATTTATAGCGTTATTCTTATTAAACAACTAAATACTGTTGTTCTGCGAGGGCCGGAAGATGTTAAAATTAGGATGACGCTAACAAATTTTAATATTTCATCTACAAGACCATACCATTCTTCTTCTCATTTCAATGGTTCATGTTTATTATCATTATTTATTGGTAAATTAAAGTAATAGTATATTACGACCCTAGGCCAGAAAGTTGGATTTCCTGGCCGATGTGATAGAAGTGCCGAGGCGAAGCCGAGGCTCTTCTATCACATCTGCCAGGTTATCCAACTTTATGGTCGTGGGTTGTATACTATTTTTCTTGATCCTACGCCGAAAGTTAATTAAAATAATTTATATTAAAGTAGTAGCACGTTCCGAGGCGAAGCCGAGGTGGGGTAGAGGGGGCGGGCCCGCCCGACTTTTGCAAAACTGAGGCGAAGCCGAAGTTTTTGCTGGTCGGGGCGGGCATTCAAAAAAAAATATATTAATAACTAAAATGAAAAATTGATAAAATGGCATTGACAATTACAAATTTTCAAAAACTAACAAATACATGCAAACTTTATTGTATTATTTAACTTTAAATATTATAATTAAAAAAATAATCATAATTCATATAAAATGAATTCAATAGTACATTTTTTCTTATCAAACAATTAAATTGTTTTCTTCTGAGGAGGACAATGAACTTTTATTATCCTCTCGCCACTTTTTATAAGTATTATAAACCAAAAGATAACGATCACCAGATTTTTTTGGAGTAGCTTCACTTCGAACAATTATTTTAGCCTCTGTATCGAAATTTCTTATCGTTGCGCATACGAAACAGCGCACTCTAGTGAGAACGCCTCGTACCTCGAGCCGTCCACAAAAGTCCTTCTTTCTGGACGTTGCGCATACGAAACAGCGCACTCTAGTGAGAACGCCTCGTACCTCGAGCCGTCCACAAAAGTCCTTCTTTCTGGAGTGAACTGCGGCCCGGAAGACCGTACTTTCGGCGGGAGGAGCAAGAAAAAGTATTTTTCGCATTATTATTGATATAATAATCCACTTCATTTACAATAAAGCGTGCCCTTAAATTCATAGTTTCGATAGACGGTAATGTTGTGATTTGAAGCTGATTTTGTGTTTTTATTATTAATAATGACGCATCCTCTATATATGAATGTTAGGAATTAATATTTATTCCTTTTTTTTAATATTAGAAGCTAATTATTTAAGTTTGACTATAATTATTTTAAGTATTGTACTATATTATTTGTACTAGAGGCGGAAACAGGATGTCTGTTAAAACCTATTAGTTTAGTCTTATATGGTCTTATTAGAGTAGTCTGATTTATTAGGATTGCGCAAGCTTCAGACGACACTAAAAAGCGCCGGTACCTCCGCATTGCCAACCTTTTTTTGAGGGGAAAAACGAAAAGTCACTAAATTTGATTGCCTTGCTTGTCAGTTCTAAGCTTTTGCGCTATTTTTTGCTGTTGCAGTTATATTTTTTTACCAAGCTAGCTTGATAGAAATTTTCATACAGCTATTATTGCGATTTATTAGAATTTATTTCTTCCTAAACTATTATTTATTTTAGATAACTTTTAAACTCGGTTCGTTAGAACAAAACAGTGTTTTGTTGTGGATATTGTTTATAATTTTATTTCAATATTTGTAAGTTGTAGGTTGAAACAGGTATGGATTTATCGCAGGCTTCCACATCTCAAGTTCCAGAAAATTTAGATGATAAGCAACGATGTCTGCATTGTGGCAAACGCTTTAGTACAACTTCTTCAAGGAATAAGCATGTAAGAAAAATCCACCAGCAAGCAATAGGTACTCAAGCAGTCGAGAAGAAAAGGCACATTTTATGTCCAAACGAAGATTGTAGAGAACTTTTATTGGACACTTTTAAAGATCTAAACAACCACATTAAAGACCATCACATATGGTAAGTGTACATCACATGGAAGAAAAGAGCAGAGTTCCCGCATCGAATAAAAGAAAAATGGAGAAACAAGAATATTATCCTGCAAAACGGCAAAGGTGAATAGCAAATTGAAATTATGTTGTGCTGATGTCTCACTGTTACAGATAAGATTCACATGAAGAATCACAAATATTGTGTTAGTTTTAATATTATGATTTATATGTATATAATTGTGATGTAGACATGTATAATGTATTGTAAGTAATTATTATATCATTTATGTATGTATAGTAACTGCAAGTATTTTTATTTTATTCTACCAAATCAACGCATAGGCAATACACACCATTTTTAAAATAAAATAAATTTGAAAGAATTGTATAAATATTATTTAGCATTTCTAAAAACTTCTTTGAATTGGATTGACAGGTGAATTAGAAAAATAGTAGATTAGGAAAAAAATTTAGAGAATTGTTTTGAGCATCATGCTTATTTTTAGTCTAATAATTTTATCATTTATTATTTTCAAAAAAGTAAGATATTTATAAAATTAGAATCTTATTGAAAAATATTTAAAATTAACATTATATTCCAGAAACATGTCTCTAAAATTTAAATAAATTCAAAGTATAATAGTGGAAATAGACGTTGTTTATTTGATAAGAGTTTTATTTTATTCCAGATCGATTACAAAATATTTAATTGTGAATAAACGTTCGAATTTAAAAATCTGATAAGCTTAATTGGATCACGTGAGTCGTTATCTCGTAATGACGCCGATCTACTTCTTACAAATCGCAATCGCCCGTGGAGCAAGTGATACAAATTCAAAACTCGTTTTGAATATTTAGTGACTCTTCGTTTTTCCCCTAAAAAAAAAGGTTGGCAATGCGGAGGTACCGGCGCTTTTTAGTGTCGTCTCTGCAAGAGGTGGTTTAAACCAAAAAAAAGTAGTTAAGCATGCGCGTTGAGACATAAACAAACTGGTCGTATTATTTTGACATTTTGAACATAACCTAGTATAGCTGAGGACATTGTTTTCAAAGGAAGAATAAGACATTTTGATTTGAATCTATTTAATAATTTTTATAACAACTTGATATAATGGACTTCACCACTCACCAGTGATAGTGATAGTTCGTCGTCAGACGATGATCAGGTGATTCAGTTTATCGAGAATCTGGATCGAAATCGGGAAATCCCAAGGCTCCAAATTCGAACAAATCACATGGATTATTGGGACAATGAAGAATTTTATCGCCGTTTTCAGCTTTCAAAACAGTCAACCATGATTATTTTACATCAAATTGAAGATGATATTAGACATCCCACAAATAGGTACAAATTGTGCGCAAATTCGCACAAGAAACAGAGTTACGTGTTCGTGTGGTATATGGAAGAGACGATGGCCAATACTAAGCAATGGTATAAACGTAGAACTCAATAAAGTATAGTGGATTATTGTTGCTACCGCAGTTCTTCACAATTTGGCGGTTGACAACAACGAAATAGATCCTCCTACTTTAACAGCAGAAGAAGAAATTGCATTCAATAATGTGAACAATGTTCCAGGGAAAACTACGCAAATAATAATTTTAATAGAGTACGAAATCAAATAATTAATTATTTTGAGAATTTGTAAACTAGGAATTTATTAAATTTTTTTCTAATATTTTCATGCGCATGTTATGTTCTTCTTCGTGCCTCAACTTTTGTTGGTGCATGTCCTCCATGTGACGCAGCGTAGTTTTGTGGAGCTCCTCTTTGCGAGGAGCTCCACAAACAAAATTGCGAGACCGACCACGCTCTTTTTCCATTTTTAAATTTTACCAAAATTCAACCACGCTTTTTCAAATAGACAAACTGTTTTGATTTTTGACGATTGACACCAATTAGTTTGAAAACAGCGAGACAGATTTCCACTGGCACCAACATAACAAAAAAATTGGTTAAATAAACCTGGTTAGCTTAACCCTGTTTTATGGATTGAAATACCCATGAAAGTACATAAACCAGGTTAAAAATTAATCGAGTTTAGTTAACCACAATTTTAACCCTGAGTGGAAATACCGGGCCTTAGTTTATTAATTGTTTAAAATTATTGTTTGCCTTCATAAAGTGTTATTTTTATTTAATAAATTTGTTAAGTTTGTGAGAGTTTACTTTAGTTTAAATTATTTAAGTCAAAACGGCTTTAATTAAATTACTGCATGAAGGAGGGATAGCTGAGTGGAGATTGCGCAGAGCGCTTAGCTGAGGGATGATACTATTGCCTTAACGGCAGTAGACAGCGGTTAGTACGAGTAGGAGTGTCGAGTGCGGTACTCGTGCATAGTCAAGTCAAGTCTCTCAATAACACTTTTGTTCTCTTGAACGAGAGTGCTAGTTATCTCTACACTCGAACGAATATAACTTGTTATTGTGTGCAAATGAAGTGCGAATGTGGTGTCTTAACATTTCTGTTTCAGTAAACTTGCCAGGTGACAGATCCTACCTTCTTCTAATAATGTGGCTGGTTTGGCCATGGCACCTAGGTTTGAGTACTGATACGACTTCTATGTGCTTCTATGTGCTAATATCTAATCTTAGATAATCATGCATCATATTGATTAATATGATGCATGCAGATATATCTATGTCATTATTGGCATACTTGTTTTTATCAAAGAGCATGCAGATTATTTGTGTCAGAATTGACACGGTTGTTATTGTTCACTATTGCTCTTTATGTAAAATGATTAAGAATGAAAACCTACAGCAGAGAACTTGTTCTGTTCTTGAGCCGGTCTTTACTACTACTATTATTATTTCTTATTTGGCTTTCGACGCCGATTAACATAATTCCGGTTTTTCGGTTGAGATCTAGCTTCTCAGATTTCTTAAAAAGATTGGAGAGATCTTTGAAGCCGGGTTTGATGCTGCCGTCAAGGCTGGTACCTTGTCGCTGAAAAGGGTTGTAGGTGGGTTCCCTGTTGTGACAATGGAAGGTTGCAGTGTTCTTATACCTTTCAATTATTCCTTAATCTTGTTTTTATTCTCCTCGCCGGAAACACTGTAGCCAATGGCCATCTGGGTTTAATTACCCGGGTGCAGGGATAAGAGTGAGAAGGCCTCTAACTTCTCACATTGGTACCGAAAATAATAAATAGGTTGAAGAATGGAGAAGCAGAGAGAAGCCGCCAAAGTCCATGGAATCCGGTCCATATGATAGAAACAGCAAAGCCACCGTAGCAGAGGATGCCCTCCACAAGACTGGAATGGAGGAAGATTGTCCGGCGGGGACAAACCTCCGGTGAGTTCCTTGATAAGTATTATTGACAGGTACATTATGTGTGAATGTGTTTCATGTATGGTTAAGCTAATCCGTTCAATTCGTTCGAGGCGGTTTCTTAACAACGGCCACAAAGGGGGTGAGTTGTAGTAGATCATTGATAATGATGTAGTCTGTTAATCTTGTATTTATGCAGTATTTAAGTTGTATTCATAATCAGAAAAAGAATGTGGTGAAACAATCTAACAATTATTGTATTTTAATGAAAGTAGGTAATTTAGTGCGCCTTCACCATTATTCTTATCCAAATTGCGTCAAAAAAAATACCCCTTACAAGTTAAACCAAGTGTTTAAATTCTGTGATTAAGTTCATTGAAGAAATCACCAAAGAAAAAACACAAAACATAAAATGAATGACTTCCTACTAAATCGTACTGTAAACAAACTAACAAACATCTTCAACTATGAACATCTTTGTGTTTACGTTACGGTTACGCTATCTATAGTAATTTTTTCTATACAACTGCTTTTTGGAGAAATTATTTCCCCCGAGAAATTATAAAGCTTTACTTCATGCTGTTCGAGTGGTGCTTGCACTAAATTCAGTTTGTTTTATGTATTAAAGTGCATTCACTCCCTAGATCGACAAAACAACCAATAGTTTTATTTTAATCATATAGGTAGGAATAAATTTATTTAACTTTCGAGGTTGTAATGCATGAGACACCTCTGCTGTGTTTACATCTGTACAAACACTTATAAAAAAAAATTTGGAACTTTTTTACATAAATAGTACCACAAACTATACACGAATTCACCATTGTGACTAATAAATCACCAAGCTGGCGACGTAAGAGGTGCGTTCGGCTTGACCACTCTGTTGCCACTTTTTGCTCTTTTCACGCGAAAAACGTTCGGGTACAAGATGGAGAGTCAAAATGAGTGACTCTAAACCGGTCGGCTTTATACAGAGTCGTGTATAAGGAGTAAACTCCACACACACCGACTAACGAGATGGTGCTTGCAGATAACACTCTCTTTACTCTGCTGTCACGTGACCATGCTCTGCAATCCTCCTCACTCAGAGACTTTAATATAACAATATTTATTAAAGTCTCTGTCCTCACTCTACACCACTCCTGTTCAGAGTGTGCAAGACGAACGCACCTCTAAATGGATATCTTTCGGCTAAATTACTGAAAACGCGAACACAAAATATTAGCTGATTGTCTAATGTCAACACCAGTGGCGTATCTACCAGGCTTCCGCGGCACACGGGCCTGAAGCTACAAAGACTCGGATAAAACACATTATTCTTAAAAAAAGGACAATAAATTACGGAAGTTTTTACTGAAATTGACGGAAATTAAGAGGCTAGACAGAACTAAAACAATATTCAATCTACTTTGCACTTAACTGCATAATTTATTGCTTCATATCAGGTCATCTGGTTCTCTTATATCCAGGAATGTGTTGCATTTCGTTGAAGAAGCTTGCCTACAGTCTAGTTCAAATCTCAGATTTATTTTATCTAATATTAATGTGTCTTTTTTAACGGTTTAATCGGGTATTGAAATCATTTTGTTATTTTTATTTTATTATCGGAATTTGAATATTTTTGAATAAAATAAGCAATGTTGCATTTAAACATAAATCAGAAACCACTAAGCGCAAACAGAAACAAATTTTTGATAAAAAATTTTGATAAAAATTACTGCCTAATAGAAAGTTTTCTTTATATGATGGAAGTGGTAGTTTGAGAACACAAGTCATTTGAAGAGATGTACACCATTCAGTAGACGGTTTACCCACAAATAATTATATAGTTTTAAAAGATTTAAACATACACTGATAGAAGAATTTTTTTGTATTTAATAAATCAATTTATTAAAAACTTTATCAGATATTTTTTTGGGTGGAAGAAATATTTTTTTACTATTAACAATATTTGTTAGTATTTACTAAATCTGTTTTTTATTAAAACAAAATTTTATTAACCTTTAAAAAGCCTTAATGCATTGAAAAAAATATTTACTTCCACCAAATAAGATTTGTTAATAGTTAACAAATATTTGGTTGGCGGTCATTGTTGGTAGATGGTTATACTTCACGCGTAGTTGCATATATACATATACTAGCTGACCCGGCGAACTTCGTACCGCCTAACAGTCAATGAATGTCGTGTTACTTTTTATCTGAACTAATTTAGGCTTTGATGAACGTAAAACAATGATACAAAATAATATATTTATATAGATAGAAACAAAAAAGTATTTTATTATGATGAATGATAATGAAAACATACATACAGAATGAGAATAAAAATAAAAAATAATAATTATAAGTACATACTTCAAACTCATGTCAGAAAGAAATGATTGAAAACTATGTTGTGCAGATAGGGAAAAAAATAAAACTCGGATTAATTTATTAATAGGATTTTCATTCAAGCACTTTGTGGTAAACGACATTCTTTGTTTTTTGGTCAGGCGCAAGAACAAATAAAGCGGATGGTTTGCCGACACGTGAGCATGCCACGTACAATTGATCATGAAAAAAACATGCATTTTCTAGATTGAGGTCACAAATAGTCAAGGATTGGCCCTGTGATGTGTTGATCGTCATGGCGAAGGCTAGACGAATCGGGAATTGCATTCGTTTAAACTCAAAGGGCATATCCGTTGGGATCATCGGAATCCTTGGAATAAGAACTTCCTCATCTTTAAATTTTCTTTAAGTATCGACGCGTGCAATTTCTCGCAGATAATTGACTCGCGATATTCCGTTGCCTAATTGCATTACGGCTTCGCTGGGAAAGATTAGATCTTCTAGGACGCGGCATTGTTATTAAAATGTGCACTCGCATAAAACCACCAAATATAATAACAGTGCCTGAACTTTTGAGACATAGACAATAGCTCAAAGAGTATATAACCACTACGTATGAACAGCTAGAAAATCATAGACAATCTATAAAAAGACATTTACACTGGTTTTAACCTGTAGATTTTTTTTCCTTAATCTTATAATCTTTACCAACTGATTTTTTATTCCCTAAATTCTGTTCCTTTCCGATGATTTTATGTTTTTATTGTAGAATAAATTTTAGGTATTATTTTCGGGAATTAAAAACAAATATAACAGTACCTGAACTTTATAGACATTTTACAAAAAATAAATTTCTGAACGCACACATGATGTCTTCAGAAAAAAATAAAGTTGTGGCTTAAAGGTCTCAGCAACCAGGCCATAAGCTCCAAAAAAAAAATAGTTGTTACACTATTTGACAGGATTGGACAACAAATGTTTGACATGTAATAAACAAATCAGCATCTATTGAAATGATTAAGTATTCATTACACATATCGAGTTTTCATTGTTTTTAAGATGTATTCTGCCATTCGGGACGGAAACAAATCCAACAAATGAAAAACCATGGTCCAGCCGTTCTCGAGTTATAAGTGTTGTAATAAACACGACTTTCTTTTATATATATAGATAATAGAATACTCGTGTGTGCGTGCGCATCATTTTCTACATGTTAATAAATTGACTATTAACTAGTAATAAATATTTGGTTGGCACAAAAAAATAGGCGCTAATAAATGATTTATTAACTGTTAATAAATATTTGTTAAATACCTATCCTCTAACAAATAATTTATTAACTATTAACAAGTCTTATTAAATACAAAAAAATCCTCCTAACAGTGTAAGCTGTTTGTATAGTATATTAAAAAACTAGTTCTGTAAAAGTTTATCCGGCGCATTTTAAGTGTTACAGGCGAGTTTTCTATAGAACATGGGGGCCAATACTCTTTAAACGTGTTTATAAGCTATTTTTTTTCACCTTTGGTTCAATTTTTAAGAAAGAAATAATATAATAAAAAAAGCAGAATTTAAGTAAATTAATACTTTACCTAAAATTTATAACTTGATAAATCCGAAGTAGCCTAACAATTCTAAATGTGGCAATGTTTTCTTAGCAAATAAATTTTCGCGGATAAATGATAATGACAATGACATTTAACGTATTAATTTTTTAGTTCTTTAAATCCTCAATCTTAGAAAATGAATTAAAAACAAAAAAACAGGATGTAAAACCTAACACAAAATTCAAAGGGCCCGCAAATCTTTTTAGAACCCAGCCCGCTACTGAGTTTCTACGCCACTGCAGCCGGATCCGAATGGTTTCGAGTCGCTCGATAGTATCGAGTACGCCATTTTTCCGAGATTGAGCGATTCTCACTTCGTGCGATTCTCATTGCCTTCGTCTTGTCAGTGTTTCGTCTCGCAGACGTGGCTGCGTGCACGGAGGTGAAGCCTACATATACAAAACATAGAAACAATTATAATTCCCACCGCACAACAATCCCTCTTGCGAAGAGCGCAACTGCATGTGCGCTTTGGCGGCCATAAATAGAACTACTTAATTTGTCCACACTCCACCGGGGGCAGTGCAAATCTTTGTTTCTAATAATTACTTAGAGGATTTAATTTCTACCTGACTTAATTATTGTATGGCTGCGTGGACAATCACAGAACACTCAATTTAAATAGAAATGAAAGTTCCTAAGGAATAGTTGGCAACAAAAAACACCAACAAAGCGACACACGGTGGCTAGCTGTTAGATTCGGAACTAACATAGATTAACTCATTACCAAATGTACAGATTACATTTTACATTGGTTTGAGGCACGACTAAATGATGGGCATGTAGATTTCTACATACTCAACTTTTTAGGATTATTGATGTACATGTAATATTTGCCTTATTTCAACAAAACATTACTGTAATTTACTGTAATGTTTTATATTGTATTTACTGTAATGTTTTATCAAGACTGGCAGATATTAACAATACATCATAAAAAAATATATAATCAATAAACGAAAATGAATACTTCACAGACATGTATTTAACAAGTAAAAAAATTGTGTTTTATTTACAATACAGTTTTGGCAGTATAAAAATTGTAACATACATTCATAATATAACTTATATTTTTAAAAGTTTTCTATCAAGGATTTTTGTTGGCTGATATTTACTCATTTGCTCTAAAACCTTGACAAACAACTTTCAATCACAATTGTCTATATAAATTAATTATTACTTATTGATACACTTTTAGTAGCAATTGTAATACACAAACAAAATCCTGGAATTAACGATAATAAATTATATCAAAAAGTGATAAAACATCAGAACATGCAGCTTTAAGAATTATTATTATTAATAGTTATTTGTTTTACAAGTGTTGAAAAGCGAATTTTTCATGCGAGTGTTTAAGTTATGTGTGTATTAACACGAGCATGAAAAAAGCTTTTCACACGAGTACAACACAATGTTTTTTCTACGACCATTCAATAAACTACAACATTTAACAAAAGAACCAATTTATTACATATTAATGTCAAAATATCAAAATGAATGCCATATGATTAGGTATGGCATTCATTCTATCATGTCATTTGCCAATATGTTCTTTTCACACAGATCTGTCACTTTTCACACAGAAACGTCACTTTTCATTCGAGTTTTGCATTAGCAATGAAAAGATGAACTTTTCATAGCAACAAGGATATATGTAAAGCAAGTTTAACATAGTGGTCGTAGAAAAAAGATCTTAATTGGCACATTATCAATAATTATAAGTAGACATCAGTATTGCATATAAATAGCACAAAACCTGAGGCTCCTCAAGCGACTTTGGCAAAGCATCGGATGATGATGGAATTCTATTTCGTCTTATTATCTGCGACTCATCAAAATAGTCTTCGCAAAAACGCAAGCTCCCAGCGAATGCATCAAGCAAAAGGTTAAAAAAATCGGCTTCCAATCATTACAAATGGTCTCGCGTTTTGGAAAATAAAAAAGTGTTTGTTCTCGGTATTATGTAAATTAGAATATCTGATCTGCATCAGTACTTTACATAAGGGGGCGTCATCCTCTACAAATTTGAAAAAAATAAAAACACATATAATTTACCTGCTCCAAAACGTTTTACCTTATGACACATCAACACAACCCTACAGTTCTAGCCACACTACACTTAATTTACATTAAAAAACAACAAACAACCCTAACCTAAAAAGAGCGCTATCGCGAAAAAATAAATGACATGATTGACATGACATACGATTTAATGACAGTTGACAAATTTCCAAACTTCACTTTGCTTTCTTCACGTGTTTTTTTTATCTATTTCTTTTTCTCTTATGTAATTATGAGGCTTTCTCTCTACGGTGGCATTTACATAGATAAAAAAGCAAATGTTTCCATGCCGTCCTATACTGGCTTGTGGCTTCACTCCCGTGTGGACAATTAGTGTCATGCGTGGTGGAGTATAAAAGCTCGTTGTTTTTGAAATAAATCGAACCGGCCGACCGGCAACCTCGGATCCAAGTTTTGTTTACTATCAGCTGGTTTGTGGGGTCTTCTTATAGCATTTTTAATTGCGGGAAAACTAGTGTTTTGTGAATGAACTCAAAAAAATTTTTTAACAAATAATAATAGAAGTGTTAATAAAAGCCTTAAGACAATGGTTCGATTGAGACGTGGTGTCTGGATCACAAAAGTGTCAGTAACATATGAAAATATGTTACTGTTCGAGGCCGATCATTGTTGTATTTACATCAACAGAAGTTTATATTTTTATAACAAGTAGAAGTTTATATTTTGTCACGGCTTTATGAGTTTTTTTCTGACGAAGTCTATAAGGCTAATGCCCGTATTCATAGTCGTATCTTGGTTGAGTCGGACTCAAGCACAGTCTCCGGGAATCTTCGGACAAGCGTTGGTATGCGTTTGGAAATCGATTTATCGCTGATTCCGTCTCTTCGGCAATGCTCGTGTATTCAAATCTTGAGGCTGAGATCGGTCTCGAGCAAGCTGCATTTCATAGACAAATCTTGAGATGTAAATATCAAACTACGGTGTTAATAAGGGCGAGTTTTGGGTGATTTTGGATTTATGAGCAAGCGCAGTGGGTCCGTCTCAAGTCGGACTCAAGCAAGGGGCCGACTTGTCTTGGGACGCCATTTGTAATCGTTATATGTCATTGTTTGACGTTTGAAAATACTGAAATAGGGTTATGTGTCATATGTAATAACAATGAATATTGACATGTTGGACGAGTTTGTGGAGATGTTCGACTTATTAGACAATGAACATAACATGAGAGTGCCAAAACGCTATGTGCGGGATGCTGCAAATCCATTGGAATTTATTTCCAATTTTGAATTTAAGCGACGCTACAGATTTACCAAAGACAGTGTAGTGAATGTGTTATTGCCCTCTTCTTACCATCTCACCATACAGTTAATACATTCGATAAACAGACATTAATATCTACGCTGTTAGGCGCCAAATTACACCGCATTTCTTTGTTTCTTATACATAAACAATTAAAATACGTAACTTTGTGTAAACAACTATTTTATTGTGAATAAAGACATATGAATAAAGCAATGTCGTGCTAATAGAACTCTTCATGTAATATTTCGATCGCAACTGCTAACTTTCCACATTAAGCCCCATGTTCAAGTCCTTCCTTCATTTTGGAGCAGGTGGCGCAATCACAATTTCCCCTTATTACCATAAACCAAATATCTCATAGGAATAGTTGAAATAAATAGCGAAAAAAGTGGACGCTGTAAAACAATAAATGTTGAAGTTGACATCGCAATAAAAAAAATACCTATTAATTATTAGATATGTTTTTCTTTTTAATTGTTGTGGTAACCTCTCTAGAGGCGCTTTTTATGCAGTTGAGAGGGAGGGACCTCGCCGGTACGTCTTCATGCGTATCACAATCTCTGAAAATAAAGATAACGGTTAAAATGTTGAATGTTTTATTATTACTGTTGCACTCACATTGTCCCTCTCGAAGACTCGCAGTTAGTACTCCGCTAATCTCTCCTTTGCCTCCCGGGTCCGGCGCGCATTTCTTTGCTTTCCAATTAAAGCCCCATGCGAATTAAATTCGTTGGCAATGCGCTCCCACAACGCTTGCCGTTGTTGGACTGTTGCGGCGTCTGTCTTCTTACTCTCCACAAGTTTGTGGGTTTCACGAGGGACGCCAACAACAGTTTTTCATTTTCGGTGAATTTATCTCCTACAATGCCACTTTATATAGTTATGAACATAGATCATTAATTATATGCGTACTTACCACTTGCCATTGTGTA
This sequence comes from Lagria hirta, assembly GCA_947359425.1. Classification (NCBI taxonomy): domain Eukaryota; kingdom Metazoa; phylum Arthropoda; class Insecta; order Coleoptera; family Tenebrionidae; genus Lagria; species Lagria hirta. Next base: position 30,983,185 of record OX375794.1, read on the forward strand.
AACACTTTTGCAACACGCTGCTATTTGTTATTATTATACTGCAACTGCGACTGCGTCCTCTTTGGAATGTCAATTGGAAGCGTCGCACTGTCGCTGTAGTCTGTCGTCTGTCAAACTGCCAACATGGTCGCAAACCTACCACACCAAAATCACTACACGTATTCTGCGGCAACACGAACGCACACGAGCATTACCGGAGACTGTGCTTAGAAAAGCCGATGAGAGTTCAACGCTTTCATTCCCGAGCATTATAACGAAGTCCAATCTTGCGATGGAATCAGCTAAACACGCATGCAAACGGTTTTCCGAACATTGCCGAAGACTGTGCTTCAAGTCCGACTCAAAATATTTTCCAAGGTCGATCTCGAGCTACCACTATGAATACGAGCATTAGTGTCTTTTATTATTACATGTATTAATTGCATCAATAAATATTTATAGCAATATTGTTAATTTATACACAACCGCTAAATAACGTATTAGTTTATGGATAGCATCCAACTTAAAGCATCGGAAACAACAAAGGACTAATTCCAGAACTTGTGACAGTTATTCATTTCATACAAATTACGGATTCATTATATACATGTAGTTTTAAACATAATTGGCTTTTCTTTGAATATCTGCGCCGCTACTGCTTTTCCATTCTAATAAGGTGCTAATTAGTGTCGGTCCCCACAAACCGCTGAAGCATCCCGTTCCCTGTAATTTTGCACCACAACAAACGGAAATTCGAAATTGTGGTGGGGAATTCTAATTGACACATGGCTGTCATTAATTTTGTTCTGTCATTTTTTATATAAAGTAGTGGAAATTTGAAAAATCAAACATTTTTAAAATTCTAATTTGTTTAAAATGGCCGAAAAGCTTGAAGATTTAAATCTTCCAAACCAAACAGTTTTGAAAATAATTAAGGACGCTATTCCCGATAACGTGAACGTCGGAAAAGATGCTCGTTCCGCTTTATCCCGTGCAGCGTCGATATTTGTTTTATACATAACCTCACAAGCTACAAAGGAGGCCCAAAAAGGCAACCGAAAGACTCTGTTAGGACAAGATATTATTGCAGCTCTAGAAGAATTGGAGTTTGATGATTTCGTTGGACCCCTTCAAAAAATGCTTGCAGGTACAAATCGTTTTTGGTAGGCCTCGTTTTTCTTGGCATTACCTATGTTTTTTGAAATAAATTTATCCTTGATTTAAACACCTCCGATTGAGACCACTCCAATGACCCTAAAACGCGGGAACTTATTTGTAAGTTGGTGAGAGATGGGTGTTTTGAAAAGTTTGATCTATTTCAATACAATATTTTTGTAATATAAAACAAACGTAACGAATTTAAACTATATCAGAGATCAGACTTGTGAAATATGCTTATTTATACAACAATCTACAAGTTTGATATTTTTTAAACGGTTAACAAACTGCGATAACCTTGCAATAATGTGCATCGTCAAAAACTGAATTTGGCTAGCACTGTTGCCACATTTCTTTCGAAAGAATATTTAACTTAAAATATAACACAATAGTTTTATATTTTATGCGCAGCGTGGTCAAAAATGACTATTTGAGCTGGCAATCCTAGATTTCATTTTAAAATGGTACAACTGCAACCATTTCCTATTGTTGACGGGTGACACTGACAACATTTGACAGATGCCATTTGAAAAATTAGTCGCTGTGACATAATTTTTTTTCTGAGTGTTATGTCAAATATTTGTCAAAGCGTATCTGGTTACAGTGTTGCAACCAGGCAGATAAACAAAGTCTTTAAAATTGTGCCAACTCAAATTAGTTGATCTAACTAATTTATGAACGTATAATACAAAATAATAAAGATGTATTAAAAAACCTTATAAAATACAAACAAAGCACCCAAAATAACTGCAACTAATGCAAAGTCCGCCAAAAACATAACTGTTTAAAATGTGCAGCCTTCAAATCGGAGACAGCTTTGGCATCTTGAGGCGCATGCGCAGTTATAGATACCTACCTAAACTTCTTTATTTTTATTTTTTTTTTAATTCTTATGGGTCTTCAATCTTGAGGCAAGCACGGTGTAGGTTTTTGCCATATGATTTTAAAAGGGGGAGGAAAGAAAATGTTTATATCAATTTTTATTTTTTTTAAATAAAATTATTTTAGATCTTGCCGTCTTTGCTTGATTTACAGGGAAGAATAGGATTGTCTGAATGCATCACCACACTTTCAAACGCTTTAGGATTAGCGTGTGGCGTGTGGTTGGGCACAGTGACAGTGTTACACCAAGTCATGCCTGATACACCTTTTATATCGGCTTTCTTGTGAAACGCCCTGTATATAAATTATTTTGCATATGCTTAACTGTAATATAATTTTTGCTAATCAACGCAATCAATTACTGATTTAGATTGACAATGGTTCTACTTTAGGTACCAATAATTAGTAATGGTATTTTTGTCACAAGAAGTTGCGATATTAACAAAATAAATTATGACAACAAATTATAATTAGATCTACGTTATCGTAAGATTAATTCTTAAAAGTTTATTTATCAGATGAGATTATTTATGAGATAATCAGATAATTCTATTTATGAGATTAATTCAATTCTTTCATTATTTCTCTTTAGTCAAACACTAAATCAACCCTTTTAACTTATGCGTTAATTGAGAAACTCAGTAAGACAATCTTACCTTTAGATGTTGATTAAGCGGGTAAATTAATCGTGGGCAATTAGCGATATAAAGCACTAAAAATTAGCTAATAATTATAATAGCACTGGACACAATCACAGCTAAATCTTGGCCCTGTCAAGTGTATTGAGTTGGCACATGTGGGAATGTTTCTATTCTTTAAGGGGGTTTCGATGGTCAATACACAAAAGGTGATCCAAAAATAGATTTTTCTTTGGTTTTCTTGAGTTAACGTGACCTAAATAAGAAGGCTTTTACATGATGTTCTTCTTTTTTATAACTTATTCTAATCGGAACAATTAGAATAACAAGAGGGTTTGGGAACATACTGGCATGTCAATCTTCTGTTTATATTGAGTCTGTTACGATCCGTAACAAATAATTTTTAAGATGTTCCAGTCTTCTTCCACCGTCTTTAAGAAAATAAAAAAAAATTCTTCGAATAATTTGAAATAAAACTTAATTTTAATCGATGAGTATATGAGCCATTATCTTTCATAACAACCGGGAATTTTACAAGTTCTGAGATTTTTTGTCCGCAAAGATTTGTAATACGTTATCGTTTATTTAACGTTTGTTCTGTTTTCAAGTCAACATTTCAGTGAGAGTTCGTAACTTCTTCTCAATTTTTTCTACCGCATTTTAAGATTAACAAACGGGCTGGATAATAATACTATCCAGTAGGCCTGATACATAATGGGTGTTTTATATTATAGAATTTCTCAGATAAATCTTTTTTAATTGACTCAAAAATATGTAAATTGGAAGAGAGCATGCTGGAATTACAAAATTTGATAGCGATTTGTTAATTAGTTATTAGACCTATTTAGATTTTAGCCTGTGCATCTACAGAACAGATGAGAAAAAAAATGTCTTTTGAAATACAATAGCGTTTTGTAGTTTAATAATTATTATAGATTATTGACAGAAAATTTTCATTTTATGTTTCAAGTTCCAGAGGTGTCATGTAATCTCAAAAATGTCATAATATGAAACACCCATTCATATATTATGCTGAAAAAGTAATATTAAAAAAAGATTATTCACTTTACAGAATTCAAAGAAGCTAAACAAAAGAAAAAGCTGAAAAAATCTGGTGAAATTGCCGAAGTTGCTGAAGAAGCTGAGGAGGAAGCTGTCGAAGAAGAGGAAACTGGCGATAATTAGTATATGTATTTGTAAATAAAGTCTTATTTTCGAAAAAGTATATTCAAAAACAATATCACCTGCTTTTAAAAATAGATCAAAATCAATGAAGTTGCGCAAAGATAGTGAAATTCAACAATTCTGAAGCATATTTAAGACTAGATAAGTTTAAGGCCACACAAAATCGTGCAAGTCACAACTTTTAAAATAGACATTGTTGCTTTGTAGGTAAGATGGGAGTTTTTCTTATGGTGGAATGACTCTTATTTTGCGTTCGATTTGTGTACGACACATTGGACATTCAACTAAATTAATTTGGCACTCGCTGCAGCAACAAAAATGACCACAAGGGACGTAGATAACCTCACACTAAAAAATTGTTGATAAACATAACAATAACAATATATCGAAACTTGCCTGTTTATCCATGCAAATTACACACTCTTCTATTGAACTGGTTTTTTGCTCAAGAGGTGGCGCGCTAGCTTCTTCTACGGCCGGTATTGGAGCGGTAGGTTTGCACGAATAATTAATTTCCTGTTGTTTACGGTATATTTGGAATGCATCCATAATATGAACTCTATCTACGCTTTTTATAATACCGGCATCTTTAAGATCTTGTTCTGTTATTTTGTTTACATCACCTATATTTTTCAATTAATTATTTATTTTTATTTTTTTTCATACTCACATTTGCTTTGAGTTAGTTTTGCTAGGAATGGTAAAAAATTTATCACCCCATTCATGAGTAGAATTTGGAGTAGAGTGGGGTCCATATTTCTTTGTGATTCAGACAGACCTTCTGGTAATCTGAAAAGATTATTTAAGAATTTAAACTTTTAACTAATGAACATGATTTAAAAACTATTAAATAAGATAAAACAAAACATGAAATTGGGACGATGCGGGAAGCAAACTCTTGACAGAATTAATTAAGGAAATATCAAAACAATTTTGGTTGGAGAAGCACACTAAATATTTAATATTTTTTTTACTTTGTAATGTTTTCAATTCCTTAATCACGGCAAGTGTGGAATTGCACATTCAAAATTTCTTTTGTTTAGAAATTTAACGGAAACCCCATTTTGACAATCATTACAAGTAACAGAAAAAACAATACATAAACAATATAAGAAATGCAATTGAACGTGTACAATATTTTACAATAGAAATGTAGATCAATTTGTTAATTATTAAATAACACATTAAAAGTCTGGATTTGAATTTAAACCCAAATGGAGTCAACCAAGAATATTCAGCCAGCGAATTGATCTCTCGATTATTGAATGCATTCAGTGTAATTAGTAGCAAGATAATTCACATGAAATAATTCAAAGATATAACCGTTGTGATTTTAGACATTGATGCAGAGATAAAATATTGCATGCAGTCTACAAATCCGTCAATTGATTTGTATACTTATTCAAATATCTGACGTTTGCAATGTCTTTATATTATTAAGCCTGGCCTGATATCAATCTGATCAGTCCTCCACTCTTAATAACACTCTAAAGCAGTGTAACGTAACGCATGTTGAGTTTTTTGACATGTAAATATGCGTGGTATTGAGGCAGCCTTATAACCGAATTATATTTCAATTTTAACCGAATTAAAGAATAAGGATTCTTATTGTCTTGACCGAAAGTCCTATGCAACTATAAAGCCAAGCATCCTCATAACTTTCGATAATTATTAAAACTTACATTCTCTGTAATGTAAACCACATCTTTAATACTAGTGACAAAGTTTTTCTCCATATAGGCTGTAAAATGAGTGAAATTCCGGGATATCCTTAAAAAAAGCTAATCTAAACTCTATTCACTTTCAAGAAAGAGTGTAAATCCATGCAGGCTCCACGTGGTCACATCTATGAATTGGAAGATGGTTGACGAGTTTTCGGACAGAGCAGGCCAATTTGTTTTCAATTCTGTTTAAATATTTTTAAAATCATATTTTTTTTACTAGGATTTAAGTGGTTACGTTTAGCCCTTTGTCTGGAGCGACTGAGAGTTCTGGGATTAACCTCAGCCTCTGTCTCCGTAGACGACATTTTAGCACAGGACAGCAACGAGACAAATGCACAATGCACCCCTGTGCTTTTCAATGCCAGCTCCGCCGAGATACCAAGAACTGGGTAACATGGACGTTATGAATGGATCACGCATTGATCACGTCCTACACACTATTTACTATTACTCTTTCTTGAATTTGAACAGACTATAGCTGCATTAATAATTATATTTAATAGAATGTTGTTCTTAAACCCAAGTCTCTATCGATTTTTTAAAACAAAATTCCGAATAAAAGAAAATTCCATATAAACGTAGAAAAATATATATCACACGCCTGTCAAGCAGCTAATAGTCTAATTAATAACTTCTACAGCAGACGATCTAAACCGGCCCAACAAAAGAACACATTGTTAATATTTTATGAAAAACAAAAGGTTTTTGTAAATGTTTGATTTGGAACATATTGTTGGTTGCTACGCTGAATGCAGTTCAAATAAATAGATAAACTTTGTGTGTAAATTGAACTTTTTTTTTATCTAAAAAACAAAAATGATATAATTTACAATATTTTACGCACAATATAAAGGTTTTTCAAGTGTGACCGTCTAGAGGCGAAGGAGTCGATGTTTACATTAAAAAATTGAACATTTACTGTTCAAAGTTTGCGTAGGTAAACTGAATATACTAATCGCAACTTTTTCTAAACCTCCTTCTTATAACTTCAGTGATTGATAATTTAGAAAATAATGCATTCAACCACTTTCCTGTCTTTGATGGAGTAATATGTTTAGGTGATTTCAATGTTGAATTTTTGATTGCAGAACAGCTTTTAGAGCTAAATCATATGATTTTACGCAAATTATCGAGAAATCGACTAGAATCACTTTGAACAGTTCCACTTAGCTTGATCGCGTATATTTTACTTCCAAATGCACACAAGATTGCTTCATCAGGTACTATTTCATAATTATAACCTGGTTTATTGTGAATCGACAGTAAAAGTTTGGAATTATAATAATTTTATTGTTAATCTAGAAAATATGCTTTGGCAAAACGTTCTGCAAGAAAAAGATATCAATGTAAAAGTTAAAATATTCACGTCTATCCTCAACCATTTGTTTATAAGCATGCTTCACTACAAAATGTTTTTTGGACAAGTCGAGTATAGCAGAGCAAGCCTTTAATAGCAATAATGACATTAGTATTAACAGACCTTCAAGCCTTGGTTAACCTCTAGTTTAAAATTAATATTAAAACAAAGAGACTATACTGACTATAAGAGAACTAAACTTCCACTGATTAATTACAAAACTTGTGGAAATTTAGCCGTTTCGCAAGTTAGAAAAGCTAAGCGTGAATATATCCAAATGTTGTACCACTCTAATGATACGCGACAATTAAGTAAAACTTAAAAAAATTAAAAGTTCTATGAGATCACATTACTGAGATAATTAATTATTTTTCAAAAACTTACGAGAATATCAACGATGAGCAATGTAAGACAGATAAATAACGTAAAGTTTGATTTTGAGTATATAAATAAAGCTGAAATTCATTTAAAAAAAGTTTAACAAAAAAAAAACACAACTTCAAAAAATTTAAAAAAAAACGCTAAAAACTATAAAATAATTGCGTAGACTTGTATGTTTAAAAAATAAGCAAATTATTTGGATACTATAATGTATTGTCTCATGTTAAACGCGCTGCTTTTAATGAATGATGACATTTTGAATGATACAAACGAAGAAAAGGAGAAACATTTATCTCAAAATAAAAAATCTACTGTTTACTTAATATTTAATTAATTAATTAATTGAATTGCAGATGAATTTTTTTATGGTTTGCGCTTATATAAGTGAAATGATATTGTAATGCATTATCAAGCACATTAAACAACATAATTAATAATATTCAAATTGCTTAAATTAATTAAATAAATAAACTGTTATTTAATTATAATCTTTAAATTATTTTTATATTTTTTCACAAATTTTTATAATCAATTGTGTCAAAAAAGCATTAATAAGAATAACTTAAAAACTACTGATCGGACATTGATAAAATTTAAATGAGACCAAATGTAAAGCACTAGCTTCCAAATAAAAAATAACGTCGTCATCTCAAAATATTCGAAGTTGAAAGCATTTTTGAATAACAAGAATACTGGTTACCATCCACAAAGCGAAATACTTAATATAAAAAAAAATTGAAAAATTCTTGACTGAAGCGTCCGATGAAATATCTCTTATGAAGAAAGGTAGCCATCATAGGTGGTCCTGGTCGCACAGATGAGATATGTAAAACAACTGTGAACGACATCACAGATAAAAAATTCTTTGTGTTGGTTAAAATTTCTGATTAAAAAAATTATCAATTAAGAAGTTTTTATTAATAATAATAAAATTGTGGATAATAAAAACTGTCGATGCTTGAAATTATTAATAAAATATGTGAGTTTAAGACCACAGAAAGTGGAAAACAGGAGATTCATTCTGAGATTTTTTATAATGGAAAGTGCTGTAACCAATATATTTTTGCTAAAAATTCTAGTGAAATTGCAAAATATTTTTAATTTACCGAATGCCGAAAAATATACGGGGAATTCGTTTCGCCGAACCAGTGCCACCCTTCTTGCTGAAGTTCTGCAACTTTAAAGGGCTGGAGGATGGAAGTCGTCAACAGTAGTGAAAAGCTATTTAGCAGAATTAGTGGCGAATAAAATAGAAGTGGCCAATTAAATATTTCATGTCAACGAAAGAGAAGGCAATGTATTCCTTGGAATAAATTATAATGAAGCTCCCATGATCATGAGATGGTTTCCCTGCTCGTTCCTTCACAAATCACGACTACCACACGTTAGTGGTTAATATTACTAGTAGTGGTGTAAGTGAAGATAACCATGCAAACAGGCACGTGTCTAAAAAGTCTCGCTTACTATGTGAAGTATTTGTCTCTGAACGTTGACTTACGATTCAGGTATTGTAAAAAGATATGTACTGTACATCACGAAAAAAGAACCTTTAGGTACGGAATTTTTATTTCAGATTGTTCATTGAGGTTTGGTAAACTAATGCCAAGGTTAGTTTTTCTTGACTAGTTTCGGCTACTGTACTTAGCGCTCTTTAGAATAAAATATTTAGTTATTATATTTTTTTTAGTTTATACAAAGAAATTGAATTTAACTTCCCATATAAATTAAATAAAAAAAATATTTTAAAATTAAAACGTACTAACTTTTCTAATAATCTTTGGTACTGCTTCAACCAGAAGTCTTCACCTTGGTTACTAGTGTTTTCTAATATCTGGAGTGTTGCCAAAAGTTGTTCTCTCCTTTCTTTTTGCTGGTCCAAAAGATCAATCAACAAAAATGACAAATTGATGCGTTTCTCAGCTAAATCGTTTAAATTATGATCTATTTGTAATTTTCTTTTATCCATTTCAATATGTGTTAATGCAGCCAATTGCGATTCTACTAATCGAACTTGTTGCATAAGGCCCCAACTTCTTGCATCGCCTCGTTCCAAAAGAGTTCCAACAGCCGCCTTCTGAAAATCACTATCTTCCTGTAATTTCACAATAAGCTCAGCTTGATGGATATTTTGGTTTTTCAATACTTCTGATATTAAGCCATCGTATTGGGTTTCTCTGAAATTTTAATTAGTTTATAGCAAATTATTTCCATTTTTGTGCTATACTCACTGTTCTAAAACACTTTTTGATACCTCCTCTCGATTTTGGTGATATTGCTTCAAATTTTCAATTTCCTGTTGCAAGAGTTCTTGCATGCTTGCGAGAATATATGTTTTCCTTAAATCTGTATACTTATTTGCAGCTGCCAAAAGACGTTCCTCTTCTTCTTTTTCTTGTTCCAAGAGCTGCGACATAGGCTCACTATTTAGCTGAAGTAGCTGCTTGATTGCTATATCCGCATTTTGTTCCGCTTAAAAAAAACTTTTTTTTAATAATGCACTCCTTTTAAAATATGATATGTAGCATGAAGAAATGATAATTGTAAAGAAGTAAATGTCATTTATGAATTGTTTCACCAGACACTTTACCGAAAAACACAAGTAGGTACCTAACTAATTGAGTCAAATTGAAAAAATGCTGAAGTATTACCAATGCATAAGAATATATACAAGACGCATACGCTCGGCTCGTATAGGAAGAGAGATCAGGAGAAATATATAGAAAACTGGTATACCATTTACCCAGGAGTGCATAAAGGCCGAGGAGGGCAAAAGCAATCATGATCATTTTCATCTACAAAAGCCAACTAAGGAAATGGTTGGGATGACAACAACTGAAAAAGTTAGATGCATTGAGGGTTAAAAGGCGTAAAACTAACTGATATCAAAGAACAACTAAAAAAAATGCTAAAAATTTATTGATAACAAAAACCCTCAATTCGACAACACTCAAACAGGACTGACGTTAATTAAGAAATAAAAGGCAATTCACACAAGAACCACAAACAATCCGAGCCTGATTAAACAGCATGGAAATAATAATTATTTTCACAAAGAGAAAGGAATAAAAAAAAATAACCCAACAATATACCTATATAAAACAGGAAACAACAATTTATTAGCTAAGATCAACATTACGTTACCAAAGAAAAAAATTTAACCAGGACATAAGTCATGAGTTACCTATGTCCTAAAATTATTCTTGCGACAACACGTGGCAGAATCTATAATAAAATTAAAGAGCAAATCAGAAATACGAAGTTTAGCTTCCGAAAGGGTTTTGGAACTATTTTACAATACCATTTATACATATAACTTACAATACTACTAGTACTGTGTAAGTATCTGAATCTGTTGGAGTTAAAATAAGAATGAAATATGTCCAAAAATCTAATTTAAATGAATTTGCATTGATCTTATCATAAAGTGATAACTTGGTTGTTACATTAGCAAAATTCGTTTTATCTCAATTTGTGTATATAAAAGTTTCTATCTGTCGTGACCATATAAGTCACTTTAAATGACATGTAAAATTTCTATACGTTTTAATGCATAAAATATGTAGAAACCTTGTTTCTCAAATTTTTGATGTAAGCTTCTCATAGCTGTCGCTCGCTTCATATCTGGTGATATTAATATTGATTATTTAATAAGTATAAAAAATCTGATAAATAATTGTCTTGAATCTTATGATTTTGTGCAGCTAGTAAGTGAGCCTACTAAAATATCTAGTAGTACCAAAATATCAAGTAGTCTTACATTTATACAAACACGCCTACATTATTCTTAATTGGGGAGTTATAGATCACGAGTTATGTGACCACAAAGTAGTCTTTTGTAAAATTTAGCTAAATTAAGCTATAAAGCTTTAGTTTCCACGAACTAAAATATATTTCTGCTAATAACATCAAGAAGGATCTTGCAGACGCTCAGTAGCAACACATTCTTTATAAAAACAATTTCGGTAAGAAAAGTCAGCCTTTTAACACCATGATTACTGCTGATTTATTTGATAAACATGCTTCATACGTTTGTTTCACGAACTATCAAACCTCACGCTCCATGGTTAACTAGCAACATACGCAAAATGATAAAAACAAGAGACGCAACCTTTTTTAAGTATAAAAAGTGTTATTTTATAAAAATATTCGTAATACGGTAACTACCGCAAAAAAAAATGTTACTTAATCTTCAAAGCAAAACTTGATCACACTAAAGACTTGTGAAGATCTCTAAAAACCTTTAAAATTATAGATAAACTAAATACCGCAACTAATAATACTGAATATTATCAATATTCAGTCAAATAAATAATCAATTACGGCGTGATTTTATGAGTCTTAATTATTTAACAGTATTTCAAAGTTATCGTAAAAACTTGTAGTTAACTAATTGACAAGGACCACTACTAAAAATAATATAATTGAATAATTTTCAATGAATTTTTTGCGGTTCATAGACTTCAAATAAGACAAATAATTTTTTTGATATTTTTCAAAAAACCAATATTGACTACTGTTTTTTGACATTGCGTTAAGGCAAAATTGGGGCAATGTATAAAAAATTTTTTTTTAAAACTCAAATCATAAAGTTTTTATTTTATGAATAATAAATCATTCGACCGTATATAATATTATATGAAGATACTGAATCCTTAAAACCTTCTAACGCGATTGCTGCTTCCATCCTGCTCAATGAACCGTATAGTTTTTAAAACATTGATGATCTTTGGATACTTCACATTTTTTCCCCGCTCTTTTGCAAACCAGACAATATATTTTACACCTAAATATAAAACCTGTCCAAATCGTCTTCCTATTATTGCCTATAGACCAAACACCATCAAGATGGGGAATCCGATTACAAAATCCAAAATGTTTTACTGGTGGATGTTGCACCTTTATGTTTAGGTTTAGAAACGGCAGGTGGAGTTATGACAAAATTAATTGAACGTAACTCGCCAATTCCCTGTAAACAAACTCAAACATTTGTAACCATCCAAGTATTTGAAAGTGAAAGAGCTATGACAAAAGATAACAATCTACTTGGAAATTTCGACTTGACTGGAATTCCTCCAGCACCACGTGCAGCACCAAAAATTGAAGTCACATTTGATATGGATGCTAATGGCATTCTCATTGTATCCGCTAAAGACACAGGTTCTGGAACTAGTCGAAATATTACAACTAAAAATGATAAAGGAAGACTATCTCAAAGTGATATCGACAGAATGGTTTCCGTACCTGAACAGTATAAAGAAGAAGATGAAAAACAGAAACAATTTATAATTACAAACAAGTGTGTTCTTACCTAGTTGATATTTATGTATTTATTATGTCTCCTAGTTTTCAAAAAAATTTAGTTTTAAATAAATTTAAAAAATGAGAACTTCGATTTTCAACATTTTAATTACCCATTCCTTATAATTATGAATTAGAAATAAACAGTATTTTATTTAGTTGTGTTGCAATTCACACTTTATTATAGTATTAAGTAATCAATCAAGGGCAGTGTGAGTATTTCACCTTCTCGATAGAAGGAGCGGTCCCCGCATTTGCCTGAGTGGCCTGAGATAATTCAACTATTATTCGTCCAATATATTGATTAGTTCATTCACTGAATATTAAAAAAATTGTCCTTCCGCTTATAACTTGACCTCATCAAATATAAATAAAAACGGAAGCGATAATAAACAATAGGACCCATACTACAGCTGAGATCGTAGTCAAACACAGTCGAAACAACGACGATGCAATACTAAAAAATATTCGATCGTCAACCAACCCCGCCACCCTCAAGGCGAAAATTAATGCTACAAAAAATGTTAAGAACGACATTATTGTCAAAAGTGCTGATGAAGCCTCCCGCAATGTCTTGTTAGATAACTTCCAGCTAAAACTAAAACGCGATTACGTTATTGAAAAGTCAAAAAAAAATAAATCCGCGGCTTTTGATCAAATAAGTAGATGCACACGTACGCTTAATTCCAAAAATGATAAAAACTACTAATTATTACCATAAATAATTTAAAAGAAGCTGGCGGAACGTCTTATTTAAAACAAGTGACCAAAATCAAAGCTGGTCCAGCCCATTTTAACATCGTCATCAAAACCTCTGCAGATGTTTGCAAAAAAAATTATCATCGCAGGCAAAGTGAAAATCTTCGTAAGATGGCAATAATGTGATTGCGTGGACTACGTGCATATAAGGAAATGCTCAAAATGTGCGCGTATTAAGCATTTAGTTAAAAATTGTCCTCAATCCGATGTCACATGCTCTTCTAAGTGCGCTGACAACCATGACAAGAAATAGCGTAAGTGAACAGACAATATGCATAGCCTGTAAAGCAAATAAATCAAAATTTAAAACACAATAAATACTGCACCCATCATCAATTTGGCGATTTTAAACAACGATCGGTTTACAATAAGCATGTAGAGATTTTGCAGTCCAGAATTGATTATGCCTAATTTTCGGTCATTACCTAATTAAAACTTCTTTGTTTAAATTAAACGCTATTTTATTAGAATCAAAAATAGCTTAAGAGAATTCATGGTTTAGTTGTTAACATTTCAATTGTAGATCTTTGCTAACAGGTTTTGATTATTTTTCAGATTTTATGGAAACAGATATGCTAGATGCGATCTGTATCTCTGAAACGTGGCTGAGCACTAAACTTGCGAATCAAAACTTAGGTACCTATAACCGGTTCTAAAATCATTAGAAAAGATCGAGAGTCTTGCTGAGGCTAATAGTGTAACACTAGTATAATTAAATCATTAAATTGAAATATCTAGTTTAAAAATAAATATTATAATTGTTATTGGGATTAGATAAAATAAAAAAAAAAACTTGCCAAACCAAATATTGAATATTTTAGTAAATGTCTTTAAGATAAAGGTTCACACGACACCAGACAAATAAATCTATAGGCACCATAAAGGGCCAATACTTGAAAGATAAGATTAGCACAGTACCTAAGATCCTAACGATGAGACGAAGCAGATACGCCAATGAGGAAAAAAAATAGGCACGCCGAAGATGACAAAAAGCAGAAACAAGACGGTTAGAAACCACCCCCGATTACCCCTGCTACGCAATTTATAAAACTTGTGACTACAGTAAATTAGATCATTTTTCTGTATAACTTGACGTGCCAGTGTTGTGAATAATTATTGTGGTGCCGTAAGTGCAACAATTAAATTTGGGTGAGTCTTAATTCACTGAATTTGTTTATTTCTGACAGTCGTTTCATATTTTGAATATAGAATAAATTTGTATTTTAAATATAAAAGAACGAATCCTTGTGAGTCGTTATTCACTCAATTTGTTAATTTATAGCAGTCGTTTTATATTGTGAATATAAAATGGGCTTGTATTTTGAATATGAAATAACTAATTATTATTGATAGTTTTGATGAAGTAACCGTTTTTGCGAAAAATATAAAGAAATTAATTAGTGCCAATTTATAGTCAATTCCTTAAATAATTTTATTATTGTCAAATTATGTTTTGTTTAAATCTATGTTGTAATTGGCAATTGTTTGGATAATTAATTATACTAGTTAATAATTGGATTGCAACAAAAATATTTAATTAGAGTAGAAACAAATCTAAAGTACAATAACTTCATCAAACTTAATATTTGCATTATGCTATGGTTTATTATTTTATAAACAGTAAAAGCAATATTTTTAGTTAATAAAATATAATAATTTAATTATTAATTCAAGAATTTAATTAGTCGAATTTATGATAAGCATTATCTTAAAGTTTCACATTTTCTTTCTTTACTATACAAGCTGCTCGAAATAAAATAATAATTTAATTAATAAGTTATCCAATTAATTACTCAAAAGATTGATAAAGATTTATTTAAAATTGTTACAATTATTGCTGTAGTTTGGTTACATTGATATTTATAATATATTGAAAATTAATTGGTAAATAATTCTATTTTCGTAACCGCTGCACTGCATCAACTTTCTTATAATTTGACAGTGGTCAAATATCGACATTTTTACAGAATTCAATTTACTTGTATTTGTTCGAATAAATTAAGTTTTACTTAATGTTTTGAGATTAGCAAGTTTAAACAGTTATACTTTGTTTTAAATAAATTATGCATAGTTTGAAATTCTTCAACTAAAATAATTCACACATAAAAATAAAATATAGTCTTCTGCTGTCACATAATAATGTGAATCAATTAAAATCAGTTCTGCAATTATAATAAGTAGCGTAACCTCTGAGTTTACTATTTCTGTAGTGAAACACGTTACGTGAAACTATTTGTTTAAAGTAGCGTAACCTCTGAGTTTATTAAAACATGGTGTTTAGGCATCCTCTGAGTTTAATAAAACACGTTACGTGAAGGTATGTGTTTAAAGTAGCGTAACCGCTGAGTTTATTGAAACATGGTGCTTAGGCATCCTCTGAGTTTAATAAAACACGTTACGTGAAGTTGTTGGCTCAAAGTAGCGTAACCTCTGAGTTTACTAATACATGGTGTCTTAACATCCTCTGTAGTGAAACACGTTACGTGAAGGTGTTTATTTGAAGTAGCGTAACCGCTGAGTTTATTAGAACATGGTGTTGAAACATCCTCTGAGTTTAATAAAACACGTTACGTGAAAATTGTTAATTATTGTCTGATCAGTACTAGAATGTTTATGACATTTTAGTTGCCATATTATTATTGTTGTTATACCATATGAAATAGTGTACTTGCAGAAATTAATTAATTAATCAGTCATTCATTAAAAATCATTTGAATTAAAATTGGAATTTGAATTTAGAAATTTAATAGGAATAATTGAAGAATTTAATATGATGCATAATGTTACGTAAAAGTTATTAATTATTGTCTGATTAGTACTAAAATGTTTATGACATTTTAAATGCCATATTATTATTATTATTGTTGTGGCATTTTAAGTTTGTATTGGCAGTAATTTATAATTGATAAAAAAAAGAAGTTTATCAAATAGTTTATATTTTGAAGTTTAATAATTGAAGAAATCAAAATACATTACAGCATATGTAAATTCAATTGAAGGAGCAATAGTACTATAGAATTAGGTAAGCTCTTAGCCTATAATAGTCAACTCATAAATGTTTGTCTATAAATATTTTAACAGAGCGCTTGATTAAACTAATTGTTAGTTAACGGATGGTTTGAAATAGCAAATTCAGATGTTGTTTTAACATTTTAGGATCCCTGTAAGTGTATGGTAAAATCTCACCTATCCTAAGATCTTCTGGATTCATTATTGTAGTAAGTGATTGGTGACACAGCATTTAACTCCAGGTATTTATATTCTATTTTAAGATTGATGAGATATAAACAATTATTAATTATGTAAAAAAAAAAAAAAAAATTAAGTCATGTTATAACTTCAGAAGTGGGATCAGAATTCTCGTGCTATATTTTAGTTAAAGTACATTAGAAAGTAAAAATAAAAACATTTTTTATGAAAATCTTTATTTTATTTTTATTAGTACTCTTAATACTGTTGATTGAAAAGAATAGTCGATTTAATCCAAAACTAAGAAACTATTTATTCTAACTATTTGAATAATATTATGGAGTTTGTCACCAATCTGTTTACTGTGCTCAAATTGAATCATATGATTCAATATTAATTACTGTTTGGCTCAATTGCAATTAGCTGTTATTTTTTTTGTTATTTTTCTCTCAGTGCTTTAAAGTTTAAAATGGCTAGTAGTACACAAAAACAAATCTTATACAATATCTACAACGGAACAGGACACCGTAAGAGAAATTGTCGACGACTTATTAATTAATGGAATAATTCGCGAGCTATGATCTAATTACTGTTCACCTGTATTATTAGTCAAAAGAAATAAATGGCAAATCTCGGATTGACAACCAAAGTAACAAACTCTACAAGAAAGTTTATTTTACCAGTCTGGATTTAAAATCAGGGTATCATAAAATTAAAATCCAAGAAGATTCGAAATAAAATATTCATCATCCATAACCCCGCATAGCCAGTATGAATACAATAGAGTACGTTTTGGACTTCAAACGCGCCTCGAATATTTCAAAGATTAATAAATAAGTTATTAAAATCTGCTTCAGAGGACGCTGTAGTTTACCTTGACGATGTGGTACTTCATGTAACATCAATTGAAGAAAGCTTGGAACAAGTGCAAAAGGTTTTGACAATTTTTAAAGAAGAAGGGTTAACTCTAAACTTGGAAAAATGTTCGTTTTTGATGTCAACAATAAGTTTCCTAGGTTTTCAAATTAGTCAACACCAAGTTCAACCTGGGTTGGAAAAAACTTCAGCAATTGCCGGTTATCAAGCACCTAAGTCAGCTCATCAAATTCGACAATTCTTAGGACGAACAGAATACTTTCGACACTTTATCCGAAATTACGCGCTTATTGCACAGCCGCTGACACAGCTGACACGTAAAAATGAAGTTTTTAAATGGGATAGTCGTCAAGAAAAAGCTTTCCAAGAGCTGAAAACGGCTTTGACTAAACGACCGATCCTAGCTTTGTACAATCCCGATGCTGTAACAGAAGTGCATACCGATGCTAGTGCAATTGGACTTAGAGGAATGCTACTTCAGAAACAACATGACAATAAATTACATCCAGTCGCCTACTATAGTCGACAAACTAATTCCGCTGAATCGAAATACTATTCCTATGAATTAGAAACTTTAGCAGTTGTAGAATCTTTAAAGAAATTTAGGTCATACTTACTGGGAATTCAATTCACCGTTATAACTGATTGTAACGCATTGAAAGCGATAAGAGATAAAAAACAAATAATTCCCCGCATCGCTAGATGGTGGTTACAATTGTTGGAATTTACATTTGATGTAAATTATCGGCCCGGGACTCAAATGCGACACGTTGATGCGTTGAGCAGAAATCCAGCGTTAAAGGACACAAGTTTTCTGATATTACACATACAAGAAGCTGACTGGATACTTTCAGCTCAGTTGACTGACAATACTATCCAGCAAATAAGAGAAACATTGCAGCGCAACCCCGTAACAGAAGATGAGAAGAAAATTCATAAAGAATACAAGATAAAAGATCATAGGTTATACCGCGTGACCACCAAAGGTAATCAATGGGTTGTTCCAAAAGGGTTACGTCATCAAATACTACAGGTAGCACATGATCAAAATGGTCATTTTGCTATAGATAAAACACTGTCGCGGTTAACAGCGCATTACTGGTTTTCCAAGATGCGTAACTATGTGGAGAAGTACATAGCCTGTTGCATTCCCTGCTTGTACAACAAACGTAAATCCGGGCGCAAAGAAGGTTTTCTGCACCCTATTCCAAAGACAAGTGAGCCGTTATCAACTGTTCACGTAGACCATCTAGGCCCATTTCCTAGAAGTAAAAAAGGTAACGCATTTCTAATTGTTGGCGTAGATGCTTTTACGAAGTTTACATTTCTCCGTGCGACCAAGACAACAAGTTCCAAACACGTAATTGAGTATTTTAGAGATATTTTTGCTACTTACGGTACTCCAAAAGTAATAATTTCTGATCAAGGATCTGCTTTCACATCCAAAAATTTTCAAATATTTTTGTAAACAAAATTATATTAAGCAAGTTCTAAATGCAGTTGCAACTCCTCGAGCTAATGGTCAAGTTGAACGTCTGAATCGATCTGTACTGTCTGCGCTAATGGCGACATCAACCAACGAAAAAACTTGGGATGAGCACATCCGGTCTGTTCAATTTGCGTTGAACAATACATTGAGTTCAACAACAAAAAAAACACCTAGTGAACTTTTATTTGGGTACCGACCTCGACAGGGTAAAATGACGGACTTGGTTCTCGAAGAAGTATCTAATGTACCTACATTGATTGAAGACCTAGTAACATTTAGAGAAGCAGCCAGTTCCAGCACGAAATTAGCCCAAGAAAAGCAGAAACACCATTATGACCTCAGGAGAAAAACGCCAGCAAGCTATCAGATAGGAGACCTGGTACTAGTAGAAAAAAATCCTGTGGCTGCTGGAACAAGCAAAAAGCTTCAACCACATTTTGCGGGTCCTTTGGTGGTGACCAAAAAGTTACCAAACGATAGGTATGTGGTAGAAGACATGGAAGGATCCCATCGAACAGCTCGCAAAGTTTTATATGATAGAGTGTCCGCAGTCGATCGCATGAAACCGTGGCAACCCCCAAGTGGAGTTTCTGATTCTTCCGATTCTGAGAATGAGATCGACTGATAATTGTACAAAGTTTTTTTTTAATATTCTGTATTTCTAATTATATATTTTCTTTTTCTGTAATTAGTTTTTTTTTAAACACTATATCACCTCGAGGCGAGGCGACAGTCAGGATGGACAAGTTGTAACACTAGTATAATTAAATCATTAAATTGAAATATCTAGTTTAAAAATAAATATTATAATTGTTATTGGGATTAGATAAAATAAAAAAAAAAAACTTGCCAAACCAAATATTGAATATTTTAGTAAATGTCTTTAAGATAAAGGTTCACACGACACCAGACAAATAAATCTATAGGCACCATAAAGGGCCAATACTTGAAAGATAAGATTAGCACAGTACCTAAGATCCTAACGATGAGACGAAGCAGATACGCCAATGAGGAAAAAAAATAGGCACGCCGAAGATGACAAAAAGCAGAAACAAGACGGTTAGAAACCACCCCCGATTACCCCTGCTACGCAATTTATAAAACTTGTGACTACAGTAAATTAGATCATTTTTCTGTATAACTTGACGTGCCAGTGTTGTGAATAATTATTGTGGTGCCGTAAGTGCAACAATTAAATTTGGGTGAGTCTTAATTCACTGAATTTGTTTATTTCTGACAGTCGTTTCATATTTTGAATATAGAATAAATTTGTATTTTAAATATAAAAGAACGAATCCTTGTGAGTCGTTATTCACTCAATTTGTTAATTTATAGCAGTCGTTTTATATTGTGAATATAAAATGGGCTTGTATTTTGAATATGAAATAACTAATTATTATTGATAGTTTTGATGAAGTAACCGTTTTTGCGAAAAATATAAAGAAATTAATTAGTGCCAATTTATAGTCAATTCCTTAAATAATTTTATTATTGTCAAATTATGTTTTGTTTAAATCTATGTTGTAATTGGCAATTGTTTGGATAATTAATTATACTAGTTAATAATTGGATTGCAACAAAAATATTTAATTAGAGTAGAAACAAATCTAAAGTACAATAACTTCATCAAACTTAATATTTGCATTATGCTATGGTTTATTATTTTATAAACAGTAAAAGCAATATTTTTAGTTAATAAAATATAATAATTTAATTATTAATTCAAGAATTTAATTACTCGAATTTATGATAAGCATTATCTTAAAGTTTCACATTTTCTTTCTTTACTATACAAGCTGCTCGAAATAAAATAATAATTTAATTAATAAGTTATCCAATTAATTACTCAAAAGTTTGATAAAGATTTATTTAAAATTGTTACAATTATTGCTGTAGTTTGGTTACATTGATATTTATAATATATTGAAAATTAATTGGTAAATAATTCTATTTTCGTAACCGCTGCACTGCATCAACTTTCTTATAATTTGACAGTGGTCAAATATCGACATTTTTACAGAATTCAATTTACTTGTATTTGTTCGAATAAATTAAGTTTTACTTAATGTTTTGAGATTAGCAAGTTTAAACAGTTATACTTTGTTTTAAATAAATTATGCATAGTTTGAAATTCTTCAACTAAAATAATTCACACATAAAAATAAAATATAGTCTTCTGCTGTCACATAATAATGTGAATCAATTAAAATCAGTTCTGCAATTATAATAAGTAGCGTAACCTCTGAGTTTACTATTTCTGTAGTGAAACACGTTACGTGAAACTATTTGTTTAAAGTAGCGTAACCTCTGAGTTTATTAAAACATGGTGTTTAGGCATCCTCTGAGTTTTACGTGAAGGTATGTGTTTAAAGTAGCGTAACCTCTGAGTTTATTAAAACATGGTGCTTAGGCATCCCCTGAGTTTAATAAAACACGTTACGTGAAGTTGTTGGCTCAAAGTAGCGTAACCTCTGAGTTTACTAATACATGGTGGCTTAACATCCTCTGTAGTGAAACACGTTACGTGAACGTGTTTATTTGAAGTAGCGTAACCTCTGAGTTTATTAAAACATGGTATAAATAATAACATGGTGGATAAAACACGTTACGTGAAAGTTGTTAATTATTGTCTGATCAGTACTAGAATGTTTATGACATTTTAGTTGCCATTTTATTATTATTGTTATACCATATGAAATAGTGTACTTGCAGAAATTAATTAAATAATTATTCATTGATTAAAATTGGAATTTGAATTTAGAAATTTAATAAGAATAATTGAAGAATTTAATATGATGCATAATGTTACATAAAAGTTATTAATTATTGTCTGATTAGTACTAAAATGTTTATGACATTTTAAATGCCATATTATTATTATTATTGTTGTGGCATGTTAAAGTTTGTATTGGCAATAATTTATAATTGATAAAAAAAAAAGAAGTTTATCAAATAGTCTATATATTATAGTTTAATAATTGAAGAAATCAAAATACATTACAGCATATGTAAATTCAATTGAAGGAGCAATAGTACTATAGAATTAGGTAAGCTCTTAGCCTATAATAGTCAACTCATAAATGTTTGTCTATAAATATTTTAACAGAGCGCTTGATTAAACTAATTGTTAGTTAACGGATGGTTTGAAATAGCAAATTCAGGTGTTGTTTTAACATTTTAGGATCCCTGTAAGTGTATGGTAAAATCTCACCTATCCTAAGATAATCTATAACATTAAATTTTAAAAATAAAGTGGCGCAAGCGTTCGCGCTTTGTTGTTTAAAATTAAAAATATTAATGGTATCGTAATTTAAAAATATTTAAAAAATTAAAACTTTTCGTATTCCGTTTTCTATTTATATTTGTAATGTGTGACTAAGTCTATATAAATACCTTCCAAAAGTTGCTCTATCAATCTAAACTTGTCAACTTCTCTTTCCTGTTGCAATTTTATCAAGTCTAAATCGAATTGGTTTTGCTGTTCGGCGATATCGGCAAGAAGCTACAAAACAACATAAAAAAATATAAGTGCTTATCATGTTTTTTTTTAAATAAAAACCTTTTCCTTATTAATCTTTTGTGAGTTAGCGAGTTCAAATTCTTGCTGTTGCATCAATTCATTAGCTTTTTCCATTTCTAGAAAATCTTGTAATCTTTGTTTCTAAAATCAATAAATCTCATTACGCATATTGTACAAACTCACACAGACATAAAGATTGTATCACTTATTAATAAAACAGCCATAAAGCAAATAATCCTATACATACAGCTTTAATGAAAAAAAAACTAAACTAGAAAGCAGTGAAAAATTTAAGAAAAAGTAATGAAACAATAAAAACACACATGCCTTAATATTCTCTAGCTTCCATATTTTTGCCTAAAAAAAATATAAAAAAATCATTAGGTAACAATTATGAATCTATTGCCTTTAAGCAATGTTATCACATTGATTTTTATTAATGAAATTTTAATATTACCTCAAATGCATCTAGTTGGTCTTCACATTCGGTATCCGTTTGTACAAGAGTATCATCTGAGTCGATTCGACCCACAAACGGTTGGCCTACGACTGACAATGAAAAATATTGATAATATATTCCCAACTAATAACTCAGTCAAAATTTTCTTAGAAGCCTTAAACTTTTGGTCTATGATAAATTCTTGCTTCTAAAATAATTTTGGAACCCATCGGTATCGTTATAAAAGAAACAAAAAAATTAAGAATTAGTATTTTTAACAGTGGCGGTTCGTAGTTCTGTTTTTTATAATAAGAAGCTTTTTAACGTTTTCATCAAAATTATCAATGTGTTCCACTAAACTTTTATAAATGCACATCATAGATTTGACCGATCATTATCCACTTATTAAAAACTCTGCATCGAATGAATAATTCCGCTACTTTTAGATAATGCTGATATGAGAACCTATTCTTCGTCTGCGAAGAACTAACATCTACATCATGTTCTAACACCGAAACTTTTTTTTAGTATGCATTTATATTTAATGAGTTAAAATTATTCTTTTAGAATTATAGAAGCAAGTTCTGGCAACCGTGTGAAACAGTCTCACCCGTTTTCAGTTGACCAGACTACATGTCTTAAGTCGAAAGTTATTTTCTTAAGTCCAAAGATAATATGATAATAAACTCGGAAAAACAATTGTCCTACAAAATCGATGGTTTGAGTTAGAGCGTCCTCCACGCCGAATATGTCAAAATAACGAGGTCATAAAAACTATTAATAACAAGCTGATTTTTTTTTTCATGCAGCTTAGTATGTATTAGTATAATTGGATGGTCACAAAGTCCTATAAATGTGGTTAAAAGTTTTTCTAGTCTTACGCTTGGAAGTTGTCAATTCCACGGTAACACTTTTTTCAATAATAACCGTAAGACAAAAAAAACACATGTTCTGTTGACGCATTCTTTGCCTAAATCAAACAGCGTCCTACCAAAAAATGGGTAGGTATCGCTAGTTCTACAAGAATATTGAAATTAATAATTTTTCGTAAACTATAAACATAACAATTAATGAAAAATAATTAATAATTACTAATGGTTCTTAACTCTTAATAGATCGAACACTGTACCTCTGAGGTGAGAGCAGAGTACTGCCCCCACCTGCTACAATCGTACACTGTCAAATGCTGGTGGAAATTGGAAAATGGTATATTACCTATGCTTATCTGGGCCGCTTGACAAAACACTACAGTTTTACGGAGTAGAGAATTGTGTTTGGGTTTCTTTTTCAACTAATCGGGATTGTTTAGAAATTTAACTCTGTATCGAAATGTAAAGATAAATATGTGGACAAAATATATCAATTCCAAGAAATACATACCACTTTTGGTGTAGGACTGGTAGAATTGTGTTCTACACTTTATCCCGATAGAACCAAATCATATTCAAAGGTTGTTATTAATGAAAAAAGTGTTACCGTGGAATCGACAACTTCAAAGCGTAGGACTAAGAAAACCTACCACTACATTTGTAGGACTTTGTAACGGTTGAATTGCGGCACAGGCCAAAAATTACGATAAATAAGCGCCTTCTTGCCATTTTGCGGTAAACTACTCATTGCATGATGCTAGTTTGTGCACTATCGAATTTGCTGTCATCGATTTAGTCTAGAACTGCAAAGACCCGACGCCTGTACGACAATTTATGTCTTTCGAGTAACTATCTTTTCTGAACACCCTGTATATAAAGTAAAGCAAGCTAACTCTTTTTTATTGGTCAGGAAAAAAAAACCAGGTAGTTTTTAACAGATAAGATAAGGATCATTCGATTGAAAAGCAGAATTTACCAGATTTTTAAGCGGGAAATGTACCGACTCTATATATAGGAGTGGGAATAGCGTCCATGTTTCACTTGTCACAAGTCCAAGAAGCAACGGTAGTGTACCGTTCTACGCCAAATTAATCAGTCGAATAAACCCGGTAGTGGGTATTACGTGTGTTCACGACTTTTTTGACAAGAAAATTGGTACGGCTTTGAAGCCACGTTTTGATAACGAGTTTACCATTTTCGCGATAACGTGACGTTAGAAGGGGTAAGTTAAACAATCTCATTAATTCCACCACTAACGGTCTTGCTTCGCGGGTCATTTAGGACAAGTTTAGGACAAGACTAGGACAAGTCTAAGGACAAGTCAAGGGACGACTCAGTTGCTGTACTCGATCTCTTCCTTCCGTTATCCTGCTTATTACCACAGAGCTTCCAAGGAGTAAACCACTGCAATAACAACCATCGTCAGCGGAATCAGCAGATAAGGTTAGTTCAAGGTCTATGAAAGGTAGAATGAATGTGTGAATGTTAGAGAGCCCTTGAACAATCACCCTTAAAGTGAAGAAAAGCTTCCTTTTTATTATATTTTGCTTTATTAAATTATTGCCTTTATTGTTTGTGGTAATCAGGAAATCTGTAAAGGGTGCTTGAGTTAGTTTCGAGCCAATTGTCTTGTCTAACTCAGACTGCATCAAGTCCTGTAAAGTTGTTAAAATTGTGATAAAATTTTATTCGAATTATTTAGCATTAATTAATTATTTGAATATTCTGGATTTACCTTTTTTTTTTGTATTTTGATGCCAATATCACTCATTGCTATCATATAGTTTTTATTTGTTGTATTTTTTTTTATTTTATTCAATATAATAATATTATTTTACTTGAGCTTTTGTTTAGCCTGCAGGTCTTGACCCCTAAAAGGCTAAAGGGAGGCTAATTTCGGCTATTGTCTGAGCTTAGGTTGAGTGGCGCCGAAACCACCACCTGTGTTCCTAGATTCACGCCTCTACGGCTGAACTACCGGGTAATTTTGAACAGGGTAAAAGCTAGCCGAGATTAGCCTGTCCTCGAGTTTTCCTATTCCCTCCTATTCCCTTTATTCCCTTCTCTCCTTTTCCCCTTGTGTAACTTTACGGTTACAACTTTGTGACCATTCAATTATACTAATATGCATACAAAAAAAATCAGTTTGTTATAAATAATTTTTATGACCTCGTTATTTCAACATTTGAAAAGTCCCACTAATTTGGTCCCATTTGAATTTGATCAAAATCTGACCAGTAGTTTTTGAATTATTTGTATTAATGCTTTTTTTAACATTTATGACACTTCAATTAATTATAAAAGCTTGTAAAAAATTTAAAAAAATAATTTAATATAATTAAATAATAATTAATCATATTGAAGACGGGTTTTTCCAAATTTTTAGTTTGTATTATATTAAATAAAAACATTTGGTTTCAAAATCCTTTTATTTGAACATAGTTTGTAGATATCTGATATAACAACTTCACACATCAGACTGTTGTAGAATGATTAATGCTCGATTGATACCGTTGCAATGAGTCCAAACAAAATAAGTTAGTGCAAAAGTTGTGTGTTTTTCAAATTTCGAGTAATTGTTAACAGACTTCAAAAAAAAGTATTATTTTTATGTGTGTTTGCGGATAAGTTTGTTATTTATAAACAGATTGCGATAATTCTTTTTTGTTGTAAAAAAGATATCTCAAGGGTGGTATCATGATAAATAATTTGAGATTTGATAATGACATCATAAATAAATCGAGAAAATAGAAAAAAACGTCAAACCTTTGTCTTTGTCAAATGTGTGTTTTCGGATAATTTTGTTGTTTATAAACCAATTTTGATCATTCTTTTTTTGTTAGAAAGGAGATATCTCAAACGATTGACCCGAAAATCAAGATTTAGACTTCAAAACACCCCCCAACGTTTTAAAGCAGCGCCATCCCGTGCCCAACTGAATCCAATGTCACAGAGATCGCAAAATAAAAAATCGGCAACGAAAAATCCAAAGCCGACATAATTCTATCGATTGAAAACGCTGAGTTGAAAACGATAACAAAATGTAACACGTCGAGAGAAATATGAAAAAAAATGCATCAATCCACGCGTCAAAATGACCAGTGAGAGAAATTGGGTGGTTAACAAAAATTACATTTTTCAAAATCGACGTGATCAACAAAACAATTTTACAAACGCCGTTGAACAGCGAGAATGTATAAATATACCAAGTGACATGCTGGTAGTACTAGTCTTTGAAAGTCTACCACCAAGCTTCAAGAATTTTCGATGCGCATTTAGGTCGAATCAACGAATTACCGACCGTAGAGGCGCTAATCGGAAAAATACTGTATGAAAGCAGAAGTAGGAAATTCACAGAGCCGGCAGAAGATACTAACGTGTGATATGCCGACAAAACATATAGCAGAAATCTAAACCGTGGTAAATCAAAACCAAAATCAAAGAGAAACAGCAATCTTTCGTATACGAAGAAGTTGGTCATTGAGCAGCAAAATCTCCACAGCAACGACAAAATTTCGCAAGAAACGCAGAGTCACCGTCAGAGACTTACTACGTCGTGGATCAACTAGAGACAGTGAAAAATGAAATGGTGCTTGGATAGCGGCACATGTGTGTCAGCAAAGAGTTCCTGACGGACGTTGAGGAGTGTGTGACAAAGGCAAAGGCCTACAGAGTACGAAGAAACGACCATAGAAAAGTCTTTTTGATGCAATGCAGCTTTTTGCATTACACTGTAGATTGTTGAATTACACCACCATTATTCCTTAAACATATATTGAGATATTTACCATAATATTAACTTATATTGCTGGTAGAGTAGTAGATTTGTTAACGTTGTTCTACGCTAGATGAAATGGTTTCGTTTGGATGTAATGTTTTTGATGGACTGTTGTTGATGGATGTTATTGATAGAAAGACATTGATAGAATGAATCTTATGGTTATTCAAAGACGTGGTGATGCAGTCCGGTAAAACCACCCTCTCGATAACGGGATCTTTCGTCGTCCAATTACAACCCCGTAGCAACCGTCACGGAAAAACCCAACAAAGTCGTTATAACAACAGACGTACCAATCGTAGAAGAAAACGCGATGAGATCACATGTCACAGTACAATTGGACGTTGCGTACACCCATTCACAGAAAGAGGCTTTAGAACCAGGGAGAGCCATAAGAAACAGAAGAAAAGAAACCTTCATTCATGCGAGCACGAAGCAGATCCAGAAAACCAAAATCGGGAAAGCCACGACTACATACAAAACTTTACAGATACGTAAACTGAACTGAACTGTTTTCAGCCGTTTCGGATGACTGGAAAACATATAATACACAAAAAAATGTGCCGCTATTCACGGAAGATGAACTCAATATGACAATATCGTGTATAAAAAATGGCAAAGCTCCTGGACTGGATAAAATACCACCAGAAGCAGTTAGGCTGGCTGCAATATGTCTACCGCAGCAAATAATGAAAAGAATTAACAATATAATTATTAGAAACACAACAGTTTTCAGATGATTGGAAAATTGCTAAAGTTATTTTAATCTTGAAACCAAAAAAACCACCAGAATTAGCAAGTTCGTTTAGACCTCTTTGTTTGCTAAATACCCTCAGTAAGGTAATGGAACTGCTAGTTAGAGATAGACTGGTAAAGGAACTGCAAGAAAAAGGCGGGCTACATAAACATCAATATCTACTGTCCAAGCTGTAAAAACTGCTATAGAAACTATAAAAGAATTTAAATGCAAATGGTATGTTCTAATAACCATAGATGTTAAAAACGCGTTCAATACTGCTAGCCATAGCCAAATAATAAAAAAATCTTCAAAGTATAAATGTGTCAAAGTTAATAATAAATATTATAAGTAGCTCTCTAAAAGAAAGGAAGATTACACTTGACGGAAAGAAAAAAATAAGCGTTGGATCAGGCGTCCCTCAGGGATCTGTATTAGGGCCAGCACTATTGAACATCTTGTACGACGACGTGCTGGATTTAGATCTTACTGGAGATGCTTTAACAATAGGTTTTGCTGACGATCTGGCACTCATAGTTGGAGCACGCACCAAAAATTTGTTAATGGAAAACGGCAACTACTGCCTAGCAGAAATAAATAATTGAATGATAGACAATAAGCTAATGCTAGCCCCAGAAAAAACAAAAGTAGTTATAGTCAATGGGAGAAAAAACAGACAGCACATTAGCTTTTGCATCCATCGACAGACTATAACACCTAGTAAAAGTATTAAATACTTGGGAATACGAAAAAATTAAATTTGGTAAGCATACAGAAGTGGTAATAGCTAGCGCAGAAAAACGAGTTTCTCAACTAACTAGAATTTTGCCCAATATAAAAGGACCCAGTAGTGGCAAGAGAGCCGTGCTATGCAGCGCAATGCCAAATAATTTGCTATACGAAGCGCCAATCTGGAAAGAAGTTTTAAACTTTAATAGTTATTTGAATCACAAGGCCAAAAACAGACATTTTGCAAGGCGAGTGATTTTGGGGGCCAAGGCCAAAGGCCGTGTATTAGTAACAACGAGGTCAGATATAGCGCACAGTGTAAGCGTGCTGAGTCAGTTCAATAAGGACCCTAAAGAAGACCATTGGGGTGCGGCAAAGAGAGTACTAAGGTACTTAAAAAAGACGTCGAGACGAACTCTCGTCTATAACAGATCCAATGAGAAGATCGTCAGATACGCCGACGCTGACTGGGGTAACGACCCTGCCGACTCACATCGTACACAGGGTACGGGAAGTGTAATCAGCTGGAAATATAAAATAAGTTTCGCCTCTGGCGTGGTTCACACGTCGAGTTACCGTGCTTGTTCTCCCTGTCCTGATGACGCCTCTACCGATCGAGTGCGAAACGTCGACAATTTCATTTAACTTTTCGACACGGTCTTTTCCGAAAGATGTCAATATTTCAACTCATTATTAGTACAATTTTACAAAATTAACAAAAAAAACTTTTGATGTAACATTGACAACTCAACGATATTACACTAAATGTTTAACCTGATGACCCTGCACCTTCAAGACGATCTATAAAACCGGCCAAGACATTTTGAACAATTTGGGGAGTTATTAAATTGCATTTATGTCAAATTCTTGCTTTAATATCATTCAAATTGTTGAGTCGGTTTTGATAAATTTTGCCTTTCAAGTGCCCCCCATAGAAAAAAAATTAATAGGGTTAGATCCGGAGATCTAGGTGGCCTATTGGATCTTTCGTTCCTAACCATCTTCGTGAGATGATGGAAAATGTCTCATTTGGACGAGGTACCAAATAACGTCGAACATCACGGGATTCACGGGCGCACTATGGTGGACCACCATGCTGTTGCTACCAGATATTATTATTTGGAACTTTCGGATGATTTTCATTGTGGAATAATAGCGCTAATGCAGGCTATCACTAATAGATACTCAAATCGTAAAAATTCTTTAGTTAAATCTTTCTCCAGTCAAATTCTCGTCGTAAAAAGATGGTCCTATAATCCTGTTACCCACAATTTTGGCCCATACAATAAATTATTTATTCATGATATTCATAAGGGTGAAATTTTTCCATTTTTAACAGTTCCAGTACTGAAGTATGACTCAAATTATAGCTCAATGCGATGGCCCGACTATTAGAATGCGGATTATCTTCAATTTCTAATAGAATATTCAGCTTTACATTTTGATGGGTTCTCACACGATCTCCATACCCAATCATCATTAAGATTTGGATTCTTTGTTTTTCTGTCAGAGATCTCATGTTGTACATAAAATTATAATTTGCAATGTTACTCATAGTTTGACTACAATTATTTTGTAACAGATTGAGAATTGTTTTCTGTCAACTATCTTTTCTTATCTCCACCACAGGCCGTTAAATAAGTATGACTGTTATAGTTCATTTAAAATTTTAAAATCTAGGAGACATGGGCGACGCAAGCGCTGCTCGACAGTTAAGCCCAAGTATCTTACAGATAATCAATGATCTGTGGTTCATCTAATGTTAAATTTTAGTTTACTTGCTTTTAAAAGTTGAAAAAGCAACTTTTTACCGATTATTACAATTATTAAGTAAAGAAATTCAATTTATTAATTAGCACACATTAATATAAGTGCGTTTAGTACAGAAAAAGTGTCATAAATAAAAAAAGGTGACCGTTTTTCAACGGAAAAGGCACAGTGTCCAAGCTAGCGCCCCTGCTTTTTCAAACGGAATATTTTACCTACAGTTTACCAAAGGTTAGTGATTGTAAAAAATAATAATATTAAAAAGTAAATAAAAATTTTAAATAAATTAAGCACATTGTGACAAAATTTATTGTTTCCTTATTTGCAAAAGTAGCAAGCAGCTTTAATTAATTTCTTTTCAGCCACTGTTATGCCAGAGCAGCTCTAGATCTAGATATGAATGACAGATACCAGCAGTTCCTTCCTGGAGAAGCGGTTTTATATTAAACCTTTTTGTTACTCAATATTCTAGTTTTTTTCCATAATACCTACTTTTCTGATTAAGGGGATCTTCACGGTGGATAAACTGCTTGGAAACACAGGCTCAATTTCCTAAGCTTAGTTTTTACGCAAATCAAATGAAATTTTGAATATAAGAGTTTTAATGTCTTCTCTATCGACGGCTTAATTTAGATTTTTGAAATTGTTATCAGAAACTGATAAAAAATCTGAAAAATTGATAACTTCAACAGTTTAGAAAATCTAAATCAACAGTGGTCTTTAAAATGTAGTTTTAAAGCTAAAGTTAAGATATACTTATACGTTTTTCAAAATTTTTGTCAATAAAAGAGTAATTTGCGGATAAAAGTTAAAAATTTTAGCTGGTAAGGTGTGTCGTTTGAATTTATCTGACTCCTCCTCCAAGAGCTTTATTATCGACGTCACATTAATAGAAATCACGGATATGGTTTCAACTTATCTGTCAGGGTGTTAAGCACTTGTCTCAAATTACATACTATACGAGGATACGATGATTTTTTTTATGTTTCACACCTAATGCTAGGCTAGATAAAAAGAAGAGACACCGATCACCGCTTTTGTATTTGTGCTTTTCATAAAAGTAAATTATTATACATATTATTAAGTGATAATATTAGTATCTAGGGGTATATTTAACACACAGCCCCGCTAGCAAACTATAAAATTGTGTATCGCAATAAAAATTACGATTTAAATTTATAATAAATAAAATCAAACAAAACAATAGGTGATATTTAAATAAACATTAGTCTTTTAAAGAATATCAAAACAAACAAAAAATATAATGGGCAATAAATATATTATATAGGAAATAGCCGGGTTGGTTCCAGCTGTGGAGTAAAAGCAAAGGAACGACTTATCCTCAGATGGTATAGTTTAGCTAAACATTTAGTACGATTACAATTTTGCCTTCTTACATATTTTACAACCCCTATTTGCATCAAACTGGTAGCCGACAGATGCGTTTGAAGTTCTTGTCAGCATGGACCGTAATGAAAACTTTAGCCGAACTAAATTTCACCGTCAAGTTGAAAAAACTGTGTCTTTACGTAATTGAAGAACATTTCTACCGTTAAAAAAAGTATCAAAACTAATAATTCAAGTTAATAATAATAATAACAGTGATTCTGATATTTATGCAGATGATTAGATGAAAAATACTAATGTTTCCATACCCTACATAATTTTTATATTATCCAATAAATAAATCTGTGTCTTGTGAATTAATTGTAGTTTCATTGTTATTTTTAGTAACATGCAGGTTACTAAAAATTAAAGATTACGTAGCAATAAAACCATATTTGCACAAAATTTTTCGCTAAACTATACTATATAAAAGCAAAAAGATCCCATTGTTGAAATACATTCAGTTTTTTCCCACGAAACTAGCCAAAAAACCTTACTTCTTTAAAAAGTAAAATTAAAACAAATTTCAGAGGCTTCTTTTTTTTTGGAGGAAAAAAAATAACTTAAATTCTAATATATGGACCAAATTGCAAATTCTTTTTTCATTTGGTTAAAATTAGTTAAAAGAAAAATGTTTGAGTGCAGCTTTTAAAATAAAAAACAAAGTGCAATTCTGGAAATAAACCGTATTAACTCTATATTTTTGGCAAAGTCGGAAGCGCGCGCATCGGGAAAAACCCTACATACAATATAGCAACTTTCGGTACATTTTCAGGAAACTGCTGCCAATCTAACTGTCAATAAATTGTTTAGGTTTACATAACACCACACAAACACCAGAATCTCTAAAGACTTGCAATAATGGAGAAAAATGTGACATCAGTTGCTATGGAAACCAAGTTTTGCGCTCTAAACTACAGAATTTGCACACCGTTAAGAAAAAATCTTGTTTGACGGACAAAAGTGAGGTTAGGATAAATTGACACGTCTGGCTGACACCGCTTTTTCATTAAATTGTGCTGTGTAAACGAGACATTGCCAAAGCAAGTGAGCCAAGGAATGAGGTGGGCTTAATCGTGTCTATTGATGTTTCACATCAAAAATACAATACGACGTTTACTCCCAAATGTCGCTTTGCCAATATAATTTATTGCTTTCCTCTCGGCACTAGCCGAGATGCGTCGTTTAGAAAACACAACGCTTGAAGACTCTAGATTTAAATAGGTAAAATCCCCTCAATCACCAAACATCTGTGTGAAAGATACGACTAATGTGATAAAAAAAAATGAAAATGCGTTTCATTAAATTTGGAAAGAAGTACTTATGCTGGTATTCATAGTCGTATCTCAAGCTCAAGCTTGAGTCCGTCTCAAGCAAGGACTTCGGCAATGCTCGGAGAAAAGCGTTTGCGTGGTTCTTGCTGAAGTCACAAAAGTAGTAATTTTTGTGTTGTTAGGTTTGACAATTTTAACGCATGAACGTCATTCTGCGTGTTTATATTTACTTTAAAGTGACAGGTCAAGTAATAACTCGATGCCGCAGGGGTCATATCAAAAGTGTTTTGTGTTGTCGGATGAGTCCATGTCCACGCAAACGCTTTCCCGAGCATTGCCAAAGTCCTTGCTTGAGACAGACTCAGCGATACGACTATTTCAAAACGCACGCTTTCCCGAGCATTGCCGACGTCCATCCTTGAGACCGTGCTTGAGACGGACTCAAGCTTGAGCTTGAGATACGACTATGAATACCGGCATTAGAGAAATGCATAAGTTTTTTTTAATGTTTTTTAAGAAGCAAAATACTTTAGCAGACATAGCTATATCTTGTGTATTATATCTATGTTTCTACCGTGCTGCCGTCAGCGATAAATGTGACAAACAGTATCCCCTCAAAAAAAGACTAATTGTCTTTACATCTTTATCTTATCAGTTTAACAAACTGTGAATGATTTGACATTTAATAGAACTAATAAGCGCCACTGTTTAAAGACGATGTGCAATTTGCCTAAAAAATCATCTTACCATCACAAAAATATTTGATTGTAGCTTCTGCTCCGGCGGCCACAATATCACACGGGGGTTCCTTGTAATTTTCTGCATCAGCTTCCAAACCAATCAAATTCTGATTCTTACACATACTTGGAGGTAGAGTTTTCAAATGTTTATTTCCATTAAGACTTAATAAGCGCAAACGCCTTATATTACCAAAATTTGATGGTAAAGCCTTTAAATGATTATTTGCTAAATTTAAAATTACCAAATTACTTAAATTACAAATTGAGTCAGGCAACCTTTTTAATTGATTATTATTTAAATATAGTTCCTGCAAGATAAAACAATGGTAAAGTTGGTAATTCTTCAGAAATAATTTCACCTTTAAATTGCTGAGAGATTGTATGTCTTCGGGAAGCTGAACAAAGGCATTATTGTGCAAATCTAGAACTTTTAATAGCATCAAATCCTTGAGTTGACCACCGCCTGATAAAGACGTCAAACAATTTCTATCCAGCCGCAAAACTTCCTTCAGGAATACTCGACAAAGAGAGTAAATGCCATGTGGGACGTGTCTCAAACCACATTCCGACAAATCAAAAACTGGTTCTGGAGCTTCTCTGGCCTTAAATTGACAATAAGAGATAAATAAAACTGAAAACTCCAACTAGTCATCATACCAAGTATAACTTGTGTTCTAGCTTTGCTTTGTCTTCTTTGTTACGCCGAAACATCACATTAAAGGCACTTAAGCTATGTTTACGACACAGCACTATTCAAATAGAAAATGCAACTTTCTTTGGAATATTTCATCAAAAAGCGATGGTTTATTGTTTTGATTTACTAGAAATGTCAAATTAGAGAATTACGTCAATCAAGACAACCGCATACAGCACAGAGCACATGCGCAAATTAAAATTTAATCAAATTCATTGTTATCAGCTGACATGACATGACGTCAACATCGTGTGATCCACAATTATTTAGAAAAGAGGACTATCAAAATATTAAAAATCAGACTCTAATATAGTCGTAAGATCCCACTATAGAACGACCTTCACCGAGCTCGTTAATGGATGAAAAGTATTTTATATTTAATTAAATATGTCAATAAATGTATTGCAATTCGGTTGTCTAAAAAATTTCGGTCCAGCAGAATATGATTATTAACAACTTTTTTTTTATTTATTGCACTGGTTTGGTTAGTAGACAAATTTTATACCAATCGAAAGTACAAATCCCATAGAATATGCAAGCGTTTACGGTGGTATAAGATTGTTTGCGAAAAATCAGTCAGAATTCCAGTTGTCGACTTTTGAAAAATGAAATAATGCTGCGAGTCATGGAGCTATAATAGAATGGAGTCAGGATGTAGGCAATATGTTTTGATGCAAAAAAAGAGAGCATTTTAAGTGCGTAATATATACGTTGCCACGCACCTTGTAAACAGAAAGCGTGTGGCAACGTGTATATTACGCGCTTAGAATGCTTTCTTTTTTGTTTGCATCAAAACAAATTGCCTACATCCTGACTCCATTCGATTATAGCTTCATGGCGTGGACAATAATTAGTGTCATACAAAACTGAAGCGTGGTGCAGTATAAAAGTTCGTTGTTTTTGAAAAAAATCGCAACGGCCGGCAACGTCGGATCCAAGTTTTATTTATTATCTGGTTTGTGGGGGTCTGCTCATATTATTTTTAATTGCGAGTAAACTAGTGTTTTGTGAATGAACTCAACAAAATTTTTTAGCAAATAATAATAGAAGTGTTAATAAAAGCCTTAAGACAATGGTTCGATTGAGATGTGGTGTGTGGATTCAAAAAAAGTTCATATAAAAATATTTCACTGGTTATGGCCGATTATCGTTGTATTTACATCAACAGGGGCGTAGAAGTTTGTATTTTTGTCACAGCTTTATGAATTTTTTTCTGACAAAGGTTCTCATTAAATGTCAAATTGCAATGCGCAAATACACTTGCGATACCATTTGTAAGTGTCGCAATTCTAACTACAGAATCGCAATTCGAGTTGCGGCAAAATAGAACATGAAATCGGGTCTCAAACTATTTGCGACGTTACCATGACAACAGTAGCTTTTGCGATATCGCAAACCAACTTAAAATGAGGCCCTTACGGCCCTTTTAGTCTATAAGGCTAATAAGTGTCTTTCATTATTACATGTATCAATTGCATCAATAAATATTTATAGCAATATTGTTAATTTATACACAACCGCTAAATAACGTATTAGTTTATGGATAGCATCCAACTTAAAGCATTGTAAACAACAAAGGACTAATTCCAGAACTTGTGACAGTCATCCATTTCATACAAATTACAGATTCATTATATACATGTAGTTTTAAACATATTTGGCTTTTCTCTGATCATCTGCGCCGCTACCGCTTTTGTTCCTTTTATCGCAGCACAAATCGCAAATTATCGATCATGTCGTAGCGAAATCCTCTGCAAATAAGCGTTCACTGCATGTGCGTAGACAATTTGTGGTGTCAAACGCTACTTTATAATAAATCATTTCTCATAAATTTTACACGTTGGAATTATAATTGAACATTTTATTATTATTGTCTGATAAGAGGAAAAAATTAGAAAATAGAGAGAAACTACATTTTACATTCGTAAGAATAGGTAAGTAACCAACTTAATTACCACATGTAAGCAGAATTTTTGCTGAAATGTAAAAAGTTGTAAAATGAGTTTTACTACTAAAGAAAAAGAATTTTTAAAATTGAGAGTGGTTCTACTTTATACTCTTTGTTGACATGAGCTCAATAAATGGCAACATTGTTTTTGTGCTAACAGTTGGCAGTATTTCTTTTAATGAATAAAGTTCAGTTCGTTCACTGCATTTTCCACAGAAGTACACGTTAACTATTTTCCTGCCCACTCTGACAGGTTATGGGCCCAGAGGCGTTAAAAAGCACCTAGAATCCAGCCGGATTTCCCATAGTTCAGACGTGTAGCTGAATACAGTTTTTCAATTTGTAATTGAAAAGTATTGCGTGTGGAAGGTCAAGGTTAAAATGGCAGTGAATTATCTCAACAGTGTTCCAAAGTTGATGGGACGCGAGAATTATGCAGATTGGGCATTCGCGATGGAAAATGTATTTGTCTTGAAAGGGCTAACGAAGTGTGTCGATGGTTCAGAGACAGATAACGTTTTAGTGAGCAAGGCAAAAGCGAAACTAATTTTGACCTTGGACCCGTCGTTGTTTATTCACGTGAAAGATTCAAAAACAGCAAGTGATGTGTGGGACAAGTTAAAGAGACTTTATGAAGATTCCGGATTTGCACGTAAGATTGGTTTGTTAAGAAAATTAATATCCCTGAGGCTTGAAAATTGTGATTCAATGGAGTATTACATCAACCAAATCATCAATACTTCTCAGAAACTTGAAAGAAGTGGTTTTAAATTAAGTCAGGAGTTGATAGGCAGTCTTATGCTTGCTGGATTAACAGATAAATTTGAACCGATGGTTATAGCAATCGAACACGCCGGTATTGATGTCACAGCAGATTCCATAAAATCCAGATTATTGGACATGCAACTGGGGGACGATGCACGTGTTAAGGCAGGTGGCGCATTTGCGGCTAAGTTCAGCACGATTGGTAATCATGGCAACGGGAGGATGTCAAAAAGTCATTTTGACAGTGACAGCAATAGGAGTCATAAAGTAAACAAAAACAAAAGTGAAATAATTTGCTTCAGGTGCAACAAGACAGGTCATTTCAGGAACAAATGTCCGCAAAATGTCGAGAAGCAGAGGAATGAAGGTTCACAAAAGGCTTTTAATGCAGTGTTTCTAACCGGAAATTTTAATAGTACGGATTGGTATATTGATTCAGGATGTAGTGTTCATCTGACGTCTAGAATGGAATGGTTAGAGAATGTACACAATAATTTTCCTTTAAAAGAGATCACAGTGGCAAATAACAACAAATTATCTGTAGAGTTGGTAGGCGATATCATAATTGAAACTCTCGTTGGAAATCAAACGAATATAGCTTTACTATATTCGTTATTCGTGTGTGATGTTCTTTATGTGCCTAAATTGATGACTAATTTGCTGTCTGTCAGCCAACTTATTAAAAATGGGAATAAGGTGATTTTTAAAGAAAAAGGCTGTGAAGTTTATAACAACAAACATCAGCTAGTGGCAATAGCAAGTTTGCAGAATAATGTGTACAAATTAAATATTGTGAAACCTAAGATTGATTTAGTCGCAGGTTTGGCATTTTCTGGGGATATTTGGCACAGAAGGTTTGGACATTTAAACTTTAAGGACTTGAACATTATGAGAAATGGACTTGTTGATGGTCTTGAATGTACAGGATCCTTATTAAAAAGTGATTTTGATTTATGTGAAGTATGCTGCGAAGGGAAGCAGTCCAGGTTGCCCTTTAAGAACAAAGGACATAGGGCAAGTACTGTTTTAGAAGTTATCCATGGCGATTTATGCGGTCCAATGGAAGTGGCTTTATTAGGAGGCTCAAAATACTTTATGGTTCTTGAAGATGATTTTTCAAGAATGGTTTTCATATATTTTTTGGAGCATAAAAGCCAAGCTTTTGAAAAATTCAAGCAATTTAAGGCATACACAGAGAATCAACAAGGTAAGAAAATTAAAATTTTCCGTAGTGACTAAGGAGCTGAATTTAGCAGTAACGAGTTCAGGAATTTCTATAAGAAAAGTGGAATTCTACATCAGCAAACGAACGCATACACACCTCAACAGAATGGCATGAGCGAAAGGATGAACCGTACTATCCTAAAGAAGGCTCGATGTTTGCTGTATGATGCAAAGTTGGAAAAGTTTTTCTGGGCAGAAGCAGTGGGTACAGCTGTTTATTTAAGAAATCGTTCTTCTGTATCAGGACTAGAGAAAACACCATTTGAAATTTGGCATGGTAGAAAACCTGATGTGAGTAGCATACGAATTTTTGGCAGTAAGGCCATGGCACTAGTCCCAAAGGAGAAAAGACTTAAGTGGGACAAGAAATCAAAAAGAATGATTTTAGTTGGTTTTAGTGACCAGATCAAGGGTTACAGATTATATGATTCTGAAGAAAAAAAGATCATAGTCAGTAGAGACGTGGTGATAGAGGAAGCCATGGTTAAACCCAAAGTATCTTTGTGTGAAATACAAGAGAGATCAGTTTCAGTGGGAGGTGACATTCCAGAAGAGGTAGAATCCTGTGAAGCAGATGAGATATCTAGCAATTTTTCTTCTGAGCATGGTGATCAAAGTATCGATGAATATTTACCTGACGTCATGGTGGATGCGTCTGAAAATGTAAGAAGGTCTCAGCGAGTACCTAAACTTAAGAAAATTGATGACTATATAACTTACCTGTGCGTGGATAGTGATCTTGATCCAGTAACTGTTGAAGAAGCTCTATCTAAAGGTGATGGGGACAAATGGATGTCAGCCATGCAAGAGGAGCTGCAATCTTTTGCAGATAATGAAGCATGGGAGGTAGTAAATGACTCTCGAGGCAAAACGGTTGTGAAAAACAAGTGGGTTTTTAAGCGAAAGATTGATCATGAGGGAAATGTGCGGTATCGTGCGCGGCTTGTGGCGAAAGGTTTTACACAGAAATCTGGGATTGATTTTGGTGAGACGTTTTCTCCGGTAGTGCGTTTCTCAACATTAAGGTTATTGTTCGCTTTGTCTCAGAAATTGTCATTGAATGTTTGTCATTTAGATGTTGCAACGGCTTTTCTCAACGGTGATCTGAAGGAAAATGTTTATATGCAAATACCCGAAGGTTTAAAGATTGCTGATAGTAAAAATAAAGTTTTGAAGCTTAAAAAGGCTATTTATGGGCTGAAACAATCCTCCAGATCATGGTATGAGAAAGTTGACAGTTCATTGCGTAATTTTGGATATAAAAAATCAGAATATGAACCTTGTCTTTACACAAAAATGGAAAATTACTTAAAAACTATAGTTTGTATTTATGTGGATGATTTTTTTATTTTTGGTAATGATGACAAGGAAACAAATTGTTTGAAAATAAGGCTAGGAGAAATGTTTAAAATTAAAGACTTAGGAGAAGTTAAAAATTGTTTGGGCATGACTGTAAAAATTGATAAAGAAAACAACTAGTTCATTAGAATTTTTACAGTATGTTATTTTTGTATACTTTTAGGTGTTCTAACTTTGTTTTTTTTTATGTGTCTTTTATAATTTCTAGTCAGTTCTTTTTGTTTTTGTTTGGTTTTAGTTTATTATTTGTTATGATATTGAGCTAGTGGGAGTGTTGACATGAGCTCAATAAATGGCAACATTGTTTTTGTGCTAACAGTTGGCAGTATTTCTTTTAATGAATAAAGTTCAGTTCGTTCACTGCATTTTCCACAGAAGTACACGTTAACTATTTTCCTGCTTTTCCTGCCCACTCTGACACTCTTTTGCATTGTTACCTCGTGAAAATGGTCAGGTAGAACGCTATAATAAAGTTTTGTTAGATTCTCTAGCAACTATGGGTGCTGAAAACAATGACGATCAATGGGATTTGAATTTATCTCAAATTCAAGTGGGCTTAAATGGCAGTATGAACGAATCTATTGGTGTGACACCTAGCGAGGCATTAATGGGTTTTAGGGTATGTTAACTAATGAAAGAAAAAGCATTTTTAAAATTGAAAGTGGTTATACTTTATACTCTTTTGCATTGAAAAAATTTTGTTGAGCATGTTGATCAGTGTATTAAAATTGTAGTGTCTAATTTCAGAGGATCCATCGCTATGCTCACATTCTAGAAGAGGTGCAAAATGTTGAAGAAATTCTGAAAGAACATTTTTTAACGTCTATAAGGCGTTTAAATCAACAAGTCAATTTGAGTTACGGCACTTGCCAGACAATATTGGAAAAAGATATTAAGTTTTTTCAATATTAAATTTGTGTATTGCAACATTGCAAACAGTGTATTGCAAAGTGCATTGAAACCTGCATATTATCTCAAACGAGTAAAATTATTGTTGATGGTTTCTAAAAAATATGATATGAATGATGAGGAGCTAGGTTTAACATTTTTTAGTAACGAGTGATAGATTGGCTTGGATGGTTATGTAAATTCACATATAGTCAAAGAAGATGGTCAAGTGAAAATGCCCATGAATTCGTAGGACATCGTCAAAAAATTTGAATTTGGGTTACAATTTTTCGAATGCGTTTAATAGGCTTAATTTTTTTATTATAATATTTTATTATAATAATTTATTATAATGATTTTATATCTGACCAGTTAATTTAATAGAACAATTTTTTTTAAAAAAACTCTAAATTTGGGAATTTACGTCGGATCACGCTAAAGTTAGATTTGATTTACAATTTATAATATACGCCGAATCAAAAAAAGTTGTTCAAAATAAATCAATTCTGGATTATTTTAAGTTGAATGCGGAACTTTCATCTTTTAACTGGGAAAATTTAAACTCGTTAGACCTAAAAGATTATTGGTTTAACTTCAACTCTTATTTACAAGCTTGCATAAAAAATAGCTCAACAATTTTGTTTTTTGTGCCTTGCGCCTGCAAAACATAACTTTCAACGTGTCCTAAGCGACCTGCAACGCCGTCTTGCCAGCGTAGGCTAGAAAATGATTACTGACAACTAACGGTTTGTATTGTATAATGTTACAATTAATGTATAGCCCCTCAAAGTTCCTAAGCCGTAAGCCACAAGCCCGTACTCGTAAACCCCACGCCCCGCAGACGCCGTGAGTGACAATTCGTTGTTGTGCACTACAAAGAGCCCGGGCCCGGGGCTTGCTGACGAGCTTTCAAAAACCATCCTCTCGTTAATCATTCTAGTATGTATTATGTAAAAACTCAACTACCAAGCATGGATTAGGTTTCAAACAGTTTAGCATGGATTTCTTTTTAGAATAAATTTTAGAAATATGTATTGACATCTTTCGGAAAAGACCGTGTCGAAAAGTAATTGAAATTGTCGACGTTTCGCACTCCATCGCTAGAGGCGTCATCAGGACGGGGAAATAAAGATGAGAACAAGCACGGTAACTCGACGTGTAAACCACGCTAGAGGCGAAACTTATTCTGGATAAGTCGACAATTTCAATTAACTTTTCGACACGGTCTTTTCCAAAAAATGTCAATATTTCAATGACTTCGGGCCTTCTTCTTCAATAAATTTTAGAGGTTAGTTTTTTATAAACGATCATTGAAATAATTATAATATATGCTCTAAAAACAAAATCTTTATGATTTCTTCATTTTTAAAACATGAAATCGTAATAAACAATGGTATAAACAATGGTAATACTATTCACGGATTCCGTTTAGTGTGCTGGATTATCGATTTTTTCAGAAAACAGCAATTTCACTTTTTAAGAAAGCAAATAACTTTTGAAATGTCAAAGCAAATTATTTTTTTTTTAATAAAAAGGAGATCTAGATTTTTTACTTAGCGTTGCCAGCATGAAAAAAACCTTTTTAATAAAAAAGTTTTTTATTTTTTAAAATAAAAAATCGGCAGCGGCACAAAAAATCTTGTGAATCACACCTCCGAAAACGCTTTTGCAAGGGCTCGTAGTATGGGGGCCTCGGCCTTCGGCCTTGGCCCATACAATCACTCGCCTTGCAAAATGCTTGCTTCAAATGTGATTCAAAAAACTATTAAACGTATTAGGAAAGATAAACCATAACACATGATTTACAGAATAAAATACAAAAACAAGTTATGGAAAAAGTTTAAGTAGCAGTCTAGTGAGGACAATTTTTCGGCTTTCAGGATATTGTCTAACCAATTGAGAAATGATTTAAGATTAGCCAAAGCAAACTATGAAAATTCTTTATTAGAAACACCTAAAGCTTTCTTTGCTTAGATAAGGAAACATGTCGTCAGTCGCGTTTCAGTTCCTTTGGTGCGAGGAATTTCGGCCTGTTGTGTTCCAGTTCTGTAAAGACCGCAAATGCTCTAGCTGAAAGTTTTGCTAGTAACTATAATGTATATATTGCTGTAATAATTCTAAGTTTTACTTTAACAGTTTTACCGATTCTGTTGACACATATTAACTTTTCTGCCGATGTGGTAAAAAATCAGCTGCTTGCTCTTAAACCCAATACAGCTCCTAGGCCAGATCTCATACCTAGTAAGCTGCTGAAAATGTGTGCTTGTTCATTATCAGAACCACTGGCTGAAATAATGTCTTTTTCACAGGGAATTTTACCCGATGAGTGGTTGCAGGCGGCAATAACGCCTCTGCACAAGTCAGGTGACAAAGTGGATCCAAATAACTACAGACCAGTAAGCTTTACGTCTATCTGCTGTAAGACAATGGAAAAAATTATAGTAAAATAACTTATAAACCCCATGCAGCAGAATAATTTAATATCGGAGAAGCAGCACGGCTTTTTACCTGGTAGATCTGAAATTACTAATTTGTTGTACTCTACAAATGAGTGGACAAAAGTGCTAGACGCATGAAAGCCTTTAGATATAATGTACTTAGATTTTAGTAAAACTTTTGATAAGGTGCCGCATGACCTGTTACTGGCGAAACTAGAGACTTATGGTGTTAAAGGTTCATTACTCAATTGTATACGTGCTTTTCTGTCCAAAAGAACTTACTACATAAAAAGTTGGCGGTGTGTTCTCTCTGCCAAAAACGGTGACAAGTAGACTCCCACAAGAGCTTGGGCCAATCTCGCTTGTGTTGATACCAGAGATCTTTTGTCCTCATTCGACGGCTATTCAGCATATGCGGGCGATATTAAATTATTTGCTAACCCACTTGTCTCCGATTTACAAGTTTAGCTCGACTTAGTATATCAATGGAGTGTAGCTTGGCGACTTCCTCTTAATCTAGAAAAGTGCAGTGTTTTGCAACGGGTTATACAAATAACAAATATTTGTACCACGTTGATGGAACATTAATAATAACAAAATGCTCTACCAAAGAATTAGGGGTGGTTGTAAACAACAGATTAAGTCGCAGCAGTGGGTATGTTGAAGTTTAGTGACTTTTAGTGATTCTTAGATTTAAGTTGGTAATTGTCAAGTTGGCACCACTATGGTCAGCCATTTTTCTTAGTAATGTCCATGTTACTTTTTAAGTCGGTCACTCAACGATAAAACGAGTCTCTCGTAATATCTCTGTCATCTTTTTATTAAATCATGCTTATAGTTACATAGTTGTGTTTCTCTTTAGAAGTAATTTCCATTATACAATAATAATCCACTGCAGATTACTAGAAGTAAAGAATACTTCTACAGGGTAAAGCGAGAAAAAAGTTTTATTTATTGAAGCATGTGTTTCCCAATCCAGCTTTGGACCTGATTTCTAAATTATACCTTATGTATATTCGTCCACAATTGGAATTTGCGATTCCGGTGTGGAGGCCGCATTTGATAAGCTTTACCAAATGAGCTTGATCCGATGGATATACTTGCTAAGACAGAATTTTTATAAGGATCGTCTTAAAATTTTAAACTTGTCAGAATTACAAGATCAGCAAAACAGAGCTGATGTAATTCAGGTGTTTCGGCTAACACATAACTTATTTCCGGGAGCAATAACCGATCTCTTGAATTTAGACAGTAGCAGGATTTAAGAGGTCACTCCTACAAGCTGGTTAAAGAGCCTTTTCGGTCTAAAATACTAAAAAATTTATTAACTGATGACGCGTTT
This sequence comes from Lagria hirta, assembly GCA_947359425.1. Classification (NCBI taxonomy): domain Eukaryota; kingdom Metazoa; phylum Arthropoda; class Insecta; order Coleoptera; family Tenebrionidae; genus Lagria; species Lagria hirta. The sequence goes on from OX375794.1 coordinate 31,027,996, forward strand.
TATATTTGGAATTGTCTGCCAGAAAATGTCTTTAAAAAACGTTATGTTAACATAAAGCGGTTGAATAGGAGCGTCTGACGTCATCACGATTGGAACGAAGGAGGGGACTGGCAGTTTTGTTGAGATCATATATGGTTACGCATTTGTTGCATGTGTGAGAGTTTACTTTTTATACATTTATTATTATAAATTATTTAAGTCAAAACGGCTTTAATATAATATTGCAAAAAGGAGGGATAGCTGAGTGGAGATTGCGCAGAGCGCTTAGCTGAGGGATGATAACATTGCCGCAAGGGCATTAGACACTTAGACAGCAGTCAGCGAGTAGTACTCGTAGGAGTGTCGAGTGCGGTACTCGCGCATAGTCAAGTCAAGTCGAGAGCACGAGAGTGATAGTTATCTTTATACTCGAACGAATATAATTTGTTATTGTGTGCAAATGAAGTACGAATGTGGTGTCTTTACATTTCTGTTCTAGTAACCTAGCCAGGTGACAGATCCTACCTTCTTCTAACAATGTGACTGGTTTGGCCATGGCAGCTAGGTTGAGTACTGAAATGATTTGCTCTAATCTTAGGAAAGAGCACATGTAAGACCTTATTACATTATATTGATTATTATGATCCATGCAGATACATCTATGTCATTATTGGCATATTTGTTTGTATTAAAGAGCATGCAGATTGTTTGTGTCAGAATTGACACGGTTGTTATTGTTTATTGTTGCTCTTTGTGAAATGATTAAGAATGAAAACCTACAGCAGAGAACTTGTTCTGTTCTTGAGCCGGTCTTTACTACTATTATTATTATTTATTATTTGGCTCTCGACGCCGATTAACATAATTCCTGTTTTTCGGTTGAGATCTAGCTTCTCAGATTTCTCAAAAAGATTGGAGAGATCTTTGAGGCCGGGTTTGATGCTGCCGTCAAGGCTGGTACCTTGTCACTGAAAAAAGTTGTAGGTGGGTTCTCTATTGTGGCAATGGAAGGGTGCAGTGTTCAAATACCTTTCAATCATACCTTTAATCTGTTTTTATTTCTCCTCGCCGGAAACACTGTAGCCAATGGCCATCTAGGTTTAATTACCCAAGATGCAGGCATCCGTGAGAAGGCTTCTATTGACTTCTCACATTGGTACCGAAAATAATAAATAGGTTGAAGAAGGGAGAAGCAGAAGGAAGCCGCCAACGTCCATCAAATCCGGTCTATATGGTAGAAACAGCGAAGCCACCGTAACAGAGGATGCCCTCTACAAGGCTGGAATGGAGGAAGATTGTCCGGCGGGGACAAGCCCCCGGTGAGTTCCTTGATAAGTATTATTAACAGGTACATTATGTGTGAATGTGTTTCATGTATGGTTGATCTAATCCGTTCAATTCGTTCGAGGCGGTTTCTTAACGGTGGCCTCAAAGGGGGTGAGTTGTAGTAGGTCGTTGATAATGATGTAGTCTGTTAATCTTGTATTTATGCAGTATTTAAGTTGTATTCATAATCAGGAAAGAATATGGTGAAACAATCTGACAAATATTGTATTTTAATGAAACTAGGTAATTTAATTATATGCATTTAATTATCCCGGCGCCTTCACCATTATTCTTATGCAAATTGCGTCAAAAAAATACCCCTTACACATGTACCAGTGAAATTTTATTATACTTTTATTGTTGAAATTCATTAGTTTTATTATTAAATCGTTAATAAGTTTACATCAGAATTGGGACGAACTTTATGTGCTTTGTTATTTTTGATTTTGTTCGATTTGGACCAAATTGACCCCTTAAGGGAAAAATTTTCCTTGTTGGCTAGTCACATTTTCCTTATTGGGTGTGGCGATTGTTGGACGCTGGTCTTCGTATATCTTCGGTGGTTCCGTAGCTCGCTCGATCAGCATGCCACGTAATCGTAACCGCACAGGGGATTCCCCGCCAGATAAGCCCGGACGAACAAGGAAATCCCGGAGTAAACGCCGAGAATCGGATTCCTCTGATGAAGGCCATCAGAGAAGGCAGCAAAATAGGTCTCGTTCAGCAAGGGCAAGGACACACAGAAGTACTTCTTCTGTTTCAGAGTTGAGTGAGGCAATATTAAAAAACATGTCAGAATTGGTAAGAGAGATTGGGCAAAAAGATGATAAGGGCGTGGTAAGTAATATTTCAATTCATTCAAGTCTTAAGACGGCCACTGACGATCCAACGCCGCAGTACAATTAAGTTGGATGCGACGAAATCGGACTGAAATTGATGAAATTTGATCGTGTGTGTGCATGACCGACCAAGTTGGATCGGTTTGGTTTGCAGTTAAAAATTTTTAACTGCAGCAGTACGATTCTGTCGGATTGCCGATAAAATTGCATCGTATGTGCCTGGTTCCGACAGAATTGCACAATTGCAGTTTGCAAACATGCGTACAATTTCGTTTTGTCGGTGCATGATAGTTTTTTTTTGGTTTACTGGTTTTGCTTATTAATAGTAAACACGTTCAGATATAATAATGTCAAATTACACGCAAGATTTTTTAAGGAAAGTTTTCGAAATGTACAAACATTTTTTACATGCCTTTGGAAAGTAAGGTCCTATGAATATCATAATCGCAGCGCCAGAAAAAGGGCAATGTATGCTCTTACCGAAAAATTTAAGGAGGTGGAGCCGGGTGTAACAAAAGATAAAGTTAAAAAAAAAAATTAAATAACTACAGAACGTCCTACAAACGGGAAAGAAAGTTTGTTCAGTCTTCACTAAAAAATTGTACAATTTAATTGTACGATTTTGTCGTACTGCAGAATTGGATTGTGTGTGGCCATACTTCACTTTCCGATAAAATTGTACAATTTAATTGTACGATTTTGTCGTACTGCGGCGTTGGATCGTCAGTGGCCGGCTTTATTGGGATTTTTGATCCAACTGTCAATGATGTTGACGATTGGCTAGAATCGGTTGATGAATTTGCACAAATTTATGGTTGGGATACAAAAACAACCGCGCATTTGGCATTATGTAAATTGTGAGGACCTGCAGAAAGTTGGTACAGAGGGTTGCCGTCGCGAATTTATTCATGGGTCGAGTGGAAGCAAATGCTTCACGAAACCTTTTTACCTAAAAGAAATTTGCACAAGTTAATGCAAAACATGATAAATTTTAAACCATTACCAAATCAAAGTCTTTATTGATATTCATTTGAAAAATTAGCTTTGATTAATCGACTCAAACTAAATATTACGCCACCTGACCAGGTTAATTTAATTATGGGAGGTATCACTGATTTGCAAATAAAATTTTCAGTGGAACCTGCTGATATAAAGGATCCACATGTGTTAGCGAGTCACTTAAAGTTTTTAGATGAAACCCGATCGCGCTCAATAGATTTTAAACAAACCAATAAAAATAGTGAAACTTGGAAACATAACTATGTCGATAAGAGGCAATGTTTTAATTGCGGTTCAACGTCTCATTTACGTAGAAATTGTACATCGGCGAACAACAAATGTAATCAAAAAGCTATCGAGTATAATGTAAACTACATAGGACCTCAAACAATGAACAAATTCTATAAAAATATTATAATTAATAATATAAAGTGTACTTCTTTTATTGACATAGGTAGCAGCGGGTCTTTGATGACTCACAAACAGGCACTTAAGCTTGGCTTAACCTTGATAAAATTTCATAACACTGTTAGCCTCTAATGGTAAATGAAACAAAATTAAATTCTAAATATTATGTTCTATGTGAAATAATTAGATAATTAATATATTAATAAAAATAATGTATATGTTATGTATGCAAAGTCTGCATGTAATATTAGTGTTTAATAATTAATATAAGTACTTGTATAAATATGTCAAATATTTCATATCAATATCCATCGTAATATTTAATTGGAATCAGACGATATATGAGTTTAAGTTCAAACCCTAACCTCTCGATAACGATAGCTTCCAAGTTATCTTGTGTATTAATTATTATTGGAAGTTAACGTTATCTTTTTAAATTATTAGATCCGTAAATTTATTTTGTTAATCTAAATAAACTTTAACCCTTGTAAATTGAAATAGGAACGTTCGTTCCTATTATCAAATTATTATTATTCTGACTGTCATATAGTCAACACACAGCCACATTACTTGTAACTTTAATTTAAATAAAGAATTTTAATTTAACAAAGTGTTAACATTTCAAGTGATCTTTTATCCCAAATAAAGGAAGAAAGAAATAAACATTAAATTGGCGCAGTCCGTAGGATATGTGTAGGAAATTTGGCAAATTTTCGTGTTTTCCAAAACTTTGACGCAGACCGAACTTAAGAAAATTTCCAGAAGAATCTACCTTATTTAGGAGCAGCGAAGCAATTCGAACACTGACTTAAGGACGCTTGATGGAAATGATTCTCCTCCTATTACTGTGAGTAATATTTTCGTTATTTTTGGCTTGTGTAACTATTTAAATAATTCAATCCTTTGTCATCAAACTTATCCCGTCTATTGAATCCTCCTTATTCTATTTAATTAACCGTGTTGTTAGTAATTTAAATTATTTAACAAATACTTAAATGGCCGAATTCACATTAAAGGATTTGAGAGATATGATTCCCGAATATGATGGTGATCAAAGCAATCTTCATGATTTTATAGAAGCAGTTAATTTTGCAATTGCAAACAGTCCTAATAATAATCAAAATGCGTTAATATTTATTATTAAAAGTAGACTTAAAGGAAAGGCGCGACAATTTATTAGTTCGCGTCAACTTAACGCTTGGGGTGATATTAAAGATTTACTTATCACTCACTATGGTGATTGTCGGGACACCGAAGGATTGCTTAGAGATTTAACAAATTGTTCGCAAAAATATTCCGAAACACCGCGATCATTTGTTCAACGCATTGAAAATTTATTAACAAAAATTAGAGCAACCGTAGCATTAAATGAAGATTTAAATAACGATACTCGTAGAGCTCTAAATGCATCGCACGAAAAAATTGCACTAAAAACATTTTTAGCGGGTTTAAACGACCCATTTGGCGGAATTATTCGATCACAAAGACTTCAATCATTAGAAGAAGCGGAACAATTTTTAATTGAAAAAGAAAATATCTCTTATTTAAAAGGTTTCAAATTTAGCGGATCCTCAAAAAATGTACTCTCAACTAATAAGAAAATAGTTCCAACAGAAAACTATCAAACCCATTCAATACATCCCGATGAAAAATTTTGTAATTACTGTAAGAAAAAGGGACATTTAATTAATTCTTGTTATAAACGAAACAGATTCAGTGTAAACAATCAAAATAGTCCCTCAAATTCTCATTTTATTAACCGCACACAAAATTTTGAAAATAATAGCGCACGTAACTCAAATACAAATCAACTCGTAAGAATGCGACCTGGCCAACACAATCAATTAAATCATTTAAACTGTCAAGGCGGATTAGAAACGGGAAATCTGATACCTACCGCCGAAGATCCCATTGCAAACAATCAATCAACTATCACGGAATTTTAAATTTGAAGGATTCTTATAATATTAATTCAAATTTAGTTTACATTACTTCAAAAAATAACGAAAAGTATCTTATTGACTCGGGTGCAGCTATTTCAATTATTAACAATAAAATTGTACCTCCTGACCTCATAAGGAACAAGGAAAATATTACAATAAAAGGTATTCTTTCAAAGACTGTACATATTGGCGAGAGTTGTTTTAAACAATTTAATTCATCATCAATTCAATTCAAGATGTACATTGCAGATTTAGATATTGATTACGACGCAATTTTAGGTTTAGATTTTTTATTTACCTTCAAGTGTGTACTTGATTTTAACAATAATATCTTAAGAACAAACTTTAAAGACATCCCTCTGCATTATGACGGCCAAAGGTCAATTAAAATTAATATTCCACCACGTACCGTCCAAGTTATCGACATTTTTACAGAATTCAATTTACTTGTATTTGTTCGAATAAATTAAGTTTACTTATTAATGTTTTGAGATTAGCAAGTTTAAACAGTTATACTTTGTTTTAAACAAATTATGCATAGTTTGAAATTCTTCATCTAAAATAATTTACACATAAAAATAAAATATAGTCTTTTGCTGTCACATAATAATGTGAATCAATTAAAATCAGTTCTGCAATTATAATAAGTAGGGTAACCTCTGAGTTTACTATTTTTGTAGTGAAACACGTTACGTGAAACTATTTGTTTAAAGTAGCGTAACCTCTGAGTTTATTAAAACATGGTGTTTAGGCATCCTGTGAGTTTAATGAAACACGTTACGTGAAGGTATTTGTTTAAAGTAGCGTAACCGCTGAGTTTATTAAAACATGGTGCTTAGGCATCCTCTGAGTTTAATAAAACACGTTACGTGAAGTTGTTGGCTCAAAGTAGCGTAACCTCTGAGTTACTAATACATGGTGTCTTAACATCTTCTGTATTAGAACATGATGTTGAAACATCCTCTGAGTTTAATAAAACACGTTACGTGAAAGTTGTTAATTATTGTCTGATCAGTACTAGAATGTTTATGACATTTTAGTTGCCATATTATTATTATTGTTATACCATATGAAATAGTGTACTTGCAGAAATTAATTAATTAAATAATCATTCATTGATTAAAAATGGAATTTGAATTTAGAAATTTAATAAGAATAATTGAAGAATTTAATATGATGCATAATGTTACGTAAAAGTTGTTAATTATTACTGATCATAAGCCTCTCTTATGGCTTTTTTCTGTAAAAGACCCTGGTTCTCGATTAGCACGATGGAGATTAAAATTATTAGAGTATGATTACGAAGTAGTACATAAACCAGGTAAAACTAATAAAAACGCTGACGCATTATCAAGGATTAAACTGCATGCTATTGAACCAATGACTAATCCAAATAATCCAATGGAAAAAGAATTTGAACAACAATTTGGAAAGTTTGAAGAAAATCGAAATTCGACGTCTTTAATAAATTACGAAATTATAAAATTTACAAACGATCAAATAACTATAGAGATCACAAGAAAATTCTTGTAATCATACCGACTAAATATGAATCGAATCCTGTTGCAAATCAGAAACAAATATTTCATGAAATAAATCCCGGTGGCTATACACCGACAAATGCATTTGAAATCAAAGAAGTAGGAACAAAAACTTTTTATGTTTTAAAAATTCCAAATTTTGATATTAAATCCTTAAATGAAAAAAATTTATACCGTTTAATATTTCAAATCAGAAATCATATTCCCCATGACGAAACAATTTATGTAAGCGCAATTAATCATATACCTTTTGCGGAAATATTGAGTGATATATTTAAAGAGCATAACACCAAGTTCTTTATTTGCAGGAATTTAGTAGAAACTCCCGTAGAAAATGAGCGCGATGAAATAATAAAAAAGTATCGTAGCTCAAAACTAGGTTCACATAAAGGTATAACTGAAACATTTCGAAGAATTAGAGAAAAATATGTTTGGCCAAATTTAAAATCAGATGTGTTAAATTTTATTAAAAAATGTCAGACCTGCAACAAAAGTAAAACAAATAGAGAAAATAGAGATTATCCTTTTGTTATAACAGAAACGCCATCTAAACCATTTGATAAAATTAATATCGACACTCTAGATATAAATCGACAAACTGTTTTGTTAACTATTATCGATGATTTTTCTAAATTTGCTCAAGCTTATCATATTCCAAATAAAAATGCCGAAACAATCTGCAAAACATTGCAAATCTATTTCCAACATTACATGATTCCTAAACGAATTCATTTCGACTCTGGGTTAGAATTTAACAATCAAACATATAAAGACTTTGCCAAAACCAATAATTTTCACTGCACTTACAGCGCAATTGCTCATCCTCAATCAAACGGCTCGGTAGAACGCTTTCATGCAACCTTGCTAGATTCACTACGCTGTTATCATCATGATTATTCACGAGACAAAATTCTAAATGGATTGAGTTTTGCTATACAATCTTATAACAATAGTAAAAGTCAATCAACAAAGTTACACCTCAAGAATTAATTTTTGGTCATATTCGCAACGATAGCGAATTAGTGAATTTAGAAACAGGTCAAGAAATGTTTATTCGCGATAGACAAATCTTAGTATCATATCAATACCCTCAAGTTATACAAAACCAACAAAATGCAAAAGAAAAATCAAAAATTCATTTCGATAAACATGTTCATGCGAATAAGTCACAATATAAAGAAAATCAATTAGTCTACCTCCGTGAATCTCAAATCTATATATATAAAAGAAAGTCTGTTAGTTACACCACTTATAACTTAAGAACGGCTTTACCGATATGGTTGAAAATTGGTGAGGTGGTAGCTTAGATCCGGGAGATTGCTATAGGATACCTTTTATCCAGAAACCACCCTCTAAAAGAAGGGTTAAATCAAAATTAGAATTGCGATGTCGGAAACGTTCGGTGAGGCTTGGCAAATTACCGTTCCAAATAAATCGATCCACTCTCCCACCACCAACCAAAGTTGGACCGTTCGTTTACATGTTAAGTGCACTACCCAGTACCCACTCCCACTCTTTAGTTGGCCCACTCTTTAGTACGGCGCAGTACAATTTCATTGGAAGCGACGAAATTGGACTGATTTTGATGGAATTGAATCGTGTGTGTGCATGACCGATTAAGTTGGTTTGGTGCGACTGAATTGTACGATTTTGTCTTACTGCGCCGTTGGATCGTTACTGGCCGGCTTTAATCGTCTTCCATGAGACAACTTCCCATATAACAACTTTGGGTGAAAGTTTGTATGGAAAATTATGATGACTGGATTTGAATGAAAAGAATAGAATACTTTTTATTAACAAAGAGATAAAAAGAGGTGGGATAGGAACAAAAAATGACAAGTACCAATATTAGTATGATTTTCAAAAATTTTGGATTGCTTATTTTAAAAATAATATCTATGTTTAAATCCGAAATTTTAGAAGTAAAATATTATCATTCCTTGATAGGGCAGAAAGAGGGCAAAATGTCTAAAGATTGATGTCGTTTTCATAATTTTTCCCATAAATTGCCTAAGTTCTTAAAAAAAAAAAATAGGTATGTTTCCTGCTTTCTAAAAAATTACTCTTAGGAGGATGAAAAGAGAGTGTTCTAGGGATAAAAATGTAAGAAAACGATATGGGTATTTTGGAGGAATTTCAGGTCGTTGATTTTGAAAATGATATTTAAGTTAAAGAGGGTTGTAAAATGAATGTGATAAAGGTAATAAATGTGAATAATTAATTTGGGCATCATTTTTATAGTTTTTGGGGTCTATATCTGTTTATGACCGATTTGGCTGAAAATTTATGGAGTGGTTGTTTAGAACCAGTAGCCTAACAAAGAATATTTTTTATCTCATTCAGTGTGACGTGACATACAATATAAAACGTAAACGCATCTGACATATAATAACAAAACAAATGACAAAAAAAATAAAAAATAAAATATCAAAACTAAGGCGGAACAAAGTTCGCCGGGCCAGCTAGTAGGGAATAAAATGGAAAATAAATACAATGGCCCTTTTAAAATAATTTGTCTATCCGGCCACAATAGTGCAGAAATTCGACTATCTGCCAATAGAACCTCTATTGTAAATTACGATCGTTTAAAACCATTTTATGAAAATAATCAACAAAAATCTAGATCATCAAATCTTCCAGGTTCTTCACTGGAACAGTAAAAAACCAAATTAAAGTAATGGACATTTGCGAGCAATTGCTAGAATCTTTGCATATTATTGAAAACAAACTTAATGACATAATAGATAGCATTACATTTGCAAAATTAATGGTTTTACATCCATCAATTATTAAACCAGAGCATTTGTTAAAAATGAATTAAAACTTATCTCGCAACAGCTTGATCATAATAATTTACCACTTAATCCAAATGTAAATACACTTCCTACTTTGACGTCTTTAATTACCTTAGAACTTGGAAGCTTATAAAACAAATCAACGGGTTGTATTTATTCTCACGATTCCTCTATTAGATAGACAAAAATATTCTCTTTACCATTTATACTCCATTCCTATTAAAGATAAAAAAACCAACCTTTTCCACACAATAATCCCAGAATCAAAATATGTTGCACTGGCTGAAAATAGTCGACAATATGTTAAAATCAGTAATCTGGAGAAGTGTAAAATCTTGACAGAAGAAACCTTATTGTGCTCTGATCTTATTCCACATGTTACTGAAGACGCTCCCTGCGAAGTCCAAATTTTAACAAATTTAGAAGCAACCTCAAAATGTCATCCAATAATCTTGAACTTCAAGGATTTCAATGTTCAAAAATTAAGAAAAAACAAATGGATCATCGTCACCAGCCATAGTCTTCCTGTTACCTACACCTGTGCTTTCAAGGATCCAAAAACGCAAATATTACAAGAAAATAATCTTATTACCATGGAAAGTCAGTGTAGTGCATTTATTGGTACCATTCAAATCCACGCACAAAAGGAAAGGAAATTTAATCTTACCAAATTAGATGTCATCCCTCTAGTTTCATACGATTGTTGCGAAAAACTTATACCCGCAAATTACGACAAGCTCGCTCTTGAACCGCTGAAAATAAACTCTCTGAACCTTGATGATCTACGCACAGCTGAACATAAACTGAGCCAAATCAAAAATCAGCTCAACCAACTTGGGAAAGAAACTTTTATTCATCGCCATTTGAGTATCTTTTCTGTAATTACTATTTCTATAATTTCATTAATTGTAATTTACATAGCCTGCTGTAAATGTCGCCTTTTTCGACGTCTCGTGGATCTTTGCAAGAGTTCAGATAATGGCCCTGACGGACCATCACCTCCAAAGTCAACATGTTGTGCTCAAATTTTTAATTATTGCAATGTGAAGTCAAACGTTTCTCGTAGACCTTCAATTCATTTAAATATGGTGTCTCTGGAAGAAGAAGAACAAACTACAGTTTATTCAAGCACTGCTGGCAACAAACGTCGACTAGAATCTTTTTTTATTTTGTAAGAAAAAAGGAATCTTAGGGATGGAGGTGTTATGTATGCAAAGTCTGCATGTAATATTAGTGTTTAATAATTAATATAAGTACTTGTATAAATATGTCAAATATTTCATATCAATATCCATCGTAATATTTAATAGGAATCAGACGATATATGAGTTTAAGTTCATAGATAGCTCTAGATAACGATAGCTTCCAAGTTATCTTGTGTATTAATTATTATTGGAAGTTAACGTTATCTTTTTAAATTATTAGATCCGTAAATTTATTTTGTTAATCTAAATAAACTTTAACCCTTGTAAATTGAAATAGGAACGTTCGTTCCTATTATAAAATTATTATTATTCTGACTGTCATATAGTCAACACACAGCCACATTACTTGTAACTTTAATTTAAATAAAGAATTTTAATTTAACAAAGTGTTAACATTTCAAGTGATCTTTTATCCCAAATAAAGGAAGAAAGAAATAAACATTAAATATATATATAATATACTAGCTGGCCCGGCGAACTTTGTTCCGCCTTAGTTTTGTTATTTTATTTTTATTTTTTTGTCATTTGTTTTGTTATTATATGTCAGATGCGTTTACGTTTTATATTGTATGTCACGTCACACGGAATGGGATAAAAATTCTTTGTTAGGCTACTGGTTCTAAACAACCACTTCACCAATTTTCAGCCAAATCGGTCATAAATAGATATAGATTTTTAAAATAATCGACCCCAAAAACTATAAAAATGATACCCAAATTAATTATTCACATTTATTACCTTTATCACATTCATTTTACAACCCTCTTTAACTTAAATATCATTTTCAAAATCAACGACCTGAAATTCCTCGAAAATACCCATATCGTTTTCTTACATTTTTATCCCTAGAACACTCTCTTTTCATCCTCCTAAGAGTAATTTTTTAGAAAGCAGGAAACATACTTATTTATTTTTTTTTGAGAACTTAGGCAATTTATGGGAAAAATTATGAAAACGACATCAATCTTTAGACATTTTGCCCTCTTTCCGCCCTATCAAGGAATGATAATATTTTACTTCTAAAATTTCGGATTTAAACATAGATATTATTTTTAAAATAAACAATCCAAAATTTTTGAAAATCATACTAATATTGGTACTTGTCATTTTTTGTTCCTATCCCACCTCTTTTTATCTCTTTGTTAATAAAAAGTATTCTATTCTTTTCATTCAAATCCAGTTATCATAATTTTCCATACAAAGTTTCACCCAAAGTTGTTATATGGGAAGTTGTCTCATGGAAGACGATTAAAGACGGTCACTGACGATCCAAGATCCAACGCCACAGTCGTACTGCGGCGTTGGCGCGTTGGATCGTCAGTGGCCCGCTTTACATGTAAACGCACGGTCCGACTTTGGTTGGTGGTGGGGGAGTGGATCGATTTATTTGGAACGGTAATTTGCCGAGCCTCACCGAACGTTTCCGACATCGCAATTCTAATTTTGATTTAACCCTTCTTTTAGAGGGTGGTTTCTGGAATAAAAAGTATCCTATAGCATTCTCCTGGCTCTAAACTACCACCTCACCAATTTTCAACCATATCGGTAAAGCCGTTCTTGAGTTATAAGTGGAGTAACTAACAGACGTTCTTTTATATATATAGATATATAATCAAAATAAAAAATATATAAATTAATAAAAATTAGACAATATTTCTCGCAAAATTCAATTTCATGTTATCAATGACGCAATAATGGATGTTCAAATATTAATAGGACAAAATTTTACAGAGTTGAATGAAATATCTTATACAAAAACAGGTCACAATTTATTATTCAGCGAATCAAAACTAGATTTAGAGATTCTTCAAAAATCATTAAAACTAGTAAAAACTAATATTAACATCGAAAGCGGTGTTGATGAAAAATATGTTCAGCAATTACTTCAAGTTTTAAATAAATATCCTCAATGTGTAGCTCAAGATATGTCGGATTTAGGAGTAACTAACCTTACTCAATTAAAACTACAGTTAACAACTGATAAGCCGATTTCTAAACGTCCGAGAATTTTTTCGGAATACGAAAGACAACACATACGAAAAATTGTTGAGGAATTGATTAATAACAAAATTATTAGGGAATCAAACTCTCCATATGCGAGTCCTGTGGTATTAATTTCAATGAAAGGAGGTGGTTATCGTCTTTGTGTAGATTATCGAGAATTAAATAAAATAATTGTCAAGGACAAATACCCTTTGCCTATTATTGAAGAACAGCTGCGACGTTTGGCAGGCTACAAATATTTCACTAGTTTAGATTTATTTTCGGGATACTATCATATTCCTGTCGCTGAGGAATCTATACCAAAAACAGCGTTTGTCACACAAGATGGACAGTATGAGTTTTTACGTGTTCCGTTTGGGTTATCAATAGCGCCTCAAGTATTTCAAAGAATGTTGAATTGTGCGTTAGGACAGTTGAGGTTTAATAAGGTTCTTGTATATCTAGATGATGTGTTGATACCTTCTCATTCATATGAAGAAGCTTTTCAAACATTGACCGAAGTCTTAGAAACTTTTAAAACTCACGGGTTAACTCTTAATTTAAAAAAATTTTTCTTCTTTTAAAAACACATTCAATATTTAGGATATGAAATTAGCGATTCTGTTATTGAACCTAGTCGAGATAAAATACGGGCTGTAGCTCAATTTCCTCGACCATCAAATGTTCACGAGGTTCGGCAGTATTTAGGACTAACAGGTTATTTTAGGAAATTTATTAAAGATTATGCACTCAAATCAAAACCTTTGTCACAATTATTATTAAAAAATACACCGTGGGTGTGGAAGCAAGATCAAGATGAGGCATTTCAAACTTTGAAAATTCATTTAACATCTGGACCTATTTTAACTTTGTATGATCCAAAAAAGCAAATTAGGCTCTATACTGATGCAAGCCGTTATGGTTTGGCGGGCATTTTGGTACAAGTAAATGAAAATAAAGAGTCGGTTGTATCATATTTTAGTAGGCAAACAACACTATCTGAACAGAAACTGCATTCGTTTGAATTAGAGGCTTTGGCTATTGTAGCAGCTGTTAAACGATTTCGGATTTATCTAATGGGACGACATTTTACAATTATTACTGACTGCAATGCTCTGAAACAAACATTCGCAAAGAATGAAATTCATTCTCGTATTAGTAAATGGGTTATGTATTTGAATGAGTATGATTTCGAAATAACACATCGAACGGTCTACAGATCCAACACGTTGATGCTCTAAGTCGTAATCCTGTGATAGAGAAAAATTTTGTGGCAGTAATTACTCTTTCTGAGAATCTTTGGTTACAAACAGCACAACAAAATGATAAACATATCATGCAAATAAAAAGTGATTTAGAATCAGGTAATAGGAATATCAATAAACATCTTTTTAACAATTATTCCTTGAAAAATGGAAAGGTTTACAAAATTACTAAACATGGCCTGCGTTGGATCGTTCCTGATCAAGGTCAATTTCAAATTTTACATATGCATCACGACGATGTTGGTCATTTTGCTTTTGACAAAACGTATGAGAAAAATTATACACAAATATGTTAAAAATTGTCTTAATTGCTTGTACTTTAAACTTCCGGGCGGTAAATCTCCAGGACGTCTACATCCTATTAAAAAGGTTCCACGGCCATTTCATACCATCCATGTAGACCATCTTGGGCCATTTATAAAATCAAAAATGACATATACTCATTTATTAGTAGTCATAGATGCGTTTACAAAGTTTATACTTCTATATCCTGTTTGCAACACCAAGACATTGTCGGTCATTAAGAGTTTAAAGGAGGCTTTTAACATTTTTGGAGCACTTAATCGTATTATAGCTGATAGGGGTACTTGTTTTACCAGCGCGGAATTTGCTTCATTTTGCAAATCTATTTCGATTCATTTGCATTTGCTACTGCAGTAGGTATGCCACGAGGAAACGGCCAAGTAGAAAGATACAATCGTACTATACTTGATAGTTTGGCTACAATGGGTGGCGATAAAATTGATCGTTGTTGGGATAAAAACATATTAAACATTCAGATAGGTTTAAATGGTTCGTTAAATAGATCTATTGGAATTTCTCCAAGTGAAGCACTAATCGGCATTCGTGTTTCTTTGCAGGGTATTAATAATGTTGATAATGTAGATGTAACTGCAGTTCGTGCAAATATGCAGAATCAAATTAAAGAATCCCAAGAAAAGCAAAAGGCTTATTTTGATAAAGGACGAAATCCAGATGTCAAATATAAAGTGGGTGGACATGGTGTTGGTACGAATCTTGAGTTTGCCAGCCACGGGACAAAGTAAAAAATTGTGTTCCAAATGGAGAGGACCTTACCAGGTGTTTCAGTCGTTAGAAAATGACCGTTATGAGGTTGGTGATATACCAGGAGTAACCCAAAAGAGAGTTGCATATAGAGGAGTACATGGTGTAGACAATATGAGACCATGGATAATGTTGTAGTTGGAAAGTTGAAAATGGATGGTCTGTTTGGAGACAGAGACATAGGTGTATACTTCGGCAGCGTCACTTTTGCTGTGGCTGGCGGTGGTTATATGTGAAATTCAGAGATCAGTGGTAAAGTTGGCTGAGTTTTGGATATAGCGCGAGACATTGCTGGCTTGTGCGAAAGGGTGATTGACAGGTCGTATACCCCTGCGTGCGCTACGGCAGTTCCTTCTCTGCAATTTGGTAAAGTGTTGTAGAGGATGGTTACGGTAGGCACGGGGCCGGAACTGTAAGCAGGTGCCACTCTAGGTGTACATCATAAATCTACTTATGATGTTAGATTATAGAATTTTAAAATTAAGGTATTGATTATGCTTAAAATTATTATACGTAAACATTTGTTTTTTTTTTATGCACTTGGCCAAGTGAATTAAATTCCTTAGAGATATTTAGCAGGAGAGTAGAGAGTGACTACAGTTTTTGTTTTTTTTGTGATGATTCAATATTCAAGATTCTTTTAATAATTTTTTTTAATTTTCTAAAATTTTTGTGAATTTTGTTAGCACATGTGGAACAAGGTGGAAGTCAGTCCTGTGATGGTCAGTCAGTACGCTAGAAAAGAGCAACGCACCCGCGTGTTAGAAAGGGAGCTGATGAGGACTTCTGATGAGCAGCTCACTTCTTTCATAGACATAGGATGGTAGCTGGTGAGGACATCAGCTTGTCAGGAAGGGCCGTGTTAACATAAAGCGGTTGAATAGGAGCGTCTGACGTCATCACGATTGGAACGAAGGAGGGGACTGGCAGTTTTGTTGAGATCATATATGGTTACGCATTTGTTGCATGTACCAGTGAAATTTTATTATACTTTTATTGTTGAAATTCATTAGTTTTATTATTAAATCGTTAATAAGTTTACAGTTATAACAACATTTAATTATAAAAATTACAAAATAATATTTTTGTTGAAAATACATACGTCAACTAATAACTACTCGACTCGTGTAATCGTTTATCATTTGCTGTAAAGGTATTTTACCTCAGCAAGTAATCTGATATAATAATAATATAGAAAGTTATTTTTGAAAAACTTATAAATCAACTAGATGATGACGAACTGCAACATGGAATATTTGAACAGGATGGTGTTCCTGCTTACACTTTTCTGCTACGCTTAATTATCCTAAATATTATTTTTATAATAGAACAATCAACGGTAATAGATGACATCTAGTGAGCCATCAATTTAGGTCAGAATGAAAAGTTTTTTGTGATTTTACGGTAATTATGAGTAAAATTGAGCCAACCTAACCAAAATTATTATCATGGTTACGATATTTTAGCTTTCTATCAAAAATTAAATAATTTCTAATATGTATATAAAAACTTATAACAACCTATCAACATATATTTTTAAATCCAAGAGAAAAATTTTTGTTGACAGGCATATATAAAGTTAAAGCTTTATTCATCATGATGCTCTTTAATTATATGATCTAATTATATATACGGACTGGAACAAAAGTATCAAATAGTAATTGTAAATTTTTAATTTAAAGAGTTATGGTAAAATGTTCAAAACAAAACTTGTTTGGTGTATTCCCAGACATATTTATATTGATCTATATGATTTGTGTTTGTTTCTTGCTTAATACTATGGCAACTGACTTTGTTGTTTTCAATGGTGAAAACAACTCTAAAACACTCTGTTTCTCCAAGGTTGTACGGTCTTACAAAAATCATAAATCAGACGTTCCACTGCGACCAATTGTCAATACAATTAATTCTCCCACTTTTCAAAGGGCCTGTTATCTTGCCTCACTTTTCAAAGGTTACAGTGGGAAAACTTTGTCTCATGTTCTACATTCATCTCATTTCGTTCAAATGTTATCCACGTTTTCTTTGGATTCTTCAGATTTGCTGGTTAGTTTTGATGTAGTATCACTCTTTACAAAAGTTCCTGTTCCAGAAGCAGTTGCTATTGTCAGAAAGTTGCTATGTGATGATGACTTTCTTCAAATCCTGGGAGATCTGACAGAAAAGTGTTTAACTTCAACATATTTTCGATTCAATAATAAATTTTATAAACAAATCACAGGAACTCCAATGGGTTCTCCTCCTGTCATAATATCTTCATGGAATCCTTTGAAACTAAGGCACTTAAAACATCGGTTTTAAAACCTAAAGTATGGCTCCGATATGTGGATGACACGTTTATTATTTGGCCTCACGGTAAAGACAGTTTGCCAGACTTTTTAAATCATCTAAATGGTCTAAATAAAGATATTCAATTTACAATGGAAATTGAGAATCAAAACTCTCCATTTTTGGATGTCCTGGTAACACGTCTTCCTAACGGGTCTTTGGGTCATACAATATATCGAAAACCTACTCATACAGATCGCTATCTTCATGCGACATCTCATCATCATCCTACTCAAAACTTGTCTGTCATTAAATCTTTGGTACATCGCGTTTTTTCGGTTTGTCAAACATCAAGTTGTAACGGTTGAATTGCGGCACACGCCAAAAATTACGATAAATAAGCGCCTTCTTGCCATTTTTGCGGTAAACTACTCATTGCATGACGCTAGTTTGTGCACTATCGAATTTGCTGTCATCGATTTAGTCTAGAACTGCAAAGACCCGACGCCTTTAAGACAATTTATGTCTTTCGAGTAACTGTCTTTTCTGAACACTCTGTATATAAAGTAAAGCAAGCTAACTTTTTTTATTGGCCAGGAAAAAAAACCCAGGTAGTTTTTAACGGATAGGAAAAGAATAATCCGATAGTAAAGCAGAATTTACCAGATTTTAAGCGGGAAAGATACCGACTCTATATATAGGAGTGGTTATAGCGTCCATGTTTCACTTTAAGTCCGCCACCGTACGTAGTGTTAGTGTACCCTTCTACGCCAAATTAGTGAGTCAAATAAACCCGGTAGTGGGTATTACGTGTGTTCACGACTTTTTTGACAAGAAAACTGGTACGGCTTTGAAGCCACGTTTTGATAACGACTTTACCATTTTCGCGATTACGTGACGTTAGAAGGGGTAAGTTAAACAGTCTCATTAATTCCACCACTAACGGTTTTACTTCGCGGGTCATTTAGGACAAGTCTAGGGTCAAGTCGAGAGACGACTCAATTGCGGCACTCGATCTCTTCCTCCTGTTATCCTGCTTATTACCACCGAGCTGCCAAGGAGTAAACTACTGCAAAACAACCATCTTCAACGGAAACAGCAGATAAGGTTAGTTCAAGGTCTATGAAAGGTAGAATGAATGTGTGAATGTTAGTAAGCCTTTGAACAACACCTTTAAAGTGAAGAAAACCTTCCTTTTATTATATTTTGTTTCATTAAATTATTGCCTTTATTGTTTGTGGTAATCAGGACAATCTGTAAGGGGTGCTCGAGTTAACTTCAAGGGAATTGTCTTGTCTAACTCAGACTGCATCGAGGCCTGTCAAGTTGTGTTAAAATTGTGATAAAATTTTATTCGAGTTATTTAGCACTAATTAATTATTTGAACATTCTGGATTTATCTTTTTTTTTATATTCTTTTATTTTATCACTTATTGCTATCAGTTAGTTTTTTTATTTGTTGTATTTTCTTTTATTTATTCAATATATTAATATTATTTTACTTGAGCTTTTGTTTAGCCTGCAGGTCTTGACCCCTAAAAGGCTAAAAGGAGGCTAATTTTGGCTATTGTCTGAGCTTAGGTTGAGTGGCGCCATATCCACCACCTGTGTTCCTAGATTCACGCCTCTACGGCTGAACTACCGGGTAATTTTGAACAGGGTAAAAGCTAGCCGAGATTAGCCTGTCCTCGAGTTTTCCTATTCCCTTTATTCCCTTCTCTCTTTTTCCTCTTGTGTAACTTTACGGTTACAAAGTCTTCAAACAGAATTAGACCGGTTAACGACCAGCCTAATGAATAATGGATATAAGAAACAGAATATTCAACGTATTATAAACCACCATCGACATCTTCGCACAAAAACGAGAGATTCGAAAAATAATACTGGAACTGCTTTTCTTCTATTTGTTGATGGAGTTACAGACAAAATTGGAAAAATTCTTCGTAAACAAGGATTGACAACGGTTTTCAAACCACCTACAAAAATCTTGAAAATTTTACCATCTTCAAAAGACAGATTTGACTCACTTTTGTCAAAAGGTGTTTATAAAATTCCATGCTCTTGTGGCAAAGTTTACATTGGAAAAACAGGACGTTTAATCAAACTTCGAGTTTTTGAACATAAAAGGTGCATGAATTTGGGTTTATGGTTGCAGTCATCACTAGCTGAACATCATCTAGACAGCGGTCACAAAATTTGTCTAAATGAATCTTCCTTGATTTGTGATTCAAAATTTTAATAATTTAAACAACTTTAATAGAGATGCAGGTTATTATTTCTCAATCGTCTGGAAGTTCTTGTTTGTAAACACTCCTTCGCCATCATCACAAAGCGCTTTCGCTTTCTCCGCAGCTCTCTCTTCCGAGCCCTCTGCCAGTTTCTCTTTTGCCCCTCCCTCCGTTTTCTCTTCCTAGCTTACCATATAAACTCAAGCAGCAACGAGGTCTAGCCAGAATAAGTTTCGCCTCTAGCGTGGTTCACACGTCGAGTTACCTTGCTTGTTCTCATCTTTATTTTCCTGTCCTGATGACGCCTCTACCGATGGAGTGCGAAACGTCGACAATTTCAATTGACACTTTTCGACACGGTCTTTTCCGAAAGATGTCAATATTTTAACAACATATGATTGTAGTAAATTATAGTATCTTAATTTTATCTAATAGTAATGTGGAAGGTTAATATAATGAAATAAATTTATAAACAAACTTGTTTCTTTATGTATAAAGTATATATTTTAATTTTATGTGTTGAGATTTTTCAGTGAGGCATCTGATAAAGCTGTTTTACTCATTAAGGTCAGATTTGACTTTTATTGGGTACTTATGCATGAAAGTGTGCATATTTTTTCAATAACTTAGCATATTTTGGAGATATTGAATGTATATAGGTAATAATATATGCGCATATTGTAATAATAATAAAACTGTGTATATTATTTTTATTAATGTGCATTTTTAAATATTTTTCTTAAATTTTATGTTTTTTATGCATATTTATATATATGTGCATATTTCGCTTGTTTAGTCTGCATATAATCCGCTCTTTATTGATAATATTTTTTAGGTATACGACATGCAGTTTAGTCTATGGTTTAGTTTAGCTTTTTCGAATAGAATAATTCTTTTGAGCTGAATATGTATAGTGTGTTGTCGAAGCAATAAATAACTTTTCATATTTTTAGCTGAAGTGAGATTTTTCTTGATTACGCTCCACAATACACGCTAGTTTATTTTTCCCCCATAAGGTCCCGCCGAAATTGAACCCTATGATTTTTATCGTTATCGAGTGAATATACTAACTTATACTCAATGCTTATATAGTATAAAGATATAGTCGGTTTTTTGCGTTCTGTGCGAGTGGTGCTCTCTTTTTACGTAGGATAGTGTTCCTCGTACTTATATTTTTTCGTTATTGTTTCATTAAGTTATAACTGAATATGGCTTCGAAAGATAGTAAAATTGAGAAGAATGTAAATGAAGGATTTCAGTTTCATAAAAGAATCGAAAGAACTAAATGGGAAAGTTTTAGCAGAACGCTTTATAATTCCGAAACGAATCAAATTCTTGGAAGAACTGGAAAGAGCTGGGGTAATATATTTTGGAATTCGAGTTTTTTATAAAAATATTTGTTTTTCAATTATAGTAGGTATAGATTCTTTTTGAGTTTTTTGATTTAGATAATCATAACGCGTTGCGTAATGTTAATAACACTTCAAACTTCTATCTTTTTAAGTACATTTATCGTTTTGGACTTATTTGTTTGAAGTGTTATTTATAGAAATTTGTATTTGAGTAGCCACCTACTTACCTAGATTCATATATCACAACAATAATATATTATAATATAGGCGATTATTAAAATTTATATTTTTTAGATTTACCAGCCAATTTTTAAAATTCTTAGGCGGAAAATAATCTGACTAATCAGAAACCTGCAAAATAAAATTAAATATTTGTTTGATATTTTTTTTACCTCAGCAACTTTTTGTTATAGAATAGAACTTTATTCGTGCTTTACAGCTGAGATTTACATAAAGGACAAGTCAAAAGTACATATATAAATAAATCATAGAGGTAAACATAGAAACCACTAGTTATAATATGCAAACAAGCAAATTTATGTTATATATTCATATACATGTAAATGTATGAATAAAACAAAAAAAAAACACATAAAATTTCTAAGCAAAACAGGCAATGATTTTACCCGAATGAAGTATTAATACATACGTCTTATCGAGTGTTTTTGAAGTAAGATTCAAATTTGTTGGAAAGCAGTTCTTACTTTCTTAGATAAAAGTGGGTAATTTATTAAAAAAAGTTGGCCTATAATAATTACTTAAGTTTCTACTAATTGAAATTCTTAAACACTTTTGAGAAATATCATCTTTTGTTCTCGTGTGATATTGATGAATATTATCTGAGACTATTAACTGAGATTTTTTTTTGATAAATTTTAAACACTCAAAAATGTAAACACAAAAAAGTGTGGGAATGTTTTTTTGAGAAAATTTAGTTTTTACATCATTTCTATATGCCAATTTAGTATTAAACCTTACAGCTCTTGTTTGAATTGTAAACAATCTTTCTCAATGGCAACAACTATGCCCCTAACACAAGATCGCATTTGTAAAGACAGATTGAAATAGACTGTAGGTATTCATTTTCAAGAAATATTGCATCAAAACAAATGCATGCATATTTATGAGCACTCCACGTGCTCATATGTATGAAGTGGGAGATGGTCGACGATTTTTCAAACAGGGCAGGCCGCAGAAAAAATCGTTTATTCTATTTTAGACCAAGTTGTTTCCAATTCGGCTTAATATATTCAAAATTATATTATTTTCACTAGTATTTAAGTAGTTACGTAGCCCTTTTTCTGGGAGGACTGGAGTTCTGTTCTTAACCGCAGTCTCTCTCTCCGTAGCAGCACACAGAAACAGCAACAAAATAAATGCACAATGCACCCCTGTGCTTTCGGCTGCCAGCCCGGCTCAAATTTCAGGAAATCGGTATCACTTAGTCTTTATCAATGGATCACGCACTGATCACGTCCTACACATTGTTTACTACCACTCTTTCTTGAAAATGAATACAGTATATATATAATTTGCCATTTTGACAACACAGGAGCGAATGTTGCTAATTTTTTAGATAGTTTAACTGCTAATATTTCAATAAAAGATTCTCAAGTCAGTTTTGAATCCAAAGTAATCCCCAAAAGTTTTACAAACTTTTTTATTGCTGTTTTATTATTGAGTGAAAAAACAATGCTTTTTGTTTTGTTAGCATTTAAACTAAGCTTATTTGATTTAAACCATTGTTCAACCGTAAACTGTGAATTATTCATTTCATTATTTAGATATTCTGAATTTCTATTTCTATTTAAAATAGTTGTGTTGTCTGCAAAAGAATCCGCCGGTCGTCAAATTCGAGTGGGAGGTTATTTATATAGACCATAAACAATAATGGTCCTAGTACAGAATTCTGTGGAACGGCATACTTTACTAAAAAAGTTTGTGAGTAATTTCTTTTTTATTATAATAGGTTTTTTGTTTCTTTCATCTAGGTAAGAACTTATTAATTTTAGTGCGGTTGTGCCAAGACCGCAAATTTTTAGTTCATTTATAAGAATAGTAAGTGAGACACAAGCAAAAGTCTTTGAAAGATTACACATAATAAGCCCAGTACATTTTCCAAGTTCAAAATTTTTTGAAGTTTTTAAAAGCGCTGTGTTTAAAGCTAAAGTTGTAGATTCTTTGTTTTGGAAACCATACTTTGAGTTTGAGAAAATATTGTTGGTTTTAAAATTATATACCTAGTTTAGCTTTAAGTACTTTTTTAATTATGTATTTTGGAAACTGTTGTCATTAAAGATATAGGTCGAAAACTGTTTGTATCATTCAAATAACCCTTTAGGGATTACCTTGGATACTTTGAAACTGTTTGGGCAAGTCCCACTTGTTACAATGAGATTTATAATTTTAGGAAAGGGCACTATAGTTTTATATACACTTAATGAACGTAAACGTAATTTGAATCATAAATATCATTGCTATTGTTACTTTTTAAACTGTTGATTACATCTCTCAGATCATTAAAACTAATTTCTGGAAATTCAAAGTTGTGTGCTAAATGAACATTTGGTACATTTTTTAAAGGATGCATTTTTATTTTAGGAATTCTTTTTACAATGTCAAATGCAGCATTTGTAAAAAAATCCTTTATTTTATTGGCACTGCGGGCTGGGTTCCAAAAAAATTTGTGGGCTCTTTGAACTTTGTGCTAGGTTTCACAGCTTGTTTTTTGGATTTTAATTTATTTTTTAAATTTGAGTTCTTAACAATCTTATGTTTTTAATTGAAAGTCTTTGTTAGATAGATATAAAAACACTAGTGTTCTTTTAGATGTTTTTAAAAGTAAAGTAAAGTTTTTAAAAGTAAAATATCTCTTTTATCATGAATTTTTATTTATAAATTATTATTGTTATATTTAAAATCTTTTATTTTTACCCGAGAATATTTTGAAAAGTGATCCAAAGGATTTATCAAGCAATACATTTTTAGTCGAGTCGTTGTTTTTGCTAGTTTTTTTAATTTAAAGTAAGGTATCTACATAAATTCTGTTCTTTCGTAATAAAATAATTTTTTGTTAAAAATTAAATAAGTTAAATCAAAAATTAAGTTTGAAATTAAATAGGTTGTTGCTGTTACCAACCGTTAAATTTCTCAGAGCTTCACAATTTCATTTTTTTTTTATATTTAAATTTGAAAACACGTTTAAAAGGGTCTTGGCGCACGTGTTTTGTAGAAAACTTGTCTGTAGGACTTTACACTTTTATAAAATTAGTTTTTTAATATACTATTATGACAGTTTATTATTATTAAATTTGTTTAAACTGTTCAAAATGATTTATGGGTATACCGTATTTGGAATAGTGTACATCTGTATAAATGACTCGAGCTTTCAAACGAGCACTTTATCACAAAAAAAAGCTTTCTATTAGGTCGTTTTTTCATTTTTTTTATAATAGCGATCTGTTTTTGTTGACGGTTTATGGCTCCTGATTTATGTGTATAAATAATATTGCTAATTTTATTTCAGAATATTCAAATTACAACAATAAAACCAAAATAACAAAATGATTTCAATGTTCGGCTAAACCGTTCAAAAAGAGAAAATATTATGTAGAATGAATCTGAGATTCAAACTAGACCGTAGACAAGCTGCTTTAACGTAATGCAACACAATCCTGGATATAATAAGACAACGAGATGAGAAGCAATAAATTATGGTGCAAACTACAAAGTAAATTGAATATTGTTTTTGTTCCGTTTAGTTTCTTTATTTCTGTCAATTTTAAGAAAAACTTAATTTATTGTGCTTCTTGTTAAGAATAATGTGTATGATCCGGGCCCTTGTAGCCTCGGGCCCGGGTGTCGCGAAACCCTAGCAGATACGCCACTGCACTAAGGTGTGAGACATGTGTGAGATATTGTCATTCTCTGATTTTATATTCCTGCAATCATTGATTATTTTTCAACAATTTTTGGCTAGGTTGCCAGAGTTTCGTTATATACCTATCATTAACCTTTGTTCTATGTTCATTGATCACTTTACTATATGTACTCGACTTTAAATTTTTTATAAATAATTTTATTATAATGTTGGATACTGGTTTACTGCAGATTTCAAAAAGTCCAATTTGTCTCTCATATCAATCAGATCCTTACTAAACCATTTTAATTTTTTGGTTTTTAAAACTATTTTTATTTTAAGGGAAAACAATTTTTAATATCGTCTGTTAAGATTCTAAGGAACCTTTCACATTCATAGTGCACACTAGAATGTTAGAAAGTTAAAAGCTAAATTGTGTAAAAAAAACTGGTTCTTGAGGAGGATACAAGTTCAAAACTTCTTTATTTTCTAGGTCCAAAATGATAGGGATAAATTAACAATTTTTTTAAGTTACAGCTGACGTTGCCGTAGAGAATGGCAATCTTGGCATCGTCAGCTCATTTTAGCTTATATTATTCTTAGCATGCTACCAAAATTATTTTTTTAATTACGATACAATAGCGTGCAGCAAATTTTGGCTAAATTGTAATGTACAACTACAACCTATTCACCTAGGAGATAACTATTTTCTTTATTTATTTTATCATTATAATTGAACAGAAATATTATAATCATTATTTTATAAACATAAACATTACTTTCAAATATACATTTGATAGTTAACTGAATATTTCTGATAGATATATACCTATATGAGAATATAAGACCAGTATTATAATAAGGTAACTAAAAACCGTCAAACTTGTACCACAACATTTTAATATAATTTAACATTAATCACAGTGGTGAGTGCTTTTTTACAAGTCTTTATCCAATCCATAACAGAAGTCAAGCTGGTCCACTACAAAATGTTTAATTATTTATAAAGACTTTTGCTAGAACTTTTTTTTGTGTATAAGATTTACTCATTGTCACCTCTGGATATGGAAAAAAATTCAATACTGGATTTTTTACGTCATATAAAAACCATTTTGTATATACCGATGCATTTTGTTTTGTTGTTAAATATTATTAGAATGGGAAAAAAAGCTTTTTTATTCTATATTGTTATTAGAATGGGAAAGTTTATTTATTCTATATTACACAGTCTTTGGTATCAATTAAAAAAAGTGCAACACTTTAGTATTTTTAAAACTTACAAAACTTTTAATTAAAAAATTTTTTGAAAAGAAAATGATTAATTTTCTAATTTAGGTATTAATTTTGCTGCAAAGTGTTGATACAAATATAAGAGAACAAAAAAAAAAATAAAGACTGTAGAAGTTAAAGTAGAGAAAAAAGAATCTGCTGCTTCTGATGTGGTCTTATCAAGATCTGAACAGTAATTTTGAAGATAATTTTGATAATACAGTTTTTGAAACAGATTTCTGACACAGTTGATTATAAACCCTAATAAAAAATTAAAAATTCCTTAATAATTAATTGTACGGAAATTGGTTTTTTCAAATATTTTAAATACATAGTTATGTAACTATGGATTTAATAATACATAATAATGTTATTAATTTAGAATTAGCTGTTAGTTTCAAAAAATTATGTCAAAATATGTATTATTAAAAATAACTCAAAAACTATTCAGATCTTGATCAAATTTATAAATAAAAAAGGAGCATTAGAATCAGTCTACCTAAGAATAGGTTTTAGGGTAACAATATTTAAAAAAAAACGATCTAATTGAGAACCGTTTGTTTTTTAAAAGTCGCTTAAAAATCACTCAATCAAAATTTTGAAAGGATTGCCCAATATGCTTTTAGATAGGTAAACCTAATTAGAAAAAAATAAGAAAAAACAAAGAAGAGCGTTTAATATGGAAAAAAGTTAACTAAATTACAATAAGAAAAAAATATATTGATTACGTTTTAAAATTAAAAATTAAACAATTGAAGATCAAATCAATTTAGATTTACTTCAAGATTTAAGATTAGCTACAGCTGAAAAAAAATCCAAAGATCGTATCTAACTAAAAGTATTTTTTTTATTTATTTAAACAAATTAAAAACAGCAAAACTTTTGAACAATTAATATATTTTATTTTTATAAGTTTTATCTCTACACCGGGCAATGGTACTCTTTTTATTCTTTTTTGACTTTTTTTTTCTCAAATATTTTGGCATTCATTCAGTCCACCGCCTCACGTATTCTTTAATGTATTTTGTATCTTTCAGTCTCTATCTCCTTTCTTGACTACATCCATCTTTTATTCTCTACTTCTTTGCCGCTCAGTTCATTTTTCTCAAAATATTTTCTTCTTTTAAGGTTTTTTTCCTGCATTTTCTGTCACATACATTCAATCAACCCTTTTTTATCTTTTCTTTCTATCTGTTCTTCTTCAAACTTACATGCTCTTTTACTCGCGTCTACCCTTAGTTTTTCTCGTTTACACTCTTTCATTATCTGGCGTTTCTCTTTCCATTCCAAATACCCACTTGTAGGTCTTTTCCTGTATTTATTCCCTATGTCGCAAACAGTGTTGTACTCAGGGGCCACCATTGTTGTAACTTTTTTTTTTAAACATTTACTTATTCTTTCACTTACTTTCACTATGTTCTTTGTCGCTTTATATATTTCTTTTATACTCTTTATTAATTTTTTATCTTCTTTTCTCGTTCTCATGCATTCCCACAGCTTGTTTCTATTCACGCTATCAAACGCCGCGCAGACTTACTCTAGTTGCTTACTCGCTGCAGCCCTGTACTCCGCTTGTGAGTTTAGTAGCAATTGTTTTTTCTTTACACTTCATTTTCAGCCTCTCCTAGCCCTTTTTTGTAGATAGGGCATATAAGACCTAATCTTCATTCATACGGCAATCCTTTCTTTTTCTATATAGTTCATTCATTACTTTTGTCTAACTTTTACACACTTTATCCGTGCAACACTTCGAGCGTTTTTATTTTTCTGATAATTTCAAATGCTTGTTTTTATCTTTTGTATTGCTTTTTTTCTTTTTCTTCTTGTGATTTCATGGATCTCCGTTCTCCCAATCTTGCATTAAAATCTTTTCCTGTTTTTAGATTCTTTCTTTCTCTTTTACTTTCTTCTCTATTCTCTCTCTCGTTGTTTTCATCTTTGGTGCATATATTGTTACCACTTTGTACTTTTGTTGTCTTTGATTTTTTTTCCATTACTCTTTTTTTTTCTTCATAGTCTTTTATTTGTTTTTTTTCCTGTTTTTCTGTCTACTAATATTTTTTTTTATTGCTGTTATTATTACCTCTTTTGGTCTTTCTTATTTTTTCTTTTCTTGCGTAGCTGTATTTCTATTTGAATGTTTTTCTCATTTTCATTAAATCCAAGTTTCTGTCATCGCTATAAGATCAAACTCTTCCACATATTCTCAGAAGTCTTAATCTTGGTTTTTTATTCTAGCTATTGTAAGGGATTTTTTCTATGACGCAATTTGCATAAGAATAATGGTAAAGACGCCGGGGTAATTAAATTCATATAATTAAATTACCTAGTCTCATAAAATACAATAATTGTCAGATTGTTCCACCACATGTACATGTACTGATTATGAATACAACTTAAATACTGCATGAATACAAGATTAACAGGCTACATCATTATCAACGATCTACTACAACTCACCCCATTTGTGGCCGCCGTTAAGAAACCGCCTCGAGCGAATTGAACGGATTAGATTAACCATACATGAAACACATTCACACATAATGTACCTGTCAATAATACTTATCAAGCAACTCACCGGGGGCTTGTCCTCGCCAGGCAGTCTTTCTCTATCCCAGCCTTGTGGAGGATATCCTCTGCTACGGTGACTTTGCTGTTTCTATCATATGAACCGGACTCCATGAACTTTGGCGGCCTCTTTCGGCGTCTTTATTCTTCCACCTAGTTTCTGTTTTCGGTACCTATGTGAGAAGTTGTAGAGGCTTTCTCGTTCTCAAGCCACATTAGCCACAGTGTGTCCGGCGAGGAAAATAAAAATAAGATTAAAGGAATTGAAAGGTAAGAACACTGCAATCTTCCATTGCCACAATAGAGAACCCATCTAAAACTTTTTTCAGCGACAAGGCACCAGCCTTGGCGGCAGCACCAAGCCTGGTCTTAAAGATTTCTCCAATATTTTTAAGAAATCTTAGAAGCTAGATCTCAACCGAAAAACAGGAATTATGTTAATCGGCGTCGAGAGCCAAATAATAAATAATAATTGTAGTAGTAAAGACCGGCTCAAGAACAGAACTAGTTCTCTGCTGTAGGTTTTCATTCTTAATCATTTCACATAAAGAGCAATAATGAACAATAGCAACCGTGTCAATTCTGACACAAATAATCTGCATGCTTTTTAATAAAAACAAGTATGCCAATAATGACATAGATGTATCTGCATGCATCATAATAATCAATATAATGTAATAAGGTCTTACATGTGCTCTTTCCTGAGATTAGAGCAAGTCCTTTCAGTACTCAAACCTAGCTGCCATGGCCAAATCAGCCACATTATTAGAAGAAGGTAGGATCTGTCACCTGGCTAGGTTACTGAAACAGAAATGTTAAGACACCACATTCGCACTTAATTTGCACACAATAACAAGTTATATTCGTCCGAGTGAAGAGATAACTATCACTTCTGTTGACCAATCTCCACTCAACTATCTTTCTTTCTTGCAATATTATTTTAAAACCGTTTTGACTTAAATAATTTATATTAATAATTTTATAAAAAGTGAACTTTCACGCTATGTTCTAAAACATTATTTTTATTTTTTATCTTTTTATTTCTTTTTCATTGTTTATGTTTTTTTCTTTGCTTTTTTTATCTTTTTTTTTATTCTCTACTCATATCAAAATATCATTACTTTTTTCAGTTTCTCTCTTATCACATTATATTTTTTTTTATCTTTAGTTTGCTGCGTCAATTACTTCTTTTTTGCTCTCTTTTATAATTTTAAGATCCCACTTTATAATCTCTTTTTTTAAAATTTTTTTTGCGCTTTTTGTTGTCTTTGTTGCATTTTTTTTTTTTTTTCACTTTTTCTCCTTCCAAATTCTCCTGTAATCTATTTTTTGCATGCTGCTAACTCTCTTAATTTTCTCTACACCTTTCTTTTCTCTTTTTTATTATTATATTTTTTGCTTAAAAAACAATACAATGAATGTTACAGCATACGTCAAACATCCATGTATAAACGTAAATAAATATAAATGAATTGTTACGTCACATATATACATAACACAAATATAAAAAGAAATAAAAAGTACATATTTTAGTATACAACTACATAATTCTTCTAAAAATTCGTCAATTGAATAAAAAGATTTCTTGATTAAAAATTTTAAGATTTGCGTTTTATATTGATTTCTATTTTGACATTTCTAACAAGAAGGCAAATGATTGTAAAATTTAAGTCTATAGTGATGAGTTCCTATGTTACTTGTTTTCAGTCCACTTTTGGCTGGACACAAAAGACTTTTTCCTGTAGTATTGTGACAATGAAGATCAGTGTGGCCTGTATAGTCACTGAGGTTGTCAAATACATGTAGCAAGCAACATTGGAATAGGCGAATGGAATGGAAAAATCTTCAGTCTTAAGATTTTTAATTTATCAAAAGATTTCTTACAATCGTCTCTATAGCCAATGTTATCCACTACTCTTACTGTTCTTCGTTGAAGTTTGAAGACGCGGTGGATTATTGACGAATGCCCCCAAATTAATAATCCATAGGTGAGAAGCGAGTGTATGAGAGCAAAGTATGCTACACGTAGTGTATTTACGGGAACTCTATCTCTTAAGTTTCTTAAAAGATAAATATTCCTGCAAACTTTTGCGGATATATGCTCTTTATGTGCATGCCATTGCAATTTATTATCTAAATAGATGCCCAAGAATTTTATCTTATTATTAGTTGTTTTGGTTCAATGTCAATTGATTTGAAAGGAACCAATTTTCAGCTTTTGACTGTTTCTTTGTTGGGTATATTATCCGCTACAGTCAGCACTCTGTTTAACAATGTTGTATAATTCGCAAATAAGCTAGATTCAGATTGTCAAGTCAAAGAAAAATTATTTGTATATATTAAAAACAACAGTGCTTCAAGAACCGACTCTTGCGGTACTCCATATTTGATAATTCTTTTTTCGGATGTTGTATGTTTACACTTTACAACCTGATTGCGGCTTGCAAAAAATCTCCTTAATATTTTGCAGCTGAGTGGATGGATCTTCTAACAGTAAAGCTTTCTCAATAATATTGTATGCGAGACACAGTTAAACGCTTTACTTAAATCTAAAAAGCTAACTGAGGCACATTTGTTTTCTTCAAAACATTCTATGATGTAGTCAGTTAGTTTTACCACACTTTTAGTTGTACTGCAGTTTTTTCTAAAGCCAAATTGTGAAGGGGAGAATAAGTTGTTAGTCTCAAAATAATCATACAGTTGGCTGAACAATACTTTTTCTATAATTCTAGAAAACCCAGGCAGTATAGAAATTGGCCTGTAATTGTTTGGATTATTGACATCTTCTTTTTTATGAACCGGTATTATTAAAGACGTTTTAAGACACGGAGAAAACAAAGAGGATTTTATGCTCAGATTTATGAGTTTAGTTAAGGTCTTGCAATAATATCTACTACCGATTTTATAAGAATAGTATTTCTATTGAATACGTCTTTAGATGGGTTGTTCTTCATATTCATCATTGTATCTCTCACTGTTATAAAAGGTACTTCCCTAAACTCAAAATAGTGAGAAAGCCAACTAGAATTATTATCATGCATTATTTTTATTGGATCTTCACAAATAGTTTCTAGCTGCTTAAGTAGATTAGTTGCAACTTCACTGAAGTGAGAGCTAAAGCTATCTCCTGTAAGTGTACAATTATATCATCTGGTCTAGTGTCTTTCAATTTAGTCCGTGATTCATTAATTATATCCCACATTGTTTTTGGTTTGTTATGAGAGGAATCAATAACTTTTTTGTTGTAATCTACTTTAGCTGCTTTCAGTTTTTGTCTGTAGATGTTTCGAAATTGGTTTCTTAAATTCTTGTAATAATCCAAATTGTAAATGTTATATAAGTTACTGAAAAAAGTAGCTATTGATTTTGCATTTTTAAACAATGGAGTAAACCATCTTTTTTTGGGATTCAATCCATATGTGGACATAAAGTTATAGAAGGTTTTTGCAAGTGAGTTGTTAGTATTGAATGTAATGTTGAAATCGCCAGACAAGAATAAATCTGTAGTCAAAGTGTTGATTTTTAAGAACAAATTATGTAGTGCATTCAAGAACAAATTAAAATCGCCAGCAGGCGGTATATAAACACTGATAAAAATAATATTAATTGATGTTATAACTATACCTAAAAATTCAATGATTTTCCAGTGATGACTTTAAAAAAATAAGATTGCTACTGTTTATTTAGTATTTGTGATAACCATTGATCCCCCATGGGTTGAGATGGTACGAGCGAATGTCGATTAATTCTCAAACGATTTGAATTTGGTTATTCTACTTCTTTAGACGACATCCAGTGCTCCAGAATTCCAGCCACAGTTTTCACTTTCTAAAAGTGTTTCAACCTCCAAAAGCTTATTTCTCTTACTTTGGACAGTAATAATTAAAATTTTGAAACTTAGTTTATTTAGTATTTGTTGCCATTTCCCTGTTTGGTTTTTTGTTCTTTAAAGTGTTTTTTGTGGAAGTCAATGACTTGACCCTGGCGAAGACAAATGTTGCTTCCGAAAAAACATGATTCCGCTATGACAACGATTTTGTCATATCGTTTTCTATAAAATCTTTTTTCTTTTGTTTTTCTTTTTCCATTACTTTCTGTTTCTCTTCCCACTAAGCTAATTCAACCACTATCATTTTTTTCTTATCCACTTCTTATATTTTTCTAACGTTCACTACGATTCTTATTTGATCTTCCAGACATTTCTTAATTCTTTTTTTTCTCTCTTCTTTCTATTTTTACTCTTTTATCAATTCTGATAAATTGATATAATCTAAATCTAAATTTTTATGTGGAATATTATAAAAGATAGAAGAACCGCTTTTCAAATAGTGATAACTCAAGCTGTGATATTAGGGTAGTGGATTTTAGTAAGTACTTTACAAGTATTGCTCTCTTATTAAGTTATTGATTTACCTGGTGATACTATCGATCCTACATACGACTCACTGTAATAATAACTGTAAATAACAGATTATTCTGAAAATAAAAGAATGTTTTTTTGTGCCTTGCGCTTGCAAAACATAACTTTCAGCGTGTCCTAATCGGCCGGCAACGGACTCTTGCTAGCTTAGGTCGGAAAATGAATACTAGAAATATTATGTCAATTAAATTTTTGCGTTTGCATCATTTGATGTCATTGTCAATTCTTAGACATTTATCAACGACAACTAACGGTTTGTATTGTATAAAGTATAACCGCCCTAGCCCCTAAACCGTAAGCCCCACGCTCCACAGACGCTGTGAGTGAAAATTCGTTGGTAAGCCCTACGATGGGCCCGAGTCCGAGGCTTGCTGACGGGCTTTTAAGAGCCATTCTCTAGTAAATCATTCTAGAATCTATAAACCAAACTACCAAACATTGTATATGGTTTCAAACAGTTTACTCTTTTTAAAATAAATTTACCTTTAGAGGTTAGTTTTGTATAAACAATCATTGAACAATCATTATATAATTCTATTTTAAAAACATAACCTATAGTCGCATGATTTCCTCACTTTTAAGACATGAAATAGTCATAAAGAATGGTGGTACTATTGCACGAATCCGATTTATGTGTGCTGGGTTATCGAAAACTACAATTTTACTTTTTCATCAAAATGCAAATAATTTTTGTGTGTCTTGCGCCTGCAAACCAACTTTCAAGTTTCAACGTGTCCTAATCGGCCGACAACGCAGTCTTGCCAGTCTAGACCAGAAAATGATTACTACGAATATTTTCGATTTAATTTTTGCGCTGGCATTATTTGCTGTCATTGTCAATGGTTGGTCATTTATTAACGACAACTAACGGTTTGTATTGTATAATGTATAGCCCTCAAGCCCATGAGCCGAAAGCCGCAAACTCATAGCCGTAAACCCCACGCCCCACAGACGACGTGAGTGACAATTCGTTGGTGTGCCTTGCGAAGAGCCCGGGTCTGGGGCTTCCTGACGGGCTTTCAAGACCCGTTCTCTCGTTAATCATTCTAGTATATATAAGTATAAACTCAACTACCAAAAATAGTACATGATTTAAACAGTTTACCATGGATTTTTTTAGAATAAATTTTAGAGGTTAGATTTTTTATAAACAATCATTGACGTAATTAAATATGCTTTAAAGACATAACCTATAATCGCATGATTTCTTCACTTTTAAAACATGAAGTAATAATAAACAATGGTAATACTATTACCAGGATTCCGTTTATGTGTGCTGAGGCATTGACTACGGTGGCACAAAAAATCTTGTGAATCACACATCCAAAAACGCTTTTGCAAGAGCTTGTAGTTTGGGGACCTCGGCTTTTGGCCTTGGCCCTCAAAATCACTCGCCTTGCAAAAGGCCAGTTTTCGGCCTTGTGATTCAAATAACTATTGTCTCTCAGCAATACCGCTTCAGACAAAATCGATCTATGGTTAATGCACTTATAGTCTTTACTGAAAAAGTCATTGAAGCATTTGATAAGGGAGAACATGTGATGATGCCATGTGATGATGCCATCATTTCTTGACCTTTTCAGACGCTTACGATTGTGTCTGCCACATAACTCTACTACGGAAACTGTACTCGTACAATATTCAGCCCAGCAGCTGCAAACTTATCACGTCATTTATGCCACACCGCTCTCAGACAGTAACCATAAATAGAAAAGTATTCACTTATAGCATTGACTAAATATACCTAGACTTCCCACCGTACAGTAAATTTTGAAGCTCATAAAAGACACTCGATAACAGAGCGGCGCTGGAAAACCCATCTAGGATGCAGTATTATAACTAATTGAGTAGCTGGCGATAGCCTCGACCCTAAACCAATGGGGAGGACATCGCGTTGTCAGTGTTGTCACTAGCATAGGCATGTCGCAAGGTCATGCATGGGCATTTGATACTCTAATGCCGGTATTCGTATTCATAGTCGTATCTTAAGCTCAGGCTTGAGTCCGTCTCAAGCAAGGACTTCGGCAATGCTCGGGGGAAAGCGTTTGCCTGCGTCATCCAGAAGTAGTAATTTTTGTGTTGTCAGGTTTGACAATTGTGACGCATGGACGTCATTCTGCGTGTTTATATTTACTTTAAAGTGACAGGTCGAGTAATAACTCGATGCCGCAGGGGTCATATCGAAAGTGTTTTGTGTTGTCGGGTGAGTACATGTGACATGTCTACTGACAATACGTGTATGGTAACTTCATAAAATGTGCATTATAGACGAAAAAGCTGCATATACAAAAACGGCGCAAAACCCTTGTAGTCCCGCATGGACAACTTCAATAATGTGGAAAGTAATACGACGGATGCCGCAATAGTGACCGATCTGGACCATTATTACATTCTCCGCAAAACACGAAAGCTGCAAAAGTGAGACCAAACAGAAGCTAGGTCACACTGCGCGACAATGTAAGTGCAACATTAATATAAAGCTTACCAAACCTTTCCCACTTTTATTGCAGGAAATGTGATGCAGAAAAGTTATCAGTTAGTAGTAGGGGCTATTCAAGAAGTGTGTAAAGATGAAAGTTTTCGGCTTCCGTTTTGTCTACTATGCTTCTGCAAACAATACCATACACTTATAATGTAAACTAATAAAAATTTTACTTTTTTTGTACTTATTTTTACCAGTAGAAGGTGTTACAAAATAAAAATACTACACAATTAATAAATATCTGTGACTTTTATTATTATTCAATGCTTCCATTTTTTATTCAATGCTTTCATTTTTGCACAAAATGTGGCAAGCCCTTTAATTTTGTGTAAGTAATCATTGTCTTTCCACTAATTTGCAAGCAATCCTACATTCACTACATTGTCTTTTGTGAAGCTGTAGTGACGCTTACATTCAAAGTTGGAAAAAAATTCCAATGGGTTCGCAGCACCCCGTACATAACTCGTCCAGCATGTCAATGTTCGTTGTTAACTGCAACACATAATACTCTTCAGTATTTTCC
The DNA here is from genome assembly GCA_947359425.1 of Lagria hirta. NCBI lineage: Eukaryota > Metazoa > Arthropoda > Insecta > Coleoptera > Tenebrionidae > Lagria > Lagria hirta. Next base: position 31,064,313 of record OX375794.1, read on the forward strand.
AACGTCAAACGATGCAAACGCTTTCCCGAGCATTGTCGGAGTCCTTGCTTGAGTCCAAGCTTAAGCTTGAACTTGAGATACGACTCTGAATACCGGCATTAAGTGCGTTTTGTCTTATCTTAATGCTGATATTATTATTGTGAAATATAAAGCTAACGCATTTACTATACAGTAGTTCATTTTGTTCCAAAAAAGAAATAATAAGTAATGCGTTTGTAAGCTCTATAAAGAAATTTAGATTGATTTGATTTTATGGAATATAATTGTTTACAAAATAATGTTTACAAAAATATAATTGTTATATTAAAATATAATAATAATTATTGTTATTAGAATACTATGGATACAAGGTGAAAGAATGAGGCAATAAATAATTAAAATAAAAATTATAATGTCTCGACTGGATTTTATTGTAGAAAAAAAGTATCATTTCTTTAAACTTTTTCAAATAGAAAATTTAAATAAAAATTTTTCAAGTAGAACAAAACAGAAATAACAAATAACGTTTGGTTTTTTGCAAGCGTTCTTGCACCTTGTTTGTGTATGGTAGTAATATATGATAAGATAAATCGTTGTTTTGCACTTTTTTTTAATTTACCAATAAATAATGATAATAAACATGAATATTTGAAATGAGAAGAAAAATGGTGGTCTCAGGTCTTTTCTTGTATGTGCTCAATGATTGGAATGAAGAATGAAAAAAAGAGAAAGAAATCTAATAACATCAGATATCGAGTTAATCAATGTGAGCACAATAAAGGTTAGCATTTAAACGATGTTATTTTTAAACTTTACGAAAAAAAAACTTGAATTTTTGTATTTTCAATTAAAAAAAGAACTAAAGAAGTACTTTGGTTTTTATTGACCTTTCATATAAGTAAGTTTCTCTGGCGTACGCTGTAGATTAAATATTAAAATTGGTTAGCGTCGTCCTAATTTTAACATCTTATTCCGGCCCTCAGAGCAACACTATTTAGTAGTTTAAATAGAATAACGCTATAAATGAATTAAAAAAAACTAATTATGTGTTTAAGTAATGCAAAAACGGTGCGATAAAATCTATTCAAACAGCTCATCTTATGTGAAGAGTATTTGTAACATTCTTTTGAACGAGTTGTTGAGATATTAGATGCATTGTCCAGTAATAGGAGATTATAAAAGCCTAACTTTAAAAATACGTTATTTCACTTAATATAATTTTTTTATCTGATATTTTATTTATCAAAACATCATATATAAGGCTCAACTAGTACAGTACAATAATAAATACAAGACAATTGATACAATAAACTTTTATATTATTTATACAAATTATTTGTATTTATATAAGTTTGCACATTAATTATTAATTATTAATTATTAATAATTAATTAAATAAATTAATTATTAATAATTAATAATTAATAATTAATAATTAATAATTAATAATTAATAATTAATAATTAATAATTAATAATTAATAATTAATAATTAATAATTAATAATTAATAATTAATAATTAATAATTAATAATTAATAATTAATAATTAATAATTAATAATTAATAATTAATAATTAATAATTAATAATTAATAATTAATAATTAATAATTAATAATTAATAATTAATAATTAATAATTAATAATTAATAATTAATAATTAATAATTAATAATTAATAATTAATAATTAATAATTAATAATTAATAATTAATAATTAATAATTAATAATTAATAATTAATAATTAATAATTAATAATTAATAATTAATAATTAATTATGTCCGCTTATTCCATTTTCATCAGTCAAACCTGGATAAGTGAGAACTGAAGCCAAGGAGATTGTTGGGAAAAATAATTAATTATTAATTATTAATTATTAATTAATAATCAACCATTGCATAACACGATTTTTGCACGACCAAGTCAAATCTTTTTCTTTTTCGATGAGGAATCTCTAAAACAAATTGTAGCCTTTAGCAACACATTGCAAACCAAAATCGTTTCTAGACAACTTGAGAAGATTTTTTAACTCTACTAATACTACACATTTATTTATTACGAGTCTCGCTACCCAGCCCGAAAAAACAAACACGGCATATCTATTCAGTTTCCGATTTCATACCCATTACTCCCATTAGAACCTTATCTATTTCCATGCATGAGTGAAGGCCGTTTACATAATATAACAGATTTCTTGACAACTAATAACTATTCACACACTTTGAAGATTCAGCTTTTTGCCAGGTACCAGCTGCTCCCAAGCTACCCCTTTCATCCTCGCGTCCGTCTTACCCACAACCCAAATGTGTTACATTTCTCTCATAAGCGTGGCTAGTCTAGGTTTACTTAGTCTATGTTAAAAGTCAAGAAGATTACGGTGCAGACACGTGCTGCACACAAAAAATCAACCTTTTTGGCACACTAATGAACTGAAAACAACTACTTTGCCGACAAAGTAAAATAATAAAATACAGTTTTTCTTATAGTGTATGAAAGTGTGTAACATGCCCTGCAGTGAATATGTATAGTGTGCTGTCCAAATAACAAATAATTCTTCATTTTCAAGTTAGAAAAGATTGCTTTTTTACGGTTCCTCCACTTGATTGTACCTGTACTCGTCAGTGGGATTTTTTATTTCGCATCGGAGTTGGATTGGATTCTATGATTTTGATTTTACCGATGCGATGATGCGAATGGTATAGTCTTGGACCTTGGAGCATCGGCGGTCGGCGGATTTACAGTTGGTGCGCTCGTCGCAACAGGATAGGTTGTGTGTGTGTGTGTCATAGTTTCCGTTTCTAGTGTTCATTGTATATTTTATAATAAATTATTATCAGAAAAAAAGCGATTTAAACATGGCCCCGAAAGATAGTGAAAATGGTGTAAATGATGGTTTTCAATTTCGAAAAAAAGTCAAAAGAACTAAATGGGAAAGTTTTGGAAGAGCACTTTATAATCCTGATACAAATGAAATTCTTGGAAGAACTGGGAAAAGCTGGGGTAATATATTTTTGGATATACATTTTTTCAAAAAAAAGTATATTTTGCTTTTAAAAATTTACTGGACATTGTTTTTGGCTTTCTAAATGGATTTTTAAGAAATTAACATTTTCAGTAGCTACAACTTTTAAATATTTTTTAATTCAAACAATATTATAGTTTCGGAAGAGTAATGAAAATTAACTAAACAATAAAATTAATGTAATGTATTGTATTGTTGTAAAAGTGTTTTTTCATAGAATTTATGATTTATGCGTAATACAACATTTTGCTATACCAAACCTGCTTACACTCAAGCAAGAATGTGTTTTACTAAGGGTAAATAACAATATTATAAGTTTATTTGTACGTACGGTAAAGGCCAATTTTTCTAATGATGAAAGTACTCTAAGAATACACCAAAATCCAAATAAAGTTAAATCAATTTTTTTTAAATTATTATACAGGGTGCGAGATCATATATGAACAAAATAGTTCTTCAAAATAGTTGGTTGAATAAGAAAGAACTTGGTATTAAAAAAAAGGATCGATTAATTAATTGCGATTAATTAATCGAGTACAATTTTTGACGTTTTGTCAGTTATTGCTTGTTTAGTGGATTTTTTGAAAGAGGAACTGTGAAGTTACTTCCGGACAAATTTAGTTCATAATAATAGCTCTTGAAGCGTCTACTGCTGAAATTAAGGGGTACATTTGAAGTAGAAGATTTATAGTGGAGGTCTAAATTATCCTTACTGTTGCCAATGTCAAAACTAATCATAACTTAAGTAATAATTATGTTGTTTAATGGAGAAGCCAATTGAAAAATTTATCTTATTAATGAATGTCAACAAACAAAAATGGATATTTGCTTCATAACTGTGTTTTTCTTTGGTCCACATGAAATTTTTAATTTTTAGCTTGAGACGTTTTGGGGTTTTTAATAGGGAATAAGACACTGTCTATATACGATCTTGCACCCCAGATAAAAACATTTAAAAAATTAGATAAAAAAATTTTAATACAAAATTAAAAAAAAAACTTAAAATAATACTAATACAAAAATTAATAATTAAGATACAAAATAAAAGTTTTATCGCATTCATAAAAAACTAGTACAGCAAAACGTCATAAGTCATGGCTGCGTCAACTTTAGTATTCAACTGGTGACTAATGTCTAACATGTCAAGTAGATAACCTAACTTAGTCTGAAGTGATTAATATTATTTGCAAGCAGTAGTTTAAATTGCCATAATGATATACGTTTATATTTGGTATTTTCAATTTTTATGAAGCTCAATTTACTTCAACAAAATTTTGCTGTAAGTACTAGTTTTCTATGAATGAAATAGTACATAATATATTTCTTAAAACAACATTTATTAAAAGAAAATAAACTGAAATTTATTGAACCAGTTTTATTATTACCAAGATTATCAATTATCATTCTTCTTATAGGATAAAACGTTTGGCGAGACTTTCTTAGTATTAGTAACTATCTTGAACTAGTATAACACACTTGAACACACTTATTAATTCCTTTGGAATCTTTGGCACTACAAACTATTAACAGAGTCTTACCCCTTGCCAAATAGTTATTTAAAGACACAAATGCAAATTTATTAAAATCACATCTGTAAACTTGGACGTGTTGCGCTCTTATTGGAGCTCATCGGCAAGTTCCAACTGATTCAGATTTGAATGAATTTGCACTGATACGTTTGGGCTCATATCTACATCCAAGGTCCTATCACTTCCGCAATAAGGAAAAGGCTATCGCCATCTATTAGATGCTACCTTGCATCAAACAATTTGAGAAAATTTTCTACATGTTTATAAATGCATATAGTTTGTACCCTAAATGATGTCAGTGTTGATAGGTACTAATTAAAACAAACATTTACATCGCTGATTGAACAACCAATCTTTCTTTATTTTACCAGCCAGTTGGTGGCTAACCAAGGAAGATAGATTACTTTGTATATCTTTGATATACGCTTGAGGCTAAAGAGGCTATAGTGACAACTTGGTTGTTTAATAAGCGATATAAGCTTTTGTTTTAATTAGTACCTCATTGACATCATTTAGAGTACAAACTATTTGCATTTACAAACATGTGGAAAATTTACTCAGAATGTTTGATGCAAGGTAGCTTCTAACAGATGGCGATAAACAGTTCTCTATTTAATCTCGAGAGCTTTTTCAACTACCATGTGTCATCATTAGCATTAATAAGAAGTTATATTCTTCTGTGACTACATAATAGTCGAAAAAGTGGTTGTGATTAAATAAAAACCGTTTGCCTAGTGATAAAGCTGTGTTAATAATACAACACACATAAGCCCACGAATAAAAAGGTTAACCTTGACAGAAGATGGGATTTATAATATTACCATTGACAATGTCGTATAGCATACTTAAATCGTAGGTAGTTTGACGCCCTGGAACTGTTTGAAGATTGTAATAATTCGACACTTTACCCCAAGAGCATATAATGTGTGGGATTCACAATAGATAATTGCTTAAACATGGTTTATGGTTTTGGTTTTTCTACCGCTTGGTAATGCTATAAAAAGGTCGACTATCTGCGCTTAAGTTAAATGGAAGAGCAATTTTTTAACTGGGATTGAACCATCGTACGTTACAAAATTTGTATGACATTAGTTGACAGATTGTTTGCATGAGGCCAGATTGCCACAGGTGTTAACACTTTTGTTAAAAACAAATGAATAGTGGCATTTAAACGAAAGTTTTGAATAAAATATAATACTAAAGTTTTTAATTTCAGAACCTGACTCACCGATTTCACTATACTTTATAAACTGGTAGATTTTGCTTTTGCTAGAGTAGGTTGGCACACATGACACATTTAAACCTTGTTGGTTTATTATATACAATTTTTGAGATCTTAATTTTTGTTAATTTTTCAAAAAATTATATGCATTGCGTATCAATGCTCGGGTTTTTTCTTGTTTCAGACTGTCTGTGGTTGCTTTTTGGTATAGCCCCAGTTAAATAACGTTATATGACCGTCCATAAATTCTGCATGTATAAGCCCCTATTGCTGGACAATACACCTAATCTCTTAACCTGTGCCGTTTGTCTGAATGATGAATGCTGGAGATTTATAGTGTTTTGGGTATTCTCATTGTTAGATTATTAACTTTTGCATCAACGGAAAGACAACTAAATATTATATTTAATAAAATATTATGCATTCGATCGTAACCTCCAAAAATTGCCATTAAAACGGTTAATAATCAATTAATAAACGCATCTCACCGAGTAGTTTTGTACTCGATTCGTTATATCATTTAGAGCACCGGCGAAAGCGTAACTTATCAAAAAATGTTTACTTGATTACTTTTTGTTTCTGTCGACAATCTGTCACTTGTCAACATATTGCCGGCGTAGGAACTAAGAGTGTCAAAAAAATAAAATCTATCAGTTTATACAGCATTCTAATTTTATAATCGTATTCAGTTTTCTCTTTTTTTATAGAACAAAAGGTTGATTTACATTTTGATGGGTTTAAAAACTATAGGTTTTTTTTTGCACCAGTTAAATAGAGATTTTAAATCAGTTTGCAAGTTAATACAATCTTACAAAGATGAAATGTTCAAGTTATTAACATAAAATAAATATTTTGAAAATTGAAAATATAATAAGTCTGTAAAAATAGAATTGAGCTCTAATGTGATCCTTGAAGTACTCCTGACGTTCTGACAAGTTTGAGATTAGTTTTGTAGTAGCAGATGCCGGATATTGGACAAAATATGAATTGGTTGTTTCCTTCAAAAATAAAGTTCTAGTAGTCATTAGTGCTTTATAGTAGTCATATAGCTTTATTTTAATTTACCCAAAGCTCATTTGAAGTAAACAAGTCCAAACCACAAAAATTTTTGTTCAGACTATACTAAAAATAGTAATATTTATGTTAACATTTAGCAAAAGAGTTAAATATAACAGAGTTTTCAATTAAAAAAAAAATATTAATTCAAAAAATTGATTAAAACTGCAACAATTACCATATTTAAGAAAAAACATCTTAAACACGGTTCTAAATTATACCCCAGCCACCTTATTTTCTCTAATCCAATTAAGAAACTAAACATAATAATGAAAATAATGAAATCAAAACAAAAATAAATCAATAAACTAATAATAGAATGCTAAAATTAAACTTTTATATTATTTAGGTAAAAATAATACATGGTATAAAATAAACCTTATTGTACAACTTTATTCTTATAATATTGTTCAGAATTATAAGAACTTCAAGGCTCTAGCAAGTATAATAATAATAAACTTTTTGAAGATTCTATGATCAACCCTGCACTATTTGACAAACTCATAAATATTCAGAGACGTGTCACTTCTGCGAGGTATAAGTTGGAAGTTATAAATTCGTATATTTGTCAATTTTCTTTAGCATGTTTATAATAGGGATTATTGTGTTAAAGCTAAGTACTGCAACAATATTGTACAGATACTGCTCCCTCATAAATTATCTTTAATAGGATTTTATTCACTGTGATTACATCGGCTTCTTTAAAATATAATTTTTTGCGGTGGTTCAGTATTGTTACAGTATTTAGCTCTCAACAAGGCTTTCGATCATAAAAACGGTGTTCGAAATTCAAAACTAACAGTTTTACCGTTTTATATCCGAGTTTATTAAATAAAAAAATTGCACACATTTGTCATCTATCAGCAATAAATTCACCTTGTTATTTCTTATCAAAAAATTTAAAATAAAATTTTCGATGAAAAACTAAAATCTTACTCTATTCTCGTTAAGGGTGTTTTACAAAAATAAAAAAATGTGTTTTTCTAACTCTCACCCTCTAGCTCGAAGTAACTATATGTTCGTAACAATTACAGTTTATAAAAAAATATACTGTATATTTTTTTATACAACTTACGTATTGATTTTGGTAGCGACAATTTTCAAATTTATGAAGTTTAAATACTTATTCAATTTTACAAAAGTTAATAATAAATGTATCTATAATTAATTATTGTTGATGCAAGACATACACGGCTTGTGTGTCCTCCGGTAATAGAACCGGCCAATTAGTTTTTTTTTATATCGACCAATTACTTATCACAATTAGTTGTCTCACTAACTCGTTCAATTGGTATGATTTACAAAGTTGGATTTAACATTTATCAGTTTATGAGTTTTTAAAATCAACAAAAATAATTTTAAATTTTTATTGGTTTATTATTAAACTGAAACTATATATCTACTTCTTATTTTTAAAATTAAGAAAAATATAAAATAATCATGTCTCAAAGAGGGTCAAACTGGCTCAAAATAAATATTTTATTTGTTAATAGAATAAACAATACTTTAATACTTGTATCTGTATAAATATATAGAAGTACAGAAAATCAAAAAATATTCAATTCACTCGTTTTTTGACAAGTAAATGACAAAAGTCGTAACTGTACATGGGATACCCAATGGACTAATGCAACAGCATGTAGTCGAATACTGTTTACGTATATGCAATTTCTCATTGAATGTTTGGTTAGATAATTGAGTGAGCCGAGTACCGATTGAGCCTATTGTAAATTATTAATGAATACATATTACATTATTATGTTTTTAATATAAAACTAATTCATAATACTATTGAACTTGAGTACATATATTAACTTATATACCTACAGTTAAAGCCCCAATTTTTAATTTTTTAAGTTAACTGGTGTTTTTTTTATGCTAATAATTTATTTATATATTATTATCTCTATATGATCCAAAGTTGTGTAGAAGATGTAGAAGTTACTTCAAAAATTAGTTGAAATAGTTAAATATTTGCCAAATTTAGACTTGCTATTTAGGTTGATATTTATTATTTCTTATTTTTAATTGACGTCCGGTATGGCTTATGTCCGGTACGTTGCAATCATTATAGTTTCACTTATGCACTCCTGATTTGTTTAATTTATCTATTTCATTTTTTGACTGGTTTTAAATATTATATATGACTTGACTATTTTAAATAAGAGTAGGTATAAAAAATGTTTTTATTTTAAGCTTTATTTCCTGTGTGAACATCACCTACAAATTTTTCTGATAAAACACAAAGATTTTTGGTTTGAAACATCTATAGCCGCGGGTAAACTCACCGGGGGGCGACGCATTCTCTGGTTCACATGGTTCGGTTTGCGCAATCTCGCTTGCGACAATCGAGCTTGAATACTACAGTTTTCAATTATCATCGACCAATTGTCGCAGTAATACCGTCAGAGGTAATATCGAATTTTCTATTACTAAGTCACGGATTAAAAGTGGTTGCAATTGGAAATAAAAGTTTGTATAAAATGATAATAAATGATTATTAAATAATCAGCTATCATTTTGAAGGAAATAGTAGTAAAGTCATATTTAGTTCTTGTCGCAATCTATTTTTTTATGCATATTACTTGTACAAAATAATTTTGTGCGCGAAGATGCGAAACAATTAATAATTCGTTATTGAAATTGAATTGATTATTGTTCAATCTCTTTGTAACAATCTATGTAAAAAACAGTTGAAATTAGCTAAGTTTGATAAATATCAAATTCTTTATTTTTATCTCTGTAAACCGTTAGTCAAATTCAAAAAACTCAGAGTTGATCTATTTCAACTTCTAAAGTAAATTTAGTATTGCAATGGATATTATTAATCAAGTTATATAAAGTTTTCAACTCTCTAATTCGTCTTTCCATACATATTATATAAATATCGTCTAGGTATCTACTCTATACATTATTTTTTAATAGGTTATAATTTGATGTAAATGAAAATTTTTAATGTTACTCATAAAATTATTTGCTAAAATAGGTGACAAAGGAATTCTCATGTTTAGGTATTTTCTTTGTCTAAAGTATTGTAAATTAAACTGAAAAAAAAGGTGGTTACACAATATATAAAAATGAGTGTGCTAAATTATCTTTTAAGCTCTACCTGCTTAAATAATTGCTTACAACCTTTCTATATAAGAATGATAATACCGTTTGGCGTTATTATTATCTCTATATTTATTAGCATCGTGTGATGTTATAAACTGTCTTACAAACTTCTTCAAGTTTTAAAAATCATCGATTTGACTCAAATTTTGACAGATGAAATTATATTTCTGCTAGACATCGATTTTGAAGATTTATAGCCCTCTTGTTCTTGTTTCCTTATTCACGCATGAAGTCGATGCTCATTCTTGATTATACGAGGAAGTGGAATCATCTTCACAATTATTTATTACAAGAAATACATTTTTCTTTTGTTGACGTAAAATATTTTATTGACCACTTTTATTTTATTTCTCATTGATACTGCTACATAGCTTTCCGCTATTAATGACTTTCATGCTTCGAGGTTTTAAGTTGCAGAACGTCAGCTCTACTGTTAGCAAGGACGGTGGCACTGGTTTGGCAAAACGATTACCCAGTATATTTTTTGGCATTTGGTAAATTTAAATATTTTGCAGTTTCACTAGCAATTTTACCAAAAATATTTTGTCCAACTGGTTGATTACAACACTTTCCATTATAAAATCTCAGAAAGAATCTTCTGTTTTCTGCATTTGATGGTTTCAAACTCACATATGTTTATTAGAAATCACTCACTCATTAGAAAATATTTTCTAAATAATTCCAAGCATCGAAAGTTTGCGTGAGGCCCGACTATCCACTATAATATATATGTGTTGATAATCAAAAATTTTCAACACAGATTTTTCTCTATCTACAGTTCTTTTTACATACCTCATCTTTGAGACAAGCACCATCTATACCCATGGTGGGCACCATTTTCTTCATAAGATATATTTGGTAAGGCGCCTCAGTCAAGAATTTTTCAGTTTTTTTATACAGGAAATAATTCGGTTTTTTTTTTCGGCTGGTAACCAGTATTCTTATTCTTCAAAAAAGCTTTCAATTTTGAATATTTAGAGATATCGACGTTATCGTTAAAAGAAATCGTAGAACGGAGCATTGAGTATTCACACCATAAGTTCGCTGGGAATGAATACTTTCGCCAATAAAACTGACTCTTCAGTATGATAACTAACTTGTTTGCTTTTACACCACTTTTGCAACAGATTATTAGTTGTCATTTCGTACCTTGTCTTTGTCTTCTCTGGCAGCCACGATGCACAAGCAACACTTGCAGCTTCTTTAATTTCATCCATGTAGTAGTTTTTACTTGAATTACTTCCTCAATTAATTAGTGGCGTCGAACCCCACCAAAAGTTAGTTTGGTTTAATTTCTTGTTGATTATGTATCTATCACACAAAACGAACGTCTTCTAAATTTTTGATGTGTTGACATGTTGATGGTTTTTTGATAAAAATTGAAGTAACAAATTTTAACTTTTTTTATGTGTGCAGGCACATGTTGCAAAAAAAAAGCTAACTAACCTGAAACTGTAAGTACTTTTTTGGTTTCGAATACTTAAGTATGTATTCTAGTAAGGTTATAATCTATAAGTTACCTATATTTTCAATCTTACATCTTCAACTAAAATATGTACACTTACAGATAATTTACGGTACGTGATATACTATTATTAATAAAATACTTAATAATTTGACGATTTACAGGTATAAAAATATTGAATTTGGTATATAAATTGTAAGCCATCCAACAGTTCACATGTTATACCTTTTAATTTTAATCACGGTATTACAACTTAGATAGTTTTATTTGTTTTTTAGACAGATTGTTACAAAGAGCTTAGTCAGTAATAAATTTCAATAAAGATTTAACAAATTGCACAAGAAAATAGGTATCGTAAAAGTTTGATAACACAATTACTGTCTTCACAACAAAAACAAAAGCATTACAGAATGTTTAGTCCCAGTGAACAAAGATAAAAAGATAATTTATCTTCACACGTAACAAAAGTGACAGATTTTGTGACACAAATGACAATATAAAAATAGCATTTTGGGTGCTTTGGCATTCGGTGTAAACAGGGACGAGTATATTCGCTCCAGTTTGGAAGCTTTAAATACTTGGTTACGTCTTTTGGTATATTCCCAAGCTTGTGAGTACCCATTACCATTCTCACACTTTTCATTCTAATATTTAAAAACAAAACCTTGTTCTTGAAAGCCAGATCTTTTAGAGATTTATACATTTTTGTCAAGGGTACAAAATTATGAAAGATAGCGACTTTTTTGTTTTAGTGTCAAGAACTTTTACTAGCAGTAACGAACCACACACAGTCTTCAATATCTTCAGTTTTCTTTTTCGCAAGTTTATGACATTCACATGCACCAGTTATTTCAAAGATCAAAACAAAAGGGCAGTGAGTGTCCAATTCTTCTTTTGATACGATTATTTTGGCTTGAAATTCTCTTCTTGTTTTTTAAAAAAACCAGCGAAATCGGCAGTAGTTTGAGATATCGACATTTCACTTTCAGTTAAGGACGGACGGACTTCTGTAATCGGATTAGCGACAAGTCATTTGTTTTATTTGTCAGCAGAAAAAAAATTCTTCAAAAATATATAATTTAGTAAAAATTGACCACTTAAAATGTGATATATGATATGAATTTTAAAAAGGATCTTTGAATCTTTATTTTTAATCATTCAATTAATTTTAATTAAAAATGACTTTTAAGTATGGAAACGTGAGGGGTGGTTTACTTACATATTTTTCGAGTTTGAGTTTTTAATAAGCTTTATTTTTAAGTCTTTTTGTAGATAGTTATAAGAGCACGAGTGGTTTATAGATGATGTTTTTTTGACCATCAACAAATAATTACGTCCAGTGTCAGTGTCATCATTGATCTGAATGTTTTTACCTACAAATTATAACTGTTATATCTTTGAAAGAAAATACTCCGAGAGTGTTTTGAAAAGTCGTTCAATGGTTTCAATTAGAAGACAAAGTGACTTCAAGGCAAGACTGCAAAATTTTGTTTGCTAACAGGACGTCGCGACATTTAGAATTGTTGATCATATTTGTGTAATGTGTTTTAAAGTGTTCAAATGGCAAGTACACGTATTAAAATCTGAACTTATTTGCTTCAGGTCATGAGATGATAACAGCTAAATATATTCAATAAATGTTGATTATGTCAATAATACTAATTGTTCACATGGTTTTTATTTCTGGCGCTACACCTCAAAGTACGCCAAAAGAACATTATCAGAAATTGCAAGCAATTTCTTAATCATCAAATTTCCGGACTGGTTTTCTGTAGACTCTATTTGGTTTATCACGTAATAATTTTTTATTTGTGGCTTTGGCTAGTTTCCGCCAACAAAATTACCCCGAACTTAAAAATAAAAATGTTTTCTACATAAAATTTAAAAGAAAAGTGGCAAATTTGAAAAAATAGCCGGAAGATCACGTTAAATAGAACTCCTGCGCCAATATTTCGTTTTCTACACTGGGACTTGTACGTCAAGTCAACCCTTATAAAACTAGTTCTCCAATATACTAATGCCGGTATTCATAGTCGTATCTCAAGTTCAAGCTTAAGTCCGTCTCAAGCTTGGACTCAAGCAAGGACTCCGGCAATGCTCGGGAAAGCGTTTGCATGCGTTTTGAAATTGATTTATCGCTGATTCCATCTCAAGCAAGGACTTCGGCAATGCTCGTGAAATCTGATATTCATATCTTGAGCTTGAGGTAGACCTCAAGTCCGGATTGGTATTCATAAACAAATCTCAAGATTTAAATATCAAATTACGGTGTGAATAAGGGCGCTTTTTGCTTGATGCACAAGCGCACTGGGTCTATCTCAAGTCGGGCTCAAGCAAGGCTTCGACTTGTCTCAAGTCCGACTCAAGACGCCATTTGCAGATTATGTCATTGTTTGACGTTGGAAAATACTGAGTAATACTGGAAAAGAGTATTATGTGTTGCATTTCATAACAACGAACATTGCCATGTTGGACGAGTTATGTGCGGGATGTTGCAAACCCATTGGAATTTTTTTCTAACTTTGAATTTAAGCGTCGCTACAGATTCACAAAAGACAGTGTAATGAATGTAGGATTGCTTGCAAATTAGTGGAAAGACAATTTTGTGCAAAAATGAAAGCATTGAATAATAATAAAAGTCACAGATATTTATTAATTGGGTAGTATTTTTATTTGTAACACCTTCTACTGGTAAAAATAAGTACATACAAAAAAAGCAAAATTTTTATTAGTGTACATTATAAGTGTAAGATATTGTTTGCAGAAGCATAGTAGACAAAACGGCAGCCTAAAACTTTCATCTTTACACACTTTTTGAATAGCTCCTACTATTCACTACTCTGATAACTTTTCTGCATCACATTTCCTGCAATAAAAGTGGATAAAGGTTTGGTAAGATTTATATTAATGTTGCACTTACATTGTCTCTCTCAAAAGCGCGCAGTGTGAGCTAGCTTCTATTTGGTCTCACTTTTGCAGCATTCGTGTTTTGCGTAGAATGTAATAATGGTCCAGTGGTGCGATTCTTGAGTTAGATCCGTATACGAAACTGTTCGACGATCGAATAGTTTCGAACGAAAACCATGAAAGTGTATTCTTGACTAGGCGGATTCACTTCCGCATACGGAAATTTGGTCGTCTACTAATTACTGTTCGACCGGCTTGGTCGCATGGTAAATCCGTACAAGTTTGGGTCATTTCAGGTAAATTCGTGCATCTTGACAACAAAATGACAAGTGCCATTTGGGTAAAACCCAAATATTTGAATTTGAAATTTTGCACCTCGTTTCTTGTTGATTAAAATTTAAAGTTTTCTATTAAATTATTAATTATACTAGTCTAAAAAAGTAAAACCAAAAATTTGAGATTGATGAAAATTCTAATCAAGTTTATTAGAAGCATGCCATAATTGTTATTTCACTTCTTTAACGTTGTTTATCATAGTATTATTTTACATTTTATTTTTTTATATATTTTTCATGAAAAAAGCCATTTGTTACTATCTGGTAGACAAGCTGCTACCAATTTACCGCCCAGATTGACAAGAAATTTGCAAAGAAAAAACATTGAATATTAACTTTAAACTTTTGACAAATAACTCTTGTCTACACACTTTCGTTACGACCGTATTGAGTTTTGTGCATTAAATTTTGAAAGTGTGAACTAATCTTCAACTAATACTTTAAAAGAAAAAAAATTATGAGAAAAAATGATATATAGGAATAGATAAATACAGACAAACCAATAATTTTACAAGCTTATTTTACCAAAACGAGGAAATATGGTTTTGCGTAATCTTTCCAATTTGAAGATCGGGGTGCTTCTTCATAAACTCGACCATCATTTCCTTCTGAGCGGAGGAAATATTTCCACATCTTTTTCCTCGCGTAATTGCTGTTTTGTTCATTTATAATTTTTCTTTCAATAACACGCGGCTTTTGTTTAAAAATGAAGACACAATTGAAAATAGATCACAAAATACTGTTGTGCATTTAGGATTATTTGGGGTTGGTATGTTGGTAGCACTGAATTTTCTACAACGTTGCCAAGTTTCGATCGATACAAAAATTCGCTTCGATTACCGGTTTCGAAGGTTGGTCGAGAATAGCATTTTGCGATCCGTCCGGAACTTACCGTTCGAATCAATCCGTCCGAACAAACTTTCGAACGAACTCAAGAATCGCACCCCAGATCGGTCACTATTGCGGCATCCGTTGTATTACTTTCCACATTATTGGAGTTGTCCATGCGGGACTACAAGGGTTTTGCTGTTTGTGTATACGCAGCTTTTTCGTCTATAATGCACATTTTATGAAGTTACCATACACGTTTTCTGTCAGTAGACATGTACTCACCCGACAACACAAAACACTTTTGATGTGACCCCTGCGGCATCGAGTTATTACTCGACCTGTCACTTTAAAGTAAATATAAACACGCAGAATGACGTTCATGCGTCACAATCGTCAAACCTAACAACACAAAAATTACTACTTTTGTGCCTTCTGGATGACGCAGACAAACGCTTTCCCCCGAGCATTGCCGAAGTCCTTACTTGAGACGGACTCAAGCTTGAGCTTGAGATACGACTATGAATACCGGCACAAGTATATTAGAGATCCGATGTACTGCTGTTTTTGTTGAAATTTCTGCAAACTGATTCTTAACTCGGTTTGCGTGTGTCTTTTTGGCTATTGGAACTTTATTATTGGCAGTTTTTGGTAAACCATGGACTTACATTTAAATTTCAAATTATCTATCATTTGTGCTATGTTGGAGATCTAACCGCATCCTCTTAACATTTATACATGTAAAATTTATGGTTGCTCTTGTTCCAATTTATGATAAATAATATAAGTAGTACACACTTTGCGATAATTATGTTTTAACAATTTAACAAGAAGAAAAAACTTGTAAGTTTAATCGTTGAAACGATACTTATTTTGAAATGTGCTTTATTGTTATTTAAAAGTTTCACAGAATTTGTATCGCAAAGCTTAGGAAAGAAAAAAAATTAAAAGTGACTATACATGTATAATATGAATTATATTATAAATAATTAACATATACATAATTGAAGAAAGTATGGTTACCGGAATTAAACGACGCGACACTCGTCAGTCGTCGCTTGCTTTAATTACGTCTGAACTCAAACTAAACTGATCCCCACCGCTTGCTTGTTGGTCGCTCATTTATTGCGCTCGACATCGAACGTTCTGGAATTATCTAGTTCGAATTCGAAGTTCTCGAACGTTCGAATCCCCTACAGTAGTAAAATTGCTGTGCTTTTGGCAAAGGAAGGGTTGAACATAAAATATGCAGGATCATCTGTATATCTATAACAAATATATACAAAATTCTACATAATAATAAAAAAAATATATTAATACATAAATATAAAGCAAAGTACAACAAATGGCTAAACTACGCAAAAGCGCGAGACATTTTATTAAAGAAAATATAAAACTGTATATAAAGCGTGGTTGGAAAGCCAATGTGGTTTAACGGATTCATGAACTATTGAATTGTTGGTTAGCGCTAATTTTGGATTGAAAACACATTTTGTATGGTATATTTCGTACTTTTTTCACAAATCTTAAAATCAAACAAAATTTTTTTGTTACAATTATTGCTAAACTTTCCTGTGTTTTTTAAATACTTGCAACAAATATTGCAACTGTTTTTCATTTTTAGTAAGACATTTGTTGGACTCGCCTATCAATGCAAGTTTTTTTTCTGCTACATAATTCACAAGAATTCACCATAAAAAACTTCTCAACTGTAACAAACAAAATTTAGTTTGATTTTAAGATTAGTGAAAAAAGTACAAAATACAATAAAAATGTTATTCCGATGAAAACATTATAGAATTAATACTGCTTTCATTATTTTAAATTATCTAATAAATTATTGTAAAAAGGGCATTTGGTGAGTATTTTATAGTTTTACGTAAGTATGTTTTTAGCCCATACTTCGTAATAGAATAGAAAGATTTAGAAAATTAATTCTTTACAATTTGAGGTTGAACTTTAACCATAAATAAACTTTAAAGGAGCAAAAAATCATATCAGACCATTTTTGTAGACTGTTAAATTTTCTGCTAAATATGTTTTGATTTTCGACAGACCAAATTTCCTTCGTGTGCATAATAAAAAAAAAGTTCGGTGTTATTTAAATGAGAAATGGAAAATCACAATTTCTCACCTGTTATATAACTCGAGCGAATAAAAGAATATATTTCTTCAAAATACTGAAACCGTCGAAGTAAGCACACAAAAATGTATCTACAAGTTGGTGATTTTCGCGATATTTAAAAAAAAATACAATTTATAATTTTTTATTTGTGCATACGGAATAATTTCATCATTTCTTTCCATTTCGCATTCTGAAGAATACCACCTAAAGTCTCTTTAGCAACGTTTTTGAGGTTTAGAATGTGATTTTGATAAAATGTTTTTTTTCAGTAATTTTAATTTACGAAAAAAATGTGCTCTGTATCATTTTTTTTGCAATTCATTTTAGAGTATATAATTCTGCTTGGTCTTGATAATATCACGAGAAAAAGCCGTATCCACAGCAGATGATCATCCACATCCACAAAGACTTTTTTATTCTAACCTTGCGTTTTGCTTTATTTTAACAATTAAATTGAATTAAATAACAGTTAACTCTTTCTTCATAATAAATTTGTCAGGATGTCTATGTTAATGCGTAATAAGGCAAGGTATAAAATAAAGATTAATACGTGAAGAAGGATATTACGCATTATTCTGTCATACCAGCAAAAGGAAACTCCACAACAGTGGAGTTTTTATACACTGACAGTAACATAACCATAGCGGTTAACGGGCTCCAGCCCACCCTTCTACCCCTTCGCCGGCTCTCTACTTTCTTCGAGGAAGTAGAGAGCCAGGATAGCAATCTGTAAATGTCTACAGACGTCATGGGAGTACCCTACCACCTCAGTCTGAAATGTATTACCACATAGACCGTACCCTAGGTCTTAAACTATAGTTTCTGCCGTGGATATTTCAACATTGATGCTTATCAATAATACTTTACTCATTAGTCCTCCGAATTCAGAGAGTCAGCACTGAATTCACAATTATACCACAAAACAACACATGATCAACAAGATTAACACGTTAACTTTAATCTTGTAATCTTTCTCTTTCACTAAACAATTAATAGTTTAAATATTCATAACACTGCCCGTCCGACCGCTCCCAACGTTCTCAATCTCACTCCGCTCAATTTTCTGACTGGACTCCACCTTTCTAGGAATGCTAAGCCTATGTTTCTCCTCTTTAACTTAAGATGCCATATGGACCGCATCGAGATCATTTAATTATACAAGCAATTTAGCGCTTTATTGGCTTATTTTTACTTTAAAAAATAACTATAAATTATTATAAAACCAAAAACTCTCACAACCTTATAAATAACTCCAGTCGATGGATTGACAAACATTATTAAATTGTTGCTAATTTTTTGGCGAAAGCAGTCTACCTGTATGAATTATTATGAACAGAGCAGCTTGATGCTCAGAGACCGAAATTGACAATGACCGAAACTCTCGTAATTCACCTTCTCTATCTAAAGAAAATCTTCCTAATTATAACATTTAAATAATTAAAATGATCAAAACATTAATTTAACATAAAAAACCATTAAATGTTTATCTTATAGATCAATTGAATATTTTTTTACCAATCAGTAATGAAATTCTAAAAGCACGTATGAGTAATCGTAATCACATACGTTTTTCCTACTATGTATTTTTAGTCCTACGATTAAGAGTGTCCTTGTGTTCATGTGTTCCTAATTCCTATCTTTTTAATAGAATTAATCGAATAAATTAGACAAGGTTTACTACATTTATAACGTTTTGTTAGGGTTTGAAATAAAACCATTTTTAAGATAATTCGGTGGCCATCAGATTCAATGAAAATGTTTGCCGACTATCGAGAAAATTCCGATTGAAACTAGTGCAAACCGAATTATTAATACCTGCTTACGTCGAACCCCCTATTTTTAGCTTGGGGTAGAATCTTCAAGACCCCTTAATATCCTGTCAACTAATTTAGCAAAATGTCATGCTTTATTGTCAACAAGTTTATATTGCTTTCTAATGAAACTCCATAACGATTATTACGACGAGCTCCTTAGAACACACAAACAAGTCCTTAGGAGAACCGACAAATAAGTTGGAGGATTCTGAAAAGATGACATTTATGTTATTTCGTGCGGTAAGAATATTTAGAGTTCTATTTTTACTTCAGATCACATCTCGTCTGGTTTTTATTATTAGACGAAAGACGAGCAAAAACAAACTATAACCTATATTACTATAAAACTAACGTCATTACATCAATTAATTACTTAGTTTTCCTACCTAGCATAATATACTTCCTATTTAAAACATTTTTAAACCCAAGTGCAAAATGATTTTAAAGATATTTATAGAAATAGGTCATTTACGAAATTGTAACATGTGCTACAATTTCCGTAGAGAAGGCAAGGTTTTTGAGAAAATATTTTCTTAATGTCAATTGAAATTACAATTTTATTCCTTTACTGCTGAGTTTATAGCAAGAAATGTATTATTATAGTCTATAGATGTAAAAATTAGGTTTTTTCTGAATTTTTTCTATTTAATCACTCGAAAACTTTTTGTAATCAACTAATGCTAAACTAGTGCTAGTTGTGGAATGTTGAACTTATTGTTTGAATGATTTGTTACAATAGATGTGTATTATCCGGAAATATTTATTTCTCCCACGAGCTTGCACTTGGGTTCATCCAGGACATGTAGTAAAACTTATTAGCTTATTACACACTATTATCAACAATCCTGAAGGTAGCAATGTCTTCTTAGCCAAGACCTTTGTAGTTTTTCTTGAGTCACTGATTATAACAATTAAGTTGTCACAATTTGGTATTTAATGAAAATCAATGATTATTAAATAAACAGTTATCATTTTTAGGAAAAAAATGGTAATAATATATTTTTTATTAAGCCGTATATAGTTCTTATTGTAATATGTTTTTTATGCATATTACTTGTATAAAATAATTTCGGTGTTTTAAGTCCCGTGACTGCTCACATTGTTGTGTGGCTGTCCCTAAGTGATGTGTAACTAGATCTATAAGGCCGACAGTTTTTAAATTTACTGCATTATTAATAAAAATCCTAAATAAAATTGGACCTAGCACGGACCCTTGATGAATTCTTTAGCTTATCTCTTTGCGTTTCGAAAAAGATTTATTTACTTTAACAAATTGTTTGTTATCATAGGTATAGTTTTCTCTCAATAGCACAGATTAGTTATACCAGATTGCTCACTTGCCTCGAAACGTTTGATCTTTTGCGCATCTTTTCTATGACCTTGGCGTGTCTCGTCCCTTTAAATTGGTTAATAGCAGTGTTGCCGCGCGCAGTTTTTTGTCAGAATTACTACAGAAAATGCCCTGTTGCCAAAAAGTGTCGTCCTGGAGCTACTTGACACATCATAGGTTTTCTGAAGAAAACTTGTGTAATCAACATTAATTTTACTAATTAAGCATAATTAGGAGGTAATCGTTTGGTTTTTAAGAAAGATCCTACTTTATTCACATAATTACAAATGCATTAAAATAGATTTTTTTGTTTTTTGTCTAGAGGTTTCCAAATAGTCACGTTTTAAAATGGTACATTGACGTGCCTTTTCGATTTTTTATATTTTCAACAGCAATAAAGATATTAAGGGTGGGCCGTTTTATAATTGGTAGATAAAACCACGAGGCAAATAAATCTGGATCGGACAGACATCGGACCAAATCGTGAATTTAGACACTGCATACAATCATCTCGAAGCGTTCCGAGTGTATCTTTGCTTACAGTGAAATAAACCTCTACTGGGCATGCGTCAGCTGGACCTTTAAACTGGTTAATATTCTATCTCTCTCTTTTTTAAGCTTTCTTTTCTAAGTGAGCGATCTGGTATAACTCATCTGTGTCAATAGTATGAAATAAGAGTATTGAACTTTTATATACTGATTAAATTTTGATTACTTGGTTTGATTACTTGATTACGTACCTTATGACGCATTATTTTAACAATAGGGATACGATTTAGATGAGCCTAAATAAATGCCTCGAATGCCATTTTATTTTATTCAGAATAATGGTATAATTAACGTAATCAGAGGCTTTGAGAAGTCACAAACACCAGTTACAGTGTAGAGGTTATTAATAATCATAGAATAGATGTTATGATGGTGTACTGAAAAAATTACGCCAATAGGTAGTATTTTTATTTTCTAGAAAACTGAGTTGTTCTATGTTCAGCTTGACAGGAAGAAAAAACAGCTATTCTGAGACAATTTGCAAAAGTTTTTTTTTGAAAAGAATTTTTAATTAAACAAATGACGGTTTATTGCTATTAACGGTAAATTAAAAATCGATTTACTTGACAAACCTTTGAGAAAAGAGAGTTTTGTTTTGGAGCTCATTAACAATACTCTACTAAGTTTATCTTGTGGGGTTTTTGGATTTGAAAGTTTCGAACTCTTTTTAATCATCTTCAGCACGTAAATATGTTATTTTATATATGAATAAATATATGTAGTATATATATATTTATAAATTTGAGAAAAAGTTTCTTGGGGATGCGGTCTATAATAGGGCGAAATGTTTACGACTCTTTATTATATTTAGTCAAGCGTTCGGAAGATTTATCGCTTTCATCTTCAGGACAATTATTAATGGTGAGATTATTTGATTTTAAAAATATGCATTTTTTAGAACTAGGACGAAAAGATTAAAATTTGATGTTATACCGAAAATTAAAAACAATTAAAATTAGCAATCACTGTGATGACCGGATGTTATGATGATGATGAGCTCATAAATGATAACGTGTTATAAGTTTCATGGCTGCTTCTAAAGAGCTGCAAACATATTGTCAACAATGTATCAATCGAATTCTACCGACTTATCAGTAATTATTATATTGACGTTAAAATATGTAGAAAACAAAGGTATTTTCTGAATATTTTATTTACGAAACTATTGATTTTATAATATTCGACAAATGTGACCTTAAATTACAAATATTTAGGATCCATTTGATAAGAATATTTATTATGTATGTATAATGTAGTATGTGAAAATACATAATTATTATTATGTCGACATTGCTTGTGGCAATGGTATAGAATAGAAAATAGACTTTATTGAATAAGATAACAATGTTTGTTATTTGTGACGACTACAAGCAGGCAAATCTAGGTTATTACAAACGTTTGCATTGCTAAAAACAACATAAACACTGTATTATTTATAATCTTAACATAAGAATTTAATTGAATAAACCATAAATCAAATTTTAATTAAGTTAAGTAATATTTTCAGCGAAAATTATGTAAATTCAGCATTGATTGTCATTTTAAAATGTGTTATAAGTATTGCAAGCCTGATGAATTAAAAATTACTCTTAGGTAAAACATGTATATATTTCTATTTTTTTCAATAATGAGCTAAAATACAGATATTTAGCAAAATGTTGAGCGACATAAAAAAGTACTTTGTTAGAGTGGAATAATGAAATACTTCTTCTATATGTACTATCAAAGAGCGATGTAACAAACATCGAAAAATACACTTGTAGACAACATTAAGACACCACCAAATACACAGTTTTGAGCAAATTTTTTCAATTTATAAATTGGTCTTTTTTACAACTAATATATGTATGATCGAATAAATAGATATAATAATATTTGGATTTAAATTCGGTTTACTATATTTTCTTATTTTGTTTTATATCATTTGTTTCAAATTTTTTGATGCTTTTTTAATTTTTTTCTTAATAACAGTAACAGTATCTAAGCGATCCAACAAACATCTTAAAAAAATTAAACCTTACTGCTGCGAATAATAGCTTAAACTACCGTATTATTTATTTGTCATTGTATTATTTTTATTATTATTTATTCGACTTTTCTTCGGATTAAAAAAATAGTGACTTACGTTATTAGTGCCGTAAGTTTCAGTTTACAGCGCAAGGTTTTAACTTTGAAGTCCGACGCTCTGCGGAGGGTTTTAATAAAACTGCGGGCTGTAAAATGATTAACACACGAATAATGTATTCAACTTTTTAGCCGAATACTCAATTTTGCCTGCTTAAAAAATTACGAAATTTGAATTGATTTGAGGTTGACAGCTCAAGTGCAATTAGTCTGTGGTTTAGAGCTCGATTAATGGTTAGTAAAGTACCACACCACAAGATGGCGCTGACAGCGTCTTAAAGTTTGTACCAAAAATATTAAATTGTCTTTATTTTTGAAATCTATAGGTCTTATTAAGTGCGGTAATTTGTCCTGGTATAAACAAACTATATTTATGACTAAACAACACTTTTTTTGGAGGTTTCTAAAAGCAGATAATTTTCATGGTATTTTATAGCACGCCAGTGAGTCAAAGTGACAGATGAAAGCTCTGCATGTAAAAAAGTCTAGTTACCATAGAGGTTGACAAGACGTAAATATGCCGTTTGCAATCGACGAGGCTAAAAACATTTTTACTATTTACTAGAACTATTGGCTTTTCTAATTCTAATTTTAATTTTTACTTGCTTTTACTTTAATTAGATATTTTATAGTGACTATTCTACACTATTTAAGAGTTACGCCGTTCTTTGCATAAATTTTATATGGGATCAGTTCTCTTTTCTTTCTTCTCCATATTCTGACAACTGTCTTTATTTCATCTTTTCCGGTTTATTGTGTTCTCCTTCCGATTTTTAATTGGTATTCTTGCTACATCTGCTGTTACTTTTTGCCTTCATGTTATTCTTGGTCTTCATTTTTTTTTCGTGTTGCTCGGTTTCTATTCTATCATTGTATAATTTGTCTCTCTTCTCCACATGCTTCAACTATTTTATTCTGTTTATTAATTTTTTCTGTAACATCTTTTCAATGTCTTCTTTTATTTTTTTATAAAGCATTTAGTATTTTCTCTATTAATTTTCTTTTATAGTTTT
Organism: Lagria hirta; assembly: GCA_947359425.1. NCBI lineage: Eukaryota > Metazoa > Arthropoda > Insecta > Coleoptera > Tenebrionidae > Lagria > Lagria hirta. The sequence goes on from OX375794.1 coordinate 31,088,725, forward strand.
CTTATTATGCTTTCTATTCATTCTGGTTTTACTCTTCTTATTACTACCTTTTCTGCTACTTTTTTGCAGTTTTTATATGTTTTCTTGTGTTTCTTTGTTTGTTTTACCCATTGTTTCTATTGTGATTCCTATTGTGATTGTCACGATGCAGTTGTGGGTTTGCAAGCTGATAAAAGATGAAGTTTACATGGGTCTGACACAACTAAAAGTTGGTAAAATTTTGAAATTGGAATAGAGTTTTTTAATAAAATAATTAAGAATCATTAGCACTGGTGTGATTAGCACAATCAGTTGTGCAGTGTGATGGACAACGCTTTATATCACTCAATGCAGTTGGAGAAATTGCCCACATTGTCTTCCAGCAAAGCGACAAAGTAGAAATGTTTGATTTATTACTAAGTTTAATAACGTATGCATCTAAAATTGGGAAAAATTTTAATGTGAAAAAAACACCTCTGAAAAATATATTTAAGTGATCAACTTATAACATTGACATAATCTCACCCTAGAAAACAATAACCTCATTTAACGAACTGCCAACGATTGATTGTGTTCACTTTGGCGAAACTTGTCGCATTAGACTCTGGATATGTCGAATTTTTTGAACAATTCTACGACGCAACATTTGTTTGTCTGTGGTTTCCTAACCATTGTCAGTCATAGACCTTCCTGCTCAGTAGTTCCAGTTTGAAAAAAATTCTCAAAACTTGTGGTGCATACGTTACAATCAAAATTCATTAATATGACAGTTGTAGGAATTAATATTTCTTTTTAGAGCGACTTTTAAAGGATAAGTTATGAACAAGCAGCAATCGTCTTTGAAACTTGATGTATATGGATTGAATCTCTTTCGCATGTCTGAAATGGAAAATATTTCGTTTAATAGTATATTACACTACAAGGGACAAAAGTTGAATTTTCGGCCCTGCGCGCCATAATGCCCGAGGTGAAGCCGAGGGCATCATGGCGCGCAGGACCGAGATTTCAACTTCTGTCCCGCGTCGTGTATACGATTTTTCTTCATACCTCGGTCGAAAGTACGTACTTTTATTTTTAATTTTATTTTTTTAACTTTAAATGCTGATAGTTTTTGATGCCTGCCGCGACATTTGCGGCACGAGCGAAGCGAGTGTTGCTGGTCATATAACATAGTTACGAGTATAAATAAACACGATGAATTCTTTCTTCCCGCTATTATAGGGAAGAAAGAATTTCATCTTACAGGGACTAAAAGTTAAACTTTCGTCTCTGTTATTAGGGACGAAAGTACGTACTTTCGACCGAGGTATGAAGAAAAAACATTTCACCATTTTATCATTTCATTAAGAAACTCTGACTCCCAGTCAGATTTTGATAATAATTTAGATTCAGAATAAAAATTAGAAGCTTTACTTTTTAGCTTTCTCATATAATGTGCACGTTAATTACTGTCCTGTCAATTGATTAATTGATAGTCGTGAACGACTTAGAACTCAGATATAGTAAATTTATGTAGTAATGTAAGACTGTAATGAAAGTTCAAAGTTAGATGAAAATGCAACATTTTTTCGAAGGATACCTAAAATCAAATCTGAATGGAGCGTAATGGACCTTTCACAGTTTCATCCGTAGCTCAAAACGTCTAAGCGGTGTATAACCGTCTTCATTTGTTTAGAGTTTTACAATATTATAAAACAGCAGTGACATTGAAAATTGTTTTTGTGAAATTTTGTTTAATTTTTTTTGCTTGACCGCTAGTTAAAATTTAATGACTTGTTTTAATATAACTCCATGGTTTTAATGCTAAGCGACGAGTATGTTAGAGGAGATTTCTTAAAATCATAAGATTTTTAGGTTCTTTATTTTAAAATTGGGTCTTTTGCAAAAATTTCAATTTCAAGGTATGTATTATTGTGAAACATATGATATGACAAATGTATTTTATATTAAATAAAATCTGCAAATAAAACTGATACTTGAGCAGGTAAATTGTTTACTAACCACTTATCAAATTATCAAATAGATGGAAACATATTTTATAATAGTTCTAATAGTGCTAAAAGCATTTCTCTTAGGTAGTCTCAAACTAATAATTTCATGTACTTATACAATTTCTAATTAGACTTAATCACTTACATGAAATGGCAAGGTAATACTGAAAAACTGATTGATTATCTATTCGGAATTTTTGATTATAAATTTAAATGAAATGTAGTTAAATAATTATCCTGCTTATTTACGCGCAGGAAAATTAAGTTTTCCGGACTAGTACTGTAAAAACTTTACAAGACGCCAAATAAAAATTATACTCTAGTAACTATAGTTGTCAATAAAATTGACAAACTTGATTTTTGTGGAATTTGTAAAAAAAATTCTAAAATTTGTAAATTTCGTTTTTTTTTACGATTTTCGGAAAAATTTAATACAAAACACGTCAAATCTCTTACTTGACTCGGAGCTTTAAAATACTCGGCACGAGCTCCTCTTCAGTAATGTGATATTTTCCTGACTTTTATGTAAATAACTATTTCAAATTTTAAAATTAGAATAAGGTTGAAGTTCAGTGATTGTAAAGCAGATGATAATGATGGTGAATAATAGACGGTGAACGAACGGTTGCCCTCAAGATGATTACATGACCAGTTCACCTTCAGAACTAGATCTAGTTATTACTTAAATTTAAAAAAAAACAACATGTGATTCTTTCAACAAAAATTATCTCTGTCTTGAAATATCTGTTTTAGATAGCTTTTTACCAGTTGTCTAGTAATTATTATTGTCTTCAGTGTAGTTTTTTGGACCAATTCAGAAGAATATGATATTTTTAAAATGTTTAATTAAATTTTTTACCAAATAATAAAAATTCATTTATATTATACCTTTACAGTTTTATACAAAGTTGTAATAGTAATTATATTCACGAGAGAAAAGATATTTTTTATAGCCGGAGCTACATTATAGAAAACTAAAAAATTTTTACCTGTGGTTTATATTATACTAGCTGGCCCGGCGAACTTTGTTCCGCCTAAACATAGATATTATTTTTAAAATAAGCAAACCAAAATCTTTCAAAATTATATATTGATACATGGCATTTTTTGTCTCTATCCCTCCCCTTTTCATCCCTTTGTTAATAAAAGGTAGCTGTTTATAATTATTTAGTTTTATTAATTTTTTCTAATTAATAATTAAAAATTATTAAATATTTAATAATTAAATATTAAAATAATTATTAATATTTTTAATTAAACTCGATTCAAATCAGCACTTGATAAATATCTTGTTCTGCGTCGCAAAATATTATATTAATGTCGACCTCACTGTTGTTCGCTCGACGATTCTGCATTGCCAACTGAGCTGTTTTACGGGCTGCTTCACTTTGCTCTCGTGATTGAGAAGCACGAAGTCGAGCCATACTATCGCGGCGCTGTTCACGTGCAATTTCTTGTTCTTCTTCAGTCCTTTCATTTGCAGTATTTCGTATTCTTCTTGCATCACGGCTTTGTCGGGAAAGATTCGATCGTCTTGGTCGCGGCATTATTAATTAAACTTCACTTCACCTAAAAACTAAAATTTTCAACCATACCGAGTTTTATAGTTCACTTCACTTTTTACGAATGGGCAACGGCACTATCATTACATTATAATTGTTAATTATTTATTTAATAGAAATAGTTTTATTATTGATTTCTTACAAATATCAAATTGTCATCCATACGTCATTACATATCTGTCATTATACGTCAATTACATAGCTGTCATTTGCGTTTTGTTATTCCACGTTTTATAGTGACTGACGTTTCATGTCAAGTCACACGGGAATGCTGTCGAACGGGATGAAAAGTATCCTATGTCCTTCTCCTGGCTCTAAACTATAATTGATATAAAAATCCAAGTTTGGGAAAATTTCTTGAGCCACGTCAAATAAATTTTAATGTAAACGCTCCTTCGTGGTTGCGTCAAATTTCCCGGTAATTGGTCGAGCCTCACCGAACGTTTCCGACATCGCATTTCACATTTGACTTTCACCCCTCTTTTAGAGGGTGGTTTCTGGAATAAAAAGTATCCTATGTCCGTCTCCTGGCTCTAAGCTACCACCTCATCAATTTTCAACTATATCGGTAAAGCCGTTCTTGAGTTATTAGTGGAGTAACTAACAGACTTTCTTTTATATATATAGATTAGTTTTCCACTACCTATTTTATTTTTCATAGTGAAAAACTTGAATTAAAGCTTTACTTAAAGTTACTATTGAAACTGAGAATCCTTTAAATTTGAAAACAACCTATTTAACACTTGACCTGAAAAAATTGCAACGCGATTTTGACATTGTGTGAAATACTTTTTAATAATATCATTAGTTCAAGGTTAAAAATTCAAAATTAGGTACTTTCTAGCACTTTATTCTGGATTCAATGAATAGTGCAAATCTAGAAATAAAATTATAGAGCAAACTATGTCTTATGCTTTTATCTTAACATTTACATTTATATTGTTACTGCCTACCCAACTCTTCATTAATCATGCTTCAAAAATGATTGACTTTTCAATTATTGTTTATAGACTAAAAACGTAATCTTTAAATTTATAATGTTATGTTGTAATTTTAATTTGATGCAACGCGTCTGTGGCTAAACGCAATTGCTGCTTTTTTTTATTCCAATCCCACACTAATGACTCACCATGTATATTAGACATTTTGTAGAGGCTTGGCAGTGTTAATACTTAAAATTCAGGAAACACTGTCGAGGCGTGATCTCTGTATTTAAGGCCAGGAACTATTCTTAAAGCCTTTCTCTGCAATGAAAAAATATGGTGTTTTAATGAAACATAATATCTTTAGATTGAAGTTAGCCTATTAGCAGCTAATTTTTGTTTTGCTTCTTTATGTACTATACTTGTACTTCTTTGATTGCTGTGCTTTTGAAAATTAGTGTTGTGTTATCTAAATATAAGACGACAGGTAAATTTAAATAAAAAGCAAAGTTGTTGTTTATTGTCGATTGTAAATGCAATCAAATGATTTAGTAAGACCTAGAAAACTACCAATAGCGTACTTTTGTTTTTTTAAAAGAATCATTGATAAAGTAGCGAACTTCACTACAGCATGTATACATTGCTGATTTTTTATTAATATAAAACTAAACTGACAAGTAGAGGAAGTTGGTTCTCTTGCCATCTTAATTTTTAGCGTTTGGTTGTATTTTTTTTTATTATTTAAATATTTGTCACTTTATAACTTAGTCATTTATGAAACGATTTAGAGAATTTTCATTTTCGGGAGAGGAATATTTTTTTAGAGAAAGGACACACTTTCAGATCGCTTTTATTTATATCCAAATCTAGCTCTGAGGACATAATTTGTGAGAAATTAAGAAAACTATTAAATTATTCATATATCATGCATACATAAAGACTTTAAGCAAAAATTTTCATGCATAAAGTATTATTTGGTTAAGTGGAACTTGTGAAGTTTTCAAAACTTTTCATTAATAAGTTATTATCTAGATGAAAATAGTTAACCAACTACGAAATAATTTTTTCTTTGCCGAATAAATAGAATATATTTTAAATATTGTATAATTTTTAAGATGAAACAAATTACATTTCAAGGTTAGAGTTAAGGTATAATTTTTAAAATAAATTATTAAAAAAAATTTAAACCGGTTTCAAAACCACAACTTATTTTAAGACAATTATTTGAAGTCGGTGCAAGCCAAGTATAGTAAGTACGTACTTACTACATACATATCCATCTTCTACCTATTATTTATCCTACTGGGCTGGCATCGACTTCCAATAGATGAGTGGGTAGCGCTTATTAATTTATTCTTTGCTTTTGCCTAGTTGTTGTTTTCTAGTCGGTTTAATTTTTTTTTAATAATTTATTTTATCTTTTTAGTGCCAAACAAGTTTTGGTTAAAAAAAGGCTTTAAAAATACAGATCAATCTACATATAGTATCTATATTCTACCTATTAGTTACTTAGCCTTTCGTTAGTTAGTTTTGCGTCGATTTCCTTAAGATTTCCTTTAATTTTCCTTAAAAAATGGAACCACCTCAGGAGTAGGTATACATACTTTTCGAACTAAAAAAGAATTTTTTATCGATGAACGGACACAAAAAAATACATTTCTTTTTTTTAGAAGTCGGTTAATAAGGTATCAATCTTTTTCTTTATTTTGTTTAGATATGTCAAATTTTAAGAATCATGTTTTAAAAAAATAAAAAAATATCTAAAAATACTAATTTTAATTAATTAAATTGATACCGGTTTTTTAAATTTATAATTTGTTTAATTATGACCAATTTAGTTGCTTCCTACTAAAATGTGTTTAATTGTGTGGGAAACAACTTTTTTTTATTATACCTAGAGCTTAGCTACTACGAATCGAAATCAATACTGCATATAACTTTTTATCTTATCTTTTTTAACACTATCTACTATAAGAAGAGTAATATTAAACAGATTGCTCATTGTTTGGCACAATAGATAGAAACCAATTTTGATCAATTAAAAAAAAATGTATTTTAACTTTTTATCTGAAACTTAACTTTCAAACTATGAAGTAATGTTTGAAAACTTTTTTTTGGTATTTTGTTTCTTGTTTTTGGAGAAGGATAATTAAAGTCGAAACTAGTAAACTATTTAAAAAAGAAATTTGATGAGGTAAATTTTTAAAGAAAACTTAATTAGCCTTACTATCGTATGTTGCTATAGAAACTTTGTCACAAATTTAAAGTACATTCAAAACTACAAATTTATTTGTCAGGTGCTGCCATTTGTTTTTTAACTTTCAATTTTCATATCTATAGGATGCCGAAGAGGTAAATAAGTTTTTAAATTAATTTATTTTGTTCCAAAATAGTGATTTTAGAGGAAAACCTATGATTAGATACATGATTTCGATGGCACGAAATTTTATTCTAAATTTGAGATCATTTTTTATTCGAGAAAAAGATTATGGACTCTCAGTATCGTTCATAAAAGTTACCGAGAGGGTGGCTGAAGCCTTACAAATCTCAAGAAAAACAGTGACAAGAGTGGCGAAAGAAAAACAGAAAAAAGGGATTTTACGAAGTCCTAACAAAACAAGAAACAGGAAATTTCATGTTATTGCAACTAATGTCTTTGACGCTGCTTCAATTAAAGAACATAGATATGCGTACTACATGAGAAAAGAGTTTCCTACGTTAAAAAAACTACATGTTACAGTAAGAAACAGCGAATTGTTTCATGGGTTAATTGGATCTCTTAAAACTGTTTTAAACAAAATAGGATTTACATTTAAAAAGTCTAGGGGCAGACTAATTTCGATGGAAAAGGCGAATATTGCTGCTTGGAGATGCAGGTTTTTAAAACAAACAAAGAAAAAATTTTAACGAAATATTATTTCTTGATGAAACTTGGTTAAATGTTAACCACACACAAAATGTCTAAAATTCGGACTGATGGTTCTAGCAAGTGTGGTCTTAAGGTTCCTTCCGGGAAAGGTGGTCGTCTAATAATTCCTCATGCAGGTTCTAGTGGCGGGTTTATTCCAAATGCTCTCTTGTTTTTTTCTGTCGAAAAAAACCATTGATTGCCATGAAGAGATGGATGGAAATCGTTTCAAAGAATGGTTTGAAAATCAACTTATTCCCAATATCCCGGAAAAATCTATTATAGTAATGGATAACGCAAAATATCATTCCGTACAAATAAATAAACCCCCTAATGCAAGCAACAGAAAAAATGAAATTATTTCGTGGTTAAAAAGCATGAATGTCAATTCCAGTGAAACTTTTAAAAAATGTGATCTTTTAAAATTAGTATAGATCATAAACCAGAAATAAATTATGCTTTGGTATATATTATTGCAATTGATGTTTTGGCAGAGTTACATGGTCACAAAGTTATTCGTCTTCCACCTTACCATTGTCATTTTAATCCTATTGAACTAATTTGGGCACAAATAAAACAATATGTGGCTTCACAATTCACATAATAAAAAATTTAAGATGAGTGCACTAAAGAAGCTAATTTTAGAAGTGATAGAATTAATTACACCTGAACAATGGACTAAAGATGTCAACCACGTACGAAAAATAATTGACGAAGCATGGATTAAAGAAGGACTTTTAGATCAGATGATTAACGAAATTATTATAAATATAGGAGAGATACAGCGATACAGATTCTGATAGTAGCATGATTTATCAGATGAATAAGATTAACACAATTTTTATTCTTCCATTTTGTTTAATAACTTTTGGTATTTAATATAAGAATAGTTTTTGTTCTCCATACTCTTTTTAAATTTGTCTAAACACTTTAAACTGTTTCATGTGCAACATAACAACCACACAAACCATTAACTAACAATAATTTTTATTTTGAATGTACAGAAACATTAGCGCCACTGTCAAATATGACATGGGACTTCTTACATTAAATATTTAAGGTTTAAGACTAAGATTAACAGTGAGATTGCAGTGCGACTGTTTTGATCTATTGGGCTCCCTACATTTATAAACACTCATGGCTAGATGAAATCTTTTTAAGAAAAGACTCGAGTCGAACTCACACCACTCATTCGACCACACTATTGTCAGCCACCTGGCTACCGAGCTACTCTAATACTTAAATATTTAATTAAAGTTAATTTGTTGCATGATTGTTTGAATTGGCGAGAACAGCCAATCAAACGTCTTGAAAAAGCAACAGTTTTTGCTCAGTTATGGTTTAATAAAATGTTAATATCTGATCGATGATGATATGCTTTAATAAACATAATAAGTGACATTAAAAAAACTGGCACGGAGATCGATTTTCTAACACCACACCCTGCAATCGTCAGACAGATCGTTTTTAGCAAATTTAGGTTGGTTGAGCACGCCTTGTCTAATATTGAATTTGTAAGCTCGTTTTGTTGTTTTAACTTTGGTAATATACAATTCAATAGGTGTCAAAACTTCGAAAAGTTACTAAAACTATTAGGTATCTATCTAATAATTATCGGTTACCAAAAAGAATAAAAGAAAAGCGAATTTGCAACTAAGATTAATTCTAAATTTATGTTTTTATTCATATCCAACGCATATGAAAACCGCAAGCATTCCGGTTTGCATTAATGCTCTGTTATCACATATCAAATAATGTTGACGGTTTTCTGGTTGTAATAGATAAACAAAACAACAAAGTTGTGGTTTAAATAATAATGTAAAACAAAACACATTTATTTTTTTATTTAAACTGCTTTTAAAATTTTGCATTAAATTATATTAAATTAATAAACTCATTAAGATTGAATATCATCTACTTTATTTTATTATTAAAGAGTTGTGTATTTAAGTTGCTCTGCTTGTTGTTTATTTAAGTCAAATTTAGTAATTAAAATTGTGCTCTGTTTCTGTTGACCGATTGACCTGATATTTGGTGCACACTTTTTAGATAATTCTGATGACAGTAATATGTTCGGTATTATTGTAAATCTAAAGTGGCCGCTGCTACAAAATGGCAGATTTTGTTTCTACAAGTTTTTCAAATTAAAAAAACTTGACTAGTTAAATATTTAGTAATTGTTTACATTAGGTACTATGCGGTTTTTTGCCAAAATTTTGTGCAGACATTATTAGAACTTTATTAATACATAATCATATAATACTATTAAAAGTTTGTGCAATCAACTTATCTAGTAAAGAAACTTACGGGAGGGGTAGTGAAACTATCAACTTGTCTATAAATCTTTTAGGGCAAGGAAAATCTACGACTACGGTTTTCGGTTCGAAAAATATTAAAAAAGACAATGAAATTACTAAAATATAAATTAGCTATAATATACTTCACATGAGGCATACCAGGATGCAAATCAGCCGCATATGTCCAAAAACGTGGAATCTCTCATTAGGGTTCGAATGCTCTAAGACATTGAAATAATTTGACAAAAAAAGCACCAAACATAATACAAATAAAAGAAGTAAGGAAATTACATAACAATTAGCAACCACTAATAAACACAATTATTTATATAAATTAGTAACAATCAATAAAAAAATCAATAACATAATTTGTAAATGAATTAATGTGTACCAATGGCGCTCAGCTTTTTTCAAAAAAATTTCGACACAGTTTTTCCTTGTCTGATAAGAAAAAAAAATTCTATTGGTTGAAAAAACTTGTATGGCAAGAAGAGCCAATAAAAAGCATGGTGGTGTCATTTGCATTATTAAGTTCGTTGTGTTGCGAAATTTGAAAACAGCGGACAATTAATATTCATTAAGAGTCATGCGCATAACATGCACTAAGTATCTTAAAAGTGAACGCTATATTATGAAATGTACACGGCTTTATAAAGATATGTAAATTTTTTTTAGCTTCGTCGATTGTAAACGGCATATTTGCGTCTTGTCAACTTCTATAGTAACTAGACTTTTTTACATGCAGAGCTTCCATCTGTCACGTTGACTTATTGGCGTGTTGTAAAATACCATGTCATGCTATGACAGAGAAATCATGTAAGCAATCGAAATTGTAAAGTACCTAAACAACTGTAATAGAACTTCTAGTTATTATTTCTCAAACGAAGGCTTTGTTTACGGACACTTCTACGGTGGAGAACAATTTTGCTTCAACTTCTTCTACTACTTCTACAATTAATGCGGCAACGAACATTCAATTAACTCAGTACAATCACTTAGCAAATTAGCAAGACTCATCATGCGATTTAAAGGTGCGTTGGCTCTGTAATTAGTTTTTAAGTATTAGGTACAATAATACTCTAAGGGCCGGTTACATATACGCAAATCAAATCTTCAATCAACTGATTGTCATCAAATAATTACTTATGAATGCGCGTTTTATGACTTGATAAGTGTTAACCGGATTTAACCATCACCAAACTTTTACGCAATAAGATTTTATTGTCTTAAACTAAAGGATTCAACGTTAATACTAAAGTTAGAAGTAGTTCGTAAACGGCGGTAATACTGTAGTTAAGCATGTGTAACTCTTTTTTCAAAATATTTTTTTGGGTTCCGTAAGATAGGTCAATTGGTTGTCATCAATGTCCGAAGGATGTTCTGGGAGTATCGGTCATAATTTGACGGGTATTTTCAATTACCTGCTTTATTTTTTTGGGATTTGTCAGTTGAATCTTTTCTTGCAACATCACCTGTTTTGCAATATAGTCTCACCGAGTATATCAGTTTTTTGACAAAATTTTTGTATTAGGCATTTCATTGAAACATTTTTTCTAATGTGAAATCATTGTAATTTATTGAAAAAAAAAGCACGACCTGTGAGTAATCAACGTTTTTATTTTTGATTTTAAAAGATCGAATTTTGTGAAATTTGAATTTCAATTGTTTCAATGGTGCAATTGAAGACAAGTAAAATATTTTCATCTTTTTTCTAATCTAAAAATTATTCGTGACTCATTCGTTATATGCATAGTAATTTTAATGTAAAAGATGCTAAGCCTACAAATTTATTGTGTATGTGTGCAATATAGCTAATCAAATATCTTTGGTGAAGAAACCAGATAGCACATCATGCATTTTCTAAAGCAAAACGAACAAAAGGCAAACGTAAATGTTCTCAATGATTGAATTGAATGATCACTACCAGTTCTTCTTTTGATTTTTAGCATTTTTAAAGCTATACAAGTGGTTTTAAGGATGTGTTTTTCAAATGACTAAAAAATTATTTCTGAATTAATTTGGTTAACGCTCTCTCATGGCTTTGGATCTAATAGGTTGTCAAACCTTATCGAACCAGCATTTCTATAAAATCTTATAATGTGACATTTATTGACAGTCTAGTAGTCTGAGGAATTATCAATCCACTAATTTACACAGTCAAAATCAAAGCGACTAACAAAAAAATATATAGTTTAGCAAATTTTAAAATTAACCACTAAAAAGATAAATCATTAAAAAAGATAAATCATTAATATCATTGATGCGATCCTTGAAACACACTTGGAAGATACTTTAGTTGTTCTACTATTTGTATGCGGTCCAATAAAAAGCTTTTTAGCCAATCCACAATTTTACTATCAACTCCTATCAAGCTTAATTTGTGACGCAACAATCTATAATTTATTTTGTCAGAAGTCTTAGAACACTCCATAAATAGAGAGATCCACCTGCAAATAATTTTCAACGGTTTTATTTAAAAGCATGTGATATTTTATCATATTTGAGAAAGTGAATTTGCCAGCACGAAATCTATATGATGTGATCACACACAGGATTTTTGATAAAATTGGCTGTAGCGTTACACTCCTGTAATTTACTATAAATTGACAAAGGGTTAACAAAAAGCTGAACACAAGATTTTAGGAATATGTTATATAGACCGTCTGGACCAAATGTGTTTGTGAGATTTGAAGGCGAATATTAATTAGAAGCTATCTTACGTCAAAAAGTTGAGAAGATAGGTCACCCTAAATGACAGATGTCAACTTTGATAGACACAAATTGAGATAAAACGTATGACGCTGATTGGAGAACCAGGTTTTCACGTTAGCGTCTTTTGTCTCAAACGCATATCAATGTGTTGCAATGCAATCTACTTTGGGTTTTGGTTACTAGCAACAGATAGAATAATAACATCAAAGCAACTTCATGCAACCTAAAGCTGTTAAGAACAAGATCAAACTTGCTGAAGAGTGCGAGTAAGAACGAAACATATCCAAGTCTACGGACCTAGTTTGAACTAATTCTCGTTGATCTGATCAGTATTATTATAGATATTTTTTAACTGAATGCCTAATTTTTATTTCTGAAACATCTGACCAGTTTAAGAGCACTACGTAGTCATGTTTTCACACCCTTGCCGTGGTTCTCGTTAGACAACCACAAAAGAGGGTAAAAGCCAGTTCTAGAGTTTTTAAATATAAATTAACCAGTTTTCAACTGAAAATTCTTGTTTTTTTACTAGGCGGATTCTAATATAGGGTGGGCACTCTTTTTTACAATCATTTGAACATATCGGCAAGAAAAATAAAATCATCACTTTTTTAAAAACTTAAAAAATTCTTTTTTTTTTAATCAATCCTACATATTAATAATTGTGATTTCAACTAACAAAATACAGTAGAAAAAAGTCGAAATTATAGTGTATTCATATTTCCTACAATTTTCGTTTATCAACTTTTATGACTGGTTATCCAATCCCTAAATGATTGTATAAAAATTAATATGTGTAAAAATCGGCCAGAAAATATACAAACCGTTTATGAGTTACAACAGGCTTATTATGCATGCCAACAATAAATTACTCCCTAGAGTTAGGAATATTCGGTGGTAGGTTGCCATAAAATGTATTTGGTTGAAACTTATGGACTTCTGTTGAAAAACATAAGATAGTGTAACCATGTCACTAGTGTAGGTTAGGTCGGTTTATATCATTATTATTATTTAATTCTACTCATAATTATCGTAAGGTATGGTAATTATGAGTAGAATTAAGTACAGCAACATTTTATGATATTTAATACTAACATTTAATAATAATAATGACAAACTCTTTAAGATTATAAAGGTTTTGTTATTCTGGTTGTGTCACGGAACAATATATAGTGGGAAAATAAATAAAATCTTATTTGTATAAAAATTGGATCATAAATTAGTCTTTGCTCTTTGCTAAACTACCCTTGTAGCAGCACTAAACACTGTCTTTTTCATAAAGACGTAATATTAAAAAGTATCAAATTATTATTATAAAGTATCAAGTTATTCTCATTAATGCATTTTTTGACATAGATTTTTGCCACTTACAACTGATTATAAAAACAATTGAAAATTTAAAATTTAAAAAAATCGATTTCAATATAATTATGAACATACATTATTAATTATTATTAGCTTATTTATTTAATTAATTTAAAGAAAAAGCAATAATTAATTTTGATCACAGCATTTACGGCTAAATAATTATTATAGATCCAAATATTATAATCAATTTTTAGAAAAATTTCAATAACTTTAAATCTTGAATTAATGATTAACGAAAAGAAATAGATTTATGATTCAAAAGCTACAGGTTGTTTGTTTTAAAAAACAAAGTTTTTACAACGCAACAATTTTAAAAGCTATTTTTATTTCCGTAAAACAAAACATTTACATTAAAAAGTAACATTATATTATACAAGACCTGTAGCCACCCTTCTGCTATGTATAGAAAATTAAAATCTTGTGCTTAATAGCAATCGTTTTATAATTTTTTTTATATACCTGGGTTTTTAAAGATTTGATGGAAAAAATCATAGTTCTTTTGCGATTAATGCAAATTTAAAATAATTATATAGTTGTATGGTAATTAATACAACAAACAACAAAATAAGTAAAAAAAATATATTCTTTAATTTTTTTGGGTTGTCAAAACTTTGGGTTTTTAAGTGGAACACTCTGTAGTCTATTTAGTCATTGAATTACGCAGGCTGTAGTTTATTTAATCACTCAATTACTTTTATATCTTTTGCTTTTTTTTGAAGCATTAGTTATAAATATTTAAACCAGAAATTATACAAAAATTGATTATGAAATTTGACTCTATAATTAATTGTTTAGCCGTTAATAATAAATGTGCTGTAAAATCCAAACCGTTAAAACATAGAAGATAGTAGAATATTAGTGTAAAATTTGATTTTAGAGGTTTAGGATTTGGTTTTCGAATTTTTGTTGTTGTAATTTTATGTTAAGAATAACTTAATATAAAATTACAAAAAATGAAATAGAGCTATAAATTACCATTATAAAAAAAATCTTTAAAGTAGTTTTTATGCTCTTCAATGCATTCAAATGCTTGATCAATTCTTACTTTCATGACGCTTTCAATTGTCTCGTGCCAAGTGCCAATCCAACAATTAACCAAATCGTTTGTTTAAATATCTTTGAAAAAGGTTTTTAAAAATGGTCAACTTATTCTTTAAACGGAATTTAATTACATCAATAGCAAAGACACAAGAGACCAATCCCACAATAATGACTCATTCTGTACAAGGTAAGCCAGCGATAGTACCGTATCTAAGATTTAACTGCCGTATTATATTAGACCCTAGTCTATACTTACCTACAAAATAACGATTTTAGAAACCACGAAATTTATTGTTATAAATTAAAAGTAAACAATCGCGTGAGCTGATTTTCGTGATGATATTTACTCTAAATATGATAAAGGATTATATTTACAAATAGCGTTTTATAGGAGTAACCTTACGCCAGTATCTTTTAAATAATAGTCTTATTTATTGGTCGTATTTTTAAAAAAACGAAAATAAAAATATTTGTGTGTAGAGACAAATAAGTTACTGATTATAATAAAACAGCGACTTATCATCATGCCCTTATCTGGTTTGGAGGACTTTAGGTGACATGAAATCCATATTTATAGAAATAAAATCTAAAGCATTTTATATTCGTGAAAATTGTAATTCGGACTTTCTTTATCTTTTCATATAATCTTTTTTGTGTTAATAAAAGTTAGCTGGCGATATAATATATTAAATTAGGGTTTTTTATTAGCCAACCTTAGTAATCTTTCTAACAATAAGTTTATGTTTTAATTGGTCTGCTCAATCAATGTTTTTCTGTTTAATATCTGTAAAAGTTTAACTTGTGTGCAATATTTATACTTTAGATCTGACTGATTTTCTGGCTTTTGATTACCATAAAATTTTATGCATATCATCACTACATACTACATAGTATAAAACAAAGTCGCTTTCTCTGTCCCTATGTTCCTTTGTATGCTTAAATCTTTGAAACTACGCAACGGATTTTGATGCGGTTTTTTTTAATAGATAGAGTGATTCAAGAAGAAGGTTTATATGTATAATAACATCCATTAGAGAGTGGAGAAGTACTGTTATTTTTGAGGTTTCTAATGTGATGTCGTAAATAATTACATTTTTTCCGCTTACATTGCAAACCCAGGCTGAACCCTACGAGTTTTATCAAAATAATGTACTAAGTATTGTACACATTGAAAAGGTCTACAGAAAAGTCCTAGATGGTATATGTCTATCTCTTATGGATAACCCACAATAACTTTTTTTTGTCATTTACTTTTTACGACAAATAATGGCTAATTTTCGAAGCGATTTTAACCAATACAGGAAAGGGGGATTGTTTTACTCCAAATTTAACGCGTGCGGGCCACGGGCAGTAATGAATAAATCAAAACTACTGATTATATCACATTTAGCAGCTTTCAGACAAAAGTACCTAATATTTTTCTTAACAAAACTTTTATTTGAGATGGTTTAGATTGTTTGATTAAATATTTTTTAAAAAAAATCTATAACACAGATTACTTTTGGACAGGCCATCGACTGCGGTGCGTCAAAATTGTCACATTGCAAACCGAACAACACCAAAATCACTACACTTATTACTGCGGCAACGCGAACGCAAACGATTTCTTCCGAGCATTGCCGGAGTCTTTGCTCAAGCAAGGTCGCTCTGGAGCAACGCCTTATTTGCCGAGCATTGCCGAAGTTCTTGCTTGAGACGAAATCAGCGATAAATCGATTTCGCAAACGCTTTTCCGAACATTGCCGGAGTCTGTGCTCAAGTCCGACTCACAAGGTCGATCTCAAGCTACCACTATGAATATCGGCATTAGAGATCTCCTACCTCCCGTCCTGTCTCTTATGCTGGTATTCATAGTGGTAGCTCAAGATCAAGTTTTATCTTAGACTCAAGCAAAGACTCCGGCAATGTTCGGGAAAGCGTTTGCATGCGTTTTGAAATCGATTTATCGCTGATTCCGTCTCAAGCAAGGACTTCGGCAATGCTCGTGAAATATGATATTCAAGTCTTGAGATCGGACGGTATTCATAGACAAATTTCAAGATTTAAATATTAAATTACGGTGTGAATAAGGGCGATTTTTGCTTAATGAGCAAGCGCACTGGGTCCGTCTCAAGTCGGACTTGAGCAAAGGTCCCACTTGTCTTGAGCCGCCATTTGCAGGTTCTGTCATGGTTTGACGTTGGAAAATACTGAAGAGTATTACGTGTTGCAGTTCATAACAACGAACATTGACATGCTGGATGAGTTATGTACGGGGTGCTGCGAACCCATTGGAATTTTTTTCCAACTTTGAATTTAAGCGTCGCTACAGCTTCACAAAAGACAATGTAGTGAATGTAGGATTCCTTGCAAATTAGTGGAAAGACAATTATTACTTACACAAAATTAAACGGCCCACATTTTGTGCAAAAATGAAACCATTGAATAAAAAATGAAAGCATTGAATAATAATAAAAGTCACCGATATTGATGAATTGGGTAGTATTTTTATTTTGTAACACCTTCTGCTGGTAAACATAAGTACAAAAAAAGTGAAATTTTTTTTAGTTCACATTATAAGTGTAAGGTATTGTTTGCAGAAGCATAGTAGACAAAACGGCAGCCGAAAACTTTCAGCTTTACACACTTTTTGAATAGCTCCTACTACTCACTACTCTGATAACTTTTCTGCATCACATTTCCTGCAATAAAAGTGGATAAAGGTCTGGTTAGAGTTATATATATTAATGTTGCACTTACATTGTCCTTCTCACAAGCGCGCAGTGTGAGCAGCTTCTATTTGGGTCTCACTTTTGCAGCTTTCGTGTTTTGAGGAGAATGTAATAATGGACCCGTCGTCATTCTTTTTTTTTTGCAAAAACAACACAAAACACTTTCGATATACTCTCTGCGGCATCGAGTTATTCCTTGACCTGTCACTTTGTATAAACACGGAGAATGACGGTCATGCGTCAAAATGTTCAATTTTAAACCTAACAACACAAAAATGACTACTTTGGTGACATCCGCAAGACGCACGTTTTCCCGAGCATTGTCGAAGTCCTTGCTTGATTTCCTGAGCATTGCCGGACTCTTTGCTTGGACGGCGTCTCAAGCAAAAATCCAAGGTTGATCTTGAGCTACGAATATGAATACCGGCATTAGTGATTTTTATAATTTGTTTGTTCCCCAATAAGCTGTTCAGTTAACGTGTGACAGCTCGCCGCTGCTTATTATATGTTTTATTTTTTCAGCTGTGCTACTAATCTTTACATCTAAGTATTTGTAATAACTTAGGTTTGTAATAAATAGTCTGATTATCGATCTTTAAATTTTTTCCTCCACCTCCTACAACCAAATATCCGGTCTTTGAAGTGTTGATAGTAAGGCCTCATTTAGAATAATCTTCATTTAGTTTTCTCAACATATAGTGTATGTCAGACCTACCTTCGGCCATCAAAAACTGATCATCTGCAAAAAGCATAGTAAAAAGTTTGTCATCTCCAAATTTTGTTTCTATAGTAGCACATTTCCGTCTCCACTGGTATAGGACAGCAATTGAATAAATTGTAAATAATGTAGGTGGTATGCAACATTCTTGTCGAAATTCTTTTGTTGTTGTTATTTTAGATGATAAACTTCGTCTTACCTTCACTGAGCTCGCCATGTTGCCATATAATTTACGAACTGCTTGTATATAGATCTTACTAATGCCCTCATCTTCTAACACTTACCATAGTTGTACTAGTCGAATACTCTCATACGCTTTTTGTAAGTCTACAAACACTACATGTGATTCTTGGTGATGTGCCAACCTCTTTTCAAACACTTGCTTAAGATAAAATAGGTTATCTAATGCCTTTACTAATCTAATGATCTTACTAATGCCCTCATCTTCTAATACTTTCCATAGTTGTGCTAATCGAATACTCTCATACGCTTTTGTAAGTCTACAAATACTACATTCTTCGTAATGTGCCAACATCTTTTCAAACACTTGCTTAAGACAAAATAGGTTATCGACACACGATCGTCCTGCTTGAAGCCCCGATTGCTCTTCGGCATCTACTACTATTTTTTATTATTTTTTCGTATATTCGTCCAAGTGAGCTGGTAACACTTAAGCGTCTATAATTAACACAGTTTATTCAATCGTCTATTTTGAAAATGTTTATATATGCAGTTTTCCACTCAGGTGTGCTACATCTGCGCCTTTCAAGAACTCATTGAAAATGTAAGTGAGCACTTTAAAAAGGGTTTTACAAGCTTGATTTGAATTCTTCTGG
This sequence comes from Lagria hirta, assembly GCA_947359425.1. Lineage (NCBI taxonomy): Eukaryota > Metazoa > Arthropoda > Insecta > Coleoptera > Tenebrionidae > Lagria > Lagria hirta. The sequence goes on from OX375794.1 coordinate 31,107,771, forward strand.
GTTCGGGAGCTTTACCATTTTTCATGTTTTGTATTGCTACTCTGACTTCTTGCAGAGTAATTTCTTCTTTTTCATTATTCTGGTCTAGGTTCAGTAAACAGTTATTTATAATATTTTACCTATTCGCTCTTAGTTTTGATTTGTAAGGAACTTTTCTCTTTTTTGTTTTGTCGCATTGATTTTACTATTCTCCACACTTCCCGGGATCTCTTAAAACCACTGCAATTGTCGATATGATTGCATTTGTCCTGCCAGAAATCATTTTTTATTTTATTAATCAGATTTTTAGCTTTTTTATTTGCTTTTAAATAATTGTCTCGGTCTTGGTCGTTTTTTTGTAAAAAACCATTTCAAATACTTCTGCTTCGTTAGAATTCTCTTGCAGAAGCTTCCCTTGCCGCTTCATGTAACATTGATACAAATTTTTATACAGATGATCCAGCGATTCGTAATAAATGCTATTTCGTTTTGCCGTCAACCGGAACTTGTACTAAAATCTGGTTGAGTCTTTCGTTAATCTTTCGATGCTAGATTTTGAATTAATGATTAACGAAAAGAAATAGATTTATGATTCAAAAGCTACAGGTTGTTTGTTTTAAAAAACAAAGTTTTTACAACGCAACAATTTTAAAAGCTATTTTTATTTCCGTAAAACAAAACATTTACATTAAAAAGTAACATTATATTATACAAGACCTGTAGCCACCCTTCTGCTATGTATAGAAAATTAAAATCTTGTGCTTAATAGCAATCGTTTTATAATTTTTTTTATATACCTGGGTTTTTAAAGATTTGATGGAAAAAATCATAGTTCTTTTGCGATTAATGCAAATTTAAAATAATTATATAGTTGTATGGTAATTAATACAACAAACAACAAAATAAGTAAAAAAAATATATTCTTTAATTTTTTTGGGTTGTCAAAACTTTGGGTTTTTAAGTGGAACACTCTGTAGTCTATTTAGTCATTGAATTACGCAGGCTGTAGTTTATTTAATCACTCAATTACTTTTATATCTTTTGCTTTTTTTTGAAGCATTAGTTATAAATATTTAAACCAGAAATTATACAAAAATTGATTATGAAATTTGACTCTATAATTAATTGTTTAGCCGTTAATAATAAATGTGCTGTAAAATCCAAACCGTTAAAACATAGAAGATAGTAGAATATTAGTGTAAAATTTGATTTTAGAGGTTTAGGATTTGGTTTTCGAATTTTTGTTGTTGTAATTTTATGTTAAGAATAACTTAATATAAAATTACAAAAAATGAAATAGAGCTATAAATTACCATTATAAAAAAAATCTTTAAAGTAGTTTTTATGCTCTTCAATGCATTCAAATGCTTGATCAATTCTTACTTTCATGACGCTTTCAATTGTCTCGTGCCAAGTGCCAATCCAACAATTAACCAAATCGTTTGTTTAAATATCTTTGACTTATTCTTTAAACGGAATTTAATTACATCAATAGCAAAGACACAAGAGACCAATCCCACAATAATGACTCATTCTGTACAAGGTAAGCCAGCGATAGTACCGTATCTAAGATTTAACTGCCGTATTATATTAGACCCTAGTCTATACTTACCTACAAAATAACGATTTTAGAAACCACGAAATTTATTGTTATAAATTATAAGTAAACAATCGCGTGAGCTGATTTTCGTGATGATATTTACTCTAAATATGATAAAGGATTATATTTACAAATAGCGTTTTATAGGAGTAACCTTACGCCAGTATCTTTTAAATAATAGTCTTATTTATTGGTCGTATTTTTAAAAAAACGAAAATAAAAATATTTGTGTGTAGAGACAAATAAGTTACTGATTATAATAAAACAGCGACTTATCATCATGCCCTTATCTGGTTTGGAGGACTTTAGGTGACATGAAATCCATATTTATAGAAATAAAATCTAAAGCATTTTATATTCGTGAAAATTGTAATTCGGACTTTCTTTATCTTTTCATATAATCTTTTTTGTGTTAATAAAAGTTAGCTGGCGATATAATATATTAAATTAGGGTTTTTTATTAGCCAACCTTAGTAATCTTTCTAACAATAAGTTTATGTTTTAATTGGTCTGCTCAATCAATGTTTTTCTGTTTAATATCTGTAAAAGTTTAACTTGTGTGCAATATTTATACTTTAGATCTGACTGATTTTCTGGCTTTTGATTACCATAAAATTTTATGCATATCATCACTACATACTACATAGTATAAAACAAAGTCGCTTTCTCTGTCCCTATGTTCCTTTGTATGCTTAAATCTTTGAAACTACGCAACGGATTTTGATGCGGTTTTTTTTAATAGATAGAGTGATTCAAGAAGAAGGTTTATATGTATAATAACATCCATTAGAGAGTGGAGAAGTACTGTTATTTTTGAGGTTTCTAATGTGATGTCGTAAATAATTACATTTTTTCCGCTTACATTGCAAACCCAGGCTGAACCCTACGAGTTTTATCAAAATAATGTACTAAGTATTGTACACATTGAAAAGGTCTACAGAAAAGTCCTAGATGGTATATGTCTATCTCTTATGGATAACCCACAATAACTTTTTTTTGTCATTTACTTTTTACGACAAATAATGGCTAATTTTCGAAGCGATTTTAACCAATACAGGAAAGGGGGATTGTTTTACTCCAAATTTAACGCGTGCGGGCCACGGGCAGTAATGAATAAATCAAAACTACTGATTATATCACATTTAGCAGCTTTCAGACAAAAGTACCTAATATTTTTCTTAACAAAACTTTTATTTGAGATGGTTTAGATTGTTTGATTAAATATTTTTTAAAAAAAATCTATAACACAGATTACTTTTGGACAGGCCATCGACTGCGGTGCGTCAAAATTGTCACATTGCAAACCGAACAACACCAAAATCACTACACTTATTACTGCGGCAACGCGAACGCAAACGATTTCTTCCGAGCATTGCCGGAGTCTTTGCTCAAGCAAGGTCGCTCTGGAGCAACGCCTTATTTGCCGAGCATTGCCGAAGTTCTTGCTTGAGACGGAATCAGCGATAAATCGATTTCGCAAACGCTTTTCCGAACATTGCCGGAGTCTGTGCTCAAGTCCGACTCACAAGGTCGATCTCAAGCTACCACTATGAATATCGGCATTAGAGATCTCCTACCTCCCGTCCTGTCTCTTATGCTGGTATTCATAGTGGTAGCTCAAGATCAAGTTTTATCTTAGACTCAAGCAAAGACTCCGGCAATGTTCGGGAAAGCGTTTGCATGCGTTTTGAAATCGATTTATCGCTGATTCCGTCTCAAGCAAGGACTTCGGCAATGCTCGTGAAATATGATATTCAAGTCTTGAGATCGGACGGTATTCATAGACAAATTTCAAGATTTAAATATTAAATTACGGTGTGAATAAGGGCGATTTTTGCTTAATGAGCAAGCGCACTGGGTCCGTCTCAAGTCGGACTTGAGCAAAGGTCCCACTTGTCTTGAGCCGCCATTTGCAGGTTCTGTCATGGTTTGACGTTGGAAAATACTGAAGAGTATTACGTGTTGCAGTTCATAACAACGAACATTGACATGCTGGATGAGTTATGTACGGGGTGCTGCGAACCCATTGGAATTTTTTTCCAACTTTGAATTTAAGCGTCGCTACAGCTTCACAAAAGACAATGTAGTGAATGTAGGATTCCTTGCAAATTAGTGGAAAGACAATTATTACTTACACAAAATTAAACGGCCCACATTTTGTGCAAAAATGAAACCATTGAATAAAAAATGAAAGCATTGAATAATAATAAAAGTCACCGATATTGATGAATTGGGTAGTATTTTTATTTTGTAACACCTTCTGCTGGTAAACATAAGTACAAAAAAAGTGAAATTTTTTTTAGTTCACATTATAAGTGTAAGGTATTGTTTGCAGAAGCATAGTAGACAAAACGGCAGCCGAAAACTTTCAGCTTTACACACTTTTTGAATAGCTCCTACTACTCACTACTCTGATAACTTTTCTGCATCACATTTCCTGCAATAAAAGTGGATAAAGGTCTGGTTAGAGTTATATATATTAATGTTGCACTTACATTGTCCTTCTCACAAGCGCGCAGTGTGAGCAGCTTCTATTTGGGTCTCACTTTTGCAGCTTTCGTGTTTTGAGGAGAATGTAATAATGGACCCGTCGTCATTCTTTTTTTTTGCAAAAACAACACAAAACACTTTCGATATACTCTCTGCGGCATCGAGTTATTCCTTGACCTGTCACTTTGTATAAACACGGAGAATGACGGTCATGCGTCAAAATGTTCAATTTTAAACCTAACAACACAAAAATGACTACTTTGGTGACATCCGCAAGACGCACGTTTTCCCGAGCATTGTCGAAGTCCTTGCTTGATTTCCTGAGCATTGCCGGAGTCTTTGCTTGGACGGCGTCTCAAGCAAAAATCCAAGGTTGATCTTGAGCTACGAATATGAATACCGGCATTAGTGATTTTTATAATTTGTTTGTTCCCCAATAAGCTGTTCAGTTAACGTGTGACAGCTCGCCGCTGCTTATTATATGTTTTATTTTTTCAGCTGTGCTACTAATCTTTACATCTAAGTATTTGTAATAACTTAGGTTTGTAATAAATAGTCTGATTATCGATCTTTAAATTTTTTCCTCCACCTCCTACAACCAAATATCCGGTCTTTGAAGTGTTGATAGTAAGGCCTCATTTAGAATAATCTTCATTTAGTTTTCTCAACATATAGTGTATGTCAGACCTACCTTCGGCCATCAAAAACTGATCATCTGCAAAAAGCATAGTAAAAAGTTTGTCATCTCCAAATTTTGTTTCTATAGTAGCACATTTCCGTCTCCACTGGTATAGGACAGCAATTGAATAAATTGTAAATAATGTAGGTGGTATGCAACATTCTTGTCGAAATTCTTTTGTTGTTGTTATTTTAGATGATAAACTTCGTCTTACCTTCACTGAGCTCGCCATGTTGCCATATAATTTACGAACTGCTTGTATATAGATCTTACTAATGCCCTCATCTTCTAACACTTACCATAGTTGTACTAGTCGAATACTCTCATACGCTTTTTGTAAGTCTACAAACACTACATGTGATTCTTGGTGATGTGCCAACCTCTTTTCAAACACTTGCTTAAGATAAAATAGGTTATCTAATGCCTTTACTAATCTAATGATCTTACTAATGCCCTCATCTTCTAATACTTTCCATAGTTGTGCTAATCGAATACTCTCATACGCTTTTGTAAGTCTACAAATACTACATTCTTCGTAATGTGCCAACATCTTTTCAAACACTTGTTTAAGACAAAATAGGTTATCGACACACGAGCGTCCTGCTTGAAGCCCCGATTGCTCTTCGGCATCTACTACTATTTTTTATTATTTTTTCGTATATTCGTCCAAGTGAGCTGGTAACACTTAAGCGTCTATAATTAACACAGTTTATTCAATCGTCTATTTTGAAAATGTTTATATATGCAGTTTTCCACTCAGGTGTGCTACATCTGCGCCTTTCAAGAACTCATTGAAAATGTAAGTGAGCACTTTAAAAAGGGTTTTACAAGCTTGATTTGAATTCTTCTGGGTTCGGGAGCTTTACCATTTTTCATGTTTTGTATTGCTACTCTGACTTCTTGCAGAGTAATTTCTTCTTTTTCATTATTCTGGTCTAGGTTCAGTAAACAGTTATTTATAATATTTTACCTATTCGCTCTTAGTTTTGATTTGTAAGGAACTTTTCTCTTTTTTGTTTTGTCGCATTGATTTTACTATTCTCCACACTTCCCGGGATCTCTTAAAACCACTGCAATTGTCGATATGATTGCATTTGTCCTGCCAGAAATCATTTTTTATTTTATTAATCAGATTTTTAGCTTTTTTATTTGCTTTTAAATAATTGTCTCGGTCTTGGTCGTTTTTTTGTAGAAAACCATTTCAAATACTTCTGCTTCGTTAGAATTCTCTTGCAGAAGCTTCCCTTGCCGCTTCATGTAACATTGATACAAATTTTTATACAGATGATCCAGCGATTCGTAATAAATGCTATTTCGTTTTGCCGTCAACCGGAACTTGTACTAAAATCTGGTTGAGTCTTTCGTTAATCTTTCGATGCTAGATTTTGGTTCGTTGTATGTCAAAAGTTGTTGTTCCTAGATAGAGTCAGTAGGTGAATTAGATATTAAATATAGGAGCAGTAGTTTATACTAGTAGTCTATACCTCGCAGAACTCTAAGGTCATGTATTCTAATCTGGGAATTTTGTCTTAATATTGGATGATCGACTTCAACTGTCGGGTTGTTTGGGTTCTGCAAAACTTATGAACTTGCTTATGTTTAAAGAATCCGTTTAGAATCCTCAGATTTTGAGCTTCACATAGTTCAATCAATCTTTCCTCATTGTTGTTTATTTTTTCTTTACCGTATGGTTCAAAGGTAGTGTTATTTATTCTTTTAACAACACGAGAATTTAAATCCCTCAGTATAATTATTTCTTTTCTATTACTAACCTCTTCTAGACGTTTTGTCATATGGTTAAAAAAATCATCTTTAATATTATCGTTTGAATCGGCTGTAATAGTGTAAGCCCTTATGATTTCTACAAAACATTCCTTTATCTTTAATTCTAGTGTTAGTGATCTTTCATTGATCTGTCTCCAATTAATCACATTCGTTTTATTTTTTTTTTATTAAGTTAGATACACACGCTTTGGCTCTTTCTTCTTTATTCACTCCATTAAATAATTATATGAATATATTCGTCAATATTCTCACTACCATGTCCCTTTTTTTTTGTTTCTGTTAACACTATGTATCTTGTTTAACAAATTACCCTGCTTGGTTGTATGTTTTTGAATGTTCCAAGTAGCCATACTCATGATCCGTTGCGTTGTCGTCTTTCATTTCAACAATCTGGCTTTATCCGAGGCTAAGTACTAGGTTTTTTAGCAATACCAATCTTTCTTTACAGGAGCATAGGTGCTGCCATACGTCTCAACCCCCGACCTGGTAGACCAGAATTTTCTGTCGGGGTTTATTCTCTTAGCCAGTTTGTTACAGTTTTGAGGAGCTGGAAACTTGCCTTTCATTCTCTTCCGTTTGCTATAAGACGCATATTTATTGTACGTCAAATATTGCTCAGGAGTTGCGCGACTCATGTCTTCGTGAACGTGGAAGTAGAATTTGTTTTCAGAGCTTTTGATTCAGCAGGCAGTTCTGACAGACAAAAGTGAGGTTAGAATAAATTGACAAGTCTGGCTGACAGTGCTGACATGGCTTTTTTATAAAATTGTACTGTGTAAACGAGACATTGCTTTAACTAATAGAAAGGAAATATTTTAAATGCGATTCCGAAAATGCCCGATTTGTCTTGCTAATAGTCGAACAATATAGTATATCAATTGTGCATTACAAATAAATTATTATATAATTTTACTACTAGAATTTACTTAGATTAGAAAGGGGTAGGTATTTTTGGAGTTGTAAAACCGAAAAAGCTAAGAAAGCCGAAAAAAGACATCGCAGAATGTTTTGGCATAAAAAATGTTTTTGAAATACTATACAAATTTTGTCTTAAGTATTAAATTTTAGCTCAGTCTAAGTACTCCTGTACAGTGGGACATGACACACTTTGATGTTATTTAATTGAATAAAAAATGTGCAGTATTCTGTTTCTAATTAATAACAGATTTTTTTTTCATTTATTCTTGACAATGATTTGTTAAATATTTTAATTATGATAGATTTGATTTATTATAAATTATTTACGCAAAAACATTTCATAATAGTTGTTCAATATAAATTGGAAAAATTGATTTATCAAAAGGTTTGTGAAGCTACTGTTTTAAAAAATACCTTAAATAATGTCTGTTTGCGGAAGGTTTTTTTATGGTCGACCCTTAAAAGGTTTGTTTATTCTGCTCATATTGCGCTGAGGCAGAGAAGCGAACCGGCGAAAGCCGGTACAAGTATAGAGACTATTTTCGTTTTAAATTTTGAAATAAACTCTAGCTCAATGCTCTAGGGAAGCTGGCGGTAGTAGCAGTAGCTCTAGCTATAGTTACAATTGTCAAAGCTCTGGATGACATTTCGACCCACTTTTCTTCTTTTAGTTAAATGTTATAATTTCTAAACTCTGAACACAAAACAGAAGTACCGCTCAATGCTTCTTGCCGAGATAAGTTTTTAGGTAATACCGAGGATTTGACTTGGCCGCGTAATTAAAAATTTCAAGGTTGTTAAGTGAAACATTGTTATCCACTAATCTTCAGACTGACTATAATTACTATGTTATACCATTGAGTTACAACAACCTATTTTAAAAACTGTATTTGATCGAATTTTTCTGACAAAACAAATACATATGAGTATGATTCTTAATTAATGACAACATTAAAATCTCAAATTTGTCAATTTTAGACTTAAGCCTCTGAGTGTAATGTATAATAATGTATATTCTTCTATAAATGAATTCAAATTCTTTCTTTTGACTGGCACCGCTTAAAACAATAACTGATCAAGTTTTCTTAATATTGAAATACCAATTGGTGTGTCATTAATCAGTTCGATCAACTATGAAATTGTGAACAGATACATATTTCTATTTTTTGATTAATTTATACGCAGCTACAGGCGTGTTGTGTATTATTGGATGAGCTTTGACTTTTTACGGCGCGATCATACACTATCAGCGATACTATGTCAAGCTAAACTGCAGCAGGAGTTGATCTAAATAATATTAGTTATAGTATATTTAGGCATAATTTTTGTTCGGTTGTTTATTTTCTTGCATTATATAGATTTTTTTATGTCTTCTTGATGGTATTAATAATTTTCACCAAAAACTCAAACAAATTTATCATTAAAAGTTGCTGAGTTTTTTTTATGGAATTTGAATTTATATAATCGCAAATATAACTGCATGATGATGTATTCAAATGTAGACATTACACCTATTAATTGGAGCCGTTTCTCGGCCAAATTTGATCTAAAAATAACTACAGTTTGTCTGAAATACTCTATTCACAATTGGAAATGAATGTTAAATAACCCACATCTTTCTCAAAACTTAGACTCAATTCTACGCTAAAGATTTGCTTCTAATTTTAAATGTTAGTTTCAATTTTATTTTAAAGTTTATATTTTTTTGTTTCAGGCCAACTCTTTGTATTTTATGCAATTTTCTATATAGTACTAGCTGCGCTATTTGCAATATGTATGCAAGGCTTATTAGCCACATTAGACGATCGAGAGCCTAGATGGCAATTAGACAGTAGCTTAATAGGGACAAATCCAGGATTAGGTTTTAGACCGATTTCCGACAAAACCGAAGACGGATCTTTAATTTGGCTTGATAAACACAATTCTACAACAAGCCAGAAATGGATTACATTAATTGACAATTTTTTAAAACGTAAGAAATTGCGTATTCTTAATTTTTATCATATAACATGAAATATTTAATTTTCAGCTTATAAGAGGACAACTCTAGGGGACACGGTTAGACCGTGTAATTTTGAACAGGGACCAGAAAAAGATGAAGCGTGTGCTGTTAATATTACAAGTGCTTACGGAAATTGTCAACCCGATAATGCCTACGGATATAATGGATCAAACCCATGCATTTTTCTTAAACTCAATAAAGTGAGCCTAAAATATTAATTATTTGAATATCTTATTATTAGCATTCATTTAGATTTTTGGATGGGAACCAGAATTCTACACAGAACCGCATCCGGATATGAGTCCCGATTTAAAAGAAGTTATTCAAAATCAAGTAAGAATATAATTTCTTAAAAAAATACGAAATAATAATCTTAAAAGTGAAGTTTTTTGATTAGAAAGTTTAATTATGATATAATTGTTAATAATTTTATATGGTCTAAATTTCTTGTATAAAGTAAAACCTTTATATAGCAGTCACAAAAATTAAGTGCAAAAATGGCCGTGATAATGTAAAAGACTGAACCTAACTAATTACTCAACGTTTCGACTTTATGTATTTTCCTCTAATAAAAAGTTATTAGAGGAAAATATTAAATTTATTGACAGCCAAATTTTCTGAAATTTACATTTTGTTATAATGCTTTCTATATGCATCTCAACAATTAATTATTTTCTAGAATTTGAACATTTAGGATAAATACTTTTTTAATGTTGCATTTAATAGGGATTTTCCAAAATTATTTTGAATGTTTGAGATTGATTTAAATTCTTAATGTCTGGGATTTGTTAGTCGGGATAAGTTTAAGTTTCTTTTTATTTATAAAGTTAATTATTTATAAATTTAGAATTTTCTTTTTATTTATATAGAGAAACTTCTAAATTGGGTATAATAGCCACTGTATATATTAAAAAAAATCAGTTTTATAGGTACTTATATTTTCCATATAGCGTGTAGTACGCTCTTATCTATTTGATTTTTTATGATTTATTATAGACTGGAAATGCCAAAAAACAGGTATGGGTTAGTTGCGAAGGACAAGGACCTTTTGACAAAGAGCATGCACTGGCGTTCAACTACTTACCATCAAGAGGGTTTCCCTGGTTTTACTTTCCATACAGGAATGCAAAGAATTATTTGAGTCCCCTCATTGCTGTGGAAATTTTACATGCGACACGTAAGTAACTACCTCATTTTTATCAAAAATAATACTTTTAAGAAGTGTGCTCTAAATTGTGCTCTAAATTTATTTTTGTTAAGTAAAACCTGTGAACAAGTTGTGTAACTCAAAAACGTTTCTATCTTGGTCCAGAGCACAAGAACACGTTGTTTAAATAAAAAAGTAGGTATGTATTTATGTATTTAGTGTGTAAAGAGAGCCATTTTGGTATAAGAACGCGGATTTCGTGCCGAGTGCCGCCGAGGTGCGAAAAAGCAACCGCATTCGAAATACATACAATTTTTTTCTATAGTCCAAGATAAATGATTCACTGGGGTGATGGTGGATAATTTTTGACAGTTCTAAATTACATGATTTAGTTTTTTACTAACTTTCCGGTTAGTAGCGTTGCCCTCGCCGATTATCTGATTTTTTAAATTTCAAATAGTCTCATTGTTTGGCTGCTATGGTTTTATTGAAATAAAAGAACAGTGTCTCAAAAATTTTCTCCTAGTATCGGTAGCAAAGTAAAAAACGTGCGGGAAAATCGTTTCTCGATGCATTGGGAACGATTTGACACTGCCGATCTTTAAGCGATGATTGCAAAAACCAAATTACTTGCAACCTCGTTCTTGAAAGCCGACTGTGCATTAATCTTTATTATAAGAGCTTCTGCACTGTCCCCAGATGAAATCTAATATATCGTAAATTTTTGAGGTCTTATTATTACATTTTAGTGTGTGATTTGTGCCATAATATACAGGGTGGAACAGAAGTATCAACTAATGGCTGTAAGTTCTTAATTTGAAAAGTGAAAAAATAAATATACAATTTGTTTGTTTTATATCATGCATGATGTAACGATTTCAGTTTGTTTCTATCTTCCTTTGTTTTGCTGTCGTGTTTTTCAAAACTGTCTTTTGAAATCAACTGTGTTTTTTTTCTATTTCACCTATATTTTTTTCCTTCGATTTTGAAATCTTATAATTATTTACAAACAAATAGAAAAATTAAAAAGATAAAAGTAAAGAACAAAGATTTAATAATAATTAAACTAAATTATGTTTATTAAATAATGCCATGGAAACTTGTCAATGACAGTTATACAAAACATATTAAAATAAGAGAATAATAAATATATGAATAAATATTTATTTTTAATAAATTCGTTTTAAAATGTATCTTGACATAATCTTAGTTTTAATTTTTTTTGTTTGTTTTTCTCATAATGGCTAAAATGTACTATTAAATAAAGAAATCTACACTTGTTCCAAAGAAATAAACAAATATGGAATCTATTAAAAAGTCAGTTGCCATAGTGACAAAACAAGCTATAACCCGGACGAATTATATAGATTCAGTTTTGTCTTAAACATTTTTCCTCAACTCTTCAAATTAAAAAGTTACAGCCATTATTTAATAGTTATTATTCCTGTATTGTAAAGTGATTGTTTCACTTCTGTTTGCGTCTACTGTAACTTCATGTTTACGCACGATGCTGTAAAATGACAAGCGGATGCGGTAAAATATCAGAAAACACTGGTCAAAAAAAAAACTATTTTTATGATAATTAAGTTTATCTGATAAAATACGTGTTACCTAAGTTGTTATTGCAAATACTTCGGGCTTTAATAGCAAAGGCCGATAAAGCTGTTTGCACGTGAGATAAATTTAAAAATTTTCAATGTAAATTGCCACCTAGCGTCTATTTAGAAAAGTTAAAATAAATGTTAAAATCCCAAACATGGCGGTTAGGGCACACTATTATATGTATGTTTTTATTTTTTATTTTTTACTATTATTATTTTCTAACAAGTTTATCGTTCAAAAATTTTTATACAAATTTCATGCGTTAAGCCACTTTACAGGACTCCAGCTAATAAGCTAATTAATAATAATTAAACAAAGTTGTCGTCCTGTAAAGTGTGTCTTACCACATTTGAATGTAAATAGCTATTTCTGTCTGTCTTTATGGAGCAAAATTCACATCTTTTAAACACTTTTTGGCGTTTACTTGTTGATTCATTACTATCCGGTTCATTTCCTTTTCTGTGTGCTTGGAATTCCGGTGGAGATCTTTTATTGAAGGCTCTGATTTCTTTATGTTCACTAAACAGCTGGATCGCTAGTTTTTTCAACTGTCTTCTTTTTATCTGAAATTTACCATTATTTAGCTGAAATTTTACTCTTGCGTTTGTAGCAGCACAGTTGAGAATAGCATACAAAATTGTGAGTGTCCATCTTTTACTATTACGGGATACCTTCGTAGAATGCCGATAGTTCATCAACAACGTCCACGCCACTTTTTGTCCTATCATAAAAAGTAATTATGTCCGGTTTTTTAATCGGCGCTAGTTTCATCAATAGCTGGAGCATTATGCAATGTAGGCATAAGCAGAACAACCTTATTGTTTCTGGGTACATAGGACCCCAAAGTAATATCTTTTTGAATATCAAGTTTAGACGAATATTCTCGAAAAATGCTCTCACTGCTGTCATTTCATCAATTTTTTTTCTTTCTTTGCGATTATTTATGTTGTCAAAGCGTAAACAAGACCGTAAAAAAACAAATCTTTGCAGCGACATTGTTTATCTGAATAAAGTTATTCCAGTTCAATCAGTCGACCAGAGCTCTTCAAGATTTAGTCTAGAACTTTTGAACATTCGTGCTAAATAGAGAAGTCCTATCAAAACTTTTATTTCTTGTGTGTTAGTAATCTTTACAACGTACTGATGTTTTTCATCATACAAAACCGCTTTTTGGCGTATTTTTATGTTGGTCGACTTTACGATGTTCTGATATTGTCCAAATATCAGTGTGTAATGATATTTTCCGACCGTGTGCAAACATTTCTAGGAAAGTGTTGTAACGCTCATTTAGTACCACCCCTGCCTCTATAAGTTTGCGAGGGAATTTCTGCGTTTCGAATTTCAACAGTATCTTTTTTGCTTGATGTTGTTTGCATCCCCTTCAGTCTCAAAGTTATTATTACTAGCATTTACATCTATATTTGGAATTTCAACTGTCTTGTTTTGGTTGATGTTATCTGCATCTTTCTCGCTGTCAGAGTTATGGTCACTGTTATTTACAAAGTCAGATTTGCCTTCACTTTCAGTGCCAGTAGGATCTTCGGATTCTTCAACTTCTTTCCAGAGATCTAGTAACCGCGCTTGCTCCCGTTTGTAATCTCCGGCCATAGCTAAAATTGCATATTTTATAAAAATTCTTGAAGATGGATTAATAGTGTGCAGTGTACATTAATAGTGTGCAGAGAACACACTATTAATGTACACTTACCTATGTGATGGGGCATGTGATACCCCAATGCAATTTGATCAAGAATAATTTGCCACTCGCAGACCACAACACAAAGCTAGAGACTAATACAGCTCCAAGGAACATGGAAGGTAAGGTACTGAGGACGCCAGTGCAGTATCTGCATTTTATGTTAAATGACGCGCATTTTAAAACGTCTGGGGTATATAATACTCCACCACACTGTCGCCGGGTTATAACTTGCATTCGGGCACAGCTGCTCCGCTTGCTGATTCGTCGATGAGAGAGCCCGCATTAACCTCAGTCTTTCTGTGGTACTTAACAAATGGAAATGGTGTGACACCAGATTCTAGCTTTTAAATCTTCTCATATTTTGTTGTGTAACCAACATATGTGTTTTCTTTTTGGTGCCGTATTGCAGACAGGTTCCTTAAAGCATAACGTGTTGAAACAATTATTATATTCGGTTTAGTCCATAAATAGTCCATAAATAATCAATATCTACATTACTGAAACTAAGACCTATCCGAGCTGCAAGAGATAAAATCTGACAAAAAGTACTTGATCTTTCGGATTGACGAGGAATTACTGCAAATTTTAAACAAGTAATTAATCATAGTTCTATAAAAATTTTGGGGCCTAATATTTAAAGCTGGCTTGAGCCAGTCATTTAATAACCATAACTTAGCAGGTTATGGTTATCGACAGTTTGCTTATTAGGGGAAACCATAAAAAACATTACACCAGTCAGACTTATTTGTTTTGAAACATGCTTTTTAAGCAAAAAAGTCACTAAGTACTTTTAAAGTGATCACCCTACAACTGGGAAAACTACAACGATTTAGTCGTTTTATACTTCCACTATCGTTCCTTTATCGGTTCGCCCCCTAGTTCTGATATTTTTTACTGTATTTAAAAAAACAATAATCACTTTCTTTCTAGCAGACTTCAAAAAAAAGGAGGTTTTTCAATTCGACAGTATATATTTTTGTGTGTTCGAGGATAAGTTTGTTGTTTGTAAACCCATTGGGTTAATTCTTTCTTTGTTGGAAAGAAGATTTTTCGAGTGTGGTACCATAATAAAGAATTTGAGATTTGATAATGGCATCATAAAGAAATCGAGAAAAACGTCAAACATATAGTGCGTTTGACAAACGTGTGGTCGCGGATAACTTTGTTGTTTATAAATCGATTATGATAATTCTTTTTCTGTAAGAAAGGACATAGCTCAAAGGTGGTACAACGGTAAGGAAATTGACATGTGATAACTACCAATTATCGAACGGAGGCCCAACTGAGCTCTGAGCTGCATACTCGGCTTTTTCTAGAAGAGATCTAACGAATGGCCTGAATTACAATATCAAAGGATATATTTTTGAGATAGGCGGCGAGAGAAATCAAACCCAAATTTTTTATGTTTCTTTACAATTTATCACCGACATATCAAAAACGATTGGAAGCAAAAACAGGGCCAGACTTTTGTTTTCATAAATTATTTTTACAAATTTAGCTTGTCGGTATGATTTTATTTCAAATAGTAATAGTCAGTCAGACTATACAAAGATGACTTAGACTAGTTTATTGCTCTCAGAATAAAAATTCCGCTAAGGAATTTAAAGTAAAGAATTTTGCTGACTAGAAATCAATAAATAAACATATTTACCTGAGCAAAACTGCATCAAATCTGTTTTTAAAATATTAAAATCTAAGAAATAAATTCAATAATTATAATATTTTTATATTAATGCAAATAAACAGAGTCTACTTTTGACAATTATCTTTTTGGATCAATGAACCTAATAGACTAATTAAGCTATAGCAAGTGAAGGTGAATTCAATGACCAATATTGCTATGTACTGGTTGACTGCTGCATAACATAGCGCTTTTTATTATTATTGATAAATTTGGTTTAAATTGTTTTTGGAATGACTGCTTGATCTTGTTGCAGCAAATGTGATGATAAGTATTGAATGCAGAGCCTGGGCCAAAAATATTAACTACCATGGCGGAGATCGACAACGCGAGGGATCAACTCAATTTGAAATACTTATAGATGATAAAAATTTTAAAGGAGTTTTATAACTTAGACTGTAGCCGGCACTGTAAAATTTTATTTGTGAACATGTTTTTTTTGGTACTTATAAAATATGTTGTGTTGTTGTTGATAAAATGTTTATTTATTTTTAAAAATATGTTTTCGATTGTACTTAACACATCTATAAATTTTTTTTTTATAATATTTGAAGATACAATATTTAAGTTTTGTTATATTTAATTTGCTGTGTTATTAATTTGTTTTTAGATTTAGCTGTATTTTAAGGTACATTCTCGATTGTTACAAAACGAGATTAATGCAACCAATTTGAGTAATAAACAAGTAAAAACAAAAATATAAAAAGCCATATTTTTATCTACTAACAGTTAAATCATAGTTATGTTTTAATAAGGTGCCTCAAAAAATATGACGCCATGTAGTTTAGATTTTAAGTGCATTTATTTATTGTAGTCAGCATTAATATAGCTACAGCCATTGAGTAAAGAACTACAACGATGAAAGAACAAACCATTAATCAATATCAAATAAGTGTTTTATTAAAATAATTAGATTTGTATACTATTGGAAATGCTTTTTACATAATGTGACCATATCCTAGTACGTGTGTGGAATGTTTTCTAATCTGAATAGTTTTGGAACGTTTTAGGAAATAAAGTCATGTTTTTAGACTATGTCAATTTTTGAAAAATGAAAACTCACAACGGTAAACTATGTACGGGTGATGGCGAGCGTTGAGAACTGGCACAGATGTTTAAATTTCACCTACTGCACATTTCCACCGCTAGCCATCACCCATCGTTTGGACTGCATAAGTGTTAATACTTACGGTAAATAAGACTACTTTCCAATAAAGGTATGGAAATTTCTTTAACTAAAGTCCGAAAGCTAACACTAATCTCGAAAAAGTCTGTTCGGGTTTTAATTAACTCATCAGGAGCATCTAAGTTTATAGTCTTAAGGTATTCTTAAGGTACCTTAGACTGAATGTTGAAAATTGAGTCTGTGCCTGTTTGAGAAATTTTTAAAATGCTGTAAACTTAAATTTTTGAAAAAGTGGTAATAAGAGAACAATAGAATGACGTTTGTTGAAGAAAGAGTGATGTCGGTCAAGATAATTTTTTGCTATGTAAACACACTGTTATTTAATAAATTTTATGCTATATTTACAATTGTTTTAATCAACTGGGAACTTTGTCTTTTATTTTTTTGCGGCAGAAATGAGATGCAAAGTCAGGCGCATTAATATTTGAGTGACTACGAAGGTAAAATGATCTCTGGGCGATAAATTAGATTAGTTTTCTCCTCTTTGTCTATCCTTCAAAAAACTTGAGCTCCATTTTTAAAATTTTCATGGTGTTTTAACAATTTTTTCCCAACTTGTAACAGACAAGCTGCTAAACTAATTATCAATAAAATTTTTGTATATAAATTCGAGGATTAATCAAAGCAATAATGGTATATACTGGGCTTTACCTGTTATTTGTGTTTGTCCTGACTTCTCTACTGTTGACTATCAGGAAAATGCTTCTTCTTTGACTGTTGAGATATTGCCGGACATTTTTCGGTAGTCAAATTTCGGTAGTTGTTGTATTTTATAACTTTGCATAATGATAGGCTGTTCTTTAGAAGGATCTCAAATTGGGGTGCTAACAAATTGTTTCTGCAAACACCTAATTATTTATCGCATTTTTTTCGCCACCTTTGTTAAATATATATTTTTTATATTTATAATTGGGTGTTTTACAATTTCGACTACTTCTCTGATTTTTTTATTATAGAATTCTGATTTACAAATCAAGAAAGATTCATCTAGACCAATTTTGTGACTGGCCTCTAGATGATGTTCAGCTAGCGGCAACTGTGTCCATAAACCCGAAAATATGCACCTTTTACGTTCAGCAGCTTGAAGTTTAAGTGAACGTTCTGTTTCTCCAATGTAAACTTCCACCGCTTTCTCTTTCTCGCTTACCAATATAAGCCCAAGCAGCAACGAGGTCCAGCCAGAATAAGTTTCGCCTCTAGCGTGGTACACACCTCGAGTTACGGTGCTTATTCTCACTTTTATTTCCCTGTCTTGATGACGCCTCCACCGATGGAGTGCGAAACGTCGACCATTTCATCAAATATTTCGACACGGTCTTTTTCGAAAGATGTCCATATTTCAATGACTTGAGGCCGTGAAAGCCTTTCTTCTTTAATCTTAATAGTCTTTTACACTACATCATCATTGGAACCAATATTATAGTTACGAAGATGCCCATTCGGCGGCAGGCGGTCAGACGCAAAGTGGGCGGGAGGCGGAAGAAGTCTCCCATCGCGGAATGCGCGACACGAACGAACGCTTAACGGTTGTGTGCGTTTTGCGACGGGACTTGTGCGGGTGTAACCGCGGGGCGGAGCTACTTGTCCATATTACATTATGTGCGTGGTGGGAGTAAAGTATGGTGTGCTTACGCGCAGCTCGTTGTCGAACTGTGACGTCAGCAAGGAGAAACTCTCGAGCCCATTCATATGTTATTGCTATAGATATTATACCTCTAATAAAAATTATTCAAGTTTTTTTATAGAATAACTTTTTGTCGTCATTTTTTATGGTTTTAAAATAAATAACAAAAAATTTGTAGAATTTATTATGATAATATATAATAAATAAGCACCTACACACAAACGTTTTTTTAATTGTTTATAAATTTAGACATTTTTTGTTGTAATTTACGTCTGCAGTTTTCAAAGCTAATTTTTTTGTTTAAATGTCTCAATCTGATATATGTTCTTGTTCGTACCAAACATAATACAATTTCGTCCGGAAATTGGTTCAAAATTTCAGCATTGGCCAGCTTCACTCTTTCTAACAATTTATTAAAATTTTTAGCTTCTTTAGAATAGAAAGTGTCATGAAATTTCTGGAATTCAATCTCAACCAAACGAGCCAATTCCAGCATTTCTTTGCTTGGGTATGTAAGGTGACCTCTTGATAAAAATTCAATCCAATCCGGAGCTCTATTTATTAGTTTGCAACTGTTTTGTTTGCTTTCCCAAATTCAAATTAGGAAATTTGTCCTTAAATCTATACGCCACATATCCAGCAATAAATTTGAGTCTCTCATTGGAAATAGTGTCAGTCATGTTATTATCGTCAAGTAACTTCAAAAGTTTTTTATGCCCTTCAGAAATTAAATCCGAATTTTCTGTTTCTGTCAACTCATGATGTTCGCCTACGTCATAATCTGGATTCTGGAATGTAAAGTGACAAAAACCCACATTTTCATCGCCATTTGAAGTAGGATTCATATTTTGTTCAAATTTACCGTCTAAAAGAACGTTGAAAAATTCTTGGGAAATGCAGGTCTCTACATCATAATTGCCCACATCCTTATCTATATTTTCTTGTTGTAGTGGGTGAAGCAGACAAGTTTCATTACTTTCGTCTGTATTTTTGTTCATGGAGAATACTGCCAGCGAATGTTTACCAAGAATGTACCACCGTAATCTATATTTTATATCCATAGGAGTTGGATGGTCATTTGTTGCCCCCATATCGCGAATATACGAGAAAAAGTTTTCCAAAACATCTTGGTTGAGTCTGTATGTGAGAATATATTCCAGATTATATTCACTATGTAAATATTGGTACAGCTCAGTCAACGAATTATTACTCAGTAAAATTCCTTTTTGGAATGGTATCAGAGTTTTATGCTTTCCTACAGTCATCTTAGACTATCTCAGACGTTTGTTTGAGAATCATCATTTGTTTCTCTTAATCAACCCCAAATGCATTTGCTCCTGGATGACTGTCATATTTCATCTGAGCATTAAAAATATTAAACCAATTATTTATCAATTTTATAAAGTTACTCGTTTCTTGCCAGTACATGTTGCTTAGAAAACCTTTTATTCCACACCATTCTACTGCTTTTGCAACTGTATTTGATAAAATTTGTGCAACCGGACGAACTTTTTGACGTTCAGTTCCTCGGACATTTAAATGATATTCATTAATTTTATGAGCAATTTTTAGTTCATCAGTAGATGCACCAACAATTTTCTTAATACATCTCGTATCAATTAATTTTCCATCAATATAAAATCCTTGGTCTATTAAATGATTTCGCAGAAGTTTCAATAAATGTGGTACGTCTGCAAATACAAATATTTTCTTGTTTGAAACAGAATGAAGAAAGTAACATTTTTTGTTGTGACCAACACTCAATTGTGACCAAAGAGAAACATTTCCAGTGTCCATATCACTGGTGATAGAAACTACAGCATAACCAGCTTGATGCAGCTGCGTTATTATATCCATTAATAGTTATTTTTAGACGACTTGTCTCGAAAATGACAGATATCAATACTATAGCCTACTTTAGAAAGTTGAAAATTGCATAGACCGGTGCGGATATGAAATTTATCATGCACCGTGCATGATAAGTGTTAGTGCGGTTACGTTTCCAAAATTCATCAAAAAAATTCGCTCCGGTTTTGTTGAAATTTTAATTTGTCAAACGATAATAGTAATTTACAAATTTATTGCCTTTCATTATGCAAATAGAAGGTTACATTATTGAAAGAACAGTTGCTGAAATTCATTAATTTCTTGTTGGAGTTTTCAAAATCATTTTGGCGATTTTGTTGGGAGCACCAGCAAAGTATTCTCACTGGAAGCTTCATCCACTGATGGGGGTGTAAGTTCTAATCGTCTTCATTATCGCTATCCATTTTCGGCACACAGTGACACAACTAGCGAAACAATGAAATTTTCAAAACAGTAAACAATCCATAGTAACGCGCCCGTGGCCAACGTATTTGGATTAAAAATAGCGTAACGTGTTTTATCGGTTTCAGGCGTTCAAACATCAGTTTACATTTGTAAAAGTTGGCTGGTAGCTAAGCCATAGCCGTATCCTGTATGTAAAATCGGTATGGTAATTGAAGATGCTCATGCATCTTTATCCGAATTTGGCTTTTAAACGTTCTATGGATAAAAAAAATGGTTATTTTCTTGTTCAAGTCGTCTAAAAAATAGTGTTCACAACTCGTGTCGAAAGTGGCTATCATGCTCGTGCTTCTTTATCCGAACTCGGCTTCGCCTCGTTCGTCTAACTGCACTCGCATATCAGTCACTTTCGACACTAGTTACGAAATAGTATATTTCATAGCACACCATACTTTACTCCCACCACGATTATGTGTATAGCTATTGACTAAATATACGTAGACTTCCCACCATACAGTAAATTTTGAAGCTCGTAAAACACACCCGATAACAGTAAAACCATCTAGCATGCATTATTATAACTAATTGAGTAGCTGGCGATAGCCTGGAACTGAATCCATTTGTGTCGCCACTACCTATTCATTAGCATAAGCATGTCGCAGTCATGCATGGGCATTTGATACTCAAAGTGCGTTTTGTTTTATCGTTTTACCTTTTAATGCGGACTGCTGATGTTATTATTATTAGCAAACTATGGATACAATGTGAGAGTATAGGATAAAAAATAATTCTAATAAATAATGATCATAAACATGAATAATTGAAATGAGACGAAGAATGGTGGTCTTAGGTCTTATCTTGTATGTGCTCAATGATTAAAAAATAAAGAATGAAAAAAAAAAGAGAAACAAATCTAATAATAAAATGAAGAAAAATGTGATTAATAACTTGAGAAATCGACTTAATCAATGTAAGCACAATAAGGGTTGGCATTTAAACGATGTTATTTTTAGACTGTATAAAAAAAAAACTTGAAATATTGTATTTTCAACTAAATAAAGAACTAAAGAAGTACTTTGGTTTTTATTGACCTTTCAAATAAGTAAGTTGCCGTACCCTGTAGATTAAATATTAGAATTTGTTAGCGTCATCCTAATTTTAACATCTTCTTTCGGTCCTCAGAGCAACACTATTTAGTAGTTTAAATAAAATAACGCTTTAAATGAATAAAAAGGAACTACCTAATTATGTGTTTGAGTAATGCAAAAACGGTGCGATAAAATCTATTCAAACAGCTCATCTTATTTTCGAGTACACTGTAATGTATGGATGCCTTGTTGAGTTTTCGATTGAGTTGTTTTCACTTTCTTGGTCGTTTTTATTTAATTTTACACTTGTATTATATTTTTGTACACTAATTTATTGTTTAAAATAATACACTAGCAATGTATCCAAGTACTACTGTCTTAATAATGAATATACTACATTTAGTAATTCCTTATATACAAAAAGATGTGGATGATTAGTATTTTTTAATTATGTAAATTTTAATCGTGTAAACCCTGAACCGAAACAAATGTATGTATCATAATTATTTGCCTATCAAGAACATAGTTTTTTAATGAAAAAAAAAAGTTCTACATTCTTCAGTTCAAGTTTTGGTTATTAATTTGGTATTATTCACATGATTAGAGAGTAACGAAGGAATGCGATGATAACAAAATTGTCGTAATAATGATTGTCGTAATGAGGATGAATGTTTCCTAAATTTAAAATATTATTTCAATCCATAACAGTACATATTTATAAAATTGTTTTGAACGATTTTTTGAAAGATCAGATCCATTGTCCAGTAATAGGATATTATGAAAACAGAACTTTAAAAGTACGTTGATTTAACGTATATTTCACTACTAATAGGTTTATTTTTGCCTATACAGGCTTAAAATATCTACATTTTTATACAATTATGCAAAATTTTTCTATCCTATCCTCCCTGTTCTTCCTTTGTGTTTTCTTCCCTCTGTCTTTGTTTCCCTTTTTTCCCATATCTCTTTCATCCACTTTATCTCCTTTCCATTTTCTCTCAGTATTTCCTCTCTTTCCGCTCTCATCTCACTGCATTCATTCCTCATGTGCTCTATTCTTTCTCTCCTCATTTAAGCATCTGAGCCTCGCTATTATCTTTCTTCCTCTCGCACTTTCTCTTCCCAGGTACACCGAGATTTCTTCTGCTATACATTTTTCATAATTTCTGTTGTACCTGGCATCTTTGATTTTTCCTCTTCTTTCTTGCTTATCTACATCCTTGTCTCTGTCACACGTCTCTCCGTTTATACATTTGCCTTCTGTTCTTAATCTTTCCACTTTACTCGTATATCCATTTCTTCTGTAATATGTCTCTCTCTCATTTATGTCATGTTTTCATTCTCTTTTCTTTTCAACATTCATTCAATATTTTACATTCTTTCCTTCCCTTCATTCTATCTTCAAACTAAGTGGCCCTTTTCCCCGCTTTCACTCTCAGCTTGTTTCTCTTACATTCTTCCCTTACTATATAACCAGAGGTTTCTCTGTCCACCCCAAGCACCCATCTCAGATACTTTTCTTTCTCTATTTTCTCCTGTTCTTTCCACCCCCAGATTTGTACTCCATTCATCAATACGCTCTCTACCAAGCTCTCAAGCATCATCATTTTCCTCTTAAAATCTCCTCCCCACTTTCTCTCTCCTATTTCCCATACACATCCCACTATCTTGTTTGCCTTCCTTGCCATCTCCCTAACCTGCGCTTTGTCCGTTGCTCTTTTATTAAATGTATTTCTCTCATGATTTTTTTCTCTTATCCCTTTTCTCACCCCTGTAACTATACCCCCTGCTGCTCTTCCTTTTTTCTTTTTTTTTTTCGCTCCCTGACATTCCCACTTGAATTCTGCTGGTAGCTTACTCTTTATTTTTTCCCAGCGCTTTTCTTCTACCCATGTTTCTACTAAACCCACTATGTCGAAAAGTTTTACGTAATTCCAAAAGTTCTCATCTTTTTCCTCTAATCCCGCAACATTTCAAAAATAGTACCCTCTTTTTACCATTGCTTACTGTTTTATTTGTTCCGTTAGTCTTCTCTGTTTCCATTGTTCATTTGCCTGCGTCATCTTCATGGTTTCTTCTTGCTTTTCCTTAAAAAACCTGCAGTTTTGGTCTTTTTCATTCCATTTGAATGTTATTCCCTCCATGAATATCTTTTCATATCCGACTTTTGCTCTTATTCCTTGCCCTCTCTTATTTTTCGCGATCTCTCTCAGTTTCTTTTGAACCTCCCTCTCCCTCTTTGTTAAGTCATCATCTATGTAAATGTTTTTCGTTGATTCGTTTTTTCTCAGCTCTTTTTTATTTATCATCACTCTTTTTTTCTCCTCCCAGTCATAGAGTTCCACTAGCATTTTTCCCTTCCCTATTTTGAGCTATTCCTTTATTTTCGTTTTACCACTTCTTTGATCTCTTTTTCAATTTCTTCTTATCTTTCTTTTCCTACGTCTATTCCTGTTATTACTATGTTGTTTTTCCTCTTTTTCTTTTCTGCTATTTCTGTTTCTTTTTCCTCTATCCTCTCCAGCATTTTATCCATCTCTTTTCTTTCTTTTTAAATTTTTCTTTTATATCTTCTACTTCTCTTTTAACTTCTCTGTTCTCGTGTCTTAACAATTTAATCTCTTATATTAATGTATCTACTTTCTTCACAACTAGTTCCAACTCCGACTTCATATCTGTTTCATCCTTGTTTTTTGCTTCTTTTGGTGATCTTAGTATTCTCTTCTGCTTGCAAAGGCTGATATTTTATTTATCAAAACATAAAATATAAGGCTTAACTAGTAAAGTACAATAATATTATTTGTATTTACATAAGTTTGCACATACTTAATTTTCAGCTAAATCTGATGTTTCTAATTAATCAATACTTTATTTTAGTGACATTCTTGACATTGTCTCAAACAAAAATCTTACAGATACGGTATAATAAATTCTCATAAAAGTTAATTACCTTTTTTTAGAGAATGTCAAAAAAGATAAGAATATTAATATCATTTATCTTCTAATTTACACTGTCACGCCCTAACTACTTAGCCAATCTCATTAAACGTACTAGCTACATTCTGCCAAAAACGTAAAAATAAATTTAGAACGGTCTCGCCAAAAATACTGTTTTTAACGTAAAGATATATTAATATTTATTTGAAGCGGGCATATTGGCAACGCAGCATTTTTCTTATCTAAATATTGACCAACGTGACTAAAAATGTTTACAATTTAATAAATTATCTGTTTGCTAAAAACTCCGGCAACAGTGCATCTAAATAAAATTTGCTTAACATTAGTATGGTATTGTGCTTTTCGAAAAATTCTCATTAAGCTCACTTTGGAAAAATTAAATAAAAATACAAAATAAACCATTAGGAGCGCCGGTCAAATAAAATTTGGCAATATATTATAATCTAGGGTTTACACCAAAGCAGACTTTATATTTGCCCTATCTAAAGAGTAAGTTTCTTGCAAAACAAAAATACAATTTTTGCAAAGATTTTGCATTTAGGCAGCATTATAATATTTAATATGTATTTCTATAAGACTTATTTATTTTAATCTTACGTTTTGCCATAGCCTAAGCTAAGTAAGGTATATTTAGTCAATGGTTTTGCTAAATTTTAACAATTAAATTGAAGTAAATAACAGTTAACTCCTTCTTTATAATAAATTTGTCAGGATGTCTATGTTCTACGAGCCTAACATATTTACTCGAAACCAGTGTATAGAATAGCAACAGACATCTACATTATCATCAACAATCTACTTCAACTCACCCCTCTATATTCATTGTTAGAGAAACGCTTAAGCAGTCAGACGGATCGATTGGGCGACATATGAAACATATTTACACATAATGTACCTGTCAATAATGCCTGTAAAATTAATCACCGAGGGCTTTTCTCCCCTTCGCAAGATTGTCTTTCTCTCGAACTGATAGTGAAAGACATCACCAGGCTCATTGGACTTTGACAACTAATCATGGACTCGATTGACCCAATCTTCACCCCTTTTCTTTAGCGTCGTGTTCTCAATGATGTCTTTATTCTTTCGGTACCTTGTTCGGGAGCAACGTAGACGGTGTCGCGAGGCCTCAGTCAAATTATACGAAATAGAATAACCAGAAATAATGCGTAATAAGGAAAGGAATAAAATAAAAACTAATAAGTAAAAAACCTAAGGACATTACGCATTTCTCTATCATGCTGCCAACAAAAGGGAAATCCACAACCTTTTTTATCTACTGACAGGAGCATAGTCATAGCGGTTAACGGGCTCCAACCCACCCCTCTACCACTTCGCCAGGAAGTAGAGAGCCAGGATAGCAATCAGTAAATGCCTACAGACGTCACGGGAGTACCACCTCGGTCTGAAATGTAATGCCACATAGACCGCACCTCAGGTTTTAAACTATAGTTTCTGCCGTGGATATTTCACATTAACATATTGATGCTTATCAATAAAACTTTACTCATTATTCTTCCGAATTCAGGGAGTCAGCACTGAATTCACAATTATACCACAAAACAACACATCGACGTGCGAATTCAATAACATCGTAACTCAATTTTTTCCGATTTTGAGATTTATATATCATTGCATTTGCTAGACTTGGCTCTTTTAATAGCACAATTTAAAAAAAAAAAAATTTTCAAAAATACAAATATTAATCCAAAAAATCATAACGCCGTAACTAATTTTAGGTAAACAATTTAATCGTAACTAATCTTTATGCATGCATTATAACCGTAACTTTTCTAGATGTTTTGAAATACGATCGTAACTCAAGCTACGTTATTATTACAGATCTTAACAAATAATGCAGTAACATCGTAACTCAAGTTGGGATTTTATAAACCAGCTATGCAACGAGTTACGATGTAATTGCAGCCGCATTTGTTACAACTGACCCTGGTTTTCGAGGGTTTAATGTGGTGTGATTTTCTAGCGAATGGTACAAAATTATTGATTTCGCGCCTAATTAGCCGTTTTTTCTCTATTACATTTTGTTCTGTAGACTCGATTGGCATTGCGATTTTACTTCATTCAATTTAACTTCCCTTTCAAACATTTTGAAAGGGAAGCACGAAGGCGAAGATGTTTTAATTCCACGCATCCCTTTGATACCGAACGATATGCCATTCAGTTTTAAACGTTTACAGTTTCCAGTGCGGCTTGCATTTACAATGTCAATAAATAAATCGCAAGGGCAGTCGCTAAGTGTACGTGGCATGAACCTAGAAAATCCATGTTTTTCACATGGCCAATTATATGTCGCCTGTTCCCGTGTCGGAAAACCATCAACAGTATTTATTTACGCGCTAGAACATAAAACTAAAAATATAGTTTATCAAAAAGCATTAGAATAGAGACAAGCAGTGAAGGGTATAGAGGCTATTAGTTGCTTTCTAGAGCGCGTGTGATGTTGAGCTTAGTGCTTACTTCAAAATGCCCAGTTGTTCAATAGCGATTTGTAAAAATATAAGTGAAATTATTGAACCCTACGGAATAAACACTATTATGAAAATATATAATTTGTTTTTTATTTAATTAAATTAGTAAAGTCCTTCTCAGGTATGACGAGACCAGGAAAATAGGTATTCATTTTTATATAGAGGATATTATAGATTCCAGTTCAAATTGAATAGGTACGCATACATAAGATAGGTCAGCTATACAAAATAAAGTAGTGCATCAAATTTACGCTAAGGCGGTACGAAGTTCGCCGGGTCAGCTAGTCTATTATAAAAATTTAAAAAAAAAATGTTTTTATTGATAATATAATAAAATATAATATAATATAATGTAGTAAAATATAGAAGCACGTATGTATTACATTAAGAGAAGTTACGATATAAACGTACTTACTTATCTTGAAACTTAATATCGCAACATGATTTACAATGCTATTGCACTAACAAGCTAGGATTTTTTAATCGTAACTGTTTAGACTCGCGGTTGGTTTACCGTAAGCGATTGTTGTTACGTGCAAGACTTGCAATAAGTTTTGCACCAAAAAATATACTCAAGATTTAAGTGAACTAGTATTTTATTTTATGCGACTGTGCGCTGTAAGAATTCTAAAGTAAGTGATCTTACAGACTTACAATAACTTTACAATATTTAGGAGTGGGAATCGAGAAATAGGAAGTAGGAACATTGGCAACGAATGGCAAGTAGGTCAGATGACCAGAGGGAGGAGTAATTAACAAGGGAAGTTTTTTTTTTTGGGAAGGTGTAGGCGGCGAGAGAGGCCAGGTGCAAGGTCTGACGTCATTGGGTCCAACGACATACCTGAGGATAATTAAGATAACGGCATGGCTGGACCCTAATGGCAATGTTCACCAAAAATATCTAAATGCACAATTTATGACTATAAGGCCCGGTATTTCAATTCAGGGTTAAAATTGTGGTTAACTAAACTCGTTTAATTTTTAACCTGGTTTATGTACTCTCATGGGTATTTCAATCCATAAAACAGGGTTAAGCTAACCAGGTTTATTTAACCAATTTTTTTGTTATGTTGGTGCAAGTGGAAATCTGTCCGCATGCGCATCTCGCTGTTTTCAAACTAATTGGTGTCAATCGTCAAAAATCAAAACAGTTTTGTCTATTTGAAAAAGCGTGGTTGAATTTTGGTAAAATTTAAAAATGGAAAACGAGCGTGGTCGGTCTCGCAATTTTGTTTGTGGCGCTCCTCGCAAAGAGGAGCTCCACAAAACTACGCTGCGTCACATGGAGGACCTGCACCAATAAAAGTTGAGGCACGAAGAAGAAGAACATAACATGCGCATGAAAATATTAGAAAAAAATTTAATGAATTCCTAGTTTACAAATTCTCAAAATAATTAATTATTTGATTTCGTACTCTATTAAAATTATTATTTGCGTAGTTTTCCCCTGGAACATTGTTCACATTATTGAACGCAATTTCTTCTTCTGCTGTTAAAGTAGGAGGATCTATTTCGTTGTTGTCAACCGCCAAATTGTGAAGAACTGCGGTAGCAACAATAATCCACTGTACTTTATTGAGTTCTACGTTTATACCATTGCTTAGTATTGGCCATCGTCTCTTCCATATACCATACGAACACTCAACTCTGTTTCTTGTGCGAATTTGCGCACAATTTGTACCTATTTGTGGGATGTCTAATATCATCTTCAATTTGATGTAAAATAATCATGGTCGACTGTTTTGAAAGTTGAAAGCCGAAAACGGCGATAAAATTCTTCATTGTCCCAATAATCCATGTGATTTGTTGTCCGAATTTGGAGCCTTGGGATTTTCCGATTTCGATCCAGATTCTCGATAAACTGAATCACCTGATCATCGTCTGACGACGAACTATCACTATCACTGGTGAAGTCCATTATATCAAGTTGTTATAAAAATTAAATAGCTTCAAATCAAAATGTCTTCTTCTTCCTTTGAAAACAATGTCCTCAGCACAGTCCTCAGCTATACTAGGTTATGTTCAAAATGTCAAAATAATACGACCAGATGTCTCAACGCGCATGCTTAACTACTTTTTTTTGGTTTAAACCACCTCTTGCAGTTTGGTTAACTTTTGGTGTAAATTTAACCTGGTTTATCTGCTAACCTCGCATTGAAATACGCCTAACCATAAAATAAAAAGGTTAAACCAATTTTTTTGGGTTAACCCTCGATTGAAATACCGGGCCTAAGAGGATGAGCCGGAATACCCATCTCTTTTGCTGTAAATTTTACTATTTTCTAAAATATAATATTTTAATTACCGGAAAAAACCCAGCTTACTTGCCGACAAACTAATATAAATTTCAAGCCTAAGACTACAATAAACAGATAAACAGCTTAAAACTTGATTATAATAAAATTTAAGTGCTTTTAAGAAACATGAATTTAAACTCTAAAGTTTAGACAAAAATAATTATTTTAAAATATAATAAAAATATATAAAATCATAAATGCGCGACTGAACAGTAACTCTGCTTAAAATTTGCTTCTGCTGTTTCTAATTTTATTTTGCATCAATAGTATTCAAGTACATGCTAAACAATAAACAAAGCCAAAAAATTATTATTGTATGATCCATAGTTTGAAAGCAATTAAGTCTTGAACTTTATGAAAATTTTGTTTCGCCTGTCCTGTAAAGTTACGATTTCAGAGTTACGATGTTATTGAATTCGCACGTCGACATGATCACTAAGATTAAAACATTAACTAACTATCTTTCTCTTCCATTAAACAATTAACAGTTTAAATATTCATAATACTGCCCGTCCGGCCGCTCCAAGACCTTTTGGTCAACGTTCTCAGTCTCGCTCCGCTCAGTTAACTAACTCGACTCTACCTTTCCAGGGATGCTAAGCCCAATTTCCCCCTCTTTAACTTAAGATGCCGTATGGCCCTCATCGCGCTCATTTACTTATACAATTAAACTATTTAGCGCCGTATTGGCATATTTTACTTTAAAAATAACTATAAATTATTATAAAATCAAAAACTCTCACATTTCTAAAGAAAATAAGGTATTTATTTTTTCAACGATAATACTAAACTAGAAAATAGCAATACTGGAAATTTTCAACTGCCAGCTGGCCCTGAGCTTGATAATAATAACTATGATTTTTTTTAGACTGTACGCTATTTTCTAAAATAATGCATTTATTTTTCTCTAAAACAGCCTGGCTGCGGTGTCAGTTGTGAGGCAGCATAAGGACATTTATACTATACTTTTATCGCTTTAAGGATAATCAGATGCACAAAACTTTATTCAAACTATGAATTTAAACTTTAAACTTTTGTTTGAGACAAAAACAATGTTCTCTACAAAAAGTTGTAAAGTATTAACGACGGCAATGACATAATTGCACTAATGCAATCAGCAAGCTTTAGTGGTATAATAAAAACATTTTTTATTAATTTTGACAACTTTCGTTTAGTAGAATTCATGTTTTTAATTTTTTTCTAAATTACCGCACAAAAAAAAAATAAAACAATGGTTTTCCGATGAGAATATTTTATAAACAGAAACGTCGAATTTTTAAATCACTTATACAACACCGAGTTGTCTCATAGACGGGATTATTTTTTTGTACTTAGAATAATGGATATACTTTATACTAGCAAACTAAATTCGAAAAAATTGCCGTTTTTCTTATTTAGGATAAATGTATAAAATAATTTATCCGATAAAAATTTTTATTTTGTAGAGCATCAAATTGCTGATAAGAAAATGTGCGTATTTATTAAATTATTAATTATGAATTATTTGTAGAAGGGTCAGAGCACATAAATAATAAACTATAAATAATATTTGAACAGACATTCAACATCAGCTGGATTAAAAATGAGAAGAAAAAGTATTGAAACAAGCGATAATTACCTGAGTTGAAGCTCTATAGCATAAAGTCGAATATGGACCGTAGTATTATAAACCTTCCTCGCATCTCGCGTGATACGCTGTAAATTTCAGCAATAGCACACGAAAAAAATTGAACAAGCTAAACGGCTCATCCTACAGTAAATCTCAAAAACTTTTAGCAATCTACAACATTTTGTTTCAATGTATTTTTTTGATAAATTGGCGCGTTCTCGAATTATGGCGATTTTACCAATTTACGATTTTTGCGTTTCAGGGCGAGCGTTTATTCGACAAGACACTCCATAAGAAATCATTGCGGAGGCAATAACAAATAAGTAATGTAAGGCATTTCCGATTGACGGTTATGCATAATATTACATTACCAGAAATTCAAAAAAATTTTTTTTGTAGAACCACCCCTAATCAACCCTTGCACAATACGATTTTTGCACGACCAAGCCAAATCTTTTTCTTTTTCGATAGAGAATCTTTAAAAAAAATTGTAGCCTTTAGCAACACATTTCTGGAAGACTTTTTAACTCTTTACTACTACAATGCTAATACTACACAAGTACACATTTATTCTCGCTACACGATAAAATGTGATACAGTGCCCAGCCACAGATGAGTTATACCAGATCGCTCACTTAGAAAAGAAAGCTTAAAAAAGAGAGAGATAGAATATTAACCAGTTTAAAGGTCCAGCTGACGCATGCCCAGTAGAAGTTTATTTCACTGTAAGCAAAGATATACTCGGAACGCTTCGAGCTGCTTGTATGCAGTGTCTAAATTCACGATTTGGTCCGATGTCTGTCCGATCCAGTTTTATTTGCCTCGTGGTTTTATCTACCAATTATAAAACGGCCCACCCTTAATATCTTTCTTGCTGTTGAAAATATAAAAAATCGAAAAGGCACGTCAATCTACCATTTTAAAACGTGACTATTTGGAAACCTCTAGGCAAAAAACAAAAAGAAACCAATTTTAATGCATTTGTAATTATGTGAATAAAGTAGGATCTTTCTTAAAAACCAAACGATTACCTCCTAATTATGCTTAATTAGTAAAATTAATGTTGATTACACAAGTTTTCTTCAGAAAACCTATGATGTGTCAAGTAGCTCCAGGACGACACTTTTTGGCAACAGGGCATTTTCTGTAGTAATTCTGACAAAAAACTGCGCGCGGCAACACTGCTATTTTCCAATTTAAAGGGACGAGGCAAGTGAGCAATCTGGTATAACTAATCTGTGGCCCAGCCTAGCAAATCTATTCGGTTTCATACCCATGAACACCTTATCTATTGCCATGCATGAGTGGAGGCCGTTTACATAATATAACAGATTTCTTGACAACTATTCACACACTTTGAAGATTCAGCTTTTCGCCAACAGGTACCAGCGTCTCTTAAGCTACCCCTTTCATCCTCGCGCCCGTATTACGCACAAGCCAAATGTGTTCCACTTTCTTCATATGCGTGGCTAGTCTAGGTTTGCTTAGTTTATGGTATAGTTCACATCAATTTATATGAAATACATTGATAATTAAATATCTAATAAATACAAAGCACACATGTTCTTTAATACAATACATATCATATTAATACATACAATATAACGTACCTAGCCCCCATTTGTTTATCAGATATTCCGGCACTATTATCTACATCACTTTCTTCTATAGTTTATATCATTTTCACTTTTCTTTATATGATTATATTATAAAAATACACAATAATAATATTAGCTATCAAGATCCTATGTACGTCAAGCACACACAAGCTATATACCTACACAAAACCAACTGAAAAATAAAAGACGCGCAAGGCAGCGCACAAAAACCGTAACGAGTTCATTCAATCACTGAATTTAGCTCTCCCTATTGTTTTACATGCCGGGCGCCTTTATCTTAAAATCGAAGAAGTAAACTCAAAAAAAGGGTTTTTTTGTAAACACTCTGAATACCTTTTTTTTTGTTTTAATATAATAGCTATATTATTTTAGATTTGAGTTTTCCTTGGCAGCAACTGGGTCTCAAAGTTCAGGCGCTGTGGGAAGTGAGTATAGTCTTTAGCATAACTTGCTGGGCTGGGTGACGTTATAAAAAAATGTGTATTTCACAGGTATCTATCATGATATTGTTTATTCAAATTTGTTTGTGGTAGCCAAAGAATGAGTACATATATATATTCGTTCATATTTTTTTCCGAATCTTTTTTATTACCGCATTGTATTATTCAGATATTTTCTATTAAAAATATTAATTTCTCTTTGTGGGAAATTACTTTTATCTTGCAAATAATTATTTAAAGTAGTTGAATTGCTTTTTAAAATTATATTATATGTATTTCTAATATTTAATTTGTGATAAAAAATAAATAAAACAACCTATACTAGTACATAAAATATAATTGATTTATTTATATCTGTATTTATATTTTTACCTATAATATATTAATATATCTCTGTCGACTGTGCATCAAGTAGCACATATACAAACCCAAATTTAGCCATCTTTAAACAATATAGATTAGACTGTAATATACTTAATAGATTAACATTAGAGTTATAATTATATTCATTAACCTATATGTATTATATAAGTATATATATATATATTTTAAATTTTTATAGGTACAAGACGTTCCAGCCACTTAAACGTCAGTTTATGTATCCTCCATCTGCATAAATACAACATTTATATTGTATGGGTTTGCGTTATTACTATACAAAATATGACTGGAATAACAACACATAATAATATATCAAACTACAAGTCAGCTGTAAACATCACATCATTAATTAATTGGATAGCACCACGCCAAGTACGGAAACACGTATAAAAATACCAAAACTTACGCTTTGGTCCTCTAATTATAATAAGCCCTGTTTAATAATACTTTATATTCCACTCTTGTTTGTTTGGCCAAACGACAGAGTAATCAATCGCTCCTATTATCATATTTTTCTTTGTTTGATCCATCTGAGCAAAGCAAACCACACAATTGCACTTATAGGAAAGGTATAATCCATATAGAAATTATAATTCCTATTATTGTTATAAGAATAGCATAAAAAAGAGGTTTGTCTGAAAAGTTTTTTAAACGATTCATTTGGAATAGTGAAGATAGCGCAATTCGGCTTTTTTGAGAATGAGAAGGCGAACTGGAATTTGATGAGATTTTTGATATTATAGTCGGCTCAGCAACTACCGTTGTGAAATTCATTAAAGGTGAAAAAGGACCTGCCAGTTCACCGCCATTTGAAGCCACCCGCACAGGACACACTCTTGCACTATATTCTGTTCCAGGTTCCAGGCTTTCAATTGAGCAACGATTATCTGCACCCTTGTATATCTGGAAAGCAAATAAAAAATATCAAAAATTATATACTTCACCAGTTATATTTTATTCAGTTACAATTGATTGAAAACTGAAACCTTTAAAAAGTTTTCAATTTTTAGGCAACCTATTTTGATTACGTTTGGAAGCTAATTTTATTTGATAAAATTTAATTTTTATCAGGTTGGCAAATGAGTGAAAGTCGATCTTCGGACCCTCTACTAGAAGCCGAGATTTACTGAGATTTACTGCTTAACTATTTTAGACTAATACAGTCTATTGCATTTCGCCATTTCTCATTAATATGTTTGCTTATTGCAATCCACAACCTATACTATATTTTTCCTGCAGAAGCAAATCGCGCGCATTGTGAAAAACCGTACATACAATGTGGCAACTTTTAGGAAATTATAAGGAATCTGCTACAAATTTTGGACTATACAAGTGCGTTCATAAATTATTTAGAATTACTCTTGCTGTATAATTTAACTTGACAAATTTTTATTGTCTTTGATAGACTTTAACTGTCAATAGTGTCAGTGGCAATATATTGTTTATGTTTACATAACCTCACACAAGCACCGGAATCTGAAAAATCGCAATAGTAAAAGAAAATATGACGACAGTCGCCATAGAAACCATGACAACCGCTACAAACAAAACAGGATTTGCACGCCGTTGATGAAAAATCCTGTTTGACAGGCAAGAGTGAGGTTAGGATAAATTGATAAGTCCTGTTGACACCACTGTTTCATAAAATTGTGGTGTATAAACGGGACATTGCTTTTAACCAATGAAAAGGAAATGTTTGAAATGCCATTTAAGAATTGTTAAAGATGCCCGATTCGTCTTGCCAATAGCCAAAGCATATAGTATAGTAGTTTATTTGTCTGTTACGCCATTGAATAGTGTAGTCCAATCTGGCTCAATTAAGTCTAGTTCCAAAAAAAAAACACAAATATTGCATTGAAAAGGTAAGTAATAATAAAAAAAACTTACTTCTTTGAAACTTTGCTCTCGGATTCTAGCAACTTGAACCTGGTAAATAACTAAATCACTGAAAAGATTTTTGGAAGGCATCCATTCAATAACACAGTTCTTCTGATCTATTTCGATCAATTTAGGCTGTTTAACAGCAGTGGGTGGAGCTATGCTCGTCGTAAATTCATAAATGTCAGAGAAATCACCAACTCCAGCATCGTTTGATGCACAAATTCTGAATCTGTATATCGTTAACTCATGTAGCTTATTGACCTTATAGGTCATTGCTGTTCCTTTATAAGCACACTGGAATTCATGTGAGCGACCATTGTCCATCTCAATAGTGTAATGAGTATAGTCTAGATTTTTACCCTCGCCCCATTTCAACTTAAGATAGCTGTGCCCAACACCAATACATTCTAATTTAGGTGCTGTGGGAGGTAGCCTAAGAGTGGCGACTTTTAAAATTGTTGAGAAAGATCCATGACCTATTGCATTTACAGCTTGAACTTTCATTCTGTAATTGGTCTCTGGTTGAAGCTTATCTAAATAATACTCTGTAACAGCACTGTCTGTTACAATAATTTTTTCACCAAATTCGATATTGTAATGGGTGATGGGAGAGCCATTGTCGATAGGCTCATTCCAATTTAATAACATAGAAGTTGGAGTTGCTTCGCTGCGTAATGTAGTGACCATTCCGGGAGGGGCTGCAGGTGTTACTGTAGTAGCGACAAAAGAATAAAGACTGCATCCTGGAAAAAAAATTTCTATTGTTGAATAAATTAAAAAAAAACCTTTCAGTCTGAGCCTAACTAAGTAGAGCTCGTTTCTTTTTTGTAGGCGGCTCGCTTCTCCATGCGCGAAAGCTCAAATTCCTTACTATTACAATTACTAACTAAACTAAAAACGTCAGCTACATTTTTTACTTTGCGCTTGTCTGCCTCACTATACATAACTTTTTTGCGATGTGCTCAAAACCTAATATAATATATTAGAACTACATTGAAATTTGGGCAATTTAGAAGTTTGCCAAATGTTTTTAGCCTCCATTTATTTCATCTGCCACATGTTCGTACAGGTTGGTGACGAAGCAGCCGCCAAAAGAAAACAAACAAACTCTTCTAATGTAATTGATCATTTTTCAAGTGACGTCATAACGTGTAGGCTTTGCAGATGCTGGACAATTTTGACATAGGTATATATGGAATATGCAGAAAGGCGAACTGTAACGTTCCACTGTTGTTATAAAAAATAATGGGTGATTTTCTTAATAAACATTACTCAATTGACTAACCCCCGTAGAAATATTTTCAATACATAATTAATTTTTGTACAAAGCCAGTTGCACATAATGACAACTCTGATCCAATAACCCATCTCTATTTCTTTGCCGCAAACCAGCAGTTTGATGAAGAAAGCTAAGTCGATTGGTTTACGTGTTAATGAAATAAAAACAAAATTTAGGAAGATGATGCTAGGTAAAAAAAAAACTCAACAAAATTAAAGTAAGGGAAAAAGATGTCTTTATATTCAAATAAGTTAAAAAATTTACCATTATCTCGGTACGATGGCTACCGAAAAGCATAAGACATCTATTCAGATTAAAGCACAACTGGTCAAAAAAAAAAAAAAAAATAAGTGTTGAAGAAGTTTTTAAACTGCTAATAAATCATCCAGAAAAACAAAGATCAGGATTTGTTTACATTGTTCAAGAGATTATAGAGTCACGACGTTCAAAGTGTTCTATTTCTAGAAACACCCATCTTCTTTTATTGGCTAAATATCCTCCCGTTTTAATTGGACGATACTAGAAGGTTCTAGTGCATGAAGATTATATACAAATAAAAGCGTCTTATGTGTAGAGTCAATTGTACTTATGTAGTGGACGAATAAATGATCATAAGTTGTTTTACAAATTATTGATTATAAAGCTAATCTTTGCGAGTAACATAATTTACATTTGAATTAAAGGCGTGATAATATAGAAAACCATTTTGAGACCTACAATTTAAGCTTGCATAGCGCGGAAGCTTAACAAAACAACCGACCGTTAGCAAAAATGCGAAAAAAAACCTAAAGATCTGTGACAAGAAAATATTATAGAGAATATTTAGGAAAGTTAAAGAGAAAATCCGTGAAGAAGACAAACAAATAAAGACGTTAAGGAAATGTTTCGAGAATCTTCACTAGGTCAAAACACAATCCAAGACAGAAATAAAACTAGAAGAAAGAAAAAAAAAGTAGAACCAAAAACATGACTGGAAGAAGTAGAAAGTGTTTCGAGGAGACTATGAGTTTGAATGCTATGTGGTTTATGGTCACAGTCGTCGCTAGCTGAACATCATCTAGACACCGGTCACAAAATTTGTCTAGATAAATCTTCTTTGATTTGTAGATCGGGATTTTTCAATGATAGAAAAATCAGAGAAGCAATCGAAATTATAAAACACCCAAACAACTTTAATAGATTCAGGTTAATATCTCTCAAACGTTTGGAAGTCCTTGTTCACAAACACTTTTTCGTCATCAACACACAAGCGCTTCCGCTTTCTCTTTCGAGCCCTCCGCCACTTTTTCTTCTGCCCCTTCCACCGCTTTCTCTTCCTCGCTTACCAATATAAGCCCAAGCAGCAACGAGGTCTGGCCAGAAAAAGTTTCGCCTCTAACATGGTTCGCACGTCGAGTTACCGTGCTTATTCCAACTTTTATTTCCCTATCCTGATGACGCCTTCACCGATGGAGTTTAAACGTCCACAATTTTATTAAACCTTTCGACACGGTCTTTTCCGAAAGATGTCAATATTTCAATATTTATGTATTATAATTATAAGTATGTATAAAATTGCTAGAGATTTTCGACCTAAATGACAAAAAAAAAATGTGGTTGAAAAAAATACGAATGATCTGAGGAGAAAACTTTCCTTAAATTTTATACCAATGAATAGTATTTGGCATAATAATTCAGCAAATGCAGTTGATTAGTCAAATTTTGTTGATTTTTAGTCCATGGAACTTAGTCACTAATTCTGTTTTTATTCGATAGCATCGAGGATAAACAAATAAACTATGTGGTTAAAAATTTTTCAATTTAATGCAATCGATTCATTGGTTTAAAAATTATAAGCTAAATATGCAACTTACCCGCAGCATTGCAGGCTTGAACTCGGAAGTAGTACGTTGTAAATGGGCTTAGTCCTTTAGCGTCATGGCAATGATCCGTTCCTTGATATACAAAGTGGAAATCGTCGAGTCCATTTTTTGTGCTAATTTCTAATTTATATTCCTGAATGATTGCCCCATTACAGTTAGGCTCCTCCCATTCAACAAATATATGGAATGGTGATTTACAAACAATTGATAGAGATGATACTGCATCAGGCGGAGCAGCTCCGCTGGTAACTTTTAATTGATCCGACCAAAGTCCAGGTCCTATCCTGTTGACAGCTCGTACAAAAAACAAATAATCACAGCCTGGATTGAGATTGGTGGCTGTATATTCTGTTTCCTTGCTTTTGCTGATTAGATGTCTTGAATAATCTGGAGGTCCTTCCATTTCTACTTCGTATTCCAAAACAGGAGCACCACCATTGTAATCTGGCTCACACCATCTTATTGTTATACTATTCGATTTAGGTTTGCCATACAATTTTGGAATTGGACACTCACCGGGACTAATAGCATCTGTTGTCACTGTACATGGATTTGAGTAATTGCTACGACCACCAGCACTTACACAACTAGCTCGTAATTGATAGGTCGTACCAGGGGTTAATTTATCACAGACAGCTTCCGTTTCATTACCAGTATACACAACTTCATAACCACTACCAGAATTAACTTCTAATACATACTCTGTTATTTCGGCGCCTCCAGTATAATTAGGAGGCTCCCATTTCAATTTAAACGAATGTGCATGAATACGACCTTTAACAACGGGTTTGGAAGGTTCCCTAGGACGATCAGCTAAAGTTTTAAAAGTTATTTCGTCCGACCATGGGGATTGGCCGCCGTCGTTTTCCACTCTTAATCGGAATTTGTATTCAGTAAAATTAGCTAAAAAAAAAATCAACCATTAATCAACACAATTGATGGTAGAAAGAAAAATGCAACCCCAGTTCTATTGTTACAGTTTCGCACTAAGCACGTAAATAGGTAGCTCTGCTAGTCGAAGATAGTGCTTCAAAGCTTGGGGCATACAAACAAAGCGGGGCTAAATCCCACTAGGACGAAAGTCTTTTTCAAAAAAAGAAGGGTTCCTTGTGTCCGTGAATGTAGGAAGCACAATAGATCATAAAGTAGCTACGTGATGTACTCTACGCATTAGGCAAAATAACAGCAAAATATTACTTACCTAATTGTGAACAAATGCAATACGTTTCTCTCCCATTATACACCGGACGGTAACTACTTCTAGAATCATTCATTTGTAATGTAAAATCTTCATCTGTAGGTTGTCTACTCCATTGTAAATGAAGACTATTAATTGAATTTTCCACTAATAATGGAGGAGGAGGTTTCACAGGTGGGTTATTGCAAGTGCTATAAACGACCACGTCAGAGTAGTTACTTTTGCCAATCTCATTCACGGCAGCAAGTCTAAACTTATACGCAGTTGCTGGTTGCAGTTTATTAAGAGTATATTGTTTTAATCTGCTTCTGTGGAACTCTACAAATTCCCCACATTTCCCTTCATCGTATTCTAGAATATAATTTGTAATATGAGAGCCATTGTCATTTACGTTACTCCATTTCAATTGAATGGAAGTTTTTTGACGCTGATGCAACTTGGGAGGCTGAGGCTGATCGGGCTCACACGGTGGTGTAGTAAATTTAAGAGGATCTGTAGCAGAACCTTGAAGTTCTTCGTAGTGAACTTGGAGACAAACTGAATACTCCTGACCCGGTTTGAGGTCCCGAATGCGACAAGAGAGCGATGTTCCACTATATAT
The DNA here is from genome assembly GCA_947359425.1 of Lagria hirta. NCBI lineage: Eukaryota > Metazoa > Arthropoda > Insecta > Coleoptera > Tenebrionidae > Lagria > Lagria hirta. Next base: position 31,148,130 of record OX375794.1, read on the forward strand.
TGACTTAAATTTCATTTCTTTGCTCTTATCACTAAGTAATACTTCATAACGTAGATCGCTTAACTCAATTTCAGGACCATCTGTATTTGAAGCTTCTGATAATTTTGTAGGCGGAGCCCACTGGAGTAAGGCACTTCGGGAACTCAGTTCAGAAACCTGAAAATCAAGAAAACATCTTTTATATTATTATACTATGACTGTGTGAACTCTATTTACTGAAGATAAATAGAAAAACCTGTTCCAACCTGCTCCCCCATCTAGAGAGCGCATGATGAACACGAACACATTATATCTCATCCTTAAAATTAGTTTTTTGCCCTTCTAACATGTAAATAATACATTCGACGGTAATGTTAACTACTATTTTACATACAGAATTTTCCTGGTGTATTTTACCGCATACTGTGCGTAAAGTAGATCTTGAGACATAGAAAAAACTAGACAATTCATGTAGATTATTTTCAAGAGATTAAAATTTGCCAACTTTCTATTTAATAAAGCTTCAACAATTTATTAGAAATTAATAATTTAAATTTGCTTCGGAAATGGATACTTAAAAAGTAAACGTCATTGTGCGAAAAAAACGTAACGCCTCAAATCGTTTAACAAAAAGTTTTCAATACAAAAAAGCTATACAATTCAAACTAACTAAAAACTAAATAAACCAAAATAAAAATAACAAAAAAAACATGTTTGTCTTGCAACATCCATTATGTTCAATTTAAGTATTGTCGAGACAAAATCAAAATAATTTATATATACCAAAATAAATAAATAAAATCTTCACAATATTTTCATGTTATATAATAAATTACTTATTAGTTATATAATAAATTACTTCTAATAGATGGCGGTTACTTGGTATATAGAAACAAACATCTTTAACGTTACATAAAGATGATAGATTAACATAATTTATCAACATTTATAACAAGCAAAATGAATTCATAAATATTACCGTAGTTTATAAAATTTGAGCAATCATCACTACACCTACACAATATTAAACGTCAGTCTTAAACAGTAATTTTTCATAGTATTCCCCCATGTGATACCGTCACACGCTGTATGGCTTAAGGCCTGTTGTTCTAGACGACAATAGTATTACTGTGACAATTGGTTGATGATAACTCTAAGCTCGGTGTCGCGAGCGAGATGAACCGAGTGAACCAAGGAATACGTCGGCACGAAATGCAAAGGGTTTACCCACGGTAATATATGTTTTACATGAAAAGGTTTAGGAATACTACCTTTCCAAGAACGTAATACGGTTCTGGATAAGACAGTACCTGTGCTTTTGCCTAGGCACACTTTTATTTGTGACCTGTTGGTTTTTTACCGATTGTTAGCTGTAACTTCCTATTGTAAATACAACAAACTCCTATACAATATACACACTCATAAATGCAAACTAATCTCTTTGATTTTCGTTTAAAAAAACTTTACCTTTGGAGCCTGGACGGACGACAAAATGTCAGCAATAATTTGAACGGAATCTTCTTCGTCCGGAATGCTACTTTCCTCACCATCTTCAGATGTGCCGACACTATTCATATCTTTATCTTTGGCGGTTGGCCTTCGCAAACCATTGACTAAATCTTTTTGCATGCATTCTAGTTTATGTTTGTCTTGATGTTTTCTTTTTAACTTAATATATTGTCGTTTTGTTCGTTCATCCTTATAATAAATTTGATTTAAAGGTGGGGAATGTCCGAGTCTTGTAGGACTTGGTCCTGGGTGACCTGGTGGGATATTTGAATGAAAATGTGACGGTGGATACCCCGTTGCTATACTCTGGTAAAACGTTTGTTGTGGTTGATTTGTGCTGTTCCCTGGACCGCCACCCTAGAAAAATAAATATGAAAAAGTAAATTAATTAAAAACATATGGTTCCAATAATAATTAATAATCATTATCTGATAAACTCAATTATTGTACCGTTACTGTCATTATAATATCAAGTGTTATTTAAACACTATCACAATATTATAATTATTAATAAAAAAGTACCACAGTTACTATGGTCATTTATTCCGATATAACCTAGCCTCCTACCTATACGAAAAAAATATATAATCAAACTCATAAAATGAAATAATTTAAAAAATACCTTTTTATGTAATACCTCATCCAAATTGTTGTACTTTTCAGACATTATTCTAAACACTGTTGTAGATCCACGCGTAAAAACGATCTATACACGTATACAATTGAAATAAAATACACGTAGGTTCGTTTGATAGCCGATTTCCTTGCTCTTGCACGTCACCAATAAATAATAACTCGAGTCTGATAAGAGAATTGCAGTTTCCTCAGTAATTCCCATATTATATTAAGTATACTTCTATCGTCATATCAGAACTAATTTTACGTCACAAAGTATTTTTTTCACAACTCATTAAAGAACCCGATAAGCTCATACATAATTGGTTTTATATTAGTATCTATTATGTACAGAAAATTGTAAACCCAAGAATTATTTTATATTTAATGATTTTATCAATGTAAACAAGAAAATTTACACCCCATAGGAAAGTGTAATGATATCAGCTTATCTGCCATCTGCATTGTAGTTTGTACTTATCTAAGCTACTAGAGTATTATTATTATTATACGCGTACATTGTCTCTGGATAATGACTTCCGCATTACTCATTCACACAATATTATTAAAATATGGCTGTTAAATCTTATTTGTTCAACTTAATAGTTTAAGAAACATTCGCACGTAGTCGTAAATGTCAAAAAAACAACTATTTACTATTTGTTTTACTGCTTAATTCTTAATAATATAAAATGTGAGCTGTCCCGGCACGCCTGGGACGGCAGATGTAAAACATCGAAAGTATTTTGTACAAGTAATATGCGTAAAAGAACAGGTTACGACATGAGTGATAAATAAAAAATAAATTACTAATTTTTCTCTGATAAAAATGACCGCTTATTGAATAATCATTTATTTTTATCAAATACAAAAACCTAAAATTCATAAATTTAGTTCCAATGGCAACAAGTGAATTATTTTATTCAGTGACTCAGTAATAATTATAATCAATGAAGCTTCTGACGATATTACTGTGACAATTGGTCAATAATAACTGAACGTCTGAAGTATATAAGCTCAGTGTCGCGAGCGAGATGACGCAAAGCTGAACCGAGTAAACCAAGAAATGTGTCGCCACAAAATGCGGTAGGATTTATTTACCTGCGGCTGTATTGGGTTTCACATCAAAATTTAAAAAATGGTTTCCAATTGCGACAACTCAATCGATTTAATCAATGTTGCTTCTCATTGCCGTCTAGAACACCAGGCCTTAAAACAGCAAATTGTTTTTGATCGGAACCTCTCAGTAAAGGGGTGATTTAGAAGTGAACAGGTTTTGAATTAAACCTCCAAAACTTGATCAATAAAGTAAGATTTCTCGTTATAAGCCGTTTTATAATAGAACAATGTATTTAAGAGTTATCGGTCTAATGTTTTTTTAAAATATGTAATTTTGTCTCCGCAATGCTTTCTTATGGATAATTCAACAACGCAACGATTTATCGAAAAATAAATTTACATAAATTATTTCATAGTTGCATGGACATTTTTACACATAATAATTTTAATGAGATAAATAACAATGTCTTAAAAGTGTTACCAAGAAGCTAATATTATTATATAGAGTATCTCTGGATTAAGGAAGATAGGAATCATCTTAAAGAAATCCAGCAATTTTTTCAATATACATAATTAGATTTATTCAAGACGACTGTAACGTTGCTTTTATACGCGGGATGAGTATAGTAGAATCGGATTTTAAGGTTTTGATAGCATTTCTTTCATTCCTTGAAAAATTGAGTTTTAAAATTTTTGCAGAAGATAATATCGTAGCTGTTTTGAAATGAACTGTATCAGCGCTACTTTTAGAAGTAGAACAGCTACCTTAACAGACATCTCCACAGCTCTGACAATGACTTACTTCTTTTGGAATATTGTGGAAAGCAACAGAAAAGTTTTTTCAAATTTTAGTAATATATTATATGTACAGCTTTTAAAAAAAATTTAACACCCAGTAAAAGTCAATCGCTTTTAATAAAATGTTTGTCTCTTTAATCAAACTTCAGAAAGTAGTTACCGTAAAATCGTAGTCACCGTTGCTGTTTCCAAAAGCCAGTTTGCGTTTACGATACTGCAACAACAATAATTTACTTTGTGGTAACAAGTTGTGAAAAAATTCGTCATAAATAAAATTTGAACCAGTCGACCCCAAACCTGTACAGAGGCATCTTCTGCATCTTTAGCTGAAATTGCCCTTCGCTTGAGCCAGATAAATAGATACAAACATTCCAAATGTGAGTATTTGCAAATATATTTAAAATCGTATAAATATAACGGTTTTATACTCTATGTTTTCGACAAAGGTAGATGCGCACGCATCGTGACAAACCCTACATACAATATAGCAACTTTGTTAAATCACTTGCAAAAAATTGTTTATATTTACATAACCTCACAAAAGCACCAGAATCTCTAGAAAGTCGCAAAAGTAGAGGAAAATGTGACATCAGTTGCCATGCACCAAGTTACCAGTTACCAAGTTTTGCGTGCCAAACTAAACAGGATTGGCACGCCGTGGAGGAATATTTCTGTTTGACAGACGAAAGAAAGGTTTGAATAAATTGACAAGTCCTGCTGACAGTGCTGACACCGCTGTTTTATAAAAGTCTGATGTGTAAACCGGACATTGCTTTAACCAATAGAAAGTGAGTGCTTTAAATGAGATTCCCAAAATGCCCGAATCGTCTTGCCAACAGCGGAAGCATCTATATATATAAAAGAAAGTCTGTCAGTTACTCCACTTATAACTCAAGAACGGCTTTATCGATATGGTTGAAAATTGGTGAGGTGGTAGCTTAGAGTCAGGAGATGGACATAGGATACTTTTTATTCCAGAAACCACCCTCTAAAAAAGGGGTGAAGGTCAAATGTGAAATGCGATGTCGGAAACGTTCGGTGAGGCTCGACAAATTACCGAGAAATTTGACGCAACTACGAAGAAGCGTTTACATTAAAATTTATTTGACGTGGCTCAAGAAATTTTCCCAAACATGGATTTTTATATCAATTATAGTTTAGAGCCAGGAGAAGGACATAGGATACTTTTCATCCCGTTCGACAGGATTCCCGTGTGACTTGACATGAAACGTCAGTCACTATAAAACGTGGAATAACAAAACGCAAATGACAGCTATGTAATTGACGCATAATGACAGATATGTAATGACGTATGGATGACAATTTGATATTTGTAAGAAATCAATAATAAAACTATTTCTATTAAATGAATAATTAACAATTATAATGTAATGATAGTGCCGTTGCCCATTCGTAAAAAGTGAAGTGAACTATAAAACTCGGTATGGTTGAAAATTTTAGTTTTTAGGTGAAGTGAAGTTTAATTAATAATGCCGCGACCAAGACGATCGAATCTTTCCCGACAAAGCCGTGATGCAAGAAGAATACGAAATACTGCAAATGAAAGGACTGAAGAAGAACAAGAAATTGCACGTGAACAGCGCCGCGATAGATGGCTCGACTTCGTGCTTCTCAATCACGAGAGCAAAGTGAAGCAGCCCGTGAAACAGCTCGGTTGGCAATGCAGAATCGTCGAGCGAACAATAGAGGTCAACAAATAGATAATTTGCGACGCAGAACAAGATATTTATCAAGTGCTGATTTGAATCGAGCAGCGAGTTTATTAATATTAATAAATTTTTAAAGATATTAATAAAATTTTTAATTAAATATTAATAATTATTTTAATATTTAATTATTTAATTATTAAATTAAATATTTAATTATTAAATATTTAATAATGTTTAATAATTTTTAATTATTAATTAGAAAAAATTAATTAAACTAAATAATTATAAACAGCTACTTGTTATTAACAAAGGGATGAAAAGGGGAGGGATAGAGACAAAAAATAACATGTATCAATATATAATTTTCAAAGATTTCGGTTTGCTTATTTTAAAAATAATATCTATGTTTAGGCGGAACAAAGTTCGCCGGGCCAGCTAGTATTAGTATAGATAAGATCGTATCGTATTTCTAGTTTTGCCTAGTCGCATTAATCTATATATATAAAAATGAATCCCGTTTTTCGTTGTCACGACATAGCATGAAAACGGCTTGACCGATTTGGCAGATTTTTTTTTGTAGTTTTCTAATACTCTGTACAAGGTTCTCACGGAAAAAAATATTAAGAAAATCTCTCAGAAAGATTTAAAAATATTACATTTAATTTTGCATATTTAAAAAAAAGCGCGTTACGAATGTCAACGTCATTCAATTTAAAACAAAAAACTCTGTGGTGATCTATGACACCACAGACATAACCGCGCTAACAAATGTCAACGTCATTCAATTTCCCTTTCAAACATTTTGAAAGGGAAGTACGAAGGCAAAGATGTTTTAATCCCACGCATCCCTATGATACCAAACGATATGCCATTCAGTTTTGAACGTTTACAGTTTCCAGTGCGGCTTGCATTTGCAATGTCAATAAATAAATCGCAAGGGCAGTCGCTAAGTGTATGTGGCATCAACCTAGAAAACCCATGTTTTTCACATGGCCAATTATATGTCGCCTGTTCCCGTGTCGGAAAACCATCAACATTATTTATTTACGCGCCAGAACATAAAACTAAAAATATAGTTTATCAAAAAGCATTAGAATAGAGAGAAGCAGTGAAGGGTATAGAAGCTATTAGTTGCTTTCTAGAGCGCGCATGATAATGAGCTCAGTGTTTACTTCAAAATGTTCAGTTGTTCAATAGCGATTTGTAAAAATATAAGTGAAATTATTGAACCCTACGGAATAAACACTATTATGAAAATACATATACAGTCAAACCTGGATAAGCGAGAGTTCAAGGGAGCACCATCTCATTCTCGCTTATAGAGGTTTCTCACTAACCCGAGTTTCTCGCTAATGCAAGTACATGGGTAGCGTTTCTCTCTTATAGGGGTACGCAGCAATAACAAGTCACAGCAAGTACGAATGTAGTAAATATTATGTAATATGATAAAATTATGTGAATGATATGCACAATATAATATACATATATATTTTTAAATGCTTACGAAAGCAAAACAAAAATTCATGTACATACTATATAATTTTATTTTATTTACATTCAAAAAAATCCGTCAATTTCGTTTGGGTTTCTGTTTTTGTAGTTTGAATGTTTTTCTCTAACTCATAAATTTTGTCGAATATTGTCGACAAACAGGACGGTACACAGGCACACGTGTCCATTTGGAAAAAATGCGATACAACATTATTTAGTTCCACGAAATAGAATAGGTACAATATTGACGAGAATACAAAAACAATGGTAGGAAGTTCCACGAAAGTTAAGAATGAGTCATAAAATAGCACATGTTAAATTTGTAAATAAAGCTCGACTGTCGCTTATAGAGGTATAGATAAGTAGCAGTCTCACTTACGGAGGTCTATGAGGGAAAAACGACTCTCTCTTACAGAGGTTTCTGTTTCTGGCTAATAGAGGTTTTGGGAGCTTAAAATGACGGGGCCTGGCTATTACTCTCACTTATAGAGTTTTCTCACTTATCCAGTTCTCACTTATCCAGGTTTGACTGTATATTTTGTTTTTTATTTAATAAAATTAGTAAAGTCCTTCTCAGGTATGACGAGACCAGGGAAATAGGTATTCATTTTTATATGGAGGATATTATAGATTCCAGTTCAAATTGGATAGGTACGCATACATAAGATAGGTCAGCTATACAAAATAAAGTAGTGCATCAAATTTACGCTAAGGCGGTACGAAGTTCGCCGGGTAAGCTAGTAATAAAATATAATAGGATTAATGGAAAAGACACCAAATAAAATTACTTTTATTAAGAATTTAAAGATTTAGTAATAATAAATTAGCTCAATGGAAATTTGAATAATTGGAGATGTCGACGCAAAATTACCAGTAATTAAAGCTAATCGATAACTGATTGTCTTTAATATCCATCAACAAAGTTTATTCTTGATCCGTTGTAACAAAAAATAAAAACAAAATTATTGTGACATTTACATAGTTTTTAAAACACCATGTGTTCCACTTGCGAGTGGAATAAATAAATTTCATCTCTGAATCATAATGATTCATCAGCATCGCTGTATTCTAATTGAGATGGTTAAAAAAATATGAATAAATTGTCTTTGATGACAAAAAAATATAAATCTTAAAACATGTCCACTTTCATGCACTGGGATGAATTAAGAGAAAAGTAGCGCAATAGTTAAACAAAAAAAAAACATTCAAACGTAGGTTCATTAAATTAAAAAAATAACGTTTTCCATAAAAACTGTTGAAGATTGTGAGAAAAACGGTAGAATACCGTTTCATATTAGAAATTACCATATTATTTACATCAAACCTCCAATTATTCTATTAAAAGTCAAAATTAACTCATATTTACATTTAAAAATAGAGAAAACTCTCGATTGAGACCATTCCAATAAACTCAAAAGATTTGACAGCACACAGTCTTAGAGCTTTTCGATTGCTCCCTAAGCCGTTTTGTAGCCTATTCGTAACTATTTAATTTGGTGTATGCCCCATAAATAAAAAAAACATATACCTCGACTTCCTTTTTTCAGAGACAGCCTTTATTTAGCCTATACATATTAAGAAGTATAGACTGAATACTCCATAATATATATTTTAATTTAATTAACTATTATTGATAATTGAATTGATAATTGAATTACTGACCCAGCGCACTTCCTGTGTATACAAGTATACATGGAAACATTCACCGATCTATTGCTAGATGCGGCTCTGAAGCAGAAAAACGCGCATACCCAACAGACATTCGTCCAAACAGAGGGTATAGTGAAGCAAATACAAAAAAAAGAAACAACAGAAGAAAAAAAGAATCACTTTAATTAACTATTGCTGCTAAACAGGCAGCAGACTCACATCTTCTAGGTTTATATCCTCTACATAGAGACTTTTTATATTAAATATGTCAAGTTCAGTGGGAAGAGAGTTGATTGCATTGCACAATTTATGCAGCGGTGAGTGACTGTGAACGTTAATTCTCGATTGCGGCAAATACAAAAGTCTAGGAGTTCTTGAATATACTCGACAGCAATTAAAATTATAACAGAGAACAAAGGTTTTATGTTTTTAACTCTATAGGAACTTTGTTATATCCCTTGTGCATATTTCAAAAAAGCTGTTGAGTCAAAATAACGTTTTTTGCTTTCAATCTAGAATGCATATTACAAGTGTTTTTTTTTTTCACTTTGAGTAAATCGTGTATTTGCCAGGCCTGTATTTGGTATTTTTATTGGCTTTCTCTTCTAGGTACAGGGTGTATAATATTAAGATTAATCAAGAGTGCCTACGCTTTTTTGGCCGTAGGTCTTAGATCGGTTCTTACTAAAGCCGGCAACTTTAGTACGATTCTGATTTTTGTGAATTTGAATATATCAATTTAATTAGTTTGCGCTTTTGTTTTTGAGCGCTGTAAAATAAGAAATACATATTTTTAACCTGTTTGATAATTTACGCGAGTAGTAGAATACTATACTTTTCAACGACTACTAAATATGTTTGTTAAAGTATTTTTTGTTAGAAAATTTTTTCACATTCCATACATATTTTTAGAAAAACTATTATTTAATTTTAACAAATATTTTATACATTACATTATTGTTCATTTATTAACAAGTAGACAGTCAAAAAATATGCATTGTTTTAATGTGATTTTTTCATGTTCTAAATTGAAAGAATATGCAAGTTGCATAAGATATGATCAAAAAAAAAACTCAATAGACTTTTTGATTATTACGCTTATACCTAAAGACGCAAACATTTTAGATTTGGTTTTAAAAATGACGATAAAGTTATCCATAATTTCCATTCGACTGTATCAAATCAACACTACGGAGGACATGAACTTGAGATGCATCCGGAGGCCTCCAAAAGGAGAGCCCACGAAATTCAAATTATGATTAAATCTCTTTTGAAAAAGTGATCAGAGTGAAGAGTACCCTCCATTCAAGCGTCTCAAAACGAAAGGGCTTAATTTGAACGTCAACAAGACATTTTTAATTTAAAGAGCCGGATACACCAAGATCTATTAATGATACATGAAGCTGGGGGAGTTCTTTCTACCAAAACAATAATGTTATTTTGATAGAAAATTGGGGACCTTTGTTTGTGATACTTACATAGTGTTGAGGATTATGTGAGGTTAATGGCACGAGTCCGGTTGGATGCTGTGGGGAGAGTATCACATGGCGCAAGGTGCCGCTATCGTCAACAATTTGTTGGACAACGTGACCTGCAGGAACTTGTACTGGCATCGCAATAGGAGGCGATGAATTCGTTGATACCATCGGAACTGTTACAGGACCTAGAACAAACCAAAAACTATTAGTCAAAGACCAATCAAATATTTTATTACTCTTGCTGAAAGAATTATTAGGTAATCAATAATAGGACATTACTATCTTTAGCTGTTAGCTATAATAATAAAAATTTTAGTGACGATCATAAAAAACGCGGTCAACATTACGTGCAGTTTGTGAAAATGTCCGCTTTCCTTCATGTCTTGTTGTAGTTTACTGACTGACTGACTTAGCATCTTGCTGTACGAGAACTGAACTGAATAGGTTGTAAAAGGTTACGACCCACTAACAGTCTAACAACAAAAAGACGCTTTAAAAAGTAGACATGATTAATGAGAATATAATTTCAAGAATAGATAGCTGAAAGGTTGCTTGATAATATTAGATGCTTTCCTTTTCCGTAAGATATTATATAATACCTATGAGATGAGTTCAATTTAGATTATTTCGTGACGCCTGAAAGGCCATTATTGACGTATTGATGTTTATGTTCTTCATAGTTCAGCATTTCTTGCAACAATTGCATTGAATCAGGATAAAAGTGTTTCTTTTAAAATACATTGTGTAATGTGTAGAGAGCAAACAAAAATGTTGACAAAAGACATTACAAAAATGCGCATTGTTGAATAATGTAAGATTAGTATATTAGTAAATTATTCTAAAGAAATTTACTCATGTTCATGAATTTACTAATTCTTGAAACAAAAAATTCTTATTTGTTTCATAATATATTCAAATTAAGTTCAATAATATATTTTATTATTATTATTATTTTAATCTATGGTTTTGCCAAGGTTACGATCTTGTTTACATGTAGTGAGTTGAAATAAATAATGACGTTAGTTGTTTTTCCTCTGTAACTCTTTTTATAACAGGTTATCGGCCCAGACCACAAGTTTTTTTTATCAGTTAATAAAAAACAGAGCAGTTCGAAACACTGCAGATATGGAGAGTTACCAGTTGGGCATTTGTAGCACATAATTACTTGATCTTTCAGGGAGGCAGAACTGCATCGAGGTCCGTACTGCCAAAGTGGCATCGAGTTATATACAAGTAGGGGAGACTACGACGCCGAGTACTTCTCAAATGGCAGCATCTGCCGCCCAAGCAAAAGTCAATGACGACCAGCCAAGGATAAATTAGTCTTAACAATTGATCCAAGCTTATATGTTAACATTAAGGGGACAAGCTCAGCCAGTGAACTATGGCAGAAGTTCAAATCTATATTTGATGACAGTGGATTCACAAGAAAGATCAGTTAGTTGCGTACATTGATATCTACCAGGATAGGTAACTGTGATTCTATGAGTGAATTTGTAAACCTTTTGAGGATTATAATAGACATTTTGCGATCCGTCCGGAACTTACCGTTCGAATCAATCCGTCCGAACAAACTTTCGAACGAACTCAAGAATCGCACCCCTGAAGAGGGGTGTCTATTCTCGACCAACCTTCGAAACCTGTAATCGAAGCGAATTTTGGTTTCGATCGAGACTTGGCAACGTTGTAGAAAATTCAGTGCTACCAACATACCAACCCCAAATAATCCTAAATGCACCAACATATTTTGTGATCTATTTTCAAATTTGTCCCCATTTTTAAACAAAAGCCGCGAGTCATTGAAATAAAAATTATAAATGGACAAAATAGCAATTACGTGAGGAAAAAGATGTGGAAATATTTCCTCCGCTCAGAAGGAAATGATGGTGGAGTTTATGAAGAAGCACCCCGATCTTCAAATTGGAAAGATTACGCAAAACTTTTCAAAGCAACGTGCTCAGCAGCTTTGGAAGGTATTGGGGAATAGTTTAAATAGTTTAGGAGATGCTAAAAAAGTTGACCTGACGGCAGGTCAGGTTAGATCAGGACAATAAAAAACAATATAAATAAAGTGTGAATATTTAAAACCATATTTATTCGTTTTGGTAAAATAAGTTTGTAAAATTATTGGTTTGTCTGTATTTATCTATTTCTATATATCATTTTTTTTCATAATTTTTTTTTTTTTAAAGTATTAGTTGAAGATTAGTTCACACTTTCAAAATTTAATGCACAAAACTCAATACGGTCGTAACGAAAGTGTGTAGACAAGAGTTATTTGTCAAAAGTTTAAAGTTAATATTCAAGGTTTTTTTTTGCAACTTTCTTGTCAATAAATAGTAGAATATAGTACCTACTATCAATCAAATCTTAAATTCAAGTATTAATGTTTTTGTTCCAGATGAATGTTTAATACACTTTTTCTGGGCGGTAAATTGGTAGCAGCTTGTCTACCAGATAGTAACAAATGGCTTTTTTCATGAAAAATATAAAAAAATAAAATGTAAAATAACACTATGATAAACAACGTTAAAGAAGTGAAATAACAATTATGGCATGCTTCTAATAAACTTGATTAGAATTTTCATCAATCTCAAATTTTTGGTTTTGCTTTTTTAGACTAGTATAATCAATAATTTAATAAAAAACTTTAAATTTTAATCAACAAGAAACGAGGTGCTCGCACCTCGTTTAAAAATTTCAAATTCAAATATTTGGGTTTTACCCAAATGGCACTTGTCATTTTGTTGTCAAAATGCACGAATTTACCTGAAATGACCCAAACTTGTACGGATTTAACATGCGACCAGCCGGTCGAACAGTAATTCGTAGACGACCAAATTTCCGTATGCGAAACTGAATCCGCCTAGTCAAGAATACACTTTCATGGTTTTCGTTCGAAACTATTCGATAGTCGAACAGTTTCGTATACGGATCTAACTCAAGAATCGCACCACAGAACGGGGCTTCAGAAAGACTAAACCGTAAAGAGCCAAGTGTCTACTTTTTGACGGCAATCTGGAAAAAGTGTTTTGGGCAGAATCAGTTCACACTGCAGCCTATTTACGAAATAGAATACCAGCTACAGGTTTGCAAAATAAGACACCATATGAAATTCGACACAAGAAAAAACCAAATGTCAACCAGCTTAAAATTTTTGGTAGCACAGTTATGGTGCATGTTCCTAAAGAAAAACGCGTAAAATTGGGACAAAAAAGCAGAAAAGAGAATTTTGGTGGGATACAGTGAAAATGTCAAAGTTATCGAGTGTATGATCCAAAAAATAAGACTTTTGGTGTGAGCCGAGATGTCATTATTTTTGAAAATATCAGAGAAAGTAAGACAAAAGATATTGACACAAAAATCTCAGAAAAAGTCATAGCTTCAGTGAGGGAGAACTCAACAAACTAAGTTGAAGTAGCTCTTTTGGACAGAATAGTGCGTGGGAATTAGTGAACATGCCACATGGCAAAATCAGTTTGATTGAGTGTAAATAGGTTTTTAAAAATAAACTTGACAGTGAAAATCGAGTTAGATATAGAGCTAGGTTAGTTGCCAAGGATTTTAGACAGCAGTATAGTGTTGACTTTCATGAAACTTTTAGGCGAGTTGTTAGGCATTCAACATTGCGTATGTTAGTTGCCTATTTTTATTATTATGAGACAGCCCGAAGGCTTTATTGCTTCAGGTCAAAAAACTAAAGTTTTAAAATTATTCAAATAGTTTAAAAATGCTGGTAGAGTGTCTTGGTCGTGAGACGATATGATTGATTAAAGTCGTCAACAAACGGAAGCCATACTTTGGGCTTTAAAATTATTGTTTCAGAAGCTATAGTTTAAAAGATTAGAAATGACAAAAGTCATAAGAAATTCCGTCAAAGTGCTTAAAACTTGTTTATAGAATTTGGTTTCAACACGAAAATGTGTTGAAAATAAACATTTTCTCTTACACTAGTTACTGTTCCTGAAACATAATTTTTTTTTAAAAGTGACCATATCTAAACTAACCAATTAATTTGAAAGATCAAGAGAAAAACTAGACAACAATTGGATAAAATAAAAAACGTTTAAAGCTTTTTTAAAAAAAAAAAGACCTAAAATACCAACACAAAACCCGCGGGCCGCTTGCGGCCCGTTAAATATTTTTATGCGGCCCGCCAAGCATTTCTAAAATTTCATTTCATTTTATTGACATTCTTACTTAAACCAAAACAATTTTGTAACAAGTCACTTGTCGGCGACTTGTTTAAACATGCAAAACGAACATGTCTTTGCTTGTTTGTGTTGGTTTCTGCCATACAATCAGTCAGACTGGTAAGCTGTTCACCAGCAATTTTAGCAATTCTTGTGTTTCTTGAAAAGCGTGAGTGCAATACTATTGTCAAAAAGGTAACATTAATTTTTTTTTATTCAAGTTATATCTTTCATATTTTTAATCTATAATAGCATGTCGGAAAAGCAAACAAAAAACGGAAGGTTGCGGATGAGCACAGACATTTCCAAGAAAACTGGAAATTCGACTATTTTTTCACTTTTGTCAAAGACAAAGCTGTAGGTTTAATATGCTCAGAGACTGTGTGGACATTGAAAGAATACAACATTACAGTACAAACAATGAGCAACAATATAAAAACTTAACAGGACAACTCCGGATAGATAAGTTTAATCAAATGGAGAAAAACTTAGGAAAACAACAGGCTATTTTTAAAAATCAAGGTATTTCATCAAATACGGCAGTAAAAGCAAGTTTTGTTGTCAGTCAAATACTGGCAAAAAAAATGAAACCTTTTGCGGATGGACAGACGATAAAAGAATGTCGAACTGCAGTCGCAGAAATAGCATTTCCTGATAAAATAAGTATCATTTCAAACATTAGTTTATCAAGATTCACTATTGCAAGGAGAATTGAAGACCGGTCCGAAAACATAGCAAGAACGCTTCGTGAACGTATTGCAAAATTCGAATACTGTTCTTTGGCACTTGATGAGAGTTGCGATATTAGCGATACGGCACAACTGCCCATATTTATACGTGGTATTGACACCAAATTTAATATTACTGAAGAACTGTGTTCACTGATTCCAATGCAAGGGACTACAACCGGCCAAGACCTGTATGATATACTAAAATCTGTATTGGAAAATTTTTGAATTTCATTAGAAAAGATTATACCAATAATCTTTTCTAATGAAATTTAAAAAGCAATATGAAGGGATATGCTTTCCTCATTTTGATAATAAAGAATGGATGTGCGATTTTGGGTTTCTTATCGACATGACTCAGCATCTCAATGATCTTAATGTGGAACTTCAAGGCAAAGAACAGTTTATTCACAATTTGTATGATAAAATTCAGGGCTGAGCGCAAATTAAAATTGTGAAAACAGCATCTTTTGCAGAGTAATGTATCTCACTTTCCACATTTAGAAAAAGAAACCGTTACTACTTCTCAAAAATACGTGCAATATTTAGACATTTTATTAAACGAATTTCAAGTACGATTCCAAATGTTCAAAGTTGAGAAAACAGCGGTTTCTATGAAAATGTTTTCCTCGCCGTTTAATATTGATGTGGATAGAGTTCCCGAAGACTTTCAAATGGAAGTAATTGATCTGCAGAATAATACCGATTTATAAAATGTATTTTTCTCAGTAAACATCGAACATTTTTATAAATCTTATGTAAGTTCTGAGAAATTTCCACTTTTGACAAAAAATGCAAAGCAAATGATCTCTGTTCGGGAGTACGTATGTTTGCGAACAATTATTTTCAACGATGAAATTAATCAAAAATTACCATCGATCAAGACTAAGTGATACACGATTAGAAAGCTGCGTACGTGTAGCTACCTCATCAATTCCGGCTGGTATTGATTATACCGAGTGACATAAGTATGTAACTCTTTAAAAGTATATTTCCTTTTCCTCCAATGTTTACAAAAACTAATTGCTTAAGATTATATCGAAAAAACAGTGCTAAATTTCTCATTAACAATTTTAAATAAATGTGTTTTTCTGTTATTTTCTTGTTTGTTTTTATTTAACATTAAAATTTGTTTAATAATATTAGTTTTTTTATGAATTTGATGTTTTTCAAAATCAGGTTTTGTAAATTATTAATGTGTTACTGTATGTGCGGCCCGCCAAAAAAATTTAAAGTTCAAATTGTCCCGTTTGTTAAAAAGGTTGCTCACCCCTACATTGGACAAATCCTGTAAACTTTTAGCAAGATAACGAACGGTTGGAAACGCGGGAGAGTTGATGGCATTGACAATTGGTCTAAGTAGAATAGAACGTCCTGTTTATGGATTTTTGAGAGACCGTACAATCTAGGTTTGAATTATTTGGAAATTTGAAAAAATTAGAGAATAATTTTATCAATCTTAACACACAATTTATTGAACAATTCGTACAGTTACTTATTTAGTAAATTATACTGCAAAATGTCTATGCAGAAAAGAAAGGGCATTGCGTTTCATTTTTCATCAAAATACGATCGATCCTAAATCCACTGCACATCTTGAAAAATCATTTAAAACCATAATAAGATTATATTCGTCAGCTCGGTCCCCAAACCGCAACCAGATCAAAAACTCGTCAGTGGGGGTAAATGTTCGCATTTCTACAAAAAACAAGCATTGAACATTGCTTGAAAAACTTTAGGCAAACTTTATTGAAGTTTTATAAAAAATAATTCATGATAACACCAAATAAACTAGGTGATTTGCTTAGTAAAGAAGAGTAAGTAATAAGAGTAAACATTCTCTTTAAATGTATACTGTAATCATCAGTTCAGTCACTGCGTCACATAAATAATGATGCATTATTATTGACCAAGCTCAAAAACAATTATTCTTGATTGGAGTGTGGATGTTTGCGTAGATTTGAAGCGAACAAAAAACGGTTTGTGATGGATTTGGCAAAACAAATAGGTAAAACGTTATCTATTGTCCTTCAGTAAAGGGTGAAGAATCTATGAAGTTTATTTTATTGTCATCAGAATAACCAAGCATCGGAAGTCGTTGGAATTTTATTTTTAAGAAATGAAAGTCGTTATGAGAAGGTCAAACGGTAGTCTACAGCTACACCAAGAGAGTAGAGGACATTGGCATCGTCAAGGACGTCTTTGGTCCTGGCTACGACAACCAGAACGGCTCCAGGTGACTGGTTGGATAGACTATGCGCATCATGAATTGCAACCTGTCCACAGACTACATTCGAACATACTCGTATGCAGTTTTAACATTCGTTGCAATGTGAAATTAAAGGATGTCCAAAGTTTTTATAATTCTTATAATGCATAAGGAACAAAATTGAGATCAAGGATTGTTACAGCTGAATATGCAGAAAATACCATAAACTTTGGCATTTCTATTATTAAATATGTTGCAATTAAAAAACGTGTATGTAAAAAATATGTATGTACATCCGCGGGAATTCGAAATATTCACTCTAAAAGGGAATATTATTACTAAGACCAGTTTTATTCTGGAATTATCCCCTCATTTATTTTTCACTTCAAAACTGGTTTTCATTATAAACATGAACTTTTAATGTTAGTTGATATTCTGCTTAAGATTTTTAAGACTACAAGACAAACATTAATCGTTTTTGCATAAGCCTATGTCTGCAAATAAAATCACTTGGCTAATATGCAACACAGCATTTTTTATACCTCTCAAAATTATTTTAAAACAAGGAAAAAATATAAAAGCAACAGTTGTTTAAGACAACTATTATAAAAATCAAAAAAAAAAATCCCTGTGGTGATAATGTAGAATTTTTTTTATTCCACACCCTATATCATTGAGCCGGATTATACTCTTTCTTCAATGGTCTTTTAATTTTAAGAATTTTATGAATTTCGAGATAATCTTTTTTGAGAAAACAATTCTACAATATTCTATAACAACTATCCAATGCTTCAACTTAATTTAGAGCTGCGTTTGCTCTCTAAAAATGTAATTTGCTGTAAGTAAGTTTTTCGGCATAAAACGGTAATACTTTTATAACTTTTTTGTAGCTTCTTCAAGAGTTCCTCAAGGCAGTCATCTTGGACCAGTTCTATTTATTTTATTTCTCAAAGAGGTTATTATTACTTGTGTTTGTGTTCGTTTTTATTATTTGCTGATGACGTAAAAGTGACAAAATTACATTTAACATCAATTACACATTCTCAAAAAAAAATCTTCATTATCACTACAAACTTAATAACAGTTCTCTCAAAAGATGTAGTTGTACTATCACTATTAAGTGAAACAGTTCTTCGTCATTTATATTAGTGTCATAAGGCTTGAGTACCACAAATATAAAATACGTGTGACATTCAAAGTGGTGGTTTTGAGCGTCTCATAGCCAATATGTGAAGCAAACACCATGGTTTAGGCATTTGTGGTAAGAACATAAGCTCCTATTCTGCTGTATAAATATGCATGACAACAATAAAATACTTCCTGTGATTAGAACTTTTAGGGAAATTACCTTTTAAATGTTGCATGTAACAGAGAATTTCAATAGTAATTTTGACTATAGTTTATAGTTGGTTAAACTTGATGTTGAAAACAGTTGACGTATTATCTGTCAACCGATAATTGACAGATTTTTTGCGCAAGTTTAATATGCCGTCAGAAACCAAAATTGATTGTAAAATCTAAAGAATCCCCCAGTTATAAAATTAGCAATGTACTAATGTTATATGAAATCTGTTGCATTAAAAAGATTTCAAATTATCGAAAAACTAATGTAAATATTTTCCGTAAGTTGGCATTTCTTATTGAAAACCAAAATATACTTTTAAATTTTACATTTTTTCAAAAAAGACTATAACTACTGCTGCTACAAAGATTGTTTTGCAAAGAGCAGTGACTAATTTATGAAAATACAAATCTTAATTCAGATTTCCTTAATGATCAAATTTTGCAAAAAACTAGGAAGTAAGAATTTACTTATCCAACTATATATTATTCTGTAACACAACTTCATTTCAGAATGATGGACCTTTTATAATGTTACGCTAATTATGAGTAAAGTTTGATAATAATGGCTTTAAAATATGCCGCAGCCCAGCCTTAATTATTGACATGGTTACGAAATTTTTGGTTTAACATCAGAAATACCATAGCCTCCGACCTAACCAAATGTATGGCAACTTTATTAACGAGTATCCCTAAATCTAAGGAGTAATTTCTTGTTGACATACATATAGCAGATAGTCATTCTTGAAACTGCAACACTATTTTTTCATTAGCCTCCGTTAACAATTATCCCAATAATACTAGTAAAAATAGTGAAATTATGTTTTAAAAAACACTGATTTGACAAAAATATAAAATATTAATGGAACAACATTATAATTAAAAAAAAATACAGTTGACTAATGATGATGATTACAAAAGAAAACCCCACGCTTTGATTACGTTTTTAATAGTTTGTTTTGATTTTCAATTCACCTTTGTTATAATAATTATTCAAATTTCAACTATTTTTGTGAGAAAAGATAGCATTTAGAATACAATGATATATTATTAGATACAACGAATTATTATTTTATATAGGTAATTGCTTAGGTTTGTCGTTGTGATTACGTTTGTGAAACCTGGTACTAACGGAAATAATGTAACATAATTACTTTTCTAAATTATTCTTAAACATTTCAGAAGTTGGAAAAATAAACACTTATAAATACCTAAACCCAACCACTTCTTTAACAAGAAGTGGTTACTGTAATTCAACAATTTTTACAAAGCTGTAGGCCACTAAATTTAGGTTTATATGCGGCAAATAATCTAATAAGGCTACAGAGCAGATTTCTTTTGATTGATTTAAAGTTTGTGAACGTTTTTAGTGCAACAACGCAGAACAATAAATGGTTATTCATGTAATAATATCTAAAAATGCTTAATTATTTAATGAATCATATTTATTATTATTAATAGTTATATTAAATATACAATGTGTTGTTTTTAACAATCGCTTGCCGAAGTTGAATTGATCATTTTCAATAATTTTTTTGAGATATAGCTAGTCTTTAGGCACCGTAGAAAATTTTCATCCCCCATGAGGTTTTAGCATTAAAACCGTCACTTTCTGTGTTCGCCAGAAGTGGTGCAAAAACTTCCTCGATAAAAACTGCCTGTGAAGTTGCGGTGGTTAAGATACATGCAACTTGATATTTTGCAGTAAAAGATAAAGTTTTGTTAAATGTATTCCTATACAATAGTTGAAAAAAATGTACGATACTTTGTGTGAATAATTCTTAGAATAAATAAATATTTTGTTACAATTTCAATTTCTTACAAATCGATTCGGTTGTTAACAAATTTTTCTTCCAGATTTATATTTTAAGATGGATACAAACAGAATATCATCTTTATCGTGAATATTTGTTGTTATCATTTCTAACTCATTACATCGACAAAGTTATAAACTTATTAGATTGTCCAACCAGAATATCATCTTATCATAGACCAATATGAACACAATATTATTCTAAATTAAAAAAAATATTATGTTGTGTTTCTAATAAAAAATATTTAAATATCGCTGGTCTGCTTGGCCTGTTGATCTAAATACAACGATGGTTGATCTAAATACAACGATGATCGGCCTTTAGCAGTCACATATATTTTCATCTGGACAGTTTTTTGATCCACACACTACATCCCAATCAAACCATTGTCTTAAGACTTTTATCAACACCTCTGTTATTATTTGCTAAAAAATTTTGTTGAGTTCATTCACAAAACACTAGTTTTCCCGGATATAAAAATGATATAAGCAGTACCCCACAAACCAAATTGTAAACAAAACTTGGATCCGACGTTGCCGGTCGTTGCGATTTTGTCAAAAACAACGAACTTTCACACTGCAGGACGCTTTAGCTTTGTAGCCACGTACCTTGTAAACAAAGAGCGTGTGGCAAAGTACTCCGCGCTTAGAATGCTCTCTATTTTTTGCATCAAAACAAATTGCCTACATACTGACTCCATTCTATTATACCATAAACAGACCATAATTTAGAAGCATTGTTTACTTATTCATTAGGAGCAATTTGGAAGCTAAGTTCTCAATTTCTCGGAAACGGTTCTTCACGTTTATGACAACTGAGTTCCTTCCACCAGAACTTCTAATTATGTCTCTGTGCTGATCTGGAATTTGTATTTTTTCATTTTTTCTAAAGTGAATTATGTGGTGGCGTGAAGTGCACTGCATCTAAATTTTGCAAAACAATGCATGCAAAATGCTTTGATACAGTGGCAAAAATTGTTAATATCAAAAGAAATTCATGAAAGTGTAAGTTGTGTGCAGTAAAACTGCTTGAAGAGTATACTTCATTGAACAATGAGTTACGATTTACCAAGCTACGAAATTAATGCCTTAGTCGTAAAAAAAAGTGCTACTAAAAAAACTTTTAAATGAAATTGAATATTCCAGCAAATTAATGAAAGAAATAATAATTAGTTTAGAATCCACTATCAATGAGAACGTTATCAGCAAAGATAACACCAGTGACGGTATCGGCTAGACTTACCCAGAATCCGCTTACAAGCTGTGGAAAGTGAAGCAGCTGACAAATTTGACAGATTAAATCGTATTAAAAAAACGATCTTCTTCTTAACAAGAATGATAGTATCAAGGTTTCCTTTCTGCATTATTTATTTTAGAAGCTGTGTCTTGTGCCCAAACATATTCATAAACTTCCCAAACCGCCACAGCATAACTCTGCTACAAGAAGGCTAGATTCTGATATTTACTCACTACTACCACATTCAGAATTAACAAATAATTCTATTTTTTATAATGCATAAAAAATTAACAACCTTCTTCCAGCTCAGTTAAAATCAAAACCAACCTATTTCATGTTTCGGAAATCAGTGAAGTTTTATTTACTCGACAAACCTTATTACCCTTTAATAGACATTGATATTAAATAAAACGCAGGTATGAATAATGCACAAAATTGGTTTAAATTTTAAATTTATTTGTGTTGTACATATTAGTGACTCTATGTAAATTTGACATATGTATTGTTTTTTTTGTTCTCTTTTATCTATCTTTCCAACTGCATTTCTGAATGTATGGACACGTGTGGCATAACACAAATAATAGATGAACCCACAAGAATCACTAATACATCGTCTTCACTAATAGATCTCATTTTCTTTTCTAAGCCTAACATGGTTTGTCAAAGGGTACTTGTGAAGTGGATAATATTTCAGATCATTGACTAATTTTTGTAGAAATGAACTTACTTACAACTAAATTCAAGCAAAAAAGTGTGGCAGTTAGACTCTAAGCATTTTGATATTAACTCATTTATTTATTAAAACATTTATTAACAATTGATGAAAAAGTTGAGTTTTTAACAAATTCTATTATGTTTCTCTTTGATTTTCATGCGCCAACTTGCACTGTAAGAACAAACAAATCTGAGGCGCCTTGGTTAACGGAGGTACTCACATTGATTCTATATGATTTTTTAAAAATATAACACTGATCCTTCTGCAAGAAATTGGTCACGTTATAAAGAATTACGTAATTTTGCTCATTTTTCTGTCAGAAGAGAAAAGGCAGTTTATTTGGAAAACTTGTATAATCACAAAAACAATTTTTCATTTTGAAAATTTTTTTCAAAAACTTCGAATGTCTGCAAAAACACTGACAAAGAAATTCCTACCAGTTTAGCCGACCCAAATACGATCAACAGATACTTCTTGTCAGTCTTCCATAACTCGCCTGCAGATTTGTCAACGCTTAATTACTATAGTTCTCACATACTTCGTAGCAACAGCTTATTTTCTTTCGAGTTAATAGCAGTCAAATCTGTTGAATCAATTATCCGATCCTTAAAATCAATGCTGCCGGAATTGATAAGATTTCGTTACAAATGTTACGTTTATGCTATACCTATAGTTTACCTCATCTCACCCATTTGATAAATTGTTGCATCGAAGAAAGTTATTTTCCCTTATCATAGAAAACAGCTTGCTTTTGTACAGCCTCTGACCAAAATTAATTCACCTTCTTCTCACAGCGATCTACGACCTATTAGTCTTCTTCCCATCTTGTCAAAAATTTTAGTACGCGCACTTTTAATTCAGATGCCTAGCTATTGTGAGCCAAACAATCTTCTACCATGTCAACAATTTGGATTTAGAGAGAATTATAGTTCGGTAACAACTTTCTGTCATGTAAATCACTTTCTCATTCAAAACTGTGACAAAAGGCAAATATCTTTTCTTGTTATCAGACTACTCTAAAGAATAAATCACGATCTCTTATGTGCAAAACTAAATGACTATGGATTTGAGTCAAACTCGGTTAGATTGATTAAATCTTTTTTAACAGATAGACCGCACCAAGCAATGGTCAAAAATTATTGTCAGCTTTAGGTTCCGTCACTTCCAGAGTTCCACAAGGAAGTATTTTGGGGCCATTGCTTTACGTCTTGTATACGTCTGATATGTTTAAGGTTGTTCAACATTTTACGTTATGTTTGCTGACAACACGCAAGTTGTTTTTACTTGTCTTTACTTTTACTTGAGTTTGTGCAGGATAAATTTTTTTTTCAAAATTTCAATTCAAAATGAAATTTTCTCGTCTTTCGACAGCCGAGAAAGTACATTATTTCCAGGCTAGCCGAGAAAAAACAATCTGGTTTTCTCGGCACGTTGTGCAAGATAAATTGTGTAAATCACGACAGTAAAGTAATCCATGAATTTTTGACATCTGTCAAGGTTTGACATTTTGAATTGGCGATTGGCGGTAATAACTTCAAACCAGTTCTAAGATAATGCTCCATTATAAGGTAATTTGTGTAGGATAAAAAATAATGTGTAAACCAAGACCGCAAAGTGATTTTCCAGACCTTGAGAAGTGGCCAGGCTAGCCTGTCCTTATCTTTCCTTTTATCTCTCGGCCTGGAAAAATACCACTTTGCCGCCTAGGTTTACAATATACTATTTTTTAATAAACAGGACATCTGGATTTTTTACTTAGCGTTGCCATAACATGGAAAATACTTTTTTAATGAAAAATTTTTATTAATAAATATTTGCTTTGACATTTCAAAAGTTATTTGCGTTCTTAAAAAGTGAAATTGCTGTTTTCTGAAAAAATCGATACTCCAGCACACATAAACGGAATCCGTCAATAGTATTACCATTGTTTATTACTATTTCATGTTTTAAAAGTGAAGTAATTATAAAGGTTATGTTTTTAGAGCATATATTATAATTATTTCAATGATTGTTTACAAAAAACTAACCTCTAAATATTATTCTAAAAAGAAATCCATGCTAAACAGTTTAAAACCTAATCCATGTTTGGTAGTTGGGTTTTTACATACTATAGAATGATAACGAGAGAATGGTTTTTGGTTAGCAAGCCCCAGGCCCGGGCTCTTCGTAGGGTACACCAACGAATTGTCACTCACGGCGTCTGTGGGGCGTGTGGTTTACGAGTACGGGCTTGTGGCTTACAGCTTAGGAACTTTGGGGGCTATACATTAATTGTAACATTATACAATACAAACCGTTAGTTGTCGTTGATAAATGTCTGACAATTGACAATGACAGCAAATGTCATAGTAATCTTTTTCTAGCCTAGGCTTTGACGGCGTTGCGGGCCGCTTAGGACACGTTGAAAGTTATGTTTTGCAGGCGCAAGGCACACAAATTCTTTTAAGTAAAAATAGTGATTTTATAAAAATGTTGAATAACACCTTTATCCACTCACCCCTCTATTTATGTGTTAACAACCACGCTCGAATATACATTTAGACTCATAATAGCGAATTTCGATACGTTACAGTTTTTACCACGCAATTCTACCTGTAAAAGCCCCATTAGTTTCTTAATCTTTAACATAACATATTGTTATGTGTATTATAGTCTTATGAAATTAAAAATGAAAAACACCTGTTCTAAACATGCTGCTTTTATTTAGATACATCGGCCAAGTGTGATAACAAACTCGACTATGTTGCCCGACAACAGTGAAAAAGATAAGGTTATTATAACTTCCTATAATAAAATTTTAAATTTCCGCCAATAGATGTTTATAAATAAGATAAGCAAAATTATAAAAATAAACCTAGGACAACATTCAAATTACTGCGATAAGAGCAGAAGTATTCGAGTTATATCTATTATTAAGAAAAATTGCAAATGTAAGAGCATAAATAATTGGTAAGTCTACAATTTAAATTATTCATAATCATATTTGCATGATACTTTCCTAGCAAAAATTAAACCTATTAAAACGCTTCAATTTTTGTAAACAATATCAACAAATCAATGAGCGGTACTGCACAATTTTCAATGATTTGAACTAGATTTGAAGAAGTTTTTTAATAAACTCTCATATGTGAAAACCATTTTAAAACTAATCCAAAGCAGCAATCA
This sequence comes from Lagria hirta, assembly GCA_947359425.1. Classification (NCBI taxonomy): domain Eukaryota; kingdom Metazoa; phylum Arthropoda; class Insecta; order Coleoptera; family Tenebrionidae; genus Lagria; species Lagria hirta. The sequence goes on from OX375794.1 coordinate 31,173,780, forward strand.
AACACTGCTTTCAAATTTAACTTAAAATTGGCATAGGTGATATACTTTCTCGACTAATTTTGGATCTGCGCCATCCAAAATAGAAATGGTTTGTTTTGTCAAGTTCGAGCCTGTTTCTCTCGACTCCATAGAAATGTTGCCAAAAAATCTATCTAACGAAAATATATTTTTAAATTCACTTCTCATCAATATTAGAGTGGTAAATATGAAATTAAAAAAGCCAAGCTTATCCAAAAATATAGATTAATGGTAAATAAATAGTTGAATAGTTATTAACAGACCGATGTGAGAAAGAACTTTTAATTGTCGAGATTTTTATACGCTCATTAAGAAAGGAACTGATTACAATATTTCTTTGTTGACCAGATTAATGTTTAATTTGAAAACAAAAATTCGTTTTTATAATTTCACATCGTAAAAGAATTGTCATTTATGCCAATAAATATAGATGTCTGTTTATGAAAACAATTGAAGTCACCAATTCGCCATAGTAAAAATTTTAATTTATGGGGTTTCATCAAAATCGTGGATTAACGTAAATCATACGTAATGTATGTACGTTTTAGCAATTCGAAGAGTTGTTAAAAGAACAGCAATGTGAAATACGTAATAAAATAGATAAGATAACAATATTAAAACATTTTAAAAGCACATTATATGACAAGCGTAATTATACATTTAGCGATAAACATCACTCATCAAAGAATCGAATTGAAAAGTATTTTTTAGCCTCGTCGATATATAATATGGCTAAAGCGTTTAATCCGTTTTGGCTGATTGTCAAACGCAAACATATGTTAACTTTATTAATTGATTAGTTTTGAATCTTTGCCACAATAAACTATTCACACAGTTTTACCAATTGCCAAAAAAATTTGTTTATTAGATATCGAAAGCTCTTTTCACCACAATGTGGTTATCATCAAGAAATAAAACTGTCCTGCACAGTTTTATTCATCTTTTGATGATGGCCATATTGTGGTCAGAAGAGTTCTCAAGATCTAATACACAAACTTTTTCCCAAGTGGTAAAACTGTGTGAATAGTAATATGTTTCCACTCGTTTCAAATTCGAGGCAAATCTTTCAGCTTCAGCTGCTATAAGAATTAAGACGTTTTTTGCAAGTTTGCAAGTTTAAAAACTGAAAAGTAGCTCTAGTTTAAATTTTTTATAACAAAAACAAGAACGAAAAATTTTTCTTTATTAGTTCAACATTATTAATTTGTCAAAGTGGTTTCACTAGTGCCATTGGAATTTGCAGCAGCACATTGATCTTGTCGTGGTGTGACTAGGATGGTAGTTGAACATAACCAGATAGAAGATTTAAAAATATATTAACTGCTACAGTGCCAAAAAAATACTTGAATATGTCAGCATGTTGCACTTCAGTTTTATTCATTTTAAAGTAAAATTATTCTGTAAGTTTTGTAAATGGAAACAACAAAAACATCTATATAAGATATAGATCCAGACATCAAAAATGAACGTGTTGCAATGACCCCAAAGGAATAAATGGTAAATAATAACTAAAACAATAAGCGGCAATGACAACGTCAAAAGCGAGAAAATTTGAGAAATATTTAAAATAAATGAGTTAAATATTTTCGAAATAATACACTAATTTACCATTGACAAATGTATTTTAAGTGGTCAGGCTTATAAATAGTCTTTGGTGAATATAACTTATTTCAATCCTTAGATTACAAAATATTCAAAGAAAGGTGAATAATATAATTAATCAACTGTGCAGTTTAGTTTAAATAATAGTGTCCTCCGGTGAAAGTAGACATTGTTAGCGTTTCTTACGTAGTACACGCAAATTTTGTATTTTACGCAAAGTTATTATAAATTTGTTACCCTGCTTTCTACAAAACAAAACGAAGGAACTCAACCATCATATTAATAGATTTAATTATCTAGAAGTACTTTTTTAATTATTGTTATCATTAAAAATACTTATGAAGAAATACGCAATTGCATATTAACATAGAGAAATGATTTGCAATGTAATTTTAAAAAGTTTTTAATAGCAAAAGCATTCTCAAAACATTACTAAGCAATTATTATTTTTATGTATTCACATTCTTTCAATAACTGTACATATATAAATTCAATAATTTCTATTATAAATTCTACAACAGTTAACTAAAAAAGTATAAATAAACACCTTAAAAAGTAGAATTTAGATTAGAAATTGTAGTTATATTATTTCTTTTTATCTTCCAAAAGTTTGGGGTCTAAAATCTACCACAAAACCATTAAATATTTATTAGAATTTCAGAGTGACATTATAAAAGGTACTGTTATCAAACAATTGAGATTCCAAGACCACAACTTTTTCCAAATAGACGACGCTTCACCACGTTGGTAGATAATGTCAGCCGGCTTCTAGATTCTATCTTTATGAGTTTCTTAAGTGTGCAAAAACACAAAATTTAGAAAAACCTACAAAATTGTAATGTTTAACAAACCTCATAAAAAAAACCCTTCAAACAGATAAAAAAAACTTAAAATAACCAAAACAGGGTATTAACGGAATATTACAAAAGATCTGAAAATATTTGTGCCAAAAAAAGTTGTTTAAAGTCAAAGCTTGCAAATTGAGCTTTCAGCAAAACTGTGAAAATACAAAAAAATTTTTTTTATAGGATTGGGAAAATCTCAACACAAATTTTTTTCAAGTGTTTTTGTACTAATCACATTTAAAGTTTTTTCTACTTTTTCTCGACGCTTTGAAAATCGCTTTCGGTGTTCCCGGCTTGACGATCTGGCACAAACGTCAGCCAGTCAAATAACAAATTATTCACCAAAAAAAGTAAATAACTAACTATATTAATCGAAAAACACAACTGAAAGCTGAGGAAAAGTGCAATTTGTTTTAATGATGGCCACATGATAGTCGAAAGAGCTCCCGAGATTTAATATACAAACTTTGGTAAGTGGTAAAACTGTGTTAATAAATTGTGCAAGTTCCAAGAAACCAAAAGTTCATGTTTTTAGCAAAAGAATGTACATATAAAGCTTATTTAGCGAGAACAAGTATCACTAAAATATAGGAAGCAGATATACGCTGACAAAAATCCGGATGTATTCAAAGTGCCACACTACCAGCATTGATTAAACGTTTGGGCTCTGGAATCAATGATAATTTTATCGTAAGTCCCTTTGCTATGCCGGGTAGACTAGATAGCCACAATTATTAAATTTTCTGCAACAACATTGTTAAATTTGTTAAAAAACCTTTCATTGTCAATCATAACAAATAAATCATCCACAAAAGTGCTATTGTTTAATTCACAATAACTGTAAGATGTATTATGCAAGAGGCAAACAAATACTCCACTAATGTGTCACTAATTTTTTGCACAGCAGATGAAGAATTATGCCCGGCTCAAGTATCTGCTTGAGTAAAGGTTGTTTGATGTAGCATTGACAAGGGAAATTATTTTTAACTATCTAATAGCACATTAGTGAAGTATATGCTTTCAGAGTTTTTACTTTTACTCAAAATAAAAGCAAAAATTTTTTATAGTTCAGTGCTAAACTAAAAAAATCAGTAACCTACCTAGTCAGTTAGAATGGTTAATTGTCCAACCTGTACCAAACTGAATAAATATTTTTTATTTTTTAGTGACATGATATTGTTGATTTTCGTCATGGATACGATATATGAAACGTATCTCATATCTCCCTTGGGACTTTGTAAAGTTTTTCACCCTCAAACACATGGTTACCATGCATTTGCAGCAATTACACATTCACGCATTCTCGGATGTTGTTATTTATCATATAATTTTATTAAGAAAGCAGTAATGAAATACTAAAAAATAAAATATTTAATGCACTACGGGAGATATTCTGTTTTTCACCCTCGGTAGACTTACAGACCGCGGGCCTCCGGCCCTTGATCTGTAACACGTCAACCTCGGAGAAAAAACATTCATATCTCCCTTAATGCATAAATATCTATTATTCTTGAAATTGAAAAAAGTAAAACTGTTCATTTTTGATCTGCAATTCTGCATATCAAATTTAGCCTAACAGATCAAAAGTTACTAAATCTGGTACTTTTAGTTTCTCACTAAAAGTGAAATCAGAAGACCGTCAAAATATTCAAATACGTCAAGACCAAAGACCTAGCCTGTCATAAAACTTTTAATGACGCAAGCGGTGTTGTGTGTGGAACCTAAATATAAAAAAAATGTGTGAGAAATTTAGAAAATAAGCCTCACCAAATTCACTCTGCATTGTGCAGACATGTGCTGGACACATCTCAGGTGGGGCACCTTGCATGAAGTACTGATTATCAGGATAGTATTCTCCAAAAACAGCACAGTACATGTCCGCATTCTGTTGAGTTTCCACGTTTTGGCCGGCCACCATTCCTGAGGGTTGACCAAAACGGCAACTATTTAAAGACACAACACTAGGTTGATGAGACACTTTTAGACACTAGCACCATTTAAAATATGTTGCAAAAACCAGAACACTATTTCCCAAATTTAATCACAGATACTTAAAACTTTTCCAGAAATCACAGAAGACTTTAAGTTGACTGACTGTTGTAGATAAGATCCTTTAGGCATATACACGTGCTAAAAAAAGAACAAGACATGCCGATGTAATAAGAATTATAATTTTAAAACATAATTATGTTAATTTGTTAATTGATTATTATTAAAGCATTGTAATTGTTAATGTGACAAAATAAAGTATAACTCATGTTTATTAATTATTTTTATATTTACAATAAGTGAGATTTTTGATCATTTATTTTTTCAATTATTTTGGATTATGTTATTGGATAAGGATTCATTAAAAATACAATTCTTGATATTTACCAGCGTTTCCAAACAATATATTTTTAGGTTCTTTTCTTTCTTTGCGTTGATTAATTAAGATTTAAAATGAATGGAACAATGCGACTTAACTATGTGCTTCATTTTGGGGTAAAATATATTTTTAAAGTAAAAATTGAAAACTATAAAAAATATTTCTCACTAATATTGACACACATAGTTAATTCACATTGTTTAAAATATTGTTTATTTTAAATCTTAATCAAAAGTTATAAAGCCCTAAAGAACAACGCAAATATATAACGATTTGAAACGTCGGCAATTATCACGCATTGAATTTTTGATTTGTCCTAATCTCAACATCATATACCCAAAATTATATTTACAGTTTGTAAATTTAAGAAAAACGACCTCGTAAAACATTTTTCTTATGACAATTAGTCGGAAATAATTAACCCCACAAAACCAAAAGTGCTGAACTAAATTGGCACTAAAAATAGAACGAACGAACTTCAGGGCCATTTACAAACAGTAGAATTAGAAGCTGCAACAAAATGTTTATGTAGTTAACAAATAGTCCGAATTCCACAATATTGAACCCCGTAGTATTCTAGACTAGAACATTATCTATGTCAATGCTTCTGATAAGAAAACTAGAACCATTTCATTCAAAGGCGACCACTGTTCGATTTTCAAGTGTATTTAACAACATGATTTTAGTCTAGCATTCTGGCTTGAAACAATGTGGTTACAAACAGATTTATTAAGTGATAAGCTATAATAATTGCTATTGTTATTGATACAAACAATAGTAGATTCATTTAAAAAATAATTTTTTCTTATATGTTGCTCAATATTTAAGCTTTATTATAGTTTTTAGAAAACCACATTAAATCTTATTTTTATTTTACCAATTAGGTACATACCTTAAATTATTTTATGAGCGGCTTAGTGAGCGATCACTTTGAGAATAAGCTTTCTGCGATTTGTGCCACTTGTATTGAAACATCAGCAATTTGGCAATGCCAGATGTCAACTAGTAATTTCTCGTCTGCAGTGTTGTCATTCATTATTTGTCAAAATTTTCAAATTAAATGAGAATTTTTATTATTTTGTGTATGTAACAATTTGATAAAATATACATTTATTCAATGAATCCAGTTTAATCCAACCGGCTCATATAACGTATAAAAGCAAAGCTGTTTACCTACAGCAATAAGCTCAAAGTCGTTAAATGTTGAATTTGTGAATAAAATTTTGTCAGCCCACTCAAATTCTTAAGAAATATTGTACTATTATTAAAAACTTGTTTATGTTAGACTGTTTCATTTGCTTGTAACAATTTAAAATGTTTAAAGAAGTACAGTTTGTCGGTGAGCGGACTTCTACAATTCTAATTCTCATAAATCAAATAATGAAAATATTTTTTAAAAGTTTAGAGCCAAAATTGTAGAAAAAAAGATATTAAACGTTGTACATATAAACAACGTTTCGCCTCGTGTCAAACGTAGCTTCATCAGGTTGCTAAAACAATTGTTCGTTTTACATCAAAACATATTAAAACTGAAAGTAATTAAGTCCAACAATAATTGATGAGATTCAGATAAACGGCTGGAAAGTTTAATTCTTAGATCTTGGTTAAAAATATAGTCAATAATATTTCATTATTTGCCTAGGGCAATATAATTTTATAATTTTTCACAATTATATTAATTTAAATACTTTCAACTAAAAAAATGTGTACATATTCTTTTGCTTAGTGGGAAAAACCTAGAAAGTTCAGAGATAGCTTTCAAAAAGAAACATAAATTTGGTCACTCTCGTTAAATCAGAAAAAACACTTAGCTTAAAAAGCAGAAATCACCAACTGGACTTAGTTAAACTTAAATGTTTATTATCTCAAAATAAAAATTTGAACTTAATGGTTTCTTTTGTTTGTAATCAATATATGTCTGTATTTCTACTACTAGTAAAAAACCACAAAGAAAAGATTCGATAGTATTTATGTATTACTAACATTGACCCCTTAAACCGTGTTATATAAATTTAAATTCAGCGGCGGCAGCCACTAAAAATATATGCGAAACAGAAGGTGAAAGAATCTACTCGTTGGCCATATTCAGCACTCGGAAAAATCAAGACAAAAAAAAAATGTTCGGGACTATCGTTAGCTTATAATCTTAAAGAATTCTAACAATCCATTAAAAGCAATTCAGAGTCGTTCGGCGAATGGCAACCGAACTCCCGGTGTTAAAATCTATTGAGAACCATCTTCATTCTATTGGAAAAAGAGAGAGAAGGCTTCGACAAATTCCCAAAGAATTAACGACCAAAGAAAAGCAACGATTTTATCGGCGAATCATCATGTAACGAAAAATAGTTAACAGCCAGATTACACTAATCAATGAACTACACCAAATCAATCTGCTCTATTAATACCAAAATAATCTTGTAGAAAAATGTTTAAATAAAGTGTTTAGTAAAATTTAGAATAATTTATGCTTTTTGACGTGATCCCAAGCAAAATCAAAGATGAATGATTTAAGAATTTAATTAACACCTTCTAGCTCATCCACCCTGTAGTACAGACCTTGCGCCATCAGATAATCGTTTTGTTCCTCACAATGAAACACTTTCTAAGAAGAGTTCGATCATGTTGAAACTGCTTGTCAAGACTTTTTTCTAACTTAAAAAACTAAAAAAACCAATTTTATAACGTTATAAAACTGAGCTATTTATTAGAACAAAAATGGTTAAAAGTTGTTGCCAATTACGACAAATATTCAGTTTAGTTGTTTTCAGCAATAAAAATTTTTCTGATCTTTCTATCTATTTTGATGCACCGCGGTTATGCTGGATTCAAACTTCATTACGGTTCTTGACCAGTTATGATAATGACAATATGATTCTTTCAATATTATTATACATAGGTAATATTTTACGCCGGAAAATCATTAGTTATCTACAATTTGAATAAACCTAATAATAAAAGGAAAATGGTAACCTGTATTAATACTTTATAAGAATAAGCTATTGTTTTAATTGTCGATGTTTTCAGCAGATGGAATTCGAGAAAAGTTGTCATAAATATAAACTATAACTGTTAATACATTTAAATGAAATTTGTCATGAGGTCATCTAGAACACGTGGGTCGAAATGATAAACTCATTCACCACACTTGAGTTATACTCGTATAATCGAAAAAACAGGAATTACTTTATCTGCTTAAAACATGAATGAAATTGGTGATGATAATTCATAATATAGACGTAGGAAATCATTACAATGTCAGTTAAAAAATATTTTTATGGCTGTGTTATGCCATTAGAAATATACAAAACAAATTTAATTGCATAATAATAATTATGTTCAAAACCGGATGTTTAATTTTGAAGTGAACATTTCTATATTATAGACAAAAGAGAGATTTGATAATATGCATTTTGGTAAACCAAATAATCATATTCTTCTTCAGTTTGCTGCCTATTAGACAAATTAAAGGTACTACGCCATCTATTGCTACTAATATTGATAAAGTAATGAAACTAAATATATTTTATTAAAACGAGCCTTTAAAAGTATTGGACTATAAAAAAATTATCATTATATTATTATAAAAGAAAAAAAGAAATAAAAAAAAAATACTGTATTCATTTTCAAGAAGGAGTGGTAGTAAACAATGTGTAGGACGTGATCAGTGCGTGATTCATTCATAAAGACTAAGTGATACCGATTTCCTGAAATTTGATCCGGGCTGGCAGCCGAAAGCACAGAGGTGCATTTGTTTCGTTGCTGTTTCGGTTTGGCTGATACGGAGACAGAGACTGAGGTTAATCCCAGAACCCCAGTCCTCCCAGAAAAAGGGCTTAACGTAACCACTTAAATACTAGTGAAAATAATATAATTTTGAATATATTTCAGCCGAATTGAAAACCACTTGGTCTAAAATAGAATAAACGATTTTTTCTGCGGCCTGACCTGTGTCGACCATCTCCCACTTCATAGATATCACCACGTGGAGCCTGCATGCATTTGTTTTGATGCACTCTTTCTTGAAAATGAATACAGTATAGTGTAATTAATTCTTTAAGATGACCAGAAAATCAAAATTTTAATATTCGGTGTCCCGGTGCAATAATTACGTGAGTGAAAGTGCTAGGCACACACCATTTTTCCCTGGACAAAAAATTTAAAAAAAAGAGGCAAATTACCTTGAAAATAGTATAGCAAGCAATTTTCAATTACGAGGCACAAGAAAAACATCACAAAAAATAAAATATCCTGCTTTAAAAAAAATTTTTCCTTTTTCTACAGCTTTCTTCTATATACTGAGAAAAGTAAAAATATCTGCAAAAGACAGTAAATTCAATTCGTAGCATTAACATATAATAATTCGAACAGCACATCAAAGTAACTATAATAACTATAAGTAACAAACAAGCTTAATTTTTGTAAAAGCAAATAAATGTTTTTATAACTTTTTAAACGCATCTGTGACTTTTAGAAACAATACAAATAAATGTAATTCGCCCTTGTATAACTACTGATTCCTTGATAGAAAGGTAGAACATAATTTGCGCTGATACAAAAACTTTGTAGCACAACTGCTTTCAAATTCCCATGCTTCGAAAAAAAATAAAAGGCCTTTGCTATAGATTGTTATAGAAATTGTGACACAAGAAACTAGTATATTTTTATAATTTTGTTAAAAATACATTAAAACTTGAAAAAGTTTTTTGCCGCAAAACAAATTTACGTCTAGTATTTAAACTGTATAAATTGATTGTTAAAGAGTGAACTCAAAAAAGTCTTCAGAGCACCTCTTTTCACACAATATAATGCCGATTAATAAATCCATTATAAAATGACTAAACTTTAGCATAAATGTCTTTAAAATGCATTCATAAGCAATCATTGAAAACAACAATCAACGCCATGGTAACAACTGTTATAACATACTCGCAACCTTCTAGGATAAAGAAAAGAAAATTAACATCCATCGACAGATGAGATCAAGGTAACACCCAACACATGAAGAATTTGTAAAGTTAGAAAAAAACAATTAACATCCGTCAGAAATTTGAAAATAAAGCGATTGTTTAGAATGAACTACGGGAAATTGTTATTGAGAATAATTGCGATTCTTTCAAACAGGAAATATGGTTCTTGCTTTTACACTGAGGCTGTTGGATTACGTGTTGTGAATGGTGAAAGTTGGTAATTTTTTTATGTCGCCGCCACCATTCTAGTGTCTGTTGCTGGTTTGCACAAACAACTCATGATTAGATTATTACATTCCTATTTTAATGATGCATCGAACACATTGATAACTTTACAACAACTTATTCAAATTTATTTATTATCAACACATGAAAGCTGTAGTAAATCCTCCAAATATCTAATGTCAAAAATTATTACACTTATTATCAATCAGGTCGCTTTCATAACTAACTATAAGGGTATTTGTCGAAGATAACAATATCTAAAATTTTAATTCTATGAATAGACTGAATAAATAATTAAACTGAAAACAAATTTTTATTATCGATCAGCATTCCGAGAACAATATGATTGAAATACAAAAAAAAAAAAACTTTTATCTCTTTCCGACCTCTGCTCGATTCAAAAGCATCCCAACATTGAGACAAACAGAAATTATGTATTAAAATTATATCTCTGTATCAAATATATCTCTCAGGAAGCTCAATCGGTAAGTTTCTTCTCTGAGCCAATGTTTTTTTAGCACGGCTTAATTACTTATCCAAACAAGATATAGAACATTGCATATACGGGAACAGTATTCGGCTGCATGCTGTTAAAGGTGGCCGACATTGAACGAATTAGTCAGTAAACAAATTGTGACGGGTAATGTGGTCAATATAAAAAAAAAAAACAAATTAGGCAGTTCTATAGCTGGAGAGTACACGTACCGTAAATATTATTTGCTTCAATACTTGTCTATCCTTTTCCTTGAAAAACATAAGCTTCAATCACATAGCAGCATTCTAGTCTACTGCATTTAACAAAAACTTTCTTTTAATATTCAAATAAATAGTATATTGCTTATACGTGTTGCACAAGATATTCATTTGTGGCACGCGTGGGCGTAGAGCATAAGGAGCAAAGCAATAAGTGCGATAAAAAATTTTCAAATAAAATTTTACAATATGTATGGAGCTTTCATTACTAAATATAAATGCACCGACGAAAGAAATAGAAGTAAAAGAATGTTTCCATGATAAGCTGGTTCAAGTACAACTATTGGTACAATTTTGACAAGAAAAAAGAAGGACTTGCTTCGGAAAGAAGGTAAGTTATAACAGCATTTAGAGATCGCCGTACGGAACATACAATAAGTTAAAAACCCATGCATTGATAGAAAAAAGCAAAAAAGTACATAACAGAGATAAAACGCTACAGAAAACCAGATGCACAATCAGACCATTTTTTAATGTGAATAAAACTTAATAAAAAAATCTCACAACAAAAAACAGAACAAGACCGAGGAGGCAAAAACATACGAAGTAGAATGACAAAAAATGAGCACAGAGCGATATGTGGAAATGATGACAAAACAAACGACTCAGACAGTTACTCAACGGGTATAAGAAAGTGCACAGTAAACATTAACGCATATCAGAACAATGTCACCAACTAGAGAGAAAAAGCAACAGATCTCTTAAACTCCGGTCTGAAAAAGATTTTTTAATAATAAATAATTCTTAAAAAGAGTTTCTCAAGAGCTTTTATTGTGCAACTACTGTCAGTTACACAATGAAAAATTTGTGACACCAAAGTAGAAAAAAGTTAACTAAAGTACTTAAACTAAAAACAGTTAATATTTTGCACTTGGTTCTACCTTTAAAAAACAAAATCAAAATTAGTTGTAATTTCAAGTAACACATATTTTTTGTTATTTATCAAAAACCCCAGAGATGCTATAAATCGAGAAGAAAGTACCTATTGTCTACCCAAATTATCTCAGTGAGACGGAAATCAAAGCTATAGTCAGTAATCTAGAAAAAAAATTATTTGTGCTGTTAATAATCAATAATTAAAGCAATATATATATGCGACGCTAAAAATTCTCTGAAAACAAAATTGCAAAAAAAAACAAACAAAAAAAATCGAATTCCTATCATCAAACTCTTTTCTATAAAAAATAAAACCAGAAACACTGCCTCTCATTTCTCGAGAATGTTTTTGAAATAACAATTTGAAGAATTACAATGTAGATTTGCATAAAATCCGAAGCAACTTTGCTAAAGAGATATTATTGAAAGGTCAACTGATTGTTGAGACATTTGTGAATTCCAGTTGAGAGAACTCGTATTTGATCGCAGACTGTTACTAAGAGAAAATCGTGAACGATATAGAGACGGGTGGCTGAATCTAATAAAAATAAATTATTAATTGCGTTTATTATTATAACTTGCTTGAACAATATAAATCAATAATAACTTAAAGATGCCGAGGTTATTGGTAGAAGTTTTTTAATGTATGTATTTTTAAATTTCAAGGCTGTTTTACTGTAAATTCTATGAATCCATGAGGATTTAACTGAACGGAATGCAAGTTAATGCAAATAAAACAAATTATCAACTTAGAAATTGCAGCATTTTGGGCAGTTAAGAGATTTATCCCAAAGTTCAACAGCATCAATTATAGCAATAGAAAAATTATAAATGTGAAAAAATGTGTATCCCTATAACATTTATCTGAAAATAAATTAAACTTTTTGCAGCAGAAAAATAAAAAAGAAATGTTGTGAGTTTAAACAACAAACCAAAGAGTTAATTTGATTTTACAACAAGCTACAATTTTATTATTGAAAGTATGCCAAATTAAATCTGTTAAAGAGAAGAGAACTAAACCCCGCACAGGATTTCCAGCATCAACTAAAAAACTCCAGAGCAGAGATAGTAAAATTGCATAATTAAGATAAAAACCAATTAAAAATTAATATCAAAATGAAACAGGCTTTAATAAAGTCTCTCAGATTGTTATTAATAAGACACACATGTTGACTTTAAAAAAGGGTAATGAACATTGGTAAAAGTTACATAAAAAAATATCAACTTAAACAGCATATTATTTTTAATAATGCAGCCTCGATATTGTGTAACCATTACGGTATTGTTAACATTGTAGTAGTACATAGTTTATTTTAACTTAATCGAAATCTACCAGATGACTTATTGAAACACAGCGACTATTAATAAAAAGGTCAAAATGACATCATTTAATGTTCGTCTGTATCTACTGAAGTCTGCTCTATTATACTATCTATTTATTTATTACGCATGGTAAATATTTTACTAAAATAGAATAAAAGAATAACTTTCATATTTTTCTCTTTCTGAATTTACACAACACATCAACTTTTTGCAATACAATGCATACCAATCAACACTAGAGAATTATGAAATATAAAAAGCTTTTGATGCATAAATAACAAGTATTAAATTAAACATTAAAGCATTATCCTGCAGACAGTTTATTTGTCCCAGACGTCCCAATAATCAGAACTGAAAATAATAGAAATTTATTTTAAGCTATGAAAATTTGCGCATTGCCAAGCAAATGCTAGATTAACAAGTAGAATGCACAATATCCGGTTCTATAGCATTGTTTTTCTTAATTTTATCAAATAGTAAATCCAAAAGCTTGCAGCCAAACACTTGCTCGAAAACGGCAAAAAGTATTTAATCCAAAAATTAAAAAAATGGTGATAAAATTCGTCAATGTACGCATTAAAAGTTTTTTTCTACATTGCTATCCCAAATTATTTCTTGTTACAACGAAACTAGTTGTACAACCTTTTCTGAAATTTCTATAAGTAATTAATCATGATAAAAAAATCCTTATTGTATTCCTTGAGTTGTAGCTAATTCAAAAATTAATATTATCATTTTTATTAACACAAATTTAGTGAAAACCAACCAATTTAATTTCTACCCAAAAATTTATTCAATATTATACAAGCTATCCATTCTTAATTTCTTCTTCACATTACATTAGTTGTCCATTTAACCGACACTTTAGCAACTCTAACCTAATAGTCCATTTAGCCAATATGAATAGAAGTTTAATGACACCATAGTGATTAAAAATAATTATTGTGTCAACGATTTCAACCAATAAAAGCTAATAACACAATTTGTGATTAATATTTGTTTTATATGTACAAGTCACACTTACTTATGCTAGTGAATGTTAATTTATTAATAACCTTCCTCTATTGTGTGCAAGCGCTTATTGAAGAAAAAAATTAATAACAAAGTAATTACAGCAGTGATTGGTTAAACGGTGTTTTCAATTGATAATTATTTACATTACTCTCAAAGAGTATTTTTTCATCTAAAAATAATGTTGAGAACGTATAGATAAAAACGTTATAAAAAAACTAGCCGCCAGAGATGAAATATTTGTTATTTTAGTCCGAAATCGACTGCAGTCGGAAACTGATACGGGAAACCTTTGTATATATAAACACGTTCGCTTTTACGGTTTTCTTCGTATCGCGATATGTTATTTCAAACGAAAACGACAAATCTTATATCTGTAACAGCTAGTATGATTTGGCGCTTGATCTTGATTAATTTTAAATGGGACGAATTGAAAAGCACCAGCTTCCAAATAAAAAAGAAATCATCAAAATGGGTTATCCCAGAAGAAAGTTATGAGGTAACACATATAAAAAAAATACGGCCGAATTGTTAACCTCCCCCTTTTTTTGAAGTCGGTTAAAAAAACTGCTAGGTCAAATCTATAAAGCGAGGTGGTTGCTACCACAAAAGAAGTATAATTCAAAAGTCTCATCTACAACTAAGTGCATATCGTGCAACGCATTGATCGAAAAAGTACAACCGGGTATATATTTGAAGTATATAAAAATTGTACTATAAGCTGGAATACAAAAAGAAAAATTCTGTTGCTACCTCCTCAATGGAAGCAGAGTTTATTTTTCTTTATTTGAAGCTGTTCGTAAAGCCTTATAGTTAAAAAGGCTGTAAGCTAGTGGTATAATATCATTATATTAGAACCCATCACTATTTTTGAAGATAATCAAAGTTGTACAAGCAAAGCAAATAATCCCGTTTTTCATAAACGTTCAAAACATATTGATATAAAATATCATTTCTCGCGAAAACAAAGAGAAAGAAAAGAAATAATGCTAAAATATATTCCAACAAGTCAACAATAGGCAGATTTCTTTACCAAAAGCCTTCCATCAACAACATTCATGGAACTACGAACTTTGATTGGAGTGGAAGAATAATAAAAATAGAAATAACTATTTAGATTATATAAATAAAAATAGGAATAATTATTTAGATAATATAAAAATATATATACATGTTTTTAAATCTACTACAATGTAATATTAGTTATAAAGCTTGGTCTGATTAGGTTTTGCTGAGGTTTTCCTAATCATACGCAAGAAATGTTGAACTGTCAAAGCTTTTTGTACCTCAGGTTATGGATTCTTACACAATTAATATAAATTTTATTAACTGTAAAACAATATAAGTAGTATTGTGACCACTGTGAAAATAGTTAAGGAAGAATCAAAGCATAATGTTAATACTATGTCAGTTTTTTATTATTTTGTTTTGTTTGATTTATGTTAAATAAAGATTCAGCAAAGATTAATTTTTGAGTGGGAGTGTAGGACATATGTGAAGATATGATTGGTTAGATTGGAGACTAGGATTTCTGGTGGCAAACCAAAAATATCGTAATCATGTCAATAGTATCATAGGTTAGATCGGCTTATAAAACTATTATTATTATTATATGGATAAAGTAGAATTCTCAAAAGTATGTAGGTTCAGATAAATTCAAATATATCCTCTAAAAATATGATTTATGAATAGTTCCACCATTCTACTTTGCAGCTTTGCAAAACATCAATGTTTTGTTTTCCGCATTTATGTTGAAAGCAAAAACTGATAAATTATGGTATAAATGAAACACACAGTATAATGTATATTCATGAAAGGCTTGGAACAAAGTAACAAAGTGAAATAAGAATATCTTAATATGGGAGAGTGTGTGCGATACTTACTTTAAATTGCTCTTTATAGTGAGGATACTACAAACGTATTTATGGTTCGTTTATGTCTGGAGATAACAAGTCATTTGAAAGAAAAATAAATTATTGTTATATTTAATACATAAGTTATGTTTAATTTTTGTAATATGATTGACTTTTCATATCTCAACAAAAACCACACTGAAAAATCAACATTATTGACTTGAAGAAGTAACTATTGTTGAAGGATTTTTCACGGTTCGCAGAATTTTATTGCAAACTACAGCTAACTGTAGTTTGCTTGTAATTTTAAACAGCAACTCTAAAGTTGCTGTTTAAAATCAACATCTCCGTAATTGAATAGATTGTTTATGCAAGATTTATATTAAACGACTTTGGTTTTTTACAACTTTAATCTGTCTTGAAAATGCGAGTTGTAACGCAAAAGAGCAAATTCCCGTCATACATTTTTTTCACAATTGATACAGAAATTAACGCAAACACATATCGTGCTAAGCGAAGATAATGTTCAAGGTAAAAAGAATTTTTTTTATACTTTAATTCGGATTAGATGCGGTTATAAAGTTTTGACCTTTTTAATGGAACTAATAAATATTTACAAATAGCTTGAATTATTTATTACAGATCTCTAAACATTTAAGAGACACTAGGAGTAAGCCATACTTACGTTAGAGAAAAGGTGTGAATTCCTTATAACTTTTTTATTACTTAATTTAATTTTAATTTTATTTATTTAAATTTCTTTTCAGTATTTTGTAAAGATAACTTGGGGAATTTGAAATGAAACCGTACACAATAGAATAACGTGCTCAAATTGTTAAATTTTATTTCTCAAATCAACGGTCCATTGTTTTGACTCAGGTGCATATCGTCGTGACTTTAATGTACGGGTTGCACCTTCAGAGCCAACAATAAACCATCTGGTTGCACATTTTCGACAACACAAGGCAGTAAGGAATCTACCTTGTGCCGGCAGACGACAAACGATGCACACAAATGACAATATTGAACGGATAATGAAAACAGACACAGTCTAGTCGTTTTCATCATTGGTGTCCGATATCGGACAATTATGCAAAATCTTTCAAAAACAGCAGTGGAAAACCATCCGCAAGTATGGTTTCAACAAGATGAAGCCACAGCGCACACAGCGAAAAACACTATGGCTCTTTTACGCGAAATCTTTGATGAACAAATTATTTCGCTTACAAGCTATTTCAATTGGCCCCCAAGTTCACCGGTCCAGACTTTTTCCTTCAGGGTTAGTTGAAAGGAAGAGTTTATATTAATAAGCATAAACCATTCAGCTATTAACAAACAATATACGCGACGAAATCAATAACACACACACAACACCTAAAGTTTTGCGAAAAGTTAGAGAAAATGTTTTGGAAAGAACACGAATATTGATGCAAAAAATGACCACCACTAACTAAAGAATCGATTACTTGCTTAGGTAGAATTTACAAAATAATATTTGAGCAAACTACATATTATATTGTTGAAATAACGCGTCATAGTCAATAACGCCAAGTAATCAAAATTTAATCAGTATATAAAAGTTCAATACTCTTATTTCATAGTTTATTTATAGGATGACCAAAATTCTTTTAAGATTAGTTCTCACGCAGTAGTTTATGAAAAAAAAAACATCTTAAATGAGTACAGCCTAAAAGCGAATATATTGTATTTATACAATATATGAGTTAGTTGATAGTAAGAGCTTTCCGAGTGAGGTATTCCTTTTAATGCGAAAATAAAAGTACTTTTAAGTTTTAAATTCGGTTTAATTATTTCTATAAATCCATACCCATAATTTTATATATATTAAACAAAGTTTGTCAAACCATTTGTCTAAATTGCTTTTTGACAGATTTAAAAAAAAAGTTATGATAAGATATTATGTACTGTGTTGTGAACCGATTCCAAAACCTCTTTTTACGTTTGCAAAATTGTATTCCTGAGGTGGTCCCATTCTCACTAAATTTTGTTGAATCCATCACGTTAAACAATAATGAAATAATATACCATTCAATGATAAGATATACAAAAATACTCAACACTATCACGTTGCTTCGGCTTGATAAAGAACCAATAAATGGTCGAAAAGTTGCCATACAACGTTTCAAGTTATATTTGCTTTACAAAATTCCCGAATTAATTTAACTTCTTTATTATAATTTAAATTTCTTTAATTTGTTTCGTGTTTCTATAGATAAGTTGTAAATTAGACTATTGCTATAACCGCACACCTTTTGATGACTATGAACTGTTTAAATTATAAGCAAACTATTTTATCTCACAAAAACTTATTTGGTAAATGATATAAATGTACACAGCTTATATAAACTTTTTTTGGTTTCTTTCATGAGACGAAATCAAGTATGTAAATGCTTAGTGTTCAAATTTATTATTAACTCAATCGTATGTATTTATAACGGGTTTTTATAAATGATTCTAAGAACGCAGTTGGTGTAGAAAGTGTGCCGCCTCTTTTACCTTGTTCGTTAAAGGATACGTATCAGACGACTCTAAGTAACAGGTGACAAATCACATTGATGACCAGCTGGAACCATAGAATAAGCGAGAACTGTCAAATTATAAACTTAATTTCAACAAAGCGGTATTTTCAAAATTCACAGCCACCTGCGTCCTTAGAATCATAAATAGAAACCCTGTATGTAACAAGCTATTTGGCATATCAGCGCTGAATATTGTAATAATTACTCATTTGCATTTACTAAAATAACAATGTAATCTTAAAAATGACACTTGGCATGAACCAAAACTTTTATCATTGTTTATGTATTACTAGTTAGTCAACCAAAAAAATCCATTTTAGTGTTGGACTATGATTGACAGATGGCGAGTACCAAGAAGTGTCGCTTTTGTTTGGATGTTGAAAAGGTTGGAATCTAAGCTAAACAGGCGACACCTTGTCTGGGAGCATTTCTTATCGAAGAAATGTGATATTTTGAACGGCACAAGTGTTTATTTATCAACAAATAGCTTCTGCATTGCAAAGTAAACAGCAGTAAAATTAAATTTAAATCTTAGAATATCGAAAAAATAACAATTTTATGTTCAATATGACTTGTTCACAATATTTTGAAAAAAAAAAGAGTCAATAGTATTTATTGTAGGATTTTAATTTTGTATCCATCAAATGAAATCGTAGTAAATATGCTACAAAAGCTGGAGTAGAAAAATCTCTAATACCTGAAGCTGAGCTGTCCAAGTGACTTTTTATAAATAAAACTGAAATTTTTTTAATCATTCAGATAAAGAGTTGGTTTTGAAAACGATAATGTATCACAAATTTGCTCTTACCAATGCTCTTACATAAGAAAAACATCTTTTAAAATTTTATGAAAACAAAAACATTAAATTTTTAATAATCTTTAAAATAAGATACCTTACTCATGATTAGATATATTGAACAAAAAAAAAAACAGAATGTAAATTACAAATCGATTACATCGGTTGTCGTTTATATCATACAAAGTGGCTCCGAAAAATAAAGAATAAAAGAAAATAATTAAAACACTGATAACTAAAATGCCGCTTTCTGTGAGTGGACAGTGTCGTGCTCATTTACTATTTAATATTCATTTATTAATTAGAACTTTAATCTATAAAAAATGTAAAAATTTTCACAAAAAAACTGGAAGTGCATCAGCTAAGATTTCTATTTTTCATAATCAGTAGGGTACATAGATGTACTAACTAGTCTAAAAATTTTTTTTCTGCCCTCCGGCCGGAAAGTGGCAACTTTCGGGCCGCTGCGCGGCCCGAAACTTGCAACTTTCCGGCTTCGTCGAGCAGAAAAATAGTATACGCACCTTGCCCAGTAAAAAAGAAAGCCTCAGACCACATGTTTGTCATCCTCGGCTTCGCCTCGGCCAACAATTACAGGTGCTCTGAGACTTTTCTTATTTTACTGGCCTAGGTATGTAATTTACTATTTTATTAACCAACTTTGAGTGAATAATGAATCACGATGTATTGTATTCTGTCTTAATAGAAAAAAGGTAATTATTGTATTATACTCAAAAAATTAGATTTTATTGGTTTTCTGTAGTTTACCGTTTTTTCCATATTTTTGCTTGCGTACAGCTCAGTTTCTTAGTGTGAGAGTGTCTGTAAAAACTGACTACATATATGATAATATATCTATTCGTTATTAGATAATTATTACTACAAATAATCATAGTTTGTTTATGAATCTCTTTGCTTATAAGAACATTAGTTTAATATGATCAATAAAACCTCTAATATTTAGAGCTTTTTTTATTCAGTCAGTTTCAGCGACTAATGTATGTATACAAAAAATTTATATACTTTAAAATGGAACCTAACAAAACAATAATCCCGTTAGTTTCTTACTACAAAAGTAAACTCGGTTTTATTTATATTGGATTTTTCATGTTTTAGTTTTGTTGAGCAAAATTATTTTTTTTAACTACAGCACACTATGCTACTTCATAAAATACCAGCTATCTGCTAGCAAAAGCTTTACACAATTTGTTTTTGTTATTTTGGAGATCAGTCGGAATAAACAGAAAGACATCAAAATATCTATTATTGTCTTTTTTTTCTAAACAGTGGCATTAAACATAAGATTTGTTAATTTCTCGTTCAAAATTCCATATTGCGATAAGAAAAAACAGTCAAAGCTAATGTGTTCCAATAGACAATAGTATCAGATCACCGTCGCACTAGCCAAAAAAAAGTTTACTTAGTATCCGGTTTTGACAGCAACCAATTTTGAAATAAAAGCACACATGTTATACCCATTACAGATGCTAAATATATGTTGTAGAGTTCTTTGTGAAAACAACTTCAGCAACATAGTTTTATACAAACAAAACACATTTTTGGTTCATAACTTTGAAAATATCTACTAAAATGTTCTACTGTTTATAGAAAATTTTTGTTTAGAATAAATTGCATCGATGCTCCTAGTTATTCTTAAAATTTTAATTTTTACTATTGAGAGCCTATTGAAGCCATAAAATACTTTTATGACTTTTTTGAGTGCTCTCTAAATTTTGACCGACTATCATGCAACATGCACGTCAGTTTATTGCGTCAAAATTGAGAAGTGAAGTCGTACAAGGATTCGAATGACTTGTGCCTTGGCAATTGGCAATAGGTGTTTTACTGGGTATTTGAACTATTGCAATTATCATTTGTTCGATATGGCGTCAGTTTAAGTATACACACATGGTTTATGTTTTCAACGCTTCACGTACTCCAACTCCTTTAATTACTATAATATTTTAAGGTACCTACTGTCTATTTGTTTATAAAATAGTATTTTTAATCTTATTGATTATTGTATCAACTTATAATAACAATCTAGGTATATTGTATAATAACGAATGTTTTTATAAGTCGTTTGTCAGATTTGTACTTGTCGCCAAATTATTTTAAGAATATAATTATAATGAATTATATTTCGAGAAGACGTTTTGGAATATTCAAATTTGATTATTTTTCATCATTCAACTTGCAATCGAAAATTATCTCACTTGTGTAACAAGATATTTGATATGAACCAATTAAGTGCCCGGGTTGAGTTACATTCATCGTTCGAACTACTACTCGTATAAATAAATAAAGAGAAACAATCTATATCTATCTCTTATTCTTAGCGAAGTAACAAACTATTGATGAAGTTCAGAGACGATTTCCAGAGGGCAGCATTTTCCACTGCTTCACGTTGTCCAACTAGTAATTCATAAACAATGCTTTTATCAAACAAATGTGAAAAAAAATTATGTTTCCTTGATATCAAGAAAATTCTTGGCACTGATATTAATACTAAAACAGTTTTTGATAGCAAATCAACTAGAACAATCATTCAAATAAATATACAACAAACTTAGAAACCGCTGAATAGATTTTAAATTTATAAAGATTCTTGATTTTTATAAATAGATGTTTTTGTACCATGAACTTTGGATAATGTTTAGATTTGAGATTCGTAGAAAGCATTTAACAGTTGAAAAGACCTCGACCTTTTATTATTGACCATGTGGTATATCTAATAGAAAAATTGTACTTTCAACTAAATCCAACATATTAGTTTTTATGCTAGATAATAATTTATTTTAAAAAACGATACTTTGCTTAATAGAAATCTAAAAGGTTGGCTATTTTCACATCGGTTAAAGCTACAGAATGTAGACAACACAAGAGATCTTTCACGGATTTAAAATATCTAGTTGGCCTTGGTTCGTGCATGCATAGTATAAAATTGAAATTATTAATATTATTTTACAATTTAATATAATTACGGCATCATTACTAGACAGTTTCTTTCTCTGTATATGATAGACATTTGAAACTAATAATATATAATGGATTGAAACACACTTGCTTCTTTTCACATAACATAAACGAATTTCTAAACATAGTCAAAGATTATTAAACTTTCAAGGCAATTTGCTAAACAGCTAGACAGTGCAATGTCATAAATTGGAAAACTTTATAGCACTAGCGACACAAAAAAGCATTAACAGTTAAATTTTAAAAAATAATAATATTTTTTTTTTCTTTTTTATGTCAACAACTATTATAGTATATTAAAGAACTTGTTTTAAAAAGGTTAATTTGCCACACAAGCCCCAAAAGCTAAGTTTTGTTTAAGTTTATATAAAAAAAAAATTAATTTTAAATAAGCTCTGAGTACTTTTATTGCTAACGGTTAGTAACAGGAATAAATCATTTGATTTGAAATTCTATTTAAATCTCTTGATTGACATAATTTGGTTAATGTTTATATAATAGACAAGAACAAAATTTATGCACCCCACCTAAAACTCGGAAAGTACCCAAGTTAAGTTAACTTAAGATTAACAGGGTTTTTGCACTGCGATCTTTAGAAAGCACTATGTTTAGCCACCTGGCCACCGAGGATTAGCCGAGACAACGACTAAAAATATATTACGTTATAAATTCGAAATAACCTACACAAAAGAATTCCAGAATTTTATAGATTAGCAAAAAGAGAACAAAATGTAAACAATTTCTGACATGTTCTTCTGGCGTATTTTGAGGTGGAGCGCCAGAAGTATCAACGTTGTGAACAATTAGGATCACTGTTCACAACGTTGATATTCAGCTGCTATCATCTCATGCCCTAAAGCAAAGAATTCAATAAGTGTTGAACGCTTTAAAACACATTTCACAATTTTATCAATAATGCTAAATGTAGCGGAACCCCTTTAGCACCTAAGATTTGCAGCCCTGTTTGAAGTCACTTTGTCTTATAATTTATACCATTGAACCACTTTTCAAAACCGCCGCGGTTTAAAATAAATACGTATTTTGTTTCAAAGATAGAGAAGTAATTACCCAAAAATAAAAAAAAATAAAAATCAATAATGACATTGACATAATTATCTTTTTACCACAACCTTTAAAAAAACACTATAAAAGACTCCAAAGTGATCCAATTAATAAGCAGACTAAAATTCAACTTTTTAAGAAAAAAATTATTTTATCTGTCTCCTTAAAAGTAGTTTGTGAAGGAATAAACAGAATACTTTCAGAAACCATTTTATTTTTAAACCATAAAACTCGTGTTAACTTTTTAGATTTCTTGACAAATTCTTCAAATCTTAATAAATAAATGAAGCAAATTTATTCAAATTTCAAAAGACCCCTGATTGAGATTCCAATGAACCCAAACTAAATACTTCTGCTGCTAGTTGGTAAGAGCGTTGGGAGAGTGTTTTGCAAATATTGGTTAAAGCTTCAGCATTATCTGTACACTAAAAATAAGGTCTGAAAAATGAATAATTCCTAACGACTGATTTTCTTCAAGAATAGCTAAGAACACTCTCGATCACCTAAGCTTTCAAGTAAAAAATCAAAATCAGTTCAGCCGTTGTATCACACTGGAAGCAGTTCAAGTTTGGTTTAACAACTGGAAGAATAAAAAAGACATCCGGAAAGTAACTGAGGAAGTCATTTTGATCTTGCTTGATGTGAGGGTAAGTGCGCACACAATGTATTTACATATTTTTTTAAAAGCTGACTTTTATTATAATGTTTTTAGCAGCAGAAGCTGCCACCAGTTTCCCTATGAGAACATCGATATTAAAAAGTTTGGTCCTGTTATTCCTTACAAAAAAACATTAAGAAGATAATACTACCTAGTGTAAATTTCAAAAATTCGTATTTCCTAAACCGTTCAATATTAAGACTTCAAATTTTAAACTGTAAAACTATAGATACTTATCTAGGCGGGATGCATGTGCATGTGGATGCAATACTCGCAACAAAATAACGAATTAGAAATTAAAATGGCGGCAGTTCTTGGTAAATATATATGTAATGTATAAAATGTTTGCAACATGCTAAAAAAGTGCCAAAACCAATTACAAAGTCGAAGAATATTATTTAGTCTTTTTTCTTGTAGGATCTACTTCTAGTGGATGCGGATTTTCTCAGCTCCACATTGTTGATATTGTTGGTATTTTAAATATACCACCCATACATGTTCACTGAATTGAATTATAAAATTCAATTCAGTGTCATTTGGAACAAAATATAGATTATGTGTTTTAAAAGAAAAAGAATTCAAAATCCTTCAAAAAAGTATAGCTGAAATTGTAGATGTTGAAAGACGTACAGTAGGACAAAATGGTAATCCCTTGTGGCAAAACAAGAACGACTATATAGAATAACTGCTTCATGTTTTGGTAGAATATGCAGAATGAAAAAGTCTACTAACCCTATAAAAGCCGGCAAAGATATTTTGTACAGTACATTTAGAGGTAATTCGGTTACGAGGTAAGAGGCAGATAAGCTTCTTCCCGCCATTTGAGCTCGTATTGACTATTAACATTAAGCATGCAATCCTAGCGAGAAAATATTGAACTACGATAAATGACGTCACAACTAGTGACCGGTTGTAAACACATTATTAGATGTTGTGGTAACGACTTTCAATTTTACAAATAATTTTCTCTATGTTTCTGTATCATTGATACAGAATGTCAGAACAATTAAAGGAGCAGTTTGGTCGGCGAAAACGCGTGTGCAACACAAACTGTTGTGTATACGATGTAGTTCCGTAAAGAAAAAAAATTGCCACGTTACATTTCATTTATTCCCAAAAAAACAAAAAATAAATTTATTCTCCTTACATTAGTAAATAGTTGACTTTTCTCTCAAAATAGTTAAAACACAAACAAACCCGAAAATTGCACAAAAACGCACTGTTATTGCCACTTTGAAACAGTAAACAGTCGCCAAAAATGACAGATACTAAATGTGACGTCAGAATCGAAGTTACCTGTATTACCAACAAATCAAATGTAGATTGCCAATAGTTATTACCTCTTAAGAAGCAATGTGACAATTCCAGTTCAAGTAATGGTCACAGATTCCAACCCAATAATAATTGTACTTTTACTATAAATACAATATTTCGTGACACCAGCTTATTTTATAATGTTATAAAATAACGTTGTTTTCGACGATGTATCTTTTTAAGCAAAGCACCATCTGTTGGTGTGGGTTTTCCTAATAAAAAACCCTGTTTGTAATTTATGTTGAACATATTAACCATGTTGATTTGAAACATTTTATTTTTCCGCAAGTAGTCACTTTTTAAATTTAAAAATCTTTTAAGGTTACAAATTAAAAAATTCTCTTTGAACTGGCTTTGGCTTATTAACTGGCTATTTTTTTTAATCAGAAAAAAATGTATAATTTATAAACGGCTCACTCAATTTTTTTCGAAATATGACTAAAATCCTTTAGCTCAGCTTTCAAATAATAAAAAAATAAGATCAAAATCGGTTGAGCCATTTAGTGACTAGAGAACGACAGATACACTTTTTTTGTCGAGGGTTAATAAAAAGCGAATCTTTATTTGACTTAAGAAGACAAAAAGAATTAACCACCAGTTGTCACTTGTTTCTTTAAATCTTTAAATGAAATCAGACATTCATTGAAAGTGTAGTATGTAACAGGGTGAATATATCCATTGACCATTAATGAAGTTATTAATAGCGTATGGAATTTCAATTAAGTATAATTTAAATTCCGAATGACATGAATGTGGGTGTGTCGATCGTAGTAGTTAAGATAGTTTGAATAGCGTTCGTTCTTTTTACATAAAATTAGAAATAGTTTCATTTAATAATAATCATTTCAGATGCAATAATAATTATAATAAGAATTTTCCATGAAGCATGCTGCAAGATTGAAATAATTGATTTATTGGATGTGAACTGAAGCTAGTAGAGACATATTATGTGAATGGCAGTAAAGTAAACTAAACTGGCACGATTAACGGAATGTTGAGTTTAACAGGACTGGACTGTTGGAGGTTGCAAGTATGTCGACTGGAATAAAAGATTATATAAAGAAAGAAAAAATGAGCGCTGTTCTACCTTTAAAATTGTGGTTTTTGGCTATACTATGACATTACCGCACGCCACATACCGGAAATATTTACAAACTCTTCGGTTTGTAAGCCTTCCATTGAAATCGAATATTTATGAAGGCATTACACATAATACATTTGCTTTTCCACGTCAAGAAATTGATACGCATCGATGGTGAATAATACAGTTTGTTGACGAGTTCGGCGAAGTATGTAGTTTTGAAGAGTCAGGTGCAGTTAGGAATGCCATACGATGAAGTGAGAAGGCGTGTATAAAAGCCTGGAATCAGGCCAACACAACAGGTTGTCGCATTTTCAATACAATGCACGATCGCATAGTTTAACAAAAATATCACAAATCTAATGCGACTATCCCTTTTAAGTTTTATTAATCCAAATTAACAGTATAAATAGAAATAAAATAATCAAAATTAAATGTGAACGCTCATGGTTAGAAAGATCCGAATCTTTGTCTGAAAATCTGAAATGCTGAGCGTTGAACAGTTTCAGGATCTCTGAAAACATAATTGTAACAACTTGCAGACGCTCAGTGGCAAAACGTTCTTTATGAAAAGAATATTGATAAGAAAATCCAGCTTTTAAACACCACGATTACTGCTTTTAATGGACAAACATGCTCCATACATTGTGTCACGAATTACCACACACGTTTCGTGAAAAAACTAATACCATCTGCGAAATGATAAAAACTAAACGGAGCTTTTTCCAGATATAAAAATAGGAAAAATATTGGAGAATAAAATTGTTATAAAAATACGATAACTACTGCCATAAGAAAAAACCGTAAATTTCACTTAAATTTTAAAGCAAAATTTTGTACCACTTTTAAAATCCTTAAAAAATAAAAATAAACCAATTTGACAAACTCCGCCATATTAATAAAATGCTACTGCTATCAACAAATACGTTTTATCATCATTCAGTCAACCATAGATTTACAGCGCAATGTTATAAATCTAAATTATTAAAGTTCTTTTTTAAACTTGCAAGAGTTGAAGAGTTTAGTTTTAGATTTAAAATCTAATGATACAGGAGCGATAATATTTTATCAACAATGTTACAATTAATAGTAAATTAGAAAACAATATCTTCCCATAAATATTTTACTTCAACTTCAAAATTTAACAAAAAAAATACTTTAACCTATATTAAAATTCAGACTCCCACTTCAAAAAACCTGTTCTGACTAGTGTTGATTAACCTGTCTGAACAGAAGGGAGTTTAAAAAAAATATGAATAAATAATAATGATTTATTATTTTTCAGTTGAATCGAAGCAAAGTGATGTATTCTTCGGAATACGTTCATTATTAGGGCTTATTATCGCAATGGTGAATTTAATGATAGACAGTAGGCATTTCCAGTTAATGATTTTCTTTTAATGCTTGGCAAGCTGAATTTAAAACTAGTTTTCAGAACTGAATGTTCATGGCGCATTAAGAAAACATTTCCAAAATATTGTTTATCAGTTCCCACAACGAGAAATGTCAATAAAGGTAAATCTACAATCTACTTAAAGAGCATCGGTGAATGTTAAAGTTGTTGATGGTGTAAAAAATCAAATCGAAGACCAGCCAATCGCGGATAATATTGGATTTGGTTTGAAAATAATTTAGATAATGGTCGTTTGTTAGACAAGTGTTTTTTTACTGATGACGCCTGGTTCCATTTGTATGGATATGTGAATTCTCAATATTAAAGAATATGAGGTGCAGAAAATTCACATGTATTTGTTGAAACTTCATTGCATCAGATTAAAGAGAGTATTTATTATAGATTGTCGTATCTCGGAGAAAGTTAGTTGATCTCATATTTTTTCATGAAACGGTCAATGATGCAATATATGGAGAAAAAATTTAATTACCATTTTTTCACCGATCTAATAATGAAAAAATAAGACATTCCAACAAGATGGTGCCACAACTCAGACTGCAGCTCAGACAATTAAAATGCTTCAATAATATTCGGATGATTGAATAATCTATCAGCCGATACACAAACATTCCTTGGCCATCTCAATCACTTAATTTAACGTTCCGTGACTTCAAAATTTCTAGATACATATTTAAAATATTTACAAACTGTTAGAATAACATCAACAAGACATGTAAGACATATCGTTTATAAAATAAAAAAAATAAGAATAAGAAACTGTTGGCACATGAACCGATTGAGTTCAATTCACAGCACTTTTGGTAGACAATCATTTATAACCACCCCGTATGCTACATATTAAATCGTAAGATTTTGAAAAGCCACGATAAATTACATTGTGAAAAAAAACGTTTTCCTGTTAACTCGTAAACGTTTCAAAACTATACTTGTTTAATCATCAAGGCACAATTAACTTTTCTTAGAAAAAGTTTTAAATAGCTGATATGCAGATGGAAAAAAATAGGATTTAAGTCCTCCAATTGGGCTGCAATTAATTGCGATTATTTCAAAACAAGTTATTCTTCCTGATTTGGCACTAGTCCAGTCATTACGTACATTCAAAAAAGAAAATGAATTTGCGCTTCTAATTTTTTAATATGTTGTAGGGGATACCTAGAAAAGCTTAACTTGAGATTGTCGACCAAGCTTTCCTAGGAGCTTTCGCCGCCATCTTGAAAAAAGTGGTAAAATTTGTTTTTTGGCAATAACTCGGCTATCCGATGAGATTCGAAAATTTGTGTAGGACACTTTTTGTAGCTTTCTTTGTGCTCTACAATAACGCTTGAATTATTTTTAGCGTATCATGCATCGTTATCGAGATATCAATCGATAAAGTCAAAAATTTAGGTCACAATTTTTGTTTTTTGCTTTTTTTTTCTTTGGGTCTTAATAAATATGAAAAATTGTGAAATTCAAACTTGTAGAGCATATTCAGACCTACAATTTCTTTCTTGAATTTTTTTATGTTGGACAAAAATTACGATCTCCAGCGCGCCGCAAAGTCGGTGAATCCACACTCAGCGTCGAGCGAGCTGCTCGCTCGGTTGTGTCTGGATGTCGAATCGAATGGGAAATTGTTCAGGAAATTGATGGGATAAAAAATAAGTACATAGAGCAACAAATTAAGGATCACACAATAGTAATTTCTTAAACAAATAATTTGTTTGTGCAGTAAAAAAAATTATTTTTTTACAATACAAAATAAACAAAACAAAATAAACGGAAAGAAAAATATTTTTTTCTGCACTCGAGACACGAACGATGGACTTTTTTCATGTTTTTTTTCGCTTGGATGGTCCAGGCTGAAGATCTTCGTCCTCCGTAAACTCTTCGAGTTGTTGTGTATGTTGAAACGTTGGAAATGATGCTGATTCGATGAGAGCATCGTCATCATCATCGTTACAGACATCGTCGTCGTCGTCAAGCAAAATGTCGACTCTGGCGACGTTACTGCATGTTTGCCCACTGCAGTGCATGCAAATAACGGAACAACTGATTCCCGTTTTTCTGCACCCACAGGCGGCAGAAAATCCAAGAAGGAAATTGTAGGTCTGAATATGCTCTACAAGTTTGAATTCCACAATTTTTCATATTTATTAAGACCCAAAGAAAAAAAAAGCAAAAAACAAAAATTGTGTCCTAAATTTTTGCTGCACAAACAAATTATTTGTTTAATAAATTACTATTGTGTGATCCTTAATTTGTTGCTCTATGTACTTATTTTTTATCCCATCAATTTCCTGAACAATTTCCCATTCGATTCGACATCCAGACACAACCGAGCGAGCAGCTCGCTCGACGCTGAGTGTGGATTCACCGACTTTGCGGCGCGCTGGAGATCGTAATTTTTGTCCAACATAAAAAAATCCAAGAAGGAAATTGTAGGTCTGAATATGCTCTACAAGTTTAAATTCCACAATTTTTCATATTTATTAAGACCCAAAGAAAAAAAAAACAAAAAACAAAAATTGTGTCCTAAATTTTTGCTGCACAAACAAATTATTTGTTTAATAAATTACTATTGTGTGATCCTTAATTTGTTGCTCTATGTACTTATTTTTTATCCCATCAATTTCCTGAACAATTTCCCATTCGATTCGACATCCAGACACAACCGAGGGAGCAGCTCGCTCGACGCTGAGTGTGGATTCACCGACTTTGCGGCGCGCTGGAGATCGTAATTTTTGTCCAACATAAAAAAATCCAAGAAGGAAATTGTAGGTCTGAATATGCTCTACAAGTTTAAATTCCACAATTTTTCATATTTATTAAGACCCAAAGAAAAAAAAAACAAAAAACAAAATTTGTGTCTTAAATTTTTGACTTTATCGATTGATATCTCGATAACGATGCATGATACGCTAAAAATCGTTCGAGCCTTATTGTAGAGCACAAAGAAAGCTACAAAAAGTGTCCTACACAAATTTTCGAATCTCATCGGATAGCCGAGTTATTGCCGAAAAACCAATTTTACCACATTTTTTAAGATGGCGGCGAAAGCTCCTAGGAAAGCTTGGTCGACAATCTCAAGTTATGCTTTTCTAGGTATCCCCTACAACATATTAAAAAATTAGAAGCGCAAATTCATTTTCTTTTATTTGCCTTTTTTTCGGACGAAATGACTGGACTACACAGGTTATAATGAATTCGTTGCGTAACTATGTTGTAAACATTTGGTTATTCGCCACTATTAATTTATACTATACTAGAAGTTCTTCTATTTGGCTTACAATTGAGGCTTTATGTCTATTTCAATAAAAAATGATATTCCAAATGTTTTAAAACGCTCTACATTACATTTCATATTTTCTAGTTTTTGAGCAGTTTACAGTTTAACAGGATTAAAATCTTTGTAGTCGGTTTTATACTCAACCAAATCCTAGTCCAAATCTGGCCCAAATCTTTCTATTAATTATAATTTATTTAATTGCATATTTAAACGTATTGCATTTGTATGTATCTATTCCCTCATTCAAGCAAGAGCAGTTCCAGGTAAAGATGGCTCTGTACAGTCTTGGGGTCGACTGGTTGACATGAATTTTATTTATGACGGATTTGCTTACAACTGGTTATTGCAAAGTCACTTAAGTATAATAGGTATCATCAGAATCCGGTCAACATATGCCATTCGCATTATATAATTTATATTATTTTATTCTTATAAGTTCTTAACGGAAAATTATATTTGATGACAACACTGCTGTTTTAAAAATAATAGACCTGCGCCAATAGAAAAACACAATTTTCTTCCCAGCTATTTGCATCAACTTAGTAATTAATATCGTAATTGTTGGTTTCTCTAGTAAAATTATTTACGGTTCACTTACAAGAAATTTCCTATTTCATAGATATTTTCAGAATGATTTCACATTTTACGTAATGGAAAACCCCATCTTTAAAACGATAAGTTTAAACTCATTTGCTTTCTTAATCAATGATTGATTACATTTTGATGTTCAAATGAGTGACACGCAAAATAAGTGTTTCATGTTTAGAGTTTGTTGTCTACAAGAAAATTTATTGAATAGACAACTAGTAAAGATCTAAATAGCACCTAACGTCGAAAGTGAGTAGTCTTGAAAGTAGTACACGACGGTTTCTACGGACGATATCCGCTTCAATCATTTTACGATTAATGAAATGCTATTAAAAGTATCATAATAACATTAGACATCTAGAGTGAGTTTTTAGCAGCCAAATTAAATATTTAATTAAAATTAGAGCTACTTCGTTATGTGATTGGTTGAATTTGTTGGAACAATCAATCGAACCTTGATTTTGAAATTCATTGCAATTAATTAAATTACAGAAAATAAATTAAACTAAAATAAATTTAATTGCAATTCAATTCAAAATGAAAATATTTCAAAAAACATAGACATAATCATTCTATCAGGCCTTTCATCGGTTCATTAAAAACCCAAAAAAAAAAACTAAAATAATTATTTCTTTATTCGAAACAAAACGGTACTGAAAAGCATGCGTGAACGTTGAAAATTAGACCTCATTAAATAATTTGAGATATCACAAATAGTCATCTAGACTCCAAACCCAAATTGGTTAGAGCCGAAGAAGGTTCGTTCCACGGTGATACACCTACATATAATATTTATTTTTTTCAATAACAATCTAGCATCTATATGCAGCATACAATCAGTATCATATTATGTATATGTATATTTATTATTCTTGACGCAACACAGTATACAGGTGTCTCTAAAAAAACGAGTTCATAAAACTCTTATTTAAAAAATGACTCTTAATTTTTTTATAACAAACTAAATGATTGAGAATGAACTCTCACAGCATCAAATCTGTCATTGTCAAAGAAAAAATTTCAAATGATATACTATACTTTTTTAATGTTATGTATTTCTATAAGGTTTGTTATCATAAACATGCTCTTACATTAGAAATTTTTCTCAAAAAAAAACATGTCTTATTAGAAAATATTAAACAGCTCTGAAACAAAAGACAACAACGCTTTCTCAACTAATTCTTTTAAATAAATTAGTTGTGATAAAGAAGTACAACATTGGTCAAATTCATGTCAATATTTACCAGCTATTACCAAAAATTTTTTTAGAACAGCTTAGGGCTATTCATCATATAATTTTATAAAAACAATATTCTTTAAAAAAAAAAATGCTCAATAAACGCGTCTTTTATCCAAACTGTCAAAAAACTCCTAAAATTAAAGAAATCCTCGTGTTTGATGAAATGCTTGAAAATTTGACTAAAGTTGAGAGCTAAGTTTTCACGCAAAAATACATATACTACGTATAATTTATATAAATTAAAAAATATTTAAAAAACCGTGGTCTGCAAAATGTAGTTTAAAGTACAATCAAGATATATGTTTCTCAAAACTTCTCGAAATACATAATAGAGTGATTAAAAATTAAAAAAATATAATCTAACAACATGAGACCTGGAAAAGCGTGGCGAAGGGGCGCTGTAGCTTTCATGTACACACCGCACCTCATCTTTTTTGAGTTTCTGATTAGTTACTCGTGACATTGCTACTTTAGCTCGCATATTTTTCGGAGGTTTTGCTTCCTTGGGCGTTCTATAGTAGTAGACAACATCCCAAAAAAAATTACTAAAATAAAAATCAAAAAAGATAAGAGCAATAAAAAATAAGACACCAAACAAAACTTAAGCATGCAGCACAAAAACAATTAAAAGAATAAACAATGTATGACAGATGCCAAGTCATAAACAAGGCCAATAAGATATGTACATTTTTCTTTCGGCACATTTTCTAAAAATTGACGATTTCAAGTTCATTCTTAAATTGACAAGCTGTATAGTTTTTTGTCAATTGTTGCTAAGGTAATTTATTTAAATTAGATAATTACGTCTTTGTCATTTGTTTCGAAGCTGGTTCTTATTTTACTTAAAAATATGTTTTAATGACACATGTTTGATAAGAAAAAATTCTAATGTAAGAGCATAGTTATGATAAATTGTCGTTTTTAGAAAAACGAGCCCCATAACAAAAAAAGTACATTTAATTTTTTTTTACCTTGACGCTATTAGTGGCAACTATGGGGTGTTTTTTTTAAATTTCATCTCAGAGTAGGCTGTGGCGAGTTGTTTGTGAACGCACCTTATTAACAAATGTCAATATCAAACGTCAAAAACATTATTCGAACTTCGAAGACTATTTTGTTCGTTAATCGTTATCGTCAATAATTAATACAGCTAATCTGTCTTTTTCAAGACAAACAAGTAACTGATTTATTTGTGAAGGTATGTAAAATAAGTGAAAATAACTCATATATATAATAATAAATAAATAAATTCATAACCTAACATTTTCAGCTTGTGGGACTGTAGGTTCTTATTCGAAATAAACTGGTTTTTCTTCAAGAACATCAGATTTTCAATGTCAAATCTTGCTTTCGTTATAAGCGGCGAGTGCAAGGTGTTAATAGAAGTGTTGATAGAGAAATTTTTCGACAGACGAATCATTAGTCGCAACACACAGAGACCTTATCCTTCAAGGTCCCCTGATACCACACCGTGTGATTTCTTTTTATAGCCGTACTTAAAGAGCTCCATTTGCCAAAGACCAATACATAACTTGGATAAACTACAGCATCGAATTGTTAAAAAAAAATCATTAATTTAATAACCAACCCAACGTGCTGATAAACATTGCTAACAGAATGCGTCGACGTATTCCAATGTGCATACTGGAAGGTGGTGGACATTTTGATTATTTATTATAATTCATTTCAATAAAATTTATTATTATAAAGCGTAAGTGAAGCAGTTTTACTTTTTATTACAAAAGTGAGGTTATGTCATTTTCTGGTTGCTTCACAGCCTACTCTGAGCTGAAATTTGAAAAACCACCCGATATATATTTTTTAGGTCAGTTTGTAGTCTATTAATAATCATTATATACTTGGTGTAAGCATATTTAATTTAGACTTTTTCTTTGAAAACGCCCTGTATATTTTTTCAAGTAATAACCATAAACAAGTTCAAAAATTAACAAATGATGCTCTATTCATTAATTTAATTGTTATGTAGAACTAATCGTCTATTTGTGAAAAATATTTTTGTAATAGTTCTGATAGTTTTTCAATCTTAATGGTTTCGGGTAATATAACTAGTACTAGTAATGTAAATCTATAAAATAAAACATCTAATACATATATTAGGATTACATGGAAAATTAAAGAAATACGTTATAGATGCGCTCAATCCTTAATAATTTATTAAATAGTCAGCATTCATAGAAAGAACGTTATAAGGAAAAACCCTCAAGTGATTGGAAATTCCAGAAAGCTGTATATAATAATATACCGCTTGAGAAACCAAATTAAACAGTTCTTAATTATGATCGCTTTGTAGACAACTTTTCTAAAGAATTGCCAGCAATTTTCATGTGAAATTGCAACAATTTGTAGTCTCTTAAAATTTAATGATTTAAAGAATTATGGAATTTTATGTGACAACATAAATATACACATCATTGGTATGTAAACATTTGCATAAAATGACGTGCTCATCTGTTTCGCTTTGCAATCTATTTATTTATTTTTACATAAGTTTGTGATTTGAAACAGTTAGATTATGTTGCCTTCTACGACCCATACTAACTATAACTAAATAACAAACGATTAATAGCCCGGTTTTTTCAGATTCAATCAACATACGAGTGGTATTTGGTAAGAAAATTGCTGACTCAATAATTATTGACTTTCGCTAATGAGTAAATTGTAAACAAAATTTCGAAGTATTTTTGCGTTGCACTTTCTGATCATATTAAATACGTACCAAATTCAGATTAGGTCTTCTATAAAGTCGTGCAATTTTCAATTTAATTAGAGCACACATTTTACAAAAAAATGTCCAAGAGAAAATGTCTACAATTACAACAAAGTAAAAGATAGAAAGCGATAACAGCCACAACATTGCTTAAAAGCGGTTAACAAATCATTTTCAACAGATAACATACTTATTGAGCGCAAAGAGTCAAATCTGAAAATAGTTATTTGTAGGCCAAGACACTAAAGTTTAATTTTTTATGACAAATACAAAGTTTATTATGAGTCATAAAACAATAACTTTTGTCTTGATGTGTATATAGAAAATTTTCGAAAATCTAAAAATTAAATACCTATGTATAATATAAAAAAAACACCCTTTAAATCGTGAGAATGGTCTCGCCTTACAAAAATGTATTTTTCCATTCTACGCTCAAATTTACAACGGGGAAATTTAACATTATCTTATGTTAAATAATATATTTTCTGTGCTTTCTAATCAAAAATGCTCAAAATATAGGTCAAAATTAATGCATGAAGAAATGATATTGGAGTCTTAAAAACTTGTTATGCTTTACAGACTCGTATGTCAAACTTGGCGAACGATTTCAAAAATAAGTGTCCAACTTTGTTTTGTTATTTTGAGTCAACTCAAAAGAAAAAAATTACCAAATTATAAAAAGCATTGACGATAAAAAACCACTTAAAAGTTTTTAAACGTAACATAATGACCCGACAAAATTCACTTGTCAAATGACGGATGAGCAATATTTCTAGTTTTCAATGTTGTTTTTATTTTGCGCACACATAATTGGTTTGATAACAAATTTCGAACGTGTTCTCATTTCAAATCATTTAAAAGAATTATTTTAAAGCCAATCAAAAACACATTTTGTGTTTTAATTTTTGTGAGAGTAACATGAGGCTATTAAGTCATTAGTAAAATCATATTATTACATTATCAAGAACACAATACCTAATTTCTCTATAGACCCCAGCAAAACATTTCTTAATTTGCAAAAATTCACGAAAAAATACTAATGAACTTTAGCGACCCAAAATTCTCGATAATTGAAATTTAAAAAACCACTCAAAAGAAACGGAAAAGATTGTATGTAAGTCATGAAAGAAATTCATGAAAAACCTACTTAAAATAAACTATAAAAATAGATTGAAAATAATTATCAAAATCTCTTCAAGGAACAGTTTACAAATATTCTACAATAATAAAGACCCAATTAACTGAAGAATAACAACAACTAAACACCTACTGTGTTTTTATCAAAATAGTAAATTACATACCTAGGCCAGTAAAATAAGAAAAGTCTCAGAGCACATGTAATTGTTGGCCGAGGCGAAGCCGAGGATGACAAACATGTGGTCTGAGGCTTTCTTTTTTACTGGGCAAGGTGCGTATACTATTTTTCTGCTCGACGAAGCCGGAAAGTTGCAAGTTTCGGGCCGCGCAGCGGCCCGAAAGTTGCCACTTTCCGGCCGGAGGGCAGAAAAAATATTTTTAGTTTCTAAATAAGGTAAATCTGAATTTAGAAAAAAAACTCCCAAAAGTTTAATATTTTTTTAATCTTATATATCTGCTAACAAAGCGTTGTTCACGTTTTTCAATTGTGTACCTTTTCAATTAATGAAAGAGTAAAACGCTATTTCTTTTATTTACATAAGCCGTGCATGAACATTTTAAAAAAAGTTGACAACAAAAGCTTTAATCTTTTCTCGTTTTAACTTTTGCGATATGTTACCAAAAATAATAGGAAGCAAACGGATCAATACAAAACAACTTTTTGAATAAATATAATAATAAAACAATCAGTTACATTTAGATTAATTATAAATACTAATTTTCAGACATTTTGGTAGCTAAAGATGCAGCACAAAAATAGTTTAATTAAGAAAAAGATTGCTTTTATTTAAAATTAAACAAAGGAAATAAGCTTGTTGTATTAGATAAAAATGACTATTATGAGCAGGTAGATAATCTTATCGCAAACAGACCTTATTCCAAAATTTCTAAGAACCATTACTAAAAATTATCCGCGAAGTTAAAAGCAATCTAAACAAATGCATAAATCTTATTAGTAAAGAGCTTAATTACAAATTGCAGATTTCTAATCCCAATGTACCTGAATCATATTGTTTACCAAAAATTCACAAACTAGGTAAAAACCTCAGAACAATCGTGTCAATGATAAACAGACCCACGTACAATATTTCCGAATGGTTAGTGAATTAATTCAAAAATTTGAATATGCCGTTAGAAATTTCTTTCTGTAAAAAACACATGAGTTTATCAATAAAGTAAAAACCGTAACAAAAAATTAGTGTTGTTTGATGTCACTTTATTATATCCCAGCGTTCCAATAGAAAAAACAATGATTTATTTAAAAAAAACTGGCTCAAATTCAATAAAATTGAGCCAAATTTAATTAGCGAATACATAACATTAAGAGAGCTATGCGTAAAACCATCAATTTTTCAATGTAACAATAAATTTTACGAACGAAATGTAGCATGGGTCAATGTATAATGCCTCTTCTGGCTTAGTTATGTATGCATAATTTTGAAAATAATGCAAAAGACAGCTTTCAATATTTCCCAAGAATGTGGATAAGGTATATAGACGAGGTCTTTGCAGTTTTTAATAATTCTGAGAGTTTAACAAATTTTGTGTAAAATTTAAATAATTGTTTTCCTTCAATTAAATTCACTTATGAAGAGGAAATCAACAACAAATTATCTTTTTTAGATGTACACGTAATTAAAAAATTAACTGGCGATTTAAAATTTGATATATTTAGAAAAGAAACAAGCACTTTAAGATTCATACCTAAAGACTCAAATCATTGTTTTCAACATGAAATAGCAAGATTACATTTTTTACTAAATCGATTATTTACCTTTCAATTAAGTCAAAAAAACTTTAATAAAGAAGAAACATTTATCAAAAAAGTTGCTAAAAAGCAAGCTTAAAACAAATATCAAAAATTTTCAACCACTTTTCAAACAAATAAAGAATAATTAAAATTTATTTCATTACCCTTTGAACCTAACATAACCAACGGACTTGACATTTATCGGTTTATCAGGCAGGATCGAAATTAAAAGATTTGTTAGGAGGTCCCAAAGACAATAAGCAAATAGCAATTCAGTTTTATTCAAGTTCTGATGAGGACCACTTGGTGGTCGAAAGAGCTCCCGAGATCGAATAAAGAAACTTCTTGGCAAGTGGTAGAATTGTGTGAATTTTTACGATTTTAAATTTAAAAAAAAAATCTATTACATACCTCGTTTCAAAAAAATGCAAAAACTCTTAATAATTAGAAGTTTAGCATAAAAACAAAACGTAAACAAGTGAAAAAAAAATTAATCCTATTTTAGAATCACAGATATCTCAATAAGTGCACTTCAGCTTATAAGAGAATTTAATTTAAATTGAAAACAGCACATAAAAAAATTATTATCAAATTAACATATATGTTTCAAGAATGATTATTAATTATTATTCAAAAAGAAATTCACTTCAATAAAAAAAGTTATACTAATAAAATATATACTTATACTTCAATATAACTAACTTCAAATGGTTAAAAACTGAAAATTATTAAATATTTATAATACTTATTAATCACTGACTTTCAAATGTAGGGTCAGTCAATAGAAATAATTGTTCATGTTTTAAAACATTCCAATTTTTACTAATTTTCAGTAATTTGCTTTAGGCAAATTGTAAAGTAGCATTAGTCTAGAATTAAAAAGCAGAAAACCCAATTTTTTTTGCAAATGAATCAAAAAAATAAAAAAAAAACGCAACAAAAATTAAAAAATGTGAATGAAGTACATTTTAGCTACGAAAAAATTATAAACTAAAACTTTTGAACAAATTTCTACTATCTTTTCCAAATCTATTTAGACATCTGTCTAGATAGATTTAATTAGATGATCTATTAAAAAAAATACCAAGCAGATTCATTCAAACTACATCTGAAACTTGAACATATTTCGTTCCTATTGGAACTCATCGGTAAGTTGCAACAGATTCAGATTTGAATGAATTTGTAGTGACACGTTTGGGCGTATACCTATCTACCCAAGTTCCGATCACTTCCGCAATTATTGCAGATATTAAAAAGAAAGAAGGGAACTCTCTTTAAAGCAAAAATAAAATTTCTTCTGCAAATTTGCCTTCTAGACAAAAAAACTACGTGACAACGTTCACATTATACCGAAAGACTCAAAGTGACATTTTGAATTAGTTTGCTCTTTCCAAATTGTATGATCATCTATACCACACCACAATGCAATTAAGTTGATTTTGTAATACATTATGTAGCTTATTGTCTTTTAAAACTGTTAAAGATATAAATAAATACCATTATAATCTGTATTTGTGGGGAATATTTAAATTATTTTTTGCAAATTCACTTAACAATTGATGTGGAAATTTCTGGCTCGATAATCTACATAACGTGAGATAGTGTGTGGGTTTGATATGAATCAGATGTTTGGAGAGAAATGTTTCATTGAATTATGGAACACATCCGGATATATCTAATGTTTTTATTTGAAATAGTTAAATGTGATAATATTAATTTACTGAAATATGTTAATGATGGAAGAGTTGAGCGCAATTTCGTTATGAAGAAGGCAACGACCCCGTATGGTTAGTTTACTTTCACCACCTATATCTTAAAGTACCTACTCTCGAATATTGCGAAAATGCAATTTATTTTCCGAAAAATAAAAATACAGGACAAGCGGTTGGATTAATTAAATTTAATTTTAAAGCAGTAGTGGAAGAAAGCGCCGATCTTAATTCATGCAGAATAACATCCTGTTCGTGTAACTGACGTATATTATGGCGCGCCTTAGTTTTTAAAACCGAAGACTTATAATAAAAAAATATGTTGACATTTTTGACAAATGTCAATTAATAAATAATGGCGCGAAAATATTTAATTAGCTCAACATTAAAAAAAATGTTTTTTATTATAGAAAAAGAGAACGATCGGAGCTTTCTTCTTGTGTAGCACTAGTTAATAAGACACTTACACTGTGAAAAACAATTCCAATAAAAGCACAATACACAAAATTCCTGCACACAATTTATGATTTTTCCCGGTCCCGACAACTGCAATATAAAAATAATAATAATCGAAAAGTTATAGTCAAAGACCACAGATACGTTTCACATCAGTTTCTGACTGATTTAGGTCTCGGGTCCGGGTGGACGACCAGAGCCAGAGTTCAGTTCACTTGCGTACTTACGTGTCGATTTCGGCCGAAAAGTTACGATTCTCAACGAAATTAACCGATTGAAAAACCACCACTGAATAATAATCGCTATGGAATGCGCTGGTTCGACTGAATACTCAATGCACTCACTCACTTTGAAATGAAAAATTTGACCTGGATTCTCAATAATTATTATTATTATTGGGAATAATGCACTCTCGAACCCGCTTTTGCTGCTGACTCCTTCACAGTCATCCTACAGTCCATACTATGTTAATTTTCTTAAAACTAATGTTACCGCGAGAACTACGTGGTAACGTGGTAGAGGGGAAGTCCCAGAGTTCATCTATTATCTGGCTAAAGTGCTTAATTTAATCAAAAAAAGTTCATCGAGCTTGAAGGTCAAGAAAAATAACACTCAATGTGTCATCAAACTTAATAAAATTAATGACAATTTATTATTTTATAGTTTTTTGTTAAACAGTGCCTTCCCAAAAAAAAAATGTAATTTTTCTAATTGGAGTTTTTAATAAGCTTATTAATGTTTTCAATTTGAAATCCTCTATAGATAGCAGGAGTACTTTTATAGCTAGTATTATTCTTTAAAAGTTGATATACAGTACATAACTATCAAAAAAATAACTATGTCAAATGTCATCAATGATTTTTAATTTCTTAGTTATTAACTGTTATATTTTTGAAAAAAAACATCATTTTAAGCGGGGGGGGGAGTGTTTTGAAAAGTGATTCAATGTTTAGAAGACAAAGTGGCTTCAAGGCAAGACTGCAAAACTTGCATTTATAATTGTGGTTAATCTTGTATAATGCGTTTTAAAGCGCTCAAATGGCAATTGCATTTATTAAAATTTGAACTTATTTGTGAACAACCCGGTGCCATATTGTTTAAACTAAAATGGTTCAAACAAATTTAGTTTAAATTTGTTTAACACATTTTAGGTTTAACAAATTTACTTTAAATTTGCTTAAACATTGTTTTAACAATTGCAAGAAGTTGTCATTTTCCAACCCAAAAATTTTTTTTTTATTCTTTATTGAAATATAAATTAAAAGTCTTATGACTTTCATGATTAAGTTAATGTTTTTCTAGATATGAATTTTAAAAGTTCGAAAAATATTTAAAATAGCTACTTATAAAACTTATAAAAAATATATAAAAAACAATAAAACATGAAAAATATTTTTTTAAATTTTTTGTACAATAGTTAATATTCTTAATCAAAAATTTAAAAAACTTAACTGCTCATATCTGCGCTTAAAAGTACATATTTTCCAGTATCGCCGTCTCTTTCTGACTCATACGCGCATCGGTTCCTTTTCGTTTTAAATAATTATTTATCATTTATCTTAAAAACCAATAGTTTTATCAAAACTGATAAATGTTATTAAAAAACTTTCTACAATTTGTTTTTAACAAATATTATACATATACATAAAAGTGTTTCTTATTTTATTATTTCTCAATTAGAATATTTAAGTGCGTACTAATATATTTTTATTATTTATATACTAGCTGGCCCGGCAAACTTTGTTCCGCCTAAACATAGATATTATTTTGAAAATAAACAAACTAAAATCTTTGAAAATCATACTACTATTGATACTTGTCATTTTTTATCCCTAGCCCACCCCTTTTCATCCCTTTGTTATTAAAAGTGTGCTATCTTTTTTATTCAAATCCAGTCATCAGTTTGTAATTTTCTATACAAACTTTTACCCAAAGCTGGTATATGGGAAGTTGTCTCATGCAAGATGATTAACATGTAAACGCGCGGTCCAACTTTGGTCTGTGGTGGGGGAGTGAATCGATTTATTGCAAAAAAATGTATTTCAAAAAATCCAAATTTGCTAAAAATTTTTGAGCTACATCAAATAAATTTTATGTAAACGCTTCTTCGTGGTTGCGTCAAATTTCTTACGGTAGTTTAATTGAACCGTCCGATGACTTATTCCAAGCTATCCTTAAATACGACTATTAAAAATCCTATGGTAAAAATCAAAAAACCTTCTGGCAGAAATAATCGAGAAAAAGCATGGGTTTCTAAAAAAATTATTAATGAAGGCATTAATTTACGCAAACTTCATAAACAATATCTATTAACCAAAGACAATAATTTATTAAAATACTATAAATCTCAAAAATATCTTCATCAAAAATCGATAAACGTCGCTATACAGTTGCATAACAGCAAGAAGATAATAAAATCAAACAACAAAGCCAAAACTGCTTGGCAAATTATAAACGAAAATCGAAAAGTTAAGGAAAAAATAACTCACATCCTCGATACAGTCATAGATGGTGAGGGACAGGAAGCAACCACAGGCAACCAAATAGCAAATGAATTTATCAAGTTTTTTAAAAAATCCGTTGATGATATTGTAAAAACCTCTGCAGCA
This sequence comes from Lagria hirta, assembly GCA_947359425.1. Taxonomy (NCBI): domain Eukaryota; kingdom Metazoa; phylum Arthropoda; class Insecta; order Coleoptera; family Tenebrionidae; genus Lagria; species Lagria hirta. Next base: position 31,216,947 of record OX375794.1, read on the forward strand.
CAGCTCCCCATCTCTGAAATTAATAGGAATTCCTCCTCTCTTTATTTATATCCAACAAATACTGAATACTTCAAATCAATGTCCAGTAAATGGACGTCCGGAGCCGATGACATACCCTATAAATTATTAGCTAGTGTTTCAAAATACATATTAGAACCAATAACACATATATTAAATATCTCGCTAGAAATTGGATATTTTCCAGATGAATTAAAAAAGTCTCTTATTATTCCGATTTATAAAAAGAATAAGAAAAACGAAATTAGGAACTACAGACCTATCACATTACCATCCGCTTTCTCAAAACTTTACGAACACATTTATTACATCAGACTCTCAGGATTTGTAACGAAACACAAAATTATTAGTAACAATCAGTTTGGATTCGTAAAAAACAAAGGTTCTCAAGATGCTCTTATTAATTTCTACGATCAAATAACACAAAACATAAATAAAAAGCTCAACTTAGTAGCAGCTTTTTTTGATCTTTCAAAGGCCTTTGATACTATAAATCATAAGCTGCTATGTCATAAATTAGAAACATATGGTGTCAGAGAGCCAGCACTCACATGTATTGAATCATATCTTAAGAATCGTTTAATATTCACAAAAATAAAAACTCAATCAGGAGTTTATCATTCGGACACAGTCTCTAACAATGTAGGAATTCCTCAAGGAAGCACACTCGGACCGTTATTATTTATTTTATTTGTAAATGACATTACGCAAGCTATAGACTATAATTTAACACTCTACGCAGATGATACCACGGCATACATTGGCATACACGGCATTGCTGAACAACACATTAATTAACACGTTAAGTGAAAAAACAACGCAATGCATAAGCGCTATGCAAGAATACTGCCATAAAAACGGATTATCACTAAATAGTACTAAAACTGAACTTATAAAATTTACAAACATACATAATAGAGAACCTTTTAGTATTTTAGTGCAACATCCACACCAAACGGATAATGTCAAGTTTCTGGGAGTACAAGTGGATAAATACCTCTCATGGGAGGTACACATTAACAGACTAGCTAAAAGACTCTCGAGTCAAAGTTTTAGCATGTACATCCTCAGAAAACTGGTGAGCACTGAAATATTAATAGGCTATTATCACGCTTGCTTCAACAGTATTATGAGCTACGGAATTGTTTGCTGGGGAAATTCAACACATACTGATCGGGTGTTTAAAATTCAAAAACGTGCCATTCGTGCTATTTTCAAACTATCATCAAGAACCTCTTGCAAGTTTTATTTCATTAACTACAAAATTTTAACAGTCTTCAGTTCTTACATCTATCACAGTGTGTGCTATGTACGGAGACACATTGGTAATTTCAGTAGATGTGGTGATATTAACCAATACCACACTAGAAACGAGAACAAGCTCTACATACCCGTTCCTTTGTCCCTACAGGTGGCGCGTAGCCCTCAGGTAGCAGCCAAAAAATTGTACAATCACCTTCCTGATGATATTAAACTAATTCCCCAATATAGAAAACTTAAAAGCGAAGTAAAACTTTTACTAGCTCGGGGCTGTTTTTACTCAGTGGAAGAGTATCTTAATTAACCTTTTGTATGTATGATTTGACTTACTGTATGTACACATTATTTGTATCATATTACAGTTAATAGATTATTTATTTATTTATTACTTCAAAATATTTCAATGGTCCTGAATGTCTAGCGCCTACGTCATAAACGGTAATTTGCCGAGCCTCACCGGACGTTTCCGACATCGCAATTCAAATTTTGACTTTTACTCCTCATTTAGAGGGTGGTTTCCGAAATAAAAAGTATCCTATGTCCGTCTCCTCGCTCTAAGCTACCTCCACACCAATTTTCAGCTATATCGGTAAAGTCGTTCTTGAGTTATAAATAGTGTAACTAACACGACTTTCTTTTATATATATATATATATATATATATATATATATAACATTGTACTTATACATATATGTACAAAAATATAATTCAAAAAAATGTTCAAATACCACTTTATTATTATAGTTAGAAATGCTTAAATAAATATGATAATATCAGATAAGTAATATAAACCAAAAAAAGTAATGTAAATTACATATTTCGCTTCATGTTTGAATAATTTTTGTAAAATTGATTTCAGAAGAAATTTTGTTGAGAGTAAATTGACAAAAAAAAGCAGATGCAGCGTATGAGTCAGTAAAAAACGGCGATACAGGTCTTTAAAGTAAAAACATTAAAATTGGAAATACCTAGGTCTAACAGTAAGTTAATGAGTTAATGATATTAGCAATTTCCACATTACACAACAAAAAAAAAACAAAAAACCAATTATAAATATTAAAAAACCATCATTTTACTGTAGCTTGGAACAGATTCTTACTCGTTATATGGAGTGCATCAAATTATTGTTAGCCTATGTATATCCTTTCGTCCACTTCCCAGTGCCACTCTTCATTTTATTTTCTTTTACTAATAATTGCATAAAATTTAGAAAAGAAAATTTCTAAACAGGACTAGAGATTAACTTAGATGGAATAAAATTTGTATGATACAAAAGGCCGAGTATTGTTATATGGTTTTGCCACTATTAGTTGAAAAAATATAGTTTAAAAATAGACTATGCGTGGTTTTTCAAAAGTAAAACTTTTTACGCAACTGTCAATGTCAAAATAAATATTATGCTCAATTGCCAGAATAGCTATATTTGATAGTCTCACTGTAGACATAGTGGATCTTAGGTAATTTTTTATTATCTTTATTTTAGTTGCAACTGGCATTACTTAGGCCATTTTTTACCTTTTAGACGTTGTCCTCATATCGTTACAACCACATATTGCATTATAACATATGCGGTGCCCTAAAAAAATTCTTTTAAGTAAAAAATTGTAATTTAATTCAAATAAGTGGTGGGTACTTAATGTCGTTTGTTGGTTCGGCACCGTCGCCGGCCGGGCGCTTTGCAGTTTAAACTTTAAATTCGCTTTGCGACCGACCCCGCCGCCCACCTTTCGTATGCTACCCGGAGTCATGACTCCCCCAGCCCCCCTGATTGAAAAGTAACCTGATAAAGCTTCGATACAAGACGAAATGTTGTTCAAGTGAACAATATGCAACATTTGGCTTAATATGCATGTTTTTTTTTACTATTTTGACCCAAAACTCTCAAAAGTATCTAATTAGACTTGTGTCTTAAAAAACTGATAAAACAATTTTTACGTTACTAACTATCCTAAGTAAATATTTTTCCAGCTCAAAAATTTTCAGTTGATATACACCGAAATATTTTTCCATCGTATTTTTCCGAAAAACCATATTTCTAATCATTTCATAAACTTGAGTCTTGCACATAATCTTCTAAAGTAAAATAAGTCAGAAACATAGTTTTCTATTTTTTTCACTAAAAGTTTCAAACTGCGTCAGAACAATAAAAACTAGAAAATTTCAGTTGAATATTTTTTAGCAAATCTATATATTTAAAATGTTTCATAGAACACAATCCCTATATGAATAATAATGTTACAAATTAAAATTTAAAATTGAATATAATTAATTATTATTTGATTTATCAAATCGATTCAAATAAATTAAGATATATTTTTAATTTTAGAAAAAATAATTCAGCCACTTTGTGGCGAAGAGAATTGAAATTATGTTATTTATATTTTCATTAAATAAGTACTATAATACAGGGTTTTATAAATGATTCTAAGGACGCTGTTGGCACAGGAAGTGTGCAGCCTCTTCCACTTTGTGTACTCTTAACACATAGATCGTTCAAGGACACGTGTCAGACGCACAACAATCCCGATACGGGCGTGCATAGTTAGTTGCCTAAGAATCAAATGCTCTTCGTATTTTTTAAAATTATATTAAAAAATAAAATTTATCAAAAACATAACAAATGTATATAAAATTATGATGGTTGAACCTCACAGAAAATGTTGAAAATGTGCACGATTTTATTCAAGATACATATTCCCTTTCTTTCTCATATTTTCAAAAATGTTCTGTAACATCCTTTGACTCATGTTGACAACATTGTTGGATTTCATGCTGCAACTCTGCCAAGTTATCCATTCGTCGTTAAAACACTTTATCTTTCAAATATCGTAAAGCCCCATGTCGTTAGATCCGGGGAACGTGGTAGAAACTCATGTTGCAGTCCTAAGCTTATTACACGAGGCCTATAATATTGTTGTAAATATTCAAGTGTAGCACCTGTAGTGTGTGCAGTAGCTCTATCCTGTTGGAAGAACCCTAACTGCAGCTCTTCGTCATCAAGATGTTGAATAGATTGTTCCAACATCTCTTGCCTATACCTCTCCTGTCCCAGTATCATGAAAAAAAATGGGTCCATATATTCGTCTACCAGACACTGCCAACCAGACTCCAATTTTTAAAGAATGAAGGGGCGTCTCTACGAAAGCATGTGGGTTTTCAGCTGACCAAATTATAAAATTTTGTGAATTAACATAGCCAGACAAATAAAACCAAAATTCATCACTAAAAAACGTAAGATCGAGTAACCTATCATCATTTAAAGTACTTCGAAACCAATTGCAATATTCTACACGTTGTGGAGGATCTATAGGTAAAAGTTGTTGCACAGTTGTTATTTTGTAGAGATGCATATGCAGTCTTTTTTTCACTACTTTATGACAGGTGCTTATGGGAACTCCTGACTAGTAAGACTATAGTGACAGCTAGCGTCAAAGATGTTTGTGAGTTCTGCTTCATTAGTGCCCTTAAATCCTCAACAACTTCCTCAGATACTAGAGGCCTTCCAGGAGATTTTCCTTTGTTGACACGGGTAGTTCGAACAAATCTGTTTATTACGTCCCTGATGTGGAACTCCAATGACGTTTCTTGAATTTGCAGATCAGGGTATTTAGCAAGATATTCTTGCGTACAAGCTGCTACAGAATACACCCATTCTCCGTTGTTGAATGTCCCATTGCGATAATAAGACATTACAATGAAAGACTCTTGTTCAACAAAATAAACCATTTTCACAGTCTTCGCTCCTCAGCAGAACTTGAGATTAACGCCAATTATTTTTTTTCTACAATTGAAAAACGTTAAAACGATAAACCTCTAAGTGACAGGTGAGAAATCACATTAATCACCAGCGGTAACCATAGAATAAGCGGAAACTGTCAAATTACAGGTTTCATTTCAACAAAGCGGTATTTTCAAAATTTACAGCCAACTGCCTCCTTAGAATCGTTTATAGAAACCCTATACTACAGTGAAATTATATCAATAAAATTCATGCAAACCGTCTCTTTCTGACGTTTAGAGGGAAAACATCAATTATAATTTTCGTCGTGTAAAAGCTTACGTTCGAAGAATATTTGACTATTGATAATAAAATCCAAATTTTATTTTTTCACCTTTATATTTTTAAATTTTTGTTGCTCTTTACAATTACTAGTTTTATGGTAACGTTATTAAAGTAACAGGTGGTAGTAATGTAATGTCCTGGTAAGAGATATGAAGCCGACTTTAGGAAATTTAAAATTTTTCTTTTTATCAATTATTTTCACGTGAAAACTTAGATTGATGAAATGAAGTTAAAATAATAATGTTTGTCTTTTCTGTTATTATCATAAAAAAAACAGAGACTGCAATATAATAAACATACACATTTTAGCTGTTTTTAAAACAAATAATTCATAAAACACTTTTTTTTTAATTGTTGATTAAATTTTATAATTATTAACAAAAAATTATCAAATTAATTATCAATATAAACACTAAATTATGCATATTACCTAAGAATGTTAGATAAATAATGTAAAAATATCTGTTCCCTGCTTTTTTTAATAATAAAATTACAATGAATAGTCTGCAACAAAAATATTATTTGAAGCTTCAAATAGTACAATTGCACATATTTATAAAAAGGTAGTTAAATAACATTTAAATAGTATGTATATGACAGTCTGAAGGCTATCTATGTTGTTCTGGCAAAAAACCAAAAAGCTATAGAATTCAGTCAACATGTTTTGCCTAAGGTATAGATCTAGTCCCGCCTGAAAAGATAAAATCTTGAAAGTAAGAAACTTTACTAGATTGTCAATTTTGAGACTACATATTTAAAAATAAATAACTGCATACTATAATATAATTTTGCAAAAAACACATAATAACAAATGGGAGTTTTTAAAATCAACGTACATAGTATGCAATAGGAGACGGTGAGCGTACTTCATACAACTGAAGCAGGAAAAGCAAAAATTCCGAAAGAAAGGAAAAACAACTTAAAAAAAAACCCTGAACGGAATTCGACGTTTATGCATCTGGTGATCTGTGCAAATATTATAAACATTTCTTGGTGATAGTAGAAAGACTTTCTTTATTAAAATGTCAATAGACGATCAATGTCACAGAATTAATATTAACAAAAGAAAATTATTTATTCCAAAAACGCCAAAGTCCAAGCTATCTTAGTGCATGCTTCATTCATAGAAACCGGGTATTACACAGGAAAAGCTGAGCGAAAAGCAACAGCATTAACAGTGTTCCCAAAAAAATACTTATTAACCTCTAAAAAATGTTTCCCGCTGTCATCTCCAAAAAAAGACTAAACTCATCGTTTCTTCGTCATCCTAAAGAAAACCAAATTAATAGGCATTATTCATATACAAAAATTGTCCTTGGCCAAGATTTCAAGAGCTACAAAGGACCCTAATACCATATTTTTCTACCCAAGAATTGCGCCTTATTTAGATGTCACAAGGCTTTTGAAAAATCGATAAAATCTGTCCTATATTTCAATAAAAAAAAAGCAGCTATTTAATTATCTTAAAAATTGATAATTATATACTTAGAACAATTTTGTGTAATATTTGTAAAGTATAGTCAGTTTTTTTAAGAAGTTTATTACTAAACATCAGTATGAATATATCAGGGAGAGACCTGCTGCTACGAGCCTTGCTTGCTATACGCACTTCATTGCTAGTGCTATGAATTCAAAATTGAAATCAATGCACTGACTTTTAAATTCTTTTGGCCCCATTGACCATAACACATTACTGCCCGTGGTGAGTATACTCTATTTTTTTGGCAGGGGCAGAACCGCGCGCATCGGTAAAAACCCTACATTTAATATAGCAACTTTTGATGCATTTTTAGACAACTGCTGCCAATTTAACTGTCAATAGTGTCAGTGTCAATAAACAGTTTAGGTTCACATAGACTCACACAAGCACCGGAATCTCTAAAGACTCGCAATATTGAAAAAAAATGTGACATCAGTTGCCATGGAAACCAAGCTTTGCGCTCTAAACAAAACAGGATGTGCACGCGGTTAAGGAAAAATCTTGTTTGACAGACAAAAGTAAGGTTAGGATAAATTGACAAGTCTCGGTGACAATGTTGACACCGCTTTTTCATAAAATTGTGCTGTGTAAACAGGTCATTGCTTTAACCAATAGAAAAGGAATGTTTTAAATGCGATTCCAAGATGCCCAATTCGTCTTGCCAAAAGCCGAAGAATATAGTATAGTAGCATTATTAAGATATGTAATTGATATTGTAGAACATAATTATATATCAGAATTAGATAATAAAATGAAATATGTAAATGTATAAAATTAAAACAACTAAAAATACTTCTCGAAATCTAAGGAAAGTCAGTGCGAAGAGCACTGGCAACAAGTTATACTTTCGCTTTAGAGATAACTGTGGTATTATTAAAAGTTTCCCTAATTCATTAAGTAAAAAAAGTGTATCATTATTCCAAGAACCTAACATTTTGCAACAATAAGCTGAAGAGCTTGTCTTTTAAGAGTTGATTTGGCACAGGTCCCAGGGTAGAAAAATAAAATTTTAAGCTTCAAGAAACTTTGTTGTTAACGGTTCGCAATAGCAAGAAGTCGTTTGATTTAAAATTCAATAATAAACTTCTCTTTGACATAATTTGCTTCATTTTTGAGAAAAAAATAATATTAAAAAAAGAACAGATTTTATGTGATCCACCCAAAATTCGGAAACTAGCCGAGACGACGACTAAAAATTTATTCCCAAAGTAGCCCAATCATCCTGAATGTGAAGATGTCCTCTCAGCAAACAAAGTTTTGCAGCCTTGCTTTGAAGCCACTTGGCCTCTATTTTAAGCCTCGGAACCACATTTTCAATCAATCTCGGTTTAAAATAAATACGTATATATTTTTTCAAGATATAACAGTAATCCGTAAATAAAAAATATATAACGTTGACATTTGAAGTAATTATTTCTTCAACAGCTATGAACCTTTAAGAATTTAAAAACATTTATCTTTTATAGATATCTATAAAAGACTCCAAATTGCAAAACATTAACAATCTTATTAAAAACGCAAACTCGAAAAAGATTTATATTTTCGTTTTTTAAAATCTGCTCCGAAATTTGAAAGCGTGGCAGGAAAAGTGACAACCCAAATAAGAAATTTGTCTTTTTTTCCATAGAATAGCGGTTATCCCGTCTAAACGTTTGCCTCATCCCTTGAAACACCAGCCGGTTCGAGAATGCAAGAGAAGTGGCAAAAGAGAAGGCACTCTTAAGGATGTTGGCACAAGAGAAGGTACGTTTTAGGATGTCTTTAAGGCAACTATGTTTTGAGATTCTACTAGCCCTTTTATACAAGACAATAAATAATAGATAACTCAAAGTGTCAACGGAACCACCAGTGAGTACATTTGTGTAGCTGACAAATACTGATAGAGCTCGTTTGTTTTCTCTTCGCGGCTCGCTTCTCCATGCGCGGAAGCTCAAATTCATAATTCTTTACTATTAGGTACTAATTAACTAAAAACGTCAGTTAAATTTTTTACTTGGCGCTTGTCTGTCTCAATACATATAACTTTTTTGCAATACCCCTAAAACCTAAAGTATATTAGAACGGTAATTTAATTTAGTTTACATAAACTACATTTAAACTTCGACAGTTTAGAAATTAGTCAAATGTTTTTAGCCTTCACTTATTTCCTCAGCTGCCAGTGTTTGCGCAGATTAGTGACAAAGCAGCCGCCAAAGGAGAACCAAAAAGCTCTACCTAGTTTTAAAAAAACAGCAATTTGTAAAATTTTTCTTAAAAAAAAGTATTCAATTTAGAACAAAGTAAGACTTAAAGTCAAGCCTCCGATTCAAATTCAGATACTGGTAACAAAGTAGCTTTCTGTGTGTTACATCGGAGAAAGACAATAAACTTTTATATGAATGCTCAATAACTGGCAAATCCCAATATCTTTGAGAAGTAAGAATTCTTTTCTGAACTATCAGCAAATGCAAAGTTTTGCCCTTATCTAGAAGGAAACAGATTAACATAGTTTATTTAGCACGTTGTCCTTTCTTTCATATAGAATTTGTAGCAGAAAACAGGCATAAGTTCACTTCTACTTAAACGTTGAGCTCATGATAATTACTGGTCTCACGTCTTTAACGCGTGAGACCCGTTAGAAAAGTTTCCTCGAAAGGAAACAGAAGGAATAATACCCCTTCAAAAAAAAGAAAAAAAGATAAGAAAAATATCTACCGAAAAATAACTCTTCTCAATACGATGTACAAGATGTATGCAATGTATGGCAAAAAAATGTAAAAAAAGATACAGAAGGTTGGAGGATCACCAAAGTGTCAAGCGGAATTTAAAGAAGAGAGGAGGCTAATAGACAATGTGTATGTTTTAAAGAGTAGTACCTCTGCAGTACCAGAGAGTGAGTTAAACAAAGAAAGTGGATATCTTTGTATAAAGAATCTTTATTTATTTAAAAGCAGCGTTTAACAGAGTATGTAGAGATAAATTATGAGATTACATAGAAAAGCAGGGAATAACAAAAGCAGACGTAGAGAAAGTGATAAATTATATATCAGGAGTATAAGGTAAGTGGGAATAAAAGAGAAAGAGAATGATTGTGAACAAAAAATGCAAGAAATACTGTTCACAATATATTTGAGTGAAATGAAAGAAGTGTAAGCATAAATACAAGAGAATGACGCTGGCGTAAGCGGATTATATAGTGATGGTAGCGAGAGAAAAACTGGAGATGCAGAAAATATAAACAATGCAGAAAGGTATATAAAAAATATGAAGTAAATAAAAGAAAAAGAAAAAGAATAAAAATAAGAAGAAAAAACTAGAGCAGGTGACATAGAAGTATTTAGAATAGATGCTTGAAAAAATATATAGATGTAAAACGCAGGTGAAAGAACTAGTGAAAAAAAGATATAAAGTGTAGGAAATGGTAAAGAAAAAGTTTAGAGGAGATGAAATAGAAATGACAATGTTTGACCGTCTGGTAAAAAAGCGTAATATTGAATAGAACCAAATTTTTTGAAGATGGAAAATAGAAAGAGTGCAAGAGATATATAAAAATTGAATGTTAGAATGGCAAGCGACCCTAGTGTATATAATAGAAAAAAAAAGTAAGAATAGAATCAGAAAAAAGCGGTAAAGTAGTGCGTAGAATCACAGGTAAAGAATTAAAAAAATATATAAATAAACTGCAGAATGTGTAGAAAAGGGTGAGAAAGAAGAAATAGAAAATAGAATGGATAAAAAAAGAGTAGATAAGACCGAGTGAGAGAAAATAAAGCAAAGTAGAATAGAAAAAGGAGAAGCACCAAAGCGGCCTCCCCTTAATTATATTTTCGAAAAACAAAATATCTAATTTATTTGTATCACTATATTTGATTCTACCAAAAAATTTAACTAATTAATTGTGAGAGTTTTTGATTTTATAATAATTAGTAGTTATTTTTTAAAATAAAAACAAGCCAATAAGGCGCTAAATCGTTTGTATAAGTAAATGATCTCGATGAGGGCCATATGGCATCTTAAGTTAAAGAGGGAGAACATAGGCTTAGCATCCCTGGAAAGGTGGAGGCCAAACAGTATCAGTAAAAATTGAGCGGGGCGACAGTGAGAACGTTGATTAAAAAAGTCAGAGCGGTCGGACGGGCAATATTATGAATATTTAAACTGATAATTGTTTATTGATAGAGAAAGATAGTTAACGTGTTGATCTTGTAGATCATGTGTTGTTTTGTGGTATAATTGTGCATTCAGTGCTGACTCCCTGAATTCGGAGGAATAATGAGGAAAGTTTTATTGATAAACATCAATATGTTAATATGAAATATTCACGGCAGAATATATAGTTTAATACCTGGGGTACGGTCTATGTGGTAATACATTTCAGACTGAGGTGGTACGCCCATGACGTCTGTAGACATTTACAGATTGCTATCCTGGTTCTCTACTTCCTCAAACAGTAGCGAAGGGGTAGAGGGGTGGGCTGGAGCCTGTTAACCGCTATGATTATGTTCCTATCAGTGTATAAAGAGGTTGTGGATTTTCCTTTTGCTGGTATTACAGAGTGATGCGTAATGTCCTTAGGTTCTTCACTTATTAATCTTTTGTTTTATACCTTTTCCTATTACGCATTATTCCTGGCCAGTCTATTTCGCGTAATGTGATTGAGACCTAGCGACACCGTCCACGTTTCTCCCGAGCCAAGTACCGAAACAAACGCGATGCTAAAGAAAAGGGGTGAAGATTGAGTCAATCGAGTGCATGGAGTGGTTGTGAAAATCCAATGAGCCTTGTGATGTCTTCCACAATCAGTTCGAGAGGAAGAGAATCCTGCGAGAGGGAGAAAAGCCTCCGGTGAGTTACTTTACAAGTATTATTGACAGGTACATTATATGTAAATATGTTTCATGTGTCGCCCAATCGATCCGTCTGACTGCTCAAGCGTTTCTCTAACTATAAATATAGAGGGGTGAGTTGAAGTAGATTGTTGATGATAATGTAGCTGGCTTTTGCTATTCTGTACACTGTTTTCGAATGAATAATTAAGGCTAATAATCGTAGAACATAGACATCCTGACAAATTTATTATGGAGAAAGAGTTAACTGTTATTTAATTCAATTTAATTGTTAAAATTTGGCAAAACGCAAGATTAGAATAAAAAAGTCTTACATAATATTAAATGAGAATTTCTTTAAATAACAAATATTGGATCTATCGATTAATAATAGACAGACTACCTTTATTTTGAATAAAACAAATGATAAAAAGATACAATTAAATCATAATAAAACTAAATAACAGAAGGTCAAAATTAAAAGTCCACGTCGCAATTTTGAGTTGAGTTTAAATCTAACGGCTTTCAAATACTTTCAATGAATTTCAATAAGCTTGAACGTCTGAAGAAAATAAATTCGTTTGAAGCATTGCCGTCGTGTATCATAATGCAAATATGTATTTTACCAAGGTAGTATTTACCGCAAGACGTGAGCAAGATAATTAGCCGATTGATTAATATATTATACTAGTAGCTGGCATTTATTTACTAATAATTATTAATTCTATATTTTAATGCTTCATACAATTAAATTGATTACCTAATATTCTTTATTACAAGCCGTTTTGTTTAATGTTTAAATGCGCATAAATCTCTGTCGAAACCTATATTTTGTTGCAATAATTATTTGTTCCCACAGAAATTGCAATCTACTTTTACCAATAGTACCTAACTAGATGTTGCAATCATATGATTAGAAATTCAGACGATTTTCGTCTGAACAACTATTATAAATTCAATACATAATCAGTTCAATTCTCATAAATGCCTTTTGCGATTAAGATTTATGTTCTTTTCAAGGATTGGTGATATACAATAACTGTTTTACTGATACACATTTTGATTCATAAGCAAAGTTCATGTACGCATATAAATCAGTTAGGACATTAAATTTGATTATCACATTCTGAGGAATCAACTTATATTTGGAGTCAATGATACTTACTTTATTAGAGCTGCGGTTGTTTTTAAATTCATCGTCAAAGGTCAAATCTGAATAATTTCTTACCTGTAACAAAAACAAAATGTGCGGTTAGTCAAGTTGCTCATCCCAAAAACCGCATTTTGCATTAATATGAAAATTTATTTACCCTTATGTGGTCACAGTTTTTAAATATTATTATTCAATACTTAAAATTATTATTCACCGTCAATAATAGTGAAAAATCGAAATAAAAACATATTCCTAAGAAGTTCAGCGCAAAGCAAAATTTTCATCACTGAACCATTTACTACAAGGTTTGAATTATATAGGGTATGAGGTAACATAAAGCAAAAAATTAAAAAATTGAAGAAATATTCTTTGACCTATTCTTAGAATATTCTGATCTATGATGATTGCTAAAAAACCTTTTTGTTTCGAAAATACAAGGTAAACCAAATTTGCATAATGTGGTTGCAAATGATGTTTGTTTAATCCAACAAATCTTCTACATTATCGAATAGTGTAGATTGTAGAAGACATCATGTATACGCACACCGAGATGGGCTTTCTAATGACAAAACATACAAGCTTTACGATTGTAGCGTAAACGGTTTCCGTTCACACGTACGGTAAGCGTAATATCGACCAAAAAGTCTTCGGAAACATTCTTCGACGTCTTTGAGAAGCAGGCATATTAAAAGAAAATATAGAAGATCAATGTCGGGAAGAAGGGTACAACTAGAACAGAATGTGCTATACGTGATAGAGGAAAATCCACGTAGTTTGACGCAAAGCATTTCCAATATTTTGAATATGAACTATGTCTATGCATCTAAAGTTTTGGAAAGTTTTACAAACATAGTTTTATAATGAGCACCAACAAGTTACCATTAATCACAATTATTCGTTGCTAAGCATTAAACGTTGCTTGATATGTCCATAAACATAGCTTTCGAAGTTCTTGAATTTTTCTATACAAAAATATCTCCAAAATAACAATTTACCAGACAATAGCTGAATGTGAACCAGAAATACTTTGTTTGAACTTACCAAAAAGTAGACGACCCAAAGTTTCAAGTAAAGTTTGAAACTTTTTCATCTCATCGAAAACTGGCCAGGCAGATTTTGTGTGAAACGCCTCTATAGAAAGAACACTTAAAAAACACTTTACTAAAAAAAGACAGAAATGCCCAAAATACACGCAATATTTACAGAGAATCCCGATATGCTGCAGAGCATTGAAGAGTGTCCTATTAAAGTTTCCACAAAGGCAAAAAAAATGAAAATAACATTTTAGTTTGAACTGCCATTTCAGATGTAGGTATTTCTAAGTCGTATGTTTAGCGGGTAAGAAGGGAAGCACTTGATGCTAACATATAAAACTACCCATCTCAGTGAATAACTGTTATGTGAAAAAATCATAAAACGCGTCAATTTTGATTTTGAGAGGGACGTATGATGTATAGGATTCTAACAGTCAGATGTCTTTTAGTTGTTGGAGGCAGCCAACCCCACGAATAGTATCAATGGCAGCATGTCAAGTGGAGCCTGAGTGAGATGGTCGTTAAATTCACTGTTTGAAGATGATCCTTTGTGTACAAGTTAGTCACATTTTAAGTATAAAACGTGACTAGTGGTACATAAGCATGGAAATAAGAAAAAAATAAATACACTACGGCTACTAGCTTATCCAACTGCATTTTATAAAACTTAGTGCAAAAATATTACGCTGGAAAAAGACATAAAGAAAAATATTGTTATCCTTTGCCTATGTTGACCTTTACCTCTATACACAAATATTGTAAAAACCAACCGTAACAATTGTCCAACATCGCAGGTGTTATTGCTTAGCACTGTCTCGTTATTCGGTTTTGTAGCTCTTGTAAATTTTGTGGCTCCGATGTATAAATTTAACAAAACAAAACAGAACAAAAAAAAATCTAGTGGCGTTAAATCAGTGGTCTAGCAAAATGCGATGGGACGCCATCTTGTTAAAACATTAGCCAATTTTCATTGATACTGTCGTCATTTTCTAGTATGTTGGTGATATAGATCGATGTGAATGTGAATGATCTAGAAGTTTAAGATACCTTTTGTCAGTTAAAGTTATGTAATGTAACTTCTTAAAATATCAGCCGAGACTTTTATTTTCAGCAAAAAAATTTTGAGTACCTATGCGTTTCTCGATACACATGCGGATTAGTATCACATCAAAGACAGGCAGTTTATTAGTGTTGCCGTTCAAATAAAATGTACATTCATCACTGAACCAAATGTTGTACAGTGGGTTGCGATTGTCTATCAGCTGCTAGGACATAATTTCCCCAAAGTTCTTGAACTAACTGCATTTTGTATCAATGAAATTTATGCCTTTTACATATTCTGTAAATAGTTGACTTGCTAATCCCTGTTTCCTTTCTCAAACTACGTATAGACTGATAAAGATTTACAGCCACCGTCCCCAAAACTCCAAATTTGTTTCTTCAGTGGCAACAATGCCTGCTCTATCATGTTTACGATTTGGTACGTAAACTCCGTATGACAATTTTTTTTACCAGTTTAGACACGTAAGTCTGGTCTACGTTTTTGTCTAGACGGTTTTCATTAAAAAGGGCAGCCGCACTTCTGGCACAATCTCCGTGTTTGGCATACAGTATATTCGTAGTATACTTTGCAAAAACCCCTAATACAAATGATCTAGATTTATTTGCCACATACTTTGAAGAGCATTATTTAAATTTGAATAATGTTGTATTGTTGGGTGACTTCAATTTACCTTTATTTTCTTCACATCCTTTAAATACCAATTTTATGTGTTTGTCCAACTTTACTGATTTATTTAATTTTAGACAATTTAATGCAATTCTTAATTCTAGTAATAGATTGTTAGATTTAGTCTTTGCAAACTTTAAATGTGTGGTTAGAAGAGTATTGCAACCGCTTGTTCATGAGGATAGGCATCATCCGTCATTATCTATTTATCTTGATTTTTTGAGATCAACTTATCCGAATTTCTCTTCAAACCTAACTGAAAAAAGTTATAATTTTTCAAAGACAAACTTCATAGGCTTATACAATGAGCTGCTTAAAGCGGACTGGTCAGAATTAAAAAGTATAAATAATGTCAATTCAATGTGTGATAAATTCTACAACATCTTATACTCAGCATTTGACAGGTATGTTCCTCTTTACAGAAAGGTAAAGAAACATTATCCACCATGGTTCACAAGTTCTATCATTCAGAACATTAGGTTAAAAGTGCGAATCTCAAATAAATATAAAACATATGGTAAAAATTCCGATGTTCTTGAGTTTAAAAAAATTCGTTCGTTGCTTAAAAAAGATATTTCTCTTGCTTATTCTACATATTTAACTGAAACTCAAGACTTAGTTTGTAGCGATCGAAAAAAATTCTGGTCTCTTGTACGCAGCAAAAAGGGCAAATCGCGCATACAAGAAAAAGTTTTTTATAATGAAATTTCTTATAAAAATCCTCAAGATATAGTTGCACCTTTGCTTTATTTTTCAAATCAAGTTTTATTGATAGCAGCTTAGCCACGACTCATCTTGATTCTTCTCTACCGTTGCTAGACATTGTAAATATCGATGAAACTGCTGTGCTACGTGCAATAAAATT
The DNA here is from genome assembly GCA_947359425.1 of Lagria hirta. Classification (NCBI taxonomy): domain Eukaryota; kingdom Metazoa; phylum Arthropoda; class Insecta; order Coleoptera; family Tenebrionidae; genus Lagria; species Lagria hirta. Next base: position 31,233,354 of record OX375794.1, read on the forward strand.
ATTAAAAAATAGTAATACGGCTGGTCCTGATCTGGTAAATTTTATAAATTTAAAATTTTTCATTAAAATTAATAAAATAAAATATACCTTCTTTATTTGTTAAAGATTGCTGTAATGTACTACTTGAACCTCTTTTTTAATTTTTAATGTAAGTCTTACTTCAGCTTTGTTTCCTAAAGTATGGAAAAAAACTAAAGTATGTCCTACATACAAATCGGGTAATAAAGCATTGATTATTAATTATCGACCAATATCGATTCTTTCAAATTTTGCCAAAGTTTTTGAGAAGGTCATACATTCTCAAATTTATTATCATGTGAATAACTTAATTTCTCCATTTCAACATGGTTTTATCCATCATCGGTCAACGGTTACAAACTTAGGATGTTTTTCTCACTATGTTTCTGATGTCTTAAATGAGCGAGGTCAGGTTGACACAATTTACACAGATTTTTCAAAGGCTTTCGATCAGATTGATCACGGTATCTTTTTGGGCAAATTACTTTCATTTGGTTTTAGTGATAGGTTATGTCTCTATATTCACTCGTACCTTCTTGAGCGTCTGCAGTATGTTTACTACAATAGACATAAGTCGTTAGAATATCAAGTGTCTTCCGGTGTACCACAAGGTTCTAACTTAGGTCCATTATTGTTTCTGCTATTTATTAATGATCTACCACTATCAATTAAAAGTTTCTCTCTCTCTAAAAGTCATCTCTTTTATTTGCTGACGACACCAAAATTTACAATAATATCAGAAACTTCAAACTTCAATCTACTCTCAATGATCTTCCGTCTTGGTGTTTAATCAATCGGTTAATGTATCAAAATGTAAAGTTGTAAGCTATACACGTAAAATAAACTCGATTAACTTTGATTATGCCATCAATAACATGATCTTAGATAAATGCGATGCGATCTTAGATAAAAGGACTTGGGTGTATAATTTGATACCAGTTTCAGCTTTAACCACCATGTTTCTCTAGTGGCTAAAGCTGCAACTGTTTCTCTAGGTTTTATTATTCGGAACACACGGAGTTTTAAAAATATTTTAGCTCTTAAAACATTATATTCGGCTTTTGTTTTATCAAAATTAGATTACGCATCATTAATATGGAGTCTTTTTTACTAATGTTACAAATTGATACTTGAAAATTTTCAAAGAAAGTTTCTTAAGTTTTTATGGTATAAGATGTATGGAAGTTATCCTTCCCAAGGTTTTGTCACGATCTATTGCTAAATACTCTTGAGCTACAACTTCTAGATTCTAGACGGAATGTCTCTTCGCTGCTGTTCTTGTATAAGCTTATAAATTATAAAATTGATTGTGCCTACTTATTATCTCTGATTAGGTTCAGAATTCCTCGATCGGGTATAAGACAAACCCTGTGTTTGCAAACTCCAACATGTAGATCCGATTTATCAAAAAAATCACTTATATTTGAAATGTGCTCTAATTTTAACAAAATCTCATGCAGAGTTGATATCTGCTTTGATTCTTTTAAAACATTCAAGGAACATGTAATAATTTACTTTAGTTGACTGACTTTATGTATTGTAGGTAACATTACTATTCTTTCTGTTTGTATTGGTATGTTCTATGTGATATTTGTACATTGTTCTGTAACTGGATTTATTCTGTTGAACAATAAACCATTATTATTATTATTATACAGCATTAATAACTCGACTTTTTCTACAATGGTATAGATGTTGATCAAAACTGAATAATAAATACTTCACGGTGCTCATTAGTGGCAGAAGAAGCATGTAGTTGAAAAAGCTAAATAACAATAAGCAAAAATCATCGCGACATAATATTTTGTGTTTTATCAGTAAAACGTAAACAATTAATAACAAAAAAAAACATACCTTCAGAAAGCGAATTGAACGACCATTTCAATTAGGCGCCACTTAAACCATGTGCCCGTTGAAGATTTTTAGAAGTAAGAAACATCTTATTGTTAGAACTATAAGAAAGCGTTGGTCGTAAATATCAGTTATGCTGCATAGTAAGTCAAAACGTGTCTCATACTCTTCCAAAAGCAGAACTAGGTTGTAGATAAATTACAAAAACATAAATTGTTGGATGGGGAAAACAGCATTTTTACCAAGAATTTCAGAAAAATTCTAGGCATCAAACCCATGCCCCAACATAACAAGTGACACAGCATATATAGTTAATCGCACAGCCAGCAGCACTGCCCTGCTCAGTTGTTCAGCTTGGAAAAATTTCTGTCGGTTCGCATAATAGTGTAACTGTCAGAACAAAAGCCAGGATTATAGTTATAGCTTCTTTCACACAACATAAAAAATGTCAGGTTAATCAATTAAACTTTAAAAATAAAAATAAACAAAGGAAAGAATAAAATACTAAAGACACAAATATGAGGACTACAAATTCAAATATAATAACTTTTATTTTGGACTCTGGAGCTACAGACCACTTGATAAATCGAATGAACAGTTTTACTTCATCGATTGAATTGAGTACTACATTAAAAAATTCCCTCGCAAAACAGGGTGTTTCGATAATGGTTTTTAGAAGAGGGTCAATTGAAGTAACAACAGATTGCGGTGAGGTGTCAGGTACCATCCAAAATATTCTTTATGCACCAGATGTTCTACATAATTTATTATCAGTTCAATTATCTTCGCGGAAAACGGTAGAAATATGTCGAAACAATAAAGTCATCATACAAGGTAAGCCTTTAAATCACTTAATCTACATCAATTTTAAATTGAATAAAAATTATCATCACGTCAATACAAGCAATATTGATAAAAATGATTATAGCATTTGGCATGCACGTTTAGGACTTACTAGTAAAAATAAATTTATGCAAATAAAAAATTATGAAATGATCGATGACGTTAATAAAATATTTGTTGAGGATATTTGTCCCACCCACGATTTATGTGAAGCTTATTGTATTATAGGTAAACAATCAAAATTACCATTTTCGGCAAGTAAAAATAAAAATCATATTGAAAGGCCGTTATTCATAGTTCATTCAGATGAATGTAGACCTATAACTCCCTCAACTATAGATGGCAAACATATTTTACCACTTTTATTGATGAATTTACTCATTATACTGTCACATAATTATCTTTTTACTTAAAAGTCGGAAGTATTTAGTGTTTTTAAAGATTTTGTTACAAAAAGTCAAGTACATTTTAATGTACAGGCTACAAATTTATATTGTGATAATGGAAAAGAATATCTTTCAAATAAGTTTAAAAATTTTTGTGTTCAAAAAGGCATTACTTATTATTGTTCAGTACCTCATACACCACAACAAAATGATGTTGCCGAGCGTATAAACAGGGCAATTACTGAAAAAGTCCGTGCAATTATAAACAAGGCGTCATTAGATAAATATTTTTGGGGTGAAGTTGTTCTAACTGCAACTTATTTAATTAATTTAACTGCAACTTATTTAATTAATTTATCTCCAACAAAAACTCTCAAACAATTTAAAACACCATTTGAACTGTGGCATAATAAAAAGCCTAGAATATCACATGGTTTTACAGTTTATATTCACAACAAAACACAAATTTGACAAAAAGTCGTTTAAAGGTATCTTAGTAAGGTACGAACCAAATAAGGTGTTGAATCTAGAAAGTAATAAATTCATCACAGTTCGTAATGTTGTTGTTGATGAATTGAATTTTAAGGTGTCTAGACCTCAAAATACATCTGAATCTGATATATTATGTGATAAATCAAGAGCTAAACCTGATACACTCACAAATATACTTAAATCAGGCTTTAAACCTGATAAATCAAGAGCTAAACCTGATACACTCACAAATATACTTAAATCAAGCTGTAAACCTCATAAATCAAGAGCTAAACCTGATACACTCACAAATATACTTAAATCAGGCTCTAAACTTGATAAATCAGAATCTAAACCTGATCTACTAAGAGATTTATTTAAATCAGGAGCTAAACCTGATCAAGTATCAAATTTATTTAAATCAAGAGCTAAACCTGATCTAGTAACAGATTCTTTTAAATCAAGAGCTAAACCTGATCAATTATAACAATTTCTCTTAAATCAAGAGCTAAACCTGATCAATTATCTACAATTTCTCTTAAATCAGGAGCTAAACCTGATCAATTATCAACAACTTCTCTTAAATCAGGAGCTAAACCTGATAAATTGGGTAGTAAACCAATTGAGTGTACGTTCATAAAGTAAATAATGAACACAAGCTAGTAAATGATAATTTTAAAAAAACTCACAAATATAAAACTCAGACGAAGTGACAGAATTAAAAATCTTCCACCAATTTCTTATAACGAAGATGATTCTGACACAAATAAGTATCTTATTGTGCTACATCATTAACTGGTAAAATTCCTCAAAAATATATTGAAATTGAAAGTAGCGATGATAGAGTTGAATGGTAGCGAGCCATAAAAGATGAACTTGATTCACTAGAGGCGAATAAAACATGATCTTTAGTTTCTAGAGCGCTGAACAAGCATATTATTGATTGCAGGGAAACATTTACAACTAAAAACGATGCTTTTGGAAAACCATTAAAATTCAAAGCGCCATTAGTAGCAAGAGGTTTTAGTCAAGAACATTTATTTGATTACAACGAAATTTTTGCACGAGTATCGACATTTTGTTTTCTAATTGGATTTGGAAATCAACATAAGTTATTAATTCATCATATGGATGTTAAAACGGCTTTCCTAAATGATATTTCAAAAGAAAATATTTTTATAAAACTTCCTGAAAGAGTTGAAGCTAAAAAATAAAAATGATAAAGTCTGCACATTACATAAATCATAATATGGCTTAAAACAATCTGCAAAGTGTTGGTTTGAGCATTTCGATAAAACTTTAAAACAATACCAATTCAAAAACTCTCCAGTTGATCGTTGCTTGTATATTTTAAATAAAGGTCATATAAATAAAAATATATATGTCGTACTTTATGTCGATGATCTATTAATAGTTGCACATGACAAAAATACAATGATAAAATATAAAACTTATTTATTGAAACAGTTTAATATCTTAGACTTACATGAAATAACTTTATTTTATGAAGATCAAGTCACACAAACCAATTTTTTAAAAACTGTTTTAAATAAATTTAATATGACCGAATCTAATTCAGTAAACACTCCTCTACCTTCTAAATTAGATTATAAAGCTTTAAATTCAGTTGAATACTATTAAGCTCCTTCTAGAAATCTTATTGGCTGTCTTATGTACCCCATGCTATGTACTAGACCTAAAGTTAGTTTTACACTTACAGTAAATTTATTAAGTAGATATCAAAATAAAGGCAATAAAGTTCTATAAATCTTAAATTAATTTTTAAGCGGGTAGCAACAGGGCAACAACAGGCAGATTTCTCTACCAAAAGCCTTCCATCAACAACATTCATGGAACTGGAAACTTTGATTGGAGTGGAAGAATAATATAAATAGAAATAACTACTTAGATTATATAAATAAAAATTGGAATAACTATTCAGATAATATAAAAATATATATAGATATTTTTAAATGTACTGCAATGTAATAGTAGTTATAAAGCTTGGTCTGATTAGATTTTGCTGAAGTTTTCCTAATCCTATGCAACAAATGTTGAACTGTCAAAGCTTTTTAAGAATCCATAACCTGAGGTACGGTTATGGATTCTTACACAAAATTAATATAAGTATTATTAACCGTAAAACAATATAATATAAGTATTGTGATCACTGTGAAAATAGTTCAGTAAGAATCAAAGCATAATGTTATTACTATGTAATTTTTTTTTTGTTTTATGTAAAATAAAGATTCAGCAAAGATTAATTTTTGAGTGGGAGTGTTGGATATGTGTCAAAAATAAATCAACCTTGGCCTAATAGTTTAAGCTTGTATCTAAGTATAGAGCTTTTCAACCATTTTTGCTTATCTTTGTAGAGCCTTAAAACATTGTAGTCTGACGGAAATATTCATTCTGTTACGTCGTGTATTCCGTGGAAACCTATTTCAATATTGACCAAATATAAATAATATGATAATTAATAAGACTTTCTTCAATTATTATTGAAAGGTTTAATCCCCGATTTCTTATATAGACTTTCGAATATCAGCAGAATTGATAAATTTTTCTAGGATAAAACATATTGTAGCAAAAATTTGTTTGTAAAAGTTTATTTATTTCATGTTTATTTTCATGTGACGTCGTCGATGCGCTGCTCAAGGCTACTGAAGATTAATAATAAAGCAATTATATACCCTTAAATATATAGTTATTGTTTCAAACTGCAAATTAATTATTTATCAAGAAATACAGCAATTGATCTGAATTTATGTTATCAAAAAGCTTTAAACATCAACTTATTTATGGATCAACTGATTAAAGAGCCAGCGGAACCGTTGCCGAACGATGCATTCTAGAACCTTCCCGACTGGTTAGACCTTCCAGACTGTTTCGGTTATTTCTTGGAAATTTTACGCGGTATTTTGTGACAATATTAAACTCTGTTATTTAAAAGAGTATTGCCAGTCTATATTTATAAACTAGCAATATAAATAAATTCATTAACCGCAATCTGAGCTTACTTATCATTCAAAAATAAAATATTTGTAATGATAACGATGCACTAATTATTGTAAACTTTTCTTAACAAATTTCGCACCTTTTATTAGAGATTTAAAAATACAACAGTCCTTAAATTCCTTCATTTTATAATGTTGTGTTAACAAATGACGCACATTTGAGAACTTTTATTCAATTATGGCTTCCGACTTGAGTCACAACCATAGCAGGTGATTAATATTATTTAAGATATAAAAAACATCAATAAAGAACGTTAAAAATATTATCGTGTGTCGGGCAATTTACGTATTATTATTGATAATAATAAGAATTAATAGTAGTTATAGATAATTTGTAATAATTTTCTAAAATAAATTGAAAAATTTAATATTCATTCATAAAATAGAATTTCTTATCAATTGGCAGCATTCTCACACCTTTAAGTCTAATAAATGTATGAGATATTGTAAATACAATAGTTAAATAAAGATGTAAACGAACATTATTATCAAAAAATAATCATGAAAAAATATCACTATTTATTTATAACTATATTTACTATTGTTGTTAAGTAAACAAGTGAATATCATTATTGCTATAAACAGTACTATAAAGAATCACATAAACAGTTAAAAAAAAGTTATTGCATAGTATTCCAGTTAAACTTTAATAGAAAAGCCCAAATATAAAAAAAGTAGCCTATTCGTTTGATATTGAAAATTTCGACTGAATAAGCGACAGCGCGATTGTGTTTATCTTCAGGTTGTGTGTAATAAAAATATATCTGGTGTTAAAGTATTCAATAATAATTTAAAAAAAACCGAAGCTTCCGTGTGTGACGTGAATTTTGAAGGGCTGTAAAAATGGGTTTTCAAATTCATTTTGAAGATTTTACTATTTCTAGATAATAGAAAGTGTTATTTTTGTACACTTTCAATAAAATTAAAAATAATATAAATTTCTCCACATTGAAAAGTCTCTTGAAATTCATTAAAAATAATAATTTAATTATAACTAGAGCAGATAAAGGTAATTGCACAATAATAATGTCTATAACAGAATATACAAATAAAAGTATGAAACTTTTAAACACAACAGACTTTACGGTTCTTCAAAATAATCCACTCCCAAAGTTCAATACAGAACTAAAATCGTAATCAAACAGTGTCAAAACATCTTCTTGAATCATAAAACTCACTATTCAAATTTTATCGAAAAAAACCCATCTATTCCACTCTTATACAGCTTCCCCAAAATTACCAATCAGACCTATTGTTTCATTTGTCAATTTCCCAACCCACAAACTCAGCACGTTTATTCACAAATTTCTACACAATAATAATATCAATTTTTCTTTCCACCACAGCATCAAAAAGTCCCTAGAATTAATTAATCAAATTTCAACATTTCCTATTCCTCAAAATAGTTTTCTTGTTTCGTTTGATATTGTTAATCTTTTCCCCAGCGTTCCTACAAACGAATGCCTCAATTTTTTAAAAGAACATCTTTATAACTCATCACTAGACAATGAAACATGTCAGAATATTTTTGATTTAACTGAAATATGCCATAAGCAAAATTTTTTCCAATTTAATAATACAATACTCAAACAACTTTCCGGATTAAGCATAGACAACCTTCTTTCATCCTTAGCGGCAGAAATATTTTTAAATAATATTGAAGAAAATTTCATTATCAACCAAAAAAATCCTATTAGAAAAAATCTATGCGACTGGTACAAATATGTCGATGATGTCATTTGTCTTTTTCAACGTTCCACAGATGACCTAAATATTTTTCTCTCTTTCTTAAACTCCCTAAACAAAAACATCAAATTCACTCACAAAATAAGCATCAATAATTCCACTAATTTTCTAGACCCCAATATTAAAATACGTAACAACAAACACCATCTTTCCATCTAGAGAAAAAACACAACAACAGATTCTCTAATCCTTTACAATTCTTTTCATCCTCTCTCCCAAAAACTAGCTAGCTTTCACTTCCTCTTCAATAGACTATTTTCCTTACCTCTTAACAAAACCAACTTTAACCTAGAACTCAAGATTATCAAACAATTAGCTATTAACAACTCCTATCCCCTCAACTTAATTAATAAAGTCTTCCAGAAAACACAAAACAAATTCTATCTTATCAAATTCACTTCTTTAAACTCAAATCTCCTACTCAACCTATCAAATATTTCACTTTACCATACATAGGCATGATAGGCCCAACGTCTAATTTAATTTCAAAATTCTTTTCAAAATTCAACATTAATATAGCTTTTAGTCATTTTCAAAAACTTAAAACAGTTCTTGTATCGAACAAAAACACTATTGATAAAAACAAAAAAGCGGAGTCTATCAACTTTTTTGTTCTTGTGCTAACTCCTATATAGGCCGTAAACTGCGGTCTTTTAAAACTAGGATATCTGAACATCTAAGATATCTTAAAAACAACCACAAAAACATAATAGATTTTGAAGAACTGAAAAACAAAAGTACCTTTGCCGAACATATTCTATCTAAAAACCACGACTTCTCACATTCAAAATTTTTACATTATTCTAACAATTTTTTTGAAAGTGCTAACTTAGAAATACTAGAAACTTTAAAACAGAAAAAAACATCACCCAATTTAATCCTAAGCGAAAAAATTGAATTTACAGATTATCAAACCTTACATAAATAATTTTCTTTGAAAATCTTGTCGAAAAAATTTATCTCCACATATCTCGATTTGTCTCTTACACATTAATTTCTCTACAATTCAAAAATACCTACCCTTCTTAGAAAAAATGTTTAATCCCTTTGAGTACTTCCGCCTTCCCAAATATGTTCAACCAGTTTCACCACCTTCACTACCTACCTTGTGTCTTGCTTTAGTTTACTCTGAGACATAACATAGTAATCTCCTGTTTCTGTCGGCTAATTAAAATATTTTCTAGAATCGGACGATGGCCTCTGATGAATATACACCATCAGTATAAAGCCGAAACATAATATGTAGATCATATTCAACATCAAGTTGAAATAAAGGGTCACATAAATACTTAAATAAAGACAACATGAAGAGCAAGCACTCCTTGAAGACAACCTCGTAAGAACCGACACGCCTATTTTGTTAGGAGATCACGTAAGCCGCCCGTTATAGTGTTTACTCCCACTTGATCTTTTACGTAAAAATAGTATAGTTGAACCTAATGGTGGAATCGTCTCAACCTAGCATCGAGAAAGCGGTGGTGAGAAAGGAACCACAATGTTGAAATTCCTAGTTATCGGGTAAAACTTTTCAATACTTTTAGACTAAAAAACTCCAACTGCTTTTGTAAAAAATTAAAATATTTTGCAAAATGTGATTGAGATAAATTTAAAACCGCCATCAAGCTTCTATATTAGACAATAGTACAATAATTAGTCTAGCTCCAGAAACTGATGAATTTAAAACAGTTAACGAGTTGCCGTTTTCTCTAAATCTAGAAATACAATTAGAGGAAACATTTATTAACGCTTAAGATGACTTTAAATTAGTCAGTTCTACCTAATGATCACATGCTTTTTTTTTGTAAAGTTTTCTGTGTTTTTACATGTGTTTCAAGTCCATTCCAAGTCTCGTGGCGGGTACGCTAAAGTCCAAGCTCTAGAGCGGAGGTTATTCGCCTTAAGGTACTACCTGAACTCAAAACGTTGTTACTTCTTATTAGCCGCTCATTGTGTTCAGATCTCCCATCTTTCTGATCTTTCTGTTAGAAGATTGCACGAGTTTCGTAGGATGGTCATGCAACCGATCGCTTAGCCAATTGCGACCGAGCCCCTGTACGCATCTCGCGTGCCATGAGATCTTTTAGAAGAAGTTTAGATATAACAAAAAAGATTAGTTATAGCGTTGAGTGAAGTTTTAATTAAAACTTTTCACTCAACGGTTATAGCAAAATAACTGATATACTAAAACTTTGGAAACAGCCTAATCTAATAAAAGCCAGAAGTGTAATATCTTAAATAAATGCGTAGTTTAAGGTTGGCTGGAATAGCTGGTCTACAATGATTTTCTACATTATAATGTTTTTAAATTTCTTTTCAGTATTTTGTAAAAAAAACTTGGAGAATTTAAAATAGAATAGACAATTGAACAGCGTGTCCAAATTATTCAACTTAATTTGTTAAATCAACGGGTCATTGTCTTAACTCAGCCTGCATAACATAGTTATTTTAATGTGCGGGTTGAACCAATCGTCTGGTTGCAAATTTTTGACAACACGGGGCAGTAATAAAAAACCTTTGTGGTGCCGGCAGACAACAAATGACAACATCGAACGGGTACATATCCCAGGATCGATAATTTTGGAAATCAAAAAAAATAATAGTAGGGTGAAACTCGTAAAAAAAAGACGAGAATATAACAAAAATGAAAGGTAAAATAATTTACGGGTGATCGGAAAGTAGAAGGGGGTGAGTTTTTAAGGGTAAAAAACGGTGTATCCCAATTTCCGGCTAAACTACAAGTCCTATAGAAAAAAGTTAAATGATAAAGTTGTAGGTAATAAAAAAACCTACAACTTTTGTAATTACACTTTTTGCACATGCCAGCAAAGAGACAAAAAGTAATGGATAAGTGATTAGGGTCAAGATAAAATTTATAAATAGATATAAGAAGATTAATGCATTTAAAAATATTATTATAAATAATAATAATCACTATAAAGTATCTAAATTCAATAGTACGATTTACATTTCTATTCATATATTATGAGATTTTCTATGGCATAAATGTAATTAGAATTTGATAAATCAACTTTTTGACTAAAAAAAATTGCAGCAATCACATTTTTTAAATGAAATCCTCTCTTTAAAATTTAGAACAACTATTTTCGCATGTTTCTTGCACTCTTTATAATTTATGGATTTGTAATTTTTTTGTTTATTAATGTAACATAGAATCTTACGTTTTTCAAGTAATTAAAGTGCAAATTTTACTAAATAACTCAAAATTGTACATAGTGATAAATTGCTTTTCTTTGCTTTTTCTGAAAACATTTACCATAGTAATGTATATATTTTTTTACATCATCAGAAACAAGATATTTCAACAAACAAAAAACTCTCCAAGTTTCTTAATATTTTCTTTGTTAAGTCAAAATAAAGTGAAAAAATAAATACTTCAAATCAAAAAAATACAGTGTTTTTAGGACATAAAAAAATAAGTTTTCACCAAATTGCGTAAAAAAAATTTTTTTTTGCATAAGATGTGAGAGTTTTTGATTTTATAATAATTTATAGATATTTTTTAAAGTAAAAATAAGCCAATAAGACGCTAAATCGCTTGTATAATTAAATCATCTCGATGAGGGCCATAGGGCATCTTAAGTTAAAGAGGGAGAACATGGGCTTAGCATCCTTGGAAGGGTGGAGTCCAGTCAGTAAGCTGAGCGGGAGAAAGTGAGAACGTTGAGTCAGAGCGGTCGGACGGGCAGTATTATGAATATTTAAACTGTTAATTGTTTATTGAAAGAGAAAGATAGTTAACGTGTTGATCTTGTTGATCATGTGTTGTTTTGTGGTATAATTGTGAATTCAGTGCAGACTCCCTGAATTCGGAGGAATAATGAGTAAAGTTTTATTGATAAACATCAATATGCTAATATGAAATATCCACGGCAGAAACTATAGTTTAATACCTGGGGTACGGTCTATGTGTTAATTCATTTTAGACTGAGGTGGTACTCCCATGACGTCTGTAGACATTTACAGATTGCTATCCTGGTTCTCTACTTCCTCGAACAGAGGCGAAGAGGTAAAGGGGTGGGCTGGAGCCTGTTAACCGCTATGGTTATCTTCCTATCAGTGTATAAAAAGGTTGTGGATTTCCCTTTTGCTGGTATGACGGGGTAATGCGTAATGTCCTTAGGTTCTTCACTCATTAATCTTTATTTTATACCTTTTCCTATTACGTATTATTCTTGGCCAGTCTATTTCGCGTAATGTGATTGAGGCCTAGCGACACCGTCCACGTTGCTCCCGAACCAGGTACCGAAACAGTGAAGACATCATTGAGAACACGATGCTAAAGAAAAGGGGTGAAGATTGAGTCAATCGAGTCCATAGAGTGGTTGTCCAAGTCCAATGAGCCTTGTGATGTCTTCCACTACTATCAGTTCGAAAGGAAGAGAATCCTGCGAGGGGGAGAAAAGCCCCCGGTGAGTTACTTTACAGGTGTTATTGACAGGTACATTATGTGTAAATATGTTTCATGTGTCGCCCAATCGATCCGTCTGACTGCTCAAGCGTTTCTCTAACAATGAATATAAAAGGGTGAGTTGAAGTAGATTCTTGATGATAATGTAGCTGGCTGTTGCTATTCTGTACACTGTTTTCGAGTGAATAATTAAGGCTAATAATCGTAGAACATAGACATCCTGACAAATTAATTATGGAGAAAGAGTTAACTGTTATTTAATTCAATTTAATTATTAAAATTTGGCAAAACGCAAGATTAGAATAAAAGAGTCTTACAAAGATAAAAATAAAAAACCAAAAACTTGATTATTTGAATTTTTCACATAAACTTTGAGGTTATGGGCAAAGAGTGTAATCACAAAAATTGTAGGTCTCTTCATTACCTACAACTTTCTCATTTAACTTTTTTTCATAAGGCTTGCAGTTTTGCCGGAAATCGAAATACACCGTTTTTCACCCTTAAAAACTCACCCCCTTCCACTTCCCAATCTCAGATCAACCGTAAATTATTTTTCCTTTCGTTTTTGTTATATTATCGTCCTTTTTTGACGGGTTTCATCCTACTATAATTTTGTCTCACTTTTTACCATTTTCAAAATTATCGACCTTGGTCTAACAGGAGAGTGAAGATTGAAAAACATCAACCAGGAAACCATCGACACAATTTGGCCTCTTAAGAGGTTTGCTGCAGAGAAATATGCATACAATAAGATTTTTTCAATACAGAATTCAGTTTGTTCAAAAATTGAAACCAGCAACGATTCGATTATGCAATTTATTTTCCGCAAAAGACATAAGAAAATCATGATTTTTTCAATAATATAATTATGAGCGACAAGCCCACTTCCAATTAAATGAGTTCGTTAAAAGGCAAAACTGCAGAAAACGAGTTACAGAAAATCCAAGGGTAGTTCAACAGCGACAATTACACTCACTTAAGTGTACTGTTTAGTGCGGTGTTTGTTCGGAAAGGATAACTAGCCCAGATTTTTATGAAAATAAACATGGTGCGCCGTTACCACCACTGGTGTTTGATATCGGACAATATTGAAAATGTTTTTAAGGTAAACCGTGCACAACCATCCGCAAATATGATTTCTACAGAATGAACCCACAGCGCACACTGTGAGTACACACACAATAGCTCTTTTACGCAACATCTTTGGTTAACGAATTATTTCGCGTACAAGCGATTTTAATTGACCCCCGAGTTGACCGGATTTAACCGCTCCTGACTTTTTCCTTTGAGGCTATTTGAAAGTCTATATTAATAAGCCTAGAACCACCTAGTAATTAAAAAACAATATACGCGTCGAAATAAATTTAATAACACGTAAAATTTTGCGAAAGATTTATAGAGAATGTTTTGAAAATAGCACGAATATGTGAAGCAGAAAATAACCACCAATTGCGAGATAATTTCTCATAAATAAATTAAAAATATTCTCCATTAATATGCTGTATTTAGATAATCATATGTAATAATAATAATTGTCAAGGAAGTGCAACCTCAGTCTAAAATGTTACATGGACTGTGTTCTAGGTGTTGAACTATTGTTTCTGCTGTGGATATTTTATTTTAACATATTCAATACATATTTGTGCCACCAAGTATTTTACACCTCATCAATAATATTCTTCTCATTGTTTCTCTGAATTCAGAGAGTCAGCGCTGAATTATGTTTTTTTCTGTAATTATGGCACAAAACAACACATCATTAACAACAAAACACGTTGATTATCTTTCTCTCTTCATAAAAAATTAAAATTAGTAGCGTAATATTAGTATATAAATAAATAAGTGTAAATAAACTAGATAAATAAACTGCACAGCTATCACGTTCCAGTTTAGCTGGTATTTAACTCATTAAAATTTAGCAAAAAGTTTATATTAAAACAAGTATCGTTTAAAAGTATATTTTTAAACAAGTAGTAAAATAGCTTACCTCGAAGAATTTCCAAACTGTCTCCAATCTGGAATCTTATGGTAACGCCGGGGTTGACGTGAAATAAAACGATGTACTCCGAATTATTTTGACTAGGTCCTGGACAAAAATTGCCACCAGGAATTTGCGTTTGCGGTTCAAATCCAGGACCGAAGTAAAACTTTGCCGGTGATCCCGTTCCGTTTGATCCATTTGTTTCGACGTTTTCACTTGGAAGAGTACAATGATGATGCAAATATGTGTAATGATGCAACTGGTGAATGTGATGAGTATGATTATGATTACGGGGTTTACGAATATGAGAATGGGTATTATTGTTGCTATTTGTTGCTGTTGAAGACTGTATAGTATTTGTAGTTGTTGCTGCTGTAGTTACTGTTGTTGGCTTAGCCTCTGCCATCGGCTCGTCTTTTACCTTCACCATCCGCTTATTTTAACCGTCTTATGATGTTACACCTGAAACAACCAAAAGCTAAATTTGAATACAACGATTAAAACAATTTTTTTATCACAACAGTGTCCTCATTTCACAATAAATTATAATATACGGCCTTTCATGAACACAAATATTCACTAATTACATGTGCTGCGTCGCGGCGTGACATAGGTATGTTTTGTTTTAGTTAGAGCTTGTGTTACTTAGCACTCAATTTTGCAAAAGTCTTGTGCTAGGTATACTTTTAGAGGTAAAGCGTTTTGTGTTGTTGACATGAAAAATTACGTACATATTTGTGTTGAAAAGAAGATGTAAAATGGTATCCAAACCTTCTTCTGGACTCTACAATTGTTTTTTGGATAAATTATAAATTTAGAAGATATAGCAAAACACTTGCAGAAACGTAGGGATTATATATATATATAAATTAACATCTATGGCTAAAACTATCATGATATTGTAATGTTAGGTAGTCCATTTCTTCAACTTACAAACAACACAAAGAATATAAATTAGAAATGGTATAATATCTGTAGATTAGTAAGGCTTTAATGTCGATCTTGCGGTATTTCGCCCATATTTAAAAAGCCGCAAATCTTTTTTTGGCGTTGTAAGAAGTAACTCAACAGCACAGCAGGCTTTCGCTTACCCCACTAGCATCGTTTTCTTTTTTCCAGTTATTAAACTCACTCAATTCTTTGTAATAAGCGTCCCTGGATTTCTTGGGTAGCAAACTCGATGTGACTTCTTCATCATCTTTCGCAATTTTTTCAGGAAGAGAAGTTTTTATTTTATTTCCAACCATATTACAAGCGCCGAAACAATGTTTGCAAAATTTTTCTCAAACAATAAATTTGTTGGCAACTACAGCATGGCAACAAAATCATAGATCACTACTAAGCTTTACAGATAGAAAATTTTTGGGTTTTGTTAATTTTTTAGGAAATTATCATCTTTTTCTATGTTTTCAACGCGCAAGGGTTTATTTACACCTGCCTAAACCGCAAAAAGACAAATTTTTCGTTTACAAACATGCAATTGCCTATGAATTTGGTAATACCAGTTATCGTTTGTATTAACTGCTATTAAGTCGTCTTTTATTTTCCAAAATTTAAGTTTTTTTGTGCAAATAGCTTCATTTACTCCAAGATTAAGCACAGGAATAAGACATTTTAGTTCAAGTATCATTATTATCACCAATTAAATCATCGAGGCTTGCTCCAATAAATTCATGGTCATCGTCAATAAAAAATTCGCAGGCTTAAGTTTGTACATTCTCTTGTGCAGACCGCTGTTGTGTCATAAAAGCTGACCGACATAAAATCTCCGAGATTTTGAAACGCATAATTTCAACAATTTGGTCAACTTAGTTACAAGATAACGTCTTAACTCTAACCACGGACTGCAATCTTTCTGTAAAATTGTTTCCCCTTGAATTTTTTTTATTATTAGTCAATAGCTTGTTGTTTAAAAATATAGTTTTACTTTCTTCAAGATTTTCGATCAGGCGCGGGACTTTTTTCCCTATAATCAAACTGACTATTAGAGGATTGACAGTACTCTCTTAATTTTTTTGCACCGTATGATTTAACTAGTGCTCTTTTCTTTATTCTATTATTTTCCATTTGCTGTAATCTTGATGGATAATTGAACCCAAGAAAGTTTTTTTTGCTTTTCCACTATTTGTTGAGACGACCGCTGCCGCACATCGCCTTTTATATCTTCAAAGTGAAAAATTTATTCTGTTTCCTCCAACATATTTAGCAACAATACGGTTAAACCTCTCTACTGTATTGGTATCAACATCTTCAATTAAACTTCTTGCATGATTAGCTGTTAAATTGATAATTCTTTTCAAGCAAAACCAAAAAGGTATATTAGGAAAACTTTTCGCTACCTTATCTAACGAGTTTGACTTGGAACACTTTTTATGGCTACCGTAGCTGTAGTCTAAAGAGTTTACAATATTTTCATCCAACTTTTTAATTTTTTCACTTGCAGTCAACTGCGTATGTTTTAAATGTTTTATTGATTTAACAATAAGTCTTCTTATACTTATTATTTTTTGTTGGATTAAAGTTTTTCGGTATTTGTTGCTTGAACTTAATTAATAAAATAATACCTTGTACCTAAGATTATTATAATCTGTGTAGTTCAGTTTAATGATTCCGTACCTTGTTTGCATGTTCTGAAAATAGGCAGTTGACAATACTTACTGTAAACGAGCAATTGAAAAAATTGACTTTAATTTCATCATTTGTTGCTATCTAGCTCTGAAACTACGTTTTTAGTATTATACGTTAATATTGTATTATAAGCACTAACAAACTAAAACCAAAACTGAAAGCTTTTGAAAATCAACCCCACTCTTGAGTTCATCAAGGTTTCGACACATTGAGTGAAGTATGTATACGAAAGTGAAGTAGGAAGGCTTTCACGGCCCAAAGTCATTAAAATATTGACATCTTTCGGAAAAGACCGTGTCGAAAAGTGTAATAAAATTGTCGACGTTTCGCACTCCATCGGCCTATGAGCCCAAGCAGCAACGAGGTCTAGCCAGAATAAGCTTCGCCTCTAGCGTGGCTCACACGTCAAGTTACCGTGCTTGTTCTAATTTTTATTTCCCTGTCCTGCTGATTCCTCCACCGATATAGTGCGAAACGTCAAGGAGGGTCGCAAGATTTTCAAAACCTCGCCTTAAATTCAAGTCAACTAAAAAATATTGACTTAAAATGATAAAAATTGCAATTTATTCAAAAATGGTTATTGATATCAAAAACATGTTTCAATAGTCTGAAGTAATTTATTATTAGGAACATTTTGAGCAAATTTCGTTTGAAAATATGCAAAAATAAAAGCGATAGAACGGACCAAGTCTGCTTGTTGCATAATTTTTCAAAATATTTTTCTAAGAATTGGAAATGTATTTTGAAATTTTGCTTCAATAGTCCTCTTTAAAAATGTTTCAAAATTCATTTATATTTTATCCGTTTATTTGCGATTGTAGTTTCATCGGAATTTTTTCTCAAAAAAACATGTTTTTGACGTTTGAGAGCCGACTCCGCCTTAAGTGACACTAAAATAACTTTTTGGCGCCCGCAAATGTCAACCAAATCCAATACTCTAAAATGAATCCCACAAAACCATGTGGAATTTTAGTGGTGTCACAGATGAGACGGTCTTATATAACGGATCAGACATGATCATTGTCTATAAAATAAAAAGCAAAATGTTTTAATAAATGTGAGAAATGTAAAAAACTGCCAAACGAAGCAAAGAAATGTGGGATATGAAAAAAAAAAAGTAACAAAAATTCCGCTAGTTATATCGGAAAATGACATTGTTCATAAAAAACTGATTTTGAAACGCTATTTGTTGGATGTAGAAAGCAGAAAGACTCGACACTACAGCTATTGTTCAAAAAACAATCACTTCCCAATAAATGTGAAACAAGTAGCTTTGAGAAATCCGACTTTTTAAAAGCAACCACAACAGTGTGATTAAAAAAATAAATAATAATAATTACTCTAAACTACGTTTGGAAAAACAAACTGCAAAACTATGAACTAAATTTGAGCTACTAGCGCCTTGAACATTGATTTTTGTAAAATGCCAGAGCAAAATTGCTGAATATTTAAACCAGAAAAATATGAGCAGAACGAGCAGGAAATTCTTATGAAACAAGATTTTCTACATAGATCAGCAAATGATCTATGATATCAACGGTTCTAACACCAATACAGATTGCAATACCATATTGCCAACTTGTTATCCGCCAGTGTCTTGCATTCGGGACACATATTAACCTCTCCAACCTTAACTTAATTTGAAAAGTTATTGATAGAATATTTTCTATCACTATTCCAAGCAGATTACAGTCAGCAATAGATACATCAAAGCTAATAAATTCAAACTTACAGGTCAGGTCAGAACAAGACTGTGACGCAAGTACAAACCAAGATTGCATTGAAATAGAGCTCAATCATTCCCAAAAAAGCGACATCAGACCTTACAAAAACCCTTTTTACTAAAAGAACCTCAATAAACCTGAATACAAGAACAGAATCGAAAGCAAATTAACCTAAGAATGAAGAATTAAAAACTTTTATTTATAATTAATTTAGTTTATAAAGCTTTAAACTATCCACAACTGTAGTACAAATACATATCTAAAGACAATAATGCTTATTAAAACTATACAATATTTATTAAAACTGTTAAAAATATATTAATTAATTTATAAAATGATACTGTCAAGTGACTTGGAGAGTTTAAAATAGAACAAGCAATTTTAATTAGCCCCGAGTTCACCGGATTTAACCGCTCAAGACTTTTTCCTTTGGGGTTATTTGAAAGAAAAAGTCTATAATAATCCTAGAACCATTCAGCAATTAAAAAACAATATACGCGACGAAATTAATAACATAACACCTGAAGTGTTGCGAAAGGGTATGGAAAATGTTTTGGAAAGATCACGAATACCCCGTATGTGAAGCAGAAAATGGCCACCACATGCAAGATATAATTTTTCATAATTATATTAAAAATATTGTCTATTAATATACTTTAAATAAAAACTTATAATGAACTCAAACCCCTTCTGTAATTTTGGGGCCAACATGTATTATGATTTTTTTTGAAAACTTAAGACCGTTTCTTCTCAAATATTAAATGATAGCAGCTGAAAAATTTATAGTTGTTTAAGTTTGTTAAGTCTTGAAGCGCTATTTTCTATCAAATCATCACTAATGAAAAATATTTAGGTACTAGTTTCCAATAAATTTTTGTTGAGTAAAGTTAATCTTTCAATTATACATATTACCTTTTACAAAACATAGATTATATATCATTAACAGTAATGATTGCATTTCCCAAGAAAACAGTTGCTCATTAATAATATAGTTTTTTGTTTTGCCTTCCGCTTCAAAGTCGCTGATTATAATTATACAGTTTTTAAGTCTTTAAGTTCTTAATTAAGCATCATGGAAACATTTTTAATCAATAAAAATTAAACTTGAAAAATAACTGTATACCCATAAAAGAAATCACTTCATTCACTGTTTTAAAATGTTTCATAATAACAATTCTGCTTCTTAAAGCTCACATTCTCGAAGTTTTGCTGAGAAAATGATAGAGACAAAATGCATACTTCCACAAACCATTTTGTCAAAAAAATTAAATCAAAGCAGCCCATTGATGGCAAAAAAAGCATACTATGAAATGAAACATATGGCTAGTACATGTGACTATGTTGGTTGCTCAAAAAATTTGGAATATGTATAATAGAAAGTATGCAGGACACGAAATTGTGTAAATTAGTATTAGAGGGTAAAATAGTATATTATGTAACAAGCACAAAATGATGCACATTTTGCACGAGTTTGAAAGTTTCAAACGAGCGCAATTCAAACCAGTGCAAAATTGCTATTTTGTGCGAGTTGCATACTATACTTTTTCTACGGCAACAGCAATTATAAAAACAAATATGCAAATATTGGATATGCTGGTACATGAAAATCCGAAATTATCTATTCATTAGCAGAGCCTGGACAGCAGTGTTCGATCTCCTTCTCACTCCAAAAATTAGTTATGAGCTCGTGTGTACATTTTCTTCGACGTTTCCGACAACAAATTTAGTGTTGTAAATTTGCTGCTTCTGTTATACTTAGAGGTGTCAATTGCAAACCATTATCCATATCAGTTTACTAATAATAAGTACAAAATTATTTGTGCTGCTCAAACTGTAACTAACTGATGACATTTGTCGGCGTTATATTCTCTAAGTCACCTTAATTTTTGATATCAAAAACAGGAGACAACACAAAATATTTCATATTGCATTTGTTGTCTAGCAACTTGCCTAGCAACCGATGCAAAATGAAATTCAATACAAAATGTAGTTTCTTATGATTCAATTTACACTCTTGATATAGACATTAACATAAAAAGAGCATTAACAAATATACACGTGCTTATATCTAAACTACTGAATCGGCTATTTAGGTGATACTACAAATAAAGAAAAAAATTTAAACTTGAAGTGGAAGATAAATTCATCATTCAACAAAAGCAAGTTTTAAACTAAGTACAAAATACCTTAACATTTTCATAATTGTGTAAAATATTTCACATTGTTTTCATTTAATTTTTTTCACATTTCACTTTTTTATTATTCCAAATTTCAAAATTGGGTAACAAAACTAATCGAAGTTGGTATGGATTTGACAATAACACAAATTCATGAGTATGTCAATTCTCAAAAATAGCTATATTATAAGATTATAAAAAATTAACATCGGTCACAAAATGGAAAGTTTTCAAAATAATGCAGAGGTCAAAAAACTCATAAATTCCCAAGTCCTTCGGATATAATTTGAAATCGTATATTCAAATTAAACAAGGCTCTTGTTATTTTTATATGTGATACTAAAGCGTTGTGTAATTTTTCAGTGTCATTTTTAAATTTTCAACTTCATAAAGAACGAGCAAACATGTTTCAAATAATTTAAATTGATTATTTTGCCAACAATTATGTAACTACAAATATAAGGTAAGATTACAAATTATCAACAAAAGCAAATAAAAAAAAGTAAAAATAAGTTCTCCGAATTATTATTGCATTATTCCCAGTACATTATAATAATACCTTAATAGATAATAGTTTTGAATAGTTCAGTCGAGATAGACATTGAAATAGTAAAAATTAGGGGCTGCGATTTTAAACGTTGGAGAGGGAGGGAGGGTTTATAAGTCTAAATCTCGATTTTAACGACAATCTCACCGCCGCGGTCGCCGCCATCTTAATTTAAAGTTCAAGTTTCTTGTTTTTCAAAAATAACTCGTTAATTTACAACTTTAGAGCCAAAATAAAAGTATTCAAAGTTGTTGGATGTTAATTTCCCACAAGTTTAGTTATTATTTTCACGCTAGTATCAATATTTGCAGAATTTTTTGTCAATAAACTACATAATAAACACAATAATGGAAAAATAAAGAAAATTTCACTTCCGATTCCTTCCTAGAGTCAAAATAAAAATAAACAAACTTGTAGAAAATTAAATTCCCAACAAATTTGAATACCACCCTTTTTGCTCTAAAGTTGTAAATTAGCGAATCATTTCAGAAAATCAAAAAAATTAAACTTTAAATCAAAATGGCACAGCCCGCGAGATTGTCCCGAAATTCAATATTTAGAATTCAAACCACCTTCCCCAACGTTTAAAAAAAATTTGGCCCCCTAATTTTATCTATTTAATACTATTTTTATGTCTATCTCGACTGAACTAGAATTAGTTATTTACATAACAAGTTCGAAAAAAACCGATATTGTTCAACAAACGGAATATTTGCAAATACGAGCTCCGGCAAGTTTAACAAATTACGCGAATTGAACAATAACGAGTTTTCATAACGTGTCTACGTACACTGTTTCATCTAATTCCGTAAATAAATCGTTCTTCCCACTATATTTTACGTCTACAAATAATTCGACATTGGCAACATCTAAAATCAAATAAGTTTGTAATTAAGTAACATAGAGAAAAAAAATTGTTTTAAAAAATATATGTTATCTACTAAAATGGATGTTGATTCCGATTTCTAAATACCTTCAGATATTGAATAACATGTCAATTCGGCCGTGTTGGGTTTAATACCCAAAAAAGTCTGAACAGCGCTAAGATCTTGCGTACAAGAAATTCAAAGATTGGTGTAAACAGAAGAAAGTCAATACCGTTAACGGAAAGGTGATGTTAGCATATTTTGATGGCATGAAAACCCTGAAATCTTCTACGGTGTAAGTAGACAACGTACTCTATGCTATAAACCGATTTGCAAGTTAAAAGATAAAATATTAACCTCAAAGAATATGTTTAATAGATAGCTTATTGAAGAAACGGCCAGCGAGTTATCACCCTTAAAAGTCAAAAAATCTTACTAAAGAAAACATTCAAAAATTCTTCAAAGATGCTAACAACAACGAATTTTTATTTGCAAAAGTACATCTAAAAAACCAAATGCTCTGTTGAATTAATAATCAAATACTTTATAAGTGGCAGCAATAATTGGAAATGCAGGTGCCTGTAAGAAAGCCGAGTTAACAAATTTAGTACAAAATGTAGTAAATGAAGGGAGCTTTTTGAAAATCACTATTCCTGAAAAAAAAACCCATGTGGTGCGAGAATTTGTAGTGACAAGCGAAATAACTTTGACAGATATCTTCCAGAAATATATTAATTCGCCCTACCAAGTTACTAAGCACAATTGCTTTTTTGTAACTTATAGAAGAGGAAAATGTGAAATACAACCAGTAGGTAGCAATACATTCGATAAATTGCCACAAAAAATTGGTTACCACACTGCACCGAATACACCGGTCATTGCTTCAGAAGGTCGTCTGCTTCGCTACTCGCAAATTCTAAAGCAAAGTTTTTGAAAATTAAACAGTATGGCGAATAAGATCAAGTAGCGTTGCGGAACAGTATGTGGAGTCGTGGTTAAAGAAAAAGATTGCCAATGCAATTTTGGGAGAGAAGTTAGAACCTAAGACGCCGTTGGAATTAAGAATAACATGAATAATGGGAGAGTTTTCAGATAGAGTAATACTTTAGGGTTGAGAAGTGTAATTAATCTAGCCAATTGTACATGTCCCAATTTAGTTGTTAATGTTTACAATTTCAAACTTGAAAATTAATAGATTACTGTTGTTAGTAACAAATTACTGTTGTTATTATAGTTGTTTTTTTTAGAAATTTTATTGCGTAACTAGTTATGAAAAAAGTGACGTTTCATAATGTTAAAGAGTTGTCAAAATTTGAACTTTCCATAACGGAATTAGAAAAGTAATTTATAACGACTCTAATTATCCATTGTCAATTAAGCTCATTAAAATATAGTTATTATAGTTATTATAAAATTAATGCCTGGATAAAAGATGACTTTCAGAATAAATTTACAGCTTATAGGACTTAGAGGCTATGGACAGTGTATTTCATCGATTGTTGTATAAATACAATTTGGGGCACTTTATCTTATTCACAATGCAGCACAGAACAGCACATAGATAGGTACTTTTGCAAGTATCGCAACAAAATCTGGTAAAACAAATTGCACCCCCCCCTTAATAATAGGACTGACCATTGTCGATTTTGTGTCCACAAAACAACACATTAATTCTTCAACGTCTTGTCTTAAAATTTAGAAGAATAAATCGAATTTTATAATTTTAACACCAATTGAATTAATGTAAAAAAAATTAATTGGAATTATATAAGGGTTATCGTTCGAACCATTACAAACAGAATTACAATTTTCTGGATACTCTGGATCACAAAGTGGAAAACATTTTTCAGAAACACTTTCAATCCCTATTTCTTTTATTATCCGTACACACAGTCAGGTAGAGAGGAAAGGCCATTGCAAGATTTAAATAGAAGAAAAAATCAAAAGAGGTAAAAAAGCACATTACGAGGGTAAGTTGCAGTTCTTTAAAGGGCAGCGCTCATATAATTCGAATAAGTTAATTGATCTGGTCTTTATATTTCGTGTTGCTGTTGTCGTGTTACAATAAAACACACGTGAATATGTAAAAAAAAAACAATCTACATTTATAAAGCAAGAAATAAAAATATTATAAGAAATGAAAACAAACAATAACAACATAAAATAGTTGTTCGCTAGGCCAAGAATTAGGAAAAGTTTATATAACAATTTTTTGGGTAAAAAAATTATGTAAAAATGTATAGAGATGTGTGATTTACTCGTCCAGCAGGTGGTTTCATTAAAATGTAGGTTTTATGTAGTTCCAAAACTTATAAATCAGATATTGAAGTCGGCTTATCA
Source organism: Lagria hirta (assembly GCA_947359425.1). Lineage (NCBI taxonomy): Eukaryota > Metazoa > Arthropoda > Insecta > Coleoptera > Tenebrionidae > Lagria > Lagria hirta. Next base: position 31,258,378 of record OX375794.1, read on the forward strand.
ATTTTGACTCTAAAACTTAAGACAAATTTGTATTTAATTATAATATAAATACTATATCTTCGACTATAAATATCGACCTAACTGCCGCCGATATTGAGACATTTCTAATAGAATAAGACGAAAAAACCGAAATATTTATAGCGGCAAATGCAGTTTAAACCCATTTACTTATTCGTTGAGGGTAAACTAGACAGAAATTACGTTAGGTCTGACATTGTTAAAAAATAAGCTGCTTAAAAAAGAACAAACCAGAGTGGAATCCCACTTTGTCTGGTACAGATCTAGAGCGTCGTTGATGATAAACACCTGTAAGAAAGCGTTGAATAAAAGGCGTAACCAGTTTGGAAATTGATCAAAAAACTAGAGTTAAAGTTGCACGTTGAGAAGTAAAAGCTTTCATTGAGAATCTTGTTCTTTTGCAGAACAATACTTAGCAGAATCTATCGCAGAATGACTAAAATGATAAAAGCCTTAATCGCAGAAAAGCCAGTTGAACAAAAAAACCTCTTAGAAGAAACGCCTGTTCCACAAAAGCGCATTCTTCAGAGCAGTAAACCTCCAGAAGAAATAAGATTGCTTAAAGAGAGAAGCAAGTAAATTTCTTTCTGACAAAAAAACAAGTAAAGGTTTCAAAAAAAAACTCGAAAAAACAGAATACTTGTGCAACAAACAACCACAAAAATTTCTGATAATTCTTCAATACTAATTGGTAAAAACATTGTTTTAAAAATTCATAAAAGCATTACGTTTATTCCGCAATACTGTATAAACATCTATGGTTAACAAAGCAGGATCTGGCTTCCAAGAAAAATATCTGAAACATTGTTAATTGTATTTTGAGTAGCAAAAACGTCAATTGTGGAAACGTGAAAGTGGTAACATATTCTTTGAAAAGATTTTAGATATATTATCCTTAGAATTTATGTAAGATGCAACATGGAAAAAACGTCTCTCATCACACCAACTTTATAACTCTAATATTCTGCAGTCAATATTATTTCACTGTAGTAATAAAACTCAAAAAGTATGTAAAAAAAACCTAGAAGAGCGATTGACAATAAAACCCTAGAATGAAAAGTAAATAAACCTACTTGAAGCTAGACAAAAAACTCAATTGAAGCAAAACATCTTCTCATTATTTTATTAAAAACAAAAAAAAAGATATAATAAATATCTTTTCCGGAAATCGTCTTGGAAACAACATTTTCCTGCTTATTTACGCGCAGGAAAATTGAGTTTTCCGGACTAGTACTGTAAAAACTTTACAAGACGCAAAATAAAAAAGATACTCTAGCAACTATAGTTGCCAACAAAATTGACCAACTTGATTTTTGTGAAATTTGTAAAAAAAATTATAAAATTTGTAAATTTCGTCTTTTTTTACGATTTCCGAAAAAATGTAATACAAAACACGTCAGTAAAATCTCTTACTTGACTCGGAGCTTTAAAATACTCGGCACAAAGTGCCTCGTATTTCAATTTAGCTCCTCTTCAGTAATATGAAATTTTCCTGACTTTTATGTAAATAACTATTAAAATTAGAAAAATAAAATAATGATATTACTTCTAAAAAACCAATAAACAAAAACAAAATCTTAACTGAGTTTGTATTTGCAGGACATTCAATCTAAAACCAACGTTTAACCAAAATTCATATTATAAAGAAAATATTTGAAATTTTTGAAAAAACTAGTTTTGGTAAGATAAGACCAAAGAAAAAAAAAATTATTATCTTTTTAAATCAACAAATTTATTGATAAACTTTACAATAATTCATAAGAAATGTAGTTTTTAAAAATGTTTACAAAAATTATATTAAAGCAATTTCAAGACAGATCATAATACGAATTGCCCGGGAATGTCATGACAGTGTCCACAGACAAACAAATATTACGAAAAAATCAGAAAATCCAATCTCTTAAATAAAATAAAAATAAAAGGATATTTGTTTGATGTGTTTCTGTACAAATGGCATCCCACAGCCACTAACCTTTACTGTTTTCTAGAAACTTTGCCAGAGACAAGATTTTGTAACAAAAAAGTCTTTACCACTGTCTGGAGGTGATTTGATTTGTTCAAATTACATCAAATTCTGTTATTACTTCTCAATTCAATTCAATAATTCCTATAGTAAAAGTTAATGCTATTAGACCATTTAAATCCATTTTTAACATTAATGAAGTGGTTGGGTTGCAAGTCATCATGCTTTTATGAAATTTCCTCTGTTGCTTATTTCAATTTAAAGTTAAATATTATTACAAATTTGTGTTCTTAAATAGAACATTTTTACTTTCAACTTTTTGTTCAATTTAAAAATAATTGTAATATTATGGTATATTTAGATCTGGCTGACCTAATATTAACCGCATTTATAAACAAAACTTTCAAGGAGTCTCACTTTTTATAATTCTTTTTTAAATTCTAATATGACTCATGTAATGCAAAACATGTGCTCCAACGAATCATCAGAATGAACTTTGATATTTACGACTAGATTGTCAATAAATTGTTTCATATTTTAATAACATTTTGTATTTTTATTTTAATAAAGTAGCAAAAGAATATAGGTATACAATATGTCCTCGAATTTACGCTACAAGAGAGAAAAATGTCATTATTTACAATTTTAGTCAAAAATTTTATTGAACGAAGTTGTTTATAATCAAATATAAGGCTAAAATCTAAAATAAAATGTTTGAATATTCTATTTTTCATTTCAATAACTTGAAATAATAATTTTTGTAAGCTAATATTATTATTTACGATTATAGATTGTAGTGAATTTATTAAAAAGATGAAGAATTGTAAAGCGTTTACAATAGAAAACCATAATTTTTTATTGTATTTTTATGGTCTGTTCAAGAATAAAACAAAACTTAAAAATCAAAAAATTTATTTCATATTTTGTATTTGACACCCACTTCATCCATTCTTTTCTTCTCTCGTCTTCATTCATTAGATATTTCCCTTCTTTCCCTATTCCATTCAACCCCTTAAACTTGTTCAAGTCTTCCTTATCTTTTTTTTATGACACCTCTTTTTTTCTAGCACATTTTTTTCACAATCGCTTTTCGTAACAAATATTTATATTGATTCGCTGCACTACCACATCAGAATATTGCAACCATATTCCTTTTTTAATTTTTTTTTTGTACTTTTTTCCTTTATTTACTTTCCTCTTGCCATCTTTAACATCTTTTTATATTTTGTTTTTTTTTCATTTCCATATTTCGGGACCATACACGGTTTTATCAAATTCTCCCTCAAACACTCAAAAAGCTTCCTTCTAAGGTCCAAATATGTTCTATTATTGCATTTTGCAAGTTTGTTAATCTAAGTTTTCTTTTTTTTACACTTTTTATTTAGTTTATTCATCTGCCTTTTCAGCTCTTCAGACGTAATGCAATATCCTCTTTTCTCCAATTTTATTTTTTGTAATCTAAACACCCCCGATATATTTTCCTTTCTTGTTATGCTTTTATGCTCTTCTACACTAATATTATAAAGAGGAAAGATTTGTATGTTTGTAATGAATAGGCAAAAAGTACTGGGCCGATTTAAAACATTCTTTTACCAATAGACTACATTCTTCCTATTTGACATAGGCTACATTTCATTTTGAAAAAAATTAGGGATCCTTGGTAAAATTTGAACAATGTAACCAAAAGTGTAGAAAAATGAGTCTTAAAATGTCTTTTGTCGAATGCGCTGCCGAAACTATTAGCGATAGAACAAAATAATGTACAACAATATTGAAGAACATCATAATGTCTACAAAAAACTCCGCGGTAGCATATGTCCAACTATTGTAGTTATGTCACTACAACAACTTTTTTCATTTTAAACATTAACGAAAATGCTAACCAAATTCAAACCATGGTATTTATGTGTTTATATTAATCCTTATCCAAATAAATTATTTTATGGTCAAGACCATTTAACTACGTATAAAATAGTTTTTAAATTATTTAAATTGGACTTTCCATTCAAAAGATATTACGAATTAAAAAATTCAAACAGTAAACAAAACCGCCATAGTGCCGTGGCCGTTGTTTGCGATGCAGTCTGAAAAGCGCGCCGGGCATCACGGCGGGCGGGGTGGAGAGGGCACTGGGGGAGCAATATTTAATAAAATTAGTAAAGTCCTTCTCGGGTATGACGAGACCAGGGAAATAGGTATTCATTTTTATATGGAGGATATTATAGATTCCAGTTCAAATTGAATAGGTACGCATACATAAGATAGGTCAGCTATACAAAATAAAGTAGTGCATCAAATTTACGCTAAGGCGGTACGAAGTTCGCCGGGTCAGCTAGTATTTTATATTTCTAAATTTCTCTTTGACTTTTCAGGTGTATTTTATGGTCTCCTTTCCATCTTTCCTTTTGCCGCGCATTTTTAATGATTCTACCTTTTTTCTCTAAGAATTCTTTTCTTGATAAGTAACCATAATAATCATAATGCTAATAATTATTGAAAAAGTAATTTTGACATCATTATCATTACTTGTCAAAAACCGCAATGATTTTTGAATGCAGCCTCCGGGAAAGGGAGGGTTGAACATAACTTTACTTGTTACTTAAGCAAATTTTTGTTCAGCAGCATTTAAAAAGCAATATTTGAGGTCTTTACACATTTTCTCTTATATAAAAATATTTACTACTTTTGCGTAAGTTAAACAGTTTCAATATTAATAATTATTACTAAATTTATTAAAAATTTTATTTGAATAACCCGATAAAAACCATTTGATAAGAGCAATGCATAATGCTCTTAAAATAACGTTTCATTACAATACTTTCTAACATTATAAAAAAAAATCGTAGTAGGAAATTTAGACGAGATCAGACTTGCAAAAAATGCTCACAAATTATTTATCAACTAGAAAAAACTGATAAATTTTGAACGAGTTTTAACTTATGGCTACTTTATTACTATTAGCCGATTTTGTTATAACTAAAAACACTTTCGATTCTCTCAAGTTCTAAATACATAAGACTAGATTAAAATCGGCCAAACCGTTTGTTAGCTAGCAGGTGACAGATAGACACTACAAACATATAGCATCCTTTTTTATGTCGGAAGTTAAAAATTAGTAAAAATTTTCACTACTAGCTTGACAAGTATATTCCCATTATACCAATACTATGTCTTTCTCTCCTAGAGTAAATAATAAAAACAGCTTATTTACTTTGACATAACTTTTCAATTGATCACTTCAGCGACTAGCCTCATAAAATTTTCATAAAAAAAATTTTTTCTTCCATCTCCAGCTCAATAAAATAGTGAAAAAGAGCAGCAATTTCGTTTTGGAATAAGTATGTTACATCAAATTAAGATGCAAAACCAAATTATAGATTCGAAGATTGTTTCAATCCATAAAGATAAATTTATTGTAGAATTAAACATAATTACTGAAGAGTTACATAGGTAGTAACAATATCAATGTAACCATTTAGATAAAGATAAGCCATTGTTTACTCTGTGGTTATATTTTTGGATTTCCACTATTCTTTGAATTCGGATTAAATTATAATGTAATACCTAATTTCTCGATTATGTTTATTCAACTCTTCCAGCATCCTTCTGAACTTTAAGGGAAGTACAAATTTCACTGTCGCTTATCATTTCAAATTTAATAATATTATTAAAAAGTGATTTACACAAGGTCAAAATCGTACAAAGAACTTGTTTTGCGTCAAGTGTCAATTCATATGTTTTTCAATTTAAACGCTTCTGGGTTTTATTAGGTGTTTTGAGTAAAGCGTACACGTTTTTTTTTTAGTATAAAAATACAAAAATGATGAAAAAACACATATATAAACCATATGTGAGAAGATTTTTAAAAGCCCACATTCATTATTGCCCGAGACGCAAGAAATACCGTAACTCGCGTCTAAAAGAGATATTCTCTCTCTTGGCAAATAATTACTATTATCGGTATTTCAATTGATAAAATAATGATTAAAATGCGTTAATATTTATATCAAAATATTATATAAAACCAGCCAACAAACTTTATCAAGCGGTTCAGTACTTACTTACCCTTAAGATATTATTTTAAAACACCAAAACACTTTACTTACGCTACCTAAAGGTTAAAGGTAAATTAATATTCCTGAACTTTCTTTGTCCTTTGAAAGGTTTTTCTCATCAGTATCTTTTAGCATATAATAACCGGTAATTTGGTAAGAGAAGAAAAAAAACGATTCAAATTGCCTCACATTAACTACACCGCATAAAATTGTTTATGGAGCGGAAATACAGGTAGATAATCAAAAATTGCAATAAAGCATAAGTTTCCTGTCAAAAATACCTTCTGGATTTACACAGTAATTGATTTTATTTGGAGGACGACTCATTATATTATAAAATGATTAATTTATTTTTTGTATAAAAAAACTTATTTAGAATTGTCAAGAGAAAGCTCTGGAGTATTTATTATTTATTCCACCCATCATATCGTGTCTTAACTTTTTGGTATATAAAGCCAATCACTCTGTCATGTTTGTCTTTCATCTCCCTCTACTCTTCAAGTTTTCATCAAAATTTACCTAACCTTTCGCACTTAAGTCTACCCACCTATTATGAATACAATTTAGTTTGAAAATTTAAGTCATTTAACATTTGTATGTAATATGTATTCTAATTTATTATATTATTTTTTTCTATATCATCAACCTAAGATCAGGTCAATAAACTTTAAACTATCAAAAGATTCTATTTATAATTGGTTTCACTACAAGATAATAAATAGAGTTTAAGTTTAAACGGTTGTTAGATAACTTTCTTCTTCATTGTGTTTTCCTATTTGAGACGACGTATGCATAAAGTTGAAGATGCGCAATTTTTTCAAGTACTTTGGAGAGTGTCGGCAAGATACTATTGGGCCGAAGATCATTCACAGACTTATACTGTATTCATTTTCAAGAAGGAGTGGTAGTAAACAATGTGTAGGACGTGATCAGTGCGTGATCCATTCATAAAGACTAAGTGATAACGATTGCATGAAATTTGAGCCGGGCTGGCAGCCGAAAGCACAGGGGTGCATTGTGCATTTGTTTCGTTCCTGTTTCTGTGTGCTGCTACGGAGTCATAGACTGAGGGTAATCCCAGAACTTCAGTCCTCCCAGAAAAAGTGCTTAACGTAACCACTTAAATACAAGTGAAATTAAGATAATTTTGAATATATTTAAGCCGAATTGAAAACAAATTGGTCTAAAATAGAATAAACGATTTTTTCTGCGGCCTGTCCTGTTTGAAAAATCGTCGACCTTCTTCCACTTCAAAGATATGACCACGTGAAGCCTGCATGCATTTGTTTTGATGCACTCTTTCTTGAAAATGAATACAGTATAGGTGAAAACACTTTAGGCAATGGAGAGACAGCATATGTTTATTAAGTTTAAAATTATTATAATAAGTACAAGTATTTGGACAATTATTAACAGGGCTGAATACCGATAAAAAATGTTGATTGATTTTATTAGGACCATCCAAGTTGGAAGGAACTCCTCAATTTTTATCTTGAACGATATTAAACTTTTAAAACTATTTCCAGAGACTTTTATTACTATTATTATCTTGAGCAAGAACTTACAAAGAGCATTACAGTTTATGAGGTTCATCAGAAGTTTAACATTATCAGTTAGCCATAGTGCGTGCGGTTTAGAGTCTCTAGCACTACGCAAAGGTGCATATTTATCAAACAGATGTTACAATGTTGTCTGACAGAAACTGAACCGTCAATGCCTGGTAAATAAAAAATTTGATCCCAATCAAAAATTTCATAAATCGGTGACAAATAATCTCTTAATATTATGATTTTATCATCAGAAAGTGTAATATTAGATAAAAGATCATCTATATTCTTAACAAAGCTAGGTACACTAGTTGAAAGTGGTCGGTATAAAATGGTAACTAAAAATTTTTCACGATTTACTTTTACTTCGACTAGTATTTGCTCATTTAACATGCAACATAGGATTATTGTCAAGATTTTCATAGACAATTTTAGATGATAACATGTCGTGCACGTTAACACTCCCCCCTTCTAGTTTCCCTATCTCGTCGAAAGTGTTTATAGCCTGGAATGCTAAGAATATCATTGGAAACATCATCAGTAGTCAACCAAGTTTCGGAAAGCCCAATAATATCGAATGTATTACTAGTTAATTCTAAAACTAGATTTCTAAAATTGTCAAAATTTGCGGTAAGAGAATGTACATTAATATGTCCAATTTTAAGATGATTTGTGATTGGCATTATTGAGTAAAGTTATTTGTAATTTAATTAAGGTTTCCACGTTTAAGTAAGTAGATTTTGTAAAAAAAACCAAATGTTAAACCTGTTGTGTCATTGTAGCCACTGTTCTGTCATTGTAACACTAAAATTGTCAATAAAAACATGGATAAACTGAAACTAACGCTTTAGAATATTTACAAGCGACAATAAATTAAGCGACAAAACTTTGAACTGCAAAGGTTATGTACGAATTTAATAAAACCTGCAAAAAATACTTTGTTACAATATGGCGCTTATTGGATTTAGCAATCGCTTATATCCAGAGTCTTATTTCGGCTTCCAAGCGAAGTAGACGTGGTTTTGGTTTAGGAGATACGTGTTTAACTGATAAGTGAAAGAAGAGGAAAAACTTTCTGAGATAAGTTTTTATTTCTAATTTATATTTATAAATTAAATAAAAATAGTTTAAAGATTATAATTATTTGTTTAAACAATTAGGGCAATAATTATACTCTGACATGTCGGAGGGCGGAAAACCCCCAAATCCTGGAGATCCAGAAAGAGAGACTAGAGTTGACACTAGTGTTGCGCAGAAATAATTACGGATATTAAGAGAGTAGATAATAATGCTAAAATGGTTAATGATAATGTTAGTAAACAGGATAGAAACTCAGATAAACCAGCTAACCCAAGTAGTGACGAAGAATATAAGAAAAGATATGATCTGTCTTTAAGATATAAATTCAAGGATCGGAGTCATTTTATTATTTTTGTAGAACATATTAAACTAAACCTTGGAGAGTTCACCCTATGAAGTTAGGTGGTTTACTAAAATCATTAAATGAAGTCAACTATCAGTTTGTTGAAATAAATACCGTAAGTAAAAACAGACAGTTTATACGGGGGTTAGACACTAATTTAAGTTATCAGAATACTTATACTTATAACTTATAAATTGTATCGTTTCAGAGGTTCAGGTTATCAATGTAAAACTGATAATGCAAATAGTAGAATCTGAATATGAAAAAATTGGAGTTCCTAGACAAATGGTTACATAAGCAACGATCATAGTAACTTTCGCAGGTCAGTCCATTACAAAAGAAGTTTACATGAACTATATCAAATGTCCTACTGAATTGTATGTCCCCAGAGTAATTCAATGTCTTCAATGTCTGAGATATGAACACATCGAGATATGGACACATCGAGCGCAATGCAGGAGAAAATCTAGATCTAAAACATGTGGTGGAGGACACAAAAATAATGATGGGAATAAATTTTGGGTCTATTGCAATACCAACCAACAACACGTCAATTATTAAAAACTGTTCTGATTATAAAAAACAAATCGTTATTAAAAAATATATGCTCGAAAAATTTTTTGTGTTTATAGAAGCTAAAAATTATGTAGAAAACCCTTCGTATGCAAATTCAATTTCAATTAAAACTCAAAATAAATTTGAGTTACTAAGCGAGCAATGGACTGTTAAGCCTCTACTAGAATGTTTTCCACCTCTGCAAGAGCGCGTTAAGTTGCCTATGCCACAAAATACTAGATCTAGATCGTTATCTTTTTCTCATACACTTAATCCCTCTATAAAGATAAGTATCAAATAATAACACATCACCGGTAATATCAGGTAGGCAAAGTTTTGAAGGTAACCAATTCAAAATAATTCTTATTCAACAAGTGAATTATTTTGAGTTAATTTTGAGTATTTTTAGTTAATTAGAAAAACTCAAAAATATGTTGAAAGACAGCATAGTAGAATTTCCAAACGATTCGGTTGATAAGACGATTTACCAAATAGTCTTGCTGAAGCGGTTAAAGTTGGAATCAATGGTATTCTAGATAAAATTCTCAATAAACCGTCACCTAAAAAATAATTATGAATTAAAAAAGGTATACGCGTTCTATAAGAGCCAATAAAAACCAGCAGTAAAAACTTACCAACAGACAATTTTGTTGAATTCTTAATTATTTTTAATTTTTTTTATCATGGTATAGTATAGTTGGGAAAGATAGAGGAGGCAAAGGAGGAGTTAGTATCTGAATTTCAAACCCATATTCACAGCGGGCACAGCATTGGCAATCTCTTTTTAAACAATTCACTGTTAAAACTATATTCTGAGGGGATTTTAACATACACCACTCTGCTTGGGGATGTATTGATTCTAGCAAAAAAGCTACAGAATTGCTAGATGGTATCCAAGATACTGATTTAATTTTATTAAACAATTAAGAGGCTACAAGAGTATCGTGTTTAGGACAATCGGTGTGGGCGGCTAAGACTACTTCGAAAGCGTTAGAAACAACAATGGGTTTAGATCATAAGCCAATACTTATTAAAATCAATAAGCAAAAATGACAGCACATATCATCTAAATGTAAACCATACTTAAGGTGAAATAAATCCAAAGCAAACTGGAATAGTATAAAGAAAGTATCTTAAAACTCTTTTTACCGCTGGTTATTGGAAATAATAGAGAATTTACTCATTTGATTAATTATATAACTAAAACGGCAGATCAATTCCACCAAAAAAATCAAAAAACATCAACATTCTGCCGTGGTGTGACTCGGAATCTACAGCACTAGTTAAAACTCAAAAAGTTCGTCAATAAATCATGATTTTTTGCCTAATCGTTCGATGCTAACCAACTTAATTTCATCAGTTAATCAATGGATAAAATTTTTTGATCAATATGGCTCTCTTGATGTTATCTTTTTCGACTTTAGTAAAACGTTTCACACGGTTTCGCACAACTTGTTACTGCATGAAGACATCTGTTTTCGGTGGATTAGGGCTTTCTTGATATCTCGGACTTTTTCGGTTCGTATAGGTAGTTATACATCCTCTGACAGATCCGTTACAAGCGGTGTCCGTCAAGGTTCGGTTTTGGATCCAATACTATTTATTGCATATACAATATACAAGCGACTTGTTACTGTCATTACAAACTGGGTATTCCGCTTACACAGATGATGTGTAATTCTTTAGATTCTCGTCAAACGGTGGGCTACAGAACAATCTAAACCTTGTTGCAGAGTGGTGTATAAAGTGGAAGCTCTCATTAAACACCCAAACATGTACTGTTATGTACTTTGGTTTCCACAACCCTAAAGCCAAGTATTTGCTACATAATAATGAGCTGCCTGAAGTCCACTCTCAAAACGACCCAGGGGTTACGGTAACACCGGATCTATTATGGTCAGAACAAACCGCTAAGGTCGCACGCCAAGCAACAAGGTCATTTTAAATATTAAAAAAAGTGTTTCCACAACCCTCCCCTTCTACAGTTAAAAAATTATACACTACCTACATACGACCGCATATCACATTTGCAATGGCTGTATGGCAACCTCTCTATGCAAACGACCAAAACTTGCTTGACAAAGTACAACATGCTGTAACAAGATTGTCGTCTGGTTTGGCGACAAAACCATATTGTAAACACCTAGTTCAATTAGAAATTGCAAGTCTAAAAAGGTGACTTTTTATTTTCAGATTAGCTCATGCACTCTTTCCGGAATCTTGTGACAATTTTGTCACCTCGGGAGACAATCAACTTTTACGAGGACACACTTTTAAACTTGTTAAAGAACCGTTTAAAACAACGATTAGGCAACACTTGCTAACTATTACGGCTCTTGATAAATGGAATGGTCTGAGAAATCGAGTTGTTAGCGCAACATCAGTATATCAGTTCAAAAAACTTTTTGATGAATTCAAGTGAAAGATTCACGTTCAAAATAACAAGATATTAAATTATTAGGTATAATAATTAAAAAGAAAAACAAAACAAAACTACAAATTAAATTAAACAACTAACAATCAGATCTTGCATTCAACGCGACAAGTGACCAAATTCTTTCATAAATTGCGAAATAGATTTGTCTCTGCAATTTTTCAATACTTAATAATAATAATATTAAAAAAATAAAAAGAAACCAAGCCATCATGTGTGTGTGACGTGAATTTCGAAGTGCTTCAGAAAAGGGTTAATTTCAAGTTATTACTTGAGCTGGTTACCCTGAAGATTATAACTACTTTTTCTATCTGTAGAAAGTGTTATTTTTATGATCAATAGATAATTTATTAAAATAAGATTATTTTGACATACGTCAAAAAAAAATCAAGAAAATTTCGGAAAATTAAACAATTGTGTTGAAAAGTAAATTATGAGATCGTCTCAACATAGCATCAACAGATGATGAAAAAGGGATTTAAATGGACCTATGACATACATACCTTTAGTTATTTCAAATATGCTTGTTGTACTCATATCAATAAGTAAAAATGTCAAAATTTTAGATTTGGATTTAAAAACCCTTACGGAAAAACAGAAACCAGCATTATTATGTTCATGTCATATTGTTCGAATTTCAAATGTTATATCCGTAAATTCTAATAATATGATCGCAGATAGTAATTTAGCTTGATTTTCCAAAAAACAATCTTATGTTTTCTCTTTGGCTTAAAACAAAATTTGTGGTTTTTGTTTTTAATTTAACTCTTAAATTGTATCATATCATTATCATTACTTCTCAAAGACCGTAATTATTTTTGACACCATCAAAATTGCTGTGTCTCCGGGAAAGGGGGGGTTGAACATAATAATAATAAAAATGTTATAAGAAAACTTATCGTTATTAGAGCTGAAACAAATTATGCTAGAGATTTTTAATCTATGGTGGGCTTAAAATGAATAAACGGACGACTTAAAAAATGTAGTAATTTGTCTTATACGAGTATTCAAACCACACAAAAATAAAAAAACAATCATCTTCGTACTGTCCAATTTTCTTGCTTTCATGCATATTTAAGACCTTTGAGCAATTAAACAAAAACCTGTTAAAAAATTTTATTGAATCTCATCAATTATTATTAAACAACCAGTTGGTATTTAGAAAAAGTAAAGGTATAAACAAACAAGTCACGCAACCCAAACAGTTGGGCCAGCTCAACTAACAAGCATGTAATGGCCGCTTTGTTTTGTGAGCGCCGTCTCCTCGTCGCTGCCACAAATAAAATATTTAACAATAAAGTGCAAGCGGGACAATAAAGATAGGGATCTAAAGATTATGTGCTGACCAAAGTAAACGTGAGCAAAGAGCAGAAATCAAGTTTATGGGTTTTTCCAAGACCGCCACCATGAAGGTATTTTTACCAAAAATAAGAAAACCTTCAGGTAGAACTCCAACAGAAGAGGGAGTCTTTTACCATTCTCGACTAAGAACACATCTCGCAAAATTATCTCGCGAAATCAACACAACTTATATTCATTTTCCTTCAAAGTTTATTTAGAAAGTTTTATTAGAATAAATATATTATTTAATTAACTGTATAGTATTAATCACCCAAATCACTCACCATAAAATGATAAGCCCGACGTGATTTGAAAAAAAAAACTCAGTAAACTGTATAAAAAAATTAAGTGCAAAAGGCGTTTTAGTAAGAAGATTTTAGCAAGTCCGGCAAGTGCAAATAAACCCAAGGAAAAGCAGCTACCTGAAACAAACCCTTGTTTACTTTCTCTTTTCTCAAATAGTGAGAGTGATTTGGAACATATTAGACAATAGTGATATGTCCTTTTTAATATAAATTAATATTAGTAAATTCAGTGTATGTGCGTGTGATTACTAGTGCCGGGTATATATAGCACAACAAAATGGCAAACACTTAAACGCGATTGCCAGAGTTTAATTCAGCAGATCCGGAAATGTGGTTTGTCGTAATAGAATCGACTTTTATAAAAGCGTAGATAGAAGACACGCATACCTTGAAGTATTGTAGGCCTTGCGACCGCGTATTGCAAAAGAGGTTATAATAATGCCGTTAAGCAACGCGTCGTATTATAATTTAAACAACGAGCTTATAAAACGATTAAGTTTCAGTCAAAAAGAAAAGACGCGGGAACTCCTCGAAAATGTATCTATAGCCGAGGAAAAACCCTCGCAATTTTTGCGATGCTTGCAGACGCTCGCGGGGAACGCTATCCCAGATTCACTTTAAAAACATTGGTGCTGCGGGGTTTTCCCAAAAAATACCAAGCAACAATGGCTACACAAAAAGACAAAAGTGCGCTACATATAGCGGAGGTAGCTGATGTTGTGTATAGCATTCTTTAACCGAGAGCTGCTGTAGCCGAAGCAACAGCCTCAGTAAGCGGTGAAACGGACCTAGTGTGACAATTACAACAATTACAGTTAGAAATGGCGGCCATAAAACACAACTGTGTGCAATGCATGGTGACCTTAACGAGGTAAAGGACTCGCAAAATAATCAATTTTAAGAAAGAAGTTCGCGGCAGGCTTATATATCTCGATCTCAGTCGCGAGTACGGTCTAGCTCACGTGGACCCCCGCACGCAATTTATGTTGGTACGGCTTTTGGCGGTACACAAAACCGGCCCCACGTGTTTCAACCGTCTGTACGTTTAGAAGCAAATATTAAATGTACGGTTTCTAATACACACTGGTGCGGATTGATGCGTCTACCCTAGACGTTTATCATCAGGGACTCACACCAAATCTAGTTATGCTTTATCGGCTGCAAACGGTGCTACTATCGCAACCTACAAAATGACAGCATTATCGTTGAACTTCGGGTTGCGTCAAAATTTTACATGACGTTTTGTCATAGCCGACGTCGCGACTTCAATTATTGTAGTCGATTTTTTAGCTCATTTTGATCTCCTTCCGGATATCAAGCCGGAAATGAAGAAGTAACTAGTGAAGGCGGCCCAAGTAAAAATACAATGTCAGGTTTATCAATCTACAATGAGATCCCAGACATTACAAGCTCAGAAGAAGTACCAATAAAGACAAAGCGTTCCACCATTCACATGACGCCTAGCACCAGAATAGCTAAAAGCAGCTAAAAAAGAGTTTAAAGCATTGGTTGAGCTTGGTTTAGTTCGCCCTGGGCAGTGCCTAAGCAAGGTAGCGATTAGCGTGCATGTGGATATTCTGTACGCCATATAAGCCATAAAAGCGACGTGCCATTGGCAATCTTCACGGCTGCATCTGATTACGCAATAGGCGCTTGTTTACAGCAGTGAGCGGACAACAAATTCAAGCCGCTTAGTTTTTTTCTCTAAAAAACTGAGCAATACCAAATAGAAATAGAGCCTATGACAGAGAGCTGTTAGCCATATGTTTGCCAATTAAACATTTTGGGTGTATGGTGGAAGCAAGATAAATAACGGTATACACAGATCACAAACCGATAACTTTCGCTTTTGCAATAAGAAACACACAGCGTTCTCCACGTCAATTTCAATATCTCGATTTTATTGGTCAATTAACCACTGACATTCGACACATCAAAGGTGTAGACAATGTAGTGCAAAGCTGATAAAAAATTGAAGAAATTAAGAAAGGAAAGTTTAGCACTCAAACTAGAGAAAGTGAAAATTTCAGGTACAAACCTCTCAATCATCTGCGACACTTCACTTTCAACGCCCCGCCCATTTGACACTCTAATATTTAGGGGATTAGCTTTTGACATAATCCACCAGCTTCCCCCCCCCCTCCCCCATTCTAATGCTTTTTACAAAATGGCAACCCAGCGTTATGTATGGCCATCAATTAAATCCGATTGTCGTAAATGAGCACAAAGCTGTTTGGCATGTCAAAAATCTAAAATAACTCGACATGCCACCACTCCAATAGAATCGTTTGCTCCCACCCCCACAAGGTTTAAACACGTGCACATTGACTTATGCCATATTGCGACAGATACCGTTATTGTTTAACAATGATCGATCGTTTTTCAAAAAGCATGTCCATTACAAGATCAAGAACCAAACACAGTAATCAGAAAATTTTTTGAGACATAGATTGCAAGATTTGGAGTTCCTTTGAAAGTGACGACAGATCAAGGAAGGAAATTCGAGTCAAGCTTATAACCAGCTCAACAAATTAACAGAAATCACACATATAAAAACAACAGCGTATCACCCTGCATCAAACGGTATGATTAAGCGGTTTTTAAAAATTTGGCAACAGCGAAACAAGTTTTTATTCGTTACGATGGCCTGGAAAAGCCATTACAACTACCGTATACAAGACCGCATCTAGTAATCAATCCAACAGAAAATTATTTCACAGTTGATGTCAGCGGCCAACACAAAAACATCACAGTGAACCGACTGAAGCTTGTATATGTATATACAGTGACGAAAAAACTTGAGGAACTAGAAATAGACCCAAAAGACGACGAGCAGCCATCAACACCGTTTCCAGCCCTTGCAGCGCTGCCTCCACAAATTCGAGCCCCGCCAAAACCGCCTTCACAAGTTCAAGCACGGGTGGAGCAGCCACCATACAGAAACGTCCAACAAACAAGAACATGACGTCGGGTTCGGTTTACTCAACGCTACCAGATCGGTTTTTCGTAATTGCATTACTCGGAGGGTCCTGTGGGTGCCGTATCTTCGTCGCGGCCACCAATAAAATATTTAACAATAAAGTGCAAGCGGGACAATAAAGAGAGATCTAAAGATTATGTGCTGACAAAAGTAAACGTGAGCAAAAAACAGAAACGAAAAAAAGAAAGGAAACTTTCAGGTAGAATTCCAACAGAAAAGGAAGTATTTTACCACCCTCGGCCGAAAACACATCTCGCAAAATCAAAACAACTTATATTCATTTTCCTTCAAACAAATGATAAAATACTTAATCGCAGAAAACCCAGTTGAACAAAAAAACCTCTTAGAAGAAACGCCTGTTCCACAAAAGCGCATTCTTCAGAGCAGTAAACCTCCAGAAGAAATGAGATTGCTTAAAAAGAGAAGCAAGTAAATTTCTTTCTGACAAAAAAACAAGTAAAGGTTTAAAAAAAAAACTCGAAAAAACAGATTACTTGTGCAACAAACAACCACAAAAATTTCTGATTATTCTTCAATACTAATTGGTAAAAACATTGTTTTAAAAATTCATAAAAGCATTACGTTTTTCCGCAATACTGTATAAACTGTATCTATGGTTAACAAAGCAGGATCTGGCTTCCAAGAAAAATATCTGAAACATTGTTAATTGTATTTTGAGTAGCAAAAACGTCAACTGTGGAAACGTGAAAGTGGCAACATATTCTTTGAAAAGATTTTAGATATATTATCCTTAGAGTTTATGTAAGATGCAACATGGAAAAAAAGTCTCTCATCACACCAACTCTATAACTCTAATATTCTGCAGTCAAAATTATTTCACTGTAGTAATGAAACTTAAAAGGTATGTAAAAAAAACCTAGAAGAGCGATTGACAATAAAACCCTAGAATGAAAAGTAAATAAACCTACTTTAAGCTAGACAAAAAACTCAATTGAAGCAAAACATCTTCTCATTATTTTATTGAAAACAAAAAAAAGATATAATAAATATCTTTTCCGGAAATCGTCTTGGAAACAACATTTTCCTCCTTATTTACGCGCAGGAAAATTGGTTTTCCGGACTAGTACTGTAAAAACTTTACAAGACGCAAAATAAAAAAGATATTCTAGTAACTGTAGTTGCCAACAAAATTGACAAACTTGATTTTTGTGAAATTTGTAAAAAAAATTCTAAAATTTGAAAATTTCGTCTTTTTTTACGATTTCCGGAAAAATTTAATACACGTCCGTAAAATCTCTTATTTGACTCGGAGCTTTAAAATACTCGGCACATCAATTTAGCTCCTCTTCAGTAATGTGAAACTTTCCTGACTTTTATGTAAATAACTATTTCCGAAAATCGTATTGGAAACAACATTTTCCTGCTTATTTACGCGAAGGAAAATTGAGTTTTCCGGACTAGTACTGTAAAAACTTTACAAGACGCTTAATAAAAAAGATACTCTAGTAACTATAGTTGCCAACAAAATTGAACAACTTGATTTTTGTGAAATTTGTCAAAAAAAAATCTAAAAATTGTAAATTTCGTCTTTTTTACGATTTCCGGAAAAATTACTATATCCTTACTTAAACCAAATTGGAAAATATTGAAAATCCTGAACGATTAACGGTAGCTTTCACATTTCTTTATACAAACAATAAGAAAAATTTACATGAGAAATAACAATAATTTTCTATACGGCTCGCAAATAACATCAGTAGGGATTCCACAAGAATCTATATTAAGCCCACTCTTATTTAACATTTACACAAAGACCATCCACGAATTATGGAATAAGTGGAAGATCAATATTGGGCAATATTCAGATAATATTTGTATTTACACAATACAAAAATCAAAAGATTTTTTGATAAACAAAATTCAAAAGATTTTTTTTATTTTTGGCCAAGTTGAGGCATATAGTTTACGTGCTGATTGGTTTACCGAACAAGATCTTACGATGTCGCCTGAAAAGTCGGCATTAATGTTGTTTGCGCAAAACCGAACAACATTTGCAAATCGACTAATGCTAGCAGGGTTTACAATTCCAGTGGTTAATGAATATAAATGTTTAGGAGTAATTATAGACCAGAAATTACTCTGGAAACAACACGTAGACTATATACCTACAATCTCGTTGCAAACGGGGATATAACTTGTTAAAGATGATAACGCGGTGTTTTTGGGGAGCGTCGCATGAGGTTGTTTGCTTTTCTACCAGGCATATATCAAATCTATAAAGATTACGACTGTTTATGGTATGGTTGCGCAAGTCAGAGTAGTACATTAATCAAAGTAGATAGAGTTCAGCTGAAAAGTCTGAAATGTGCACTAGGAGTTATGAATAGAACTCCTAACATGATTACTCTTGCGGAGAGTAAAAAAAAACCTCTAAACCTTAGACGTAAATGGATTGCTTAAAATCAAATAATAAAATGGCAAACCGAAAGTAACAACCAATTTATAACTCTTATAGCAAATATTACTCAAGAGGTACTCACTAATAAGTATTGGAGAATTAAAACAACTCCCCCATTGGTGTCTGGGTTTATAAATGAGCCTGACACAATTAAATCTAATATTGACAGATTTAGTGTTTCAACTTTTTCCATACATAGCTTTTTAGAAGCACCTTTAACAATTGTTATTCTTAAATATTGCCCCTCAACTTAACAATGAAATAGTCAAAAAGTTACTGACAAAGAAACAATAACTCTGTACAAATTTACGCAGATGGTTCCAAGACCGCAATAGGCATCGGCTGCGCTACATATATTAACAATAATCTTTTCCCCAATAATAACAAATTCAAGTTATCGCCACTGGCAACAATTTTTACTGCAGAACCAGTAGTTATTCTTCAAGATTTACGATGGCTCCTTTAATTGTAGCTATTATTGAAACAAACTCAATACTTTTTCATAATGGGGTAAAGGTAACGTATGTATGGTGTGATAATCCATTTACTAAAAACAAATTAAATTTTTTTTTAAACATACTGTGTATTATAGCTTAGTCGTTATCCAAATAAATGTTGTTTGAAAAAATTGTAGAAAACAAAATTGTAAACCAATGTTTTGTATAATTAGCTAAAATTATTTGCACATTTGGGCCATGCGAGACCGACGAAAGGCCATTCTTGTACCTGCGATGAACGAAACCCTTATTTAGATTCAAACTAGCACAAATGTGTTATTCGCAATTAGAAACAATTATATTATATTATAAACAAATAGAAACAACTACGATCTCTCTTAAAATAGAACACTTTATTAAAACTAAGACAATTAACGCTGCTATACTATTAAAATATTATATTTAGAAATAAATAAAATAACTTTCACATTTGGTACCGTGAGAAGGATTCCAACATCTATTCTTTATCTACGGTCACTACCATAAAACTACCACCCCCATGTGCAAAGTGTCGAAGGCCTGTATTTTATAGTCTTTTTTGTCAAATAAAACGGCAAATATATTTTAGGAGAAAATTTTCCAAGAACTGTCTCTTACCTGTAATAAAAAAATCAAGCTGCCAAATGCAACCCAAAGTTGTGGGCGCAAAAAATTAAATCATGAAAGGGAAGAGCCCGATAAAACCAAGTCTCCGAGCTAGTAGAGAGCAGAAGACTTTCTATCCTAGAAATCTTCGTATGAGCGACGACTAGCAGCATAATATTGTTTTGCGCATTTTGTTTAATACGAGCTTGGCAGGGTAGGCGCTTGAGCTCTATTTTTCGACTTACGTAAATCAGCATCTGACTGCATACTATTTTCATTAACTACTTCTCGAGCTTGGCAGCCTCGCCGCTTGAGCTCAGAAATCCTGCTAATTTGATCTACCACTTTACAGTAGTATTGTTTTGCGTATTTTGCCTAGTACGAGCTTGGCAGCTTAGCCGCTTGAGCTCTTTTTTGCGATTACAGTATTTACAGCCCAGTGTTTCTATCAACAGCTTTCCGAGCTTGCCAGCCCAGCCGCTTGAGCTCAGACCCACTGTTGTTTGAAACATTTTAAACAATCTTATTTTTTAATCCAGAAAACAGTGTCAAGCCGTTCAACTAAGCCATAAAAACTTCGAAGAAATGTCGATTTCCTCTAAAGCAAACTGATGGAACCGCTACAGTAAGCGTAGTCAAATCTCTATTGCTAAACTATAAATTCTTGGAGAGATGTCAGAGCCGAATCTATTCCTAAACCAAAACTGATAAAGCCGCTACAACAAATTGAGCCAAAACGCACAATAAAAATCTTGATCTTTCTCTAAACAAAGCTGATAGTACCGTTGCAAGCTAGACAATCACTTTTTAAAATAAAAAATTTTTTTAGTCTATTATATAAAATTGTTGGCATTCCTAGATCAAGCTAAACCAAAATTTATGAAATTTAGTCTATTTGACTAACCAATAATAATATAACTTTTATTTTAAAGTCAATTGTTGTCAGGAGGATTATTTTCAATCACCTTCTTGCTGCTGCAAGGGAAACAAGGAGGTGTAATTTAGTTTCCAAAGCACAAAAGCCTTTTTGTCATATTTATGTATTGCTTGTGTTATGCTATACTATCCTATTTGTTTCTCGACCTGTTGTCAACTCTGTTGCACCCTGATTGGGAGAAAAAAATTAGCCAGTTCCTGCTATGGACCAATTTCGATCGTTGTTGGTTTTACAATATCCACTGAGTGGACTTTAAACTTGCTCTAAAAAGTAGCAAACACATCTAAATTCTAAGACTAAAACTCTTCAAACTTGCTCTAAAAGTAGCAAACACATTTAAATTCTAAAGCTAAAGGTCTTTAAACTTGCTCTAATAATAGCAAACATGAAAATTTTAAGACTAACAGTCTTTTTATCTAATTCTAGGATTAGATCAATGCTATTCTTTTGTTTAGCTTACAAATGTTGTTTCTAAATAAAACTTTCAAAACCAAACAACTCACTGTAAGATTTACAGTAAAACACACTCTTTCTGCGCTGCAAATTGCACGCAGTATGTTTTTAAATCAACGACGATCCTTAAATTTACTAGACTTCTGACAATCTATATACAAAAATTAGTCACTTTGTAATTAATCCTAAAAGACCCTTGTAAATTTAGGGACACCGAAACTCTACGGAGTAAAACACGGCAAAAATTAGGATATCAAAAGTAAGCCCACGGTGATCTCAGGAATATTTGAGCACGTTGTTGTAACAGAGAAAACTTCAGGTTTCTTCGCAACATACTTTTCTCTTCATGTATGTAAAGATGACAAAATAAGGCAATTCTTAAATTCATTTCCTCTACACAACCTGTTTTTCTGAATCCAATCAAATTTATTTTTTATCATGTTAGATCTGACAACGATGCTTTTACAAATGACATCTAAAATGTAATCATGATTTGATTGGAAAATTGCACCATGTTGAATATAAATTGTTCAAGCAAGTTAGGTTTTCATTTTCCTTCCTAGATACTCAGTACTTCAAATACTTGGGACAACAGGGGTTCACCCAAAACTTAGAAAATCACAAGGTCAAATTGATATTTCAGCCTCTTCGACTGGAATTGTCACAATGAGTAAAAGGTCATGTAAGAATAAAAGGTAATAAATATGTCGATAGCCTAGCAAAAGAGTCAATTATAACAGGGGTAGAAACAAACACTCTGACATTAAAAGATCGTTATAATACAGGCAAAAACACAATAGGGTATAATACTACTTTCGAAATTTTGATATTTAAGCTATTCATTCCAAGCACTGATGACACTAGGTCGATAATATACTTTTTTACTTTTCGTCGTTTTTACTTTTAAGAACTTTGCGGTTTTTGTTTTATACCTGTTCGAAAAGTCATGCAGAGCAGCACCCTAGTTTAAAAATAGCGCTTTAATTTATCTGTCATCCAGAAGCCAGTCGAGCTTACTTGGCAACGCTGCGTGCACATGTGTTTTGTTTTGTATGTGATGACACAACTCAGCTGTTAATGTTTTTCTAAAATGAGCAGTTTATTTCAATTTTTGCTGTTCACGTGTGAGTTGTGTATACGACTTGCGGCAAAAGTTAGCTCATACCATACAGATAAGCTCATACATATGAAAGCAGTGACACTGATCTTACACACTGATCTACCCCATTGACTCTGGCTGCAAATGTGGAAAAAGATTGCGAAAAAATCAAAAAAGCCGTATTGCGATTTTTACCAAAACGAGCCGCCGCATAAGACAAGTGCGGAGCTTTTAAAAACTCAACAAAGACAAATGATTTCTACTGTACCAAGATTGAAAACCTACCACAATAGAATGCCTGAGCACTTATTTAGAATAGGTATAGTCCAGAATCCACGATGCAGGTGTGGAGTGGTCGGTGATACAAGCCGCTTCTTTTTTGGCTGTCTTGTACACAGACTTAATTCGACAATGTTACGTAATAAACTTTTGAAGTTTGGCATTCAATTACAGACCAGCACTCTTGCGCTTATGGCTTTAACCTCTATAAAAATATTTAAAGTACTGATAGAATTGATTACTCACAATAAGATCACTCTATAATTGTTGGGTATATGTTTCTTTCATGTAATATCCGTAGTCATCCTATTTGTCTAAAATTTATAAGCCCTGAAAGAATTCTAGACAAGAAGTGAGTGTTCCTGTCTTCCGGGTTGTAGGAATAGGATTTAAATAATAAATTAGTTAGACGTTAGAGGATAGTATAGAAAATACTAACAGGACGTGGCTAGATGGAAGCAATTGAAAAGCCATTTAAAAGAAAAAAAAACTACATATATCAAATAGACATGGCTTCCACACATTAAACTAAAGCAGTATATGCCAAATTAGTTAAGCTCTTTCAAGATTGATGGTGAGGCAATAAGAAATAAGAGTTTATAAATTTGGACTGCCTGACCTCCTGATCTCCTGATTTTATCCCTTTACATTTTTTTACAGGATTAAGTCAAAAAATTTGTTTACAGTCGTCAAATAAAAATATTTCGAACTTTTAATAGTCTGGAACCTATCGAAATTAGCGGAACGAAGTCTATTCAGAAAGGTCTTGCAGAGTGTTTTCATTAAAAAAAAAAAACAAAAATAGCGATGATTTCCCTTATTTTCAAAAGTGACGACATTTTGCAAATATGTATTTTAATTTGTGTGCCAAATTTTATATAACTACGTTTTTGAAAAGTCAAAAATATTTTAGCAAACGTTTGAAAATTGTCTGCCATCCTGTATATGTTTGTTTCGATGTTAGTAACCGATTTTAAACACTCTGTATAATTAAAACTATATTTTTCGAGATGATTGTACAAACACAAGAATTTTTTTATAAATTATTAATAATAATTTTTATTTTTTGTTTTCTTGCGATAACAAAGTTATAGAAGGATGAATTCTAAATGCAACACCCGGTATGTTATGATTTATTATATCTTTTAAATAATCACAAAAGTTAAACTTTCATGTTTAAGCATCTTGTTAGGTAAGTAAAATATAAAAATCGTTTTTTATTTAAAAAAATGCGTTTTTTGACTGTTGCCATGACTATAGTATCAATAATGAGGTTAAAATTAAAATCCAAACAGATTGTACGTTATTTTTGTGTAAATCCCCTAAAGTTTCCAATACAAAACATGACCCTGGTCACAACACAGACGTAAACATCTTAAACGATCTATTATGAGACGTATATAAAATCAAAACAATGTATTCAAGAGCAAATTTTTAACTCCAGACGGTACCCTAAAAAAAATTAACAATTTGACAGATTTACGCCCACATGCGGCTGTCATGTTGGATAATGTCAACATTTTTTTCGAATATTATGAGTTAACATTCGATTCTCTTTAAAGAAAAATAAAGTAAATATATTAAAAACGAAAAAAACTGTAAACTTGCGTGAATTATTCAATTGTACTTACCGTTAATTTAAAAAACATTGGACACCCTGGAGACATTCACATTCACACATTTACCACCATGTTTATTGATTTTTGTTTACGATATACGGCAGCTGCGCAGATTGAACACAAAAAGTGATAAAAAAGGTGACGTTGAACGAAAATCCATCCCAGCCTAACGCCTAACGTTATTCTTGTTGACAAGGAACAAGGAGGTAGAAGTGAACTGTTTCAGAGGTTTGGATCAAAGCTTCTTAGAGACAAGCTGCTAATGTGTTTTACAAAGCTTAAGAAACTCAGACATAGGTGGTAGCAGCATAGTTGTAGCGTCAAAGTAAATTTCTTTTTTAGTATAAAATGTAACAAGCATAAGTAGAATACTACCATTGAGTAAAGGAATAAATTAAGAGACGCAGCTTCTGTATGTTTGAATGCAGTAGAAAATAACACCGACAAGTAGGTGGCGGTAATGCAATATCCTACCGGCAAATAAATCGTTACGGAAGCAATTTTTAAATCGTGTCGCTACTTTATAGAAAATCAACGGATCAATTTACACCCCGAGATTTCTCACGAGCGTCTGCACTTCTGGAGACAGGGAAAAGTTTACAGCATAGTGATTCTGATTCACATCGGAATATTTCGACAGTCGAGGCGATGTTCAAAAACGATTTTTATTTAGCGATTCCACTCAACATCGGATAGCATGTCGGCTACGACGATGTGACTACGGCTATAGATAGACGATCTTAGGGGTTTGTAGTTGCGTGCTTCAAAAATATTTCTGTTTAATTTATTAAATAATTGACTCCATAAAAATGTCTTACTTTTTCCCGGTCTAAAGCGGTGGGTCTTTTATTTTGCCAGAAGCAAAATTAGCATGTTTCTCGCCAAACTGCACAAAAATTTTCCAATAAATTTCTCTTGTTTTAAAAAATGACTTAAACTTATAAAATTTTTACTATAAATTATTACAAAATAACATTAAACATGCAGGTACATCGCACCTCGTGTTTTTTTTAGTTTTGCCTGAAAACAATTAAAGATAGATAACTTTGTGTTTGGCAATAAACACTTTTTTTCTAAATTTAGCCTATACATTTGCGCGATTAAGTGATGTCTGCGTCGAAGACATCTTTTTGTTCTAAAATAAAAAAAAGTATGTAAAATCGTTCACCGCTATTTAAAAAATGACTTGTTTCAATAAAATTATAACTGTTTACCGGAAACAGTTAAACATAGCTCAAAATATTGGGTAAAATGCGGCAACAAGTTTTTGTCAGTCATAGTTGAACTATGTTTTGTTCGGAATGAAAAATGTTTTGGTTTTTGCACTATTCAAACAATCTCATCATAATGTGTATGTGTATTCAAAAGTGAGAAAACTATTTGCTTTTTCCAGTCGTTAAATTGCGATGGCTATGCTGAATAACGTCCCAATTAATGGTCCATAATAATTGTTTTTGTAAATAGTTTAGTATAAAAAGTGTATCTCGCAAGTGGTCGCCATTCTCTGTTTCACCTCTTCGTGCTCTTGCCAAAACATTTTTCATAATTTTTAGCAAAACTTTAAATGTTATGTTTTTGAAAGGACTTTTGAAAGGATCTATCACAATCCCATACTTCTCATTTAGGGGGGTCATTAAAAATTTGGGGGTTGCATCTGTTATTCAAAGGTATTGATGGTTATGCCTTTTTGGCAGCAGGTTTTAGATTGGTTTGTACTAAAGCCGGTAGTAATCTATAAAAGTCGCTTACGCAATGACGCAAAAAGTTTTTTGAATTTGAATATATCAATTTAATTAGTTTCCGTTAATGTTTTTGAACGCTGTAAAAAAATGAAAACATGTTTTTATCCAGTTTGAAAATTTCCCGTTTTTTTCACAAATAATTAAAAACTTATTTTACATTCAGAAAATCGCGCAAACTCCTGTGGCAGGCATTTGTGCACGGTACTGTGCTCTAAAATGTTAATGTAATCTGTGAATATCTGCAATACCGGCTTAGCTTACCCGCACTTGCCGATTACCGGAAAATGTAGCTAAATAGCTGAATCTTTTATGAATGAATGAACATTTTCCAAAACCACCCTTGATTAGTGTTAACATTATACACCCTGTATATATGAATAATAGAGTTATATGTTTGTTTAAGTCTGGGTTGAGCTACACAAACATCACCAATCTTATTTCTGGTTGCGTTTTGATGTGAAAGATTTTTTTCAAACTCTGAAAAATAGTTTTTGTAGAAAATAAAATAAAATCGATACAACACACAAAAACTTCAAACCGGTAAAGCTCAACGAAGATGATTATTAAAAAATTCTAAATTATGTCACTCTAAGAGCAGAAGAATTTAATATTTTAGAGAAATTGTGCTTTTTTTCAAGCAGCTCATACTTGGCCAAGGTTTAGGTATTTTAAGAGTTAATAAGATGGTTAATAAGAGCCTAATCTTAGTTGCTTTGCAGCTCAAAATCTATATGCCCAACTAGAACTTCAGCCAGACAAGAGGGAGTGAACCGATTTGAACAAAAAAGCTATTTGCATCACTTAACTCAGTAGAGGAAACATCAAGAACAAACCCCTAACAGCAGCTGAGGATTAAAATTCAGATTCTCAAAATTCAAAAGTAACAATGTAATAAAAAGGTAATGTGGGCATTAAAAATATTATTAAAGTAAAACTACAAAGAACAGTTATATACAATACAATGAAAAATCAAGAATCAAAAACTACAAATTATAAAGACAAAAATTCTGGGAACGATCTATAAATCGTAATAAACACAGTTATATTAATAACTGTTGCAGCAATATCTTACAAAAACTACCGTTTTACCAATTGACATCTAATCAAATTACATCTGGCTCATAAATTCCAATTTTACTAAGGTTGGCTGTTCGACTTATAACAGAAAGCCTTGTTTTTTGGGTGTGGTTTATACAAAGAATCTACGATGGTAATCGGAATGCTGCCTTAGATGTTAAATGCTATGTCGACCATCTTTTTACTTGACAGTACTTTTCAAAAATAGTCACTGCACAACTGGGAAAATTACGATATCTAGTCGACTTCGAAGGAAGAAACTTTGTTCCGCTTTCGTTTTGTTCCTATAACAGTTTGCCTCCTACTTCTAATATTATAAAATTTTTTTTATATAATTAGTTTTTTTAATAACTAGTTTAATTTTCATAAAAAATCAGACGGTATATTTATTTATTTGTTTCCATTAATTTACTGACGTACAACTATTGCCTTATCAGTAAGAGGTAAAGGAAAAAATCAAGTTGATCACAAAAACTCTTCTTAGCTAAAAATTTCTTTTTTTTATTGGCGGCGCACTAATTGCTCGTGAGTGCATCACTCGTTGAGATACTGGTAGTGTTTTCGTATCGGCTAGAGGGAATTTTCTAGAACCGTTAGTCTTTGCAAACCAGCAACAAGATCAAAACACATAACGGTTTACCGGATATAAAACCCGTAGCTATCCTTTTTTTGATTAGCGGGCTTTTCGTAATAAAGAGAGGGAAAGAAAATATTACTGTCTTCATAAGTAAGGGAAATACTTATTTTTTTGTTCGTAACGATAACAAAACCTTGTTTTTTATTTAAGGGGATCCTCACGCTAGAAATGAACTTGAAACTGTGCGGGAGTGTGTTCATAAAATGTTCAATGTTGATTTATCGCTTTGAACTGCATCTGATTGGATAAACAAGAATGACACATATCCTCAAGTCCACGTGGACTGTAATATGATCTTTTAAGTTAAGCATCGGCTGCTGATAACTTTATAAACTAGAAAATTCGATAAGCGCTACTTAATATCCCGTGTAAGTACTGTGTGGCAAAAGATAAAAATATAAAAGCTTTATAAAACTCTAAACACTAAAAAAATTTTAATTTTTTTCATATGATATCAGAAACATTTGCAACATGTTTAACATGTTTAAACATGTGTAAAACATGTTCAACTAAAGCACATAAAACGCACATATTAAACAAATTAAAATATATACCGTGCGTTATTTATCCTTTGGAATAAACTCTAATCTAATGTATATTTATATCAAATATTATTATTTACGCTCAAAAGAAGTGCCGACACTGTTCGGTGACGCCTGTTCTCACCTAACCAGTTTAGTAACACCTCTACAGCTCGCTCAAGTAAACATGAGCTACGGAAAATATGCAAACTGAATTAGCAAAGTCAGGAGTAAATTCAAATTAACCAATCGATGTGGTGTGTACATGAAACCTAAAGCGACCTCAGGGCAGATCACGCTTCTTCTGAGCTCATGTTTGCTTGGGTGGACTCTACTAACTGACCGCTGGCACTCTTTTTGAGGAGATACAAATACCAGGTTTCTTCTATATTAATTATGTTTTAAAATTTCTGGTATCATTACGTTATAATAAAACTCATTAAGTTTTGGCAACATTGCGTTCCAAAAGTCGTTGTCATATGCTATCTGCAACAAAAAATAATAGTATATTATAACATAATAATTGTGTTTATTATGCAATATCTTACTTTATCTATATTATTATATACATATATAAAAATGAATCCCTATTTCCCTTGGCATCACGCCTGAACGGCTGGACCCATTTGGCTAATTTTTTTTTTGTTCTGTTTGTTATTATCAGGAGAAGGTTCTTATGAAAGAAAAAGTTAAGGAAATCTCTCAGAAAGATTGAAAAATATACATGTAATTTTGCATATTTTAAAAAAAGCGCGTTACGAATGTCAACGTCATTCCATTTAAAACAAAAAACTCTGTGGTGATCTATGACACCACAGACATAACCTCGCTAACAAATGTCAACGTCATTTAATTTAACTTTCCTTTCAAACATTTTGAAAGGGAAGTACGAAGGCAAAGATGTTTTAATCCCACGCATTCCTATGATACCGAACGATATGCCATTCAGTTTTAAACGTTTACAGTTTTTAGTGCGGCTTGCATTTGCAATGTCAATAAATAAATCGCAAGGGCAGTCCCTAAGTGTATGTGGCATCAACCTAAAAAATCCATGCTTTTCACATGGCCAATTATATGTCGCCTGTTCCCCTGTCGGAAAACCATCAACATTATTAATTTACGGGCCAGAACATAAAACTAAAAATATAGTTTATCAAAAAGCATTAGAATAGAGAGAAGCAGTGAAGGGTATAGAGGCTATTAGTTGCTTTCTAGAACACACATGATAATGAACTCAGTGTTTACTTCAAAATGTTCAGTTGGTCAATAGCGATTTGTAAAAATATAAGTGAAATTATTGAACCCTACGGAATAAACAGTATTATGAAAATATATATTTTGTTTTTTATTTAATAAAATTAGTAAAGTCCTTCTCAGGTATGACGAGACCAGGGAAATAGGTATTCATTTTTATATGGAGGATATTATAGATTCCAGTTCAAATTGAACAGGTACGCATACATAAGATAGGTCAGCTATACAAAATAAAGTAGTGCATCAAATTTACGCTAAGGCGGTACGAAGTTCGCCGGGTCAGCTAGTCGAAAGGCGTCCACACAACAAAGTAGCAAAATTTAGCTCCACTGAGCGCTAATTGACCTTGTACTTGGTTGTAATAGTTATCAGTTTTTTTAAGGCGATATATTCCATCTGCACATGCTTCTAAACATTTTATTTTTTTTTGGAAAACTCCTTCTTCTGGAGTTAACTGCCGACTTGAATACGGGCATTTAATTTCTATAATGTCTCCCCCCGAAAGTAATCCGTCTGGACTGGCTCCTAGATGTGGAAAGTCCGCATCAACAAAGAGGCCGGATTCGGTAATTGCTTCTTCGATCTTATAATATTCTATAAATTTGGCTTTGGCCATAGGTTCATGATCGACACCCCAGCGGCTCAGCAGATCCTGTAAAATTTGAATTCACAATTCTTTTGGCAAGTTTCTTCGGATCGGTAGATTTTCGTAATTTACATACTGCCCCAAAGTTGGAAGCAGTAAGCCTGTACATGCGCTTCATTTTCCACAAAGGATTGCTACACTGTCCTCTAGTTTTTATTTCTAATTCCCGGATATTAGAAGTAGCAATGAGAAATAACAGTTCTTCTTTTCTACTTTCTAGCGTGGTAGGGCTTAATTCGCCGACTGCTCCATATTCAGCATCTGCACTAGAAAATGTGTTTCTTGTTTTAATCTTTGTAGAAAAAAAAAAGTTGTTTTTTTTTTAAATTATACATTCTTTTCCGTCTAGTTTTGTCAATGTACAGCTTTGTGTATTTTCCCGGGCTTGTCGTCGTCATTGTTTTATAGATCTTGGATATATAATTTTCGTGCTCGTTAAATTGAGGCGCTGCAATTCGACATCTTACCTCATAGCTGTTTTTCAAACTAAAATTTATTCGTTTGCCACCAACAACTTTTTTTGCTTTTATTATATAGTATAGTTTGTCTAAACATTTTGTGCAAATATGGTTTTATTGCTAGGTAATCTTCACTAATTTTTATGACGGTTTAGCGCAGGGTTTTGCCTGTGCAGAATCTTAAAGATACTGCCAGTGCTGTATTCAGGTTGCTTCTATTTTCTTCGCCTGCATGTTACTGAATATAACAATAAAATTACATTTAATTCTCTAGCCAAAGATTTATTTATTATTGAATAATATAAAAATTATGTAGAGTATTAAAACATTAGTAATTTTCATTTAATCATCTGCATAAATATCAGAATCACGGTTACTATCATTATTAACTTGAATTATTAGTTTTGATACTATTTTTAACGGTAGAAATGTTTTTCTTCAATTACTTAACGACTACAGTTTTTTCATTTTGACGGTGAAATTTAGTCAGGCTAAAATTTTTATTACGGTCCATGCTGACAAGAACTACAAACGCATCTGTCGGCTACCAGTTTGATGCAAATAGGGGTTGCAAAGTATGTAAGAAGGCAAAATTGTAATCGTACTAAATGTTTAGCTAAACTATACCATCTGAGGCTAAGTCGTTCCTTTGCTTTTATTCCACAGCTGGAACCAGCCCGGCTATTTCCTTCATAATATTATATTTATTGCCAATTTTATTTTTTATTTGTTTTGATATTCTTTAAACGATTAATGTTTATTTAAATATTACCTATTATTTTGATTATGATTCTATTTATTATAAATTTAAATCAAAATTTTCATTGCGATACACAATTTAATAAAATGCATATTATCAATTAATAATATGTATAATAATTTACTTTTATGAAAAGCACAAATACAAGCGGTGTCTCTTCTCTTTATCTAGCCTAGCGTTAGGTATGAAACATAAAAACAATCATCGTATCCTCGTATAGTAATTCGAGACAAGTGCTTCTTAACACCCTGACAGATAAGTTGAAACCATATCCGTGATTTCTCTTAATGTGACGTCGATAATAATTGGAGGAGGAGTCAGATACATTCAAACGACACACCTCACCAGCTAAAATTTTCAACTATTATCCGCCAATTACTCTCTTATTTACAAAAATTTTGAAAAACGTATATCTTAATTTTACCTTTAAAACTACATTTTGAATACCACCGTTGATTTAGATTTTCGAGTTACCAATTTTTACGATTTTTTATCACTTTCTGATAACAATTTCAAAAATCGAAATCAAGCAATCCATAGAGAAGACATTAAAACTTTTATATTCAAAATTTCATTTGATTTGCGTAAAAACTAAGCTCAAAAAACTTATCCCATGTTTCCAAGCATTTTATTCACCGTGAAGATCCCCTTAACCAGAAAATTGACTGTGGATTATAGTTTGGGTTTAAAAGTAAGAATTATCTTTCCTTGGCACATTTTTTTTTGATACCTGACTGCTTATGTTGAGATGGTCATTTGTCACAAATTAACTTGTTAAGATTATTTATCACCCGAAACTCAAAAAAAAGACTTTGTCCATCACTGGAAACAGATGCTCTTTTTAGATGAGTACTATTTTAAGTGATCTACTGAAATTAGAAAGTGAAAGTTCAGTAATCTTTTCCTTAAATTTATTTAGCGTTAGTCAAATGTGTTGGGCTCTCCAGTTTAATTTTTTTTATGGATATATGTGTATAAAACGCGCGCGTAACGTTGACCTGATCAGGTACGCGAGCTTTTTGTTTATTTTAAATTTAATGAATGACTTCAGATCAATCATTGATTCTACAGAAGGTTAGTTTTTTTGTTTGGAGAATAAAGCGGTTGCGACTAACAATCAGAATTAAACATACAACTTGCTATTCTGTTTATTTATTTTGTTAAAGTTTAACTGATGTTATTTTGATAAGTGTTTTATTGATCTGAGAATTGCAGCTACATAAGATGACCATAAAATTACAATTTCCTTATAACATATAAAATAAAAAAAAATTACATATTTATTTTGATTCTATTATTAACTACTGTTTGTAAATACATAACTATCTACTACATTATCCAACGGAGACATAACTGAGCTGCATATTTGGCTTAAACTAAAGGAAATCTAACAGAGTATTTATGAGATTACAATATCAAAAAGATACATTTTTGCAATAAATAATAATTTTGCAACCATTTTAAAATGCATTTCGCCGTAGCTTCTGAACCAGATATGATATTGTTTGTTTGAAAACTATTTTGGAAATCTCGCAAAGAGTACTTCCAGACTGTAATATGTCATCTCAAACCCAATAAAAACTTTTGCCAAGTTGCTAAAAATTAGACCAGGAAAAATCTTTCTGTTAACATTAGAATAAGTTTGATGTAAATCCGAAAATATGAATTAATGCTTTTATTACATACAAACAATTGATTTACAACAACATAAAAAAAGTTAAAAATAAAGCAATTATTCTCTTATTTGATATTTCATTTGATAAAATTATTAGAAATAATTTATTTACAAAAGATTTAAGCATCAAATAGATAAATCATAAAGATCAAAGGAAAACATATTTTGGAAGCTTATTTTGCTGATCTGCTTGTGAGAACCCAAGCGCTTCCAAAAATGAACGATTCAAATGTCATTCCAGAAAAAATTCTAAAAGTAAAGATGAATAATAATATATAGTATATTACACTACAAGGGCCTGCACTGCGCGCCATAATGCCCGAGGCAGGGCTCTCAACTTTCTCCCCGTTTAGTGTATACTAGTTTTCTTGCCACTCCAGTCGACAGTACGTAGTGTCGGTTTGTGGGGGCCGACAATTAGACTGTGACTGCTAGAATTAAAGGAACAAAAGCAGTAGCGGCGCAGATGTTCAGAGAAAAGCCAAATATGTTTAAAACTACATGCACATAATGAATCTGTAACTTGTATGAAATGGATAACTATCACACGTCCTGAAATTACTCCTTTGTTGTTTACGATGTTTTAAGTTGGATGTTATCCATAAACTAATACGTTATTTAGCGGTTGTGTATAAATTAACAATATTGCTATGAATATTTATTAATGCAATTGATACATGTGATAATGAAAAACAGTTATTAGTCTTATAGACTCGTCAGAAAAAAATTCATAAAGATGTGACAAAATATAAACAGGGGCGTAGCCTGTTGATGTAAATACATCATGATTGGCCTTGAGCAGTCACATATTTTCATCTGGACATTTTTTTGATCCACACACCACATCCCAATCGAACCATTGTCTTAAGGCTTTTATTAACACCTCTTTTATTATTTTCTAGAAAATTTTGTTGAGTTCATTTACAATACACTAGATTTCTCGCAATTAAAAATGATATAAGCAGACCCCTTACAAACCAAATTGTAAACAAAACTTAGATGCGACGTTGCCGGCCGTTGCGATTTTTTTTTAAATAACGAATTTTTATACTGCACCACGCTTTAGCTTTGTAGCCACGTATCTTGTAAACAAAGAGCGTGTGGCAACGTAAATACTCCGCGCTTAGAATGTTCTTTTTTTTTGCATCAAAACAAATTGCCTACATCCTGACTCTATTCTATTCTAGGTCCATACTCCACGCAGCCACGTACCTTGTAAACAAAGAGCGTGTAGCAACGTATATTTTACGCGCTTAGAATGCTCTCTTTTTTTTGCATCAAAACAAATTGCCTACATCCTGGCTACATTCTATTATAGCCCCATGGTCTTAATCTATCACCATTAAATATAAAATTTTTTATAGTCTGGAATAAACAAAATCAAACTGAATTTTTTTTATTTTTTACCTGTGTTTAAATAAAAAAAAATGAAAATATTGTCGAAAAATCATAATAAAGTTGTACTTGAATGTTTGTAATATTTAACATCTGTTATAAGCTATACAATCAAACTAGCAAATTTTTAATTATAAGAATTAAATTATACAAAAACATATTTAATATCTTTTATGACTGGCTTAAAACTGTAACAATGTAAAAAAAAATTAATACAAAAACAGAAAAATTCTTAGCTTGCTTCTTAAAAAACCTAAAGTGCAATAAGTTT
This sequence comes from Lagria hirta, assembly GCA_947359425.1. Lineage (NCBI taxonomy): Eukaryota > Metazoa > Arthropoda > Insecta > Coleoptera > Tenebrionidae > Lagria > Lagria hirta. The sequence goes on from OX375794.1 coordinate 31,293,323, forward strand.
GTGCTAGAAAACAGTCTTTTAAAAGTAATAGTTAAGTCAAATATCAAAATTTTTCTGAAAGCTCTTTAATAAATACAGCATAAGAAATCTTCTGACTTTTTTTTATTCAGCTGACACTTCACCAACAATCAAGAAAAAGATAAAAAAAGTCACGCATTTTTTTGAATAATGAGTTGCCAAATTCTAATTAGTACATCTTTTTCAACCTTATAAGCATTTTTTATCTACAACATACAAATTGAAAAATACATCCATATTAATCGTGCTACAAAAGTTGAGATGTAAGAGCCAGAAAATCGACAATATTAATAAGCTTAAAAAATAGATGACAATGTAAGAAAAGTTTTTCATTTTATAGTTTTTCACAATAAAGCATTATCAAAAAAAACTACATTAATATTGTATCTTATATTGACATAAATTTTTACATACAATAAATACAATTTACATTATATAAACATAAATTAAACATCACATGTTCAGGGTATAAGCGTATCATATCCTCCCTTTCAGTAATTTACTACAACTATTAAATTACATTGTATAAATGATAATAATAATAATAGTCACATTGCATTAATACAAACACTATTACATCCAATATGAGAAGCTCGAATATGCACATTTATTATTTTGATTATGTACAAGATTTAAACCTAACGAACTGTACAAGATGCTTGACGTAAGAGAATTAAATTTACATAAATCTATTTCGAATCCAAAGATGGAAGTCTTGAAGGTTTTACATCCCAAGAGAGAACTATATATTCTTCTATGAATTGAAATGAATAATGAAATGACTTCACTTTTGTCAAATTAATGTTTTACAAGAAATCGCAATTCAATCAAAATTATTGGAGAAAACGAAGATTATTGAAAATAAGAAAACCTTGTTTGTTTTGAATCTTAACATTTTTCTTTCTTACTCACTTTAGTTTAGTTTGCTATATTTAACAGAAAACAGAATTTGTTTGTCAACTTAACCAGAGTTGGCTGTGAAACTTTGTTAAAATATATTTATTTTTTAAAGCTTTATCAGTTTGTATGCTTTTTTAAAGTTCTTAATAATTATAAAAGTTTTTCATCGTGTTGGTTTAATGTAAATAAGCATGTTTTGTGATTTTTCTAAATAGCGACACGATTAGAAAAATCGTAAAATATTTAATGAGTTAATAATGTAAGACATATTTTGCGTTAATGGTTTAGAATTAAGCAAACGAAGTGAACGAGGGTTGAAATTATTTGTGTAAAACATACTCGATTTAAATACTATACTTTATCTTTGACTGCGTTATTTAAAATTAAATATTTGTTATACGTTATTCTTACGAATGTTATAAGTTGAATGCTTTTTTGCGTTAAAATAACCTCTAACCGAGTACTTACCCGCTACGGTTACAGTTGAGAAAAATCCAGAATAAAATAGTAGCGGTTAAAGCAAAACCCAGTTTTCAAAAAATTTTTAAACCAGGGTAATAATTATACTCCACAAATATAACAAAAAGTAAAACACGTATCATCAGAGAGTTAAGCTAAACGTTGAATTTTATCGGGAAAAAATTAATGTTAAGTAAGAAAAAAGTACAAAAGTAAAGCACGTATCTAAAAGTAAAGCAAGCAAAAGTAACAAAAAATAAAATATTGAGTTATACCAAACGTTGAATTTTGTCGGTAAATAATTTTTGTTAATTTTTGATTTTCACGTATAGTACTACCTGACTTAAACTTTCAAACTTTTTTAAACTTTTGAAACCAGGACAATACTTCTCGTGCCTATTTCATATGTCAGGTTAAGCAAGATTTAAACAAATATTTTAGAAAGTAGGATGATTAGTAGTGGGATCTAGGTGGTCTCCAAAACCTTCAGTTTTTAAAGAACGAGATTATTGCTTATAAGAAATTATAACATGACTCAATTAAAAAACCAACAGATAACAGACAAACTCAAAAACGGTGTTTTTAAAATTTTGTCAAAAAACGCAATAATATTATTAAGAGGCTAATCTACACTAATATTATAAAGAGGAAAGATTTGTATGTTTGTATGTTTGTAAAAAAATTTTTTTTCACGTTGATAGATAAGGGACACCCTATTATCTATCAACTCCTGAGTTATTATCCATAAAAATAAAATTAACCTCACTGAAGAATTAACACAGTTTTAGCACTTGCCAAAAAGTTTGTTTATTAAATCTCAAGAGCTCTTTCGACGACCATGTGGTTATCATGCTTTTATCCATCTTCTGATAACTGTGTTAATAGTTTACAGTGTCGAAGGATTCCAAAGCAATCAACTAACCGAATGAAGAAGGCAAATAAGGCAATGCTGCGAGGTCTCAGAACTGCCATATTATTTTATAATACAACTAGTGGAATTATGACTATTGATAATTACATTTGTTCGGTCACAAAACATGTTGTCAAAAATAAATTCCACGAGTGGAATTCTTTGACAACATTTTGAGAGCATCAATACATGTGATTATCCATAATAGTCATGATACCACAAGTTGTATTCGGAAGGTTATATCACTCATAGTGCATTTTCTTCTTATCCTAACGATTGCCTAATCTACACTAATATTATAAAGAGGAAAGATTTGTATGTTTGTAATGAATAGGCTCAAAAAGTACTGGGCCGATTTAAAAAATTCTTTTACCAATAGAATGCTACATTCTTCCTATTTGAATAGGCTACATTTCATTTTGAAAAAAATAAGGAATCTTTGATAAAATTTGAACAATGTAACCAAAGGTGTAGAAAAATGAGTCTTAAAATGTCTTTTGTCGAATGCGCTGCCGAAACTATTAGCGATAGAACAAAATAATGTACAACAATATTGAAGAACATCATAATGACTACAAAAAACTCCGCGGTAGCATATGTCCAACTATTGTAGTTATGTCACTACAACAACTTTTTTCATTTTAAACATTAATGAAAATGCTAACCAAGTTCAAACCATGCTATTTATGTGTTTATATTAATCCTTATCCAAATAAATTATTTTATGGTCAAGACCATTTAACTACCTATAAAATAGCTAAATTATTTAAATTGGACTTTCTATTCAAAAGATATTACGAATTAAAAAATTCAAACAGTAAACAAAACCGCCATAGTAGCGCCGTGGCCGTTGTTAAAATAGACAAAAAAGCCACGATTTTGAATCTTGCCTTAGAAGCTGATATTGCTGGTTCATCAACTTCACCACGTAGGTCATAACACTGTTGATATCAAAAACTGAGTTTTGGACAGTAATTTCTTTATTAAATTTTTATATTATTTTTTTTTGTAATCTACCTAGATGTGCATATGCACCATCAAAAATGTTGCAATGCATCTTATGTATGTGTAGAGAAAAATTATGTTAGTAGTATACTCTTCAGAACAACGATACTAAACTGTCTTAACCAGAAATGCCTTATTGCACCAAAGGCAATGTTTACAAACCATTATCAGCTTCTTATTTCAATGCTACCTTTTTTCGTTAATGAAAACAATTGGAATAATAAAAAAAGTAGTGCAACCACTTGTCGATCAATTCATATTAAATAGCATTTTATTATTTTTAAGCCAGGGCAAACAGTTTCTATAGAAAAAAACCAAAGTCAATTGGCAATTCACAATAATTTGTCGGTAATACAGTTAACTTCAATTCTGACGTCACATCTTGTATCTGTCATTTTTGGCGACTGTTTCAAAGTGGCAATAACAGTGCGTTTTTGTGCAAATTCCAGCTTTGTTAGTGCTTTAATTATTTTGAGAGGTATGTCAATTATTTAGTAATGTAAGGAGAGTAATTTTTTTTAAATTTTTTTGGGAATAAATGAAATGTAAGATTGGGATTTTTCTTCTCTACAGAACTACACCCGTATACACAACAGTTGGTGTTGCACACGCATTTTTGCCGACCAAACTGCTCCTTTAATTGCTCTGACATTCTGTATCAATGATATAGAAATTTATTATTTGTAAAATTGAAAGCCGTTTCTACAACAACTAATAATGTGTTTACAACCGATCAGCCGATCACTAGGTGTGACGTCATTAATCGTAGTTGAATCGTTGAAAAAATTTTATTTCCAAAAACTACGACGAACATGCCGATTCGAGCTATAATATTTACAACTATGTGAAATGTTGTATTAAAATAAATCTTTACGTTTTATCTCTATTTTTGAATTTTCTGCAAACTTTATTGTCTAGCGTCTGCCATGGCTTTGTGATGCCAACAGTAAAAAAAAGGTCTTCAGTACGCACAATATGTAGCACTTCTGAAATATATGCAACACAAAAATTACAACTGCAAGCGTCATTTACTGGTTTATGGCATCTCACCATATTAAACTACAGGTCAATAAAATTATGGAAAAGGTTTGAATCCCTTATAACTTTTTTACTATAATTTTTTTAAATTTTTCTCAAGTATTTTGTAAAAAAGACTGACTAGTTTTGACTCAGCGTGCATATTGTCGCTATTTTAATGTGCGAGTTGGACCCTTAAAGTCAACAAAAAACCGCCTGGTTGCGAGTTTCTGAAAACACGGGGCAGTAAGAAAGAAAATTATAATTTCATTCATAATTTATTTATAAACGACAAAGCTCATTTCCAATTAAAACAGTTTGTTAATAGGCTAAACTGCCGGATATAAGCAGAGAAAAATCTTCTCCCGAATTTGATGAAGACAGTAAGGTTTTTGGCTAGAAGCCGTATTTTTAATAAAACCAGTATTCAGGGTTCATAATTACTGCCTCGTGGATTAAAATATGATTAGTAACGCAAATATCGGCCATGTAAATAAAAATAGTGTTAGGTTTTTGTAATTATTGTTTTTGTGTAATTTTTGCTTTTTGAATTATTTAAATAGCACCAAATCACAACAAATGCTTTTTTCGTCTTAATTATATGTACAGCAAGAGTATGTTTGACTAAATTGCACTCACAACAGCCTACACAACAACAAAATCAAATTAATTAAATGTTTTTAAATACAGGGTCGCGCAAAAGTATGAAAACTCATGTAAAACTTGACACGTAGAAGATATTGAAAAAATCTATTAGCTGTAATTTTTTCAGACAAATATGTTCATTTGCTTCAAATATCTAAGGTCAACATTTTAGAAAATTACATTTTTTTCTCATTTGAACAATGTAATACATTACCACTTTTCTTTGTTTCTAAATGTCAATTTTTTTTTTAATAGCACTAAAATCTTGAAGTGAAAATTAAATGTAGTTAGCTATAGAATTCCTTGCCATTAAATTTTGCCTAATTCTGTTTGAAGACTTGATGTTTGACAAACCGAAAAAGCGCGATGAACCAAAGATTTGATGACCGACAATTTTTGGACAGAAGTGATATCGTGTGAAGATAGCGATCTGTATGGCTTAAGTGTCTCCCTTACAAATAAATTGACATGTTTTTTAGATTTTTCCTATTTCTAACAAGAAAGATATTAGAGGTGGAAAGTTTTAAAAATTGACACCCTGTATATACTATTATATACCAAGCTTTAGTTTACTTTACGCTTTTTTAAAATCTTTGATAAAAATGATTTAAACAGCGTATTTGTCAAGACTGAATTATAAATTTGAGTCTATTATTTAGCCACAACCTGCTGTCTGTATTACGTGCAATTCACAGTAGATATTAGAGAATATTAATAAATGTTGCATAGAACATCAAATAATGAATACAGTAAGGACTTGAAGCAATGTAACTTAAAAACATATAATGCTTGGAGTTGGTTATAACAAGATCGACTTTTGTTTGACGGGCATGATATTTGTTGATAACCGTTGATAACTACTACTCATTACTGTTGTGAAAAAATTTGGGTTGTAAAGTGTCACATTTGTTATCAGAATTAGGTAAAAAAACTGTATTGTAAGTTCATAATTATTTATTTTTTTACATTCATTGACTTAGATCTATATGACGGTGTCCTGTTCGCTCGAGCATCAATTTCAAAACTTTTAATGCCTGAACTCCTAATTATTGTACAGCATATAATCGAAAATACAGCATTGTGGGAACGACTGTTTAAATGTATAAAAAAACGTTTTTATAAATTCATTAAGCGATAAGGAATTCTTAATTAATAAACATTACCTAAAATTTCAAAAAACCCCCGGATTTGCAAGGATGAAAAAAAAGTCTTTTTATTCTTCAACATTGGACGCAAGAAAACCCTTCGGGTCTATATATAGTCTTAAGCTAGATTTTATTGTCGGAGAATTACATAAATTCCTGACACAAATCTGAAAATAGCGTTTGTAGGTATGTATTTGCCATTTGTTTTATGCTATGGGATAATGGATTACATACTACTCAAACAACAATTTTTTTTTATATGAAAAGATTTACTTTTGTATTTATTTTATTTGAATTTTAAATAATAGCGTTTAACCAGTAATTTATGAAGGGTAAAGGCATTGTTTATGTATTACTAGTTGGACAACGTGAAGCAGTGGAAAATGCTGCCCTCTGGAAATCGTCTCTGAACTTCATCAATAGTTTGTTACTTCGCTAAGAATAAGAGATAGATATAGATTGTTTCTCTTTATTTATTTATACGAGTAGTAGTTCGAACGATGAATGTAACTCAACCCGGGCACTTAATTGGTTCATATCAAATATCTTGTTACACAAGTGAGATAATTTTCGATTGCAAGTTGTATGATGAAAAATAATCAAATTTGAATATTCCAAAACGTCTTCTCGAAATATAATTCATTATAATTATATTCTTAAAATAATTTGGCGACAAGTACAAATCTGACAAACGACTTATAAAAACATTTGTTATTATACAATATACCTAGATTGTTATTATAAGTTGATACAATAATCAATAAGATTAAAAATACTATTTTATAAACAAATAGACAGTAGGTACCTTAAAATATTATAGTAATTAAAGGAGTTGGAGTACGTGAAGCGTTGAAAACATAAACCATGTGTGTATACTTAAACTGACGCCATATCGAACAAATGATAATTGCAATAGTTCAAATACCCAGTAAAACACCTATTGCCAATTGCCATAGCACAAGTCATTCGAATCCTTGTACGCTACGGATTATGAAAAATAGAAATCTTAGCTGATGCACTTCCAGTTTTTTTGTGAAAATTTTTACATTTTTTATAGATTAAAGTTCTAATTAACAAATGAATAATAAATAGTAAATGAGAACGACACTGTCCACCCACAGAAAGCGGCATTTTAGTTTTCAGTGTTTTAATTATTTTCTTTTATTCTTTATTTTTCGGAGCCACTTTGTATGATATAAACTACAACCGATGTAATCGATTTGTAATTTACATTCTGTTTTTTTTTTGTTCAATATATCTAATCATGAGTAAGGTATCTTATTTTAAAGATTATTAAAAATTTAATGTTTTTGTTTTCATAAAATTTTAAAAGATGTTTTTCTCATGTAAGAGCATTGGTAAGAGCAAATTTGTGATACATTATCGTTTTCAAAACCAACTCTTTATTTGAATGATTAAAAAAATTTCAGTTTCATTTATAAAAAGTCACTTGGACAGCTCAGCTTCAGGTATTAGAGATTTTTCTACTCCAGCTTTTGTAGCATATTTACTACGACTTCATTTGATGGATACAAAATTAAAATCCTACAATAAATACTATTGACTCTTTTTTTTTTTCAAAATATTGTGAACAAGTCATATCGAACATAAAATTGTTATTTTTCCGATATTCTAAGATTTAAATTTAATTTTACTGCTGTTTACTTTGCAATGCAGAAGGTATTTGTTGATAAATAAACACTTGTGCCGTTCAAAATATCACATTTCTCCGATAAGAAATGCTCCCAGACGAGGTGTCGCCTGTTTAGCTTAGATTCCAACCTTTTCAACATCCAAACAAAAGCGACACTTCTTGGTACTCGCCATCTGTCAATCATAGTCCAACACTAAAATGGATTTTTTTGGTTGACTAACTAGTAATACATAAACAATGGTAAAGGTAAGGGAGAAGTAAGTAAAAACTACTTATTTTATTAGCATGTTTGTGATCTTCTTCAGAAGAGGACGCTTTTAAATAATAGATTTTAAAGTTTTGTTTGAAATGAAATCATTGAGTATGAAATAAAATAAATAAGAAAATAGGCAATAGCGGGAGAAGAAAAATATAGCCGTTTAGCCGTTGGCTAATTAGCTGAGCTAATTAAGTTAACCGTTGGCTAATTAAGTTAACCGGTTAAATTAGCTAAGCCTATCGGTTAGCTAGCTAATAATTTAGCTAACTTTTTTAGCCGGCTTGGCCGGTTAAATTGTACAGCCCTAATCTATGCCCTATGTTATGTTATGACGTCACACGCTGTGTGGCTGAAAGCATGGTGTTCTAAACGGGAATGCTATTACTAATTACTGCGACAATTTGCCGATGATAACATTGATAACTGAACATTTAAGTGTTGGCTCAGTGTTATCAGCTTTGTGTCGCGAGTGAGATGACGCAAACCCAAATCGAGTGAATCACAGAATGCGTGGCCACGGAAAGCGGTGGAATTACCCGCGGCTATACATGTTTCAAATCATAAATTTAATGATGATGGCTAAAATAAAATATTAAAATAATCTCAAATCTGTTCAGAAATGCGAGTTTGTTAAATAAAACAGTATATAAAGTAACTGCCACAAAAAATTCTTTTTCTGTTAAACATAAATATTTGTTGTACAATCAAGCGGTTTTGCATATTTACAAAGGTTGCTAGGTAGGCAGTAGAATATTTACCGTATCTTCGTAGTAAAATATTTTTAACGACCGGTCGATAAAAATTTTTGTTTGTCGAAGCGGTAAATAACTGTGGGACAGTATTGTGAGCATTTTGAAAACGTTCTTATGAGTTTTTTGGGATTATCGCACTGCAACCAATCGTCTATGCAGCTTCGAATTTAATATTCAGTTCTCCACATTATTGATGCAAGAGAAACTATGCTTAGTTTTCTCAAAGCAAACGAGACCAAAACCATTCAAAACTCAAAATGGCGTTGTTTGAAATCAAAACTGTATATTCATAACAAGGAACGTATCAACAGCAACTTTTAAAAACTGCAGTGCATTTATTATTAAACTTCAATAATTTTATTATTTAACACATGCAAAATAATGCTTTCGTGCAAAAAACGTCATAAGCATCACTAGCGTTATTTGCTGCAAAATGAAAACCTTGAGCTGCGCTTGCAGTTTTCATTAATCGGTAAAACGCACCTAATGGTATTAAAGTATTAACTATTGTTGCACTTTTGTGATGAAATATGAATTCGATGGTAATATTATTTTAATAATCTCCGTTATTATTTGAGAGAATATAAAAAAGTCTAATAAGTTACAAATGAATTATAAATTAAAAACGTTGCGCTATAATAGGTACTGCAGTAATTTTCAAGTAGTACTTTGAGCATTACAACAGTAGAGTCAACTAAAAAAAAACCGCTTTTCTACAATGAAAAATGTTTTCTGTAAAATAATATGTTTTGTATTAATATTGTAAACTTAAACAGTCACTGCTATTTAGTGTTTAGGAAAAGTTATAAAAACCAAATTAATGGTTAACAGACAGCTTAATGGTTGAGAGAAACACTGAAGTTTAAATAATTTCCACTAGTTTAACTTCACAAATTTGTTATACTGTTCACGACACCACTTGTCTTAGGTATGTAGGTTAAGCAAACGCCTTTTAGATAAATGATTTCAATTTAGGACGTTTGCTACTCTGTAAACAATCAGCCACGAAAAACACCAGCGCGTGCACGAACTCCGTACATTTCATTTTATTTTTGTCGTTGAAAAACGAGAGAAATGTGCAATACCTTTCCGGTAGTTAATTTAAAGTTTCACAGTTGTTGTTGATTTTCGTTTTAACGAGAGTAATCCGACAGAGTTGCAATTGCTACTTCCATTAACTACGTACACCCCTGCACTGTCTGCAGCCCCAGTGTAATGATAGTTACTCCAGCGGCTTGTGCGGTATACCTTACGATGCATGAATCCTCTGATTGCTTGGTGGACGTCTTGGTTAGCGAAGCAGAAGAGGCAGGATACACACAACCCCTGAAAAGATAATTTATATTACATAATTTGCCTTTCATGATAGTCGTTTAGTAAGGATATTCTAAAGGGTTGTTGATTTGATCACATCAACAAATTAACAAGATAGCTTCGGAGTGATCACTGCAGCAAATGTAATTTTAATGAAAAATACAATATGATATAATATACTGTTTCCTACAAAAAAAAAAAACAATTTTTTCAGTCGTCAAGAAAATGACTTTTTGTGTCTTTGGGTACGCAAACTTAAAGAATTGTTTTATTGACTAGGAGAAAAAATGCTCATAATTTAGTTTTATTTGTGGTTTTGCCTTTATTGCACAAATTTGAGCCAAATATATACTTACTTATAATGACGCAATGGTAATTTAACTTACAATATGCCTGTCATCAATAAACTACTCCCTAAAATTTTAACATTCTTGGAAAATACGTTTTTAATGTTGCAATTAACAAGATTTATCAAAAGTAATTTTGAATGCTTAAAGTTAGTTAAACTTTATGTTGACAGTTAACGTATTATCATTATCTCTCAACAACTAATTGAGAAATTTTTTGCGTATTTTCAATCAAATACATGTCACTAGAAACCAAAATTGATTGTAAAATCAAAAGTATCTACCAGTTAACGAGAAATTAACGGTTTGTTATGTTTTGAGGAATTTACTGCATCACATTTAAAAAGATCTGAAATTATCGAAAGACTAAGTCAAATATTTTCCGTAAGTTGACGTTTTTATAAAACACAAACATTGTTTAGTGCTGCTACAAACCTAGTTTCGCAAATGCCAAAAACGGGTTTATAAAATCAACAAACCTTAATACAGCTCTGCTTAATGATTAAGTTTTGCAAAATAGTAAGAAGAAAAAATTTATTTATTTATCCAACTACATATGGTTCCGTGACACTTCATTTTAGAATTACAAAGTCGTTATGATTTTAGTGTAATTATAATAAGAATTTAATAATGATAGTTTTATTATAAAAGCTGGCTTAACCTATACTAATGTGGAAAACAAAAGAAATCGTAACTATGTCACCAACCTAACCAAATTTATGACAACCTATAAACGAATATCCCTAAATCTGGAGAGAAATTTATCTGACATGTTTAAACATACTGCTAATAATATCTGCTACATTTTTAGTGTTATTAATATTGAATCCATTTTTTGTTTTACAATAGTTCTTTAGCTTATTTACAGTTTCAATAAAGTTTATTTTTACTGCAATACTTTTCTTATTTGTTAAGAATTCCTTGATGTACCTTTCAGCCAGCCACATTACTAGATTATCACTCATTACATTCGTTATATCGATTTCAACAGATAATCAGCGCCTTTGCTTACCAGCAATGTTATTGAAGTTTGTCGCACGGAATGGCTAGTCAATTTTCTTCAATTTGGTAATTTTAACCCATCAAAGCCGGAGTTTTCCAACTTTGGAATTTTAAGTTTTTACATTGTCTGTATGCAAATTTACCTTTGTTAAATTATTCTAAACCATAAATAGACCTATATTATAGCTATTTTTAGAGAAAAATGGTTTTACCACATGACAACGCTAGGTGTTTGGGTTGCCGAATTTAAATCAACATATCAATATTATACAAAAAACTTTAAATGGACAAAAAACAACACAAATTACGGTGTTATTGAGTATAACAACGTCATATACGAATTGAAAAATTACAATTGGTATGGTAATGTTCATTACCATACACAATCATTGAAGTAATTAAAATATGCTCTAAGAACATAACCTATAGTCGCATGATTTCATCACTTTTAAAAATAGTAATAAACAATGGTGATAACTATTACACGAATCTTGTTTATGTTTGCTGGGGTATTGATTTTTTCAGAAAAACACAGTTTCACTTTTTCAGATGCAAATAATTTTTGAAATGTCAAATGATCTAATTTTCTACATTTAAAATCATTTAGTGTTATTAGCGCTGCTAACATAAACAAATTTTTTTTTTCAATAAAAAAAGTATTTAATTCTTTTTACAGCACCACAAAAAACCTTGTGAATCACACGTCCAAAAACGCTTTTGCAAGGGCTCGTACTTTGGAGACCTCGGCCTTCGGCCTTGACCCTCAAAATCACTCGCCTTCCAAAATGCCAGTTTCCGGCCTTGTGGTTCAAATAACTATTGCCGGCCTCACAAGTTTGGCCGTCAAATTAACAGACTCGTAACACCACGTTTTTAAACGTGGGATACACAAGATTTTTCATGCCGACGTAACGATAAAATTGTTTAAATTTTTCATTGTTAAAGTTTCATGTAGGCTAATTTTTGTGTAGATACCTATTAAAAATCAATTCTAAATCTAGAATGTTAAGCTCTGTTATGCTAACTCTAACGCTAACTTTCCCAAAAAATCTTTCGACTAAAACTTTTATTTTTATGTAGAAGCAACTACAATTTTCATATTTATTTGACTTGTATATTATTATCGATTATTATGTTTCAAATATTTCTGTACAATTATATGGGTCATAATATCATAACACTTTAGTTACACATAATACATTAGCTACAGCCAGATATGATTTATTGTAATAATTTATTACATCTGATAACATATTGACATAGTATACAATTATTATTGAACATAATTTCATTATTTACACAATCGAAAAACCTGAAAGACATCTTTCCTATCTATTTCGACTGCCACATCTCCTGTAGCTCTTCCAGATAAGTCAGCACACATTTTCATTAATTCTTTAGTACCACAAGCACTTGTCACACACACCCTCCCAATCTGAATTTAGCGCAAAGGAAATCTTCTTTTCTAGATCTTCTTTTCACTTTTATCAAGAAAAACCAAACGTTGCAAAACTTTTGACTCTTTTTTTTAGTTCATTGTAACCAAAATCAGTGTTTTGTTTTAAAATTGCTTGCTTCAACGATACGATAAAGCTGTGAATATAACTCGAATATTTAAACGAACTTAATAGTGGGCTATCAACGTTCTCGATTATTATAAATGTTAGCAGCTGCAGCATGAAGGTTACGTCAGGATCGATAGTGTAGCCTCGCAGTATCAGGAATCTCGGGGAAGTACAGAATGTGGAGCTCGGAGGAAGGTCAAGCTATGGGAGAAAGGAGGCAGTCTATGTTTAGGCTTAGCGCAGAGCGGTTGTCAATGTAGAAGTGAACCTTGTCTTAATAAACTGTTATATTGGATTGTGGGTTGTATTCTCCCTTTATCATCAGAACTGGGATTTAATTTAACGCAATTTTTTTTGTACTTGGTTTTTTTTTTACTAATTAACCTGTTGTGTTTCATGTGCTTGTCGTTATGTCACAACGAAGTTACACACCTCCTCTAATTGCGTCCCCTCACGCCCACTCTTCTCTTCCTGCCGGAACTCACCATGGATTGGGGCGTAATCCATCGAGTTTCTCGGCGAATGCATCTGGGTTGGAGGTTCGAATTCCCGATAATTCGTTGCAGGAATCATTTTCGGATCTTCGACGAGTAAGGGTATCCAAACAACCTGTAAGTACTCTTTTATGTAGCGGTGATATACCATCCTTTGATCCATCGGTCGACCAAATTGATCGATGGTTGAATAAAATAAATCAGTTGTCCGAAATTTATTTTTGGAATGACCAGGAGACCACGATTCATGCATTACGTCATCTCCGCGGCGCCGCAAATATTTGGTATAGTGGCTTATCAACGGTTGTTTACACATGGATTGAGTGGCAAAAGCTCCTCAAAGATACATTTCCCAGTACTCGTGATATTCATGTTTTGCTAAACGAAATGCTGTCTTTTACGGCAGACAAAGCGGAAAATTATTATACATACACATTTAAAAAAATGGCTTTAATTTCTAATTTGAATTTAAATTTTTCTACCACAGACGTCTTAAATTTAATTGTCGGTGGTATCAATGACCCTCAAATAAAATTTGCAGTAAAAATGTCGAATATAAACACAGCTGGCCAGCTCGCGTCTTATCTCCAAACATTTGATTTTAATAAAGAAAACTTTACTAATACTGATATTACGAAAAAGCCACGTTCCCCTGAAAGTAATTCACCTGGTATAAAATGTTATCACTGCAAGCGTCAAGGGCACATGCGTCGACATTGTCCTTACAATTCTAAAAACTCTCCGCATTCCCAACATTCTTCTGGTAATATTAGACGTCCCCCCTCAGCGCAGTCTAAACAACTTGCAATCGAGTACCCAGATAAGGCAACTAAACACAGAAAAGTACTTTCTGTCGAAACCATAAATAAAACTCCGTTTCTTAAACCAATAAAACTTAATAAAATAAATACCAATTGTTATGTCGACTTAGGTAGCGAATGTTCTTTACTTTCTATGAACTTGGCCCAATCTTTAAATTTGGTTCTCAATCATATAGCGCCTGTTACCTTGTTACACCTTGGTAACCACACAACGCAAACATCGCTCCAAACTAATGTGACCGTTGAAATTGACAAAGTGGTAAAATGTCTTGATTTTTTCGTTGTTGATAAATGCATAGATACTGCTGAAGTAATTATCGGACGTAATTTCTCCGATCAAAGTGATGTTTATTATGCGAAAGGTCCAAACGGCATAGTTTTTTCTACTGCAGTTTATCAATTGAATACCACTGTATTTACTGGTGAAGTAATAGCTTCGGCTCGTGATCGTTTACAAAAATTATGTACTGAGTTTTCTCATTGTTTTGCGAATGATGAACTGACTGATGTTGGCAAGTGTAATGGAGTCATGACAATTACGTTGACGACTGAAGTTCCAGTGTCTCGAAAGCCACATCGCTTAGCGTTAAAAGAGCGCGAAATTTTACAGAATACAGTTCATAAATTATTGTCGGCCAATATAATTAGACCATCTACTTCTCCATACAGCAGCCCCGCCTTTTTGGTAAAAAAGGCAGATACCAATAACTATCGTATGGTAATCGATTATCGTGCATTGAACAAGATCACAGTTCCACAGATATTTCCATTACCCTTAATTGAAGACTTGATTGACCGTCTTGAAGGCTTTGTGTACTTCAGTAAATAAGATCTGGCTTCAGGTTATTACCAGTTTCGCATGAATGACCATTCCATTGCCAAAACTGCATTTTCCACACCGGAAGGTCATTATGAGTTTCTTCGCATGCCTTTTGGCCTGCGCAATGCTGTAGCTGTTTTTCAAAAATACATAAATGAAATTTTGCAACCTTTAATCTCATCTCATCAAATCGTTGTCTATATGGATGATATTCTAATTCCTTCCAAAACAATTGAAACTGGTTTCACTACGTTGCAAATTCTTTTTTCTCTTCTAAATAAAAATGGTCTTAAAATGCGTTTAAGCAAATGTTCGTTCTTTTTAACTAGCTTAACTTTTCTCGGCTATGAAATTTCTCATCAGGGGATTCAACCTACTTCACAAAAAAATAGCGGCAGTTCAAAACTTTCCTACGCCTACAAATTTAAGCCAATTGCGTCAATTCTTAGGACTTGCGTCCTATTTTCGCAAATTTATACCCAACTTTGCTCTTAAGACAAAATTACTTACTCAACTCCTTAAAATTGGTTCTGAATGGACATGGACAAATGACCATGATAAAATTATAACCAATCTCAAAGAAATTCTTACTTCTAAACCAATTCTCACATTATTTAACCCCAAAAATGAAACTATACTTTATACAGATGCCTCATCGCTTGGATTTGCCGCGGTTCTTATTCAACTTGTTGATAAGAAGGAAAAACCAATAGCCTTTTATAGTACTCAAACCACACCGGCCGAATCACGTTATCATTCCTTTGAGTTGGAGGCCTTAGCGGTGGTCAAAGCCTTTAAACGGTTTAGACATTATCTCTTGGGTATTCCCTTCAAACTTGTAACTGATTGTAACTCCTTAAAGGGAGCTTTTGAAAAGAAAGATATTAGTCCACGTATCGCTCGCTGGATAGTGGACCTCCAAGAATATAACTTTACTGTAATCCATAAACCTGGCTCACAAACTAGTTTTGTTGACGCTCTTAGCCGCAATGCAGTACCTTCTAAGTTGAATGTTCACATGATTAGTCATGAAGACTGGGTTATCTCTGTGCAAACGCAGGATAAATTTGTGACAGAAACTATGACAATTTTACTCTCCGGCGACCAACATAATAATAAAGACATTTTTCTCAATTACGCTGTAAAAAATGGTAAACTGTACCGTCTTACAGATGAAGGACAGCGCTTGGTTCTTCCCAAAAATTGTCGTTGGCAAATTTTACAAAAGTTTCATGATAATAATGGCCATTTTGCTTTTGATAAAACCTATGGCTCTATTGCATTTTCTTTTTGGTTTCCTAAAATGCGTCGCTTTATTCAAAAATACATAAATTCCTGCATTCCTTGTACTTACCATAAATTGAAAGCAGGAAAACAACCAGGCTACCTTCATCCCATCAACAAAATTGCAATTCCTTTCCATACGATCCACATTGATCATCTGGGGCCTTTCCCTCGCAATTCACAGAACAAAACTTATCTTTTTCTAGTTATTGACGCCTTCACAAAATTTATACTGATACGTCCGGTTCAGAGCACTAATACTCACCAAGCTCTTACAGCGCTTAAAGAAATTTTTGGCATATTTGGGTTTCCCACTCGCATAATCTGCGATGCCAGCACCTCTTTTACTTCTCAAAAATTTAAAGAATTCTGCACTACTATTGGGGCTCATCACTTTATCAACACCGTTGGAGTGCCTCGCGGCAACGGTCAAATTGAACGCTATAATAAAACCATAACAGATAGTCTCGCTACTTCTTCTGCTGATTCTCCGTCTGATTGGATTTCCCACATTAATCAAATCCAATTGAGTCTCAACAATACACTTAATAAGGCAATTAATGCTACTCCCCAAGAACTGTTAACAGGATATCGTGCGTATACGGGTGACGGTATTGTGTTGCCAGAATTGACTTCTTTACTTGATGTTAAAAAACTCCGTACCGAAGCAGCAGCACATGTCAAGGCAAGTCAAATTACTACAAAAAAAAGGTTTGATAGAAAACGCGCACGTCCACCTTGTTACAACGTTAATGATTTAGTTGTTGTCAAAATCTCCAGTATTATTACTAAAGGAGACAGTAAAAAACTCTTGCCTAAATGGAAAGGCCCTTTTAAAATTACAAAGTGTCTCCCTTATGACCGCTACGAAGTTCAACAACTTAAAACCATGTCTAAAGCCCGCCACTACACTGGTGTCTATGCAGTTGAGCACATTAAGCCTTGGTTCTCATGCTATTCGTCGTCTGACGAAGACTAGTCATTCTTCTTCATGCCGACGATTTGGTCAAATTTTACTTGTCAGAATAGCCGAACACATTGCTACTTGTAATTGCCGTGTTTATATGTTGTAATGTCTGTAAGTCAGAATTACAGAGGGTGTTCCCTTGGTTTGACGTCAGAATTGGCAGTCTTATGCCATGTCTGTAATAAGTGTTTTGCATGTCTGTAATTCAGAATTGCTGGCGCAGTCATGTCTGTATGTCAGAATCGACTGTGAAACATCCTACTGTTTTGTGTTTTGCATGTCTGTAGATCAGAATTGCTGGCGCAGTCATGTCTGTATGTCAGAATCGACTGTTCATCATCTTCCTGTTAGTTAGGATAGTTAGTTAATTACACTTACTTTGACGCTCCTACACATTCTTATATCTCAATTTTAAAGACCTTTTTGAAATGTTCCCTTTATTTAATATCGCGTGCACTTGACATTCTTACTTTTTTTTTTGATCTGGTGTCTGTATAAGATGTGTCAGAACCAGCTGTTTTTCCTTCTTCGCTCTACAATACCACTCTCGTTGGTGTTGGAAAATGTTTCAGAGTTCTTCCTCGTTGAGGCTGTCGAGGACGCCAGCAAGTCAGGATGGCCGTGTTAGCAGCTGCAGCATGAAGGTTACGTCAGGATCGATAGTGTAGCCTCGCAGTATCAGGAATCTCGGGGAAGTACAGAATGTGGAGCTCGGAGGAAGGTCAAGCTATGGGAGAAAGGAGGCAGTCTATGTTTAGGCTTAGCGCAGAGCGGTTGTCAATGTAGAAGTGAACCTTGTCTTAATAAACTGTTATATTGGATTGTGGGTTGTATTCTCCCTTTATCATAAATCACATAATATTCTCGTTTCATCCATTTATACCCAACGGGTCATTACCGACCCCCCACTTTCAATATAGTTTTTTAAAAAATATAATTAATATATTTTCAACTTATTTTTTTTAATAGTTGGCAGAAACATTAAACTGTCACTTGCGGTTGTCATTTTTTGACTAACAACTGTCAGTAATTCATTGTTGAGAGATCATTGCCGCCATATTTTTGTTTGGTGAACATGGAATGTAAACATTACTGGTAAGTAAGAACATTATTATTTTTAGTTGCCGCCTGTATAAATTTTAAAATGTAATAATATGTATAATTGACACATGATAGTGCATGTCAACAAAAATACATTATTTGCATATGATTTCTACGTGCAAACTTCAGTGGGTCGTTATTGACCCGTTGGGCACAAATGATGTATTTTTTTTCTAACAACAGCTGAGTTATTAGAAGAAATTGAGAAATTAGACGAAGATCAACCGGCCCCTCATAATATTCATATAATACCCCCAGACGATCATGGGTTTGAAACTGACGCTGATTCAGGGGATGAAGATTGCAATGATCCAGATCGGATGAATAGCAATCAGTTGTCTTCTCAAGCAGAAACCGATTTGTTGCACAGGGAAGAAGAAGATAATGAAATTACTCCCGAAACTGGAACAAGCAAACGTCCTAAAAAGGCTAAAATTGAAACAATGAAACGAAAGTGGACAAAAGAAGATTTAGCGTCAGGCACCACTTCACAGAAAAATGAACAAAAAATCCCGGTTTTGACTCTATCCGTAGATAGTGAACCTTAGATTTTTTTGATTTATTTCTTAGTTCTAGTATTATTGAACTTTTAGTGAAATTTACAGTAATGTATGTAACAACTAAAGGTAGTCGACTAGAGTTAGGAAACGATAAAATGGATACATTTATTGCAATTCTATTTGTTAGTGGGTACGTTCCTGTTCCAAGACGTCGGTTGTTCTGGGAATCACAGGACGATGTTCGCAACATATTGGTTGCAAAATCTATGAGACGGAATAGATTTGAAGAAATATTTAGGTTTCTTCATGCGGCTGATAATAGCAATCTTGCTATAAATGACAAAATGTCTAAGGTACGCCCATTACTTGACCAAATGAATCGAAGTTTAAATTAGATACGCACCAATAAGTTCGTTTTTGTCAATAGACGAGTCTATGATTCCATATTTTGAAAGAAATGGTTGTAAGCAGTACATTCGAGGAAAACCTATTCGTTTTGGCTACAAAGCTTGGTGTTTAGCTCTTCCCTCGGGGTATTGTATGAGCTTTGATATTTATCAAGGACGAAAAATTCAAGACGACAATTTAGAAAAAGTTGGATTAGGTGCTTCTGTCGTTTTGAATTTTTGTAATATTTTGAAAAATGAGTTTCCAGATATTAATTTTTCATTGTTTTTTGATAATTTTTTTACCAGTGCTTCACTAATGACTAAACTAACAGAAATTGGGTTTGGTGGAACTGGAACTGTTCGTGAAAACAGAACGGAAAGTAGTTTGGTTGAAAACACAAATGTAATGAAAAAGAAAAATCGAGGAAATTATGACAGTGCAATTGATAAGCAAAACAACATTGTTTGTGTCAAATGGAAGGATAACAGTATAGTTACAATATTATCAAACGAGTTTGGAGTCAATCCACTACAAAAAGCCCTACGTTATTCTGTCAAAGAAAAAAGAGGGTAGAGATTCCCCAGCCTAATGTTATTCACCGTTACAATTCGTTTATGGGTGGTGTCGATCAAATGGATAATAACGTTGGCAACTACAGATTTGGATTTCGAGGCAAAAAGTGGTACATCCCTATTTTATTTTGGACGTTTGATGTGTGCATGTCTAATGCGTGGGTACTATCTAGATGTTATGGAATGACTCTAGATAGCTTATCGTCGAAGAAAAGTTGTTGTCTCATTGCTTCAAAAATATGGAAAACCACCAAGCGCTACAGGACCTCGCAATTCTTTTGTATCATTAGCATCTCGAAGTCACGGGCAACATTTGATAGTTACACAACAGAGTCGACGAAGATGTGCCTTTTATAAGAACAAAACCAACAAAGCTTGTGCTAGGTGTGACGTACCACTACACGATAAATGTTTTTTAATTTATCATAAATAATTAATTTTTTTATAATAATACACTTTCTAATAAAAAAAAATGATTTTGCTGCATTTTATTTTTGTTAAAATTATTTACTCATTTACTACATTGATCTGCCTAATGGGTCGTTAACGACCCACATCAAATTTCAAAAACCAATTAAAAAATTTTATTCACTTTTTTTTATATTGATTCTTACATAACATAGACCATCTAAACGAAATTTAAAAATAATTAGTTGAAAAAAAAGTTCTGGGCATAAACGGGTTAATAGCTATTATTATTATATCAATGAAATGTATATATTTTTTCTACACAACTGAATTTTGTATTGCATATTTTTTCAATATTATTTGCAGTTAAGTGTATAAATTCATATATTACGGTTTTTGTAAAACACCTAAACTATATACGATACCTATCTTCTTCATACATGTATAACGATACTTAATAATTATGTGACGTATTTTTTTTTTTTTTTTTTTTTTTTTTTTTTTTTGTTCTTTGAACTATTTAAGATTTTAATTAATTTTATTAACTGGGTAATGAAGTAATTTTTGAAACTATTTAGCTGATAGATAACTCATCAAAACCATTAATACGGAATAGTGTTAAACAAATTCTGTGAGGTCAATTACTCACAGTTTTACTTCTGGATTGCACTTTATTCTTTATTTGCACCACTGAATTTGGACACCTTCTCTCACTGCCACCCAAACTAACATTAACTTCCCATTTTGGATTTTTGGTAATTATTTCTTTCCCTCTCCCCAAAATATTAAATCCTGGAATTTTTCTTTAATTTTACTTTGTATATAGTTCTCAGGACAGCGTGTGAAAGTTTCTGTCGGCGTTCGTCTAAACGTGCTCATACAATCAAAAACCTTTTAGCCTCTATCAACCTTTTGCCTGTATTTAGTGCCAACTTACAATAAGGCGCCCCTTTAATGCTTTTAATCTTATTTACAACAACTAGAAATTTACCCGCTTATAGAATTTCGTTTAAAATTTCTATGAAATGGTCCATAGTTGGACCCGACCCGACTGTTTTATTTCTTTATTTATGTTGCCTGTTCTACTCTTATCTTTAAACTTGTTTACTCAAACTGAGACATATTTTAATAACAGTCATTTACTACAAAATTAAACTAATTTTCTTTTATTTATTTAAAATATTACATTAATAATATTACTGGCGTTACACATGACCATTTTTTTATTATTACCTACTTTTTTTTATTGTGCTACTACTACTCTTAATCATAAGATAAACATTTTTTCGAATACAAGAAAGCCGTAACTGATGTTTGTCCAAGTCATTTACAGTTTATTCTGTTTATGTATAAATACGTAAACCTACGCAAAAACATCCTTAAAATTCTAAAATATATTATAGTACAGTCATTTGGTGCTAAAAAATACGGTTACTTGGAAAGTTCTTCGGGAGTTTTCAAAATTGGTGGTTTTATAGATTTCGATGTGCTCGTTGACTTTGCCACCTCTTATCTTAGCCGCTCGCGCCGCCGTATTGACAAAAGTACGTCTTAAAACAGTTTTTTAACAATATCTTCGTTTCGACTTATTTTACAATAAAAGTAGCTATATGTGTTCAGATGCGACCGAAATCTGGACTTAGCGAAGGTGAACAGAGGTGGAGGTGTTCTTTTGGCTAGCAAGCGTACGTTAAACGTTGAAATGTTAGACGTAAGTGAGTTACAAAATAGCTTAAATTTAATTGAAGTAGTTGGGTGTAAATACATCCTAGGGAAAGAGTCAGTACTAATTTTTGTTGTATATTTTCCTCGTACGCCAAGCATAAATGAGCTCAAGATCTTTTGCAGCTTTTTTGAAAACAAGTATATTAACTGTGATAACATTTTAATCCTGGGCGATTTTAACCTGGCGCTATTTGCAAAAGACGTAAACAATAACATTGTAACTTTACTTAGTAACTTCAACAATCTATTAAACTTGACTCAATGTAATAATATCAGGAATGCATCAAACGAACTATTAGATCTTGTTCTGGCTAGCGTGGAATGCAATGTTTCGCGTAATCTTGATCCGTTTGTCAAAGAAGATAGTCACCATCCAGCCCTTTCTATTACAGTTAATATGACTAGCTCAAACTATAATTTCCCATCAAACAACAGCGCTAAAATATATAATTTTAAGAAAGGTAATTTTATCGGACTGTATCAGGATCTGTTACTCGCAGACTGGACCTTCCTTGAACAGTATGAAGGTGTGAATATGCGTCTGGACCAATTCTATCATTACTTGCAAGGACTTCTAGACTGTTATATTCCAACCATTTCACAAAAAACAAAGACAGATCGTTTTCCATGCTGGTTTAATTCTACAATAATTCACAATATTAGATTAAAACAAAAGTTTCTCATTAAATTCCGGAACTCGCATGATGTTTTTTACCGGAACAAATATAATGAATACCGTAAGCTCGTTAAAAGACAAATTTCTAAGGCACACCTTAACCATATAAGAAGCATACAAAACTCTATAGCTAATGATACTCAAAAGTTCTGGTCATACGTCAAAGCGAAGAAAGGTGAAACCTGAATTCCAGGGCGAATGACCTATGAAGACACTATCTTAGAAACACCACAGCAAATAGTAAATGCTTTTGCAAAATTTTTTCAAACCGTGTTCGTCCCCCCCAATGACATTACATTCAATAAAGCGCATGAAATCTGTGGTATCCCCTTTTACGATAAATAAGATAACAGAATCGGATGTATTGTCTGCTTGCATGTCTTTAAAAAGCTCAAACACCGCGGGTCCAGACCAAATACCAAGCTTTATGGTAAAAGACTGCAGATACGTATTTGCTGAGCCACTCACACTAATATTTAATGCAGCCCTCGAACAAGGCACATTCCCACTTCGCTGGAAGACGTCCAGAGTTACGCCCATTTTTAAGTCTGGAGATCACTATAGTATCATTAACTACAGACCAATTTTGCTCTTATCAAATTTCTCGAAGGTATTTGAAATTGTGCTAGAGTTGGATTGCTGTAAGAAAGAGACCGGTGATTAATTGTCATTGAATGCGCAGTGGTTTGTTTACGTTCGGTTGCTAAGTAACGGCCGGATTTCATCGCATTCATTGGCGTAGGTATAAAGCTCGCGCATCTAACGATGATTCACCGGTCGCTTTCTTACGGCAATCCAACTCTACACTCTTATATTTATCCGCAGATAAAGAATTATATCACACCGCAACAACATGGTTTCATCGATAAACGTTTCAAACCTTGCCTGTTTTTCTCAGTTTGTAGCTGAGTCACTAGATAGCAATTCTCAGGTCGACACCATTTACACAGATTTTGCGAAGGCGTTTGACAAATTAAACCATAAAATGGCCATTGATAAATTAAGCACTATTGGCTTTAGTGATAAAATAATTATTCTACTTCGTTCCTACCTCTCGGATAGGCAACATCTCGTCAGTTTCAACGGGTTCATATCTAACACCTACAACGCTGTGTCCGGTATTCCACAAGAATCAAATCTAGGTCCACTGTTATTCACGGCTTTTATAAATGATCTACCCTCTGCTCTAAACTGCAAAGTCTTACTTTACGCAGACGACGCAAAACTATATGATGTTGTCAATAATCTTCCTGATGCCTTAAATCTCCAGCAAAATCTAAATGAGTTATTAAAATGGTGTGAGTCTAACGGATTAGCACTTAACATATCTAAATGTAAAGTAGTATCCTTCTCCAGAAAAGTATCAACGTTTGCATTTGATTATAAACTAGGAGATCAAACCATTGAACGGCTTAAGATCGTTAAAGACTTAGAAGTTTTTTTTGACAGCAAATTTACTTTTGATCATCACATTCACGTTATTACAAATAAAGCTCTAAGCCTTTTGGGTTTTATTACAAGAAACTGTAAGGATTTTAGCAGCATTGAAATATTCCAACTTCTGTACATGACCTATGTCGTGTCGCTCATTCAATATGCCTGTCTTATTTGGAGCCCCGTGTATGATTGCTACATTAAAGAAATAGAATCGGTTCAAAGACGATTTCTGCTGTATCTGCATTTTAAGATTTACCACTTCTTTCCCCCACTTGGGACGCATAACTACACGCTCCGTGAACAGTTTGGTTTTATTTCGGCAGAACACAGGAGACATCAATCAATTCTAATGATTTTATGTAAGATCATAAATAATCGTGTTGACTGCGCGGAACTATTAAGCAAAATAGCTTTTGTATCCCTCGAATCTGCAACAGAAATACTGTCACTATTTATCTAGAGAAGCCTCGTACCAATGTCCTACTCAAATCTCCTCTTCATATGATGTCAAAATTATACAATGCATCCTGCAAAAACATTGATGTGTTCCACGTTAGTTTGCGCAATTTCAAGCTGTATTACTCGACAATAGATGCCAGTTTACTATAGTTAAAACATATCTATATATATATATCTATTTTCTGTACCTTTTAGCTAAACCTAGCTTGTTAACTTTGTTCTTCTTTTTTTTTGCTACTTTTGTGAGTTATACCTATGTATGAGCTTTGCTCTGTTATTGGTTCTAATTTTGGAACTGTTTTGCAATAAAGATTATTATTATTATTATTATTATTATTATTATTATTATTATAATAAATTAAACTAGAGATAATTTGTGTCAAAAACTTCTTTGTAAAATTAATAGTTTTACCGTACGAGCCCCGCAAAGTCTACTTCAACATTTCTTTTGGCCAAAAACTCATTACCACACCACCATGCGATAGAGTAAGTTGCGCGTTTTTTTTTATTGAGGTATCCCCAGTACGCCTAATCTACATGCAATGGATGCACTATTCTAAAATTTAGCGCATTCTCCTCCGCCTTGCTGTTCTCGATGGACCAAGTGTTGTAAGTTTATCGTCTTCCGGACCAATCGAAACGTCACAGGTACAATTAACTTAAAACACTGCCTTAGATAAAACATTTTCTTATTTCATATTTTACATATTTGTTTTTTTTTATCCAAAAGCCAGAAACGAATAATGTGAAATCCCACGTATGAATAATGGCAAACGTGGCAACGTTTTAATGTTTTTGTTTAAAAAGGAATTAAAATTGAGACTACGTTATTTATCAGCAATGTGTCAATATCCGTCATGGTGAGATTTTTTTAAAATTAATTAATAAAAAGTAAAGAATTTATACAATGCACAGAAGAAACGTTATTAAAAAGTACTCTTCTCAAGCATACGGCATAGAAAGAAATTAATTTTTATAGACGGGACTTGTCAAGGAAATTTCATTCCAACTAACATTGAGAATACAAATAAAACAAAATTTTGTTCATTCTTCGTTCAGGGTATCTTTAAATATAAAATCGCCATAAACTATCGCTACCGTACGTACAAAGTAAAAAATGCTTTTAATATCTTCAAAAGTGTTTCTTGCAACTCCTAACGTTATTGTATGCAATAACTTGGTAGCGACAATTTATGACAATTTGTCTAGAATGGTGTCACAACGTTACATCGAGCCTGTACGTCAATTTTCGTTCTGGTGCCATAACGACACTTGTTATATACGGATATACGGTTTAGTTCTCACAGTTTATAACTAAGAGCGCTGCTTATATTCATTTATCTGAATTACATAGTCTCTCAACGTTGTGGCATCATATGCAATTTTCTGCTTGAAATCAAAGTCTAGACACCATTAAGATAAGGATTTACTGGCAACACTGTATTAAATGGTTTTCCGTGTTTTTATATCAAATATCAATTGCCTTCTTTTTCAAAAGATTATAACAAATTATCAAATTAGATCGTTGAGTATTTGCAAAAATATATCAGATTTAAATTTGAATTTACGTAAATGTTTTTTCTTTTCTAATAATTTAAAAATTTGAACAAGCACGCATTTTTCTGAAAAGATTATATAATTTATCATTATCACTAAATACAAATTTTGCATTTTTTATAAGTTTAATCTGAGTCATGTTCAACAATAAATTATTCTCACAAATTTATTCATTTTTTCGGTCTCTGGAATAATTTTACTAAATGAAAAAAAAAATGTTATGTGTTCGAAATTATTTATAAGTTAGACTTTTTTTTCATTTTTATTGTTGCAAACTGTGTTGGAACATGAGAAGCAATTGACTGCATATGCAATAACTTGCAAGGCACCAGGCTGTTATCGTATTATTTCTTAATTTAAAAGTTACGAGACTGCAAAAACATAAAATTTTGTCGTTCTATGAGAAAACCACTTAGACCATTGAAAAGTTACATTTGGGGTTGCGTTTTTTAGAAGACGCAATTTTATTTTTGATGTGTAGAGGGAGTCAGTGTAAAGCTAAAAACAAGTTTGTAGGGTTGCCACTCTTGTCCCACGGCCGCCATCTTGAAAATAAGGGTTAACATGGTTTTTACAATGTATCTCTTAAACTATTTATCTGATAAAAAAAGAATGTTGACGTTTTTTGTTGAAAATTAAATTCTCTACAACTTTAGTGAAATAACTTTTTGTTGGAAAACTATGAATAAAAAAGTTATTAGCGAAAATGTTCAAAAATTTGAGAAAAAAATTTATATTTTTCGATGTAACTTTTTTTTTAACATTTTACAAAAAAATAATATCAGACCATTTTTGTAGATCGTTTTTGAAGGAACAACTTTTATGAACAACATTTTTTCATTAAGTCAATAGCTAAGGTTTTACAGCGCTCCGAAGTGATTACTATTTTTCAGTATTCTTAACTATCAGTTATTGTTTTATTTAATTTGTTATTATAATATTAAATTAATTATAAATTTTATAAATTTATTAATTATAAATTTCAATTATTAATATTATTAAAAATTAATTATTGACTCTGTTCCACTTCATAACAGGATTTTACAATTATTGATTTTTAAAATAATCTTAAATCTGATTATTTGAATTAATTTTTAAATCACGGTTGAAATGTTCTGCAATGTGCTTTTATTGTTCTGGAGAGAGTGGAAAGACTTGCAGCAACGTAATGGAACTCTCCAAATTAATAAATGAAAATGACTTTGATGATGAACCGCCGACATTAACACCCGTTCCTTCTCTAGTTCTCCCACTGATACTGATATTTAATTCAGAAAGCCGATCAGATGCTGAGACGCAGCCTGGTCCATCGAAAAGACTGAGAACGGAGTAGTTCAAATTTTGAAAATTACTGTGGATTATGCTTATTACATATGAAAAAACGCGGCTGATAGCATTTTTCCGTAAAATGATAAAAAAAAAAGTTACAACAAAAAATATAAATTTGTTTCTCAAATTTCTGAACATTTTTGCTTATAACTTTTTTATTTATAGTTCTACGACAAAAAGTTACTGTATTAAAGTTGTAGAAAATTAATTTGCAACAAAAAACGTCAACAAACTTTTTTATCAATTAAATAGTTTAAAATATATATTGTAAAAACCATTTTAACCCTTATTTTTAAGATGGCGGCGGTGGGACAAGGGTGGCAACCTCACAAACTTGACCCCCCTTTACACATTAAAAAAATAAAATTGCGTTCTCTACACCTCTCTATAACTCCAAAATTGAGAGTTTTGAAAAATGTATACCACCTATTTTTTATCGTTACCAGAACGTGCATTTGTTTGTTACGAATTTACTTGTTTTTTTTAATACGTAACTAAGAATAAATATTTTCAAGCGTTTGTTTTTCAATTTAGTTAACTTAAAACCTCTTCTTCAAATTTTTATTCGGTAACGCTTCTTAAAGCTGCACAAGCGGTGGACAAAGACTGAAAGCCCAGGAAAACGGTTTATTGTGTTCTATTTTTACAAAAAGATGTAAGAAGATAGAGTCAAAACTTCGATAACTCAAATCATGATCTGCTCTAAAACTAATTCTAGACCTTAGTTAAACAAACATAACGATGCAAAATGTTTCTGGAACTGCTTTGTTTTAATTTTTAGTTTTCAAGAAAAGAAAGAAAGTGATTATCTGAAGAAAATAATAATGACTGGATTACTTGACAACAAATGATGGTTGTTGGTTGAGAATTAAACTTGGTACAAAAATGTATCATTTACAAAAACTAGAATCCTATCAAAAAATCATACCTGGATGTAAATGTTAATATGTTCTGAATAACATCAGTTTTAATAAATAAATGCAATAAATAATATTTGACTGTACCTAACGTAGGTATTATGTGTAACTACCGTTACTGTTTCATGTTGCCAGCTATTTTGTCATAGTTTATTAAATAATTAAAAATTATATATCAAAAAAAGTAATTTATACTTAATAAAATATGTACAAAAATAGTATAGTAGAATCAATAATTGTTAGAAGCAATTATGTACAACATTAGGTATATTTTGAGCCAATTTCGTTTAAAAATATGTGAAACTTGATGCGCTGGAGCGGATAAAGTTAGCTTCTACCGTCGTTTTTGTTTTTTTTTCTCAGAATTGCAAATGTTGTTTTGCAATTAGAATTTAAATACAATAATAATCAATAATCCTATTTAAAAATGTTTCAAACATCATAATATAGTATATAATTTTTTTTTTTTCGTTTATTTGCGATGGTGGTTTAATGGAATTTCGTGTTAAAAAAAACAATGTTTAGAAATTCGAGACTTCCAGACAGCGTTAAGATAAGAATGTACTGGCGACATTGCATCCATATCTATTATTTCAGTCTACTCATTCATCGATTTTTTAATTCATTAGCAGTTGACTTGAAAAGTTTTTTTTATTAATATTTCGGGAGTGTATAGTGCAGTTGTGGGTTTCGTGGGTGTGGTGGAATAAGAAATGCTTTCCAGATCGAAACGGCTGGTGCAGTTAGCCACTTTAGCGCATAGTTTACCCGATGAAGAAGAACAATCTGAACATAATAGCTTGGACGACAAACAAATTGCAAATAAAGATGACGACAGTCATGGACCTTCAATATATTCAAAATCTGATGATGAAAATTCAAAATCTGATAATGAAAATGTCGAAAATCAACAAGCTTGGTTAGATGAAGCAATTATATTTTGCGCAAAGGTAACAATTTTCTTAAAGATGAAAAGTATTTCTGACCTTTTTCCAGTCCGCTTTATCATTTTGTTCTATATCAATTTGTGTAAATACACTGTTTTTTGTTAGGATAAACCAAAAGCATTTGACAAAGTTAAATCGTGGCTACATAACATAAATGAAGTGGTAGGTTTTGTCTATCATGAGTACTTTTAGCTGTACCACATAAGTTTCAAAATTTTTAGCCCAATTATTACTCAATGCCTAGTGAGGCAACTACCATCAACTCTACTGCCGTTAATAATGAGCTAGAAAAAATTACATTTGATTTAGTAAATGACAAACCACACCTTGAAACACTCCAGCCATTACCTTTTGAACGTTATGGAGAGGAGCATTTGCGATCTACACCTCTAACACCTTTATTAAATGGTCTAATTAAACAGCAACTAGAGCAATCCGAGGAAATTTTACAACCAGTAACTACCAAATGTTTCAAAGAAAAACCGTTTGTATTAGAAGAATCTGCGGTCACAACGGCAAAGGATTCAAAAGATAAGGATTTGGGAACTAATGTATCACTGACATGCTCAGAAAAAACTAATACAAAACCTGCGGATAATCAAAAGGTAAGCGAAAATTGTAATTGATGAAATTGCTACCGACTAAGTATATTTTATAGACAACTCGTAAAAAAATACAACATATTAAGTTAAATTATTAAACATTTTATCGCAAAAATTTGAATCAGTTTAAATTTTAAGTAAAGTAAATTTCTTCTCGTTTTTGTAACGTAAAAAATTTTCTAAAAATTTTGAAAATAAATATGGCTTTAACTTAACTTGTGAACGCATTCCATCTTTTTTAACCCAAAATAAGATTGTACTGATTAATAGTAAATTAAAAACCAATATCTTCCCATAAATAACATTATTATTTATGAGAAAATATTGGTTTTTAATTTACTATTAAATAAACCTTTATTCAAACTTTCTAAATAATTAATTACATAAAGCAATATTGACCATTTGCAAAAATATAAAGAGATTCAAATTTATGGTTCAATTTACGTGAATGTTTCTTCTTTTTTCAATACTATAAAAATTAAGAATTTAAAGTTTTTAAATTTGTTTGAAAAAATTTTACTAATTATCACTGAATACAAATTTTGCATTTCTGATAAAGAAAAAAATATATATGTGTGCAAAATTATTGATAGATTAGAGAAGGTAATTTTTTCATTATATCAAACAGTTTTGAGAAATGATCTGGAACTTACAATATATGAAATTCCAAAAACATAAAATACTGCCGTAATCAGAAGCCCACGTGTGTTCTGCTCACAACTTTTTTATAAATGTAAAATTGGGAGTGAGAACTCCTTGCTGGAGTGCAAATTTGCAACTGTCAAATAACCAGTGTTTTTCGTTTCATCTTCAAAATAATTGAAGTATGAAATATTGAAGTTTCCTAATGTATAAACTTAAATCGTAAACATTGATCTTTTATTTACATCTCCAGACACTGCAAGCAACATGCATTTTTTTAATGAATTTATTCATCAAAACATTTACCAAGTTTGGCTGCTCTAGCCTAGTAAACAAAATTATGAATACAACAAAATTGTTGTAATAAATACCTACAACATAATTGATACAATAATCAATATCTTAGCACAAAATAGTTACCAATGTATATGAATCAAAAGCACTATTTAGCAAGCCAAAGTTCTTGAAATATTTAAGTTTTTTGCGGTTTTTTGCTAAAATCACTGCTAAAGAGTTGGGGTAATTTCACCTGATTTTATTGTGAAACAAAATCACACAAGAAAACCACTTTTTCTAAAAATTACACATTGCAAGATAGCTGAGATGCACTATATTATTTATTTCTATTTGCCTAGATTTTAATAAGCTGAATTTTCAACTTAGTCTAGTTATAGCTATTAATATAGCAAAAATATTATGCAATCTATTCTAATGGAAGTGGTTGCCAGCTATTTTATTATTTATTTCGTAATTTTTTTGTACTTTTATTTATTCTTTAATGTACTACAGACGTTATTTTTTTAGTTTCAAATAAAAGTCTTTCACAAGTATAATTATCTCTCATAAATATTGGTAATAATTGAGAAATTTGTTGTATTTAAGAAGACAATTCCATAATTGCACTAAAGCGATAGACTAGCTAAACCTAAAAAGCTGAAACCTAAATTTTTTTTTACTAAGTTTTTACAGTCTATGCATACACATTTAGTTTACATATAATACATAATAATATACATAAAAAAAAATTAAAAAAAATGTGGATTTTAATATACATATTAAATATATTTTAATATATTAAAAAAATTACTTGAAACAATTGATAAAAATATTTTCAAGAAATTCATGGTTTTTATTTGAAAAAAAAAAATGTCAACTTTACATTGTTTGTAAATATAATGTCACGAATCCCTTCTGGTACGTTATTTATATGAACAGTAAAAAAAATTATGAAATCCATTGAATTATAAAAAGTTTTTGACAAACTATTTTGAAAAGTGTGAAATTAGCTTTAACTTTTTGCAGTTCTCGAAAAAGCTGTGAGGGAAACAAAAGTAACCTAAAATCTCATTACGGTAGTTTTTTTTTATTCGATTTTCTCAGTCTTTAGGTTTGCAGATTATTTTAACATTATCTCACCAATCTAAAGCGAGGAATAGGTACTAGGTGAATGCCCATCGAGTTATTATGTAGAGTCTCAATTATTATTGTTTTTTTTTTTAGAAATTTGTGTCATTGAATATTAAAAATTGTTAAAAACTAATTTAATTTAAATTTTTGAGTTTACAAAAGAAAAAAAATTGTTTGTTTTAGGACCAGTCGGTATATAATTCTCCTCACTTGATTTTGAACAAATACAAAAAAACTGTATGCAAGTTTTGTGAACAGGAAATCGTGTCCAAACATTTTACTCGCCACCTTCGAAACAAACATGCCCAGGAACCCGCTGTTGCCGAAATAATGGCAACTGAAGATTCTAAGTTGAAGAAGGAACTTATTGCTCTAATTAGAAATGATGGAAATTTGAGTTCGGGTCTTAATGGTCGTTTTATTCCAAAACGATTGGTAAAGGGGAAAGAGATTAATGAACAAACCCATACTTTCTGCTCAGACTGCAAAGCTCAGATCAAAATTAGTTACTTGTCTCGACACAAGAATATATGCTTTGCTCGAAAAACAAATAAGGATGACGAAAACGTAAAAAGAAAACAAGAACTTATGGATTCTTATATTTTTGTTGCATGTCAAAAAAAATATGGCGAGATAATCAATAAAATGTTTTTGAAAAGCGAAGTGTTAGCTAGAATGCGCGGCGATGAAGCTGCAAAAATTATTCTCAGTGATATACTAATTTTATCTTGGGGCGACGATTTGCTGAAAAAGACTCCTCAAAACCGAAGCAAGTATCATATATCAGCCAAAATGCGAAGATGCGCAAATTTTTTATTACAAATGCGAAAAACTAGTTCAAAGTATACTAATATGCTTTCTTGTATGAAACCACAAGCATTTGATGATGTCATTGAAGCTGCAAAGCAAATAAGCGGTTTTGACGCTGAAACCCGTACTTACAGATCAGCTTCTACTGGACTACAGTTTGGGGCATACTTAAAGCAACTTGCAAGTTTAGGAAGAAAATTAATTTTTTGTAGAAGATTTGAACTGACGAATA
The DNA here is from genome assembly GCA_947359425.1 of Lagria hirta. Classification (NCBI taxonomy): domain Eukaryota; kingdom Metazoa; phylum Arthropoda; class Insecta; order Coleoptera; family Tenebrionidae; genus Lagria; species Lagria hirta. The sequence goes on from OX375794.1 coordinate 31,326,412, forward strand.
ATGTGAACCAGTCTTTGGATGATCTTAAAACGTTTAGAGGTATGATAGATGACCACTGGGCAACTGAAATTGCCAGCCTTGCCAAAAAAGATTTGGATAAAAAAGCTTCAAAAAAAACATTAATTCTACCATTAACCGAAAACGTGATGAAATTAAAGAAATGTGTTGATAGCGTCTCCGAGACGTCGTGCAAGGCACTTCAGCTCAGACTTACCGAATCCGAGTTTACAAAACTGGCTGAAACAACCTTAGCTTCATGTATATTACATAACCGAAAACGAGTCAGTGATGTCCAGTACATAGAGCTGCAGGATTACATCGAACAATCCGAAAATCTAGCTTTAGAAAGCAGAGCAACAGAATTCATGGAAAGCTTGACAGAAACGGAAAAAATTTTACTAAAAAACTACGTAAAAATTAATTCTATCGGTAAAGGCGCAAAAGCTGTTTCCGTTTTAATCCCTAAAGAACATGTTAAATATTGGGACATGATTAAAAAAGTTAGAGTAAAAAAACCAGAATGGTTTGTCAAAAACAATAAATATTTTTTTACTGTTCCTGGTTCTAAAAGATGGATTGGTGGCACATCTGCTCTGCAAAAATACGCAAAAAAATGTGGAATTCCTAGGCCTGAACTCATGACAAGTACCCGCTTACGAAAGCATGTCGCCACTGTTACGCAGCTACTAAACTTAAAAGGAAATGATATTGATCAATTAGCTAAATTCATGGGGCACACAACAGCAACACATCAAACTTACTACAAGTGAGCTATTTTCTTTCAATTTAATTTTTTTTTGATTTTTTGTTTTTTTTTTTTTAATATTTATTCTCAGATTGCCTGATGACGTATTTCAAACAGCTAAAATCTCGAAGTTACTTTATCTTATGGAAAAAGGTAAAGTTGCTCAGTATAAAAACATGAACCTGGACGAAATTGAGCTGGACTTAAATGAAGCTGTTGTGGTAGATGAAAACAATGCAGAAGACGAGGATGCAAACTCTGATCATATCGGTGAGTTTAAATTATTCCCAAAGTTCAGAGTTACTAACAGTGACTTGCCATCTTTAGCCTTTTTTAACATTATCTAAAAATATTGCTCGTTTTTTTTTTGCACATTGCATGTACGGATTAAGTATTATTGTTAGTCAGACAATTTTGACAACTTACCAAATCTACATGTTTTATACCTGCGCACTGCATTATCTACCTCTTTGAGAAAGTGCACATAGGAAAAATTTGGGCGTCTCGATAAACCGAACGAACTCACGAAGATTCAGCCTGTTATTAGTCACTTAAAAAAACAGGCGGTGGCTGCTGGACTATAAGTATAGAAACATTTTTCTATTTTTCGCTGCGTCAACACATTTTTCTACTAATTTTGAAAGCAATTATTTTTATTAATATAACATTTTTAACGAATTATTCAGAATATCATAAGTTTCACTTGCAAAAATTTTGTTTGATGCACATTAGAGGTAGAATTCACCGAAATTTTTTTCTTGTTGCGTTGAAAAATCTTTCACTAGTTTTTAATCATTCTTTTGTTTACAGACGACCTAGAGCATCCTAAAAGTGACGACGAAGAACTTATAGTGAGTGACAACGAAGCTGTAATGACTGAGAAAGAAAAACTATTGAGAAATAAAAAATCAAAGTCTACTAAAGAAAAAAAGGTTGCCAAAAGTAAGGCTAAATTATTTGTATTTTACACAGAATTTTTTCTAAATAAAAATTTTTTTCATCACAGATGATAAGCTGGAGTATTCAAAAGCGGAACTTAAAAAAAAGAAAAATTTTAGAAAGAGATGGGATCCAAAACAAAAAGAAATAGTAATAAAATCTTTTCAAAAAAACATTAAGAAGAAAATATTTCCTAAAAAAGAACTTATCATGGCGTTTATATCAAAACATCAAGAGTTTTCTAAGAATGATTACGTCAGAATACGAACACTCATTGTAAACGAGTACACATTGAATTAAAATTAGTTTTTCTTCGATGCAATAAAATTTAATCATTTTGTACTTTTGAAGACATTTCAGAGTTATGTCTTTGGGTGAATAAATCTGTTATAATTATTATCTTTTTTTTTATTTTTCAAAGATTAAGAAGGGAAAGTTTCAAATGCTTTTAGAGTATCATGCTGGTAATTCTATCATCTTCCCACACAGAAGATATTTGCTCCGTCGACACTCTTCGTCAAATCCTGTGAATTATTTACTGAAATTTCAGTTCTGTCAATGTTCGAATGATTTGTTTCTAATTCGCCCGACTTGTAACATTCTAATTTTATTGAATTTATCATATTTTTTATATATCCTTTTTTAACAATAACCCGTTTGCAATCGCATAAATTTTGAATAGAAATATTAGTCTTCTAAATCAGTTACTAATTTAGAAGATATAGTAAATTTGCAAAAAATTGTTTTGCAAGAAAATCAATCTACCTCAACTCTCAAGGTAAATGCTTTATCATTTAGTCAAGTTATAAAAACAAACGCGATAATAAACAATGAGACCCCTGCCACAGCTGATATCGTGGTCAAACACAGTAAAAACAGCAGCGATGCAATATTAAAAAATATACGATCGTCCATCAATCCTTCCACCCTCAAAGCCAAAATTAATTCTACAAAAAACGTCAAGAACGGGATTATAGTCAAGTGTGCCGACGATGATTCCCGTAATGTCTTGTTAGATAATTTGCAGCAAAAACTAGGACGCGATTACGTTATCGAGAAGTCAAAAAAAATGAATCCGCGGCTTTTGATCAAATATGTTGATGCTCGTGCATTTGATTCTACAAATGATGAAAGCCTCATGAACGACATCATAACCATGAACAATATTAACGAAGCTGGCGGTGCGCCTTATTTGAAACTTGTGACCAAACTCAAAGCTGGTCCAGCCCATCTCAACATCGTCATCGAAACCTCAGCTGATGTTCGCAAGAAAATTATCTACGCAGGCAAAGGAAAAATCTTCGTAGGATGGCAATCATGTGATTGTGTGGACTACGTGCGTATAATGAGATGCTCAAAATGTGCGCGTCTTGGGCATACAGTCAAAAATTGCAGCCAATCTGATGTCACATGTTCTAAGTGCGCCGACAACCATGATAGAAAAAATTGCGTAAGTGAAGAGACAGTATGCATAGCCTGTAAAGAAAATAATCTAAGATACAAAACTCAATTCTCCACCGATCATCAATCTGGCGATTTTAAACAATGCTCGGTTTATAAGAAGCTGCTAGAGATTAGGCAGTCTAAAATTGATTATGCCTAATTTTTAGCTTTTTTTAGTTCTATTTAATTATATATATATATTTTTTTTCCCTTTGTTTAAACTATACGCTATTTTATTAGAATCAAAAATGGCTAAGATAAGTTCATTGTTTAGTTTTTCACATTTCAATTGTAGATCCTTGCTAACAGGTTTTGATCATTTTTCAGATTTTATGGAAACAGAAATGCTAGATGCAATCGGTATCTCTGAAACGTGGCTGAGCACTAAAGCTTCAAATCAAGTCTTAGCTATACCCGGTTATAAAATCATTAGAAAAGATCGAAAGTCTCGCGGTGGCGGCGTTGCCTTATACATAAAAAACTATTTTAAGCATAAAGTAGTAGATATACCTGAAAATGGTCTTGTAGATAGTCCTCTTGAATTTCTATGGATTAGTATCAAGCTTGCTGATCAATGTATTTGCCTAGGCACTTTGTATCGTCCCCCAAATAACAATGTAGACAGATCACTCGATTGTCTTGAAAACATGTTAACTTTTCTTATACCCAAGCACGATATTGTTCTGTTTGGTGGTGATTTAAATATTGATATGGGCTTTTGCAATACTGCCTCTACTTCACTATTGACTTTGCTTAACAGATATGGATTACACCAATTAATTAGTCAGCCCACTCGGGTAACTGTCGCTTCTAAAACTATATTAGACATTATAGCAGGTCCTATTAACCTCCCTACAGTAGAAACCCACAGCTTAAAAATGGATGAAATATCTGACCACAACCTTGTCTATGCAAAATTCAAAATTAAAACTCCAAAGCCTCCTGCTTTTTTTAAAACATATAGAAATTTTAACAATTTTATAATCGAATCCTTTATTAATGATGTGATAAGAGTGGATTGGGACTACATTTACAATATCAATAGTGTCTGTGATATGGTTTCATATCTTAATGCGAATATACTTCAGATTTATGACACCCATGCACCCCTAAAAACTATAAGAATTACTAAAGCTCCGGCACCGTGGTTAACTGATAATCTTAAACTTCTTATAAAACTGAAAAAGGCAGCATTTAACAAATATAAACAATCTAAGTCAAACATCGACTGGCAAGAATTTAAAAGTAGACGTAACTATGTAAACCAATGCATAAAAACGGAAAAAAAAGCATTTTTGCAATACAAATTTGGACAAAACCCTAAAGAGTTTTGGGATACGGCAAGTCGGCTTAACATAAGGGCACAAAAAACAACCCATGTTGATCTAAACGCTTCTGAGTTAAACAGCATAAATAGTGCTTTTATTGATAAAGTCAATAACTTGCAAGACGGAGATGTCAATTACTTTAAGGCCACATATATGAATAACAAATTTCAAAACATATCCCATCAATTAACTTTTGAGTCTATCACTGCCAATGAAGTCGAAATATTATTACATTCTATTAAAAGTAAAGCGGTTGGGGCTGATGCCATTAGCTTAAAGATGCTCACCATTATATTTCCTTTAATTTCTGATCACATAACTTTTATTATCAACAAATGTCTTCAAACAAGCGAGTTCCCAAAATTCTGGAAGGAATCTTACATTGTTCCCCTACCGAAATGTGAAGAGCCTAAAACGTTCAATGATTATCGTCCTATAAGCATATTGCCCACCATTTCAAAAATCTTAGAAAAAAGTGTTCATAAGCAGCTAAGCAGCTTCATCAGTAGTAATGGCATTTTGCCTGCCACACAATCAGGTTTCCGCCCTTCCCACAGCACGACCTCAGCGTTATTGCACATAACCGATGAGATCTTAAAAGCAAGCGATCACAATATGATTACCTGTTTAATTCTCTTAGATTTCTCCAGTGCATTTGACACAATCAACCATGATATTTTGCTTTTGAAATTAAAATATTTTGGCTTAGCTGATTCTGCCATTAAGTTTATCAAAAGTTATTTATCTGGTCGTAGTCAATGTACTATTTCTAATGGCTTAAAATCTAACAACGTATCCACGGACAGAGGCGTGCCTCAAGGTAGCATTCTGGGGCCGCTACTCTTTACAATATATACAGCTGATTTGCTGAACTGCCTCAAACACTGTAAAACACATCAATATGCCGATGATACTCAACTCTATCACTCTTTTGACGATGCAGATCAATATGCCGCGGCTGACGCTATCAACTATGATTTGAATATGATATCAGAATATTCAACTAAGCACGGCTTACATCTAAATGAAAAAAAAACCCAACTTATAGTCTTTGGTAATGGCCGTATAAAAACTATGTCTAATAAAAATTTCAAAATTTATTTAAACAATATTCCTCTGACATTTTCTGATACATGCAGAAATTTAGGCTTGTCGATCGATAATGATTTAAGATTTAAGAGTCACATCAATAAATTGATACAAAAAGCTTATGGAACACTCAAACATTTATATTTTTTTAAAGATATACTTAGTTCTGAAATAAAACTTAAACTTTGCGACTCTCTAATCTTATCATCAGTTGCCTACTGCGATACTGTGTATTGGCCTGCCATCCTCAATAAAGATAAAGAAAGTCTTCAAAAATTGCAAAATTCGTGTCTAAGATTCGCATTTAACATACGCAAGTTTGAACACATATCTCATGTTTTTAGAGAAAACTCATGGCTGAAAATGCAAGAACGATTTATGTATCACTTTAATTCACTACTCTTTAGTTTAGTTCAAAAGCAAGCTCCGTACTATCTTTATATTAAATTAATCAAACATTCCGATATTCATCCACATACAACGCGTTACAGGGATACTCTAGTTATACCATTGCATAATTCTGCTCTCTTTGAACGAAGCTTCTCTTACAACGCGGCCAAGATGTTTAACTCAGTTCCATTAGATCTGAAAAGTTCTATTAGTTTAAGCTCTTTTAAAATCAAACTTAAAAAATATCTTTTATTTTATCAGGGCTGAATTGTTTTTGTGTTATTTAGTTTTGTTTCTATTTTGAGTTGTATCAACTCGAAAAATGTTAGAACTGAAAAGTTCTATTAGTTTTTTAGTTATTATATTAGTTTAATAGTTATTTTATCAGGGTGGAATTGTTTTTGTATTATTTTGTAGAATTTTGTATTATTTTGACTTTATTTGCATTATTTGTTTCTATTTTGAGTTGTATTACTATTCGGCTACCACTGTCTTAAAAATTAGATATATAAATTTAGATTTAAATTTAACTTTCTCTTAAATATAACCAACATCTTTTAAATCTGCTTAGAGGGGTGGTTACATGGAAGAGCAACTCTGTTGAATGGCGCCACCCCTTGCGATTTATGTAATTAAACTTTTTGTAAATTGCTAGTACTATTATTATTATTTCTTTTTTTTCATACTGCCTAATGTAATCATCCATAATATAATCAATAAAGACACTATTATTATTATTATTATTAAATATTAATTTTGGCATATTTTGGTCTAAAGCTAATTAATGCTTCAATCTATTTTAGGAGGAAGAAACCCGAATCAACTCAATAAAACATTGATTCAAAATTTTTGATATAAAATTAAAAATTTTGCATACAAAATATGGTATAAAACTTATAGCATATTTTTTATGCAATAATTTATGCCGTTTTTTCGATTCAAATAATTTATTTAATTAAACTATTTAAATCGGAAGAACTGGCGCGATAAAGTGAGAATATTGCTGCAACATCTTTGTTTTTGTAAATATGAGATTTATGTCTCAAACACAAAGACATGCAACATTAAATAGGTGGCAACGATGTATGGTGCCTTAGCACCATTTAAAATATTATATACAGTGTCATTGAAAAGGTCAATTGCATGGTGCTACATAGACATTGATTATATCCCTGGTGTCACAACTACACTTCAGTATATTGGTGCCTCAACGTTAAAAAAGTAGATATATATATATATAAATATTTATAACCACTTCCAAAAACTCCTTTTGTGTGCTTACTACAACGGTTTAATATCATCTATATATATAAAAGAAAGTCGTGTTTGTTACAACACTTATAACTCGAGAACGGCTGGACCGATGGTTTTTGATTTGTTGGATTTGTTTCCGTCCGAATAGCAGAATACATCTTAAAAACAATGAAAACTCGATATGTGTAATGAATACTTAATCATTTCAATAGATGCTGATTTATTCATTACATGTCAAACATTTGTTGTACAATCCTGTCAAATAGTGTAACAACTATTTTTTTTTTGGAGCTTATGGCCTGGTTGCTGAGACCTTTAAGCCACAACTTTATTTTTTTCTGAAGACATCATGTGTGCGTTTAGAAATTTATTTTTTGTAAAATGTCTACAAAGTTCAGGTACTGTTATATTTGTTTTTAATTCCCGAAAATAATACCTAAGATTTATTCTACAGTAAAAACATAAAATCATCGGAAAGGAACGGAATTTCGGGAATAAAAGATCAGTTGGTAAAGGTTATAAGATTAAGGAAAAAAAATCTACAGGTTAAAAAAAGTGTACGTGGCATGCTCACGTGTCGGCAAACCATCCGCTTTATTTGTTCGTGCGCCTGACCAAAAAACAAAGAATGTCGTTTACCACAACGTGCTTGAATGAAAATCCTATTAATGAATTAATTCGAGTTTTATTTTTTTTCCCTATCTGCACAACATAGTTTTCAATAATTTTTTTCTGACATGAGTTTGAAGTACTTAATTATTATTTTTTATTTTTTTTTATTTTTATTCTCATTCTAAATGTATGTTTTCATCATCATTCATCATAATAAAATAATTTTTTGTTTCTATCTATATAAATTTTGTATTATCTATCTATATTATTTTGTATCATTGTTTTACGTTCATCAAAGCCTAAATTAGTTCAGATAAAAAGTAACACGACATTCATTGACTGTTAGGCGGTACGAAGTTCGCCGGGTCAGCTAGTATAAAAATATATTAAACCGTTGAAGTAAGCACACAAAAATTCACCACAAGTTGCTGTTTTTAACGATATTTATAAACCATAAAATTTAATTTTTTTATTTGTGCCCTAAATGTTATTTGGAATAAAATTTCACTAATATCTAAGTCACGCCCACAGGGAATAATTTCATCTATTTAGTATGCTCAAGAGTAGCACCTTAAGTCGCTGTAATGCTTTAATATTATGTTATCATTGGACGAAATAAATAAAAACTCAGTAAGACTGACACTGATAGTTTGCTCATGCTGACAATTAACTCAAATTCTTATCAATACTAACCTAAATTAAAACATTGCCACGTTGGATCATACCAAAAATTACACGGTTTGGGCTCTTTGATAAATAAATTGTTGCAATTACATTATAACTTATAATATGTTATTGTGAGTTTGCACTGGCAACTGTTAATATCCAGATTGGCCGCTTTATTGTTATAAGAAATTATCAGTTGAAATAGTTACATAAACATTTTTTTATTTTACATAAGTTGTTAATTGTGTTGCGTAAAATTTGGTATTTTTCTGCGTCAATTAATACTAAGTGAAATATGAAACTTGTTTACTCAAACACAACCATTATTCAAAGACTGTCATTTACTCACATTATCATAAATTATATTAGGGCAACTAGTTGGTAGATTGATCTTCTATAGCAAATATAAGAAAACAAAAAGGTTTTTTCTTGTCAAAAAAATTAAAACAATATTTAATTAATAAGGTTATTTTATATTATTGCAACGCAAAGAAAATTTTGATTTAAATTTATAATAAATAAAATCGTATATAAAATAATGTTGTAACGTGATAGCTATACAGTTTATTTATTCAACTTATTTACAGTGATTTATTTATAAATTATTATTTCACAACTAACTTTACACTGATCAATGTCAACTTTGTTAACACACTCTGTACATTAGCATTTATCTTGTGACGTTCTGTCTATGCGACTCAAACTTGAACTACTTCGACTGTTCCCGCTGCTCGATTATATAGCGTTCGGAAACGATCGTCTGGTTTGTTCTGGAAGGCTCTATCCTAGTATTGAAATTTCTACAATGTTCGACCTCGCCACAATATTTTGAAAATTTTGAAGTAAATAAGTGATATTTAAGTATTCATTAGTCTATTTAAAGAAATTTAAAACTAAAAACAATAGACAATAACTAAATCAGTCAGACGGGCTCCAACTGTGGACTATTTTCCGGAAGCTTTGATGGTCAACGCTGGTAAATTCCTTCTTTTTTTTTTAATTTTAATCTGTCGTAAATCAGATTAAAAGCAAAAGGACAACTTATTATATAGGGGCGAAAGAGTGGTCATTGTAAAAGTACGTTTAGATCTTCGCGCAAGCTTTCCCTGAACATTAATTCTTAGAATTCTCAAGAAATTAAATTAAAAGAAGTTCCAAAATCTCCTTTTTTTTGGATAGGGAAAGAAATAATAATTAAAGTTCCAATATATGAGCCAGGAGACAGTATTCATTTGGGTGGCAGTGAAAAAAATTTTCAGTTGTTCAAGTTCAGTTGTTAAAACTAAGGACAAAGAACAATACAAAAAATAAACCGTGAGTAATCGACGTCACAGAATTTGTATAACACTATTCCGTATTAATGGTTTAGATGAGTTATCTACCAGTTGAATAGTTTCAATAATTATTTCATTAGCCGGTTCATAATAGTATATTACACCACAAGGGACAAAAGTTGAATTTTCGGCCCTGCGCGCCATAATGCCCGAGGTGAAGCCGAGGGCATCATGGCTTCTTCTTCATACCTCGGTCGAAAGTACGTACTTTTATTTTTAATTTTATTTTTTTAACTTTAAATGCTGATAGTTTTTGATGCCTGCCGCGACATTTGCGGCACGAGCGAAGCGAGTGTTGCTGGTCATATAACATAGTTACGAGTATAAATAAACACGATGAATTCTTTCTTCCCGCTATTATAGGGAAGAAAGAATTTCATCTTACAGGGACTAAAAGTTAAACTTTCGTCTCTGTTATTAGGGACGAAAGTACGTACTTTCGACCGAGGTATGAAGAAAAATTAATTAAAATCTTGAGCAGTTCAATAGACAAAAACTAAATATTTAACCATCATACTATATCCAAATTATGCAATTTAACATCATGCAGTTAATATAAAATATATCTATTCAGTCTCAACAAAGTTATTAAATTTTAAATTAAAATATTACTAATTGATTTGTATTTGATGGTTTTGTTATCATGTTGTTTTGTTTACTCACCAATATTGATTTTCATTTCGTATCGTCTGTTGATGTAGTTTATTAAGTAGTTAATAATTCAGAACTAAAGTACTGGTCAACCTAAAGAATGCATCAATGAGTAAGGTCTCACAGTATTGTCAAGACAATATTTATTGTAGATAAGTTAATATATCAATCAGATCATTTTGAGTCTTGAAGGATATTTCAGAAATTCAATTTGAATAAATTTTTGTTAAAAAATTAATATTAATTATTAATTCAGCTTAAACTAATTTAGTTCGAATTAATTCAATGAGATTACCCTTCAGCAAACTAGAATTGACACAAACAAACATTGTTGTTATTAATCAGTTCAAAATTCAGTTCAAAATTAAAAAATAAACTTTTTAATTAAAGTACTAAATTGTAAAACTCAATAATTAGATTTCTAACGTTAACAAACGTTTCATGAAATAATTTTAGAGCCTAAGAAAAAGCGTCGTGTACGTTGTTCCTTTGGGCTGTTTCAGCAGACCAAATTTCCGTATTCTGTTAAGCTTCGGTTTCCTACAAAGCGGTGCCGTAAAAAAGCGGACGTAATGTAGCGGCAACTGACGTCACGAAAAAACGTCCATGTGCTTGTAAATGCGGGTGGTTGCCTCCAGAGCGGTAGGCTCTGCCGCTTCGTAAAAAGACGGGAAAAAACGTCCATGTGCTTGTAAATGCTGGTGGTTGCCTCCAGAGCGGTAGGCTCTGCCGCTTCGTAAAAAGACGGGACCGTCTGTTCCAGAGCGGCCGCTCTTGTACGGTGGAATAGTGTTGGCACGTTTTTTTACGGTGCGTCGGTACCGTTTTTATAGGATAGTGTTTGCGCCGGGATGCAAAGAGCGTTCCGGCGCCTCAATTTTTGCTTACATTGTCACTCAAAGTCGCTAATGTAAAACACAAAGCGTTAATTGTGGCTTTTTGTATGTGTAGTGGGAAAAACATAAAATAAATAAATGTCAAAATAAATATTAACATATAGTATCATATGTATCAAACTATTTGTCTTTTTTTCCATCAACACATCAACACATCAACATCCAGAATTTTTGGGAAATTTTGTAAAAATCATCCATTGATGGGGGGGGTAAAACCACGTTGAGCATTTTTGTGACCATGCTATTTGCCACTTGTCTTACTATAACTGAAATCCAAGAATGACATATTCGAAATTGAAATGCCAATGATCTAAAAGATTCGCCAGTTGCCAAAAACCTAGAAAAACAGTTGTCTTTTAGTTAACTAAATTAGAGAGGAAAAAAATTACATAATAGTATGATATGGCGCTTAAAATTAATCATGATTTTTTGATATTACAGATACTGAGTGCAGCAAACGGTGGTCTTATATCCGGGACTACTATATTCGGAAGCGAGGGAAACCCGGTACTGGATCAGTAGGCGAAGCTGCTACAAAAAGATCCCTTTTACTATCTTTTTTAGATAGTTTTCCCAGTGGAAAACGCAGGTACACATGTTACAACCAAACACATATATGCCTTAAAATACTTCTTTTTAGTACTATAAGCAATATTCCAAATATTCCAAATAACGAAACAGCAACGCCACCGCCAGAAGAATTCAGCCAGGAGAACACTCAAGAGGAAGATTTATCGCCTACGCATGAGAACACATCACCGTGCTGTGAAGACGACAATAGTGTGGAAATACTTTCTCCAGAACCAGCTACTACCACAGCAAGTACTCCACACGGGTCCACGTTGCGTTTGAGTAGAAAAAGAAAATCGCGTTCTACATCGGAGGCTCGATTACATCTTCTTCAAGAGATTGCTCGCAAACCGGTAGCAGAACCTCAAGATGCAACCGATTTATATTTCGCATCAATTGCTAAATTAGTGAAAAAACTTCCTCCCCAAGAACAAATTAGACTGCGTCTTGAAATAGGCACATTGGTTGGCAATGCAGAATTAGCATTTTACCAAAACAATAACGCCACTAATGCTTATTTGCACTCTCCTCGACCATCGACGTCTACTGACGAGTGTACGTATGCATACAATTGCACTCGTTTAAATTAGAATATTTGTGTAGCATGTATAATTTAGAATAATTTTTATATCATTTAGCATAGGGTTATATCATTAAATTTTATATCATTCATAATTTAGAATAATTTTATATAATTAATTAGTTAGATAGTTTTATAATTTACCTTAAAAAAATACAAAGTTTTTGTTCTGGAGAAATGGGTTTTTTTATTCGATTGCTTGGTTTTAAAACTATATCTTCCTTTATAAAGTTTAAAACGTAATGGAACAATTCTGGAGATAAACGAAAATATTCCTTGAATTTTGTGTGATTTGGAACCAGATGACGCACTATCAGAATTTCATAGGCACCCTCAGCCTCTCGCCTTTTATATATTTCAGATTCTTGTCTGCGGATTTCTTCATCTGATGATTCGTCAGCCTCAAGACACACTAAGATAGCCACATCTAAATTGTTCATGTTGAAAAAATGCTACACGTTTTACTTGTCACTGTGCAACCGCCCGGTTGTTACTGCACCGTCTTTATTCATACTTTACACCAAAACGTCACCGTCGAAGCGGCCGCTCTTTTACGGCACCGCTTTGTAGGAAACCGAAGCTTTAGCGTTACAGCGCTAATGACAGTATTATTACAAAGTGATTTTACAGTACCCTTGTTAGGTCCCTCTCTTAATAAAGCTTCGGTTTCCTACAAAACGGTGCCGTAAAAAAGCGGCCGTAATTTAGCGGCAACTGTCACAAAGAAACGTCCACGTGTTTGTAAATGCGGGTGGTTGCCTCCAGAGCGGTAGGGTCTGCCGCTTTGTGCGAAGACGGTACCGCATTTTCAAGAACGGCCGCTCTGTACGGTGGAATAGTGTTAGCACGTTTTTTTACGGTGCTTCGATGCTTGCCGTCTGTCGCTCCTACACAGTTGGGAAAATTCCAACATAACCAAAATTTTTGAGAAATTCTGTAAAAATCATCCATTGATAGGGGGGGGGGGGAGTAAAGCCACGTTGAGCATTTTTGTGACCATGCTATTTGCCACTTGTCTTACTATAACTCCAATCCAAGAATGACATATTCGAAAATGAAATGTCAATGATCTAAAAGGCGAATCTTTTACAAGATTCGTCGCCAAAAACCTAGAAAAACAGTTGTCTTTCAGTTAAATGAAAGATGAGTTAAATTAGAGAGGAAAAATATTACATAATATTATGATATAGCTCTTAAAATTAATCATAATTTTTTTGATATTGCAGATACAGAATGCAGCAAACGGTGGACGTATATCCGAGACTATTATATTCGGAAGCGAGGGAAACCCGGTACTGAATCAGTAGGCGAAGCTGCTACAAAAAAATCTCTTTTACTGTCTTTTTTAGATAGTTTTCCAAGTGGAAAACGCAGGTACGCATGTTATAACCAAACACATATAGACATGCCTTAAAATCGTTATTTTTAGTACTATAAGTAATATTCCACATGACGAACCACCAACGCAACAGGTGCCAGAAGACTTCAGCTAGGACAACAGTTCAGATGAAGATTTATCGCATACACATGATAACACATCACCGTGCTGTGAAGACGACGATAGTTTGGAAATACTTTCGCCAGAAACAGCTACTACGTCCAACATAGCAAGTACTGCACACGGGTCCACGTTGCGTTCAAGTAAAAAACGAAAATCACGTTCTACATAGGAGGCTCGATTACATCTTCTGCAAGAGATTGCTCGAAAACCGGTAGCAGAACCTCAAGATGCAACCGATTTATATTTCGCATCCATTGCTAAGATAGTGAAAAAACTACCTCCGCAAGAGCAAATTAGACTTCGTCTTGAAATAGGAACATTAGTTGGCAATGCAGAATTAGTATTTTATCAAAGCAATAACGCAAACATTGCTTATTTGCCCTCTCCTAGACCATCGACGTCTACTGACGAGTGTACTTTTGAATACAATTGCACTCGTTTATAAATTAGAATATTTTTGTAGCTTGTATACTTTAGAATAATTTTAATATCATTTAGAATAGTTTTATATCATTTATAATTTAGAATAATTTTATATAATTTATAATTTAGATAGTTTTATAATTTACCTTAGAAAAATACAGAGTTTTTGTTCTGGAGAAATTGGTTTTTTTATTCGATGGCTTGGTTTTAAAGCGATATCTTCCTTTATAAAGTTTAAAACGTAATGGAACAATTTTGGAGATAAACGAAAATATTCCTTGAATTTCGTGTGATTTGGTACCAGATGACGCACTATCAGAATTTCATAGGCACCTTCAGCCTCTCGCCTTTTATATATTTCAGATTCTTGTCTGCTGATTTCTTCATCTGATGATTCGTCAGCCTCAAGACAAACTAAGATAGCCACATCTAAATTGTTCATGTTGAAAAAATGCCACAAGTTTTACTTTTCACTGTACAACCGCCCGGTTGTTACTGCACCGTCTGCACTGCAAGCAACTGTGCGTCATTTCATAGGCGCATCAACAAGTTAATAATTGTTATTGGAAGGTAGCATTTGTGTCGTGTCCTGTGCTCGTGAGAATGGAGCGCATCATTTTTCATAAAAAAATTCTTATTTACCTAATGAGTTCGGAAAGTAAAATTTCTAACATGAGCACTTTGTTTTTATAATTAGTGCGAATTATATCACATTAAAATTACAAGGTGATACGTCATTGAACAAACACTTCGTAATGTTTGAAGATTTGATACAACAATTAATTGCTACTGGTGAAAGCATTTCAGAATCACACAAAGTAGCACGTCTGTTGATATCCATGTCAAAAGAACATGCTGGAGTAATTACAGCTCTTGAAACATTGTCTCCAAAAAATTTGACATTCGCGTTTAAAGAAAATTCAAGAACAATACAAACAGTTCAAATGATACAACAATCAAATTATTCAGAAAATGCTTCAGGTTTTGCATTTATGGGTGGAGATTTAAATACTGACAAAAAATAAGACAATAAAATAACTTTTATACTAGATTCGGGCGCTTCTGATCACTTAATAAACCAAACTGTTTTATTGTAATAGCGTTATTATTGTGAAAAATGAACAGTTGGTTCTATTGAAGACTTTATTCAAATATACATTGGATTTGCAATATGGAGGCTACGGGTGGCTTGTAGCAACGTAAGTAGTACGTGTTGTGAGATCAAAAGATGTACTAGTATTACAAAATTAATTACATATATAAAGATAAGTAAGTACATGACATATTAAAGAGGCAATACGAATCATGATTTGATAACGACAATGATAAGAAATAAACAAATTAAGTCACAGGAGCAGAACTCAACTTGACGGTAAAGGATAAACCTTTGCGACTTGTCTTTTCGCCCCCTGCAAAGTACGCAAGGTAACGGCACCCACAACTCCATCAGAAGCAGGGCGCAACTTCAAAACTCTTCCTAATAACCAGCACAACGGTGGTAAATTTTCGTCACAGATAAGCGCTGACTCTCCCTTATTTATTCATGGCTGTGATGTTTTCTATTTATTTCGAAGCTGCAAGTATGGAAGATACTCATTCTGCAAGCGTCGCCAAAAAAGTTAAACAAGTTGCTGAATCCTTTGAAAATTGGTTAATCTGTTAACAGGCGTACTGATGAAATTTGGGCCTGGTAGTGCTGTCAGCATTGTCCCAATTAAAAAATGCAACGGCGTGAGAGCTTCAAGGTCAGTTTGGTTATTAGTAAGAGGAAGGGAGGAGGGAGAGTCAGGAGTTTAATATTAACTTATTTTGACAGAATACGGTAGTAAGTTCTTCAAAAGTGAGTGATGTTTCGCCAACAATTTGTTTTAAATGAAGTTTTGCTTTTTTGACCGCGGCTTCCCAAAGACCGCAGAAATGAGGCGCATGTGAAACAATAAATAAACAAAAAACGCTTTCTGATGCAACAAACTCAGTAATTTTCCTTTCATTTCCCAACCTACTAAATTCTCTCTTTAATTCACGATCTGCTCCTACAAAATTCGTCCCATTATCGGACCAAATAACTTTAGGTTTGCCCGGTCTGGATATGAACCGTCTGAGAGTCGCAAAAAATGATTGTGCGGATAAATCATATACCACTTCTAAATGAACGGCTTTGCAACTTAAACAAACAAATAATGCTAAATAGCATTGTGAACCTTAATCTCTCGTCCCTTTTGGTCCCTGATTGTAAATGGTCCAGCATAGTCAACACCAGTTTTTTAAAATGGAAAGGTTAGATTTACCCTTGAGGCGGTTAAATGGCCTATTATGGGTGTTACATTTAAAGGTTTAAATTTACAGGTCAGGTTTAACCTGACCTGACACAGTTGTGCAAAATGCGTTTAGCTAGTGTCATGCCTCTAATTAGCCAAATTTCGAACTAAAGCTATTAATTGCTGTGGCCCTGCATAATCTAGGCGTTGATGCTCGTGTAAAAAGTAAAGATA
The DNA here is from genome assembly GCA_947359425.1 of Lagria hirta. Classification (NCBI taxonomy): domain Eukaryota; kingdom Metazoa; phylum Arthropoda; class Insecta; order Coleoptera; family Tenebrionidae; genus Lagria; species Lagria hirta. The sequence goes on from OX375794.1 coordinate 31,343,325, forward strand.
AGAAAATCTGTGTTTAGAAGGTAGCAAAATAGGGAATTTAGCATCATTGCGTTACCCGATCTACCACCTACTCGCAGAATACTACATTAAAAGAAAACTTTCAAAATTTGTGCAAAGAGATTTTATTTTAATAATACTTTTACCAGTAATATGCGTAACAGAATTATTTACGTCAGATACTTCGTGTGGTATATGGTCTACTTTTAAACCCAACTTGTTCATAAAGGATTGCGTTAGAAAATTGCTTTGAAATTTATATTCAACATCGCTCAGATGAGGTACCGCTTTGCTGATGATTTGAAATGGTATCCCACCATACCTGTACCTGCGAGCCTATGATTAATCTCCCTGTCGGTAGCGTTGATCTTACCTTAGAGGAAAACAAAGCCGTTGCATGTAACTCACAGCAAAAACAGCAGCTACAAGTTGTCTTGATTCATTTGAGAAAGTTTTCGCCGAGTCCAAAGAAGCGACTCCGTATGCTGAACATACAATCAAACTTACAACCGACGACCCAATTGCTGTTCCTCCATACCGATTTTCACCGCAAAAGACAACTGCGTTGCAAGCTGAAATTGACTTCATGCTCGACGAGAACGTTATTGAAGAATGCGATACGTCTTACGCAACTCCAGTTGTTTTGATCAACAAGAAGGACGACGGCCTTAGAGTATGTATAAATTACCAAAAACTAAACTCTGACACGGTTTTAGATCGCTTTTAATATTGGTTTGAAATCAGGTTATTTGCTAGTACCCGTGAAAGAAGACGATCGTGACAAGACGAGGTTTGTCACGCCGTTTGGGCTCTTTCGTTTTTTGAGAATGCCGTTTGGTCTTCGAAACGCGCCCGCAACGTTCCAGAGGCTGATTGATCGTTTCCGTCGTAGCCTTCCTGAAGTAACGATCTTGACCTACCTAGACCACGTGATAGTCTTGTCAAGCAATTTTGAAGAGCATCTTCGTGACCTTACTCTGGTGTTCCGACATCTCCTCAAATACAAATTAGTAGCCAATTGCCGCAAATGCTGTTTTGCTTGCCTTGGTGTCAAGTACTTAAGACATATTATCACGATCGATCCAGCCAGATCTTGAAAAAATTGAAGCCATCCAAAACATGAAGCCACCTACAAATGTTAAGCAGCTGATGTCGTTCATCCAGTTCTGTAGTTGGTTCCGGAGGTTTGCTCCCGATTTGGCTGATATCGTTCGCCCATTGATACACTCACTCGAAAGGGCTCTATTTGGATTTGGATAAGTAGGAACGTCAATTATCCGATCCCGAGCTTGCCAGAATAGTCTTTAGAACCCGAACAACAACATGAAATCGATGCAGTACGTTACTCTGGCAGAAGTTATGTCATGTTGCATGAGATTCTCTATCGGTTTGCTCCCGAAAACAGTCAGAAAAAGCCCATCTTGTTGTACCTCGTGAAATGGTGTCCGAAATCTTGACCAAGTGCCACAACTCGCCGGTTGCTAGTCATTATGGCACAGACAAGACGTTACAGCGCATCTCCTAGAGATATTATTGGTGCACAATAAGCCGAGACATAACTCAAAATGTAAGAAGTTGTACTGAATGTCAGAAGTAGAAACCAAGTAATATGAAGCCTTCTGGCTTTTTCCAAACTCCCATTATGGCTCAGAGATTCGAGGTGTTGGCAATTAATCTTTTTGGACCCTTTCTCAAAACTGACGACGGCTTTCGCTAGATATTTGCGATTGAAATTACTACATCCAGATGGCTCTAACTTATTCCGCTCCAACATGCCACTGTTGAAACGTGCGCAAAGACCTCAATACTCCCAGAAGAGTAATTAGTGATAATGATACGCAATTTACTACAGAAATTATGCAACAGGTTGCACAATGCCTAGATTTTAAACAAACACTTATACCTGTCTATCATCCTTCGTCCAATCCAGAAAAGAGAAAGAATCGTAGCCTAAAAACGCAGCTTGCAATCATGGTTGGTGCACAATGTACAAAATGGAAAAGAGCACTCCCTTCAGTTCGATTTGCAATGAACTCAGTCTTGTCCTGGTACAGTATTTAGTCCCGCATATTTGACCTTTGATGGCAAGCTTCGTACTCCACAGAATGTCCAGCGCGATTCCCGAGCGATCGTGCAAAGCAAAAATGTAATTGCTGAGAAAACGCCCTATCTCAACACGATGGCCAGTATACTCGACGCCGCTCGAGAGCAGAACGAACTTCAAAAAATCGACAGGCTCACTCGTTCAGAGTTAGCGATAAGGTCCTTGTTGACCTACATGTTCTCAGTAAGAGCGCCCAGGCGTTTTCGTCGAAACTTGCTCTTCGCAGAAATAGCCCATAAACGTAAATAAAACGTGTTCACCCACTTCCAACCAGGTTGCTTCTATCGCGTCCCTTAATGTACCATTGGGAACGTATCATATTTCCGCACTTCGCCCGTTTGTAGAGAGACCGGATTCAAATCCAGCCGTACTCCAGTCTGTCCTATACGTAAACGCGGCCGACCACGACGTTCCACTTTTCCAGCAAATGAGGTGCCAGAGACAGGTAAACCGTTGTCCAACAACTCCCCGGCGCCTACCCTATCTGACTCTTCACTACCTGAACAAGGTTACCGCGCAAGAAGCCCATCAAACCAATGGCACACCTAAACGCCGTGTAAAACCCGTAATGAGATACACTTCTCAATGCTTTCTCTCAATGAAAATTAGTATTATAGTGTACAAACCCTCCTCATATTAAAATAAGTAAGTTACATATTATTATTGAATAAGTTAATTAAAAGGAGTTTAAAACCAAGATTTATTTCTTTTGATATTAACAACACACATAAACATCTTTACATAGTGATTTTAACGCGTGCAAATGATAATTTACTGTATCAAGAACTTTCTGCAAGTGGAAAGCAAACTCCTATTGAATAGCCTCCAGTTGAAATAATTCGCGAATGTGGTTCTGCATCAATATTTTGCGATTTTCAAACCGTTCGCATACCCGATTCCAGGCTAAATTATATGCAGCCACTGATGTCTCAACAGATTGAATTATTTTTTCTGCATTGCCCTCTAGGCTCGATTTTAAATATTAAAATTTTTGAATGTCCAAAATGATAAGATTCTCATGAATTAAAGCTTCATATGTATTGCGGTACACTAACCATGTGGTGCAATCATCTTTAAACTTCGGTAACTGAATTGTAGGTAATTTTACAGCTGAACCTGCATTTGCTGCACCAGTTGCGCTTTTGATATACCTTCAAAATAATCCGTTTCAAACTTGTCACTTTCGATATCATTAGGAGTATCAATCTCGGCTCTAACTGAATAAAACTCATCTAAGCAAGACAATATTTGCTCAAGACGTGCTTTCGATGTTAATCGTGATTTGCCGATCTAGACTACTATTACCAATAGACTGATTAATCTTGTCGTCAATAAATTTATTAAACGCAGAACGCTTCGTCTTATATTGTCGCTTATTCTTTGTAAAGCCTCCATTTGAGAATTTTTATTGTTAACGAGTTATTAACAAATAACTTGATCGCGCGTTATTAAATCCACTGGTTATATCAACTTTTTAATAAAGTGCTCGGTATATTGAAATTATAATGAATCGCCCGGTATATTAAAATTATAATAAATCACCTGGTATATTAAAATTATAATAAATCACCCGGTATATTGAAATTATCATTGAGTCAATATAAACAAAATGATGATAACAGGATATTGTATTGAAAGGAAAATCTCTTACTCGTCTTCTCTTGTCGTTTTCTTCGAAAACTATGATGACTCGTACCCCTTGCATCTTACAACATCGGCTCCATGTGCGATCTGCTTGTCCTAGAACTTCTCTTATTCCCTCGAAGAACCTTCGTTTTCGCAATGTACTTGTATATTTTGGGAGGTGAGTAGACCGTTATCTACTTTTTCGACCTTCCGTTTTCGATTGGGTTACGTGATATTCGTCTTAACCTTCAACTGAATCACTTGATATTCGGCTCGAAGACCACTTACTTATGTTTTATTGTAATAGGGTTATTGTTGTGAAAAATGAACAGTGAGTTCTATTAAAGACTTTATTTAAATATACGCTAGATTCGCAATATGGAGGCTGCTGGTGGGTTGTATCAGTTATAAGATCACAACAAGGAGCCCGAATCCGAATCCTCATGCTCGTCCTCACAAGAGCCAGAGAAAGCGCTTGTGCAGAGCCGACAGAAACCATAGCTACATAGGGCATAGAAAACCCTAACAAAAACTGAGTTAACAAAGATATTTGTTAGTCTAGCAAATCCGGTAAAAATATCTGTAGCGAAAAATAGTACATTCATATACGCAACGAATAAAGAAACATTAGAAGTAATAACAAATCAAGGACTTCAAGGAAAACTAGAACATGTTCTCTCCTAGTAAAAATAAATCACAGACGATAATTAATTGTGTGCCCTGTCCGTTAATTATAAAATTCACACTTCATATTAAGAGATTAAAACCAGAAATGATAGAAATAAGTGGGAAAAGACAATAAGAAATGAAATAACTTCACTACTTGTAAATAATACTTGAACTTTAGTTCCAACGCTACAAAATAACAACATTGTTGATTGTAAATATACCATGGAGCTATAATAGAGTGGGGTCAGGAATCCCACTGATGCAAAATTACTGGGAGCGGGGTGCTTTAGCGGCTTGTAGAGGCCGACAATTAGAATGTGACTGGTGGGATAAAAAGAGCAAAACCAGTAACGACGCAGATGATCTATGTTCCAGTGTGCTACATTTTTATTTAAATAGGCTAATATTTGATTCATTAAAAGAGCACTCTTTAAATCAGTCACCACTTGAAAATCATGTAATTCTTCTGATTAAAACGATTTCAAAAAAATATATTGATATAAGAATGCATTTCATAGCCAAAAAATCTATAAATTCATCTGCATCTAGACGTACTTTTTATAATAAAACAGTAATATTTAGTGGTCATTAATATATAATACTACTATATTTTATTTTATATATTATTCAACACTATAGTGATAAATATTTATATTATTTAACTGTTATAGTTTCAAATATATAATTTGTGTTTTTATTGTGAATATCCGGGAGTTGTCACTTTTGTCCGTATGTAAATAAATAAACCAAATGTTTAAAAATCATAAAGAAGTGTAGTATTTTCTATCTGTTTAATTTTCACGTAATATCGTAATATTTTATTGAAATTTGTTCTCTTCTCTGTATTAACTTGGTTCACACATCACAGGTTGCATAACTAATCACAAATATTTCGTCCGCCCCCTCACGGCTTCATGCTACCGCGTCTAAATGCTGGGTTATGCTCCTTCCCTATTTCTTATTAGGGGGCCGATTCTACCCACTATCGAAAAGCTTTTCGACTCGAAATCTGTCAAATTCAACCATTTTGGATAGAAAAACAACACGTAGCCACCTGACGGCTTTCACAGAAAGGTAGCATATGACGTCATGGATTTTCGATATCGAAAAGTACTTTTCAATATTAAAAACGTGTTGAATTCAAGAATTCGAGTCGAATAGTTTGACAGTAGCACTGTATGACAGGCAGAAAAGTGACGTTCAAGCGGTTTGTTTGAGGTTAGTTTCATTTGATGTAAACAAAAACAAAGTAATTAGTAGAAGAATGGCTTTATTGTACGCGCAGTTTCTTCTTATTGAAGAATTAGAGCAAGAAGAACGGAATCGCACAAGATTGTTTCGACGAATGGTGCGGGATGCACAAGACACCTTCAGGGCATCTAACAGGGACCCCCAACTCATGTGGGATGAAATAGATTTAGAGCTCCTGCCAGTACCCCAGATACAAGAGGGTAGAAATGATCTTCAAGAGCGGAGAAGGGGACAACAATATAGAGAAGACTATATTAATCAATATTTGTAATATAAAGTTACATCTTATCGATCAATTTTTGAAATAAGTCATTGGTTCTAATCTTTTCTGTAATTAAAACATCCATTTTTGCACTCATCTCCTGCATCGTTGCACTCATCTCCTGCATCGTTGCACCCATCTTCTGTATTTGTGTGTTTAAAGTCGTCCCTATGACGGAAAATTGCTTTACAGGTTCAACTGCTTGGTTACCTGTACTACGCTTACGTTTCTTTCCTGCAAGGGTATCATTATATTATGCAAATTATTTTTTACTTGCACACTTACTGGTAAGTGTTGTTTCCCCAAAGGGCTTGCTTTCGTTTGCGCCCTTCTACGCCAAGCAATTTGCCGGTGGCAAATTCGGGATGCTCCTCCATAAAGGAGACCATAACTTCTTTTTGTTCCAGAGAAATTCGCGAGTCGTATTTTTCCATTATTGTGGAAGCAGCTGATTTTTGCACTACAAACGCCGGTAGATGGTAGAAATTTGAATAGGAATGAAGAGGCAATTAGGCAAACAGTGTGCACATGTGCACATACATACTGCTGTTTACCAACCTTTAGGGTGCAAAACTACCAACACAACATTTATTTGTCACTGGCATTTTTTGACATTTTTTCCACTATCGAAAAAGAGTGACGTCACATGCGACATCGCACTCTTCGACTCGAATATTTTCGATAGTGGTTAGAATGGGCCCCCTGCTCCATGGTTGTTTACGATGCTTTAAGTTTGATGCTATCCATAAACTAATACATTATTTAGCGGTTGTGTATAAATTAACAATATTGCTATGAGTATTTATTGATGCAATTGATACATGTAATAATCAAAGACATTTATTTGACTTATAGACTTCGACAGAAAAAAAATCATAAAGCTGTGACAAAATATAAACTTCTACGCTCCTGTTGATGTAAATAAATCGGCCTTGAGCAGTAAAATATTTTTATAGACGCTTTTTGGATCCACACACCACATCACAATCGAACCGTTGTCTTAAGGCTTTTATTAACACCTCTATTATTATTTGCTAGAAAAGTTTGTTGAGTTCATTTTCAAAACACTAGTTCTCCCGCAAATAAAAATGATATAAACAGTACCCGACAACAACAAATAGTAAACAAAACTTGGATCCAATGTTGTCGGTCGATGCGATTTTATGCAAAAACAACGAACTTTTATACTGCACTACCCACGTACCTTGTAAACAGAGAGTGCGTGGCAAAGTATATACCACGTGCTTAGAATGCTCTCTTTTTTTTGCATCAAAATAAATTGCCTACATCCTGACTCTATTCTATTATAGCTTCATGGTATTTACTATCCAAAATAATAGATATGGTAGTCCCATAAAATCCAAAGCGCGATTAGTTGCAAAAGAGTTTAGTCAAAAATATTTAATTGTTACATCATATGGATGTATAAGACAGGATTTCTTAATGGGAAATTAAAAGAGGAAATTTCTATGACGGTTCCTAAAGGAATGAAATATAAAGAAAATTATGTTTGCAGACTGAACCTTGTATAGTTTAAAACAAACGGCGCGTTGTTGGTTTAGAAAATCTAAGACGACACTCAAAACAAGGGGTTTTAAAAATTCTTCTGTAGATAGTTGTATTTATATCTTAAATAAAGAAGATATTCTAAAAAACATTTATGTTTTGTTATAAGTAGATGACTTAATAATTGCTACAGCCGATACTAAAGCAATGATTAGTTTGAAAAATTATTTAATGCAACGTTTTGACATGGTTGATTTAAAAGAAATTAGACTTTTCTTAGGAATTAGAGTCTCTCAGCAAGATAATAAACGTACTCTTGATCAAAATGCATACAATGATACAATTTTAACAAAGTTTGATTTGCATGAATGTAAATCCGTAAAGACACCCTTAGAGAGCAAAGTATGAGGCATTAAATTCCGATGAACCGATAAATACATCTTGTTGGTTGTCTGATGTATGTTATGGTATGTACAAGACCAGATTTAAGTACAGTTGTAAATATTTTGAGTAGATATACTAACAAAAATAATATAGAACTGTGGAAATCTCTCAAAAGAGTTCTAAGGTATTTAAAAGGCTCAAAAGACATAAAAATGCCATACATTAGAGGAAATTACAATAATATTTTGACAGGATATGTAGACTCTGATTGGGGAGGAAATGGTATTTTAGATTGTAAAAGTACAACAGGCTATTTGTTTAAATTGTTTGAACGTTGTACGATATGCTGGAATACAAAAAAACAGTCAGTGGCAGCTTTTTCAACAGAAGCTGAGTATATGGCTCTTTTTGAAGCAGTAAGAGAAGCGTTATTTTTGAAATCATTAGTTTCTAGTTTAAATTTATATATTTCAAAAGAAATCATAATTTATAGATATTAAGATAATAATGGTTGCATTAGCATTGCTAATAACCCAGCAAGTCATAATCCAATTATATAGATATAAAATATCATTTTTCTCTCGTGAGCAGATTGAGAAAAAGGTTATAATATTAAAGTATATTTCAACAGGTGAGCAGCCAGCAGATATCATGTATCTGTAGATTTAACTCATGTTTTTTATTTGTTCTATTAATCTCCTGATGATGATCACTCGGTGTTCTATAGAGCTCTAACGATCTAATAAACAAACATTTTGGCAAGTGGTAAAACTGTGTAAATAGTATTGAATAAATTTTTATATGCTTAAACAAATTTATTATGTTCTTAAAGAAAACTAGAAGAATAAATTTGTTAAAATGACCCTAAATGTAATAGATTAGGGTTGCTAAATTTTAAATAACAGCAAAAAACTTAAAGCGATAACGAAAACGTCAAAAAAGTCAAAAACTACAGAGTTATCGTATAAGAGTTGTGTTTGTACTTTATCAGACTCTTAAATGAAACACAGTGCATAATGTAATTAAATATTTACAAATTTGTTTGATAACATAATGATAAAGTAGTAAGACTACTAATCTAATAGAAAAATTAATTATTGATAATTTTAATAAATTAATCAGTAATTAAAAAAAACATTTCAATGTTGAAATTAAAGCTTTTAATATGTATATAGATATTAGTAATATTTAATATTAGTAATACTTACTAATATTAGAAAATGTTACATCTTTTTCAAAATCTTACATATCTGACAAGAAAATATTTGTTTTCTTTTAAAGTTTCTAAATTTTGATCATAAGCAATTATTATTTGAAGCGTTCAACATTTATGTAAAAGAACAATAAGATCAAACAAAAAGTTAAATTTGAGTTTTTTTATTTCATTTCTATCTTAACCAATTTAATTTTTTTAATGTATAGAAATGTTTGTTCTGCAAATTAGCTTTAAGAGCGTCTCGAGAAACTTAACATTTTTTCTTCTAATTAGCAAGAAAAAAACTGTTTTGAAGTTAATTTAACTTTGAATGCTCTTATTAATTATAATTTACAATGCGGAAGGTGTTTGTGAACGCTTTTTACACGAATTAAGTGCGCGTAGTTAGGATAAAAGTAAGATAAATTTCAAACCTTCAAGAAAATTGGATTGTATTCGTAAAACTTCGAGCGGCATAACGACTGCAAAGAGGTTAGACAGCACTTTATAGCAGAAATTAAAAAAAACGAACAGCAGACAGAGAGGAGTGACGAGAATAAGCGTTTTTCAATTTTATGAGTCGGTTCGTAAAATGGATTAGAGCAATTGTAATAAATCATTTTAACAGCTGTCAGGTGATTTTAATAGTTATTTGTCTAGAACTTGTGAGTTAATGATAGCTCGATAGCTATAACTATTTCTATTAGAGGATATTCTAATGACATAACCTATGTCTCAAACCATAAAATAAAAAACATGCAATCATTATGAGTTTTGGCTCTCTGTAAGTTATGTTATTGAACTTTACTCATTATTATCATGGCTGTATTATATTACTTTTTTTTTCTATAAATTTACGCTCAAAGCTAAATATATACAAAAAAAGCTAAAAATAAATTTTTCTTTTTTTTAATTTTTAACAAAATTTTTTTTAATTTGATAGCAAAAAAGATTAAAAAAATAATTATTAAAAAAAAAACAAAAAAGGTGAACTAGCCTTTTATTATTATTATTTTGTTAATATTTCTTAATCTTTTTGTTTTATTGCTCTCTCCAAATCTCTTGCATTTTTTAAAAATATCTGGCCATTTTAAATCTTTTGTATTTTCCCACTTTCTCATATTTCTTATTTCACATCTTCTCTTATTTCTGTAACCAGTACTTCGCTTTTTTCTATATTTTTGCATATAAACATTGCTATCAATTTTTTCTCCTTATCATGTTTTTTTTTATATTTTGACAGTCTCTCTAGGTACTATTATTTATTAAATTTTTTATTGTATCACAATTTTGTTATTTCTGCTAAGCTCCTGTCTATCTATGTGTTGACCTATTTTTGTCACTTGTCTAAATATTAAACTCTTCACTTATTCCTTTCTATTCAATGAATTTAATCAAAACCGCTACTATATCTTTTCTTATCATAATACTCTTTTATTTCTTTTCCTGGTCTTTATTCCATTGTTGTTTTTTCTAAATTTTTCTGCAGAGTTCTACATTCTGGTTTTTTTCCTATCCTGTCTCCTCATTTTATTGTTTTTATCTGAATTTATTTTTTCCTTTTTTTTGACTTGTTACTGTATGACTTGGTGAGTCTTTATTCGACCTTAAAACTTTTCTTACACTTTTTTTTCCATTTTTTTGCTCCACATTCCCACAAATCATCACACTTTTTATCAAACAAACAAATATCTTTTTTTTTAAGGTTTCTGCAAATACTTGCTGACCTATTCCACATAATACCAAACACACTGTATTTTCATTTCTCGCCAACGTTTATATTTGTGCTAAACCTAAAGCTTACTTAAGTATCTTAAGTATCAACTGTACTGAATATTATCTTTTTTGTTTTTTCTCATTCTCTTTTAGGTTTATCGTTCTCATGTTTTATTTTTCTCTTGTTGCTCGCTATCATCACAATACCAGTACTAATATAATTGTAAATAATGTAAATGCTAATATTTACAATGTTATCTTATCAACTACCACTCCTCTTGTGCCTTTCACAATGTACTATCAAATTTAAAAAAATCTTGTACAACAAAACGTCATAGTTACGTTAGCTTTTCCAAAAATTTTTGTAGTTTTTAACAGGATACTAATCTCTAATATGTCAAGTAGACGACCTAAAAAAGTCTGTGATGATTGGTAGATCTGTTATGTGTTTTATGTATAAATTCTTTTTATGTAACCATTATTTTTTATATACTATGTATTTTTTTATTTGTACATCTATATTATACACCGTGAACAGTAGAAGAATCAAATGCTTTGAGCTTTTCACAAAATGATTTGGTTTTTTTCTATTTGCACCTACTTTACACTTTGGCTCTCTATAAATGCCTTTCACTTTTCCCCAGTTCCTGGTTTTTTTCTAATTTTTTTTGACAATTTCTCTCGATCCTCTCTGGCTGCTTTCAGATTCATTAAATTTAATAAATATTTAAATAAAATTATATTTATAGAATCAATTTGAATAAAAACAAAATCAATCTAATTTTTTTTACGGTTTTAAAATCTACAAGTAATTTAATAATGTTATTAGATAATTTTTTGAAAGCTGATATTTTTATTAATCTTGAGCAGTGTCAACTTACAGAGATAATAAATAAAGTAATACATTATATCTTATTTGGTCATTCTTTGCTTCACCTAATTTTTGTTTTATACTAGCAACTGTTATAAAAGATCAATCTTTTTGCTTATTCCAAAAAAAACATGTTTGTATCTAAGAACATAGCACTAGTTAACAAAAAGATAATGAACCATTGGTTACTAGAAACCTTAAAGTAATAAAAGTAAAACAAATTTATTCGAGACAATGAATTGTAGTGCATTGGCTCTCATTAGTAAGACTCAACAAATAAGATTCAAATTAGCGATGAAAAAATCTCAAACCAATTTTGTTGAAATAAATTGGGCTTCATTTGAGTAAGGTGAGATTTACACAAGTGTGCATTACTCATGTAAAATGTACTATTATTATACGTAGTGACACCAATCAAAAACGTTGACTTTCCAATTTCTTAACTACAAAAATAATAGCGTGTTGGTATTTTACATAGAAAACCTGCAGTTGATGTAAAATTTAATTATTAATTTTTAAAAATTTTCAACCAAAAAGTTCAATATACCAATCTTATGAAAAAATTACTTTAGAGCCTAATCATTAAAACACATACACTTCGCACGTTTTCGTAAGTTTTCGCACGCAAATGTAAATAATCTTTAAACAATCAAACCTAATTTCAAACATTTATTAACCGAACTATCCTAGTTGAAGATTCAATAAAAAAATCTAAAATTATGTATAACGGCTTGTTGCAAACATCTAGTTCGGTAGTAATCTTGGTTCGACCGACAATTTAATTAAACTTCACTCTAGAACTCTAAAAAGATTAAATCTCAACTTCTAATTGTCAAGATCTGTTGTTTTGACTTCAACAATTACCTAGGTAATTATTTGAACTTAAAAGATGAGAAGACAAAGTACATCTTAACTTTTCCAATGATTTGGCTTGAAAAGACGCTTTTAAAACAAAAACTTATTCTTGTGTTTAGAAACTTTCAGTTTTTTCTTAGAGATAATACAAAAAACACCTCTTTTTTCTATGACCAATCCTAAAAAAGTACATTCTAAATAATTGATTATCTTTTAAAGTTTATTTTATTTTAAATATGTCTAGAAAATGTTTTTGTCCGTACAATAAATCCATCAGTGTTTTACGTCAACTACTTCAAACCGCTCGTAAAATCCAAAGTGCGTCGGCATCGGCAATGTAGTGCATCCCTACAACAGCTTGCAGATAGCATTTTCATGCCAAAGTTGTTCAATTGCGTTCCCAGAATTAGAAACAATCAAAGCCGATTGTTTCTAATTCTGGGAACGCATCATTTCTGAAGATTTTACTTCAACAAAGATTGTCGTCCGGGTTGTGTAACCTATTGTGTTGTTTAAAAGACTATTTCAATAGTGTTGCAATGGGTAAACCTGATTGCAACTATTCAATTAATTATTGTGCTTTGCACTTGCCAAACATATCTTTTCAGGTATCTCAATCAAACGGAAAGTAACCTTTGCGGTACTATGTCGGCAAATACTTTTAGGCAATTGAATTTAGATTTCAAAACATGTTAAGACAAACAAGTATTTTGATCTAATATGTTTTAAAAACAAAATGTGTGGAATAATAAAAAAGAACCTTATCAGCAAATAATTTTTTAAACAAAATATTAAAAAAAAGTAAAGAAAAATACATAATATAATAACCTTGTTGAGTCTAAACTATTTTTGGAGTTTGTCAATTAAAAAACTGTAAATATGACTTAGATTACCAATATCAGTTCTAAAATTAATTAAGTTGCTCGTTTTTTGAATCCAAATCATCTCACTGATTTTAGACTTAACTCAAAAACTTGTATTAAACTCTTTGTAATAAACAATGTTCTATGCTTCTTACTTCTAGGGTTTTTCGGACTAGATAAATGGTGTCGACTGTCGTATGTCACAAATGTTTTTCCGTTGCACGTGTCCACCCAATTTTATCCAGTGGACGTTAATTCAAAAGTGAAAATTGTTGATTATATTATAAGATATGTACATGTAGATAAAAACCTCCTGGATTTTACTTTCAATTTAGATAAGTAATAGAGTTTTAGTTTTTAGACATACACTTTATCTCGGGTGTGCTTACAAGTTAGTACAAGTACAAGTTAGTCACGATATGTAATGTACTATTATCAACTCAACACAGACATTCTCTCATTGATTGATTTGTCTCTTATTGATTGATTATTGATTGATGATTGTCGGCAGGATTATTTTTTTCAGCATAAGTACAACTATCTAAACCAAACAAATTACAACAGTTTTCAACTTTCTCAAACTTATATCTTTTCACAGACCTTTAGCTAAGAGCAAATAATTAAAACCATTTATAAAAAAAATAATAAACTTTTTTCAGGTAAACACCATTTTGAAGCAAAAATATTTAGAGAACCTTCAGACAGCACTTACCTGTAACGAAACGATGACCACCGTAACATATTGATAAAGATGTTCGTAGGGATCGTATTCATCGGGTCTGAACGGAATTAAAATGTGCTGCAGTCCAAAAAGAGGAATAAGAATTAGTGCTGCACGTGCCGCTTTTCGGAGACCCATTGGAGCCGGATTGGCCGAGTTTGGATGCATTATAGTCAATATAACACGTAGTACGTTGATTAGAAATACTGCAAATGAAAACCAATGTTAAATATGTACATATTCAGGTTTGACATTATAAACAAATAAATTCGTGACTCGTAATTCACCGATAGTAAAATTTTAATAGATTTTCAGGATTGAACGCTATAAAGTATCAGCAGGAAAGTTTAGCTCCATAAAGTAAACTATATTCTAAAGTAATAATAAAAATTCATGAAACTTAAATATTGAAGCTCTTTTTTTAAGTTGGAAATATTATACGAGAGACTGTTTGTCGTTGAAACAATTATTGGTCTGAGTTTTTTACCTGGTTTGTGAATTTTAGGTAAAAAATATAGGTACATTGGGATTAGAAATCTGCATTTTATAATTATTAAGCTCCTTACTAAAAAAATGTATGCATTTATTTAAAAGAGTTTTAACTCAGCGGCTCATTTTTGGTAATGGGTTCTTAAAAATTGTTTGTTTGAATCAGGTTCGACTATCTGTTTATCGTAGTCACTTTTATTTAATACAACTATGTATTTTCACGTTAAAGACAAAGTAGAAAAAAAAATAACACAACGCGTTATCATCACATGGTTGGGATCCCATTCTGGGGTGGTATAGATAGTATTGGATGCAAGGACCACATATTGTGCCACGAAAGGTGTAGCGTGTGTGACGAGACAGGGTATGAGTAAGTACCCGTTACATTTCGGTTTTGCTGTGAGAAATTTTATCACATGCAGCATAAGATAAAGAGAATGCAACCTCTTTGAATGCCACCCTGTAAGAACTTACACGCCAATTTTGTTGCGAGATCACGTAAACCGCACGTGATAGTATTTAATTTTACTTCATCTTTAACGTAAAAATAGTATAATATTAATTTTTTTTAAATAAAACAGTCATTTTTTATTAACCTTTTAATAACTTTTTGCGTATTTTAATATGAGTTTTTAGGGTCGTTTATTGTTAATTTTTTTGAAATTCTATTGTTGGCTGCTTTGCGTACGGATGTTTTCTTTTTAATTTGTTAAATTTGTGTATGCAAATTTTAGTTTGTTGTTGAGTAAATTTAGTTCTGCTTTATTAACAGATTCAGATGATAGATTTCATGCTTCGTTTATCAGTCGATGCACAAGTATTAAGTTTCTTATTTTTATTTAAAAGTGACTTTAATTTTTTACCAGAATAAAATTTTTTTCCCAATATTTTGCTTAAGCTACCATAAACACTTTCTTTTAAAATTCAGTCTACTGTTTGTGTTACTTAATTTGTGAGTTAATTTTTTATATATTAGTTTTTGTCAAATAATAATTGTAACACTTGTATAATTATTTGAGTTATTCTAAATATTTAGGTTAGAAACATATATGATAATTGTAATAGAGATTAAATAAAATAAAAACTTGCAGAATCAAATATTGAATATTTTAATTAAATTAAAAAAACACAATATCTTCCCATAGATATTGTGTTTTTTTAATTTAATTAATTATTACAATCCCATTTTGTGTTAAAAAGATAGAACACCTTCACAAGTTATTAAATATTTTAGTAAATGGCTTTAACATAAAGGCTCACACGACACCAGACAAATAAATTCATTGGCACCATAACATAACGAGCCTGTACTTAAAAGATTCGAAGACAAAGCAGATTCGCCAATGATAAAAAAAAACAGGCACGCCAATGATGACAAAAAGCAGATACGGGACGGGTAGAAAACACCCCCGATTGCCACTGCTACGCAATTTATAAAACTTGTGACCACAGCAAATTAGATAATTTTTCTGTATAACTCAAAGTGCTAGCTAGTGTTGCGTATAATTATTGTACTGCTATCAGTGCAACAATTAAGTTTGGGTCAGTCTTAATTCACTGAATTTGTTTATTTCTGACAGTCGTTTCATCATATTTTGAATATAGAATGAATTTGTATTTTAAATATTAAAAAAGAACGAATCCTTGTGAGCCGTTATTCACTGAATTTGTTAATTTATAGCCGCCGTTTTATATTGTGAATATAAAATAAGTTTGTATTTTGGATATGGACATTGACTAAATATATGGAATAACTAATCCTTATTGATAATTTTAATGAAGTAACAGTTTTTGTGAAAATTATAAATAAATTAACTAACTATACTATTTCTTCTTCTTATAGTGCCTATCCGGTCCGGATGTTGGCGATCATTCTGGCTGATTGTTTTCGGCCATGAATGATTGTACTAGGGAAATTTTATTATTTGGAGTGGTTTTCCCATGGAGACTAGACAAGGAGCACGAGCTCTAACGGGTCAATTGCCAAAGTTTGCCCACTAAAATTGTGGGTATTAAGCTTTTTTTTTCTACCACTGGCGTCGCTCTTGTTCTTTGTGTACCGCTCTGAAAATAGCATCATAAATATATGTGAAGTAAGCTAGTAAATACTAACCTTTAATTTGTTCTTAAATAAGAAATATTGGTTTCTATTGTTAAATAATAAATCTTAAATAATAAATATTGGTATTATTTGCAATAGAAATAATAAGTATTATTTCTATTTGAAACTGCCGCCTCATTCCCCCACCGCTTTGGTACATGTCCAGGTACATGTCGAGCACCAGCGCCCTCTTATTTTAGTAAGGCTACTAAAATAAGGATTTCCTAAAATAAGGATTTGCATACTACCATGTATGCAAATAGGGCTATTTGCATACATGGAGAGTTCGTGCTCCTTGTCTAGTCTCCATGGGTTTCCCGTTGCCTTCTCCAATTTTGCTGGTAGCAGAGCGTGGTTTTGATCCACGGACCTCTGGGTTATGGGCCCAGCACGCTTCCACTGCGCTAGTGGAGCTCTCAACTATACTATATTCTTCGGCTATTGGCAAGGCGAATCGGGCATCTTTGAAATTGCATTTAAAATACTCCCTTTCTATTGGTTAAAATAATGTCCCGCTTACACAGCACAATTTTATAAAAAAGCTGTGTCAGCACTGTCAGCCAGACGTGTCAATTTGTCCTAACCTCACTTTTGTCCGTCAAACAAGATTTTTCCTTAACGGCGTGCAAATCCTGTGTCGTTTAGAGCGCAAAGATTGGTTTCCATGGCAAATGATGTCACATTTTTCTCCACTATTGCAAGTCTTCAGAGATCCCGGTGCTTGTTTGAGGTTATGTAAACCTAAACAATTTATTGACACTGACACTATTGACAGTTAAATTGGGAGCAGTTTCCTGAAAATACACCGAAAGTTGCTATATTGTATGTAGGGTTTTAAAAAATAGAGTATAGTGACAATTCATAGTCAATTCCTTAAATAATTTTATTATTGTCAAATTATGTTTTGTTTAATTTTATGTCGGCAATTTTTTGGATAATTAATTACATTAGATAATAATTCCATTCCACTAGATAAGAATTGCAACATAAATGTTGAATTAAAGTAGAAAAAAATTTAAAGTACAATAACTTCATCAAAGTTAATATTTGTATTATGCTATTGTCTATTATTTTATAAATATTAAAAACAATATTTTTGGTTGATAAAATAAAATAATTCAATTATTAATTCAACAATTGAATTAGTCGAATTTATGATAAGCATTATCTTAAAGTTTTACATTTTCTTTCTTTACACTATACAAGCTGCTCAAAATAAAATAATAATTTAATTAAAAGATTAATCAATTAATTACTCAAAAATATGATAAACATTTAATTAAAGCTGTTGCAATTCTTTCTGTCAGTTGGTTACATTGCCATTAACGATATATTAGAAATTAAATGGTAAATAATTCCATTTTTTTAACCGCTGCACCCCATTATCTTTCTTATAATCTGACAGTGGTCAAATATTGACATTGTCACAGAATTCAATTTACTTGCATTTGTTCAAGTAAATTAGGTATGTTTTACTTAATTTTTTGAGATTGGCAATTTTGAACAGTTATATATATATACTAATAACTATAAATTGTTTCAAATAAATTATGCATAGTTTGAAATTCTTTAACTAAAATAATTCACACATAATAATATATAGTCTTTAGCCAACACGTTACGTGAACGTATTGGCTAGAAGTAGCGCAACCTCTGATACATGGTGTCTTACATCCTCTGTAGTTGACACACGTTACGTGAAGGTATTTGTTTGAAGTAACCTCTGCGTTTATTGAAACATGGTGCTTAAACATCCTCTGAGTTTAATAAAACACGTTACGTGAAGTTGTTGGCTCCAAGTAGCGTAACCTCTGAGTTTACAAATACATAGTGTCTTAACATCCTCTGTAGTAGAACACACGTTACGTGAAAGTTGTTGATTATTGAAAAGAAAATGTATTATGTCATGCTATACAAGTAACAATCTATCTATTCAAGATGTAAAATAGTGTAATTAGAAAAGCAACAGGCGATTTACCATTTGAAGCACTTATAAAAATAATAAGCTTTTTAAAACATATTTCTAATTACTCAATTCATTGTTTTCAACATAAAAACTTCGAGTTTTTTAGTCAAGAGATTATTTAACTTTCGATTTCAAAAAAATTAAAACATTTATTAAAAAAGTTGCTAATATTAATGGATTTAATAAAAAAATTGTAAATAATTAAACAAAAATTTAAAACAAAATGTCAGAATTAATGCAGATTGGACAACTTAAGTATATCCGAGCACGCCCCCAATAGCATTTATCTTATTAGTATTAGCAGCTTAAAATTAGTCAGGCAAATAAATAACAATAGACATCATTTAAATCGGTAAAAACAAAGCAAATGCTCCTAACAAAGATAACGGTCTTTTTTTCAACTTCTTGGTCAGATTATTAAAAAAAACCCCAACAATTCTCAAATTTAAGCAAATAATAATTTTATTTTATTTATTTCCTGATGACAACCACGCGGTGATCGAAAGAGCACTCGAGATGAATTTTATGATGTTTATATGAACCAATCAAACACTGAAATTTTAAGACTTTTCCTTGGTAACCACAAAGTTATCACGGTAATTTTTTCTCCTTACTCAACTTGACTGAAATTAATAAGTGACAATTTCTTGCCACATTAAAAATCTACACTTGAACAAAAAGTTTAATTAGCGGTCATATCTTAAAGTTTTACACAAAAATAAACGTTTGCAATGACATATAAGTTGTTTTTAATTTTATCTCTTTGATAATTTATCTTGAGAAGAAGGTGTGAACTGTCGCACACCGAAACGTCGCCGATTAGCTCAACTTCAAGAAAAAAAAGCATCATTATTCATGTCCCAATTTTTATCATCATTATAATTTAGGAATTAAGAAATAATTACTAAAATATATTTTAGAGTTAAAAAGTTCTAGAAACATTTTTTGCATATATGTTTTTTGTTGAGTGTTTTACGTCCTTAAAAGTAATTTTTGTTCTTTAATATTGGGATTGAGGACATTGACTACTCGATGTCTCGTCGACAAGTTAAATTGAGCACTTGACAATATAAGTAGGTTGTATATCTGCTAAAAGTGTTTTTATACAATTTACCTTGGGACGAGAGTAATTGTAGATAAAATATAAAATTTCCATTAAAAGCCACAACCTCCATTTTTCTAATTATTTTACCTTGTGACATTTGACATAAGCACACTGGTACCTTTATTACAGGGCCACCACAGACATGTTGTGAAAACAAGCACGTGTGCGGCAAGTACCCTGTTCAGTTAATTAAAATTTAAACAAACCAAAACATTTACATTTGAAAGTCACAATTAATATTTTATAAAACCTTATGTAATAAAATCAATGTTTAGTTCATCTAAGTTTATCTTCATACATCCATTTCTGTAGTTTATTTGTTGCTATGTTGTTGATTATATTAAAATATATTTTGTTTAAATTTTTAAGGTCAGTTTAGAAATTCATATTTTTACACTTAGCAGTTTCAGGTGCTTTTTATAATCTTTATAAATGATATTGCTGATATTCGAATTAGTGGTAAAATTTATCTGTTTGCCGATGACACTAGCATCACTTGGACTCACCCTGACAGCAAGTTCCTCCACCGTATTATTTCTGATGACCTTGCAATTATCAAATCATGGTGATTCTAATAGTCTCAGCTTAAATACAAATAAAACTGTAGCTCTTTCTTTTAAAGGTGACATTCAATCGATTTTTATCAACAATAATAATGCAATAAGCACTGTCGATTCAGTAAAATTTTTAGGTTTTCATATAGAAAAATCTCTTAAATGGTCAACCCATATAGACATACTAGCTAATAAATTAGCGACTGCTTGTTATGCTTTACGATCTGTCTGCAGAGAACTGAAGACTGAAACAGCTCGTTCTACCTATTTTGCCCTTTTTGAATCGCATCTGCGATACAGTTTACCCTTTTGGGAAAATTGCACAATAAATCAATTTGAATGCATTTTTAAATTACAAAAAAGAGCTCTTCGCTACACTCTTGACTCTTGGATTAACTAGCAGAGAACATTGTCGTCCGTATTTTGTCGAACATAAGATTCTAACACTCTCTGCGCTGTTTATTTTAGAATCAGTCTGTCTTGTTCGCAAACACCTTGACAATATTCCTACACCTAACGCAATAAGAAATCTTAACAGTGTCTACTTGCCTCTTCCTTCATCTGAACTTACAAAAAACTCCATTTTATACAAAGCAAAAAAAATTTATAACTCACTTCCCATTCACCTAAAGTCTCCTTCCACCTACGTATCTTCTCGCAAAGTGGTTAAGTCTTATTTAGTTAATAGACCGTTTTACTCTTCAGCTGAATATATGTAGTTAATAATTTGAAAGTTTTTTTGGGTAATACATATACTAGTCATTAGTAGTTCTAGAATTTGTCTTTTTAGATGTTCTAATTTTTATGTGTTCGTTTGACATTTTTTGACTATTAGACATTATCTCCTAATATGTTTGCTATTCGCTTTGTCTACAAATTTTGTAATTTTATGACAATAAAGCTTATTATTATTATTATTATTATTATGGAAATATCGAAGCTAACGGCGATAAGATTTCATGGATTAGTTTCGCGATGTTGTATGTTGGTGCATTTATGGAACTTACTATATGTTTTTATTAATACATTAGTAATATTTTTAACGTTTGCAAAGTCAAAAATACAAAAAATGTATAGCACACAAAATAAGAAATATTCTCAAAACCTAAAATATTACATTTTCTTTTCCTTATAATAAAGCATGCATCAAATATTTCTTTGAAACTAGAAACCTTACTAATAACAAAAAGAACGCACGAGCCGTCTTGTTGGGATGCTATGGAAACTATTATAAACTATTTGTTTGAAAAGCGTGTGGTTATTAAAATCGTCCGCTGAAGTTCTCTGAGATTTAATTAATTAAACTTCTTCTCTAATATTAGGTATTACTTTTATAATTTTTAATTTTAGCTCAGCATTGGTTTATACAGTTTCAAAACTTTTAAAAACCATGACAGTTTAATTAAAATTAAATTTAAACGTTTATACAAGCTATACCAGCTATACGAAGATTTTACAATTTGCGATAGATACAGAAAAAAAGATTGGAAAATGTTTATTTTGCAATCGACTTGTGGATTGCATGCTTAAATGTTATAATTATCAACAATATTAAGTTAACATAATAATGTGCTACACCAACATTTTCTTAAAATTACACTTTTAAATATTGTCTTGTTACGATATTACAATTAGGTTATTTTTATGGACTCATTATGTTCCAACTGGTTGCTGTTATAATTTTAATACTATTAATAATTTTAAAAATAATAATAATAATTAAAAAATTATAATAATTAATAATAATTTGATGGTCATTGAGAATTTTTGGAATTTAAAAATTACTTTATCTGAAACCTGAGTGTTGTACCCAGATCATTAAGTAAAAATCTCAAAATTTCATATTTGGATTTAAAAATCTTGGCAAAAATAAAGAAAGCCGCATTATTATTAATAATGCTTATGTCATTCTTGAAATTTAAATCCAAAAAATTAAAGAATATGATCGCAAATGCGTGGAAAGATGATAATTTAGTTAGATTTTTCAAAAAACAAAGTTATGTTTTCTTTTAGTTTAAAACACAATTTATGATTTATATATACAGTGAGATTTATGTTTTACTGAACATCCAATGTTCAGTTTTAAAAAAATCGAGTCAATGGATTACAAGCAAGGAATTATCCCTACTCCTAGATTACAAGCAATTAAAGCGTATCGAAGCAACCTCTAATAAACAATTGCCATTAATGTCATTGACAAGTGTCAAAATTATTATTTTCAAAGTTTTTGCATTTGTGGAGCATGTATTTAAAAGAGGAAAAAATTGCCATTGTACGCTGGAACAATTGCAATAATAGCATAAGACAAGTACGCGATCTGTTTGCTGTAAGTTATTCCGAGAGACCAATACCATCTGTTGGAATTATTCACAGCATAATTAAAAAATTTAATGGTAAAGGTTGTGTAATAAATCCATACAAAAAAAGAAGAGCTTGTCCCGTCAAAATAAATAAATAAAAAAAAAAATAAAAAATTTATTTGTCGAAATAAATCCAGTTTTTTTACAAAATACTGTACAAGCATTTTATAATCGTTTGGCGTATTGCTTGGAACAAGAAGGTGGTCACTTTCAACATTTATTAAACTAATTTGATTAAAAGTTTCTTTTTAAACTTGTTATTAAGACGTAACATAACCTTTCTTACCTTTGAATAAAATTTCAGTTCTGTTCTGTCAAGTGTCAAAATAAAACATTTGTTAATTTGGTTGCCTAACTAGCGACAATGTATTGACATGGTTTTTTTAAAACTGAACATGCGTTTTATAACGTTATGTTCAGTAAAACAAAAATCTCACGGTATATATATATGGTGAAGCATGAAAGGTTATATCACTTAGCATTTCGTGAAAGTGTAATGCCTTATGCAAACCTGACTACAGCGCTGTTTCGTTCTTATTGAAACTCATCAGGCCAGGGTATTGCAGAAACCAGTACACTTCCACAAGCTCGATCTCTCCTATATGTACGAATGTGACATCGTACATAGTAGGTGAGATGGTGGTTCTAACCTTTCATGTATTGTGTATAGTGAGCATTAAGGGCATATTTGTACTAACAGTTTATCAAAGCCATGCTTTAGCATGCACTACTTGAAAGGCCGGTACTACCCACTAATCTTAATTATATTTAAGACAGTCCTCTACACATTCTACCAGTTTTTGCTGGTAACAATGAAATGACCTGACCTGACCTGACCTGACCTGACCTGACCTGACTACAGCGCTGTTTCGTTCTTATTGAAACTCATCAGGCCAGGGTATTGCAGAAACCAGTACACTTCCACAAGCTCGATCTCTCCTATATGTACCAATGTGACATCGTACATAGTAGGTGAGATGGTGGTTCTAACCTTTCATGTATTGTGTATAGTGAGTGTTGAGAACTCAGGGGGAAATAACATTTAGCAGTGGACTGTATTTTAATTCTATATTTAAATGTTAATTAAATAAAAATGTGATAAGACGAGTTGGCTGTTCGGCGTCTGAATCAGTAAGGCCGAGCCGAGCCAACCGCATGTCCGTGGTCTGTTGGCCATGCACCTACAGCGCCCTCTGTCTAGACTTTGTGTGACCAAGGTTAACAGAGGGAAATTTAAAATATGCAGTTTGTAACTGAACAGTGAGCATTAAGGGCATATTTGTACTAACAGTTTATCAAAGCCATGCTTTAGCATGCACTACTTGAAAAGCCGGTACTACCCACTAATCTTAATTATTATTAAGACAGCCCTCTACACATTCTACCAGTTTTTGCTGGTAACAATGAAATCGTTCAATTATGATCAATGTGATCAGTGTGACTTCCAACCTACCTAGAATTGTTTGAAATATTGTGAAGCATGAAAGGTTATATCATTTAGCTCTTCGACTTCCACAATTGCCGGTTCCACCAGTCTTCCTCTCTTAAGTTTCTCTCACGCATAGCTTCTTGTACATCATCCCGCCATGTTCTTGCTCGTCTTCCTCTTCTCCTTCTTTCTCTTGGGACCCAGTCCCATATTATCTTGAGTGTCCTTGAGTCATCCATTCGCTGAAGATGGCCGTACCATAGTAATCGCTTGGATTCTATTGTATCTAGAATTGTTCCATCTACTTCCATTTCTTCTCTTATCTGCGCATTTCTTACGTGCTCTAGACGGGAAGTTCTGTTGCTACGACTCCAATAATCCATTTCGAGTGCAAGTAGTCTATCTTTGTTTCTCTTTGTCAGTTCCCACGTCTCTGACCCGTAGGTACAGACAGATTCAAAGATTGCGTTATACATCAGATGTTTTGTTCTTCGTGATATTCTATCGCTCCAAAGAAGAGAGTTTAGTTGCCTTATTATTCTTTTGCCTTGTCCGATCTTATTAGATATATCATCATTACTTTTACCATTTGGGGAAAGAGTTACTCCAAGGTATTTAAATTTGGTGCAGTGTTTTATTGTTGTGCCCATACCAAAATCTAGATTACTGTGATCGTCGTTTCCTACAGACATGTATTCGGTTTTTTTCATATTAATGATCAATCCAAACTCTTCAAATTCTTTCTTGAGTGCTCTTAACATGTAGCTAGCATCATCTCGGTGTCCTGTTATTAGAACTTGATCGTCTGCGAAACAGAGTGTATAGAGCATAAAATCGTCAATTGGCAGACCCATTCCCCTACATCTTCGTTTCCACTTTTTTAAAGATTCTTCGATATAAATTTTGAAGAGTAGTGGAGCTATGGAGCATCCTTGTCTTAGGCCCTTAGAAACACCAAATTCTTCAGAAGTGTTTCCGCCCATTTTGATGTAGCTTTTACATCCACAATAAACCTTTCTGACTGCACTTATGTAGGTCTTGCTGATACGATTTTTTTCCATTGCTGGCCATAGCTTATTCAATGGCACAGTATCGTAGGCCTTTTGCAGGTCAACAAATACTAAATGTACTTCTCGTCCACGTTCGATTTTTTTTTCTATCAAATTTTTAAGTGTAAAAACTCCATCTGTACAGAATCTGCCCGCTCTAAACCCATTCTGCTCTTCTGATTCGTCAAACTCTTTTTCTATTCTTAGTTTTAATATTCTCCCATAAATTCTAGCCACAGTACTCAAAACACTAATACCCCTATAGTTATTGCAGTCTCTTCTCTCCCCTTTTTTAAATATGGATAAAATTACAGCCTTTTGCCAGTCTAAAGGGGGTTCGGCACCCTGGAGGCACTTATTAAAGATAATTGTGAGCCATTCAGTAAGAATTTCAGGTCCTGCTTTTATAAGTTCAATATTAATACCTCCAGGCCCGGGGGCTTTGCCATTTTTCATTTGTGCTATTGCATCTGTCACCTCTTTCACATTTATATTCGGTACATTGTCAAAATGGTCAGTGTCGCTGTCCCCACTGGTTTCTGTGATCTGTGGTCTGTCTTCAGTAAGAAGATTTTTATAGTGATGTACCCATTGTGGCATGCTGATTAGACTTATTCCCCCTTTGTCAATATTGTTAGTCCTAATAGATTTTATAACCTTCCAAACTTTATTTGCTCTTGTATTTCCCATGCTGCAATCTATGTTTTCACATACTTCACACCAGTATTCAGTTTGAGCTCTTTTTATTTCTTGTGTTACTATACGTCTTCCCTCAAAGGCTCCAGTTGCTTGCAACTTGAGTACGGGTGGGGCAAACCCGAGGTACCTGAGCCACAGACAAACATGCGCCATTTTGTCTGGTTAACACCGTAGGTTACTTCCGCTGCAACAAACCATCACAAGGCGCAGAGAGGGCTGCAGCTGAAGCAGCACGGAGAGCTTGGCTTCACCGCCCGGTCCGCGAGGAGAACAGCCTCTATAAAAAATTCCCAAAGTTAAGGTGGAACAGCATATGCCGAATTCTGTATGACTAAGAGGGTAATCTTAGCCACTAATATGCAAACTCCCGATACCAGGCGACCTCCGGTTTAAATAGCCTTCCTGTGGCATGCAGGGCTCTGCTGCAGGTGACCTTTCTTTCCCTAGCTTTTCGTGGGACCTTCTATGGACACAAAAGCATTAATCTAGGGGCTGACTCACCCTAATAGAGTCAATGGAATTGGGCGAAGGTCCAAGCCAAACCGTTGAAAAAAACTTGGAGAATATACTTCTCCAAAGTCACAGCGAAAGCAGCGACGAAGAGGCTGAAAACGCCTTGGAACGCCTTAACTTGAAAGCGACCAAGGTGCGTCTCTCTGGAGCTGCACGGAAAAGATATAGATTTCTTCTGCAAAAGGGTATTCCGGCTGAAGAAGCCAGAAAACTTGCCCTCAAGCCTATGGAGCAGAAACCCACAGGCAGCTCCAAAAGAGCGAGGTCTGATGGCAGCACTCCTCCCAAGGCTGGAGCAGGGGAAAAACGTCAGAAGAGGGCGGAAGAAGCGGCTGAACCTACCAAGGTTAAAAAGCCGTCTTTTACTCAAACTTTGACTAGCACAAGGGTTGGAATAATACCCTCCAACTTTCCAGAAACGCTCCTGACAGTGGAACAACTTGCAGCCACTCAGGAGGCGATACTGGACAAAATTGTGGACATGATGTCAGAGGCTATCAAGCCTCAATTCCATCACATCTACAATCGCCCGGGTTGGCTAGCGCTTCTGTGTGCTGATGCGGCGACGGCGGAGTGGCTAAAAAGCATACAGAATGAGCTAAAGCCATGGGAAGGGGCATCCCTTAAGGTTGTAGAAGAGGCTGAAATGCCTCATACAGAAATCCTTATAGGGTATTTGCCAGGTAGTCAGGACTACTCCAACGAGAAAATCCTGAAGCTAATAGAGGGCCAAAATAAGGACCTCAAAACCTCTAACTGGAGAATTCTCCGGAAGAATCCGGTTGCTTCAACTTTAGAGGTAGCATTTTTGGTAGATCATCGATCTGCCGAAAATATAAAAGAATTGGGAAATAGGGTTGGCTACCGATTCGGACAAATCCAGCTGCGTTCGAGGAGGGGCCAAAAGATCTCTAACGCCCAAACTGACTCTAAAGAGCTGCACAGCTCAACATCCAAGGAGCTG
Organism: Lagria hirta; assembly: GCA_947359425.1. Lineage (NCBI taxonomy): Eukaryota > Metazoa > Arthropoda > Insecta > Coleoptera > Tenebrionidae > Lagria > Lagria hirta. The sequence continues at coordinate 31,370,574 of OX375794.1, forward strand.
GAAAGCTCCGGTTCTGGTGGACAGCAGGTGGAATCGATCTCTCTTCCCAAGTTGCCGGCTTCAAAGCCGGGATCACGGAAAGAGGGAAAGATTGCATTGAAGCCCCAGTTCAAGAAGCCAATGGCCAAGGCAGGGTCAAAAGGTAAACCAAAAGCCTCAAAACCCCGTCAAGAAACCGACCCCAAAAAGGGTGAGACTAAAGCCCAAACGGCCTAGGTTTCAAATGTATACAGATAAACCTCCAGCACTCAAAGGCAGCTTCTAGTGCCTTATTCTGGAGGCTTGTCAAAGAACAAGTGGGCGTAGGGCTTATCCAAGAGCCCTGGCTGAACAACGGCGCAATCAAAGGACTCCCAAGAGGGACACATAGCCTTCTAGCTGACTTCAGTCATGTAAGACCAAGAGCAGCATTATTGCTCAGAAAAGATATAAATTTTGTCTCAATTCCAGAGTTCATCACGGGAGACCTAACGGCGGCTATAGTCGAGCTGCCGATTGGGACAGGCAAGAGGAGTGTAGTTATAGCCTCGGCCTACTTTCCCGGTGATGGAACCAGTGCACCACCAGAGGAAGTACAACGCCTCATTGAATGGTGCCGGAAAGGGAACAAACAACTTATTCTGGGCTGTGATGCCAACGCGCACCATGAAGTATGGGGCAGCTCAGACAATAATCAAAGAGGTAAGGATTTGCTAGATTTTATTTGTGCTAACAATGTAGACATTATTAATCGCGGCAACAAACCAACCTTTATGAACGCAATTTGCCAAGAGGTTCTAGACCTGACGCTGGCAAGTCCGTTCATGACGCAATTTGTCAAAAACTGGCAAGTGATGGATGAACCATCGTTTTCGGATCACGCGACTATTGCGTTTGAACTGAAAACAACCAAAGTGGTGAAAGTGCAGTGTAGAGTGCCAAAGAAAACGGATTGGTGCCTCTTCACAGAAACACTGCGAACTGAATTCGAAGGCCTTCACTACGGAATATCCACGGTAGAGGAGTTAGAAGCTGCCTCTGAACATATGAGGCAACAAATAATAGCCTCATATGAAACCAGCTGCCCTCTAAGGAAGCGTACTGTTTCTAGGGACGTACCGTGGTGGAACGCCAAACTAGCCAAGCTTAAAATCGAAGCTAAAAAAGCGTTCAATAGGGCCAAGAGATTAGGACTCTGGGAGGACTACAAACAAGCCCTAACACGATACAACAAAGAATTGAGGAGGTCTAAAAGGCAGTCCTGGAGGCGCTTTTGCGAGGGGATCGACGAGCTCGCCCCAGCGGTGCGTCTTCAAAAGGTGCTGTCTAAGGACCACTCAAATACAATAGGGCTTATTAAGAAGCCTAATGGTGAATTCGCCGAGGATACCCGAGAAAGTTTACAGGTGTTGATGTCGACCCACTTTCCGGGTTCCATAGAGACACGCAACAATAGTCAGACAAGCCCCGCTCTCGCGAGTGTTGTACACCAACACTCAAATAGAGACAGCAGACGTCTGGCAGGGAAAATCTTTTCCCTTGAAAAGGTAAAATGGGCTATAAACACCTTTAAGCCCTACAAATCGCCCGGAGGCGATGGAATATTTCCAGCCTTACTGCAAAAAGGGCTGAACGTCATTGCCCCTTGCCTTACTAGTATTTTTAAGGCAAGTTTTGCATTAGTGTATATTCCCCAGTCCTGGAGGAAGGTAAAGGTGGTTTTTATACCAAAGACGGGCAGACGGCCTCCGGACGAGGCCAAATCATATCGCCCAATCAGCCTATCCTCCTTTCTCCTCAAAGCAATGAAGAAAATTGTGGATAACCACATGAGGAGCGTGCTCCACAACGAAGCACAGTTACACTCCAAACAGTTTGCGTACCAACCCGGCAAATCCACGATAGACGCGCTCCACTATATTGTTAGAGAAGTGGAAAAAACTATCGAGGCAAAAGAAATAGTTGCTGGCATATTCATAGATATAGAGGGTGCATTCGATAACACCTCCTTTAGATCTATAAAGCTGGCAGCCCAAAAACACGGCATTGAACCAGCTGTAACAAGCTGGGTTGAATCAATGCTTGTAAGCCGCATAATAACGGCCTCATTGGGAGAAGAAAACACTTCGCTGACCACGGTTAAAGACTGTCCACAAGGTGGAGTTTTATCGCCCTTGCTGTGGTCAATAGTGGTGAATGATCTACTCTGTGAGTTAACGCAAAGGGGTCACTGCGTACTAGGGTATGCAGATGATCTCACAATTCTAGTCAGAGGCAAGCATGAAGGTGTCATTTCCAGCCTAATGCAGAACGCCCTGAACACAATCAAAAGATGGTGTGATTAAGAGGAACTTTGTGTTAACCCTAAAAAGACCACCATAGTCCCATTTACCAGACGTAAAAAGCTAAACCTTAAAGCTCCGCAACTGGAAGGACTATCGATTCAATTTTCCAACGAAGTGATATTTCACTTCGTTGGGTTACTCCTAGATATTTCTAGGAGTAACCCTAGATAGTAAACTTAAATGGAACACCCACGTCGACAAGACTCTTGCGAAAGCAACGGGCTGCTTTTGGGCATGTCGAAAGCTCTTTGGCAAGACATGGGGTCTAAAGCCAAAAATGATACACTGGTTGTACATTACGGTAATAAGACCCATCGTCACATACGCATCTCTTGTATGGTAGACGAAAACCAGAGAAACAACGACACAAAGCAAGCTGCAGAAATTGCAGCGGCTTGCGTGCCTGGGCATTACAGGAGTCATGTGCACGGCTCCTACTACCGCTCTAGAGGTGCTGCTGAACTTAACGCCCCTTCACCTACAGGTGCAAAGGGAGAGTTTGCAAGCATCTCTAAGGCTGGCCCAATCAAAGAAATTCAAATTAGGAGACCGAACAGGTCACCTCAAGATACTTGACCTTCTGCAGCCGGGTTTTCTTGAACAACCAAGGGACGTCATGTCAATAATGCATGACTTCGAAACCCTGTTTGAAACAGTCATTACTGACCGTCATGCGGCTCGAAGTCGAATCGCACAAATTGGCGTGAACTCCTCTATCTGGTACACAGATGGATCAAAACAACTAAAGAGACAGGTATAGGAATCTATGGTCCAAAATACCGAGCAACAATAGCCCTAGGTAGCACACCCTCAATTATGCAAGCTGAGACACTTGCTATAGATCTAACTGCCCAAGAATGTCGGCGAAGGCGTATTAAAGGCAAAAAGATCTGCATTCTGTCTGACAGTCAAGCGGCCATAAGAGCTGTCAGTGCAAATAACACTAAGTCTCGAATGGTCTGGGAATGCAGACAGTCCCTCAAAAACTTGGCAATGGGCAACAAGCTTGCCCTCATTTGGGTACCAAGTCATGAAGGAATTGAAGAAAACGAAATTGCCGACGAATTAGCGAAAGCAGGTTCGAAAGCTCCTCCAATAGGCCCCGAACCGTTCTGTGGACTAACGAAATCGCATGAACGGACGGAGATCCTTAGGTGGGAATTGGCAACTAAAATGCGCCACTGGAAGAATACTCCTGGGCAAAGACAGGCGAAAATATTCATCGAATATTCGCCAGAGAATGCAAAAAAGCTTCTTCTTCTATCGAAGAATGATATAAGAATCATTGCAGGCCTGTTTACTGGACACTGCTCAGTAAGGTATCAGCTTAAAAAGCTGGGTCTGGTGGACAATGAGAACTGCAGACTATGTGAATCGGAAAGTGAAACCGCTGAGCACATACTCTGTAATTGCGGTGCGCTAGCGCCCCTACTGACTAAAGGCTGACCTACTTAGACAGTGCGAGACTAACGCCTGTCGAAGTCAAAAACAAGCCACTTAGGAATATACTTGGCTTTACAAAAAGTCTAGAATTCCTGGGGAAACAATGAGCGTAGGGTTCAAGAACAATAGATCAAATTGGTCGCAGTTCTGTAAGGTGGAAAGCGCCAAACGCCCTTCTCAATCTACAATCTACAATCTACTATACGTCTCTTTGCTTGATACCCAGCTCGATCTGCTTGGGTTCTAGTTAGCAGCCACTTTTGGTACGCTTGCTTTTTCTGATCAACGTGTAGCTGGAGTTCTTCGTTCGACCATGGGCAGTTCTTTCGGCTTTGTCTGTTTGCGAGTGTTTTTATTCCTAGTGCTTCAAGTGCCGCTTCATGGATTTTAGATGTTATTGCGGTGTACATTTGTTCTGGGGTTCCATCCTGGACGGTCGCCACGTTAGTTGCAAGACGCATTTGATAAAGAAATTTCGTTGAGTCATTGGTTAAACTTTCGATATGGTATTTTATCGGTTTTTCAGCTTGTTGTTTTTTTTGTGTGGTTGCCTTTTCAGTACCGCTAGTTCTGTATGGGAGATAGACCTTTGACAAAAGAAGGAAGTGGTCAGAACCACATTCTGCTCCTCTCTTAACCCTAGTGTCAGCTATTTTTAGTTTTGTTTTTATCATTACTTGTCAAAGACCGTAATAATTTTTAAATCCAGCAAAATTGCTGTGTCTCTAGGACAGAGAAGGCTGAACATAATAACAATAAGAACATAATATATGTATAGATACAGAGCTGTTATTTTTATGGATTAAGAAAAGTCAATTGTTTCAAGAAACTGATGGTTTTGTTTTCGCTATTCAGAATCAGCATTATAATAAAGACGGTTTTTATAACTTTTAATTTTGTTTATTATTCTAGAAAAAATTCTAAAAGTTATTCAATCTAGTTTTTCTTTTTATTTACTTCATTGTAAAGGAATGAAACACGTAGGCTTTTAATGAAAGCTTTAGATGTTTATCTCTGATTAAAATAGTTTTTCTTTAGAGAAAGAAGCTTTAAATTACGCAAAAGACTGATAACTTTTGCTCTAGAAATATACTTGAGTGAATTGACATTCTGAGAAGCTTTGAGCTTCTGTTCTTTGATAAAGTTGCTAATGCATTGCGATACAGAAATCATGAATCGCCATACTTTAACTTTATGACGGAGACACAACACAATGTTGATAACCTGTTTGAAATTGACACAACAAATAACTAATTTATCTAAAAAAAAATTGAAATGAATAAAATTTTTTAGCAATATGCATGGCAACAATAAATTACTCTTTAAGATTCAAACTCTTAGGGAAATTAGCTTTTTTATATTGCATGTAATAAGAATTTTTGAATGCTTAAGGTTAGGTTAAACTTGATGTTGACAGTTTACGTATTATCTGTCAAAAATTAATTAAAAAACTTTTTGCCCAAGTTTAATTACACATCGCGCCAAAAACCAATATTGGTTCTAAATCAAAGTTATCTACCTGTTAGCTCAAAGTTTGCGATTTAAAAATGTTGAAAACATTTGCTGCATTTTCCGTAGGTTGATTGACATTGCCTATCAAAAACTAAACATGTCCAAGTTTACAGATGTGGTTTGAATGAGTTTGGATTGGTCTTCTCTACTTATCATTTACTTAAATATTCAGCTGACTTTGCCTTTGTGTTAGGCAGACTTGATAACAGGGCGCCTAATTTATTTGAGAACAGAATTATAAATAGTTATTTCCATAATAAGTAGAAAAAAAAAGTATTTTTAAAACAAAAGCAGGAATTACCATTAGTACGCGCCCACATAAATCTAAAAATAAAAAAAAAAAATTAAGATAGATTTTTGCAAAAGTGCTGAATATAATAATTCATTCTTGCACTAGATTTGAGTGTAGAAACGTTTAATTTTAAATAAATTGTAAAAACATTTTTTAGAATTTTTAAAAAAGTTTTTTAATTTTTAAAAGTTTTTACATGTTTAGACATATTTAAAAATTTATTCTTGCTTTCCAAATTGCTTAATTTTTTTTTGAGACACTTTCAAAAATATGTAAAATTTAAAAATTTTTATTTTTCTTTAAAAAACGTTTTAAACATTTTTCCAACCTTTTTATAAAAATTTAAATTTCTTTAAAAAATTTACAATAATTTTTTTAAATGTATTTAAAAACATTATTAAATATTTCTTAAATTATTAAAAAAATTGAATCTGTTATTGATTAGTTATATTTTATTTGTGTTATTTATTTTGTAAAAGCTAATTGCATTTGTACTGCAATCGTGCTGAGAGACCAAAGATACCGCTTTTTATAAATTAACAATTTATTTTTTACAGAACTAAATACCCAGTAATATAGTCTTTATTTGATAAGCTCACATGGCTTCTGTAATAGTTATTTACATAAACGTCAGGAAAATGTCACATTACTGAAGAGGAGCTAAATTGAAATACGAGGCACTTTGTGCCGAGTATTTTAAAACTCCGAGTCAAGTAAGAGATTTTACTGACGTGTTTTGTATTAAATTTTTCCGGAAATCGTAAAATAAGACGAAATTTACAAATTTTAGAATTTTTTTTAACAAATTCTACAAAAATCAAGCTTGTCAATTTTGTTGGCAACTATAGTTACTAGAGTATCTATTTTATTTTGCGTCTTGTAAAGTTTTTACAGTACTAGTCTGGAAAACTCAATTTTCCTGCGCGTAAATAAGCAGGAAAATGTTGTTTCCAAGACGATTTCCGGAAAAAAAATTATATTTTTGAATTTGAAAAGTATTAAAAATTGAAGTGATTTAAATGTTGCGATAGAATTTTTTTTAAAAGTAAATCAAGATGGTACTTCATGTGGTCATTTTTGAAGAATTATAGAGTTAGAGCAGCTTAAACACAAATGAAACTGTTAAAAATTTAAATATTTTAAAAATTTATATTAAAAAGCAGATAATTTTCATGGTATTTTACAACACGCCAGTGAGTCAAAGTGACAGATAGAAGCTCTGCATGTAGAAAAGTCAAGTTACCATAGAAGTTGACAAGACGTAAATATGCCGTTTACAATCGACGAGGCTAAAAAAAACTTTTTTTTAAAAAGCATTTTCAAAAGACTTGTAAAATTCATTCAAATAATTTTAGCATTGTTTCAAGAAACATTTGACAAAGTTTAAACGAATTTTAGTTGATTTAAAAAAAAAATTGTTTTTTAAGAGGGGTGTTTTGCACCTAATATACTAATAAAGGTCTTCAGCCCTCGGTCAATAGGATTTGTAAAAGGACCACATTTTTTTAGAACAATTTTTGGTTCTTTAATGCTTTTTTATGTCTAAATCTTGTGAGAATGTGCAGGAATTTTATGAATAGAAAAACGGTTTCAAGTAATTGAAAAAAAAATTTAATTTTTTTAAAAATATTATTAGATAATTTAAAAAATATGCAGACGTGTTTTAAAAAGCCTAATAAAGCTTTTAATAGTTAAATGACTTAAATTTTTTTTTAAAAACTTAGAAATTTTAGAAAAAACTGTTGAAGACGTCAAAGTTACAGTTACATGTACCGCTTGCAAAAACAATTTTTACGCCAAATCCGTTAACGTTGAACTCCGAGGTTTTAATATAAAAAAACGAGTGGAAGTGCAATAGTAACGTCTGTTGTGACAATAAAGACAACAATCAACGCAACAAACTAGTCCAAGACGACGATATTATTTGGGATGCTTGCGACAAGTTTATAGACACGAACATCTTCCAATATATTCTCAAGCAGAGGAAGTCTTAATTGAAGAATTGAGAGATAACATCTTAAAATTGCAAGCCTACATCTTCTTATCGCTAGGACTCAATGCAAATAAGATAATTCAACTCATATAAATTTAGCCAAGGACGACAACCTGACAAAATGTTACCAAACCCTAGCCGATGCGACTCAGATTTCAAGAATATCGCAGCAGCCGCACAGCGCCACTGCAACTGACGAACTTTTAAAAGAAGAGGAATTCTGAACCACCGCATCCACAAAACGAAATCGAAAAATCAAAGTTCCACAATCAACCACAACCTCGGTATTAAAAAATCGACTGACGGAAGTCGACCTTAAAAACCACTCAATAGTGAGGTCTAGAAAAATTTAAGCAAACAAACTGTTATCATTGGTGCAATAACTAGTTCTAACTGTTTGAAAGTCATTCCTAAGAAAACTTTTTTGTACGTAAAACGAATTGCAGTTGGTACCACTTCCGACGATTTTAGATCGTACTACATAAAAGATTTTCCGGAAGTGGAGTATGAACTAATGGTCAATAAATATCAAAAGCTTAAGGTCTCTGCGAACTTAGGTAATCTAGAAAAAGCTGTTGATCCGAGAATGTGGCCTGACAGAGCCGAGATCACCCGTTTTTTCCACCCACGGAGAAAACCCAAAACGAACGATTAACTCCTATTAAACTCCAATTTCTCCTATTAAATGTACAAAGCTTAAATTTAAATAAACTTCTTCTCTTAGAAATCAAAGTTTTAAATTTCGATTCTTTGAACTTTTTGTGTCTGTCTGAAACATGGTCAAAAAAAGATTTTTTTTAGGCAAAGACAACACAGGGATTTTCTATTGTAAGCAAATACTGTAGAAGCTCATGTATTAGATGAGGTGCCGGATTTTGCGCTGATAAATATTTTGAAATATAAAATATGCCGTTCGGGTCTCGATATCCAGGAAATCGTCATTGATTGTATTGTGCTGTTACAAATATCTCCTATCACAGGTCTGTATATTTTGATACAACATTGGTAACACCTGAGTTTCAAAATAATCCGTTCATCCAGCGAAGAGTATACAAAGAAACCATTTCAGAGTTTTACAGAACATTGCAGTACGAAGTGTGGATTGAGCTATACTCGATTTCCAACTTAACGCAGCTTTTTAGTATTTTTTTGGTAAAATTATTTATTATTTTGAAACTTTGTTTCCAATGAAACTACAAATATCACAAATAAATTCTATAATCCAATTGAAATTTCCTAATGTATTGGCATTTACTGAATTACTTTGAATTTTACAAACAATTTAAAATTCTATTGATAAACTTAATTTTAAGAACTCATTGCAACTGCTACAACAAACTGCAGAACTCGTGAAATTAATCTCAGTTAATTCACAATAATTGAAAAGTTAACTAGCTTTTCCTCAAAAACAGCATAAGTAATGAATATGAAGATAGCTGTAGATCACTTTGTTGTTGTGACGCTAATTACGTCAGTGTTTGGTACATGTACGCACTTAATGATTAGCAGATCATTAAATCCAGAAACTTGAAATGTTTCTATAACTTAGCACTTCACAAAAAAAATCAAATTAATTCTATTATCAACATAGAATGTCTTTAAGTAAATTGTGACTTTGAACTTTGAAAAGAAAACACTTAATTTTATAACCCACCACAGTTGCTGTAACAGACTGCACGACACGTGATTTAAATCACAAATAAAAAATCAACCGCAACCGTAAGAAATACGAGACGTAACAAGAGTAAGATCACTTCATAAAAAAATAATACTGTAATTAGCACTGTAACGCTAACTACGCTACGTGCGCTGTACGTAGACGCACCTCTAAGGTTTGCTTGATTATTGAACCATCAAACTCAGGGGCTTTGTTACTTTATATAACGTTGTATAATACCTAAACACTCGAGTAAACAAAACCTTATTCTGCACACAATGAGAACGGAAGGAATTAGTGCGTATGTATATATTTGGGGTATAAGGTGACATATGAATAGGTATGTGTGTACTCTGCTGTAACAGAATACGGAAACTTGGTCTGCTCTAACAGTCCAAGGGAACTACGTAAACGTCGTTTTCTTTAAAACTTTAAAATTATTTCATGAAACGTTTATTAACGTTAATAATCTAATTACTGAGTTTTACTAGTTAGTACTTTAATTAGTAACTTGATTGAAATAATATTTTGTGTTTGAGCTGATTAATAACAATGATTTATCGATTCTAGTCCACTGAAGGGTAATCTTATTAAATTAATTCGAACTAAATTAATTTGAACTGAACTAATCATTAATAATAATTTTCTAACAATAATTAAAATTGAAGTTCTAATATATCGTTCAAGACTCAAAGTGATCTGATTGGTATATTAAGTTATTTACAATACATTTTGCCTTGACAATACTGTGAGATCATACTTATTAATTAAATTATTAATTATTATGTGTATTGAACTAAACTTAAAACAATTGAGATAATTAGAAAAAGTAGAGCATTCTTTAGATTGACCAGTTTCTTAATTATTTAAGAAGTTATAATGTAGAATAATAAATTATGTTAATTACAAAATTTAAACTGTGATATAATTATTTTAATGACTGAATTATTAATTACTTAATAAACTACCAATTGACGATACAAAATGTAAATTATTAGTGAATATACAAAACAACTTAATAACAAAACCATCATATACTACTCAACTAGTCATATTTTAATTCGTAATTTAATAACTTTGATGAGCCTGAAAGAATATATTTTATTTTAATTGCATAATGTTATATAGCATAATTTTAATATAGTATGATTACTTGGACTATTCAAGACATTAGTTAATTTTATTAACTGACTAAAGAAATAATTAAAAACCATCAATATGGAATAGTTTCATACAAATTCTGTAAGGTCAATTAACTCGCGGTCTATTTGTAATGTACCTGGCTTAGGCATCCCTGGTATTTATTGTTATAGAACGACTAACACTATTATAGATTCATTAACATTCGTCGCATAACACATAATTAGTCTTCATAAAATTTCACACGTTAAATTTCAAGATATTGATAAGTAATGTACCTAGGTGTCATCAATACTAACTATTATATTATAGAATCATTTACATTCCGGTTCTAATATTTAGTCGTCACATTAACACCAAACTAACTAAGATAATGATTATTAAAACAACTTTAATTTTTTTGTAAATATGTATATATATATATAAGACAGTGTAAAAACCATCAGAGAACCATTGAATAAAAAGTTATAAGCAAGATCCTGTGGTTGATGTCTATAAAACAGTAGTAAAGTGAAGTGCGAATTTCTGAACGAGGAGATCATTACATATTTTCTGGATTGCACTTTGTTTAATTGTAACAACTGAATTTAGACACTTATTCTCACTGGCACCCAAATGAGTGAGCACTGACTCATATATTGAAACTTTAGTTATTATTTCTTTTCCTCTCCCAAAAATAGAAGGTTCGGGAATTTTCCTTCATTTTACTTCCTAGAGACTTATAAGAATTAAGGTTCTAGGATAGTTTGGGCGAAAATCTAAACGTGCTTTCACAATGCCTTTCTATATAAGGATGAGTCGGTTTGCTTCTAATATGATTTCCGACTAGAAATTTACCAGCTTATGAAATTTGTTTTAAAAGCTTCTAGGAAATGGTCCACAGCTGGAACCAGCTCCGCAGATTTATTTATTAGCTATCAAATATTTTTAGATTTAAATTTCTTCAAGTAGACCAAAGTGTGTTTAAATATTACCTATTCACTTTACAATTTCTAAAATATGTATTATTTTGCTCACGATTTTATTTATTTAAATATTTAATTCAAAATTTCTATTGCGTTACACACACAACTAATGGTTCCGTAACTTTTCACCCAAAGACAAAACAACCACGACAAAATAACCGCGACAAAATAACCGAAGACAAAATAACCAAACGACAATTCATTCCCACGACAATTCGTCCATGAAAATATTGGACCGATATTGGACCTGACGGTATTCTTGGACCTGACCTGACCTGACCTGACCTGACCGAATTATCGTTCGCGAATCAGATGTCGCGGATCAATCGTCGCGGATCAATTGTCTGCGGTTATTATGTCGTTTGGTTATTTTGTCGTCGGGTATTTGGTCGCGGTTATTTTGTCGCGGTTATTTTGTCCGTGGTTATTAAGGCTGGGTGACACGCCTTAATAACCACTAATAAATTACACTTAAAAACAATATTACCAAAACAAAATCTTCAGTTCAACTAATCCGATGAACGCTATTTGGAAAGTTGCCTCGGAAGTGTCCGGAGTAAAAGATAAAATAAACGAATCTAACAATTTAGAATTGCATATTGACGGTGTGGTTACAAAGAACCCGGCAAACTGTTGTAAATAAATTTAATGAGTTTTTTTGAAAATGCACCAAGAAATACAATAAAAAATATTTCGATAAGTCAGACACAAAATACCAATTTACAATCTATAAAAAGCACATTTTTTCTAAAACTTTTTACAAGAGATGAATTGCTAAATATTTTATGCAGCAAAATTAAGAATAAATGGTCTAGCAGACCGGATGGCATACCAACTGCGCTCATTAAATTTGTTTTGCCTGCCATATTAAATCCGCTGACTTTTTTAGTAAACCCTTCTTTTGTGGAAAGTGTGTTTCCTGCCAAACTTAGAACATCAAAAGTAATACCAGTGCACAAAAGAAATCAGAAACAATATTTAAAAAAAATTTCAATATGCACTTTTAACACGGTTGACAAGTTTTATTAGGAAGAACAACATCTTAAACGATAATCAACATGGTTTTGAGATAACTTTTCAACTTGGAGCTGGATAATGTCATACTTACAAAGCCGAGAGCAATTTTTTTTGAATATATTTTACTGAAAAAAATGTGATATGTATTCGGAAATGTTAAAAGTAGATATAGAATGAGGGTACAAATGCCCCCCCCACCACTTTTACGTCATATGACCTTAGACTTTGGAATGTCCTTGACCTTGAACCTTGAAACGACCATGGAACACCTGGTTTGTACATTTGCTCTCCCACTACTTTGTTCTCCCCCCACCACATTCCTTTCCCCCCACCACTTTTTTCGAAAATTGTGATAGCCACTTTGGAGCATTCACTCATTAAGCGCGAGCAAAGCTAGACGTGCTTAAATAAAAAAATGTAAATTTGCAATATCAAGAATCAAACAATAATCGACTAATAATGGACTAATAATAAATCAATAATCAATAATCGATAATCGATAATCAATAATCAATAATCAATAATCAATAATCGATAATCAATAATCGATAATCAATAATCGATAATCAATCGATAATCAATTAATAAGTAATCAACTTTAATTCTTTGAATTGGAAATACATTAATAAGATGGCGATTTCGGAACACCTGCCACATGACCATGAGCCTTAACACCTGTTGTCTTAATCTTGGAATATTTGCATTGACCGTTTGCGCATGCGCTTCTCACTTGCCTTAGTTAATCGCACAGCTCCACTTGGATATTTGTCTCCAAATGATGATTAACCATCGTCACCTTGATATGATGTGTTTGTAAAATTTATTGCGCAAGCGTCACATATAATGGCTACCATAAATCAATCATTAAGCGAGAGCTATCAGTTAAAAAAAATGTAAATTGTGCGATACCAATAATCACACACTAATCAATCAATAAGTAATCAATAACCAATCAACGACCGTGAGCGTTAACACCTGTTGTCTTGATCTTGGAATATTTGCAATAATTGTTTGCGCATGCGCTTCCCACTAGCCTTAGTTAATCACGCAGCTCCAATTGGAATATTTTCTGCAAGATATGATGTGTTCTTGATTGCGCAAGCGTCACATATAATGGCGATCATAAAACAATAGCGAGCTAGACTTTTTTCAGGTAAAATAGTAAATTATGCGATACCTACCAATAATCAATCAATAGCTAATCAATAATCAATCAACGACCGTGAGCGTTAACACCTGTTGTCTTGATCTTGGAATATTTGCCATGACCGTTTGCGCATGCGCTTCCCACAAGCCTTAACTAATTGCGCAGCTTCACTTGAAATTTTTCCTCCGTCGATGATTAACCATGAATTTTTTCTTTGAGATATGTGTTCTTGAAATTGATTGCGCAAGCGTCACATATAATGGCGAGCGATCAGAGAGCTAAGCTAGACTTTATCAGGTAAAAATGTAAATTGTGCGATACCTACCAATAATCAAACAATAATCAATCAACATGACTACTTTAATAAAATTCTTGGAAATTAATATGAGTACTGTAAATTTAGAAATTTGAAAAATATATATGTTTGTATAATATATTAAGCTGGGTTCTCGATAGAAAAATATGATAATGACGTCACTATCAAAGTTGACTCATAAAATTTAAATGAGAATTCTGTATCAAGAAACAACGATAGAAAAATTATTAAACCCATGATATGCTAACCTATGCTATAATGCGTAGGTTAGGACTAGGAATAACTGATTAGGACTTAAATACTCTTTAAGGCCTTACAAGTTACAATTATACAGTAATTATTATGAACTCCTATTCAAAGATAAAAACTGTTTATAAATAAAAGTTGTATTATTTGCAATATGTAGAAAAAGAAGAATATTTACTCTAAAGGATACCTGTTAAAATTGATAGTATATGTACTGGATTAGATCTCAGGGTTAACTTTAAAACATCTTAAATGTTTAAAATCTCGATTTGCTAACTTTAGATCATACTATTTTTTCTTTTTTTACTAATTCACAATATAGAAAATAAAAGCTGTATTCAAAAAGTAAATTTTATTATGCATTATTTCTTTGGCTATCAAGTCAAAGTCAGGAAACCCATACAGCTTCTTATAAGCATACACTATTAACAGTGAGTACAAAAACCAAAACTTTGATTTTTGACTCTCTCTACTTTTTGTTTTTTACGGCTTTTAAAAAAAAATTCATATGTACCTATTTGTTAATTCAAAAAAAAAGGGTTTTAAGTCCAACTAGAGTTTTGTACAAAAATAAATCTTTTTTGTTATTTGTAAGTGATTATAAATTTGTTTATACCATATTTACAAAATATTGTATCGATTTCAATTATCTGATGGTGAACTTTATAAGCAGATATGCTCCAACATGCTAATAAAAAAGTAGAGTACACAGACATTGATCCAAAACATATACGGCTGGCGCATTTTACGTCTTTACAGCAGCCCAGCTCGTTAATCTTACAGCAACCACATTACTTATAACCATATGTTTACTGCTCAACACGTTTACGTATCGGCTTTAGATACGTGATTAGTCGAACAGGGCAAAACTGCGTAGTTGAATACTGTTTACGTATATCTAACAGTCTATTGCTTGTTTGGACAGCTCTTCAAGCGGAAAAAACAATCGCCTTAGGGTGGTCTTGTACCGATTGAATAGTATACCGATGTATAAAGATTAAACCTTTTCTAAAAAGCAACTCAAATAATAGTCACAGCAACAAAAAGTAAGTTAAGAGAGGCAGAACAACAAAGATAAGCGTCATAAGTTTTGAAAATAAACTAGATTTGTTATGTTTTATGCTTAATTCATTTTGTAATCAATGTTTGAAAAGTTTCGTTGATGTTGAACACTTGTTGATCCCCGTAATACTTAGTGGTATCAGATACCTATGACATATATTTATTTTATATATTTTAATTTTTATTGCTTAAAAAAATAGAGTTTAATGAAAAAACTCCATTAGCAATATTATTAAAATAGATTTTTCTATAAGCAGTGTTTATATACTCATTACAAGATAAGTATCAACTAATATTATAAAATTTACTTTATATTAATATTATCAGTTTTTTTTGTAAAAAACTAGTAAACAAAGCAATAAAGAAACGATATTTACTCTTGTGCAACTTGAAGTAAATAACATGTAAAAACTATGTTAAAAGTGTTGCTTCCAATAATATGTAAACTGAACAAAGTTACGTTGTGCGCTTCAATAGCCTTATTAACTTATAATCAGAAACCCCTTAAAAAAGGTGCAAACGGCTGCGTCAGTCTTAAGTGTTTTACGTAAATTCAACTGAGTTTAAACATAACTGATACGAGCGGTTTTATACTTTGCATTATACCAATAATTCTAACTGCTTCTTTGATTACATTTTTTATAAAACTGTATTTATTGTTTGTTTTAAAATTATTAAGTGTTTTACTACTGATATGACTGTGATTATAACTAGTTTTTAACCGCGTTAATCTTCGACACCACAGAAGTGGACTGAGCTCTTGTTGGTCGTCTTCGAAAATTCTTCGCTATATAGGCTTAGAAGTTAATGGTAAAACTGAAAATAAAATTATAATACCTAAAAAAATTCATTAATTTTCACAAATAAACCATGAGCATCAAAAAATTATTTGTTTTCTAGAGATACGTAGATAATATTAGTAGGGTCAAGCGCAGTATTTCCAATTTCACCATAACCGCTACGTGGATTTATTTCTTGTTGGTCGTCTTTGTGAATTCTTGGTTATATTGGCTTAGAAGGTAATAATTGTAGGTAGAACTGTAAACATGATTAAAATACCTAAAACAAAGTTTTTCATTAATTTTCACAAATAAACCATTAGCATCAAACATTATTTGTTTTCTACAGATAGATTTGACAAGAGTTAACCAGCTTATATGCAGTACTTAAATCTTTTTTTTGATAATAACATAGACTGCAAAGCGATTAAATCTTGCTTGAGCGTAGTTTTAATCAAGGTAAAAGAGAGAGAGAGAGAGAGAGATGAAAGATATAAATCACCATAAATTTTTCTATTGCGATAACAAAATAAAAACAAATTTAAACGGACAATATAAATAATGCAAGTTAGTAAATTGTTACATGTTGAAAATTATTGAGTAGTATACTTCATTTCAGTATACAGCAAAAATTTTAGTTTTATACATTTAAAACATTATAAGAAAAAATTATTCGTGAGAATATATTGTTTTGGTAAATATGTTTGCCTAATGTTAGGTATGTATTTAATAGTTTTAGATCAAATATATCAATGACTTATTGCTGTTTTATGTTTTGAAATTTAGTATGTTAACAATTATTACATATGCAAAATAATAATTTTAGACTTAAAATCTTTTTTTTTACTTTAGTACTTTAGACCAAGATGTAAACTAAGAAAAGCGTTTTATAATAAAAATTAAGTTATTATTTAAACCTGTGTGCACAATAAATGATTGATTTTAAAGTTGTTTATACACACAAAAATATTTACTTATAGAGTCTAAAAACAAATGTAAATTATAGGCTCTAAAATAAAAACCACTTTATTGAACATATTAATAAGTAATGAGCAACTACTTGATAAAACTATTAATGTAAGATCATTTTTCAAATATTGTTTTCGTTTATTTATGCTTTCAACGAAGTAGATGCTAATTTAATGCTACTTATTTAAATGTTAGGTTTAACAAGTTTTATTACTGAAACAAAAAGTAGTCAAATTAACATTATTTGCACGTGTAAGAAAGTTATATTATTTCTAAAGGAAACGCTTGAGAGACTTGTTCAGGTACAAACCTATACCTAATTCAGATTCTATCGTTAAATAATATTAGTACAATCAATATTACCATCAATAATATAGATTTGCAATAAAGTTATTTAAAATAAACAACAAAACTTTTTTTTTAAATTTTTGGTCTTTTAACAAAAATCGGTAGGCAATACTAAATTTGAACATATTTAACCAAATTTGAACATTCTAGCTACTTTACAGTAAATATGGTACAAACTACGAGTCATTTTATCAACAACACTTTATTATCGTATTTGTAAAAACATTAAAAAGTACACCATTTGCAAGATCTAACTACTGAAAAATCATTACGCTTTTAATATAATAAGAAATTGTACGGCATGATGTAGATTGTTGACGATAAAAAAGTTAAGAAATGTTTCTTTAGAACTTCAGACTAATGAAATGAAATGTGTAACTATCTTTGTCTTTTTGTACATTTTTTTAAAGAAGCTTTTAATTTGATAAATTTACCGTTTCAAGTCGTTTTAGTATTGCTGCTCTACCGTTTAATAATTGCTACAGAGTTTTTACCAGCGGTCTGCACAAAAATTCAACGATTACAATAATATAAAGACCGTAACGAAAAAAAATAGATTTATACCACAAATTTACAAATATTTTTTACGTAAACACAATAAATCTATTCAGAGCAACAGCAATAATAATGTGTTTCTTAAAACAAATGTAAAATGTTCAATAAAATATCCTATATTGATCTACAAGAAAAAAAAACGGGCACTTTTTCAATTGTCTAAAACTGTGGAAACATGAGCTGTAGAAGTATTATCAAGCTCATTTTGTGTTAAAGTATTATTTTTTATACAGAATTAACTTTCACAATAAATTATTCTTAATACAATGTAGTTTCTGACATACACCATCTTTATGATTTTAAAGTATCTTACGTGGAGACTTTTAATTGATATTTTACAATGCTCAAATATACTAAAGTTAAATATTAAATACTAAATGTCTTATAAGAGATCTTAACTAGCTATTAAAAGCACCATTCTTTTTCTTAAATGCATATATGTATGTAAGAAAGCACTGTATATCGCTTAACTCAATCTAAAACCACTGTTTCATAATGTGTCAACTGCATAAAATGTGTTGGTTTCTTGTAAATCTATAAAGTCAGTTGTGTTTTAAAGCGAAATTTTGGTTTCTTAACATAAATATTGCAAAAGATAAGTAGTTTTCTAATTTTTTTATACGATGTTAAAAATAGTGCAATAAGTTTTTTATGTGAAGGTTTGGTTGTGAACACTGTCACACCCAATAACTCATGGAAGAAATTAAATGCTTGAATTTTTGTATAATGCATAAAAAGTTGTATCTCTGAGCATCTCATAAAAGTGTAATGTATCTTGTAACTCTTGAGGACAGCACTATTTTGTTCTTATTGAAAATTCGTCAGTACAAGCCATTGCAAAACCAAGTACACTTTTATAAGCTCGATCTTTACTGTATCTACGTTTCTAACAACGGGCGTAATAGGTGAATTAGTTGGAACCTTTCATGCATTATGATGTGTATCGCAAGCATTAAGGGCATTTTAGGACTCAATCAGATCTATCTTAATCAGGTGGTATTATGTTTTAAAAAAATGAGTTGATGTAGATTTATGATAATATTCACACAAATTAAAGCTTAATACCTTAAAAACTTTAATACTACAAAAGCATCAATAAAATATCTGTTTAACCGTTGTTGGTTCAGTTTTATTTATATTACTAAACTAAACTTATAAATTAACCTAATAAAGTTCTTTATCTATCTTTATCTTATCTATGTCTATATATGAAACCACGGCTCAGAAACTTGACTGTTTTTATCTTTCAAAGAAAGATGGTATTCGAAATTACAGCTTAGCTTAAAAAATAACAAACTTATGTTGTAAAAAAGCTACAAAACTTAATAGAAATTTTACATTGTATTTTAAACACTGTATCAAAAACAGAATAACATAAATTAATGAAACGTGATAAAAGTTATATTGTTAGAAATCTGTTCACTTTTTTTTTGCTGTTGCAATACATTTTAGCGTAAAACCTCAAATATAATATTAATAAATGTTTTTTTTAACTTAAGTAGGTAAAAATTTTAAATAAACAGATATGGGAAATCATACATTTAGACCGCACAAACATCAATTATGTTAAAATATTTACAAAAACCCTGTTTTTCACATCTAAATCTTATTTTTTAATCGTCAACAAGTGTCAGTTCTAAATTAATAAAAAATACACTCAAAACAACATATGCTTAAGTATTCTTTAGAAGACAATACAAATTATATAAAATGGCACTTAATGGTTGAGTATACTTATTAATTAATTGATTAATCAGATTTTAATAAATAAAAAACTTATTTGTAGTCAAATAAAAAAAATTATACTTACAATCAATTAAATAAATTAGGTAGTCGTAGGATTATAGCCAATTTAAACCATCCAGGGATAAATCTAAAATAAATAAAAATGTAAAATATGAAAACTAAAGTTCCTATTGTGCTGCATGTTTAATATTATACGTATACCACAAAAATGTATACGAAAAATTGAAGTAATGTATATAAGTGGTAATAAAAATAGTACCTATACTATACGATTTTTTTAGAAAATTATATTAAAACTAATGTTTACCTGCCAAACAAATCAAATAAAACTTTAATTTAGGATTTTTTTGTATTTTCTTAACGAAAAAATTAATTTGATTAATCAATATAAAAAAATTACTAGTATAGATATATACTTAACTTTAAAGGATCCAGCAAAAACTATTAATCTCTTTTTGGACTAGTAAAAATATTAATATTGCTGAATGGTTTAAATTATTGCATTTAATGATTTTCATCTTTATTTCTGGTGTATCCTAGTCTATAACAAACAAAAAAACAATTAGTATTCAATAACTAATAATGCAACTTACCTTTTAATTAGCTGATATTAAACCAATGTTTAGTTGACAAGAAAAATTTTAAAATGGCAGCTGTTCTCCCAGTCTCTTTGTTCTGTATTACGCTGATGCAGCAATTTTTTTCACATCAAGTTCCTTGCACCAGTTCTTTATCAATTGCATTATTTAGCAATAATTACGGAAAAAAGAGGCTTTAGGTACCCAGGTTTGCTTCACCAAATTTGTTTCGGGTTTCTCTACACAAAATTAAATTATTTTACAGTATTCGGTAGCGACTGCTGTTCAAAATATAAATTTATATTTTGAACAGCAGTCGCTACCGAATACTGTAAAATAATTTAATTTTGTGTAGAGAAACCCGAAACAAATTTGGTGAAGCAAACCTGGGTACCTAAAGCCTCTTTTTTCCGTAATTATTGCTAAATAATGCAATTGATAAAGAACTGGTGCAAGGAACTTGATGTGAAAAAAATTGCTGCATCAGCGTAATACAGAACAAAGAGACTGGGAGAACAGCTGCCATTTTAAAATTTTTCTTGTCAACTAAACATTGGTTTAATATCAGCTAATTAAAAGGTAAGTTGCATTATTAGTTATTGAATACTAATTGTTTTTTTGTTTGTTATAGACTAGGATACACCAGAAATAAAGATGAAAATCATTAAATGCAATAATTTAAACCATTCAGCAATATTAATATTTTTACTAGTCCAAAAAGAGATTAATAGTTTTTGCTGGATCCTTTAAAGTTAAGTATATATCTATACTAGTAATTTTTTTATATTGATTAATCAAATTAATTTTTTCGTTAAGAAAATACAAAAAAATCCTAAATTAAAGTTTTATTTGATTTGTTTGGCAGGTAAACATTAGTTTTAATATAATTTTCTAAAAAAATCGTATAGTATAGGTACTATTTTTATTACCACTTATATACATTACTTCAATTTTTCGTATACATTTTTGTGGTATACGTATAATATTAAACATGCAGCACAATAGGAACTTTAGTTTTCATATTTTACATTTTTATTTATTTTAGATTTATCCCTGGATGGTTTAAATTGGCTATAATCCTACGACTACCTAATTTATTTAATTGATTGTAAGTATAATTTTTTTTATTTGACTACAAATAAGTTTTTTATTTATTAAAATCTGATTAATCAATTAATTAATAAGTATACTCAACCATTAAGTGCCATTTTATATAATTTGTATTGTCTTCTAAAGAATACTTAAGCATATGTTGTTTTGAGTGTATTTTTTATTAATTTAGAACTGACACTTGTTGACGATTAAAAAATAAGATTTAGATGTGAAAAACAGGGTTTTTGTAAATATTTTAACATAATTGATGTTTGTGCGGTCTAAATGTATGATTTCCCATATCTGTTTATTTAAAATTTTTACCTACTTAAGTTAAAAAAAACATTTATTAATATTATATTTGAGGTTTTACGCTAAAATGTATTGCAACAGCAAAAAAAAAGTGAACAGATTTCTAACAATATAACTTTTATCACGTTTCATTAATTTATGTTATTCTGTTTTTGATACAGTGTTTAAAATACAATGTAAAATTTCTATTAAGTTTTGTAGCTTTTTTACAACATAAGTTTGTTATTTTTTAAGCTAAGCTGTAATTTCGAATACCATCTTTCTTTGAAAGATAAAAACAGTCAAGTTTCTGAGCCGTGGTTTCATATATAGACATAGATAAGATAAAGATAGATAAAGAACTTTATTAGGTTAATTTATAAGTTTAGTTTAGTAATATAAATAAAACTGAACCAACAACGGTTAAACAGATATTTTATTGATGCTTTTGTAGTATTAAAGTTTTTAAGGTATTAAGCTTTAATTTGTGTGAATATTATCATAAATCTACATCAACTCATTTTTTTAAAACATAATACCACCTGATTAAGATAGATCTGATTGAGTCCTAAAATGCCCTTAATGCTTGCGATACACATCATAATGCATGAAAGGTTCCAACTAATTCACCTATTACGCCCGTTGTTAGAAACGTAGATACAGTAAAGATCGAGCTTATAAAAGTGTACTTGGTTTTGCAATGGCTTGTACTGACGAATTTTCAATAAGAACAAAATAGTGCTGTCCTCAAGAGTTACAAGATACATTACACTTTTATGAGATGCTCAGAGATACAACTTTTTATGCATTATACAAAAATTCAAGCATTTAATTTCTTCCATGAGTTATTGGGTGTGACAGTGATCACAACCAAACCTTCACATAAAAAACTTATTGCACTATTTTTAACATCGTATAAAAAAATTAGAAAACTACTTATCTTTTGCAATATTTATGTTAAGAAACCAAAATTTCGCTTTAAAACACAACTGACTTTATAGATTTACAAGAAACCAACACATTTTATGCAGTTGACACATTATGAAACAGTGGTTTTAGATTGAGTTAAGCGATATACAGTGCTTTCTTACATACATATATGCATTTAAGAAAAAGAATGGTGCTTTTAATAGCTAGTTAAGATCTCTTATAAGACATTTAGTATTTAATATTTAACTTTAGTATATTTGAGCATTGTAAAATATCAATTAAAAGTCTCCACGTAAGATACTTTAAAATCATAAAGATGGTGTATGTCAGAAACTACATTGTATTAAGAATAATTTATTGTGAAAGTTAATTCTGTATAAAAAATAATACTTTAACACAAAATGAGCTTGATAATACTTCTACAGCTCATGTTTCCACAGTTTTAGACAATTGAAAAAGTGCCCGTTTTTTTTTCTTGTAGATCAATATAGGATATTTTATTGAACATTTTACATTTGTTTTAAGAAACACATTATTATTGCTGTTGCTCTGAATAGATTTATTGTGTTTACGTAAAAAATATTTGTAAATTTGTGGTATAAATCTATTTTTTTTCGTTACGGTCTTTATATTATTGTAATCGTTGAATTTTTGTGCAGACCGCTGGTAAAAACTCTGTAGCAATTATTAAACGGTAGAGCAGCAATACTAAAACGACTTGAAACGGTAAATTTAACAAATTAAAAGCTTCTTTAAAAAAATGTACAAAAAGACAAAGATAGTTACACATTTCATTTCATTAGTCTGAAGTTCTAAAGAAACATTTCTTAACTTTTTTATCGTCAACAATCTACATCATGCCGTACAATTTCTTATTATATTAAAAGCGTAATGATTTTTCAGTAGTTAGATCTTGCAAATGGTGTACTTTTTAATGTTTTTACAAATACAATAATAAAGTGTTGTTGATAAAATGACTCGTAGTTTGTACCATATTTACTGTAAAGTAGCTAGAATGTTCAAATTTGGTTAAATATGTTCAAATTTAGTATTGCCTACCGATTTTTGTTAAAAGACCAAAAATTTAAAAAAAAAGTTTTGTTGTTTATTTTAAATAACTTTATTGCAAATCTATATTATTGATGGTAATATTGATTGTACTAATATTATTTAACGATAGAATCTGAATTAGGTATAGGTTTGTACCTGAACAAGTCTCTCAAGCGTTTCCTTTAGAAATAATATAACTTTCTTACACGTGCAAATAATGTTAATTTGACTACTTTTTGTTTCAGTAATAAAACTTGTTAAACCTAACATTTAAATAAGTAGCATTAAATTAGCATCTACTTCGTTGAAAGCATAAATAAACGAAAACAATATTTGAAAAATGATCTTACATTAATAGTTTTATCAAGTAGTTGCTCATTACTTATTAATATGTTCAATAAAGTGGTTTTTATTTTAGAGCCTATAATTTACATTTGTTTTTAGACTCTATAAGTAAATATTTTTGTGTGTATAAACAACTTTAAAATCAATCATTTATTGTGCACACAGGTTTAAATAATAACTTAATTTTTATTATAAAACGCTTTTCTTAGTTTACATCTTGGTCTAAAGTACTAAAGTAAAAAAAAAGATTTTAAGTCTAAAATTATTATTTTGCATATGTAATAATTGTTAACATACTAAATTTCAAAACATAAAACAGCAATAAGTCATTGATATATTTGATCTAAAACTATTAAATACATACCTAACATTAGGCAAACATATTTACCAAAACAATATATTCTCACGAATAATTTTTTCTTATAATGTTTTAAATGTATAAAACTAAAATTTTTGCTGTATACTGAAATGAAGTATACTACTCAATAATTTTCAACATGTAACAATTTA
Organism: Lagria hirta; assembly: GCA_947359425.1. Taxonomy (NCBI): domain Eukaryota; kingdom Metazoa; phylum Arthropoda; class Insecta; order Coleoptera; family Tenebrionidae; genus Lagria; species Lagria hirta. The sequence goes on from OX375794.1 coordinate 31,394,881, forward strand.
CTAACTTGCATTATTTATATTGTCCGTTTAAATTTGTTTTTATTTTGTTATCGCAATAGAAAAATTTATGGTGATTTATATCTTTCATCTCTCTCTCTCTCTCTCTCTTTTACCTTGATTAAAACTACGCTCAAGCAAGATTTAATCGCTTTGCAGTCTATGTTATTATCAAAAAAAAGATTTAAGTACTGCATATAAGCTGGTTAACTCTTGTCAAATCTATCTGTAGAAAACAAATAATGTTTGATGCTAATGGTTTATTTGTGAAAATTAATGAAAAACTTTGTTTTAGGTATTTTAATCATGTTTACAGTTCTACCTACAATTATTACCTTCTAAGCCAATATAACCAAGAATTCACAAAGACGACCAACAAGAAATAAATCCACGTAGCGGTTATGGTGAAATTGGAAATACTGCGCTTGACCCTACTAATATTATCTACGTATCTCTAGAAAACAAATAATTTTTTGATGCTCATGGTTTATTTGTGAAAATTTATGAATTTTTTTAGGTATTATAATTTTATTTTCAGTTTTACCATTAACTTCTAAGCCTATATAGCGAAGAATTTTCGAAGACGACCAACAAGAGCTCAGTCCACTTCTGTGGTGTCGAAGATTAACGCGGTTAAAAACTAGTTATAATCACAGTCATATCAGTAGTAAAACACTTAATAATTTTAAAACAAACAATAAATACAGTTTTATAAAAAATGTAATCAAAGAAGCAGTTAGAATTATTGGTATAATGCAAAGTATAAAACCGCTCGTATCAGTTATGTTTAAACTCAGTTGAATTTACGTAAAACACTTAAGACTGACGCAGCCGTTTGCACCTTTTTTAAGGGGTTTCTGATTATAAGTTAATAAGGCTATTGAAGCGCACAACGTAACTTTGTTCAGTTTACATATTATTGGAAGCAACACTTTTAACATAGTTTTTACATGTTATTTACTTCAAGTTGCACAAGAGTAAATATCGTTTCTTTATTGCTTTGTTTACTAGTTTTTTACAAAAAAAACTGATAATATTAATATAAAGTAAATTTTATAATATTAGTTGATACTTATCTTGTAATGAGTATATAAACACTGCTTATAGAAAAATCTATTTTAATAATATTGCTAATGGAGTTTTTTCATTAAACTCTATTTTTTTAAGCAATAAAAATTAAAATATGTATATAAAATAAATATATGTCATAGGTATCTGATACCACTAAGTATTACGGGGATCAACAAGTGTTCAACATCAACGAAACTTTTCAAACATTGATTACAAAATGAATTAAGCATAAAACATAACAAATCTAGTTTATTTTCAAAACTTATGACGCTTATCTTTGTTGTTCTGCCTCTCTTAACTTACTTTTTGTTGCTGTGACTATTATTTGAGTTGCTTTTTAGAAAAGGTTTAATCTTTATACATCGGTATACTATTCAATCGGTACAAGACCACCCTAAGGCGATTGTTTTTTCCGCTTGAAGAGCTGTCCAAACAAGCAATAGACTGTTAGATATACGTAAACAGTATTCAACTACGCAGTTTTGCCCTGTTCGACTAATCACGTATCTAAAGCCGATACGTAAACGTGTTGAGCAGTAAACATATGGTTATAAGTAATGTGGTTGCTGTAAGATTAACGAGCTGGGCTGCTGTAAAGACGTAAAATGCGCCAGCCGTATATGTTTTGGATCAATGTCTGTGTACTCTACTTTTTTATTAGCATGTTGGAGCATATCTGCTTATAAAGTTCACCATCAGATATGTAATTGAAATCGATACAATATTTTGTAAATATGGTATAAACAAATTTATAATCACTTACAAATAACAAAAAAGATTTATTTTTGTACAAAACTCTAGTTGGACTTAAAACCCTTTTTTTTTGAATTAACAAATAGGTACATATGAATTTTTTTTTAAAAGCCGTAAAAAACAAAAAGTAGAGAGAGTCAAAAATCAAAGTTTTGGTTTTTGTACTCACTGTTAATAGTGTATGCTTATAAGAAGCTGTATGGGTTTCCTGACTTTGACTTGATAGCCAAAGAAATAATGCATAATAAAATTTACTTTTTGAATACAGCTTTTATTTTCTATATTGTGAATTAGTAAAAAAAGAAAAAATAGTATGATCTAAAGTTAGCAAATCGAGATTTTAAACATTTAAGATGTTTTAAAGTTAACCCTGAGATCTAATCCAGTACATATACTATCAATTTTAACAGGTATCCTTTAGAGTAAATATTCTTCTTTTTCTACATATTGCAAATAATACAACTTTTATTTATAAACAGTTTTTATCTTTGAATAGGAGTTCATAATAATTACTGTATAATTGTAACTTGTAAGGCCTTAAAGAGTATTTAAGTCCTAATCAGTTATTCCTAGTCCTAACCTACGCATTATAGCATAGGTTAGCATATCATGGGTTTAATAATTTTTCTATCGTTGTTTCTTGATACAGAATTCTCATTTAAATTTTATGAGTCAACTTTGATAGTGACGTCATTATCATATTTTTCTATCGAGAACCCAGCTTAATATATTATACAAACATATATATTTTTCAAATTTCTAAATTTACAGTACTCATATTAATTTCCAAGAATTTTATTAAAGTAGTCATGTTGATTGATTATTGTTTGATTATTGGTAGGTATCGCACAATTTACATTTTTACCTGATAAAGTCTAGCTTAGCTCTCTGATCGCTCGCCATTATATGTGACGCTTGCGCAATCAATTTCAAGAACACATATCTCAAAGAAAAAATTCATGGTTAATCATCGACGGAGGAAAAATTTCAAGTGAAGCTGCGCAATTAGTTAAGGCTTGTGGGAAGCGCATGCGCAAACGGTCATGGCAAATATTCCAAGATCAAGACAACAGGTGTTAACGCTCACGGTCGTTGATTGATTATTGATTAGCTATTGATTGATTATTGGTAGGTATCGCATAATTTACTATTTTACCTGAAAAAAGTCTAGCTCGCTATTGTTTTATGATCGCCATTATATGTGACGCTTGCGCAATCAAGAACACATCATATCTTGCAGAAAATATTCCAATTGGAGCTGCGTGATTAACTAAGGCTAGTGGGAAGCGCATGCGCAAACAATTATTGCAAATATTCCAAGATCAAGACAACAGGTGTTAACGCTCACGGTCGTTGATTGGTTATTGATTACTTATTGATTGATTAGTGTGTGATTATTGGTATCGCACAATTTACATTTTTTTTAACTGATAGCTCTCGCTTAATGATTGATTTATGGTAGCCATTATATGTGACGCTTGCGCAATAAATTTTACAAACACATCATATCAAGGTGACGATGGTTAATCATCATTTGGAGACAAATATCCAAGTGGAGCTGTGCGATTAACTAAGGCAAGTGAGAAGCGCATGCGCAAACGGTCAATGCAAATATTCCAAGATTAAGACAACAGGTGTTAAGGCTCATGGTCATGTGGCAGGTGTTCCGAAATCGCCATCTTATTAATGTATTTCCAATTCAAAGAATTAAAGTTGATTACTTATTAATTGATTATCGATTGATTATCGATTATTGATTATCGATTATTGATTATCGATTATTGATTATTGATTATTGATTATTGATTATCGATTATCGATTATTGATTATTGATTTATTATTAGTCCATTATTAGTCGATTATTGTTTGATTCTTGATATTGCAAATTTACATTTTTTTATTTAAGCACGTCTAGCTTTGCTCGCGCTTAATGAGTGAATGCTCCAAAGTGGCTATCACAATTTTCGAAAAAAGTGGTGGGGGGAAAGGAATGTGGTGGGGGGAGAACAAAGTAGTGGGAGAGCAAATGTACAAACCAGGTGTTCCATGGTCGTTTCAAGGTTCAAGGTCAAGGACATTCCAAAGTCCAAGGTCATATGACGTAAAAGTGGTGGGGGGGGCATTTGTACCCTCATTCTATATCTACTGTTAAAAATCAACCTTAAAGCTCCGTACTTGATCCAACTCTTTTCCGAATTTATATTAACAAAATGTTTTGTAAATTTTACCAGAAGTTGCGTCTATATTGTATGCCGACGATAAGTCAATAGTACTATCAAGCAGACAACGTGAGCCTTGAGCATAAAATTAACAAAACGTTGGAGGGCTTACACAAATGATTTTCTGCAAATCAGATATATTTCAATTTAGAAAAAACCGGACTGGTTCAATTTCACAATCGCCAATAGTTATTTACCTAACGAATTCGGAAAGTGAAATTTCCCACATGAGCAATTTGTTTATTGCGAATGGGGGAAATTTCTTTCCGAAAAAGTTAGGTACAATTTTTTTTGCAACGAATAACTAATTTTTTAATAATAAATAACTAATTTTTTGATAATAAATGATTTAGTTTTTTACTTGTTTTTTGGTTGGTAGCGTTGCCCACGCCGATTATCTAATTTTTGAAATTTGAAATAGTTTTATTGTGTTGTTGCTATGGTTTTATTGAAATAAAAGAGCATTGTTTTAAAAATTTATTCCGCCATTTTCTTCTGCGAATTTTTGTTTTGCAAATATGAGCGACTCCGATAGAGAAATTTTAACTCCACCTGAAATTAGAGAATCTGCAAATAGAGCAGTATCAAATTTGCTTCCTGAGAAAAGCCGCTCGAGGTACGAGCGGCTTTTAACCATACAATTTTTTAGATTGGTGCAAAAAAGAAAAAATCAAAAATTTCACCGAGAATTGCTTATTGGCATATTTTCAACAACATCAAAGCAAGAAATCCCTTTGGTCTGTATACTCTATGCTTAAACTTTGCTTAATGGTAATGAATAACGTAGATATTTCAAAATTTTATAAACTTTTTAGAACGTTGTGTATTTTGTAGAATGGTTGTGTGACAATTGACAGTTTGACGTGACGTCTCTGGATTTCAATACACACCTGACTAAGTCATTTCCCCTAGTTTTGCTTGCAAAGGAAAAAACACCGCAGTGTGGAAAAATTGTCTTTACATGCATTGGGAACGAACGGAAACTACTGATGTTTGAGCAATGAGGGCAAAAAAACATTTGAGCAACATAAAGTTGAAAATTCTAGAACAAAAGCTTAGTACTCCGTCCGAGAGTAAGGAGTTTTTGGAAATCTATTTGAACAAACACCGAAACACCTAAAATTTAGTGAACATTGACAGAACACGTTACCAAATTTAAATTCGTTAAATTATTTATTCAGGTGCTTAAAGACAACTTTTACGATTCCTCAACTGCTCAATGTATATCATGCCTAGGTCGATTTCAGGGTGTGATACGGTATATGTGTGTGGGGCGGATCATCTAAGGGCTATCAAGTTTTTAGATGCCAAAAGCGAATAATTAGAGTAGTTGCGGGAACTAAACAATCAGAGATATGCATACACGCTTCTAAATACTTAAAGGTTTTACGGTTAACTAAATCAAATATAATCTCTGTATATATTTGAGTTAGCATGTTATATATTCAGAAACAAAACTTTTTTCCCAAACGTAAGTGCAAATCACAGCATAAATACTAGGCAGAAACATCTTCTGAAAGTTTTTGCTTCAGCTTTCAAAGCAAACCTAAAATCTTTTCTCGTAACCGAATACAATGGACACATTTTTAATAAATAAAACGTAATCATTAATTCAATATTTTGGGTTATTTCTTCGTCTGTTGATTTTTTTACTTTGTATTTACTCTTAGTGTTTTTTTACTCTGTACTTTTAAATTTGTATACCGATTGTTTTTTTGTACATATCAGTTTTTCATTTTTTTTGTCGTTACTTCTTGATAAAGTCTTATATACAATTAATGTATCTCAAAAATATATTAAATATTGCTTTAAAATTTAGCAAAATAGAAGATTGAAATAAGTAAGTCTTACATCTCTTTAAAAACTTTTAATATTCTTTCAGTTTAAAATTTTTTTTTCAACTAATTATAAATTTTTTTTCCACTGATTATACATTTTTTTTAAATTAATTTAACCTTTAAAATTAAATACAATTTATGTATTGAGAAAATTTTTCAAAATTGTTAATACTTTTTTAAAACATTTTCAAGGTTTTCTAAAATTAGCAGAAAATCTTTTTAAAAATGTTTTAAAATTTTTTCGATTGAAAACATTTTTTAATCTTTTATAAAAAATTCTTAAAATTTTTCAAAATAAAAAAATTATTTTTGTTTAATTGTTTTTAAGTAAGTATTTCTAAAGCTTTCTTTATAAAACACTGCAAAAAAACAAAAAAATAAATATAAAGAGTTATAAAGGATTCAAACCCTTTATATTTAAGGGTAATTTTTGCCCACTCTGAATAATTTAATTAAGCTGTATAAAGTAACAAAATCTTTTTTTTTAATTTTATTAAAGCAATAATTTGTGTGATTTGAATGTTAACGCTAATCCGGTGTTATAATACATTTAAACGTTTTATAATAAAACAATTCGTAATACAGAACCGTATTAATTTCAGTTGTGTAAACTATGTGTTTTAGCTCTAAATTTTTTGAATTATGCAACTTGCAAAATCATTTAAACCTTGCAACAATTGCAAGGTCTAAAATGCCTTTGAAACTAATTTTTTAAAAAACATTCTAAAATTTTCTAAAATTATTGAACAATTTTTTAAAAATCATTCAGTCTTAAAAAGTCATTTGAAAATTTTAAAACGCATCAAAATGTTAAAAATTGTTTATGATTTATTAAAAATTTTTAAAATATATTAAAAACATTTTTAAAGTTTTCTAAGATTATCTAAGAATTTTAGAAAAATCAATACAAAATTCTTTTAAAATTTCTTAAATAATCCTTAAAATTTTTTTGAAATTAACTGCACTTTTTCTAAAACAAATAAAAACATCAAGTTTTCAAACAGAATTAGACCGGTTAACAACTAGCCTATTTGGAATTCTAAAGTGTACACAACGTGTTTAGCGTTTCTTAAATTTTGAGAGCTTCAATATTTGTTTATTGTCTCAATATTTTTTAAAATTATTCAATTACTGGCTAAAAAATATAACTAATCAATAACAGATTGAAAGCAAATTATATTAAAAAATTAATTAAAGAGTCTCAGTAATGCTGTGCGTGGGTTTGAGGTATTGACGTCATACGTTTCCAAGACATTAAATTTTCTAATTTTATTACAATGAAATATTAACATACGCTAATTAAATTAGAGTAAAACAACCTAAACCTTATATTTGACTTACTTAAAGAAACAAGAAGGGAAATGCAAACTGGAGCAGTGAGGATCCAGGAACTGTAATAACTTTCAGCCATCCAACACCTGAAAGAAAAGTTCATTAATATCTTTGAACAAGCATAATAAATGTTTTGAGTACAATAGCGACAGGTACATGATTGATTATGATTATGATTTTGATAATAACGTAAATCATTTGCTTTTATGTTGAAGAGATGTAGAGATGAGAAAAAATTTAACTTACGCAGAATGGAATGAAAGCTGCTATACTATATTCGCGTTAAAGATGAAGCTGGAATAAATAAACAACACTGCATGATCACCTCGTCTTTGGTATCCCATGGTGGGGTGGTATAGAAATTATTGAATGGAAGGACCAGATAAAGACGTAGCTTGAGTGACGAGACAGGGCCTGAGTAAGTACTTTTAAGTTATAGTTCGGTTTTGTTGTGAGAAACGTTATCAGATGACGCATAACATGGAGAGCATGCACTCCTTGAAGACCGCCCTGTAAGAACAGACACGCCTGTTGTGGTGGGAGATCACCTAAACCGCACGTGATAGTGTTTATTCCAGCTTCATCTTTAACGTGAATATATAATACTCGTAGTATTTCCATCTGGCATCTGCCAGATGTATAATGAAACATCAGGAAAAATGTGATTTGTTCATGTGTTAAAAAATGTAAATTTAATAAAAGCCACTTAATTCTTAAAATCCTTAACAAAATAAAATTACACAAATATTTGTCAATATTGCAATTTTGCAAAATTTTAATGTTAAATAATATTTTTTTAGCTTAAATTTTCAACAATCAAGATCATTGTACACATCGTGTTTAACAGAATTCAAATTAAAATTAGTTTATTACTTACAAAATTGAGAATTTTAGACAAATAAAAGACTTCTTGTGTTGACTCGTTTCCAGAATTCATTTAGGACATCTTCAATGATTAGGCAAGCAATTTAAAATTGCAGATTTTGTTTTGTGGAGGAAACTGCATTGTATCTGATTATCTAATCTTGTAAATTAAAAATGATATCGTTGTTTGGTTGCTATAGTTGTTTTTTTTTAAATAAAAAAACATTGTTTTGTTTTCTAGTTTTGATTGCAAAGTAAAAAACACCAGGATGCGGGCGGGTAAATTGTTTTTTGATGCATTGAGAACGATCAAAAACTACCGATCTTTAAGCGGCGAGTGCAAAAAAAAAAGTTTTTCACACGAGTACAATGTTTTTCTCACGACCGTTCAATAAACTAAACCATTTAAAAAAAGCCCCAATTTATATTAAAGTCAAAATATCAAAATAAATACCATACCTAATCATTTTATCATGTCACTTGTCAATATGTTCTTTTCACACAAAACTTTTCAGTCGAGCTTGACATGGACGTATAAAAAACATAAATCATTTTGTTAAATCAAAGTTTTTAGTAATTTAAACATCATAATTTTTTTTTAATTAATTAAATTAAAGTACCAAGAAGATTTTGATTGTTTGATAAGAATATAATATTTGACTACAATTATTGTTATTATTGGCGAATTAAATACTGATGCTGAAGTGCTGCTCATAGTTACAGCATTTTAAAACTTGCATTTGTTGTTGCAGAGCTAGAAACAAGTGAAAAAGTAAAATAAATAGTCCGTATTATAAATTGTTTTATTTTAATACGTTAAAAACTCTTATTTCAATGGCTTAGCGTTAACAATCAAATTATTCAAATTGTTGCTTTAATAAAATAAAAAAAAAATTTTGTCATTTTATATTGCTTATTAGGTAAGAAAAAAAATTATCAGATAAAAAAAATATTCAGGGTGGCCTAAAATTATCGAAAAGTATGAATCCCTTATATCTTTTTTTTCTTAGATTTTTTAAATTTTTGGCCATATTTTATAAAGAAGACTTGAAGAATTTAAAATGAAACAAAACACAGCTGCAAGGTTGAACTTTATTTCTGAAATCGATGGTTCATTCTTTTGACTCATCGTATTGTGGTTATTTTAAGGTGCGGGTTGAAACTCCAGAGTTAACAATACACCGTCCGGTTGCAAATTTTTGTCAACACGGAACAATAAGTTCCGTGACAAACTTAAAAGTCTGTTACATAAAACATAAATGTGCAAAAAACACTTACTGTTGATGTCATTGAACCGGTCATTTTATAAAGAGTAAAAATAGAAATATAAAAAATAAATTAAAAAAAAAATTATTTCGGGTTGTTGAGACAATTGTCATTTGGACTTTTTGGAAATAGACTTTGTTGGTACTGAAACTGCCAGCCAGCCGTGGTAAAATCAAAATTACAATTATTGCAGATAGTGTGTGAAATGTTGTATCTTATCGCAGTACAATGTCAAGGTTTTATGGATATCTTGTAAAATAATATACTTAACTTAAACTTAACCAAAAAAACTAACTAAATAAACAGAATTAACGGTTTGAAACTGCTGAAATACAATACTTTCTAACCTCAAATCACTGTGTTTTACCTCCAGGGTCAAAACCGTGCAAGCGACCTATTGGCATCTGTCAATCATGTTGTCATGTCAGGTTGTCAAAGTCATGGCAGGGGTGGCAAAGGGGATGAGATGAAAAGAGATCATTTCGTTTGAATCAAAAACGTCTTACATTTACAAATGTTAAACCATTTTATCTTTGTTCTATTTTATATTTTTATTAAAATAGTGTTATAATTAAATAGACAATTCTTTCACCGTGCCAAAGTTTACAATAAGTATTTCAATTATCCAATTTAAAACATATCGTTGGGTTTTATGTGGAATATTTGATAAAACATATATAATTCATGATTTTAAAAAGCTGTCGTCAATGCATCAATCAAAATTTATTTCCCCCTATAAAATGTTACCTCACGCGAATGTAAATAACTATTATAGTTGATTATCGACTTGTCATTATTGTAACGCAATGGAAATTTTGATTCAAATTTATAATAAACTAGCAGCCCGTTCCGGCTTCGCACGGGTAGACAATTATTTATTTTTGGAAATTTGCCCCTTCAGTGCCCCCTCCACCTCGCCCGCCGCGATGCCCGCGCTTTTCAGACTTTATCGCAAACAACGGCCACGGCGCTATGGCGGTTTTGTTTACTGTTGGAATTTTTTAATTCGTAATATCTTTTGAATGGAAAGTCCAATTTAAATAATTTAAAAACTATTTTATAGGTACATAGTTAAATGGTCTTGACCATAAAATAATTTATTTGGATAAGGATTAATATAAACACATAAATAGCATGGTTTGAATTTGGTTAGCATTTTCATTAATGTTTAAAATGAAAAAAGTTGTTGTAGTGACATAACTATAATAGTTGGACATATGCTACCGCAGAGTTTTTTGTAGACATTATAATGTTCTTCAATATTGTTGTACATTATTTTGTTCTATCGCTAATAGTTTCGGCAGCGCATTCGACGAAAGACATTTTAAGACTCACTTTTTTACACCTTCGGTTACATTGTTCAAATTTTACCAAGGATCCCTAATTTTTTTCAAAATGTAATGTAGCCTATGTCAAATAGGAAGAATGTAGCATTCTATTGGTGAAAGAATTTTTTAAATCGGCCCAGTACTTTTTGAGGCTATTCATTACAAACATACAAAAATAGGTACAAACCTTTCCTCTTTATAATATTAGTGTAGATAAAATCGTAAACAAAATAATATTTTAGAATTTTTTAAGTAAATAAGTAATATTAAATATACATTAGTCAAAAAATAAGGAAAACACAGGCAAAAGGCAGTAAAGAAATGAATCAGTCGGGTCGGTCTCAGCTATGAACCATTTCGTAAAATTTTTAAAAGAAATTATATAAGCGGGTAAATTTCTAGTTGTTGTAAATGAGATTAAGGCTCTTCAGCACTCCTATGCGCTGGGACATGAAAATGACTGATTTTTGATGCAAGTTATTTTGGTTTAGTTTAAATTTGAAGAAAATTCCGCATTTTCATCTTTTCTAAAATACAATAATCTACCGCGCCTTGCTATCAAATTTTTAAAAAAATTGCTAGATGTAAGGGAAATAATTAATATGTCAAAACTTTTGACTCAACTTTTCTTCGAAAGCATTTACTGTAGCATATTTATTTTTGTTGCATCTAAGCAATGATATAAATATCTATCTCGCTGTCTTTTTATTTTTTTTATTTTGTCTTATTTTTTGATTTAATCAAGAAAACAAAATATTCATTTTGTTCGCTAGACACAAAAATTCGTCTAAACGTGACAAGTTTTACGACATCTCTCTGCTTGAAGTGCCGGTAGCTAATTTTTAATTTATGGTGGTAGGAGATTAAATGACACCCTCACTACATGGTGTTTACCTGTTAATATTCTGACCGAAGTGAATTTTGAATTTAGTTGAATCTTAACAAGGTGAGAGGCACATAGACAACGAGTAGCTCATTTTATTCGTTTTTCAATATAAGATAAAATAGTTCAATTATAATTATATTATAATTGATGTTAAATAATAAATAAATTTAAATTTTTTAAATAAGTTTTTGCTGGTGTGTGAAAAAGTGCTTTTTGTTATTTGTGAAAATGAGAGCTCATGGAAAAAGATCGTTACCGTCTGGAGGAAGGCGTCGAAGCACAAAGTTTTCATACCGCATGAAGCGAAAACTACGGAGTAAAAGGTATTTTCACATTTTTAACTTTATTAAGTGCATGGTTATTAAATTAATCAGAACTAGAACTTCTATCAGTTTCTATCTATCAGGACCTGACCTGACCTATGACTTTTTTTTTAATTTTAGAATAGAAAAGTGGGCAGAAGAACAAGCTCAAGTTCCTGAAAATTTTGCGTTTATCTCTGAAAATACAGAGAGTTTTCCAGAACTCACGGTCGAAAATGAAAATTCATCCAAAAATATAACACCGGAAAACATAAGTGGATCTAGGATTGTAGATATTGTTAATTTTTTTAACAGTTTGAAAGCTCTTAGACATGAGCCCTTTCAATGTGATTTTAATAATTTTGAGCTCGTCTCAGAGAAAAGAAGTGAACTCAATAGTACTTTTTCCGTTAAATGTGGATTCTGTGGCTTTGTGGGCTCAATTTCGACACAGAATATAGAAAATGTAGATGCAAATGACGCGGCGGTATGTGGTGCAATTGCAGTGGGAGCTGGGTACAGTCAAGTGAAGGAAATGTTTGCTTCTATAGATATACCTATGATGTCATCTCACACATTTAAAAACAAAGAAGAAGTGCTGAGCAACATCATTCAAGAAACTGCTTTTGAGGACATGGCAGAGGCAGGTCGGAAAGAAGCGGACTTGGCGAGAGAAGCAGGTGAAGTTGACGAAGATGGGACTCCAGAAATAGCGGTAATTGTCGATGGGGCATGGTCGAAACGGTCATACAAATCCAATTATAATGCGTTATCTGGAGTTGCTTGTATTATAGGAGCTCGAACCAAACAAATTTTATATGTAGGTGTCAAAAACAAGTTTTGTCGTGTTTGTCAAAAACATGTAGTTGCCAAAAGAGACATCCCTACCCATAACTGCAGTAAAAATTGGAAAAAAACATCAACCTCTATGGAATCACAAATCATTGTTAATGGATTTTTGTGTTTTTTGAAAACGCATGGCTTAAAATAAAATAATTGGAGACGGTGATAGCAGCGTTTATAAAAAAATTAGGGATTCTAAACCATATGGACCAAACTATTTTGTAGAAAAAATTGAATGTAGGAATCACATTCTTCGCAATTATTGCAATAAAATTCGTGAATTATCTAACAGCTCAAGGGTTGAAAATGTGCTAAAATTATTTATACGAACTAGTATTTTACGTTTTAGAACTGCTATAGTAAGTGCTGTTAAACATAGGCGGACAGAAACGTTTCCTACTTATGTGAAAATAAATAATTTAAAAGAGGATATTTTAAACAGTCCTAAGCACATATTAGGTTGCCATGATAACTGCAAAGATGAAAATAACCTATATAAATATTTTTGCAAAGGCCAGAAGCCTGGGGAAAAGAACCTATATAATATATTTAAAGAAAGTACGATTTTTTCAGACTTTGAAAATTACGTCAATCGAGTAGCTAGCCATGCTTCTAGTTTATTGCATGATGTCGATACAAATTTCGCCGAATGTTATAATAGCATAGTGAACAAACTAGTGGGGGGCAAACGAATAAATTTTTCACTGGGAAAATCATATGAAACACGATGTTTTGCGGCAGTTTCTAATTTTAATAATAAACGACCATTTTTTTATAAAGTTCAGGAAAAATTAAATAAAAACAAACTTTGCAGAAAATACACTGAACAATTTTGTTTCATCAAAAAAATTTCAAAAAAGACAAAAAATAAAAGGAAGCTTGAGTTAATAGAAGCAGATGATGATTACGGCAAGTCAGACGATATAATACCAGATAAAAATTCTGAGGAGTTAAATATTTTAACTTCTTTGTATTTAGAAACTCTTAATAAGGTAAATTTTCAAACTGTTGAAGAAATTACACGCGGACAAAGTTCAAATCCTGAGTGGTTTAAACAAAAATACTTTCGTCTAACCGCCAGCAATTTTGGCCGAATATGTAAAATGCGTCCGACTACATCAACCGCCAATCTTGTTAAATCATTACTATATTCTTGCCCAAAAGTCGGTTGCAAGTCATTAGAATATGGAATATGTAATGAAATCCATGCACGAGATTTATTTGAACAGACATACCAGTTTGATGTCAATTCTTGTGGTATTTTTATTCATCCGGACAATAAATTTTTAGGTGCTTCACCAGATGGTCTTGTTGATGAAGATGCTATATTAGAAATTAAATGTCCGTATGCTTCTAAAAATATGACAGTGCGCGAAGCAATTATATCAAAAAAAATTTCGTATTGCATAATAGACGATAACAATAAAATAAAGTTAAAGCCAAAAGATAATTATATGTTCCGAATTCAGGGACAGCTGGAAGTTACTAATAGAGAATTTTGTTATTTTTTTATATACACCCAGAAAGATTATCACTGCGAAATAATTTCTCGCGATAGAAATTTTTGGAAAAATTTTATGTTTGACAAGCTGCAAAATTTTTATATGTTATCATTCTTACCTGAACTGTTAGATTCTAGATTAAAGCGCAATTTGCCTATTAGGGATATCTACGGCTAACAACATTATTTAGATGGTATTATATTATATATATATATATATATATATATATATATTTATTTTGAACGATATTAGTTTTCATGGCAAAGACATGACAATCTATAATTTTTTTAAATATTTTGTTGTAAATTTTTAAAATCGAGGTGTAAATAAAAATACTGCAGAGCCTGGCATTTTTTTAGCTTAGTTTTTTTAAAAACCACTCTGTATAAGTAGATGTAATTTATAAAGTTCTAGTTTATATGTAGATTTCAACAGAATCTAATCAATGTTTATTGTAAATAATAATTATCATCATAGTCTTATATATTTTCAAAAAAATATAATGAGCACAATTTACAATAAATAATTTTTTCTATTTTTACCGAATTATACTCGTCTAAATTATCTAAACGATTGTACCAAAACATCTCGGAGAAGTTTTCTTAAATTTCAAACATCAGGTAGTGTTGTAAATCAACAAGTTCGACTCAACTATATTATGATTATGTAGTTATTGGTTTATTACGTGTCAGTCACTGGCTATGTCATAAAACTGTGTAAGTTGGGTTGCGGGACCAATCCAAATCTGAAAATTCTTTTCACTGCACAGGAGCCTTAAGAGCAAAAAAGTTTTTGTGTGTATGAGCACGTTTAGGCAGACGCCCAAAAACTTTCCAAACCTTTTCTGAGAATTATATACAAAGTAAAACTAAGAAAAATTCCAGGATTCCAAATTTTGGGAGAGGGAAAGAAATAATCACTAAAAATCTAAAATAGAAAGTCAATGTTAATTTAGGTGGCAGTGAGAAGAAGTGTCTAAAATCAATTGTGCAAATTAAGAGTCAAGTGTAATCCAGAAGTAAAACTGTGAGTAATTGACCTCACAGAATTTGTAAAACACTATTCCGTATTAATGGTTTTGATGAGTTATCTCTATCAGTTGAACACTTTCAAAAATGACTTCATTAACCAGTTAATTTAAAATCTTGAATAGTTCAAAGGACAAAAACCAAAGCTTCAATCATTACACTATATTAGAATAATGCAATTAAAACAAAATATCTTATTTCAGTTTCATTAAAATATTACTAATTAAATTGTAAATGATGGTTTTGTTATTATGTTGTTTTGAATATAAACTCCAGTTTGGGTAAAATTTCTTATTTCAGTCTCATCAAAGTTATTAAATTACGAATTAAAATATTACTAATTAGATTGTAAATGATGGTTTTGTTATTATGTTGTTTTGAATATTTACCAATGTTGATTTACATCTCGTATCGTGAGATGATGTAGTTTGTTAAGTAATTAATAACTCAGTCATAAAAATAATTATATCACAGTTTAAATAATGTAATTGACGTATGTAATTTAGCAGTCTACATTATTAATTCTCAAAGAACTAAAGTACTGGCTAATCTAAAGAATACTCTAGTTTTCTTAATTATCTCAATTGTTGTAAGTGTAAGTTAATGCACATAATAATTAATAATTCAATTAATAAGTAAGAACTCACAGTTTTGTTAAGACAATATTAATTGTAGATAAATTAATATATCTATCAGATCACTTTGCGTCTTGAGATATTTCAGAATTTTGTTACTGTTAGAAAATTAATATTAATTAATAATTCGGCTCACATTAATTCAATGATATTACTATAGTCAGTAGTCTAGAATTGATACAAACAAACATTGATGTAATTACTCAGTTCAAAATTAAAATATAAGTTATTTCAATTAAATTACTAATTAAAGTACCAATTAGTAAAACTCAGTAATTAGATTATTAACGTTAATAAACGTTTCATGAAATAATTTTTTGTGCTTTGCGCCTGCAAAACATAACTTTCAACGTGTCCTAAGCGACCTGAAACGCCGTCTTGCCAGCCTAGGCTATAAAATGATTACTATGACATTTGCTGTCATTGTCAGACATTTATCAACGACAACTAAGGGTTTGTATTGTATAATGTTACAATTAATGTATAGCCCCCCAAAGTTCCTCAGCCGTAATGTGTGCTAGAGTATCGATTTTTTCAGAAAACAGGAATTTTTCTTTTTAAAAACGCAAATAGGTAACTTTTGAAATGTCAAAGCAAATATTTTTTTTTTAATAAACAGGACATCTGGATTTTTTGCTCAGCGTTGCCATAACATAGAAAAAACTTTTTTTCCGAAAAACGCTTTTGCAAGGGCTCGTGGTTTGGAGATGATTTTTTCCCAAAATCACTCGCCTTGCAAAATGCTTGTTTCCGGCCTTGTGATTCAAATAACTATTAAAGCCTACAAACAAAACGACGTGTACGTTGTTCCCTTGGACTGTTACAGCAGACCAAGTTTCCGTATTCTGCTACAGTACAGGATATGTACAGTATGTACATATCCTAAAATATGTACATACATACAATTCCTTCCGCCTTCATTTTGTTGTAGCAGGTGAGGTTCCTAAACTCGAGTAGTAAGGTTTATATAACGTTATATAAGGTAACAAGGCCCCTGAGTTTGATGGTTCAATAGTCAGGCAAACGATAGAGTTGCGTCTACGTACAGCGCACTTAGCGTAGTTAGCGTTACAGCGTTAATTACAGCATTATTGCTTTACAAAGTGATCCTACAGCTACCCTTGTTACGTCCCGCTCTTACACTATTGCGGTTGACATTTTATTTGTGATTTATGTCACGGAGCAGCTGCGGTGAGTTATTAAAGTGAAAATACAGTTTAAATTGAAGTTAAAATAAAGTTTCAATTTAAATTAAAATAAGGTTTCAATCAGTAAACTCTTAGTGTGTTTTCAAAGTTCAAGGTCTTTTAAAGACTGGCAATTCAATTAAAGAAATTTTATGTTGATGATAGAATTTGAGTTTGTTTGTGAAGTTCTAAGTCATATAAAAGTCTATAGTTTGATAATTTGATAGTCATGAGAATGTTGAAGTGCGTACACGTACTACACAATAGTTTAATTAGCGTTGGAGCGCTATTTATATTATGATCGCTTTACAAAGTGATTTACAGTTCTTTCTACTTTTTAGAAAAAACAGTTGACTTTCAATTGTAAATAAACTGAGATTAATTTCACGAGTTCTGAATTGTAGCAGCTGCAATGAGTTCTAAAATTGAGTTTATCAACAGATTTTTGAATTGTTTGTAAAAGTTAAAGTAATTAAGTAAATGCCAATTTATTAAGAAAACCAATTGGATTATAGAATTTCAGTTAGTTTGTAAAGTGGTGCCATTCTAATTTACTTACAGCATTCTAGTTTGATTATAAGACTCCAGTTTGGGTAAAATTCTGACTCAATCATTACAAGTCCAATTTACATACAGCATTCTAATTTGATTATAAAATCACATATTAACTACTTATAGGATTTTCATGTGCTTATGAGATTCTAATTGGTCACTAGGATTTGATTTTATTATATAGTTTTACACTAGTTCTGAAGTTGTAAAGCTTTTAAGTCAGTTACTGATCAAAGGTAATAAGTCATTTACGATTAGTTACGAATTGGTAAAAACAGCAAATTCGGTTTGTTTCTTTTAGTTTCAGTTACCATTGTTAAATGTGAGATATTTATAATTGATATGAAGGCGACATCGTAGTTCCTCTTGTGACAGTAAGTAGTTGGTAACTCGACGAATGACTCCAGGTATTTATATCTAAACTTTAACATAGAGGTTGTAGACTTGATTAAACATACAAATCATTGATAAATAAAAAAAAACATTACGTCACATAATCATTGGTTTCGTTATTTTATATATTATGAATCTAATTTTTATTACTCTACCCGTAAAAAAAACATTCTTTCTCGTTTCTGGAAAACCAGTAAAATTAAATTTTCAATCCGTGTATGATCAAAATAAAATAATACTACTGACAATTGCCTTCACGTGTCAAATTTAAATTTTCTACCAATAGCATAGGTACCTTAAAATCATCCAACTGCGGTAGAACTTCTTTTCCTCTTGTCATTCAAGTGATAAAATTGCTTGTCATCATGTCAGATGCCTGTCAGATATATTTTTCTTTATTTGCAGCCAATTGAATTGAGTGTATAAAAAGTAGCAAGGTGATATTACATAATCTTTAATTTGCGTGTTATAGCCACAACTCAAAGACATTTCTAAAAATTTTAAATTACAATTTATATAATAAAAGTTTTATTAAATTTTATGTTTAAGTTAAATTAGAAATATTGCCCGTCATCGCCATTTTAAAATCTTTTTTCTACGACCACTATGTTAAACTCGCTTTACATATATCCTTGTTGCTATGAAAAGTTCATCTTTTCATTGCTAACGCAAAACTCGAATGAAAAGTGACGTTTCTGTGTGAAAAGTGACAGATCTGTGTGAAAAGAACATATTGACAAATGACATGATAGAATGAATGCCATACCTAATCATATGGCATTCATTTTGATATTTTGACATTAATATGTAATAAATTGGTTCTTTTGCTAAATGTTGTAGTTTATTGAATGGTCGTAGAAAAAACATTGTGTTGTACTCGTGTGAAAAGCTTTTTTCATGATTGTGTTAATACACACTCGGCCTACGGCCTCGTGCGTAACTTAAACACTCGCATGAAAAACTCGCTTTTCAACACTTGTAAAACAAATAACTATTTTAAGAAGTTTCCACAGTTTTTCATTAAATCAATAGATAGTTACATGAGTCTACATATGTATGTAGACTTTCAACATGTCAATTAATCGCTTCAAATGACAGAACAATTTTAATAAATAATTTTGAGACACAAGCAGTATCGCCAATGTAATAACTAACCTAATGTGATAACCAAGTTATCACATTAGCGCTTTTTGACGGAAACACAAACCTATGATAAGCGATATTAAAATTTAATAATAACAGTTTAGAATTTATGATTAGAAATTAAACGCTTTTGAGTAAGCGTTTTTAGACTCTAATAATAACAAAAACTTCCAAATATGGCCAAATTTTTATCAAAAATATTTTTAATAAAATTTAATTTAGTTTTTAAATTAAATTTTTGTAAAATTTAAAAATTTAATTGATAAAAATCTTTGATTTTTCTATTACTGCTGAATATATCATGATAGACCAGAAAACAGATATAAAAGATGTATGCGACATAAATGATATCAGCAATAGTTTTTAAGAAAACAAAATATAATAAGAATTTCTAGAAGATGACAAATTTGATACTATACTTTATGCTTTGGCTATTGACAAAACAAATCGGGCATTTTTGGAAATTTTCAAATCGCATTTTTTTCCATTGGTTAAAGCAATGCCCTGTTCACACAGCACAATTTTATGTCAGCAGGTGCTGATTCTGATTAAAAATATAATCAGATAAGTTTTCCTCAGTTATATCTGGATCAGTTATGCCAACGACTCTTATTCGGGGATTAATAACGGACAGTTTTTGAATTGTATACTTCTCACCTAATGCATCAATAGTTGCCTTGGAAATTTTATCAGTGTCTTCGTCATTGTCACAACGAATGATTAATCTTCCGTTTCGACCACTTTTGGTATTAGTTATGGAAATGCCTGCTTTCAATATTTCAGTTTTAGTGAAGGAAGCATTTTGCGATTCATGTTTATTGCGATTCATCTTTAGGCTGAATAATAACAGAAGATGTTTTTTTAACCATTCGTGCGTATGAGATGTCACCTTGCGAACTCTGTTGATTAAACGAAGATACTATTTTTTATTAAAGATTTAATAAAAAAACATAACGCGATTTCACAAATAGTTCATTCAAATTTAACTTTTAAATTTAATTAAGTAAACAATGTTGCATTTAATTTTGCACCAAACCTATAAACATACCTATAATAATAATCCAAAAAATTATCTGGAAAATCATAATTATAAAATATTTTGAGGTCAAACTTCATTAACTGCTTCAAAAATTGAAGCCAATAAACCGGATATTGTTATAGTATTTGAAAAAACTCAAATTGCGTTTTATATAGAAATTGCTGTTCTCAGTTTTTATAAAATTGGCTATTAGAGATCTTTTAAATTTTAAAATAGTTGTACTCATATCATTAAGTAAAATGTATAAGAGTTTCCAAAATGTTTGATTTGGATCTAAAAATTCCTGGAAAAATTTAGACCGCAGCATTATTATGTTGATATTTTATTGTTCAAATGTTTTTAAAAGTTCAATTAGCTTACTTTTTTAAAAAATACACCTGTTTTTATGTCTCGCTTAACCACAATTTGTGTTTTTTTTTCGTTTAATTCCTAAATTGGTTTTTAAACTATGTGTTTGAAAGTTTAAAGCTAGTTTTTCAACAATTGTTAAATTATTGAAAAAATAATACGGTCATTATCATTGCTTGTCAAAGACAGTAATTATTTTTAAATCCAGCAAAATTGCTGTGACAGAAAAGGTTGAACAGAATTATTATTAAACTCTTGGCTTGTATCAATAAGCTCGTATTAACACCTTCGGGACAAAATTACATATAAAGTTGTATAAAAATTTACACACACTAGTGTTTGTGGAAATAGGACATCCGTAAATGTGTTAATCTACATGTGGTATTCTATGCTCCAATTATTGGCAAGAGATTTCTTTTATGAACGACAATGCTCGCCTACACAATGCTGTAATTGTAGTTCAATATTTGAGACAAATTTGTATCTAACGTGGCCAGCTAATAGTCTAGATTTGAGTTCAATTGAGAGCGTCTGGGACTGTATTAGTCAAAAGACATGTCACCAACCCCGAGCAAAGAAGTTAGGTCACTTAAGAATAGCGTTGCAATAAGAATGGGCTTAAATAACATGACTCTTATTCAATACATGCAACGTCGTTTGAGAACCGTCATACGCGCTTGTTGTGGAAATATTGATTTGGTTTTAGAGATATTTTTTCAAACTGCACAGTATGTTAATTTCTCAAAACTTTAATTTCTTTGGTAATTAATATTTTTTTATATTTTCAATAATGTTAAGCCAAATACCAATTAAAAAATTAAATTGTTATTCATGTACCCCAACAACAACTTCAAAAGTGTTCAACATTTTTTGGAGCAACAGTGTATATTACAGATTCATACATCATACGTGTTAGATTAATAACTTTTATAAGTCGGTTGAGATTAGATAATATTCTTATTAAAACAAATTGGTTTTCTTTTAATATATTTGTTTTTAATATTAGAAGTTCCAGGTTTTGCAAAAATCTATTCAGTTAATTCATCACATATGTTTCAAAAACTGAATAAGATAACATTGCTATTTGAAAATATCTCCGGATATTGAAATATATATCACCTTCCCAACACATAATTTTCCACACCTATATGCACGCACGCTTCTGAAGCGTGATATTTGTACTCCCTAATGGCATTATCTTTCCTACAGATGCACCAAATTGTAAAGTGTATGAAGCCTGCATATTACAGATAAATTCGTGATAAAGCCATTAAATGCTTGAATGCTTTTAGTTTAGAAATTCTCACTACCTGGAATTAAATGGAAACTCATATTGCAAAGCATACAATGTTACTGTCTAAAGTATGATTACTGTATCGTCTAATCAAAACAATATTGTTTTTTTTGACGCGTGAGACGAATGTTTGGTGGATTCAAAAACCATCAGTCTTTAACACGTAATGATAATGACAATATTAATTTTCAATAATATAAAAAAAATTAAAAACAAGTTTTCAATTTTCAATTAGTTTAAGAACTAATTTAAGAATTAAATTAAAAACAACAAACACAAATTGTGTTTTAATTTAAATAGAAAACAGGAGTTTGTTTTTTAAAAAAGCAAACCAAATTATTAGGTCCCAATGCATCTACGATTATTTTATTTGTGTCAAATTTAACATTTAAAAACATTCAAACAATATAACATAAACATAATGCTGCTGTCTGTATTTCCGTAAGGTTTTTTAACTCCAAATCTAAAATTTCAACATTGTTACTTAATGATAAGCGTATATTTAAACCCTCATTTGGAATAGTTACAGCTAAATTATTATTATCATCAAATTCTTTGAAATTTAAAGAGCATTTGGATCTTAATGGCTACCGAAAACAGCGATAATTTAGCCATTTTTGTATTAAAAATTGTGTGCTTTTTTTCTGTAATTTGTACCTACAAATAACAAACAAATTCGTATCATGGGTCAATTTGATCATTTTTTCATCACAGCGTTGTTGATGCTATAATATATTTTAATTTTTCCTAATTTTTTTTTGACATATGACAATCATATTTATATTATATTATAGTTTAACATTTCTCACTAAAGAATTTAAAAGCTAATTTTCCAATCGCGTCATGGCTTTTTTTCTTTTGTCAAAGCCTGCTTATTTAGGTCACTTTGACCCAAGCAAACCATGAGAAAAATCTATTTTTAGATCATCTTTTGTGTGTTTTGACTTTCAAAACCCTCTAAAAGAATAGAAACATTTCCACATGTGCCAACTCAATACACTTGACTCTACAAGCCAAAAGGCATTCCAAATTTAGCAGTGATTGTGTTTAGTGCTGTTATAATTATTAGTTAGTTCTTAGTGTTTTATATACCCGCTTAAACACATCCACCAAATCAACATCTAAAGGTAAGGTTGTCTTACTGAGTTTCTCAATTTTTAACGCAGAACATGAGGATTTGCGTTCTAAAATTTTCACCTCATGCTAAGTTTTGTTGCAGGTCAAATTTCGTAGAAAGTTTGGTTTAAATTGATAAATCAAACATTTTTCTACCAATTGTACCTAGCTTTAATGGCGTGAAGTTGTTCATTAATTTAATTTTTTGTTAAAAGTTGAAACCAATTAAAATTGAGCGACGAAATCAAAATAGCAACAAATTTTTATGTTTGATATCAAGTGAAGTGACAAGTATATTTACAAAGAAAATGTAAGTCTATACAGTTTTTGAACGAGTAGAAATTGTTAAAGCATGCATCCATGGGATGTCCTACCGAGAGATTGTTGACAACTTTGATATCCTGATCGGCCAGTACTAAGCATTTCGAGAGTGTAGCAAATTTACAACCAATTCCAAATTCCAGGTTGCGCAAATTGTGACCACAAGAAACGTGTTAGAACTCCGTCGGTCGTTCCAAAGAAAACAAAATAAACATTGGTTCAATGGTTGAAAACGACGACTTCACAAACTTAAATATGCTTGCCGATCAGCTACAAATTTCACTAAGCAGTTACCATAAAGCGTTAACAATCGAAAAGTACAAATCTTATAAAACTAAAAAAGTTCCCACACTCTTACCAACCAATTACTTCCCAAGAATGGATATTTGCTAATTCCGGATAGAAAAAATAAATGATGATCTAAATGTGTTAGCGAAAACTCTGTTTTCTGTCGAGTGTACGTATGTTCAAGATAGTATGGTACATAAGAAAACCTAAGAATTTGGGAACGAGAAAATTCTTACAAGATTCGAGAAACGATGCGTGGTCTCAGAAAGTTAATGTTTGGGTGGGAATAACATCTTAAGACCACTTTTATTGAAAGAAATTTAAATCTAAACAAATATTTAGACCTTCTTCAAATGTAGCCTTCATTAGTTGCGAGGTAATGGAGAAATAATATTCCAGCAAGACGGAGCTCTAACTCATGGTGCTGCCATAATCACGAAATTTTTGAATAAAAGTTTTTCCAACAGCTGGGTTGGTCGATGTGGTCTATTTAAATGGTCAGCCAGAAGTTCAGACCTTACCCCGCTTGATTTTTTTTGTAGAGTCATGTGGCTAATGAAATTAACGACAAGGTCCGAGAGAAGCCTAAAAATTTGGAAGAGCAAAGGGGACGAATCAGAGATGCTTTCAACTGCATCACCGTGCAGAGAATTACAAATCACTCGCAGAAATTTCTACGATCGGTTGGGACATTGTTTAGCTGTCGAAGGCAAACATTATGAACGATTTCTGTAAAAAAATAGCTTTTAGGTTCATTAATTCAATAAACAAATATTTTCGCATTGTGTTTACTTATATTTATTGAGAAATTATTCAAATTTATACTCCAACAAAAGTTAAAATAGGGTAAAATTTGATTAAAGCAATTATAATTGGTAGAAACATGTTTGATTTAATTATTTAAACAAAAATTTTTACCAAATTTGACCTGCAGTAAAAGTTAACAAGAGGTAAAAACTTTAACACGCAAATCACTATGTTCTGCGGTAAAAAAAAAGCACTGTATAAACAGTTTGCATAATGTCGGCAAAAAATTATAAGTCTATAATTTAATGGATTTTTGGTGTCATTTTCTTTGGGTTTTTAATAGGCTATACCTGAATTAAAAAATTTTGAAACATATATTGGATTTTTATAAACTCGTAAAAAGTGTTTGTAAATTTTAGTTTTTTGTTGACAATTTTTAATTAATTGTATTTGACAATTGTTTTTTATTATTTCCAATAATATTTTATAATTTTTCATAGATCTAATATTGTTAAAATTATACAAATCACAATTAAAATTATTAGACCATAACTCACCTCAGAAATTTTTTAAATCCACAAAATTTAGGAGATTTCTATTATATATCAAAAATTGTAAAAAAATATATTTGAGCGGTTGTATTAACTTTCACACACTGATAAATTATATTTGTTTTGCGATAGAACAATAATGCATCCCATCAAATACTATCAATCACTGTGGCTTGTGATGTTCGTATAAAATTTGTTTAATCCAATTCAAGGTTAATTAATCAGTTGTTGTAATAAGTTTGTTACAATTTGCTTGAAGTTTCGGATTTAATTACATTTAAAGTCTATTTGGCAATAAAAGCTTCACGCTGTGGATTATGTGTGAAATAAAAAATAATAAAGGCGATGTATGCTTCCAAAAACAACTGCTACCTTATTGTTTTGCAAAAATTTATAAAACTCGTAGAGCGCATAGAAATTAATATAATAATGCAAAAAAACTTTGGTACAAACTAAGGGGTTTTTGAAAACTAGATTCTTTCACTTTTACTCATAATAAAGTGCGTTAATCGTTTAACGGTCTTAGGTTATTTTTTTTATCATAATGTGTCTGTTGTAAGCTTGTTTATGTTTGTACAAAAATATACAGAGTAAAGCACGGTAATTAGCTATTTTAGAATTTATGTTGTCACGGCGCCACTAGTCGAAGAAATTGAGGATTATTATAGAAACACTATTTCACACATTAAATACAATTTCTAACGTTAACAGGTTAATTTTATAACTTAATCATGTCAGTTAATTTTAGACAAAATTATTTAGATTTATTAATTAAGTATTAATTAGTAAGTGGAGGTTAAATTGTCGGTAAAGGGTCTCAAAGGCAGCTGAGGGAGCCGGTACTTCAGTTGTCATAAGACTTTGAAAAAAGCCAACAGTCTAAAAAAAAGACACACCGACAAATCTTACTCCCAAGTTCACAAAGGCTAAGGGAAAGAGACCCTAACAGAAAACCACTAGCCTTCCAGGTTGGAGGTTGGAACAACCCGCTTTCTGGACAAAACTGAAAAAAGCTAAAAATTTTAGAAATTCGCCTCGAAATTTGGACATTCGTAAAATACAACATTTGCAAAGAAAATGGACAATGAGATTAAGTACTTGGAACGTTCAAGGAATCAGAAGTAAACAAGCAGAAATATACAAAGAACTCGAAAAAATAAACATTGATGATTGTGTGCTGACAGAGACAAAAAAAAGGCAAAGGAGATGGAATGATTGAAGACTACATTACGTTCTACAGTGTAGTCCCAAAAAGTAATAGAGCAAAAAGAGAGGTGTCAATAGCGATAAAAAAGTGCCTAAAAACAGCATTAAAAGCTGGGAACAAATTGACGAACAAATAATCACACTAGAATTAAAAAAAATGTGAGCATTCTATAGTAATTGTTGAGGTGTATGCTCCTAACGAAGATGCTGACAAATTTGTTAGAAACGAATTTTATACTAGATTATTTGACGTAACCAATATTAAAGATAACAAATGAATATTTATAGTAGGTGACCTTAACGGACGAGTGGTGCGTAGCAAAAACAGCCCCGTAGTAGGCTGACACAGAGAAGAAATGCTCAATAAAAATAAAAAATTGCTAATTGGACTATGCAGGAGCGTATCATTAACAATAATGAATGGGTTTTCCCTCATTAAGACATACATGGTTACAACCAACAAAAAGACAAAAATCTATAATAGATTATTGTATTAAAAAAAAAAAAACGCAAAACTAAAAATTAATGACGTGAGGGTATATCGGGGAACAGAAAACGGAACAGATCATCATTTAATTGTAGCTGATTTACTGGTAATCTATAAAAAACATGTTAAGATTAAAGACCAAAACAACGAAATAGAAAGCAAGACAGAAGATGTTCACATAAGAAAATACAGATTAGAAAGCCTAAGAGAAAGTTCTACCAAATTTCTATATAAAATTAAATTAGCTACAAAAGTGCAGCAGATAAACGATGACAAATTGACTATTGAGGAAAGTTACAACCAACTGACGAGATGTTTGCAACAAACGGCTTTGGAAGCTATAGGGTATAAAGAAACGGAAAAATCGAACTAAAATGGTGGTCAGAAAAATTGAGCAAAATGGTGAGAAATAAGAAAAAATCTCAGGAAATTTGAAAGATCATATTGTATATAGACATTAGAACAAGAAAATTAAAAAAAAATAGCAAAGAATAAGAATAAAATATGGGAAATGAACTCTGAAAAGGTTGACAGGTGTCTAGGCGAAACTAAAATTTTCGAGGCTTGGAAAATGATAAGGCACATTAGGAAAGAAGGAAAACAGAATACAACGGTATGTAACGTTGTGGCGTTACATACCATTTTCACCTTAGGATCAACTTCTAGACATCATTAAGATAAGCATTAACTGGCAACATTGCATTAAATGAACTTCTATATTACTATATGAAAAATCTATTGCATTCTTTTTCAAAAGATTATAACAAATTAATAAATTAGATCGTTGACCATTTGCGAAAATTCAAACTTGTTCAACTTGTTCAAGTTCGAGGTAGAATTTATGTGAATCTTTTTTTTTGATACCTAAATTTTCCAACAATTTTAAAAATTGCAAAAACATAAAACTGACATTATCATTAACATAATAATGCTGCTTTCTGTATTTTCGCAAAGATTTTCAAACCCAAATATAAAAATTTAAGAAATTGCTAAGGAAAATTTTTACTTTTTTTAAATTTAAAAAATTTGTAATGGCTACCCGAAAGCAGCGAATATTTAGCCATTTTCGTATTAAAGGTATGAATAATATTACAAGAATTTGGAACAGCAATATCTATAGAATATGGTAGGTGTTTTAGTTTTTTTAAACACTATAACAATATCCGGCCTAATCATTTCAATTTTTGAAGCAGTTAATAAAGTTCCATCCTAATATAATTTGTAATTATCATATTCCAAAAAAAATTGTGGATTATATAGTCATAAAACGGTTCAATATTTTTCACTAAATTAAATTTGAAAGCTTAATTTGTATCAACTATTTTTGCAATTGCTTTTTGCAATTTGTTTTTTTTATAACGTTTTTATTAGTTTCACCTGTATGTTTGTATGTATGTGAATGATCCTTTTGGGCTCAATTTTGCCCTACTTTGAACGATCATATTTAATTCAAACTTTACACACCGATGACAGTGCAATAATTCGATTAAAATATCTGATTATTCTCATTAGATTCGCCAGAATTGATAAATTTCTTTCCGCATCATTTGCATGAAAGTAAGAAAAATAGAACACGTGCGTATATTATTGATAAAAAGCGTGGGATCCATAGTGCCAATAGTTAATAAAAGGTTAATAAACAATTTATTAACAAATATGAGTAAAGAGACAATTATTTTGATAATATCTTAAAAAGCAATTGAAATGAAATCTGAACGTAAAGTGGTTAAAATCAATTCCAAAGGTGTCGGTTACAAACAAACATTTAAACAAAAAAACAAAGTATCAAAATACTAGAATAAAGAATTTTGATAATAATTAATAATAGCATTATTCGATTTTTCAATGCTGTGTCAATAGTTATAAACAGATTATTGACACTACACTTGATCCGCTTTTAAAGACAAAAACATTTAATTGACACTATAGATCCTACGCGTTTTTTCAATAATATACATTTATTTCTTATTTACACTATTTTTAAAGAAAATTTTATTTTCTATGTTTTAGTTGGATATTCTATAACAGCGTTTTTCTAACTTTGATTTATTTATTCTCTCTATTAACGAATACTGAATTAAATAACACTAATTCTAGTGACTAGCACTGTGTTCAATTGTTTCCAACGCATTGAAACACATTCATACCAATACTATTTGAAAACAACTCCGTAATTTTTATTAAACTGAATAATTGATTTTTACTGTTTGCATATATTTTTATGTCATCCATATACATAAAATGGCTAATAGTCGAAAAATTAATATGATTTGTTATCAGCTCATAACCACAACCTGAATTATTGAGACGATTTGACAAGGGATTTATTGCCAAACAAAACCATAAACAACTTAATAAATCTCCTTGAAATATTTTGCGATTGATTGGCAATAATAATAAAATTTTTAATGATTCGTTTCCTGTTGAAAGATGAAGTGAAATTTGTCGTAATTGCATTATATATTCTAATAGTTGAGTTAAATTTAAATTGATCTTATACAATTGCAAAATGTTGATTGACTAACAATGATAAACAGAATTATAAGCTTTTTTATAATCGATAAAAGCAGTGTACCTGTTGCAGCTGTCTGTTTAATTTTTATAATATTATTATTTATGCAATTAGGTTATAAAGAAGATTTTTGATGCATGATGTAAACAGTTTATATAATGTCGACAAACAAGTTATAGGTTTATAATTTAATAAATTTTTGATGCTACTTTTCTCTTCAAATAATTTATACCTTCAGCAAGAAGATTTCAAAAATTTTTTGAGTTTTTTATAGAGTCGTTAAAGTGATATAAAAAATATTTGTAAAATTGTAAGAGTTTTTTATTCCAATCTTTTTATTCCAATCTTGCGTTTTGCCAAATTTTAACAATTAAATTGAATTAAATAACAGTTAACTCTTTCTCCATAATAAATTTGTCAGGATGTTTATGTTCTACGATTATTAGCCTTAATTATTCACTTGAAAACAGTGTACAGAATAGCAACAGCCAGCTACATTATCATCAACAATCTACTTCAACTCACCCCTCTATATTCATAGTTAGAGAAACGCTTGAGCAGTCAGACAGATCGAGTGGGCTACACATGAAACATATTTACACATAATGTACCTGTCAATAATACCTGTAAAGTAACTCACCGGGGGCTTTTCTCCCCCTCGCAAAATTTTCTTCCTTTCGAACTGATAGTGAAAGACATCACCAGGCTCATTGGACTTTGACAATCACTCCGTGAACTCGATGGACTCAATCTTCACCCCTTTTCTTTAGCATCGTGTTCTCAGTGATGTCTTCATTGTTTCGTTACCTGGTTCAAGAGCAACGTGGACGCTCTCGCTAAACCTCAATCACATTACGCAAAATAGACTGGCCAGAAATAATACGTAATAGGAAAAGATATAAAATAAAGATTAATAAGTGAAGGACATTACGCATTATTCTGTCATACCAGCAAAAGGAAAATCCACAACCTCTTTATACACTGATAGGAACATAACCATAGCGGTTAACAGGCTCCAGCCCACTTCTCTACCTCTTCGCCTCTGTTCGAAGAAGTAGAGAACCAGGATAGCAATCTGTAAATGTCTACAGACGTCATGGGAGTACCACCTCAGTCTGAAATAAACTACCACATAGACCGTACCCCAGGTATTAAACTATTA
The DNA here is from genome assembly GCA_947359425.1 of Lagria hirta. Taxonomy (NCBI): domain Eukaryota; kingdom Metazoa; phylum Arthropoda; class Insecta; order Coleoptera; family Tenebrionidae; genus Lagria; species Lagria hirta. The sequence continues at coordinate 31,425,092 of OX375794.1, forward strand.
TTAGTTTCTGCCGTAGATATTTTATATTAACATATTGATGTTTATCAATAAAACTTTACTTACTATTCCTCCGAATTCAGGGAGTCAGCACTGAATTCACAAGTATACCACAAAACAACACATGATCAACAAAATCAACACGTTAAACTATCTTTCTCTTTCAACAAACAATTAACAGTTTAAATATTCATAATACTGCCCGTCCGACTGCTCTGACCTTTTTACCAACGTTCTCACTTTCGCCCAGCTCAGTTTACTGACTGACTGGACTTCACCTTTCCAGGGATGCTAAGCCCATGTTCTTCCTCTCTAACTTAAGATGCCATATAAACCTCATCGAAATCATTTAATTATACAAGCTATTTAGCGCCTTATTAGCATATTTTCCTTTAAAAATATCTATAAATTATTATAAAATCAAAAACTTTCACCGAATAGTAAATTATTTAATCCAGAAATTATAAATTTTGTGTTTTCCAGATCATTTTCAATTAATTGTATTTTCCGGAAAACGCCTCGGAAACAACATTTTCCTGCTTATTTACGCGCAGGAAAATTAAGTTTTCCGGACTAGTACAGTAAAAACTTTACAAGACGCAAAATAAAAAAGATACTCTAGTAACTATAGTTGCCAACAAAATTGACAAACTTGATTTTTGTAGAATTTGTAAAAAAAATTCTAAAATTTGTAAATTTCGTCTTTTTTTTACGATTTTCGAAAAAATTTAAAACAAAACACGTCAGTAAAATCTCTTACTTGACTCGCAGCTTTAAAATACTCGGCCAATGTGCCTCGTATTTCAATTTAGATCCTCTTCAGTAAAGTGAAATTTTCCTGACTTTTATGTAGATAACTATTGTCAAATTTTTGTTTATTATTTTTAATAATATTTTATAGATTTTCATAGATCTAATATTATTTAAAAAAAATTTAATATCTTTTGTCAAATTATCAAAATTGCACTAAATCTACTATATTTGATAGACTATTAATATTTTTATTTTTATTATGATTATTTTTCAAATTTTGATAAAATGGTTTTTCATTAGTGATAAATTGTTTGTTTTGAAGTTTTCTTAAAAATGCTTAAATATAAATTTTTAGACGTTTTAAGACAAAGTTGTCGATGCAACGTATCTTTTACAACCTGAAGGAAAAAGTTGTATTCCTGATATGTACGTTGACAAATAAAATATTTATTAAATATTATTAATGCATTTTTTTAAATAATTCGAACGTGTGTCTTTTAAATATTAAGTAATTTGGCCTCAATCCCTTCTAATTGAATTCATTTCTGTATTTAACATAATTTCTCACTTTGTCAGATACAGATTTAGAATAAAATTCTTTAAAACCATTGGTTCTAATTGTAGCGATGCAGCCTCAATATAAAACTTTGTGTAATTATTTAAAAGAAATATTTGAGGTTAAATGTTTTGAAATAATGTTTGCGTTTAAAATGAAAATTAAGACATTCAATTTTTGGTATATTTTTGCTTGAGTAAATATGACCTATTATTGAGACTGATTAATGTAAAGTCATCATTTAAAACTGCGATAAACTCATTTTTCAGATAAATTTTCAGATTTAGATGATATGAAATTTTGTCAATTATTTTAAGTTTGTTGGCACTGGGAATTAGACTGATAATTCTATCATCTTTCAACACAGAAGAAGCCCCGTCGACACTTTTCTACAAATTCTGTAAATTATTTACTGTAATTTGACTTCCGTCAATGTTCAATTTGTTTCGAATCTGTCAAACTTGTCAAATTCTTATTTTTTTGAAGTTATCACATTTTGACAAGTTATTTTTTACAATAGTCGGTTTGCGGTCACATAAATTTCGAATAGAAATACTCAATGTAACAATAATTCCATAAATTAAAAAAATTGCATAAGAATATGCTTAAAATAATTTGTTTGATTCGAACATTTTGTTCGAATCAAACAAATTATTTTAAGCATATTCTTGCTTATAAAGAATACTTGCTTATACTGGCATTATAAAGTTAAAATACTGCTGCAACATTATAATGTAAATATGAGATTTACTGCACAAATGCAAAGATAAGCAACATTGAATAGATGACAACACTACATGGTGCTTTAGTATTATTTAAAACATTATATACATTATACAGTGTCATTGGAAAGGTCAATTGCATGGTGTCACATAGACATTGGTTAAATCCCTGGTAAATACATACATACAGTGAGATTTTTGTTTTACTGAACATAACGTTATAAACGCATGCTCAGTTTTATAAAAACCATGTCAATACATTGTCGCTAGGTAGGCAACCAAATTAACAAATGTTTATTTTGACACTTGACTGACTTGACAGAACAGAACTCAAAAATTTTATTCAAAGGTAAGGAAGGTTATGTTACGTCTTAATAACAAGTTTAAAAAGAAACTTTTAATCAAATTAATTTATTAAATGTTCAAAGTGACCACCTTCTTGTTCTAAGCAATACGCCAAACAATTGTAAAATGCTTGTACAGTATTTTTTAAAAAAACTGGATTTATTTCGTTGCAGGCGGTGAGTATTCTATTCTTTAGTTCTTCTGTACTTTCTATTACGGTATTGTTGTAGACTTTAGATTGAAGATAACCCCAAAGAAAGAAATTGTTTGGTGATAAATCTGGTGACCGAGGTGGCCAAGCTATTGGTCCAAACTGTGTAATCCAGCGATCCTGAAAGTTTTCATTCAGGAAACGTGTAATAGGGCCCGTGGAATGAGGTGGAGCGCCGTCCATTTGAAACCATGCGTTCTTAAGATTTAAGTCTTTTAGTCGTGGCATTATGTGTCTTTGCAGAAGTTCCAAAAACTTGGCGGCATTTAGGTTGCCATCAATAAAAAATGAACCAATAAGGGTACCCTCGACTATTCCAGTCCAAACATTAACTCTGCTATTATACTGAGTGTGTGTTAAATTTTGAACATGTTCGTTTGTACGTGACCAATACCTGTGGGAATTACAAAGAAAGATAGGAAAAAAAAGGAAAGAAGTGTTCAATACAAACCGACAATTCTGTGAATTGACCGTGCCATTTAAACAAAAGGATGACTCATCAGTAAAAACTATCTTGTGTAAAATATCTTCATTTTCATTTATTAAATTAAATATTGTTTCACAAAAATCTGTTCTTTTTATTTTGTCAAGAGGAAAAAGCTGTTGGTGATTTAAAAATTTGTAAGATTTGTATTTATACTTTTTGAAAGTTTTAAGGACAGAGGATTTTGAAATGCCAAACTCGTTTGCTATTATCCGCGACGGGGTAATGGAGTTTTCTTCAGCATAACATAATATCTGTATTTTTGGTTCTTCTGTCAAGACGGGACAAGTTCTTTTCCTTTTTATCCAGTTAAATCCAGTTTTTTTAAAAAATACTGTACAAGCATTTTACAATCGTTTGGCGTATTGCTTAGAACAAGAAGGTGGTCACTTTGAACATTTAATAAATTAATTTGATTAAAAGTTTCTTTTTAAACTTGTTATTAAGACGTAACATAACCTTCCTTACCTTTGAATAAAATTTCAGAGTTCTGTTCTGTCAAGTCAGTCAAGTGTCAAAATAAACATTTGTTAATTTGGTTGCCTACCTAGCGACAATGTATTGACATGGTTTTTTTAAAACTGAACATGCGTTTATAACGTTATGTTCAGTAAAACAAAAATCTCACTGTATATAAATATATATATATATATATATATATATATATTAATTATTAATTGTATATACTATTAATTAGTAAGTCAAAAATGATAAACATTTTACATGCTTCAAAATAGGCATTTGCACATATATGCACTATCAAGGAACAGACTGCTGGTATTGATGATCATATTTAAAACTCAACAGTACTTTTAGTCTCTAGCACCATTAAATAATTTAGTTGAATGCAGGTATGCAACCAAATCGGATTGTATCAGCCTTGTTTTAAAAAATTGTTTTAACTTCAGCTCTTAACGCAAGTGAAGATAAATTGAAAATCGCATAGATAAATTTTGACAACACCATACACTAAAAGTACTTAATACTCACACAAACGATTTCATAGAAAAAAGTACTTTATCCACAATTACCTTATAATTGAAGTTTTATCCACACTTACAAACCGTATAAAGTAACACTTTATCCACTAGTGGAATAATGAAATCACTTTATTCCACTAGTGGAATAATGAAACAATACATTCTTAAATCAATCGCATTCTATTTATTATTAATATTGACATTAACATTTACATTAATAGACATTTCGTTTTTTGTTTTATCATATTTCACTTCGTTTCCATTAATAAGAAGCTTGTAGTTGTTATCGGTTCCAGAACGAATAGTAGTTGTAGGAACAATGGACGTCTCCTCTAGTAAGGAACGACTAGTACCAGAAGAACCTTAGATTTTCCTTGAGATATCAAGCTTATTAGATACAGAATCTTCGATATAAGTTTCTGCTATTGCGGAGCTCCTCCACCCACCATGTCGTTTAATTGTTGTAAGATTAGCACCTCCATTGGCCAGTAAAGTTGTTGAAGTGTGCCTCATACAATGGCCGGTATAAGCTTCTGCGTTCGCCAGATTCAAAAACGAAGCAACTACTGAAGGAACTTTCGATAAAGTGTTAATCCCAACAGGTTGCGATGTACAATTTTGATTAGCGTATCGTAAAAAGAATCTCTCAATGGATAACTTCTTCGGACGTAAGGACATGTATTTCCTACACTTCTCCACAGTGTTGATAGAGAATCCTTCTTCTATAATTGTGAATTTTGGTGAAACGCCCGTTTTGGTATCTGGTATCGAAACAATCAGGTATGCGCCCCTGTCTTCTACATCACTGATTTTCAAATTTGTCAGCTCACAGCATCGACAGGCACCAGACACCCCCATTATTAATGCAACCTAAAATATTCCAAAATTTATTATCTACAATGTCTATGTAATGACAGAGATTACCTTGATCATCAAATATTCTTCGTCGCAAGCCCTTGTCAAAAACTCTTCCACGTGTGTTCTTTCCAATACTGCAGCTTTCTTCGGCCTGTATCCTCTTGACTGATTCTTCAGATAAGCCGTGAGCTTACTATATTTTCCAATGTCTATGTTTTTATAGACCTTTATAGCGGCCTTCAGCATCGAGTACTTCGACCACATGGATGAAATTGCATACCTCTTCTTCAAATTTAAGAAATACGATAGCAGAACTTCCTCATTTATTGTCATTACCTCCCGTTCTTCTTTCCATTCATTAAATTCTGAAAATACTTTTTTATAATGTTCCCTGGACTTCGCAGGCAATAACTGGCGAGTCGCTTCTTCAGCTTCCTCAAGAATTGTCTCAGGAACAGTATCACTTTCTTCCATTTTCACCAACTTGCACAGCGTTTTATACAAATGGAGTCGATAAACAATCGAAAATAAATAGCGACGATTCAACACCTCCCATGTTTTTTAGTTAATTTCAATGATTTTTGAGGTGACATCCGCTGTCAGAGTGTAATGTCAAATCATTTTTTGATTTTAAATCGCTGTAATTGTGGATAAAACGTTTTATTGCATTCGTGTTTCACTCGCATTTTATCCACTTAAGAAAATTAAACGCTCGAGCAAGCTCTCGCGTTTAAACATTCTTGCGTGGATAAAATGCTCTCTGAAACACTTATACAATAAATTACTATTAAAAATTTTTAATTTTTACTTAAAAAATTTTTCAAAACCCGAAAAAAATTTAAAAATAAAAGTTAAATAATATAAAAAAAATTTAATTTGTTTTAAACAGATGAAAACACTTTAAAACTGGCTAAAATATATAAAAAAAATACAGTTTTTAAAAAATGTCTAATGATAATTTGAAACATTTTCAAATAATTTAAATTAAAAGTCTTTTAAAAAAGCAGAAAATATATTTTCAAAAATTTTAAAAAATTTAAAAAACTATCAGCTTATACAGTTTTTAAAATATTATTAAATAGTTTTTAAAATTTTAATAACTTTTCTAAACGTACTTGAAAACTTTTGAACACATTTTGTTTAAGGCTACGCCAAGTTTTCAGTAGTAAAAAACCCAAGGCAGCCAAGTAGGTGCTGGTTCAATTAATTTAAAACTTTAGTTATAGATATAAAAAAAATCAGCGAAACTCTTTGTGGTTATGACTCACCTTCAGTTGAAAACTTCCTTTTCTTCCCATACAATCGATCGCAGGTCCCCAGAAAGGCACAGTCTTGTTATGCACATAAAAAAAATTGAAGGAAGGATTGAGCCGGTGCACACTCGAAATACGATCGGACAAGCCAACGTTTTCGAGAGGAATCGCTTATCAAGAGTTTCTTCTGCTTTTAATCAGACAAAAAACCACAAAGACGCGAAGATCACTATTTAGTTAAAAACGAGGAAAAAATAAATAAATAAATAAATAAACAAACAAAGAAAATTTTAATTTGGCATACCCACATTTATTATTTTTTTCTAAATTATTATATTTATTTTTAAAAACAATATTTTAAAAAAATTTATATATAATTTAATTTTTTTTCCATTTATGTATCATTATTTCAATATTTTTTAAAAAATTTAAAAAATTAAAAAAAATTATTATAATACATGTAATAAAACTTAATTTTGTTTATTATTCATAAATAGATTAAAAAAACTTTTAAAATACTTGAAAAAAATTCAAATTTATTTCAAACATTTTTTATAAAAATACTTCAAATAATTTCTATAAACTTATGTATTTTTTTCAAAATTTATAAACTTTTTTACTTCAAATTAACAATTCTTAAAACATTGGAAATAATTTTTAAATATATTCAATTTGCATTAAAAAAGTTTAATAAAAATTTTAGATAATTTTATGATTTTTTTTAAAACATTTAGAACTTTTTATACATCTTTTAAAAATTTTTCAAAAATTTTAATTATATTTAATAATAATAATAATAATAAAGTCGTACTGTTCTTTTGAAACATAAATAGATTCTAATTAATTTGTGCTATTCTCAAAAGTACCTGTCCTTATAATATCTCCTAGAGTAGAACGTTGCATGTAAAATTGTTTTTTAACAAAATTAGGTTGCAAAACATTTTAATTACTTTTGCAAAAATTCTGGACGTGTCTCTCCAGACTAGTTATATAACTGAATCACCCACGCCTTTAGCTTTCAAAAAAAACCTAAGATCTTGGCTGGTAACTCATAAATGTTTTTATACAGTCGACAAAAATTTTAAAAAAATTATTGAAATTAAAAAACCTAAAAATGTTTAGCTTCAATTTAAAAAAAAAATAAACTATAGAAAAATTGTTGAAATTAAAATTAAACAAATCAAAAACCTTTTAACTTTATTTTGAAACTGTTTGTAATTTTTTTTTAAATATGTAAAAGCAAGAAAAACAAAAATTATAAAAATTTTTTGTTTAAGGTTTTCAAAAATATTGATGACTTTTGCTGATTTGCAAAAAATTACCTAAATACCTAATAGATGCGTACGCCTGTTTGGTTTACAAGCGTTTTAGCTCAGAAATGCATGACTTTATATTGCAATCATCTCAATGAAAATACAACTTTTGGGCTCAATTGTCGCTTTGCGAATTTATTGCTTTCTTCTATCCCAAATAAAGTAATTCAACGGCAATTGTTTGCAACGTTTAGAAAACACCAGGCTCAAAGGCTCTAGATTTAAATAGGTAAAAGACATAATCTATACTCTATAGGAACAAGCTTGTTGTTCTTGTTTAGATGCACAGTGGTGCGATTTCTTAGCAAGCTGAAACTCATTGGAATAGAATTAAATTAGCGCTTCTAAGAAAAAACTATGATGTTCTTAAAGTATTTGAGCTTTATTGTTTGATTTTTTTCTAATATATTTTTTAAATTTTGTTGTAATTATTAATAAACCAAATATCAATAATTGAAATTTGTTTGTTTATGTTTTCTAGTCTATCTTATCAACACCTTAATTCTTATTTATGGTTTTAATGCTGCATTACTTTTAAATAACAAAACTTAAATGAATTATAAGCTGATATTTATTTATGGTATCATCATTTTAGTAAAGAGTAGCAACGTAGTAAACATTCATCACAATCATTCTAGTTAGTATTCAATATATTTTAGTTATGTTTAAATTTAAGAGAAAAAAACAAGCTGTTTTTTAAAAACTTTGTATATATCTTGCAGCCAATTTCTTGTAAACCTCAATAATGTAGAAACTTTACTCACTATTATTCTTTGACTTGAAATTGCTACTTACATATAGTTATCCTCCAAGACGTATATTCGCACAAGCGCATATATTTTAACGACAGTCAAAGGAATACCCCATCCTAATGAAAAAAACCATTTCATTGTAACCTCATCTCGGACAAAAACGACTACAAGTGCGAGATGAAGGTGAAGGCTTTCACAGAACATCCACATGTAGTTGGCTAACATTAAATAATGGACTATTAAGTGAAGGGCTTGACACCAGAACTGAAAAGATAAAAAGAAAAATAAATTGCACACACGAGGTAGGTTTAAAAATAGCTGTGCTCACAAAAAATACAATTTGTGAAAAAATCTCTTTCAATGAAAGCACTAATTTAATTAATTATTTTAAAACCTAATTTACGAACAAATTAAATGGAGTTTAAACTTATAGATAAGCAAAAAATTTAGTAGCTATAATAATAAAGCTTTTCTTCTTCTTCTTCTTCTTCTAGTTATAACTTATGTATATTTTATATTTTAAGTATAAATTACAATGACCGATAGAAATAGTATATATAGCGTAGCCGAGAGCATCATGGCGAGCAGTTTAGGGCTCTGAAATTTCTGCCCGTGTACTGTATACTAGTTTTCTTGCTACTCCAGTCGAACGTACGTGGTTTCGGCTGCGGTTCCACGGCAGAAAGTGCAGTAATAAATTTTTACTTCCGCTTTTCTAGAGGGCGCGCGGATTGCTCTACCAGTGCATGAAAGATACACTTTCTGCCGTGGAATTGCAGCCGAAACCACGTACTTTCGACTGGAGTAGCAAGAAAAATATTTTTTGTGCCTTGCGCCTGCAAGACATAACTTTCAACGTGTCTCAAGCGGTCCGCAACGCCGTTTTGCCAGCCTAGACCAGAAAATGATTACTATGACATTTGCTGTCATTGTCAATTGTCAGACATTTATCAACGACAACTAACGGTTTGTATTGTATAATGTTACAATTATGGTATACCCCCCCCCCCCAAAGTTCCTAAGCCGTAAGCCACAAGCTCGTACTTGTAAACCTCACGCCTCACAGACGCCGTGAGTGACAATTCGTTCATGTGTCCTACGAAAAGCCCGGGCCTGGGGTTTGCTGAAGGGCTTTCAAAAACTATTCTATTGTTGATCATTCTAGCATGTAAAAATCCAACTACCAAACATGGATTAGGTTTCAAACAGTTTAGCATGGATTTCTTTTCAGAATAAATTTTAGAGGATAGTTTTTTATAAACAATCATTGAAATGATTATAATATATGCTCTAAAAACATAACCTTTATGATTTCTTCACTTTCAAAACATGAAATAGTAATAAACAATGGTAATACTATTCACGAATTCCGTTTATGTGTGCTGGACTATCGATTTTTTTCAGAAAACAGCTTTTTCACTTTTTAAGATCGCAAATAACTTTTAGAATTAAAAAGCAAAAATTTTTTTTTAATAAACAGGAGGTTTGGATTTTTTACTTAGCGTTGCCAGCATAAAAAAAAACTTTTTTTGATAAATTTTTTTTAATTTTTAAAATAAAAAATCGGCAGTGGCACAAAAAATTTTGTGAATCACACCTCCGAAAACGCTTTTGCAAGAGCTCGTAGTTTGGGAGCCTCGGCCTTAGCCACCAAAATCACTCGCCTTGCAAAATGCCTGTTTCCGGCCTTGTGATTCAAATAACTATTAACATACAGGATGTTCGATATTAGGGGCATTATTGGCGACTGTGCTTTTTTGGCATCAGGTTTTAGATCAATTGGTACTAAAATTAGGTAAAATAACTACTCAGCTTGCATGTTTTTTGAAGACAGATTAATCGAATATTTCTATTTTTTGTTTTCTTGCTTTATTCTATTCTGAGAATAACATTGATTAATTACTTATTGGCGCTGGTAAACTAACCTGTATTTCACGTTTTTATTTACAACGGTCAATACTGCCTTTGACATTTGAACCCAGTGGCGTACCGATGCATTTGCGCATTTTTTGAATTCTGAATGTGAAATAAATTTTTAATTATTTAAAATGAAAACAGGAAATTTTCAAACAGAATAAAAATATGTATTTCTTATTTTACAGCGCTCAAAAACAATAAAGCAAACGAATTAAATTTATTATATTCAAATTTACAAAAATCTCTACGCCATTGGGTAAGCGACTTTATGTTTACAGGTTACTTTTATGATAAAACTTACCGTTTGGCTAAAAATTGCAAAAAACTTTTTTTTTTGACCTTTGACTTGGAATAAATTTTTTTCCTTACAAATTTCATTTATAATTATGTTTTGAACAATTTTACTGATTTTCAGCTTGTTGGGATTTTATGCACCTTTACTCTCATTTTTTGGTCTAGATTGACCGGGCTAATTACAGATGTTATAAAAAAAGAAGAGCGCAAAGTTGTATTTAACAAAAAAATGCCGAGAGTGTCCTAAGTGATGATTAGGTCGTTGATGCAGCAAGAGGTGATGTATTAATAATCCTTGTGCTTAAAGCTTTGCTATAGAAATAATGTTGTCATAACGTTGATTATTTTTGTTCGTACCGAAGAAAGATACTTATTATCATAGTTGAAATGGTGACTTAATATGACAGATTTTAGTTCTCCCAAAATATTTGTTTCTTTCCAGATTTTTCCTCACCACTTTTTTCTTATACAATCCATCAATCTCTTTTTATCTTTTTATTCTACCTGTTTTTCTTCAAACTTACATGCTCTTTTGTACGCGTTCACTCTTATTTTTTTCGTTTCTACTCTTTCATTACTTTGTATCCTAACGTTTTTCTTTCCACTCTCACCACCCATTTGTAGTACCTCTTAGTAATTTTTCTTTATTGTTTCTAGCTTTTTATTCCCATATTTTTGCACCATACATCAACACACTCTTAATCATACTCTCGAATACCATATCTTTTTTCCACACTCTATCTCAAACAGTCTCTTCCTTAAGCTCAAAATTTGCTCTATCACTGCGTGATAGAGCAATTTCTTTCTTGGCAAATTCTTTAAAATGAGTTCTCTCCAATGAGTTTTTTTTCCTTCCAGTTGCTTACTTGCTGCATGCTGTAGAATGTACACATTGTCCGTCGCTTGCCTGCCTTCACTAAACTCTACTAAAAAGTCTTGCAGCAACTTTTCTTGTTCACACTTCTGTTTTAACCTCTCCAACACAATCATATCTTATATACCGTAGCCATCAATGCTACGCCCCTATAATTGTCTACTTTTTTTATCTTCTTTTTAGTAGATAGCTCATATAAGACTTATGCTTTATTTATACGGTAACTCTTCTCTTTTCTGGAAACTACTTTTTAATTGGAAACGGTAGCTATCTTGCATATGCCTATAGCGCTCTTCTAATCGGCTTATTAGCTGATTATAATCTCCTCGCTTATCCGGAGTTAGAGACTGCAAAATCTCCACAGCATCGCTTCTTAATGCGCCTGTTAACATTGTAGCCTTTTCGGAAGATAACCAATCATTTACTTCAGCTGCCGCCTCAAAAATTGTTACAGATAGTTTGTCCATGACGTTTTTCCACCAAACTGTAGTAACTTGACTCTAACTTTAAAGTTTTCTTCAAAGCCTTCAATTTTTACAGCTGGTAAAACACTACTTTTAATTACCTGACTTGTCAATTTGTGCTTAGTAGTTTTACTTCCAAGTTTTTCTTCTATTTCTTTTAATTTTTCGGCCACTCTTTGCGCAAACGCGATATATTTCTTTCCCATATCTTTATTTTTTCTTTCTATTTTTCTAGAATTTGTTTTCATTTCTTCTTCCACATTGTTTTTGCTTCTTTTCAATTTGTGTTTTGAATTGTCTAGATCGCTCTGTATATTTTTCACCAAATTTTCGATTTAATACTCAATTTTTCTTTCAATTTTCTAGAATTTTCTTCCATATTAGCCTGAATATTTTTTTTCCATTTTCTAAAATTTTCTTCCATTTTATCATCTATTTTTCTAAAATTTTTTTGCTTTGTTCTAGACATTATGCTTAACTCACTTTCAAAAATATATGTTTTTGGGTCGACACCATCATGTATAAGTGCCTGTTTCAATCGATCGAGTAAAACCAATTTTTTTCCGGAGAATCAAGGTTTATATCTTCCAGAACTTTCTTCAAATTGAACATAGCTCGTGTAATCTAGCTATGTTTTTTTTTCAGTTATTTAACTCCACACCTGACCTGACCTGACACCAAATTGTAACGTGAAATTGTACATTTCATTTACATAGCTTATTTACACATTTATTTATTTATATACTAATATTTATATACATTTATTACTTTGGTCAACTTATCACATATCTCATCCGGGCAATCGCTCCATTTTTCATCCTATTTACTCCTAGTCTAGTGCGCATTTTTAAAAAATGTATGTATTTGCTTTTCACTTATTTAAAGTGCTATTGAGATTTCTCTCTATTTTACTTTTTGGTTATTTTCTACTTGTTTTTTTTGCACTTTCTATTACAATGTATTTTAAATTGTTTTTACAATTTTTTGATTTCTATTGATTTTACTATATTTTCTTTTTTCTTTCTAAACTTATTTAAATAATTCCACATTTTCTTTTAACTTTTTAAATCTTTACATTTATTTTAGACTTTCTTTTTAATTTTCTTTCTTTTTTCTTTATATTGTTCTATACTTTATTAATTTCTAAAATGTATTTTTGTCTTGCTCTTTTTTCTCTTTGATGTTTTTAGAGTTGGTATAACTTGCCTATTCGTTTTTTGCAATTTCTATTTCACCATTATTTGGTTCTTCTGCCACTTTTGTTTACTGTTTATCTGTGTTTTTCTATGACTGTCAATTTTTTTACTGTTTCTGTTATATTTTTTCACTTTTTTTGGCTCTTTCCTTCTGTCGGGATTGTCTTTTAATTTTTTTATGCTCTCTTCCGTCGAGCTGTGTTTCTGGACTTTCTTGCAGTTTTTCTCTGATATTGTTTTTTTTTATTGTTATTATCATAGAAGGGTGATCAAAAAGATCTGAAAAGATTACACTCTTTTATTTTTATAGTTTCTTTATCATATATTTTTAAATGCTTCATCGTTTGCTATTCTATAGTATATTTTGTACCTTTGCTATCATATAGTCAATTATTGTTGCCGCTCCTCTCCCTTTCTTATCTTCTTTAAAATTTCTATTCATTATATTATCTATCTATCAGTTTTTACCTTTTTTTGTTCTTCTTTAAACGTTTTGTATTCTTTTTTTTATTACTGTTTCTTCTTACTTTTAGTTTTTTGTCTTTCTATTTTCCAAACCTTTCATTATAATCTTTTTTTTATTTTTAAGTTTAATTTTGCTATTGTTGTATTTCTATTTGTATTTAACGCCCATTCTGCTTTTTTATTCTATTCATCCTTTTTCTTAAATTCGGGTTTCTGTCATCGCTATTACGCTAAAATCTTTTACGTATTCCCAAAACTTTTTATCTTTGTTTTTTACTCTACCCACGTTTCAGAACATAATTTTTTTTGGTATTTTTTTTTAGTTTATGGATTTGTTTTTGTTTTTCTTATTCTCTGCCTCATCTTCATTTCTTGTAGCTTTTTTTTATCACATTATTTTTTTTTGTTTTTTCGGTAGCTGCGTCTATTAACTGTTTCTTTTTTCTTATCTTTTCACTTCCTTCACATCACTAATTCAGCTACTCTTATTTTTTTCTTACTCACTTCGTATATCTTTCGAACGTTTACTACGACTCCTATTTTATCCTCCAGCCATTTTTCTACTCTCTTTTTGTTTTCAACCTTTTTTATTTCTATTCATTACAATCTCTTATTTTATCTTCAAGAATTTTTTACCATATCAATTAATATTTTCCTTATTTTGTTTTATATTAACGGTTTGTGAGTTCTCTTTAATGATTTTGGGAATGTTCTCGCTGTCCGGTTATAGATTCTTTTATTCTGATATTAATCTATATTTTAAGCGGTTAAGGCTCCTGTGCAGTGAAAAGAATTTTCAGATTTGGATTGGTCCCGCAACCCAACTTACACAGTTTTATGACATGGCCAGTGACTGACACGTAATAAACCAATAACTACATAATCATAATATAGTTGAGTCGAACTTGTTGATTTACAACACTACCTGATGTTTGAAATTTAAGATAACTTCTCCGAGATGTTTTGGTAGAATCGTTTAGATAATTTAGACGAGTATAATTCGGTAAAAATAGAAAAAAATTATTTATTGTAAATTGTGCTCATCATATTTTTTTGAAAATATATAAGACTATGATGATAATTATTATTTACAATAAACATTGATCAGATTCTGTTGAAATCTACATATAAACTAGAACTTTATAAATTACATCTACTTATACAGAGTGGTTTTTAAAAAAACTAAGCTAAAAAAATGCCAGGCTCTGCAGTATTTTTATTTACACCTCGATTTTAAAAATTTACAACAAAATATTTAAAAAAATTATAGATTGTCATGTCTTTGCCATGAAAACTAATATCGTTCAAAATAAATATATATATATATATGTATATAATATAATACCATCTAACTAATGTTGTCAGCCGTAGATATCCCTAATAGGCAAATTGCGCTTTAATCTAGAATCTAACAGTTCAGGTAAGAATGATAACATATAAAAATTTTGCAGCTTGTCAAACATAAAATTTTTCCAAAAATTTCTATCGCGAGAAATTATTTCGCAGTGATAATCTTTCTGGGTGTATATAAGAAAATAACAAAATTCGCTATTAGTAACTTCCAGCTGTCCCTGAATTTGGAACATATAATTATCTTTTGGCTTTAACTTAATTTTATTGTTATCGTCTATTATGCAATACGAAATTTTTTTTGATATAATTGCTTCGCGCACTGTCATATTTTTAGAAGCATACGGACATTTAATTTCTAATATAGCATCTTCATCAACAAGACCATCTGGTGAAGCACCTAAAAATTTATAGTCCGGATGAATAAAAATACCACAAGAATTGACATCAAACTGGTATGTCTGTTCAAATAAATCTCGTGCATGGATTTCATTAGATATTCCATATTCTAATGACTTGCAACCGACTTTTGGGCAAGAATATAGTAATGATTTAACAAGATTGGCGGTTGATGTAGTCGGACGCATTTTACATATTCGGCCAAAATTGCTGGCGGTTAGACGAAAGTATTTTTGTTTAAACCACTCAGGATTTGAACTTTGTCCGCGTGTAATTTCTTCAACAGTTTGAAAATTTACCTTATTAAGATTTTCTAAATACAAAGAAGTTAAAATATTTAACTCCTCAGAATTTTTATCTGGTATTATATCGTCTGACTTGCCGTAATCATCATCTGCTTCTATTACCTCAAGCTTCCTTTTATTTTTTGTCTTTTTTGAAATTTTTTTGATGAAACAAAATTGTTCAGTGTATTTTCTGCAAAGTTTGTTTTTATTTAATTTTTCCTGAACTTTATAAAAAAATGGTCGTTTATTATTAAAATTAGAAACTGCCGCAAAACATCGTGTTTCATATGATTTTCCCAGTGAAAAATTTATTCGTTTGCCCCCCACTAGTTTGTTCACTATGCTATTATAACATTCGGCGAAATTTGTATCGACATCATGCAATAAACTAGAAGCATGGCTAGCTACTCGATTGACGTAATTTTCAAAGTCTGAAAAAATCGTACTTTCTTTAAATATATTATATAGGTTCTTTTCCCCAGGCTTCTGGCCTTTGCAATAGCTATTTTTGTCACAAGTACATAGTCTATGACTTTTTTGGACGAGTCGAGTTTATGGCCAAGCGAAGCGCGGCCATAATAAAGACGAGTCCAAAACAAGTCAGATTATGTACGAGTGGCAAACAAAGCTTTATGTTCGACTGCTTTGAAGAAATAATTGGGAAAATACGCTGACACGAAGATACAGGAGATCATCCAGATCATGTACTGAGTTTAGCTTGGGTGCCTCCAGGGTAACGGTTGCTAACAACTGATTAAAATTCGAAATTCGGAGAATTCTTTATCGTCGGGCGTTACTATTTGTGACAACAAAAATTGTGTTTTAAACATTAATTTCTATAACAATGATTAATTAATTGATCCTCACTCATAGAGCAGTGTGTTTTCTTGTTAATATTTGTAATTTTTTGACGAAAATAAATTATTTATTTAGTTCGACATTTATACTTGACAATGACAGATGAGTCCAAAAAAATAAACAAAAGGTACTAGTCCAAAAAAGTGGTAGATTTTGGACACTAAACAATGTCAAAAACCTTATCAATATGATGCAGTCGAACATAAAAATATTTATATCGGTTATTTTCATCTTTGCAGTTATCATGGCAACCTAATATGTGCTTAGGACTGTTTAAAATATCCTCTTTTAAATTATTTATTTTCACATAAGTAGGAAAGGTTTCTGTCCGCCTATGTTTAACAGCACTTACTATAGCAGTTCTAAAACGTAAAATACTAGTTCGTATAAATAATTTTAGCACATTTTCAACCCTTGAGCTGTTAGATAATTCACGAATTTTATTGCAATAATTGCGAAGAATGTGATTCCTACATTCAATTTTTTCTACAAAATAGTTTGGTCCATATGGTTTAGAATCCCTAATTTTTTTATAAACGCTGCTATCACCGTCTCCAATTATTTTATTATATTTTAAGCCATGCGTTTTCAAAGAACACAAAAATCCATCCACAATGATTTGTGATTCCATAGAGGTTGATGTTTTTTTCCAATTTTTACTGCAGTTATGGGCAGGGATGTCTCTTTTGGCAACTACATGTTTTTGACAAACACGACAAAACTTGTTTTTGACACCTACATATAAAATTTGTTTGGTTCGAGCTCCTATAATACAAGCAACTCTAGATAACGCATTATAATTGGATTTGTATGACCGTTTCGACCATGCCCCATCGACAATTACCGCTATTTCTGGAGTCCCATCTTTGTCAACTTCACCTGCTTCTCTCGCCAAGTCCGCTTCTTTCCGACCTGCCTCTGCCATGTCCTCAAAAGCAGTTTCTTGAATGATGTTGCTCAGCACTTCTTCTTTGTTTTTAAATGTGTGAGATGACATCATAGGTATATCTATAGAAGCAAACCTTTCCTTCACTTGACTGTACCCAGCTCCCACTGCAATTGCACCACATACCACCGCGTCATTTGCATCTACATTTTCTATATTCTGTGTCGAAATAAAGCCCACAAAGCCACAGAATCCACATTTAACGGAAAAAGTACTATTGAGTCCACTTCTTTTCTCTGAGACGAGCTCAAAATTATTAAAATCACATTGAAAGGGCTCATGT
Source organism: Lagria hirta (assembly GCA_947359425.1). Taxonomy (NCBI): domain Eukaryota; kingdom Metazoa; phylum Arthropoda; class Insecta; order Coleoptera; family Tenebrionidae; genus Lagria; species Lagria hirta. Next base: position 31,442,649 of record OX375794.1, read on the forward strand.
CTAAGAGCTTTCAAACTGTTAAAAAAATGAACAATATCTACAATCCTAGATCCACTTATGTTTTCCGGTGTTATATTTTTGGATGAATTTTCATTTTCGACCGTGAGTTCTGGAAAACTCTCTGTATTTTCAGAGATAAACGCAAAATTTTCAGGAACTTGAGCTTGTTCTTCTGCCCACTTTTCTATTCTAAAATTAAAAAAAAAGTCATAGGTCAGGTCAGGTCCTGATAGATAGAAACTGATAGAAGTTCTAGTTCTGATTAATTTAATAACCATGCACTTAATAAAGTTAAAAATGTGAAAATACCTTTTACTCCGTAGTTTTCGCTTCATGCGGTATGAAAACTTTGTGCTTCGACGCCTTCCTCCAGACGGTAACGATCTTTTTCCATGAACTCCCATTTTCACAAATAACAAAAAGCACTTTTTCACACACCAGCAAAAACTTATTTAAAAAATTTAAATTTATTTATTATTTAACATCAATTATAATATAATTATAATTGAACTATTTTATCTTATATTGAAAAACGAATAAAATAAGCTACTCGTTGTCTATGTGCCTCTCACCTTGTTAAGATTCAACTAAATTCAAAATTCATTTCGGTCAGAATATTAGCAGGTAAACAGGGTGTGTAGTGAGGGTGTCATTTAATCTCCTACCACCATAAATTAAAAATTAGCTACCGGCACTTCAAGCAGAGAGATGTCGTAAACCTTTTCACGTTTAGACGAATTTTTGTGTCTAGCGAACAAAATGAATATTTTGTTTTCTTGATTAAATCAAAAAATAAGACAAAATAAAAAAAATAAAAAGACAGCGAGATAGATATTTATATCATTGCTTAGATGCAACAAAAATAAATATGCTACAGTAAATGCTTTCGAAGAAAAGTTGAGTCAAAAGTTTTGACATATTAATTATTTCCCTTACATCTAGCAATTTTTTTAAAAATTTGATAGCAAGGCGCGGTAGATTATTGTATTTTAGATAAGATGAAAATGCGGAATTTTCTTCAAATTTAAACTAAACCGAAATAACTTGCATCAAAAATCAGTCATTTTCATGTCCCAGCGCATAGGAGTGCTGAAGAGCCTTAACGTGTCAGGATAGTAAAAAGTTAATTCCTATTCCGGTTCATACACAAGCTGGCTAACGGCCAGTGCAATAAACAGACTAAAAGTATCCTGTTAGTTCTAAAGAAACCTTTAGCGGAAAAATGGATGCAATAAAGAAATTAAAGTAGACTTTAGAACCAAAAGTCGGCTTTTGCGTAAAGGTTCAATATCCGGACTTTTCAGTCAAAAAACCTACTTTTACGTTAAATACCTAACCGCAACTGTCAAACAAAAATGTATTATCAGGATCATACTATACTCTATTTTTTTTGGCAGAGTCGAAAACGCTATTGGGACTACATACAATATAGCAACTTTCGGTGCATTTTCAGGAAACTGCTGCCAATTTAACTGTCAATAGTTTCAGTGTCAATAAATTGTTTAGGTTTACATAACCTTAGACAAGCACCGGAATCTCTAAAGACTCGCAATATTGAAAAAAAATGTGACATCAGTTGCCATGGAAACCAAGCTTTGCGCTTTAAACCACACAGGATTTGCACACCGTTAAGGAAAAATCTTGTTTGACGGACAAAAGAGAGATTAGGATTAATTGACACGTCTGGCTGACAGTGGTGACACCGCTTTTTCATAAAATTGTGGTGTGTAAACGGGACATTGCGTTAACCAATAGAAAGAGAGTATTTTAAATGCAATTCCGAAGATGCCCGATTCGTCTTGCCAATAGCCGAAGAATATAGTATAGTGATAGTTCATCTACTTCTGAAGATAAACAAGTGATTGTTATGAGGAGACAAAAAATATACAGACCGAAAGCTCATCGTTTGTTTGCTCTTTTGCTGTTTTATTTTCTATAATAAGCTTTTATTTTTCTATCAATTCCAATAATTTTAATTCTTTATCCGTCGTAAAGACTGTTTAATTTGAGATCGTTTTTAATTTGTTAGAATAGATTAGTTGCAAGAATTGTATTATTAAATGAAGGTCTATAGAAGCTTCAAATAACTCCATACTGGCTCGTTATGTTTTCTAAAGATACGTGCATTTAATAATCGTTATCTTTTTCTATTTTTCTTGAATATATTTTTTTGCTTTTTCTTGTGTTGTTAATGGTACTTTTATTTATTTATTTCAAATAAAATAAACGCCGATCGACTAAATACATACAATGTTTTTATAAAATTTAATAATTAAGTGATTAGATAGCATTATTTTCGTGCATGAACTAGAAAAAATATACAGATGAGAAATTATTGCACAATTTAACTAACTAATGGAGTAGTAATAAGTTTCTTACATTAGATACAAAAGAGGAGAGTGAGCCACCGAAGTAATCTAGCTCAGTACAGTGACAATTAACCAAGTCCGCAATTCTGTTCATTGGTCCAAAACATACGTAGTTTTTAGTTGTTTTTATTGAGTACAGCAGCTTTCGGGATCTCAGATCAGGTCTTGAGCAGATGAAACTAAACTGTTCCAAGATTTCAGGAAAGTCGATATATCCATTGATTGTTTTGTAAAAGTGGATTAGGTCAGCACACTGTCTACGACTCTGCATACTATTTATCTTGTACTGACTGTAAATATCGTCAATATTCCTTGACCGTAGACGGTATGCTATGTATTTGCATAGCTTGCGTTGGATTTTCTCTATTTTACTTATCATTATATTCGTAGCAGTAGACCATACTATTGATCCGTATTCAAGGATCGGTCTGACCAAGGAGATGAAAAGATGAACCAATGTGTGGTTGTTTTTAAAGTCTTTCCCGGATCTGAGGATATACCCCAAAACTTTATAGGCATATGAGACAATCTTGTCGATGTGTGCCGAGAAGGTAAGTTTAGTATCGAAGATAATCCCGAAATCCTTGATCGAAGAGGAGTTTGGCAATTGTTGTCTATTAATATTATAATTATGCGTCCTGTAGCCAAGTGATCTAGTGAATTTCATTATTGCGCATTTATTGATGTTCAAGTTAAGTTTATTTTTATGGCACCAATTGTGCAATTTGTCAATATCCAGCTGAAGTATACGATGATTAATCTCGTTTTTTATTTTTCTGAATATTTTCATGTCATCAGCATAAAGTAGGTAATCGGAATCCAGGTTGTCAGCTATGTCGTTGATAAAGATGTTAAAAAGTATAGGTCCTAGATGAGAGCCTTGAGGAACGCCAGAATCCACACTGTATTCATCAGAGATATGACCATTAACTCTCACTTGCAGGGATCTACCCGTTAAATATGAGCGGAACCAATCCAGAGCAGTACCAGTAACTCCATACTGTTGGAGTTTGTCTAACAATATCTCATGATCGACCAGGTCAAAAGCTTTGCTAAAGTCAGTGTATAGTGTATGAACATCCAGGCCCTGGTTCATGGCGTTGATTATGTAATTTACGTATAGGTACAAGTTTGTTGAAGTGGATCCTGCCATTGATAAATCCGTGTTGTTTGGATGTGATAATGTTTTTGAAAGCTGATGTTACTTGAGGTAGAATTACTTTTTCAAATAGTTTAGCAATAGCTGATTGAATGCAGATCGGTCTGTAGTTGGTGATATCCGATCTTTCTCCGGTTTTGTGGATTGGACTGATAAACGATAGTTTTTAAGCCGCTGGGAAGACTCCAAGCTGCAAAGATTTACTAAGTATATGTATTATTGGTTCACACAGGCCAGTAGCACAATTTTTAAAAAAGGCATTTGAGATTCCATCAAGCCCAGATCCTTTTTTAATATCAAGCTGAGACATTTTTTTGAAAACTTCGTGGAATGAAATGTTAAATTCTGAGAGGTTTGCATCGCTGCGTTCATGCTGGTCATCCCTGGGGTAAGTTGGTGTGTAATTTCTGTTTACGTAGATGCTTTTGAAGTATGATGCAAACAGGTTGCTAACCTCTCCGCCGTTACTAGCGTTTTCTGCATCCCATGACATGGTAGATGGAATATCCAGGCCGCTACGTCTCTTGTTCTTTACAAATTTCCAGAATTGACTCGAGTCAGTCTGCATTAAGGTTTCAACCCTGGAGACATATTTATCGTAACATTTTCGACTTAGATCCTTGCATTCGAATCTGATTTTGCAAAATTGGTTGTATGAGGCTTTAGTTCGCCTTTTTTTATATTTAGCATGTGCCTTTTTTTTTAATTTGACTTTGTGTTTTAGTTCATTTGAGAACCAACAGGGGTAGTCATCAATCTTATTGTTGTAAACAGGTACATATTGGGCAATACCCTCATTTATTATCTCATAGAACCAATTAACTTTATCATCTATAGACTCCAGCTTGTATAGCTCTATCCAGTTTGTTCTCAAAAAATACCTATTAAGTGCAACATAATCAGCACGCTTAAAACTATATCGTGATGAATCACTTGTTTTAAGATTTATATGTTGCACCATGTAGATAAAAAGAGCAGGATGGTGGGCATCTTCATCAAGAATAGGCTCAGCTTTCATGATTTGGGCATCAGTGCTAGAGAAACAGAGGTCTAGAAGGCGATCGTAGGTATTACGGACTGTATTTAGTTGTGTGCAACCGGCTAGGGTCATCTCATTATATAATAATGCCTCGCATTCATCAATAGGATGACTGCTAGGTAAGTTAAAATCTCCTGTTACTAAAATTTTAGAGTTGGGGTATTTAGCTCTAATGTAAGATACAGTGTCTGTGTGGACATTAAGAATGTCTAGAGTAGATTGTGGAGGTAAATACACGCAGCCAACTATGACATCACCGTCGGTGCATTTCACTTTAACAAAAATTTGTTCTAAGTTGTGTGTATTGATAGTTATTATTTCAGAAGAAATGTTTCGTTTAACTGCTATAAAGACTCCACCACCACGATTACAATCACTAGTTACTCTTTCTCTGTCTTTTCTGTACAACACAAACGAATTATCTATCACTTCACCATCAGATATTGAGGACGTAAGCCATGATTCACTCACACAAATAATGTCACTGTTACTACTAGCTGAGGAGATTAAGAAATTGTTTAATTTAGTTCTTAGTCTTCTGGTGTTTTGGTAATATATTTGTAGTTTATGTGTCTTTATGCTATTCTTTTGGCAGACGAAAACGCTTGTCCACTATTTTAGGTACACCATTGATAAATTTTATTGTCTTAGATTGATCACCACTATTTTCAAGTTCACGCAGCTCTGCTCTTAAACTGTTTATTTGTCTCTGCTGGGCATGTGTTAAGTAGTGTTTGAATATGGAGCTAGATCCATCCTTAGGTTTTGCTTTAAGTAACATCCTCGCTTCTTCTGGAGATGGGGTATCCAATAATAAAGGACGTGTTTTCCCTTCCGCTGGTTTCCCTAGCCGGCGTATTTTTATTTTTGGTAGTGCTAATGAGACAGCTCCTGCGGAATTAAAGTAGCTAATTTTTCGTGGTCGTCTTGTAGTCGGTCCGTCCCAGTAGGCTTCTTAGATTCAGGAACGTTTAAGACAATCACTTTTGACTCACTTTTTTGACGCTCCGCGATTTCTGACATGATGCTATCTGGTGAGACTGCAATATCAAATCCTGATTTAATTTTATTTTCAACTACACCGATTCTTTTTTCCAATTGCTTGGTAGATGCCTTATTCTAATCCGCAATTTTATTTAATTCAGACCTGATACCTGCTATATTTGTCTCAAGGGATTTCATTCTCTGGGCGAATGGTTCAAGATATTGCTTGAACAGCTGCTCAATTTGCTTGGTTACCGCTGGCATATTACCCGGAATAGCCTCGTCATAGACAAATCTAGAGATTTGTCTATGAATACCGAGCCGGACTTGAGGTCGACCTCAAGCTCAAGATATAAATATCAGATTTCACGAGCATTGCCGAAGTCCTTGCTTGAGATGGAATCAGCGATAAATCTATCTCAAAACGCATGCAAACGCTTTTCTGAGCATTGCCGGAGGCCTTGCTTAAGTCCAAGCTTAAGCTTGAATTTGAGATACGACTATGAATACCGGCATAAGACAGCACAAATATTCACAAGGAAAACCCTTGACAAGGTACAGAGACTAGCATGTTTATGCATCACAGGTGCCATGATACCGTACCCTACGGCGGCACTTCAAATTATTACAGATCTTACACCTTTACTTTTAGTGATAGCAAGAACAGCAAACAAAGCTATTCTTAGACTGACTAGGGAAAGCACCAAAAATAAAATAATCAAATGTCAAAAAGCTTGGGCATCTCTAATGGAGTGCATTCCACTTAAAGTGACCAAATACTAACGAAATATATTTTGCAAAATATTATATCGTTAAATTAAGCAACAGACCAACTGGGAAAAAAACACCATCAGTGAGTTCAATGTTTAAAAAAATTTTTATAAAATGATATAGAGATATACAGATTTTCCAAGAGAGAAAAGCCTACGGGAGTACAATTAGTCGGTCTTACAACCAGATACTCAGAATCAATAGGAAAATATCCAAGCATAGTTCAGGCGGAAATACACACAAACAAACAAAGTAAAGTAAACTGGGCGCAAATAACGATTGAAATATTGACATCGGTGGAAGCGTTATCAGGACAAGAAAATAAGACTTTGAATGAGCACGGTAACTTAACGTGTGAAACACGTTAGAGGCAAAACTTATTCTAACTAAACCTTGTTGCTGCTTGGACTTATATTGGGGTAAGCGAAGAAGAGAAAGCGATAGAAAAGACGGAAGAGAAATTGGTTGAGGGATCGAGAGAGATTGATAAAGAAAAAGTGTTCGTAAACAACATGGAGCTATAATAGATTAGAGTCAGGATTTCCCACTACAATCTGCGTTTGTTGTGATGCAGAATTACGGAGAGCAGAGTGCTTCAGCGGTTTGTGGAGGGCGACACTTAGAATGTGACTGGTCCGATAAAAAAATCAAAAGCAGTAGCGGCGCAGAGGTTTAGAGAAAAGCCAAATATGGTTAAAAGTACCTGCACATAATGAATCTGTAACTTGTATGAAATGGATGACTGTCACAAGTTCTGGAATTAGTCCTTTGTTGTTTACGATGGTTTAAGTTTGATGCTATCCATAAACTAATACGTTATTTAGCGGTTGTGTATAAATTAACAATGTTGCTATGAATATTTATTGATGCAACTGATACATGTAATAATGAAAGACACTTATTAGTCTTATAGACTTCGTCAGAAAAAAATTATAAAGCTGTGACAAAACATGAACTTCTACGCCCCTGTTGATGTAAGTACAACAATGACCGGCCTTGAGCAAAGAATTATGTTCATCTGGACACTTTTTTGATCTACACACCACATCCCAATTGTCTTATGGCTTTTATTAACACCTCTATTATTATTTGCTAGAAAATCTTGTGGAGCTCATTCACAAAACACTAGTTTTCCCGCAATTAAAAATGATATAAGCACTACCCCACAAGCCAAATAGTCAACAAAACTTGGATCCGACGTCGCCGGCCGTTGCAATTTTTTTTTTAAACCACGAACTTTGATACTGCACCACGCTTTAGCTTTGTAGCCACGTATTTTGTAAACAAAGAACGTGTGGCAACGTATATAATCCGCGCTTAGAATGCTCTCTTTTTTCGCATCAAAACCAATTGCCAACATCCTGACTCTATTCTATTATAGCTCCATGGTAAACAAAGACTTTCAAACGTTTAAGAGATAATCAACAAAATCACTATTAAAGTAGTTTGAATGCTTCACAATTTCGATTGTTTTTCTGATTTTTCTGTCATAGAAGAATCCCAATTTACAAATAAAAAAAAATTCATCAAGACAAATTTGGTGACCAGTGTCCTAATGATTTTCAGCTAGCGAGGACTGTGAGCATAAACCCCAATTTATGCACCTTTTATGTTCAGAAACTTGAAATTTAATTGAACGTCCGATTTTTCCAATGTAAACTTTGCCACAAGAGCACCGTATTTTATAAACATTTTTACACAACAGCGAGTCAAATTTTTTGAAGATGGCAATATACTTCATTAATGTACAATTTTTGTTGAAATTACACAAATCACACACTTCATTGTTTCCAGAGACAACTATGTTCATTAGCAAAAATGACAATTATATGACCAATTAAAATACCAGAAGCAAGTTTTTGTTTCCGAATCAAGGAGTTTTTATGTTGTTTATCAAAAAAACATTGTAATCAATTTGTATGTTAATAGCGGATTAATAATCTCGACAATTGCAAGCTCCAGCTTTCCACAGTGGTTCAAGCTTAAACAGCTTTGATTATTAATCGCTTTTATTGACACACGTGTTTATTAAATATTAACTTTTTATGTAAGCAACAAACTAAAGCCGAAATGTTTCTATTTCATTTGTTATGACAAGAAACGGTGAATCGATATCTATATTGAAGCATTTCTGTAATAATTTTTGTTCTGTGAGTTATAGAAAATTCCGTTTGTCTGTGTGTCCACAAATTGCGTTTTTGTTTCTTTTATATATAATAGAAACTATGTTGCTGCTCAAAAACAGCAAATATTTCCTCTAAGCAAAACAAACTTTTGATAACATTCCAACCAGAAAATCATTTTATTCTTGTTATACTAACATTATTATTAATTATTCTACCCCGAGAGAATAGAGTTTAAATAATCGCTTAAAATTGTGTCTAGTTAAATTAATTGATGCAAACCTCATTATTTATCGTGACTAGAGGATACGGAACCACTGTTTTATACCAGATGATCCACATCAAGTTGTTGAGAGCAAAGGAAATGAATAGCTGGATGTGAATCCGGATCCGCGTGCATTTTAGAGTTCTGTAAAAAAAAACATGGGTAAATAAAACATACGTCAATACCGGATAATTATTTCTGTTACGAGGTTGGTAATGTTTTTTAAATATTATTTTAGCAACTGTGATCTATAATTTAAAGTGATCTCAGGCACATTGATATTAAATTTGTGAACTATATATTGTATTGTTATTTGTCAGTAAGCAAAATGAACAACATTACTATTGCAAACCTCGTAAAAAAGTAACAATTATTGAAAGTCACTCGGTATAATATAATATTTCATTTTTCAATATTATACATTTAGTACTTATTGTCACTTTTGCCAAAAAAGTTTTTTGTTTATAGAAACACTTTTAAAAATTTTGAAAATCTCAAAAAATTTACATAAAGTGAATCGATTACATTCGTTCCCAGTGGCGGCTTGTCCAGGGCAGCAAAGTAGGCAGTGCTCACCTAAACAAAACATCATTTGTTTCAGAAACCTATATCACTTTTCTATAATTCTATATTAATAGCAATTCACCAAATGTGGTAAAGTGTTTTGAACTTTAATGTGGTGACAGGACAGTGTACAAGTCGACACATCCTGGTATCAAGCAAGATTGGCAATAACATTCATTTATCCTACATTTTATTTAATTTGCAGGCGGCGTTTGTAGTTTTTATATGTGAAACAAAAATGATATAATAATAATTTTACATGTTTTTGAAATTATCTGTGTGATATATAATACTCAGACGAAGAGTGCTCGTGTTGCTACATCAAATATACATAATAATTTCAAGCTTCTGTGTTCTTCTGCTTAAACGGAGGATGCTTGTGTTGCTACAATATTTATAATAATTTTAATAAATTTTAATGAAGGCTAGGATATTGAAATTCAAATATGTATTTTTCTCAGAAATTATTGCTTTATACCTACTTACATATTTTGAATGTTTATTTTTTTGACTTCTAAAAATTAACATTCTAATTAATTATCTATAAAAAACAATTATTTTGTCGATTTAAAGCGGTTATGTAATTATTGCTAAAATGTAAGCTTTGAACAACCGTTAAGCGAGAAAATTTGCAAAAATTATATAAAAATTTTAATTCAACTTAAATTATTCAACGGAAAATACAACAGTAGCTTTAAAAAATATTTTAATATAAACCTGTATTCTAAATATAATAGTTAAATATATTCAAAGAAAAACAGAATAAAGTAAGAACTAATAGTTTTTCAATGATTTAAAGTAGCAACAGTCATTGCTCTCTTTGTATAACGTGTAATATTTTTGTATTTCTAATCTAATTGCAATAATATGAAACGTATTAAAAAGACTGTGAGAGTTTTTGATTTTATAATAATTTATAGTTATGTTTTAAAGTAAAAATAAGCTAATAAAGCGCTAAATAGCTTGTATAATCAAATGATCTCAATGAGGGCCATATGGCATCTTAAGTTAAAGAGGGGGAACATAGGCTTAGCATCCTTGGAAAGGTAGAGTTCAGTCAGAAAACTGAGCGAGGCGAGAGTGAGAACGTTGGCCAAAAGGTCTTAGAGCGGTCGGACGGGCAGTATTATGAATATTTAAACTGTTAATTGCTTAGTGAAAGAGAAAGATAGTTAGTTAACGTGTTAATCTTGTTGATCATGTGTTGTTCTGTGGTATAATTGTGAATTCAGTGCTGACTCCCTGAATTCGGAGGAATAATGAGTAAAGTATTATTGATAAGCATCAATAGGTTAATATGAATAATCCACGGCAGAAACTATAGTTTAATACCTGGAGTACGGTCTATGTGGTGATACATTTCAGACTGAGGTCGTACTCTCATGACGTCTGTAGACATTTACAGACTGCTATCCTGGCTCTCTACTGCCTCGAACAGAGACGAAGTGGAAGAGGGGTGGGCTGGAGTCCGTTAACCGCTATGGTTATGTTCCTGTCAGTGTATAAAAAGGATGTGAATTTTCCTTTTGATGGTATGACAGAATATTGCGTACTGTCCTTAGGTTCTTCACTTATTAATCTTTTTTATACCGTTTCTTATTACGCATTATTCCTGGCCAGTCTATTTCGTGTAATGTGATTGAGGCCTCGCGACACCGTCCACGTTGCTCCCGAACAAGGTACCAAAACAATGAAGACATAATTGCTAAAGAAAAGAGGTGAAGATTGAGTCAATCGAGTCTATGGAGTGGTTGTCAAAGTCCAATGAGCCTGATGATGTCTTCCACTATCAGTTCGAGAGGCAGAAAATCCTGCGAGGGGAAGAAAAGCCCCCGGTGAGTTACGTTACAGGTATTATTGACAGGTACATTATGTGTAAATATGTTTCATGTGTCGCCCAATCGATCCGTCTGACTGCTCAAGCGTTTCTCTAACAATGAATATAGAGGGGTGAGTTGAGGTAGATTGTTCATGATAATGCAGCTGACTGTTGCTATTCTGTACACTCTTTTTGAGTTAATAATTAAGGCTAGTAATCGTAGAACATAGACATCCTCACAAATTTATTATGAAGATAGAGTTAACTGTTATTTAATTCAATTTAATTGTTAAAATTTAGCAAAACGCAAGATTAGAAGAAAAAAGTTTTAGAAGACATATAAAAAAATACAATTACCACTCCAAAAATTCATGAGCAGTTGTAAATGTTAGTAGAGATCAGGTACATACAGACTTTATTTTTAATACACAACCAAATAAAAATATCATAAATGTAAATGGTAGCGGCTTAGCTTAATCTGATTTTGCTTTGGGTTAATGTACTCGTTAACTATTTTTATTTTTTTTTAATCATTGTTACCATGTAAGTTTGAATGATACTGATATTGTACATTTTTTTATTTTTATATAAGTTTAATAAAAAACTAATAAGCAACTGTAATTGTTTTTTTTTGTTTAGCTAGTTGATTATATCTATAAACATCAGACACAAGACACTTTAGACTATAAATATTTCTAACCATTGTAGTTCTGTCCTTTACATCATAAGTAAAAAAATTTTCTGCCGGGAGTATTCCAAACGTTGCTACTATAAATGTAAAAGTAAAATACTTTTTTTTGATTTATTGTAAGTTGGCGATATACACTGTAAATAATAGTTTGGGTTAGTCAGTTAGTTACCTTAAGCTAACGATATTAAGCTAGCCAACATTGTACAATAGTATATTATACACCAAGGTAGAGAAGACAATTTTTTTAAGCCGAGGTAGTTTATTCCCCGAGAAGCGAAGCTTCGAGGGGAATAAAGAAGCGAGGCTTAAAATTGTCTTCTCTACCGAGGTGTATATATTATTTTTTTCACTACTTGCATCTTTATTTGAGTCTACAAACTCAATTTTTTACAGTGTTAACGACAATAATGTAATTTTCAAGTTTGCCATGGATTTGACATTTTAGGAAACAAATGAACAGTTGTTGACGCATAGAAATTTTCGACGCAAATCTGTTAAAAAAAAGACGAAATGGAAGATTTTGGAACATTGGAGCACTTAAAGAAGAGCAATTGATTATGAATTATAACATACTTTTAATACAAAATTAACCAAATACATATAAAGAAAATTTACCCAAAGAGAAACCCGCAATAACAATAAAATCAAAAATAATACAAAAAAACTCAATAATTTTTTTAGAAATTAATTAGGCATGCAAATGAAAAATGTATAATCAAACGATGCCAAAAATAACAAAAGTACTCAAACAAACGATTACATAAAAAATTGAAAAAGCTACAAGTACAAGAAAAAAAGCAAATTAATTTCTCTTCATGAAATCATTACAGAACAAATAGAAATAAATATTTAAGACACACATTGTTTGACATCAAAAAGTTGAAAACTAAATTTATTAAGACATTGAAAAACTAACATTAAACATCTTAACGTTTGAATTGACTAAAGCAGTAAAACTAAGACAAAACAAACTGGAAAATAATTTTGCAAAAATCTTGGAAATATTAGATTGAAAAAATCAACACTTAACAACTCAGTTAATAGAATCTACAGATCATCAAAAACTTTCTTTCAAGATTAAGCTAAATATTCATAGCAATTTTAAAAAAAAATGCAGCAAAAACAATACGAATTTAGACTAAGAATTAGAACAGGAAAAGTAGTTTCTAAGTTAATTAAACATAATAAAACAGTGCTACTCAGAAAATGCAGGGATGAAGAAAAATATGTGTATTTTTGATTTATTGATTATAAAAAAGCTGTTGACCGCATAAAACTTACAACAATTATACAAATAATCTGCCAGATGGCACCGTTCTTTTTGCTAATACTTTAGGAGACCTACAACAACTACTGGAAAATATTATGAACGCAAAAAATCAACACGTGTTAAAAATAAAAATATTTAGATTATCAGAAACAAAAACAATAGCTATCAGCAGAATTCCAAATTTACAAGCTAATGTATTGATACGCATTACATAGAGTTTTAAGATCTCAGGATTAAGGTTTAGAGCATCTTAACTTGAAGCTAACACTACCTTGTCGCTTGATACTCAATAGTGTTTTGTTAACAAGCAAACTAAAACATATGCAAAAAACTAAATACTATAAATGCCATCTTTTGAAACTGTTCATAAAAGGAAAGATAGAAGGCTTTACTGAAACTCGTATGAAACTATTCTAAAACTCTTTAAAAATATTTCTTTTGTTTTTAAATTTTTATTTACGGATTAAGCTGTGGATTTACTACTGGCGTAAATTGATTTTTTAGCCTCGTCGATTGTAAACGGCATGTTTACGTCTTGCCAACTTCTATGGTAACTTGACTTTTTTAGATGCAGAGCTTTCATCTGTCACTTTGACTCACTGGCGTGTTGCAAAACACCATGAACATTACCTGCTTTTAGAGACCTTCAAAACAAGTGTTGTTTAGTCATAAATATAATTTGCTAATACCAAGACAATTTACCGCACTTAATAAGACCTATAGATTTCAAAAATAAAGACAATTTAATATATTTTGGTGCAAAATATAAGCATAGATTTAATACACTAGATATAGCTATGCTTGATAAACATACTTCGGTTCTTTAAAAACATATCAACGAAATTGGTACATCTCTCCATTTCTTTCTATATTTAATGAAACACATTTTTCATCCTTTTCATCATATTTGTTGTATGTCGCACACGAGTCTATAGTGATTAAACAGACACGAATTTCTACGATTTTAGTCGACAATCAACGATGCAATGCTTTGCTGTCAACTTATTGACATTTGTCATACACAATCTAATAAAATACGAAAATTAGGTTAAAAATTAATTTTATCCACAATTACCTTATAATTGAAGTTTTATCCACACTTACAAACCGTATAAAGTAACACTTTATCCACTAGTGGAATAATGAAATCACTTTATTCCACTAGTGGAATAATGAAACAATACATTCTTAAATATATATTCAATACATTTTATAGACATTTATAGCGGCCTTCAGCATCGAGTACTTCGACCACATGGATGAAATTGCATACCTCTTCTTCAAATTTAAGAAATACGATAGCAGAACTTCCTCATTTATTGTCATTACCTCCCGTTCTTCTTTCCATTCATTAAATTCTGAAAATACTTTTTCATAATGTTCCCTGGACTTCGCAGGCAATAACTGGCGAGTCGCTTCTTCAGCTTCCTCAAGAATTGTCTCAGGAACAGTATCACTTTCTTCCATTTTCACCAACTTGCACAGCGTTTTATACAAATGGAGTCGATAAACAATCGAAAATAAATAGCGACGATTCAACACCTCCCATGTTTTTTAGTTAATTTCAATGATTTTTGAGGTGACATCCGCTGTCAGAGTGTAGTGTCAAATCATTTTTTGATTTTAAATCGCTGTAATTGTGGATAAAACGTTATATTGCATTCGTGTTTCACTCGCATTTTATCCACTTAAGAAAATTAAACGCTCGAGCAAGCTCTCGCGTTTAAACATTCTTGCGTGGATAAAATGCTCTCTGAAACACTTATACAATAAATTACTATTATTTTGGAATGAATAATTATTTATAAATAAAGGTTTTTTCACCAGTGCTAATAATTCTTAATTATTTTATCAAAAAACTCTATTCCAATTTCAAAATTTCACCAACTTTTAGTTGTGTCAGACCCATGTAAACTTTATTATCCGCTTCATCTTTTATCAGCTTACAAACCCACAACTGCATCGTGACAATCACAATAATAAAAATAAAAAACTTCTCTCCCATGAATTTGTAAAATTGAAGTTAGGCTTTAAGAAAATAGAGAAACATTAGAAAGCTGGAAGAAAATAAAAGTTGAGGTTGAAATCTCAATAAATAAAATTACCTTCAAATTATTAAATATTTTTCTTGACAATAATTATTTTCAATTTTTAAGTGATTGAACTAAGTTTTCTGTTCAAATTATGTGATTAGAAAAATTTGAATAGAAACGTCAAAATAACTCTAGTGTCATGCTGACGTAGCGTACTCTGCGTCTACTGATTTCTGCTTTGCTATTGGTAGGAACCTCTCTAAAGGATAGCGCTATCGAATACTAATGCAGTTGAGAGTGAGGGCAATAGATGGTACGTCTTGGCGAACTATCGCAGTGCATGGCTGTATCTTGTTATAATAAATCTATGAATATAAGGCGCCGTCGGCGCCATCTTGTTGTGGGGTACTTACCTAACCATCGATCGAGCTTTAAACCACAGACTAATTGCACCTGAGCTGTCAACCTCAAATCAATTCAAATTTTTAAAACAGGCAAAATTGAGTCTACGGCTAAAAAGTTGAATACATTATTCGTGCGATAGTTATTTTACAGCTCGCGGTTTGATTAAAGTTCTCCGCAGAGCGTCGGGCTTCAAAATTAAAACCTTGTGCTGAAAATGAAACTTATACCGCACTAATAACGTAAATAACTATTATAGTTCTATTGTATTTGTTTGTAGCTTTAACATATGCTTTAAAATGCTTTAATATGCTGTGCAAATTTAAAGTCTTTAGCTTGTAAAATCTGTTTTACGCTGTGATCACGTCAATTGATATAATACATTTATTATGTATGCAAATTATTGACATCAAAAGAGTATTGTTAAATAAAATATGACATTTTACAGTAGCAATTTGTATTAGATCTATGTTTATCATTCTATTTAGTTTAATTTTTTAATGACTACATAGAATTTTTTTGTTTAATAGCTAAGAGCACTTTTTTTGACTAGACTGACTACAAAAACAGATCTAAATTGATTTATACGTTTTAAAACCATGAAACAACAGACTGCCACACAAATACACTTTGCAAACTTCTAACATCTTTATCTTTTGCTAATTGTTATAAAAAGAGGCTCTAAATATACTCTTCAGGAGGAAATACACTCTTCTGTTTGACTTCAGGAAAATGACAGCTTCAAAAGCTATTTTAAAAGAGGAATCTAGTTTATATATAATTAACAATAAAGTCAATTTAATTAATCTAATTTCATGTTTTATTATATCTATTCTTTTACCATATTTTTAGAAAAAATGTTTTAAAAATTTTAAAAAACATAAATTAAAACTATTAAAGTTTTTCAAATTGAGAAAATCATTAAAATGTGATAACCCCATCTCCCAACCTATGACTATGGTTTTGTGCGGTTTTGGCGCTTTTCGAATAGGTGTACAGCCCGGTCTTTACATATTGATAATTTTCTCAATTTTACATCTCGTGTATATAGCCACCGCTTTAATTACAATATAAAAAATAATCTTCGGAAACTAACGAAATTGTTTTTTCTGTGAGATAAGAAATTTTTTCGACGAGAATAATTGTGGAATTAAATAATTTCCTGAATTCAACAAATTAACATCTTTCTCCTCGCAAATGTCTAAGTCACTCATATTGTAATTAAAGCGGTGGCTATAGACACGAGATCTAAAATTAAGAAAATTATGAATATGTGAGGACCTATGTGTACACCTATTTGATAAGTGCCAAAACAGCACGAAACTATAGTCATAGGTTCAGAGATGGGGTTATCACATTTTGATAATTTTCTCCATTTGAAAAACTTTAATAATATTAATATTAGCATAAATGCAAGAAACCGATTTAGACTTATCTCACAGAAAAACAATTTCGTTAGTTTCCGAAGATAAGAAATTTCATCGACGAGATTAATTGTAAAATTTAATAATTTTCTGAATGCAAGAAATTAACATCTTTCTCCTCGTAAATGTCTAAGTCACTCATATTATAAATTAAAATTTTTGGAGCTTTTGTGCAATTTTATTAAGTACCTATTTAAAATAAGTTTGACAACTTGTGCAACTTTTGGCAACAAGCATTTAATTAGTCTTAGTAGCATATAATTTCTTAATGTTTTCTTGCTAAGCGAAATCAAATTCTCGTGTTTTACTTTGTAAACAGATTTGGCGTGCTCGTTTTCATAATTCAAAAGCTTTTATGAATGTAAACAAGTAATTTTTTTAAAAATCTGTGTAACAAATCTATTGCTGGTTTAGATAAAGATCTTATTACAAAACAAGAAAATTTTTAAAAGTCTAGCGTTTTTATTGTGTTATTAATTGTTAATTATTTTCTAAGACATAATACATAATATTATAAAAATAATTTCTTTTTGTGATAAGCCTGTGATGTTTAGCAGTCAAACTAAAAATTAAATCAAACGAGCTACAGAAATTGTGTTTTTTCCAAATAAGTAATGCTTTTTTTTCAGACATCAATATCAGAGCCCTTAAATTTGAAAAAAATATATAAACAATTATAAAATGTTACATTACTGCGGAGAAAGTCATGGCGTATATTTGAAAATTGCTATTGTTAGCAACGGCACCAACCATTGTAATAAAAATTGGAAAAAATTATTGCTTGTCAGATCTCATCAGTAAAATTTAAGTCAAAATTAAGTTTTCTGGCTTGGTAAGTATTTAATTTTTTTACAAATTTTTTATATATCTTAGTGTTTTTATTGTTTATTGGTTAGGAATGACGACAATTAATAAAGAAAATGTTTTTGGGACGTCCTATTTGTACCCGTCCTTAGAGCAGTAAAAGCAAAAGCTGTTCAGCCAAAACTGCCAACAATTTGTTTGAACCAATTTAAGATTTTATCTATCCACACAGTTATACCACTTCCTAAAAAAATAGTTTGAAAGATTCTGAGAGCTCTTTCGACCACCAAGTGGTCATCAACTAGTTTTATTCTCATTTTTCAACTATTAGTGTCAGAAGATGATAATCACTTGGTGAGCGAAAAAGCTCTCGAGATCTATTATATAAGCTTTTTGGAAAGTGGTAAAACTGTGCAAATAGTTTATTGTGCTAAATATTCTGAACCAATCAATTATTTAATAAAATTTTATCATAAAAGCAATATTTAGCAGATTTAAATTTTCACTTATATACAAACTACAAACCATTTTTTGTTAAAAATTTTTTCAAATACATTAATTTGTCAAGTGTTTTGTTTTTTCCGATTAAGCAAAATATCAATAATTCTCTGTTAGAAGTTTTGTTTCAACCAAATTGTTAATAAACTGATGATACCTGCCAAAAATTTGACATGAAAAAAATGTGCATTTTTTTGACGTCTAAAGAATAAAAATTATACGATATATAAAGTGTAAGGTTTTTGACAACAGAGCTTCTGTTGAAGTATTAACGTCTCTCAATAATAATTGTTACTTCTCAGATTTAACAAACCTATGTCAATTTTATATAAAATATTTTTTGGGTTGATTTTTATACAGAAGTACAATTTATGTTTTTCACGTAATAATATAAAATGTAAAAAAGATGTTTATACTTTACTAGATACTTATCAAGTGAACCAAATAATATGTGAAACTACTAGAGTCTGCAAATAGTATTTTGCGTGCCTGTGGGGTTAAAGATAACTTGAACTGGCGGACGAATCATTATAAGATATTTTATCCACAATTACCTTATAATTGAAGTTTTATCCACACTTACAAACCGTATAAAGTAACACTTTATCCACTAGTAGAATAATGAAATCACTTTATTCCACTAGTGGAATAATGAAACAATACATTCTTAAATCAATCGCATTCTATTTATTATTAATATTGACATTAACATTTACATTAATAGACATTTCGTTTTTTGTTTTATCATATTTCACTTCGTTTCCATTAATAAGAAGCTTGTAGTTGTTATCGGTTCCAGAACGAATAGTAGTTGTAGGAACAATGGACGTCTCCTCTAGTAAGGAACGACTAGTACCAGAAGAACCTTGGATTTTCCTTGAGATATCAAGCTTATTAGATACAGAATCTTCGATATAAGTTTCTGCTAGTGCGGAGCTCCTCCACCCACCATGTCGTTTA
Source organism: Lagria hirta (assembly GCA_947359425.1). Classification (NCBI taxonomy): domain Eukaryota; kingdom Metazoa; phylum Arthropoda; class Insecta; order Coleoptera; family Tenebrionidae; genus Lagria; species Lagria hirta. The sequence continues at coordinate 31,461,824 of OX375794.1, forward strand.
ATTGTTGTAAGATTAGCACCTCCATTGGCCAGTAAAGTTGTTGAAGTGCGCCTCATACAATGGCCGGTATAAGCTTCTGCGTTCGCCAGATTCAAAAACGAAGCAACTACTGAAGAAACTTTCGATAAAGTGTTAATCCCAACAGGTTGCGATGTACAATTTTGATCAACGTATCGTAAAAAGAATCTCTCAATGGATAACTTCTTCGGACGTAAGGACATGTATTTCCTACACTTCTCCACAGTGTTGATAGAGAATCCTTCTTTTATAATTGTGAATTTTCGTGAAACGCCCGTCTTGGTATCTGGTATCGAAACAATCAGGTATGCGCCCCTGTCTTCTACATCACTGATTTTCAAATTTGTCAGCTCACAGCATCGACAGGCACCAGACACCCCTTTTATTAATGCAACCTAAAATATTCCAAAATTTATTATCTACAATGTCTATGTAATGACAGAGATTACCTTGATCATCAAATATTCTTCATCGCAAGCCCTTGTCAAAAACTCTTCCACGTGTGTTCTTTCCAATACTGCAGCTTTCTTCGGCCTGTATCCTCTTGACTGATTCTTCAGATAAGCCGTGAGCTTACTATATTTTCCAATGTCTATGTTTTTATAGACCTTTATAGCGGCCTTCAGCATCGAGTACTTCGACCACATGGATGAAATTGCATACCTCTTCTTCAAATTTAAGAAATACGATAGCAGAACTTCCTCATTTATTGTCATTACCTCCCGTTCTTCTTTCCATTCATTAAATTCTGAAAATACTTTTTCATAATGTTCCCTGGACTTCGCAGGCAATAACTGGCGAGTCGCTTCTTCAGCTTCCTCAAGAATTGTCTCAGGAACAGTATCACTTTCTTCCATTTTCACCAACTTGCACAGCGTTTTATACAAATGGAGTCGATAAACAATCGAAAATAAATAGCGACGATTCAACACCTTCCATGTTTTTTAGTTAATTTCAATGATTTTTGAGGTGACATCCGCTGTCAGAGTGTAATGTCAAATCATCTTTTGATTTTAAATCGCTGTAATTGTGGATAAATCGTTATATTGCATTCGTGTTTCACTCGCATTTTATCCAATTAAGAAAATTGAACGCTCGAGCAAGCTCTTGCGTTTAAACATTCTTGCGTGGATAAAATGCTCTCTGAAACACTTATACAATAAATTACTATTGTAATATTAAAATTGATAAAAATTTTTATAATTATAAATTTTTTACATATAGAAATGTTGTAAATATAGATTTTGATAATTTCTATGCCGATTTGTAAATGCTGCCTTTTAATAATATATATTATATTAACAATATTGATAAAAAGATTGACAGTTTCAATCATATGATTTTGATACTTTTTGATAAGCATGCGCCTCTCAGAACAGTTAGATACACTAAACCGGATGCTCCGTGGTTGACTCCAAATATTAAATTATTGATAAAACTGACAGCAACTGCTTTATCAAAATTTAAAAAATTGCGGCGTTTTGAACAACATTCGGAATACAAAACGTTGCGGAACTACACTACAACTGCAATTAAAAACGAAAAAAAAGCATACTTGAACACTATAATAAAATCGAATAGAAGTAAAACATTGTGGAAAGAATTAAAGTGCCGTTCAGAAATTCTTGTACACTTAGCAAACGCCGCAGCAATTAATAAATACTTTGTAAGTTCGCTGAAAAATATGCCACAAGGAAATGCTGCCAATGCATTAAATACTTTATGCCAAAACAAATAAAAACAACGAATAAAATAAATTTTCTTTTACTTTTATTGATCACAACAAAGTTAATAACGTAATAAGCTCTATAAACAGCAAAGCGACAGGTGAAGACAACATAAGTATTGTTATGATAAAATTGTGTTGCCCTTTTATTATACCGCACATGACTCACATTATAAATAATTGTCTACTGCAGCACTATTTTTCAAAGCAGTGGAAAATATCTATTGTAAATCCCTTACCTAAAATAAAAAACCCATCCGACTATAAAGATGTGAGACCGATTAGTATATTACCATGTTTATCAAAAATATTAGAAAAAGTTGTGGCTACACAAATTAAAATGTATTTAGAAGAAAATGACGTGCTACCTCAGTTTCAATCCGGCTTTAGATCTAAATATAGTTGTGCCACTGCCTTGTCTGTCATACTAGATGACATAATCAATGCTTCGGATAGTGATCAAGACACTGTATTTGTGCTTTTAGACTACTCGAAAGCATTTGATTCTATTAACCATGAAATATTATTGTCTGTATTAAAATATATTGGATTTGGTAATGATGCTGTCCGTTTTTTTAAAAGTTATCGCACTCAAAAAGTTAAGTTAAAAGATGTTCGCGGAGTCCCACAGAGGTCAATATTAGGACCTCTTTTAAACATAACATATACAAGTGAGTTATATAAAAATATAAAAAACTGTAAGATACACTGCTTTGCAGACGACACACAAATTTATTATAGTACTAAAAACAGGGATGCGCTTGAAGTGAGTAATGTGGTAAATACCGATTTGACATTGTTGGTTGATATATCTAAAGATCACAACTTAACTTAAATTCCAATAAATCATTTGTAATAGTTTTTGCAAAAGAAAAATAGACAGGACTAGAAAAAACAAATACAAATAGCAATCGATGAAAATAATTTAAGACATTTGGATGAGTGTAAAAATTTGGGACTTTTATCATTGATTCTAATCTACGATTTTGCTGTGGTCAATAGTGGTGAATGATCTACTCTGTGAGCTAACGCAAAGGGGTCACTGCGTACTAGGGTATGCAGATGATCTCGCAATTCTAGTCAGAGGCAAGCATAAAGGTGTCATTTCCAGCCTAATGTAGAACGCCCTGAACACAATCAAAAGATGGTGTGATAAGGAGGAACCTTGTGTTAACCCTAAAAAGACCACCATAGTCTCATTTACCAGACGGAAAAAGCTAAACTTTAAAGCTCCGCAACTGGAAGGATTATAGCTTAATTTTTCCAACGAAGTGAAATATCTAGGAGTAACCCTAGATAGTAAACTTAAATGGAACACCCACGTCGACAAGACTCTTGCCGAAGCAACAGGCTGCTTTTGGGGATGTCGAAAGCTCTTTGGCAAGACATGGGGTCTAAAGCCAAAAATGATACACTGGTTGTACATTACGGTAATAAGACCTATCGTCACATACGCATCTCTTGTATGGTGGACAAAAACCAGAGAAACAACGACACAAAGCAAGCTGCAGAAATTGCAGCGGCTTGCATGCCTGACCATTACAGGAGTCATGTGCACGGCTCCTACTACCGCTCTAGAAGTGCTGCTGAACTTAACGCCCCTTTACTTACAAGTGCAAAGGAAGAGTTTGCAAGCATCTCTGAGGCTGGCCAATCAAAGAAATTCAAATTAGGAGACCGAACAGGTCACCTAAAAATGCTTGACGTTCTGCAGCCGGGTTTACTTAAACAACTAAGGGACGTCATATCAATAATGCATGACTTCGAAACCTCGTTTGAAACAGTCATTACTGACCGTCATGCGGCTCGATGTCAAATCGCACAAATTGGCGTGAACTGCTTCATCTGGTACACAGATGGATCAAAAACAACTAAAGGGACCGGCATAAGGATTTATGGTCCAAAATACCGGGCAACAATAGCCCTAAGTAGCACACCCTCAATTATGCAAGCTGAGACACTTGCTATAGATCGAACTGCCCAAGAATGTCTGCGAAGACGTATTAAAGGCAAAACGATCTGTATTCTGTCTGACAGTCAAGCGGCCATAAGAGCTGTCAGAGCAAATAACACTGAGTCTCGAATGATCTGGGAATGCAGACAGTCCCTCAAAAACTTGGCAATGGGCAACAAGATTGCCCTCATTTGGGTACCAAGTCATGAAGGAATTGAAGGAAACGAAATTGACGACGAACTAGTGAGAGCAGGTTTGAAAGCTCCTCTAATAGGCCTCGAACCGTTCTGTGGACTGACGAAACCGCATGAACGGACGGAGATCCTTAGGTGGGAATTGGCAACTAAAATGCGTCACTGGAAAAGCTTTTTTTTCTATCAAAGAATGATATAAGAATCATTGCAGGTCCGTTTACTGAACACTGCTCAGTAAGGTATCACCTTAAAAAACTGGGTCTGGTGGACAATGAGAACTGCAGACTATGTGAATCGGACAGTAAAACTGCTGAGCACATACTCTGTAATTGCGATGCGTTAGCGTCCCAAATGCTGACCTACTTAGACAGTGCAAGACTATCGCCTGTCAAAGTCAAAAACAAGCCACTTAGGAATATACTTAGCCTTACAAAAAGTCTAGAATTTCTAGGGAAACAATGAACGTAGGGTTTAAGAACAATAGATCAAGTTGGTCGCAGTTCTGTAAGGTGGAAAGCGCCAAACGACCTCTTCTCAATCTACAATCTTATCTACGATTTAAGTCGCATATTAATTAATAACTGCATACGTAAAGCTTTTGCTAGTTTAAATAATATATATGCAAATAAAGACTTACTTGATCAAACAACTATACTGGTGCTATGTGATAGCTTAGTACTCTCGCATTTTACACACTGCGATGTAGTGTATGGCCCTTGCTTGGATGCAGCAACGTCAGTACGAGTACAGAAATTGCAAAACTGTTGTGCGTGCTAGACTTGTGTGTGGTGTTCAAAGACACGAACCTATCTCGCATAAAATTATTGATATTGGGTGGTTGAACATGGAAAATAGACGAGTGCTACATGCTGCTGTGCTATATATCATAGCGTACTAACTCTCCGCAAACCTGCTTATCTTTATAACCAAATTAAGTATAGAACAGATGTACATTATGTAAATATCAGAAGAAAATCGTTTATTGAAATTCCAGAACATTGCACTATATTTTTCCAACGATCATTCAGCTACTCAATTAGTAAAATATATAATAACAGACTACCTTCCGACTTTAAATATAGTTAATTAAAAAAAAAAAATTAGCAATATTTGCTAGCTTTGCAACAATGAGTGCAAAAATGTCGGTATTTTATTATTACAATGTTACACTGAATTTGTTTAGTTTTTATTATTATTTTTAAAATAGATAAAAAATATTGCATATTGCAGATAATTATATGTGTTTTAGACAAAAAAACGCTAACGTAATAACTTAAAACTTAAACTTTTTTTTAGTCTAAAAACGTTTTCTATCAAATCCGCAAACTTCTGGCAATAAAATTTAAAAACTTTGTATTTTGACATTGGTGCAAAAAGCTTCTGATAGAATTTTGAATATACTATAACTCATTTGTCATAGCAAATATGTTTAAACATTTGTATTTGTGCTAATTAGGGCACAGCCAAATTTTGTTTTAATTGTTAAGTCTTACCACAAAGTGTTGATAAGTATGAAACGTGTCTGAGTCTAAAAATCTTTGTTTTGGTTTAATTTGCTTCAACTCTAGTAGTATTTCAAGTACTAAGAAATAGATGTTGTTGTTTTTAGTACACTTTTTTTGGATCTGGTCAGCTACTTGCAGTAGTTTATCTTTTTTATCACTATAATAGTGGCTGGATAAAGTATTCACTCTGAACCCAAAAAAACATGTAATTGTTTTGTACATTTGTTTATTTGATTAAGATGCGAGACAAGGTATTTATTATGTAAAGCACGATTCTTTGTTATAATTTTTCATTTTACATAACTAGAATTGATTATCATTGTTCAGACTTTTATGCAGTAAAATTATTTGAAATATGCGCATATTTATGCACCTTTTAAAAGCGAAATATGCTAATATGATCTATTTTTCTTCTAAATACGCACAAACATCGTGTTTTTCAAGTCTAGTGAAGTAATATAATAAATTTAATAATAACTACTTGTATTATTAAAAAGAAAAACATTAAATATAAGTTTTTCTTATAGGAAATATTTTTATCTCGTGTCTTGTTTCAGAAAAGTTCAGTTTTGTTTCAGATCATTTTGCCAATTTTTGGGTTCAATATACAAAAACTGCAAATATTAGTGATACTCGTGGAAAGAGTTTTAAAGATTAATTTTGTCTTCTTTTAACAGACTTGTTTTTTTGGTATACGGTTGTTTGCAACAGTTCTTGATATATTTGTAAAAACAATTTTGTTTCACTTAATTGTATCTTTTAGAATCTTTCCGAGCAGTGCAACATTAATATAAATCTAACCAGACTTTTATCCACTTTTATTGCAGGAAATGTGATGCAGAAAAGTTATCAGAGTAGTGAGTAGTAGGAGTTATTCAAGAAGTGTGTAAAGATGAAAGTTTTCGACTGCCGTTTTGTCTACTATGGTTCTGCAAACAATACCTTACACTTATAATGTAAACTAATAAAAATTTTACTTTTTTTGTATTTATGTTTACCAGTAGAAGGTGTTACAACTACCCAATATAAATATCTGTGACTTTTATTATTATTCAATGCTTTCATTTTTTATTCAATGCTTTAATTTTTGCACAAAATGTGGGCCCTTTAATTTTGTGTAAGTAATAATTGTCTTTCCACTAATTTGCAAGCAATCCTACATTCACTACATTGTCTTTGGTGAAGCTGTAGCGACGCTTAAATTCAAAGTTGGAAAAAAATTTCAATGGGTTTGCAGCACCCCGTACATAACTCGTCCAGCATGTCAATGTTCGTTGTTATGAACTGCAAACACATAATACTCTTCAGTATTGTCTAACGTCAAACGATGCCATAACCGGCGAATGGCGTTTGGAGTCGGACTCAAGACAAGTCGAGGCCTTGCTCAAGTCCAACTTGGGGTGGACCCAGTGCGCTTACTCATCAAGCAAAAATCGCCCTTATTCACACCATAATTTGATATTTACATTTTGAGATTTGTCTATGGATACCGTCGTCCGGTCTTGCGCTCGACTTCAAGCTCAAGATATGAATATCAAATTTCACGAGCATTGCCGAAGTCCTTGCTTGAGATGGAATCAGCGATAAATCTATTTCAAAACGCATGCAAACGCTTTCCCGAGCATTGCCGGAGTCCTTGCTTGAGTCTAAGCTTAAGCTTGATCTTGAGCTACGACTATGAATACCGGCATTAGATGTGACTGGTCCGATAAAAGAAACAAAAGCAGTAGCGGCTCACATGTGCAGAGAAAAGCCAGATATGTTAAAAACTACAGGTATATAATGAATCTGTAATTTGTATGGAATGAATGACTGTCCCAAGTTCTGGAATTAGTCCTTTGTTGTTTACGATGCTTTAAGTTGGATGTCATTCATAAACTAATACGTTATTTAGCGGTTGTGTATAAATTAACAATATTGCTATAAATATTTATTTATGCAATTGATACATGTATTAATGAAAGACACGTATTAGCCTTATAGACTTTGTCTTCACTTCTACCCCCCTTTTTAATGTAAATACAACGATGAGTGACCTTGACCAGTGAAATATTTTGATATGAAATTTTTTTGGATCCACACACCACATCCTAATCGAACCATTGTCTTAAGGCTTTTATTAACACTTCTATTACTATTTGCTAGAAAATTTTGTTGAGTTCATTCACAAAACACTAGTTTTCTCGCAGTTAAAAATGATATAAGCAGACCCCCACAAACCAGATAATCAACAAAATTAAGTAATAAGCTTTTGCTTGAGCCAAAGTTTTGAATATCGACTTAACCTAACTGACCTGATTTGAGATGACATGAATTGACCTGGCCTGGCTCAACATTAAGTACAGTCTAACTTGATCAAATCCAGTGAGCGCCTATCAATTTAAAAACAGTTGAGCATAGTCAAATTGATTCTAAGCTAATAAATAATCTTTATTTGCCCTTGGGTTTATTTAATTCCCTATCCCTCATCTTCTAACTTACATCTAAAGTATTTACAATTCAAATATGATATTTACAAGTTACAAATATTTCACAGTTCAAATTAACCGTCTTTGGCATTCTTTCTTCTTCCTCTTTTTTTCTCTACTCTTCTCCCTCTCTAACTTCCTTTCTCTGTCTTCCTTCTTCTCTCCCATACTTCTTTCATCCATTTTCTTCTTTCTCTACTGTCTTTTAGTATCTCCTTCCTACTTATTCCTTTCCTTTCCTTTATTCTTCCACACCCTGTTAGCAGATGCTCGATTGTTTCTGTCTCTTCATAGCATATCCTGCAGGTTTCCTGCATCTTTCGCCCAATATCTGTTTTTCCTCTCTTAGTTCCCACATCTGAATCTTGCCATCTTTTTCCCTTTTTTTATACTTTCCAGCTTCAAGTGTTTTGGCTTTTCTTCTGTTATTAGTTTTTTATACTTCGCATTATTTTCTTGATCTAGGATGTACCCGTTGTCCATCGTTCCCTTCCCTTCCCTAAATCCTGTCTGGCTGTTCAGTAAATTTTTTTTTACCTCAATCTCTTTTCTCAGCCTCTCCTTTAGCACCACAGCATAGATCTTGTACCCTGTGTTAAGCAGCGTTATTTTTCTGTAATTTTCCATAATCTCCTTTCTTCCCTTCTTGAATATTGGCTATATCACATCTTTTTTTCACAACTCCAGGAACCTTTCTTCCTTCCACACTTTATTCATTATTTCTGTTAATCTGTCGATTAGTCTTTCATTTCCATTTATCCACACTTTATTTTGCATTTAATCTGTCTCTAGTGTTTTTCTTTTCTTCAACTTTTTATTTGTGCTCTGAATTCTTTATTCGATGTCTCTTTTACTTTTTTTCTCTCTATTTTTCCATTTTTTGCTTTGTACTTCCTTACTTTTTTTTTACTTCTAGATCTAGTAATTCCTTAAAGTACTTCTCCTATTCTTCTATATTTATTTGCTCTTCTACCCTCTCCCTCTTTTTCCTTTCCTTGTTTATATACTCCTACACTTCTTTCTCCGTTCTTATCTTCTTTATTTTTTTGGCTTTTTCATTTTTTCTCTTTTCTCTCTTATCTTTACATTTATCTCTAAATTCTCTCTTTTTTCTATAAATTCCTCTTTCGTCCCTTTCTTTCTTTTCCATTTTCTTAATGCTTTCTTGCTTCTGTCTTCCTTTCTTCGCATTCTTGGTCCCACTACTCGTTTCTTCTCTGTTCTTTCCTCCAAACCTCTTTCTTCTCTGTTGCTTCTTCTGTTATCTCTCATATTTCTTCTATCATCTTCTCTAGTTCCGTCTCGCAAAAGCTTTTCTTTCCCAGTTTTTTTTTTGTATTTCTTAATTCTTTTTTCGTCCCATAGATTTATTGTTCTTTGCTCTCTTCGTTTCTTTTCTCTTCTTGCGCTTTTTTCTTCCTCCTTTCCGCTCTTAGCCTCACTTCTAGCTGAAGATGATACGATTCCAATCTCTCCCCTACTCTAAATGCTTCTACGTCGTCCCATAGTTTTTGATTTGTTATTCCAATTTCTTTTCTTGTCTTTTTTGTTGTTGCCGTTCAGTATCTCCCACCCATTCTCTTCTATCAGTTTCATGAATTTTTTCTCCTCGCTGTTTTCTTTTTTATATTTTGTTTTACTTTTTTTCTCGCCTCTAGTTGGTTCCTACTCTCTCGCTCCTCTTTCCTCTATTCTACAGTTAAGGTCTCCCTCTACAGTTCTTTTCTTCCAATTTCTTCTTTTTCTGGTTTTAATTGATTTATCGTGTCTTCTATCTTCTTCCTATAAACTGTGATTAATCTCCACCACACATCTTTTACTCCATGTACCCCTCTCTTTTTTTTCTTGTTTCTCTTTTTTCTCTCGGTGTCTTCCTTACCCCTGTTATTATACCCTCTATGATTTTTCTTTTTTCTTTCTCTCGTGGCTTCTTGGCACTCTTAACTGTAGTCTTTCGGTAATCTTTTCAATACCCTCTTCCAATGCTTTTCTTCCACCCACGTCTCTACTAGCCCTATTACATTAATTTTTACCATGTATTCTTCTAATTCTTTTTCTTTACCATCTATTACTGCCACATTCTACGTTAAAATTTTTACTTGCTTTCCCTCCCTTCTTTTTTTTTCCTTGCATTTTTCCATTGACTTTTTCTCTATTTTCGTCTCGTTTGTCCTTGTTCTTTTGCCAGGGTTGCTGCTTTTTTTTTCTCATTGTTTCCCAGTGCTTTTTTCAAAAATTTCTTCTCACTTCTAGTCTATCATCCCATGCATATTTCACTCCTTCTATCTCTACTTTTTCGTAGCCTACTTTTGTCTTCTTCCCTTCCTGTCACTCCTCTTTTGCTAGATATCTGTTTCTTCTGCACTTCTCTCTCTTTTTTTGTCATATCATTATCAAAGAATATTTTCTCAGATCTCTTCTTTTTCCTCAGTTTTTCTTTCCTTTTCACCACTTTCACTTTCTTTTCCATGTCTTCTATCTCCACTACTTGTATGTTCTCTCTTATTATCTCGCAGCTCTTAATCTTTGTTTCCACCACATTTTCTTCCAGAAACTTCTCCACTTTTTTTTTTTGTCCATTCTCTTTCTTTCATACTCGACCCTCTTATCATTATCTTCTGTCTTTTTTTTTCTCTCTTCCAGCTCCATCCTATCTTCTATTTGCATTTTTTTTGTCATCTTTTTTTTCCCTCTCCCACTGCTCTTCCTTCTTCTTTAATTTTTTTTTTAGCTTTTTTAATTCCTCTGTCACTTGCGCCTTCATCTCCTTATTGTCCTTCCTTAGTCTCCTCAATTGCTCTGTTACGCCTTCGTTCTCTTTTCTTATCTCCTTTATCTATCTCCATATTTCCTTCAAAACATTTTTCATTTTTTCTCTGTTCTCTTTTTCAATCGGCAATCTTACTGTTTTCTTCGGCCGCGACAACACTTCTCTTGCTTCTCCTTCCTTCTCTACTTTATCTCTTCTCTCCCTCCTCTTTCTCTTCCTTTCTTCTATTTTGCTCTTGTTTCCCGCGCTGTGAGCTCTCTTTCTATATTTGTTCATTTGTTTTAATATCCGCCAGTCCTTGCAGCCTTACAGACGTCGTCATTGTAGTTCTTGTTGGTTCCCTACTTAATTCAGTCACCAACCTACAAAAAACGCTGGCCCGCTTAAGCTACTTCGGCGACTAGTACTTCGGTATTGAAATCAGAGAGTTGGAAAATTGGAACACAGGCAATTGTTATCAGCGCCTGCTAACCCTTTATAAATAGGGAAACTAAAGCGTGAAATAGCAACAGTGACTTCCACCACCCCCACAGAGACATTAAGCAATTCCACTATCTATACACAACTGAAAAACAAGAAACTAACTCCCGCAGATAAAGAGCCCAGCCAAAAACGCTAAATAAAATTCTTCAGAAACACCCAAAAACTGTAATAATTTACAGAGCAACAAACACCACACGCATTCACAGCTGTGTTCCCTATAGGAGTTTCTCTAAAGAAAGCATTTTTATATGTATCTCGTCTACATCCACAGACAACCCAAGATGAGATTTCGAAAATCCTGTCACAGGACTTTCCTGAAATCTTATGTGAAACATAAAGTAAATTTGTCTAAACATCCAAAACACTACTCGTCCTTTAAAGTAATAGTTCACCTTATAAATAAGGATAAAGCTAAGGACCCAAATAGCTGGCCTTTGGGTCCATAGTGTGGTGTAATGCAATTAATTCAGCCAGAATTGAAAAGTGAGCCTTTAAATAAAATAAAAAATGTGTCAAGCGAAATTGATTGTGAATTAGTCCGAGTGTTTATACCCAAGCTGAACTTAAATTTAATAACTTTATACAGATCTCTTAATGAAAATTTCGCCGTTTTTATAAACATTCTAGCAAATTTATTTAACATACTTTAACATACACTTTGAGCATAACACGGTTTTGTGTGATTTTTTTAAATAATTATAATAATATAATTTGCAGAGTTTAGTCGAATTTCCTACCAGATTGAATGCGTGCATCGACAATGTCTTTACAAATATTGACAAATGTTATATCAGTGCAAGCCCTGTTAATTTTCCATGTACTATTACAGATCAAGTCGGAATCTTAAAAAAGTTAACCACCGAGTTTCCCAAAACTACAACAACTAAAGTATTTAGACCACTTACTCAAAAAAGCAAATTTTTTTTTATCAGTACCTAACATGTGTGAATTGCAATTTTGTTAATTCTAAGATTAATCTTGAAAAGTTTCTTAATAATATTTTCAGTTGTTTTTATTTAACATTACCTCAAAAAGTGAACGTTAACAAAAAACATAAAACATTTGCTAGTGATTGGTTCACACTCACATTAAAAAGCATGAGATACATTAAAACTAATAAATGATGCGTACAAACTCCACCAAAGCTTAAAATTAAAGCGTTCACTATCAAATTTTTAAACTTTATATAAAAATGGAATAAGAAATGCAAAACTCAAAAGCAATTTAAATTTTATTGATAAAAATAATGAAAATCCTAAAGCTTTGTGGAGTGTTATTAGCAAGTACAAACCTAGCAATCGTTGTACCTGAGATATTTAATGCTTTTTTTGCCAATATAGCGAAAAATACTTTCCTAATTCTTTACCGCCTTCTTCACTTGATCCTCTTTACATCATAAAAAGTGTAAGGTATAATAATAATAATAGTTATTAATATATAATAATAGGTGTAGTTTTTGAAATGTAGTTACGGATATATATATATCGTTTCTTAAACAAGAATAGTGTGATTAAGCACTTTTATTTTATATACCGATAACTACAAGATATAAATTACTGCTCGGTGTAGTGTAGTGTAGTGGTTGATAAGTTTTTTTTTTCTCTGCTATCGATTCTTATCTCTCTTTTTTTTCTTCTTTTAATCATCTTTTTTAAAATGCCGTTGTGTAAACTCTGTGAAACAGACTTTAAACGTTATGATAAATCATACCAATGTCTTTTTTGCAACGCTAAAATACATGTTAAATGTTTAGGTTTTGAGGAAGCTGACGTAAAAGTCATAAGTAAGTTTAAAAACTTCAAATTTGTATGTGATGATTGTCTGCTACTGGAGGGTTCCTCTAAATTAGATGCTCTAAAAGAGACAGTTGATAGATGCGTCTCAATGATTGAACAGCAAAATAAAACTATAACTCTTCAAACAAGTAATTTGAATAATTTAATTGAAAGAAGTTTACCAAATCTAAATGTGGATAAAAAACATGAGTCTCCTACGTATGCTGCAGCGATCAAGAAGAAATCTTCAATAGTTGTTCTACCTAAAGGTGACAATCAGTCGGTGTCTGACACTAAGCGTGAACTTATGAATAAGGTTGATCCTGTTAAAGCTAACATTAATCTGTATAAAGTTAAGCCAGGGCGCAATGGAAGTGTTATTATAAGTTGTGAAAATACTGATGATTCTAACAAAATCAAAGATGTTGTATCTGAAAATCTTCCTAACTATATTATTAAACAATTACCTCATCTGAACCCCAGAATCAGAATTGCGGGCATCGATAAAGCAATAACTGAAGCAATACTAGTCGATTACGTAATCTCTCAAAACAAATCTCTTTTCAGTGCTGAATATGTTTGTCAGTTGAAAATGATGAAGCCTCTCCGTAATAATGATAAATTAAATCAAGCTGTTTTAGAGATTGATCTCGGGACATACAGGAACTTTATGAAAATTGGCAAGGTACTGGTGGGTTATAATTATTGTTCAGTATGGGATGCCATTGATGTACGTAGATGTTTTAATTGCTGCGGTTTTTCTCATTTGTCAAGTCAGTGTCAAGTAGGCGCACCCATTTGCCCAAGGTGCTCCAGCAGTCATTCAGTAAAGGACTGCAGTTCCAAAACTTTAACGTGTGTACATTGTCATCCGTTAAGCACTAAGCATCCTGAAATAAGTAGTGATCATGCGGCTTGGGATATAAACAAATGTTCTGTTTACAAATCACATTTGCAAAAATTTAGATCGTTAATTCTTAACGCCGAATAGCAATTACAGACAAAAACAAAAGATGACATAAACTCACATATTAGTATCTATTATCAGAACGTCAGAGGAGTTAACACTAAACTGAATGAAGTTTTATTGAACTCTTCCTCGATGTCTCAATTTCAGTTGATAATTCTTACTGAGACTTGGTTACACAGTAATGTTTCTAATCAAGAACTCTTCGATCGAAGCATTTTTAATGTTTTAAGAAAAGACAGAGATTTTTTGGCAACATCGACTTCTCGTGGCGGGGGTGTTCTTGTAGCAATTCATAAAAACTTTCCAATTACTTATGTTGAACCGCTATCCCTATGCAATAAATTTGCAGAATTAAAACACATCGACATTTTGATTGCAAAGGTCAAATTTGATCATGTCTTCCTATACTTAATTATCTTGTACATTCCACCATCAGCATCAACTGATGACTATTTCTTTCTTTTTGATTGTTTAATGTCGGTTAATGAATTATATGAATCTAAAATATTACTTATCGGGGACTTTAACATACCAGATTTTGCGAATTCATCTGACTTGGCTTATGTTGACTCTAGACCCTTGGACATCTTTACTGCCTGTAACAACTTTTCCAACTTTTTTAACTTGTCCCAAAAAAACCAGGTACTTAATAAAAATAATCGTATACTTGATCTTGTTTTTACTAATACGGAATGTGTGATTACTCAGGCCGCTGAACTGTTAACAGCTGAAGATGTGCATCATCCAGCATTAAATATCATTATGCACGAATTAAAAAATAATAGATATAATAAACCTTGTCAGGTAAACACTAATGAATATAACTTTAAGAAGGCGAATTTTAGCCTGTTGTATGAAGCCTTATGTAAGACCGACTTTTCTTTCATTAGTAATATTATAGACGTCAATGTCGCAGTCAAGATGTTTTATGACAAATTAGCTGACATATTTAACTTGTATGTACCATTAAAAAAACAACCTTCGAAAATATATCTTGTATGGTTTAACGGTGCAATTATTTATAACTTAAAACAAAAGCACAAAGCATGGCTGGATCATAAGAAAAAAGGTTCTACAGAATCATATGATGAATTTAAGAAACTTCGCAGCAATCTCAAAATGCAAATAAAACAGTCGTATGATGCATATTTGAAAAGTATTGCTTCAAATATCAAAGCTAACCCTAAACAATTTTGGACATTTGTAAAAAGCAAGACAAGTCAAAATAGTATTCCTTGTACAATGGTTTACGAAGGTGATGAGATTTCCAATCCACAAGAAATTGTTGATACTTTTGCTAGTCTTTTTTCTAAATCGTTTTCCAACAGCTCATGCAACAACATATTTTCCAATAATCTGATTTACAGTGGCAACAATAACATCTTAAGCATTGCAAATATTGATGTCGATGACGTTTATAAAGCAATGAGAAAACTAAAGCCTAATTTAACAGTGGGTCCTGACGCTATACCGTCATTTCTAATTAAGAACTGTGCTTATATCTTGTCAAAGCCTTTAACATCAATATTTAACTTAATATTAAAATCATCGGTTTTTCCTGAAATATGGAAAATTTCTCGAGTCACACCAATACATAAGAAAGGTTGTATTTCCGACATTTCTAATTATCGGCCAGTTACATTAATTAACAATTTTTCTAAGGTTTTGGAAATAGTGCTCCATAACAAGATTTATCCACATGTCAAAAATCTCTTGATTCCTGAACAGCATGGATTTGTGAAGGGTAGGTCTACAACGACCAACCTAATCATCATGACACAATATCTATCCGAACATTTGGACAATCGAAGTCAAGTCGATTGTATATATACCGATTTTTCTAAAGCATTCGACCGTATTGACCATGAGATTTTGTTGGATAAATTAAATCATTTCGGTTTTTCAGAGTCACTGATTGAACTTTTCTCATCTTACCTGGCAGATAGAAAGCAATATGTAGATTGTCAGGGACGATCTTCATTTAATTTCCTTCAGAAATCAGGTGTACCTCAAGGCTCGGTGCTGGGTCCATTACTGTTTAATTTATTTATAAATGACATAGTTGCTGATCTTGATGTCAAATACCTACTGTACGCAGATGATCTCAAAATATTTTGCAAAATTAAAACACCAACAGACTGTTTACAGTTACAAAAAAATTTGAATCATATTCACGCTTGGTCTATTAACAACAAACTGATATTGAACACAAGTAAATGTGTTGTAAAATCTTATACAACCAAAACGTCTTTTATTATGAAAGACTATTTGCTAAATGATGAATTATTGCAACGTCCAGAATACATTTCCGACCTTGGAGTTACATTTGATTCTAAGCTAAGCTTTAGAAAACACATTGAAAATATATCTGCTGCAGCGTTCAAATCTTTGGGTTTTGTTATAAGGAATTCCCAAGGTATTCAGGAAATTGATATCATCACTTTGTTATTTTTCACTTTTGTTAGATCTCGTTTGGAATATGCATGTGTAGTGTGGAATCCGATCTATCAGGTTCATAGGTTAACAATAGAGAGCATTCAGAGAAGATTCTTAAAATTCTTGGTGTATCGTTCGGATGGAGTGTATCCAACGCGTGGCGTTCCTAATGACTACCTTTTAGAACGATTTTCTTTGCAGAGTCTTACATACCGACGATAAATGATTTCAGTCATCATTTTACGCAATGTTTTAAGTCATAGCATAAAATGTGAAGAGTTGTTGTCTCTCTTTAAATTAAGAACGCCAAGAACCTTTTTACGATTCAATTCAATTTTTGAGACACCTTTTCCTAGAACAAACATTATGAGATCATCACCACTTTATCAAATTTTGCAAAATTATGGTCGTGTGGAGAAAGTCGTCGACATATTTAGTTGTTCTATCTCTGATATTAGAAAATGTTTTGCTCCATAGGTTTGTGTAGTATTCAACTGCTTTTGTTATGTATTTGTGTGTATTTTTCTTTTTTTGTTACCTTTTGTGTTTATTTTTAATATATTTGTCTTTTCTAACTCTCCAATAATTGGGCCCTCAGCCTGTTGGGAGTTTTATACAATAATAATAATAATAATAATAATAATAATAATAATAATAATAATAATAATAATAATAATAATAATAATAATAATAATAATAATAATAATAATAATAATAATAATAATAATAATAATAATAATAATAATAATAATAATAATAATAATAATAATAATAATAATAATAATAATAACAATAATAATAATAATAATGATTATTCTTCATTCAATTTGGGTTCGACTTTGACAGTAAGGGACATTATCAATAAGCACAGAAGTTCTAACAGTCGCGACATTTATGGTTTGGTTTGAATATGGAACTGATAAAAATTGGTAAAGATTGTTTAATATCGCCTATTACTAAACTTTTTAATCAATGTATAAAAGAGTGTACTTTTCCTATGCTTTTCATCTACGGTCATTCCAATATACAAGAAAAAGGTACGTACACAAATAGATGTCAATAATTACAGACCCATTTCATTACTACCGGTATTGTCCAAAATTCTCGAAAAGTTGTCATTTAGTCAAATTGCTTCATATCTGCAAAATAAAACTTATTTTTGGCAAATCAATTTGGTTTTCGTAAGAATTTGTCAACGAGTGATGCTTTAGCCTACCCTGTTAATAACATAATAATTAGTTTCAAAAACAAAAATGCTTACGTCGCTCAATTTTTAGACCTGATAAAAGGATTTGACTGCATGTCACAGGAGATATTAATACGTAAACTTTACTTTTACAATCCAACCATCTTCCTTCCTGTTACATAGACAACAGCGTGTAAGATGGTGCATATTCAAACAACGTTTATGTAAAATATGGGGTGCCACATGTTCCATTCTGGGACCTCTACTATATTTATTATACGTCAACAATGCATCATATTTTTTTCCAAATTTAGATGTAAGAATGTACGCAGATGATACCGTGATTGGTTCAGCTGTTGATTCAAGCAACTCGGTATCCACATTATGTGATCAAATATCAGATTCCGCTAATCTATGGGTTCTTAGTAATAGGTTGAATTTAAATAAAAGAAAACCATTTCAATGGTGTTTTCACTGAAAAATATAAAAGTTTCGGTTAACGAGGTTTCCGATATTGTTACAATATATTTAGGAATCTACATTGGCAAGGAATTAAAATGGGATGCTCAGAGTGAATTTATCGCCAATAAAGTCTCAAAAAATATTTACTTGTGGAATATAGTCTCATGTTCGCTAAGTAGAGTTGCGTGAATAGGGTTTTCTACATTGATCGAAGGTCATGGGGGCGTAGTCCAGTCTTCAAGCTTCAGAAAAAAGCCATAAGTGTGGTTGCCAGTTTAAGATATCGGAATGATTGCAGACAGTGCTTTACTTATCTTGAAGTCTTAACACTTTGCTGTCATTATATTTATAAGTGCTTGCAACACTTAGTTTACAGTAAAAATAAATATCAAAATATAAGCTCTTGCAGATCTGAATTATTTAGCTATCCAAACCTTAGACTGTCGAAGTTAAATTTATCCTTCAATTACTATTGTTTAAAATTTTTTAATGTTCTGCCAACAAAAATAAAGTGTCTCTCACCAGCAGCTTTACTAAAAAAGGTTAAATTTCTTTTAATTTACAAAAGCTTTTATAGCGTTGATAAATTTTTAACATCCAGCCTTGATGTGTAGTAATATTATAAACTTCAGGCGCATCGATTGTGTTTTTGTGAACGACAAACTGGAGTTATTGCTAAATACATCTTGTTTTGTGTGTTTTGGGCTTTGTTTTGATTTTTCGGCACACTGTTTTAGTTTGTAGGTTTAGCAATATAATATATTGATGCAATTTGTATATGTTGCAACTTTTGTATTTCATTGTTACTTGAGTATTTTGTGTAAATGGATCGGACGTGTGAAAAATATTGTGTCTTCATATCACTAATAAACATTATTCTATTCTTTTCATTATTCTCAATTAGCGTCATAACGGATATCCATTTTGATAAACATTATTTGAGATAAAAATATATTGCTGATTGGACCAAGTTATCAGGTTGACGGTTCTTCTCTCAAACGCATACCTATAATGTACAATATAATTTATCAACTTTAGTTTCTACCAACAAAATAGAAAAATAGGGTCAAAGCACAGATGAGTTATACCAGATCGCTCACTTAGAAAAGAAAGCTTAAAAAAGAGAGAGATAGAATATTAACCAGTTTAAAGGTCCAGCTGACGCATGCCCAGTAGAAGTTTATTTCACTGTAAGCAAAGATACACTCGGAACGCTTCGAGCTGCTTGTATGCAGTGTCTAAATTCACGATTTGGTCCGATGTCTGTCCGATCCAGTTTTATTTGCCTCGTGGTTTTATCTACCAATTATAAAACGGCCCACCCTTAATATCTTTCTTGCTGTTGAAAATATAAAAAATCGAAAAGGAACGTCAATGTACCATTTTAAAACGTGACTATTAGGAAACCTCTAGACAAAAAACAAAAAATCTATTTTAATGCATTTGTAATTATGTGAATAAAGTAGGATCTTTCTTAAAAACCAAACGATTACCTCCTAATTATGCTTAATTAGTAAAATTAATGTTGATTACACAAGTTTTCTTCAGAAAACCTATGATGTGTCAAGTAGCTCCAGGACGACACTTTTTGGCAACAGGGCATTTTCTGTAGTAATTCTGACAAAAAACTGCGCGCGGCAACACTGCTATTAACCAATTTAAAGGGACAAGAGACGCCAAGGTCATAGAAACGATGCGCAAAAGATCAAACGTTTCGAGGCAAGTGAGCAATCTGGTATAACTAATCTGTGGTCAAAGTATATTTTGTTGGTAGAAACTTTGATTGATCGTATTTTTCTATTTTGTTGGTAGAAACTAAAGTAGGAGGATTATATTACATATCATAGGAATCCGCTTGAGACGAAAGGCACCAACGTGATAACTTGATTGTCCAATCAGCAATATACTTTTTATCTCAAATTATGTCTATCAGAGTTGATATCTGTCATTTAGAAATGACAGATATTATGAGCACGTAGAAACTTGTTTTTTTCGACTTTGATGTAAAGTTAGCTTCTAGTAGATGTTGCTATTTTTGTTTGTATTCTAAATTGAAAAAGAGTTTTTGCAAATGATATATTAAGATCTTTAATTTTACCACAATGCTAAGACGATCAATGCTATATGCCTAAATTGCCTTATTTCAATTTAAAACTAAGTTTTACTTATTTTAACACATCTACACTTGGTGCATCTAAAAATAATTATATAATTTTAAAATAAATCTTGATGTACTAATCTAATACAGCTGATAAGACGTTTTAATTTTTGACAACTTTTATATTTTGAATATAAAGTCCGCTTTATGCTTTTTTTGAAAATCTTTAGCCTGCGTCTGACTGTTGTGTTTATAAAAAAAAACTAAACAACAATTCAAAAATTGCTGTTTTTATATCAATCTTTGAGCTCTATATGAGCTCTATAGCAATTGTTATTGTTCAAATAGGAAAAACTATTTTAAAAAATTAGTTTTCGTGCAAGCTTGATTCACTTTTTATTTTGTAATATAGCGTGCTTTTAGTGTGTAAATACCTCTTGTTTTAGCAGTTTAATTAGTTTTCGAAAGGTTTTAATTCTTTAGTTCTTTGAGATAAAGTAAAATAAATCTTATTGAAAACGAGTCTATCGCAGCATATAAAACATTTTAATTCTTGTTTTTTTAAAAAATGGGTCGCCGTTATCTTAAATATAACTGTTTATGCTTTAAAAAAAATCACAACAAAACTAACAAAACCCAAGATAATAAAGTAGCATTTTAAATTCTTTATAGATTTTGAAATTTGACAGATTTTATTATAAAGAGCTATGGTTTTTATATCAATATTTAAGCTCAATACCAGTTCTATGCCAATTGTTATCTTTCCTAATCTTATTCTATTTCTTTTAATAAAAAAACAAACTAATAAAAAGAAGTTTTTTTGCAGTTTTAGTTCGATTGAATCATTATTTGGTGATATACTATCTACATAGTGATCTGATAAAGTTCACACTTTCCGTCTTTGTTCAACATTACTATGATTTAATTATTTTGTAGAGATAAATTTAAATATAAATAAACAATTATAAGTAAAATCTAAAAAGAATTACAAATTAGAAATATATATATATGTTTAACCTTGTGAGGTGTATGTTGATGAAGTGCCGATTATTGAAAGCTCAACTCAGCCACTAGAAGTTCTAATCCCCGATGGTTATATGTGATATTTTGAATAAGAATTGTATGCAATGTTGACTGTTTGAACGTTTATTATCAACTTCTTCTTACAAACTAAAAACTACTTTACATCCCCTACACAGCAGTGGGGGTAGACCACTGCCCTACCACAAGTTGGTCATTGGTGTCCCGCCCTACCACAGGGTAGTCTTTGGTAAATTGTACATATTCCCCCTTTTGAAGCTCCTGAGTTTCAACAATGTTATTAATCTTTGATACAATTTACCCATTCTTAATTACACTATGAGTGTTAATTACACTTTCTTAATTACGCTGATTCACTGCACAAGCACTACGTTGTCCCTTTTGGGTTATCTTCCTCGATTGGCAGCAGGCAAATTTTTGTTAATGCTCGTTTGAAGAATCCTTGCTTTGTTTTTACGGTGACGACACGGACGTGACCGTCCTTTCCAGGATGGGTGTTGATTATTCGTCCTATCTTCCATAATAGAGGCTGGGTGTTGTCATCAACGAGCAGTACCAAGGCTCCTTCTAATTTGACACTGGATGACCTATGTTGCATAAACCATTTAGCCCGTTGCTGAAGAGATGTTAAATATTCTTTACTCCATCGGGTCCAAAAGTGTTGTCGGATGCGTTCCACTAACTGCCACCTTGATAATCTGTTTATAGGCACCTCCTGGAGTGGATATTCCGGTATTGCCATAAGTGGTTCTCCAATTAGGAAGTGACCAGGGGTTAGGATTTCGAAATCATTGGGATCGGAAGTAAGGGGGGTCAAAGGTCTGGAATTTAAACATGCTTCTATTTGCACTAAAACTGTGTATAACTCAATTATTGATAAGCAAGCATTTCCTACAGTGGCCTTTAAATGCCTTTTTATTGATTTTACACCGGCTTCCCATAAGCCTCCCATGTGTGGCGAACTTGGCGGGATAAAATGCCAATTCATGTGAAGATCCGATAATTGATTATCAATGATGTTCTTGTTCCTTTTTAAAAAATCATACAAATTTCTTAGTTCATTGTTTGCGCCCAGAAAATTGCTGCCGTGGTCTGTATAAATATCGCGAACATAACCGCGTCTACTTATGAACCGCTTGAAAGCCGCGAGAAATTCCTCTGTAGATAGAGCTGTCGCTAATTCTATATGAATTGCCTTAGTGGCAAAGCAAACAAATACAACGATGTAAGTTTTTACTAATCGTCTTCCACGCCCAGTTGATTCCTTTGTGAGAATAGGTCCCGCAAAGTCGCAACCGGAAGTAATAAATGGACGCGCAGGCTGCACTCTTTTAGCAGGCAAATTTCCCATTAGAAATTGGGCACGTACTGGATTAATTTTAAAGCATTTGAGACATTTATGAATAATTTTACGTATTGAACTTCTTCCCGACATTATCCAAAACCTTTGCCGAAGTCCCGCTAAAGTAGCTTGCGGCCCCGCATGCAAAAGCCTTTCGTGCTCCTGTTTTATAATTAAATCCGTGACAGGGTGGCTCTTCGGCAATATTGCTGGATGTTTTGCGTCTATGGATAGCCTTGAATTTCCGACTCGCCCACCTACGCGAATAATGTCATTGTCATCAAAAAATGGACTTAACGAGGCAATTTTTGAACCTGCCGGTAGTGGTTTATTGTTTTTTAAATGTGACCACTCTACAGAAAAATTTGATATTTGAATTGTACGAACTATAATGTTAGTTGCGTTATTCAGTTCATTCACTGACAACATATTATTTAAGTTTTTAACTTTGCTTTTAGTTTTACAATTATTTATAAAGCGCATTGCCCATGCTATTACGCGTTGTAATTTAAAATAGTTTGAAAATTTTGTGAATTCTGGGATTTCTATAGACAGATTGCAGATTATGGCCGGCGACCGAGTTTCGGGTAAATTCTCTTGTTTTATGTTTATTTTCGATTGAGGCCATTCGATCTCATTTTTTAATAAGAATTGGAGACCTGCGAACCAACTTTTACATTGTAACAATTCCTCCGTGGACGCTCCGCGACTTAAGATATCGGCTGCATTTAATTGTGAGCTTATGTGTCGCCAATCCTTTGGATTTGTTAATGTTGTAATTTCCGCAATTCGATTTGCCACAAATGTTTTTAACATTTTTGAAGGATTGTTAATCCACGCAATTACAATAGCTGAGTCGCACCATAAGATTTGTTGAGAAATATTAGTGCCTATCATACTTGCCTTTGCTGTCGTTAACAAGCGAGCCGCTAATAGAGCTCCGCATAACTCAATTCGCGGTATTGTCATTGTTTTTTGAGGTGTTACTCGATTTTTTGCGCACATTAAGGTTGTGGTATATTGACCGCTTTTGTTTTTTGTTCGGATATAAATCGCCGCGCCATAAGCCTTTTCCGAGCCATCGCAAAATGCATGCAATTCCACTTCTTTTTTTGTATCAACTTGTCTCACGGCTCGCGGTAGCGCAATATTTTTTAGCAATAATATTTCATTTGTGAATTGTTTCCACGCAGTGTAAACGCTTATAGGCACTGCTTCGTCCCAATTTAATTTTAATGAGCATAACTGCTGCATAATGAATTTTGCTTTTATTGTAACCGGCCCTATTAGCCCGAGCGGATCAAATAATTTTGACGATTCTGATAAAATCACCCGTTTAGTTACCTTTTTTGTCTCGGCAATATTAACATCGTACTTTAGCGTATCGCTAGCTGGATGGTAGTATAAACCTAAAATCTTGGTGTGATCATCTTTATCCCACCGTATATTTAAATGAGACTCGTTCACGTCATCCTTTGGTAAAATTTCTACATTATTAGATTGAAATTTTCGCAAGTGAAATTGACCTTGTTTTAATATAATTATTATTTCGTCTCTGAGTTTTTTCAAATCTTCCATACAATCTGCTCCCGCTATCATATCGTCCATATAAAAATTGTTCAATATTATATCGCAAGCCTTTGGATATTTAATTCGGTTTTGAATTGCGAGTTCGCTTAAGCACCTTGTAGCTAAAAAACTAGCTGATTTTGTACCGTATGTTAAAGTGTTTAACTGAAATGTTTTAAGGTCTTCTGATGGGTTGTCTCGCCATAAAATTAGCTGATATTTTGCATCGGATGAACTAACCAAGATTTGTCGGTACATTTTTTCAATGTCCGCACTTAAGGTATATAAATATGTTCTAAATTGTAGCAGAATCGCAAACAAGCTGCGCTGCACTACAGGCCCGCCTAACAAATTGTCATTGAGACTTTTTTGATTAGAACCTTTTGCGGATGCATCAAAAACAATGCGCAATTTTGTCGTTAAATGCTCTGGTTTTAACACCGCGTGATGAGGTAAATAACAATGATTTTTTGGAATTTCCGAAATTAATTCCATGTGACTTAATGAAGAATACTCTTTAATAAATTTAGTATATTCTATTTTTAATTTTGAATCCTTTTGTAGTTTTCTTTCGATATTGTAGAATCGCTTTAAAGCCATACTCTTTGTTTCCCCAATATTTAAATCTGGTTGCCTTGTCGGCAGTTTAACAATAAAGCGGCCCTCCTTTGTTCGAAGAACATGATCTGTAAAATGCTTTTCGACCATTATATTTTCCCTAGACATTTTATTATCTTCATTTAGAAACTCAGTACCTGAAGATTCGACTTCAAAGAATTTGACCAATAAATTGTCCACTTTGTTATTTGGCGGTATAGTAGATAAATTGCAAGATGTATAACTTACAGGGTTTTTACGAGGATTATTTGCAGCCACCGGTCCCCCAGCAATAAATCCAAAATGGGTTTTTTGAAAAACTAATCCGTTTTCCAAGGCAAATTGTCCGACGCACAATAAGGAGAAGAATAACTCGGCGCCAATTAGCATATCTATAGGTGCACTGCAATAAAATGTTGGGTCCGCTAACTGTATATTTTTGGGAACATTAAAAGCACCGCTATCCAATGTTACCAAAGGAAGATTTTCCGTTATTTTATCTACTACCAAACAACTGATTTGCTTGGCACAATAAGCATTATAATTTGATTTTATATCAACATGAATATATTTATTAATTGTACTTGAGACTTGATTTAGGCATTTAATTTCAATATTGCATGATTTTGTTTCGAGTCCTAATCTTTTACACATTGCCTTTGAAATATAGTTGGACATAGATCCTTGATCCAATAACGCCCGGCATTTTTCGAATTTTCCTTTATTGCCTTTAATAGACACGATAGCGGTCGATAATAACACGCATGAAATTTGTTTGTTATTAGATGCGTGATTTGTTATCGTGATATTATCTTGGCTTGACGATTCCTCGTTTAGGTGCAAAAGAGTGCTGTGTTTTTTGTCGCAGATTCTACACTTAGTGGTTATGCGACAATTTGCGACTGCATGATTATCGCGTAGGCAATTTAAACATAATTTCATTTCCCTTGCCTTCTCATTTCGCTCCCTATCCGATAGATTTATAAATATTTCGCATCGATTAATATTATGACCGGACATTTTGCAATACGCACAAATACCTTGTTTCTTGCTTGTTGCAAGATGCGCCATAGTCTTATGTTTGTTGCTGCTCAATGTTGATTTGGTCGACGAATTACTTAGACTTAATTTACTATGATTTGCATAATTCATAGATTCTAAGATGTTACAACGTTTGTTTAAAAACTTTATAAAATCGCAATATTTTGGCACCGATGTGTCTAGTGACGCTTCCCAATCTCGCCTTGTGATATAATCTAATTTTTCAACCACGATAGGAATTAACAAAGCGTCCCACTGATCGGTTGCAATTGATAACGAATTTAGAGTGCTTATATTAGCCGTTAATGAGTGATATAATTCGCGAAGCGCGGTGTGTGATGATTTTAAGACGCTTGGTGCATTTAAAATCGCCATTACATGATTTTGAACGATTAAACGAGTGTTTTTGAATCTCGCTACTAGAATTTCCCACGCCTTGTTATAATTTTCGTCTTTAACTGGCAGTGTTTCAATGGATTTTAAGG
Source organism: Lagria hirta (assembly GCA_947359425.1). Lineage (NCBI taxonomy): Eukaryota > Metazoa > Arthropoda > Insecta > Coleoptera > Tenebrionidae > Lagria > Lagria hirta. Next base: position 31,487,944 of record OX375794.1, read on the forward strand.
CATCTCCCATTAAACATGATTTTAAATAATGCAGTTTTTGCTGATTGTTTAACTGCGTATTATTATTTATTACTAAATCAAATGAATTTTCAAAATTAATCCAGTCTTTGTAATTCCCTGAAAAGGTTACTAAATTTAAAGTAGGTAGATTTAACCCTGTTTGCGATTGCTCTATTGTTACCGCTCGCTGACTTGAACTCGGATTTGCTTGAACCTTGTCGATGATATCCGCGATTGCACTTATTATATCGCAATAATTGTCTTCGAATACAATTCGGGCGTTTGCATGCCTTGCGGCGTCGTCCGGTTTGTTTTCGATTGACTCCAACTCGTATTGAGTTTGTTCAAATTCCTTTCTAACGGCTTCCAAGATTTGTTGACGCGCTTTTAATTGATTTATACTTGTAAGCGAGGCATCAAATTCCTGGACGTAAATTTGAACGCGATTAATTTTATCTTCTATTGTTTTTAATGTTTGCTTAACAATATCTGTTTTGGTCATTTTTACGACTTTGAATTTGTTTACAAATAGAAACTGGCTTGATTTTGAATACAATAGGATTGATTTAAGGATTGAGATTAGAACCACTTACCGGGATGCCTTGTGATGCCTGAGGCTGCCTTGGACAATGACTTCCGCTTTGGTGTGAAGAGTGTTTTCCCTTGAGACGCCGATGCAATGGATCAAAGGTTGACCGCCGTGGGCACTCGGTTGCGTCGTCTTGGAATGATGAACCTTCCTCTGCACTTAGATTGTTTTAAGATGATTTGATTTCTTGGATTAATTAAAATCCGGCTCGAAGGACCATGTTTAACCTTGTGAGGTGTATGTTGATGAAGTGCCGATTATTGAAAGCTCAACTCAGCCACTAGAAGTTCTAATCCCCGATGGTTATATGTGATATTTTGAATAAGAATTGTATGCAATGTTGACTGTTTGAACGTTTATTATCAACTTCTTCTTACAAACTAAAAACTACTTTACATCCCCTACACAGCAGTGGGGGTAGACCACTGCCCTACCACAAGTTGGTCATTGGTGTCCCGCCCTACCACAGGGTAGTCTTTGGTAAATTGTACAATATATATATATAAATATATATTTAATGTTTTGCATTTGCCATAATAATAAAAAATTACGAGGTTATAAATTCGATTTATCTAAGGTGAACTACGATAAAATATGAAACTATCGTGCACAATTCCATGATTTAATGGTAGTATGTATTTCAGTGCATGCTTCATGACAACTGAAAATTTATCACAAGTACTGATAGAGTTTTATTACTGAATGAAACCATTTTACTGAATATGAGTATCCCACGCGTAATTACTAAAGTTTGCTATGAGAGTAGATAATGTTTTAATTTTCATCCAACAAAATTTATAAACTGCTGTAAAAACATTGTTGAATATAAAAATAAGCTCTTAATTGCTCTCATTTGCTCTCAACTGTACTAGTGACTGAAGTAAAATTTTAAGAAAAGTAGCTAAATATTCTAAAATTTGGAAAATGATATTTCTTAAATAAGCATTTTGTGTGTTGTATTAGTGCAAATAGAGACAACTTTTTTCTGAAAAAGTTAGATACACCACATTTTGCAACGAATATTTCTAATTTTTTAATAGTAAATAATTTAGTTTTAGACTTAATTTTCGGTTGGTAGCGTTGCACCCGCCAATTATCTGACTTTTTAAATTTAAAATAATCTCATGGTTTCGTTGCTATTATTATATAGTTAAAATTTTCTCGTAGTTTCGATTGTGAATGCAAATTTTGAACTCATCGCTCAAAAATCGGAAAACAATTTTCTTGCACCCCAGTGTTGTTTAGTTTGCAATCGAAAGTAGAGGAAAATTTTAAATCTGTTTGCATAATACTGTTAATTGTAAAACTGACACTGAGAATCTTAATTGTTTGTATTTGGGTTTAATTGATAAATTTAAAATGTCTATGAACGTTTGACACCATCTGTGGGTGAGTTTCGGTAGTTTATGATAGTCGGGAGGTACATTATAGTTATTTTGGTGGTATTGTATTCATTGGGTTTTGATAGTAACCTCGTGTTTATGTGGAGGTTAGATATTGTTAATTTTTAACTTGGCAATATTTAATTTATGCATTGTAATATTGAGGTTGACAGTTTTTGAGGAAGATCTTGAATATTTCTGACTACTTGTTCTTGACAAATATTTTAATTATTAGACTCCAGGTTGATGACGAAATGTCGGATGTATGATTTAATTTGGGGACTATGTGTGATATATTAACATTTCAAGGTATATATAAAATTTACTTTTGTTTGTAATTATTTATTGTGAGTAACGTATTATACTATTTATTAATTTTCATGATTGTTTGTACACATAGGTTGCCTGAAGATGTTCGAATAACACGAACGAAACGTTGCATATTTGAAAATAAATGTTTTTAAAATAACACACTGAGTTTATGGTCTACTATATCCTGATCATCTTAATTATACTACATCTAGACCTGAGCACATTCAATGAAAATTTTAAATAAAACCGTAATCAACCAAACAATTAAACCATTTTAAATTTAAAAAATCAGATAATTGGCGGGGGTAACACTACCACCCGAAAAATAAGTAGAAAACTAAATTATTTATTATTAAAAAATAAATGTTATTTATTATAAAAAGTTAAAGTTATTAGTTGCAAAAAAATTGTATCTAACTTTTTCGAAAAAAAATTGCTCCCATTCGCACTAATGCAAATGGTAGAAATCTCCTTTCAGTCGCGCTGCAAACAAAGTGCTTATCTAAAAAAATTCACTTTCCGAACTTGTTAGGGAAATAATTATTTCATATCAAAAAGCCAGAGAACGTTATTTTGCAAAACGAATAATTTTTAAAGCAAAGACTGAAAGCTGAAGACCTCATACAGCAGAGCCTCGCAGAACCAAACGTGTAATAACAAGATTTTTTGGACCCACGTCACAATAAATTTTTTTCAAAAATAGTTTGTGTTTAATAGACTCAGCTCTCGAATTTAATTATGAGCAACAAAGCTCAATTCCTATTATATAAGTTTGTTAATAGGCAAAACCGCACGGAAAATCTAAGAGCAGTACAACAACGACAATGATACCCGCACTTAAATATAGATGTTGATGCGGTGTTTCGTTGGAAAGAGTAATTGACTCATATTTTTTGGAAAATGAACAGGGTGTCGCCGTTTTCATCACAGATGTTTGATATCGAACAATGCTAGAAAATCATCTCCAAGTATGGTTCCAATATGATTAAGCCACAGCACACACTGCAAAGACACAATGGCTTTTTTGTGCGAACAAGCGATTTTAATTGGCTTTTGCGTTTACCATATTTACCCGCTCCAGACAATATACACGACAAAAGATTTACCCGCTCCAGACAATATACACGACAAAATCCACAACATAACACATAAAGTGTTGAAGTTATATTTGAAAAATTTTTAAAACATTAAAAATAAAATTTTTAAATAAACTGTGAGAGTTTTTAATTTTATATTAAGGCCAAGTCTGCTCTCAACAGAAACTCCGAATGCAATAAAATTCTTATCAAAGAGGCGGAGCTTGAGGGTTGGAAAACATGCCGTCAACCTTTCGTCACTTAAAGTTAGAATAACATCACTAATCTTTATTAATTCTATATTGCAGTGTTTTTTGCTGATTATTACTTTTAAGCAGATGTTTCTTTTATGTGTGTTAGCAGTATATTAAAGTTATGGTTACATTTAAAGTTAAATACGCCAATACGACGCTAAATAACTTGTACAATTAAATGACCTTGATGAGGGCCACATGACATCTTAAGTTAGAGAAATGGGTGTCAGCATCCCTAAAAAAGTTGAGTAGTGGTAGCAGTTAGTGCACCGAGAGGGATAAGGACGAGCGGTAAATGTCTTCGAACGGTCGGTCAAGCGTTATATATATTGGTAAACTGTAAATTGTTTATAAAAAAAAAGATAGACAACGTGTTTTTGTTGTTGTGTTGTTTTATTATATGATTAATTATTATATGATTAATATGATTAAAGAAGAAATATGAACTCAGCGCTAACTTCCTGGATTTGGAGGAATAATGAGTAAAGTATTATTAATAAGTTATAATATTCCGGTAGCATGAATATATTAATATAAAAATCTACGGCAGAAACTATAGTTTAATACCTTGAGTACGGTTTATGTAGCGTTGCATCTCAGACTATTTAGTTGTACTTCTATGACGTCTGTACGCATTTACAAATTGATATCCTGACTCTCTACTTCTTTAAAAATTGGCAAAGAGATAAAGGGGTAGACTAGAGCTCGTTAACCGCCATGTTCCTGTCAGTAGATGAAGAATGTTGTGGATGTTCGTTTTGCTGGCATGACAGAGTATTGCGTAATGTCTTTAGGTTCTTTACTTATTAATCTTTATTTTATACCTTTTCATATAACCCATCATCTCTGGCCTTTCTATTTCGGATAATTTGAATGAGGCCTAGCGACACCGTCAACGTTGCTTCCGAACTAAGTACCAAAACAACAAAGACATCATTGAGAACGAAAAAAAGGTGAAGAGGTCAGTAGAGTCTATAGAGAGATGTCTAATGGACCTGATGGTGTCTCCCACAAATGATTCGAAGGAAATAGGATTTTGCGAAGAAGAGAAAAGTTCCCGGTAAGTTACTTTACAGCTATTATTAACATTATGTATAAATATGTTTTATATGATCCGTCTGATCGTTTGAGCGTTTCTATATCAATGAATATGAAGGGGCGAGTTGAAGTAAATTGTTGATGATAATGTAGCTGGCTGCTGCTGTAATTCTGTACACTGTTTTAAAGAGAATATTTAATGCTGATAATTGTAGAACATAGATATTCCGACACATTTATTATAGAGTAGAAGCTAACTGTTATTTAATTAATTGTAAATTTTAAAATTAGGAAAACGGAAGATTAAAATAAGTAAGTCTTACAAAACTAAGATTTTGTTTAAACATTGTTTTAATTTTTTTTAACATTTTTAAATCTTATGAAAATTATCTGAAAATAACTCAAAACTTATTTAAAAATATTTGAAACATTTTCTAAAGATCTATGAAAGTTTAAAATAATATTTGTACAATTTATCTAAAATGAATAGACGTTTTGTTCTTTTGTTTTTCTGCGATCTTTAAATCAATAATTTTAAATTAAATATGGAAAATGCTAAATTTTAGTACATAAAAAGGTTTCAGTACATAAAAACGTTTATATGCATACGCCCAAAGTCGTATGCATAAAAAATATCTTATCAATCATCATCTTCAATGTTTGATTTTATATAGAATATTTAATATAATAGAATAGAATAAATAGAATAGAATAGAATATATATACAGCTTTTTAGAAAAAGAAATAAGACGTTTTGAAAAAAAAGCCAGTGTAGACTATAATGTTTTAGTACTGAAAGATTGAAGCTTTAATAGAAAGCAAAAAAACATTTTATTGTGACAATAATCTTTCCACCTGTATCAATTTTAATCTGTTAAAGTGCAAGCTGCCACATCATTTTGAAAATTTTATTTTTACGAAAATTGTAAATGTAATTTGAGATTATACCTAATCCGCGCAGAATATTTACTTTATACATTGAAATAGCGGTAGTTCTTATGGGTTCTAAGGTTTTGATATCAATTAAACTTAAAATAAATTTAAATCAGCTAATATCTAAATGTCAAAATGTAATTGTTTCTAAAGTTTTTGCAATTTTTTTGCAAAGTTTTGCAATCACCAAAGATGCAATAAACGCACTCGGGAATTTGTAACGTGGAAAATTCACTCGACATATTTCTAAGCAAAACATTTTGACTAATATCAAAATTTAATCAGTTATGTTCGTGCACGCAAGATTTTACTGTTGAATATAATTTTTGGTAAATTGTTTTTGATAATTGGTTTTATTCAACTTTTTTTAGATACAATCTCCACTATTTAAATCTAAATTTGTAACACAATGAACTCAAGAAGATAAGTTGTTTTCTTTTCTTAAAACTATATATTGAATATATATTGGTCTACAACGACCAACCTAGTCATCATGACACAATATCTATCCGAACATTTGGACAATCGAAGTCAGGTCGATTGTATATATACTGATTTTTCTAAAGTATTCGACCGTATTGACCATGAGATTTTGTTGGATAAATTAAATCATTTCGGTTTTTCAGAGTCACTGATTGAACTTTTCTCATCTTACCTGGCAGATAGAAAGCAATATGTAAATTGTCAGAGACGATCTTCATTTAATTTCCTTCAGAAATCAGGTGTACCTCAAGGCTCGGTGCTGGGTTCATTACTGTTTAATTTATTTATAAATGACATAGTTGTTGATCTTGATGTCAAATACCTACTGTACGCAGATGATCTCAAAATATTTTGCGAAATTAAAACACCAACAAACTGTTTACAGTTACAAAAAAATTTGAATCATATTCACGCTTGGTCTATTAACAACAAACTGATGTTGAACACAAGTAAATGTGTTGTAAAATCTTATACAACCAAAACGTTTTTTATTACAAAAGACTATTTGCTAAATGATGTACTATTGCAACGTCCAGAATACATTTCCGACCTTGGAGTTACATTTGATTCTAAGCTAAGCTTTAGAAAACACATTGAAAATATATCTGCTGCAGCGTTCAAATCTTTGGGTTTGGTTATAAGGAATTCCCAAGGTATTCAGGAAATTGATATCATCACATTGTTATTTTTCACTTTTGTTAGATCTCGTTTGGAATATGCATGTGTAGTGTGGAATCCGATCTATCAGGTTCATAGGTTAACAATAGAGAGCATTCAGAGAAGATTCTTAAAATTCTTGGTGTATCGTTCGGATGGGGTGTATCCAACGCGTGGTGTTCCTAATGACTACCTTTTAGAACGATTTTCTTTGCAGAGTCTTACATACCGACGAGAAATGATTTCAGTCATCATTTTACGCAATGTTTTAAGTCATAGCATAAAATGTGAAGAGTTGTTGTCTCTCTTTAAATTAAGAACGCCAAGAACCTTTCTACGATTCAATTCAATTTTTGAGACACCTTTTCCTAGAACAAACATTATGAGGTCATCACCACTTTATCAAATTTTGCAAAATTATGGTCGTGTGGAGAAAGTCGTCGACATATTTAATTGCTCTATCTCCGATATTAGAAAATGTATTGCTCCATAGGTTTGTGTAGTATTCAACTGCTTTTGTTATGTACTTGTGTGTATTTTTCTTTTTTTCTTACCTTTTGTGTTTATTTTTAATATATTTGTCTTTTCTAAATCTCCAATAATTGGGCCCTTAGCCTGTTGGGAGTTTTATACATTAATAATAATAATAATAATATTGTAGGCTTATTGTATAAATAGAAAAAAGTGAGGCAAACAAATAATGCCATTTGTTATTTATATGATTTTGAAATCCTCATAAATTTCACCTCAAAGAAAATTGATAACTTCAAAAGATTTATTGTTGTGCAGTTACATATTTTTTTGAAACATTGATCCAAAATTTGTTTTTGTTTAGCCGCCCAAATCGGAAACATAAACGCCAGTTTTGAGCTTTGTGTAAATATTCAGACTTCATCAGCGGATGCAGCTTTTAAAAATAAAACAAATGTAAAGATCTATCCTGAATATTCGCCTCATTCAGTAGCTCCAGTGATTTGAAACTAATTAAAAGTTTGGAGCGTTTTCTTCCTAGTAATCCTAGACGTGACAATTTCGGTATTCATCTCAAGAGATTCATTTTCGCAAACTTCAGTTTTTGATTTTTGAATGAATTTATTATTCTGTCTCTCTTTTTATCAGCAATAATTAACAAGCTATAATTCAGAAGAGATTATTATTATGCTTCTGCGTGATCGACCCTATTTAAAAATTACATATTAAGAGGTTTATGGTCCGGTTCGAGCGTCTTTCAGCCAAGACGCTTCCCAGCTGAAGTTTTGTTACAAATTTTTTATTGGTAAAAATAGTATATTAAAGAACTAGTTCTATAAGGTTTAATTTGACGCACAATTTTCAGTGTGGGAAACAAACCGCAGGCGAGTTTTCTATGGAATGTCAGAAAAGCCCCGCTCAAAATAATTTACTTTTTCTTTTCATTACGTATGTTTAAAAATAACACTTTTATAAACTGCATATTGATGAATTAAATTATTATTTTTAATATTTTATTTTTGTTTAATTTTCTAAAAATTTTCTAAACATTTTAAAATCAACCAATAAAACATTTTGTCAAAACTTCTAAATGGTTAGAAAAAAGCGGCCGTAACACGTTGTAAACTAGTACTGCTGATAGAAACAATTGTGCAGTACCTAAAAATATTTTAAGCTTTTAGGATGTGACGTAAGAAAATGATGAAAATATTGAGAGAAAAATTGAATGCTATAATTTTTTTAAAAACTTTAATCATAAAATAAAGTTAAAACCAACCCTTTCAAACTAAGATCTATAAACTCAGACATGTTAGGTTCTTACTTAAAACTCTTCAGTAAGTTGTAACAGATTCTCAGACAAGCTGTTCGATCGGATATACCTTATCTGTTTCAAAAATAATTTTCATTGCAAACCTTATCTGTTATGAGTAACCTCTAGCATTATTATGTAAACACATGGTTTTTCGAGATTGATGTACAAAGCTTCTAATAAAAGTTGCTATTTCTAACCTTAATAATATTAACATTTTTAAGATAGTCTTACGATAAGTTAATTGTTATTGTTACAAGTTTTTGGATAAAATAAGAAAAACAAAGTAAATAAATTTTTACTAAAAAAAATTAAACTTGAATAAATATATCTATTATCATTATTATATAATATTATATGCTGAGGATTAGTTAAAAAATTTTTCCTTATGGTTGATCGTAACGGCTCCAACAATACCTTGTAGGGATGACCCCATAACATCTCTCTGTCTATATTTAAAAAATCCGTCAGCACACCTGGAAATAAGTTATGAGTTAGCCGAAATACCTGATTACATTGGCTCTGTTTTGCCGATCTTGTAATTTGGGCAAGTGTAAAATCTGAAGACGATGCTTATAGGATTTCTGTCTTAGACTGCGTGTTCATTGAGTCACTTGGTACTGGACTTTCCATCAACTCAACGTCTTTCACTAAACGCACAGAATTGCAAGTTTTAACTGTGTGCAGATAAACATAATGTATAAACTACAAATAAAATCCGAAGAGGAAATGAAATACACATGCTTCAATAAATGAAACATGTTAAGCGCTTTATCCACTGCTGCGATGCGTTGTTCAGACCAGCTTAATCTGTTATTAACAACCACTTCCAAATCTCCAATTATGTCTGCAAAAAAAGCATTGGATTTTTCCAAAAAAAAATTTTTATACTTAGCCTTGGCCAATCTTAAATAATTTTTCAATTGGTTAGAAAAGATTCTGTATGTCGAAAAATTATCCTCAGTAGGCTGCCGCATAGATTTCTTTCATAACTTGATTTTATATTTAATTTTGTAAATCATGTGTTGAGTTATCTATGGTTTATCTTTTCTAATACGGTTAGACAAAATTGTTATGTTATTTTTATAAATACTTGTAAAACAGAGTTAAAGTTAAACCATTACTCTTTTAGATCTAATGAGTTTAATTTCTCCCAGTTAAAAGATAAAAATTCCGCATTTAGCTTAGAGTAACCAATATCTATTGATCTTGTTTGAACGACTTTTTTTGATTTAACGTATATCAAAAATTGTAAACCAAATGTATCCGACATATTTATCGGATTTGAGATATCAATAGAAGATAAAAGATTAGGGTTGGACAAAGTCATCAAATCAAGAAGAGACGGTTGATATCCCGTTCTAAACCGCGTGGGCTCTTTAACTATTAGAATGAAGTTGTTGTTCATAAGAAAATCCGCAAACTGTTTTTCTATTTGGGTGTGCCCTAGCACATTATCGCTATTCCAATTAATCCCAGGAAAATTGAAATCACCAGTAATGATTAAGTTGGGATACTCAGCACCCACAGCTTGTAATGCGCTGAATAAATTTTTATCAGTTATTAGGCTATTATTGAATCCCTCTGATGGTCGATAAATGCATGCTATTACAAAAACAAGCTCATTTTAATGAAATTTTATCCATATGGAATCATACGGTTTTTGATTTATGAATTTGGTAATTTTGAATATCTTTGAAATTACTAATTGATCTATATAGAGGCATACGCCCACCCCCACGCTGTGTTTGACGATCATCTCTAAACAGTAAGTAATTATCAATGTGTATTGCACTGTGTGAAATTCATAAATTTAACCAAGTTTCTGCAATAGCTATGACTGATGGCCGACTTGAACTTATTTCCAGTAACAAATCATTAATCATTAAACGTAGACGGGGGAGATGCAATGTAAGTAAACATAACAGACAAAATAAGGGCAAGCGTATTTGGTTTATTCTGCGAGTCAGCTATTAGTTTTTTGTTGTTTTAACTATTTCGAAATTTTATTAATATATTTTTTAGTCTGACTCTCTAATTGTAGCACGATTGGCCAATTCGTCGCAATAGTTTTGCAAAATTAAGCTGTTGCGGCGTTTTACATCACTTTTCGTGTTTTAACATATTGATTACTTTCTCAAGAATAATCTGGTCAATTCTATATCTTTAAAGCATAATTTTATGATACGTGGTTTGTTACCTATTGATTTACCTATGCTCTCAACACGATCTGGTACAACCAGTGATGGGTCAATTGCTTCAAGAATGTCGTTTGCAAGATCGCAGTCTTTAGTATCAGATGATTCTGGTACGTTCTATAATACCACCGTGTTTGCGCGCAGCGAACACTTAATGTTCTTAATTAGCCTCTTTCTCTACATTTGCAGTTTTTGAATAACAGTTTCAGCTCGTCCACTATGCATCTTTATGTTAGATGAACTCATAATCATAATGGCATTTCTTCATCTTCGCATAACTCTAATTCGAATAACTAATGTATTTTGAATTTGCAACCGTCGCAGGCAGTTATCGCATTGCTATCTCAAATTTTCTCATTACAATGATAACAAACTTTATTCATTTTCTGTTTTACCGATATTGCACCTGCTGAAATGACTTAAATAAACTAACCAAACTAATTATTGAACATTAAATAAATATAATGTTCAAAAATTTTACTAAAGCTAAAGAAAAAAAAAATTAAAATTGTTTTGCTATTTCATATGGAAAAAAGTAACGCTATCTATTAGAAGCTATTTTGCATGAAAACTTTTTTGTGAATAAAATTTTTAAATGTTTTGATGCATATAGGCTATACTCAAAATGATAGATGTTGGTGCTGATAAATACAAATTGCAATAAAATGTATATTTATTGCTGATTGGACAACCAATTGATCATGTTAGCGCTTTTTGTCTCAAACGTATGTATATCATTGATTTACAATGTAATATAACTTCTTTGATCAGTCACCAACTGGTAAAATAAAAAAATCATGCAAACTCATTCAAACTATATCTGTAAACTTTGACATGTTTTGTTTTTATTAAAACTCTTTAGCAAGTTGCAACAGATTCAGATTTGGATAAATTTACAGTGCCAAATTTGAGCTTATATTTACTCAAATGCCCAATATGATAAAACGAACGACATCTTTCTGAAGCTACCTTGTATCAGACATTTTTTTGAGAACAAAACTTCCACAAGGGTTGGTGCATATAGGTGATAGGTGATAATGATAGATGTAGATGTCAATGTTAAGATTTTTTAATTGAAATACCAGATATAATGGCTAATTGAACAACCAAGTTATCACGTTAGCGCTTTTTGTCTCAAACATATGTAAAACCAATGATATACAATATCTTCTTTGGTTAATTACCAACAAGTAAAATAAAAATATGAATGCAAATTTATTCAAACTATATCTGTACACATAAACTTGCTTCGTTTTTATTAAAACACTTCAGCAAGTAGCAACAGATTCAGATTTAAAAAATTTGCAGTAACTAATAACAATAATAATAATAATTATTATTATTTAGTGTGTTAACAATACATATTGTGTTTTACACGCGACCAGACAGTTCAATACTTAATTAAATATTACTTAACTACATATTACAATACATATATTATCATTTTTTCAGAAATGATGATTTTTACATTTAACATTTTTACACACCAATAAAAGTAAATTAGCAATACTTAAGAGTTCAAAAGATCCCTAAAATTACAAGCTAAATATTCTTCACATAAATAAAACGAGTTACCTATCAGATATTTTTTAATTTTGTCGAGCAATATAGTGTTAGGGTAGACTTTTAAATTTTAGTGGTAAAATATTGGAAAATCTAATGGCATAGTAATAACCATGTTTTGATCTGGTTACTTGCAGCAAATTTGTAGCAATATCATCATTTTTGGTACCATAAGAGTGATGTGAATTAGTAATTCTGTAAGATTATTAACTTTTATGTTTTACAAGATGGTCTAAGCATTTGTAGATGTACAAACACGGTAATGTTTGTACAACTAAAAACTGTATTTAAAGAATTGAACTTGTTTCTACAGTCAGACATCTCTGTATTTTAACCCAGCTATCACCCTGATTGCTCTCGTCTGAAGGCGAAATAATCTAGTTGACGATGCGCAGTGTCCCCACAATATGATACAGTACTCTAAATGCGCGTGTATCAGACCAAAATAAGCTATTTTGATAGTCTTAGGCGAAACCTGGTTTGACAGATTTATTAGCAAGTATATACTTCTACACAATTTATCCGCAATACTGTCAACATGTTTGTGCTATGTTAACGCCAAATCTAAGTATAATCTAAGAAACTCAGTGCAAGTGCTGTACTCCGGGTTATTTACCAATTTTTTTAAAGTATAAATAATTTTCGTTGTTTTTTCTTTGTTCATTAACAAGCAGCCAATTTGGAACCCTAGTATATACTGTTCTGACATGCGTCTTTCAAGGCGTATCAATGAATTATGACTTATGCTAATGTCGTCTGCAAAAAGTGTTAGACATAGATAAGGAACAACAGAGGTCTTATTATAGAGCCTTGTGGAACCTCATGCTTCACAATGCCCTCACACAAACCATATTATTGATTTAAACCTTTTGTTGACGATCTGTTAAATACGATTGAATCATCAAAATACTATTTGGACTAAAATTGTAGTATTCTAGCTTCCTAACCAGCAAGGTATTGACGATATTGTTAACAAATTTTAAAGACGCTAACGCCGTAGAACATTTTTTTTAAAATCCAAACTGAGAGCTTGATAATAATCCACTATCATTCAAGTAATCAGTAAGTTGGCTTAATAATAAGCTTTCACAAATTTTAGATAATGACAAAGATATCGGTCGATAATTACTCAAATTATTCAAACTTCTTTTTTCGTACACAGGTATTATTAAAAATGTTTTTAAGCAATTAGGAAATGTACAGCTTATAATACAAAAATTTATCAGTTTGGTAAGTGGTAACATAATAATATTCTTGATCGCTTTAATTATTTGAGTACTTAGGCCATACACATCCTTTGCATTAGTATTTTTTAAGCTATTGATGGTTCTTTGTGGGAATGTTGGCATTATCTGTATTGGATCAAGATTGCTAATCGGAATAGAATTTAAAAGATTTTCAGCAACAGTTGAAAAATATTTGTTTACCTTATAAGGTGTGGAAGAGGGAATATTTTGGAAGCGTTTTGGTTTACATTTGTTGATAATACTCCACATAACTTTTGGATTGGTGTTACTTAATTTTATTAACATTTTATTTGATCTAATCTTGGATAATTTTATAGCATTATTGTATTTTTGTTGTTGTTTATTTCTTAATTCTTTAGTTATTGTTGAATTATGTTGATTAAAAGAATCATTTAAAAATCTAAGAGTGTCTCTCATAGACTTCAAATTATTGTCAAACCAATTGTTATTATTATATTTTTTTTTACAACCAGAAACTACAGTTTTTTCAGGAAAGCACTTATAGAAACAGCACAAAGTGACAAAGTATTATTGAAAAACATCTCAAATTTGTTATTAGCATCAATGTCAGAATCTATAAACTAATTTAAGTTTATATTTACCCAAGTACCTGTCACTTCCGTAATATAATAAAACAAACATCTATTAAAAGCTACTTTGCATCAAAAAAATTTTTAAGAAAAAAATGTCTACATGTTATGATGCATAATTAGAGGTATTACTCTAAATGATAGATGCCAATGTTAATAGATACAAATTGAAATAAAAGGTATATTATAGATTGGACAACGTTAGAGTCTTTTGTCTCAAACATATATATATATATATATATATATCCATGATATACAATATAATGTATCTTCTTTGGTTAGCCACCAACAAGTAAAATAAAAAGATCAATACAAGTTCATTCAAACTATATCTGTAAACTTGAACATGTTTTGTTCTTATTGGAACACTTCTTCAAGTCGCAACAGATTCAAACAAATTTACAGTGACAAATTTGAACCTATAAGAACAAAGAAGAAGCATTAATATAGATAGGGTGCTAACTTCTTCAAAAATTAAAATCAGAGCCGGAGATTGTGATGGTAATTAAAAAAAGATTTTATAGATTTTGTTGTTCTATATTCTTGTAATATTATTCATATTTTTATAACAACAATGGCTTAATATTATCTGGTTTTGGTGCTCATTAAAAACTTTTGAAATTTGAAAATAATCAAAATTTCACGCTTAGTTAATTCATATATGGGTATTGTATCCATAATCATTAAATAACAATCTAAAAAATATAAAATTAAATTTAAAATTCTTTGCCAAATTACAAAAAACAGCATCAGTAGGTTGATATAAAATTTGAAAAACTGCTATGACATTGTGACCCAAAGGGGTTGAAAATAAAAAAACGTTTTCAAATGTTATATGTTATATGCATTTTAAAAATTAATTTTACAGTAAAAAAAGTTATGCATTTTTTGCTAGCCACTTCATAAAACTAAGTAACAGTAAACTTAGAACCTTTTTTTTAAAAAAATCTTGAAAGTGTTAAATTAAAAGTAGCGACATCAATTAGAAGCCGCTTACATCATAGACGAGAAATGATGCTTCTACCTTTTAATGCAAAAAGTCACTTTTAGTGACAGATGTTAATTTTAATTAAAATAATTTATGAACATTATAAAAGATTTTTCTGATTGGACAAATAAGTTATCACATAAGCGTTGAAGCCACAGCAAATTCATTGAAACCATTAAGTACTAAATATAAGACCTATTCGTTATTGTAAATTTATGTTGCGACTTACTACCGTGTTGCAATAAGAACAAAATATGTCTAAGTCCACGAACCTTAGTTTGAATAAATTTGCTTTGACTTAATTTTTTTGAATTATGATTATTTAATTTTGAATTGAAAATCATTTTGAATCTGTGCTGAATTTAATTGGCCTTCATCAACTCTTTATTTACAACAAACAAGCAAGCACAACGCTACTTCATTTGGTATAATAGATAATTTAGGAAATGATTTAGAAGTTTTTGAACTTTGTCTATTAGTTTCGATAACAATTTAATTTTAACCTAAAGATTTTAGGAAGAACTTTGCTTTCCTCTTTAATAATTTATCATCACCTCCATTTATTCTATGTGTCAAGAAGATTAAAACTGCTTACCTAAACGTGAAGAATATGGCAAGGGACAGCACAAGAGCTGCCAAAGATATCGAGTATCCGATGACGAATAGATGGTTTATGTGAGTTCTGAACTGTAAAACAACAGAAAGAAGATTGATGTGACTTGAAATAAATAGTTTTTTTTCATACATGCAAGTCTTCTTGATCTACGCAAGTTGTGTAATTAGTCCAGATTTTTCCTGATTCAGGGTGCTTGAACCAGGTTCCATTCTCCCAACACTCTTTGTAAGCAAAGCGTCTATAGTCGTATCCCATTTTACGAGGACAGGATTGGTTTACAGTTGTGCCAGCAAGCGTTTCCGGCCAACAGAGTTCTTCGTCAAATGTTTCCGGACAATATCCTGCAATTAAAATTTAATTTAGCACCGGCTGCTTTAATAAAGTTACTAAAATTTTGTAGGAATTGGTTTACTACAGTTCTTGTTATGTTTAGAAAATTAAAATTAAAAAAGTTAATGCAATTTACTGTTTCAGCATTTTAAGCTGTAATAATAAAGTGGAAGAAAATATCGCATAGTGGAAAAAACTAATAACTGACATCAACAAAAAATTTAAAAAAATAAAATTTTTGATTACATAGGAGAATATTAATTGAACTATTAAAAATTGTTGCTTTTTATAAATTTACAATACTTAATCAATCATTTTAGAAGGCAGTGTTAGTCAAAAAAAAGAATTTGAATTTTTTTATAGCTGAATATGCAATGGTATAGAATAAACATTACACATTTACTTACCACAATGATAGATGTGATATAGTAGGTATAAACCGTACTATTAATTGCGTGACAAAATAAGAAAAAAGCAGACATTAGTCTTGTTTAAAATACATGTTTATAAATTTAACAAACAATTTTCATTCTATAATTTTCATAATCGTTTATGAGTTTTTTATAAATTATTTATTTATATTTATTAATAAGGTAATAAATGTAAATTTAATAAAATATTGTTTGATTTCTAAAAAAATTTTCATCAAATCTTTTTTTGGTGAAGCTACAACCACTTCAAAAGTACGTTCAGTAAAACGTAAAAAAAATCAGTATCGGATTATAATTGAAGGAGACACTGATTTTAATTATTTACTATGAACATTTTCAATTTCTTTCCTTGGCAGACAAAGTGAATATTTTTTTAGGCAGCAAAGTGACTCTTTAATTTTGCATATCCATGAAGAAGATTATATCCATAAAACCGTCCATTATTTTATAAAAAAAACAATTATTTTTTTTGCAAATTCGTAATGTTTACCAGCCAAACGCAGTAAAGTAAAATTAATTAATTAAAACAAGCATACCAAAAGGGCAAACAAGCAAGCAAGCCCAAAGATGTCTGTTTTTTTCCGAATAAAACACATATACAAGTTTTAAATGAGAATGATTTTTATTAAAAAGTGTAAAACTTTACTTTTGCCGAGTATGATATGAAAAATATATTTTGCAAATGGCTATGGTTTATAGTAAAAAAATTCGAAAAAAGTTATAATTTGTTAGAACTTTTTGGTAAAACTAAGTCAATTTTAAAATTTTTATGTGTTATGCATTAGCAAGCATTTTATTTTGCTGCAAATTTATTGTATATTTTGGTATTTTTTTTGTGTTTAGATTAGAAATGACGACAAGTGTCGCGCTACCGATCGGCAGATTTGCATTGCACTAAATTCTTCTTTATTATCATTTAAACAACCATTATATTTTAAATCCTAATTAACCTAAACATTAATTAATTAACCTAAAAACATTAACATTTGAAGTGGATAGCTATAAACTTTAAATAAACCAGTTTTCTAAATGTATGACGTTAAAAAAATCTATTTTTATTATTAAAAAATCAAAATATCTAACAATAAAATTATACGATTGTAGAAATTTGTTTTAAAAATTTCAAGCAGCTCTATAGAGTTACTGAGCCAATTAAATTTCTAACTGTGAAGTAGTCTAAAGCAATTTTGAAAGACAAAGACTGAAATACACTTTAGAAAGTGATTAAAACTACGATGAAATTAAATGTTATTAAAACTGCAGATTAATTACCGCTTTAATGCACTTTACGACTTCAAATTAGCATTTTAAACTCAAACAATAAAGAACAATACTTCTTAGGTGCTGACTGCATTAAATAGTGAATGTAAAATTATCTTTTAATAGTTATTTAATAGACTAGTATGTAATTTAAGTGTGTAAATACCAAAGCAATAACTGATAATCGAATAAATTGGTAATAAAGTTGGAGTGACCCTAGGAAGCGGAGATCTTTAATTGTTAAGATTATCAATCGCTCATTAACAGACAATATTTTGTTATTGCCTCAAAACTTTTTTATTTGAAGACAAAAACTGAGTTTTAAAATTTGAATTTGTGATAGAATTAATAATAATGCTGATAAATAAAGATGTCTTTAATTATAAACATTAATTTGCCATTTTAAAAGTGCTCTTAATTTGTGTAATAACATAAACTCATGTACCAAATACATATTGTGCATTAATGAGATTTATTAACGGTTGATTTGTTAGTCAAAATCAATCTTTAAATTACTTAATCGAGCATCAATCACGGACAACATTATGCGCATAACGTCTTTATTTTTCTAAGCAGCTTTAAAAAATTAGATCAGCAGGTGGTCGGCTTAACTATTATTATTCCAGGTGGTTATTGTAGTTAAACAACATCCTCCAAGTTGCTAAATTGCATCAATGCACATTGTTACAAATGTCTGCTTTGACACTCTTGATAGATATTTTGCCCATAAATATTCACTTAATATCAAAAGTACACATTAAAAATGTAAGCTATGCGAAATACGCAGATGATATAAAGCCTTGTTTAACATATTTGAAATATTATATTATGTGTTTACAAAAAAATACGGAAGGTATAGCCCTTATATAACTAACTAAATAAGAGCTAGTAAAAATTATACGAGCTTGATAGCCTCTATGAAACAGTTAAGTTTATGAAGTAATTGATAACGATTTATAACTGTATTGTACGGTACCTTACCGAATGTTAAAGCTGTCCAAACAAAGGTAACATGGATCAATGACCGCCGGAAAAGTCAATAATTTTATAACTTTATATAAGGTATTAAGCTTGTAATAGTTTTGATTTATTTGGTTTGTCGTACTATAATAGTACCTTACACGTTCTGCTAGCTGAATTAATACTTGTTCTCATAACTGGTGCCACAAGAAGCAAATATCATGCAAATGTTGATCAGATACACGAGAGTGAAATGGAATAGAGTTCGAGTGGGTTTGATCAACATGAGTAAAGATATTTTCCAATTCATCTTACGAATTATAAAATGTCATTTATTTTACATGCTTTTGTTTTATCCACATACTTAATTTTATAAAAATTTATACTACATACGGTCGTTGCTATGCGTTGCTAACACAATATAAAAGTAAGCTATTACGATATGAATATATCGCATGGCTATTGATAAGGCATTTGTGAGCATAGGCTGTCATTACGATATGTATCATTTTTCTAAACGGTTGTATAAAAAAATTCTTGTTTCATAATTTTAACATAACAAACAGTTGCAATCTGAAATAAACATACAGCTTTTTTATAAAACTAACAAAAATTTGTATTTACTCTAATTATTCAATCATAAATTCGTAATATTAATTTAATGTTTTGTTATTTTTTTAGAGCAAACAACAAAAACAAAATAAATTATTTGTAACAACACAAAAATTCTTTTTTTTTCCGCCGGCGGGAAAGTAAAACAAATGACGAAGAAATGCAGACGAATGAATAAAATCGTTAGTTATTTTTAATGTTTTGTTTAGATCAAGGCTTACTATCGAAACGCATGTTAAAATTGTTATGATTTATTTCTATTACAAAAGTTGCTCTAACAAAAACTAACGTGGGAAAAATTTGTCTCACATTTATGTTGCAAAGCAGAAAGGTTTAGGCAGGTTTAGGCAAGAAAAGTTTGGTGTGTAATAAGGATTATTGTCTAGAACGCGGTAACGGCTGATTAGCGCTAATGTTTTAAAATCCGCAAAATAATGCTTTTCTAACCTGTAATATTGCGCTTGTGAGTGTCAATGTAGCTGTATCTAGAAAAACAAAATGTTTTTACTTCAATCTCATCAAATTTGTTTAGAAAATATTTTATGATCAGACTGTATATTTGTACGATATAAAAAAATTGTTTTTAAGCTTTTTGACATCTGAAAGCATACATTTAAGCACTTCAGAATAGTTTTTAAAATAGAACATATTGTCTGTTAAAGCTCAACGATACGTCATTATTTTTTGCAGCAACTTTCGGTTCTAGCAGATCAAAATTTATATCATTAGTTGCATCTTTTCAAAAGATATTGCTCTATGCAATTTATTCAGTCATTATAGATAGTTATTTAGCAAAACCTAATGATTCTTTCTTTAGATGAGAAAAAAAAAACTTTGGTAAAAGATACTGAAATTTTACTTGATACTTAAAAACCAGAAATAATAAGGTAGTAAAAATAGACATATTCGTTCAAGAGAAAAAAACAAATAAAATAAATTAAATTCAACAATGGATTTTGTAAAGCGATTGAACCGAGCAGGTGTCAAAATAAAAAATGATACGACAGCGGCTTTAAGATCTTCTCAGAACCTAGAATGCCATATCAGAAACTTTCTGAATTACTATTGAAACTAATCAAGAAGAGGAGTAGAGCTGAGCGCTTAGCTCAGAGGTCTAAATTTGAAGCGGATCAGAAAACAAAAAATCCTAAGAAAGCTTTTGACGTTGCCCACATTGAAGAAAAGGCTCATGTTTTTGCTGACAATTTGGAACTGCAATGCAGACTCATATTGGAGCGTGCTGATCTGAACTTTGTCGAAGAGGTTAAGGATTACGTTGAAAACAACATCAAAGATGGAAACGAGAAGGCTATCATTATGCCTACTTCTTCATCATAAATTTGAGACATTATTCGAAAACTCAAAATACGCAAGACATCAGGCCTAGATAATGTATTCAACAGAGCGTTGAAAAATGTTTCAATTAAAGCTCTGGTTTACATTGAAACCATTATCAATGTCATTTTCTTATTTTAACATTTTCCTAATCAATAGAAATCTGCTAATAAAATTTTCTCGCAAGAGCTCATGAAAGGTTTTATTTTAAGTATCGACCAGTCTTCTATCCGCAGTTAGAAAAATTGCAGGAAAGAATATCCTAAGCCGTCTGGTTAAAAATCTCATGAAACATGTGATATAATTATGATACATAGAAGAATCTGATAAACAGCGTGGTTTTCGATTAAAACTTTGACCACCAAAATCATTAAATGTTTTATAAATCGTTTCAATTTTAAACATATTGAGAACTCAGCCATTTTTTAAGATCAAAATTTGATATCTGTCATTTAGAGTAACCTGTATGCATTAGAACATGTAGAAACTTGGTTGCTCAACTTTTTGATGCAACGCTAGCTTCTAATATTGCCAGTTTTACCATATTACGGAAATATTAGGCATTTGGGTAAATATAAGCTCAAATTTGTCACTGCGAATTTATTCAAATATGAATATGATGCGACTTGCTGAAGAGCTCTAATCAGAATAAAACATGTTCAAGTCTGCGGATTTACTTGCATTGATATTATTATTGTCCTTACAGACAATAATCTAAAAATCTAATTTTAGTTTAGTCTTAGTATAATTTTTGCAATCTAATTAATGCATTTACGTTTAGTTCTAAACGAAAAGCTATCTAATTTGTAAAATTCAAAGAAAGTCAATAAGTCTAAAACCTTATTTTATCAAATTTAATGTAAGAGATGGATATTAACAAAATATCTGTGCTATTGACAGAAAACTGAATGGAGTAGATGTTGGTAAGATGTCGTTGAAGAGATATTAAACATTCATTGCGTCAGCAAATAATAAAAGAGCAGAAACACGAACATAAATTTTACTACAAGCATTTAAAATGTATAACGAGACTGATGAAAGCGAGTATTCAAAAATATAGAATTTTATATGTTCACATCAAAGATTTCTTTAACAAAAAAAAACGTTTGTAAAGCTAACCAAGCGTAATCATATTTAAGTGATTTTGTTCGGATGTCCTTAACCAAATGAATATATATTTATACTTAAATATAAAATCAAATATAAAACTTTTTTTCGAGTCTCTGCCTAGCAATATAGAATTTACATCGTCCTGAAACAGACTAGAAAATGTTTGTGACTCGGTATTTATAAGCATTAAGTTGGTAACAGCTGAACAATAATTATGATTTATCTGAAAGAACGGAAACTGTCAATGTAATGGGTAAAAGTAGTATAATCAAAATTATTTTTGGACTAATTGGTCAAAGACGGGAGTTTCCAATCGTTCCCAATCGAATCAAAACAATGCTCTTTTATTTCAAAAAAACCATAGCAACGGAACAATGAGATCATTTTAATAACCAGGTAATCGGCGGAGGCAACGCTACCAACCAAAAAATAAGTAAAAAACTAAATCATTTAAAATTAAAAATTTAGTTAGTTGTTGCAAAAAGAATTGTACATAAATATTTTGTAAAGAAATTTTTCCCATCCGCACTAATGCAGCACTCCTTGCAGTCGTATTGCAATCATTGCGCTCATGTGAGATATTTTATTTTCTGAACTCGTTAAGTATATAACTATATATGCCAATGTTTTTAATTTCTGAATTATGCAAAAACAAAATAAACATTAAATAGTTGAACTAAATTCAGTTAAGGATTACAATGCTCAATGCTAATGGAGAACGTTGACAAAAATTTGACCCTCGTGAGACAAGTTGGTTTTATCATACTGACTCGTAATCCTGCTTACTAAAAGAAAAACCGCAGGTGGTGGTGCAAAGCTGCTATTCGTGGGGCTATGACTGAACGCCACAAAAAAGCTGTATCATTTCTAGTAAAAGATGGTAACATAATCACAAAGAAAAATTAAAAAAGCCACTGAGGACAAAGTAAGAAACCTGTTTGACAAAACAAACCCGAAAATCTCATCAGACTATGACGGAGTTTTATCTAAATGAAGCGGTGCTACAATATAACATTGTAAAGCAACTAACAGAGATCTGCAGTGACATATTAAAAACCCATCACTTGTCAGAAAGATGGGAGAAGCGATAACAATAAATAATATTACTAAAACCTCGTAAAGCTAAAAGCAATTCATTAAACAATAGGCTAATAAGTTTCCTATAAAATATAATTAATTTTATGTTTTGGAATCTTTGGCGATATAAACTATTAACACAGCGTTACCGCTTGCCAAACAGTTTTTTTTTATTAATTTATAAGAGGTCTTTTGAGATAAATCAATACAAAAAATAATAGAAATAGTCATCATAAAGAGATAAATAAAACTAAAATATAATTTGCACTATTTTACTTGGTTCGTTATCACTGTTAAGAGTGTTTTTTTTGTTTCTTTAGATTTCAATGCATTACGTAATCATATTGACAAATAAAAACATAAAAATTACAGAAAAAAAGCTAAAAATTAAACTTTGGTTCACTAGAGGCATAGAATCAGAAAAACAAATAAATTATACAAAATTTTTCAAAACTTTAATAATAACTCAGGCAAAAAACTAACTTTTACAATTTATAGAACTAAATCAACAACTATGTATTAGCCCTATCAAAAACTTATACTTAATGAGGAAAATTTAATGAGAAAATGATGACTCAAAGACATTGTGAAAAATTATTCAAGATGAGTTACAAATATAGTGATAAACATAAAAACGTTGATGCGATTAATTTAATAACGAATAAACAAGGTTATGGTAATAGTTATTATCTAACTAGTTCGGAAAGTGAAATTTTTCAGATAAACACTTTGTTAACATATAGTTAACAATTGTATTTATGTTAAACATCGATGTTAAAGATTTATGACCCTCTTGAGAAACATTTTTCTGTGTTTCTTTATTTAAGCATGAAGTCGATGTTCAATCCGGATTATGCGAGAAAGTAGAATCATTTTTTTCATTAATTATTCTAAATAAACTGTTTCCCTTTTGTTGATATGAATTATTTTATCGGACTTTTTTATTTTATTTGCCACTGATTCTACTACGTAGCTTTCTGCTTCTGTTGACGACTTCCATTTTCAGCCATACATTTACAGAACGCAAATAGAGTGGCACTGGCACGGAAAAACGAAGACCAAGTATATTTCTAGGCATGGTACATTTAAATATTTTGTAACTTTTGGCGAAAGTATTTCATCCAACTGGTCAATTACAGCACATTTCATTATAAAATCTCAAAAAAAATTTTTGCTTTTCGCATTTCCAGTTTTTATCTATATATTTTCTTGATAATTCTAAGCATCGAAATTTTCTTTATAAAAGTTTCTTAGTTTTTTAAAATTTGATTAAATCGATCATGATCAAAACTAAACTATATGAGCAATCTAGTAGGAGGCAATAATAAATGTCAAAATTTTTATTTTATTGACCAGTGTAAATATTTAGGTATTACCATTGATGCAAAGCAAACTTTTAAATAACGAGCTTAAAATCTCTAAGCCGGCTTGAAAAAACATTTCTACAAACTTAATTCTGAGAGCAATACTAAAGTGA
Organism: Lagria hirta; assembly: GCA_947359425.1. Lineage (NCBI taxonomy): Eukaryota > Metazoa > Arthropoda > Insecta > Coleoptera > Tenebrionidae > Lagria > Lagria hirta. The sequence goes on from OX375794.1 coordinate 31,512,242, forward strand.
AGTCAAATTCATGATGTTTTATTACTAAACTATGGTTTATTTACCACAAGTTTAGTCTTTATAACAATATGGCATTTTAAGGTAGTATAGTCTAGTCAACGAACATATATTATTTAATTCTATTAAATAAAAAAATTTAAAACTGAGAGAATTTAAATGCCTATAAGATAGATAAAAGAACCATAACCCGCGGTCCAAAAATGTTTATCGCAATTTTTTATTCAATTATTCATTAGTAACATTTTTTGTAACACAAACCTTAACATAACTGTTAAACTATAAATCTAAGTTTTTTTTTCTTTTGTGAAGCTATTTTTCAAGGGTTTTAGAATAAATTCCCGTTAAAAACATTAAAAATTGTTAATTTTTTTATTGTTATCAACAATTTACTTAGGGAACCAATTATAAAGCTTTATTAAATATTTTGAATTATCTTATATATTATGTTTAAAATAATTTTTAAAACGATAGGAGATAAAAATCATTAAAAATTGTTTTTCAGTAGCTTTTGATCATGAATAAGCGGAGTAATAGTAATATTATATGAAACAATGTTTTTTTCAATGTTTAATAAAGATTTATAATTTCTAACCTAAGTAAATTGTTGATAACAAAATAAAAGTTGTTTTAATTTAAGTTTTTCAACGGAAATTTATTTTAAGGCCGCTGAAAAATTGCTAAAAAAAAATTCTGAGACTACTTTTAATTTATCAATATTTTATTTATTTATAAACTACTGTAGAAGACAATGTACAAAAAACTAGGATTTAAGGTACAGTACTAAAAGTTTTTCAAAATTTAACTATATTAAACAAAATTTGATTTTGGTGAAAATAAATAAATCGAAATGTTAAACAACAATACATATCACTGTGTTTTACGTCAATTATTTTTATCAGAACAAAACTAATCATTTTTTAAGCATATCTTCAGGATTATTTATTTTAGAATCTATAGTATTAAAACAGTTTTGCCTCTTGTAAAAATTTTGTATTCATTCTTAAAAGCTCTTCCGACTACCATGTAATCATCATCAGAAGATAAATAAAAGTAAATTATTATTTGGATTTGAATTTCAATTTAGTATTATTATTACTGAAGGTGTAGTTTGGGTATGCTTAACTTGTTTAGCTTGCCGTATTTCAAACAAACCAAAAACTTTTTTCATTTAATCTAAATTATTCTATGCGTTTGACGGTTATAGAACATGTCACAATTATTACATTCTATGTTGAGAATATTAAATAAAAAGCTTAATGACAAGTGGTAAGACTGTGTCAATATTTTTTCTTAAATATAAATTAAAATAGTGTGAGAGTTAACTAACTTGTACAATTGAATGACCTCAATGAGGGCCATATGGCATCTTAAGTTAGGGAGGGAAAAATTGGTCTTAGAACTGAGAGAGAATATGACGAGTAGAAAAAGTCTTCGAACGGTCGGAGTCGGACGTTATTTATATTGTTGAACTGTGAATTGTTTATAAAAAGAGAAAAATGGACTACGTGTGTTGTTGTCGTTGCTAATGATAATGTGTTGTTTTATGATATGATTACAAGAAGAATTGGTTTTACTTCTATGACGTTTGTACGCATTTACAGATTGCTATCCTAGCTCTCTACTTCCTAAAAAAGTGGCGAAGAAGTGAAGTGGATATAAAAGACTGTAAATTTTCCTTTTGCTGGCACGACAAAGTAATGCGTAATGACTTTAGGTTTTTTATCTAATAATATTTATTTTATACATTTTCTTATTACTCATTATTCCTGGCTATTCTATTTCGTATAATTTGACTGAGGCCTAGCGACTCCGATCACGCTGCTCCCAAACTAGTTACCAGAACAATAAAGACATCATTGAGAACACGAGGCTGAAGAAAAAGAGTGAAGATTAGGTCAATCAAGTCCATGGAGTGGTTGTCAAAGTCCAATGAACCTGATGATGTCTTCCACTAACAGTTCGAGAAGAAAAGGATCCTGCAAAGAGGAGTAAAGCTCTCGTTGAATCATTTTACAGGTATTATTGACAGGTGCTTTTTGTGTAAATATGTTTTATGTATCGCCCAATCGATTCGTCTGACCGTTCAAGCGTTTCTCTAACAATGAATATAAAGGAGTGAGTTGAAGTAGATTGTTAATGATAATGTAGCTGACTGTTACTATTCTGTACACTGTTTTAAGTAAATTTTTAATGCTACTAATCGTAGAAGATAGACATCCTGACAAATTTATTATAAAGAAGAAGTTAACTGTTATTTACTTCAATTTAATTGTTAAAATTTAGCAAAACGTAAGATTAAAATAAGCAAGTCTCACTATAGTTTAAAAAAAATGGTTTGTCAAGCACATGACTTACAATTCATTTAGTTGCTTTTAATCTTTTGTGGGTTCCTAATTAATTTTACTTTTCTACACTTTATTGTAACTATTACACACAATACTTACCAGGTGTTGAATAATTTTGAAAGCAAAATGTGTCGTTTGACAATAGCTCCATTATTCAGAAGTAAACAATCTGAAAATAAATACGGGGATCAATATGTTCATTTGATAAGACAAAACAAATTACAAAGCAAAATATTTCACTAGGCACGCATTTTTAGGATATGAGAGAAATTACAAAAAAACAATTTTTTTTGTAAACTAAAATTTTAACGAACGTTAACAAAAGATAACTATAACTTAGTTGTAAGATAAAAATTATAAAAATTATTTTTATTTAAAGAATAATTCCATTTCTTAAAAATAAAAATGTATTAGTTTTAGAAATGTGTTAGGTACAAACATTTAATTTTCCTCAAAAAAATAAAATGTAACAGCTTCGCAACCGCATTGAACAAATTAAATTATAGCTCTGCCACTAGATCTTGCGCGACACAAATTTGAACGTACACCACTGCGCATCTATTGCTTCCGCTACATTACATTGCGTGAACTTCTATGCTAAACATCATAATGATAGTAATTTATATTAGATAAGAATATCAATAATAAATTTGTTATTGCGTCAAACCATAAAAGATTGATCATTATTACTCGTATTTTTATAAATCTCAATACAATTTATAAAAATATTGAATTTTTATCAGAAAGGCTTATTCCAAATTGCTGAGTTCTCAGATTTAAAACAATATTGTTTTATTCTCTTTTGCTGTTTTACATTTTCCAATATTAACTTAAGGTATCGTAACGGTGGATAAGTACTTGCATCGTTGCTTTATTTTAATCATGTGGAAAGTTGTATATGTTGATATCTTCAATATTTTTGTTATGCTATTATTGGAAAAATGCTAGCTTTGTGTAAATTGTACTGAAATATTCAAAAATGAAAAATGATTGAGAATAATTTTTTCAGAAAATTATTAGCAGATATCTTTATCATGTTTTATTGAGAATTGCTCTAAGATGCTTGAAAATGTTGGGTGTACTAAAGCAAACTCATAAAATCTGCAAGCAACGTTCAAAATTTTATTATGTAAAATAGGCAACATCGAATATGTAATTTATACATTAGTTTGCAAGTAACTACACTATTTGCTAGTTTACAAATTTATTATTGTTCAAAAACTAAAATTTTAAAATTGAAGCTTGAAATACTTTGTTTTTGGTTTTCTTACACCATCTCTGATGCTTGTTTAAGATAGAAAAGGTGAGACCATTTAAAATGATAAGTTTGTGTCTCATTGACACCTAATGTTAAAATGAAATCAATTAGTGGTAAAATGTAGTAGAATTTTAAATGAAATTTACGTCGTTATTACAATTATATTTGTATAGAAATAAATTAACAAAATGGTTTATAGAGTTGGATGATAAAACTCTCTGCAATAATGTGTTGGAAAAAGAAAAACGAAATGAGTAAACAAAAAAAGCAAAGAAAAGAATTACAAAGTAGGAAAATAAAATGAGAGAAAAAGAAAAATGCTACCTACTGCAAGAGTTTATAAAAGATTGGAGTTAAAAATAAAATTGGTATAGAAATAAAAAATATAAGAAAATATAAACAAAAAAAGAAAGCAACCAAAATACCTAAAGCGATATAATAAGTGAAAAAAAAACAGTATTTATAGCAAAATTTAAAGGCAGGAACAAAGAAAACTTGAAACAGAACAGAGCAGAAGAAGAAACGGGTGTTGCAGATAATGTATTATCTGCAGCACCAGCAGACTTATAAAGCACAAATAAACATTTTAAAACCTCATACAGAATTATTTCATTATTTCATCTCATTACGGATGCTCAAAAAAACTACACAATCTGTTAAAATTGTTATTTCAAAGCTTTGTTCAGTAATTTTCAGTGACCGTAAAGAAGTATTTTGTTTAGACTCATTATAATGGTATCAAGCAAGGGTTTTTAAACTTTGAATAAATTTAGCAGTCATTTTAGTATAATAATATTTTTTTACTTTTTCTTAACTATTAGAAACAGTTATTTAAAGAAAAATTAGAAAACTAAATTTTATTGAAGAACTTATTACCCCAAATGATACATGTTATAATATATTATTTTTTAATTATTATTCTTTGATTATTTACTTATAAAAATTTATATAATTATAATTTTTTTTTGTGTAATTATAACTACACTTTACACACTTTCTAGAGAAATTTTTTGTCTGTTCTGCAGATAGAGAATATTTGCGCGCTTTTTTTTACGAGAAATTTTATTATTTGGTTTTTTACTCTTGTAAGTATTACAAACTAGTCTAGGAGCTAAAAAGTAATTATGTAAAATTAAAACAAATAGATTTTTCCGGAAATCGTCTTGGAAACAACATTTTCCTGCTTATTTACGCGCAGAAAAATTGAGTTTTCTGGACTAGTACTGTAAAAACTTTACAAGACGCAAAATAATAAAGATACTCTAGTAACTGTAGTTGCGAACAAAATTGACAAACTTGATTGTTGTGGAATTTGTCAAAAAAAATTCTAAAATTTGTAAATTTCGCCTTTTTTTACGATTTCCGGAAAAATTTAATACAAAACACGTCAGTAAAATCGGCACAAACTGCCTCGTATTTCAATGTAGCTCCTCTTCATTTTTCAAACATCATTTGTTAAAGTTTTCCAATGGCTTTACAAAATCATAATTCAACGGTAAAAGCGAAAATTTGATAAATTTATTTATTTCTAGGTAACAATGTTAATAGTTATAAATCAACATTAGGCATTTCTCATTCACATTTCCTCCAAGTAAATTTGACATAATGAAATTCCATTAACATTCTAATTATAATTAATAGGAAATGGATATGGGTTCATCCCTTTCAAACTTGTAGAATCGAATTCATGACTAAACCCACGCTAGGTTGTACACACCCTTTCAAGATCCTTTCTATATTAAGTAAAGATGATTATATCAATGTGAGTAACTATTTCCAATCACTGCTGACTAGTTCTGAAACATTTATTTGATTTTATAGCTTTGTGGATATTATACATATTTGTCTAAAAAATGTGCGGTGAACAAACACATTTATAATAAATTTAGCGGGAAAAAATAAAAAATATTTAAAAATAAGAATAAATTTTTATTTTTAGTCAATAATTTTTTAAACTAGTTTTCATAAATACAACTGGTACAAAAATAAATTATAATTGTAATATGATTTTTTTACGAGAATGAAGACCTAGGTTGGAGCATTAATTAATTAAACAAAAATAAAAAAAATGTTTAATTAATTAATGCCTCAACCAAGGTTCTCGTGAAAATCCTCAAAATCTCGTGAAAAAACTAAATTACATTTATTACATTCAAGAATGCAAAAAAAAATTATATAAATTATAATTAGAGAATAGTTTTATAAAGGTTTATTTGGCGCAAGCAGTTCAGTTTCTATAAGAGACGTGCGTTAATAACTCTTATAAAACGTGCTTTATTTGGCTATTTTTCAAATTTGCAATTTTTTTTTGTTTAGTCAAAAAAAATTAAATATTTATGTTTTGATAAATTTTGTTGCTAACGGGTTGGTTAACAGGAACAAGACGTTTGATTTCAAATTCAATTTAAAACTTCTGATTTAAATAATTGGTTTACATTAAAAAAAAATCTAATTTTATGTGCCCCATCCGATTCGGGAACTAGCTGAGACATCGTCTAAAATTTTATTACCTAATATATCCAAACATAACAATTCTGAATATACCGAGGTCTGCTTAGTAAACAATCTTTTGCAACCCTGCTTGAAGCCACTTTGTTTTTTAATTTGTACTATTGAACTACTTTTTAAAATACTCGCGGATGGAAATACATAATTATTTTCTTCTCAAGATATAACAATAATAATATGTAAATAAAAAAGTTAATATTAACGACATTTTATTAATGACATTTGACATAATTATGTTTTGACAGTTGTATATGCCAATCATTAAAAACACAACTATATATCTATAAGAACACGAATGCTTCTATGAATATTTATAAAAATCTCTACATTGAAAACGTTATCTAATAAGCTTATTAAAAACTCAAATTTAAAAAAACATTTTTTTATAGGCGTTTATAGAATTAATCTATTTAAACAATCAGGCGTGCAAATTGTCACTTTTTCTCTACGCACAGTAGTTCACTAAAAAGTTACTGCAAACCGCGTGAACGCTATATTGGTTTTGAAATCTAATCAAAACAGAGAAAGCATATGTATATGTTACGGTCATACAATATTGCAACAATATTAATCATTGATACATTTTATTTAATTTTACAAAAATTATTACTAAAATTTTTATACACGACAAACATTGATCATGGAGCCAAGACATAGGTCAGAACAGGGATATAATAATATACAACCGTAATTTCTTGCAATATGGTCAAAATAGCAACATTTTATCCCCTTATAAAAATCAAAAAGCTAGGTTGCTACATGTTGATGCTATAGGTCACTCTAAATAACAAATATTAATAGTAAAGAAATAATTGTAAAACAAAAAAAATACAACTGATCGGACAACCTAGTTATCATATTAATGAAACGCATACCTAAGATATGCATAATAATAACAATTTTTAGAACTAAAGGTCTTTATAGAAAAGTCGTGAAACCATGTTTTTACATGTTGATGTCATAGGTTACTCCAAATAATATTCTTCTGTTCAATTGTTTCACAATCTTTAACACTATAAAATATCAACAAAAACTATTTTATTTAAGTTTAAATTTATTTTAGTTTTCATCAAGAGATAAATAAAACTAAATTATTGCATTTTCTGTTATCTAGATTGAAAAAATGTTTTGTATGTGTTTTTCTTAACAACTAAGGCGCTGAAAAAGCAACCGCTATCTTTGTTTAAAGCATTTGCCTTCATTTTATAGATTTCAATGAATTCGGCTTTTTTTTTTACATACTACTTTTTTCCATTTTTACTCTTTATCCATCTGAAATGTTTTTTTCCGTTAAATTTTCCAGATGGAGGTAGTAAAAGAATGTTGAAATTCGCAAAAAATCAACGCCACCTTGTTGTTTGAAGTAACTGTGATGTCAAAAGTATTTCTACGTCAACGCACCATCCAGCAACATTGCATCCTTGTTTTTCCAATCTGTACTGTCAGTGTGTAAGGTCAGTGTCACAGCTTTTATATGTATGAGCTTATCTGTATGGTATGATCCCACCTCTTAAAAAAAGTATGGTATGAGCTAACCTCTGCCGCAAGTTGCATACACAACTCACACGCGAACCACAAAAATCTAAATAAAGTGTTCCCTTTAGAAAAAAAACTACAGCTGACTTCTTAATAATATTACTTTTTTGCAATAAAATATTGTAATAGTTTAACAGCATTGATTATCTCAGTTTTAATAATAGTATAGTGTTCTATTTTAAGAGAAGATTTTATCAAATCCTATTTGTTTAGAATACAATCTAATTGTTTCCCTTTGCAAATAAACACATTTTTTGCGAGTTAGGATTTATGTAATACTTTTTAGCGGTCTTGCCGAAGTCAGGTACTTGAAGAGTAGTTCTCTGTGGTTTCGAATGGTTCAAATTTACAAATATTTTCAGCTAATTAAAGAAAGCATTTATTTCTGCTGTTTTGTAATTTTGTTTTATAAACAGACTTTATTTATATAACGATGATGTTATACTAAGCTATTAACTACTCAAACTGTTTAAAAAAAAATTTTTTTTTTAATAAATCAAGTGAATCTTGTATCTTGAAATGCTTGTTTTTTCTCTAAATATATCAAAATCTAAATCACTCTTTTTTTAATTAAGTTATCATCTAAAAAAATAATTTGTTAACTATTCTCTTTTTATGTGTGTAAATTTTATTAAAAGAAAAACAATTATTTAAATTCGACATAAAATTTCAGAATTTCTAGAGAAGAATAAGTTTTCAGAATTATCAAAAGTTACAAAGACATCGTCTACGAGTCTTATTAATTCATTTTCCAGAAAAAATTTTAAATTTGCTTTTGCTATTATTTTCAAAATGATGCATGGATAATTCAGCCAGAAAAGACATTATACATTGACACATGCTGCTGCCTCCTTCATTTTGTGGGTAAAATTAGTTGTTAAATTAAAAAATTGATTGATCTACGCATACCTTTACTAATGTTATATATTTGTTAATTTGATTTGGCTCAATTTTATTGTATTCGAGCAGGTTATTCACGTTTATAAATAAGCTATTGTTGTTTTTATTGAAACGCTAAGATATAATAAAATGACATCAAACGACTCTAATTTTTTGTCATTGATTAATGTTACAGCTTCTTAGATTTTGGTGATTTTACATCCAAGTTATTAATTACGCGGCTTTTATCTGAAATAGATACCTATAATAATGCAATATTATTTATCTGCTTTGGTTTCTACCAGCAAATAGAAAAAAAAGATTAGAGCAAATCTATTCACACTTGATGACATGTACCGTTTTTATTAGAACTTTTTAGAAAGTCGCAACATATTCTTATTTTTGCAGAAACAAATTGACCTAATATTCACCCAAATATTTCTGTAATATAGTAAAGCCAACGGCATCTAATACGTCTATGGTGTCTATGGTAAAAATAGCAACATCTTATAGTTTATACTTTATCCATAATTGTCTGAGTTTTATACTAAAAAAATTTTTAGAGGCTTATCTAACTTTTAAATTTATTTATTGACTACTTAGAAATATAAACGAAACAGTTTATTATCAAAATTAATCTGAATTTCTTATCTGGTTTTTGAATTGTAATGAATAAAAATATGACCGAGTTAAATTATTACAATCAAACAAACAAACAGTTTCAAGTTTATTGAATATTATGTAGTTTTATTTTGTTTAATACTTGCAGTCTTAAAAATTTGAAAGTTTCAATACTTCAGAGTTGAGCTGTAGACGCGAGAATTATACTATGTTTAAATCCCTATCTGTACAAATATAAGTTTTCAAAACTTACACTAAAATCCTGTTTGATTCAAACAAAGCTGTTGATTTCAAATATGAGATTTAAATACATCAGATACACTGCGCAGTGGTCCAATAAACAAACTTCACTAATCAACTTCGGGCTGTAATTATAAATGAAAAAGAATTTAATCAAAGCACTTGATCGAATTTGTGATGTGCATAGCTGATGTAACATATTCCAACCTAATAATAAAAATTTTTCAGATAAACCTTTGAAAGTTTTTAAAATTAAAACATAATTTAACCTAATACGTTAACCTAACCACCCTAATAATAAAATGTTTGTAGATAAACCTTTGAAAGTTTTTAAAATTAAAACATACTTTTAACAAAAATAAAAGTTTTTTTTAAATTGACTCTATCAGCCAATATTTCTGTTTATCTGAAAGCTTCGTAAACATAAACGACAAGATTTCCGCTTTTCCATGCCATCCCTGGTTCACCGGATTTCATCATTTGATGTCACCGCTCATAAAAATCTGTGTTTTTTACAGTTCTTTATCATAATATTGTTAGTGTTCACTTTTTTAGCCGTTTTTTTTCGAAAAGTGGTTTGACGGTTTGAGGCGTCTCAGAATTGTAGTTTTTTGTTACATATTAATAAAGTATTAAAAAAAAAATATAAATACATAAATAGGTATAAGAAATAAAATTAAGAAATAGAAAAAAACTCATAATGTTAAAGATAGATCTAGCTTGGAGCTTCCATTGTTTTAAATAATTAATAGCAGTTTTGTGATGATAAATAGCACACCATAATACATTGTCAATTGAGAAAAATGTTATCGCGCGACAAAAACGTCAATTAATTTTGTGCTCGTATCACATTAAAATTTTTTTCCAATTGCACAACTTGCGCAATAATTAAAAACTTTACAGTTTCACCAAATCTTACCAAACAAAACTGAAAAATTATAAAGTTTGTGTTCAATGTTAGTTAATTTACCTGTTGTTTTAAAATAAACTTAATTGATTATTTAGATAACAAGCGTTGTTTACGACAAATAAAGTGACATTTGCCAAAAAAGTGCAATTTGCGTTTTCCACCTATTGCCTACCCACTTTCATTATCGATTGTAGAAAAACATAATTATATTTTCGAATAATTTAATTGAACTTTAGTGGTATGATGAACATTTTAAGTTTTACAAAATTCAATTAAAAACTATTTTTACATACTTATGTCTAAAATAGAAAAACATGTCTAAAATAGAAAAACATTGTTAATTTCTTGCTTTAATTTAGCAATAGTTTCCTTTAAACGTGATCTATTAAGGTTTTTACATAAATGCGCATAATTTAGATTATTCGCACAATATAGATTGCTTTGAATCTCTTAGGATCGATCATAACCTATTATTAACACCAATTTATTTTCCGCCAAGAAGTTATTTAAGATTAAAAACTCTCTCGATTACAATGTATTCAAAATGTGTTTATTAAAAACTAATTTTTGTAATGTTTCGGTACTCTATTTGAGAAAACGTTAATTCAAAAGACTACTTATGAGTTTTCTGTTTTATTAATTTCTTTATTTTATTTTAAATATTTTCCTAATGTGCAACCGTTTTTGCATTTTTTAAATGTTTTTTATCTGTTTTTTCTTTTTTCTTGAAACGCTAACCCTTTTTTTATCAATATTTCTTTTGATTTGTTTGCCCTTTTTAATAATTGTTATATGTATTAGTAATGATAATTTTTATTGTTTATCATACAAACATTTTCAAGCAATATATTTCAACTTTTTTCTGATTTGATTCATAATTTTTTGTTGTCTTTCTATTAGGGAACTAATTTGATTTTGTTACTTTTATACTTTTGTCATTTTTACATGTCAGGTATTAGAAAACCTAGTTCTTTATCCTGCAAAAACAGCCATAAGCAGTTTTTTCGCATATGGTAAAAATTAAAAACATATGGAATAATTGATTTTACTTTTTCCAAAATGAAATACAGTGTTTTATCTTAATATCTTCCATTAATTTCTTTATTATTCATAAAAATGTAAAGAGCAACATTTGACAGGTTTTATTTTTTTAGAAATGGTATAATTGAAAGCGCTTGAATTGAGTTGAATTGATACCAACTGAAAGGCCAAAAAAAAAACCCCCAGTTAAATTATTATTGTCTCAGCATAAAATAAAATGTTTTAACTCTATTTCTACAATCATAAAATCCATGCGTTTTTATATTATTCTACAGTTTTTAGTTTAAAATTAGTCATGTTATAAAAATTTAAACTTCTATTATGAAATGATAATTATTTTTGATACAATTCTGCATTTTAATAAGTTCTTTAAAAAAAAATGGCTTACTATTTCACACAAAATGGATGTTTTTTTGTATAGTAGATCTACAGAGTATGTAAGTCAACAATAAATTACCTACTCTTTGAACTTAGGAATATTCGTTAATAGGTTGCTATAAAATTGATTAAGTTAAGAACCATAAAATTCTGATACAAAACACAAATTATCGTAATCATGTCAATGATTTGTGTTAGGTCAGCTTATATCAAAAGTATTATTATTGAATTTTACTTATAATTACCCGTAAAGTTATAAAGAGATATATATCATTCTGTAATAAAGTTGCCTCACGGGATAGTAGATAACTAAAAAAAAATTTTTTTAATAAAAATGCATGATTAAAAAGTATATTTTGGTTTTAATAAGCAGTGTCAACAAACTACTGAAAGTATTTGCAATAGCTTTCCGATAATTAAAAACGCTTATGTGTTTTTAATTTGACAATCAATTGCGGTTTTTGGTGGCATATTTAATAAACTTGCGCAAAATAGATATTTACGTTATTAGTGCTGTATGTTTTATTTTACGACGCAAGGCTTTAATTTTAACAAACGACGTTCTGCAGAGTGCTTTAATAAAACCCAGCGCCTTAAAAGACTAACGCACAAATAAGGTATTAAACATTTTAGCCAAAGACTCAATTTTGTTAGTTTTAAAAACTTCAAAATTTGAATTGCTGTAACTGGCAGTTGAGTTTGACAGTTGAAGTCAGAGACTGTCGTTCAAAGCTCGATTGATGGTTAGCTACGTACCATACCAGAAAATTGCATGAATATCTAATTATTTTTATTTTTTTATATCTGTAGATGTTATTGAAGGCGGTAATTTGGCCCGGTAGAAATAAACTATATTTAAGTCTAAATAAACAACACTGTTTTTGGAGGTCTTTAAAAACAGATAATTTTCTTGATTTTTTACAGCACGCCAGTGAGTCAAAGTAACAGATCGGTTGCTGCATGTGGAAAAACCTAAATAACATAGCAGTGAACAAGGCGTAAATATGCGCTTTACAATCAACGAAGTTAAAAAACCCATTTGAAGCTAAAAAATTTATTGAGGCTAAAAAAGCATCCATAAATGCTTAACAGATGTACGTCAGCTATCAACACTACGATTATTCAACCTCAATCAAAAGCCTTAGATTCTTAAAAGTTTTATAAAATAATGTGAACACTACATTTGCAGAGTATGCTATAATGTATATTTGCAAATCTGCTATTATTAGCAACGACATTATTTATTGATTTTTTTTTAAGAAAGCTATAATTTTGTAGATTTGGTTTATAAAACTAAGACAAATTTAGCAGTTTTCTGTTTAGTATTTATTTAATTTTGTTTTTAACAAAGTTGTTAATAAACTTCATGTTTTATCTTTCAAAATCTGTCAAAAAATGCCACATTTGTTGACGTCTAAAAACCATCAACGTTTTTTATTTTACAACTACATATACGGTTTTATTCAACAAGTTTATTGATCAAACATCTTGAAGTTAATAATAAGAACAAAAAACGTTTTATGGTCAAAAAACACTTTGGAAAAGAAAGTTTGTATCTTAAAAAACATTATAAAATTTTTAAAAAAGGCAGACTACAATAACTATTTATTAATGAAGATAAAATAAGCAACTTTTTACTTACAGCTTAAAATAACTTTTTTTTTCTGGACTGTGATGATTTAAATTGCTGTAATTGGGTCATTAGATTTTCAAGCAAGCTAAATTATTAAACATAAATACATTCGATGTTGAAGACAAAGATTTATTTATTTGTAATAATACTGAACTTACAAGATTTTTTGTGCCGCCGTAAAAAAAAATTAAATGCATTTTTATTGATAAAAGTTTTTTTTTTCTGTTAGCAAAGCTAGTAACACTAAATAATTTTTATTTTAAAAGATCAAAACTTGTTAGATAAGTACACAAAGCATCTTTCATGCATTCCTCTCTATTCTAAAGTCTTAAATTAATCTAATTTTGTTCTCATCTTGACAATGTTTACTCAGCTGAAAATTAATTATAATATGTCTAAATTTAAAAATTTAGCTTTTGCATGGCATTCTTTTAAAACAATGAGGTTACCCATAATGATATCTTGATTGTAATTACTTTTGCCTAAAACATTCACACTAAGCACTAAAATATATTTTTCATGCTTTAAAAGTGAGGAAATCATAGGTTATGTTCTTAGAGCATATATTATTAGTTCAATGATTGTTTATAGAAAACTAATTTCTTAAAAGTAAAAAAAGTTTCTTTAGCATTATTCTAAAAAGTGTAAACTGTTTGAAACCATATTATACAATGTTTAGTAGTTTGGTTTATACATACTAGAATGGTTAACAAGGGAATGATTCTTAAAAGACCACCAGCAAGCCACGGGCTTAAAAAGAAAAATGTTTTACTCAAAATACAGAAGAAAAAATTTTAAATACATGTTTTAGGTTTATCTTTGTATAACAAAATAAGTACTTGTTACAGTTAAATTTGCAAAGACTTTTTTTATTCTTAATTTTACGTTTAAGAAATGAGAAATGTAATGTGTGCCTATCTCTTTTTTGATACACCCCGTATCGTCTAAATTTAAACAACTTTGGAAAAGATAATATGAACAAAGCCATGTTCAAGCACATATGCTGGCTAACATCTGTCGCTAATTTTCTTTGTTTCAATATTTGCTAAATATAAATCTGTAGAATTGATATTTTAAACCAAAAAGCGTAAAACCATTTGCAATTTGCAATATAATATATTAAAAATAATATATGCAATTTTATAATGCATTGATTGTAAAATAAAATGTATTTGTATAGAATTTTTAAACAACCTTTGTTTAGCTAGTGTAATAGACTTTATAGAGGAATTAATTTTTAATCAGATTATTGCATACAAATAGCTTAATAAAACTACTAATTTAATGTAGCCCAAAATGGATATACCAATATTATATTATAATATTAAATATAATATAATTTAATAATATAATATAATTTAATAATATAATATAATTTAATAATATAATATAATATATTATTAAATAATATAGTATACCAACATAAAATCTATAGTTTGATTAATCTTTACTCTTTCATAAAATAGAAAATACGGTAAATATGGTCTTTTGCTGCTTACGTTTTAGAGTATAAACTTATTTTTCTGATTATTTTTTTATATTATATAAAAATCATAAATAGATTTTATATTGCCTAAATTTGAAACGTCAAAATTTAATTAGAAAAATAAATATTTGTCAAAATCAAAAAACGCAAAAAAAACGTTTTGTTTATAATAATTCAGAAAATAATAATTTTAATTATCACGCATGCATAAAAATAACTTGTTTAAAAATGGACGTTTTTAATGACAAGGTATGGCTAAATTAGCAAAAGGCCTTCTCAGGCCTTGAGAAGTGGCCAGGCTCGCCTGGTTATATCTTCTCTCGGCCTGGAAAAATACCACTTTGCCGCCTAGGATTACAATATACTATTGTTAACAAGATGTGGATCGATAAATGTTGTTTTATATTTTGGATCAATAGAAAGAAATGCATAAAGGATGATTCATGTACTTGTCCAACAAAGCAGCAATGGTAACACCATTAATACCAAAATATAAACAGCATCCGTGTGCTGTTTATATTTTGAACTATTTAAACTAATTATTTATTAAGAAAATAAACACCTATTATCCCAAATTTAATAAAACTGGAAGTAGACGTTTATTAAAGTGAATACTTACCTGCGGCAAGTGTGCTAGAAACGAAAATAACGTTAAACTGAAATTAAATGTTTTTAACTGTCAAATAAAAATAAAAAACTACTTATAGTGGCTTTCACGATAATCCGATAGCTCAGAATGCCATGAAAAACAAGAAAATGAGTCGTAGATTACGTCCTATTCTCTTTTCTTATTTTTAGATGTCATATAGGTGTCAGTAATTGTCAAAACAGTTCTTGCTTCCAGAACACCACACCCATCCCAGATCAGATATCCTGCTGAAATCGTAGTTGCAGTTTTATTCGACTGATTCAAGGTAGAATACTGTATTTTGAAATGAAAAAGTATTTTGACAAAAGTGACAGCTGAAAATAATCATTGTGCATGGAACGTAATCTACGACTCATTTTCTGGTTTTTCATGGCATTCTGAGCTATCGGATTATCGTGAAAGCCACTATACTTTAAAACTAAGGTAGACCAAAATTAATATTGAAAGAGCAGTTTTCACATTGGGAAATATTTATGTTGGGGACAGAACTATTCATCTTGGCCTCAAAAACCTGAACATTGGATGTCGAATTTTCCGAAATTACAGTTTCTATATTTAAAAGTTTCTATTTTCTAAAAGACTAATGTTTTGAGAACTTGATGAAGATGCAGATGCCACATGTCCGGCAGCATATGATAATGAAACTGATTTGTTAGTGTTTCGTCCAACTGATTGGTTTGCCAACGCTATTTTAGCTTTAAGTAAATTTTCAATATACTATTCAACAACAGAAAGAAGTGCTCTACCAATTACCGTGACTTTTTATTGTTGTTATATTGTTATACAGGTCTGTTACATTTGTTATACCTAGACAATTGTGTCGCCACCATCTATTCACTAGCATAGGCATGTCGCAAAGTCCGGCATGGGCATTTGATACTCCAATGCCGGTATTCATAGTCGTATCTCAAGCTCAAACTTGAGTCCGTCTCAAGCAAGAACTTCGGCAATGCTCGGGGGAAAGCGTTTGCCTGTGTCATCCAGAAGGCACAAAAGTAGTAATTTTTGTGTTGTTAGGTTTGACAATTGTGACGCATGAACGTCATTCTGCGTGTACCTTAATTTAGTGCAATAGTTTCAAAAATAAAAAATGCATATAATGTAAAATGTTAATTATCTCAGAACAACAAGTCATTGAGATTAGGGTGGCAAAAACAATTTGTGATACCAAAAACCGGAGAAATTTAAATATTGATTAGAATTATACTACATGTACAACATGACACAGTAGTAATGACACACCTGTCCACACCTTCTTGTATTATCGATTTAAAAAATTTAACAAATAGATTACAATTTGTATAATCACAATAATTGTCTTTTAGCTATTAATAAATATTCGAATCAATTACATAGAACAAAATTATAACTAATCTTTTATCTTTTTTGTTATATTCACAATTTAAAAATGCATTGTTGTTTAATTGTCATTGGTCGATTCCCCAGCGTGGTGTCATAAGCACGCAAACTAGGTTTAATATAAAATTAACATTGGCACTGGTTCAACATTATTTCGGAAGCAGCATTTTTTACTATTCCGTGAAGAAACGTGCGCGAATGTCGCCCAATAAAATGCTATGTTAGTTCGGGTTCAATATTGAAAATCATGAAAATTGTTTTTAAGAATGTGATTTCATTGTTAATTTTTATTGGTTTTAATTATTTATCTCTGGCTGTTACTCTTCCAGGTCATATTTCAGTAGGTAAGTAATATTATTTATTTTTAATAAAAATTTTTAATTATTTTCCAAATGAATTATTAATTCTAGCAAGCTTTTTTAATGAGCGAGATACTCAAGCGGAAGTAGTTTTTAACAGTGCTTTTTACACAACAAATATTATGCAGGTTAATGTAAAGTATCAAGATGAGGTCCAGACAATTTCTGAGACCGATACATTTGAGAGCACTAATAGCTGTATGTATGTTTTTGTGACTAGTGACATGTTTATGAAAAATCAGTTTTATTTCTAATTCTTGCTTCATAAAAAGAAAAAATTCTGACTATTACAATCAATCAATGGTGACTGAACAACGAAAAGTTCTCTGCCATTATAATTCAACAAAGCACATAAAGTGAGACCTTGACATTTATTTTTAAATGCTTTACAGAGCATTTTAATTATAACATCAAGAATTTATAGCAAGATGGTACGTACATCTTGTATAAGTAAATGCAAGGAACACCATTTAATAAAAAAGCGCATACCGATAGCCTATTATTTAATATAATTCACCGTTAGGCTTTCAGTACCATGATGGTAACTATTGTAATGAAATAAAATTAGGAATTTACAGTTGCCTATAATGATAATAAAAATAATAGTTTTCTTAGTATAATAGTTTTTTTTAATAATCTGGTGACCGTTCAGTCCACCACCCTACATATTCTTTATTTAATTTTGTCACTTTACTGAAAGAGCCTGCTCCCTCTCCTTTCTTGACGACATCCATCTTTATCTCTTTCTTTTGCTTTCATCCATACTTGTTTATCTCTACATCTTTTATTCTTTACTTTCCAATCACTAACTTCCTTTCTTCCAAAATAATTTACTAGTTTTTTCTTGCATTTATCTTTATCTTGCATCGTATGCATTCAGTCAATCTATTTTTTTTTATCTGTCTGTCTTTTTTTCAAACATACATGCTCAGTTGGTCGCGTTTACTCTTATTTTTTTCCGTTCACACACTTCCTTTACCATGTATTTCAGCGTTTTATTTTTGTACTCCCAACACTCACTTATAGTACGTTTTCTGTAATTTTGCTGTTTTATTTATCTCCATATTTCCGCACTCTACAACAACACACTCTAAACCATACTCTGAAATAGCTAACATTTTTTCCAAAACATGTACAACGCAAACAGCGTTGAACTCAAGTCAAAAGCTTGATTCTACTTTCTCGTCCATCTTTATTTTACCGGTATTTTTTATTGCCTTGTTATTTGTTATTTTATAGTCAACTACGCATGCCCCTCCTCTTTCTACGTATGTGTATTCTCTTTCTTCTCTTTCAATATTTTTATTTACTGTATTTCATCTATTTTCTTCTAACATGCTATTTAGTTTTTTTTCTCTTTTGTATTTTTTTTTATTATCCTTTTTTTCCTTCTTGTGACATTATGTCTCTTTATTCTACCAAACTTGCATTAAAATCTTTTTTTTTTAAAAGTATTCTTTTCCCTTTTTTTTCTTATTTCTTATTTATTTTTCACTCGTTGTTTTCAACTTTGCTCCATAAATTGTTCTCACTTTGTACTTTTCTTTGTTGATGAGTACATTGTTTTCTGTTACTTTTTGTTTTTAATTTTTGAACTCCAGTTTATATTTCTCTGTCCACTGTGACAATTACAGTCTTCAAGAGGCTGAAATATCAATTTGACCCTGTAATTTTCTAAGCTTTGGGAGGACCCCTATTGTTCCAATTATTTGAAGTATTGAGTGTCTAGGAGGGAAATAAAAACACAACTCGCTTGAACACTATATATCCAACATTGTGCAATTTTTTAATCAAATCATGATTACATTTTAGATGTCATTTATTGTCAGATCCAACATGATAAAAATAAACCTAATCGGATTCAGAAAAACAGGTTTGTGTAAAGAAAGTGAATTTAAGAATTGCTTTATTTTGTCATCTTTACATACATAAAGAGAAAAGTATGTTGCAAAGAAACCTAAAATTTTCTCTGTTACAACGTGCTCAAATATCTCTGAGATCACCGTGAGCTTAATTTTGGAATCTAATTTTTTCTAATCTCTTACTCCGCAGAGTCTCGGTGTCCTTAAATTTACTAGGATCTTTTAGGTCACAAAGTGACTAAGTTTTGTATATAGTTTACCAAAGATGTACACGCCAAACGCATACTGCCAAAAATTTAGTAAATATAAGGATTGTCGTTGATTTAAAAATATGCTGCCCGCATTTTGCAAAGCAGAAAGTGTGTGTGCACTGCAAATTTTACAGTAAGTGGTTTGATTTTAAAAGTTTTATTTTGAAGCAACATTTGTATGGTAAACAAATGAATAGCATTGATCTAATCCTAGAATTAGATTACCAGACTTTTAGTCTTAAAATTTACATATAGATATAGTTGCTAGTTGTAGAGCAACTTCAAATACTTTTAGTCTAAGAATTTATATGTGTTTGCTACTTTTAGAGCAAGCTTAAAGACTTTTAGTCTAAGAATTTATATGTGTTTGCTTCTTTTAGAGCAAGTTTAAAGTCCACTCAGTGGATATTGTAAAACCATCATCGATCAAAATTAGTCCATAGCACTCCCCGCAGGAACTAGCTAATCTTTTTTCAATCAGGATGCCACAGAGTTGACAACAGGTCGAGAAAAAAATAGGATAGTATAGCATAGCACAAACAATTTATAAATATGACAAAAAGGCATTTGTGCTTTTGAAACAACTTACACTCCTCTGTTTCCCTTGCAGCAGCAAGAAGGTATGTACAGAAGTGTTATTGAAAGTAATCCTGACAACATTTTACTTTTAAATAAAAGTTACATTATTAATGATTTGTCAAATCGAGCTATACGATAAATTTTGGTTTAGCCTGATCTAGTAATTATAATTACTTCACTAATTTTATACGATAAAATAAAAATATCTTTGATTTTAAAATATAATTATATATAAAGTGATCGTCTAACCTGCAGCGGTGTACAATCAGTTTTCTTTAGAAAAAGATCAGCGCTTCTCCAAGACTTTCATTGTTTAGAATGTGAGTTTTGGCTCAATTTGTTGTAGCGGCTTCATCAGTTTTGGTTTAAGAATAGATCGGTCTCTGTCATCATTCCAAAAATTTATAGTTTAACAATAGAGATTTGACTAGGCTTGCTTGAGTTCTATCAGTTTACTTTAGAGGAAATCGACATTTCTCTGAGGTTTCCATTGCTTAGTTTAGCGGCTTCACTGTCTTCCGTATTAAAAGATAAGATTGTTTAAAATGCTTCAAACAACACTGGGCCTGAGGGCTGCCAAGCTCGAGAAATGGTTGATAAAAAAACACTGGGCTCTAAATACTGATCCACATAAATTGCAAAACAGTGCTCAAGTGGCTATGCTGCCAAGCTCGTAAAAAGGCAAAATACGCAAAACAATACTACTGTGAAGTGGTAGATACTGTGCAAATTCCACAGTTTCCCATAACTTTAGGTAGAATTTGGCGGCTCAACTTTTTTATTACAGAGAAAGCTGCAGTTTCTAGAAACTTTCTCCATAAAAACCCATAAAATATAGACATTCGACTCTTTGCACATGGGGTTAGTATTTTTATGATGGTGACCGTAGCTGAACAATAGATGTTGAAATCCTTTTCACGGTACCAAATGTGAAAATCTTTTTTTATTTATTTCTAAATATAATATTTTAAGAGTTTAGCAGCGCTATTTTTCTTAATTTTAATATAGTGTTTTTTTTAAAGAGGGTCGTACTTAATCCTATTTGCTTATAAATTACAATGTAATATATATAATTGTTTCCAATAATTATGAATAACACATTTTTGCTGGTCTATCTAAAAGGCTTAAACTAAAGAGTCTAATTCATGGCAGGAACTCCAAGGGTGGCCTTTTGTCGCTTTCGAATGACCCAAACGTGCACATAATTTTAGCTAATTATACAAAGCATTTAATCTAACGGTTTACAATTTTGTTTTTAATAATATTTACAAACAAAGTTTATTTGCATACCGACAATGTTATACTAAACTATTACTATACAGTATGTCTCAAAAAAAATTTAACATATTTTTTTAGTAAACTAAGTGAATTATCACACTACTAATTTTTATAATTGTTATTATACTCTTTAGCTTTCTCTTTTTTTGTTCTCTTGAGTGGTAGCATTTTTATTACAGTGACCAAAAAGTTACTAGTCTGTTATAAATCATAAGCTACTCTTAAAAAAAACAATTATAAACTATTACTTTTTCTACAACACATTACAGAACATCCACAACACAATATTACATATTCAATACATTTTAGAACATCAGTTATTAATATTAATAATTATATTAATATCTATTTTAGACGACTTGTCTCGAAAATGACAGATATCAATACTATAGCCTACTTTAGAAAGTTAGAAAATTGCATAGACCGGTGCGGATATGAAATTTATCATGCACCGTGCATGATAAGTGTTAGTGAGGTTACGTTTCCAAAATTCATCAAACAAATTCGCTCCGGTTTTGTTGAAGTTTTAATTTGTCATACGATAATAGTAATTTACAAATTTATTGCCTTTCATTATGCAAATGGAAGGTTACATTATTGAAAGAACAGTTGCTGAAATTCATTAATTTCTTGTTGGAGTTTTCAAAATCATCTGGTAACTCTGCAGCAGTTGTCGAAGATGTTGTAAAAAATGAGGTAGACGGCAACAATTGATTAGTGGAATTTTCTTGTGAGCGATTTTCAGAGTAATTTGTTGTATGCATCCTCAAAACGCTGCCGCGATTTTGTTGGGAGCAACAGCAAAGTATTCTCACTGGCAGCTTCAACCACTGATGGGGGTGTAAGTTCTAATAACACATCGTCTTCATTATCGGCACACAGTGACACAACTAGCGAAACATTGAAATTTTCAAAACAGTAAACAATCCATAGTAACGCGCTCGTGGCCAACGTAGTTGGATTAAAAATAGCGTAACGTGTTTTATCGGTTTCAGGCGTTCAAACATCAGTTTACATTTGTAAAAGTTGGCTGGTAGCTAAGCCATAGCCGTATCTTGTATGTAAAATCGGTATGGTAATTGAAGATGCTCATGCATATTTATCCGAATTTGGCTTTTAAACGTTCTATGGATAAAAAAAATGGTTATTTTCTTGTTCAAAAGTCGTCTAAAAAATAGTGTTCACAACTCGTGTAGAAAGCGTCTAACTGCACTCGCATGATATCAGTCACTTTCGACACTCGTTATGAAATATACTATGTCATAGTTATTACTAAAGATCGGATAAATAAGCACAATTTAAAGAAAAAAAAGTGCTTAAAAAAGCACAACATTTTACAAAAAATAGCACAATTTATGCAAAAAAAAGCTGCAAAAAATGCAAAAAGTTTTATCACACTTGCTTTATAAAATTATGAAAAAATACAAATTCAAATCAACCTTAGAAGATTGTAGACGAAATAAAGTGAATCTTTATGGCAAAATACGTATATTTTTGACGAATATACAAGATGACTGACTAGCAATTCACATTTCTAAGAATTGTCTTTTAGACATTTCGTACTTTCGCTAATAGAAAAACAACCGCGTACAAGTTAAAAACAATGCAAGCAGTTATTTACAAATAGAACAGTGGACTACAACTGCAGCACAGAGTCAAAACGTCACGACACAACACACAACGACACAATAAGTGTAGGCAGTAGCCGTTTTATGTTAGTGCATTTTTAAAGTAATGCCAGTGCCGTTTGTAGCATATCATAAAATATAATATTTTGGCAACATAATTTTGACAATTTGATGAAAAAAATTTATCCAGGTAAAAAAAATTAAAAACCCAAAAGTAAGAAACATTTTAAATAGCTTCTTTTTATTGGATTTGTCTAGATTTTGAAACGGTTTGTTGCTGCTTTTGAAATTTAACGTAAGCAGAAATGTTTGGAATCTGTTCTTTAGTTATTACTTCTAGCTTAGTGCTTCTAGTCATTTCAAAATTTACATTATTATTGAAAATTTGATTGGGTGATTACAAAATTATTTGAAACGGTGCCTGTGGTAAACTTAAAACTTTTTAAAATTTTTCTTGCCGTTTTAATTTATTCTCTCAGCAACTTTTCAATGTATTCTTCTGATACAGTCGTAAATCGTTTACTGTTTCCATTCGTTTAAGAGCTGCTGCGTAGCCTCCACTATTTAATTAAAGATGTTCTCAACACTCAAATTTGTTAGAGCTTATTTGTTTTCTGTTGGCGGCTGTGACGTCACTAATCTGCGCGAACATTGACAGCTGATGGAATAACTGAGCGCTGAAAACATTCGACCATCTTTTAAACCACTCAAAATTAAATTAATGTAATTTATGTAATCTAAATTAAATTACTGTGCTAATATGCTGTAAGTATTGAGGTTGTTCTATTTATATTAAAGCAAGCAAGCAAAGTAAAAAAATTAAGATTTTGCTGACGTTTTTAGTTTAGTTAGTAATAGCAAAGAACTACCAATTACAGCTTTTGCGCATGAACACGTGACCCGCCTACAGAAAACAAATAAGCTCTAGCTTATTATGACAGCATGTTTCTGCAATACGAATTATTAATGCACATATTTGAATAAGATTTACGGCAATTAAATAGGCGCTATCTCACTTTTGCCGTCAGCTGCAAACCCATCAACTATTTGAAGCACATCTTAGAGACTGCTCGATTTATTCTTTTTCTAAAACTTTAGGTTTTATTGGTTTCTGTGCTCACTTTTCAAGAAAGATATAATGAATATATCGGTATTTTAATAGAATTTTGACATTGCTTTCAACATTGAGTATTTTGTCTACATTGACCAACTTTGGTACATTTTTATTTCCAAGTTTCTTTGTTTTTATCACTAGTTTTTTTTCTACTCTCTAGGACTGAAATGAGCAGAATTTTTTTCCATAATTATTCTTCAAGTACTATTTTTGTTAATGCTAGTTCAGCCTTGTTTTGAAATCCACTCGTAACAATAACTTTTTCTTCTATTATTCAGCGTCGTTTTAGCGTGTTAAACTTCTTTTGAATCAAACAAACACAATTGTTGTTTCAATGTAATCAAAATTTTTTTGTACCGTAGTGCCAATGATTTATAAATACTTTGTAAAAACAAAAATGACACAATTATTATCAGAAAAAAAAGTGCGTTTTAACAGAATTCTGAAAGTGTTGGATATTATGAACTCGTGTGTTATGAGTCATAAATCACTCTAAATAACAAAGCCGTTTGCACAATGTACTCGTGATTTTTTCGTTTTTTTTCGTGACTTGTTCTCCTTATAACACATTTGCATCATAAATAATTGTTATAAACAACTATGTAATTGTTTTGTAGCCTGTAAAAAGCCTGAATTATCGTAGCCATTTATCGTTGTCTTTCAATTTACATGACAGTAACCTAATTTAACGTAGAGCCAAAAAAGCGTGTTAAATATAAAAGACAAACAATTAAATTGATGAATTTTAAAATATAGCAATTAAAATTAAAACAATGCTGCTTTTTGCTCTAATAATTTTGCAAAAATGTAAAATACAAGCTATGCTAGTTGAAGCACCTGCAGAGTTTATATCTGGCTCTTACATAATTAGCAAGCTAAAAACTTCAATAAATTTCAGCAATGTTTTTTTCTTTAAAATGCTATTTGAATTTTACTGATTGGTATAAAAAATAAAAATCTGTAATAAACTGAAAAGCCCTGCTGAATATAACCGTGTCTTAAAATACAAGTCAAAATTAATATTATAAAGCAAAAATGAAATAATAATTATTAGCCGAATGAGGCAAAATGTATAAAAATGTGGTACTTTTTTTCAAAAAAGAGGTTTGAAATTCACACAAATAAAATTCAACTTTATTTAATTTTTTCAGCCTAAGGATCAGAAATTACAACATATGTTTGATAAATTTGCAAAAAGTTATCATCAGGTCTTGAATGGTTTGCTTTCGCTGAGTGCTATTCAAGCTTTGACGAAAGCAAACTACTCAAAACGTAATGATTTCAGCTCTCTGCATTTATTTACTATTTTATCCTATTCAATAGATGGTGGTACAGCAACCAGCAAATGGTTAAAAATGTTCAAATAGTATCTTTTATCTAAAATTTTTAGTCGATATAAAACTACTGAAATGTCGTTATTAAGGCCCACTTATTATTATAAAGTTTTAGAATATTCCACTTTAAAACTTTGACATTATTTTTTTTTATCTTCAGACTATCTATTTTTATTCTTTGAACAAGTTTTCTAAATTTTATGTTATAGGTTAGACAATGCGTATTTTCAAGGAATTGCAGATTTTTGCTAAAACTAGTATTGATAGTTCAGGTTTCTAAGTAAAAATTTGTGCTGTAAATGATTGTGACATAAAAGTAGAACTTTTTTTGACTTAAAATGAAAGTATCACTTTTTAGTATCATAATCATAAATTATAATAGAAGTAGTATTTTTTAATCAACTTTATTTAACTTTTTAGACACAATTGTTATTGATCACTACTTATTATCGTAGAGGTTGATGAACATAGATGCTGATTAACATCGCATACATCGACTACAACCTAGATATTCTCAGCATCTTTCAGTCCAAAAATTACAAAAAGTAATCAAGAGGGGGGTTTCATTCAGCAAAACGTTATGGAAGCCATAGTAGTTAAACATAGAGTTCTAGATGGCGCACTATGTCTCAAATTTTCATGATGTTGAAATCGTATCATGAACTCGATTTATTCTAAATTTAAGCTTATGTTTATTTTATGCCGGTAAGTCGTTGAGAGATGGCGCACTTTTCAAAAGAATTTCAAACGGCACCGAGAAGCAAATACAGAAATTTTACAGCTCGGCCCGGCTCGACAAATTTCTGACTACAATTCACATAGTCCAAGATTTAAAAAAATTATGTAGTCCGGGTCGGCCCGTACCATTATGGTCTTGCTAACGCCGACAGCAAGAAAAGCTTGTTATTTTACTATAAAAGTAAAATTTATTTGACTTGAGCTTCACTATAAGTAACTTAAATAAAATTACAGGTAAAAATATTCTTTTTAATAGTTTTTTTTATTTAATTTGAGTATTAAATTTTAGAAATTTAATTAAACAGGTTCAGCCAGCCTACCTCTGGCCGGGCTCCCACCGCTAGGCGGAATACCTATTCAATTAGGTATTATGGTTATAGTGGAAGACGAAAGTGTTAATGAACTGGTGATTTTGAGATTTGCAAGTAGTGTCTGTGACATCTAAATAAAATAAAAATTATGAAAATGCCTCGAAGTACTCCTTATTGTGGCAAAAAACGAAATAGAGCATCCAAAAGTACCTAATTAGTTTGGATAAAAAAGACAAGCGCAACCAGCTGTGATTCAAAAGAAAGTTTAAAACAATGCAATTAATTATAACTAATCTATTAAAATAAAATTTATTATATTACCTAACATTATAATATATTAAATTACGAGGAAATCATAGTAAGTAATGTTCAACACGAGGTTGCTTCGGCAGTACTTAAAATTAAAAAAAAAACAGATATACACTTATCCAAAAACTATGGTCTGTTCAGATTCAAAAAAAAGTATTTTGGTCATTTGAATGTTGAATAGTTTTTAAACCATTCAAAATTGGTTTAAAATAAAATATACGATTTTTTCTGCGGCCTGCCCTGTCCGAAAAATCTTCAACCATCTCCTACTTTATAGATGTGATCACGTGAAGCCTGCATGCATTTTCTTTCATGCACTCTTTCTTGAAATTGAATAGAGTATAGTTTGTTTTTATGAGGGTGTCTATTGTGTAGATGTTAATAGTATTTACAACAGGCAATCATAAACAAAAGTCTGACCAGGTAAAAGCAAAGGTTCAATCTTACCCAGTACCGTTTTACATTATTCAAAGAAACAATATTATATAAATATATTTATATAATTTTTTTTATTATTTTTTGTTAGATACATATAATTGAATAAATTTATTGTTATGGATTAACTGTTTGTCAATAATTTGCAAATAAGCACATTTGAAATTTCTATATTTTTATTGCGAAAAGACATCGCAGGTAGTAAAGACAGTCTTGAACCCGACTCGTTGAAATTTGATTTATGACGGAGTTTTGTTACCACAAAGTCAATTGTTATAGCACTGTTATCAAGGCAGAATAGTTTTTGGTACAACTATAAATGTAAAAAAACCTAATTTTAGCCTAATACCTGACTATAACGCAAGGTTATTTTAGCTCTGACATGTGTGTTTGTAGTTTGCGAAAATCTTTATTATTTTTTTTGTTTGAGGGTATGTTGATGTGTAATAGCTTGCAGAATTATAACGGGTGTTTTTTTTAATCTTGAAGTCAAAGCAGGCGGTGCCTGTGAGTAAAAGAAATTATTATATTCAATTAAACACATTATTGTTTCCTAAAATTTTCTGTTGGAAATTGTAATAATATAGTACAGAACTTAAAATAAAATCAGTTGAAATAAAACTTAGAACTTCAGTAAAAATTAGAAAATATTATTTTTGATTACCTACACAGAAGAAAATAAATTAGAACAATATATAAAACTATTGTTATTCAAATATTTACAATACTCAATAAGTTATTTTTCATAACAAATAAGATACTTTTTGGCGGTGACGGCACAACTTGGGTCACTCAGGATAATAATATCATAATCACCAAGAGTGTTAGTTAGTATCTTTAAGTACATGCAATTTAAAGTTGTATTTAAACAGGAAAACATTTTACGGAGTTTATTATGTCCAGTTTTTGTAAGAACAAACAGCCTAAAACAAAGGCGAGAAAGCGTTTGTTCACTTCAAGTGAAGGAGCAAATCTTGACAAAAAAGCAAAAATTGATGAAGATTACGGTCCCGATGTTACCTAAAATCGGTCTAAAAACACTAGAATGTTACCAAAATTGCGTAAATTTTACTAGGAGTGTGTGGCTTGCAAAATTATTCGGCAAAACCTTGAAAAAGGATTCAAATGTTTGGATTCATCTTCAATTCTGAAAGCAAAAAAAACTTATGAAGAAACATAACAAAAATAAAAAAAAATGATTTATTTCTTTATTTTGGGAGTATATGGATTTTCTGCCTTCAAAAGTGTAAACTGTTAAATGTACACAGTATTTGTTCTTGGTTATGACGAGGTGCTTGTTATAAGCAGTTTTGTTTTAGCGACGCTCTATCGTATTATGTTTAAAAATATTCAGGATAAATTCTAGAATTCAATTAATTAATCTATTATGAGAAGCGCCATGTATTGCATTTGGCGTTGTCAAATAGTTTTTACAGTAGAATCAAATAACTAAGTCAGGTCAGGTCAGATCATTTTTATCTTGCGTTGACAACACAGATTACTACATCTATGCAAAGACATTTTTGCTATGCGCCATCCATTCAACGGAGGTTGAAACTGAAAGTTATCGTTTCATCTACCCCTAATAGCGCCGTTAATTCCAATAATCTGTCAAAATCAATTTTGCTTGAGCAGTTCTTGCATTATAAAATATAAAAAGCTTTGTTTTGTTGTTGCGCCAAATTGTATTAGTTCTTAGGTAGGGTGTGCCTCAATTATGCAAGCTAAGACACTTGCTATAGATCTAACTGCTCAAGAATGTCTGCAAAGGCTTATTAAAGGCAAAAAGATCTGTATTCTGTCTGACAGTCAAGCGGCCATAAGAGCTGTCAGTGCAAATAACACTAAGTCTCGAATGGTCTGGGAATGCAGACAGTCCCGTAAAAACTTGGCAATGAGCAACAAGATTGCCCTCATTTGGGTACCAAGTCATGAAGGAATTGAAGGAAACGAAATTGCCGACGAATTAGCGAAAGCAGGTTCGAAAGCTCCTCCAATAGGCCCCGAACCGTTCTGTGGACTGAAGAAATCGCATGAACGGACGGAGATCCTAAGGTGGGAATTGGCAACTAAAATGCGCCACTGGAAGAATACTCCTGGGCAAAGACAAGCGAAGAAAATCATCGAATATTCGCCAGAGAATGCAAAAAAGCTTCTTCTTCTATCGAAGAATGATATAAGAATCATTGCAGGCCTGTTTACTGGACACTGCTCAGTAAGGTATCACCTTAAAAAGCTGGGTCTGGTGGACAATGAGAACTGCAGACTATGTGAATCGGACAGTGAAACCGCTGAGCACATACTCTGTAATTGCGGTGCGTTAGCGTCCCAAAGGCTGACCTACCTAGACAGTGCGAGACTAACTCCTGTCGAAGTCAAAAACAAGCCACTTAGGAATATACTTGGCTTCATAAAAAATCTAGAATTTCTAGGGAAACAATGAGCGTAGGGTTTAAGAACAATAGATCAAATTGGTCGCAGTTCTGTAAGGTGGAAAGCGCCAAACGACCCCTTCTTAATCTACAATCTAGGTAGGGTGTGCGATAGTTTAAAATGACTTCTGATGCAAAAAATTCAAAAATTGGCATTTCATAGAATTGACTTTTTCCGCTTGTTGTTTATTACTTCTATTATTAAAAAACTAGCGCGAGTCTTAGCTTAAGCCTTTATTTACCTAAATGCAAACGATAATTACATAATGTTGCGCTAAACGTTTGAAACTGTTCGCAAAATTATGATATGGTTTTTCTCATGGCGCCATCTTTCAATCTATAACATTTGACCCTCCGTCTTAAGGGTGCTCAAGCATACTCAATGGGCGTAAATTGTCAGTAAAATTGTGACACAGTTTGCGACACAAATAAAAAAAGATAATTCTATTTTTTTAAATGTTGCTAGAAACCAATTTGTGATAATTTGTTGTACTGTGTCTATCTCGACTATTTCAATCTATATTCTATATATACCGGGTGTCCCAGAAGTCGCGCACCCCATTGTAGGGATCGAAAGAGAAAAATATTCTAAGACGAAAAGTCCTGAGCTATTTTTTAATCAGACGCATAGGTAATTAATTATTAATTAATGAAAGTGACCAATCAGGAGTCCGTCCCCACTCTCTGTCTACTGCTCGAGAAGTCGGCAGTAGCTCTGGCGTCTCACTCTCGCGTCTCTTACCGCCTTCTCACTCACTTTTTATTCTTCTGTCGCGCGCTCCTGATTGGTCACTTTCATTAATTAATAATTAATTACCTATGCGTCTGATTAAAAAATGGCTCAGGACTTTTCGTCTTAGAATATTTTTCTCTTTCGATCCCTACAATGGGGTGCGCGACTTCTGGGACACCCGATATATAAAAAAGTCGTGTTAGTTACACTATTTATATCTCAAGAACGGCTTTACCGATATGGCTGAAAATTGGTGAGTAAGTAGCTTTGAGCCAGGAGACGGACATGGAATACTTTTTATTCCGGAAACCACTCTTTAAAAGAGGGGTGAAAGTCGAAATTGGAATTGCGATGTCGAAAACGTTCGGTGAGGCTTGGCAAATGACGTAGGCGCTAAACATCCAGGACTCATTTTTTCGAATTAAACAGAAAAGATTTTAGGTACGTTTAGCAACCTGATGTTTAAAAAGAGCATAAGCAATTACCTATTTTTATTAAAAATTTGCTGTAAATGTCAATATTTTCATAATATGTATAATTATTAAAGATTTCACTTTTCTGAAATGTTTATGAGCGTTTATTTGATTGAGGTAATTCATTCTAATAATTGTCTTTTGTTTCACGTAGGCTGTAACAATGTCCAAGTTAAAATCTTTTACTTTTTTATAAATTTTAGCAGATAATCTTTTAACAACGTTTTGCTCCAAATTTATTTTGCCTTTATGATATATTTTTAAGAAATAGTCGTATTTAAGGATAGCTTGGAATTGATCGG
The DNA here is from genome assembly GCA_947359425.1 of Lagria hirta. Taxonomy (NCBI): domain Eukaryota; kingdom Metazoa; phylum Arthropoda; class Insecta; order Coleoptera; family Tenebrionidae; genus Lagria; species Lagria hirta. The sequence goes on from OX375794.1 coordinate 31,543,223, forward strand.
ACGGTTCAATTAAACTACCGTAAGAAATTTGACGCAACCACGAAGAAGCGTTAGATTAAAATTTATTTGACGTGGCTTAAGAAATTTTCCCAAACTTTGATTTTTTGCAATACATTTTTTTGCATTAAATCGATCCACTCCCTCACCAGGGATCAAAGTCGGACCGTGCGTTTACATGTTAATCGTCTTGTATGAGACAACTTCCCATAGACCAACTTTGGGTAAAAGTTTGTACGGAAAATTACACACTGATGTTTGAATTTGAATGAAAAAGATAAGATACTCTTTATTAACAAAGGGATGAAAAGGGGTGGGATGGGGATAACAAATGACAAGTATCAATATTAGTATGATTTTCCAAGATTTTGGTTTGTTTATTTTAAAAATAATATCTATGTTTAGGCGGAACAAAATTCGCCGGGTCAGCTAGTATTTTATAAAAACAATTTTTTTTATTTGCTCTTTTTCATTTATGGATCCAACCCACAAATTGTCGCTACAGAAAAGAGAGAGCAGTTATATTAAAGATTATAATTGTCTCACTAGATAGTGATATATTAATAACAAGTTTAATAATAACAAGTATAATAATAACAAGTTTAATGCCCAACAGATTTACATCCAATTACAGGACAGATATATAATATTTAAAGAAAAAATACTTGAAAAATAAAATAAATAAATAAATAACCTATACTCACTGTTGTATAAATAATATAAACCAGAACTAAACTGAAAATACAAGACGTTAAGATAAACCTGTTTTTATAATTTCTTGAAGGGTTGAGTGATTGATATCGCACTTATCCGATATTTGGTTAAAATTGTGAGTCATAACATACACGGGCGGTTTATACAAAATATTAGTATTTGCCTTATTCAGCTTAAAAGTAATACCGAATCTAAAGTTAATTCTAGGAACATGAAACTCAAACTCTGATAACAAATACATACAATCAATGTTACCATGAAAAAGATTATATGCAAATTTGAGACTTGCTAGGAATCGCTGCTGATCTAGGGAATACATATCAAACTTAGAAAGAAGCAATTGATGATCAGAACCTCTTGGTTGATAGACATTATAAATTTTGAAATTAAGAAATTTCAAAAATTTTTTTTGAACTCTCTTGACTATTGTTTTTTGACAAATGTACACTGGTGACCAGACAATACTGCAATAATCTACTTTTGATCTGATTAGTGCCCTATATAAGGTTTTTAGTGTTAGACTGTTGGTGAACGCGCAACAATTTCTAAATATGAAACCTAACATTCTGTAAGAAGAATTAACAATGTTTGCTACATGGTAATCAAATGACCAAAAACTATCAAAGGTAATACCCAAATCTTAATAATATTACTTCTAGCGAGTGACGTAGAATCAAAGTTGTAATTGAAATAAGTAGTATTTTTTTTTAGTGTAATTTAAGACTCGGCACTTGTTAATATTCATATATAGTTTGTTAGTTTGACACCATGTTTCAATGTTTGTTATCACCTTTCGAAGTGCAATACAATCATTTATGTTAGAAACGAAATAATAAACATATATAAATCATACTCAACCAATACCTATAAAACTTTGAACCCACGTTGCTAAAAACACCAATAAGGATTTAGGAAAAAAACTATCATTTAGAGAAAATACTGATTTTAAAGAATAGAATAACAACATTTTTGAAATATTGACATCTTTCGGAAAAGACCGTGTCGAAAAGTTAAATGAAATTGTCGACGTTTCGCTCTCCATCGGTAGAGGCGTCATCAGGACAGGGAAATAAAGATGAGAACGGGCACGGTAACTCGACGTGTGAACCACACTAGAGGCGAAACTCATTCAAAAACACCCAAACAACTTTAATAAAGATGCAGGTTATTATCTCTCAAACGTTTGGAAGTATTTGTTCGTAAACACTCCTTCGCCATCATCACAAAGCGCTTCCGCTTTCTCCGCAGCTCTCTCTTCCGAGCTCTCCGCCAGTTTCTCTTTTGCCTCTCCCACCGCTTTCTCTTCCTAGCTTACCATATAAACCCAAGCAGCAACGAGGTCTAGCCAGACATTACTGTATTTTTTTTGCATAGTTATACGGAGATTGTTCCGTATGACAGATGCCAATTAAAAAGTTAATCGCTGTGACTTAAGTCGTTTTTTGTTGTTGCACTTTTTTACCAATGCTTCAAACTTTGACATTTTTGCGTTCAACCTATGACGTCATGAATGTTTTGTGTTCAAACCTGCAGCATATGATTCAAACCTACTCCGCACATGTATTTTTAGTGTGATTTAATATGGCACAAAATACAAACTATCAATCATGCTGTCAAATTCAAATTTTCCCACTCACCCCCATAAATAAAACAAAAATTGTGTAAAACACAGCATGCAGTAATCACTTTTACTACCTTTTTGACACTATTCTCCCTCACATATCTTCCTTTTAAAATTCCAAATGTATGTTATATCACTACTCGAGAACTACTTTGGGCCCTGTTATGATTACTTATATTATTAAATGAGAGTTAAGAGGTAGGGACCTAAGTAGATTACTTTTTGTTGTAAAACTCAACAAGTGAACATAACCACAAACGGTTTTGTCAGTTTGTTTGATCCATGGTTTGAACTATAGGTTTAAAATCTTTCATTTTTTTTCAAATTAAAATATGACGTCATTTTTGGATACAGGTTGAATCAGTCAACGAACCAGGTTCAAAATGGTGCAACAACAAAAAACGACTATAGCGTACAATATATTTTTTATAAGTGTTATGTCAAATATTTGTCAAACAAACGTATCCGGTTACAGTGTTGCAACTAGGCAAATAAAAAAGTCTCTAAAAAGTGTTACCAACTTATTGGTCTTTACAGCGTGGTCAGTAATGACCAACTTTCTTTTTTGCTTTACTTGTAAAAGAATTAAAATATTGTAAATCATATTGTTTTATTAATTTTTAAAATTTTTTTCGGAAATAAATTATATGTAAAACTAAAGTAGTATATTATAATATGATGAATTATTGATTATAATAGTCAGTCGGTCAGTTAAACCTTGTTAAAATAAACATGTCACTGTACTAATTTAATATGCTAATAAACAAATTGCATTACGTATGACATTTCAGTGTGTGGTTTAATTGAAAATGGAATTGGTGGAATTTTTACCGTTTCCAACTATAAAACTGCTTCAATAATAGAATCCATCTGTTTTAATAAAGAAATACCAGCAATTGCTGTGGATTGGCGACCAACAGCAACATATACTTCAAATTACACCACAGTTATAAATTTTTTTCCAGAGCAGCAATTATATTTTCAGGGTCTTGGAGTGATTGTAAAGAGTTTACAATGGCGAAGTTTTTTTGTTTTATATGAAAAGCCTGAAAACATGATCAGGCTTCAAAATATTCTTGAACTCCAAAATTATGACCCGAATAATAAATACAATAGTATAATTTTCAAGGAACTTGGACCGGGGCCAGATTATAGGCACGCTGTTTGTCTATTCTTATTTATTTATATTTGAAGTGCATATTTTTCAGGCCAGTGCTGAAACAGGTTCAGAATTCCACTGAATACCATATCCTGCTTGATTGCGAAACCGAAAATATAGTAAAAATTTTGAGTCAAGGCAAAAGTATGAAATTATTAGAAGACTATTATTCTATCTTTATAACATCTTTGGTAAATAAATATCTAAGCGCTTGAAAAAATTTAATAGTGTTGGATTTACTTAATTAGGATGCACACACTGTTGATTTAAGCATGCTGGAACCAAAAGCGAATATTACTACAATCAGGATTATAGATCCCGAAAGCGATTACTTTCAGCGCTCCTTACAGAATTGGAATCAATATGCTGCTGCACATGTTGTCGAACAGCATTTAACTTTTGAACCATATTCTATAAAAGTAATTAAAATTTAAATATAAAAAGAATGACAGAAAGATCTTAAGAAAGTTGATTTTACTATCTCTAATTTTACAGAATATTACACTTAAAAATAACCACAGTTATTTATTTATTTATTTAACTAATTAATTAAAGTAAAAAATTATGCTAAACATTTCTGTGACTAAAAATGATCAATTAGGATTTTAGAAAACAAAATGTTTAGTTAATTCTAAGGGCATTGTTATGATTCAGTTTAAGCTTATCAGTTACTTTAAACACATAATTCAGTGAAATTTGCCACTTCGTATGCTGATTTGCAACACGCAAAACCAATGAGGCACTTTTTACAAAATTTTTCACTATTTTCTAGGTTTCTTAGCATTTTAGAGTTTATTTTATCATGTCCTGCTGTTTTTCATCGTTTTAATATTTTCACTGTCACTGTTACTTCTTTCTCTGTGTAATTCTGTTGTTTACCTTGCTCTTCAAGTTTTTGTAAGTGCGTCGTATTTTAAGTTTTTTCTATCGCGTCAGTGTTAGTTCTGTGTCTATCAGTGTCTTTTCTTTTTTTATGTGGGTATTTGGCTGTTTCCTTTTCTAAGGTTTTCAGCTCTTTCTAAAATAGTCTTTGATTACCGCAGCTGTGCTTCTCATTTTTTTCCAAAGTATTGTAATGATTTTATTTTTTGATTTATTGGCTATTCTTTTTATTTTCAGTTTTAGTATTTTACATGCAGTATAATGTTTGTTGTTTCTATTCTTTAAGTACTTGAATTGTTTTCTTCTGATTTCGGTTTTTATTCCACCAATTTAACTTTTTCGTTTTTGTTCTTTGTAATTATTCCGCATGTTTTTCAGTGTATTTTTTTGTTATTGCATTTTTTCTTGATTTGTATGTTTGTACTGTAGTTTTCTTATTTGTGGTTTTCATGATTACGTTTTTGTTTGTGGTTTTTATTCTGATTTTTGACATCATCTAGTAGTGATCAGTATATAGTTTTGCCTTCCATTTTACTCTGGTGTTCAAAATTGCAGACCTATCATTTTTACTTATAATTTTATAATCTATCATTGATTTTTAATTTTTTCTTATTACTTCTCTCGTATACTTGTGTCTTCGTTTGTGTTTAAAAAATGTGTTTGTAGTCATCATTTCTTAGAAAAAATTTGTTGTATTTATTGATGCGCCGGTTTACCACTATTTCCTATGCACTCGCTCACTTTTCTTTATGAAACATGCCAAGAACGTAAGCAATATTATAAATGGCATAATATGCGTTATGTCGAAGGGTAACATTTTTTTCAAAATTTCTGCAGCATCTCAAAACATAGCTGTGTTAGCTCTAACATAACAAGTTTTAAAATGTTTATTACATAGCTATAAATGCTTAAGACATAAAATAAAAATCGAAAACAATTTAAAGTTTTAAAAAAGCTGTATGGTATAAAAAAATTAAATTTTGGCGTTTCTTGCAAAGAAACCTGATTTAATTTACCAGTCCACATATAAATTATACTAGTTTTTAAACTCAATGATCTGCAGTTATTGACATGCACTATAACCTGCAAGTAATCGACTTTTTTATACTCGTACAATCAGAGGAATGTAACGTATTTTGTATCTTTTTGAAAGCGGCCTTCCGGAACTGTTTTAAAAAGAAACGTACTTAGAAATTAGTCACTCTTTGATGGTAGTAACTCAAATAAAACGAAAATCGGTTAAAAAGACAAAAAGAAGGTTATGCCTATTTTTCTGTATAATATAGAAATGATCATATTACTGTTTTTTGCAATTTGCCTCCATTTTGATACTCTAAGACTTATAAGAGAACGCTAGATCATAGGTTTTGGTGCGGTTATAAGCCATTAGAGTACCAAGTTTTTTTTTTTTTAATTTTTAGCTTGGCAAAACAACGCTACTTTTTACCTGTCTGTCAATAATATTGTGAAATAGAAAATAAGAGTGAACAATTAATGAAAAGTATATTTATGTGAAATATAGCATATAATGGTGTGAATAATAACTGTACTGGTCTGGGAATAACAACCGGGTCCAATAAAGCAAAAGTCACAGTTTATCTGTCAGAGGTATGTATTTTACAATAATAATAATAAAATCCAAAATAATTTTTGTTTGTAGTTCGGAGGGCGTACATGTAAAGCTTTCTTTCATTGTTGTATTTTGTGTTTGTGACAGAACTGATAGGATTAGGACTTATGGATAAAACAGAAGAAAAAAACAATCAAGATATGGCCAACCCACTCCAAAAATCCTTAAATTGATCAAATTAAAAAAAAATGCTGAAAAACAGCATAAAAAAAGCAAATTACAAAAAATAGAAAAAAAACTCATTTCATGAGACCTTAAAGCACTTATTCTTTAAAAAATCTCGTGGCTTTGCCACTCGTTTTTTAAACTTGAATGCGTGCTTTAAGACATGTCTTATGAAACTTGTTTTTTAATATATTCTTAAGCAACGCGGTTATATTGACAGGGTGTGGTATTGATTTTAAGACATAGGCATTTAACAAGGGATATCAAAAATTTGTGAATATGATTTTCCTAATTATTTTACAGAAAAATGTTAAATACAAAATTTGTGGAGTACTAAAAATCCTATCCAAATTTATTTTTTTTATTCTGTTAAGTTAGGCAGACATCAACAAACTTCTGAAGAAAACAAGAAAAAAAATTCAGTTTTGCTATGCTATGATGGAAACAGCAAACAATGACAGAAGTTTTATTGCAGAGAAGAGTCATTGCATACGCAGACAGGTACTCCTAACCCAATCTCTCGCTCTTATCAAGGGTCTGATGAAAAAAGTCATTATTTCCACAATAATATTCAATAAATCTTTTGATAGGCAAAACATTCTTTTGCATTGTATGTTGTTTGTATTTATAATTACATCAGCAGAAAAAAAACAGCTTGTACTAGGACATCTTTCAGCAGCTTTTTGTTTTTTCAAAAGATCGAACCTCACAAGCTTTTCTATTTTAATTTTTATATATAGAATATATTTCGTCAAAATATTGGAACAGTCGAGGTAGACTCACAGCAATTCATTACAAGTTGGTTTTCAGCTAAAAAAATAGAATATATTTTTTTATTTGTGTCGCAAAATCTCATCCGAAATAAAATTTCACTTACAAGCTACCCTCATACGCTCATACAAAATAATTTCATCATTCTATTATATTCTGTATGCTCCAAATTAGTATTCTAAGTCTGTTTCCTTTAAATAAGAAATTATACTCTTATAAAATAATAAAATACTGTTGTGTATATATATATATATCGTATTCTATTTTTTTTTGTAGTGCACAACAACATTATAAATTTTATTGATTTATCTATATATTCAATAACGTCTGCTCTGCTTGCTTGTTCGCTGATGAAAGAGCGTTTGTAGTTTGATTGTTAACCTAAATTGCTGTGTGACAGTTGACATTTTACACAATGACATTGATAACTGTCACTTAGACTGTCGTTTAGATTCATTCCACTGAGAGTGCGTCTATTTAAGTAAGCAAGCTAAAAAAATAAGTATAGAGTTATACCACCAAGTTCACTTATCTTTAGACAAAGAGAACAATCTATTTTTTAGTAGAATGTATAAAATTTTAAGTTCTAAACAATATTAGTTAGATTATAGTTTTAGAGATAGTTTTATCGCTGATTCAAGAAAATTGTAAAGTCTTTGAATAATAAAGTTTCTTTCTGTTATTCTGCCAAAGCTATTCAAACATAAAAACCATATTGAACACATTTTTAGACAGAAACCGCTTTGTTATTTGATGCTGTGAAAACGTTTATCGGAAGCGTAAATGCGCTGCATGTAACAGGCGCAATTATGCAAAAACAGATGAATTGCTACGATGACGATGTCTGGGGTGATGGTTTCAGAATTGCCAGATTCATATTAAGCAAAAACGAAACTGACAGTTGCACAGGTCCAATAGAATTTGATGAATATGGACGAAGAAAAAATTTTATAATTTATGTTGTGGAGGGATTTAGAAACGAATTGTTGGCGACCTGGAGACCGGAAGAACCAAAAAAATTAAATCTGATTAGAAATGAAAGCGAAATGAAGGAGGCTCTACAAAAAAAGGGCCGAGAAAGGGTTTGGCGCGTTGTTTCTATGTAAATTTACTTATATTTATTATAGGTTATACTTATAAATGTTTGTGTTTGTAGAATTATGTGCAAAAAAATTTATTAAAAAATTAGTTTTATAAGGGTTGATTTGACGCACAAGCTTCAGGGTAGAAAACAAAAAATAGGCAAGTTTTCATGAGGCACGTGCGTCAATAAAATATGTTCTTTAAGCTAGTTGTTTGATTTGGTGCTATTTTCTTATTAATGTATATAAAAAAAAACTTTTTTATGTAACGATTGGTAACAACTCACTTGGTTTTAAAATTTAATTTAAAATTTTTGTTTCACCTAATTTCCTTGATTTTAGTTTTTATCACAAAATTAAGTTTGACACTTTTTCTATATTTTCAAAAGCCAAAGCGCAGAGTTTGAACGTAACATAATATTGATGAGCTTTCTGTCTCATTTTGGCGTAAATAAGAATAGTACATTAAAACATTAATATTTTTATTGCATACTAGCTTTAACATAATTGGTTTTAACCAGTTTATACAAAAAATTTTGAAAATATATTATCATATTTATTTTTGAACATATATTGTTTAGTTGTTTTAATCTTTTTATTCCAGTTAAAGAGAATTTTTATTCAATAAACTTTATCTGTTTATCTGTCTCTAGCCCTAAAGCAAAAAGTTTTGTCTTTATCTTAAAAATGCTACGAGCAGTCATGAAATATTTTGCGTCAAAACATTTGCAGATATTTTAATTACCATTTGTACGTTTTAGAACACATTACATAATGAAAAAATAAAAATCAATAAAAATGATTCAACAGTCGCATTGACATTTGGCTTATTGATACTAATTATTGTTGACAGTCATGCTTTACCAACTTTTAGAAACATAATTCACCTACAATTTATAAAAGTATCAGTGCTTTATAAATATCTACTCATAAAAATCTAATTTACAGTTGTCTATTTCAATATCCTAGATTTGCTTTAACTTTATTTGAAATTTGATATTATTTTATCTAATTTATCAAAAGTTATCTTGAACAATCACAAACATTTCTACGATGTAAAATGGATTAGTTCTATTAGATAATTTTTAGACTTGGTCCACCATATTTAATGAAGAGACCTGATCCTGAAATGGTATTGCAAGGAAATGCAAGATATGAAGGATTTTCTATGGACCTGATAAAAGAATTGGCAGAAAAAGTTAATTTCACATTTGAATTTAAAGTATTGCCAGTTAATGATAGAGGAAGTTATGATCCAAAAACAAAATCGTGGACTGGTTTAATTAAAGAAGTTTTAGATCGTGTAAGACTATTTTAAAGTTTTGTGTAGTTTTTTCAGTTTGAGGATTACAGGAAGCAGAATTAGCCATATGTGATTTGACAATTACGCCAGAAAGGCGTGAGGCGGTAGATTTTAGTACTCCATTTATGCGACTTGGTATAAGCATTTTATACAGCAAAGCTGAAGAAGAAGACCCCAATATGTATGCTTTTCTGAAAGTGTTTTCAGATGATGTATGGATTTATTCGGCAACTTTATACCTTGTAATTACAATTGTTATTTATTTTATTTCTAGGTGCGTTCATTTACCGTGTTTGGCAAATCTCAAATAATTTTTTTTTTATTATTTTAGGTTGTCTCCTACAGATTGGGAAAATCCACATCCATGTGATGAAAATCCGGAAGAGTTGGAAAACATCTGGGATATGAAGAATTGCTTATGGTTGACTATGGGTGGCATTCTTAACCAAGGTTGTGACTTGTTACCTAAGTGAGTACATTATTACAAAATTAGGAAACAATTAATATTGTATCCGGTAGCTAAATAATGTTCAGCTAATGAAAACTGCGTTTAACTCAAATTTATATTCAGAAATATGAAGCTATATAATACGTCCTGTTTCTGCAATGTTCACTTTATACAAGAGCACAAAATTTTATAGCCAAGAAAGTGTCAAGCTTACTTTTACAAAATAGTAGAATTTCTAATATTTTTGAAAGTGTTCATAAAACTTACCTCAATTCTTGCTAACAAAGAAATTTTCTGATTTTGTTTGAATTACTGTGAAAAAATAAAACAAAAGCAGTATCAGTATTACAGCTCTTTGTGTATTCAGTTTAATATTTGGGTGGTTCTATCCATTATTTACTAGACGGCTTGCTAATTGGTTCAAATTTGTTATAATTTTAGATATATAATATGACTCAAAGACGCTCGAAAAGACGTGTTACTAAGACATCGAAAGCTAGAAGCAACGTTTGATTTTTAATTTCTATTGTCAATTGATTATCTTAGTTTTACGATTTATGTTTCTTATATGACATTGTTAATAGTAATATTAACGACCCCAACCTGCTGTCAAAGTTAACTTTTTGTATTCCTAGTAGTAATGTATGCTCTACTAGATCTATAGTTATTTTCAGTATTCGGAAAGTTTTCTCAAACGTGACAGGAAATCATCCTTTAAGAAGAATGATGAAGCTAGCTAATTGTAGAACTAACATCAACTTATTTTTGTCAAATAAAATTTCATTTTAAAAAACTATTGTGCTCTCTTGTAGTATAAAATTAGTGATTACCGTTTAAATAAACTATTAAAGTATTAGTTTAAGCAAGTTAGATAATCAAAAAAATTTTTAGTAAATCTATAAGATAAAAATGTCATTCACATTTTATAGCCATGTTTTAGGTTTTGAAACTAGTTTGAGAGACCTAAGGTTCTTGAAAAAATTATTAGAGGTAAAAAAATAAGAAAAAGGCAAAGAAATTTTAGGTCGTTAAAGTCCCTGAGCCTTTGTTGTTAAAAAAAATGTAATAGAAATAATTATTTTTCTATTGAATTTTCTAAAATTGGTAAAAAATCTTGTTCAAGTAGTAACCTTCTGACAATAGCCACTGATTTTGAACCCGTAACTTTTGCAAAGAGTAATACCACATCAAAATTAACCAATAAATCTGAACGATACAAAATAAAACTGAAAAACAATTATTAGACCTAATGAAGAGAGTTTAGAACATTCAACAAGGCTTTTTTACTGTGACTATTAAACAAATAAAACAAGACATCGAACATAGATATAATGGATTAATTATATTTAAAATTTTGTCTAAATAGAATTGATTTTTTTACAGTATATTATTATAGAACTTGCTTTTTTTATCAGCAAGTTGAATAACATTAAAATTTAAGTTTTAAAATCATATCTTTTATTTTTTTAAATGTTAGGTCAAATCAGGTCAGGTCAGCATTTCATAGTTTAAAAGCATTTTTTTTTGATTTCTTGAAAAATATGGTTTTATATATTTTTCAGAAGACAGAATGACTGTTCTAAAATAAATTGTATTTGCATTTTTTTGAGATGATGGCTTTTATGAATTTTTTAAATTGCTGAGATAATTAAACTTTAGCATTCGATACGGTTTTGAATAGAAAATTGATTACGGTTCTAAAGTGGAAGATTGGTAAAGACGTTTTTCCAAAACACAATTTGTTGAATTTTTGGGTTTAAACTTAGGAAAAATGTTGAAAACAAAACTAGAGTTTTTAAAATGAATTTTTATCAGCATGTAGCAAGTGAAACGATTTGGGGTTTTAGATTGTTTAAAATAAAAACGATAAAGTTTTTATTTTAACAATTACTAAATATAAACAAAAACTAAATTTTTAAAAAAGTTGCGTAAAAAAAGAATTTAATAGATATTGTGAAAAAAAAATTCGACAAATGTGATCAAAAGAGAGATTGATTACGGTTTTAGACTAAAAGATTACTAAAGACGTTTTTTAAAACGTAATTTGTTAAATTTTTAAATTTAGACTTTGAAAGAAAAAATGTTAAAAATATAGTTAACATTTTAAAAATGTAATTTTATCAAATGTTGCCAGTGAATGACTAAGAAATCTAGACAAATGTGATCAAATCTTGATTCGAGAAATAAATTGGTTTTAGAAAAAGTCATTAATATTATTCTCAGTCAATAGAATTACGAGTATTTTCGACATTGGTATTAGAATTTGTAGCATTTTAAAACAATTATCAATAATAAACTTATCACTGAAGAAGAAAAGCTTTCACGGCCCAAGTCATTGAAATATTGACATCTTTCGGAAAAGACCGTGTCGAAAGGTTTAATAAAAATGTCGACGTTTTGCACTCTATTGGTGGTGGCGCTATCAGAACAGGAAAATAGAAGTGAGAATAAGCACGGTAACTTGCCGCGTAAACTACGCCAGAGGCCAAACTTATTCTGGCTAGGCCTCGTTGGTGCTTGGGCTTATATTGGTGAGCGAGAAAGAGGAAATGGTGGGAGGGGCAGAAGCAAAACTGGCGAGGGGCTCGGAAGAGCGAGCTGCGGAGAAAGCGCAAGCGCTTTATGTTGATGTCAAAGGAGTGTTTCTGAACAAGGACTTCCAAACGTTTGAGAGATAATAAGTTGTATCTCTATTACAGTTGTTTGGGTGTTATCCAAACTTTTAATTCTTAGATATTTTTATGCTTGTTTTAGAGGAATATCATCAAGAATGGCATCATCTATGTGGTGGTTTTTTGCTATAATCGTTACAAATTCGTACATGGCAAATTTAGCATCATTTTTGGTTAATGAAAGAAAAGACACGTCAATTAATAGTGTTGAAGATCTAGCTTCTCAAAACTCTATCAAATATGGAACTTTAGAAAAAGGCTCAACACGAGCATTTTTTGAAACTTCTAACTACTCTGTGTATCAACGAATGTGGACAAATATGCAACAAAGTAAACCAACGGTATTTGAAAAAAGCAACACAGATGGTGTTGCCAGAGTAAATCAAACCAAAAATCGATTGTACGCCTTTCTGATGGAATCGTCTACATTGGAATATGAAATTGAAACAGAGTGCAATTTAATGCAAATTGGAAAATGGTTGGATAATAAAGCATATGGAATTGCCATGCCACTTGGTGTGTGAAAAAATTTATTAAAATGAAAAAAGCTTATTATATATTGTTTGCTCTAGATTATGTTTTTCGCACTCATATTAATGAAGCAATATTAGAACTGCAAGAACATGGAAAAATAAGTGCAATAAAAAAAAAATGGTGGAAAGAGAAAAGAGCTTCCAAGACCTGTTCGGTATGTATTATACTACTTTTATTTACGTTTGCTTGATTTATTGTTTGATAAACAATATTATAAAAAAAACAAATTTTGTACATAATAGTACATTATTATACTAGTTTAATAAGACGTATTGCTACACAGTAGAATATCGATAAATAATAATAATAATAATAATAATAAGGTTTATTTTCTCAACAGATAACAAAAATCCAATTACAGAGAAAATGAGAAATACAGGGACAATATCGTGAATACTATGCAATAGTATACAAGATATGTCTACATCTTATCACATTAATGTATAATAATTGCTGCTTACTAGCATCATTTCTACAAAACAATGTTATTTAATGCTTTAACAATTGAGTGAAGTGAGTCACAATATATGTCAAAAGAATTTGTGTAATTATTACACAATTCACACATTATAGATATAGGAGATTTCCGTAGAACGTTTGTCCTGTTAAATTTTACATAAAATGTAGAGTGGAAACGCGTACTAACTTGTGGTACATTCAAATTTAAATTACTGAGTAAATCCAAACAATCAATATCGTTGTTGGTTAGTTTAACCAAAAACTTGATAGAAGTGACAATACGCCTGGAGCTTAATGATTTAAATTCTAACCTAGACAGTAGTACTACATGGTCAAATCCTTGAACCGGATAAACACCATCTTGTAGATAACATATAAATTTTAAAAGTTTACGTTGCACTGACTCGATTTGCTTAATGTGATTGTTAAAAATTGGATACCAGACCAACACTCCATATTCTAAAATAGACTTAACTAAAGACTTGTACAAACAACATAATGCCTTAATATTACTAAAGTTACTACAATTTCTATAAATAAATCCGTACATTTTATAGGATTTAGTGACAATATAATTAATGTGGTCAATGAATGTAAATTTTTTATCAAAAATTATACCTAAGTCCTTAACAGTATCATTACGACGCAGTTGCTTATCACCAATTTTATAATAATACGTGACAGCATTTAATTTATTGGTGTAAGTATTTACTACACATTTTGATACGTTGAGTCTTAATTTATTGCGTTCACACCATATAGCAAGTAGATCTATATTCTTTTGTAAAATTAAACAGTCTTCATCAGACTTGACTTTGGTGTATAATTTTAAATCATCAGCAAACAATAATTTTTCAACAGTGATGTAATTTGTTATGTCATTTATAAAGAGAATAAATAACAAAGAACCAAGGTTGGATCCTTGTGGTACTCCAGAAGTTGGGTAAAATTTATTGGAGGAAAAATTTCTATATCTTACAAACTGGCACCTATCAAAAATGTAAGATCTCAACAAACAAAGCAAACTGCTAGAAAAACCAAGTTTATGTAATTTGTTTAACAAGATGTAGTGATCTATCTGATCAAAAGCCTTTTGAAAGTCAGTATAGATCACATCGACCTGAGTTTTGTCGTTAATAGCCTCGGAAACAAATTGTGAAAAAATAGTGAGATTTGTTATAGTTGAGCGCTTTTCTATGAAACCATGTTGATATGGGGAAATGAGGTAGTTGACTGAACTATAAATTTGTTTATATAACGTTTTTTCTAAAATTTTGGCAAAATTGCATATTAAGGAAAACGGTCTCTAGTTTGAGATCTCGGATACGTCACCTTTTTTGAAAACAGGTGTAATGCATGCTTCTTTCCAAAGTTTTGGTACGGTTTGTTGTTTAATAATTAAGTTGAAAATTTTATGTAAAGGGTTCATAAATATTGAGGCGCAGTCTTTCAGAAGAAAACTGGGTATGTTATCAGGCCCTGAAGTAAAATTATTATTACATTTTTTTAAAGCTAAGTAAATGTCATCAGCAGGAATATTACTAATTGTGATACAAGAGTTAAACTCATTACAATCAATGTCACCACAAAAATTGGAGGGTGTAGAATTGATGTAAACAGATTTAAAATAGTCCCCAAATGCGTTAACTATACCATCAGGAGAAGAAATTTCAACGTTGTTGTACTGCAGAATGCCAGGTATACGCGTTTGTCCTCGTTTGGTTTTGATAAAACTCCAGAATGATTTGGGATCGTGCTGGATATTATTTTCAAGGTTATTAATATACTTGTTATAGGCTGTCTTCATGAGAATCTTACTCCGTGCGCGATATGATTTAAATGAGTTATAAAAGCTTAGTGTGTCATACTTCCTATATAATTTAGCTGCTCTATTTTTGTTCTGTAGTGTTTTGATTAATTCACGGTCAAACCAAGGAGGGTATGTCCGTTTACTCATGACAAATTACGGCGATTTTTCTTTATTTGTGAATTTAAAAAAATTATTATAAACAAACTATTAAACTTTTTCAAACTTTAATTACGTATTTGTTTTTATTGTGTCAATTGCAAGGACTCCACGAAAGGAAATAATTTTAGAACAATTATTGCAACTTTTATTTAATTCTTAATACTCAGAGAAATCCCGTAAAATGTTGTTAATTAACAATTGTCTAGTTTATTGGAAAATTTAATTTAATAAAAAATTCCAACGGGAGTTAGTTCTTTGAAGTGTTTAGATGATATCATAATTTATTTAGATTTTTTAATGTACTCTAAGTACCCGAAAAAATTTTTTTATTATAACTTACTGACTTTCTATAGCATGCGCGCAACCTAAGAATGGCGCGCGGACGGCAATTTTCAACGTTATAAAATTATTAATAATAAAGGTACAGTTTCGGTGATTGGAAGTTATTTATAGGAAATTTTTTCCTCTTTCAGGATCTTTTTTCCAAATTCCAAAAAAAATATTTGTTTACGAATTAAAAGCGAAAAACCAAGCACTACTTTTTCAACATCTTTAATTGTTTATAACTTTTGAAATTTTTAATGTGCTAATTCAATTTTCATGGACAATTTTCTAGACGTGATTCCCTATCGAATGAGCCATAACACATATTTTTAGCATTAGTATGTCGATTTAACACCATTTTAAACTCCTCGTCTAGACTAATCAAAGATTTGGTCTAGAAAACCCCAGTCTATAGATTGTAGTAAATTGTACAATAAAGGAAAGTTGGCTTTTTTAAAGTTGTATGAATTCAAGTTATTCATTCTAAATTGAAGTGGATGCGTTTTCAATAATTTAATTTCAATTGCCAAGGCCGGATGATGTTGATCGATGTCAACTAATGGCTCAATAGCTCTGTCAACAGAGCAGATTGTGTTAGTGAACACTAAATCAAGCATATTATGATTAACATTAAGTATGGTGTTTGCTTGCTTAAGCTGATGAAAGACTTCAAATGACTTTAACACAGTAGAAAAATTATTATTTGCTGCGTTTAAAAAGTAGGTAGGAACATTAAAATCACCAAGAAAAAGTACATCTTTGTTGCCTAACAGATGTAGCTCATTCAAAAGATCAAAAAATAATGAAAAATTTGTAAGAGTTATAGTTGGAGGAATATATACTACCAGGATAGTCAAAGTTAAGTG
This sequence comes from Lagria hirta, assembly GCA_947359425.1. Classification (NCBI taxonomy): domain Eukaryota; kingdom Metazoa; phylum Arthropoda; class Insecta; order Coleoptera; family Tenebrionidae; genus Lagria; species Lagria hirta. Next base: position 31,559,819 of record OX375794.1, read on the forward strand.
ATGACTATTTAATTTAACTCCTAGGATGTCCACCGAGGGAACATGAAGATGTATCCTAGACAGATCAAGAACTGTACAGTTAAACTTATTTTTAATACTTAGCAGAACACCACCACCTCTATTCACGTTCATTGCGAGATAGTCACGATTTTTGCGATAGACTACATAATTTTGTGAAAACAATTCTATAAATGTTTAAATAGAACGAGTGTAACAATAAGTTTTATTAAACAAGTATAATATACTATTTTACCCTCTTTGATTTACTAATTCATGAAACTTCAATAAGATCAGAAATTTTTTTTGCTAAGTTGGTCAACTCATAACATTGACTCTGTGTATTTAATTTTAAAAATATGTTAGTAGCCTTAAAACCAATTCAAAAACTGTTATTATTAGCGAGCTAATGTTTAATATAGTTTATTTTTACGCGCAAAATCACGCAAGAAGTTATTTGAAGTTTGTGTGACTACAATTAAAAAACAAGCATATAATAAAGAGTCGGGCTTGGCTGCTGTCAACTGTCACCAATGTAACAAAACTAAACGTTAGCAAATTAGTTAAATAATATGAGCTACTATTACACTACTTTTGAAACAATAATAAGTTTATTTATAAGGCAGAGTAGATAAAGTAGCATATCTAATGATTTTTAGCTGGTAAAAGATACTCAGAAAATTCATATTTACACACTTTTTAGTTAATAATTTGATAATTTGTACAAATTATTGATTAGTGCTGAAGAATAAAAAAGCATTTTTTTAAAGAAACGCAAACCATTATAAAAGTGTAATATGTGATCAATTTATCAAATTAAATAAAACATGCAGACGTTTACTTGAGTGTGTACCTAAACCGTTAAATAACGGATGACAGTTCTTCAGAGTTACAAACTACCATCGTCGATTTAGAAGAAAACAAATGTTCTCAAAGTTAAACTTGGAGGCAAAATATAAAGGGACAAAAAGCCAGTCGGCAAAAATGTATTACACTAGCAGTAAATTAATATAACATCGCTCGTTAAACAAATTGCCTTGCTGTAAAATTTTAGTTCACTGTAAATAACTATTTTACTCTAGGTGTTTATATAATAAATATTTTGATGTCACAAGCTGTTGAAACTAGTTGCACAATAAAACTCTTTTAGTAATTAATCTCTATGAAAAATATCTTCAGTATCAAAGTGTGAACCTAACCCTCTTATTAACCATTTCGCCTCCATGTTGCCATAGCAACATTCTTAGTATGCTCTCACAATCCACTAGAGGCAACAAATGTCTGTTTTCTTACAAACGCAAAGAATATATTTGATCATTTGCGGCTGGATTATGTGTGTCTCGTCTTTCTAAATCTATAGAGATCTTGAACATTTTTGACCGATCGTTTTTGCGTATGTAGGCTAATTTTTCTAACTAACTTTTTCATTTTATCTCTTTATCTCCCTGCGTTGTTTTTCATAACATATTTTTTTGCATTTCTAATGCCGCTCAAATTACAATGTAATTATGTAATTAACAAAATTTTTGTTCACGCCCAGAAAGAAATTGATAATTTGCGTTTGTAAGACAGCAGAAAATTGTGTTTTCACAAGTGGCAACATGAAAATATGTCACGAACTAATAAGAATGCTGCCACCTGTGGCAACATGGACGTGAAGGAGCAAAAAATATATATTTGTCAACATCAACACAATCCCTCCCACATGCAACGCTTATGACTTTTTATGAGCTTTTTTTCATATTTGGGTGAGGACTAATATGGTTAATAAGAAAATAACAAAAAAAAATCGATTGAACAAAGTGCAAGTTAGCAATTTCGGTATGGAGGCGAAGGGGTTAAGGGACAGCTAGGAATAGTAATTTAAAAATAATTATAAGTAATTTAAAAAGTTATATTAACTTTGTTGCAAAAGTTAATAGCCTAATAATAGATCACTAGCCAAGACACCATAAATCTCCAGATTTCACCTTCAGGTAAACAGCACAAGTTTGGTCTAAATTAATATTTGTCCGTATCTTTAGCAAGTCTGAGGATTGACAAAACCAGTATATTTATAGCTAAATCAGGTTTTACTTATTATTAATAACTGTAAAAATTTATAATAAATAAATGAAAAAAAACTGATTATGTTTTTGAGTGGTGCAAAAAAGTGCAATAATATTTTTAATATATATGCAATAATACTTTCAAAATAAAAATCTTTTCAAACATCTTATTTTCCTTGCTTGTTTATAATTTCATCCTGTTCTACTGGATGAAATAAGTCATAAGACACTAATGACTTATAATTAAGTTTAATTTTTAGTTTAATTCAATTTTTTATTAAGGTTCAATATAAATTTAATTTCAAAAATTACTATAGTTATAGGCTTATTAACTCACGGTGTAATGTGTAAATTGTGATTAACAAAAAAAATAATAAAAAAACTATTATAGGTGAATTTACCTAGGTAGAAATTCTTCAAAAAAAGAACAGAATATGTAGAGTTATTGAACAGTATAAAACAATAATGAATAAAAAGTAAATAAAAAAGAGGGCAAACACAATTTAAAAAAATATAATAAAAAAATTCAAATATGCAAAATTAAGTGAAAAAAAAACTTCATAAAAAAGAAAGTAAAAAATTAATAAAAAAAGAATAAAACTAGTGCATAAAATCGAGAGAGAGTAAAATAGAAAAAGCAAAGCTAATTAAAAAATAGTAAAATAATTGAAATTGTTAAAAAGTGAGAGAGAAAAAGAAATTAAAGAAGTTTCCAAAATTATAAATAGTTTATAAATTAAAAGCCGAAATAAAATAGAACAAACAAAAGAAGAAAGAAGCAGCAAAATAACATTCTTAATTTAAGCTGCATATTTTGCTATATTATTTTTGTCAATGATACATAAACAGAAAGGAAGTATAGTAGTAAATAATATAAACAATGACTAAAAAATTAAAGAAAAAAAAAACAATCATAATAATTATATTGGTATATGTTGTTTAAAGAGTTTCTACTTAGCTAAATCTTTGTTGTCTTGTCTGTGTGTCTATCTGTCGTCCGGTAAAGTAGCCACTAAACGACTAATTGGTTCTTTTCATATAAAAACTGGGGGTATTAACAGTGTTTCCAATAGAACAAAATCAGTTAAGTAATTTAAAATTAGCAAGTTTTTTCAGTTAAAGAGATCTATGTAAGCAAATTTGGTGGGTCTGTTCCAGTCGAAATTTAATATTACTTTTCGGTCTAATATTAAAAAAAACAGTGTAACTCGGAACTGATATCAAAACATCACCTAAAATTTGAAATACGCTCAACTTTGTCACTAATTTGCGGCAGAAGTGTTTTGCTTAGACTTCCTGCAACAATATCAATCAAAAAATTTAAAGAATTTTGAATAAATTTAGCAGTTATTTATATTTACAAGATTAAACTGGTTTATAGAATGCGTTTTAAAATTTGAAATACACTCAACTTTGTCACTAATTTGCGGCAGAAGTGTTTTGCTTAGACTTACTGCAACAATATCAATCGAAAAATTTAAAGAATTTTGAATAAATTTAGCAGTTATTTATATTTACAAGATTAAACTTGTTTATAGAATGCGTTTTAAAGAAATACTATGAGTGAATGAACATTTTCTTCCAAAACAGAAATAAATTTCCAGTAATATTTCGTTGGAATCTTGATCCAACCTCAAAATCGTGTTAGAAATGTGACAATTTTAAAAAATTGTTAAATTAATTAAATAATTTTAGAAAACTATATTTTGCCTATAAGAGTGATGCAATAATGCATATATTTTTGAATACCGTATTTTACAGACTATGCTTTCTACTGCTTAAAAACATTTTTACCTTCTAAATAAAAAATAAACAACAACATTATGATTTTTAGATTTGTTTTTATTATTTTAGCGTGACACAGAAAGCGATGCTTCTAATAAATTAGCGCTAAAAAATGTCGGTGGAGTTTTCATAGTACTAGGCGTTGGACTTGCCCTATCCTACATGGTTGCCATTGCGGAATTTTTATGGAATGTGAAGAATGTTGCTGTGGAAGAACACGTAAGACTTTCATTCTAGCGATTAATCTTTTATCATACATTATTTCCAGATGACTTTTGTTCAAGCTCTTAAAGTCGAAATTTTGTTTGTGTTTAATTTTTGGATAACACGAAAAAAAGCCAAACCTCAAATTCCCGAATCCAATTCCTCGTCGCGCTCTGGATCCGATGCTGCTAGTATTGTTCCCAGTTTATTGCAAGGAGCAGAATCGATTCTTCACCTAAATTTCTTGAAAAAATCAGCTACTCCAGGGTCAAGCAATCATGCTGATTAAAATATTTGTTTATACAGTGTTAATATGAATATTGCTTAAAAGCAACTAAAATGCTGGTTTTTTTCAAATGGTTTAATTTGAGCAATATTGTATAGTGCCAAATGAGAAAATAAAATATTACCAACCTAACATTCTATAATCGTTAACGATCTGAAGTTCTTCATGCCTAATATTCATACTAATATTGCCGAGCAAGCCGACAATATTAGTAGCGGGTCCGGATTCGAAAAATAGTTGCGGGTTCTTTAAACTTTGTGATATGTCTTATACCCTTTTTTTTTGTTTTCAATTTTTTGATAAACCTTTTTATTAAATCTGTAAAAAATCATACATAAAAAAATGCTTTTAATAATTCTGAAAGCAAACAAGAACAAGTTCATTATATTTTATAATCAAATTATAACTATAGAAACAACTTTTTTTTTGCTTTCATAGTAGCAAAATTTGTCACTAAATTTGAAGTCTAAATCTTTTGCTATAAAGTTTTCAACTGAAATCAAGAATAAATTTGATAATCGTTGTTGGTCCATAGTATTTTATAAGAACGTTTTTATCGATTTCAGTTTAGAAAAACTGCGTTAAGCAGATGCTACTGTGACCGGTATAGATAAAAACAAATTTAATTTAATTGTTTTTATAAATAGATAACTTTTGTTTACTAATTTAAATAACATTTTTTGCCTAAAAACAACATTTTTAGATTATTGTTTTTGATAAAAGATAAGTTGTTTGAAAAAAATTAATTAGTAAAGTCTACTTTAATTCAAGGCATCATAATAATAGTATATTGTAAAACCTAGGCGGCAAAGGGCATATTTTTCCAGGCCGAGACCGGATATGGACAGGCAAGCCTGGCCGTCGTAAGGCCTGGAAAATCACTTTGCGGCCGTGGTTTACACATTATTTTTTATCCTATACAAATTACCTTATAATCGAGCATTATCTTATAATTGAATTGAGATTATTACCGCCACTCGCCAATTCAATATGTCAAATTTTGATAGATGTCAAAAATACATGGATTACTTTACTGTCGTGATTTACACAATTTATCTTGCACAAAAGAAGTTTTTTAAAATAAGATTGACGTTTATAAACCGTAAATGTGATTTAAAATTTTAAGACTCCTCATAAATAGTGAGACGTTTAGAGTGTCCTTGGTGCGTCACGACTGTTCATTCGTCTATATAGATTTTATTTTTCTTTCTCTGCCAGCGACGCCTGGCGGAGAAAATCTAATTTTTCTTTCTCGGCTAGCCGAGAAAGTACATCATTTCTCGGCTAGCCTGGAAATAATGTACTTTCTCGGCTGTTGAGAGACGAGAAAATTTCATTTTGAGTTGGTGTATGATAAAAATATTTTTTCTAAAAAAATAATAAAATGTTTGTTAAATCAAATAATTTTAATAAAGTTGAAATAAAAGTTTTTGAAAAAATTTGACTCACTTTATTTATAAAGTAGATTAAAAGGGAGAATTCATTTATGGTATTTAGTTTGTTAGTAGAATACTTTATCTAATAGTAGTATATTTTTTAAAAAGTGTTAATTATTTGTACATAATAACATCAGTAATTTGTAAAGCTTAAGTGTTTTTTTTTTTCAGTAAAAAGACATATTTTAATACAAATAGCTACTGACCAGACTTGTCTTATTTTATACAATTGTGCATCTGAGTCGCATAAGTCAAAAATCTTGTAAATGACAAAAAAGATCAATAAAAAGAATTTCAAGGAAAAGAAACTTTTTACAGCTGGGTCATTTTAATTGCCTGCAGGATTAGAAATAGAATTTTTATCTTCTATTACATTCCAGGATCGCTAGCTTAAAGCGTAACAAATGGTTTTCTTATGTTATTTCGAAATTGACTTGTCTAACTATAGTCATTAAAAAAAAAAATTCTTACAAATATGACAAAATGTACAGAAAACTTTCTTTTTTTGTAAGAATAATGTGTATTATCCCATGGGCCATGTACAAACTACTTGAAAAAAATGACAGTTTTTATCTTGAAAAAAATTTAGTAGCTCTTACTTAATTTGTCGCACTATGCTTGTTTAGTCGACTTAAGTTTATTCCAGCAAAATAGTAATATTACCGATGAACCGTCAGTTTTATTCTGTTTAATTTTGCCCACGAGAGCTTAATGATCTTTGTTGCATTAAGACATTATTATAAACTGCATTGATTTTATCCAATATTAATAATTAACACTGTACAGTTTGAGGTAGTGTTTAAAACACAATATAGTTTAATATTTTAGAGATTTGTAATTTATTAAAAAAAAAAAATTATTTAAATATAAATCTAATTTTCTTAGACTATAGATTGCCTATGATTTCTATTGTAGAAATATTAAAGCTGTAATAAAGGTTAGAGGAAAGATAAAACTTGAGTATTATTTCAATTTTAAAAATATGGAATATTGCAAAAAAGTGCTAAATATATAAATTACGCTGGTGCGCAGTATAACTCCTACACAACACTTATTTATCATTGTGACATTTATTTAACGCTTTTATTTTGACCGATTATTTAAAGTTATTTTTGCAATTTGCCTCAATTTTTATACTCTAATAGACTCATTAGAGAACGCTACGTCATAGGTTTCGGTGCGGTTATAAGCCATTGGAGCACCAAACTTTTTTTTCTAAAAAATTTTTAGGTTGGTAAATCTTAATTAGACTTTTTACCTGCCTGTCACTAATATTGTGAATTATAATTTGAAATTGCAATGTTCGAACAACAAAGTGAAGTGAACAATTAATGGAAAGTATATTTATTTATGTGAAATATGGCATATAATGGTGTAAATAACAAGTGCACTCGTCTGGGAAGAACAACCGATCAATAAAGCAAAAGTCACAGTTTATATGTCACTTAACTTAAATAAGTAGGTATCTTACATAAATAATAATAATAAAAACCAAAATAATTATTGCGATTTCACAGATTTCGGGAGGCTTACATGTAAAGTTTTTTCTTCCATTTTCGTATTTTGGAGCTGACAAGATTAGAATCTTTGGATAAAACAAGAGAAAAGACAGATTGATAAAATTTTCTCTTTTAAAATTAAGATATTGGCAACCCACTGCAAGCATCCCTAAATTGTTTAAAATAAAAAAAAAATGTTCAAAAACAGCATAAAAAAAGCAAATTACAAAAGATAGAAAAAAAGCTTGTTTCATAAGGTCTTGAAGCCCTTATTCTTTGAAAAAACTTGTGGCTTTGCCACTCGTTGTTTAAACTTGAATGACAAGATATAATAAGGAAAATTATGTAGATCTATAAAAACCTCAGAAAAAAACTTTAATGTTTGTATAAAAATTTATACACGTAAAATTTGCTTTGTAAAATGAGCTACACAGGCTCGATAAATAAAACATATTCTTTTTATAAATTCTCATTAAATTTGCAGTTTTTGTAAAGACATTTAATGAATACATCTTGTAACAAAACAGTCTAAGCTCTTCTATTTCATTGTTTTAGTTCTATTCTTATTGAAAAACGTATTTTTATAAAATAAGATGCATCTATCAATTTTTGTTCTCCATGTTTGTTGGTCATTCTTTGGTTAGTACAGATTTTAGTTATGTTTTTTTATTTTGTCTATTTATCTAGCAAGAGACTTTTCCTCATACGTTGAAAGTTGCGAGAGAACGCTGAAAACTTGATCAACATGATTTTTGTGATTTTTCTAATGTGATAATGTTTTTAGCCTCATTTTGGGTACTTAATAAAAATTTCAGATATATAAACTTATCCATATTTTTATATAAGTTGTGCAAACATTATTTTTTGTTGATTATCATAAGTTTGGTTTTGCTAAAATTTTCTCCTAGTTTTAATTCAACACACTTTTTCTTAATATATAATTCTGCATTATTTTTGTTTCTCGTTCTTGTCTTGCCACTAATGTAGTTATCGCAAATTTGTTAGTCTTCTATCGACAATACACAGTCTTTTCGTAAAAATGTCTAAATTTTCTAAGCCTTGTTCTTTTCTGTATTCATCGTATGCACTGAAAAATTGAAGCGAGCAGATCACAAGCCTGTTAAACTTCTTTCTAAACAAACATTAAATATTTGAAATTTATTTTTATCGTAGCGTTTTTTGTTTTGTACAGAAACATTATTATTATTTTTTGTTTTATATTTTTTTAATATCGGCTATAAACCTTCTTATTTTAGGCAATCAGATGCTTTGTAATAATCTATAAAGTACAAAGCTAAAAATAAATTAAATCTCGTAATTTTTTCATAAATTGTCTAATGTAGAATAATTGGTATCGTTTGGTTTTGCTCTTTATAAATTCTACCTGCTCAGCTTGTATTTTTGGATGCAGATAGCATTGTATTTTCAATTTTAAGAAGCCTCGCGTGTATGTGATATTAAAGCTATAATTTTTACAGCTTTTAGTAGATCTTTTCTTATGTGAGAAAATAAAATTAAACTTGTCAAATTGCTTTTTAGCCTTGTCGACTCTAAACCGCGTATTTACGTCTTGTCAACTTTTATGGTATCTAAATGTTTTCACATGCAAAGCTTCCATCTGTCACTATGGCTCACTGACGTGTTGTAAAATATCACGAAAGTTCCCTGCTCTTAGAGAACTCAAGAAAAAGTGTTGTTTAGTCATAAACATATTTCGTTTATATCAGAACAGTTTTCCGCACTTAATAAAACCTATAGATTTTAAAAATTAAGACAATTTAATATTTTTGGTGCAAATTTTAAGACGCCGTCAGCGCCATCTTGTGGTGTGGTACTTAGCTAGCCATCGATAAAAGTTGAATACATTACGTGAGTTAATCATTTTACAGCCCGCGGTTTTATTAAAACACTTTGCAGAGTGTCGTGCTTCAAAATTAGAACCTTTTGCTGTAAAATGAAACTTACCGCACTAATAACGTAAATAACTATTACCATTTTTTTGTATATCAAATCTTTTTGATGATGACTGATAATATCTACATTGCAAATTTTTCTAGTGTTTTTAGTATTTCTAAGTGCTTATAGTCTTCTTCTGGTGACTTATTTGTTTACAGATGTTGTATGGCATTTATTATTTTGTTTTGTCGTATGATTGGTTCTTCTTCTTCTTCTTTTTGCAGTCATTTATGTGTTATATTTTTAGATATCATTTACTTTGCAAAGTTGTTTGTAGTACTATGTTTGTTTAGTTTAAGGCGTTTTCTGTCTCTTGCAGTAACATTCTTGTTTTTTCTAAAGAAATTATTAGGTTTAAATTTACTTGAAAATAAGTTTACTTTCTGAAAAAAAAAATGTTGTTAGTATTTTTGAGCTCTTTAATTTCTTGTTATACGTTTTTGGCGTATTGGTTTTTGTGTATTTGACACCTTTGTAAAAAATCTTGAGTTGAAGTACAAAGTATGAAGCATACTTTGACTGGTTGTTATTCTTATTTGCTATGTTTTTTAGCTTTATTTTTTAAAGTTTATTATTGTTTTTTATTTTTTTTATGGTTTTTTCGGATATTTCTTTCCTTGTTTCTTTAACATGTATCAAATGTTTTTTAATGTTAAACATGTAAATTAATTTGTTTTAAAATTGTGATTTGTAATATCTTTTTTGCTGTTAAATAATTCTCAATTTATTTCTGTTTGGAGCTGTGTTACTTGCTGTTTGTTTAATCTGGGGGATGGTTTAGGTTTTTTAGCTGTATGTCTATATTTGCATTGAATGACTGATGGTCTTATCCCTAATCTATTTCAGCATTCTCCCATTTTCTTACATTGTAAGTTGATTATTTTAAATCAATTGTATTTCTGTATCAAAGTATTTCAAGTAAATAGTCTAACATAATGTTGAAATAACGTATTTGCTATAAGGATATATTCTTTTTCTGAGGTTGTTTTAAATGTGTGTTATTTTTTGTATTTCCAAATGTTGCGTTTATGGCATTTTTTATAGTTGCAACTTAGTTTTCAGGTGGGTTTGTAAAATGGCGACTAATGAATAATCGAATTTCAAATGTATTTTTTTTCTGATTTTAAAGTCAGCGACTCATTGTTTTGACTCAGCGTGCATATCGTCGTTATTTTAATGTGCGGGTTAGATTCTTCGAATCAACAATAACCTGTCTGGTTGCAAAGAACCTTCATGGTACCTGCAGACAACAGACAGTGCACATAAATAATTGAACAGGTATAGGAGAGTATTTGAAAAGAAACATCAACCAGAAAAAGGTTCGACACAACTTGAACTCTTCAAGGGTCGCTGTCGCTGCAAAAAAAAACAATACAATAAAATGTTTCTACAAAAAAATTTAGTTTATTCAAAATTGAAACCTATAGTTTACCAGCAATACTTGATTAAAGCATTTATTTCCGACAAAATACAAAAAAAAGTGATTTTATTCATAATTTAATTATGAGCGAAAAAGCCATTTCTAACTAAATGGATTCGTTTATAGACAAAACTGTGGAAGATGAGCTACAGAGAAACTAAGATAAGTCCAGCAGTGACAATTACACACTTAAGTTTTCTGTTTGGTTCAGTAATTTGTCATAAGGGATAATTAGTTCATATTTGTTTGAAAATAAGCTTGGTATTGCCGTTTCCATCACTGGTTTTTGATACAACATTGTCCGACAATGTTGAAGAAATGTTTAAGGTAAGCCGTGAAGAACCATTTGCAATTATGGTTCTAACAGGATGGAGCTACAGGGCACACTGCAAGAGACATAATGTTTATTTAACGCAACATTCTAGGTGAACAAATTATCTCGCGTGCAAACGATTTAAATTTGCCTCTCCGTTCACCGAATTTCAGACATTTTCTTTTCAAATCATTTAAGACAAAAAGTCTATATTAATAAACCTAAAACCATCATACAGCAATTTAAAAACAACATGCAACGCAATCAATAACATAACACCTAAAGGTTTGCGAAAGGTTGTGAAAAATGTTTTGATAAAAACACGAACATGTGAAGCAAAAAATAGCCACCACTTGCAAAATATAATTCTTTATAATTAAATAAAAAATATTCTCCATTAATATACTGTATTTAAAAAAAACTATTAATTTTGTTTTAAGTGAAACGTTGCTATTGAACTCAAGCCTCTTCGGTAATTTTGAGCCACCCTGTACTTATGTGAATAGTAGCAGTGAAATACTGTGTAGTAATTTTATGTATTTACATAGTTACAATTACATATTAAAAATCATAGTCAAAGCAACGATTATGTTTTTTTTTCCAAAATTATTTAAAATCGCCAGTAAAGTGTTTAAAATCGGCAATAAAATAGTTTATTATATTATAATTTTTTAATTTCATAAATATTTGTGCCTGTTTTGTGGTTGGATAAGAACTAGCTTTCGATTTTAATTTTTTTTAATTTTTTAGCTGTTGTTTTGCCTTAATTTGCAATTTTAATATGCACTTTGGCATTGTTATTTTTTTATTTACATTTCAAGTCATTTTTTTTATTGTTTATCGGTTTTTTATTTGTCTTATCTTATCGACAACTAAATACAGAATCGTTACAAAAATATGTCTTTAGTACCTTGACACATAAATAACTATTGTTAAAATCTCGAAACATCTAGACACTTGAAAAAAATTTAAAATTTATTTGCAAATTTAATTTTAGAGACGCTTTTTTATAGTGATCAACGAAAATAATCCTTCTTAAAGTTTTCTTATCAAATAACGAAAATGATACTTTCTTTGGAAAGTTATACGTTTCGTCTTGTTTTTTCGTTTACTTCTAAATAGCGTTTTGCTAGAATACAAAGCATTGATGAATGGCAGCAAGACAAAACGTGTTTGCCTTAGAGTTTCACATGAATGACTCGATAAACAATTTCAAACAACTTTGAAAAGTGTCAAAAAATCATCAGTGTGCAAGGTATAAGACAGACTTTCAGTCAGTTGCACAAAACCATTATTCATAGATCACAATTTTTTAAGTTAAATTTATAACCGACTTGACATACTATTGACAATTTGAGTTAAATGAATGAATTTCAGCCAATTTTCAAATCAACAACAGATTATATTTTAGAAATTTAACAAGCAAGTTAATAGTTATATTTTTATGTAAAAGTTTGCGTTTGGAAATCGCTTACCTAGAAACGTTCTTACGATCACTTAAGCTCAATAAACATGTACACAAAAGTTCTATAATAAATATTAATTTTTACTGGATGTTAGTTTTTGTATATAGTAAAGTTTTTATATTAAAATTCCCGATTAAATAAAAAATAATCATTAAATAAGACAAACATTTTTATTTGTCCAATTAATAGTTTAATCTAAAAAATACGTTCCTAATTAGAAGAACGCAAATTTTGGCTTTATTGTTTATTTGTCTGGGAGATAGATGCTGAAAGAAATTGATCAACAATTTAGATATTTTATTATATTTTGAAATGGTAAAAAGCGCATTTACTTTTGCTTTTATTAGATTAAAATGTATTTTGTGTTCATTTATTGCTTAAACGGGCGCTTAGTGTTTGCTATTTGCTTTGTTACAAAATTTTAAAACTTTTATGTGTCAACCGATGAGCTTTTATGATATCTACTCTAAAAGATATCTACAGCATCTGTTTCAAAGCTTAGCTGTTCATAGTCCAAGCGATCTAACATTTCCAGACGGTTTTAAAACTAAGATAAAATTATTTAAAAAATGATTTATCTTTGTCTACATTATAAGGTAGAGAATAATAGAGAATATTCTGTTAGTCGACAAATTCACCAGCATGACGCTATTTCTTTCTCTCTCTAACTTAAAAGTGAAACAGCTATACTCAATGTTCGGGGTATTTGTGTTGAATGATAAAAGATAAATAAAAAAAAACAATTCTTCTACATAAAAAATAGTAAACGCCTGCTTCAGAGCTCCACCACTACAACCTACAGTAATTTTACTTTTGAAATATTGACTTCTGTCGGAAAAGACCGTGTTGAAAAGCTTAATAAAATTTTCAACGTTTGGCACTCCATCGGTGGAAGCGTCATCAGGACAGGGAAATAAAAGTGAAAACAAGCACGGTAACTCAACGTGTGAGGCAAAATTTATTCTGGCTAGACCTCGTTGCTGTTTGGGCTTATATTGGTAAGCGAGGAAGACAAAGCGGTGGGAGGAGCAGAAGAGAAACTGGCGGGGGGTTCGGAAGAGAAAGCTTTAGAATTCTTAAAAGAATGGAGAAATTTTTGAAGCCGGGTTTGATGCTGCCGTAAAGGCTGGTACCTTGTTGCTTAAAAAGTTGTAGTGTGATCCCAATTGCAGCAATGGAAGGTTGCAGGGTTCTTATACCTTTCACTTATTCTTTTTATCTTATTACTCTCCTCACCGGAAACACTGTAGTCAATAGCCATCTAGGTTTAATTACCTGGGTGCACGCTTGAGAGTGAGAAGGCCTGTATAACTATAGGTACCGAAAATAGAAACTAGGTTAAAGAATGGAGAAGCAGAAGGAAGACGCCAAAGTCCATAAAGTTCGGTCCATAATATGATAGAAACCGCAAAGCTACCGTAGCAGAGGATGCTCTCTACAAGGCTGGGGTAGAGTAAGATTGCCTTGCAGGGACAAACCCCCCGGTGAGTTACTTCATAAGTATTATTGACAGGTACATTATGTGTGAATGTTTTTCATGTTTGGTTAATCTAATTCGTTCATTTCGTTCGAGGCGGCTTCTTAACGGCGGCCACTAAGAGGGTAAGTTATAGTAGATCGTTGATAATGATGTAGTCTGTTCATCTTGTATTTATGCAGTATCTAAGTTGTATTCACAATTAGAAAAAGAATGTGGTAAAATAATCTGACAATTATTGTATTTTAATAAAACTAGGTAATTTAATAATATCACTATAATTATCCCGGCGCCTTCACCATTATTCTTATGTAAATTGCATCAGAAAAAATACCCCTGACAAACACATAACAGTTTTGAAAGTTTTGCTCAAAGAATTTTGCGCTAAGATCAACAGAGACGCTTATTGGTATTGTTGTCATTGATTTTTAATAGTTTAACAATAAAATTGTGTGTTCTATTGTAAAATCACCAAACTGCTGTAAAATAGTAAATTTTACCATGCATATGAGAACAAAATGAGGTTTTATTTTTGACAATATATTAAACAAGTATTATATTAAGTCTTCATTTAATAATCTGATAGTATCTCCAATAACAATTGGCAAATGGCAAATGGAGCAATTTTAAACTGCAAGATGGTTCTATTGAAACCAAAGATGAAGTATTTATTTTATAAAAATAAAACCCTATCTTATTCTTCTATATATATATATATATATATATATATATATATATATATATATTATATAGAATAAGATGAGGTTTTATTTTTGACAATATATTAAACAAGTATTATATTAAGTCTTCATTTAATGAATATATATATGTAAATATAAATATAGAATAAGATGAGGTTTTATTTTTGACAATATTGTAAGAGTTCTTGATTTTAAAATAGTTTATAGTTGTTTATATCTATATATATAAAAGAAAGTCTGTTAGTTACACCACTTATAACTCAAGAACGGCTTTACCGATATGGTTGAAAATTGGTGAGGTGGTAGTTTAGAGCCAGGAGAATGCTATAGGATACTTTTTATCCAGAAACCACCCTCTAAAAAAAGGGTTAAATCAAAATTAGAATTGCGATGTCGGAAACGTTCGGTGAGGCTCGGCAAATTCCGTTCCAAATAAATCGATCCACTCTCCCACCACCAACCAAAGTTGGACCGTTCGTTTACATGTAAAGCCGGCCACTGACCGCAGTCGTACTGCGGCGTTGAATCTTGGATCGTCAGTGGCCGTCTTTAATCGTCTTCCATGAGACAACTTCCCATATAACAACTTTGGGTGAAAGTTTGTATGGAAAATTATGATGACTGGATTTGAATGAAAAGAATAGAATACTTGAAAGTATTCTATTATATTAATAAAATATGAAATAAAATGAAATACTAGAAAGAGGTGGGATAGGAACAAAAAATGACAAGTACCAATATTAGTATGATTTTCAAAAATTTTGGATTGTTTATTTTAAAAATAATATCTATGTTTAAATCCGAAATTTTAGAAGTAAAATATTATCATTCCTTGATAAGGCGGAAAGAGGTCAAAATGTCTAAAGATTGATGTCGTTTTCATAATTTTTCCCATAAATTGCCTAAAAAATTACTCTTAGGAGGATGAAAAGAGAGTGTTCTAGGGATAAAAATGTAAGAAAACGATATGGGTATTTTTGAGGAATTTCAGGTCGTTGATTTTGAAAATGATATTTAAGTTAAAGAGGGTTGTAAAATGAATGTGATAAAGGTAATAAATGTGAATAATTAATTTGGGTATCATTTTTATAGTTTTTGGGGTCGTTTATTTTAAAAATCTATATCTATTTATGACCGATTTGGCTGAAAATTGGTGGAGTGATTGTTTAGAACCAGTAGCCTAACAAAGAATACTTTTTATCCCATTCCGTGTCACGTGACATACAATATAAAACGTGAACGCATCTGACATATAATAACAAAACAAATGACAAAAAAAATAAAAATAAAAAATAAAATAACAAAACTAAGGCGGAACAAAGTTCGCCGGGCCAGCTAGTATTTATATAAAATAAGCCAATAAGGCGCTAAACAGCTTGTATAATTGAATGATCTCAATGAGGGCCATTTGGCATCTGAAGTTAAAGAGGGAGAACATGGGCTTAGCATTCCTGGAAAGGTAGAGTCTAGTCAGAAAACTGAGCAGAGCGAGAGTGAGAACGTTGGCCAAAAAGGTCTTAGAGCGATCGGACGAGCAGTATTATAAATATTTAAACTGTTAATTGTTTAGTGAAAGAGAAAGATAGTTAGTTAACGTGTTAATCTTGCTGATCATGTGTTGTTTTGTGATATAATTGTGAATTCAGTGCTGACTCTCTGAATTCGGAGGAATAATGAGTATAAACATCAATATGTTAATATGAAATATTCACGGCAGAAACTATAGTTTGATACCTGGGGTACGGTCTATGTGGTAATACATTTGAGACTAAGGTGGTACTCCCATGACGTCTGTAGACATTTACAAATTGCTATCCTGGCTCTCTACTTCCTCGAACAGAGGCGGGTGGAAGAAGGGTGAGCTGGAGCCCGTTAACCGCTATGGTTATGTTCCTGTCACTGTATAAGGTTGTGAATTTTCCTTTTGCTGCTATGACAGAATAATGCAATGTCCTTAGGTTCTTCACTTATTAATTTTTATTTTATACCTTTTCTTATTACGCATTATTCCTGGGTAGTCTATTTCGTGTAATGTAATTGAGGTGTTGCGACACCGTCTACGTTGCTCCCAAACAAGGTACCAAAACAATGAAGACATCATTGAGAACACGATGCTAAAGAAAAAGAGTGAAGATTAACTCAATCGAGTCCATGGAGTGGTTGACAAAGTCCAATGAGCCTGGTGAAGTCTTCCACTAACAGCTCGAGAGGAAGAAAATCCTGTGAGAGGAGAAAAGCCCCCGGTGAGTTACTTTACAGGTATTATTGACAGGTGCATTATGTGTAAATATGTTTCATGTGTCGCCCAATCAATCCGTATGACTGCTCAAGCGTTTCTCTAACAATGAATATAGAGGGTGAGTTGAAGTAGATTGTTGATGATAATGTAGCTGGCTGTTACTATTCTGTACACTGTTTGCGAGTGAATAATTAAGGCTAATAATTGTAGAACATAGACATCCTGACAAATTTATTATAAAGAAAGAGCTAACTGTTATTTAATTCAACTTAATTGTTAAAATTTAGCAAAACGCAAGATTAGAAAAAAAAAGTCTTACAATATATTAAACAAGTATGTATTATATTAAGTCTTCATTTAATAATCTGATAGTATCTCCAATAACAATTGACAAATGACAAATGAAGCAATTTTAAACTGCAAAATGGTTCTAGTGAAACCAAAGATGAAGTATTGATTTTATAATATATATTTGGACTACTGCACTAACACTCCTCCATAATAAAAAGTGCTATTCTAATAATATTTTCATTTATTTAAATAGATTTATACAGGGATTTGGACAATTTATTATAAAAATTATTTATGATATTCTTGCTAACGTTTCGAGGGCACTTTTGTCCCTCTTTATCAAAGCTACAATAAAATGGATACATTATTACATAGTTATATATTACATATTTGTACTTTACCTAAATATCTAAATTAGATGATTTGTATAAGTTGCAATTGTTATTACAAAGCAGAATAAAATTAAAGTATTTTCTTGTATAGTCATTGTCTGAAATAAAATTTGTGTAAATTTTAATTTACACTCCACATACAACAACCTAATTAATATACAAAAAAATAGGTGTCTAGATAAACAGAATACTACCACTAACAAATGTATTGACTATAAACATGACAAAGACGATAATATTTAATCTCTGATAACATAAATCCTCAAATTTGATAAGTGAATATCGCCATTTCCTTTTGTAGTAATTTTATTTCAGACAATGACTATACAAGAAAATACTTTAATTTTATTCTGCTTTGTAATAACAATTGCAACTTATACAAATCATCTAATTTAGATATTTAGGTAAAGTACAAATATGTAATATATAACCATGTAATAATGTATCCATTTTATTGTAGCTTTGATAAAGAGGGACAAAAGTGCCCTCGAAACGTTAGCAAGAATATCATAAATAATTTTTATAATAAATTGTCCAAATCCCTGTATAAATCTATTTAATTAAATAACATGGACGTAAACCACAACCAAAATAAAAAAAATTTTATTTATTTTATTTGCTGCAAAATTCAATAATTTCCTAATGGTTTTAGTGAGGAAATCAAGCTATATTAACGCTATCCTATTAATGACACTAGTGGGTAAATTCAACACAAGAGCACAATTTCAAAAATAACCGCTCAAAGCTCTTTTAAAGAATTATTTTTGCTAATGAAAAGAAAAGCTTCTTTTAACAGATTTTACTATCGTCATTTAGCTGCTAAAAAATATTGAATTTACTGATACGAATCGACTGAGGGTTGGCGTGATTTACGATTCCCTATGGTTTCAGCAATGACGGAATAGTAGTTTCAGAGAGAAATAATAAATCTTAATTAAAAATAGAAATTCTGTTTGTTTATATGCAGACATAATATTTGAAAGTTTATGAATATAATTTTGTATTTGTTTGCATTTGCTTATGTTATTTTGCAATGATTAATACATACATGTTTTCTTAACTTTAATATCAACGTGCATGATAATGTGCGATATTACATAAAAAATTACATAAAAGCGCTGTGTCACCCAACTAAAATTATTCATAAAAAAGGTTTTATAGAAAACGCGTAGCGCCTTTTGTGAAATAATTAAACAATTGCAATCTTTGAAAATGTAAATTAAGAAAATGCAAACTATTGTTCATGCAAGAAGCGCACTTTCAGATAGTTATATAGTTATATACACCAAAAAAATTTTTTTCAACTAGTATACTCGGTTTCTAGTTATATGGAGATCTTTTTCAAGTAAAAAACGTAATAATTTGCGTTAATCCAAGCTCAAAATACTCAAAACTGTCTTTTTCAAGACTTATTGCTTGCGTACAAGAATTTTGTTTTTGTGCTAAGAAGCGAAGACTGAAAATGGTTTATTGTGTTGAGCAAGATGATATCTTATTATTGCAATGGGAAATTGAACAACGAAGAGTGGATGAATTCTGTAGCAGCTTCCAGGCAAGAATATCTTGCTAAATATCCTGATCTACCAATTCAAAAAATTTTATTAGGAGACATAATCAGTCGATAGCTTTGAACCGGTAGTGTCAACAAAGAAACATTTTTTGGAAGGCTTCTAGTATCTGAGTAAAAATTGTTAAGGATTTAGGGTAACGATAGGAGCAGAACCCACAAACATGTTTGACAAGATTGTCTTAACAGTCAGGAATTCCTCCTGTAACCACTTCTCATAAACCGATGAAAAAAAAAACTGCAAATGCTTCTCTACAAAGTGACAATTAAAACTTTACCACTCAATTTATCACTCCATAAACAATATTGTATTTAGATTCGTCAATTCTAGAACGTCAATTTTGAAAATGCATATACTAAGTACACTAGGTTAATAATTAGTCAATGATTTAAGCCAAACTTGTGCTCTTTATTTGAAGGCTAAAAGCTGGCGATTTAGTGGTTTTGGTAGTAGTTCAATCTTTGAAGACGGAGAGATTATAAAATAAGGATAACGTTAACAAATGTCAATATTTAATGCTCTATTTACTTGAAAATTAATAACTAGAAGTTTTGAATGAGTAAATCGATTTTAATGCCTTCTTCTCCAATTAAACGCTGATGCCTTCCATGTGGTCTCATCAGGATCTGACTAGTAGTTTTTAAGATATTTTTATTAATGCTTTTTTTGACACTTACAATTAAATATAAAAATTTGTGAAAATAAAAAAGTTGCTTTTAATATATTCATAAAGCAACTTGAATTAATGAAGCAAATAAAATAATAATTAATTATATTGAAGTCGAATTTTTCCAAATTCTTAATTTGTTTAATTATTTGTGACTTTTGACCTCGATTTTGTTTATGATAGTGTTTTGAACGATTTTACAAATTTTGAGCTAAGAAAAATTTTTAAATAAAAAATTTGCTAAAAATTATTATTAAGAATTTAAACACTTTATTTAAAATTCTCGCAAAAACTCAGGAAACACCATTATTATGTGCATATCATATTGTTAAAATATTTCAAGTAAATTTATTATTTAAGGATTTTTTGGGGTAAAGTTGTTAATTGGCTCGGTTCTATGTTACTCGTACAGATAACTAACTAAATATTAAATCAAAGTTAATTAGTTGACAAAATTGCACTTGAATCTCAGTTCTAAGATATAGTCCAGACTTTTCTTATCGAGATTTTAGGGAAAACGTAGGAGATGAGAAAAACCTGCAAATAAACCTGTTCTTTCAGAGAAGCATGCTCAAACGAGATTAGATTTTTGCCCTAATAATTCGTTATTTTCTTTGCTGAAAAGACGTTTTCTTCATCAATGAATACTCCAAAAGTTTTGTGGCGGTTGGATAATACCAGATATAGTAGATAACACGTTGTAGAATCAGGGAAGAGCGGTCGCATCACCACTGGGTTTTGGGAGTGGATGACGTCACATGGTCCACGACAAGTCATTAAAGTGTCTCCCTCTCGTTTTACGGCAAAAGCTTTTGTTAATTTACTGTAAACCCAATTTCTTTCAGAAATTATTAACCGTTTTCCTTGGGTCGGCCGCGAGCCAATTGTTTTTGTGCAAGATAACTCGCCTATTGATTCGGCAAGAGTGGTTCGGCAATGGTTTGAAAACCGTCTAGAATTTGTAGTTCTTCCATGGCCAGCCAAATCTTCCGATTTAAACCCTATAGAACATCTATGAGGTTTAATGACAAAAATACTACACCAACTATAAAAAATTGAGTTTATAAGTATATAATTTCATATTTGGCTGATTTTTTGGTCATATATTATTGTATATTTTATTCATAAATGCTAGAAATACGAAGAACAAAATTTTTCTATATAATCACAGGCTACTTTTTGCTAATTTTATCACTATTTATTAATAAAATATGTAAACATATTTTTTTTTTATTTTTTGGTAATCTAAAGACGCATCTTTTGCACCAGCTAAACGATCCATTCTATGTTATAGCCTCAAACATTTTCTAACTTACTTCTATTTAGCACAAACAGATTATTAACTCTTTGCACAGTTTCAACCAAATAAAAAATATTTATATTTATTTAAATATAAAATTAAAACTAACACTAAATCGTATTCTGAAGTTATCAGAATTAAAATTATAAATAACTTAACCAAAATAATTATTTAGAAAAAAAAATTAATAATTAAACCTATCCTCGATTGATTCGTACGAACGTTTCCCCTAGAATGTCAATAAGAAAAGTCTGGACTATATCCGTCCGCACACCTGAGCAAGGGATCTTCTACTATTACGATGAACTGAGAGATTGAATTCAATTGCAATTTTTTCAACTAATTCACTTTTATTTAATATTTAGTTAGTTATCTGTGCGAGTAGCATGGAACCGTACAAATTAACATTAGCCAAAAAAAACCTTCAATAATAAATTTGCTAGAAAAATTCTAACAATATGACATGCACATAATAATGGTGCTTTCTGTATTTCCGCGAAGATTTTTAATATAATTATCAATTTTTCAATAATAATTATTGTTAATAATTTCTCAATTTTTATAATTTCTTTTTGACCTCAAAAGATTGTTCAAAACACTATTATAAACAAGATTGGGGTCAAAATGATTAATTATTATTTAATTTTATTATATAATTCAAATCGGTTTTTGTTAAATTTGATTAAATTAATTAAATAAATAAACTACATACAATTTAAATATATTAAAAGCAATTTTTTTTGTTTCTCACATATTTTTATAATTAAATGTAAGGGTCAAAAATATATGACAAAAAAAAGCATTAATAAGAATATCTGAAAAACTACTATTCAGATCCTGATCAACTTGATATGGGACTACATCAGTTTTAATTGAAAAAAAAACATTAAAATCGATTTTCCCAGTCAAAAATTCTATGTAAATAACTATTATACAAATTACATTAATTCCCATATACGTAATTTTCAGCTAAATTTGTTGAAAACTAAAGGAGAAAAGTTTACAAAACGTTTTGGATCATGCAAAACAAGCCTCAAAATCTGAGTTCAATGTTTAAATCCCTAAGAATTAAAATAAAAGATTTATGACCCTATAGTCCCTATAAACCTTTAGAGTTATAAATCATTATCGTTGAGAAGTCATCTCAAAGTTTAATGCAACTAACCAAACACAACTTTACCATGCAAGTAGTATTTTTAGTAAAAACAGTTGCTTATAAAATGCTCTAGTGAATTATAATTTGCTGGCGACTGTACATGTAATTTGTATGAAATGGATAACTGTCACAAGTTCGGAAATTAGTCCTTTGCTGTTTACGATGCTTCAAGTTAGATGCTATCTATAAACTAATACGTTTTTTAGAGGTTGTGATAAATTAACAATATTGCTATGAGTATTTATTGATGCAATTGATACATGTAATAATGAAACACACTTATTAGCCTTATAGACTTCTTCAGAAAAAAATTATAAAGCTGTGACAAAATAGAAACTTCTACGCCCCTGTTGATATAAATACAACAATGGCCGGCCATGACCAGTGAAATGTTTTTATCTGAACACTTTTTGGACCCCCCCACCACATCTCAATCGAACCATTGTCTAAAGACTTTTATTAACACCACTATTATATTTTGCTAGAAAATTTTGTTGAGTTCATTCACAAAACATTAGTTTTCCAGCAATTTAAAATAATATTAGCATTAAGCAGTACCCCACAACACCATATGGTAAACAAAACTGTTGCCGGTCGTTGCGATTTTTTTCAAAAACAACGAACTTTTATACTGCACTACGCTTTAGCTTTGTATGACATTAACTGTCCACGCAGCCACGTAAACTGAGAGCGTGTGGCAACGTATATACTCCGCGCTTAGAATGCTCTCTTTTTTATGCATCAAAACAATTTGCCTACATCTTGACTCCATTCTATTATAGCTCCATGGTATATACTAATAATAATTGTTTCCATATCTGTCAGCTTCACTGCTACTACGTCAATATTTAACCCGGGAGATCCAAGTAACGTGCCGAAAAGCATTCACTAACGATATTAACATCCCACTCCCCATCTATCTGCTCTGAAAGTGTTGTAAATTTTCTGAAATAATTTACCAGACCGTACACCATCGCTTAGTCACGTTTATGTTAAAATAATGTCTAAGCTACTTCCACAAATATTTAAGAAAATTTCATTTATTTTTGTGTTCAGTCTCTTTACGTTTAGATATATGATATTAAACTGTAAAATATGTCGTAAACTACTAAAATTTGATAAGGATTTGGATGGCTTATCAGTTACTCGTTTTTTATTGTTGATATGATTTTTGGAATACCGTTATAATATTTGAGTTTCATATTTTCTTCTTTGCTTCCAGTTCGACTCTTGAAATCTTTGCGGATATTGAAAGCCTGGTTTTGTGGCATTTTAGTGAGATCACGGTTAACATAAATTTTGTTAACAGGTTAGTAGTTTTAAAGAATAGTAGTTGCTTGATCAGACGAAGATAAAATAATTTTCAAAGGGCAATTTTTTGCTTCAGAGAATTTTCCTATACGAAAACACTTGATAATATTATAATTTGCTTTCAACATATCCCATACGGCTTTAGCATTGTTATTATCATCAATTGACTGAACTTCAGTATTATTTACTCTACGTTGGCGTTCATCAAATTCGTCTAAAATTCCTTCACTTGACAAAAAACGCTGACTGATAAGATTTGCATTATTGTTTTGCTCACCTTGAAAATGTTCACCACACGTAAGCCCAGAGAATGTAACGTTTGGGGTTCATTTATTTCTTTTTCACAGTATACAGTGAATTTGTAGCAGTACTCATCGCTGCCACACATTGCTCAGGGTTTATATCCAAACCTTAGACGCTTTGAACGAATAAATTGTTTGATGCTGTAGTGTTCATAATAACAAACAATTATTTTGTCTATTGACAAATGACTAGCAAAGGTATACATTTGAAAGATTTGTCTTGACAATTATAAATTACCTAAGACGTGTATCACTACTAATTTTAGTTCCAAATAAGTGTTGCGAGCATTGCATTTCTTGCAGTGACTCTAAAAGCTCTCCCAAGTCTTCGCCTTCTTACCAATAGGCGCGTTCACTAGTCAAGGTATGATATCTTGCACGTATCAGAAATCCAACAATTTTTTTTATTTCATGACTTATTGTAGCGAAATTGTGTATATTTTTAACTTCTCTTGCACATTGAACGATTTCTGTTACTATTAGGTGATATACCTAGTTTCTCAAATAATGTTCAGTGTTTTTTTGCATCAAAATAAGTTTGCGGCTCATTTTTCACCTTGATAAAAAATAACTTCCAATAAATATATATATAAATATTTATTGAAAATAAATATTTTTACCACCTACAAAAATTTTGGAAATTTTA
This sequence comes from Lagria hirta, assembly GCA_947359425.1. Classification (NCBI taxonomy): domain Eukaryota; kingdom Metazoa; phylum Arthropoda; class Insecta; order Coleoptera; family Tenebrionidae; genus Lagria; species Lagria hirta. The sequence continues at coordinate 31,584,279 of OX375794.1, forward strand.
GCATCTCTAAAGGACAGATTTGACTCACTTTTGTCTAAAGATGTTTATAAAATTTTGTGCTTTTGTGGCAAAGTTCACATTGGGAAAACAAGACGTTCAATTAAACTTCGACTTTCTGAACATAAAAGGTGTATAAGTTCGGGTTTAAGGTCACAGTCATCACAAGTTGAACATCATCTAGACACCGGTCAAAAAATTTGTCTAGATGAATCTTTTTTGATTTGTAAATCGGAATTTTTTTATGACAGAAAAATCAGAGAAGCAATCGAAATTGTAAAACACCCACACAACTTTAATAGAGATTCAAGTTATTATCTCTGAAACGTTTGGAAGTCTTTGTTCACAAAGACTCCTTCGTCATCAACACAAAGCTCTTCCGCATTCTCCGCAGCTTTCTCTTCCGAACCCCCCGCCAGCTTCTTTTCTGCTTTTCTCCTCACCGCTTTCTTTTTTTCGTTTACCAATATAAGCCCAAATAGCAACAAGGTTTAGCCAAAATAAGTTTCGCCTCTAGCGTGGATCACACGTCGATTTACCGTGCTTATTATTACTCTTGTTTCCCTGTCCTGAATCTTTCGACACGGTCTTTTCCAAAAGATGTCAATACTTTAATGACTTCGGGCCGTGAAAACCTTTCTTCTTCAAATGTATTCTAGGTGATCTATAAATAGATCGCTGAGCGCTATTGGCTATACTATTGTGCATTTTTTTTTAAATGTGAGCTTTTGAACGTTCCCAAAAATTTAAAGCAAACTGTTTTTTGAGAAAAACACAAAATTTGTTGAAAGAATTGAAAATCTAACCTTGACATTTAAAATTATTCACTTTTTAATTTTTTGATTTATTAAAAAAACGTAAATGGTAAACATATAGCTTTTTATTATTCTGAAATCGATTTATAGAGAAAAACATTGGATACTTAGTAAATAATAAAAAAAAAACTAGAAAAATAATTATAACTTTTTCAAAAAAAGCCAAGTTATTATTGTTGTAATTATTACTATCTAATAATTGAAAAAAAGAATTCTAATAATATGCAAAATATTAGTAATACCTATATCGAGTAATGACATAGTTTTTTGCTAATTTTGTAGAATCAATTAGTAGAATATTTCTTGTGTATAAATATATTATATTTAAAACTATCACTTTTAAATAAAACGCAATAATTGAACACAACTATTCTTATAATTAATTAAAGGTGATTTCTTTCACAAGATTAGCAACCGTGGTCAAATTGCGACTGGCTAATTATATAGAAAAAAATGCTCTTGAGAAAACTAAACTTTTTGTAGACACTTGAATTTGTAACGGCATTAAATTTAATTTTTGCAAAAATGAACAATTATAAGCTTAATTGTTATTATAAGTTTAAGGCTCCATAAACTATAGTTATTGATTAGTATTTATTTTGCTGCTGTACAGTCTATTCTAAGTTTTATAGACGTCATAAAAATAAGCTTCATCAAATGATATCTAGTTGTTTTTAAATTTTCTGCAAACCACCGCATTTTATCTTTTTATTTCTCATAAATTTGTCTTTGAAACGATAGCAATAAAACATTTTCAATTTCAAGTAAAAATTCAAAAAGTTTTGCTTACTGTTTTAAAAGATATATTTTTATTTTTCCCGTCTCGTCTTGAAACTCCACAAAGTTTTACAGAAGTATTTTTAGCACTAAAATACAAAACAGATAGATAACAGTGTCACAGAATACGCTCAAACTAAATGTAGTAAAACTTTAGAAAGAAATAAATTATAAATCTGTTCTATTCTATTGTAAAGCAGATTATTTTGCAAAAAAGATTTTATCATTAAAATGTTTCAAGAAATCTATCTAATAAGTATCTATAATCTAAAATGACATAAAAAACCTTGAAACACATTCAAGTTTTGAATTTTATTCGCGAGCGTATTAGGAGTGAGCTAATTTAAAAACCAAAAACGCATCATTGTATCTTTTACATGCTTTTGTTTCCAAAAAACTTATTTTCGTCCTATTAAATATGTTTAATTTTTGTTCACTTGGTAGCGCGCACAATATAAACTTTTTATATGTGGTAAAATTGAAAGTAATAAAGAGAAGAATTTCGAATGTCAAGATCATTTGCCTTTAACATTCTATATGTTAATTTTATCCTATCCTAACAATTTCAATTTAATGATATAAGTAACGGCAAACGTTATGCAATATATGCAGTCGTGATAATAATTTGCATCTGTCATAAATTTTTAATAAATTGAGATTCGAAAAATTATTGTATACAAACCTTGGCTTTGCGCATTACATTTTTGCTTCAAATATAATTTTACTTCACGGTTTACTCTCGGTAAATTTAACTAATTTAAGTGCTTTTTGTCAAAAATGTGACGTTTTCCGCCGAGGCATGTAATGAACTATTTTAATAATGTTTATAACAACTACGATGTATTCAAAAAAAAATTTAACATTAAATTGTGTATGTATATTGTATAGTAATATTTATAAGTTTAAGCAACAAGAAATCATTGTTTTATTATTAATAAAAATAAAAGTGGTCTAATTGTCATTTTTATTATTTTTTTGGTTTTATGACATTTATCATGACATTTAGCTACTGGTTATAACCTCGTGTCACCTTTTGAAATTTGTAATATTTGTTGACGCACACCATAATTGTGGCTTTTATTTCACATTAGTTACATTTTTTGGTGGCCGTTTGTCATAGTTTTTATTTTCACAAGTCGTGTAGACCCCTCACATGCTGTAGTAAAAAGTAAAGACGTTTAAACCGTTTGGTACAATGACGGCAATATTTCATTATTATTTAAAGTTTTATTCAAACAAGTGTTCTCATATAAAGTAAGTAGTGAATGATTGCAATATGAATAAAGCACAGCAATTTTTCTGAATTCAAGGTTATTTTTTGCAATTTGCCTGTATTTTGATATTCTAATAGACTCATTAGAGAAGGCTACGTCATAGGTTTCGGTGCGATTATAAGCCATTAAAACACCAAATTTTTTTTTCTGAAAAGTTTTTGGGTTGGTAAAACTTTATTTGACTTTTCATCTGTCTGTCAATAATATTGTGAATTAAAATTTGAAATTACAATTTTCAAACAACAAAGTGAAGTGAACAATTAATGGAAAGTATATTTATTTATGTGAAATATGACATAAAATGGTGTAAATAATAAGTGCACTGGTCTAGGAAGAACAACCGATTCCAATTAAGCAAAAGTCATAGTTTATATTATGTCACTTAACCTAAAAAAGTAGGTATCTTACAATAATAATAATAATGAAAACTAAAATAACGTTTGCTATTTCACGGATTTCGGCGGGAGGCCTACATGTAAAGTTCTCTTTTATTTTTGTATTTTGGGGCTGACAGTATTATAATTTTTAGATAAAACAAAAGAAAAGACAAATAGAGAAAATTTTCATTTTTAAAATCAAGATATTGCCAACCCACTCCAAAAATCCCTAAATCTATCAAGTTAAAAAAAATGCTCAAAAACAGCATAAAAAGGCTAATTATAAGAAATAGTATAAAACAACTCGTTTCAAAAAACTTAAAGGCACTTATTCTTTGAAAAAACTCGTGACTTTGCCTCTCGTTTTTTAAACTTGAACGCGTGCTAAAATATGTCTTATACTGATTATAATCCTTAAGTCAAAAATCCAATGTATTTGTGTCGACTATATTATAAAATTTTAGAAAGTTACTCTCACTAGCTATGTTGTTATGTTCAACCCTCACTACCCCAAAAGCACAGCAATTTTGCTGCATTTAAAAAATTACTACGGTCTTTAACAAGTAATCTATACCAAGATCAGCAATTATTTAACCATTTTGTATCAAAAGTGAGAACAATATTAGAAGCATTTGGTACAGCAATATTAATAAAAAAGAAAACAAAGTTTTGTTAAACACTATCACAACATCTAGCCTATATATAGAGGCTATAATTTTTGAAGCAAAAAAGATTGATAAGTAATAATATAATTTTTAATTAGTAATTATTATTATGTTTAACCTTCTCTATCCCGGAGGCACAGCAATTCTGCTGGATTTAAAAATCATTACGGTTTTTGACCAGTAATGACAATGATGACAAAATTAGTTTTTTAATAATAATTATTATTATTATATTATTATAGAATTTTTCTAATAGCTTTTCTAATAATGTTTTTTTTAAAGTTTTAAAGTTTTTATCAATAATTATTTCTCTCTGAAAAATTTTGGAGCTTCATTTCAACATTCTTAACTAAATTAAATTTAAAGGTCAAATCAAATGCCACCGCGTTGTCTTTTTCTATAATCTAGCACTGAACACGAAGATAACTTTTTTTAGTGTTGATAACTTTATCCTACTTAGCAACAACAAAACTTTTAATGTCTAGAAAAGGATAATAATTCTCAATTCATAAAAATGATAACTCTTTATTTATTCCATCTAATTAATTTTTTTAAACAATTTAATGTGTAAACTTTTTTGTTAAATTTTTGATAATAAATAATTTTTTTGGTTATTTATTTTGTTTTTAAAAATTTTAGATTTTAGATTCAATGATGTGTAACTCCTATATGTGCTAACAATATATCTTACTAATTCAATATCCGTTTTATGATTATAAATATTATTTTGAAATTTAGATTTTAGGCTATTTAACATATACTGATATGTTCAAAATACCTTTGCCTCTGTTCAACACAAAAATAAAAAATTGTTTAATTGAAAATTTTAGTTGATGTTTAAATTTTTATATTAATTGTATTATACTACAAATAATTAGTCAATTCAAATAACAAAAATTCCAACAACGTCAAATACTGGTACAGACTTTGGGTTTGCCCTAAAAAATAAAAGTTGAAAGTCCCCATCAATCCCGTGTAAGCTTCGAAAGTAACTCGAGGTTAAAGATCAAAATTTTAGGTTTTTTAGATTCAGATCTAAGCTCAGACAAGATTGGAAAAAACTTTAAAATTTTTGTTTTTCAGGGTAAGCCCAAAGTCTTGATTTGGGCTGAGATTTGGTTTTTTGATCACTATGTTATGTCTGAATTGACCAAACTATAAAAAGTTCCATGGCAAAAATACAAGCAAAAGTATGTTACTATAGAAAATGAGTCAAAAATTTAAACTACATTCAAAACTACAAATTTATTTATCAGATGCTGTCATTTATTTTAGGAATTTACAACTTCCAGTGTTCATCTCTATAGAATGTCGAAGAAGCAAACAAGTTTAAAAATGTTTGTATTTTGTTCCAAAAAAGTGTTTTTATAGAAAAACTTATAACTTCAATAGCGCAAAAGCTTATTTCAAATTGAGATCTTTTTATGTTCGGGAAAAAGATGATAGACCCTGAATACCGTTCAGAGAGTGTGAATAAAGCCTTTCAAATCTTGAGAAAAACTCTGATTGTTTTTCTCAAGAGTGACAAAAGAAAATGAAAAAATAAGTATTTTACGAAGCCCTGGTAAAACCAGAAAACGGAAATTTCCTGTTACTGCAACTGATGCTTTTGACCCTGCTTCAATTAGAGAAAATATATATGCGTACTACATTATAAAAAAAGATTCTTATTTTGAAAAAATTACATTTTACACTTAAAAACAGCAAATTGTTTTATGGATCAATTGGATCTCTTAAAGCTGTTAATCCAAATAGGATTTACATATAAGAAGTCTAATAGTAGAGCAACTGCGATGGAAAAAGGAACAATATTGCTGCTGGACAAATTCCAAGAGAAAATTTTATTAAAATAATATTTTTTGATGAAACTTGGTTAACCACACTATTTAAATTTTGGACTGAGGGTAAAAAAAGAGTGGTCTTAAAATACCTTGTGAGAAAAGTGGTCATCTAATAATTCTTTATGCAGGTTTAAATAGCTGGTTTGTTACAAATGCTCTCTTGATTTTTCAGTCAAAAAAACCACGGATGGAAATCGTTTCAAAGACGGGCTTGAGAATCAATTTGCTCCCAATATCCAATATATAACGCAAAATACCGTTCCGTACAATTAAACAAACCCCCTAATGCAAGCAACAAAACTTTTAAAATGTGAACTTTCAGAATTAGTAACAAAGCATGTTTTGGCAGAATTACATGACCCCAAAATTATTCGTCTGTACCTTACCATTGTCATTTTAACACAAACCACAAAAATTATTCGATCACAATAATTGTTTTTTTGAATGTACTTACAGAAATATTGGTGCTAGTGTCAAATATGACATGGGAGCTCTTACATTATTCTCAATATAATCGTTGAGTGAAAACTTCTCAGAATATTAAGAATTTAAAAAAACTAACACAAATTGTTTTTCTCTTCTTGTGAGAGTATTGTATAGGCATCCTTCAAATAATTTAAGTACCTTCACTGAATATCTTGATGAACAAAAGATGCTTAAGTCTATATGCGTATCTAAATTTGAGCGCATCATGATTCTTGGTGATGTAAATGTTGACCACAAACACCATAACCAAATACTCGATGTTTGCAATGGTTACGACCGCTCACAACTAATCAGTGAGCCAACACGTATCGCACAGAATTCTCAAAAAATTATTGATGTAATTTATACGAATAATAACATTTTAGATAAAATAATTTCGTAAGGCACTATAAATGCTGACTTATTGTCTGATCATAGAATGATTTTTTGTACTCTAAACATTTTAATTCTTCAAACTAAATCTAAATTTGTTACATTCCCTTTGTTACATACTCTTCTCTAATTTTTTCCATCAATATTTCTTAATTGATTTGAATAACTTGAAATTAGACTCTTATTTTATATGGATAATACTGAGTCCTAAATTCAATTTTTTAATATCAACGTTCTAGCCTAATTCGACAAACATGCTCCATTTGTTCACAGAAAAGTTACAAAAAAATTTGCTGCTCCTTGAATTACTAGTAATGTTAAACATATAATTGAAGCTGAGAGATAAAGCTTTGCACCAATTTAAATCCAGGAATAAAAATGCTGATTGGGAAACATATCGCCACTTTGTAATTTTGCTGTTTCTTCTATCAGAAGGGAGAAAACGGTTTATCTAACCCAAAGATTTCTTTGCAACGACAAAGCATTGTGGGACGTTCTTAGAAAACGGAATATTAAATCAAACAATAATCCTGAATTACCAAGTGATCTAACTGATGTTAATAAAATTAACAATTTTTTTTTGTCCGTATTTGTATCTTCTACTACTGGCAAGAGCATACTCGACCTTTAGTTGCAAAATAAATTTGCACCTGAAATTAGTTTTAGTTTTAAACAGCCCTCTATTGAAGAAATAGATAACATTTTAATTCATTTACAGTCTAATGCTACCGGCTGCGATGGTATCAATGCCAAGATGCTAAAACTTTGCAGACCTTACATTGGTAAATTTATCACTCACATCAATAACACTTGTTATTAATCAGGATACTTTCCAATAAAATGATAAACTATCATTGTCTCTCCATTTCTGAAAGTACCTAGTTCCAAAACTTATAGCGATCTTAGGTCTATCAGTATAATTCCAGTTATATCAAAAATATTGGAAAAAGTTATCTACTCTCAAATATATGACTATGTAAACAAACACAAAATTTTGTCTTCTATGCAATCGGGCTTTAGAAAAGCCTTTAGCACGACCACCTCTTTGTTGAACCTTTTGGATAACATTATTAAAGCACGTGATCAGAATCTAAATGCTGCTCTAGTGATGCTCGATTTTTCTAAGGTTTTTGACACCATAAATCATAATTTGCTATGTGGTAAGTAGATAGAGAATGAGAGTACAAATGCTCCCCCACCACTTTTACGTCATATGACCTTGGACTTTGGAATGTCCTTGACCTTGAACCTTGGAACGACCATGGAACACCTGTTTTGTACATTTGCTCTCTTACTACTTTGTTCTCCCCCCACCACATTTCTTTCCCCTCCCCACTTTTTTCAAAAATTGTGATAGCTACTTTGGAGCATTCACTCATTAAGCGCGAGCAAAGCTCGACGTGTTTAAATAAAAAAAATGTAAATTTTGTAATACCAAGAATCGACCAATGATCGGCCAATAATCAATAATCAATAATCAATAATCAATAATCAATAATCAATAATCAATAATCAATAATCAATAATCAATAATCAATAATCAATAATCAATAATCAATAATCAATAATCAATAATCAATAATCAATAATCAATAATCAATAATCAATAATCAATAATCAATAATCAATAATCAATAATCAATAATCAATAATCAATAATCAATAATCAATAATCAATAATCAATAATCAATAATCAATAATCAATAATCAATAATCAATAATCAATAATCAATAATCAATAATCAATAATCAATAATCAATAATCAATAATCAATAATCAATAATCAATAATCAATAATCAATAATCAATAATCAATAATCAATAATCAATAATCAATAGTCGATAATCAATAATCAATAATCAATAATCAATAATCAATAATCAATAATCAATAATCAATAATTAATAATCAATAATCAATAATCAATAATCAATAATCAATAATCAATAATCAATAATCAATAATCAATAATCAATAATCAATAATCGATTATCGATATTCAATCGATGATCAATCAATAAGTAATCAACTTCAATTCTTTGAATTGGAAATACAGTAAGATGGCGATTTCGGAACACCTGCCACATGACCGTGAGCGTTAACACCTGTTGTCTTGATCTTGGAATATTTGCATTGACCGTTTGCGCATGCGCTTCCCACTAGCCTTAGTTAATCGCACAGCTCCACTTGGATATTTGTCTCCAAATGATGATTAACCATCATCACCTTGATATGATGTGTTCGTAAAATTTATTGCGCAAGCGTCACACATAATGGCGACCATAAAACAATAGTACATATACTATTTGTTTTGCATATACTAGCTATCAGTTAAAAAAAATGTAAATTGTGCGATACCAATAATCAATCAATAGCTAATCAATAATCAATCAACGACCGTGAGCGTTAACATCTGTTGTCTTGATCTTGGAATATTTGCCATGATCGTTTGCGTAATTTCAAATACCATCTTTCTTTGAAAGATAAAAACAGTCAAGTTTCTGAGCCGTGGTTTCATATATAGACATAAATAAGATAAAGATAGATAAAGAACTTTATTAGGTTAATTTATAAGTTTACTTTAGTAATATAAATAAAACTGAACCAACAACGGTTAAACAGATATTTTATTGATGCTTTTGTAGTATTAAAGTTTTTAAGGTATTAAGCTTTAATTTGTGTGAATATTATCATAAATCTACATCAACTCATTTTTTTAAAACATAATACCACTTGATTAAGATAAATCTGATTGAGTCCTAAAATACCCTTAATGCTTGCGATACACATCATAATGCATGAAAGGTTCCAACTAATTCACCTATTACGCCCGTTGTTAGAAACGTAGATACAGTAAAGATCGAGCTTATAAAAGTGTACTTGGTTTTGCAATGGCCTGTACTGACGAATTTTCAATAAGAACAAAATAGTGCTGTCCTCAAGAGTTACAAGATACATTACACTTTTATGAGATGCTCAGAGATACAACTTTTTATGCATTATACAAAAATTGTAAGCATTTAACTTCTTCCATGAGTTATTGGGTGTGACAGTGATCACAACCAAACCTTCACATAAAAAACTTATTGCACTATTTTTAACATCTTATAAAAAAATTAGAAAACTAATTATTTTTTGCAATATTTATGATAAGAAAACAAAATTTCGCTTTAAAACACAACTGACTTTATAGATTTACAAGAAACCAACACATTTTATTCAGTTGACACATTATGAAACAGTGGTTTTAGATTGAGTTAAGCGATATACAGTGCTTTCTTACATACATATATGCAGTTAAGAAAAAGAATGGTGCTTTTAATAGCTACTTAAGATCTCTTATAAGACATTTAGTATTTAATATTTAACTTTAGTATATTTGAGCATTGTAAAATATCAATTAAAAATCTCCACGTAAGATACTTTAAAATCATAAAGATGGTGTATGTCAGAAACTACATTGTATTAAGTATAATTTATTGTAAAAGTTTATTCTGTATAAAAAATCATACTTTAACACAAAATAAATTTGATAATACTTCTACAGCTCATGTTTCCACAGTTTTAGACAATTGAAAAAGTGCCCGTTTTTTTTTCTTGTAGATCAATATAGGATATTTTATTGAACATTTTACATTTGTTTTAAGAAACACATTATTATCGCTGTTGCTCTGAATAGATTTATTGTGTTTACGTAAAAAATATTTGTAGATTTGTGGTATAAATCAATTTTTTTTTTCGTTACGGTCTTTATATTATTGTAATCGTTGAATTTTTGTGCAGACCGCTGGTAAAAACTCTGTAGCAATTATTAAACGGTAGAGCAGCAATACTAAAACGACTTGAAACGGTAAATTTATCAAATTAAAAGCTTCTTTAAAAAAATGTACAAAAAGACAAAGATAGTTACACATTTCATTTCATTAGTCTGAAGTTCTAAAAAAACATTTCTTAACTTTTTTATCGTCAACAATCTACATCATGCCGTACAATTTCTTATTATATTAAAAGCGTAATGATTTTTCAGTAGTTGGATCTTGTGTTAATTATGTTCAAATTTAGTATTGCCTACCGATTTTTGTTAAAAAACCAAAAATTTAAAAAAAAGTTTTGTTGTTTATTTTAAATCACTTTATTGCAAATCTATATTATTGATGATAATATTGATTGTAATAATATTATTTAACGATACAATCTGAATTAGGTATAGGTTTGTACCTGAACAAGTCTCTCAAGCGCTTCTCTTAGAAATAATATAAGTTTTTTACACGTGCAAATAATGTTAATTTGACTACTTTTTGTTTCAGTAATAAAACTTTTTAAATCTAACAATTAAATAAGTAGCATTAAATTAGCATCTACTTCGTTGAAAGTATAAATAAACGAACGTAATATTTGAAAAATGATCTTACATTAATAGTTTTATCAAGTAGTTGCTCATTACTCATTAATATGTTCAATAAAGTGGTTTTTATTTTAGAGCCTATAATTTACATATGTTTTTAGACTCTATAAGTAAATATTTTTGTGTGTATAAACAACTTTAAAATCAATCATTTATTGTGCACACAGGTTTAAATAATAACTTAATTTTTATTATAAAACGCTTTTCTTAGTTTACATCTTGGTCTAAAGTACTAAAGTAAAAAAAAGATTTTAAGTCTAAAATTATTATTTTGCATATGTAATAATTGTTAACATACAAAATTTCAAAACATAAAACAGCAATAAGTCGTTGATATATTTGATTTAAAACTATTAAATACCTAACATTAGGCAAACATATTTACCAAAACAATATATTCTCACAAATAATTTTTTCTTATAATGTTTTAAATGTATAAAACTAAAATTTTTGTTGTATACTTAAATAAAGTATACTACTCAATAATTTTTAATATGTAACAATTTACTAACTTGTATTATTTATATTGTCCGTTTAAATTTGTTTTTATTTTGTTATCGCAATAGAAAAATTTATGGTGATTTATATCTTTCATCTCTCTCTCTCTCTCTTTTACCTTGATTAAAACTACGCTCAAGCAAGATTTAATCGCTTTGCAGTCTATGTTATTATCAAAAAAAAATTAAGTACTGCATACAAGCTGGTTAACTCTTGTCAAATCTATCTGTAGAAAACAAATAATGTTTGATGCTAATGGTTTATTTGTGAAAATTAATAAAAAAACTTTGTTTTAGGTATTTTAATCATGTTTACAGTTCTACCTACAATTACCTTCTAAGCCAATATAACCAAGAATTCACAAAGACGACCAACAAGAAATAAATCCACGTAGCGGTTATGGTGATAAAAATTGGAAATACTGCGCTTGACCCTACTAATATTATCTACGTATCTGTAGAAAACAAATAATTTTTGGATGCTAATGGTTTATTTGTGAAAATTAGTGAATTTTTTGAGGTATTATAATTTTATTTTCAGTTTTACCATTAACTTCTAAGCCAATATAGCAAAGAATTTTAGAAGACGACCAACAAGAGCTCAGTCCACTTCTGTGGTGTCGAAGTTTAACGCGGTTAAAAACTAGTTATAATCACAGTCATATCAGTAGTAAAACACTTAATAATTTTAAAACAAACAATAAATACAGTTTTATAAAAAATGTAATCAAAGAAGCAGTTAGAATTATTGGTATAATGCAAAGTATAAAACCGTTCGTATCAGTTATGTTTAAACTCAGTTGAATTTACGTAAAACACTTAAGACTGACGCAGCCGTTTGCACTTTTTTTAAGGGGTTTCTGATTATAAGTTAATAAGGCTATTGAATATAAATTTAGAAGCACACAACGTAACTTTGTTCAGTTTACATATTATTGGAAGCAACACTTTTAACATAGCTTTTACATGTTATTTACTTCAAGTTGCACAAGAGTAAATATCGTTTTTTTATTACTTTGTTTACTAGTTTTTTACAAAAAAAAACTAATAATACTAATAATATAAAGTAAATTTTATAATATTAGTTGATACTTATCTTGTAATAAGTATATAAACACTGCTTATAGAAAAATCTATTTTAATAATATTCCTAATGGAGTTTTTTCATTAAACTCTATTTTTTTTAAGCAATAAAAATTAAAATATATAAAATAAATATATGTCATAGGTATCTGATACCACTAAGTATTACGGGGATCAACAAGTGTTCAACATCAACGAAACTTTTCAAACATTGATTACAAAATGAATTAAGCATAAAACATAACAAATCTAGTTTATTTTCAAAACTTATGACGCTTTTCTTTGTTGTTCTGCCTCTCTTAATTTACTTTTTGTTGCTGCGACTATTATTTGAGTTGCTTTTTAGAAAAGGTTTAATCTTTATACATCGGTATACTATTCAATCGGTACAAGACCACCCTAAGGCGATTGTTTTTTCCGCTTGAAGAACTGTCCAAACAAGCAATAGACTGTTAGATATACGTAAACAGTATTCAACTACGCAGTTTGGCCCTGTTCGACTGATCACGTATCTAAAGCCGATACGTAAACGTGTTGAGCAGTAAACATATGGTTATAAGTAATGTGGTCGCTGTAAGATAAACGAGCTGGGCTGCTGTAAAGACGTAAAATGCGCCAGCCGTATATGTTTTGGATCAATGTCTGTGTACTCTACTTTTTTATTAGCATGTTGGAGCATATCTGCTTATAAAGTTCACCATCAGATAATTGAAATCGATACAATATTTTGTAAATATGGTATAAACAAATTTATAATCACTTACAAATAACAAAAAAGATTTATTTTTGTACAAAACTCTAGTTGGACTTAAAACCCTTTTTTTGAATTAACAAATAGGTACATATAAATTTTTTTTTAAGCCCTAAAAAAACAAAAAGTAGAGAGAGTCAAATTTCAAAAATCAAAGTTTTGAGCTTTGTACTCACTGTTAATAGTGTATGCTTATAAGAAGCTGTATGGGTTTCCTGACTTTGACTTGATAGCCAAAGAAATAATGCATAAAATTTCCTTTTTTAAATCAATATGAATACAGCTTTTATTTTCTATATTGTGAATTAGTAAAAAAAGAAAAAATAGTAAGATCTAAAGTTAGCAAATCGAGGTTTTAAACATTTAAGATGTTTTAAAGTTAACCCTGAGATCTAATCCAGTACATATATCTACTATCAATTTTGACAGGTATCCTTTAGAGTAAATATTCTTCTTTTTCTACATATTGCAACTAATACAACTTTTATTTATAAACAGTTTTTATGTTTGAATAGGAGTTTATAATAAATACTGTATAATTGTAAGGCCTTAAAGAGCATTTAAGTCTAAATCAGTTATGATTCTTTCAGTCAGCCTTAATAATAAGTTTTTTTATTCGAATAGGTGCAATACATGCATATCGACCATGGTATAAGAGCAACAGGGCATTATAGCATAGGTTAGCATATCATAGGTTTAATAATTTTTCTATCGTTGTTTCTTGATACAATATTATCATTTTTATTTTATGAGTCAATTTTGATAGTGGCGTCATTATCATATTTTTCTATTGAGAGCCCAGCTTAATAAATTATACAAACATCTCTATTTTTCAAATTTCTAAATTTACAGTAGTCATATTAAATTCCAAGAATTTTTTTAAAGTAGTCATGTTGATTGATTATTGATTGATTATTGGTAGGTATCACACAATTTACATTTTTTTACCTAAAAAAGTCTAGCTTAGCTCTGGCTATTGTTTTATGATCGCCATTATATGTGATGCTTGCGCAATCAATTTCAAGAACACATCATATCTCGAAGAAAAAATTCATGATTACTCATCGACGGAGGAAAAATTCCAAGTGGAGCTGCGCGATCAGCTAAGGCTAGTGGAAAGCGCATGCGCAAACGATCATGGCAAATATTCCAAGATCAAGACAACAGATGTTAACGCTCACGGTCGTTGATTGATTATTGATTAGCTATTGATTGATTATTGGTATCGCACAATTTACATTTTTTTTAACTGATAGCTAGTATATGCAAAACAAATAGTATATGTACTATTGTTTTATGGTCGCCATTATGTGTGACGCTTGCGCAATAAATTTTACGAACACATCATATCAAGGTGACGATGGTTAATCATCATTTGGAGACAAATATCCAAGTGGAGCTGTGCGATTAACTAAGGCTAGTGGGAAGCGCATGCGCAAACAGTCAATGCAAATATTCCAAGATCAAGACAACAGGTGTTAACGCTCACGGTCATGTGGCAGGTGTTCCGAAATCGCCATCTTACTGTATTTCCAATTCAAAGAATTGAAGTTGATTACTTATTGATTGATCATCGATTGATTATCGATTATTGATTATTGATTATTGATTATTGATTATTGATTATTGATTATTGATTATTGATTATTGATTATTGATTATTGATTATTGATTATTGATTATTGATTATTGGCCGATCATTGGTCGATTCTTGGTATTACAAAATTTACATTTTTTTTATTTAAACACGTCGAGCTTTGCTCGCGCTTAATGAGTGAATGCTCCAAAGTGGCTATCACAATTTTCGAAAAAAGTGGGGGGGGGGAAAGGAATGTGGTGGGGGGAGAACAAAGTAGTGAGAGAGCAAATGTACAAAACAGGTGTTCCATGGTCGTTCCAAGGTTCAAGGTCAAGGACATTCCAAAGTCCAAGGTCATATGACGTAAAAGTGGTGGGGGGAGCATTTGTACTCTCATTCTCTATCTACTGTGGTAAATTGTCTTACTTAGAATTTGATCATTCCACTGTCCACTTTTCATACTTAAATAACTGTTCACAGAGAACAACAGAATGTTGCAACATGTTGCAAGTGCAACAACCAAATATGCTTAAAAGGTCATGTCATCTCAGGTGTGCCCCAAAGCTCTGTATAAGAACCTTTACTTTATTTGATCTATACATTTGATCTGCCCACTTGTGATAAATATTCAGTTGTAAACGGTTTTGCAATATATATTTTCTAACGACTCTATTAAGCAGTTAAATTTCTAGACACTTACTTGGAAACCTTAAAAAAATATGCTACAACACCTAGTCGCAAACTTAACCTTGATATATGCTCGGTAGTGTACTTTTGCTCAAAACATTTTTACTCTTTATTTCAGGATTATTTAAACTACAAGTCAACCATACTCAGTTAAAAATTGTCAATAAGGCTAAAATATCAGGTATTATGGTTGATAACGACTTACGCTTTAAGACTCATATCTCAATAGTTGTGAAAAAATGCTACTTGGGTCTTAGACTTTTTTTTCAAAATTATCATATCATAAACTTCAAACTTAGAAAGAAGCTCTGTGAAACTTTAGTATTATCTATAATAAATTACTGCTTAGTTGTTTTTTATCCCTGCCTAGACTTTATTCACAAAACTCGGCTACAAAAAATCTAAAATACATGTTGCAGGTGTATCTACAAATTGAGAAAATATAATCATATATCACATAAAATCAAAGATTTACCACAACAATGGTTAAAGTTGAACAGTCAATATAAATATTCTTTTGTAGTCTTTCTGAAGAAAATATAATCATATATCACATAAAATCAAAGATTTACCACAACAATGGTTAAAGTTGAACAGTCAATATAAATATTCTTTTGTAGTCTTTCTAAGCTTTGTTCTTTCAGCATCATTTCCACCTTACCTCAGCAAAAAGTTGATTAAAAGATGCAGCTTATATAATGTTTCAGCTATAATGCTGTTAAATTATACAATTCAATTCCTGATTTTAATGTCTAAACCAGTAAGCTCTTTTAAAAAATGTCTCAGGCTACATTTTTCATCTAGATGAGTATCAGTTTTAGATTTGCTTTGTTTACTATTATTTTATCAACCAAATACTCTAATCAAAAACTATTATTTATTTCTAGTTTTATCAAAGCAGCTATTTTGCTTTGATAATAGATGGTGTTTTGTTTCATAATCTTGCTTTACTTAAATTTTTACATATTATATTCTTTTTGGTATTTTATTTACATATTTTCAATTTCTGTTTCATATAATTTTTGTTCTTGGTTTGCTTAAGGTTTCAGCTGAGTAGCATAATGCAGGACTTTGCCTCACATTACTTTTGTATTTTTAATTAACAAAGCCACATATTATTATTACTATTATTCTTCACTTATTAATATTTATTTTATACTTTTTCCTATGACGCATTATTTCTGACCATTCTATTTCGTATAATATGACTGAGGCCTTGCGATACCGTCCACGCTGCTCCCGAACAAGGTACCGAAACAATGAAAACATCATTGAGAACACGAGGCTGAAAAAAGGGTAAAAGTTAAGTTAATTGAGTCTATAAAGGGATTGTCAAAGTCCAATAAACTTGGTGATGTCTCTCACTAGCAGTTCGAAAAGAGGAGAATTCTGCAGGGGGGAGAAAACCCCCGATGAACTTCTTTACAGGTATGTTTGATAGGTACATTATGTGTAAATAGGTTTCATGTGTTGCCTAATCAATCCGTCTGACCGTTCGAGCATTTTTCTAACAATGAATATAAAGGGGTGAGTTGAAGTAGATTGTTGATGATAATGTAGGTGGTTTTTGCTATTCTGTACACTGTTTTCAAATGAATATTTAAGGCTAATAATCGTAGGACATAGACATCTTGACAAATTTATTATAAAGAAGGAGTTAACTGTTATTTACTTCAATTCTTTTGTTAAAATTTAGCCAAACCCAAGATTAAAATAAGTAAATCTTACACAATTAATTTTTATTGCTTGCATACATTTTAATACATAAGATGAGTGAAATAGTTAAAAAATGAATGTATTTTTTTATTAGTTTTTAACAACCACCTAAATTATGAAAAAGATTTGATAATAGATTTATTGCTATGTTTACCATAAAAAACTCAATGAATCTCTTTAAAATAGTTGGCGTTTAATTAAAAATAATGCAGTTTTTATTAATTTATTTCTGACTTTTGTAAAATAAAGTGAAATTGGTTGAAATTGTATAATATGTAATTGACAATAAATTTCACATAACGGGTGAGCTCGCTATAATGCAAACTAAAAACCTGCATACAAATCATATTTTATCTTTTTAATCCTGCTTTTCTAACTCCTGATGCAAAAAAAAATGTTATAATCAAGCAGAATTTATCTGTCTATAACACGTTAAAAAACCCCTCAAACGGCTTAACCGATTTAATTTTTTTTTGTTTGTTAAAAAATTGACATTTATAGCAAAACTTGTGTCGAATAATTCTATAATACTGTAGACATTTGCACTTTATGGTATTATGTCTAGACGTCGTCAGGATCGAATTATAAAATAAGACAATAAGCACGGTAACTTGACTTGAAAATAACGCTAGAGAAGAAACATATTCTAATAAAATTTCGGCACGGCACCAGGCTTATATTATTCATTATCAGCGAAAACAAAGTGGTAGAGAGAGCAAAAATTAAAGCAATAGCGCCGGGTACCAAAAACAAAAATTCATATAAACCAAGCTTTCCAAACGTTAGAAAAGTAATATTTCAAATCTTTAATCTTTATTCGTTGAATTACAAATCAAAACTTATATTATGATCAATATCCCTAATAAAAACTGTGCTCATAAGCCTGATTTTATGCATTTTTTTTCCGAAAATTCAAAACTTTATGGTGCGTCCGGCTTTTCCAATGTAAACTTTACTACAAGAGTACAAACTTTTTTAAATACTTTTAGTCAAAAAAGTAGCCAAATAATTTTTAGAAGATTTCAGAGTCTCTAAAATTTTTGAAGATACTTTGCGAACCGTTTTCAGTCTTTGTTCACAAAGAGTTTTAAATAATTTTTTATTTTAAAAAATGACTTTCTTGATTGTATTGTTGTGTGTTTTACAAAATTTGTTTAGCTATTTGTAAATTATCAGCTTTCGTTTTTATTAGAGGTTTTTCACTTGTTTGACGTACAAATTCTCAATATTTCGTGAAGCTGTTGTAGACATTTTAACAGTGTATTTTTATTCAGTTTACTAAAAATTTTTTTTGTATTGTTTAACTTTTCCAAAGAAGAGTACGTTATTGATTTTTGAACAGTTTACTTTAAGGTTTATAATTGATGTAAAATCACAGTTTTTTATCCATTTTTCTGTAAAGTGAATAAACGTTACGTAAAATAAAAAAAACGTTGTAAGAATAAGCAGACAAGAGTCATTAAATTCCAAATTTATTTTGGTAGTTTACTGTTGACGATAACTTGATTTGCTTTTACGTCTTTTCATTATCATATTCTTGAATTTCTATCCTGGAAATAGAAAACTCTTTTAAACCGTCGTAAAATAATTATTGCAAAACATTTTCATACATTGAGCAACAATAACAAATTGTATAGATCATTAAAAAAATTACAAAAGATTTGATATGAATAAGTATTACATAATAGATGTTTTTTTTTTTTAATTTGGCGTCAAAAAATGTCATAACTTTGAATTATTGTGAACGTACCTTCATCATCAAATCAAAGTGACAATAACATAATCAATAGCGGTCCATCTATTACTTTTTCGAAGTGCAGTGCAATCTTTTTAATAAAAATAGGTTTTTCTAAGCTTTACTATCGCATATTTTGAGTTCACATAACAGTATAAATAAAACCAGACTTTATACAAAATCAACGGCATAATTAGACACGTACAGGATAATCAACATAAAGAAGTTGACTGCTTGTAATACTTACACATTGTTGTGAAAGTTGACGTAAAGATGTTTGTAGCACCTCTTCCATTATTTACCTTTCATTTCAATAGCTTTTTTTGTTTTTTTTTTAAGAAGACTTTTACTCTTTTTACAATAACACAACCAGTCTCACAAAAGAGTTTAATTAATGGATTACATTTTGATAAACAGTATTATACAGTGCAGTGTTGACATACGTCAACACTGCATCGGAAAATTTTTGACAGAATAAGATTATGTGAACAAAACATATTTTTAAAAACATATTTTTAAAAACATATTTTTAAAAACATATTATTAAAAACATATTTTTAAAAACATATTTTTAAAAAAATTGCTTCAAATGTCAAAATAATTACTAAATATTCCATATTCTTTTAATTTAAAATGGTTTTCTCACAAGAACAGAAACTTTTTGTACTAGAATCTTGATTTCGTAACGGCCACTGAGTTCATGGTGAATACCAATATTCAGATCAAGCTTGTTTATAAGTATGGGCAACGCCAAATTTTAAGGAGCACTTATGATAAAACATTAGTTTTATGTTTTATTGAGTAACTGCTGATATCGTGTGAGTAATTAAATAAAAAAATGTTTTATTAGCAAATAAAACTTTTCAGGTTAAGTGACAGCTAAACTCTGACTTTTGCTTTATTGGAATCGGTTTTTCTTCCCAGACCAGTACTCCAGTACACTTATTATTTACATTATTATGTGTCATATTTCACATAAATATACTTTCCAATAATTGTTTACTTCACTTTGCTGTGCGAAAATTACAATTTCAATTCACAATATTATCGACAGACAGGTAAAAAGTCCAGTTAAGTTTTGCCAACCAAAAAATTTTTTAGAAAAAAAATTTCGGTACTCTGGTGACTTATAACCACACCGAAACCTATAATTCTTATTTAATTTGCAAATTTTGACAAATAATGAATAACAACACTACTTTGTTTAATTTACACATCTCCCACAATTTGACTTTCTAGATATAACAGATTGAAGTAATTTAATTTTCAATTACCAGCAAGCAAAATAGTTCATTTAAAACTCAATCAAAATAGTTTAATTAATTGAATTCAGTTTGGAATCTGATAATGGAAGAAAACTATTTCATAACTGTGCACGTTAGTCAAATTGATGAAACCACTGCAGTGTAAATTTCATTGGAATTAGCTGCCACCCTTGACTATATCGTGCGTTGAGCAAAGATTTTTTATCAACTTATTTTTAAAGATTTGATCTTGACTCCCTTTTATTTTAATCTTACGTTTTGCTAAGTTTTAACAATTAAATTGAAGTAAATAACCACTCCTTTATAATAAACTTGTCAGGATGTCTAAGCTCTACGATTATGAGCATTAAATATTTACTTGAAAACAGTGTTCAGAATAGCAACAGCCAGCTACATTATTATCAACACTCTACTTCAACTCACCCCTTTATATTTATTGTTATAGAAACGCTCGAACGGTCAAACGAATCGATTGGGCGACACATAAAACATATTTACACATAATGTACATGTCAATAATATCTGTAAAGTAACTCACCGGGGGCTTTCCCCCCTCCTCGCAGAATTCTCTTCCTTTCGAACTGCTTGTGGGAGACATAGACATCACCAGGTCCATCAGACTTTGACAACCACTCCAGGGACTCAATTGATCTAATCTTCACTTTTTTCTTTAGCTTCGTGTTCTCAATGATGTCTTTATTGTTTCGGCACCTAGTTCGGAAGCAACGTGAACGGTGTCGCTAGGTTTCAGTCAAATTATACGAAATAGAATAGTCAGAAATGCGTAATAGAAAAATGTATAAAATAGAGATTATTAAGTGAAAAATCTAAAGACATTACTCATCACTTTGTCATGTCAGCAAAAAAAAAATCCACAACCTCTCTTATCCACAGACCAGTACAAAACCATAGCGGTTAACGGGCCTCAGCCCACCCCTCTACCTTTTCGCCACTTTTTTCAAAAAAGCAATAAGTGAAGCAACAATTAAACAAACAAGATATATAAATGGTAATTTAAAAAAGTAAAAATTTAAAAAAAAAGAAAAGTAAAGTTTTTTAAAAGAAATTTTCAGAAATACTCAAGCAGGCTGAGTATCTACAGCGCATCCATCTTCATTACCAAAAAGCGTATCAGTATATTCAAGTTATTTTACCAGATTTTAGTACAAACCGATCTAAGACCTGTTGTCAAAAACGCAAAGTCACCTTTAAAAAAAAATAATTAAAAAAAAAGAGAACATCAGAGCAAATAAAAAAGTTAATGAAAAAGAAAATAAAAACCGAAAATAGAAAAATCAAACAACCATAAACAAAACATCATATTTCAAAATAAAAAACTTGACATAAAAATTAAAGTAAAGAGATTAAGACAACATTTTGTTAAATTTAGAAGAGGAAAAAAAACATTACAAAACAAAAGAGAGCAGAAAAAAAAGATGTAAAAAAAATAGCAATGAAAGAAGTAATAAAACCAATTTAAAATCAAAAAACCCAAAAAGCATCAGAAAAGGATTAGAAATGTAAGAAAAAATAATGAGAGAGACTAAAAAAAGTGCTGCACGTTGTGCGGCACAGAAAGACACCATTCTCTTCTAAATAATTAAAAAAAAAAATACTGAAAATAATATTATTAGATACAACATTTAAAACCTATACCATAATTTTATTAAAAATTAAAATTAAAAAAAAGTTGAGAAAAAAAATTAATGTTTAACTTGCTAGCGAGTCAGTATATTAGGCAACGTGCACACTTATGCATCATTTAGTAAGATAAACACCTACTAAAGAAGATGGGCTAACTGTGTACAATTAGACATGTGAAAAAGCAAGTAAAATATAGAAATTGTATAATTGGTCTGGTTTAGAGTATAAGAGAAAAGTTATTTGAAAGAAAGTATAACCAAAATATATTTCATTCAAAAATTTTAAAAGATGCCGCAATGTATGAACCGAAAATAGAGATTTAAGATAACAGGAAGAAATAGAAAATATACAATGAATGTTTATTAGAGTTGATACTAGAAAAAATCAATAGAGTAAGTAACCTGTAAATTTAAAAAAAAGCAAAAAGAAAGATATAACAGAAGTGTTACAAAAATGCTTTAAAGAAAAAATGATAAAAAGTTATGGAGAGAGAAAAAAGATTTTGTAGAGGTGCGACTGGGTTGGAAAAAGGTGAGAAACAGAAGATATAAAAAAAAAAAGTGAAATCAAACAAAAAATAGAAACCAAACCAAATGCAAATTTTAAAGAAAAGACTAAATAAGAGAAACAAAATACAACAAAAAAAATAAAAAATAGTTAACTGAAAGAGTACGAGAATATTTAAAACAAAAAGAAAAAAAAGAACAAAGCAGGATAGCAATATTTAGATGTGGAAATATAGCCAATAAAAGCAAGTCCTGATTAGATGATGTAAAGAGACTAGGTACTTACCTCGCCAAAAAAAAAACGTTCTAACGTTTAAAAAAAAGCATAAAATTTAAAAGACAGGAAAAAAAGACCTGATAAAAGAAGCTGGAAACGAAAACAATGGATGAAAAAATAGAGAAAAAAAAAATTAAAGAAATATATAAAAAAGAAAATTAAGAAAACAGACAATACTAAATTAGACGACAAACGGAAACTAACTAGGTATGTAGTTTAGTATGTATAAAAAACATTTATTGTATATACGTATTTAGGAATTTGTAAAAACAAAAACGTTATTACAATAAAACTAATTATTATTTTAAATCTTTTAATACAATATTTTATATTTGTGTATTAAGATAAAATTATATTTTTTCAATTGAAAAAAAAACTGTTGCCGCGTGATAAAAAAGCACAGCAGTGTTTCGAAATTGGCAATAAATTTTGCTTACGTATCACACACAAGATTTTATTTACAGCACAGCCTGAGCAAGCAACAATTAAAATTCTTACAAATTTATTAAAAGTACACAAAGTAGCAGAGGCGGCACACTTACTACGCCGCGTCTTTAGAATCATTTATAAAAACCTTGTACGTTTAGTCGCACGTAAGCGAGATAATGGTATTTGTTGCAAATTTTAGCTTTTGCGTTGTCAAATGCAACAACAAAATGCCTACTTTCAATTGCCCTCTGTATCAATTGCATAGAAAAGCAATTTACGTATAATGTTACGTACAAAAGTCACTCTAAAATTTTTTTAAAAATTTGTATTATTTTTAAACACTTGCAATTATCTACAATATGGTTTATAATAATTGTTAAATGCTAGCAATAATAATTATCTTGTATTAAAATTTAATCTAGAAATTAATCATTAATGTAAGTGCTAAGATGCTGCTGCAAAAAATGCTGTAAGAAACTGTACTTTGTACTTTATCATAAAAGTGTTAAACCATTTACTATAATATAAGTCAAAGTCTGTAAAAGCGGTCGTCTGCTTTGAAAAAATTTCATTACGTCGGGAATTTTGTTGAACGTGCTCACAGCCAATTTTCTTAGAAGACACTTTTAGAAACCTAGTCTTGTCATCAAACGTGCGCTTTTTTTGTTCTAATGAAAAACTAAAGCTTTTTTAATCAAATAAAAATAAAGTTACTATATCTAGATGGCAAACTTGTGCAAGTATTTACAATGCAATGATAAAATTTGCTTTAATTAAAAGTGCATCATAAATTAGGATTATCATCACTAAAGTCATATTGTTTAATAAATAAATGAATAAATAAAATGTTATTTTGGTTATCTTAATCTCTTCATTTTGGTATAGCAAGCATCAACTTGCAATTCAAAGGTAAATTTAGTTTTGTAACGTCTATTATTTCCTCAAACTAATTTGTCAATAAAAACAATTTTTTTAGAATTGAAAAAAAATCTGGGAACTCTTATTAGTAGGTATTATTGTAGAGATAACAAATAGAATTCTGACCAGTAAAACTAGCAGTTTTACAGTTTATGCCAATCTAACAGTAATCTAGCAGGATGTACAGTTTTATTTTTTAGCAATACGATTGGAAAGTATCACATATAATATTTAACAATAAGTGGTTGAATTTGTATGACAAAACTTTCCATTTCGGACATGGGTGGCTTTTATAGCACGAATTGCTCGACAAAGAAAACGAGTGTAACTTTAGAGAAACAAAAACTTGGAATGTCTTGTTACGTTGCACTGATCTGATAAATTAATAACTAAATTAGTTACCATTTGCTCCTCATATTTATGCTTTTTCACATTTTTTTGTAGTGAATTATTAATTCATTTAAATTATTAAAACTTTAATTTAGAAAATTTTTGTTTTTAATATTTATTCTAATAAATTATATATTTTCTTTTATATCATAGACATCAGGTCAAGTTAATAATAAAAAATCTTATTTAATTTCATTTTAATTTGATAGAATTTTAATCTATGTAATAAGTTGTTTGTATAATTAAAATTTCCAGTTACTAATAGATGCTTATATATGCTTAATTATTGGTTATGAATTAAATTATAATTAATTTTATAAATATTTGTTATTTCATTAATAAATAAATTCTGTTTTCAACATCTTTGCTTTTAAAAATAAAATAGTGTAAATTAAAAATTATTTAAATTCGAAACTGTGCACTTATACATTATTATTTCTTTAACCGTAACAAAATCAGATTTATTTTGTGTAAAACACAGCTTGAATCTAGAAAACGACTGATCTACATGCTAATAATCATTGTTATGTAGTTGATTGGTTTGCAATCTTTAGCACAAAAAACTATCAACCACTTGGAAAAAAGTTTGAATTTTTTTGACTTTTTATTTGTTTAAATTTACCAGGTTAACGGAATTTTCGTAGGTATTTTCTGTTTTGTAGATATTTTTTAATAAACCGACTAAAGAGCTGAAAATAAGACTTCTGAGTGACAAAAGAGCTGACATCTTTGATAAAATCATTTGTCTTATTTTTATGAATTTCGATAAGTTTAGATGTCTATAGTTATTTGTTTGCGTGACTAATTTTAAACTGTACTTAATACTTATTTGATGATTGCTATAAAAGTCGTGGTTTGCTATACTCAATTTGTCTAATCTGCCGTATTTTAAATGAGCTAAATGCTTTTTATATCTAGTTTGGAGTGATCTACGCGTTTGCTCCATATAACATTTGTCACAGTTATTACAGTCTTTGCGATAAATTTTAGACTTTTCTAAGAATAATGTTTTTGTATTTTGGACCTCTTTACAATTTTTTTAATTTTGATCCTGACTGATAAACCGCTCAAAACCCTAAATGTTTAAATACAATGTCAAGTCCGTTAGTTATCTAAGGTTCAAAGGGTGATAAAATAAATTTTATTTTTGTTTATTGGTTTGAAAAGTTGTGCAATTTTTGATATTTGTCTTAAATTTTTGTTTATTTGCGATTTTATTGACTATTCCTTTATTATATCTATTAATATTTGCAACTTTTTTGATAAATGCTTTTTCTTTATTAAAGCTTTTTTACTTAATCGAAAGGTAAATAATCTATTGTCTAAAAAATTTAAACTTGATATCTTATGTTGAAAACAATGATTAGAGTCATTAGGTATGAATGTTAAAGTGCTTGTTATTTCTAAATATATCAAATTCTAAATCGCTTGTTAGTTTTTTAATTACGTTTACATCTGAAAAAGATAATTTGTAGTTAATTTCCTCTTAATAAGTGAATTTAATTAAACTTTTTGACAAGTTGTAAAACTGTGAATAATTTTTGAAATATATGATTATTAAATAAAGAATCATAATTTTCAGAAAAAAATCAGTAAAATTTAATTTTTTCATTAAGTCATGTTTAGTTCCTGCCGTAATCTGTTCTTTTATGCACAAAATAATTTCACATCTTCATAAGATGTTTCATATCTACCAGGCGTCCCGTGCAGGTTAATTTTTAATTTATAATTGGCCTGGCGAGGTAGTGAGGGATCTTGTTACTTAGTTGAGATCTTCGAAAGTGAATTTGATATGTCTTACTAGAGTAAATGGTTAAAAGCACATATTATAAAAATACTGGATGTGTGCTTTGTCAGATACGTAAAATATGGTTTGCTTTCACTGTAAATTATTAAAATTTTCAATTTTTATAAATTTTTGAAAAAAAATGCTAAACAAAACCTCTAATATTACAAAAAGCCGCTTTTTTCTGACGGTGAATTTGTTAAGAGAAAGTCTTTTTGATTTAAGAATCTGACAGTAGGAACAGTTTAGTAAAAATTTGGCACAGTTTAACACGATCGACTTGTTGCTATTTACAATTAGATACGGGTCATCAGACAGAATTAGTTCAGATTTTTAAGCAACTCAAAACGACGATATAAAACCGTAGAATGCATTATCTTTTTCAACTAGAAGAGTAATAAGGCAAGAAAGTAAATTAAATATAAGTTGTGAGAGCCTAGTTGCAGCACTCGATCTGGCAGCGGCAAAATGGCTCTTCCGCTCCGGCTTAGCTTGTGGAGAGCGTAGAGACAGATAACCTCTTTCTTTAGAAAAATTTGGGAAGCCAGGTAATTTATAACTTCAGCCCAAAAAGATATCTGATGCAGCCGCTACAAAACAAGCACCCTACTCATTAAATGATTGTCAGGACTTAGTCAATCAGTCAGCCACCAGCCCACAAATAAAGGCAAAACTGCTATAAACAAAAACAGAGACAAAAAAAATACTCAATACTTGTATGAGTACGGCAAAATGTGTATTGGTAAAAAATATATAACAATATAACAATTTTCAAAATTTGCACAAAATTTTCTATTCGAGGTATAGACCCAGCAAATATAAAATATTAAAGTTTAGTACAATTATGTGTCGTTTTGCTAACAATAATCTTTAGAGCTCACAAACAAAATGGAAATAGACATGGATATTTTTAATACACAACCTTTGGGTAGAATTATCAAAAGTTTTCCCACTTATACACTTTCATCCATTCACTCTAAGATATAGACTAGTATACCTTAGTCTGTAAAAACAGATAATTTATGACGTCGTGTAGCTCTAAAACTTTTGTACCAAATTCATTTGGTACTTGATGGATTCTAGACCTTCGGTAAAAATCCTATTAAATTACTATTAACAGTATTTTGAAAATACACCTAATCTTTCTTAACGGTCACATAAAGCAATTTTATTTGCACCAATGTAGTCTACGACGTTAAAACTTGTTCCTTCATACTGTAAACAAAAATTATTTTGGTTTGACCTCGTTGCTGCTTTGGCTTATATTGGTAATCGAGAGAGAAAAACCGGTGGAAGCGGCGGACGAGAAAGTGGTAGGAGGTGTTGATGACAAATGTGGTCCTTTGTGTTGATGACAAACGAGTGTTTTTGAACAAAGTCTTCCAAACGATTGAGAGATAATAACCTGAATCTCTATTAAAATTGTTTGGATGTTTGACAATTTCGATCGTTTCTCTGATTTTTCTGTCATCAAAAAATCCCGATTTACAAATCAAAGAAGATTCATCCAGACAAATTTTGTAACCAGTGTCTAGATGATGTTCAGCTATCGACGACTGTGACCATAAACCTAAATTTATAGTCACACATATACTTTTTATATTCAAAAACTCAAAGTTTAATTGAACGTCCTGCTTCCTCAATGTAAAGTTTGCCACAGGAGGACGGAATTTTATAAACACTTTTAGACAAAAATGAGTCAAATCTGTCTTTTAGAGACGTTAAAATTTCCTGAATGGTTTGAAGACCATTCTCGATCCTTGTTCACAAAAAAATTTTTCGATTCTGTCTGTAACCTCATTAACAAATGGAAAAGAAGCAGTTCCAGTATTATTTTTCAACTTTCTCGGTTTTGTGCGAGGATGTCGATACGTTGAATATCCTGTTTCTTATATCCATTATTCATTAGGCTAGTTGTTGACCGGTCTAATTCTGTTTGAAAACTTGATGTTTGACAAACCATAAAAGCGCGATGAACCAAAGATTTAGTGATAGACAATTTTTGAGCAGGATGATGATGTGATGTCGCATAAAGATAGCGATCTGTATGCGACACAGTAGGCTTTCAATATAGTGTATGACCTAAAGACCCGTTAGGAAGACGTGTTACCAAGCCATCCAAAAATGGAAAAGACATTGGTGCTCAATTTTTATTGTAAATTGAATATCTTTATTTAGATATTTTTTTTTTTGACTTTTGTCTGAGTAGAAATCAAACCTGTTTTGTAACGCGTATGTATGTAGCAAACATTAAATTAATTATTCTATTGTGACATAAAATCTCATACTAAGACATATTGTCCATGAACTTCAACTTTTACCTTTCAATATCTGTCAAAAAATTTCAGATTCTGTGACGCTTAGAGAAAAAAAATGCTTTTCTACTACATAAAAAAAAACAAAAGCTTAATCGCAAGTAATTGAGCGTTTCATGAATATTAATAAATTTTCCTAATAAAAAATAATGAGAGCAGTGCTTAAAAACTATTGTGTGAAAGAACAAAAAAAAGAACAAACTTTTGAGTTAATGCTTAAGTACCTATTTAATTAAAAGGAGTGACAGTTCAGCTTTGAAATGACTGCGAAGCTAAATTTTAGAGATTCGTTTTCCCTTCGTAAAAGTTATAACATTGTTGTATTATAATAAGGCTTTTTAACTATCAACAACAATGTTGCAAGCTCTATTCATTAACACCCTATTATCTAGGATTGTATAGAAGTGGCTGATTGTCATAAAAAGGCATCGATTTGTTCACTGTGACTAGCTGCGACGACATGAACATAATAGAAATATGTATACCTAATTTATTCTTTTTGTGTCAGAGTCAGGTGCAACGGTGGAACAGAAGCTTCGCATCTAAATTTGCAAACTAATTTAAATGTTTACTATTTGGTTTATTTGTGTATAAATTATAGACGCCATAAAATATTGCTGATTTACATTTTCCATAAAGTTTTATGTTTGTTCGGAACGAAAACACGTGGTTGATATTATATTTCACACGTGGAGGATATGCATTTGTGTGTTTGGCCATTATACCTACAGTTTATCAACAAAATTTACGAATGTCATAGTTCTGAAATCCCAGTACTTATTTCTCTGTAATAACTTTAAATTCACATCCGTAAAATTGTACATTTTTCTAATTTGTCTGAGTAAAAGTCAGTTTTCTAGATAATAATATTTTTATTGAAGCTCATTTCTTTTGATTAAAAATTTAGATTAAACCCAAGAAAACATAAAAGCTTAACTTTAGTTACCACAATAATTGTAAAAATGATTTATGTGAGAAAACTTCGACTTTTATTGTTTCTAATTTTTTTATTTTATAACTTTTAGAAATAGATGCTTAAAAATGTTATTAAGACTCCAGCAGAAAAATTAACGTAAACAGCATATTGTATACCTAGTGATAATTTTCCAGGGTAAAAGAAAATGTGAACTGGCGAGACTGGCCACTTTATAAGGCTTGAAAAACCACTTTACGGCCATGGTTTACAAATTTTTTAATGATACAAAAGATTACAGCCAAACTTTTTGTTACATTAAAACAATTTAATTGGTACTGAAGCCAGAATATGTGTTATAAAAATAATGCATAAGTAATTGCTTGCAAAATATAGTAAATTAGTGTAATTATTGGAACCATCACGCAAATAAAAATTTTGGAATATTATTTTTAAAATCGAAAAACTTTTTAAAGCGCTGAAATATGTATAAATTATTTTTGGAAGTTTTTACACTTCTGAGAATGTGGCCACGTCGAGGTTTCTAGAGGTAGGAAATAAATAAAAATACTATAAACTGCGAGAAGTTGCAGAATTTGCTAGACTCTGTTTGGCTAAACGAATAAATACGAGCCAACGAAAACTATTGGGATAATAAGCTTTTAATAGCAGTGCCGAGAAAAGGATAGTCAAAGTAGCATTAATAAGTCAATCAAGTTTATGGTGATGAAACGTTGTTGATTGAAATAATTTGTAGAGTGAAGCTAAAGTGTGGATATATTGTTTCGTTCCCATGTAGTTTCAGTAACAGGGTTTCTAGGACTTTACTCTAGAAAGACTGAATAATTCAAACAATTAGGATTGACCTTTTTTGAATTTAGTCTATTAGATTTTTTGATAATTTTTTGAAGTGAAAACTTCTTTAGCGGCGCTGAGCACTTTTTTTTGTATGGGTAAAAACTTTCAAACTCGCGTCAGGGTCACGTGATGCTGATCGAAAAAGCGTAAGATCGAAGGGAAGGGAGAGGAACTAGTATCTCCCACTCTTTCTACCGTGCCTGAGTCATAGATTTATTATAACAAGACACAGCCATGCACTGCGATAGTCCGCCAAGACGTACCATCTATTGCTCTCACTCTCAACTGCATTAGTATTCGATAGCGCTATCTTTTAGAGAGGTTCCTACAAATAGCAAAGCAGAAATCAGTAGACGCAGAGTACGCTACGTCAGCATGACACTAGAATTATTTTGACGTTTCTATTCAAATTTTTCTAATCACATAATTTGAACAGAAAACTTAGTTCAGTCACTTAAAAA
Source organism: Lagria hirta (assembly GCA_947359425.1). Taxonomy (NCBI): domain Eukaryota; kingdom Metazoa; phylum Arthropoda; class Insecta; order Coleoptera; family Tenebrionidae; genus Lagria; species Lagria hirta. The sequence continues at coordinate 31,615,101 of OX375794.1, forward strand.
TTGAAAATAATTATTGTCAAGAAAAATATTTAATAATTTGAAGGTAATTTTATTTATTGAGATTTCAACCTCAACTTTTATTTTCTTCCAGCTTTCTAATGTTTCTCTATTTTCTTAAAGCCTAACTTCAATTTTACAAATTCATAGGAGAGAAGTTTTTTATTTTCATTATTGTGATTGTCACGATGCAGTTGTGGGTTTGTAAGCTGATAAAATATGAAGCGGATAATAAAGTTTACATGGGTCTGACACAACTAAAAGTTGGTGAAATTTTGAAATTGGAATAGAGTTTTTTGATAAAATAATTAAGAATCATTAGCACTGATGAAAAAACCTTTATTTATAAATAATTATTCATTCCAAAATAAAATTGATTTTTAACCTAATTTTCGTATTTTATTAGATTGTGTATGACAAATGTCAATAAGTTGACAGCAAAGCATTGCATCGTTGATTGTCGACTAAAATCGTAGAAATTCGTGTCTGTTTAATCACTATAGACTCGTGTGCGACATACAACAAATATGATGAAAAGGATAAAAAATGTGTTTCATTAAATATAGAAAGAAATGGAGAGATGTATCAATTTCTTTGATATGTTTTTTAAGAACCGAAGTATGTTCAGCATGCATAGCTATATCTAATGTATTAAATCTATGGCCTGAGTGTGCTGCTCTGTTTAGGCGGCACAGGGCGCTTGCGCGAATGACCGTGTGTGTTTATGTACAGCGTCCCACGCGTATCCAAGGATGGTGACAGCTGATTGCTTGACTGTTGTGTAGTAAATACACTGTTGTGTATTCGTAAATGTGAATTGTTTAAATTATGGAAATCGAACAAAGTGAATCTATTAATGAAAAAAGTGATGATGAAGTAGTGAAAGAAAATGAGTAAGTAAGAACAAAAAATTGGAAAAAGCTTTGATAAATTGCCAATGATTTTAAGTAGAGATTTCAATATAAACTTTGCAGACGATAAAAATCAATCATTAATTGAATTTTTAAATAATGAATTTGGTTTAACTATGTCAAATGATCGCAATTTTAGCACAACGAAATACAAAACTACTATTGATGCGGTCTTTATTAGACACTTAAATAGGTTCGAATCAAAACTGTTTGTTTCTTACTTCAGTTATCATAAACCAATTGTATCAGTTGTAAAAATTTGCGATCATGATTCTGATAATAACGATGGTGTAAAAGTCGTCGAAATTATGGATGGAAGTTGATTTTTGTGAGAGATAAAATTTAATGTAATATATAAATAACGATTTAATATTATAAATAACAACATATAACTTGTCATATTTGTGTACGATAGCGCAATAAATAAACATTGTATTCTACCTCATAAATGATAGTACTTTTATACTTATAATTAAACACAACGTTAATATTGAATTATTTTGGTTGTGGTTTACGTCCATGTTATTTAATTAAATAGATTTATACAGGGATTTGGACAATTTATTATAAAAATTATTTATGATATTCTTGCTAACGTTTCGAGGGCACTTTTGTCCCTCTTTATCAAAGCTACAATAAAATGGATACATTATTACATGGTTATATATTACATATTTGTACTTTACCTAAATATCTAAATTAGATGATTTGTATAAGTTGCAATTGTTATTACAAAGCAGAATAAAATTAAAGTATTTTCTTGTATAGTCATTGTCTGAAATAAAATTACTACAAAAGGAAATGGCGATATTCACTTATCAAATTTGAGGATTTATGTTATCAGAGATTAAATATTATCGTCTTTGTCATGTTTATAGTCAATACATTTGTTAGTGGTAGTATTCTGTTTATCTAGACACCTATTTTTTTGTATATTAATTAGGTTGTTGTATGTGGAGTGTAAATTTCGTACGTCTTCTCTGAAGTTAACTGAGTCATTCATTTTTATGTAAATCATTTCACTTACATTGCGTTTGTAATTGTTGGTTTCTTTATCTACAACCTGTACGTTTTTAAAATCAAAATTATGTCCTAAATTAAAAGTGTGTGCTGTGAGTGCTGTTTTGTCTGTAAGTAGAGGTAATTTTGTTTTTGTGTCGTTCATGTGTTGTTTGAGTCTCTCTTTGAGGAGTTGTCTGGTCTGACCTATGTATACTTTATTACAGTTATTACAGTTTATTTTATAAACAACTTGTGAGCACAGATCTATTGGTGTTTTATCTTTAAGAATTGTGTAAAATTGTTTTGTTGTAGTTTTGTTATAAAAAGCTGCTTTACAGTGGAATGTTTTAAACACTTTGTCTATTTTGTGTGAGAGTTAGCAAGAATATCATAAATAATTTTTATAATAAATTGTCCAAATCCCTGTATAAATCTATTTAATTAAATAACATGGACGTAAACCACAACCAAAATAACCTAATACCGAGGGGTTTTTTCAACCATATTGAACAATACTATGGAACACACATTAAGAAATTGATCTCAGATTACACGAAACTGAACATCAAAAAAGCAGCGGCCATAAATAGAAGAACATTTTTACTACAATGCAGAAAAAATAGAGTTTTTCCGGCACATATCACTAACAACCTTCAAATGATATATACGATACAACTAGACAAACACCCATACAAGAAAGATGTGGATAAAATAATACAACGACTTAGAAAATCAACCCTCAATGTTGAAATCAAAATTACAATTTGGAAAATCAAAGAACTTACTAACATAATTGAAGAAATAGACACAAAACTAAAAGATACACTTAACTCAACAGTATACAACACAACAAAAACATATACAAACAAAAAATACAAAGCAAAATTCATCAAAACTAAAGATATAAACGTTAAGAAATTGCAAGAGATTATTAGAAAGACAAAAACACCAATAAACATAACAGTGAAAGAAGAATATCTTAAAAATTACACGAAAACAATAATACCAGAAGGGCCTCGAATCATGCTAAGCCTGGGCCCCAAATTTGCAATAAATGATCGACAAACTCCGATTATAGACCTAATAAAAGACATAGAACAATTTATTACAAACCAAATAAAAGAAGAAGAACAACAATGTAGAGTAAGAAACACAATTACAGGGATTATACATAACCACATCAATATGGAAAAGGCCACAAGACCACAACAAAACATGAACCCCATAATAACAAAATATATACAAGAAACAAAAACATTCATTAAACAACACCCAGAAATCATAATAAGTAGAGCAGACAAGGGTAGTGCTACGGTAATAATGAACAAAGAAGAATATATACAAGAAGTAACAAGAATGCTAGGAGACAAAAACACATACGAAAAAATAAACAAAGATCCGACCACCACATATCAAAATTTGTCCAACAAATTAGTAAAGAAACTTTGGGAAGGAGAATACATAACTCAAACTCAACACAGAAGACTAACAAGACACAATGCGGTGTCCCCCAAACTATACTGTCTACGAAAAACGCACAAAACAACACTGAATCTTAGACCAGTAGTAAGTTGCATTAACACACCAGGATACAACTTAGGAAAATTCCTACATCATATATTAACACAAGTCCTATCCACATCGACATATAACGTCCGCAATTCACTAGAATTGGTAGAAGAATTAAAATTAATAGAGGTACCTACTGACTATGTACTGATATCAATGGACGTCGTTTCACTTTTCACCAACATTCCAAAAAACCTAGTAATTGACATCACAAAGAAAAAATGGAGTTATATTAAAAACTTTACAGACATTCCAAGAGATCTGTTCTTACAATTAATCGAATTTTGTTTCATGACAGGCTACTTTAGTTTTAATGATGTGATTTATAAACAACTTGACGGAACGGCGATGGGTGCACCTACTAGCCCAGTAATGGCTAACTTGGTAATGAACGAAGTTTTTGACTATAGCCTAGGTAAACTAAAATTTAGAACACCCTTAATCAAATTATACGTAGACGACACACTACTATTGGTCCCTAAAACACAGATAGATACCACACTGAAAACATTTAACTCATTTCATAACAAAATTCAATTTACAATAGAAAAAGAAACAAATAACTCAATTCCGTTTTTAGATACCTTAATAATTAGAGAAGACAAAAAACTTTTAACAAATTGGTATACAAAACCAACTGACCCATGTAGAATACTTAACTTTAACACAAATCACAGCACTAGTCAAAAAATTAACATAATCCAAAATATAACACACAGAGCACTTAAACTTAGCAACACAAAATTTCACAAAGAAAATATAAGCAAAATAAATAAAATACTAACAAGTAATAACTACCCTACAACACTCATTAATAAAGTACAAAAGAAAATATTTAACGAAATTAACAAACATAGCACAACAGAAAATTTTAACAAAACCAACAAACCAATAGCCTATTATAGATTACCATATACTAACAAACTCTCACACAAAATAGACAAAGTGTTTAAAACATTCCACTGTAAAGCAGCTTTTTATAACAAAACTACAACAAAACAATTTTACACAATTCTTAAAGATAAAACACCAATAGATCTGTGCTCACAAGTTGTTTATAAAATAAACTGTAATAACTGTAATAAAGTATACATAGGTCAGACCAGACAACTCCTCAAAGAGAGACTCAAACAACACATGAACGACACAAAAACAAAATTACCTCTACTTACAGACAAAACAGCACTCACAGCACACACTTTTAATTTAGGACATAATTTTGATTTTAAAAACGTACAGGTTGTAGATAAAGAAACCAACAATTACAAACGCAATGTAAGTGAAATGATTTACATAAAAATGAATGACTCAGTTAACTTCAGAGAAGACGTACGAAATTTACACTCCACATACAACAACCTAATTAATATACAAAAAAATAGGTGTCTAGATAAACAGAATACTACCACTAACAAATGTATTGACTATAAACATGACAAAGACGATAATATTTAATCTCTGATAACATAAATCCTCAAATTTGATAAGTGAATATCGCCATTTCCTTTTGTAGTAATTTTATTTCAGACAATGACTATACAAGAAAATACTTTAATTTTATTCTGCTTTGTAATAACAATTGCAACTTATACAAATCATCTAATTTAGATATTTAGGTAAAGTACAAATATGTAATATATAACCATGTAATAATGTATCCATTTTATTGTAGCTTTGATAAAGAGGGACAAAAGTGCCCTCGAAACGTTAGCAAGAATATCATAAATAATTTTTATAATAAATTGTCCAAATCCCTGTATAAATCTATTTAAAGTTAATATTGAAGTTTTCACTTCTGCCGGCACTCCCGGCGTGCTACCTTTTTTTTTATTGAATGGATTTAAGCGCATTTTTAATTTAAGCCAATTAACTCTTCTGCTATGTGAAAACGAGTTCAATGTTTATCTTTCATAATCTTACAACGGGTTCTCACACCGGTAATAAACCTAGCTCAAAAATTAATTAATCATTGGGAGTTTTTAGTTGAAGAAACACAAGGATGTTTGAAGGAAAGTTGAGAACAAACTCCGCAACATTATTTACTAGCGCAAAATAAAATACAGTAAAACTTTTCTTTAGTAAATTAATTCTAAAACTTTTGTGAAAATCCCAAAATACTCATTTTTAATGCTGCAGAACGCGCTTAAACTTATCTAGAGAAATACAGGACCTACAATGGTAACAGTTTGGGGTTAGTTAGATCTTTTCCGGGCGTAACCTTACAACTCTACAAACGGCTACCAGCCAGGGCAAATCTGCCACAAGAGCTTTTTAGCTATGCTAGCCAAGACTAAATGTAATTTTCTCAATAGTTATTAAAAGATTTTTGACAGTATGGTAGCGTCCGTTTTATTATATGCACTTTATGCCTGGTACTCACATAGCGGTACAAACGCACTTTTTCAAAAAGACATTTAATATGACAATAAATACCGCTAAAATTTGTTTTCTAATAAAACTCTATCAGCTTCTGAGCTGGCTGCTAACGCACGCAGTTAAGAGAATTCTTAATGGAATTTGAAGCTGTAGACCTCATAAATACACTTGATGTAGTTTAGTGAAAGACAAAAACTAAAGTTGATTTTCACAGTTTTATATAAGTAGACTACGCCAATTAAGTCCTAGCAAGTGTTTGGTCGTAAAAATCCCGTAAAAATTATTGCATTTACTTCCAATTAAAGCTTGCAAATGTGCACTACTGCTGCCTAAACTTTAACAAGCAAAGAATTCAGTTCTTGGCGAGTAAAAACTGTAAAATTTGCAATGTACAAGAGCCCGAAAACATAGAACATTTTATATTTAAGTATCTGTTGCTCTCAAAAATATTGACAAAAAACCGAGTTGATAAATTTGTTGCAGCTTCAGATGAACTTTTTTTGATACTTAACGTAACTGTTTTGATTGGATTTGTTAAAACTTGTAGAACGAATGAATTAGTGAAAATGTCTACCGAGGACGTTGAGATTTTAGTGAATAAGGTAGTTGTTACTGTTCCTGATTCAAAAACTTTCAAAAAAATTTTTTGCGGTTTGGTCTGAGGGTGATGTCAATCCTGTAATTTAATAAAAAAATATGCAGCGTTACGCATATTACGCCTAGAAGATTTTTTGCATTATACAGAATTAAAAAGTATCAAAATTGCTGCATAACCATGCTTGTTAACGCCGGTGGAACTGCAAGAGTTGGGTGAAGTTCAACAAGATTACAAAAGGGTATTTAAAAAAAAATCTAGAAAAGAGAATTGCGCAAGAAATTCAGGTCGGAAGGGTGTGGTATGGCAAGTGCTTCTGGTACAGGGTTTCTATAAATGATTCTAAGGACGCAGTTGACTGTAAATTTTGAAAATTCCGCCGTGCTCAAATGATACCTACAATTTAACAGTTTCTGATGGTCATTAAGGTGATTTGTCACCTGTCACTTAGAGTTTAATCGTTTGTCGTTTTAACGTTTTTCAATTGTAAAACACAATCATTTGCGTTAATCCAAACTTAAGTTTTGCTCAGAAGCGAAGACTGTAGAAATGGTTTATTCTGTTGAACAAGAGACTTTCATTGTAATGTCTTATTATCGCAGTGGGAGATTCCACAACGAAGAGTGGGTGTATTCTGTAGCACCTTGTAAACAAGAATATCTTGCTAAATACCCTGATCTGCAAATTCAGGAAAGTCATTAGAGTTTCACATTAGAGACGTAACAAACAGATTTGTTCGAACTGGCAGTGTCAACAAAGGAAAGTCTCCTGGAAGACCTCCAGCATCTGAGGAAGTTGTTGAGGAATTGAGGGCACAATTGGAGCAGAATCTGACAAGATTGTCTTACCAGTCAGGAGTTCTTGTACGCACCTGTCTTAAAGTAGTGAAAAAAAGACTGTATATGCATCTCTACAAAATAACAACTGTGCAACAACTTTTACCAATAGATCCTCCACAACGTGTAAAATATTGCAATTGGCTTCGGACTACTTTAAATGATGATAGGTTACTCGATCTTGCTTTTCAGTGATGAAACTTAGTTTTATTTATTTGGCTATGTTAATTCACAAAATTTTAGAATTTGGTCAGCTGAAAACCTACATGCTTTCGTAGAGACGCCTCTTCATTTTTTACAAATTGGAGTCTGGTTGGCAGTGTTATGTAGAAGAATGTATAAATCTATTTTCTTTCATGATACTGTGACAGGAGAATGGTATAGACAAGAGATGTTTGAACCATTTACTCAACAACTTGATGAAGAAGAGCAGTTAGGGTACTTCCAACAGGATAGAGCCACTGCACACACTGCAGGTGCTACGTTGAAATATTTACAACAATATTATGGACATTGAACTTCTCGATCTTAGGATATTTGAAAGATAAAGTGTTTCAACGACAAATGGATAACGTGGCAGAGTTGCAGCATGAAATCCAACAATGTTGTCAAAACATTAATCAAAGGATGTTATAGAACACTTTTGAAAATATGAAAAACAGAGTGAATATGTGTCTTGAACAAAATGGTGAACACTTTTTATGACGTTTAACTAGCATAAATTTATTTATTTTTGATATGTTATTGATCTATTTTATTTTTAAATATAATTTTTAAAATAAGAAAAGCATTTGATTCTTAGGCAACCAACTAATCACGCCCGTATCAGACTTGTCGTGCGTTTGATACGTGTCTTTGAACAATCTATTAAGAGTACACAAAATGGCAGAAGCGGCACACTTCTTACGCCAACTGCGTCCTTACAATTATTTATAAAAACCCTGTACTAAAGAATCAATAAACTGTGTGACTTATGTGGAGAGCTATATGAGATGTAGCAGGCAAGGTAGATGGTAAAAATGTGTTTTCTACTTTTAAAATTGGGTAAATTTTGAAATTAATGTTCAAAAATAATTTTATACTATGCTAGTACGCTTATATTCATATTGAATTAGTTATTTATGTACCAAGGGCATTATAAAGATAATAATTTCCGGAGGGTGAAAAAATCTAGCCAGAGGGCCGCTAGACCCGAGGGATAGATTTCGCCCGATGGGCATTATTATAGATAATAATTTCCGGAGGGTGAAAAAATCTAGCCAGAGGGCCGCTAGGCCCGAGGGATAGATTTTGCTCGATGGGCATTATTATCTGATAATGCCAGTGCACCACTGGCATTATCAGATAATAATGCCCATACATACTTTTATTTTTAACGTAAAATCGTTTTTTTTGTGAAAATTATATTTTTCTATAATTTTATGCATGAATCGCAATAGCTGCATACATGTAGTAACAGTAACTATAGAAATGACAAAAGTTTGTTTACGTCGGAAAAAGTGAAAGTTTAGTTTATAAGTGTGGTTTACAATAATTATTCATTTTGTCGCTATTGTTATTAAAAGCAATGGAATCATCTAATGATAATGATGATGTAGTGCAAGAAATAGCAGCAAGGGCAGAAAAAGCTGTCGCGGATCTGTTGCCGTCAAAGTCAAGAGCGAACTACGAAAAGGAGTATAAGATATTTACTGAATGGATGGTGAAATATTCAGGAAAAACAGTAAATGAAACGGTTTTGCTGGCATATTTTCAAGAACTAGTGTGTATTTAATAGGTCAGATTATTTCAGTTTCTTAAATTATTTTTTTTTGCAGTCTGAAAAATACAGTCCGAACTCATTATGGACCAAGTACTCTCTACTAAAATCAACATTGCTAATTAATGAACACATAGATATTTCTAACCACAAACAGTTGATTTCATTTTTAAAAAAGAAGTCTCGAAGATATTGCCCAAAAAAATCGAAAGTTCTGTCATTCATAAAAGAATCTCCGTATGACATTTATCTACTTCACAAGGTAGGAAATTTAGGTTTCCAATATTTAACGTAGCTCATTAGAAAACATTGTAGGTTGTTTTGCGAATGAGAGTTTTTGGGGCCTTGAGAAGGAATGAACTAGTGAAGATGAAAATCGATGACATTGAAGATAAAGGTTCTGTGTTAATAGTAAAAATTCCTGGAAGAAAAACGGGACAAAGTAAAGGATTTAGTGTTATAGAAGAAACAGAGTTAAGTGCTTTGAAATTACTTCGAGACTACATAAAATTAAGGCCACCTGGATTAAAAGAACGTCGATTCTTTTTGACCTACAAAAATAGACGATGCACTTCACAAGTAGTTGGAAAAAATACAATTGGAAGTGTACCATTAGTCATTGCAAAATTTCTTAAACTGGATAATGCAAAAGAATATATTGGGCACTGCTTAAGAAGAACATCTTCCACGCTTTTGGTTGGCACCAAAAGGAAAAGCACTTCAGTGGCAGAAGGGTATATTGAGGAAAGTCTTGCCTTTAGGAACCAAATATCTCGCATGATTGCGGGTTCTGTCAAAAAAATTTCAAAAGGTGCGGAAAAAGGAACTGTGATCCAGACCGTAACTAATGATTCTGTGGACGTTATAAATAAAACATTTCAGGAGTCAAAAAGGTCGTTCTCTGGAAGTTTTACATATTTTTATAATTTTTATTTTTCAAGTGATAATAAATAAGAGTAATTAATATTTTTTCAAGTACTTATTTACTAAATTTGACATTGATGAATGGTAACAAAGTTTGATTCATATACTCAAAAATAAAAAAAAAGATTTATGAATTGACCTTTTCAGCGGGCATTATAGGAGGGCATTATGAATCATAATGGGGAGGGCATTATGAATCATAATGGGGAGGGCATTATGAATCATAATGCCCTCTCATAACGTCATGCGGTTGTTATGGATATGTTTATGTGTCTCGTATCTATAGTATTTAACGTTACTAGCCAGGTACATAGATTTAATACATTAGATATAGCTATGCATGCTAAACATACTTCGGTTCTTAAAAAACATATCAAAGAAATTGGTACATCTCTCCATTTCTTTCTATATTTAATGAAACACATTTTTCATCCTTTTCATCATATTTGTTGTATGTCGCACACGAGTCTATAGTGATTAAACAGACACGAATTTCTACGATTTTAGTCGACAATTAACGATGCAATGCTTTGCTGTCAACTTATTGACATTTGTCATACACAATCTAATAAAATACGAAAATTAGGTTAAAAATCAATTTTATTTTGGAATGAATAATTATTTATAAATAAAGGTTTTTTCATCAGTGCTAATGATTCTTAATTATTTTATCAAAAAACTCTATTCCAATTTCAAAATTTCACCAACTTTTAGTTATGTCAGACCCATGTAAACTTTATTATCCGCTTCATCTTTTATCAGCTTACAAACCCACAACTGCATCGTGACAATCACAATAATGAAAATAAAAAACTTCTCTCCTATGAATTTGTAAAATTGAAGTTAGCCTTTAAGAAAATAGAGAAACATTAGAAAGCTGGAAGAAAATAAAAGTTGAGGTTGAAATCTCAATAAATAAAATTACCTTCAAATTATTAAATATTTTTCTTGACAATAATTATTTTCAATTTTTAAGTGACTGAACTAAGTTTTCTGTTCAAATTATGTGATTAGAAAAATTTGAATAGAAACGTCAAAATAATTCTAGTGTCATGCTGACGTAGCGTACTCTGCGTCTACTGATTTCTGCTTTGCTATTGGTAGGAACCTCTCTAAAAGATAGCGCTATCGAATACTAATGCAGTTGAGAGTGAGAGCAATAGATGGTACGTCTTGGCGGACTATCGCAGTGCATGGCTGTATCTTGTTATAATAAATCTATGGCCAGGTATAAGGGTTTTTACTAGCGACAGAAGGTTGATGATTGACGAGCCGAAGGCGAGTCCATCACCTTCTTGAGCCAGTAAAAACCTGTTACCTGGCGTGTTTACGTTGAATGGTTTGTTTGTTCCTCACTTGTAAAAGACAATTCAATTTTTGAATAATAGAATAATCCGAGAATTTTAAAATTTATGAAATCGAGTATGCTTTAATGTATCACTTTGGTAAAGTAAAATGTCAACACCTGGAACTTTTAGTTTTAGTGGAATTCACAATTGTACGATGATATTTAATGTGTAGGATAAAGATAAATCATTTTTAAATGTTAGATAATGACAATAAATAATCGCTAAAAGTTCATTATTGTGTTTTATTGTTGATAAAAGTGACGTCTATAACTGGCTAGCCTGTTAAATGACATCTATAACTGGCTAGCCAGTTATGAGAGGTTTTCAATGTGAATATAGTCACTTGATAAGTGCATGTTTACAAGTGAGGAACAAAGGTATTAACAACAAATTATAGTCAAGTGAAAAATAAAAATTATTACACTGGTTGTAACTAATGTATTATGCGTAACTAACATGTTATCGGATTTCTTTGATATTATGGTCCACACAAAAATATTTGATACTATAGAGACATAATCAACGATAATACGATAAAAAGTTTCAATAAAATTTTTTAATTGAATTTTTATAATGTTTGTATACAAATGCTAATAATGTTTGTCTCTTTGTACAAATAAAATTCAACTCAACAACCGTTTGGATTGAGTTCTAATGAACATTAGTGTTTTGGAGCTATATTAACTTTTAGCCAAACTCAATAATTTGATAAACCTCCAATTCATCTTAACTCAATCACAGCTAAATGCGTTCACAAACGAATTCCGCATTATTTATGGAAGAAAACATTGGTCAATAAAATCTACTACACGTTTTGTAGATTGCGATTGATTTTTTGTTATTGATAAGAAATAATATTCTTTCAATGATCATAAAAAATTCAATTATTTTATCAAGATCATCAAGCAGCCAGCAATAAAACGACTCATGTTTTAAAAGAAGTGCTGTTGACTTTCTAAGACTTAGGTCTTATCAATTCAGTCTCATATATTATTTGCATTCAAGAAAAAAAAATTGAAAAACTAGTTTTATAAGGGTTGATTTAGCGCTTCAGTTCCAGGGTAAAAAAAAACAAGCCGCAGGTGAGTTTTCTATATGTCACGTGCCTCAATACCTTTTATAAACCGTGTTTTTTAGACTATTTGTTTTTATTAGTTATATATGAAAAAATTAAATGTTTAAGTTTTGAGAGACTTGCTTCCTAACGGTTGGTATTAGCAATAAGCCATTTGATTTAAAATTTAATTTAAATATTTTGCTTGACCTCTTAATTTGTTTAAGTTTTAACCAAAAATTAAATTAATAAACAAGATAAGAACTTAAGCATCTCACCCGAAATTCGAAAATTAAACAAGACATTAGCTTAAATATTATTACGAGATAAATTCAAAAAAGCCTACAAAAGAAATTTAAGATTTGACGATAAATGAAAAAAATGCAAACAATTTCTTATAATGTTTTTTTGGCGTACTTTAAGATACAGCGCAAGAAATACGAACTGATGAACACTAATTAGGATCAATGTTACGATCAATGTTTATTGAAGATGTTCAGCTGTTATATCTCATGTAGTTTGTCAGATTAAACTAAAAAATTAGTATTGCATATTTATTTAAAACTAATTATGGTTTTCATACGTATACAAAATCTATGGTTTTCCGTATCTGTAGATTTTATACCAAATAATTTTGAAAGGTCAAAACTTTGACGAGTAAATTTTTGTGTCATAATTTAATTGTTTCTAAAGTTTTTGTAGTTTTTATTAAAAACTATGTAAAGATATTAGAAAACATCATTAATTTTAATCTCTTAAATTTTATTTGACAATCGATTCATTCAATTAAAGCTAGTATTCTTGACGATTATAAGGAATTTATTTCTTATAGTAAGAATACTATAAACTGCAAGTCTGTTTAATCCTCAGATTAATTAAGCCAAATATTTTCAACCTTTACCCTTACCTCTCAATAAGGAAAGAGGTGCCTTACTTACCCAGGGAGCCAGAGAGAAGACTAATAGACTCGCAAGAAATTCTCTGACCATAGCAGACGTTTTAGTTAAGATAGCAAGTGAGAAAGTGTAATAAGTTGTAATAAACAATTATTAAGTATTCGTCTATCCGAGAACCAACCTTCAAAGTCTTTCCTTGGAAAAAACAAAGTCAAAACAATTGTAGAAATATGTTTGATCCGCGCGGGAGCCGGTGGTATGCAGCAGCATGGCTTATGAAATCTAACTTCAAATAGTCCCAAAGAAGTTTGCAATTTATTTTGCCCCATATTTTCAAACGGTTTACACGTCTTACGACATTGGCTCTAAAAACTATGCTTCTCACTCACTTCATATTCTAAATTGATCTGGGTGTCTAAATCCCATTGATATTTCGAATAATTATCTTTTTAACAAACTTGTACTCTGTTGAAAACATAATGTTGTTGTTAATTATAGTCCAAACTTGGCTTGGCCAATTTCTATACTTTTTCTCAACAGTGGAACTTGCCCCCAGCAAAGGAAATCGTCTTATATTTTGCCGTTACACAAAAGCGGAAGTAAATCAGACATAAAAAACTATCGAACTATTTGTTCCGTAAAAGTATCTGTAAAACTCTCGAATTTATTGTTTCCGAATATATACTTTCAACTTACAAAAATGTCATAGATGTAAATTAACATAGAGTCATGCCACCACGAAGCACTCTTAGAAACCTTTTTATATACAATACTTATCTTACCGATTCTTCAGAGCAAGGTTATTAACTTGATGCCATATATATAGACTTTTGTAAAGCATTTGACTGCGTAGATTTAAAATTACTAAATTACACAAACTAAATCTTTACAGAATCCGTGGATTACTTCTTTTTTGGATTTTCTTATATTTAATAAACCAAACTCTGTTTCTCAAAATAAATGGGTACTTATCAAATAAAATTATTGTTCTATCTGGGGTCTACCACGAAGCCATATTCCTAGGTACTATTTTATTTCTTCTTTTTATTAATTACTAGCTGGCCCGGCGAACTTTGTTCCGCCTTAGTTTTGTTATTTTATTTTTTATTTTTATTTTTTTTGTCATTTGTTTTGTTATTATATGTCAGATGCGTTTACGTTTTATATTGTATGTCACGTCACACGGAATGGGATAAAAAATATTCTTTGTTAGGCTACTGGTTCTAAACAACCACTCCACCAATTTTCAGCCAAATCGGTCATAAATAGATATAGATTTTTAAAATAAATGACCCCAAAAACTATAAAAATGATACCAAAATTAATTATTCACATTTATTACCTTTATCACATTCATTTTACAACCCCCTTTAACTTAAATATCATTTTCAAAATCAACGACCTGAAATTCCTCGAAAATACCCATATCGTTTTTTTACATTTTTATCCCTAGAACACTCTCTTTTCATCCTCCTAAGAGTAATTTTTTAGAAAGCAGGAAACATACCTATTTATTTTTTTTGAGAACTTAGGCAATTTATGGGAAAAATTATGAAAACGACATCAATCTTTAGACATTTTGCCCTCTTTCCGCCCTATGAAGGAATGATAATATTTTACTTCTAAAATTTCGGATTTAAACATAGATATTATTTTTAAAATAGACAATCCAAAATTTTTGAAAATCATACTAATATTGGTACTTGTCATTTTTAGTTTCTATCCCACCTCTTTTTATCTCTTTGTTAATAAAAAGTATTCTATTCTTTTCATTCAAATCCAGTCATCATAATTTTCCATACAAACTTTTACCCAAAGTTGTTATATGGGAAGTTGCTTCATGGAAGACGATTAAAGACGGCCACTGACGATCCAACGCCGCAGTCGTACTGCGGCGTTGGATCGTCAGTGGCCGGCTTTACATGTAAACGCACGGTCCGATTTTGGTTGGTGGTGGGGGAGTGGATCGATTTATTTAGAACGGGAATTTGCCGAGCCTCACCGAACGTTTCCGACATCGCAATTCTAATTTTGATTTAACCCTTCTTTTAGAGGGTGGTCTCTGGAATAAAAAGTATCCTATGTCCGTCTCCTGGCTCTAAGCTACCACCTCACCAATTTTCAACCATATCGGTAAAGCCGTTCTTAAGTTATAAGTGAAGTAACATAAAAGACGACTTTCTTTTATATATATAGATTTAAATTCCTCTTTTAAGCTTTGGAAATATTTATTTTTTGCTGACGACTTAAAACTGCGCATCACTGGTCAGAGTGACTTTTATAAAAATTTGAAAGACTTTGATTTACTAGAACTATTGTGGGTACTAAACAACATGTCTCTTAATATTGAAAAATGTAAGTCAAAATTTTTTTCTAAAATAAAAACACTTAAATTCTTTAATTACTACAATGGAATTAAAAAGCTTCTGAGAGTTGATAATATACCTGGCCTTGGTGAAGTTTTTTAGAGTAACCTTAGCTCTATTTAGATAATATAATTAGCAGAGCATTTCGTCTTATTGGTTTTATAAACGGATTCCCAAAGATTTTAGAAATATAATTGTCATTATTCAATTGTTTTGCTCTGTTATCTAAAACCCTTATCAACAAAATAGTTGCTATCGCTCGAAACAAGTTTAAACAAAAAATTTAAAAAGACTTTTCTGGTAAGGACAAAATTATTCAGGTATTTTTTTCCTTAGCCAGCATGACTGAAACTAATAATCAACAATAATTTAAGTGTCAGTTATTATTAAAGCTTAGTTATTGCAGAAAAGAGTACTATTATAAAATTTAGAGCTTATTTGTTTTCCATTGGCGGCTCGTCTCTCCATGCGCAAAAGCTCAAATTCGTAATTATTAAACTAAACTTAAAACGAAACTAAAATTTTTACTTTGCGCTTGCTTGTCTCAATATATATTATCCCCAATACTTAATACATATTAGAACAGTAATTTAATTTAGTTCGCATGAACTTCAGTTAATTTTGAGCGGTTTAAAAGATAGTCGAATGTTTTCAGCGCCGACTTATTCGATCAGCTGCCACGTGCTCGTGCCAGGTTAGTGAAATGACAGGCGCCAAGAGATAACAAATGATCTAACTATTTAGTAGCATGAGGCATTGTAATTTAATTTTTAAATTTGCACCATTGCTTGAATCTTGAATAACTTACCTAATGTTAGGATTTTTTTCAGCGGTGGAAGCTATCACAATGTATGAATTATTCAAAGCAGATTTTTTACGTCAAGTGTCGATTCATTTGTTTTGATTTTTTCGTTTTTAACAGGTGTCTTTAAGTGATAAATTTTTTTAGTATTAAAAGTAGAAAAGCAGCGATAGTACTAAAACAAACATTAGGAGAGAAGATTATTATAGTAATAATTAACTACACGTTAATTATTACCCTCGACGATTTACGTCTCAAGTATAATGCAGCATGTCTATTCTCTTTTTTGTCGTATAAATTCTAATAAATATATAAAACACATGAGTTTAGTTGTTTTTGCACTATTACTTGTTTTTTTTATTAAGTCTTATGTTTATTTATAGCTTATAAATCTAATTAATAATTGAAGTTTATTCATTTTTGCAGTTTAATGATAATTTGCTACTGCATTTCCTTTTTTAATATTTTTCAGAACATAACTTTGCAAAATATCTAAAATGTAATTGCAGTAGCACATTATCTTATTTTTTAGGAGTAATTTTTATTTAAAACTTGAAAGTCAATAAAAAATCAAACTGACATTTTTTAACTCTGGCTTTATTATATACACAAAAAATATTTCAGTTTGCGCAACACAAATACAAATTAGTTTATATTTATCAATAATAATAAATAGAATTTTTTGCAGCAATTTTTTTTTTCATAAGTGCAATAGAGTTTTGTGTTGTTTTAACAATAACTCATAATTACATTGTGTAGGTTTCCCGCTGCGTAAATTGTTCCTAAATATAACATTTTTATTGACATAACATTGACATGCTGTTTACAATACACAAACTTTTTGTATAATTTTGTTTATAAATTCGCATTAACCCACCGAATAAGTATAACAATGTATATAGATCAAAATCTTGAAAATGATACTCAATTCATTTTCTTTTTTTGTTTAATCGTTGGTACGTTGTTCATTTGTCAATATAATTTTTTTTATATAAATTGTAAATCTTATTTATATCAGTCTTCTGTTTTGCTAAATTTTAACAATTAAATTGAAGTAAATAACAGTTACCTCCTTCTTTATAATAAACTTGCCAGGATGTCTATGTTTTACGATTATTAGCCTTAAATATTCACTTGAAAACAGTGTACAAAATAGCAACAACCAGCTACATTATCATCAACTATCTTCTTCAACTCACCCCTTTATATTCATTGTCAGAGAAAACGTACCAATGTATCTGTCAATAATACCTGTAACTCACTGGGAGCTTTCCTCCCCCTCGCAAAATCCTCCTCTTTTCGAACTGCTAGTGGGAGACATCACCAGGTTTATCAGACTTTGACAACCCCTCCATGGACTCGATTGACCTAATCTTTACTATAGATCATAAAAGTCACCCATCATCCGTCAATTACACATGTCACATGTCACCACTTATATATAGAATTTTTTAAACCACAGAATTCTACCATATGTAAAGGAAAACAACCACCTGTTGCTCTATTTCTTTAAATTTATACTAGTTTTTTTCGTGTTGCGGTCCCTCGTGCCTGTTTTGTTTCTTTCTTGTACTCTAGAAGAATAAATCACAGCCGAATAAAAGCTATTACTTTCAAATCAATGAAAAAAAAGGAAAACCTATCAAAGTTGAAGAAAATACACGCTGAAAAATGTTTTATGTGTCGCCCAATCGGTCCGTCTGACCAAGCGTTTCTCTAACAATAAATATAGAGGGGTGAGTTGAAGTAGATTGTTGATGATAATGTAGCTGTTTGTTGCTATTCTATACACTGTTTTCGAGTAAATATTTAAGGCTAATAATCGTAGAACATATCCATCCTGACAAATTTATTATAAAGGAGTTAACTGTTATTTACTTCAATTTATATGTTAAAATTTAGCGAAACGTAAGTTTAAAATAAATTAATCTTACATAATATATTCATCTTATATTCATTGTCTTGTTTGTATTTGAAGAAATCGACTACCTAGCATTGCAATAACATGATAGTTTTATTCATAGGTGCTAATTTTTTAAATATAATCTTAACATTTCTGTAAGTTTTTGCTATATCTTCTAAATGTATAATTAAGTTTAAAAAAAACAATTGCAGAGTCCAGAAGATGGTTTGTATACCGAAACGTCGTCGTAAAGAAAAAAGAGTCGACAATTTAGCCCCTTGTTTTTGTGTGCCGTTGATAACCTTGAAAAACAATATTAACAAATACAATATTATAATACAATATATATAAAACAATATTATATATATATATATAGTATAATCCTTGACTCAATAATATAATTACAATAATTTTCTAAAACACCTAAAAAGCACTTTATCTTTGAAAACTTAAAAAAATGTATATGCTTGTCCGGCTTGTCGTTGTGACAAATAATTTGTAAATTGATTATTTATATTTTAAAATTTACGTTTAATTTTGCAGAATCCGAATCAATAGATGATGAAGACGAGTTCAACGATAATAACCATGGCTCGGATAATGATGATGATGATGAATGAAGATCCAAATCAATATATATATATATATACCTATATATATATATATATATTAATTTTGACGTCTCCAATTCTACTACTATTTTAACTAGTATACAATTTTATCAAATAACCAATAAAGAAAAAAGATTAAATAATTTTAGTTAAAAATATGATAATTTATAAGTATCAGGGTGCAATTTAACTTGACAACCTATTTGCAATATGTCAATGTGAATAGCATCTATCATTTATTTCTTATCACTAAGATTATTATTTATTTCTTATAAGTAACAGATGAGAGTATATAATTCTTATACCGAATCTTGCACTATTAACTGATATGGTTTTGTTTACAACATTTCTTTAATATTATGACATATAAAAACCAGTCAAAAAAACAATATTAAGAAAAATCTAAAAAATGCTTTTATTTTTCAATAAATAAATCTATTCATTCTCTAAGTGTGATAAAGTTTGTAAACTGTTAAACAGAAAATCGTTATTTTTTTTAGTCAAGACTTGTTTTTTTAGTGCTTTAGTGCTCATAAAATTAGCTGTCAGTCCATTTTCCAAATAGTTATGAACCTTTTTTTAGCATCTTATAAATTTTTAGAATACAATCTTAGAAGCACTCGGGATCATAGTATTTTACAACAGGCCAGAGAGTCAAAATGACAGATAGAAGCTTTGCATGTAAAAACATTCAAATACCATAGCAGTTGACAAGACGTAAATATGCGGTTTACAATCGACACTGCTGTTTTGTCTAATTTTTGTCTATATTTTTTCTAATAAAATTATTGTTATTAAAACTGCTAAATTTACCCAAAATTTTACAGAGTTTTAAAAGTATCGTAACAATGATGTACAACAATATTAAATTTTTGCTTAATTAAATCTGTCAAAAATGCTTTAGCTAGCAACACTCTTAGTAAACTTTTGTTTGTTTGAATGTTTACTAATTATATTGTTTACTTTACTAATTAAATACTAGTTAACTTTACTAACTATATTGATACTTGTTTATTTAATTCATTCAAATAAACAAGTATCAAAAATCAGTATGCAACAACATTTTCTATGCAAAATGTGTAAATGCTAACCTACGGGGTTTTCACATGAAGAAAGGAATTTAGTGCTGTAATAGTAAAATTTGTAGTGTTAGTGCAGCTAAAAAACAGCTTAAAATGGACGACCAGATACCGGGAATTTGTTGGGATTCAAGTGATAGAGGCATAGGGTATTCACGAACTATGAAACAATATCCAACTTCAACGTGACCAAATTCTGCTATTACAGAAGATAAAAAGTGATAAAGATACACCCAAAAAAAGACTTTTCACAACTCAAAAAACTGTAAAGAATTAACAGCTGATACAGTAGTAAATAAACAGTCTAATGAGAAAGCTTCAACTTTTTCTGATATTATAATTAACACCAATAATACAAACAGCATTAGTGGTACCATGAACTGGCAGGCAGCACTAAACAGTCACAAAAACCCCAAGCAACAAAATACTATTTCTGAAAACCACCCTACAGTAAACAATAAACAAACTAGTGTTTCACCGGTGTATAATAATATTACAACAACAGAACAACCCCAAAAACAGCAGAGGAATGCCTTCACTTGTACGATTGTAGGTACCAAAACAGAATGCCAAAACTTTAGAGTTTCCTTCTTCTATGTGAGTCGTCTAGGTAGAAATACTACAGCGGAACAACTTAATACAAGATTTCCCAGAGGTAAAGTGTCAATTGCTTGAAAATGAATTCGATGCATCACAATCACGTTTTAAAGTGGCTGTAAATCTCTCTAGTTTAGGAAAATTAGAAGCACCGAAATACTGGCCTTGTAGAGTTACAGTATGAGGGTTTTTTCATCCCCGAAAGTTGCCAAAACTTAGAGAATATATAATACTGACATAAAAAGTAACATTCTTTTTCTTAATATCAATTAATAGGAAACAAAATTGAGGAACTTCAGATATTCTTACCAAATACAAACATAACCTTAAATGTAAATTGTTATAATGAGCACCGGCTTACTCCACAGGAATGTGAGTCACTCTGGGTTGATGGATATGCTACAAAACTCTATTGTCAAAAGGACAGGCTGGTTATGGAGGATCACACGTTATGCAATGGTGCAAAACCTATATCTGTGCTTACACAAAATTTCACAAATTTATTAGGTATCTGTTTTTATAATTATGAAAGTAGTTTTGCAACTTATAAATTTGGCTATTGCCTTCATTTTTTCTAAATATTAGGAATCGTTCAATTAAAAAGTTTAGATTCTGCTTATTAAATTTAGTAGATGATCTTAAAACTTTTATCTTAATATTACTAATATCTGTGGCGGTTAATTTGATTACACCAAAGCAATAAGTTAGTAGACAAACTGCATAAGAATTTATTGCTTGCATTTATAGTCACCTCAATCATTAAAAAATCATTGATAAACGATTTATTGCTAAGCAAAACCATAAAAAACTCAATGAATCTTGTTAAAATGTTCCGCATTTTAATAGCAATAATGAGGTTTTAATTGATGGTTTGCCATTGAAACAAATCAAGTAAAGTTTGGCAAAACTGCATTTAAATGTTAATATGTAATTAAAATTAAATTGTATTAAAATTAATTTAATTCAAATTAAAATATTATTATGTTTAACCCTCCCTATCTCGAAGACACAGCAATTTTGCTGGATTCAAAATGCATCACGGTCTTTGACAAGTAATGACAATGATGACAAAATTACTTTTTCAATAATATACAAATTTTTGAAAAACAAGTTTTTAGTTTTCAATTTGTTTAAAAACCAATTTAAGAATTAAATTAAAAGCAAAAACCTTAAATTAAGTTTTAAGCCAAAGGAAAAACATAATTGAGATTGTTTTTTAGAAAATCAAGCTAAATTGCTCTCTCCCCACGCATCTGCGATTATATTATTAGAATTTTCAGATATAACATTTGAAATTCGAACAATATGACATAAACATATTAATGCTGCTTTCTGTTTTTTCGCAAGGATTTTTAAATTCAAATTTTTACTTATTTATAATGGTACAACACCCATATTTGAAATAACTAAAAGTAGCACTTTTGCCATTTTTAATGCTAAAGATTCCTAATGGCCACCGAAAGCAGCGAATTTTTAGCCATTTTCGTATTAAAATTATAAATAATATAATAAAAAAATTAAACGAAATTTATCTCATAGGTCCTTTTAAACCCCTTTCTCATCATCGCATTGATGCTATGTTGAGACGATCCTATAATTTACTTTTCAACACAATTGTTTGTTTTCCCCAAATTTTCTTGATTTTTTTATGACGTTTGTCAAAATAATTTTATTTTATTAAATTATCTAAAAAAATAACACTTTCTACCGATAGAAAAAGTAGTTTTAATCTTCAGGGTAACCAGCTCAAGTAAAAACTATTGAAAAATTTTGAGAAATTTACTATTAATCAATTAATAATAATAATTATTAATTAATTATGAATTATAATTTTTTTATTGTGTTTTTATTATTATTATAGTTAGGACGCACATAACTTCAAAAAATAACTTTGAAAAAATTATTATAGTATCATTCAAAAATTATTTTAATAAAGTCTGTGTTAATAATATTCCGGTCTTTTTCCTTTGGAGGCTTTTCAAGGTAAATCAATGTAAAAACGTTACTTTCAATTTTTGTGTACATTATTAGACAGATGCTTCTGGGTTTGTTAATTTATTGTCGACAGCCAAATAAACTTATATTTAAACCTACATCTATAGAAAAATGAAATTAACAATTTTTCCTCGTCAAATATTTACATAAATTTTTGTCTATAATAACAAAATAAACGATATCATTAAATATTTTTAAATCACAGGTTGATACTGTTTAGAATCGAGTGACTAACTAAATCTGTTTTTAGACTAAATTACCTGACACCAACAATTTGTTTAACTCTAAACAAACAAATAGTAAAGAAATCCGTTTACTTTTTCTCTCAAGAAATTTTGGTGTTGATAGATTAAGGATTAAGGTAAAACCGGAAAATACTGCAAAAGATAATCCGGCTATTATTTTCACGAATTTTTACAATTAGCTTGACATAATTCAATGTCACTGCAATCCAGGTGTATCTTATTAGGTTTACTTTTTGATTTATTTATTTTATACGATACAAGTGAATAAAAAAGTTAAACTTATTAGCGTATGGAATAATAAACTAAGCCTTAGTCAATGTGCCATCAAAAAAAGTTGTTGATACAATAATTTGATATTAATGGTACTTACAGTTCATGCGAGAAACTAATCTTGCTCTCGGCCTTAACTCAATGAAACAAAAATATTTAAAAAAGTATTTCCGCGAATAACATTCACTATTCCCATATCTTCTCAAAGAGGACAGCGAGACTAATATTTATTACTGAGTAACAAAAATTTGCCGCGGCTTAATTCTAATAATTTAAACACCACTGTTGACATAAAACTGTATCTATATTTATATAAGAAATCATATCAGAGTTTACAATCACCGGCCGCTTAAAAATTTTCAGCTCGAGCATTCAACATTTGCGCTTCTGAAGTTTTTGATTTGATCTATTCGTTGCCGCGTTTGTGCTGAAACTGCGCTCGAAGTGTTGTCGCGACTATTCTGAAAGCCCTCTGCGCTGGTTCATTTTGTAGTGTTTTTTTTTCAACATTTGGAAAAATTTCCACAAGTATTTGTCACTGAAAAGTAAAATCAATTCTAAAGTTTAAAATTTTAGTTTAACTTAATAGAGATTTTAATATATAGAATCTTCAGTTTTGCATTAGATAAGCTTCTTATCACATATCATCCTGATGTCGATAGAGTTTGTCAACAGAATTATAACGTCAAATATTAATCTAAGTTATGGACGAGAGATAATTAGTTATAAAGATGATATTACAGGAAAGTAATTAGTATTTTGCGTAATTAGCCTCACTAGAACTTGAAAAGACAGATTACCAGATATTTAATTAAGATCCGACATGTATTCATATTTTCTTTAGTTCAAACCGCCGACAACCTTTTCAGTTTATTTTTAGTATTAAACTATCTTCAATTAAGAGTTTATCAAGTAAGTAACCCACACAAAATTAAAAAAAAC
Organism: Lagria hirta; assembly: GCA_947359425.1. Lineage (NCBI taxonomy): Eukaryota > Metazoa > Arthropoda > Insecta > Coleoptera > Tenebrionidae > Lagria > Lagria hirta. The sequence continues at coordinate 31,639,179 of OX375794.1, forward strand.
AAATGTTAAAATCGAACCAAACTCTCCACCACTTTTTATCCTGCCCTTTCTACCGCTTTCGCTTCCTCGCTTACCAATATAAGCCCAACAGCAACGAGGTCTATCCAGAATAAGTTTTGCCTTGAGTGTGGTTTGCACGTTAAGTTACCGTGCTTATTCTTTTTTTTATCTTGTTCTGATGATGCCTTTACCGGTGGAGTGCAAACCGTCGACAATTTATATAGTAGATCTATATAATAGATCTATTTTTACACTTGAAAAAAATATGTTTGCTTTATTTTGTTACGCAGTAGCTGGAAATGCTGTCAATGCAAAAACTTTGTCTTCCTGCATACAATGCGAAAAAGCGGAACCTAAATCGATTAAGTAATCTGATTTTAATTTTATTTATAGCTTCTAGGATGCAGAGCTATGATATTTTTGCATTTAAGAAACTAGTTCTAAAAATAGCAATAATCAATGTACAAATTAAATGTTTTATCTACCTAGAAAAAGTTAATATATGTATGCTAACAATAAACTACTTTCTAAATTTAGAACTGTTTGTAGATAGGTCATCTCATATTATAAAACTACAATTATTAAATTTTACTCAAGATTATCTAAAATAATAAAAAAATTGCCATTTTGAAATAAAGTAGTTGTGTTATAACAAAATAATATATATGTAGTTAGATAAGTAAATGAATTTCTAGTTTCTAGTTTTTTGTCAAAATTAGATCATTAAGGCAATCTGTACTGAGCCTTAATGTTATTTTTATAAATTAGTTTTTGTTTTTAGATAAACTAGCCTTGCAACAGAACTAAACACCGTTTTTTTTTTTTTATAAAAACGTAAAATTAAAAAGAATGTTTTAGTTTTTGATAAGCAATGTTTTGTGGAAAATATTTGCGTTAGTTTTTCGATACTTTTAGATCTTTTTAAATATAATGCAGCAAATTCCTTATAACATTTGCAAATTGTAAATTTCTTTCAAATTTTAGATGCTTTTGATTTCATAGTCATTTTTGACTTCTGGTAGTATTATTGATTAAACTTGCGCAAAAACTGTTTTAAATAATTTTTGATAGATAATGCGTCAACATAAAGTTTAACCAAACTTCAAGCAATAAAGATTACTTTTAAAAAATCTTATTACATGCAACATAAAAAAAATGTTTTTCTAAGAGTTTGAAGTCTAGAGAGTAATTTATTGTTGACATGCACATAAACGTTTTTTTTAATTGTAGCAATGCTATCTTCTACATCTTATAGTAATTTATATGTCATTTCATGGATTGTCATCCTCAATAATAGATAATCAATCTAATCTCAAGCAGTTAACAACGCGACGTTTTGTCTAAGTCAACATCGTTATTAAAATATCAATCTACATTTTTTATCTTTGTATATACAGTGTACATAATATTGAAGTTATGCATGGAAATGTTAAAGCGGACATACCTATAAACGGGGCTGACAATTTATCAATTACTGAAACGTATTTTAACCTAAAATGAGTGTTGCGCATAGCCTTAAAATCGGCAAATGTTGTGCTTGTATTACAGATAAGATGTTTTCTAAAATTGAACAGCTGCGCAATAATTAAAATCGTTACTTTTTTACCGAATCTTTTTTTATAAGACTTTAAATTCAAATTGTTTGTATTCAAATGAAAATTTGTTTAAATGTCAGTATGATGATTGATAAGCAGCAAAATGAAACTTGAAAAGTTTACATATGCGTTATCAATTGCAAGCGCAAATGCCTACGTTCTGCATCAATTGTGAACAAAATATTTTTATCTTCAACTGTTGAGTTATAATGTTATTGTATATACATAATCAAAGACACATAATCTAGTTTATATTACACCTTTATATAAATAGTAAGATATAAATTTAAATTCTACAAAATTTTTAATATTAACATTTCTACAGACTAACACAATAAGCTACTTTGATTGCATTTACAATCTTTGGGAGAGTACACCGCAGTTTATTTTGACTTTCTTTTAATTAATTTTATGAACAAAATTTCTTTTTTTGACAACAGTTGAATGCACGATAGTTCATTCTGTCAAAACCTCTATAAAACTTTATAAATATCTATCTAAACTTTTAAATTTAAATAATGCAGTCGAAGATCAAACATAGTATTCAATTCTAGTATAATGACACATTACACATGAATAGTTACAATTACTCACTTTGTTCGTTTGTGTCTATTTTTGTAAAATATGATCTCAATATACACTCATTCAGTATAAATGCATTAAGTATATTATATGCACATAATAAACACACAAATATGTGAATAAAAGTATACTAATATGCACATAATATACTTTTATGCACAAAAATATGAAGTATACTATTTTTACAATTAGTGTTTTTTTTTTAAATTGTGTTGAAAAATGCAATTTTTTGGTTTGTCAATTTAATTTTATGTAGAATTAGTACTAAGCCGTATTTATTAAGTTATCTAAATCTATCACTATTTACCAAATTGCTTAAGAAAAACACTAACCGACACTCAATATTGATACGAGGCAATGAAGATTTATTAAAGAAAAAAACAATTTTGTTTTGTGGTGGTATGATGTTTAGATATTAAAATAAGCCAGCCACAAAAATGTTTTCTTTTTAACCGTCGACTAGAAGTCTTAAATTCGAGGAATTTTTGTGAAAAACTGTATTTTTTACATTTTTATGCTATGATCAATATTTTCAAGCTGCTATTGTTAGCAACGGCATTATTGTAAATTTTTTTTGTAAAAAATCATAATTTGTAAAGCTCGTTGAAAAACTTAGCAAATTTAGCAATTATTAAAATGTTTTGTGTTGGTAAGTATTTAATTTTGTTTCCTAATTTTGTTATGTATTATACTGCTTTTATTTTTTAGGCTATAAATGACTAAAAGTAATAAAAAAACTGTTTCTAGAGTCACCCTAAAGACAGACATCATAGAGGCAGTAAAAATAACTAGCAACTATTTGAATTTTTAATTAAAAATTACATTTAGAAGTAAAACAAATTGACAGCTTTACTTAAATTTTAAACATAGGATTTTCTGTTGAAAATTTTAGCCTCAATTAGATTTCAGCGCCGGTTGTTAAGCATTTTACTTTCCTGTTTGAGCAAAAAAAGTATTATTTTTGTTAGAATTTTTTTGACAAACTGTCAATTTACTTTAATTTTTAAAAATCTATCAAAATGTTACATTTTATGCTGCTTGTAGAAAAAACTCGTTTGTAAAATATTATACTAAGTAGTATGTAAGCACTGTTTGCTGTCAATTATTGTCGGATTAATTAGGTAACACCGGTAACGTTAAAGTTTGTTGAATGTTGGAAATGGAATGTAGATTACAGTACAGATCAATCAAACAATGCACACAACTTCATAATCACTACTTGCTAGAAATCATTAGCTTTAAAATACATTACAGAGAAATGGCTGTTTGAGAGTGGTAACAACCGCGGTTTTTAGTCAGTCAGCTGTTGTAACAATGTCAACCATTGATGCATTGAAATTGCACCCCCACCAATATTTATTGACATATTATCATGATATTTTTACGTCTCAATAAAAAAAATGGTTATGGTTTACTGCAATAACCAGTAAAAACTAAGCATATCTGAAGATCCAATATTTGACAAATAACTGCCACAGGCAGCTTGTATTAATGATAATAACTTTATTGTTTGCTATTTCTAGCTTAAAATCTATATTATGCATACATATAATAATTCTATTTTCATTGTAATCGTTATTCATCTAATTCTACTTCCATCTGCAGCCATTAAATCTTTTAACTCGAAACTTTTTAATAGTACTCTATTTCTTTTTTTTTGTTTTCTTTTTTTCGTAAATGTTCTAGTACCCATTTAATTCACCACCTTAAGTATTCCCTATTGTATCTTGCCTCTTTCAGTCTTCTTCTCCTTTCTTGACTACATACATTCTAATCTTTCTATTGCTTTCATCAATACTCTTTTATCTCTACACCTTTCGTTTCTTAATATCCTTCCACTCAATCCATTCTTGTTAATATATTTTTTTTGTAGATTTTTTTTTGCTTTTTTTTTCTGATACATTTATTTAATCAACCTCTCTATCTGTTTTTTTCAAAACTACATGCTTTTTTGTTCGCGTCTACTTTTATTTTTTTTTGTTGACATCTTCTATTACCATGTATCGTCTTTCCATTCTAAATACCCACTTGCAGTACTTTCTTGTACTTTTTTTTTTCTCCCTTTCCACAACTATGTTTCCATACCAAATATCAACACAGTCTTAATTATTCTTTCGGATTGCATAAATTTTTTTCCAAACTTTCCAAATTTGCTCTATCATTGCGTTTTCTTTTTCGAAAAGTTTTTTAATTTAAGTTTGTTCTATATTTTTTCTGATTGAAATAATATCTTAAATAAACTCATTTAGTTTTTCTATCTGTTTTCTTTTCTATATCAACTTATACGTTTCCTCTCCGCTTTTCGTTTTCTTAAATATTATAATTTTTGTTTTGTCAGTGTTAACGTCTTGATGTTGCTTTCTCATATATTTCTTTATACACCTAATTACATATATCAACTGTACATGTCATCGTATATATCAATGTTAACTCTTTACAATTTTTAAATTTTTGTTTATTTTATTTTTGTAGATAGGGCACATAAGACCTACTTTCTATTCATAAAGCAAATATTTTTTTTTTATTCTAATTTTTATTTTTTTTTTCTATTTATTTTAGATGTCTTTTTATATTTTACTTATTTGCGTCTGTCACACCTTCTAATGTGATATTCTCTTTTTCTTTTATTTTACTTCTTTTAGTTTATTTTTTTAATTTTTTGTTTTTCTGTTCTCTTTATGTTTTCTTTTCTCTTTAAAGTGTTTTTGATATTTTTCTATCTCTATTAATTTTTTGTTATAAAGTTTTCGGTTTTTATTTATATATTTGCATTTTTTTTTATTAAGTTTTATAAATAAAGTTACTTTTTAATTTTTTTTTCTCTTCACTTTGTTTTTTTTTAATTTTTCTTATACTTTTTTTAAAATTTTTATGTATATTTTTCTTGTTGTTTTTTTTTTATTATTCTTGTTAGAGATTGTTTACTCTTTTTTCTGCAATTTTTATACTACCACAAGCTGTCTTTTTCTACTTCTTTGCATTTTCTTATTTTTTTTGCTATTGTTTCTTTTATTGTCACTATTATAGAGAGGTGGTCTGATTTTATCCTTTTAGCGTCTTTAGTTTTCCGATATTTTAAAATGCTTAATTATTTATCATTATATTATATAATCAATTACTGTTGCCAGTCCTCTCCCTACATATGAGTCTTTTCCTCCTCCATCATGAGTCTTTCCCTCCTTCATCTCTTTCAATATTTTATTACTATTACCTTCACCTTGAACTGTCTAACACTCTTGATTCTGTTCACTGGCCTCATTTTGACAAAATGACATGCCATTAATTTTTTTCCGAAAGATGTCAATGTTTCAATGACTTTAGGCTGTGAAAACCTTTCTTCTTAAATATTTATAATTTATTAAGCAGCAAATAAAACAAAAAATTATCTTACCATTGAAATCAATTTTAAATTGGTTGAGTCAAGCCAAAGTTATAGAAGTTGTTCGAATTGCATACTCCCACTCTCTTCCTACTCACATTTGTCAAATTAGAGTAGCAAGTACCAGATCAAATATGTGCAACTTTACCTCGTCTTTGCAATAAACATATATTTTTTTAATTTTTCTCAGTTTTATAACGAAAAATTATCGGTTTTTCTAGTTAGTTGTAACAATTTCTCGTACATTTCTGCACAAGAATAGTCAAGCAATTTTTACTAGGATTTTAGATTATTGATCAATGTTTATCAGTTTAATATTTTACTTCAAAATAGTGTTAAATCACCTTTAATAATTCAAAAACTGTAGAATGATTTTTACAATGACAAATAGCGCTGATGTCAAATTAAACCATCTTGATGCTGGTTTGACATAAGCAGCACAACATTTATTACGAACTTTAGGTTGTAACTGACAGATATAGTAACAAAATCTTACGTGCAATAAGTTGAGACTGCAGTAATTATTTATTTAAATAAAAAATATTAATACTAACCTAATGATTTGCGATCCAAAAACACAAAGTTATTCTAAAAGCGAACACCGCAAAGCTGACGCTTATGTCACATTGATTTGTTCAAGCTCAAATAAAAAAAGACGCTTATGTTATGATAAAAACTCAAACTATGTTATAACTCATTAGGTCATTAGAATCGTTAGATGCGGCATAACATCAGTTTTCCAACGCCTCCAATATTGCATTTTTGTATTTTTGGTGCTTATGCCGTTCTGGTATGAAGGCGTCGATCTAATAACTTTTTCTCCTATGTTTTTTTTATCTTTTTTTATAAATAAAAAATTAATAAAGATTTTACAACCAGAAAATCAGCGATAAACTTTAATTTATACCGGGTCAGGTCAGGTCAGGTTAGGTATAACATTTTTGAAAGAATCTATATCATTAGTCATTTATTTAATTTGAATTATACAGTATTACAACACATTTTATTTCTTCTTCACTTTCTCGCTTGAACGTTTCTAATGGCGTCAAGACGCTAAAAACTAAAAAACTCATAAATATTTTGTACTAAGTTTTCAAATTTAAAATGTCACAAAAAACACATTTATAAAATTAAAAATGCTGGCAGAGTTACAGATTTGTAATTTATTTTAGGCTTAATAATTTTCTTGGTAAAATTTGAGTTATTTATTGCGACAGCATTCAATCTTGGTTGTCAAAAGTACTGATTTATTCAGTTATTATTTGAATTCAAATGTCAGCTTTTGTGCAGTCAAAATTATCAAATCTCACTAAAATGAGATTGTAAAAAAAACCGTGATTTTTCTATTATTTTGATAATGTATACTGTCACATAAAGTTTATAATAAAAAATAAATCGGTTATTCTGTAGAGAAGATAATTAAGATCATGTCTTTAAATTTTTAGTTTTTAACTTTTACAAAGATATATATTTAGAAAAATGCAATACATTGCAAAAAATAATAGCTGTAACGTTTTAATTTGGAAGAATTATAAAAAAAATTATTAAGACAAAACTTGCGTATTCTCAGACATAGGCTGATCTGAAGACTATGACAACTGATTTTGTTTTTTTCAATGTTACATATATGTTTGTTTTATTGTTTTTAAACGTATGTTTTTATTTATCATTATAATTTTGTTATTATAAAAAAAACAAATAAATTTAAAAATAAGATCATGTCAAGACTTTTAATAAGAATTGATTGAAAATTAATGTTTATTCTTACATTTTTATTATATTTCTGTGTTTTAGTCTTTAGTCTTTTTTTTAATTTTTTTTATTGGTTTGCATATAATTACAAAATTGCACTACAGAATAGACAACAACACGCTTTTTTCCAAATCAAAAGAATAAAATATAATTACAATTAAAAAAAACAGTTTACCATAGCTGCAAAACAAAAAGAAAACGTTACATTATGCACAATAATGAACGAAACAAATTTTGTACTAAACATTCTTTTTATAACTTTTAAAATTAAGAAATTGCAGCGATTATTTAAATGCATTAAAATATATGTAGAAACCTGGTTTCTCAACTTTTGATGCAAGGTTAGCTTCTAATAAATGTTGCTTGTTTTACTATATTACAGAAGTAAAAGGCATTTGAGTAAATATAAGCTCACATTGTCTCTGCAAATTTATTCAAATATGAGTTTGTGGCAAATTGATAAAGAATATCAATAGGATATTCTTTATGTCAAGTCTACGCAACTAGTTTGATTAAATTTGATTAATTCTTATTATAACTTTAATAAGAAGAAGATTTAATAGTTGAATAATAAGATCAATGCAAGTTGATTTAAACTAATCTGTAAACTTAAACATGGTTTGTTCTTATTAGAACTCTTCAGCAAGTCGCAACTAATTTAGATCTGAGTAAACTTGTAATGATACATTTAGGCTTATGTTTACCTAGGTACCCTAAGCACAACAGTAGAGCTTGAAAGAATGTTACCGTAAAGCTGTGTGGCGTATTATGCTGCTAAATTAAGTTTTGCATTAGAAGTAATAAAATTTTGTTGAATTTTTATTAACTAAAACTTTTGTTTTAAAGTGTGTTTTTTGTTTGCTTGATTATTGAGAATTACTTGACGTTTAATTTTGCCTAAAGAAAAGATTGTTTATGAAACTTTATTAATGCACAGTTTTCCGATAATTTCTACAATTAAAAGCTTTTCCTGCTCGAACTTTAAACGGCTTTGATTATTGAACGCCTCTATTAACACATTTGTTTATTGAATAACTATTAATACATTCTTAATTGATTGGTTTGGAATCTTTGACACAATAATCTATTCACATCTAATTACCACTTGCCAAAAAGTTTGTTAAAGCTTTTTCAACCACCGAGTGGTCATCACCAGGGGGGTTTCCAAACCGCTTCCAGAATCATTTCAGGCAGCTAAAGACGATTTAATTAAATCGTTAAAAAAAACAAGATCTGAAATTGCACAACTAGAGAATAAAACTATTGAACAAAGCGGTAGTCGATTGTGGAAGGATGAAAGATATAAGAGGCTAACGGCGTCTTCATTTGGAAAAATTTGCAAAATGCAACGTTTCACTTCTTGTGCAGCAGTCTCTTTTATATAATAAATTTACTTGTAGTACTGCTACTGATTGGGGTAAAACTCATGAACGCATCGCTGTACAAGCGTTTGAGCAACTTCTTGTTCTTGAGGTTACAACTTGCGGCTTGTTTGTTGACCAAATGCTTGGCTTTCTCGGGGCATCTCCAGATGGTCTAGTTAGAAATGATGCCATAATTGAAATTAAATGCCCTAATTCGATGCGAAATTTTACACCGCATGAGTATATAAAAAAAGCTATAAAAAAAAGTGATACATTATACAATAGACAGAGAAGAAAATATAAACTTAAAAACAAATGCCGTCTACTTTTACCAAATACAAGAGCAGCTACATATAGCCAAGAAAGAAATTTGCTATTTTGTTATTTGGACTCTAGAAGGAATGTCTATTGAAAAGGTATGAGCTTTGAAATGCAGTAATTGTGTTTAAATCAGTTTTCCGTGTTTGATATTTTTTTTTGTCAGATTTATAAAGATGATTCTTTTTGAAAATAAAAAATGTAACCACATCTGATAGAATTTTATCATAAAATGTATTGTGCCGGAGTTATTATATTCCCAGCATCCTAAAGAACTTCCTATCAGAGATTTGCGGAACAAAAAGACCTCAAGAAGAACCAATTGTAAATGATTATTTTATAAAGCAATCAATATTTTTTACTATTGAGATTATTATTATTTATTTTATTTATTTTTATTTTTTTATTGTACCTTATTTTTATTTATTCCTTCTTGTGCTTATTCTACTCTCTCATATAGAAGGTTACCTGCGGCAACATATATAATAAAGCAAACCTATTATTATTTATTTTTAAAATTAAGATTACTATTTATTATTTTATATTATTTTAAAAATAAACTTTAATTAATTATTATTACATAATCATACTTTTTTTTCTTTACCTACAATATTCTTTATTATTATCACTTTGTATGATTTTAATATGTCTATTTCTGTCTATATTATAATTGCTCAGATATTTCAAAAAAGTTATTTAATAGTTGTAGATTTATACTAGAGCTCAATACTTATTACTTATACATGAAGGATAATATTTAACTCAAATAAATAGGTACTCGCTTTCAGCTCGTGTTGCAAATTTTATCTTTGAGGGTAGTAGTCTTCATCATGCGCGTCTTGAATAATTTACTATTTTAACTGCAATAAACACATTATTATTACAAAAAAAAAATAATTATTGTTTATAAAACGTATCGTAAAATACCTACTTCAAATCAATTACCAATTTGTATTAAGTACTTGTTTCAGTCAGCAATGAACAAGAAAAAGCTTTTTTTTGCGGCAATCAAATTTTGTTTGCCCGTGCAGTTCTTATTTGAGTGAATTATGAACCTTAGCATTACGCAATGGATATATCAGAAAGTATTTTTATGATATCATTTCCAGGGGTCGGTTTTCTTCAGATAGACAGGGTGCTGAGAAAAAGACGAGTAAATGACTGAGATAAAATATTTAAACTCCGCTCCTCACTCAGCTGACGTAGAAAAACACGGGGGATAGCAAGAACCGAATTGAGTTTGTCTTTAAAACGCTCTTAAACTTACCTGGTTTATAGAATTTTTGTAGATATTTTTTTGTGTGGATATTTCTTGATAAACCGACTAAAGAGCTGAAAAGAGGACTGTTATAAAGAGAAGCTTAAAAGAGGTAAGAACTTTTGCTTTATTTTTATAAATTTCGATGGGTTCAGCGGCGTCTAGATGTCTATAGTAATTTATTTGCTTAACTAGTTTTAAACTGTTAATACTAATTTGGTAATTGTTATTAAAGGCGTGCTCTATTATACTTGATTTGAGTAACCTGCTTGATTTGAACTGATCTACGCGTTTGTCCTGTATAACAGTTAATACACTCTCTGCGATAAATTCCAGATTTTTTTTAAACTGGTGTTTTGTCTTTTGGATCTCTTATTAATACTTTTAATTTTGATCCTAACTGATGAACCGCTCTAAATCCTAAATGTTTAAATACAATGTCAAGTCCGTTGGTTATCTTAGGTTCACAAGATCATAAAATAAATTTCAATTCTTGTTTATTTTTAAAAAGTTGTGCAATTTTTTTTGAACTTCTGTTCATTTTTAATTTTATTTAATATTTCTTTATTTTATCCACTAATATTAGCAACTTTTTGATAAATGCTTTTTCTTTATTAAAGTTTTTTTGACTTAATGGAAAGATAAATAATTAATTAACTGAAAAATTTTAACTTGCTATTTTATGTTGAAAACAATGATTTGAGTCATTAGGTATGAATCTTAAAATACTTGTTTTTTTTTTAAATATGTCAAATTTTAAATCGCCTGTTAATTTTTCAATTACGTTTACATCTAAAAAAAAATAATTTGATAATTTTGTAATTTTCTCTTTTAAATGAATTTATTTGAAGGAAAACAATTATTTATAATTGACACAAAGTTTGTTTGCCGATCATTTTTGGAAGTTGAAAGCAATCTAAACAAATGCACAAATTTTATTGGTAGAGGGCTTAATTATAAATTGCAGATTTCTAATCCTAAGGTGAGTTTAGGAATTTGTCTAGATTTGATACAAAATTTGTCGCTATATGCAAAATCACTAAACTCCTTTGAGGTCTCGTGATTGTTGCCAAGCAACAAATTTTTCGACTATGATCAAGATTTTCTGAAAAAGAAGGAAGTCTGTTATATTATTTATGAAAAAACTATTTTATTTATATAAAATAAAATAAAGTTAATTGGGCGATTAATAAGTAGAAATATTTTTTGTTTGTAGAATATTCATAGATGTTCAAGCGATAAAATAAAACTTAACTAAAAAAAAAACGAAGAGATTTATAAAATATAAAAGTATAATTTTTTAATTTTTTTGCATTAATGTGAATATTTGAAATGCTTGCTTTTAAAAATAAAAGTATTTGAGTTCTTTACAATAATTTTAATTTTTATGAAATATTATTATGAAGTATATTGTCGATCGAGCACTTTAAATAGTGAGAAATTTTATTATTGATACGATAAAACCATTTTTGGCTTGCCTTTTTATCAACTGATAGAATAGCACATAATTTAATAGAGGCGATGGGTATTAATTTACGCAAATATGTTTGAGTATGTTGTTTCGGATAAATTTTATTTGATCAATTCCGCATTTTTATTACCAAGTTCTTATCTTTTTGATAGTTATGTCAACAAGTTGAGATGGGTTTTGGCCACATGCAAGAGCCTCATACAAAACCTGCTTTTCCTAGTTCAAATCATTCATAAAGCTTAAAAAATTATCAAATTTATATATTTTGGGGTGGAACCGAAGTGTTGAATTCACGATAAACCTGAGGTCGAATTCTGAGGCATTCTGTTTGTATTTTTCTTTAACATGAGATTTTCTTGATATAATTTGTTGGTACTGAAGCTGCCAGGCAGCCGTGGTAAAACCAGAATTACAATTATTGCAGATAGTGTGTGAAATGTCTTGTGAAGTCTGCTACCAACAAATTCTATTTCCGAAAAAGTCCAAATGACAATTGTTTCAACCATCCGAAATAATTTTAGTTTTTTTTTAATCTTTCTATTTTAACGTGTTTCTCTTTATAAAAAAAAATGACCGGGTCATTGACATCAACAGCCTGAAGAAGGTAAAATTTTGTTACCAAAACGTAGCTCTCAGATAAAATAAAGAACTGTAAAAAACATCTACATTGTATACCCTAAATCCTCCATAAAAAAATTTCTTCGCATATAATATTAAAAAAAGAGGGTGATAGCTTTTCTAAATTGTGTTATGTATTTTAAATAGTTATTATTCTTAATAAAACTTAAACTTGTTTACTTTAAGAGATAAGATGATTCTAATTGTGTACAAGGCTTGTTTTTCTGGAGCTGCACTACAGAGTACGCCAAATATTATCAGTAGAGATTGCATGCATTTTGTTTTTTTTTTGCCAATTTTTATATTCTTGAAACTGTTTTCTACAGGTTATTTTTGATTTATTTTGTAACAAATTTTTAGTCGATGTCTGGGCTAATTTCCTAATTTTGCGAAAGGTTTGTGTACATCTCGTGCGTATTATATTAATTTTTGGTTAAACATTTACCAAATTATTTTCAACAAAATATTCAAGTAAAATTTCAAATCAAATGGCTTATTATTGTTGCCAACTGTTAGCAGCAAAATTATTCAGAACTTCAAAAGATTAAACCTACACTTGACACACAATAAACTACTAATATAGATTTTATTTTTCACTCTCTCTACGTCTCTACAAGAGCTCTTGCTACGCCTTGCCAAAACTGTAGACTTTGAGGGATCGGAAAGAACGTAACATGATAAAGCAGTTTAATTTGCACAAATAGAATGTAAATGTACCTGAGTGTGTTAACGCTCTCCAAGTTAGTAAATTAAAAGATAACACCAAATATTGTTGATAATTGTCAAACAAAAATTTATGAATAGGAAACTAGAATTTCTTGTTTCAGATGCATAGTACACAACTTGTGAACTTATAAATTGATCAATTTACAGAAAATAGAAAATATCGTAATTATGTTAGAAAATTTATTTAGGTTAAATTGGCTTATATCAAAATATATATTTAACATTACTCATAATTACCGTAAAGTCATAAAAAAGTTTATTATTCTGAAATAAAGTTGCTGTGTCAGAAGCATAATATTCAGTTAGATAAATATTTTTTTTGGTTTTTTGTAAACTTTAATAAATAGAAATCTGTATTAGAATTTTGTTATTTTTTTCTTTAGATATTAGTCATTTGTATTTTGCTAAACTACTATTATAGCTGCAGAAAACATCATATTTTTCTATAAAACGTAACATTTCAAAGTAGGGATACTTTTGCTTTTAATAAACAATGTCCACTTACGGAAAAGATTTGAATTAGGTTTTTGACAACTTCAGATCTTTTTAAATATAATACAACAATTTCCTTATAAAATTTTCAAATTTCTAATCTTTCGCAAATTGGTAAATGATTTTTTATTCCACAGTTAATTTTGTTTTTTAACGATTAACCTTGCGTAAAAAAAATTTTTATTAATAGTTTTCAAATAATACGCCAACTCTCATCATCATGTCTAACAAACTTTATTACCAAATCAGTTTGCTTTACAAATCTACTTACCCGTTAGATTCAACATTAAAAAGACTATACTAAAAAGGAGAATAGTTTCTTGTCAACAATCGTATAGACAGTAGTAATCTAAATTTGTCAGAAAAAGATTTACGAGATTATAACTATTAGAATATTTCAGATAACAAAACGTTTATTGATATTTTATAAATAACTTACAATATTTTTATTACTGTACAAGACAACACATACAAATTATATAGCAATTACGATGCGTCAGAGCATATCGTACTGTCACGAAAAAATACCATTTCTGCTAGAATCGCTAGTGCTATAAACATAGAATATACAAGCAGTAAAATACATCCTACTTTTTTGCACAGTTTAAATTTATTTAAGTATAGCGTTAGGAATAAAATAAGTGCCACTGGTATCAGCGCCGATATTGTATATCCAATTGATCCAGAATTTATATCTATTTTTGCATTTTTGTTAGCACTCATTGTAATTGTCTTCAAAAACCATGGCAAGCCCAAAGAAAACAAAATATTTATTGTGTTAGCACCCAGGGAGTTAGAAACACCCATGGAACCTTCACCTGTTCAAAGATGTAAATTGTTACAGTTTTTTAGATTTTATTTCCAGGCATTGTTACCTTTCCTCATCATTATAGCTAATGAAATACTCTCGGGTAGACAACCCCCAGCTGCTAAAAAAGTCATACCTAATACTGCATCAGGAATACTCAACAAATTTCCTAAAAAAAATAAATATTATATAAAACTGCTTGTTAATTGAATACCAAAGATGGTCATCATCCAGGACACAATATATGAGTTTAATCCAATAAAAACAACGCAAAAAAGAAACGTCAACGGGTACAATTTTGGACGTGTTTTTGGATCAGGAACCAGACATAATAAAATAAATTTCAGTGGCCATGAGTAGAAAAAAAAACACTTTTTTAAAAATGATTTTTTAGGTATTGTAAATAATGAAGACTCTTCTTTATTAAGAATATTTGATTCACGTTTTTCAGTCTTTTCTTCAAATCTTTTAATGGGCTCTTCAGTCTTGTATGATTCATAGAAAGACACTATTGTTATCTTAGGTCTTCTTGAGGGTACAGCCTTGTCAAGACTATTTTCAACAGCGTAAATTTTATTTTTATTGCTTTTTTTAGTCACAAGTTTTCTTACAAAACTTGAAAGTTTATCATTTTGAAACATAACTATGAAATACAAAAAATGCAATATAACTAGTACCAGTGCTTCATACCAGAAAATTTCACCGTCTATTGTAAACACAATTAAGACAGATACCACAAATATGTAAATAACTACATCTCTAGTTATAGGCCACCAATCTACTTGAACTGCCTAAAAAAACGGATAAACTTTAATTGTTTAAAAAGTATTAGTAATAATTTACTTTTATCGCTGCTAAACTTCCAATTGCAGCTACACCAAGTGTATTAAACATTGAAGATCCGACTATTGTGCCGACGCCAAGGTCTGATTGGGTTATGAAAGTTCCTATAAGGTTTGTAAACAATTCCGGTGCCGATGTAGCCACCGACATAAATGTAGCTGCTGCCACGTCCTGAAACAATTTAAAATGTTTAACAATTTTATTTGTTTTTATGATTAAAATTTGAAAGACAAACTAGACAGAATTGTAGAATTTGACAGCAAGGTCTGTATAGTTTGATATCACCATATACTGCCAGAGCATGAAGCCCAAAACTCGATTCATAAAGCTAAATGAATTGCGTAATCATTTTTTAAGTATATTTTAAGGTGAATATTTATTAGTGATACGTGTTTTGTGTTAGGATGACATTTGAATTAACACAGCTAATGTTTAGAAATTGTAATATTTTTGATTTATAAATTTCAAATTTTATTCGAAAGATAATTATATTATGTAGATACAGTACAAATAACGGATCAAAATGAGCTAGTGAAAATAATGTTTCACAGATAACAGCCGCTTCTATTATGAGGTTGAGTGAAGTGTCGTTGAGTGAAGAATATACTGCCCACTCTCACCGCTCGCCATCACTCACCTTTTAAAATGTAAGTATATAAAATTCTGACAAAAGTTAAATGTTCTTTTAAGGTAGGTGTAAATATTGTTATATTTTAGCTGTTTTTGTCTTTAAAAACTGGGTGGCACTAAAATTAATTTTCTAGTATCAATATGTAATCTATAACGTCAAATTTGCAGCTCTCTAACTAAATGTAAATGTTATTCAATTTATTCCAAAATCGCAAAACTTTTAAGTAATTTTTTTATTAGTGTTGGTTTTTAGTAATCTTTGAAGAGTCAAGTGGTGCTAGTATATTTTGTTTTATAAAGTTTTTGTCAAGCCAAAAGTTGCAGTATATCCCTGTTATCAATATCGCCATTCTGATTAGACTGCAATAACGCCATGGCAATGTTGTTAGACCCTAAGAAGTATTTTACTGCTAGAGCATAAAAATTGAACAGATTTATAGTCGGCCATTATTGCGCAAAGTTGCAACAAATTTAAACCAGTTTAGCGTTGTGGACAAATCCGAGTGTATCTATATAGACGTGAAAAGATGCCGCTTTGCCTTACACCATCAACATCCAGCAAAAAAAGAAGAAAATCTAGTACATTTTGACAAAATGTTACAGTAGTTTTTTGTGACAGTGCAATAAATAGGTGCTGTGGTTCCACCCTTGATGTATTGTTTAAGCAAAATAATTTAAGGTAGATCTACTACTTGGCAGTATAGCACTTATCTATATATATAAAAGAAAGTCTGTTAGTTACTCCACTTATAACTCAAGAACGGCTTTACCGATATGGTTGAAAATTGGTGAAGTGGTAGTTTAGAGCCAGGAGAATGCTATAGGATACTTTTTATTCCAGAAACCACCCTCTAAAAGAAGGGTTAAATCAAAATTAGAATTGCGATGTCGGAAACGTTCGGTGAGGCTCGGCAAATTACCGTTCCAAATAAATCGATCCACCCCCCCACCACCAACCAAAGTCGGACCGTGCGTTTACATGTAAAGCCGACCACTGACAATCCAACGCGCCAACGCCGCAGTACGACTGTGGCGTTGGATCTTGGATCGTCAGTGGCCGTCTTTAATCGTCTTCCATGAGACAACTTCCCATATAACAACTTTGGGTAAAAGTTTGTATGGAAAATTATGATGAATGGGTTTTGAATGAAAAGAATAGAATACTTTTTATTAACAAAGAGATAACAAGAGGTGGGATAGGAACAAAAAATGACAAGTACCAATATTAGTATGATTTTCAAAAATTTTGGATTGTTTATTTTAAAAATAATATCTATGTTTAAATCCGAAATTTTAGCAGTTAAATATTATCATTCTTTGATAGGGCGGAAAGAGGGCAAAATGTCTAAAGATTGATGTCGTTTTCATAATTTTTCCCATAAATTGCCTAAGTTCTCAAAAAAAAAAAATAGATTTGTTTCCTGCTTTCTAAAAAATTACTCTTAGGAGGATGAAAAGAGAGTGTTCTAGGGATAAAAATGTAAGAAAACGATATGGATATTTTCGAGGAATTTCAGGTCGTTGATTTTAAAAATGATATTTAAGTTAAAGAGGGTTGTAAAATGAATGTGATAAAGGTAATAAATGTGAATAATTAATTTGAGTATCATTTTTATAGTTTTTGGGGTCGTTTATTTTAAAAATCTATATCTATTTATGACCGATTTGGCTGAAAATTGATGGAGTGGTTGTTTAGAACCAGTAGCCTAACAAAGAATATTTTTTATCCCATTCCGTGTGACGTGACATACAATATAAAACGTAAACGCATCTGACATATAATAACAAAACAAATGATAAAAAAAATAAAAATAAAAAATAAAATAACAAAACTAAGACGGAACAAAGTTCGCCGGGCCAGCTAGTAACAGATAAAAAAAGCCTAAATATTGTCGATTTTTAAAAAAATTCACGTATAATTTGGTCATTATAAAGCTGGCGGCTCCAGTCTCTTAGTTTTGAATAGAAGAAAAAGTCGTTTAGATTATTTGATTGTAACTATTGTCGACAAGCTGTATTTTATACCAAACAATACAACACAAAAGCTTTAACCTTTCTTCTTCTTAAAGTGCCAAGCAGATTCCTGCGTAGACGACCGTCTATTTACATCCTGTCAGATTTCTCTATTTAAAGCAGCATTTTGGAGAGACATAAAGTTGTGTATTCCTGTCCATTGTCGAATGTTCCTGAGCCATGAAAGTTTTTTTTTTCCTATTTCCCTTTTTCCTTCGATTTTTTTTTGGAGGATAAGATGCTGGAATTCATAGCGAGGACCACGCAGGAAGTGTCCCAAATAGGAAGTCTTTCTTTTCTTAATGGCGTCGAATAGTTTACGGCTATTCAGACCGGCTCTTCTGAGGACTTCTTCATTTCTTACCAGATTTGTCTAAAAGATTCTAAACATTCTTCTTAGAGTCCACATTTCAAAAGCTTCCAATCTGTTTATCGAGGTTACTTTAAGAGTCTAGGCTTCGACACCATACAGCAAGACGGACCAGACATAGCACTTGACCATTCTATATCTGAGTTGAAAGCTGAGATCATTATTTGTTAGGAATTTTTTAAGTTTAAGAACAGTTGATCGAGCTTGTTCAATTCTGTTTCTGATCTCGACTTCAGGATTTCATTTATTAGTGACGAGGCAGCCCAGGTATTTAAATTTAGTGACTTTTTCTACTAGAATGCCGTTTAGATATAAAGAGGTGGCGAGGATGTTATTTTTGCTAACCACCATAAACTTGGTCTTCTTTAAGTTAATTTTTAGGCCCAGGTGCTCACTTTCCTCTTGAACCATATGCTTGAAGGTCGTCAGCGTTGTCTGTTAAGATTACTGTGTCGTCCGCGTATCTAATATTATTAATTGGGATGCCATTTACTTTTATACCAAATGTACACATTGACATTACTTTGCTAAACGCTCTTTCTACGTACAGGTTAAATAGCATAGGTGAGAGAGTACAGCCTTGCCTTACCCCTTTCTTTATTTCAATGTCTTCAGTGGTTTTAAAATTTTGAAGCCTTACTTCGGCAGATTGGTTCTAGTACAGACTAGCTATTATTCTGATATCCTTATTGTCTAGTCCTAGATCTTGTAAGTATCTTATCAACAGGTAATGTTTCACATTGTCGAACGCCTTTTTGTAGTCAATGAACACCATGAATACGTCTTTTCCCTGGTCGAGGCAGTTCTGAACCAGTGTTTGTAGACTAAATATAGCTTCTTTTGTGCCAACCCACTCTTAAATCCAAACTGGCTGAACCCACTAGCTCCTTCACATTTTTTATATAACCTAGTATGTAAGATGCGTAAGAAGAGTTTTAAAAAATGGCTCATGAGGCTTATCAGTCGGTAATCCTTACACATTTTTGCATTGGCCGTTTTTGGAAGAGTGATGAACGTGGATCTCAGCTAGTCTTTAGGAAGTTGTCCGGTGTCATATACGAGTATGATGTTGAAAAGCTTGACTAATTTTTTCATGTTATTTTCGTTTAGCATGTGTATAGTCTCTGCATACATATCATCTGGCCCGGGGGCTTTGTTGTTCTTCATTAGTTTCATGGCATGCCTTATCTCATTCTCCAGTATGCTCGGTCCTTCCGGTGTATTGTTAATAACTTCGAGCGTATTCTGCGTTCTGTCGTCACTGAAAAGTTTTGACACATATGATTTCCAGGTTTCTTGTAACTCGTTTGGGTCTATGATCGGTTTGTTTTGATTATTTCTAAGAGTGGTTGTAGGTCTTTTGTTATAGATGCCAGCAACTTCTTTTACTTTTTGTGTAGTTGAAAACTGTTCCCTAGACGAACAAAGTTTTCAGCCTCCTCGCAACGCTTCTTTAGCCACTTCTCTTTTGCCAATCTTATCTCGTTTCGAACTCTTCTTTGATAAGTGGTATAGCCATCATGGTCTTTATTGACTTTACATTTCCTGTGACTCTCCATTAGTTGCAAGATATTCTCTGTAATCCATTCCTTCTTTGCTGTGATTCTTGGTTGCAGAAGAAATGTATTATTTGCTGTTTCGGATGATTCTTTGATGCTCGACCACATTTCTTCAACGTCTTCTGAGTTTGAAGAATTAATCAGTTGGTGATTTCGATAATGCTCATAGCTGAATTTCGTATCAGCATCCACAAGTAGTTTTGGGTCCATTCTTTTGGTGATTTTTTTTTCTTGTTTTTTGATAATCGTAGTTTGACGTTTAAGATTTTACCTTTAGATAAGACAATTTTTCTTTGTTTCTAGCACTATTGGAATGACAAAGTTTTCAAATATTGGTTAATACTTTGACACCGCGCCTTTACCATGCAACGCATTAGAATAATGCTTTCCTTTGTTTGGGATAAATGTATGACTAAATCCAACATCAAGTTCACTGCCAAGTCATTCAAGAAGACTTTAAACTCATCCGCTAGGTTTTTAAAGAAAACAGCGACGAGTGAGTGATAGTACTGATTCTGTCGATAATGGAAACTAGATGACAAATGTTCAGGTGATGATGTTGTCAGTGAGACAGCGAGACGGTAAAAGACATATTATTCTGCAATATTTTTATCACAGTGAGACCGCACAAACATAAGAAAGAGAAAAGACCGGCATTTAACAGCAGAACACAAGTTTTTACTAAAAATCTTTGACCTGGTTGGTAAAACTTTTACTTCCAAGACTATTCTCAAAAACATGTAAAAGGGCAAAGTTATAGTGTCTTTTAACATGCTTCTGCAAAGATTGACGTTCAATTGTTACACAAGATAAAACAGTAAATTTCATTTGTTTATTTTGTTAAATACAATATATTTTTTTAAAATACGTCTTATTTATCAATACATGTATTGATATAAATGTAGGCTTTCTTTATAAAAAATACTTATGGCGATATTGTTTTTGTTAACAATATCCGCTATTGCTTTGTTTTAAAAAAAAATTTGATAAATTGTTTTAACTGCCAAATTAACTATTATATTTATTTCGAGTTGTTAGTAGACAGTGTAACCAATAGTTTGTGTGAGCTATTTTTATTTTATATGTTAAGTATTAAAAAAAATTGTAAAGCTTATCATACATGCCGACCAAAACAAAATTAAAACATCATTAAATCTAATTACCAGTTTGAAAAATTAAAAAGACATTCAAATCTTTTTGCAAACTTGAATTTTGATTGATTTGCTGATTTAGCTAATCCTCGGAAAAACTTTGTAATCATCTTGCTCAGTCTTAACATTAACAATTTCAGACAATGTACTAAGTATAAGTCTACTAGCTGGCCCGGCGAACTTTGTTCCGCCTAAACATAGATATTATTTTTAAAATAAGCAAACCAAAATCTTTGAAAATTATATATTGATACATGTCATTTTTTGTCTCTATCCCTCCCCTTTTCATCCCTTTGTTAATAAAAAGTAGCTGTTTATAATTATTTAGTTTTATTAATTTTTTCTAATTAATAATTGAAAATTATTAAATATTATTAAATATTTAATAATTAGATATTAAAGTAATTATTAATATTTAATTAAAATTTTTATTAATATCTTCAAATATTTATTAATATTAATAAACTCGCTGCTCGATTCAAATCAGCACTTGATAAATATCTTGTTCTGCGTCGCAAATTATCTATTTGTTGACCTCTGTTGACCATACCGAGTTTTATAGTTCACTTCACTTTTTACGAATGGGCAACGGCACTATCATTACATTATAATTGTTAATTATTTATTTAATAGAAATAGTTTTATTATTGATTTCTTACAAATATCAAATTGTCATCTATACGTCATTACATATCTGTCATTATACGTCAATTACAGCTGTCATTTGCGTTTTGTTATTCCACGTTTTATAGTGACTGACGTTTCATGTCAAGTCACACGGGAATGCTGTCGAACGGGATGAAAAGTATCCTATGTCCTTCTCCTGGCTCTAAACTATAATTGATATAAAAATCCAAGTTTGGGAAAAATTCTTGAGCCACGTCAAATAAATTTTAATGTAAACGCTTCTTCGTGGTTGCGTCAAATTTCTCGGTAATTTGTCGAGCCTCACCGAACGTTTCCGACATCGCATTTCACATTTGACTTTCACCCCTCTTTTAGAGGGTGGTTTCTGGAATAAAAAGTATCCTATGTTCGTCTCCTGGCTCTAAGCTACCACCTCACCAATTTTCAACCATATCGGTAAGGCCGTTCTTGAGTTATAAGTGGAGTAACTAACAGACTTTCTTTTATATATATAGATAAGTCTAAAAACTAGCTAGCTTTTTGTAAGCTTCAAAAATGTATATGCGGAAAATGTGTAGATATTTTTATGTATAACGGCTTGTTTTGCTGCAAAAACACAGGAAAATAGTTTTTTTCTGAATCGCCTAATAATAGTTTAAAAACATCACTCAATCTTTCAATCCATGGTAATAAAGCCCTGTGCATTATAGAAGAGAACATCAATACAATAACCACATGGTGGTCAAAAGAGCTTTCAAGGAAATTTTTAAACTAGATACATAAAGCATTTTTATGGATCTCCTGATGATAACCACATAGTGGTCAAAAGAGCTCTTAATATTATAATAAAAAAAACTTTTTGGTTACAACTGTGCTAATAGTTTATAGTGTTAAAGATTTTAAAACAATCGATAGATTATAAAGTCTATAAATTTGTATTTTTAGGCAAAAAATATTAAAATTATAATAAAGTGACTATCTAGCAGAGCTATCTAGTATCTATATCAGAACAATTTAGTTGTTACTTTTAAAATTCTTGTTTTGGTTTTATTATTTTCAAACTTTGTTTATATCCATCTGTATTGTCTTATACTAAAAAACTGCTAATAAATATTAAATAATGCTTAATTAGTTCTTCTAGACAATTATTAATTTTTATGTTATTTTACCGTCAAAACAAATACACATTAAAAAAGTTAAAAGCACATTGTCTTTTTCTTTGAAAATTATACATGACAATTCTTGTACTATTTATTCTTTGATAAATTTAATGGCTTTTATCTTTTCCGGATTTCTTCGGTTCTCCATGAATTGCAAATTAAATTTGAGTTCAATACGTTTAGATGGAAGGAAAGCGGAAGTTAGAAAGCTATTCATTATTGTCTAAATTGATGCAATTACTCAAATTTTTATTGTATCCAGAAACCGCTATCGAATAACTTGTTATAATGCTAGGTTTATTCCTAATACATATTCAAAATTGTATAATAATTTAATCAATAAATGGATTCATATTGATAATATAAAGATTCTAATACAAAAAACTAAAAAAACTTCAATTAAATCATTGCGTCAAAAAAGTGTTATTTATTTTCGAGGTTAACAATATACTATTTCTTTTTTGAGCTGTTTTGTGAAGATTAATCAAAATGGATAACACTTTTTTTGACGGAGTGATTTGATTGATTTTTTTTAATTTTTTTAACTCTAAATTGACTCTATTAACTTTTTTTTTTATATAATCTTTAATGAAATCAAGTTTTTCACTGATATTTTACTAATTACAATAACTATGTCTCTGTAGCATAGTTCCCATAAGGCTAAGTAATTATAGTAATTATACTCAAATAAAAGATAACTTTAAATTGAGTAAGTTTAGGTACAAGGTGTATAATAGTAACACAAATTAAAAGTGGATATTTTTTTTTGGCAGTAGGTCTGAGACTGGTTTGTACTGAAGCCAGTAACAATCTGTAAATGTGTGTTTAAATATATCAATTTAATTAGTTTGCGTTATAGTTTTTGCCGATGTAAAATAAAAAATACATATTTTTATCCTGTATGAAAATTTCCCGTTTTCTTATTAAATAATTAAAAAATTATTTCACATTCAGAAAATGGCGCCAATGCATCGGCTCGGCATTTATGTACGGCACTGTGCTGGCTTTAATGTTAATGACAGTATTAATTGAGAGTAGTTGTAAAAAACAAGTGATATACCGGGGACTAATAAGTAATTAATCAATGTTATTTTCACAATATAATGAAGCAAGAAAATGAAAAATGAAATTATTTGATTAATCTGTGTCTCCAAGAAAAATGTAGGCTGAGAAGTTACTTTGCCTAATTTTAGTGCAAACCGGTCTAAGACTTGCTGTCAAAAAAGCCCAGCCGCTCTTGATTAATGTTTCATCATTAATTATTATTTGCTATAAAATAACAATGTATAAGTTTTGGCAAACGATTGCTTTATTTTCGAAAGATGCAAAACCACATTGATCGCAATAATTTAAAAAATATACATAATTAACCATCTGTCGCAATGACAAAATCCTCCATATTGATACTTGTGTTAAGGAATTGGTTCTATACCTTCTTGAAAAAGAAATTTGTTATTTTTCATTAAATTAAATTTTGTTAAATGCAAAATAACGTTAGAATATTTAAGACGGCAATAAATTATAATGTGTTTAGCAATTGTGAAAAATTGCTAAATAAATTTAAGTGTATAAATGTATCTAGATAGAATAGTAAATCACTTTGATTGTTAATTCTGTAATATTTATTTGCATTAAATAAATAAACTCACTAAAATAGTAGAAAAACAACAATTTTTATTATATTCATTAATTTGGCTACTAAAATGATTCAGCGCAATCAACAGATGAAATTTAATAGAATCAAATAAGTTTTTTTCATGGCATATCCACGATATGTCATAATTTAAAAACATTCGTTTGTCGCACGAATCTAGGAGTGGTCTGAAAAAAGTTTATACGAGGACCGCAATGCTTACAATGTCAATGTTCATTGGATTCTAAACGTTTTTAGGCTTATACAAGAATAAGTGTTACTGTTAAATAATACTATATATGTATAATAAACAATTATTATACATATATAGAATTCTCTTTCTAGGTTGATAGATTTTATTTTTAAAAAAGAATAAGGGTTGCTCGTTAAATGATTATCTGCAATGTTTTACAAAAATTCCTAAGCACGTTACTCAAATGCCAAACTATAAATCAAAGCTTCCTAACCAAAGAAATTACAAAATGTAATATGTAAAAATATCAACGCAATTGTAGGTACTTGAAACTTGAAACTGTTTGAAAAAAAAAGTTGTTTTCTAATAAAACAATGTTGCAATCATCTTATGCTTTAAAGTGTGCAACAAACTTGTTTTGTTACTATAGATACTAATGAAATATACAGCCAGTTAAAACAAAGTAAAAAAAATATTAAAAAAATGTTAAATAAAATCAAAGTTTTTAACACCTTATTAAAACTTGCAAAGCTTTTTAATCAAAATTACAAATAAAGACTATTTAAATAAATCATTTCTAACTTAAAATTTTTAAAACAAACACGCGTATGTAAAATTTGTGATAGGGTATGGACGTAATATGTAGCAGTAAATTTGATTTATTTATGGATTATTTTACAGTTATATGTTGGTCTAGAGTAAGTTGCAATTTTAAGTATAACTTACAGTTAAGTCTATACAGTTAAGACTCTATACAATTTCATTGCGGTTTTTAACTTTATCAAAAAACGATTGCAATTTGAAAGAAATTCATTGAGATGGAGGCAAGTAAAGAATAAAAGATGGAGAGGTGAAATAGTATGGATAGAAGCAAAAGAAAAAGATAAGAATGCATCTAGGTGAGAAAGAAAAGAAAGACTAAAAAACACAAAAAGACAAAAAACAAAACAAACATCGAGTGTATGAAAACAAAAAAAAATATGAATGAATGAAGAAAGTGCTAAAAAAAAGATTGCAATGCAAATAGAATTATTCAAGTATATATATATTATATATGCATATCATAAATTGTAAGCTAGAAATAACAAACAATAAAGTTATTACTAAGTAATAACCTTACTACTAAGTTACACAAGTATATCATAGATTGTAAGCTAAAAATAACAAACAATAAAGTTATTACTAAGTAATAACCTTACTACTAAATTATAACTTTACTAAAGAAAATATTTAAAAAATGCAGGTTAACAGCGAGAACGCCTACAAAAAACATTAATGTGATCTCAAAAAACCGCTAAATTAAAGAAAAAACAATGCTTATTGATATAAAAAAAGAAAATACAGGTAAAATAAAAGTATAAAAATAAGTGATAAAAAAAAGATAAAAGAAAAGAGAAAATAACTGGAGAAAAAAAAGTGTTAAAAAAGGAAAAAAAATAGAACAAGAAAAGAAAAGAGTTTAAAGAATAAATCAAGCAAGTAGAAGAAAAAGTAGGGACAGTGGAAATAAACAATGTAAGTGTATTTTCTATTTGTTTAAAGAAATTTTTATTTATTTTGTTTGGTATCATGTGGTAGTATTGTCTAATCATCAAAAATACTCAAAAACACATGTGTGTTCCTAGGACCGCATAGTATCTTCAATCATACCAACTGAAGTTTTAATAATCTGGAACCGCAAGTATTGGACTTTAATACTGGTTGCAAAAGTCACAAATTTAAAAAAGAGTTATTGGTCGAATTTGAGCGTGGGTGGCTTTCCGTGTGTGCTGTAGGTGCTATAATAGTAATTATCTTATACAGATGTTATTTTTGGGTAATTTGTCTAAGTAAAATGTTAATAATTCGAAGTGTTAAAACTTATTTTCTGTTATTATTTTTTTGACAATTTATGTTGCCTCTAAATGCAATTCTGAAAGGTACTATATTTTGCAAAGAAAAGAATGTCTATAAATAAAATTGTGAAATAAAAGTGGTCTTTGTGACTAATTTAGAGCAATCCATAAATTACGCTCAATCTGTTTGCTTTTTCTATGTTTTTATGCATATAGGCATTAAAGACAATTGAGAACCAGTTCTATATATTGTGTACGAATTACGTGAAAATAATTATAGTTATTTATGTACCAAGGGCATTATAAAGATAATAATTCCCGGAGGGTGAAAGAATCTAGCCAGAGGGCCGCTAGGCCCGAGGGATAGATTTCGCCCGATGGGCTTTTCATATCTGATAATGCCAGTGGTGCATACATACTTTTATTTTTCACGTAAAATCGTTTTTTTTTTGTGATTATTTTTCCGACCCAAATATCAACCAATAGAATTGCACCATTCGACGTCACGTGGTACAACCTACATGGTATTATACTGATAATTTTTTGATTATTTTCTCTGGTAGTTGCTATATATAAAAAACAAAACATGATCCAGTCAAATTAACCACACGTCAAACTGACAGGTTGAATTCAATTGTGGAAATTGGAGATTTTGCATGAAAATGAGTCGATTTGGAGTTTGTTCTCTGTCCACCATCGATAAAAAAGTCAAAGGAAATGTTCCCATTGGGACGGAAAAATAATCCCCCGAATACCACACGAGCTTCAAAATTATCTGGCATTTCCCTCAAGGTTCCCTGCAAACAAATAAAGTCGTCAAGTTTTTCAGGAAAAATCACTCGCGCTTCGCGCTCGTGATTTTTTAACCTGAAAAACTTGACTCTTTCATTTGTTTGCAACGAACCTATCGGGAAATACCCGATAATTTTGAAGCTCTTGTGGTATTATAAGTGAAAATTACATTTTTCCATAATTTTATGCATGAATCGCAATAGCTGCATACGTGTAGTAACAGTAACTATAGAAATGACAAAAGTTTGTTTACGTCGGAAAAAGTGAAAGTTTAGTTTATAAGTGTGGTTTACAATAATTATTCATTTTGTCGCTATTGCTATTAAAAGCAATGGAATCATCTAATGATAATGATGATGTAGTGCAAGAAATAGCAGCAAGGGCAGAAAAAGCTGTTGCGGATCTGTTGCCGTCAAAGTCAAGAGCGAACTACGAAAAGGAGTATAAGATATTTACTGAATGGATGGTGAAATATTCAGCAAAAACAGTAAATAAAACGGTTTTGCTGGCATATTTTCAAGAACTAGTGTGTATTTATTTGGTCAGATTATTTCAGTTTCTTAAATTATTTTTTTTTGCAGTCTGAAAAATACAGTCCGAACTCATTATGGACCAAGTACTCTCTACTAAAATCAACATTGCCAATTAATGAACACATAGATATTTCTAACCACAAACAGTTGATTTCATTTTTAAAAAAGAAGTCTCGAGGATATTGCCCAAAAAAATCGAAAGTTTTGACAAGAGATCAAGTTTTGTCATTCATAAAAAAATCTCTTAATGACATTTATCGTCTTCACAAGGAAGGAAATTTAGGTTTCCAATATTTAACGTAGCTCATTAGAAAACATTGCAGGTTGTTTTGCTAATGGGAGTTTTTAGGGCCTTGAGAAGGGATGAACTAGTGAAGATGAAAATCGATGACATTGAAGATAAAGGTTCTGTGTTAATAGTAAAAATTCCTGATACAAAAACGGGACCAAGTAAAGGATTTAGTGTTATAGAAGAAACAGAGTTAGGTGCTTTGAAATTACTTCGAGACTACATAAAATTAAGGCCACCTGGATTAAAAGAACGTCGATTTTTTTTGACCTACAAAAATGGACGATTCCCTTCACAAGTAGTTGGAAAAAATACAATTGGAAGTGTACCATTAGTCATTGCCAAATTTCTTAAATTGGATAATGCAAAAGAATATACTGGGCACTGCTTAAGAAGGACATCTTCCACGCTTTTGGTTGAGGCAGGTGCGTCATTTGAAATGCTCAAAAGACATGGAAAACGGCAAAGCACTTCAGTGGCAGAAAGGTGTATTGAGAAAAGTCTTGCCTCTAGGAACCAAATATCTCGCATGATGGCGGGTTCTGTCAAAGAAATTTCAAGAGGTGCGGAAAAAGGAACTGTGATCCAGACCGTAACTAATGATTCTGTGGACGTTATAAATAAAACATTTCAGGAGTCAAGAATGTCGTTCTCTGGAAGTTTTACAAATTGTAATTTTTATTTTTCAAGTGATAATAAATAAGAGTAATTAATATTTTTTCTTCATACCTCGCTCGAAAGTACGAACTTTCGGCCCTAATAACAGAGCCGAAAGTTTAACTTTTAGTCCCTGTAAGATGAAATTCTTTCTGCCCTATAATAGCGGGAAGAAAGAATTCATCGTGTTTATTTATACTCGTAACTATGTTATATGACTAGCAACACTCGCTTCGCTCGTGCCGCTAATGTCGCGGCAGGCATCAAAAACTGTCAGCATAAAAAATATAGCATTTAAAGTTAAAAAAATAAAATTAAAGTACGTACTTTCGAGCGAGGTATGAAGAAAAATCGTATACAATACGCGGGACAGAAGTTGAAATCTCGGCCCTGCGCGCCATAATGCCCTCGGCTTCGCCTCTGGCATTATGGCGCGCAGGGCCGAAAATTCAACTTTTGTCCCTTGTACTGTAATATACTATTTAAGTACTTATTTACTAAATTTGACATTGATGAATGGTAACAAAGTTTGATTCATATACTCAAAAATAAAAAAAAAGATTTATGAATTGACCTTTTCAGCGGGCATTATAGGAGGGCCATTATGAATCATAATGCCCTCTCATAACGTCATGCGGTTGTTATGGATATGTTTATGTGTCTCGTATCTAAGGTATAAACAACAAATTATAGTCAAGTGAAAAATAAAATAATTATAGATATTTATGCATTAAGGGAGATATGAATGTTTTTTCTCCGAGGTTGACGTGTTACAGACCAGGGGCCGGAGGCCCGCGGTCTGTAAGTCTACCGAGGGTGAAAAACAGAATATCCTCCGTAGTGCATTAAATATTTTATTTTTTAGTATTTAATTACTGCTTTCTTAATAAAATTATATGAAAAATAACAACATCCGAGAATGCGTGAATGTGTAGTTGCTGCAAATGCATGGTAACCATGTGTTTGAGGGTGAAAAACTTTACAAAGTCCCAAGGGAGATATGAGATACGTTTCATATATCGTATCCATGACGAAAATCAACAATATCATGTCACTAAAAAATAAAGAAAATAGCTGATTAACTAAAGCTTTTCAAAATTTAAACGTTGTATTCAACAAATAATTAATTATTTTATAGATCATTTACAATGTTTTGCGGCTAATAATTAATTAAAACAACTCTCTTCAAGTGATTTAATTAAAATTTAATTTTTGGTACATGAATGCAAGACGCCATTTGAAATAGGTGTTATTCAAATACAATAGCGCAACATAGATAGAAACAAACGGAACATTTGAGGTTTGCTCATAAAGACCTATCCGAGTAAGTAACTAAAAAACAATGAGCATGCGTAGTATAAAAGCGTTAATATCTATAGTAGCTTACGGCATAAATATATAACATATTTTTGCAAGTGTAAAGGTTCATTTTTTATAAAATTATAGTATTTTGTTATGCAAATCAAAACGGTTTTAATCTACACTAATATTATAAAGAGGAAAGATTTGTACCTATTTTTGTATGTTTGTAATGAATAGGCTCAAAAAGTACTGGGCCGATTTAAAAAATTCTTTTACCAATAGAATGCTACATTCTTCCTATTTGACATAGGCTACATTACATTTTGAAAAAAATTAGGAATCCTTGGTAAAATTTGAACAATGTAACCGAAGGTGTAAAAAAATGAGTCTTAAAATGTCTTTCGTCAAATGCGCTGCCGAAACTATTAGCGATAGAACAAAATAATGTACAACAATATTGAAGAACATCATAATGTCTACAAAAAACTCCGCGGTAGCATATGTCCAACTATTGTAGTTATGTCACTACAACAACTTTTTTCATTTTAAACATTAATGAAAATGCTAACCAAATTCAAACCATGCTATTTATGTGTTTATATTAATCCTTATCCAAATAAATTATTTTATGGTCAAGACCATTTAACTATGTACCTATAAAATAGTTTTTAAATTTATTTAAATTGGACTTTTCATTTAAAAGATATTACGAATTAAAAAATTCAAACAGTAAACAAAACCGCCATAGCGCCGTGGCCGTTGTTTGCGATGCAGTCTGAAAAGCGCGCCGGGCATCAATATAATGTTAGATAAAAGGGTGGTTGAATCAAGACTGCGCAGAGCAGGATAAGGGATAAAACGGTTTTTCGATAGTGCTCTATCTTTGAACAAACATAACTTGTTATTATGTGCGAATGTGATGTGTTAACCTTTTTCTTTTAGTAAGCAAGCTTAGCGACAGATCTTACCTTCTTCCAACAATGTGTCTAGTTTTGCCACAGAAGCTAGGTTTGTGAGTACTAAGACGACTTGCTCTAATCTTGGAAAAAAGTACGTTCGATGGCTTAAGTGCAATACCTCGTATCGGATAACTTTAATATTTTGAAATTTTTTGCGCATTTAGTTTGTTAAGGTTTTGTATCAATTTTAACACAAAATAATCTGCATGCTCTCTAATATAACAAGTATGTCAATGTAGACGTAGATGTATCTGTATGCATAGTAATAATTAATATCATGTGAAAAAGTCTTACAAAATGTAAGGCTCGTTCGAGGCGGTTTTTTGACGATTGTCACCATAAGGGGTTAAATTGTAGTAGATAGTTGATAATGATGTAGTTTGTTAACATTGACATTGACATTTTACTTATGCAGTTTATTTAAGTTGTACTCATATCAGACAGAGAAAAAACGATTGTATTCTATTGTATTCTCACTATTATTGTATTTTAAATAAAACTAGCTAATTTAATTATATTACTATAATTATTATCCCGGCGCATTCGCCATTATTCTTTACAAATTGTGTGGAAAAAATACCCTTTACACAAGTAATAAATATTTGTTTCCGTCATTTAAATAGCTTAGTTTAGCACTAAGGTGAAACTGAATACTGTTAATATTTATCTAGCAGTATTTTTGTTAAAGCTTTTATTAAATTTTCAATTTGGTTTTTGTTCATTTATATACACATTTGCAATGTTCAATGACGCAATATGAATCACAGGACATAATATATTACATACACTCAAGGTTTGACTTGACAGTAGTGATAAACAGGTACGTCATTTAAATTTAGTTTGCATTCATTATCACTACTATCAAACCTGCTCCTAAAGTAATAGTACACTTACCGGCGAAAGACTGAGTGCTTTGCATATGGTCTCTACACAAGGTAGAAAATATCCATCACAAATCAATGCAAGAAAAGTAAAGCAGTAGATTGCAATAAAAAGGCACAACACAAATCCTCCTTGTGATAAAAGATCTGCAGATAAAAATGATGGAAAGTCTTCCGAAGAAACTGATGAACATTGTTCTGTAGTGCCGTTTTTTGGTCTTGATAAAATTATGTAACGTTTATGGCTTTTGGGCTTTGTAATATTTTCTACCAAATCCACCGTCTGATAGATAGTTTTTTGATGAGCTAGAAATAAATAAATATGACAATACTTAATACTTTTGAATGATTTAAAACAAAAAAAAGCATTTTTTACATTTGTGCAGGGTTGAGATTAATAAAACTACTTGATTTAAATCCGTGATTCAAATCGCAATTAAAATCAAACAATTTTTTAAAAAGTTTTTATGATTTAAAACTTACTTAAATTTATACATTTTTGTTGAGACATACTAGACAATTAGGTTTCACAAAGCGTTGTTAAATTTCAACATCGTGTTAAATATTTTAACACAATGTTAAAATTGATTTGAGATTCATAAAATTTTGTTTCTAATGTCAATGTCAAATTTAACACAAACTAATATAATCTTAGGTTTTATATAATCTTAGGATTATATAAAACCATTGATAATACTAAAATTGAGTGACTGTAGGTAGGTTGAGTTTTTCTCTAATATAATTATTATACTCTCCTCTTATATAAGAATCCGCTATCTTAAACTTGACAGCACGTAGAAATATATTATGGACTTTTTATTAATACGTTATTAATGTCAACATTGTAATACGGCGTCCATACTAGCAAGCAATAGTTTTATAAAAAGCCTATCAATAGGCATCAATAGTTGTTTATGTATTAAGAGCATAATTAGAAAATTATGGCATAAAGGAATGTTTAAAGCGCAAAAAGCAAAGGCTTATAAACTTGCGAAGGTCATAATTGACAATTATGCTCGTGGTCTATTATAACGTTTTATTTTATTTTATAATTCAAAAAGATTCAAACTAATATTTAGTATTTCTTGAAGAAAATCAACTAAAAGTTGTGTGTTATGTAAATTTCAGTGTTGTGTAAGAAGTTAGCTATTTTGATGTTGTTAAGCTTACTGCGTTTTTTTAAGAAAACAATTTATTTTTTAAAATAAACGTTTCTGAAGCAGAAAGCGTTTATTCAGCAAAATTTTTGTAAGAATTTAAAGCTGCTCAAGGAAAATTAATTCCCCACTAATTAAAAGATTTGTATGTGGAAGAATATGACAAGTTTTGCGCGTGACGGCGCGCGAAAAGTGTGGCAACATTT
Organism: Lagria hirta; assembly: GCA_947359425.1. NCBI lineage: Eukaryota > Metazoa > Arthropoda > Insecta > Coleoptera > Tenebrionidae > Lagria > Lagria hirta. The sequence goes on from OX375794.1 coordinate 31,672,332, forward strand.
GCAACGAAAAACTCGTGATGACGTATTTATCTCCAATGGTAAGAAATTATGGTTAAATAACTAACATTTAGTATATTATTATGCTTCGTTTTTTGTAGTCAAAAGTTTACAAAACTTTGTCGCTTTGGTGTGTCTACTCTAAGCTCAAGAAGATGTTGAAAATTAAAGATAATGTTGACATCTCAAGATTTCTTATATTACAATTGTACTTTTAATTTCTGTAAATAGTAATAACAATAATTATAATATTGTACAAGTTTCTCTAATAAATGTTTGATACCATTGTTTGAATAATTCAACTAACCGTTGCTTGGCAGATTTTTGACAGATCTATGCAATAAAAAGTAATTTATGCCCCCATTTAAGAGCGTATAAAGACGATTATTGAATAAAACAGAATAGAAGGTTTTTATCGTCAAAGAAGATAACTCTTCTCTTGACAACTACCTACGTCAAATAAAATCTCTCATGTTCTCCGAAGATGCCCTATTAGTCTTGCCAAGAGCGGAAGAATATAGTATAATAGCTGTTGCGGTGGATCTTTTATTTGCAATTTAATAGATGAAACTTGTTTTAAAAACATTTAGTAGTAAACTTTTATGTAGCTTTGAGTTTTTATGTAAATTTTAGAATTTTTTTTAGAACCTAGAGATATGTAAACCTATGTAGAGATCTCTTTATTTAAACTGTTAATAATCTTTTTTTAAAAGTTTTATAAGGTAAAATTTGACTTTTATCTTTATTCGATCTGTGCAATTTTCATTTGTTGACATCAAAATTTATACCATTACTCTTTGACAACCACTCAGATTTTTATTAAAATATATTTTATAATTTTTTTTGTGTGCATATTATATTTTTATGTCATCGTTATACATAAGTTGATTAGTAAGTAAAAAGTTAAAGTGGTTTGTTATTAGTATATAACCACAATATAAATTGTGAAAGATATTTGATAATAGATTGATTGCTTAGCAAAATCTTCAAATATTTTTTGAAATATTTTGCGTTTGATAAGCAATAATGTAGTTTTAATTAATTTAATTTGTTTTCAATTAAAAGATGAAGTAGAGTTTATCAAAATTGCATTATATATTTTCAATCAATTCAAGATCAATTTAGAATAAAATCTAAATTGATCTTGTTTAGTTGTAAAATGTTTATTATCTAACAATGATGCAGACCAGAATCATAAGCCGTTTTATAATTAATAAAATTATATTTAAGTGTTTTCTACATCCAAAAGAACCACTTATAATACCTTTCTGTTTAATATTTAAAATATTTTTATTTCTGCAATGATTATAAAATTTGATTTTTAATGCATAATGTAAGCAAATTGTTTAAAATCGACAAATAATTGATTTTTGATGTTATTTTTTTAGGCTTTTAAATTTACCAACAATCTTTCCTTTGACAAAAAATTTTGTAATTTTTTTTGGATTTTTATTTGCTTGTCATATTGTTTACGCTTGTAATTTATAATTAATTGTATTTGACAGATTTTTGTTTATTAATTCTAATGATATTTTACAATTTTTTAGAGATTATTCAAAAAACGTAATTAAAAAAAATCTGAAATTTACCTCAGAAATTTTGTAAATCAATATGATTTGCTAGACCATTATTATTTTTAATACGATTATATTTCAAGTTTTGATAACATTGTTTTTCATTACTTTTAAGTTGTTTATTTTAAACTTTTCTCAAAGATGCTTTTTAAAAGGTTCTTGTTGTAACGTATTTTTGGCAGCCTAAAAGGAAAAGTTGTATTCTTGTATGTACGTTGATAAATACAATATTTATTTAAAATATTATCAATGTATTTATTAAGATAATTTGCATGTATTGGGTCATGTCAGACTAGATTAGGGCAGATCAATTTTTGTATTTAACTAAACTTATCAACTTGTTTTGGTAATTTTAGAACAGGTCAAAATTTGCATTGTCAAATAATTGTTTTTTTTTTTGTAAAGTTTTTGGTTTTAACTGCAGTGATACAAAACTTTTTGTAACTGATTGGAAAATAGATTTGAGTTTAAATATTCAGAAATAAAAATATAATTATTATTACTATTAATAGTGCAACACATTTCAGTTAAATGTTATTTATTTTATAAAAAATAAATTATTTTATAAAAAATAAATTGAGGTAATTTTGTTTCAGATGAAATAAAATGAAACAGATTTCTACTAAACATTATTTTTTTGGTCAATTCAATTAAAGTTTTTTAGTTAGCTAAAAAATTAGTGTTTTATTTTCTGACATACTTTCTAAACGTATAACTCACCGCTGCCTTCCACGTAAATAGCACATATTGTTAACATACCGACAACACGTAACAATGTTTTCATTTCTTAAGCTCTACCACAAGCTTTTCACTTTATTCTACACTAAAAACCATCACTATTTTTTTCCAACCTTTCTTCCTCTTTCTTACACATATTTCGACTATTATTTTGACTATTTATACTTGTTCTAGCCACATGCTACAACAAACGACTAAAGTTTTCTGTAATATTCTGATTTCTTTTGCGTAAAGCGACTACTATCTTATGAGTCATTCACTTTTAAAATTTTATTTTAGTAATAAATTTGATAACTTTTCTATTAAAACTTACTATCATCAAATTGAAACACACTGTAGTGATTCACAAGTTTTGGACATATAATTGTGTTACCTCGACATTTATATTTTTATAGATTGTAAACAAATTATTCTCAATTTTCCGGAATAATTAGCAGAAAAAAAAACATTTAACCTTGTATTATCAACCTGTTGATAACATGGTAATTATGTATAGTAATAAATTTTACAATTTTTTAGTTTAGATGTCTACAGTAACGTAGTCAGTCATTCCACTTAAATATTAATTTTATTCGTATATTTAACAAAACGCAAATGAAAAGAATTAATAAAAATTATTTTGAGAGTTACAAATTTTTCTAATGTAAATACAATTGGAGCATTTTAATGTAATGAGAATTGTTTGTCAAGTGATCGGAAGAATTCTAGTTGCAAAAAAAATGCTAGAACAGCAACGTCATTTCATTGTCGATGGAGCAAAAATAACCTCGCAGAAAGGTATTGAAGCAAACCAAACTTTTTAGATAATTTTTTTCTCTTAGTTATATAATCAAACTGCGTAAAATTAAAAATGTATATAATTTATTTTATATTTATGTGATGACAACTTTATTATTAATAATAAATAAATAAATAGGCTTGATCTACAGATATAATATTTGATTTATAGCAAATAAAACATTTTGATAAATAGTAATAATTATAGCTACAAGTTTATATCATTAGTCTTGAAAGTGTATAAAACCTATCACTTGTTATTGATAAAACTAGAGGATAAATCAAAAAGTTTCTGTTCATTTAAAATTTTGAAAAAGGGTAGGTGAAAAGCCGTCATCCGGACTAAGAGCGCTATTCTCCCTATACGAAATAGAATGAAATGATAAAATAGTTTCGCATAGGCGTAGCTTGCCAGTAAATTTGTGACATTTTATTCCAAATGACATTTTGCAACACAAGAAAAAAATTAAATTTAATTATCTCTAAATATGTATTGTTAATAATTTTGAATGGTTGTGTGCCTTCGTCAACCGTTTCGATTATTAACAAAAAATACAAATTGTTATAATGTGCCACTACTGTCCATACAACGTGAAATTTGTTTTCTTTTAGTAACAAATTATTTTTTGCAATTCTTACCGTTACTTTTAATAGTTTATTAATTACACTACTGTTATGTGAATCACAAAAATAAAGAATAAATAAAACAATTTTTTATGTTAAATTTTTTAAACAAAAAAGAAGCTACTGAAAAATGTTTGTGTACAAACTTTTTTATTTCTTGCCAATGATAAATATAAACTACCAACTATGTAAAACAATTTTTTTTTTCAAGAGATTTGCTTAAAATTTTTGAAAAAATTGTGACTTTTTTTATAAGACCATCAATTAGAGCAAAAGATATGAAAATCTCGGTTTGTATGTAATGTCTTGGTTGTAAAATATTTTTTACGTAATATTTTTAGGCTTTGACGGCATTTCGTTTTTTTGTCTCGGGGTGTTGTCAAATAGATATTGGCTTAAATCTATTCATAGTCAACAATGAAGACGTGTTACCAAAGTTTGTAATAATTTAAATAGTCTAGCAATTTAAGAACATTTTATGAATTAAAATTTTTTAGAAAATTTTTATTTTAAGTTGTGAAAGCTATTAATTGCACTAACTTTGCTCACCCCAATAACAATTTTAAACAAACTTTTTGAGAGATTAAACATAGTTTTGCACTGTACATTGTTCATATTTATAACGGCATCAGCAGAAAATAAAAAAATGTACTGAGACAACTTTCAGCAGTTTTTTCTTCGTCCAAAAAATGTAACAACTTTTTAATTTTTATTTTCTAATACGCTGCAGAGTAAAGTAAATAATAAATTTGTAAAAATAGCGTCACCAATTGCAAAAAATAATTTTTTGTGCTTTGCGCCAGCAAACCATAACTTTCAACGTGTCCTAAGCGGCCCGCAACGCCGTCTTGCCAGCCTAGCATCAGCCTAGGCTAGAAAATGATTATTATGACATTTGCTGTCATTGTCAATTGTCAGACATTTATCAACGACAACTAACGGTTTGTATTGTATAATGTTACAATTATTGTATAGCCCCCAAAGTTCCTAAGCCGTAAGCCACAAGCCCGTACTCGTAAACCCCACGCCTACAGACGCCGTGAGTGACAATTCGTTGGTGTGGCCTGAACCCGGGGCGCTGACGGGCTTTCAAAAACTATTCTCTCGTTAATCATTCTAGTATGTAAAAACCCAACTACCAAATATGGATTAGGTTTCAAACAGTTTAGCATGGATTTCTTTTTAGAATAAATTTTAGAGGCTAGTTTTTTATAAACAATCATTGAAATAATTATAATATATGCTCTAAAAACATAACCTTTATGATTTCTTCACTTTTAAAACGTAAAATAGTAATAAACAATGGTAATACTATTCACGTATTCCGTTTATGTGTGCTGGAGTATCGATTTTTTCAGAAAACAGCAATTTTACTTTTTAAGAACGCAAATATCTTTTGAAATGTCGAAGCAAATATATATTTTTTAATAAACAGGAAATTTGGATTTTTTACTTAGCGTTGCCAACATGAAAAAAACTTTTTAATAAATTTTTTTTTTATTTTTTAAATAAAAAATTAGCAGCGGCACAAAAAATCTTGTGAATCACACCTTTAAAAACGTTTTTGCCAGGACTCGTAGTTTGGGGGCCTCGGCCTTCGGCTTTGGCCTCCAAAATCACTTGCCTTGCAAAATGCGTGTTTTCGGCCTTGTGATTCAAATAACTATTGTAAGCTTTAGCAAATAATTTTTACCTTGTCCGGAAGGTAGCAACAATAAATTTATAAAGATATATGTAGGTTATGTTAGATCTAGAGATAATCAGAGCATATGAAAAATAATTTTTTCTTAACAATGAATCTGTTAAGTTAAGCACAAATTAATTCACCATAAGTAGTTTTTTAGCCACATTTAAAAAAACAAACTAAAATTTTAACTTTTTATTTGTGTCGTAAAATGTCATTTGGAATAAAATATTACAATTTCACTAACAAGTCTTGCCCATACGAAATAATTTTATCATCACATCGTATTCAGCATGATTATTCTTTTCTGAATCTTTATTTTTTCAGCTATCTGAAAACACAATTTTTAAAAATCTTGTAATTATTTAAAATTTTGTATATCAATTTGTCAAAGAGTGGGTTTGTATAGCCTTTCACACCTTAGAAAATTTGTTAATAATATAGAGAAACGTGTGAATTTGCGTATTTTGTATAACGTATAACACTTTTAAAAATTTTAGTAAAGATTTTTTAGCTAAACTAAGTTTTAAATCTGCAAATATGTCCTCTAAAACAAGTGTAACATGTTATTTTTTCTATTTTGCTTTTAATAATATGTATAATTGAATTTTAAGATTATGAAAATATAACAAATCTATCTAGTGAGTTTTTTTCGCGGGTTGGTATAACATAAAAACCATAACATAACTTTCATAACAATAACAGTAATGTCAATGTTATTGACGTTTCAACTATTAACCATACCAATCCACGGCGAAAATGACTAAAAACGATTATACAAAATTAATTTTTGTTCATCTACTGTTTGTAGAAACGGTGTTACAAAATCGACTTTGTAAACGTGACAGAGAAAAAATAATTTTTGCGGTTCTTGATATAAGTTTCTGTTAACTAACAGGAATATTTATTTATAATGCAATCAATAATATACGTTACGTTAGTATCTTCGTATGTACCAATTGTTAAAAAATAACATGCGTTTTAAATTGTCTAGCAAGAGTTGATCCCACAATTTAATAATTAATTAAACGCTCGGTATATTGCTCTTGTAAATAATGTAATCGACAATCAAGTAGCACTGCAATATTTCAGGAAAAATGAATATAGTTAGATAACATTTGAGAAACATGTTGTATCAATCTAGTTACCATGCTTGTCAGCATTCTAAGTGCTTTACTAATTTTTTGATTTAAACATGGCGTTAAAGCTAAAACAAGTTCTAATTCGGTCACTTTAGTAAATATTTTTAGTAAAGCGTTTAATAATATAATTTTTTTTTTGGTTATCGTTTTGGTAAGAGGCCGTATGAAAGTTATTTTGCAAAACTTGATAAACTGTTATAATACAAATAAAAAATGACAAATTAGTTTTGATAACTTGTAAAACTATATTGTTCAACATTCGGTTTTTAATTTAGTTTTAGATTACTTGTTTATCCTATACCATGTGACTATGAATAAATAAAGCAAAAAATACATTGGCAAGACTTAATAGGGTGGCAGTGCAACCTGTCAGTTCAGAGTTGTTAATCGCTTTTATCTAGGTTACGTCGCAAAGCTAAGTATTAATAATAAAACATAGTACAGTGACTTTCTAATAAACAAACTGTGGCTTTCAATATTTTTGAAAGTTTGTTTTGAATTTTAAAAATTACATGTGCTGTCCCAACGATGATGCCAACTAAAGAATTCAAATATGTTACCAACGTAAAATAGTAACATATTATTACTCTAATATAAATTTGCAGATTGATTAAAAAATTTTTTGTGATCGCTGCGTAACTATATCTTGTATAATTATTTTCAAGCAAATACATTTTTTTAGCAATAGCATTGTTTGTTCTAACGTTGCAATTTTTTGTCACGTAAACATGTGGTTAAATTCTTTATACATAAATGTTCCATTCTGCTATCAAAAAAACAAAAATAATCTTGATAAAGAATATATACATAGATGCATAATATTTTGCTTATGTTTGAATAGGAATTTTCACACTCTTACATTTCCGTAACACAAAACAATGTGTTTATAGATAGACAAACATTTTGTACTAGAAATTCTCACTGAAATACTAATTATGCTAATCTAAATGTGAAACAACTTATATTAACAATAAATAAATAGATATTATATGATATTTGGTCTATGACAAATCAAAACCGAATTTTTCACTCAATATGGACAACTTCTCACACTATTACTACTAATTTAACTTTTGAAAATTTTATAGTTAAAAAAAATTGATTTTAGAACAGACTAACATACCTTTTGGTGTTATTATAGTTTTATAAATATTATATAGTTTTTTTTTAAATTTACATATTTCAAAAACATATAAACCTAAAATTGGTTTGCTTGTTTTCTACTCACTAGAAAGTGAGTATCCTTTGTTTAAGATATTGAAGTTTAGAATATTGTTATAATTAATTTATACTTAAGAAACAGCTGGTTAAATCTGTAGTGATATTAAAATTTGGCATGTGTTTTTTGTAGTTTTTAATTATTAACGTGTTGTGCAGTTTTTGACTATAAACGTTTTTTGTTTTAATTTATCATATTGTTAAAACGTGTTTTTGTAAATTACTAGCTGGCCCGGCGAACTTTGTTCCGCTTTAGTTTTGTTATTTTATTTTTTATTTTTTTTGTCATTTGTTTTGTTATTATATGTCAGATGCGTTTACATTTTATATTGTATGTCACGTCACACGGAATGGAATAAAAAATATTCTTTGTTAAGCTACTGGTTCTAAACAACCACTCCACCAATTTTCAGCCAAATCGGTCATAAATAGATATAGATTTTTAAAATAAACGACCCCAAAAACTATAAAAATGATACCCAAATTAATTATTCACATTTATTACCTTTATCACATTCATTTTACAACCCTCTTTAACTTAAATATCATTTTCAAAATCAACGACCTGAAATTCCTCGAAAATACCCATATCGTTTTCTTACATTTTTATCCTTAGAACACTCTCTTTTCATCCTCCTAAGAGTAATTTTTTAGAAAGCAGGAAACATACCTATTTATTTTTTTTTGAGAACTTAGGCAATTTATGGGAAAAATTATGAAAACGACATCAATCTTTAGACATTTTGCCCTCTTTCCGCCCTATCAAGGAATGATAATATTTTACTTCTAAAATTTCGGATTTAAACATAGATATTATTTTTAAAATAAACAATCCAAAATTTTTGAAAATCATACTAATATTGGTACTTGTCATTTTTTGTTCCTATCCCACCTCTTTTTATCTCTTTGTTAATAAAAAGTATTCTATTCTTTTCATTCAAATCCAGTCATCATAATTTTCCATACAAACTTTCACCCAAAGTTGTTATATGGGAAGTTGTCTCATGGAAGACGATTAAAGCCGGCCAGTAACGATCCAACGGCGCAGTAAGACAAAATCGTACAATTCAGTCGCACCTAGTGATGGCAACGATACATCGATGTTTTGAAAACATCGATGTATCGCAACTTAAAACATCGATGGTTGACTTCGATGTTCACACTATTCGATGTATCGATATATCGATCATAAAGGTTCGATATATAATAATAAATAATAATAATAATAAATGCCTTTTATTGCTAACTGGACATAAATATATACATTCTAAACAAAGTCAGGAAGCAATGTAGGGCGAAGTTCAGCTGAACAATGACATGCAAAATGCCATCATTCTCTGCTCTTCCACTTAACCCTAAAATACAAGAAAATCAAAAATATTCCTAACAAAATATTAATAAAATTACTAAAATAAAATAAAATAAAATAAAATAAAATAAAAATAAAATAAAATAAATGCATTGTTGTAGGCATAGACCGATTCATAATAAAACAATTATTTAATTCTAAAACATAAGATGAATACTGATAAACTAGATTACTAGATTACATTACTGACCTCTGATGCAACCACTGACGATACTGCTTTTTAAATTGTTTAATACCTAACGCTTTAAGATGTTTTGGTAAATTGTTATATATTTTAACAATGTTGTAGCTAAATGATCTTTCAAACAAAGCAGACTTGTGTATAGGAAATAATAACAGATCTTTTTCTCTAACGCTACGTTCTCTAGACCGAAAGACAATCTTGTTGTAGAGGTACCCCGGAGTTTTAAAAATTATGACCTTATGAAATAGTGATGCAGTTTGTACGCTAAAACGATCTTCCATGCTCAACCAACCAGCATCAAATAATTTGTGGCTTACATGTTCATACTTTCTTATTCCATAAATATACCTTAAACACGAGTTTTGAATTTTTTGAATTTTGTATTTTGTATTGTGGTCTAGACACGTTGAAAATATTTCTGAACAAAAGTTAAAATGAGACAATACTAACGTGTCACACAGACTAATTTTTTGGCTAATTGAAAAGTAAGATCTATGAGGAAATAATAACTTTAAGTGGCAATATGCTCTATAGAGACACTTAGTGACATGTTGGCGATATCTGAAAGTATTGTCCATAATGAGACCTAAATTTCGCGATTCCTTCATCTGTGGAATAACTGAAGCATTTATCGTAAGTTCAGGTATAACATTAAATGTTTCACATAATAATTTAGGTCCAAATAGTAAAAATGCCGACTTAGATGGATTTATTATTAGAAAATGTTTTTTTGAGATGCTAGCTATGTTATCTAAGTCGCTATTAATTTTTCGAAATGCACTATCTATGTCGTCTGGAAGAAAACTAAAATACAATTGCGTGTCGTCAGCGTAGTAATGTTTGTTACAAAAGTTAACACAATCACCGAATAAATTTGTATAAATTGTAAATAATAAAGGACCTAATATTGAGCCTTGAGGCACACCTTTGTTAATTACAATAGGTTCTGAAACTTTATCACCTAATCTAACCTTTTGGGACCTATTTGATAAATATTTTTTAATGAAAGAAGTAGCTTCTAAGGAGAAACCTACAAGTCGGAGAATAGATAATAAAATTTCATGATTTATGGTGTCAAAAGCCTTAGTGAAATCGAGTAAGACTAGACAAGTCATCATTCCTTTGTCAGTAGCTTCTAAGATATCATCTTGAATTTTAGCTAAAGCGGTGGTACAACTGTACCCATGCCTGAACCCAGATTGCATACTTGGTAAGATGTCATATTTAGTTAAGTGATCCTGTATTTGTACATGCATGATTTTCTCCAAAAATTTTGAAAAAACTGGAAGAATGCTAATGGGTCGTAAATGTCTGAATTCTTGAGGATCCTTATTTTTCGAAATAGGGATAATGTATGCTTGTTTCCAGACATCTGGAAAATGACTCTCCAATAAGCAAGAGTTGATAATATGAACTAAAAATTGAAGAATATATGGACAAGAATACCGTATCATTTGTAAAGAAATATTGTCAGTTCCAGGTGCGTTAGATGAAATTGAATCGATCACTTTTGACAATGTACTTTCCGTGATTAGAGAAAATTTAAAATTTGAATCGAAATGAAATTTTGTTGAATGCGCATAATAATTAATTGTATCATTTAATAGGGTATCATTTGCCTCCCCCGGTACGCACTTTATAAAATAATGGTTTAGAGAATCGACATTATTCAAGTTAGGCGGTAAGGAAGGTTTCCTTTTATTATTAATGTTTAAATACTTCAGGCTTCTCCAGAATTCCTTACAATTACCTTTAAATAAAACATTTCGAAAAAAAGATTTCTTTTCATTTTTGATAGCTAAATTTGTAAAATTTCGCAATTGCTTATAATAATTCCAATGGCAAAGTTCTTTAGTTTTTTTATATTTTACTTTAGCCCTATCTCTTAATGTCATTAAAAAGCGAATGTTATCTGTGATCCATGGAGCTTGTTTATTACTTATTTTCACAGTTCTAATTGGGGCGTGTTTATTGAAACATGTAAGCAACAAACCATTTAGATAATTAATTTTATCATCAATAGATGAAGTATAAAAAATGGAGTCAAGATCAACAGAACGAAGATCGTTCAAAAACACTTTTGCATCAAGCGTCTTAAAATCTCTATATGTATACATGATCGGTTTGCATACAACCGTACTTACATTTAGTGTACAACAAACTAGATCGTGATCAGAAAATGTGACATTAACCACTTGAGAATCTAAAAGAATATCCTTGTTATTTATGACTATATGATCAAGAAAAGAAAAAGAGGAGTCAGTGACTCGCGTGGGCTCTGTAATTATTTGTGTCAGCTCTAAAACATTTAACCAATCGGTATATAAAACAGTGATAGCATCACTGTCATCAAGCATATCAATATTGGTGTCTCCACCAATAATTAATTCATCAGTCTGAGGCAATAGTTTCATTACTACGTTTTCAAGCTCATCAAGAAATTGCCTACAGTTATGATGTGGAGGTCGATAAACCACAGAAAGAGTAAATTTTTTACGATTAATTACTGTCTGTACACAAAGTAACTCAAGATTTGACTCAATAGGTAACACCTTCCAATGCAATGAATTACACAAAAATATACCAACTCCACCTCCACGACCATTCCTGTCTTTACGACAAAACTTATAACCGTCAATAGCTACGACATCAGAGGCAACAGTGGGGTTAAGCCACGTCTCTGTGACTGCAATTACATGAAACTTATATTGTTTTATTATGCTAACAAATTCGTCAAAGTGTGCAAATAGAGATCGTACATTAATATGTGCAAATGTCAAATTAGTAGAGATCACATCTAAGCGTTTTTTGTCTCCTCACCAACATTGACGATAAAGGGCAGATTATTACGAAATTTTAATGCGATATTCTTCTCACCACGCTGTTTCCGTTTATAGAATTCCTTCCTAACAGATTGGGCAATGTTTCGCTGACGTGGCGTTAAGTCTCGAGACATGTAGATACCATTTCGTGGTTTATAGGCTCTTGGGACTTGCAAAATAATTTCAGAAGACGCAGCTTCAATTAAAATAGGCCTTTGTTTATTAACGATTAAATTCCGACCCAGACGCACGCATTTGTTGATGGTCACCGAGTTATCATCAATTAAATTGCGACAATTGTTTAGATCATCTAATTTTCTCTCATCGGAAGTAACCTTAGTGGATTCAGGAACGTTGTACAAGATCAAATGCTTCGCTCTTCTTTGCCGATCTTCCAATTCAGTAAAAACTTCCTCAGAGGAATGAAAGTCTACAGGCGGAGCCATCTCTGAATTTTCAGTAACTCCACTTTTTAATACAGCTACCTCTTCTTGAAGTTGAGTAATTTCGGACTTCAGCTCGTCGTGGATGACTTTGACCCTATCTTCGAAAGTCGTAATTCGATCCGTCATTAATTTAAAGTTGTTATTGATAGATTGTAACAGTTCTTCTTTAAGCAAATCGAATTGTTTTTTAATTACTGACTCTATTTGACTGCTACTCGTGGAAGTAGAACTAGAATTTGAGCATTTATTACATTGCCATTGCATTTTATTTGCATTAATATCAGAAAGCATGGAATCAGTTAGATAAGTGCATTTAACATGCCAATTTTTTTTGCACAGGCAACATTTTAAAGACGGTGTTGTGGGAACAATAGCAGTATCGCACTTTAGGCAGTTATTAGGCATTGTAAGGTAGATTGGTGGTCGAAATTAGTCCTTTAAGCAGCAAAAAAAAATAAGTAGAGATGTGAAAATCTTTTAATTGGGAATAAAGCACTGCACTCTATTCACAAAAAATGAGAGTTTATCATCGTATTGGCGATAAGAAGTAGTGAAAATAATGTTAAATTTTATGAATGAGTCAACTTGTCGGAGTAGTATGAAAAACTGACGCTCCTTATCTCTGTGATAAAAGCAATGCCAAATTTCATGTATAATCAGACAAAAATATTAAATTTCCATTTTGTTTAACGGGGGACTTTCGTCAAAGTTATATCAAGTTATAGCTGGTGTTATACACTATCTTCTGATAACAAACACTAGGCAAGTCGGCACTATTTATCCACTGAAATAATTCAAAAACACGGAGCTGCAGTAACCACAACCGAACACACATAAATTTATTTAATTTATCGTAATAAATATTTAATTTTTAAGAAATAAAAATATATTTATCAAATATTATTAAATTTTTTTTAGTTATTATTGTGACTGGAACTACTATTATTTATAATTCTCTTATGATAATAATAAGATAATTTTTAGCACCATTTTTCCTAACCTCAAAAAACTCAAAACAACACATGACACTTGACCACAGACTTCCATAAATCTGAGATTATAGAAATAAATCGATAAATGTCTCTATAAGATATGTAAGATAAGTTTCCTACGGTTTACTTAAGCTATTTTCTCGAACAATTTGCAATTTTCTAAACAAAACCTTAAAAGCATCGATGTTTTTCGTGCGATGTATCGGATACATCGATAGTTGGCTTACGATGTATCGTTAACCCGATGTATCGATGTTTCGAAAAATTTTGCCATCCCTAGTCGCACCAAACCAACTTAATCGGTCATGCACACACACGATTCAATTCCATCAAATTCAGTCCAATTTCGTCGCTTCCAATGAAATTGTACTGCGCCGTTGAGTCGTCAGTGGCCAACTAAAGGTAAAGAGTGGGTAGAGTTGGATTGCCGTAAGAAAGCGACCGGTGAATCATCGTTAGATGCGCGAGCTTTATACCTACGCCAATGAATGCGATGAAATCCTGCCGTTACTTAGCAACCGAACGTAAACAAACCACTGCGCATTCAATGACAATTAATCACCGGGCTCTTTCTTACAGCAATCCAACTCTAGTGCACTTAACATGTAAACGAACGGTCCAAGGTCCAACTTTGGTTGGTGGTGGGAGAGTGGATCGATTTATTTGGAACGGTAATTTGCCGAGCCTCACCGAACGTTGCCGACATCGCATTTCTAATTTTGATTTAACCCTTCTTTTAGAGGGTGGTTTCTGGATAAAAAGTATCCTATAGCAATCTCCTGGATCTAAGCTACCACCTCACCAATTTTCAACCATATCGGTAAAGCCGTTCTTGAGTTATAAGTGGTGTAACTAACAGACTTTCTTTTATATATATAGATTTAGATTCAGCTTTGGTGTGCAATTTAACAAACAGATGTTTATTTTTTTTGATAGTATAATTGACAACAAACGTTAAACAAGCGTCAAAGCTTGTTCATAACATCGTACGTTTCTGCGTATAAACTAACCAAAAAATTAACTTATCTACGGTCAAAATTTCATAGCAAAAGTAGATCTAAATAATTTATGAACGCACTGTATTGCTTAACAATAGTTTCCAGAATAATCTAAAAAAACCCGTTGGTAAATATTCTATTTTCAAAAACTTATTTTTAGTGATAGAATTTTTTATTTAACTAGACTATCTGAAGTGATCTTGAATTGATTAAATAGAAGAAGGCAATAAAAAATAAAATCAAACCTTTAGTCTAACTCAGAGCGTTCAGTTTGGCATTATTTGTTTCTTGACTTCTGTCATGCCAACCACTGGCTCAAGCTAAGATTGATCTTGTTTTTCACAGCCTCTCTTTATCTAAATAATTGTAGATGATACGCTACATAGACATTAGATATAAATAAAACCACTCAAACACTATTAGCAATTTTTTTCAGCTGACACCAGTTTTGTTTTCTTATCGGAACTGTTAACATCAAAAAGTGTTTTATAAAGCTTATAAGATTTTTCAACAATCATTTACTTATTATTTCTGATGATAACTACATGGCCGTTAAAAAAGCTCTTAAGATTAAATAGAGAAGTTTCTGGTATCTGGTAAGACTGTGTTAATAGTTTTTAGTTCAGAGATTGCAAAAAATTAATTTAGAAAAATTATTGATTATATAATAATGAGTATTTTTCAAATTTGACGTTGAAGCTTGCCATCAATGTTTAACTTTAAAACGTAAATGTACTTTTACCATCAAATCGAAGTAACAGTTATTAATTTAACATCTGAATTCCCTAGCTCTACTTTTAATTTGATTTGATGATAAATCGATAGTTTACTACGTTAATGTGATTGAATTAAAAACACTTGAAAGTACTTATAGTGTTATAACGAATAAAAAAAACTTTAATACAAAAATAAAGAATTATAACAAATAATCGAAAGGTTGTTCATTGACTTTAAGAAATTTTCAAACTCTTTGAATAATTATTGCGCTACTGACCTGACGCAACTGACTGGGGTTATTTAAGATTTATTAGAAAATCGAGCTCTTAAAATTGTGCCAGAAAAAGAAATCAGATGGGGAGAGTTCGCATAACCTTGAGGGTAAGTTATGGCTGGATTTCGGCTGATAAACCGACAACGATCATAAACTTCTTGTATCATAATACAACTTCTTGTAAGTGGTATGTGGAGTGTTTTGCTGAAAGTACCTACCCGTTTTCAATTTTATCGTCATGGAGATGTGCAAAAAATAGCTGTAAGATTTTTTCTCGATATTTTGCAGTAGTCAATGTTTCATTCACAAAAATTTATCATTCAATCGGTTGCCGTTACAAAAACAAGATTCTAACACAAAAAATTTATGTTCTTGCGAAAGAACCTTTTTAATAATTCAAAAACAAAAAAAATAAAAAATTTAGTTTTTATTTTGAAATTATTGTTTTAAAATTATGATTAGTTTACACAAGCTTATAAGCATAGCCGACTAAAACGCTTAATTTTTTAAAAACATTTTTTACAGTTTAAGTTTTTGATCTGTTTAATAAAATTTATTTTTATCCTACACCAACTCAAAATGAAATTTTCTTGTCTCGCGACAGCTGAGAAAGTATAATATTTCCAGGCTAGCCGAGAAATGATGTACTTTGTCAGCTAACCGAGAAAAAAATCTAACTTTCTCCGCCAGGCGTCGCTGCTATAAGAAAAATAAAATCTATATAGACGAATGAACAGTCGTCACGCACCAAGGACACTCTAAACGTCTCACTATTTATGAGGGGTCTTAAAATTTTAATTCACATTTACGGTTTATAAACGTCAATCTTATTTTAAAAAACTACTTTTGTGCAAGATAAATTGTGTAAATCACGACAGTAAAGTAATCCATGTATTTTTAACATCTATCAAGATTTGACATATTGAATTGGCGATTGGCGGTAATAACCTCAAATCAATTACATATAAAAATAGAATCTATATAGACGGTTGAACAGTCGTCATGCACCAAAAAGACACTACGCGTTCCACTATTTATGAAGTGTTAAAATTTGAAATCACATTTACTATTTATGAGCGACAATCTAAATAAATTGTGTACATCACGACAGTAAAGTTATCCATAAATTTTTGACATCTGTCAAAGTTTGACATTTTGAATTGACGATTGGCGGTAATAACCGCAAACCAATTTTAAGATAATGCTCGATTATAACGTAATTTGTGTAGGAAAAAAAAATGTGTAAACCACGGCCGAAAAGTGATTTTCCAAGCCTTGAGAAGTGGTCCATATCTTCTCTTGGCCTAGAAAAATACCACTTTGCCGCCTAGGTTTACAATATACTATTATTTTTTAATATATACCTAATATCTAAGATGATTTTGATATATTTTATCAATTCTAAGATAAGCGTAAAAACTGGTCAATCATCAATTAGTTAAATGATTGATAATCATTATTTGATTGTTAAATATTTTTTGTGCCTTGCGCCTGCAAAACATAACTTTCAGCGTGTCCTAAGCGGCCTGAAACGCCGTCTTGCCAGCCTAGGCTAGAAAATGATTACTATGACATTTGCTGTTATTGTCAATTGTCAGACATTTATCAACGACAACTAACGGTTTGTATTGTATAATGTTACAATTAATGCATAGTTTCCCAAAGTTCCTAAACCGTAAGCCACAAGCCCGTACTCGTAAACTCCACGCCCCACAGACTTGCAAAATGCTTGTTTCCGGCTTTGTGATTCAAATAACTATTTTTTAAATTAGAATAATTTTAATAAATTATGTTAAATATTATACAACTTAAAATGCCAAAAAAATGTGTTAAACCAGTTTTAAAAATTAACAAGGAAAATAATTAATTAATAATTCCAAATACCTATAATAAACAGATTATAGAAAATGCCATGTGTGACACCTTGATCTTTAACTTAAAAAGTTTTCTCTAAGATTGTATCTTCACTATCTAGTTATATAATTTTTTTTTTCTAAATGAAAGTATTTCTCATGTTTTTAGGACAAAGGTTTAAAACTTTACATTGGATGTCGCTGTCGTCCACTGATAGAAGCGTCATAGCGTCGTCCACTGATAGAAGCTTCATAGCGTCATCAAAACAAAAATAACAAAAAAAGCATTCTAACGCTAGCATGTAAACTACGCTAGAAGCGATCATTCACTAAAACTTGACTTAAAAACTACAAAATAGAAACTTTAATACAAAAGATAGCTGTTATTTAAAAAAAAATTACAAAAAAAACAGCGTTTTATCTACTTTAACTTTCAACTGACTATTGGTAAGTGAAACAACTAGTTTTTATAATAACAAGTCAATATAAAAACAGATTTTAATTTGTTTAAAAATTTAATTCGGAACAATTATTAAAAGAAACAAATACATTAGGGTCACAAATAAAAATTTTAAATTTAAATAAATAGCAAATTTTAACCAAAAAAAAATTAATCAAAAAAATTACTCTTGATATAATTGATAAAAAAAAATATTTTCTAATAGTTAATATTTATTAATATGTAAGGAAACTTTTTTTGTTAATGAACCAATTGTTACTAATTAATCAACTATATTATATCATTATATATTGTATAATTAGTATTATATAAGAAAAATATATTTGATTGACATACTGTTTGAAAAAATTAGCCTTTTGTTTGAACTAAGCCAGACCCGAACATGTAATATCTTGCAAGAGAATATAAACAAAAATAAAAAAAATCTAGCCTAAAAAATTAAACCTAACTTGTTTCCGTTTCAACCCAGATTGTACCATTTTTTTTTTGTTATAAAAAAAATAATTTAACTGTATCTCGGAAACTGATACCTGTTCCGCAGCAACCGATATAACCGTTGCTTAGCAACAAAATGTAACTGTTGTCTAGCAACCCATATAACCGTTGCCTAGCAACCCATATAACCTTTGCCTAGCAACCCATATAACCGTTGCCTAGCAACAAATATAACAGTTGCCTGGCAACTAATATAACCGTTGCTTAGCACCAAATATAACTGTTGCTTAGCAACAAATATAACTGTTGCCTAGCGACTAATATACTGGTTGCTTAGTAAGATATGTAACTGTTGCCTAGCAACAAATATTACCGTTGCCTAGCAACAATTATTACCGTTGCATAGCAACAAATACAACCGTTGCTTAGCAACAAATATAACTGTTGACATCAAATTTTATCGTTGCCTAGCAAAAAATATTAATGTAACCGTTGCCTAGCAACTAATATAACGGTTGCCTGGCAACTAATATAACCGTTGCTTAGCAACAAATATAACTGTTGCTTAGCAACAAATATAACTGTTGCCTAGCGACTAATATACTCGTTCCTTAGAAACCAATGTAACTGTTGCCTAGCAACAAATATTACCGTTGCCTAGCAACAAATATTACCGTTGCATAGCAACAAATACAACCGTTGCTTAGCAACAAATATAACTGTTGACATCAAATATTATCGTTGCCTAGCAAAAAATATTAATGTAACAATATATTGTTATATTAATATTTTTAAAAATTTTTAAAAGAATTTACTAAAACATGAATATTCCAAATTTTTTATTGTTTTTTTGGGAAATTTTGTTGGCTTCCTGAAATAACTAATACCAGTCGAACAAAAGAGCTCCTCGAAAATAATTGATTCATATAAGATTTCGGTAAGAAAAATTTTAAATTATAATATATCGGGTGTCCCAGAAGTCGCGCACCCCATTGTAGGGATCGAAAGAGAAAAATATTCTAAGACGAAAAGTCCTGAGCCATTTTTTAATCAGACGCATAGGTAATTAATTATTAATTAATGAAAGTGACCAATCAGGAGCGCGCGACAGTTACCGATACACTCACACTAGTACACGATCTCACACATTCACCTAGCATCACGTACGTCCGCCGTCCACGACCGTCCGTCCCCACTCTCTGTCTACTGCTCGAGAAGTCGGCAGTAGCTCTGGCGTCTCACTCTCGTGTCTCTTACCGCCTTCTCACTCACTTTTTATTCTTCTGTCGCGCGCTCCTGATTGGTCACTTTCATTAATTAATAATTAATTACCTATGCGTCTGATTAAAAAATGGCTCAGGACTTTTCGTCTTAGAATATTTTTCTCTTTCGATCCCTACAATGAGGTGCGCGACTTCTGGGACACCCGGTATATTCAACCTTCCCTGGCAATTTTAAAACAGCAATTTTGCTGTATTAAAAAATTATTGCGATCTCCGACAAGTAATGATAATGACAATGTTAAGAAAATCCCGTTTTTGAAAAAATCATTATTAAAGATGACAAAACACACCAACAACTGATACAGCTAAAATTACTTTTATTTGTGAAGAATTGATTAAACGAACGAACGATGTCGAAAAAGACTTAACAATAAGCTACATCAATAATTTGCCTCAGATCATCACTAAACAAAAAAACTAGCATTGTTGCTTTATCAGAGAGTTGACTAAATTCTTATATACCGGACAGCCTAATTACAATTGATGGCTACTGTTTATACCGCGACGACCGAACAATTACACGAGCCGAAGGCGTATGTGTCTATCTAAAAAAATCTATTTTTGACAACAAATTTTCTATAACTAAACTTAACAATTCTTTTAAACCGTATGACTCTTTATTACTCAAACTATAAAATAAAAACTTTACTTTTGTTTTCGGATGCCTCCATGTACAGTAGGGTGTCCGTTATTTCCCAAATTGATTTTTGAGTCTGCAGCGCCCTCAAAATTTTTACTTTTTGCAATTAATTTTTTCTTTGCGAAGCCAGTTGATACATTGCTGCGGCACCGAATTATTTTTGTAGCAAATTGAACGTTCTACAAAAAGTTTTTATGAAATTTTTCAAAAAAATCACTTCCGTCAAAGTTATTCAAGGGCAAAGTTGAACTAAAAATAAATTTAATTTTTTTTTTTCAACAAAAAATTATCATTATTTACATCAATATTGATTGTTTATTATCGAAAATATCTCATTTTCACTATTTTATAATATCAGCAAATTAAGTGTTAAATATCCTGATAACTTAGTAGGTGTAAGTTACGATCTAAGTTAACCTTAAGATATTACAAGTTCTATTGGTGATATGTAACTAAGTTAATAAATTTTTCAACACATTAACAAACAAATTTTATTTTGTTAGACATTCTTTGGTGGCATTTTCGATGTTCACTGGAAGGCTTAACTTTTGAATAGTATACACGTATAGTGCTTTTCATTGATCAACTTCCAGTTTCTCATAACTTTTTTGAAATAATTTTTATCTGATGAATAGCCCGTTTCACAAAGCGTTGTTAAAATTTGGCTAACACGTTGTTAGCTAACATTGTGTTAAAATTAACACGTTGTTAAAATAAGAACGGGTTTCACAACAGATTTTTAACACGTTGTTAACTAACAACGTGTTATCTCACAAAATCGGATAATATCGGCAATAAACTTCAATAATTTTTTGTTATTCAACAAAACCACCTGTCATCTGTCAAATCAAATCTCAAATACAAAAATTCAAAGTTATTAAATTGGGGCTATTCTGTGAGGCTTTATCTTTCCTCACCGTCTTTCGTCACACTAATCTCTATAAAATTATTTGTTTATTCTCTATTTTAATTGAATCATGATTGTTAAGATGCATAATAATTTGCAATCGAGTAAACAAGAAAGAGGGAAAATTTCACGGAGGAAAAGCGTTGTGTCTTTATGAACTGTGTAGCCAGGTGGGAAAAATAATTATACTTATTACAATATTAATAATATATTTGTTAAAATCATATTTTATTTTCTATATGCTGGAGAATAAAATGACCGACTGGTATAACCTCAAATAAAAAATCAAAGCCTGGGAATCTGATATTTTAACGTAGGTACACTAACAAACAGGCAAATTTATATATAATGTTAATAATTTTGGATATTAATAAACCTGTTCAACGTTTTTTGTCGATTTTCTTTCAACTTTACTTGAAATATTTTTGAAATGTCAATTTAACAACGGCCAGAGCTTTAATTAGTTTAACAAGAGATTTAACAACGTGTTAAATCTTAACAATGCTTTGTGAAACCGATTTTTGTTTTAACAACGGATTTAACAACGTGTTAGCTTAACTTGTGTTAAATTTGACATTGACATTAGAAACAACGTTTTATGAAACTCAAATCGATTTTAGCATCGTGTGAAAATATTTAACACGATGTTAAAATTTAACAACGCTTTGTGAAACCGGCTATTAGATTAATAACCTTTTGTTGAGAAAAATCAAATTCATAAAAAGACTATGGACAATATATAAAAAAACCTAAATTCCAACAACTTTGCGGCGCACCGATTATTTTCAAATAATTTAAAACGAGAACTAAAACACGCTAGAGCTGACTATAAAAATTGTCTGCTTGAAAGACCAAAAGCTTTTTATTCTTACGCTCAAAAACATATTTTTTCCAGAGTTGCAATTCCCTACGTATGTGCAACAAACGGAGAATTGGGTTTGAATCGCACTGAAACTGCCAATTGCTTTGCTGAAATTTTTACCAAGTCATTTATCATTTTCAAGTTCTTGCTTGGACATGTCGGGGAGGAAATCTACTGGTTTGCATGATATTAAATTCCCCCTAGCTACTGTAGAAAATTTTTTAAAAACACTAAAAACTGACACAGCTTTTGGTTCGAATTTATTGCCTACAAAACTTTTCAAGCTCTGTGCAGCCATTGTATCAGTACCATTATCAACCATTATGACAGTGTCAACAAAAACTGGCAACCTGCCAGTAGAATGGTTAAGTGCAACCGTGACTCTAATACTTAAATCACGCGACAAACTAAATTTTGCAAATTACCGATAATGAGTCTTTAGTCTTACGTCAGTGAGCTGCAAGATAATAGAAAAAATTATAGTCAGAGAAATCCTCGACTATTTACTATCAAGAAATTTTATTCCTAAACAGCAACACGGTTTCCTTCTTAGACGATCGGTAGTTACAAATTTGATCTCCTCTGTCAATGAATGAACAAAAATTCTTGACTCAGGAAAACCGTTAGATATAATATATCACGATTTTAGCAAAGTTTTTAATAAAGTGCCTCATGATCTACTGATCAACAAGCTACAATCAACCGGCACATCAGACAAACTCAATGACAAACTCGTTGAGGTCATTTTTGACAAACAGAAGCTTTTGTATCAAAATTGGAAACTAACTTTTAACAAAAACACGTGTTATTAGCGGTGTGCCACAAAGATCAGTCTTTGGTCCTCCAGTTTTTTTTTTAATTTACACAGCAGATTTTCTGATTTCACTTGGTAACTGTTGTTCTGCCTACGCGGATGATACAACAATTTTTGGTTATCCAAATTGTGTAGGTTTGCAAGAAAAACTAAACAAAGTATTCCAATCCACATCTTTAAATGTTGCGTTTGGCACTGCGGAAATAATAACATTCACCTCACTGACAATATTAATGACGACATAATACCGTCAAAAACAAACCATAAAGACTTTCGTGTTATAGTAGACAATAGGCTGAGTCAGTCTGATCAATCCATAGCTGTTGCAAGAAAAGCTAGAAAAATGATATATTTGTTTAAAACTGTTTTTCCACATCCATCGGTTGAATTGTGCAGACAGATATATTGTTTGTACGTAAGACCTTACTTAGATTTTGCTGTTCCGGTCTGGCGCTCACATTTGCAGAGAGACAAAAATTTATTGGACAGAGTGCAGCACGAAGTGACTAGATGGAATACTCATGTAAAACAATTAAACTATGAAGGTCGGTTGCGCTGTCTTAAAATACCAGCGCTTCACAGTCGACAAAATGGACCAGACCTGATTCTAATGTTTAGGCTGACAAATAAAATATTCCCAAGTGCATGCCAAGATTTCTGCAAATTAGCTTCAGACAGTCGATTGCGCGGACACAGCTTTAAAGTTAAAAAAGAAGCGTTTAAAACCAGACACCGGCAGAATTTTCTTACAAATCGCTGTTTTGACAGCTGGAATAGCTTGGATCAAAATATAGTATCGGTTAACAACGTATACGCCTTCAAAAAGCAGTTAGATAACATTGCTTGAAATTCATCAGTTAATTCTAGCTAGTTAAGTTTAAGTAACAAACAACAACTAATTAAACTTTAAAATTGTTGAATATTGAATAAAAACAGCTTACCAAAGTATGGTGCATCACAGGCTTTAGCTTCTGCAGTTTTCTGTGTTTATTAATAATAATAATAATAATATTATTTATTAAATAATATAAAAATTGTTGGAAAACAAGCTTTTAATTTCCAATTAGTTTAAAATTTGATTTAAGAATAGAATTACAACCAATGACAGCCTACTGTGTTTTAAAATAAATAGACAATAATTAAATTATATTCTTATTAATGTAATAATAATCCTAATATTAATAGTATTAGTATTAATAATTAATCGTTGTCTAGCAAGTAATATAAGCGTTGCTTAGCAACCAATGCTACTGTTGCTTAGCAACCATCATCCTTCCTATTGCATAGCAAAGCATACGATTGATGTATAGCGTACAATATATTTGTAGCTTAGCTACCAACATACCCAATATGTTCAAGATGTTTAAAAAAAAAATTAAAAGAAATTTATAATTTTAATTTAATTTATAAAATTGTTCCATTTTATAACACAAAATGGAATTGTTTAAAAAATTTCAAACAAGTAAGAAACTTAAAATCTTCTCATATAAATTTTGATTTTTTGAATACTAAACTGATTATTATTCAGTTTAGTATAACAATTATATTAATAATAGGTAGGCAAAAAGTAAAACAACCCTGCACAAGAAGCAAGTTTATCGATATCACACAAACTAAGACAAACTTTTTGATAACACAAAAGATAAAGTAGTACTCTATTTGTTTCTTTTTTAATCACTTACTACTCTTACAATAATTTTTTGTGAGAGCATAAATTACTCTCACACAAGAAAGTGAAATTTTTTATAATATTAATTTAGAATTATTGACCATTAACTAATTTTGAGTGCTCTAACACATAGAAAACTAGCGCGGCAAAATTTTGTTAAATTAAATTGAGCTACATACTAATATTAAAAATCGTTATGACAATTTTAATTATAAATAATAGGTAAATTATAAATAATAGGTATGTCAATCACCACAGAATAAGTGAAGCTATCTAGGTACTAGACATGTAAACATTAGTAATTATCAGTTAAACACTACACAATTTACAAAATGTAGACGTAACTATGATGTTGCTGTAATAGTTTTTATTAATCCAATAATGCAATATATCTGATAAATGTGAGATAAGACCATTCAACGCTGTAGCCGGTGATACTAAAATATTTTAAAAACATTTTGCAAATATTCGAAATAATATTGGTTTTCTTTTAGTATTTTTTAATAAATGCTTGTGAGTTATTTATTCGTTGCTGTAAAAAACTTCAAATACTATCTTGTCTTCAACTGCAATAAATTCTGCTATTCATTTTTAGTTGAAAACTCAAACATTAAACCGTCATGAAAATTTTGATATCGGTTGATATATAGGTAGGTATATTCCATAGAAAATTACTTTCAATATAATATGATTTCAATATCAGTTGATATATAGGTTTTCAACATAAAAAAATACGATACATTAACAAGTAAAAACATTTTAAAATAAATTGTTTAAAATAATTTTTCTTATCTTTAAGATATTGCAATTATTTTATATTTTTAATAGATGTTTTTTACTTTGCAATATTTATAAGTTTGCTGTTTTTACTTTACTGTTTGTACTTTATTTCATCCCGCAAGCAGAAAAGTAAATTTGTATAAATAAAGTGTTATAATTATTATCTATTTTATTTATTGACAATTTACAAATTAATAACGGATCATGCTCTTCAAATTCACATTGTTTTTATCAGATACAAGAATTATTTTTTTTAATATTAATAGTTGAATAGTCTCAAAATAAATTAGGTTTATTTTGATATTAAAAGTTCTTTCATTCTTTGATAATTTACCCAACTGCAGGCCAAAACTTCTCACTTTGCGTTTTTGATACATAAGCTACTAGTTTGCATCATAATTTTGTTATATTTAGTTTTACATTCGTTATTATCATTAGTTTTCAAACAAATGGCAAGACAGAATTTTTTAAGTGGAATTAATTTTAAATATTTTACTTCTACATTGCCGTAGTAATAATTCAGATTTTGAAATATTAAACAGTTATTTAAAAAATCAGATAATCTGCATTGCCATAATGACAACGTTAAATTCAAGAAATCGCAACTTTTTCTTAGACCTGGAAAGTCGAAAAACCTTGTTTATACATTTCCATGCTAGATGTTACTAATGACAGACAAGGATTTAATAGCCGATAAATCTTTAAAACAAGTAAGCAAAATTCCTTTGAAGAACAAATTTATCGTATTTGCGCTTTTTGTCTGAAACGCGTATCTAAGATAGCTATGAGTCAATTAAGACTATTAAACTTAAAAAAAAATAATTTTATTTGTCAGCGACTCGAAACTATATTTGTTTTATCATTAGGACTAAAAAAATAATGCGCACATGATTAAAAGCTATACAATGTTATTGAAATCCTTCACATATTCATTAGTTATTAACACAGTTTTAGCACTTGTTTAAAATTAAGAGCTCTTTCGATTCTATATGATCATTATCAAGAGATAAATAAAACTTAAAACAGTTTTATTCTTTTCCGGCCAACAAAACTCTCAAAAATTAAGAAAAAAACTTTTTGGCAAATTTTAAGCCTGTGTTAATAGTTTATAATGCTGAAGATTCTAAAACAATCAATAGAATTTGTGACGTATACGTAAAGAAGGGAATGAGGGTGGCTGTAAGGAAGGACAAGATCAGACCAACATTAGTCTTCATTCCTCATTCAATCAATAAGCTTTTTGTGATTCTTCATTTCAATTATTAAGTTTTGTCATTTGTCATCTAATCATTATTTATGTTTATTATTATTATTTATCATCAATATACACAAACACTATGTAATCGATTTGAACTATATTGTCTATCATTATGGTTACCTGTGATGAAATAATTTTCGTTTCGAAAAGTTGGCAAATTACCATATATGTTTCAAAATGTCATTTCTAGCTGAAATGTTTATACATAATCCTAAAAATGATACAAAAACAGTTTTGAATGTTTTTCTAGACTGTGGATAATATACGTAAACGACGTTTTTAAAATTTTTAATAATTTTAAAACCGTAACAATATTTGTAACAAATTTAAATAATTGTTTTTTTCCAACAAAATTAACTCATGAAGAGAAATTTATTAAAAAAAGCAAACGTGTAAAAAAAACAACAAGCGATTTAAAATTTGATATATTAAAAAAAACAAACACTTTGAGACCTAATAAGTTTAATCTTTTTAACATAAAATAACAAGCCTAGTTTTTTGGTTAACAGATTAACTTTTTTTAAGTCAAAAAATCTTTTGTAAAGAAAAAGCAGTTATCAAAAAGGTTGCAAATATTAATAGATATAATGAATAAATAGTAAATAAAATTAATAAATAAATAAACAAATTTTCAACACTAATGTTGAAAATTGTCCAGCTTTGCAAACAATTAAACAAGAAGTTAAATTTATATTAGTATTTTTTGATGAAAGATTTGTTTGAAGGTTTAAACGACAAACTACCATTTTTAAATAAGTCCGATTGCATAGAGTGTAATAACTGTGACAAATGTTATATAAGGTAAACGCGTCTATCAGTGGAAGCCAGATACTAAGAGCACGGTAGATTGAACAAGTCTGAATATATTCATTCAAACTATATATGTAAGATTGAACATGTTTTGTTCTTTTTGTACAGCAACAATTCACTGCTTTCATTGACTAAATACACTTTAGTCTATGCTGCTTTTCAACAAGTAGCAAAAAATTTAGATTTGAATAAAATTGAAGTGATTAATTTGCGATTACATTTAGTTAAGAGCATGTTACTTACTAAGATGAG
This sequence comes from Lagria hirta, assembly GCA_947359425.1. NCBI lineage: Eukaryota > Metazoa > Arthropoda > Insecta > Coleoptera > Tenebrionidae > Lagria > Lagria hirta. The sequence goes on from OX375794.1 coordinate 31,699,911, forward strand.
TGTTAGAATAACCTTGTTCTAGACGCAAAAAAGAAATAGATCTTTTTAGAACCAATGGAACAAGCTACTTGACTATTTCTGAGAAAAGAATTAAATTTTTGTAAAAAAACATTTGTTTTGATGACAAAACGGCAAAAGCAGAGAGGCAAACAATTGACAAATTCGCTGCTACTAAAAGTTTTTGTAATGATATCAATGACAAACTTCTTAAGTATTTTTTTAAGTCTATGTATACTACCATTAATGAGATGCTATTAGCGTTTAAAGGTCGATTTAATTTTAAAATCTAGATACCAAGTAAACCTAATAGAGACGGCATAAAAGTATATTCACTAATCACTGCAGATGCAAAAATGTTTTATACTTCAAAGTTAGAAATTATTGAACATTTACAATTCAACTTATCATATTATTATCTAATTCTATATAACTAAAATATTAATATTCAAAGCTTTCGCTTTTTGGGCTAAAATCCATCACTCTAACGCTTTAAAAAAGCTATCACTTTAATATCTTTAATATTAACAGTTTCTTATAGAAAGAGTCGCTCGCAATAGATAATATTTTGAACACAGTGTGGAGCATTGCAATGATTTCAATTTTTCGTAAAAATATGCCAAAACCAATTTTTCGTCACTTTGTTAATTTTTGGATGTCATCTATGTTTTAAATATATTGAATTATTTTCGTACCACTTACGTGACTACTGACAGAAGCCAAAATGTTTAAAAGTCTTGCAGGTAGCTTTTCAGAGTCAGAATTCATTCCTAATTGAGTAAAAAGTGATCTTATACACATTTGTCAGATAATGAGCCAAACTTACAACTCTGTCTCTTTACATTCAATTTTTTTTCATTTGAATTTACATTGTTGCTGGCCAATATTTTTCATATTCAACATAGCTACTTCGACAATTAGCTACACTTGAATTTTAGAAGCAAATATTATTATTTGATTAAAAAGCAACTATACAACGTAGAAAAAATGTTGTGCTAAACTCGGAAGAAAACTCATTTTCAAACCTCGTTCATTACCGCGTTAAAAACACTTTATTGAAATGTGCTTTATTTTCTTCTCTTGACAAACAATAATTGGCTATAGTTTCATACATTTCCTGATAATGACCACATGGTGGTATTATTGTATTAGACAATCTTCTTCAGTTAAAGCTTTTATAAAAAAAATGGATTTATTAAAAAAAGAAAATACTTATTGTCGTTATGCAACACTAAATTTCCATTGATGTCTTCAATAAAGATAAACTTGACAAAAATTTAATAACTTTATCAGCAGATAAAAACCTTGGTCTGGAGGTTACGATGGATATCTGAAACTACAGCACTGACCTGTATTACTAAACTGTATTTTATAAAATTCCATTGTTTTTTTTTGTAATTGTGTTGCTTGAGAAAGGTTTTTCCAATTTTACGCAATACTGTTTTTTTAAAGTTTTGTTATTGTCATATACTTTTCGATGATGCATTAAATAAACAAAAAATTTACGATGTTTTGAGCATTATTGTTTATTGTGTAAGCGATAAATTGCTTTGTTTCATTCATAGAAATATTGATCTGTATTTTATTGACAAGCTTTTATACGTTCTGTTTTAGTTATATTTACACAAACTTGAAATAATTAATTTAATAAAAAATTGTTTTTTGATTAAATAGGTTTAAACATCGGTCGATTTTTTTATTGTTTTAAAAAATTTGTCGTTTTAATCAAAATTTTACCCCTAATTACATCGCGTTCTGTATCTGAAATGTTGGTAGCACTAATGCAAAACTGAAAATATTAAATCAAACTGTTTATGTTTTAGAAAAATACAAAAATACATAAATTAATAAAATGTAAAAATAACTTAAAATTTTTTTTCAAATAATATATTATATAATTTAGCATTCAGCCCAAGTATCAGTATTTATAAGAAATAGTTTTATTCAAGGTCAAAACTCTTTATTACACTTGAAATGTATTATTCATTTTGTTTTAAATCATTTTAAGATGTTTTAAATATTTTTCATGTTAGACGGTCAAAAATAGATAAATAACTACAGTGCTTCCAAACAATCATGAACGTCAGAAAATATGCGAACTATATTAACAAATTCAAGTGTTTGAAATTCAAATAAACTAATCAGAAGCTTAAAAAAGAAGAGGTGTGTGTGTACTTGAAAGCTGAAGCGCTTTTAGACCACGCCCATCTAGGGCTGATGTTTACTTGGATACAGTGCTTCTAAATTATATACTAATAATATAATTATTAGAAGTGCTTTAGATATTAAAACTTTGGTTTCTATAATTTAGAAGGTTCCGAGGGTTAATGAATCAAAGTGTTACATTAATAATAAAATATTATATCACGCAACGTTTTCAAGGTTTTATTTCCACTTCTTCAGGCGATCATAATATGACGTATTCACATAGTGCATGATTAAATGTGGTTTTGTCATCCGTTTTTCTTTTATAAAGCGTGTCTTTTTGGTTAATTAAATCTTTTTTTCTAATCAGTTTTTTGAAATAAAAGTTTAAAAAAATTATAGCTTTTAAAATGATGTACACAGCTGTATTTGGTACTAACTGCGCTTTACAGTTTCACTCGCATAAGACCCGTCGCAAAACGGACATCGTCAATGCCGTCTGCTCGCGCGACGTTTTTTTCTGCTTTTTGCCCGCAGTGCGTTCGACCGCTCATCTTTTTCGCCCGCTGCCAGTTGGTCATCGTAGTAATTACTATAAAGGACAAAGTTTATCTAATCTAATCTACCAGAAGCAATGAAAGTGTTTGTTTTTATATAAAGATAAGTTTGTTATTACCAAATGTGCATTAGAAAGAATTTATTAATTTTTATTGTATTTATGCTTGGCGATAATGGCTACCCATTTACGAAAGATTAATGTTGTCGCTGGTTTTTTTGTAGGATTATTTAAGAAAGACATTTTTATTGTACATTAATGTTGTGGAACTTCAACGGTTTTCATGACGCACGCGAGAATATAATGGCAAAATCGTTTTTCTACCTAGACACTTATCGTTATATTGTGGACAATTTACACTATAATATCTTTATAAATTATAACCTGTGTTATTCTGATGAAAAAACTATATTATTGTAAAGTTTCATTAAAATCAGTTTAGTAGTTTTTGCGTAAAAGAGTAACAAGTAGGTATTCATACATACCAGCTTTTGCGTTAATAATATTAGTAGGAGTTTCTGAAACTGCCACATTCCCGTAGTAATTCCGCTCTATTCAAATATGCTCTTCTCTACAAAGATTTAGGTACCACTGATATACGGTGCTTTTGACTATTATTATTTTTTAAACATCCGTGGCCTTAAATTCGTCCAAAACGTTTTTTGGTTCCTTCCACAAAAAACTTTTCTGATGCATTATTTTTAGTTAGATGTTTGCTATAAAAAATTAACATAAAACACTTTGGTAATACGGCTTTAGAAGAGTTAAAACCTTAAGATTAAAAACTTTCCTATTTTATTTAATATGTAAAAACTTTATCTGTAATTTAATCAAAAGAAAAGCTATGATTTTAAAAAGTGTCTACTTGTCTATGAAGCCAATAGCAAATTAACTTTATTTTTTTATTGGAATCGGCTCCTTTCTTTTCCACGCCACTCGAAATTTGACAACTAGCAAAGACAACAACTAAAATTGCATAGCTTGATAAATCCAAAATAGCTTGCAGAAAACACTTTCAAAAATTTGAAGAATGGCAAAATTAGAAGAAAATGTTAACAATTGCAACGCTAGAAATATAAACCTTGCAGACAATTAGAATCAATGTTTATCGAAAATATTTATCTGCTTTTATTTCAAGCCCTAAAGCAAATAAGTTAAGATTTTAATTGCTATTTGAACGCTTTAAAACACATTATACAATATTATTAACAATTTTAGTAGGGTTTTTTAGAATGCTAAGCTTTGAAAATTTGCAGCTTTATCTTGAAACTAATTTCTCTTCTAATTTGAACCATTACACCATTTTTCAAAATACTTTCTTTCAAATTTTTCAAAGATTTTACAGTTGTAGCCCGTGAGTCAAAAATCAAAATATAATAATAATGATATTGACATTTAGCGTAATTACTTTTTTGACAAAGATGTTTATCAAATTAAAAAAAATCTTGTGTTTTTATAGATGTCTATAAAAACTTTAAATTAAAAACATTAATAAGCTTATGAAAGACCTAAATTCTAAAAATTATTTTTTTATCAGCTGATACAATAAATAAACTAAGTATTTCTTGTTGTTATACCTTTTTATATAAATAATAAGAAATAATCCATCTTTTTTTATATAAATCTTAAATATTTTCTTGAATTAAAAAAACAATAAAAGGGTGGAACCTGACGATTATGGTCAAACTTTCGGAAGAACTTGATTTAGACTGAAAATCTTCTTTACAAGAAATATTGAAACCAGTGACATTTAAAATTCAAGTTTTGTAAAAGGTATTTTTTTAAACGTAGAATAAAATAACACTGTAATTACAAGATGGCAAAAATACCGATTCAAATGCTAAATCTCTTATAACGTTTATATTATAATTATTTTGTTGTATTTTATTTAATTTCTAATTTTCCAAAACTAATACTTTGTTTCTCTTGTTTAATATTATCACAGCCCTTGTTGGCTCTGTTCACGAAACACCAGGTACGCTACATTTCTAGTTTTAAATTTTTGTTATCATTGTAGCTTTGATCTTCACATTATGAGCAATAAAATTTACTGACGGAGATCTCAAACGTTCTTATTATATTTTAGTATTTGTTGGAAGAATGTTGGTAGATGGATAATATTGCATATCTTAAGTAAGCATTTCAGATGAAAGGCGCTATGCGATAACATTACAATAATAACAAAATTGATATCTGTTATTTAGAGTGACTTATAGCATAGACATGTAAAAACTTAGTTTCTTGACTTTGATGTAAGAACGCTATAATTCTAATAGATATCGCTGTTCTGAAGATAGTGTTATCAACATTTTTTTATTATTTAATTAAAAGTTACTTCTAGAATAAAGTCTATAATGCGGCTCAGTTTATATTTCTCCTAGGTATTTATTATAATGTGTTTATTACAGTATTTAGATAAATATTAAGCAAATATAATGAAGAATTAGTTTAAGTGGGTAATGTGAATTAAAAGTAGATCTTAAAAAAATATTGTCTCAGTTTTATTAAAACCGTATGAGTATAAAAAATTGTTTAACAATAATTTGGTCTTTGAAACAAAATCAACAACTTAGAAATCTAATATCACATGGCAAAATCAACGAAATTGCTCAGATTAACAGTCTGAATCGTTATGGAAAAATACCATTTCCGACAGTACGGCAAGAGTAATACACAGACAATAAACTGCCGCTAAAACAAAACCCACACGCTTTCGCAGTTGGAAATGGTTAAAATATAGCGTCACATAAAGAACTAAAGCTATAGGTATTAAAGCTAAAATAGTGTACTCTATAGATCCAGATTCGATTAAGATTACAGCATCGTTATTGGCACCCATTGTTATAGTTTTTAGAAACCAGGGCATTCCTAAAGAGTATAGGATGTTCATAGAATTTGCTCCCATTGCGTTTGACACTCCCATTTTGCCTTCACCTGTAAAACTCATTTTAGATGTGGTTCAAAAATTGTGCAATGCTAAATACCTCTTCTAGCCAGAATAGTTAGAGAAATGCTTTCAGGCAAAGAACTTCCAAACGCCAAGAATGTCATTCCTAGTACAGCATCTGGGATTTGAATTAAATTTCCGACAATAGTCATCATCCATGATACAACGTAAGAATTGGCGCCAATGTATACTATACAAAGAATAAATGAAATCGACAGTAGTCTGCGATGTTTAACTGGATTTGGAATTGTATAATACAAGAAAAATTTTAAAGGCCAGGTGTAAAAGTAGAAAAACACTTTTAATTTTGACCCTTTAGGAATTCTAAACATTGACTCTTTCTCTTCTGTAAAGTAAACTGATCAATAAATATAAGTATAATATTTTAAGCATCTTTACCTTCAAATGTAATATTTTCTGCAATTGCATGTGCTTCTATCTGTTTTCTAGCAATTTCTTCAGCATTAGAGCTTCTAACTGATGAAATGGCAAGACTAGCTCTTGTGGATGGTGCTATTGAGTTTGGCATAGATTTTTCAACATCTTTAAAATCTTCATTTTCTGCATCAGGATCAATTCTGCAGATGAGTTTTTTAAGAACTCTTGATATTCGTACGTTGTTGAACATGATTACAAAATAAACAAAATACATAATAAACAGTATAAGCCCTTCGTACCAAAAAATTATGCCATCCCAAGTTATTACTACTAATAGAGAAACGCAGAACATGTATATGGTAATATCCCTGGTAATAGGAAACCAGTCCATTTGAATAGGCTAAAATAATAGAATAATTTTTTTTTATTCAAATTCCAATAGCAATTGCTTACGTGAATTGCTGCCATACTGCCAATAGTAGCTACTCCAAGTGCATTAAACATAGAAGAACCTGTAATGGTTCCAATACCAAGATCAGATTCAGTGACAAAAGTACCGATAACATTTGTGAAAAATTCAGGAGAAGAAGTTGCAACAGACATAAAAGTAGCGGCGGCGACATCCTGTAAATCAAAAATTAAAAATTATCAACATGAAAAATAATACTTTTTTGATCTTATCTGTCATAGAACTATTTTATAGTATTGATAAGTGGTCAAGTACAGAGATAAGTAACAAGTATAAAAGAACGATATAATCATAAACTGTAAAAATAGATTTGCACTGATTTCATCATAGATAGCAAATTTTTTTTTATTGATAACCGTGACATAATTTATTTTTTTGGTTAACCTGTTATTAAAAGCTATTTAAACGTTTAATTTTGAGTAATAAATCGACTGTTGAGATACTTTATTAATGGACAATTTTATATTAAAGATAACAATTTTGCAACAATTAATTTAAAAAAAAACGTGTTGGTCGATTTGCTTTATACCATTATTATAACACGTTATACATTCAGAAATTTAAAACACTCTTAATAAAGAATTACAAAAACAAATTACAGTTTTGATTTTTGCTCACTATTTGCGACTAAATAATTAGTGTCAAATTTTATAATCCATTTAATAAGAAATTCTAATAACTCTAAATCCTTTAGGTTAAGGTACAAATAATGCGTAATACAACATAATAAAATTAAATAAAATAATTCAATAACTTAGAAAACTACAGAGTGCTGTATTATACAAAACAAAATTTTGAAAACGCAAAACTGTTAAAAAATACTTTTTATTGCAAAAATTACAAAATAAGTGTCATTTTGGAACCATAAATCTAACTTTTATTAAAAAATGTTCTATTAAAAAAAATTAAATCAAGCACTGAAAAATTAAGTCTGTCATATAATCCTTAATAGAATTTAAAAATCAAAATTTTGCAGTGTAATTTATTCTATTAACTTAATTTGAATCACATATAGCTATAAGACCAATCTTATACTAATGACTCACTTTATATTAACAAACAATTCATTATGTAAGTGATTAATTAGACAGTTAGTTTAAAACAACAAATTATCATTCTACTTTTAATTTATTTCCGAAATGGTATTTACTTTTTGTGATAAGATAATTTTTAGGTTTACCATGCAGCCATGGTAAATGAAATTCTAAGGTTGATTATGAAAAATGATAATTATTACTATTTGATTCTGTAACTTTTAAAATTCAGCGTTAAACTGAAAACAGATTTAATCTTGATATTGATTGTTCTTATCTAAATTGATCTTTATAATGTATAAAAACAATTTTAATCTAGAATCTTGCGGATTAGTAAACAAAATATGACTGAACCGAGACGAAAGGATTAAAAAATACGCTCATTTATCCAGCGTCAGATTGTAATCTATAAGTATTCTTAAAATTTGCCACTTACCGGTGAGATGTTTAAAACTTCGCAAATTGTTTCAACACAAGGAATGAAGTATCCATCGCAAACCAACGCAAGAAAAGTAAAACAGTAGATTCCAATACAAATACAGAGCACCACACCTCCATGCGCTATAGCATCATCTGCCATAAATTTGGGAAAATCATCCTCTGAAGACTCACAAGTTTCATTTTCGTCTCCATCTCTTGGAATGGCCAAAATTACGTATCGGTGATATTTTCTAGGTCTGCGAATAGCTACATCTGTATCGTTGCTTTGAATGTTTAAAGGGCTATCTATACAAAAAAAAAATAAGTTTAGAAGCTATAATAATTATTCATAAGTGGTAAGATTTAAATAAAGTGAAACCAAACAATTATGTTTACTTACCAACACAATTTACATAGAGAAGACAAGCTCCCATAAACAAAAAAAATATAAACACACTCTTCATTTTTAATAATTTTTAAAATTCGCACAATTAAATTCCTTGCTATCAAAATGTGCCGAACTTTTGTGTTTTTTCTATAATATGATGCAGAATACTAAAGATCCAACATTTCCTACTTTTCTAAAATCACTAAAAAAATAAATAATGAGTAACCGTTAGTGTATCACTTTTCACTTTTAGTACTCACCAATGTATTATAAAGTTTATTTTACACTATTTCACTCCCAGTACAGTTTCTAGTACTGCTTCAATGCAGTCTTGGCTCCTAATAACTTGTAGCACAATTTAATATCAGTTTTTGCCTAGCTATCACTGACGTACATTTAGATGTTATCCTGTAGAACCAATTGAATGTCCTATTCAAAAATTATTAATGTAACTCTTTATTATTTTTATAAGAGTATATAATGACAAGATCTACGATAAACATGCTTTCACTATCAATATTGTTGAATTATAAAACGACAATAGCTCGATTGTTTTAGATCAAATCTACAATTGCAATTTTTCTTTACATAGATAGTGTAAAGGTTTTTTCTATTAAAATTTTAAAAAATATAATTATTATGCGTAAATTTTATGTGAATAATACTTATTTGAAAAAAGTTGCCGACGTTGTTTCAAACATTTTGTGCCATGGTTTCTTGAAGAATGGTATAATATTAAACTATATCGTGCTTTGACGCTTTTGTTTATTGTAATGACTTAGAACAACTAAAATCAAAAAACATTGCTACACTAAAACCTACGCAAATTATATCTTTTTGTTCTAAAATAAAAATATTTAAAAACTTTTCTTGCTTAATGTCATACTGATATTTTTTAACGTTTTGTTAACCTACCTATACTTAGTATCGAAATGGAATTTAAAAATTATTTGATAATGTTTTTTATTACTAATTTGATAAAAATCTGCTAAATCAATCAAATTATGTCTATTATTAGTAAATAAATTTTACAATATTGTCATGCTTTTTAAACAATGTATAGGCTTTTTGTAATTGATTTATGCTTCAACGGCATTGAGATTTGATAATTAATTGCGGTTAGACAAAAAAAATTAATTTTTTCAGCAATTGTGTGAGGTTAACAGTAGAGACACGTATTTCTAAAACTATTTGGAAATACTTGTACTGAAACAAAGCCTCAAACAAATAATAAAGATTGACCGCTTTAGGATAATTTATACAGCGTGGTTCAAAATTACCGAAAAGTTTGAATTCCTTATAGCTTTTTTATTAAATTATATTTTTAAATATATTTTTTAATTTTTTTTCAGTATTTTATAAATAAAAACTTGGGGAATTTGAAACAGAACTATACACATTGAACAAAGTTAATTTTTATTTCTCAAATCCATGGTCTATTGTTTTGACTCAGCGTGCATATTGTCGTTATTTTAATGTACGAGTTGAACTCTCAGAGTCAACAATGAAACGTCTGGTAGCAAATTTTTGTCAACACGAGGCAGTAAAGAATCTTCCTGGCGACAAAAAATGCACACGGATGACAATATTGAACGGGTACAAAAAAATGAAGATGGAAAAGCATGGCCAAAGAGAGAGCTAACCCAGCAATGACATTAGGGAGGTTTGATGTGGTCTATATAGAAGAAAAAGAAAAACGTGCTATTCTATTTTTTGAGGTACAGTTTCCACGTAGCAACAACCAAATCTTTACAGAGAAAACTAAGACATTGCTAAAAAAATATTCACTAAACAACGATTCTAATAGGTGTTAACACCTTTCAGGCGTGACAAAATCACCAGGAGTAGATGGAATACATCCAGCGTTACTACAAAAAAGACTAGGAGAAATTATGCCACACCTACTCACAATTTTACAAATCAGTTTAACACCGGGACAAATATCTAAAAACTTGCAAAGAGAAAGAGTGACCTTTATACCAAAAATAGGAAAAAAAATTAAACTAATTTCAAATCTTTTCGACATATCAGTCTTATTTCGTTTTTAATAAAGATATTGGAAAAAGTATTAGATACTTATCTCAGAATAGAGACTCTGGAAAACCAACCACTGTATAATTACGTGTTGACACGCGTACAGAGTAGGCAAATTAACCTACAAGTCTGTAAACTTTATACCAGCTTACAGACAGTATCCAGAAAACTCTAAACAACAAAAAAGCAGCAATTTGTGTCTTTCTAGATATCTCAGGCGCAATTGACAACGCATCACATGCATTTGTCAATCGAAAATGATACAACTATTGTCAGATAGATGTGAGAAATACTGACCACAAGAACAGCTGAAGAACTACTGGAAGAACACTTTAGGGGGGCGTAATCTCTTTCCTACTCTGGACTCTAATAATAGATGATCTACTAAATAGACTCATAGAATTGGGAATTTATTGCATAGAATATGCCGATATTATTGTCATAGTTGCCAAAGGCAAATTTAAAAGCACCTTGTGTGAAATAATACAAAAGGGTATTAGAATTACCAAACAGAGGTGCGAATTAGTGGAGTTGAGTATCAGCTTATCAAAAAACGAGATTAAACTATTTACTCAGAAAAGAAAACTTTAGTGAATAAAACCTTTCTATTTGAAACAAAAGACTATCAAAAAAAAAGTTGGAAATTAAATATCTAAGAATCTACTTAGACAGTAAGATTTAGACGTAATTTCTATAGAACGATTACGTAGAAAACTACTAGTAAGTCATTTGCAGAAATCTAGCAGTTAAAACATGACAATGCAACTCACAAATACTGCGATGTATGTAGAGTTATCATAACCTATGGGACAATTTAAGGCATTCAAAACAAAACAAGTAACCACACGAAGAACTCTTGACAAGATTTGAAAACTAACATGTTTGTGTATCACAGAAGCTCTAAGAACGTGTTCTAGTGCAGCACTAGAAGCTGCTACAGAATTGACATCTTTACATATAGTGATAGCAAAAACCGCAAGCAAAGCTATTCTAAAACTAACTAGAGAAGGGACCAAAAATGCAAGAATCAAATGTCAGAGAGCTTGAGCATCTCGGTCAGAGTACATTTCATTTCCAAATCTTTCAAGTGACGAAATATTAAGAGAATATACTTTTAAAAGCAACATTACTCTAAAGATAAGCAACGGAAACAATTTGAAGAAAAAACCTACTACCAATAAGTGTAAAAATAATTAATATATAGACGGCTCCAAGACAGATAGACAAAAGCACGGAAGCAAAAGTGGTCGGTCTTAGAACCACATACTCAGAATCAATAGGAACAAATCCAAGCATCTTTTAGGCGAAAATACATGCAATCAGAAGATGTTAAGAATTTAACTTTCAAAACTATCAAAAATGTGAAATTTGCAATTCACACCGATAGTCAATCATCCATAAGAACGCTGGCTAAATCTTTCTGGTTTGAATCATTTCAAAAAATTTCTTGTAATACTTACTAAAAATAAACTTTTGATTTTTACAAGTTTCCTTACCAGTTACCCTAGGAAAGACCTAGTAAGACTTGGCCTGGAAAATAATGACAGATGCAAATTTTGCAGAGAAGAGAAGGGAACTCCGGAGCACCTGGTAACAGAATGCGTCGCTATTAGAGCCCAACACAGAAAACATTTAAAACAAGAATACATATTGGATAAAAGCATGTTATCTTTGAAGCCATTTCAGCAGCTTGAATTTTAACCAGAAAACGTTTAAGACAACTTGACCTCTTGCAAAGATTGTTTCTGAAAATTTTGCATACAATAAGAACGTTTTCATACACAATTTAGCTTGTCCAAGAATTAAAGCCGACAGATTACCAGCAACGACTTGATTTTGCGGCAAAAAGCAGAAAAAAACATGGTTTTATTAATAATTTAATCATCAGTGACAAATCTTATTTCCAACTAAATTAATTTGTTAATAAACATAACTGCAGTATATGGGCTACGGAAAATCTAAGAGTAGTTTAACAGTGACAATTACATTCTGTTAAGTGTACTGTTTGGTGAGGTGTTTTGTCGTAAAAGATGATTGACCCATATTTGTTTTAGAATAAACACGATGTTGATGTTTTCAGTATCAAACAATGTTAAAAAGTGTTTAAAGCCAATTGCAGAAAACCTTTGAATTTGTTATACATAGTAGTGGTAAATATATTTAATTTGTAAAATATATAAAAAAAATATTTACAACTTCAAAGCCAGTATAGTATATTATTATGCCAGTGCTAAACATAGATGAATAATTTATTTTTTTGGTTATTCCTACTAGGCAAACGCAATTTTTTATTGTATGCAAAACAATAGACACATTGTTCAATATGACAATATGAGTTTAAACTAGGAATAAATACTACAGAATAGTAATTGAATATTTAATTAATTTTTGAACATACTGTATACTTTTATTTCGTATAAAAACTATTATCTTATTTTTAATTTTTTAATTATTTTATCGTTTAATGTGGTTAGAAAATTAAACAGTGTGAAAATCAATGATGTAAGTAAAAGTTGTAAATATTAAATGTTTTTTAAAAATTTACACTGAAATTATCACAATAGACAAAAAATATATTGATCTTATAATGATAGGTATTAAATTCAACTCATACTATAAAAAATGTTCATATATAAGATGGAAAACAACAACGCAAAATGTTAAAATGTTTTATGTATTAATTGTTATCAAAATAATAGAATACTCAAATTTTGAGTGATAGATTATATATATATATATATATATATATATATAATTCTAAGGTTTGTTATACATATATATATATATAACTTGCTACCTTTTCAGCGTCCATACATATGAAAATTACGGATGATTTAGCGTCCGCAGCCATTCAGCGTCCATATACGGACGCTGAAAAGTTTTCAATGTATTTCTGCTTTCTGCAATGTCTTATGACACTCTACTATTTTTTTTCATAAATGACTGAAGCTTGGTTATTTATATTTGCAATAACAGTTTTCTTCCTTGAACGGTTCTTGACTGGAAAAATTATTGGGTGGACGCTGAAAAGCTGCAAAGTGTATACAAAATATACACATGTAATTCAAGGTTTCCTCGTTAGCAGCGCTAGCAGAATATACAGTATATTCAGTTTTGAAGTAAGCCATAAACAGATTGCAGCTATTCAGCGTCCACTAACACGGCAACCTTGTATTTTTGTAGAGTTTTAAAATTAGCTTGAGAAAATAATTCTTCAAGTAATCTGAAAAAAAATGCAACTTTTAGTACTTAATTTTTTCATTAACTAATTGAAAAATGAAAATACAAGAATGTTTAACAAAGCAATAAAGTTTTCACTAATTAACTAAGTTTGATTGCTTAAAAAAATGTTATAAACAAACTTTGCTCATAAGACTTTTTATAAATTTCATGATTGTCAACAATATTAGTTTTAAGAAAATGTTTTTTAATAAAATAATTGTGTTACAACGCATGTTTTGTTAAGCAATTTGTTTTTTTTTGTCAAAAATTAATATTAACTTTTTTTTCTCAAACAAGTTATTATTTTGTGTGTTATTATACAATAAATATCTCTAATTTTTAAATATAATCAATAACTAATTGATTTTTAGGATTTTTTTGCTAGACATTCATAGCAGAATTTTAATTTTACTCTATTATATTATTATTTATAGTTTTCTATTTGTAATAGTATTCATTCAAAAGTTTTTTTTGTTCAATTTTTTGAAGAGCTAAATAATAAGTTAGCAACCGGAAGATACAGAAAACAAAAAAGAACAGAAAAAAATTTTAAAAAAAGTTTAACAAGATGAAGAGTTTACATTTACATAGATAAAATTTTAGAAAAAAAAAAATAATAAAAAAATAAATCAATAAAAACCCTAAATAAAAATTTAAACAATAAAGAAAACATAGATAAAAGTACAACAAAAACCAAAATAATAGCAAAAAAAATTAATAAAAAATCAATAATAAGAAATAGAACAGCAAAAAAAAACTATTATAAAATAGGGTAAGAATAAAATATAAGTCTTTTAAAAATAGATAAAGCAAACGGATGTCAAATAGACTTGACAGAAACATGGTTAGATAAACCGAAAAGAAATTAAAAAGACATAGAATCTAGAGTGGCAGTAAAAGTCAGAAAGATGTAAAAGATAAATAAGATAAAGATGGTGGTGATCAAACTAGACAAGTGGGAAGAAAAAAAAATGTAATTGAAAAAAATTAAGGAGAAAATGAGGGAAAACATATTTATAAACAAAAAAAAAAATTTAAGATAGTTAATAGCAGAAAAAAGAAGAAAAGGAAAGAATGGTAAAATATGGTATAAGACAATTTGGGAGAAGATAAAATGTATTAAGTAGAAGGGAGAAGAAAATAAGAAAGTTAAAAAAAGCATTGAATATAACAATAAGCACAAAAAAGAACACGAGAGGTAAGATAAGAAGTCGAAAAATTAGAAAAAGTTTGAGAAAAAACACGGAGAAAAGATGCAGAGGTTAAAAACACAAGAAAACTGAAAAAAAAAGCAGATAAAGCAGAAAAGAGAAAAAGATGTAGAATAAAATAAGAAGATTTTCAAAACTAGAAAAGACAAAAAACAACAAAAAAAACAAAAAAAAATAAAACAAGAAAGAACAGTTGAACAAAAAAAAACACAAAAAAACAGATGACAAAAAGAGAGTAAGAAAGGAATGGAGACAAAAAGGTGGACAAGACAAAGAACAGGCAAAAAATAAAAAATTGAAAATAAATAAAAAAAACGAATTAAGAAAAAAAAAAGAAAAAAAAAAAAAAAATAATGTTGAAAAGTAAAATAGAAAAAAGAGTAAAAAAACTAATAAAACCAAAACTTAATAAAAAAAAACAGATAAAATTACATAGTTAAAAAAGAAGAAAAGAAAGAAGACGATGTACTAAAAGCAGTATTTTGAAATGTAGCAAGAATAAGAAATAAAAAATTTGGGAATACATAGAGTTTGAGATAATAGAAATGGTAGAAACATGAGTAAAAAAAAGGGAGTGGAAAAAAGATCTATGATATAAATACAGATAAAAAATGTAGTACAGACTGCAGAGAAAGAATGTTGATGCTTGATTGTTTACAAAAGAGTGTGCTAATGTATACAGCAAAATGTATAGAGAAATTTTTAGAATACACAGAAGTAATATAGTACCTGACAGATATAAAAAATTAATCAATAAGAATAATTTTGAAAAGAAATGGACATGGTAGGGTAAATTGTTAATAATTTAAAAAGCGTTGAAGACATAAATAGACAAAAAACGAAGGCATGCAGTTCTAAACAAAGGTCATAAGAATAAGATATTTACTACTTTTAAATTTTCTTTTAAGATTTCTTAAAATTTCTTTTAAGTTTTCTTTTAAATTATTGATTTGTAAAAACATAATTCATATTTAATTTTTCATTTTTTGTCTATAAATATGGTTTTCCTCATTTTCTCTTTAATTTTTTTTAATTACATTTTTTCCTCTTCTCACTTGTCTAGTTTGATCACCACCATCTTCATCTTATTTATCTTTTACATCTTCCTAACTTTCACTGCCACTTCTAGATTCTATGTTTTTTTAATTTTTCTGTTTTTGCTGTTTTATTTCTTATTATTGATTTTTTTTATTATTTTGGCTTTTGTTGTACTTTTATCTATGTTTTCTTTATTGTTTAAATTTTTATTTAAGGTTTTCATTAATTTATTTTTTTATAATTTTTTTTTTCTAAAATTTTGTCTATGCAAATGTAAATTCTTTATCTTGTTAAACTTTTTTTTTCATTTTTTTCTGTTCTTTTTTGTTTTCTGTATTTTTCGTTTGTTAACTTTATTTAGCTCTTCAAACAATTGAACAAAAAAAACTTTTGAATGAATACTATTACAAATAGAAAACTATAAATAATAATATAATAGAATAAAATTAAAATTCTGCTATGAATTTCTGGCAAAAAAAATCCTAAAAATCAATTAGTTATTGATTATATTTAAAAATTAGAGATAGTTATTGTATAATAACACAAACTAATAACTTGTTTGAGAAAAAAAAGTTAATATTAATTTTTGACAAAAAAAAACAAATTGCTTAACAAAACATGCGTTGTAACACAATTATTTTATTAAAAAACATTTTCTTGAAACTAATATTGTTGACAATTATAAAATTTATAAAAATCTTATGAGCAAAGTTTGTTTATAACATTTTTTTAAGCAATCAAACTCAGTTAATTAGTGAAAACTTTAAAACTTTATTGGTTCGTTAAACATTCTTGTATTTTCATTTTTCAATTAGTTAATGAAAAAATTAAGTACTAAAAGTTGCATTTTTTTTCAGATTACTTGAAGAATTATTTTCTCAAGCTAATTTTAAAACTCTACAAAAATACAAGGTTGCCGTGTTAGTGGACGCTCAATAGCTGCAATCTGTTAATGACTTACTTCAAAACTGAATATACTGTATATTCTGCTAGCGCTGCTAACGAGGAAACCTTGAATTACATGTGTATATTTTGTATACACTTTGCAGCTTTTCAGCGTCCACCCAATAATTTTTCCAGACAAGAACCATTCAAGGAAGAAAACTGTTATTGCAAATATAAATAACCAAGCTTTAGTCATTTATGAAAAAAAATAGTAGATTGTCATAAGACATTGCAGAAAGCAGAAATACATTGAAAACTTTTCAGCGTCCGTATATGGACGCTGAATGGCTGCGGACGCTGAATCATTCGTAATTTTCATATTTGGGTTTCCGGGCTGAAGATGGCAAATGAGATTTTGCCGAAACGTCGTCAAGAAATTCTAACCAAAAATTCCACGCGGATGAATACCCGGAAACCCAAAGAATTTTCATCAAGCACCCGCGGAAACCTGAAGATTAATATATATATATATATATATATATATATATATATATATATAAATATATAATAAATAAATTATATAACTTACTTGTCAGCGTGTATTTAATTATATTGTGTCAAGTGTATTATATTAAATAATGTCAAAAAAAATAAGATCATACTTTTTAAAAAAATTATAAAACAAGATTACAAGGCGACGGATTACTGAGCAAACTGCCTTAAAATTCGTATCTTTGATTTTGTAATCAGGAAGCTCCAGACTAGTACTTTCATAAACGAAAAAATGTAATCATTGAGCTAAAAGATTAAAAGGGAAAGATTAAGATATTTTTATTAACTATCTTTTGTATTAAATTTTAATTCTCATAATACACACGGAAAAACAAATTGCAAAAGAGTGTATTACGTCAGTAGCTTAAAGCTAAAATATAATAAAACATAGAAATAAAAATTTTGAAAACTGTTTGCAAAGCATTAAATAATTAAATATTAAGCACCATACTTAAATTGCACTAAAAATTTAAAAATTTTAAATTTAGCTCACATTGCTTACTTATCTAAACAAATAAATAAATAAATAAACAAATAAATAAAATAACTAATGAATTTAAGATAGACAAATTGCTGAATAACTTTAAAAAATTACTATCTAAAAGAACAAAAAAACATAAAAAAGTTAAAAAAACGAAGATAAAACCAAAGAAAAAAAATACATAAAAAAAAACTAATGAAAAAAACAAAAAGAGAAAAATTGACAGCAACATATAAGGCATAGATGTTTGAGAATGATAGAGTTAGAACAAGAAAAAATCTGATCAAACTGTAGAAAAAGCAAGTTTTTTTGAAAGTAGACAAGACAAATTAGCATCAATATAAAAAAAAACAAAAAAAATATCTTTTTTTATGTTGCAGGTATAAAGTGTATGCAATTTGAGTAGCAAAAAAAGTTCAGAAAATCAGAGGATAATCAACCAGAAAGCGAAGCAAGATTTAGAGATCAAAAAAGAAAGAAGTGATGCATGAATGATAAAAGAGTAAGTTAGATAAATAAAAAATGTTAATAAATTTAATATTACAAACAGCATTTGACAGGTTAAATGTTACTAAGTTCTAACATTACATAAAACAAATCTTTTATATACGCCCGCCGTAGTAGAAAGAAGTAAAATAAAAAATAAAATAAGAAACAAAGTGTAAGGTGAGAGTGAATGAAATAAATTATGAAATTTTATAAAAAATTTGTTAAAAAGCAAGAAAAAAGAATGGTAACAAAAAGAAACAAAGTCTGGATGAGAAAAAAAAAAGTAAAATAATAAAGAACGCAATGAATTATGATTTATATAAAAGTAAAACAAAAATAATAGTGTTTAGTACGAATACAAAAAAAAATAAAAATAAAAATAAGTAAAAACAAAAATTTAACAAGTAAAAGAATAAAAACACCTGCGTTTCCTGTTTGATGAAAAAATTGATGTAAAGTGCAGATGAAAAAATTTAAAAAAAGAAAAGTTAAATGTGTGCTGTTGGAGAAAAGAAACAAAAGATATAAATAAAAAAAAAGTATGTGAGATGAATATTAAAATAAAACACAAATACTTTGAGAAATATATTAAAGCAAAGAAAGACAAGAGACAGGAAAAAGAGCGGCAGAGCTTGAAGATTAAATGAGAATAAGAAATTTGAAATATTGCAGAATGCATAAAACTAGTACACAGAAAAACCGATAAGAAATAGAACAAATAAAAAATTATATAAGAAAAAAGTTTAGCGTAGAAACGATTGAAATAAAAGATAAGTGAAACAATGAAATAGAAATTAAGTAAGAATAGAGATAGAAACATTAACAAACAAGAAAAGAGAGAAGAAACTAAACAGATCAAGCAGATACAGAAGAAAATTTTAACAAACTTATTATAAAAGAATCGGCAAAGTATAAAAAAAATCTAAATAAAAAATAATATTAATAAATTGAAAAGTTTAGACGCGAAAATAAAGAAAGAAAGAAAATTAAACAAAACAATAAATTTAAAAAAATGTGAGCTGTCATGGGACGCCTAACAGATATAAGGCATTTAAAATATTTTGTACAAGTACTACGCGTAAAATAACAGAATACGGCAAGAACTAAATAAAAAATGAAATATTACTAATTTTTTCCTGAAAATAATAACCATTTATTTTTATTAAATTAAAAAAAATAAATTTTTTTTTCCAATGATGACTCAGTATTATTTATATTCAATGTGGTCTCTGATGGTATTACTGTAACAATTGGTTGATGATAACTGAACGACTGTATCCATGCTCTGTCGCTCGGCGTCGTAAACGAGATAACGCAAAGTAAACGGAGTGAACCAGAAAAAGCGTCGCCACGGAATGCTGTTTATTTACGCTTAGAAATCTTTCACACAAAAATGCAAGATGTGCAAAACAAAGAAAGAGAGATTAGAGCATGTAATAAAAGAATGTGTAAAGTGTAAAACATAGTAAAATAAAAAAAAGTAAAGTAGAGCTAAAGAAGAAAAACAAGCAAAAATAAAACAAAAATAATAAACTAATTTAAAACAGAAAAAAGAAAAGATACACACAAATTAAAAAAAACATTATTATTATTAACATTAGTATACAAAAAATTTTGCTTAATTATTCTGGGCATATCGGCTATGTACCGTTTAAAAAAATGGTGTATAGGCAATCAATAATGTAGGATTAAATGGCTAGTAAGAGCTTTTCTGAAATGCAGATGGTGCTATTAGGAGATTATGTTCAATGAAAGATGTTAATACGTAAAACGCAAAAGTAGTTGTAGGAAAAGATTATTAAAAACAATAACAATATTCAAATTATAATAACTAATCAAAGTAAACACTTTTGACATTACGGAAAAAATTGAGATTTATCTGACCACAATGTGAATGCAAATGCCTTCTTTTTTATTTATCTAGATTTTGAAACTTAACGTTATTACACACTGTATTATAGAGATAGCCCCAAAGAAAAAAGTCATTAGGCGATAAATCGGGAGAGCGAGGTGTCTTTGATTTGGAACCAAACCTCCCAATTCCCGTGCCAGAAAATTTGTGAATTCATTTTTCACTACATTTATGGCGTGGTTTCATCCATCTGAAACCACGGCTAATTGATTGCTAAATTAGCTGAGCAGATATGCTGTCGCAGCAGCTCTACATGTTTGACTAATGTAAAATTTCCATTAATAAAAAATGAACCAACAAGTCTGTCATTTATTATTTCCGCCTAAACGTTTACTTTGCTTCAATATTGCGTGTGAGTAATATATTGTACGAGAGGGGATTAGTGCAGGACCATTACCTAGAATTAAGGAGTAACAAGGCTAGGTAGCAGGATTAGGATATATTTTTTTAGAAATTAAAGAAATAATGTTAATTTCTTGAAAGTAATAAGTAAGTGATTTCACCAACCGAACATTTTGGGAATTAACTTTCCCATTCAGTAAACTTGCTTCATCTGTAAATAAAATTTCTTCTAAAATGTTTTTACAATAATTCAAAATATTATACATTGTTTCACAATTCACATAATTGTGTTCTTTTCTCTTTGTCTTCTTACAACTCAAAGAGGCATCGAATTTCCCTTCTTATAGCACAAAATATGTAATTTCATTTCTTCAGTCAAGAAAAGACTGATTCTACTTCTTTGTGGGTGAGCATTTACTATGCAGCCCTCTGTATGAGATTTGTTTGCGATTGTTTAAATGGTTCTAACACATGGAGTTGGTCGGTTCGGATATTTTGCCGAAAGCAAATCTCTCACCGTTCTCAAGATATTGAAGCTCAGGTGCCACATTAAAATTTCAATTTTCTGGTTTTTAGGGAAATACATTGTAATGATTGATTTTGTGATACAATTTCAAGCAAAAATTTGGTTATTTTTTTCTTATCAAATTTAAGTTAATTGACAGTGTTTACATTTAGCTTAAAAAACGTGTTTTTAATTTATATGTTTATATTTAATTTATATAAATTATCAGTTGCTTCTTGTTGATAGATAAAAATAAAACATTATATACTTTTTCAACTTGTACATGAATGTTTTATTTGTAACATTGTAGGTAGCTATCAAACGGCAAAATCAATTGCTCTTTAAATTTTGTTTTTAGAAGCTCAAAAAATCTCTTTTTTCTTTTGGTTGATAAAAGTGAGACACTTTGTATAATTTTTGCTTGTGTATCTGTTGTGCGTATTTGTTTCTTCTTTTTTTTACATCAGAGCTACCAAACAGCTGTATTAAATTTATTTATAATTTTTTTGTTTAGAAGTTAAGTTAATCGACAGTGCTCTCAGCTCCACTTTAAAAAATGTGTTAAGTTTTAAGAATCATTAAATTATTTAGTTGATAGATGCAAGTCAGTATCTTTTACAAGTAAAATTTTGTATTTTTTTTGCTATTTAAAATTTATTAAAAAATTTAAGTAACTAAAAATTAAATCTGTAGCATCTTTAAATTGGCAAGTCATCCAACTTTTTCAACATTTTTCAACACAAGTGTTCATTAAAATAGTCCGAACCACAACTTTTTTAAATTTTTTAATGTTTTTTTATTAGCTCAAAAAATATTAAATTTTTTATAAACTTTGAAAGTATGTCTTATAGATCAATAGGTAGTGTTTAGAGTAAGTACATAGTTTAATTCAAAAACTTGTTTATTGCATGCTTTGTTGACATTATATGAATGATAGATCTTAGCCCGGTTGCACAAACGTCAATCAAATTTTGATTGTTATCAAATTGTTAATTGTCTTCTTCTTGGCATCTGATTTGTGCAGTAGGTATAACTTTTTTCATGAGAATCGAAATGTCATACTAAATTGTTAAAAACAAATTAAAATAAAAACATTTTTAAAGAGATTGAAAATTTATATAAAAGATATATTGCTTTAAATTTCTATTTGACAATTCTAGTATTTAAACAATGCGCACACTTGATTAAAGCACGTGACACAATCATTCGATTGGCATTTTACTAAAAAAAAAGATGATTAAAAACAAATACATATTATCGGCAATTCAATCTAAACTTTATTGTTTTTTAAGAGCTATTGAAAAGACACTTATGCTTATGACATTCTGAATTATCAAACTGTTTCAATTATTTTTAGTACTTTTAAATAAAATTCCAATTATATTTGTTTTGACATTTGGTAGTTATATGAAATGTTTAAATGGAAAATAAAAAAAAATAACTGAAAATAATAATTTCAAATGTATAGGATATTCGAGCACTAATGCCCAACGCTTCTTTTATCTTTGACGCTAACATGGAGAGAAATACATAAAGTTTGGAGTGTGAGTATTATTTCTTTATGAGCTTTGTTCTGATGTTAAAAAAGTATTATAGTTTTGTGTTTATCTCACACATTGAGAGCACATACTTACTTAGAGTGGTATTTTCTAGCATACAAAATAAAATAAAATAATAAAATTATTCCGTATGGGAGTAGCATGTCAGTGAAATTTATTTTTAAGATGATTTTACAGTAGATACAAGGTAAAATAGATGTTACCTTGTACGTACAATAGCAACAATTTATAACCATTTGTAAGTTATGTTAGATACATAGATAGCTCAAGCAAATAAAAAAAATGACTTTTTATAAATATTGAAATAGTCAAAGTAAGCACACAAAAAATTATCACAACTTTGTGTTTTTAGCAATATCAAAAAAATTAATTTTTATGTTTTTACTTGGCTTGTAAATGTGGTTTGGAGTAAAATTTCACTAAAAAGCCACGCTTATACGGAGTAATTATACTATTTTATTCTATTTCGCCTGCTCGAGAATACTTAGCCTATCATCTCTATTGCTCATCATCAAGAGTATCAGTATTTTATCTTTTTTGGTAAGTTCAATCATATTTGACAACTTTTCTACTGACAATGCGTAATTTTTGACGTTGTGGAAGTTTACAAAGTATATAATTTTATTTTTAATTTGATAATACCCTAGAGCTTACAAAAAATTAAATTTGACTTTTGTTGTTATTTAAAGAAAATCAAGTCAATTAGATATTTTGTTGCGTTACAATGCGTTAAAATACAAGAAAAAAACTGAATACAATAGATATAAATTTATAAAATGCACACCCTTAATTTTAGTTTAATCCGGTTAATAGCTTAGAAAATAATACGTCTGCTTCAAACCTAAATCTTGCTTTAGATTACATGTAGATTCAAAGATTTTGCGTTTTTTTTCTTTGAATACAATTAGTTGGTGGCAGAGCTAGCGCGATTTGCATATTTGCGCTTAAAAATAAAATTAGTCAAACTGTTGCACTGAATATTGAAATTTATGAAAAAAAAAACAGACTGTTGCACTGAAAAAGTACTACCTTCGTATTACTTCTTCTAGTAGTACAATTTTTTGTTTTTACAGGTGATTTTTATTATATAAACACTCCAGCTACAAGTGATTATTTATTTTCATTATTTTGTTGCTAACATTTAAAAGTTCCAAACAAAAATATAGTTCTGAATGCTGTTACTAAAAATAACGTAAACTCTAATACACTTGTAGAAGTGCTTTATAATTAGAATTAAATACAATGTTTAGAGCGGGAAAGATAGTTATCAACATACATTTTTTATAAAAAAGATTATTAATTCATATTAAGTGTGTGTTTGACGTCAGTGCAAAAAATGATGTAAAAAGAACCAGTTAGATTTAGTGCAATAAAAACACGCCAATTTTTAAAGTGTAATATTTTTCTTATCTTTAAGTGTTCTCAGAATAGATAACCACTTTTTACATCTTCACTTATCAAAATTGAATGTTATCTTGATTTGCTAAAGACAAGAGTTTTTGAACTAACTTTTTATTATGTTAGAAAATTGAGTTTTTAATGTTTAATTCAACTAATTAAAAATACTAAAATTATTGGCCTTCTTTTTTTTCTTCTAAAAAACCTTCTAAAGTTTTTTAGTTTAAAATTAATAAGCAAATTTAATAAAAAAATTGATAAAAAACTGTAGTTTTAAGTAGTTTTTATAAACAAGTAAAACTTAAACACTTATATAACTTATATTTTAAATTATGACATGTTTTTAAAACAAATTTTTTCAACTAATATTATCAAAATATCCGTCATATTAAGTTTCTTCTTAACATTTATCACAGAACCAGACAGTGGCTTTTTGCTTTAATGTGCTTAGTTCATGTCAAAACATGTGTCGTAATTTTTCATAAAACCAAAAATTATATAGACAAGCTTTAAGATTTATTCAATTCCGTCTCATTTCATAAAAGAGAAAAAACAAATTTTCAAGATCGCTTGTAAATTTGTAAAATACACTACACTTTTTTCAATTGTAATTCAGACAGCATAAGATGTAGTTCAGAAAGCGTAACTTGTAATTCAAATTAGTAAATTGTAATTGAGAAAGTGTAATTTGTAATTTAAAAAGCGTAAATTGTAATTCAGAAAGTATAACTTGTAATTCAGAAAGCGTAAATTGTAATTCTGAAAGCGTAAATTGATAGGCCAATAAATATTTTTTTGGCATTTTGCATTAAACTGTTGATGAGTGAATTAGCAACTATACGGTTTTGTAGCGTCGGAAACCAAAGGAATTGTTTTTTCTTAGTTGAGAAAGTAACAGCAGCTTTTAACTTATTTTCAACTAATGCGGAGAGTAGCGATGGGATAACTTTTAATGTGATAAAATTTTGCTGTTTTCACATAAATTCATTTTTGAATCATCATGTAGTAAATTTATGTTTATTACAGAGCTATTTTTCTACTACTTAGAAATTAGCTCTTGTTACACCTATACCAAAAATTTTACAGTTTGAACATTTGAGACCTATTCCTACGATATCAAAAGTGTTAGAAAAAATTATGCTTAGTCAATTAATGTTGTTTCTACAGGAAAATAAAATACTGACAGAAACTAAATCTGGGTTTAAAAAAAATGATAGTTTTGCAACTGGTTTGTTACCTATTATAGATGATATTTTGTCTGCAGCTGATAATGGTAATTTGACCGTTTTAATTTTGCTAGACTACACTAAAGCTTTTGACTGCATCAACCTTAAAGTTCTGCATTCAATATTACATTCTATCAGACTAAAAGAAAAAGCTGTAGCTTTAATTTGTAGTTTCTTAAGAGATAGGAAACAAAAAGTTAAATACAGGGATAAAATTTTACAAGAAATTACACTAAAGTGTAGAGTTTCTTAAGGTTCTATATTAAGGCCACTTTTGATTTCGATTTATATTAGTCAATTTCTATTATGAGTATTTGTAAAGCACATCACTATGCCGATGATACACAACTATATTATTTATATATCATTTTCACCCTAGCAATTACATGAAGCTATCAAAAAAATTAATATTGATCTAGGTAATGTGATAGACTTTTCAAATAAGCATTCATTATGTATTAATTTTGGAAAAACTGTGGCTATGTTGTCTGATATACATCTGCAGCACAAAAACATAATTGTAGATAGAAATAAGATTAAAATTGTGAAAAAAGCACGTAATCCAGGGCTAATCTAAGATACCCAATTGCGTGGTAAAACTCACATATAAAATTGTATCAGGAGAGCTTTCGGCAACCTTAAATTTATTTTTGCAAATAAAAATATCTTGATTGATTAAATGCAATAAAATACAATTAAAATTTTGTGTAATTTGTTAGTTTTATCACATTTTTCCTTTTGTGACGATGTCTATAGCGAGTGTATTGATGCTCACACATCAATTCAACGCATCCAAAACTGCTATGTAAGATTAATTATTTGTGGTATCCCAAAAAGCATAAATTAAAAACCAATTTTTGGCTAAACATACGTAATCGCCGCCGATTACATTCGTCTGTTCTTTTTCTGCTAGAAAAATTATGTAATTAGTTGCTGAACTTTGTCTCTATCTAGCAGCATTTTTTTGTTTCTTTTTTCTTCACATGTAATGTTGCTAGAAAAAATAGAGGTATAATCATTATAAAGACTTTGTTGGTGTTTTAGCTTTAATCAGTTATGCATTTAATAACATTATTGTTGAAATTTTTAAATTGAGAAAATCACCAGCATGTGATAACCTCATCTCTGAACGTATGACTATAGTTTCGCACTTATGCCATTAGTTTCCAAAGATACAAAACCGTATTGACGAAATTAATTAAAAAAATTACAAATATTCTAAGTGCGAGAAATAAAGATCTGTCTCTTCGCCAAAGTCTAAGTCACTCCACTCATGTTGTAATTAAAGCGGTGGCTATATATACACAATAAACATATTGAGATAATTATCAATTTGTGAGGACCGGGCTGTACACCTATTTGATAAGTGTCAAAATAGCACAAAACTATAGTCATTGGTTTAGAAATAGAATTATTATTTTTTGATTATTTTCTTCATTTGAAAATTTCAACATTACTATGTACTATATTTACCACTTAATTCGCTATTCTTAATACATTTTTTTTATTATTATTTGGATGGGTAAACTTCTATAAGTACATGATAATCTTATATGCTTCTTTCTATGAACTAGAAAACTACAGGATAATTTTACATAAAAGCTGCTCTTTGGTTTTTGAAATACAATTAACAAGTTACACTTTTTGAATTAAAATTTATTAACCTGAATATCAATTTACGCTTTCCGAATTACATTTAACTAATCTGAATTACAAGTGACACTTTCTGAATTACAATTTAGTAATCTGAACTACAAGTTACACTTTCTGAATTACACTTGAAAAAGGTGTAGTGAGTTTTCTTGGGCCGGGGAAAATTAGTTTTATCGCCTGGGCTAAAATACCTGAAAAATAAAGAAAAGCTATAAAAATTGACTAAAGCGTATGTGTAAATTTACACTTTTGGCTAAAGCGTATGTCTAAAACTACATTTTCAACCAGTATAAGTAGTTTTTTTTATTTGTGACTATAAATTATAAAATTTATTTTTTTAATAAATTTTGCCTTTTTATGTTGACATTATACTTATATTTAAAATTAGATTTTTAAAAAGATGATTAGATTTTTGATTTGATAAATTTGCAAAATATTATTCAAAATAGTAATTCATTTATGAGTTGTTAACTTGCAAGATTGTAAACTCTTGGCGTCTGTGTTCAGGATTATTTGGAAAATAGTCTTGCAAATTTTTTATTTATTAAAAATGCCATAAATAAGCAGCTCAGAGTAGACCTATTCTTAACACAAATAATTACGGTTTTACCATTAATTTAATTGTATGAAATAATATTTTTACAATATCAGAATGTAAATTTTAAATTAATTAGCTAAATAAATTAATATTATTTTGATTATATCAAACAATGTAAATACTTTTCTTTCTTTTTGTTTAAATTATGAAGTAAATGTAATCATTGATTTTTAATTCAATCTTAAAAATTTTTTCATTAATCTTTTTTTATTTCGATATAATATTTTACATCAACAGAAAAAAGTTATTTTAAATATGATAATATATTCAATAGACACTAAAATAAAAATTGACTTTAATAAGTACCTATCATATCTATGATAAATAAATAGCTTTTAAAAATTAATAATTTGTCACGCTACATTAGTATAATTATCAAATTGCTATTATTTTACAACCTTCTTAAAAATTTAAAAACATTTTTTAAGTTTTTAGTAAATTAAAATAAGATATATTCATTTGCAGTAAACAATTGTGTGACAGACTGAAAAGTCTCGAGAAGTAGATTTGTCAGTGAAAATTGCTGCTTTAAGCTCATCATTTAAAATTTAACCTTAAAGAAGGCTCTGAGTTTATGCTCAAGTTGAGTAACTAATTTAAACAATTGGGTTTTTTTTTGTATTAAAAAACCTGTCTTTAATAGACAAAAAAGCTGAAACCGAAATTTAATCGATTGTAATCTTAAACTAAATAAAAACGAGTATATTTATGTTATTCTTAAATCTTAAAAAAAAAATTTTAATAGATACAAGCGGTTAAAATTGATGTTTAATGCGCGGCTAGTTTATGTTTGTTTGTTGTTTAGGCAACAAAAGATTGTTACCTAACGGAATAACGATTTTTTCACATCTCGGTGTTTTTTACTTTGCAGCTGAAACTAGGAGAAACAACAGAACAAATTTTCAAAACAATGTTTTTTTAATCGAATAAAACCATAGCACAAAAAATAACACAACTTGAAATTTAAAACATCAGGTTGTTAGCGAAGGTAACACCACCAATTGTAAAATAAGTAAAAAATTAAATTATTTATTATTGAAAAATAAGAGTTATTTCTTGCAAAGAAAAATGTACCTAGCTTTTTCGGAAAAAAATTTCTCTTGTCTGCACTAATGCAGCACGACTGAAAAGAGTGCTGCAAACAAAGTGCTCTCATGTGGGTAACATATTTAAACTGTGAATAAACTTAAAACTCATCGAAAAAAAGCAAATAAGTTTTGGAATTATAACAGTGAACTTGTGATAAGTGTTTCCGCCAGTAAAAAACTAATTTTATTTATACGCTTCATAAACTAGTTACAGAAAATCAAAAATAAAACCATAGTTATAATTATTTTTTAATTTTTTTCCTAAGCTAATTTGTTTAAACGATAAAATAACTTTTAAAATTGCAAATTCATGAACATAAACTGTCAGTTTTTTGAAATTTGACGAAAAAATTATTTACAACATTTGAGGCCAATTTATCATTAATTAGCTGTCTTGTTGCTCTGCAGTGAGGAGTTATGTTAATATTATTGTAGTAACCTCAATTAAGCTGTTTATTTAGCGCCATCTTGTTTTTTATTTATTGATTTCTTATTAATTACGATGTAAAATGATGCTTTACTGTAACATAAAATAACATCCAGTTCTTGCTATTTGTGTAATACAAAAAATAATGCACATTTATTCAAACTACATCTGTAAACTTGGAGAAACTCGTTAGTAAGTTGCAACAGATTGAAATTTGAATAAATTTTGCTGTGACAAGTTTAGACGTAGACTTAACCAAGTGCTTGTTACTTCTCCAATATGGTAAACGCTCCTTTGCACCAAACATGTTTGAGAAAAATGTCTACATGTTTTCGATGTATATATTGGTTATGCTCGAAGTGACAAATGTCTATGTTAAAAGATACAATTTGAAACAATAGTTATTTGAATCACAAAGCCGAAAACAGGCATTTTGCAAGACGAGTGATTTTGGGGGCCTAGGCCGAAGGCCGAGGCTCCCAGACTACGAGCTCTTGCAAAAGCGTTTTCGGAGGTGTGATTCACAAAATTTTTGTGCCGCTGCCGATTTTTTATTTTAAAAAACAATAAAAACTTTTATTAAAAAAAGATTTTTTTATGTTATGGCAACGCTAAGTAAAAAATTCAAATGTATTATTAATAAAAATTATTTGCTTTGACATTTCAAAAGTTACCTATTTGCGATCTTAAAAACTGAAATTGCTGTTTTCTGAAAAAATCGATACTCCAGCACGCATTACGGCTTAGGAACTTTCGGGGGCTATACATTAATTGTAACATTATACAATACAAACCGTTAGTTGTCGTCGATAAATGTCTGACAATGACAGCAAATGTCATAGTAATCATTTTCTTGACTAGGCTGGCAAGACGGCGTTTCAGGCCGCGTAGGACACGTTAAAAGTTATGTTTTGCAGGCGCAAGGCACAAAAAAATATATTAGAGCATAACCAATATATGCATCAAAAACATGTAAAAAGTTTTCTCAAAAATGTTTGATGCAAGGTAGTTTTAAGAAAATGTTGCTCGATTTATGTAATGTAACATGAAAAAGGTCACATGGAATGGATGTTATTCTGTAAAACATAATCAGCCGTGCATCTTACATTAGCATAAAAATAAATGTTTTTGGGTATAAGCTACATAATATATGACAGAAAAAATATGCACAGTTATTGTTAATAATGAGTAAAAACTAATAGTAAAATTAATAAAAAAATAATATTATTAACTGTAAATAAAAAAGCGTTTTGTATATTTTCACACACAAGATCAAAAATGTTTAAAACTTTTCCTATAGCAATTTAGTAATTATGGTTTGAAAATGACTTTATTGTAAAACAATTTATTTTATATTTATCTGAAACCTCTACACTTGTAAATTATTTTTTCACTTGTAAAACAAAGTGCTTGCTTACAAAGCTTTGGCTGAGATGCTAACCAATTGCTAATGCTTAATCTTCCTCCTATCAAAGTTCCCTTCAAATAACAAAAATTATTGAAAAATCAAAGCCAACCAAATATATGATAATCTTTTACAGTTTTTTTGTATCAGTTTTGCAACACTGCCTAACGCTTATGGCTTGTATCTAATGCAGCACGTAATATGCTATGATAAGATCATATCATATTACGTTATTATCGTATTATTGTGATATTAGAAGATCTGATCAATTATTATGTTCAAGCCCATCATATTACTAAATTCCTGACCACATTCAAACTAACGGTCTAAGAAATTAGAGAAAAATAAAAATAAACAAATTTTTTTTTGACAAAACTGTCTATAAAATATTTTATTGAGTAAACTTATAGATTTACCTCGGCAATTAAAAGTACTATTTATCACTTTTAAATCAATAAAAAAGCAATTAACAAATCATCTCAATTTAAAAAAAAAACAAACTATTTAAAACTTACAGAACAGCCTCGTACGACGTCATAAATATTAAAGTTAAAAAAATCTTTTTTAGCCGCCGTACAAAACTGTGGCGTTTTCTAAATTCTAATATACCGGGTGTTCAATATTAAAGGAAATCAAGGGCGGCGGTGCTTTTTTGGCAGCAGGTACAGCAAGTTAAGCCAAACCTATATTTATTTTAACTATGGAAGTCTTGAAAATATGTTTAATAGAAACCAGGCTTTCCAATACTGATAGCATCGCTACTCCAAGCCAAGTTAAGCTTCTATTCTAAACAAAAGAACCATTATAGAGACGTAAGAATTTGATTTTTTCCTAAATTAAAACTGATGGTGACGCTACAGCAAGCTAAGCAACAATTTTTTCGAAACAAAAACTGATAATGTAGTCGAGCTTTTGATATTTGACGATTATGGCTTAATATATAGACAGCATTAATTATTTCTTAATTTTTACAACACCTAACCGCAGTTTTATTTTAGCCTGCAATGAAATACTTTATTTGCTAAGCTTTTGGCACGTGTAAAACGGTGATTGCAGCAATATTTGAGCACGTCGTAACCGAGAAAACTTAAGGTTTTTTTGCAATCTATTTTTTTTTTCATATATGTAATGTAGATTACAAAATAAAGCAACTTTTAAATTTAATTTTTTAACACAAGCTGTTTAGACTGAATCTGATTAGGTTTTAATTTTACCATGTTAGGCCTGTCAACACTGCTTTTTTAGTTACGCTATCTTGAATATAATCATGATTTAATTTGAAAATTGCAATATTTTTTTTAATGTATAGTGTTCAAACGAGCTAAGTTTTTATTTTCTTTGCTGAATATTCAGTACGTGAAATATTTGGCACAAGAAAGATTCTTCCAAAACTAGACAATCGCAAGGCTAAATTGATGTTTCAGCCTCCTAAAGACTGCAACAGTGACAGTAGTCATTCAAAAATGAACATTTTTTAGAAAACAATTAGAAGTGTCTAAATTAAAAATAATTCAATTGAAGATTTTATAACACGACTCTACAAAGTCCTGTGTTTTGCTCAAAAATTTATTTCATAAGTTTTTGGTAAACTATGTTCCAAAACAAAAAAATATAATTTTTAATATATATTTTGCTTTCGTGTTATAGTAATAACACAAATTTTTAAATTTTAACAGATGTTTTGTACAAGGATGGGAAAACCTAAAATGTCGTCTGGAAAGTGTAAATATGATGATAATGCATCTTGTTATACATGTGGTCTATTTATTAAAGTTTGAGATGTGAAATACAAGCTAAAAACATTTCAACTTTTTTCTGAAACATATTTTGACAGTTCTGTTTGGCATCAAGACAAGAAAATATAATTGAGGTTATGCAAAAATTGTATTGCCATAGGCTGCAGAATGATAAATTTGAAAACAACATGAGAGTGTTCAGAAGAGCAAGGATTTTATAAACTTTAAACGACGTTAACAAAGTTAATACAATAAAAACATAATGAGAGACTAGATTTATGAATACAAATAAAATAAGAACTCAAAACGTGCACTTTTAAAATATTCTCCATTTTTTGTAAGTTATTTGGGTAGTTAAACTTAAGGAAAATATTCATTCGAATGGTTTACCTTTATATAAAAATAAAAACTAAAAATTTTTAAAAATATTTAAAAAGCAAATTTCTTTATGTTATGTGTATATTTTTTTTGTTTAATTACAACCTAAAATATTGAAACCTTAGGTTTTAAAGTCAAACTCATATTTTGTGTTGACTTGTGTAATTTAATTTAGTGGCAATTTAAATTAATTTGGTAACTGAAATTTTTTTGTCTTATAATATACTCTATATTTAAAATAATTTTCCTAAAACTTTCCTACAAATAATGTCTTGCCTAACTCTAATTAAAATTAATTACAACTTTTGAATTTAATTCTAGCATTCTAAAACCAAAATAACATTATTCTCTAAGCATAGTTTTTTAGAAATATAGTTAAAAATATCTTTAGCGTCAAATTTTATTTACAGATAATGCTTTTGTTTTATAAAACTGTCATTTAGGTATTGATTGATTGCTTTAGTGTATAGTTGTGATTTGATTATTGATCTCATGATATAAGATAATTCTAATTTAATGAAAAGAGTTTATTATCTAGACATTTTATAAAATAATCCACAACGAATAATCATCAATTATTATTTTCGTTTCTTGATTAATTTATCGTTAAAATAAATGGTGTCTATTTTGAAAACCATAACAATACTAATTCCTAATCCAAACTTATTTTACGAAAACTATACCGTAAATAAAAATATTACTCACATGGTTATTCTGTTTCTGTCACAGGAAACTACTTTTGATTCTAACGAGCTTTATCATTGTATAATCAGGTTGCTGTTTAGGGGCTGATATGGTTTTAATTTTAGAAATAGCTTAATTAAAATTGAAGTGAACTGATATAGGTTATCTTATTTTTTTCTCTTTTTATCTGTGTACATTATTGATGTTTATTTTGTTTAACACCTGTTCTATGTCACAACTTTAACCGTGTTTCAGTAGAGATAAATTTATTTATATAGTTATTATAATAATAATATATTTAACTATGTAAATTTACTCAATATGATTGAAAGCTTTTGTGTTAATTCAATAATATTTCGACATAAATAAATGTTTTTCATAGATATATATTTTTGATTTTGCATAATAAATAATAAAAACTTTTTAGCTTGTGCTATGTTTTAAAAAACTTAAGCTAAATTAAGCTTTTGTTAAAACTACTCGTTTTTGTGTGTTTTAAAATTTTGGTGAAACGATGTGGGAATTGTTTTATCAATGAAAAAAAATTTTTATGGTAAGTACAATAAAAATTCTCTAAATTAACAATTGCCGTCATTGATAAAATGTTGTCTAAACGTTTTAAATTGTCAAGTAATTACACAAGAAAATTTTTGTTCCCAAACATTGATTTTTTTACTTTTAGTCACAAATTGTTTATTTTTTTACAAAATTAAAATAAACGTTTTAAGCAACTCATTTCTTTGTTTAAAAACTGTACGGTCTAAGTTTATTAAAAATTAAAAAAAAAGCTAATTACAAATTATATGAGGATCGAACTGCTTTAAAAGATGAAAATAGACCGGGTACATAAACAAAAATTGCGTATTCTATAGTTTTGTTTAATATTATTCAAAAATAGTTAAATATTTGCTGTTTTTATTGGCTCTTAGAGATATTTAGAATCTCAAAATGAATTTACATTTAGTTACTTGAAATATAGGTGTTGTACCCATATAATTAAGTAACAGTCTCAAAATTTTAGATTTAGATTTAAAAATCTTTGCAAAAATAGCATTATTATGTTTGTGTCTTTGTTTACGTTGTCGATAATTTAAATAATATGATTGCAAATAAGCGAGGAGATGGTAATTTATGCCGAAATATCAGAAATAACATTATTCTTTTTTCTAAGTCTATGATGTAAATGCGACAGTATAATTCTTACTTTCTACACAGCAGCTAAATAAATCGGTTGTATATACATTGTTATGTCATCATAAAATCATTTTAAACACACCTAAAATAAAAATTGGTATATAATTCTTTTATTGTTAGTGATATGACTTTTTTTTAAATTGTAATTAACCGAGATATTTTTAAGGCGCTTGGATAGAATCTTTTGCTAAAAAAATATTTAATAATACATGCTATTATAACAAATAAAACAAATTATTTACAATTATTGAAATAGAACCTACAATTAACAAAAAAAAAAAATCGATTTTTTTAGTCATTCACAGAAACTGTTGCAACAATTAATTCGCCCGCCTTGTTACATTCTTCTGTGAGTAAAATTTTGTTTTTGGTTAAGGTAGAAAAGCGCCACTCACTATATCTCTTCAGTCCTATCACATCTATCTAATCCTTTATTGGCCAAAAATGTTGCCAAACTTTGGACGGCTAATCTCCGATAGTTCTTTTGGGACCTACTTGATTACTGCGTTTTTTTTTTAAATATGTATTTCAAAAATAAGGTTTGACTTATTTCATTTTGTAGAAGAAAGAGGTATTTCTTGGATATTTTCAGGTAGTAAATATCATTGTCAATTATTGTGAATATTGGAAAACGTTAGTTTTTTTGTTGGAAATTCTCACGATCACATCTTTACCTTTCTTCGATGTCGTCTACAGCTATATTATCTTCAACACGCGTTACCTAAAATAGACAAACAGTTTATATTTATAAATTAATATGTATTATGTAAATGAACATCAAAATACACTAAAAAATAGAAATTGCATATTTGTTTTTTTATTCAAAGATTTTGTCATATTGTTTTTTGAAATAATAGCATTTTATTTGGCTTGTGTCTGACACTTTTTTTTTAAATTTTTGTTATTTAAGTTGCGAATTAGAATATATTGATTTTAGCATATAAAAAAACTGAGGTTTTCGAAATGGAATATCCAGCCCAGATCTCCAGGTGTTTCATTTCGTCGAACCCAATAAGCCAACATTTTTTATTTTTAATTCTACTTCTTTTTATACTAGCTTTTGACGATTTTATATGTTTTTTTTTATAGTGACCTCTTAACTTTTTGGAAACTATTAATAAACAACTAATATATCAACCTTTTTCAATTTTACAACCCAAACTGTCTGATTTCTTCCGTATCATTGGGTTGACAGCTATTTTTTTACAGATGTATATTTTTTCAAAGTCAACAAACTATTCTCTAGATAACATATGATTGGTAATTTTATATAACAATACGTAATTATTAAAAAAGAGACAAATTAGGAAAAAACCGTTTGTTTTTAAAACAAGAAACTTTCTATCGTGCAAAATGCGTTATAAACATAATTAGAGTCGTCGTTTTGTTTCTCTTGCGTATAATTTTTTTCAATCGGCAAAATGTATTCTTACCATTCTTGATACTTAATATATTACGAGTATTTTGATTTCAATTAATAGGTTATTGTACTGACGTTTTATGGCATTATAAATGTTTCTTTTTTCATTCGTACTATTTTTATAAAGGACTTGTAGCAAGTGATTAAAAAACTCAGTTACTTTATCAGTTTGTCTAAAGCTTAAAAAAAAATTCAAAATTTTTTTCAAATATTTAATGTAGTTGGCTAAGTTTGTTATTTACGCTATTAGCCTAATAATCTCTATAGCAAAATTTTAAAGATAAAAATTATAAAAAAGTTTTATATTTTTACGTAAAAAGATTTTTTTAAATGTTTTGGAAAAAGTTGAACGCTGAGAGACTTGTGAAACTTTGCTGAAATTGGATTATTCCTTCTAGGAGTCATCGTCGCAGTTTGAAGCCAAAAACATTTAACAATTTTTTTAATTTCTATGTTACTTTGTTATTACTTAAAAGGTTAATGCTAAAATCAGAACACAAAAAAGATAGTGTCGTAGCTAATCGATACATAATGTAATAAGATTTCAAATAATTTAAAAAATGTATCAACATTGACATCCGGGGAAATATGTAGCATAATTATTATATTATATTCATAATGTAGCTTATAGCTATGGTTTATTGGTTTTCTCTTGACGGTTCGCCCCTCTATGCGCAGAAAATCAAATTCGTAATTTTTTGCTATTACTAACTAAACAAAAAACGTCATAAATATAAGTTGTTTGCGAAATACCCAATATCTATATATATAAAAAAAAGTCTGTTAGTTACTCCACTTATAACTCAAGAACGGCTTTACCGATATGGTTGAAAATTGGTGAGGTGGTAGCTTAGAGCCAGGAGACAGACATAGAATACTTTTTATTCCAGAAACCACCCTTTAAAAGAGGGGTGAAAGTCAAATGTGAAATGCGATGTCGGAAACGTTCGGTGAGGCTCGACAAATTACCGAGAAATTTGACGCAACCACGAAGAAGCGTTTACATTAAAATTTATTTGACGTGGCTCGAGAAATTTTCCCAAACTTGGATTTTTATATCAATTATAGTTTAGAGCCAGGAGAAGGAAAATTAATAAAACTAAATAATTATAAACAGCTACTTTTTATTAACAAAGGGATGAAAAGGGGAGGGATAGAGACAAAAAATGACATGTATCAATATATAATTTTCAAAGATTTTGGTTTGCTTATTTTAAAAATAATATCTATGTTTAGGCGGAACAAAGTTCGCCGGGCCAGCTAGTCTTTTATATATTAGTTTTAGTTTACATAAACTACATTTAATTTTAAGGAGTTTAAACGTTAGTCAAATGTTTTCAGCGTCTACTTATTTCATCAGCTGTCACGTGCCTGCGCAGGTTAGTGACGTGACAGATGTCGTGTGTAGTAGAGAATTCATAAAAAGCCTGTAGCTTGTATAGAAAAAGCTGTTTGCATTTCTCCAAAACTCTGACAGGTACCATACGATTAGCCAGTTTCTTAGAAAAAATGATGAAAAGCTTTTGTAGATGCATTATGCATCCGCTGCTCAACACTTGCTGTCTTTTTCACCTTTTCTGTCCTGACTTTTATCCTACAGCACCTTTCTTTTAACTCAAACTTTTAGTTTTTCTAAATATCTTAACAGTATTTCTGACCTTAATATAAAAATTTGCTTCTAAATTGTCTACATCAAGATACCGTTGTCAAAAATTAGGTAAACAAGCGTAAACGTTGTATTCTCTTTTACCATTATAAAATACTATATTTTAAAAAATAATGCTTTTTTAAAAATAAACAGAAATGCAACATTTTCTTATCGTTTGTATATTTTTTTACCCACAATCACTCATAATATTCCATTTTAATTTAATATAGTTATTACTGTAAGCGTGTTTAAATAAATTATAAAAAAACAAGTTGCCATAACCAAAATTGCCAGTTGTAACAAAGAATGTTAGTGTTGTTTTTGCTTTTAAAAATTAAGCATAAAAACGTCTAGTGTGTGTTAATAACTCCACAGAGTTATTGCAAGCTGCACCAAACAGTCGGTCAAACCTGTACAAACAATCTAATACCAGAAAAAAATTGCAAACCGTATGAAAACACTTATAAAATTTATATGAACTAGACCAAAAAATACAAAACAAACCATTCGTTCGAAAATGTTTTATTGACATATTTTTGGGATCTTTCTAAATAAAAAAAAATTGACATTTCAAACTATTAAACTAAAATAAAACGTTTGAAAATTAATTAGAAAACCATAGACGTCGTAGAATGATGGAAATAGTCGTATAAGTAAGCTAAGTTTTACCGCTCAAGAGAGGGGAGATGCACATTACCTATTTTTTACAGCTTTGTTATTATTTAATTGCAATACTGATTGGTGGTAAACGTTGTTTGTTTTTGTGTAAAAAATTATTATGGTTTAAAAACGGCTAGCCAACTAACGTAACAGGCGCCAAGAAACAAATGTCAAACTAAACGCGCTAAATCAAGCTACTAAATAATTGTAGATCACACGGTACTTACATATTTAAAAACGTTTTCAATTTGATTTAAACTTAAGTTTAAGATTTAGATTTACAAAAATAATTGCATGATACAAAATTTTTAACAACAAATAAATTTAATTTATTTTCTACAAGCCAATGTTTGCATATTAAAAAAACTTAGGTTTATAATATAGTTTTTTGTTTCCAGCACTGCGGGCATTTATTTGCAATATTGTTAATGTACCATAATCTATGAAAGAAAAAAAATTAACCATGTTTACAGTGTGCATGTGTCTGCCGCTTTGTAGCGACCAAACGGCTCAATTAACTTTAATCTAGTTTAATTGTATTTGAAAACTGAAAAGTGTTTTTAACCACAATTAAAAAGAACCATTGATGCAGCCGATTGGGAATTGTTGGGTTTTTACTGGTTGATGAAATGTTTCACTGTTAATCAAAATTTCATATTACAATAACTAGAATATCATTTTAATACTGAAATAATGTTAAAGCATAGCATTACAAAAACATTCAAATTTCTGGTTCTCATGCAACAGAAGTATTTGGCTTAAGCTCATTGGAGTAATCTCAATCGTCAATTTTTGAATTTTAAATAAATTTAGCAGTTATTATAGTCGGTGGATGTCACATAACGCATTATTAATTATACAGGTTGTGTCAAAAATCCGGCAACGGATCAATATTTCCTAGAAAAATGTTTTTCAAAATTAAAGTTTTGTACAAAGTTGCTTGGTTACAAGTTACGAACTCTTTAGAAACTAAACCATTCTTTACTCTATGATTTTTTTTTAGAGAGTTTAAATTTTTAAATAGCAATCTTTATTTTTTTTAGGATTCAGATTTTTGGAGAGAAAATATTAATCTTTAATCTGAAACCTTTTCTTATCCGAAATCTGTTTTATCCGAAATTTTCATCTGTTGTTAACAATCTAAACTTTTACTGAAAATAAGTTTGAGACAAATAATAATTTTTAATAGTTTTTAATTATTTATTTTTAATCTCTCTCAGTATTTAGCGACTTTAAACTTTTCTTCTTACAAATTCATTTTTTTCATTGCCTTGCAGATGCTCAAACTGCCCTCCTTCTCTTTCTTGACAATAAACCAATTGTTGAGAAAAATTTGGGATTTAATTATTGAGAGAGTTTTAGATAAAAAGATATCTCAAACTTTGGTCTGAAAAATTTCATCAATTTTTGGTTGATATTTTTTCTCCAAA
This sequence comes from Lagria hirta, assembly GCA_947359425.1. NCBI lineage: Eukaryota > Metazoa > Arthropoda > Insecta > Coleoptera > Tenebrionidae > Lagria > Lagria hirta. The sequence continues at coordinate 31,739,420 of OX375794.1, forward strand.
AATCTGAATCTGTCGAGAAAAATAGAAGTAGCTATTTAAAATTCACAAGTAATACCTACCTCCTGCAAAAGAGGAGAAGGTGAAAAATAGTTTAGTTACCAAAAAATTTGTAACTTGTTACTGAGAGCAACTTTTGTTTTTTTATGTAGTTTACATAGAACTACATAAAAAGCAGCAGAACTACAATCTTTCTTTTTTTTCGAAGCAGAAAATGGCTGCTTTAAAATGCCAAAAGATATGTCTATAACATTTCTGGTGCGTGTTATCTGACATTAAAGATACTGAGGTAATAATTGCCTACTACTTCCTAATAATACATAATTTGTAAATTTACCAGGTAAATTTACAATTTATGTGCATCAACCTACTTAAACAAAAGTAAAATCTATCAATTTATAAAGTATACCAGTATTGTCTACAAGTTGATAAGTCTATAGTACTTCGATCTATCTGAAGCTTTTGATCATGCAACAACTAGATTCTGCTAAGTAAACTAAAATTATATGGTTTGTGTATTAGTCGATTATTTGCTTAACTTAGCTGATGCTTATTAACTTATTATTGTTGTCAAACATTCAAAATACTTTTTTTTATACCGATTAACTCGTAGCGTGCAGCAAATTTTTGACTCAATCGATCAATTTATAATCTTCTATATTGTCTTTTTTTATTATTTGTACTAATTTTGCACTTTTGTAGTTATATGCATGTCCGCTAAAGACAAATTAGTTTTTGTTGAGATAGTTAATTATTATTATAATTATTAATTTTAAATTATTTTATTTAAAATCTAGGTACATATATGTTTCAGAAACTACGTTTTTCTTAAGATATAAATTTTAATATCTATTTTAAGATAATAAGAAACTTTTGAATTTAAGATTTTACACATGATGTGATCTAGTGTAGTATCGAGTGCAGAAAAATAAAAATTAACGTATTTGCGATTAATATCAATTTATGCAGAATATTTGTTGTGACGTACGAAAACAAAATTTTCAAGTATGTGTTTTTGAGATAAGATTGATTTTTTTGTTGTAAACTTTTAAAAGAATTGCATTTAGGGAATTTGAGTAGTTATAGTAGAGTTTAAATGACGTGATAAATCAAGGCTGATTGATTTGATAAGATAAATAGGTAATTGTCCTTTTATTCTTTTAACATATAAACAGTTCTACTACTATGTGCATCTCTTTTTTGAGGATTTAGAAACATTGAATAAACTAAATAACGGTGAATTTATACAGAGTGATTTTGGAAGATCAATATCTGTCTGCTTTTTACTTAATATATTCATTCCTATTTAATTTACTGCTCTTGGAACAAATTGAATTATACTGTGAGTATTCTTAATATGGCCTAAAGAGTGAAATAACATTTTTTTCAAAGTATGTACCATAAAGTCTTAATAACGTGTAAGTTGTCATAACTTGAAATAAGATATAAAAAAATCTATCAAAACAATAATAGATAATTACTAAAATTTGTATCACGCTTAAAAATATAATTTGCAAACAAAATATTTTTATCCAAGATAAACGTCTTAGTTGCTTCTATTATTAAAAGCGATAATATTTTCTATTACCAAATATAAAACTTAGATATAGATCTATACCTAAGCGATTATTATAATTTAGTTATTCTTTTGTTTACGCTTTTTGACTTTTGATTTTATATCTATTATAGAACGTTCAATCATTTTTATAATCTCTATATATAAATAATTCAAGTCATTCGCTTACGCTTATCCTGAATAATATGACGATGTGACATTCTATCAACTGTAATTGATCTGGTGATTGGTTTATGTCAAGTGTTAACCGTAATACATATATTAATACAAAAACTTGTATAAATTTATATTCTATTTTAAATATGCATTTAGATTGTTTTTTGTTACATTCAATCTAAAAATTATGATCTAAGCCGTCTAATAAGCATTTATAATATAAATTTATTGTCATACAAATGAATACAAATAAATTGTTAGAATGACTTGAAAAGTTTATAATATTTATCAAAAAGGAACACTAGTAACTTAATACCTAAGAGTATTTTATCTCCGCTGTTTTTATCATAGCTATATAATGTAATTTATTTATGTCTTGTTAGGAGAGTCATTATAACACTATATAATAATCTTTTTTTCCCCACTGTACAGTGATTTAATACATAATATAAAAAATAAAAATTGAAAAAACTCAATCTTAAGAATCTTAATAATAAGTCTTGTTTTTTTCTTCGATTTTTCTTTTTATTCTCTGCATTTTCTTTTTTTTTTCTTCTCTTATTCTATCTCATTCACCAAGTTTCATCATTTTATTTCACTTTGTATCATTTTCATTCATTCTATTCTTTTTTCCTCTCTTTTTTTTATGTTCTCTCTTGCTACCCTACTTTTGCAATCATTTTTATTATTTGTTTTTAAAAATTTAGAATGAATTTTTCTATAACCAGTCTCTCAGATTTTCCGTTATATCTGCTCTTTCTAATTTCTACTCTCTTTACTTGTTTTCCTATGTTTCTATCTCTGACTCTCACTTCTCTATTCACCCATTGCCTCGCTTCTCTTTTTGTCTCAATTTCTTCTACACTGAACTCTTTTCTTTTATTCTTTCTCTCTCTTCTTATTCCCTTGTCAGCCTTTCTGCTTATCGTTTTCCAGCACTCTTTAGTATCTCACAGCCTCCTTTATGTCTTATTTTATCTTTGAACTATACCCCTTAATTTTCTGCTTCTATTCTTACTTTTTTTTTCTTTCCTTTTTCACTATACAAGTTAGAGTCTTTCTATTTAACTCTAGCATCCATCTTATTTATTTTTCTTGCATTCTTTCTATCCCTAAATTTTGGCTCTATACAACATTACACTTTTTACTGCATTGTTAAACATTGTCATCCCTATTACATACTCTTCTCTAAATTGTTTCTCTGCTATTTTCTACGATATCGCACTCATTTGGTTTTTTTTTTTCACTAATTCTCTCCTCTGCGCCTTACTTCAATTTTTCTAACTTGTATTCTATAATAATAGCAATAATACCATTTATTACCTTCAGGAGCTATACCATTTATTACATTATAAAGATCAATCCTAACACAGTTCTTAAATACTAGTTTATTTTAATTTACTTTGCTCTGCTGTTTTTTTTCCTCCGTTACTATATATCTAGCCAAAGCCCTTCTAAACCGTTGAATACTACTATTACTCTTTACTGCCAATAGTAACTCATTAAGCATTAAGAGCCCATCATACTGTAACATTTTTTGCTCTTTTGTTCTTTTCTTGTCCTACATCTTTCTAAATATATATCCTCTATTTGTCTAGTGCTCATCTCTTCATGCCGTAGTAATTCTATTATATTTTCTAAATATTGAGGACAGATACCCTGCATAATCTTATAAACTATTAGACAAACATTAAAGTCTATTCTTTCTTTAATTGACATAAAGTGTAAAGTTTCTAGCAGTAACTACTCTCTTTTTTACTGCACCTAAGAATTATTCTTATACCATGACTTTGAAGTTTTTGCAAGTATATTGGTTTTATTTAAACCTATCAAAACACTTCTCATATACGCCGTCATGTCTACGCCAATTTTACGCATAATACCTAGCTTCGCACCTACCTTTCTACTTACATAATCAACATGCTTAGAAAAATTTAAGTTTTTGTCAATTCCTATTATATAAACTATTCCTAAGTATTTAATTTCCGACGCCACTTCTAATTCTTTTGACCTTAACTTATTTTTTAAATTTTCTTCATTCACACTTTTCCTAGCTTTTCTAACAACCATAACTTCAGTTTTTTCCAAATTAGCACACAGCTTATTTATCCGAGTCTATTTAGGAACTCTTTCCATTTGTTTGTTCACTTTGTCAGAACAATCACTGCTTGAATATCCGGTTGCATAAATTAATGCATTCTCTGCAAACAGCCTGATTTTACATTATATCACTAACTGATTCATTCCACTATATCATTTATATAAAGTAAAAATAATATTGGTTCTAGTACTGATCCCTGCGGAACGCCTAGTCCAACATCAACAGAAGCTGACAACCATTAAACTTCACTCTTTGATTCCGATCTTCCAGATAACTTTGAAACCACTTTAGCACTATACCATGTATTCCAAAAGACTGCAACTTCTCAATCATAATTGTTCTATCAACCACTTTAGAAGCTCTTTTCAGGTCTAAGAAGACCACTACTATCACTTTTCCTTTCCCTATATATCTTTTCCAATCCGATAAAAGCCATTGTAACGCACTCTCACACGAATGGTTTTTTCTAAAACCTGATTGACAATCTGTAAACAAGTTATTATCTTCTAGTAATTAGGTCGAAACTCTTCAACTTTCTTTGATCTTTGTATTGGAACTACTGCAGCTTTTTTCCATGCATTTGAAAACTTTCCTACTTCTAATATTCTGTTAAATACGTAGCACATTTTATCCGCTGCTGCTTCAACTATATATTTCATTACATATTCATTGATTCCTTCTTCTGTACAAGCCTTCGGCTTTAAATTTTTTACTATTGATTTAATTGCGCTACCTCATTTTTTTTAAATTATTCCAGTTGCTAGTACCATATGTTTATGTTCTTTCTTAAATGTGTCATGATTGTTTCATTATTATTTAGTGTTTTAACACTATTTACAAAATAATTATTGAATATATCAGGCATTTCTTCGATTTTGTATATTATACGGTTTTCAATTTGTACTTCTTTATGCACTTTATCTTCTCTTTTACCTTTTACTAAATCTCCAAGCAGACTCTACATTTCTTTTGAGTCTTGTTTATTTTTGTCAAGTGTTTCTTCCAGATGATTTGTTTTTGTTTTTTTGCATAATTATATCTACCATTCTGTTTCTCAGTTGTCTAAATACTTTCCAATCTTATCCACTTTTACTTAAACGCGCAACTCTGAATGCCTCATCTCTTTGCTTTTGCAATATTTGTGAATCTTTTTTTAACCAAATATTTTTTGTTGATTTTTATTCAATACAAGTGTCTTAACTGGCGCTGTTTAATCCAACTATCTAATAATTTCTTTATTCATAGAGCTTGTCGAGAAATCAGTTTGTCATCAAATTTATCATCTGTTTGAATTTGGTTTTATTCATCCGCTTATAGTCCCTATATTTATATAGGGACTTATACTTTATGATTTTTTATTTGCTGTTTTATGTTCATTATTATCTTTTTTACTATATATTATTTTCTACATATAATAAATAGTACGTATATCATTATCTTAACTATTTGGTGAATGATACAGGATTATTAATATTCCTATATATTTTTTCTCTTTTATCTCTACAATCATTGTCCACTAATTTCTGTCCCGCTTGTCAATTACTCTTAATATAAATTTAATTTTTTCTTCGGTGTATAACATACTCGACCTGTTCTGGTCGACTCGGAATCTTCTCGCACACCTATTTACCCGTTTATATAAAGTTTATGATCTTTTATGGTTTTTGTTACATTGTGTTTTTGTAAAGCCTATCACATTTGGTCTATATAAATTCATTTTCTAATTTTACGGCCCCAAAAGCTTCTGCGCATTTAAACAAATTATTTTACTTCTGCACTTTATTTTACTTGTCGATTGCTATATATCACTATTAAACTGAACCTTGTCTTTTGTTCATCTATTTGTCGCCTTAAACATAGACAGTTAATATTGTGAGCCGAATGGTCTGATCTTATGTTTTTAATTTTAAAACTTGTTATTTTATCTTCGCAACTAATACATTTATTAATCTCACGTTTGCAATGTCTCGGGTTTGAGCAGTTTCCACATATGTCGTCCTTCTTACACTCTTTGGCAAAATGATAAAAACAGCACCTCTGGCACTTTGCATATGTTCCAACCTATTTTTAACTTTCCTCTTTGTAAAAGTTCTTTATTTCCTTAGGCACTTACTTCAGCTATGACAGTACTCGTTTAAATTTTAAGTATTCTGATCTTTTTTATTATCTTTTCTGCTATACCGCTTCTTTGTAATCCGTTCTGTTCTTCTAACTTCTCTTCAAATTTTTTTTTATTTTCACAGTCTTTATTGTTACATCGGTTTTTTTTTCTTAAATTCTTGAACCTCATAATTTCTGCCCGTGCCTTTTACAATATCTTGCTTTCATTTTCCAGCTTGTAGTTTGTTTTCACACCCTACTACAACAGCTCTTTTAGACACTTTTTCTTTTTTGTGATCCCGAGTTTTAATTTCGCGACATCAATCTTTTCTGCCTTTGTTTCCTCACTTGATTTATTCTGTTCTTAATTTTTTGGTTTAACAATTATTACGGATTTTGAGCGATTTCTTCCCTTACTCTTTTTTTTTATCTATATTTATGTCGGGGATTTTTTGTAGTACTTTTTTCATTTCTTCTATTTCTCTTTTTAGTTCCCTTGTTTCGGTTCTCACCACCTCTATAATAACTGTTTTCATTTCAGTTTTTGTTATCATTTTCTCCTTCATATTATAAATTAATCAATACATTTTTTTTATGATTGTTTCTTCTCTTACTTCTGGCGTCGACAACGTACGGCTTTTACCCTCAGAACTGCTTCTACCAATACCACTGCTACTGCTACTGAGATATTCTCAAATTTACGTAAGCAACTCATTAATAAATTGTCGTTATTATATACTTTGTGTCCTAGTTTATGACACCCCGGATGAAAAATCTTTGCGCACGGTATACACTTTACAGCTTAGGTTTTTATTTCTTTCTTGCACTGTCTACAGATATCATTAATTTTTTCAGTTTTTCAAAAAAAAAAATTTTATTAAAATTTAATTTATTGTCTATTAAATACCAGAACGCACTAATCAAATTAGGTCAAGAGCAATAATTCCTGACTTTACATTTACACCACTTTTAAAATATCGCTATCATATCCGAGTCAGCAGTTTTATTCCAAAGTTTAATATTGCAAACTAAAGCATTACAAACACTATACACAAAATTGCAATTTAAACACTTTATTTTCTTTATTTCACCCGCTCTATTTCATTTCCACCCTATTGCTACCTCATTTTTTTTCTTGCTTCTTTACTAAACACTATCATCTTTGTTTTAGTTTCATTCACCTCAAATCCCTTTATTTTCATATACCTCTCTGCAATTCTTATCATTTTACGCATTTATTTTTCTTCTCTGACCACCATCAGTATATCATCCGCATACGCAAACATCTAAATTTTTTCTCAATCCTACTAATTCTCTTTCTTGCGATTTTTCTAACACATCTTCCGTATCACTCGTATAAACTGTGAACAGTGACGGGTTCGAAGGGCACTCTTGTCTCAGTCTCCTCTTTGTGTACAGCCATTCACTTTCTCTTTTATTCAGTTTTTCTTTTCTTTTTGTTTTCTTGTATATCTCTTTCACATTTTTTATTACTACATTCTCTATTCTTTTTTTTTCATGCATACTCATACTAAATCCAACACCACTCCACATACTCTTTCTTTTTTTTTTCTAACTGATTCTCAAATAACAAATTTAAAATAAATACATTATCTAATAGTTTTCGTCTCTCTCTAAATCTCGCCAGCCAGTCTGGTAATCCTCCCACTGTCTCTACTGATCTTTTTATCTTTTCTGCCACACACATTTTGTACACCTTGTACATTGTGTGTAAAAGAGTTATTCCTCGGTAACTTTTTTAATTATTTTTTTTATTTTTATTTTTGTTCTATAATTTTTTTTTGTATCTCTAGCCGCATATTGTCTGATTCAATTTTCTCAATCCTGGTTTACTATGTCGTAGTCAATTACCGCGTCTGCTTGGGTTCCTAATCTTTTTCATTTACTCATGATTCTACTATTCCAATTATCCTCAACTCTGCCACGTATTCCCAAAATTTTTTATCTTTTTTACTTATTCTTGCTACATTCCAAAATACTGCCTTTATTAGATTTTTAATCCCCACTGCTTATTTTCCTGCATTTTTCTGTTTTTTTTTATTATCTTTTCATTCAATTCTTAGCTTATCAATTTTTTTTTTCTATTTTATTGTTTAACTTAACTTTTTCTTTTTTTTCCCATCTTATTTTTTCCTTTTCTTTATATTTTTTATTATAACTTGTTGCTTGTTTTTTTTTGTTTACATTATTTGTTTTTTATTTCGGCTTAGATTCAAACACTATGCTATCATCTTTTTAATCGCTGTTTCGGCTAGTTTTTAATATTCCGGTAAAGCACATAAATTTAGTACTTTCTTATTGTAAATTGTTGTTTAAAAAGAAACAAGTGATGTCAAGCAAAAACTTTAAATTGAATTTTAAACCAAATGACTTATTTGCTGTTACTAACCGGTAGCAACAGAATTTGTTACTGCTTAAAAATTTATGTTTTTTTTATATAAAGTTAAAGCCTAAAGACGCAAGTTGGAAAAAATAGCGTAAACAACACATTTTATAAAAAGTATTGGCGCACGTGTTTCATAGAAAATTCGCCTGCTAAAACTTGTGCGCCAAATCAACCCATATAATACTAGTTATTTGATATACTAGTTTAAGCAAAGATCGGTAGTAAAACGCTATTCAAGTTATGATACCACAGAGTTATGTACGTACTTATAATTTACCTTATTTCAGATGCAACATAGTAATCAAAATCATATACAACAAAAGCAATTTTTAAGAGCAAATAATAATCGAAACTGTTTAAAGTCTGAGCTACCATAGAGAGCAAAAACTTTTAAGAATCGAGATTATCAATTTCCGCTTTTTGTATGAGTATTCCAATATTTTTTGTTAACCAAAAACTTTTCAATCTGAGAATAAACTGGTTAATTTAAACTAAAGTTTTAAATCGAGAGAGAATAGCCATGTATGTCAATAAACATAGTTGCCTCTAAAAACAAATAAACCACAATTGTGTGCAATAAATAACAAAATAACTGACTTTGTTGACATGCAAATTAAATTTTTTCAACTTTTAGTTTATAGTTGGAAAACATCAAAATGTTAATACAATTTAGCAGTAAGTACAAGTAAAAGTTGAATTCTGATATTTATAATATTACTAGTGGTAAAATTTTGTCGGAAAAAATTTCAGAATGTGCGTGAGTTAGTTGCATAGCAATTTATTGAGCACTTTGTATGTTCCTATACCCTACTGCTTAAGCTGTTAGGTATTATTGACAGCTTAAGACTCAACTGGAGAGATATTTTTAGAAGTAAAAAACTTAAAAACATTGTGTGGTTTAAAAACACAATGTATTAAGTTAAAATAAAATTAAATTATATATAATAAACGTATAGCTTTTATTGTCAATAAAAAAGAACCTACGATAGGTTTTTTTGTAGACAGACATTATTGAACCATAATTAAAACATTTAAGGAAGGTTAACAAATTATTGCTATAACTATAAATAACTGTATAGTAAACAACGTCAAACGTTGCAAATTGACTTCAATGATTTTGTTTAAAGCACATTAATTACAACTCAATTTTCAAAAGATTTTTACTCAACTAAAAAGTTGTAGCCTGATGAAAGTGTAAATTATCGACAGCTATCTAGCTCCATAAAAAAACTTTCTGCTGTTATTTAAGCAAAAAAAAAACTTTGAAAACTTTGCTATAATTAATGTTTTTAAAAAAACAATAAATCACAAAATATAAAAACACATAAATAAATAAATTACGATATAATCAATATTTTATTTGTCTGGATGTGTAGCAATTCCCTATACCTTAAATAAATATTGGTTTTTAATACTTGCTTAACCCGAATAAAATGAATTGAGATAGAATGCCACACACACTTACTTCAATACAATACATTTTAGATAAATTTTCTTCAAAGAGATGTATCAATAGGTTATTGTTTCAATTGAGCAAAATACACGAAAACATCATAAACTTCGGAAACTTTATGACAAAATATTTTGTCATTTTTTAAAGATGCAATTCAATAAAAAAACATTGTCAACGCTTTACGTATCAAAACATTTACTGAATCAAATCTCTTTTTATTTTTGTCAACAAAAAATGTAATTTTGACACTGCGGCATTTTATCAATTTCTTTTTGATCTTTCTGTTTTGTTCAAAAAATTGTTTTTAATATTTTAAGTGTAAGTTATTGTGTTTCTTGTGTTTTTATAATCATTGTAGTTGAGTAATTTATTACAAATTGTGTTTTTTTAATTTATTTCACACATTTTTTATCTTTATCTTTATCTTTTAAATATAGCCTTGAACAGAAAATGGTTTGTAATCAACTAAAAAGCAATTTTATTAGTAATAATTTTTATGGTAAATGACTACAACGAAGTCTGCAATTATGATAAAATACTGCACAATAAATAATAAAACAATATATTTTCTTTGTTTTTATAGATATTTCAATCAAATAGCTATGAAAATATAAATATCACCAAAAAAAACATAATAATTCGTTTAACAATTCCTAGAAATAACGTATACTTTGAAAAGTTAAAAAAAAATTTTTGTTTATGAAAATTCTTATAAAAAGAGTTTTATATTTGTATCAAACTTTTGAACGATCTCTCTTCACTATCCTTATTATACCACAAAATTCAAATAATTAACAAGGGACCGTTATTTACGTTTATACCTAAATTTTTCCTTTCGCGCTACATCAGACATTTCTGATTTTTCTAGATAGACGGCGGCACAATTGTTCATTTTTTGTGCTTCCCATTTCTTCCCTTGCCTTATTATGAACTTTCCGACATAATATTGCCCCGAATTCTTCAATTGGGCAAGTCTAAGATTGATTAGAGAGACTGCCTACTTTTGGTACAAACTTGATGTTGTAGGCCTCATACCAGTTCCTTGTCTTGTGATTCTCGATTGAGTATGTAGCACAATCTGACTAAAACATTATTTCATCACCTTGATGAATACTTTTCCAAAATTTTCAAATCATACGTTAAATACTAATTAAAAAACAGTCTACTATAGTGCACGGTTTGTTAGATTTTGTAATTTTTTTTATTGTAGTTTAATTGTTAGACTATGAAGTATTTCTACACACATCAAAACTAAGCCAGCAAAGCAAAGGATATGACGTATCTCCAAGATGTACTGTTCATAAGATGTGTTGTAATAGCTATCTATTTTAAACAGTATATTTCGTAACTTTAAACAAGTGATAAAAACAAAACCTGTAAAAAAAGTTCTAAAAGATCATCATCGTTCCTCAAATAATGGTTAAACCACCCGCAATAATTTATCCTTAGACCAAAATCTACAGAAAAATTTTATGCATAGCGTGCACTCTTAAATGGATCTAATATCTTTATTTAGAATGCTGTGACAAGTTCCAAGAGACAAATCAACTTGTTGGAATGTTCCATGATCCCTCTATTATTGTTGATGTTCTCTTTAGAGCCTCCACGAGGTCTGCTACTGCGTGGACCCAGTTTCATTAAATAATTGCATCACATATTGGATGGTTTCAAATAAATAATTATTATTATATATTATAAGTTGCTTAAGATACTGTGATAATCCACTTAATTTACTAAAAACAATTTAAACATTTTTTTGAGACATACTGTATAGTAATAGCTTACCATAACTTTGTCGTTATACTTATAAATTATGTTTGTAAAAATTATAGAAAACAAAATTCAAAACCAATAAATTAAATGCTTTGTATAATTAGTTAAAACTATTTGCACACTTAAGCCATTTGAAATCGCCGAAAGGCCACCTTTGTAAAACCTAACCCTTCTTTAGATTCAAACTAGCAAAAATGTGCTATTCACAATTGGAAACAATTATATTCCATTATAAACAAATAAAATAAAATACAATTCCTTGTAAAATAGAACACGCTATTTAAAAACTAAGACAATTAGCGCTCCTAAGATATTAAAATATTATATTTAGTAATAAATAAAAAGACTTTCACATTTGGTACCGTAAAAAGAGTTTTAACATCTATTGTTCATCTACGGTCAATATCATAAAAATTCCACCCCCAGCAAGTGCAAAGTGTCAAAATCCTATATTTTATGGTATTAAAGCCTTTAAAGCCATGGGAACAAACTCGAAAAGTAAAATCATGGAAGGAAAGATGCCGATAAAAGCAAATCTCTAAGCGAGTAGAGATCAGAAGACTTTTTATCCTAGAAATCTTCGTCTATTAGCGACGTCCAACAACATAATATTGTTTTGCGTATTTTGCTTAAGAGCATTTTAAAGACAAACTCAATTCGGTTCTCGCTATTCCCCCGTTTGTATTTTATTTTATAAATACCAATAACTTCCGTGTTTTAAGATGATATAAATGCATGTTTTCTAGAAACAACTCGGTGCCATATTGTTTAAACAATTGCAAAGAGTTGTTATTTTCTAACCGGACAAATTTCTTTAATATTTTTTATTGAAATTCAAATAAAAAAGCTAAAATCACATTTTACGATAAAGTTAATGTTTTTGGAGATATGAGTTTTAAAAGTTTGAAAAATCTTAAATGTTTGTTTGAGCAGAAGCTTTCACTACTTGTAAATACAAGGCATCTGATGTGCATGTAATTTTAGACTAATTAACAGTGGTGGTGCGAAAGCAAAAAAAAAAAATTTGTTTAGCTTTATTAAAATAGATTATGATTTTATACAAAATAAGCTTGAAACACAAGAATCAAAAAAAATTTTTTTTTCTAACCTGTTAGAAATATAAACAATGTGTACTTTATTTGCTGTACAAAAGTAAAACTTTTTTGCATATATGCAAAGTAAATCACGTGATTTAAAAGTAAATAAAAAATTAAAGTAAATTACGTGATTTTAAAGGAAGTTCTGTACAGTGCCGTCATAAAAATTGTGTGATTTACTTTTACACTAGAGGTGGGAAGCTCGGTTAGAAGCCCGAAGCCCGGCCCGGCCATGCTCGGGCCGGCCTCGAGCCAAAATTAAAGCCCGGACTGGGGTAGACCGGGCCTGTTTAATTAAATCTCTAAAAATTAATTCTCAAATTATATAAAAAACTATTAAAAAAAATAATTTCATATATTTTTTTAAAACCCCGTTAATACGAGCTTGGTAGCCTCGCCGCTTGAGCTCTATTTTTCAACATACGTAACTCAGCATCTGACTGCTGTTATTATCAACAACCCCTCGAGCTTAGCAACCTAGCCGCTTGAGCTCTGTTTTTCAATTTATGTAAATCAGTATTTACAGTCTCGTGTTTCTATCAACAACTCCTCGAGCTGACAGCTCAGCCGTTTGAGCTCAGCACCCCTGTTGTTCGAAACATTTCAAATAATATCATTCTTTAATACAGTAGGCAGTGTCGAGCCGCCCAACTACGTCATGAAAACCTCGGAGAAATATTGAATTCTTCCAAAACTAACTGATAAAATCGCTACAACAAGCTAAGCCAAGTTTCTATTTCTAAACTATAAATTTTTGAAGAAATATTAGAGACCGATTTTTTCCGAAACTAAAACTGATAAAGCCGCTACAACAAGTCAAACGAAATCTCACATTCTAGACCATAAAAGTCTTGGAGAAAAGTTGATCAATCTCTAAATAAAACTGATAATACCGTTGCAGGTTAGACGATCATTCTACATATATATATACACAAACCTTCTTGCTGCTGCAAGGAAAACAAAAGAGTGTAATTTTGTCCCAAAAGCACAAATGCTTTTTAGTCATAACTAGACCTCAAGGGCTCCAGTTGCTTGCAACATGAGTACGGGTGGGGCTAACCCGAAGTACCTGAGCCACAGACAAACATTCTCTATTTTGTTTGGTTAACACTGTAGGTTGCTTATGCTGCAACAAACCCTCATAGAGCGCAGAGACAGCTGCAGCTGAAGCAGCACCGGGGGTTTGGCTTTACCGCCCGGTCCGCGAGGAAAACAACCTCTATAAGAAATCCCGAAAGTTAAGGTGGAACAGCATATGCCAAATTCTGTATGATTAAGAGGGTAATCTTATCCATTAATATGCGGATTCCGGATATCAGGCGACCTCCGATTTAAATAGCCTTTCTGTGGCATGCGGGGCTTTGCTGCAGGTGACCTTTCTTTCCCTAGCTTTTTGTGGGACCTTTTATGGACACAGAAAATATTAATATAGGGGCTGACTCACCCCCAATAGAGTTAATAGAATTGGGCGAAGGTCTAAACCAAACCGTCGTCGAAAACTTGAAGAATATACTTCTTTCAAGTCAAAGCATAAGCAGCGACGAAGAGGCTAAAAACGCCTTGGAACGCCTTAACTTGAAGGCGATCAAAGTGCGTCTCTCCGGAGCTGCAGGTAAACGATACAGATTTCTTCTGCAAAAGGGTACTCCGGCTGAAAAAGCTAGAAAACTTGCCCTAAAGCCTATGGAGCAGAAACCCACAGGCAGCTCCAAACAAGCTAGGTCTGATGGCAGTACTCCTCTTGAAGCTGAAGCAAGAGAAAAACGTCAGAAGAGGGCACAAAAAACGGTTGAACTTACCAAGGCTAAAAAGCGGTCTTTCACTCAAACTCTGACAGGTACAAGGGTTGGAATACAATTTGCAGTCACTCAGGAAGCAATACTACACAAAATTGTGGACATAATGTCAGAGGCTATCAAGCCTCAATTTTATCACATCTACAATCGCCCGGGTTGGCTAGCGCTTCTGTGAGCTGATGCGGCGACGGCGGAGTGAATGAGAATAAGCTAAAGTTATGGGAAGGAGCATCCCTTGAGGTTGTAGAAGAGGCTGAAATACCTCATACAGAAATCCTTATAGGGTATTTGCCAGGTAGTCAGGACTACTCTAACGAGAAAATCTTGAAGTTAATAGGAGGCCAAAATAAGGACCTCAAAATCTCTAACTGGAGAATTCTCCAGAGGAACCCGGTTGGTTTATTTTTAGAGGTAGCATTTTCGGTAGATTATCGATCTGCCGAAAATCTCAAAAATTTGGGCAATAGGGTTGGCTACCGCTTCAGACAAATCCAGCTACGTTCGAAGAAGGGCCAAAAGATCTCAAACGCCCAGATTGTCTCTGAAGAGCTGCACAGCTTAACATCCAAGAAGCTGGAAAGCTCCGGTTCTGGTGGACAGCAGATGGAATCGATCTCTCTTCCCAAGTCACCGGCTTCAAAGCCGGGATTACGGAAAGAGAGAAAGATCTCGTTGAAGCTCCAGTTCAAAAAACCAACGGCCAAAGCAGGATCAAAAGGTAAGAAAAATGTCCTAAGGCCCCACCAACAAGCCGACCCTAAAAAGAGTGGGACCAAAGCCTAAACGGTCTAGGTCTCAAATGCATTTAGATAAACCTCCAGCACTCAAAAGCAGCTTCTAGTGTCTTATTCTGGAGGTTTGTCAAAGAACAAGTGGGCGTAAGGCTAATCCAAGAGCCCTGGCTGAACAACGACGTAATCAAAGAACTCTCAAAAAAGACACATAGCTTTCTAGCTGACTTCAGTCATGTAAGACCAAGAGCAGCATTATTGCTCAGAAAAGATATAAATTTTGTCTCAATTCCAGAGTTCATCACGGGAGACCTCACAGCGGCTATAGTCGAGCTGCCGATCGGGACAGGCAAGAGGAGTGTAGTAATAGCCTCGGCCTACTTTCCTGGTGATGGAACCAGTGCACCACCAGAGGAAGTACAACGTCTTACCAAATGGTGCCGGAAAACAAACAAACAACTTATTCTGGGCTGCAATGCTAACGCGCACCACAAAGTATGAGGCAGCTCAGACAACAATCAAAGAGGTAAGGATTTGCTAGATTTTATTTGTGCTAACAATGTAGACATTATTAATCGCAGCAATAAACGACTTTTTATAAACGCGATTCGCCAAGAGGTTCTGAACCTTACGCTGGCAAGTCCGTTCATAACGCAATTTGTCAAAAACTAGCAAGTGATGGATAAACACTATTGTTTTCTGATCACGCGACTATAAGGTTTAAACTAGAAACAACCAAAGTGGTAAAAGTGCAGTGCAGTGCAGAGTGCCAAAGAAGACGAATTAGTGCCTCTTCACAAAGACACTGAAAACTGAATTCAAAGGCCTCCACTGCGGAATATCCACGGTAGAGGAGTTAGAAGCTTCCTTTAAACATATGATGCAACAAATAATATCCTCATACAAAACCAGGTGCCTTCTAAGAACGCGTAGTCCTAGAAGCGCTATTGCGAAAGGATCGACGAGCTCGCCTCTACGGTGCGTCTTCAAAAAGTGCTGTCTAAGGACTACTTAAACACAATAGGGCTTATTAAAAGACCTAATGATGAATTCGCCGAGGATACCCGAAAAAGTCTACAGGTGTTGATGTCGACTTACTTTCCGGGTTTTATAGATATAAATAACATTAGTCAAACAAGCCCTGCTCTTGCGAGTGTTGTACACCAACACTCAAACAGAGACAGCAGACGTCTGGCAGAGAAAATCTTTTCCCTTGAGAAGGTAAAATGAGCTATAAACAGCTTTAAGCCCTATAAATTACCCGGAGGCGATGGAATATTTCCAGCCTTACTGCAAAAAGGGTTGAGCGTCATTGCCCCTTGCATTACTAGCATTTTTAAGACAAGTTTTGCATTAGTGTATATACCCCAATCCTGGAGGAAGGCAAAAGTGGTTTTCATACCAAAGACGAGCAGACGGTCTCTGAACGAGGCCAAAACATATCGCCCAATCAGCTTATCCTCGTTTCTCTTCAAAGCAATAGAGAAAGTTGTAGATAACTACATGAGGAACGTGCTCCACAACGAAGCACAGTAACACTCCAAACAGTTTGTGTACCAACCCGGCAAATCCACGATAGACGCGCTTCACTATATTGTTAGAGAAGTGGAGAAAGCTATCGAGGCGAAAGAAATAGTTGCTGGCGTATTTATATATATAGAGGGTGCTTTTGATAACACCTCCTTTAAATCTATAAAGCTGTCAGCAGAAAAACACGGCATTGGACGAGCTGTAACAAGCTGGGTTGAATCAATGCTTGTAAGCCGCATAATACCGGCCTCACTGGAAGAAGAAAACACTTTGCTGACCACGGTTGAAAGTTGTTCACAAGGTGGAGTGTTATCGCCTCTGTTGTGGTCAATAGTGGTAAATGATCTAATCTGTGAGCACAGAGTGGTCACTGCGTATTAAGGTATGCGGATGATCTCGCAATTCTAGTCAGAAGCAAGCATGAAGGTGTTATTTCCAGCCTAATGCAAAACGCCCTGAACAGAATTAAAAGATGGTGTGATAAAAAAAAACTTTGTGTTAACCCTAAAAAGACTACCATAGTCCTATTTAGCAGACACAAAAAACTAAACCTTAAAGCTCCGCAACTGGAGGGATTATTGATTCAATTTTCTAACGAAGTGAAATATCTAAGAGTAACCCTAGACAGGACTTAAATGGAACACCCACCCATGAGGTCTAAAGCCGAAATTGATACACTGGTTGTACATTACGGTAATAAGATCCATCGTCACATATGCCTCTCTTGTATGGTGAACGAAAACCAGAGAACAACGGCGACACAAACCAAGCTGCAGAAATTGCAGCGACTTGCGTGTCTGGGCATTACAGGAGTTATGTGTACGGCTCCTACTACC
Source organism: Lagria hirta (assembly GCA_947359425.1). Lineage (NCBI taxonomy): Eukaryota > Metazoa > Arthropoda > Insecta > Coleoptera > Tenebrionidae > Lagria > Lagria hirta. Next base: position 31,756,973 of record OX375794.1, read on the forward strand.
GTTTTAGAGGTGCTGCAAAGCTTAACGCCCCTTAACTCCTTGAGCCCTTTCCTGTTATGCGGCTTAAAGTCAAATCGCACAAATTAGAGTAAACTCCTCCATAAAAAGCTGTCATAAAAGCTGTCACAAGCGGTCATAAAAGCTGTCAGCGCAAATAACACTGAGTCTCGAATAATCTGGGAGTGCAGACAGCCCTTCAAAAACTTAGCAATGAGCAACAAGATTGCCCTAATTTGGGTACCAAGTCATGAAGGAATTGATGGAAACAAAATTGCCAACAAACTAGCGAGAGCAGGTTCGAAAGCTCCCCCAATAGGCCCCGAACCGTTCTGTGGACTAACAAAATCGCATGAACAGACGGAAATCTTCAGGTGAGAATTAGAAACTAAAAAGCGCAACTGAAAGAATACTCCTGGCAAACACAGGCAAAGAAATTCATCGAATATTTGCCAGAGAATGCAAAAAAGCTTCTTCTTCTATCGAAGAACGAGATAAGAATCATTGCAGGCCTGTTTACTAGACACTGCTCAGTAAGGTATCACCTTAAATAACTTGGTCTAGTGGACAATAAGAACTGCAGACTATGTGAATCGGTCAGTGAAACCGCTGAGCACCTACTATGTAATTGCGATCCAAAGGCTGACCTACTTAGACAGTGCAACTCTAACGCCTGCTGAAGTCAAAAGCAAGCCACTTAGGAATATAGTTGGCTCTACAAAAAGCCTAGAATTTCTAGGGAAACAATGAGCGTAGGGTTCAAGAACAAAAGATCAAATTGGTCGCAGTTCTGTAAGGTGGAAAGCGCCAAACAACCCCTTCTCAATCTAATCTAGTTATAACTATGTACTGCTTGTGTTATGCTATACTATCCTAATTTTTCTCAACCTGTTGTCAACTCTGATTAAGGAGTTTGCACGCTCCGCTCAAGCGAAACGTGACAATAAGTCATACATCTGTCTTACCGGTGTTATATATCGACTTATAAAACGTTATCACGTCTAAAGTAAACAATAAAAATAAATTTATTTCAAATTCTAGTGTACATAAAACTTTTTACAAGAAAGTTTAATGTTAACAACTTTTTTTTTATTACACATAGACAAAGTATATTTTAAAGTTATTAGCATTTAAATTTGTCAAAAACATTCTGTTTCTAAAAGTGAAAAAGTTATAACAAATTAATTGTTAATCTATAATTTTTCTTGCAATAAACAAGTTTTCTTAAAAGTTATTGACACAGATAGTATTTTTTTTTTAATTTTCCTGAATTTTATAAAACTAATAACTCTATAACACAACAGAAATCTCAACTTGCAGTGTTACTAGAACTACAAACTGTTGCTTGTAGTTTTAGTTTATTTGTAAATAAATTTAAAGAAACTTTTAAAAATATATAAAGATCATCAACTTCTGCAATTCTTTAAAATTTTATAGCAATTTCTAAAAATTTTTTAGAATTTTTTAAAACTATTTTTACACTGTAGTTTTATGCAGCATAACAAAAATTCAAATTTTTTGTAAAGTTTACTTACAAAAACTTTTTTGTCTAAGTTTTTAAGAAAATAAATATATTTAAATAGTTTTGAAGCAACATTTTAAATAAACGATAAACAGGGCTTATGTAAAATAATATGATAAAATAATATGAATAAATAAATAGATGACTAGTGTGCTTAGAAATATAGAATATTTAGAATTCTATTATTATGAATATATAGAATTAAAAATAACTGCTTTAATCAAAAATAAAAACTCTCCAACTTTCTGTGTTACAATATTGAAGTTGTTTCAGAGAAGAGCAAAGTTTTTTAGATATCCGAAGGGCAAAAACAAATTGGTTTCCATCGAGTTAGAATTAAACCCAAAAGACAAACTAAACCACTTTGAAGCTAGAACAGACATTTGTTCCAAATTTCAGTTGAAGATAAATTATTTGTGTAATTCAAACTGTGTGTAATTTTTATCTGTGTGTATTTGTATTATTTTATGTGTAAATCTGATAATAAATAATATAGAGTTTTTTTAAGGTTAAAATAAACAACATCAAAGCTTCAAATATTGGTTTGTGTTTATTATTTACTTCAATGTATACATAATTATATATATTTATATATTTATATATATATATATAAACTTAAAATAGTCAGTCATGAAAAATCTACACTACTTAATACAAAAAGAAAAAAACCTTTTTAAAGCTTTATCTATCACACGTTGGCAGGTTCACAGGGAAAAAGACATTTAGTTCGATAATTGACGCCAGCACAAGGAAACCAACATACATGAACAAACATGTTAATCCTACTTTCCAATCCAACCTAGAAATTGATAAAAAAAGATTATTCATATGATTTTCGGTTGTTAAAATTGTGTAACTTACTTAAATTTATTCACTGCAAGACTTAAATAAAACAAAATAAGCGTTGATAATAGAGAAATAGCACTGTAGCTAAGTCCTCCAGAATTGATTTTTATATATTGTTTTCCAGGCACTGATGGATAATATCCTGTTTTGATAAACCAAGGCAAGCCTAAACATAGAAGAATATCAAAACTGTTCGAAGCAATCGAGCTGCTCAGCCCCATAGCGCCATAGCCTAAAATTAGATAAAAAAGCAATTATATTAATTATTAAGTTAGCTTTGCATTTAAAAAAACTATACATCAAAAAATAATTTAAAAATTTAATAAGTAGCTTTTACTAAGCTTTAAGTCTTTTTAAAATTTCAGAATTCTAGCTTAACCTGTTTGATCTTGTGTCACTAATACCTCCATAGTTAGAATACATTTTCGCAAGCTTACCTTTAAAATTTTAGCGGTGTGTTTTATTCATTTAGTACATCTTGACAAGTGACTTCAAAAAATTTGTTATTTTCTTTTTTAGAATAATAATTGATTTGTATTTTTCATAATGTTATGTTAAGAGGTCTTTTGCTTTTGCAGATTTATTATTTTAACAACTTTTTTAATTTTTTTTGTTTTGTAACTGTTAGTTTTTAAATAGATTTTTGTGGTGCTGATGCTAAACCTCTGTCCTATTAATTGCAAATTCATCTTATGTTTATTGATTACAAATATTTTCAATTGTAGGTACAGCATGTCATTTTAAGACATAATATTTATATAAATCAATCACTTTTTTTTAGGGAATATGAAGCAATCTATAAAGTATTAGCATACTTTTTTATAAAAAAGGTTAGACTAATTATATTTTAGTATCTGCAGGCATATGTTTTCGAAAAACAAAAAAAAATTTAAACAGATTGTACAACTGACACTTTTACAACTTTCAACACGTTGTAAAAGTTTTTTTAACGTTACACGCAACAAAGAAATGTGTGTCAATTGCAAAATATAAGTGGACATATTGCAAAATGTAAGTAGACATAATTTTTTCACGGTTAAGTGCATAAAAATAGTCAATTAAATTTTAACGTTTTTACAAAATGTTTTGTTAATTAAGTCACGTAAGAATTACAAAAATCATTTCTCATTTAAGCGAAACGTTGCAACGAAAATCGTCAAAATATTCAAGTCAGATTGTAGTAATTATTATATTGATTGTATCGATCAGATAATTATATATTTTTATATCATTATTATTATATTTCTGTTTGATTTATTATTATACGTCATTAACTTTAATTTAGCGTATATTTAAATTATTTTGTTTTAAATTCAACCAGTATTTCATAGTTTTGACAAAGGTCGTTGACAGAAAAATACACAAAATTTTATTTTTTGAATTGTTTTGCTATTAAATTTGTATAATCAGATGATTTGAAAAAAAATAATGATAAAAAAGTGCATGTGCGAATCACGTCTTCCGATAAAAGTTTAATTCTCAAAGTCATTTGTGTAATAAAGAGGTATACAGCTTTCTAGAAACATCGTAGACACATAGGTAGCTAAATTTTTCACTTTCCTCATCTCCTAACTGACAGCTTACCTATCACACGAAGATAGTTAAGCCCCTGTATGTATATAATATTTCGCAACAAAAAAGCTAGTAATAATTATTTGTCGCTTAAATGTTAGGAATGTTATATAAATACTTAATGTGGCTTCTACAAACCCGCACCAACTCTATGCAATCTCTTGGTTTGTAATAACTTTAATACATTAGAGTTAGTAGGTAATTACCTTGATTGGTGACAAGAACACTAGAAACACCTTCAGGTGTGCTCATCCCTGCTGCTAAAAACGTCAAGCCCATCACCGAATCAGGAATATTTAAGGTGTCACCTAAAATAAGCAAAAAACAAAACATAATAACTTATTAACAAAACTGTTTTCAAAACATACCAATAACGGTAATCAGCCATGAGATCAGATACGAAATAATTCCAATCCAAATAATACACATAAAGAACGTCAATGGAAACAATCGAGGATATTTTCGACAATCCGGGGTCGATATGTACAAAAAGAAGGAGATAGGCCAAGTCAATATCCACCAAAGTTGACTTGCAATTGATTGTTCTTTGGGCCATTCCCAGATTTTCGTAGATTCCTCTGTAAACAAAACCACGCGTATGAACATTAACGCTACACTATGATTAACAAAGTTTGACTCAATTTTCCATGCAAATTTGGAGAAGTTTAGAAAACAAATTGTTTTCATTTGTGGAAGTTGACGTTGAAATTTATAATAAACCAAACGCGGCATTGTAAGCAATATTCAAGAAAAATTCACATTATTTTGTGAACAAATTCAACAAACTTTATTTAAAATTATAAAATGAATGGGATCTATCAAGGTATGTGGAAATTCTATTTTACATTAGGTTTTAACCATAAAAGTACATTTATAACATAAAATGAGAGGCAAGTATAGTATCTATCTTGAATCAAAGTCGAGAAACCATGTTTTACCAGGCATTTTGCAAATTTTAGCAGTTTCAGAAACTTTGTTGATGACTATGTTGTTGAAACAGTGAAGAGGTAAATCATTTACAATGCCCAAATTTAATTTTTTTTAAATTTGATATTTAATTGTTTTAAAAAGTACACTTACATTTAGGATAATCTTTTAACATTAGCGTTTTCAATTATTAAATTAATTAAAATCAGTTTAAATAACAACGTTACCGGATTAAGCAACAATTCAGATAGTATTAATTAGTAATAAAATTATAATTATTACCTATAGTAGAATTACGATTCGCACGTGGAGTTACTGTGCTTATTATTATTTTTTCCTGATGACGTTTCCACTGCAGAAGTGTAAAACGTTGACATTTTTACAAAATTTTTCAAAACGGAAAAAGTCAAAGGATAAATCATACAAAACAGAAAAAAATAGTTTCGGCCGTGTTATCTCTTGTCAGTTTGAAATAATCACAGATCTGACCGAATAAAACATTCTCTCTTTTTTGTCGCCAATGACGGCCAAAGTAACAAAACAAAACATAAACAAGAAAAATAGTTAAAAGTCAGGAAAATTTCACATTGAAATTAACAAGAAAGTTATTACTTTAAAGTAAGGACAGAGGAAATCAATAATTATTTAGTAAACAAAATAAAGTAAATATGCAGCAAAACAATAAATAAAAAACTAACAAATGCCTTCTTACCCCAAGTTTAATTGCATTGTATATAAACGACAAAGAACAAAAGTGCAAATAGAAGCAGCTCTGATATGAAATAGACAAGTACACACCCAGCATGCAAATTAAAGTTTAATGCAAAGATTAGGAAAACAAAATGAAAACAAGAACAGAAAAAAAAATTCGAGAAAATAATTTGTACTAACAATGTAATAAAACAATAAAGAACGTAAACAAACAAATAAAAATGCAGAAATAAAAGTTTTGAGATACAAAATCAAATACAAAAAGAGCATTTGAAAATATTAAAAAAAAAAATAAAACAAAAATATGAAAATACTATTGTTAGTATATCTCACATTTAAATGTTGTCATTTAAATGTGAGAACAATAGAAATGAAAAGAAAACAAATACATGAAATACACTAGGCACAAACCTGGCGGTTCTGGTCTTGTGGAACAAATTGCAGTCACAAAAAAGAATAAGATATGGTTATAAAGAATAAGAATATAAGTTTCAATATAAAAATTTGACGTAAGCTGATAGCCAATTTTGTGAAGCAAGCTTTACGTAATATATTGTTTATATTATAATAAACTTTCTTGGTTTAACTTTATTAATTTGACAGATAAAAAAACGTGTTTTTGATTTTGAATGCTAGACTATTAGTAAAATCTAATCAATATAAAGTAACGTACCAAATTTTTTTGTTTTATATAAATTGTTCTATATTCTACTGTAAAAAAAATGTTGTTAATAATAACAGAAAATTTGCATTAGTCTTAATTTTTAATTACATTTAGCAGAACAAGCTTGATTACTGAGAGACTTTCCATTGCAACTAAAGGTTTGATTATGTTGTAAAAGTAAAATTTACGTTGCACTAAAATTTCAAATTACTCCATTTACGCGCTGAAACAAAGCTATTCGTGTGTTCGTAATTTTAAAATGCAATTTATCTAACTTTAGAACGCATTAAAAGCTATATAAAAAAGTAATAAAAAATAAACACACCTAGTTCTTCGCAGTCTTTCAATGTAAATTCTTTTTCAAAAATTTCCGATACTCCATTCTGAGCTTTTTCATCTCCTCTGGTTAATAGCGGAGTGGTTTCAGCAATTATTTCCTGATAGCGCTTTTTCTTTCGACAGTTCCTGAGTGTTCTATTAGCAAGTGTCATCAAAGGTTCATTGAAAAACATAACTAAAAAAAATATTAATTAGTTTTCAATACATTAGCAAAATGCTAAAACTCACTTAAAATATAAATAGCATAAACCAAAATAAGCGAAAACGCTTCGTATAAATAGATTCTTCCATCTTGAAGAAAACTGATAAGGAGAATTACTGAGATGCCATACATCATGCAATCACGACTGACTGGCCACCAATCTAAATATACAATCTGTTGAAGAAAACTATCAGTAATATATGAATAGATCGTAAATTAATTGTTCAATTTTGTGAAACAAAATAAGGCTTAAAAAATCTTTAGTATTTTATGAAACATGTGCCGAAGGACGTGCATTCCAAAAGCTGCATGTGAACAAGTTATGTCATTGTAAAAGTTATATTTTATACAACATTTTTTGAGTTGCTTTTAAATAGATGGTTTATTTTTTTATTTTATCATTTTGACTCAATTTGTGTCTATCGATATTGACATATGTCATTTAGAGTGATCTATATGTATCAAGCATGTATAAACCTGGTTTCTCAACTTTTTATAAACGGTTAGCTTCTAATAGATGTCGCTAGAGATATTTTTAAATACTTTCCTTCGTGTTCGCACTACTTAAAACATAATATTTTAATTTATACGACCAGAAATATACAGTCACCTTAAAAAATTTTGTTTTCCTAAAGAATTTATTTTTTAAATGCATTTGATTTTTATAAACAGCTCTGTTGTTATATTGTGTGAGCTATCGTATATTTTTTAAATTTAAACCCTTAGCAATAATCGAAAAATTTCAAAACTGAAAAACAAAACCCCAATTGCTCTTTTTCCAAAATGACCAAATCGTTTTCTATGAAATAATATTTCATAGACAAAACTCGTTTGTCGTTTTATGACAAAATAAATTTAAAAATATTGCTTTTTTATTACAATTTTACCATTATGACATTGTAGAATTTGATTACATACAAATCGACAATTAAATTTAGATAATAATTAAAGAGACTGGTATCACTGTTGACCAAGTTTTAAATTTTTCAAAAATTGTTGCAATAACTTACTCAAATTTTTGTCAAAAAATTATTACATGTCAATTAATTTAGAATCAGTTCCCCTTTTATGATATTTAATATTAATATTAATAGAAAATAAAGTTTTTAAAAAAACCAACTGCAATAAGATTAATTATTATTTTGTTTATTTATTTAATTGTTTCAAATAATTGCTTTTTGCTAAAGTTGTTGAATTTAATTAAACAGTCTATTATTTATTTATATTAATAATAGCTTTTTACATTTCTGATTTTTCACTTATTTTTATACCTAATTCATTGTGTCACCAATTTATGTTAAAAGAACATTATTATGATTATCTTAAAACTACTATTTAGAAGTTCTTAGTCAAATTTATATGGGACTACATGAAAAGCATCAGCTTTTAAATAAAAAAAAGAATCATCAAGATCGGTTCACCCTGTCAAAAGTTCTAAGGAACTATGAACAAACATAATAAAACATTGTCAAATTAAAAACCTTCTCCTTTCTTGAAGTCGGTTTTTTAACTTTCTCTCAACTTTCAAACATTTCAAATCTGGGGTTTTGATAAAAATTTATATTTATTTAAATTTTTGTACTTTCGAGCGTTTTGCAATTTTAACAATCTAAAAATTTCAATTTCATATATAACTTTGATTGTAATTTAAACTCAGTAACTTTAGTTACATGCTTAATAACAGAAAAAAAAGCAAAAATGTGCATTTTAAAAGTTTTTAATGTACATTCTCGGTTTCAATAAGGAGAAACCTTTTAAAACTTGCTTGGCATTCTATAAAATGCAACTCGCATGTGATGCATACATACATTTTTGTTTTTTTTTTGATGCGCAAATACAAAGCCTCTATTTTCAACCACGTCGTAAGCGCTCATTGATTTTTGTAAAATGTGTTCATTTGTATTCTGAAAGACTAACACTATCATGTTAGCCAAAATTTTAATATTAAATAAAACTTAACGTACGAGGTTTACTAATTATTTAATGCTTTGATAGAATAAAACATAAAATATAAGTAATTCGTTTTTATTTTACAATTATATATTTATACAAGATGCTCAAACATAATCTAACAAAAGTCAATCTAACAAGAGTTTTTTAAGAAAAAAAACACAATCACTTTTTACGATGAGTTTGTAATTTTTGACAGCCCTGATAATTAAAAACAACAAACTACAAAAAATGTTTTTTTTAATAAAACTTAATAAGCTAAATTTTTAAAGAGTATTTGAACTTTTATTAAAACTATAATATTAATCTGTCGTTTCGAATGTTTAAAAGTTTTTCAGGTAATGAAAGAAATTAACCGAAAGAAGTATGAAATATTAACAACATGTTGAAATAATGCTTTAGAATTATGTTAGATACCAGTCAAAAAAATTCGAAATTACTATAGAGGTATTCGTTCAACTTCTCAAAGGTCCGCATAATGTCAAAAATTATTTAAAAAAAAGTGGTTTTGAAGCAAGTGAATATTAGTATATCAGACAATGCAATTTATTTATTAACATCTTTGTTTAGAATTAGTGGTTGTTCCAATGTTAATAAAAATGTGAATATTAAAAAAATATGGCAAAATATTCATTGTTAAGTTGGCTGTGCTTTATTAACCTAGGAAGTAAAAGACTCACTTTACTCCTGCTTTTGGCAGAGTAAAGTCGCTTATTATATATAAGTCATGCAAAAATTTATATAAAATATAATTCAAAAATTTGTACCAATAAAGAATACTTAAAATTGATTTAAATAAAAAAACAATGCAGCAGCAATGTCAATATAAACTTTTATTATCAAACTATTCAAACTATATCAAACGTTAAATGGTAGGCTGTTGTCTCGAAATTAATTTCTTTCGTACGTGGTCGTCTAAAAACTCATTTTACCATTCAAATCGACGCAATCGCTAGCACCGTCTAATTGTTAAAGTTTAAGAGTATCAATATGAATGGAATATAGTAAATCTAACAGTAAACTACTGTTAGTTTGCGCCGTGTTCTTCATTTCTAGTCGCTGCTACCTACCATTTGAGTTAAGCGCGCTATTTGGATACATTATTTTTTGCTGTAAAAAATGCGAAATAAAATTCAATTCATAGTTCAAGAATCAGACAACTATCACCTTATCCGTTAAAGAAGCACCTTTCTAAAAAGCTTTTTTGCAACATAATATGATATTATTAGAATTTTATCAATTTAAAAAAAAATGATTTATAAATCATTCTGTCTAATGAAGTAGGACACTGAAACATATTGTTAAACACTACATAAATTGCTCTAAAACTGTTAATTGGAAGTAATTTTCACTGTTTATGTCTATATCAGTGTATATCGATAAACATCTTAAAAATATTAACCTTCAAATAATGAAAAAAAAAACTTGATGTGAGCTGCAAATAAAAGTTGAGTTTTTTTGTAATGTTAGAACGCACAATATTTATTTCTCTGCAAAAGCCCCTTGTTACGATCAAAGCAAGAAATAGCGTGAGTGCTAAAGATCTTTTTGCAAACAAAATTGACCAGAGTCAAAGTTCTTTATAAGTTGTTACAGTTGGCTGGATTGCAACATAAAAGATCTGAAAAAATGTCCGAGTTTCAGAGTGAAAATCGTTTAGAATAGCTCAAATTCTATAGTTCAAAGAAAAATGGTTTTTTCCATGCTTACGATTTGAAGACATTACTACCTAAAAAAACCATTTCTGTTTGTAAAAAATAGAGTGTAATAGTTTATGAATCTTTTGAAAATTACAGAGTTGATCTTGAATTTACTTAAAGTGTTTTTAGTGTTTTAGATAAAATGTTGCTTTAAAATGTATTTTTCCTGCAAACGAAATATTTAAAAATGTTACTATTAATAAAAAACTACCTGCTATGGGTTTAGTTTGTAACATTTCTGTTTAGAGTGTTTCTATAAAAATTTGTTGATGATGAAACAAAGGATTTTCGCAATTGCACTTTAAATTATAAAATTGCTTAATTTTTAAGATTTATTAAAGCAAACGTTTGCACATAACATTTTTGTTTATTAAAACCAATTGGAATTAACATTAATTTGTTTGAAAGAAGATATTTCAAAGTTAAAGTCAATATTATGACAAAGATGATTGGAGGATTACAATTGCACTTCAGAGTGTAGCAAATCATTCAGTTTTTAGCTCAAAACATCAGCTTTTTACATTGCATATAAAATAATATATATAGTAATAGTGTACATAGATTGTTTTTTCATTAGAATAATATAACTACTAGTAAAGCCTTTTTTAAATATCTTGTTTTTCAAGCATTTTATCTTTGTTTTTACTGACCTTCTTAAAAATAACATTTTATAAAGATTCCAAGATGTTTTTTTGTTTGGAAGTTTGTATAGACCTCTTTTTAAAAGAAAGCAACATTTTGAAAATTTTGCACAGTGTTCGAAACTTTTTTCTGTTAGGCCCTCCTAAGCACACATATGAATACAATTTTAGCAAAACAAATGGTCTTTTTGAGAACCAAAATTAAAAGTATATTAGATAAAAGTATAATTTCTAAACGGTATTGCTAAGACCCAAATTACCCTCAAAGGCTCTAATTGCTTGCAATCTGAGTACAGGTCGAGCAAACTCAAAGTACCTCAGTCACAGACAAACGTGCACCATTTTGTCTGGTTAACACCGTAGGTTGTTTCCGTTGCAACAAAATCTCTACAGAACGCATAGAGAGCTGCAGCTGAAGCAGCACGGAGAGTAGAAGTTTTGAGTTGGCTTTTATTTGTATGACTAATAGGGTAATCTTAGCTACTAACATGCAGACTCCAGATACCGGACGATCTCCGGTCTAAATAGCCTTCCGGCTTTACTGCAGGTGACCTTTCTTTCCCGAGCTTCTTGTGGAATATTTACAGATAACACTATCATTTCTTTAAGGGCTAACTTACCCTCAATAGAGACAACATATTTGAGCAAAAGTTCAAGCCAAACCACCGCTAAGAAGTTGGAGAATATACTTCGTCAAAGTCAAAAAGAAAGTAGATACAAAAAAAACAAAAAACTCTCTCTTTGAGGGCTGCGCGTAAAAGGTATAAATCCTACATGCAAAAAAGTATTTCTTCTGAAAAAGCTAGGAAACTTGTTCTCGAGCTTATAGAGCAGAAACCCACAAGCAATAGCTCCAAAAAGGCTAGGTCTGAAGGTAGAATTCCTCTTATAGCAAAAAAAACGTCAAAAAAAAGCAGAGAAAAAAGCAAGGTTAAAAAGCCGTCTTTCACCCAAACCCTGACAGGTACAAGACTGTTGAAATAATATTCTCCAACTTCCCAGTAACGCTTCTGACATAATAACAATACTAGACAAAAGTGTGAACAGGATCCAAAAGACTTAAAATTTTCGAATTGATCCCAATGAGCTGCAGAGCTCAACATCCAAGGAGCTAAAAAGCTCCAGTTCTGACGGGCAGCAAATGGGATCAATTGCTCTCTCCAAGTCACCGGCTACAAAGCCAAAACCACAAAAAAGAAAGAAATTATTAAAAGCTCTGCTTAAGAAGCCAACAGTCAAAGTAAACAAAATGCCAAAAAGCTCCACCAGCAAACCGACCCCAAAGAGTGTGAGAACAAAGCTTAGACAATCTAAATCTCAAATGTATCCAGATAAACATCTAGCACTCAAAAGCAGCATCTAGTGGCTTATTCTAGAAGCTTGCCAAAAAGCAAGGACGTAAAGCTAATACAACATCGGCATAGTTAAAGAACTCCCAAATAGAACACATAGTTTTCTAACTGACTTCAGTAATGTAAGACCAAGTGCAGTATTAGTGCTCAGAAAAAAACAAAATTCACAATTCCAGAGCTCATCACGAAAGACTTGCCGGCGGCTATAGTCAAGCTGCCGATCGAAACAAGCAAGATTTGTGTAGTAATAGCCTTAGATTACTTTCATGGTGAAAAAATTAGTGCACCTCTACAAGAAGTCCAATGTACCACAAAGTATAGGGCAGCTCAGACAACAATCAAAAAAGAAAGAATTTGCTTGATTTTATTTGCCCTAAAAATGTCGCCATTATGAATCGCAGCAATAAACTAACTTTTATGTACGCGATATGCCAAGAGGTCTTAGACCTTACGCTGGAAAGTCTATTTATGACACCATTTGTCAAATCGTTCTCAAATCACGCGAGCATAGCGTATGAACTAAAAACAATAAAAAAGAGTAAAAGTGCAGTGCAAAGTGCTAAAGAAGACAGACTGTGCCCTTTTCCGATGACACTGAGGACTGAATTCCAAGGCTTGCACTACGGAATATCTACGGCAAGAAAGTTAAAAATTTTTAGAGCTACGGCTCTAAAAAACTAAAAATTTTTCAATCTTTTGCAAAATAATTGACGAGCTCGTCCCAGCTGTCTCTTCACAAGTGCTGTTCAAGAATCACGCAAACACAATAGAGGTTATTAAGAAACCTAATGATAAATGCATCAAAGACGCCCGAGAAAGTCCAGACGACTGGCAAGAAAAATGTTTTTCTTTAAAAAGATAAAATGAGCTATAAACAGCTTCAAGCTCTACAAATCACCCGGAAGCAATAGAATATTTCTAGCTTTACTGCAAAAAGCATTGAACGGTATTGCCCCCTGCCTGACTAACATCTTCCAAGCAAGTTTTGCACTGAAGAAAGTAAAACTTACTTTAAGGTAACCCTAAACCGTAAACTTAAATAAAACAGGCACGTCGATAAGAGTCTGCTTTAGCAAGACAGGTGGAGAATGTTGGAAGTTTTTTGCAAAACATAAGGTTTAAAGCTAAAAATAATACACTAGCTGTACAACGGTAATAAGATCCATCGTCACGGAGGCATCTCTTGGATGGTAGACAAAAACCAGAAAAAAAACAACACAAAGCAAGCTGAAGGAATTGCAGGGGTTTGCGTGCCTGGGCATTACAGAAGTCATACGCACGGCTTCTACTACCGCTCCACAGGTGCTGTAAAACTTATCGCCTTTTACCTACCGTTGCATAGGTAGAGTCGACAGGTATTTCTAAAACTAGCCAGGTATTTCAAAAAACACAAGATGTCTTCAAGTCTGACCGGCCCTAGAGCAACCATTTTGGTGAGACCATTGCTGCTGCTGCTGCTGTCCAAGATGTTACAGAAGAGTCCGAAACAGCAAGCAGACGTCATGCAACGCAATTGTGAGATTAGCCGGCAATTTCTACGCAGAGTTTTGGTGAAAGTTTTTAAGATGTTTCCTTACAAAATACAGACAGTGCATCAGCTGTTAGCTGTTAACCGCCAAACGCGTCTAGTCTACGCCTGCATCTCCACGAAGGAGAAGATGATTTTTCATCAAAAATTATTACGAGCAAAGAGGCTCATTTCTATTGTAGCGGCTATAAACAAAATACGCGTTTTAAAAACACGAAAAATTTGTGTATCACTCACACTGAGCCATTACACCTGCTCAACGTTACTGCGCGATGTGCTGCTCACGCCAGAAGAGTCATCAGTTCATTTTTTTTGAAAACGGTGCGGGTCAAAAAACGCTTGTAAACGGCGCGGCGCGCGTTTCAGGGTCATAATTACAATTATATGATTTTTTTTTTCTCAATTATATAAATTAGAACAGGAAAACATTTAGTTCCAACAGGACGATGCAATGGCGCACGCGGCTCAAGCCACAACCAATATTGTAGCTGAAGCTTTTTCTGGTAACTTAATCTCTTGTTTTGATGATTTGTACTGACCGGCCAGGTCAAACACTACAACCGTTTCAGATTTTTTTCAGTCGCTGGCCTACGTCAACAAACCCTTAAGAAGAATATTCGCCAGAAATGCCAGAACCTGTTGTTCAAAGTTCTGGCAAGAGTAATGGAGAAAGCCATAAATTCGGCCCGTATGGTCATCAACTCTGGCGGTGGTACAGGAACAGATCATCGAGTCATTACTTTTGCCCCACCTTGTCGAATATATAAAAAACTATATTGGTGTAATCATTATTTTGATGTTATTTTGAATACATTAGTTAAATATAGTGTTGTCGATCAAATAATAATTCTAAAAAAATTCTCATAATTTATTTATACACGATTTTATATTTCAATTAAACTTTGAAAAAAATTTTCAATTAATTGTTGACAAATATTACGTCAACTGTCTACAAGTTAACGTATTATCTGTCAAGAATTATATTCAAAATTACTTTTGGAGTATCCTGTTAATTGCAACATTGAAAAGATAATTTCTCTAAAAGTTTGAGTTCTAGGCTGTAATTTATTGTTGACACGCATATGATACATAGCAATATCATGGTCTGAACACATTTCAGCAACCGATTTTGAATCTCTTCAAACTTTTCTCATTTCTCGTAGATATTATTACCACCAGAGTGAAAAAGTGACAAATAGAATTTAGGTCTAAAATGTTGTTATCTTAATAGAAAAATAAATTGAATTACCATACTTCCGAATAGGCCACAAAACGCTGGCACAGCCAAAATATTATATACAGACGATCCAACAATAGCACCAATTCCAATATCTCCTTCGGTAACAAAAGTTCCAACACAATTTATAAATAACTCGGGACTGGAACTAGCCATAGCCATAAAAGTTGCTCCTGCTACATCTTGTCGTAAATGTAAACCTAAAAAAACAGACATCATATTTAAAAAAATCATTAACATATTTTTATAATTTATTGTAAATTCAAATCGCGATTACTAAAAAAATTCAAAACATGTTGACTTAAACAAAGACTTGTTTAAGATGTATTGACAACAAATTGATTGCTTTGGAATTTTTAGCACTATAAACTATCAACACAGTTTTACCAATTGCTAAGCAGTTTTATTATTATAATATAAAAAATTATAACTTTTTAAAAGTTATTTGTTTTTTAATCAGTGTAAAACTTAATAGCCAACAGAATCTGACGCGTGTTTGTTGAGATTAAATATTAATAAAACTGTATTTTTAACCGACTTAAAAAAAAAGAAAAAAGTTCTCAATTTGACAGAATTTTTTATTTATTATTTCGGTTAGGTGTTATTCAGTTACAAATTTTCTGGAATAACTTATTCGATATTAATTAAAGTCAGCGTCAACTTAAAAAAATTATTTAAATTTTTTGAAATCTTGTCATTAATTTTACAACTTTGATGAGAAATATGTTGTTGATAAAGTAGAAGAAATATGTGGTTGAATTATTATGGTACGATTTAAAAAGACATGTAAGAAAACACAATAACCACTTTAAAAGTTCATCAGCAGTAAGAGATGTTATTAGAGAACAGGTAGATTAGATAATACAAGAGAACTCTGGTAAGTCTGACAACAGTAAACAATTTCATTTGAATCAATTTAGAGAATTCAAAAATATATAAGTTAATAGATCTCAATCGTAACATTTTAAAATTTATTTAAGTACTACCCTGAAACTAGAATGGTCTGCAATACTGTTCTTTAATTTATGGCTGTGGTTTTGGATGACAAACTTTCTAAATGATTAGTGAAATAAAATTTACTGGCGGGTATATCTCAAATGTTTTAATTATACAATATAAAATAAAAGTAGATAGACAATCTGCTTATGATTTGCTTAACCACTCTAGGAACTATGTAAAACATGATAAATGAGTAAAAAAACTTTTATATTTACAAAAAAAATGCATCCCTTAAACACTTAACACAATGATGATTCAAACACACAATCGACATAACCCAGCTTACCAAAAATCAACTTATTGCTTAATTTCCAATTCTTCTTGGTATCATGTCATAACATTCTGGACAATAATTTATAATCGTGGTAACAGTTCTTTTGCGACGTCCTGATTTAGATTTAGAAACTTAGAAAACTCTAATAAATCTGTTGGTCCGTTAACTGCACTATTTTAAGTCAAGTATTTACTCACTAAACTTTTTTTTTGGAATATTCTATTTTCTAAAAATAAGCTCTACTGCTTGTTTAAAAAACTATCACCCAATCTTCATTACTTTAACTTTGAGAAAAATCTTTGAGAACCCAATTAACAAATATTTTCAATCAAACTAAATGCTTTTTCCTGCTCAATTTGGCTTTAGAAAGTCTAGATCAAATATTTTTAATAAAATTAAATGCTTTTTACTCAAATTGGTTTTAGAAAGGCTAAATCTCTCATGCACATTTATAACTCAATTAATTTATGACAAACAATTCGGATGCTTTTTTGCGCCTCGCTAGCACTCGACACAAAATCTGCATCCTTATACCAAAATAGCTCTTTTTACACACTAAGTACATAGTATTTCAGATTGGTTTATATATTTCTGAGATATTAAGTATCAATATATATTTTATTATAATTATATTCAATTATATCATTTAATAATAAGCCTCAAGATTTGGAATTAAAACACTTTAAAATAATGTTGACTTACAATTTATTGCATAATTATTTTATTTTTGAGCAAAACACATTGTTGTGGATAATAATATTACCTTAAATTACATTAACTTGAGATGTAGAGATAAAGGTAAAGCTATTATTGTACGTTTTGTAGGCAATTATGTTATATTGACTTCTAATGCATCTTTAATTGCATCTTGACAAACCACTTACATCCCGTGTTTTGCCATACTTTGAAAACAAAAGCGTCCTGCATAAATAATTATTATATGAAATTAAATAAAGATCAAAGCGTAATACCTCGTTTTCAAAGATTAAATAGTGGTGAAACTGTACTTTGAATTAATTCGTAACAAATTTTAAAAATGGCATTGAAGATGAGAACTACCATCATACTTATAAAAATCATGTACGATTTTACATGTACAAAAAAACAAGATTCCTTTATCAAAAAGTAAAGTTCTTGGAAGTTGCTAAAAATATAAATAATATTTCATGTCAAATCAGCTACTTTTCACAATTTATTTGCATGAAATAGCTTGAATTGTGTCCGAAAAAGAAAGAAATTGGTTGACTATTTTACAAAACCTAAAGAAAGTTTTAAATTTATGTAAAATAAATTTCCAGAAATTTAAATTTTTTATTTCTAGTTCTATTTATTATAATATTTAATGTTAATAAATGGAGATGGAGCCTTTATATAAATAACATTACTATACATCTTTTGCGGCTAAGAATAAAGTTATGTATACATCTCTGGCGCAAAAGCAACTTTATTAGCCTTGTTTTGCAGCCTTCCGTTCAGTAAGGTTTAAAACTACCACCCTTCTTTCTTGACAGGCTTGCCACCTTTTATACAATTATTACAAACTATTAATTATCAATAAAAAAAGAATGCAAAAGTAAGAGTGATTAACATAAACAGAAATATAAAAATTAAAGAATATTATTTGTCTAACAATTGCATTTCTTACAAAACCCAAAAACAAAAATCTAGATAGATTGATACCTTGCTTACTTGGCAAATTAGCACAAATTTTATCATGCGGTTTAAAAGTTTGTTCGCTCTGTAATTTGTTTTATAAGTCTTGAGCACAAATACTCTTGTTTTCTTAACCTACAATATCCAGAAAATATTAGAGTTTAGAGCAAAAGAATCAAAAAGTCGATTAAAATAAAAAAAACAAATAATTTTGTTTTTATAGCATCTCTTATTTTTTCAATGTTTAGATCAAGCAAATTTTATTAGACAAGATGCAAGATGTTCTATAACTGTAATAATGTTACAAACACAAATTTTCAATTTTGATTTTGAATTGTGTTTATGTGCTGTTGAATTTTTTTCATTAATATTTTTGTTTTATATTAGATTTTATTTTTAATCTCCAAAAAGCTATCTAAAATATATAAATATAATACAAAAATTTTTTAATCGGTTTAAAAAAAATTAACTTGTTCAATTCAATTGTTTACATATTTTTTATATTTGTTTGCGCCAAATTTTTTTAGGTTAAAAACCAATTTAAAGCATTACTTATTTGATTAAAAAGAGATATTTTTAGAGTAATCTCATCAAATTTTGCTGATGATCAAATTAGAATTTTTGAAAAACTACTAAAGTGGTTTTACCCAACAAATGTGCAACCAACTGCTCAGTTTTCAATTTCGATCAGAACGAATGCAAGCGCAAAACTTTATTTGTAAACCTTTAAATAATCTCTACGTTGTTTATTGCTCTAGTACAAATCAGAAAAGTAAAAAACACGCAAAATGGTTTTATAACTATTTCCATTAAAAAAAAAATATTATAGGTTTAGATTAATGGTGTATATTATATAAACCATCTCTCTATTGGAATTAAATAAATAAGTAATAATTATTTTTATTTTTGTTAATAATTAGGTGGAAATAAATGAAATAAACAACAAAATATATTAAAGTTGCTGTGTCAATCGCTGATAATCTGCTGACAATCGCTGACATATCATACTTATATCTAATTCTTATTCTTGTTTTGTTTATATTTTACTGTTAAAAACTGACTAATCTTTGAATACATTTGGTTCTAAAACACCGCTCTAATGTTCCTCCCTCAAAATGCTACAGAATATGTTACATCTTTTATTTGCACGATTAGGAAAAAGATAACATTAAAAACATTTGTGACTCAAAGTCCGTCGCACTTTTATGACATGTTGACAAAATTATAAAACACTAAAAAATTAACGTTTTTCGGAAAAGATCGTCTTTCAAAAAATTTAGTGGAAATGTCAACGTATTGCATTCTATTGGTGGAGACGTCATCAAAACAAGAGAATTGATATGACAACAAACACGGTAACTTGACATGTATACTACGCTAAAGGCGAATGACTATGAAAAACCTTACCTTTCTACTCTAAATTGAGAATGTGCCATTTTTTCTTTTGCAAGTAGAATAAGTTTACACTAAATCGAGCTATAATACTACCTCCTTTGAATCATCTCAAAGAAACAAATAAATGAATACCAGAATAAATAATTTTGTATAATAAGTCAAGACATTTATCTAAAATTCAATAATCGTCATTCAAAACTTTGCTCTAAATAATATTATTATTGATTATTAAAATTTGTTCTGAAAAATTTCAAAACTCTTTTACTCGTTGAAGTTTAATAATTTGTTTTTACAAACTATTTTGTATCTATATTTCTTTTTTGAAAAGTTTTAGTTTAGTTTATTTTGTAACAATGTTCTGAATGTAACAAGCAACTGTGTAAATTATCAAAATAAATTTGTAGAGATTGTATTTGAATTTTTTACACTTTCTATTATTTAAGATACAAAAATTTGCATTTTTAACAAACAAGAAAGTATCATCGTCGACAAAAAAAAATTATAAATGATTTAGCAGTATAAAATACACAATAAAATAGCAGCTTGTCAGTCAATATCAGTTTGACAGCCGATGTTAATTCACTTGAGCTGTTCAGAGTAATTTTTGCTTGGCTTTTTTCTTGACATTCGATAAGAATGATATTGCAAAGGAAAACCCAATGTACACAAATGAAAAAAAATGTATAGATGTTGTGAGAACTATATTTACCATAATTCACGTTAAAGACGAAGCTGAAATAAACAAACAAAACTGCGTGATCACCTCGTGGTTGGTATTCTATGGTGGGGTGGTATAGATTTATAGATAGACAGAACCTGATTAAGTACGTTTCAGTTACAGTTCGGTTTTGTTGTGAGAAACGTTATCACATAAAGCATAACATGAAGAGATCCTTGAAGACAGCCCTGTAAGAACCAACACGCCTATTTTGTTGAGAGATCACGTAAAAAGGGCGTGATAGTGTTTATTCCCACTTTATCTTCAACGTGAAAATATAGTATAGTCAATTGTAAACCACCACTTTTTATTTTATTTTAACACACTTATTCATAAAAATACTATACCAAATCAATATTTATTATCTAAAACTGAAAAGAACTGGAAACAAAACAAACAATTTATAGTAAGAATTGTTGTCTATTGTAATTGTTGATGTAATTTATTTTGTATCTTTCAGTAATTCGACAATGTTTAAATCAATTAAATGTTTTTTATAAGAACCGTGCTACAGTTAATTATACTATAAGCAAAGTCTAGGTAAAAGCTCTCTAATATCTAAAGTATATTAAAAAACTAGTTTGATAAAAGTTGATTTGTCACACAAGTTCCTTAGGCACTTTTTTAAATTTGCACGTTTTTTCAAATTTTATATAAAAAAAATCAAAGTCATTAGTTCTGAAAAAATTTTCCGCTAACGGTTGATAACAGTAACAACTCTTTTGATTCAAAATTATTTAAAAGCTTTCGTTTGACATAATTTCTATCTTTTTTAACCAAAAATTTAATGTTAACAACTAAAAATGTATTAACTGATAAGTTCGCATTGTTTAAATATAGTTTTTTAGGTTTAGCACATAACTTCTTTGTTTATAAACCAATTTAAATAATTGTTGTTTTATTTAAAAAAAATTCACACAAGTGTCAATGATCTGACAAGAATCTTTGATGTTACGGTTAAAATCGTATTACGATAGACCAGAAAGTCGCCCAGGAAAGTGGATAAACCGCGAATCTGTTTTATAACTCTTGCAATTTAAGAAAAATATTATAGATTTAGATCAATTGTGTAAATAAACCATCTCTCTATAGGAATTAAATAAATAAATTAGTAACTAATTATATTAAAGTTTATTAAATTTAAAATAATATTATGTTACTTGTTATTTTAGATTTTTATTCAACTACAACTATTATCTTAATATGACATAAAATGTTGTTGTGATCATGTTTTTGTTTTTTTCTGTCCTGCATTTTCAAGGTTATACAAAAGAGGTCAATTTAATAGTAAGTCGAGTAATACGCTTCTGTTTCCAATAAAATAAAATAAAATGCTTCCTTAAGGATTTTAAAATTTGATACACATTTAAATTCTTAAATCTTTCCAAAACACACCGCAATAAAAATATAATAAATATGCTTACTATCACAAAGTTTTTTGATGGCAGGCACAAAATAATCATCACATATTATTGCCAATAATACAAACATATAGCAGGAAAGCAGTACATGCACCACGATCCAGCCTTGTTGCCTTTGGTTTCTGCTAAATCCATCGTCAGGAAATTCTGTGATAGCCGCTGGTGTGCAATTCACTGAGGGAAGTCCGAGGAGATGACGAGTGCTGAGTGACAAAGTTTCTGCAAAAAAAAATCAAAAATGATAAGGTTGACGCCAAAAATAGTTGTAAGAAATAATAATAAAACAAAAATTTCCGTTGCTCTTGTAAAAAAGACTGTTATTTTGTTATTATTTTTGTGATAAGTGATTTTCCATGGAAGGTCATTGGTCAACAGAGCACTACTTAATTGTGTGATTAAATAATAATCAAAAGCGCATAAATTCATTAAAATAAAATATATTTATTGTTTCAAATTTTTACAAAAAATTTGTTATTACATAACAACATTGTTTATGTTACTAAAACGTTAAAAACATTTTGAATAAATATTTACGTAAAAGCTTGTTGACTGTCGTTTGAACTGACCCGGTATATCAAACTTTACATGCACAATGCCTGTAACATTTTGCCATAAAAACGACTTGTTTCTTGTTTCTATCAATGATTGACACTTTAATAATTGCAATTTTATGATTACTTCTTTCTTCGAAAAATTTCAATTGAGAAACTTCTATAAATATGGTAATTTAAAGTGTGTTTTAATAATTGGTGTACATAACTGTCTAAAAATAATCCCGTCAAATGTCAATGCGAACATTAATTTTTTACTTAAGGATTATAACTGTTATATCTTTGAAAAATAACAAATTATCATTTTAGACCTAGAGTAGAAAAGTGATTAAATGGTTTAAATTAAAAGACAAATTGGCTTTAGAACAAAGCTGCAAAATTTTGTTTGCTAAAGAAGTTTTGCTACATTTAGAATCGTTGATAAGATTGTATAATGTGTTTTAAAGCGTTCGAAAGGCAATTACACTTATTAAAATCTGAACTTGTTTGCTTTCAGCTGAATTTTTTCAATAAACATTAATCCTAATTCAAATATTGACATCTTTCGAAAAAGACCGTGTCGAAAAGTTTATAAAACTTATTCTTATGAGAATAAGTTTCGCATCTAGCGTGGTTTACACGTCGAGTGACCGTGTTTGTTTTCACTTTTATTCTCCTGTCCCGATGACGCCTCCACCGATGGAGTGCGAAACGTGTGCGAAACGAGTGCGACAATTTTATTAAACTTTTCGACACGGTCTTTTCTAAAAGATGTCAATATTTCAATGACTTCGGGCCGTGAAAGCCTTTAATTGTTTACAAGGTTTGTAGTTATGACGCTGCAGCTTAAACACGCCAAAAAACATTAACAAGTTTGGGTTTTTTGCCAATTTTCAAATTACTGAAATGGTTTTCTGTGAGCTATTTTAAATTTTAACGTCATAATTTTTTAGTTGTTGTGTCAGCTAGTACCCGAATTTTGGATGAGATATATAGATTCTGTTTTTGTCTCTTCTAAATTGTTCTTGGTTCTTAAGTCTATTTTAGTAGTATTAATTACTTAGAAAAACTATGATATTCCTAACAAAACTAGTTTCATAAGAAATGTTATAGTTATAAAATTTTCTTAAAAAATGTTGAAGTTGTGACATTTTTCTGAAATTACAAAAGGAGTATAAAATTCTTTATAATTTTTTTATTACCTATTATAATTAATTTTTTTTTCATTTGTAAAGAAGACTTGTGAAATTTACAATAAAACAGTACACAATTAAACAACATGCCCAAATTGTCAAACTTTACTTTTCAAATCAAAGGTTGCTTGTTTTGATTCTGGGTGCATATTGTTGTTATTTTAATGTACCGGTTAAACCCTCAGAGTTTACAATAAAATAAAATAAACATGGTGTTGCTGTTTCTATCGCCGGTGCTCAATATCAAACAATGTTAAAAGACTAGTTACGAAAAGCCATTGCCAAGTATGGTTCTAACAGGATGGTGTTCAACAAGACTGCAAACAACCCAATAAGTTTCTTACGCGACATTGTTTAAGGATTTATTTTGCGGACAAGCGGTTTTGATTGGCCTTGAAGACACCAGGCTTTTGATACGCGACGAAATTAATAACACCTAAACCTAAAGTTTTGTAAAATGTTATGGAAAATATTTTGGAAAGAGCTGGAATATGTGAAGCAGTATATAATCACCACTTGCGATATGATTTTACATAATAAAAGTAAAAATATTCTCAACTAACAAACTGTATTTAAAAAAAAATAATTATGCTTTAAATAAAAAGTTATAATGAATAGACTTACACTCCTTCGGTAATTTTGAGCTACTTTGTATAGAATAACAAAAGAACCCAACTCTATTTTCAAATGTTGATGGATGTAGGTTCTCAATGTCTATTTGTCAGTCTGACTATGATTCTATTGTAGTTCTATTAATTTTGCGTTTTAAAAATAATTGATAACTAGCCTTTCTTCCAGTCTGTTAATCCGATGAAATAATAATAATTTTAAAGCGGTGTTTAAAACTTAAAGATAAAATTTTTAACCCCACCCGCTTAGCAATTAAATTTTTCTTAGCTCACTAGATTATAAAGACAAGCTTGTCTCACAAATCATCTAGTTCACTGGTTAAGAATAATTTACTAATGCCGGTATTCATAGTCATATCTCAAGCTCAAGCTTGAGTTCAAGCTTGAGTCTGTCTCAAGCAAAGACTTTGACAATGCTGGGGGGAAAGCGGTTGCTTGCGTCATCCAGAAGGCACAAAAGTAGTAATTTTTGTGTTGTTAGGTTTGACAATTATGATGCATGAACGTCATTCTGCGTGTTTATATTTACTTTAAAGTGACAGGTCGAGTAAGAACTCGATGCCGCAGAGGTCATATCGAAAGTGTTTTGTGTTGTCGGGTGAGTACATGTCTACTGACAGATGTATGGTAACTTCATAAAATGTGCATTATAGACGAGAAAGCTGCATATACAAAAACAGCAAAACCCTTGTCCCGCGTGGACAACCCCAATAATGTGGAAAGTAATACGACAGATGCCGCAATAGTGCAAAAAAAGCGAACGATCTGGACCATTATTACATTCTCCGCAAAACACGAAAGCTACAAAAGTGAGACAAAAAAGAAGCTAGCGAAGCTAACACTGCGCGCTTTTGAGAGAGGCAACGTAAGTGCAACATTAATATAAATATTACCAAACCTTTACCAACTTTTATTGCAGGAAATGTGATGCAGAAAAGTTATCAGAGTAGGTAGTAGTAGGAGCTATTCAAGAAGTGTGTAAAGATGAAAGTTTTCGGCTGCCGTTTTGTCTACTATGCTTCTGCAAACAATACCTTACACTTATAATGTAAACTAATAAAAATAATTTTTTTGTACTTATTTTTACCAGTAGAAGGTGTTACAAAATAAAAATACTGCACAATTAATAAATATCTGTGACTTTTATTAGTATTAAAACAATGCTTCCATTTTTGCACAAAATGTGGCAAGCCCTTTAATTTTGTGTAAGTAATAATTGTCTTTCCACTAATTTGCAAGCAATCCTACATTCACTACACTGTCTTTTGTGAAGCTGTAGCGACGCTTAAATTCAAAGTTGGAAAAAAATTCCAATGGGTTTGCAACATCCCGCACATAACTTGTTCAACATGTCAATGTTTGTTGTTATGAAATGCAACACATAATTTCATTTCAGTATTTTCCAACGTCAAACGATGACATAACCTGCAAATGGCGTCTTGAGTTGGACTTGAGACAAGTCGAAGCCTTGCTTGAGTTCGCCTTGAGATAGACTCAGTGCGCTAGCGCATCAAGGAAAAAGCGCCCTTATTCACACCGTAATTTGATATTTAAATCTTGAGATTTGTCTATGAATACCGATCCGGACTTAAGATCGACTTCAAGCTCAACATATAAATATCAGATTTCACGAGCATTGCCGAAGTCCTTGCTTGAGATGGAAGCAGCGATAAATCTATTGCAAAACGCATGCAAACGCTTTCCCGAGCATTGCCGGAGTCCTTGCTTGAGTCCGAGCTTGAGACGGACTCAAGCTTGAACTTGAGTTACGACTATGAATATTGGCATAAGCTTGCCACGTCAATTTTCAATAATCGAAACATTATTGTAAACGCTCACTCCAGATCACATCTCGTGAGTTTATAGTACAATAAACAAAGTATAATAATCAAGCTTGTTTAAAGTTAATTATTAGTGTTTAAATGTTATTTCACGAGGGAAAGCCTGTGTTAAAGATTAAATATAATCTTGATTGATCCCTCCGTTTTGCACTCTTTATTAGTGCTTCATCAGGGGAGATATAAAAATAATTTACTAAAATAACAACTTGATATTTTACTTGATGAAGCACTAATAAAGAGTGCAAAACGCAGGAACAAATCAAGATTTTATTTACCTTTTAACACAGGTCCTTCCCTCGTGAAATAACATTTAAACACAAATAATTAACTTTAAACAAGCTTGATTATTATACTTTGTTTATTATACTATAAACATAATTTTTTTGTTAAAACTGTGTATAAAAAATTTAAAATAAAAAAAATTAAATGCTGATAATTTTGAGTACCTACTTGGAAGCACATTATCAAAAAATGTCAAATATTTTGTTTGCTTCTAACATTCTTATCACAAACATTGCAAGTTTTTTATTGCAAACCTTTTCTTAGGAATTTTATCACCAGCAGACAATTTATTTATTGAGTATATCAATTTATGCAGATTTTTTTTAAAACTTTAAAACAAGTTTTAATGCTTTACCTTGCTTTATACGGTGATAAAACAGAATTTTGATATAATTTCTAAATTTTTGACACTGACTTTTGATTATAAAAAAAAGATGCGTTTGCATTTTTACTGTCTTCTCTTATCAGTTTGGGTCATTTCTCTTATTGGCAATAAAATTGTAGTAAAACTTCACTCTCTTATTTAATAGCATTATAATCTGTCGTATACAGTGTAATTTTCTATATTTTGATTTTTATGACCAATTTAATGCTTGGGTAATTACATACTATAAATCATACGCTTATCGGTATAACACCGTCTAGTATAAAGATCCACATATTAAGGTTTCGATTAACATTTTACTATTAGATTACATTAAGTCACGATTTATCAAAAAATAGATGTAGCATATTCAAATACTCTATGCACGAAGTAGCAAACAAACAAAAAAAACTATTTCATAAAATAGGTATACAAAAGAGTTAAGCATTTTATTGTAATTTGTCTTTTTTTATATACTGTAATAGATTTTTTAGAGAACAAAACGTAATAATTCCCTTTATTTCCCAATAAATTTTACTGAAAACTTTTAGGTTGGCAACACTTAATAGAAAATTATCTTGTCACTTGTCAGTTTGAAGTATTTCAAACCTATTTGACCTTCTCAGAAAGCAGGAAAATGAAGTAACAGAATTAATGGTTTAATAAAAATGAAATTTATGTTTTTTTTTTCGTTTTTTTTGAAAATAACAAAAATAGTATAAAAGACTTGTTTATAAGATCTTAAAGCACTTATTTTTGAAAATAACTCGTGGCTTTGCTATTTGATTTTTAGCCTCATAATTTGTTTTATAAAATTTCCTTTTCTAATATACGATTATAAAATAAGTAGTTCAGTTTGGTTGATCTACTTTTTTGATTGGATTTGATTTTGTTATTTTCTGCTACATAGTGGTAGCGTAAACATGAGTTCAAACATAACATACAAAATATAACCAGCAATATATACTAATATAATTATTTAGACTTTTTAAGAAAAGCGTTGTAGGTCATGTTTTCACAAAATATGATAGTAAAATTGCTTTTTTGTAATTAAGGTTACAGTTATTACAAATTTTATATAATTATGTCATTATTTTCATTTGTTTCATTGTTTTTCTTTTAACACTCGTTCATTCTCTTCCGTTTCCATGTGAATTTATTAAGTCTCCTAATTCTTTATACCTCTGTTCTTTAGTCTCCTAACTATTTTTTGAATGCTTTTTTTTTCAAAGCCATTTTACACATCGTTTTTTTTCTTACTAGCAACAATATTTTTACTTATTTTACTTCTACATCAAAAGCCTGCTGTTCTACTTGTTTTCTAATTCATATTTTACTACATCTCACTACTTTATGTATTCTCCATTGAATTTCGTCTTTTTTAATATTTTTTTTTTGTTATCAACATACATCTGTGAACCACGCAAAAAGCAAAACTTATTCTATAGAGAATAAGTTATTCTCTATAGAATAAGAATTTAATAAGCATTTTTCGACCATTCTAAGATACACGACGCAAAAAAAACACAACTAAAACATTTAAATGTGTAACTTGATGCAAATCTACATCAAGTAGACACGTTAAATTTACAACATATAATATTGTTTTCTTTAATCCAGATGCAGTTTCAAAGCAGAAAAAGCAATCTTTTCTAACGTCAAAAAAAAAAGAGAAAAAAATTAATATGACGGCAAGTAAATGTCTTTCAGAAAAAACCAGAACAATCAAACGCGAGAGTAATAATCGTTTAAAAAAAGGTTTCAAAAGAAAAGAAGACGAAGAAGTAGAATACGAAACTAAGATGATAATAATAATAAAGTTGCAGAAGAATAATACGACTGAAGAAGAAGACACATAACAAGACGCTATTGCAAATTTCTCTTTAGAAAACAGGCTTACTACATTAAAGAAAGAAAGAAAGAAAGAAAGAATAGCACCATGTAAAATTTTTGGCAGTGTGAAATTTAAAGCCAATAAAAAAACAGGCTTTATATTGCTAAAATCAAGTCGCAAAATGGTTTCAACCTATTATGGAAGAAAAGTGGCTCTAAACAAAAGATGTTTTCTTCTTGTTGCTCTAATAAATAAATGGCAAATAATAAAAAAAATTTTGGAACATGCTAGACAAAAGAGGCAGTTCATATTTAAAAATATTTTCAAGTTTTTGATTTTATAATAATTTGTAGATATTTTTTTAAGTAAAAATAAGCCAATAAGGCGCTAAATTGCTTGTATAATTAAATGATCTCGATGAGGGTCATATGGCATCTTAAGTTAAAAAGGGAGAACATGGGCTTAGCATCCCTGGAAAGTTGGAGGCCGGTCAGTATCAGTAAGCTGAGCGGGGCGAGAGTGAGAACGTTGGTAAAAAGATCAGAGCGGTCGTATGAGCAGTATTATGAATATTTAAACTGTTAATTGTTTATTCAAAGAGAAAGATAGTTAACGTGTTGATCTTGTTGATCATATGTTGTTTTGCGGTATAATTGTGAATTCAGTGCTGACTCCCTGAATTCGGAGGAATAATGAGGTACCGAAACAATGAAGACATCATTGAGAACACGATGCTAAAGAAAAGAGGTGAAGATTGAGTCAATCGAGTCCATGGAGTGGTTGTTCAAGCCTTGTGATGTCTTCCACAATCAGTTCGAGAGGAAGAGAATTCTGCGAGGAGGAGAATAGCCCCCGGTAAGTTACTTTACAGGTATTATTGACAGGTACATTATGTGTGAATATGTTTCATGTGTCGCCTAATCGATCCGACTGACTGCTCAAGCGTTTCTCTAACAATGAATATAGAGGGGTTAGTTGAAGTAGATTGTTGATAATAATGTAGCTGTCTGTTGCTATTCTGTACACTGTTTTCGAGTGAATAACTAAGGCTAATAATCGTAGAACATAGACAGCCTGACAAATTTATTATGGAGAAAGAGTTAACTGTTATTTAATTCTGTTAAAATTTGGCAAAACGTAAGATTATAATAAAAAAAGTCTTACATATGTTCTGAAGCATTAATTTTCTCAACATGTCTGGATTAATTGCTACTAGATCAAATAAGAATTTATGTATTTTTTTTAATTTTGCTAAAAAATGCATTTTTTTATTTTCTGTTTTATATTGAATAATTGATTTAATATTATCATCTATCAAAATTGTTTTATAAAGTCAAAATTTAGAAGAAAGTATAAAATAGGAATGACAATGTTTGAAATTCAGGTTAGAAGTGCAATGTTGTATGAAGCAGAAATTTAAGGATGAAAAGAAACAGTGAAAATAAAAGAGAAATAAACGAGATAGATGTTAGGATTCAGCAAAAAAACTCTAGAGTTTATAGTAAAAGACAAAAAAAAACAAAAAAATAAAACTAAAGGCAAGAAAAAGAACAATAAAGTTTGAGGATAAAATAAGAGAATGAGAAAGATGTGAGATATAGGAAGAGAACTGAAAGGTAATGAGTAGAAAAGCAAATAAAAAAATAAAAAAAAGAAAAAGTACTTAAAAAAAAGTTGACTTAAAAAACGTAAAAGAAATCGAAAAACAAAAGAAGAAGCAAGACAATAGGTGCATGGACGAAATGCAAATAGAGACATAGACAAGCAAGAAAAGGAGTAAAAGAAAGAAGTAGGTACAATAGCTTAATAACAAAACAGCTGCCTGATTCTTTAAAATGATTTAGGTGCAAAAATAAAGAAAGAGAAAAGAGATTTTGGATGGAGGAAAATGTGAAAAAATGCAGAATGTGTGGAAAAAAGTAGGAAAGCTTATCGCATATGATGAATGAATGTGTGAAAGTAAAAGAAAGCAAGCTGGAGAAAAAAAAGATAATCAAAAAAAGTAAAAAAAAATAGACTAGATGAAAATAGATAAAAAAAAAAAATTAAACAAGACCGTGAAAAAAGTAGAGTAAAAGAATAAAAATTTAAAATAAACAAAGAGATAAAGCAAACAATTAATTTTAGAATTTTGAACAGAGCTTAATTACGTTTGTAACACAGTTTGTGAAACAAAACACATTATTATAATTATAAATTGACACATTTTCATAAAGTGGTCTTTAAGAGGAAACAAATCCCTGATCAGCTTTAGCCCAACATACAGAGCAAAGCTAATCACTTTAAAAATCAAGTAGCTCCTACATTTCTCAACGGAAGACTAGAACAGTCAAAACAAAAATTGGATCCGCTTTATCCTGTTTGAAGGTATTGCATAATAATTAATTATAATAATGATTAAACTACGTCAAGTATGCTTACAGACGCCAAGATGAATCTCGGCATTGCATCATTTGACTTTTCGCAAGTATTTTTTTTTATAAAATCCGTTTGATAAATTATTAAAATAGATCAAAATAAGTAAACACTTGTTTTATGTAGTTTAAGGTAAAATACAACAATAACCATTCGACATTCTTCTGTATTGCAAAATAAACATTTATAGGTTTATAGTAAAAAAAAAGGTTTATAGTAAAATATTATTCTTACCTATGTTGTCTTCATCGCTTTTCAAAGATGATTTTGGAGATAGATAACTCAAAAACGCATAAGTAGAAGTGACCGCTAGAATAGTAAACACTTTAAGCCCTAAGGCAACTTTTCTAGTCCTAAGCAACATTCCCATATTTTAACAACAATAAGTATCATATAATCATAAAACTAACAAAATGCACGCACTTGAAATTGTATCGAGTAATTTTTAATATCAAGTCTAGTCCTTCAAATAAAAATTATGAAACTATGATCACTATGTGTCAGGCAGATTAGATTAATTCGAACTGATTCGATCTACGTCTCAAAAGCAAGTAAAATATTGTGAAGTGTTCTTGTCGAATAAATAGTCCTATCATATCTGACCAGATTACACCTAGTACAACCTATCAATAATGGAAAATTATTACAAAAACATCTTGACCAGCAGAGATAATATAAAAATATCCTCTACAGATAACATTAAAAATAAATCACTAATTGTATATTATGTTACAGTTGTTGATTTTAAACAAATTTATTACTTAATATTTAATACCTTGAAGATTAAGAAAACATAAAAAAATAGATAAACACGTTGTGATAAAAAATATGAGTAGATTTTGGGAAAAATATCTGAGGGCATTAAACTATAATCTATTATATCATGACGATCTTTAGAGACTTACTTCACTCAAACTGTGATTTTCAAACATGAGAAATAGTAGTGATCAATAAACGGGTCAAAGTTACAATTTTTTGTTCAAAAAAAATTTTTTCTTACAACATTATTTATTTGACTCTGCCAAAATCGTCATTTAGAGGTCAACAAAAGATTGTTAATTTAATATATAATTTAGTTAATTAGAAAGTATCGTTAATCTATAGATAATATAAGCTTAGAATAATAAATTATACATTACACTGTCATACTGCTTTTCTTGGAAATAAGTTGCCACTAAAAATTAGAAAAATTCATCAGCAAATACTGACGTAGAGTAGTAGGAGGAGGAGGAGTCTTACGGTGAAGAGATTATAATAGCGTCTTTAAACTATCTAAATGGTTTAAACAAAGATATTCAATTTAAAATAGATATTGAACACCAGGGCTTTTTTATATTCTTGAGTGCTCTGGTAACACGACTTTCCAGGGGAATCTTAGTCATTCACAGCCTCATTTATTTTTTCAGATATCGTTTTTTCGTTTTTTCTACTTATTTCGTTTTATACCGAATAAAAATTTTAAAAACAAGAAAATGCTTGACGCTGGCGTAAATTGATCAGTTAATTTACGTCAGCGCCAAGTTAAATACTGTTTTTAAGTTTTAGTTAAAATCTCCTGCTGCGCAATTTAGCTTCATACATTTTTGATGTCATTGATAGTATCATCGCGTCGTCAAACGTCAAAGCTTATCCAATAATACAAGAGTTGTTCCAAATAATTGATAAACGCACAGTATGATCTATTATAAAACATAAATTAATTTTAATATTTATTAAATTATTTACATAATAATTGAAAAAAATACATAATTTAAAATTTCTATCTTTAGAAAAAGTCATTTCTTTTTTTTTACATTTATTATTTTTACTTGAACCGCTTGCATAATAAATTGTTTTATTTTAAAATTTGCGTTATACTATTTTAACAAAAAAAAACTACAACATTTGACAGATTTAAAAAAAATATAGCTCCAAGTACACAAACAACATAGACATGTTTTAGAAACTGAACAAGCGATATATACAATAAATAATCTAAGTTTTCTTCAAATAATAAACAAAGACGAGTAAAGAAAGTGTTGTAAGCTATGTAAAGAATCGAGTATGTATGGCCAAAAATAAAATAAATTTAACAAGCCTACTAAACAATTTATGATAGAAATAAATAAATTGCTATAATTAGATCTATGTATGTATTATTTATAAGTAGTAAATAAACAAGTTATTAATATTAAAAATGTTACAAATGAAACAATTTGTAGCACAGCTATTCAACAAAATAGCCTGAAAATAAGATAGATAATTTACAATACAGCAAGCTTATCGCTGTTATTTATAGACGGAGATATCAAGCGAACACATTGTCACAAACAATAAAAAAAATGTAAAAATGACGGTCATAGGTCTTAAGTTATCGCTAAGTTTCCGAGTTTATACAAAAATTCCATTAATAAATTACGTTTGGTTTGCAAAATTTCCATAAATATTATTTGATAATGCATAACAATGACGCTAAATATTACAGCGTTTAAATCAGGAAGGTTGTTATTTTGACCTTATTGAAGAAATATTGAGAAAACTTAAATTTTTATAGTAATAAAAACAAGTATTTTACAAATTGAGTTAACGTTTTTAAAAAACTAATATTTTTTTGTTGTTTAAAAATGTTTTTCTTATTGCGTAAATTAGCTAAGTCGTTTTGAGTCTAAATAAAATCTGCTAAAACTCCTCTTTAAGAAGTTCAATAAAACTTTTAAATACACGATTCTTGCAGGATACATTAAATTTGTTATGCTATTTCTCCATGTGCGGAATAAAAAGTAGCCTATGTTCAGTATACAGTAGGTAAAAATTTATTGTTGAAAATTACACATATTGCATAATTTTACGGTCTGCATTTAATAAGTTTAGCTTGAAATTTAGATTAATTAATAAATGGTTTTATACCAAAGATTAAGCCGTTTGTACGTTATTATTTATAACTTTTTTCAAATAATTGACTTTTATTTTACTACGTAATCTTTCATAATGATATATTTAAAGTTTGTTTTAAACATGGGGGATATTAAACTGAAGCTGAGAGCATCAGATTCCCAGCTCAGGGCTCTAAAACATTCTGCCTCTGTAGTGTATACTATTTTTCTTTATGCTCAGACGAAAGTACGTAAACAATTTGTTATATTATCAGTACATGCACCATTGTAGTTACAAGATGCCTATATTATATCTAATTTGATATTTTTTATTTGATAATAAAGTATTCACTTATAAATCTTATATTATATACTTTTATTTTTATTTGGTGCATCTTCATCACAAGAATGAAAAGTATTAATTATATTGCGATGAAACAGACAATGGATGGTTAGTTATTACTAAATTTGCTGACAGTGACTGCGGTATTTGACTACTTTATCGAGGGCTAGCTTTTTCCACTGTATTTTTTTTTATTAGAGGTTTATTCTCTAATTCTGTTAAAAGATCCGAAATCAGTGCTAATCTCGTAAAATGTGTAGCTCGCGTAGATTGATTTATAACCTTTGGCATTATTTTTAATTATACTTTTTACATTATAAAATCCAATTATTTTAATATTTTCTTTTGTTTTCAATGTTGTCTTCAACATGAACCACACGCTCCACATAATAGACGAAGTTATCTTTGTACTTAAGGCTCTCCAGCAGTGTTAAGGAATGCATAAGCAAAACATCAATATCTAGGACAACATAACTTTTTTATTTTCTAATTGTAACCGAAGGTTGATGTTTTTCTGAATTCGTAATGTGTATCTGCAACAAAGAACGTGACTTTTATAAAAAATTATATTAGATTGTTTTTTAAAAACCCCAATTACTGAAAAGCTTTGGGAAGACTTCTTTCACTAACGGTATCTACTATTAATTACATTCGGACTTGATTTAAAAAAGTACTGATTAAAAATTCTAAGAAGCGTTAAATCGTTATATCTCATAAGCGGTGACTGTTAGGAAAAAAATTGTTAAATATTTTTTTTAATATTTAAAACTTAAAAAAAAATTAAAAAATTTTATTGACCTAATTAAAAAAAAATATTTATAAATAATTTTATAAAGTATTAAATTTGTTTTAAAAAAATTTTAGATTATTTTGGTAAATTCTATAATTGTTTTAATCTATAATAAAGGTCTTTAAAATATGGTTCAAATATTTTTTTAAATTTATTAAAATTCTAACACGTACTTTTCAAATAATTTGAAAGTATATTAAGAAATTTTAAAAAGTTTCTATAAAAGTAAAAATAGATTATCTTTAATTTTTAAACCAAAATTAGAACGCTATAAAATTATTGAGATTAAAACTAAGCAATTTAAAAATATTCAAATTTGTTTTATAACAACTGGAAAAAAATTTTAAATTTGTTATAAAAGCTTAATTTCTTAAAAAAAAATAATAAAGTTTTTTGAAGAATGCCTAATAATAATTTGAATTATTTTCAAATAAGTTTTATAAAAATTAAAAATGTTTTAATAAAAATAAAACAGTCTTTTAATAAAACTTAAATCTTTTTAAAAAAAATTTATAACTTTTTTATAACTCGAATAATTTTTTTAAATATTTATAAATACATTTTTTATTTTAATAAGTACAAAATAAAAATAATTTTAAAATATTTAGATTATTATCGATAATTTAACGAGTTTCTGATTAAACAAAATTAAAAATTCTTCTAGATTTTTTTAAAATGTAGCAGTTTCTATATAAAAACAAAAAAATTAAAAATGTTTTCTTTTAATTTTTCAAAATTTTTTAAATCTCAACAAACTATTGAAATTGTAGTTAAATTTTTTAAACTGTTTTTAATTTGTGTTAAAAATAGTGAAAAAAGTTTATGACTTTTTATGATAATTAATTAAAAATTAAATTTTTTTTTAAAAATGCTTAATAATAATGTACCAAACTTTCAAATAATGTTCATAATAGTAAAAAATGTTTAAAAATCATTAAAACAATGTTTTTATAGAATTCTATTTTAATCTTTTTTTATAATTTTTTATCTTTTTAACAAAAAATGTATACGTTTAAACATTTTTTAAAATAATTTATAAATATTTGTTAAATGTTTTCAATTTGTTTTTAAAATTTTTAATAGAAATTTTAGATTATTTTTGATAATTTTACAAATTTTTTAAATAAACAATTAAAATGGCTTAGATCTTTAACAAATATTTTAAAAATTTTTGAATAAATTCAAAAATTTTAACAAATGTTTTTCAAATAATTTACAATTTGATTAGTTAAGTTCAAAAAATGTCTTTAAAAAAAAATTAATATTTTTCACTATTGATAATTTATAAAAATTATTTAAATTAAAGTTAAGCAATCTAAAGTTATTTAAATTTGTTTTAAAACAGTTAAAAAAATTTTAAACTTTATTATAATTCAACAAAAATTAAAATTTTTTTTAAAAAATGCCAACTAATAGTGTAATAATAATAATTTAAATTTTTTTTAAATAATTTTCATAACAAATAATTAAAAATGTTTTAAAAAAATTTTTTAAAAATTTTTTACATAGCTAAACATTTTAAAAAATATTTGTAAATGATTTTTAAATATTTAAAATTTGTTTTTAAAACTTCTTATAAGAATTTGCCATTATTTCCCATAACTAAATAAATTTTTAAAAACAATTAAAGCTTTTTATAAATCTTTAAAAAACGTTTCAAACATATAACTTTCATAATAAATAATTATATTTAATTTGTTTAAGAACTATTAAAACAATGTCTTAATAAAACTTAATTTTATCTTCTTATAACTTTTTTAAAAAAAATTAAAAAATTTTTTAAAATTTTTTTCCGGAAATCGTCTTGGAAATAACATTTTCCTGCTTATTTACGAGCAGGAAAAATGAGTTTTCCGGACTAGTACTGTAAAAACTTTACAAGACGCAAAATAAAAAAGATACTCTAGCAACTATAGTTACCAACAAAACTGACCAACTTCATTTTTGTGGAATTTGTAAAAAAAAATTTAAAATTTGTAAATTTTGTTTTTTTCTACGATTTCCGGAAAAATGTAATACAAAACACGTCAGTAAAATCTCTTACTTGACTCGGAGCTTTAAAATACTCAGCACAAACTGCCTCGTATTTCAATTTAGCTCCTCTTCAGTAATGTGAAATTTTCCTGACTTTTATGTAAATAACTATTTATAAACGATTTTTAAAATTTTTATAAATGATTTTTAAATGTTTCATATTCGTTTAAAAAATTTAAATAAACATTTTATATTATTTTTAGTAGTTTTATAAATCTTTTAAAAAACAGTTAAAATTCTTGTAGATCCTCAGTTAAAAATATTTCAAACATTTTTTTTTTAATAATAATAATAGACTTTATTCGGTAAATACCTTTACAATTTCTACAGAATTCTGTTAACCTTAAGAACTAAGAAAATTTATATATACAGAGAAAAAGCTAAGTACATCTACCAATTCAAAACTCTTTTAATATGTTTCTGAAATGTAGCAAGTGATTTATAAACAAAAAAATCTAAATCATTTGAGTAAGTATTACAAGTAGCAAGGACATTTTGTAAAGGGGAATGAAGGTAAATGTTAGAATGGGCAGCCTGTATGTGGAATGTAGGAACTTTTCTAACCGAGTACTGAGGGATATGGAAATTAAGAATATTAATTAGCTCCAAAGCACCAATATGATTGTTAAGTAAATTATATATGAAACACATGCACATATAGTCTCGTCTCGATTTTAGATCTGGAAGACCCAGGTAACTTAAGCTCATTCTATAATCTTGTGATATTGACACGGGGAGTTTCCACCTAACATATTTAAAAAATTTGTATTGAACTGCCTCAAACCTTTCAACATGGGTTTGGGTTTCATAATATGGGGCCCATACGACAAGACCATATTCTAAAATTGGTCTTACCAATGAAACATAGAGTATTTTCAATGTTCTAATATTTAAAAAATCGCGGCCATAGCGTTTAATGCAACCTAAGACCCTATTGGCTTTCCCAATAGTTATGTCATAATTAGTGATGTTTAAATGTAAGGTTGCTGTCAATATATATGCCCAAATCTTTAACTAGGCTTGTGATTGGCAGCATCGAATCATTCAAAAAGTATTCGGGTTTTGATAGCCCTACTTTCCTACTGAAATTGATGCTTTGACATTTATCGATATTTAATATCATATAATTATCCTTACACCATTTATTATTTATATTATTTATATTTATATTAAATGTTTCAAGCATTTTTAAATGTATTTACAAATTCTTATAATTACATTTAAAATAATTTAAAAAATAAAAACTAATATAAAACAATAATTTCCTATTAATTTTTTAAAATTTTTTAATGTTTTTAAAACTAAAAAATTATTGAAATAGTTATTTACATAAAAGTCAGGAAAATTTCACATTACTGAAGAGGAGCTAAATTGAAATACGAGGCACTTTGTGCCAAGTATTTTAAAGCTCCGAGTCAAGTAAGAGATTTTACTGACGTGTTTTGTATTAAATTTTTCCGGAAATTGTAAAAAAAGACAAAATTTACAAATTTCTTACAAATTTCACAAAAATTAAATTTGTCAATTTTGTTGGCAACTATAGTTACTAGAGTATCTTTTTTATTTTGCGTCTTGTAAAGTTTTTACAGTACTAGTCCGGAAAACTCAATTTTCCTGCGCGTAAATAAGCAGGAAAATGTTGTTTCCAAGACGATTTCCGGAAAAATAAATTTAAACAACATAAAAGCATTTTGATAGGTTTTAAAACAGCTACATTTTTTAAGCCCTGTTATAATAATTTGAATTATTTTCAAATAATTTTTTTAAGAATCATAAATGTTTTAGAAAGACTGACACAATGTTTTAATAAAACATAATCTATTTTAAAAAACGTCTAAAAAGTTCCAAGAATTTTTCAAAAAAAATTTATAGACTTATCATTTTTAAAAATATTTTTAAACAATTTTTTAAAATTTTAAACTAGTTTCAAAAATGTATTTAAAAAAAGGTTTTTTTAAATATTAATTAGATGGAGAAGGAAGTGGAACACAGCTCACGGGACGAAATCACTGTAAAAAAAACATAGGATAACAGAAAGCACTTCTCACTGATAGAACAGCGTTGAGCACTAAAGACAACAACAGGTTTATCAAAACAAAAAAGGACCTTAAAAATTAAACTGGAAAAATTATACCAAAATCATATAAGAAGAACAAAAACGATCACATTAAAAGAATCTGTAAAGAAGTAAGGTAAGATATCACGCTCAATTCCAACACCAAATACAGATAATAAAAAACGACAAAAACAAGACGGTGACAAACTCAGAAGGTATAGCTGAAGTATAGAGATAATATTGCAAGAAGTTATACAAAAGCTTTAATAAATCAGCTTCGAAAACCTACAGTTAATTTAGAAAAAAAGCCTGGTATAATAAAAACTGAAGTAGAAAAGGCTATAAAGTGTTTAAAGAAGCACTTGGTGTCGATAACATCACAGGCAAAATTATGAAGACGATGGGTCGACTAGGCATCAACATCATCCACAAAATATGCACACAGGAATCTACAAGGATTCCTTTGCAAATCACTGGTTGTGCTATCTTTAAAGAAAGACTGCCTTTCTGACTGCACGAACTATAGAACCATAGCGCTTATTAGTCATGCTAGTAAAGTACTGCTACATATCGTCAACAGTGACCTGAAATGCTTTATTCTACCAGAAATAGCAAAAAAGCAAACAGACTTTATGCCTTCCAAAAGTACTAGAGAGCAAATATTAAATGACAAATCATCGAGAAAGCTTACGAGTTTAACATTAAGACTTTTCTGTGTTTCGTAAACTACAGCAAAGCATTTGATTGCGTTGAGTGGAGCAAACTTTGGAATTTTTTTAGTCAACATGGGAGTCTCCCAACACTATCAATCTAGTTCGAAGTCTGAACTATGGAGGGTAGAGGTAAGGAGGACTATCTCTGTGTATGAAAAAGTGTCCGTTGAAATGCGTCAAATTAGGGTGGCGCTACAATCGCATCAGTGTAAATTTTAAAAACCACGCCAAAAGTTATTAGAGTAAGATAGAAAAATAAACAAGGAAAGAACAACTTCCGCTTCAAAACTAATAACTAACTACTTTAGTCAACAAAAATAATAAATTTATTTACTCAGCACACTTCAATCTGTCTACAACTGCTACATTCATACCGTACACTGCTGCTACGCCAGCGCCATTCTGGAAGGTTTTTGAACTGTTACTTACAGCTTACAGCTGGACACTTTTTTAACTTGTCCCCCATATAAGATAGTTCTCCTTACCTCTACCCTCCATAGTCTGAACGAAAACAGCAAGGGAAAAGTGAGAATTAACAACACCATCTCAGACGCTTTTAACATAAAAGCCAGAATACGTCAAGAATGTTAATGTTTATTAATCGGAATCCCACATACACTACAGAAATAGCCGGTTTAGAAATTGTAGATCAGTTCCCATACCTCGGTTCTTCAATCACAAACAAAAAAGATGCGACGCAGAAATTAAAAGAAGACATAACACTCAATTCTATAACCAAGCTAATAAAAATATAGAAAGATTTTGCCATTTCAATAAACCACAAGCTAAGACTAGTAATACCGGTATTCATAGTCGTAGCTCAAGATCAACCTTGGATTTAAGCTTAAGACGCCGTCTTGAGCAAAAACTCCGACAATGCTCGGAAAATCAAGCAAGAACTTCGACACTGCTCGGGAAAACGTGCGTCTTGCGGAAGTCACCAAAGTAGTCATTTTTGTGTTGTTAGGTTTAAAATTGAACATCTTGACGCATGACAGTCATTCTCCGTGTTTATATAAAGTGACAGGTCAAGAAATAACTCGATGCCGCAGGGATTATTTCGAAAGTATTTTGTGTTGTTTTTGCAAAAAAAAAGAATGACGACGGGTCCATTATTACATTCTCCTTAAAACACGAAAGCTACAAAAGTGAGACCCAAATAGAAGCTAGCTCACACTGCGCGCTTTTGAGAAAGACAATGTAAGTGCAACATTAATATAACTCTAACCAGACCTTTATAAGTGTGTAAAGATGAAAGTTTTCGGCTGCCGTTTTGTCTACTATGCTTCTGCAAACAATACCTTACACTTATAATGTAAACTAATAAAAATTTTACTTTTTTTGTACTTATGTTTACCAGTAGAAGGTGTTACAAAATAAAAATACTACCCAATTCATCAATATCTGTGACTTTTATTATTATTCAATGCTTTCATTTATTATTCAATGCTTTTATTTTTGCACAAAATTAATCTTTAATTTTGTGTAAGTAATAATTGTCTTTCTACTAATTTGCAAGTAATCCATTCACTACATTGTCTTTTGTGAAGCTGTAGCGACGCTTACATTCAAAGTTGGAAAAAAATTCCAATGGGTTTGCAGCAGCCCG
The DNA here is from genome assembly GCA_947359425.1 of Lagria hirta. Taxonomy (NCBI): domain Eukaryota; kingdom Metazoa; phylum Arthropoda; class Insecta; order Coleoptera; family Tenebrionidae; genus Lagria; species Lagria hirta. The sequence continues at coordinate 31,798,106 of OX375794.1, forward strand.
TACATAACTCATCCAGCATGTCAATGTTCGTTGTTATGAACTGCAACACATAATACTCTTCAGTATTTTCCAACGTCAAACAATGACATAACCTGCAAATGGCGTCTCAAGACAAGTCGGGGCTTTGCTCAAGTCTGACTTGAGACGGACCCAGTGCGCTTGCTCATTAAGCAGATATCGCCTTTATTCACACCGTAATTTGATATTCAAATTTTGAGATTTGTCTATGAATACCGTCCGGTCTTGAGATCGATCTCAGACTCAAGATATGAATATTAGATTTTACGAGCATTGCCGAAGTCCTTGCTTGAGACGGAATCAGCGATAAATCGATTTCAAAACGCATGCAAACGCTTTTCCGAGCATTGCCGGAGTCTTTGCTTGAGTCTAAGCTTAAGCTTGATCTTGAGCTACGAGTATGAATACTTGCATAAGAGGGTAAGAGCCCTAATGTTCCCCATATGGCTTAGAAACATGGACGTTGAAGTAAGCAATGTGTTAAAAAGTAGCCGTTTTTTTTTTAATATGGTGCTATAAGCGGATTTTGCGAATGAATACACACCGTACAAACAATTCAATTATAGACCAACCTAAAATCGAAGGCTATTCACAACCATAAATCAATCTTATCTAAGATACTTTGGCGACATATCCAGAAAAACTTATAATCTAAAAAAACTAATAGTGGAAAGGAAATAATAGGTTAACGTTTTAGAGGAAGATCCCTAAACCGTTGGGTCGACCAAATAAAGACGATGATAGTGATAGGCCAGTCTGCACAAAGCTTGCACGGCTGCACAAGATAGAGGGTCATGGAGAGGCACAAAAGAGCGTTGAGTCTAGAGTAGTAGGTAACAGGAGGAGGAAGAGGAGTCTGCCGGTAGAGACATTATAATAGCCTCTATGTATCTAAATGGTTTAAACAAAGATATTCAATTTGAAATAGATATTGAACACCAGGACTTTTTTATATTTTTGTGTGTTCTGGCAACACGTCTTTTCAGGGAATCTTAGTGATACACAACAAACTCATTTATTTTTTCAGATAACGTTTTTTTAGCTTTCTCTACTTTTTTGTTTTTACCAAATAAAACTGTTAAAAAGAGTTACGCCAGCGCCAAGTTAAATACTATTTTTATGTTTTTAATAAATTACAATTTGTTTTTTTTTATTTATTAAACCATACTAGGTAATAAGAAATTTTTTTATTATAATCGTGTGTTTATAATTTTTTCAGATCAACTCCTGTGCAATTTAGCTTGATACATTTTTGATGTGTTTGATGAGTTGCTCCAAATAATTAATGAACGCACAGTATGGTCTATTATAAAACAAAAATTTATTTTAATATTTATTAAATTATTCACATAATAATTGAAAAAAAACATAATTTTTAATTATCTATCTTTAGAGAAAGTCAACTCTTTTTTTTATGTTTATTATTTTTACTTAAACCGCACGCATAATAAACTGTTTTATTTTAAAATTAGCGTTATACTATTTTAACAAAAAACATTTGACAATGGTGCATGTACTGATGCCTCGACATTGGCCGCATGAGCGAAGCGAGTGCGGCTGGCCGGAGGGCAGGCATCAAATACCTCTATAAAAAAAATCATTAAATACTTTCAATATTAATTACAAATTAATATTTTTTATTTGATAATAAAATATTCATTTATAAATTTTATATTATATCTTTTTTGATTTTTTTATGCATCTCATCAAATATAGTTTTTTAAATTGTTGATTTCTCACTTGTTTTCATAATCAATTAATTGTAAGTGTCAAAAATATATGTCAAAAAAAGCATTAACAAGAATAACTTAACAACTACTATTCAGATCTTGAACAAATTTGAATAAAACCAAAAAAAAGCACCAACTTCCAAATAAAAGAAAATTTATGAAAATCAGGTAACCCAAAAAAAAGTTATAAAGTAGCACACATAAAACAATACAGTCAAATTAAAAACTTTTTTTTTTATAATATGTTAATAAAATGTTAAAAAATACAAATAAAAATGCAACTAGCAACTAGCAACTAGCAAAAAAAACTAAAAACAGAAGGCAGAAAAAAATATAAAGTAACAAATCTGTGGATCAAAGATAAAAACAAAAACAACAAAATAAAAAAAAAATAAAGTAGTAAAAAAATAATAATAAAGAAAAATGTATTGAAAGATTTGAAAAATAAGATATCATAAAATCACAAAAAGAAGAAGAATAATAATAATAATAATTTTATTTGTGCTTACAATACATACAGTATTTTGCACACGTCCGGGTGACAAGAGTTCTATCTAGTTACAAACATAATCTATATCATTAAAATTATTTTGAAGATATTCCTCAATCGAATAGAATGTTTTGAATATTAAATATTTTTTAATATTTTTTAAGAATATAGGAAAAGGTAAACTTTTGAGAGTAGTAGGAAGAACGTTGTATAGTTTAACGCAATAATAATTTGTGCCATGTCTCGTTTTTGTTAATCTTAAATTTTTGAGACTTATTATGTCATTATTTCTGGTGTCATATCCATGAGATGAATTTAAAATTTTAAAGTTATTGATGTTTTTAGAAATGTATTCTAGGCATTTTAAAATGTACAGACATGGTAATGTTAGAATAGAATATGTTTTAAGCATGTGTCTACAATCTTCTCTATAACTGATGCCAGCAAGTATTCTCACAGATCTACGTTGCAAACGGAAGAGTCTTTGAGATGATCCGGTGTGGCCCCACAAAATGATACAGTAAGCTAAATGGGATTGAATAAGTGCAAAATAGGCTGTTCTTAATCTATTGGAAGAAATGCAGTTTTTTAAATTACGCAATAAATAGATGTTTTTGCATATTTTTTTGGCCGTAGCATCAATGTGATTTACCCATGTTAGAGTGGAGTCAACATGAACTCCAAGAAATTTTGTAAATTCAGTTGTGTTGTTTGTATTGTCTACATGTTTTAGTGTAAAAATGATTTTTTCAGTTTTATTTTTGTTCAAGTGTAATTTGTTAGCCAGAAGCCAATTTTGCACTTTTTCTAACCAATTCTCTATTAACAGCTTTAGGTTTTTTAGGGAGGGGTCTGCCGCGCCTAATGTTGTATCGTCCGCGTAGAGCACCGTGTCAATGTCAGGAACATATTGAGGTAGATCATTAATAAAGATCAGAAACAGAAGTGGGCCTAGAATAGATCCTTGAGGTACACCATATTTAACATTACACTGTTTTGAAATCCTACCGTTAATGATTACGTGTTGTACCCTATTTTGCAAATAAGAGCTAACTAGATTTACAATTAATAAACTCCAATACTGCATCTGAGGTTGATGAGCGTTTTCTAAAACCGAATTGTCTGTTTGTTAATAGTTTGTTGTTATCAAGATACTTTAAGATTTGAAGCATTAATAATTTTTCAAAGATTTTTGACAAAACAGGAAGTAATGATATTGGTCGATAATTGTTTATATCATCAGGATAGTTTTTTCTTTATATACAGGCACTATCAGTAAAACTTTTAAAGCATCAGGATAGACACACTCTCTTGTATACAAAGATTGAATAGTTTTGTGATGAGCAATATTAGTAGATGTTTCACCGATTTTATGACTTCTACATTTAATCCATATATGTCTTTACTCAGAGTATTTTTCAGAATCTCAAAGCAGTGTCTAACCTCAATGATAGTTGCTTTACAAAAGCAAAAGCTATGGGAATGATGATTTTTTTTAGTAGGTAGTAGGCTGATAGGATTTGTATAGTCCGAGGGCAGCGCATTTATCAAATTTTCAGCAGCATTTGCGAAAAAGATATTTATTTCATCTGGAGTCGATTGAGGAATATTCTGTTTGGGTTTACATCTAAAATTATTAATTATTTTCCACATTGTCTTTGGAGAATGGCCGTTTTTTTTTAAATAATTTTTATTAGCTTTTATTTTAGATTCCTTGATAGCGCAACTATATCTAGATTTATATTCTCTAATAAACATTTTTAGATCTAGTGTCGGCTTTAACTGATAGGCGTCCGTTAAAAAATTAAGAGTTGTTCGCATATGTCTTAATTTCTCCGTAAACCATCTTTTGTTACTGCCAACCTTAGAGCTAGTGGTAATGTTAATACATTTTTCAGGAAATGCAATACCAAAACCGTGAGTGATATTATTCATAAACATATTAAACTTGTTGTTTACAGCAATGTCGCTCTCTAAAAAGTCCCACTTGATATGCTGTACAAGATTAAAAAATGTGAACTTTCCAAATAGCGTTATAGGTCTGATTACTCTGATATTTTGCTTCTCATTTTTTTTGAAAACATTTATTTTAAGTTTTAATAAAAGTCCAGTGTGGTCAGAAAATGACAGATTTATGGGTGAGATTTCATAGTTATTGGTCGATATATTGCTAAATATGTTGTCTAGAGTATTAAAGTAAACATTGAAGTCTCCTCCAATAATGATATTATAAATGCTACGTTTTAGTTTAGTTAACAAAGTTGATAAAATGGTTATAAATATATCAAAGTTGCTTTTTAGTGAACGGTATACTGTTATAAGAATTAAGTTATACTATATTAAGTTTTTGCGTAGATTGCTAAATGTTGTTTTGTGGTCTTGCTCTATTTTAGGTCGAATTCTCATAGTTTGTCTTTTTTTTACGATTTCGCTGAACGTGTCAGTTTGTTTTGGAAGAATTTGTTCTTTTTTTTTGTTTTCGGCATATAATTTCTCCATTTTAGCAAACTTTTCATTAATTTTATCGGTGACAACTTTTTGCATCTCTGATATCGATTCCGTTAACTCTTCTTTCATTTTATCGTGTTCATTTTTTGTACAACTTGAGGGCTTTTTTTGCTTGTCTATTTCTATAGATTTTACCATTTTCGCTTTTTCCTTCAGGGCCTCCATCTTTTTTTTCATAATTGTATTATGGAAGAAAAAGTAATAAAAAAAAGTACAAAAGATAAAAAGAACAACGGAAGGTAAAGAACTGAGAGCTATGTTAGAATATAATGGGTGAGAGATGGTAAATAAAAATATTGCTAAAGATGAAGAAGAGGAAACATATATCGAAAGAGAAGCGGCAACAGTAATTGGCTATATGATAGCATATGTTAAAACCTTCAACAATAATAAAGTAAACAAAAAGATAAAATTAGACTCTTTATGGTAGTGACCATAAAAGAAATAACAGCAGAGAAAACAGATGTGAGAGAGTGCAGAAAAGTAGAAATAGACAGCTGAACTAAAAGAAATATAAAGAAAGACAAAAAAAAATTAACAAAAAAATAAAAAAAATTAAAATAATTAATAATAATATAAAAAGATACAATAAACAAAAGTGGCACAGAGCTGACCAAACTAGATGTCCTGCGTTCCGCAGATTAATTCAAAAACAGTGCGGTAGTCAGCAGAGAGAGGCTTTACAACCAAAATTAAAAATGATTTTAAAAGTTCTACAAGCAAATTTAGGTAGAGCGTATGCAGCCGAAGATATAGCTTATGCGATAGCCAAAAAACATAAAAGCGATTTAATAATTATAAGTGAACCTAACAAGAAACGAGTGGCGAGAGCAAACTGGCTAAAAGATAAAAAAGTAAACGTGGCTATGCTAAATCTAAATAAAAACATTAACGTTAAGGAACACAAACCGTACAATAGGCATTTGACTCTAACCCTCGACGAATGCACCACATCAGGCTGCTATATATCTCCTAATATAAACATACTTGACTATAAAGAGGAAGTAAACAACATGGTCAAAAAAATAGGAAATAGCGAATTTATCTTAGCGGGAAACTTAAACTTAAACTTAAAGCGATTTAATAATTATAAGTGAACCTAACAAGAAACGAGTGGCGAGAGCAAACTGGCTAAAAGATAAAAAAGTAAACGTGGCTATGCTAAATCTAAATAAAAACATTAACGTTAAGGAACACAAACCGTACAATAGGCATTTGACTCTAACCCTCGACGAATGCACCACATCAGGCTGCTATATATCTCCTAATATAAACATACTTGACTATAAAGAGGAAGTAAACAACATGGTCAAAAAAATAGGAAATAGCGAATTTATCTTAGCGGGAAACTTAAACGCTAAAACGCTAAATCCTTCTGGTGGGGGTCGCTATTCAATGACAAAAAAGGAGAACATTGGATGGAGGGCATGCAAGGAATGTGATAGTACATAATACGGGGAGAAAACCAAAATTTGTCGAGGAGATACAGAGTCATACATCAACGTCACATTTTCGACAAACAAAATATCAAAAGCAATACGAAACTGGGAAGTACTCGAGAGCGAGACGCTGACGGAACATAAGTACATCTACTTTGAACTTGAAACAATAAACAAAACACGGGTAGTAGAAAGGTGCAGAGCAGTGGTTCACTGGAAAGCATATTTGAACACATTAAAAACATGGAACGACCTGAACGATTTAAACGATAAAACCCTAACTAAACTAATGCAACAAGCCTATAAAAATAGTATAATAATAAGAGATTATCGAAGCACTCAAACTGCTTACTGGTGGTCCAAAGACAGCGCAAAACAGAGCCAAATGCACTAAACTGAGACGGATATAGATTAGAAAAGCCACAAGAGGAAAAAATGTAGAATATATTAATGCAGCCAGAAATACATACAAACAAGAAAAGAACGAATTAAAAAAACTCATTAGACAAACAAAAAAAAAAAATACTGGGACAATCTTTGCAAAGAACTAGACAACAATATATTGGTCCTTTGGTCCGTACGAACTAAGTATTGCAAAGAAAAAAAAACCATAACTGGACTGTTTCCAGCCGTTTCGGATGACGGGAAAACATATAATACACAAAAAAATGTCCACGATTCACATCGTGGCACATAAGTGGGCAAGTGACGCCTGCCACTTGCCCTATGTCGTCATCCCATCTTTTTTGTGGTCTGCCTCTTTTTCTTTTACCGTCTCTAGGATACCATCTTGTCACAATTTTGCTCCATTTTGCTTCTTATTTTGCACGTTTTGTCTATAACCTTTGTTTTGCTTCTTATTACACGGTTTCTCAGTCGGTCCGACTTTTTCACATTCATCATGCTCCTTTTCATTGTGTGTTGGCATGATGCCAGTTTGTTAGTCATGTTTTGTGATAAGGTCAATGTTTGGCTGCTATACATTAGAACTGGTAGTATACAAGTGTTAAATAGTTTGCTTTTGATATTCATATGAAGGTTTTTATCTTTCAGAATCTCTTTCAAACCTCAGTATCTTCTCCAGCCATTGGTTATTCTTCTTTCAACTTCTTTGTGCATCAAATTATTATCTGTTATTAGCTGTTCCAGGTAAATATGTTCTATATTCATCTGTATAATATATTTAGTTGTTAACGTCAACTAGGAAGATAGAAAACGAGCTATACTGCAGATGTTTTGTTAGTCGACGGTCCCAAGAAATTCTTAGAGAGAAATGTGTTTAGTCGCTATGAAATAGTCGGTTTTTTATTTCTTCTTGACTAGTTAGAGCCTGTCACTCCGGCAAGAGGAGGAACTAGTACTCAAAATTCATTAGAAAAATTTACACCTGCCAAAAAAAAAACAAAAGTGGCAGAAGAACAAAATGATAAGATAAAAACTGCAAAACAAAACAGTTTTTAAAAAAAATAAAAAAAACAAAAAGCATCAGTAAAAGAATATAGTAAAAAAGAGTAAAAAATTGTTTAAAAAAAAGAAAAAAAGTCAATGAATAAATATAGAAAACCTGAAAAATTAAAAAAAATGTAAAAATATATAAATGAGAGCGGAAAAAAAAGAAAAATATTAAAAAAATAGTAGAGATAAACAAAAATATTTTGTGATAGTAAAAAAATGTATAAAAAAAGCAATTAAAAAGAAAACAAAAAAGTAATGTAGAAGTAAATAATTACCACATTAGAATAAAAGAAAAACAAATAAATAAATTATAGAAAGAAAGAACGCTTGGAGTAGATAGGATAAACAATGAGAAGAGAATCTATTGAATTGAACGGATGAGGTATGTGAAAGGTTGACAGAAATTTTAAATGATGTATGGAAAAGAAAAGGATGAGCAAATGGAATATGATTTTTATACAAAAAAAAAATGAATGAAAAAAGTGGCTTCCATGCAACGAGTGAGCAACTAGAAAGAAAAGAGAAGAATCTGTTGTTTGCCGGCCTCCGCGCGGTGTTTAAAAGTGTGTATAGAAAGAAGTTGTGGAAATATAAAAAAAAAGGTAAATGAAAGAAAAAAGTTTAGAAAAATTTTTGAAAAAGCAAATAATAGGATGAGAATGATTCAGCGTTTTTATCAACAAAAGGGTTAAGGCAAGAGTGCCAGCTGAGTCTATTGTGTTTGCGTTGTACATAAAGAATATGGATAAAGAGTTAGAAAGCCCGCAAATAAAGAGAGTGATGATAGGAAATGTTAATATATAGATGTTGGCAATTGATATTGCGGGAATAACAGAGTATGAGAGAGGTAGGAAAAGAATGATTAGGTTAAGAGATCGTTGATGGATAGTGCAAAAATGTGGAGATGACAAGAAAGAGAAGAAATATAAAAAATTTAATCTGAAAAAACATCAAATAAATAAAACATCAAATAAAAAAACAAAATAATAAGGGTTGATTAAATGTATGAGAAAAAATTTTTTGAAGAGAAGTGTAGAAATGAAAAAGTATGAACAGAAACAAAAAAAAAGAAATTAAGATGTTTGTAGACAATAAAAGATAGGGAGATCGAAAGAGACAAAATACAATAGAGAAAACTAAAGGTGGTGGATTAAAAAAGTGGTAGAATATTTAAGAAAATTAAAACAAACAATAAATTAAACGAATACCTACAATAGCAAGCTTTCGGTGTGGAAGTAAAGTGAGTGTGATTATGTAGGATGTGCTGGGAAAAGAGAGAGTCATTAGAGCATTTGAAGAATGATGAGGAGCTGTAAGAGACAGAACAAGAGATATTTATATAGAATATTTATTTAATTAATAAAGACGAAAGAGAAATTAATGGATCAAGGAAGTGCTAAAAAAAAGGTTACAATGTAAGTTAAATTATTGTATACAGGGTTAGTCAAAAGTATGGAATAAGAGGTTTATTTCAGTAAATATAAACTTTATAACCAAATGTTGTTAACAAAAATTTGTCTACTATATTATTCTTTATTTTTTAGGCTACTCTTTGGTTTTGTATGTTAACGTGTTTTCGTGTAAAAGTTTTCTATTTTTTTATGAATTACAACTAAGTGATTTTTTACTGATTTTTATTCCTTCTTTTTTTCTTAGTATTACTTGATATTTTTCTAACATGCTTTAACAAAAAAATTCTTGTTTAAAATAATAATTTCTAATAAACGGCAAAATGTGATATCAAATCAGATTCTCGAGTTTTTAATACTCTTTTTTATTTATGTGAGCACAATTCTGCAAAAATAAGAGTGTCTTCTGTTTTCTTATTTGTTATTTTTTATGTCAATGTGAAGTACCTTTATAAATAATTTATCGTGTTAAGTTAATGAGAATAGTTACTTTTTAATTTTTGAACATGATTCTTCTACAAAAAATAGGTTTTAAACTCAATAGATTAATTTCATCCACTGTCTTTACCATCTATTTCTAATTAGTAAGAGCCAGAGTTTCTTGTCATTGGGTTTTACAATACCTTTATGAAAACACATTTAAATTTGAATATAGACTATACAACCAATCTTACAAACAATTTAACAAGCTGGAATTTGATATACATCAAAAACAACTAGCTGTTCTGTTTTTGATTTTATAGAAATATTCTATAGGTTTTAGCACAAAAGCTTGAAATGAGATTTTGCAGATATAGTTAAGTATACTATGTATAAAGCGGAATTTAAATTTAGTTTGGCTACGTCAAACCCAGATAACTTACAATATACATACATAAAAGTTTCGTTTGAATCGAAAGCTTAATATAGGTACCGATTGATTGTTGTGATACATATCTCAAACACTAGGTTTTAAAGTTTTAACATTGCAATCTTATATAACGCCTTATTTACTTACTTCACTCAATTTAAACGATTTTGTGCTGAGTCAATTAATTTCTCTAAACATCAATAATAAACATTATAAAACTTCTCAAGCAATTATTCATTATGTTTTATATCAGCTTCACTTGTGGCTTATGTTATGAAACTTTGAAAAATAATATTAACAAACGTTTGAGTGTTATAATTTTTCTTATGCTCAGAAATATTTGTATAGTAAGAACGTTTGAGATAAAATCAATTATGATTAAAATATGTAATTATTCACAGTAAATACATAAATGAAAAACAATTGTTACTGATACGTACCTATAAAATAAAGTATACTATAAGAATAACTAAAATAAATATAAAAATAACAGTATATTATTATACAAGTTAAATAAGACTTTGAATTGTTAAACAAATGTGTTTAAAACACGACGAGTGCAACAACGAAAGTTTTAATAAAACAGATGTGACAATGCGTCTTGATAAACAAGTGTAATACACTATTTTTTCTAGTTAGATATGTTTCGATTAAACTACTTGTAAAAAAATATGTTTTTTATTATATTTATGAAGTTTTTATATCAATTTATCAATAATAGAACGTTTTTAGTCTAGTAAAGAGCATACTTGACATTCACTTATGAGAACTCAATAGCCGTTTCAAAACGTTTTCTTTCATATTGATTATAGAAAGAGTGGCATAACATATTCTTTGTGTATGTAATATACTACTTCTAATGTCATAAACAGTTTGTGATATTAAAGTAAAAAAAGTTTTTTTGCACTCATCGCTCAAAGATCGGTAGTTTTCGATCTTTCCCAATGCATCAAAAAACTATTTTCCCGCACCGCGGTGTTTTTTACTTTGCCGCCAAAACTAGGAAACAAGTTTTATATGACCCTTTGCAAAAATGACAAAAAAAAATTGAAAAAAGGCTTTGTGCTGAGATCAATTTCATAAATTGTTAATTATCTCAAAATGAGCGGGAATTGAGTTACGTCATTTACGCTTAGGAGAGCAGCATAGCAAGCCAACAGTGAAAACGTTTTAAATTTAAAAAATTAGATAATTGACAAAGCCACCGCTACCAACCGAAAAATAAGTAAAAAACTAAATCATTTATTATTAAAAAATTAGAGTTATTTATTATAAAAAAAGTACCAGTTATTCATTGCAAAAAATTGTACCTAACTTTTTCGGAACAAAATTTTTGTCATTCACAATAATGACAAAAACTCCTTTCAGTCGTGCTGGAAACAAAGTGCTCATGTGAGAAATTTCACTTTCCGAACTCTTTAGGTAAATAACTATTTTCAATTACTGTTGCTATATTAAATGGATAGATTGAGATTAGGTTTATAGTAGTCGAATTATATTTGATTCAAGTTAAAGTACATTTGTTATGATAACAAGAAGAAGTCACGCTTACGCTATACTAAAATCCCTATGTGAATGTGGTGAATCAATAGACATTTGTATTAAATCGGTTTTTAATCGATAAAACAAAATATTGGTAAATAACATCAATCACTATGTTGATATGTAGTTGCAGAAGCTTATTTACTAACTAATTTAATATTTTATAATTTAATAAATTTTGCAGTGAATTTAAACTTCATAATGATAAATGGAAATTTAGCTTGTCGAAACGATTATATCCTAAATAATTATATTATTGTCACTATAATTATATTATTGTCACACAGCCGGGTTATACAAAAAGAGCTTTGAAGTTTATTGCTTGTAGAATACAAAAAAAAATATTATGCATTGTGGGATTTGTATTAAATCTGTGAAATAAAAAAATAGTAAATAAATTCACATATTCTGTTTTTATATTTATTATTTTAATTATACAATAACCAGTAGCTAAGATTTGAAGTAACTTTATTAAAAATCTGCTATAAATCACCTAGTGTTATTTGTACAAAATAAAATCTCATTTTGCAGAAATTTTAGTAAGTAGGTAGCTACTTGGTATTTATTTTCATTTTTGACAATGAAGATATTTTTAAGAGTGTCAAGTCAGGTCAGTGACTTGTTTAATATCTTTATTGCATTTTGCACGTGATGTATTAAAATCTTGAAACAGTCTCAATAACAGAAATAGTTGAGTTTATAATTTGAGAAAAATGAACGGAAATTCTAAGGAAGCGAATTTTACACGTTGTAGACAAGCAAGAATAATGATTGCAAAATCTCTTAGAAATTGAGATAAATTTACTCTGTTGTTTAAAATTGTAGATTATGCTATGTTTAGAGATAAAATAAAACTTGCTGTAAATGTATAATTGTGCATCACTTTAATTTTTGGCTTATATAAAAACAATCATTGTCAATGCAGGGTTGTAGTAGTATCTTTGTTCTCGTACTTAGACAAATTCAATGTTTCAAGTACAATAATAATAGAAAATTCGAAATGTATCCGGCCAGCATCCTCGAAACATTGAAATAATGTCTGTGAATACAGATGGGTCGGTTGTTTACGATCTAATCGGAGCATGGACAATAAGCCAGTTGGAGTACAACAATAGGTACAACAGCAAGTGCCCAATATTATTAAAGTCCAGTCGAGCAGATGATTGTCATCATAAACAGTAGTGTTCAAAGAGGGGCGGGGGTCAAATCAGTGAGTGAAGAGTCGCAGCAGGATCAACATGGACTTCGAATCTTTGGCATCAGGTAATCATCACTGATCTTCTTTCTTATAGTAGTCTTTGCACTTTTGAATCAATGTGTTCTCGCGAAAGAGTCGAAAACTGCTATCCTTACTTACTACCTAGTGATTTTGTGTTTGTTCGTCTTGTGAACAGTGAACTGAATTAAATCGTTTAAAATTCTTAAATGTTCTAAAGTGAATGATTGTAGTTGTTACTTACACAAGAGTCTTTCATTATTTACAATGGTATAAAGAGGAACAGATTAATTAGAATTTTTTTATTGAAAAAATTTACCAAATTTTCTTTCTCTAAACGGTGACATCAATTTTCGGAAACAACTCATAATTTTGTTTGTGAAGCTTGAAAATGCTTAAGCAGGAGGTTACGACGAGAAAATTAACAGAATTACTTCCTCTCGAATTAACTCTTAACTGCTCACGTTGTGCGTGGTAATTTGATAGACGCACGAAATGTTGCTGTTTTGTGTAAAACCTATTTATGACACATCACCGCGTCCGCCGAAAATAATCTTAATAATTTTGTTGATTTTTGCACGCTTCAACAATTTTGGTTTACTTTAATTTACTAAGTTTATCCCTGAAAGCTGTTTCAGCTGAACTAATTATTATCCTCATCTAAAAAAATACATCATACTGAAAAACACATTCAAAGCTAAAAAGTGTTTGCAGTTTCTGTTGAGATTTTGCTTTATTCAATTTAACAAGAACATTATAAAATATAAACATTTTCTAACAATGAAATATTTATAATTAGTCTTATATATTTTTTTATTTTTAATTTTAATTGCGCTTGAAAAACTGACAGAGACCTTAACAATGTTTTAAAACATTGATGAAACAGCTTTTTGATACTGAGTTTTTACTAATTAACTCTAGTTACACATATTTTTTTAATTTGTGTTTATTGTGGTTATAATACATTTTATAATTTTCTTTTGTTTGCTCTGAATAATTTTTAGGCAAAAAAAAATGGTTACTACTTTGTTTTTGTGTTTATGTTTGCTTAATAAAAATTATGTTTTACTTGATCGAATATTAGATTCATTAGAATCTTTTCTGACGGTGGAATATTCTTTTGATTGTATTTCAATTTTTTTTTTGTCAACGTTTGGCTAAACGTTGTTCTATCGACAAGTACAGAATTACTTAAAATACCGAAGGAATTTGAGCTCATTTCAGACACAATTATTTTTTTTTATAAATACGGTATTTAATTAAAAATATTTTTAATTAAATTATCAAAAAATATTTTTTGCGATTGGTTTTCTGTTTTACATATTCGTGTTCTTTCCGAAACATTTTCCATAACTTTTCGCAAAACTTCAGGTGTTATGTTATTGATCTTGTGGCGTATATTGCTTTTTTTAATTGCTGGATTTCTGTAGGTCTATTAATATAACAAATAACCCCAAAGAAGAAAATCTGTAACGGGTGAATATGGTGGAGCATAATAAAGTGCATAGCCAAGTCTTTGCTAGTAGTTTTTGAACAAGCTGTGTTTTGTATGAAAACATTTTTTTTGTATGCAAAATTCTCTGCAACAACCTTAGTGGAACGTCTCCTGGTTGATGTTTTTTATCTTCCCGAATACTCTCTTATACTCGTTTAATATTGTTATCCTTGTGCACTATTTGTTTTCAGCCGGCGCCAGAAAGGTTCTTTACTGCCCTGTGTTGCCAAAAATTTGTAGCCAAAGGTTTATTGTGTTCTCTGAAGGTCCAACCCGCACATTAAAAAAGCGACGATATGCACGTTGAGTCAAAACAATGGACTGTTGATTTGGAAAATAAAATTTAACAATTTAGGCATGTCGATCATTTGTGTACTATTTTATCTAAAATATCTCACGTTTACTGAATATAAATTAAAAAAAAATTATAATAAGAAAGATATAAGGGATTCCAACCTTTTTGGTAATTTTGGGCCTATAAAGAGAAGCTTGAGAGCTGCGCGAAAGAAGCAAAGAGTAGTGGTATTCGCTATGTGCGCGACTTCAGCGCCATGGTACGTTTGAACTACAGGGGGCTATTGTAATATATTTTACTAAGTATTGTAATAATAATATCGAATGATAAATAAAAAAATGCTTTTTTAATTAGAGAGAATATTTATAATAAATATTTGTTAATGTAAAGTGTTCTTGTGCATTAAAAAATAAAATGTAAGTATACTTAATATCGAAAAAGTAGCATAGAAGTTAGCACACATAAAGATAGGTTAACTGAAATCAAATAAATCAAATTTTTGGCCTCCAATAAAATGATCACTACAAATATAATCATGTGCCTTTGGAGTCCACAATGAGCCATCAATACTGCAAGGAAAATCGAAAATTTTTAATATTTAATACTTAAAATTTATGATCATTGGAATGGATAATCTTTCAGTTTAATATAATAAGTGGCAAAGAGTAAATTAATCTTAAATAATTAAGGAAAAGTTTATAATAAAAAAATTTAATCTTATTTTTTAATATATAATTATGCTATATTTAAAAATGTTTAAAAAATTTTTGTTTTTTTAAATAATAATATTTCCTAGCATTTTCTAAACTTACTATTTTTTTAAGTTTTACTCCTTTCAAGATTTTTATTATTACGGATAGTAAGGTTATGATTCTACTTACTTTTGTCTCCTAACAGCGGCTATTCATTTTTTCCTTTGATTTATTTTCCAACTTGCTGTTGGAAATTTATAAAAATGACAAGCACTTTTTCTACCTGTATTCTTACAACTTACAACACAACAACTTTTGTGACTCATTTTGTATTATTTTATTTAAATAAATTTTAAATAACAATTCACTTGTATATTTAGCTAACTCAAAATATAAAAACAGCCCCCCGTAGTATCGGATATAGCCACGGGTAGCGCTGACGGTAAATCAGTTTCTCCCCACCATGGCTTCGCACTGAGCGAATAGTAGTTTCTGGTAAAATAAAGTCTGGTGTGCCTCGAGGCTCTGTCTTGGGACCGTCATTATATTTACTGGATACATTTGATCTACCTGATTCTATAAAATATTCTAAAGGTCACTCATTTGCAGATGATACGCAACTTGAACTCAGGTTTAATGTTGAAGATTTTGTAACGACTAACAAGAAATTAAATAATGATTTGTCATTTGTTCACACATATGCAAATAATCATAACTTAAAACTCAATCTACGCAAATGCTCGGTAATTTACTTCTGTTCTAAACAAAATGTCGATATAGTTAAATCCAGTCTGGACGTTTCAATTGCTGGTACCCGTTTAAAAATATTAGGTGTTGTGTTCGATAGCAATCTACGCTTTAAAAATCATTTCAATTTGTTAATAAAAAAGTGGTGCGTTTGTCTGAGGATACTATATCACAACTATCACATCAACTTTAAATTAAGAAAAAAGCTTTGCGAGAGTGTAGTATCTGTACTCAAAAAAACTGTCTAAATGTATTTTATTTCTGATTAGATTCACCTGACAAAAGCCGGCTACAGAAAATTCAATACATCCAACTTCAGTGGGTCAAATTAGATTTGATATCGAAACATCAGATAATTTCCTTGGTGCACTCGGTACTTTTAAACTCTTCCCCTGCTTATTTATATAGCAAACTACTATACATATTTCACTTTCGTAACGTTAAATTGCGTCACATCCATCTTCTAACTTTGCCGCTTTTCCGAACCACAGTCTATAAAAGATCATTTACTTACAATGCTGTTACAATGTACAACTCAATTCCGCAAACACTAAAGTCAATTGAGTCTTTAAAACAATTCAAAAAACATCTAAAGCGTCATCTGGTAGCAACGGCATAATTGAACTGTATGACCTTAGATAAAGTTTTTTGTTGTAGTTTGTAACTTTCTTACATGTTAACATGTTGTTATTTTAATTTTATTCGATAAAACGTACTTTCAATGGCTAGGTTTATTTCTATTTCTATAAATCACTTTAATTTAATTTATTTTATAGCTTTTTTCTTTTTTGTTTTTCTGTATTGTGCTAACTATTCTAAAATATATTCGGATTATAGGAATTGTGTATTTATTTATTATGTTTTAATATATTTTTGTATTTGCTACTTAAGTTTAATTTGATTAGAGTTTGTTTCATTTCTTTAGAATTAAAAACTAATTTTATTTTGTAGAAAAGGGTTAAGTAAGAGTAGCTTTTATGAATAATTTACTTCGCCCTATTATGAATAAAGACATTTATTATTGTTATTATAGTAGTAGTTTAGCACAAATTTGTTAGATTTATACTGTAAAGAAAACTAAAGCTTGCCAGAAAGCAAGCTCAAAAACAAAAAACTTATAATAAACTATATATTATTACTAAAAAAAAACATCAGTTTCAAATATTCCACTTATATCTGGGTCTGACCTGTCACAGTCACTAATCATGTAGTCAGATTCTTTGTCAGAGCTGTTAGTATTTACAATAAACTAGACCTCATCAAACCCTTTGACAAAAATTTGTTTTTGATGTAAAACATCTATAGCCGCCAGTGAAACCAATAATTGTTGGCGTAGCGAGGCGTCGCCATGTAAGCTTCGTATATGTGTGCTTTACATATTGAACTAAAAGATGAAAGTGAATTTATTATGATTGTTGTATACATTGCATCTAATAAAAAAATTAACAATATTACTTCATTTTTATATAAGAGATTATTTCCGAACCATCACAGAGGATCAGTATTTTTAAAACTAATAAAAATAAAGTACCATTGATTTTAGCTGGAGCTTTTAAAGTAATTTTGCAAAAATTATATGGATGTCATTAATTACGTTTCTCAAAAAAAAATTTAATTGCAAATTAATAACAATCAAGAGAATATACTACTAAATATGGAACAACAATACATGGTGTATTTAAAAGATTTCTTGATAATGTTATATTTAACGATTTTTTAACATACTTCAGTTATTATCAATTCTTTATGATTATTAAATAAACAGGCATCATTTTCCGGAAAAAATCAGTAATCTTTTATTTTTTTATTAAGCCATATTCAGTTTTTGTTAATAATATTGAATATGTCAAGCCATATTCAGTCTGTTCTTTTATATATTACTAGCTGACCCGGCGAACTTCGTACCGCCTAACAGTCAATGAATGTCGTGTTACTTTTTAGCTGAACTAATTTAGGCTTTGATGAACGTAAAACAATGATACAAATAAATATATTTTTATAGATAGAAACAAAAAAGTATTTTATTATGATGAATGATGATGAAAACATACATACAGAATGAGAATAAAAATAAAAAAAAATAAAAAATAATAATTAAGTACTTCAAAGTCATGTCAGAAAAAAATTAGTGAAAACTATGTTGTGCAGATTGGGAAAAAAAATAAAACTCGGATTAATACATTAATAAGATTTTCATTCAAGCACTTTGTGGTAAACGACATTCTTGGTTTTTTGGTCAGGCACAAGAACAAATAAATGGTTTGCCGACACGTGAGCATGCCACGTACAATTGACCATGAGAAAAACATGCATTTTCTAGATTGAGGTCACAAATAGTCAAGGATTGGCCCTGTGATTTGTTGATCGTCATGGCGAAGGCAAGACGAATCAGGAATTGAATTCGTTTAAACTCAAAGGGCATATCTGTTGGGATCATCGGAATCCTTGGAATAAGAACTTTCTCATCTTTAAATTTTCCTTTAAGAATCGACGCGTGCAATTTCTTGCAGATAATTGACTCGCAATATTCCGTTGCCTAATTGCATTACGGCTTTGCTGGGAAAGATTAGATCTTATAGGACGCGGCATTGTTATTAAAATGTGCACTCGCATAAAACCACCAAATATAATAACAGTGCCTGAACTTTCGAGACATAGACAATAGCTCAAAGAGTATATAACCACTACGTATGAATAGCTTATCAAGAAAAATCATAAACAACCTATAAAAAGACATTTACACTTTTGTTAACCTGTAGATTTTTTTTCCTTAATCTTATAACCTTTACCAACTGATTTTTTATTCCCTAAATTCCGTTTCTTCCTTTCCGATGATTTTATGTTTTTACTGTAGAATAAATCTTAGGTATTATTTTCGTTAATTAAAAACAAATATAACAGTACCTGAACTTTGTAGACATTTTACAAAAAATAAATTTCTGAACGCACACATGATGTCTTCAGAAAAAAATAGAGTTGTGGCTTAAAGGTCTCAGCAATCAGGCCATAAGCTCAAAAAAAAAAATAGTTGCTACACTATTTGACAGGATTGGACAACAAATGTTTGACATGTAATAAACAAATCAACATCTATTGAAATGACTAAGTATTCATTACACATATCGAGTTTTCATTGTTTTTAAGATGTATTCTGCTATTCGGGGCGGAAACAAATCCAACAAATCTAAAACCATGGCAATCGGTCCAGCCGTTCTCGAGTTATAAGTGTTGTAACAAACAGGACTTTCTTTTATATATATAGATTACTTATACAATATAATTTCAATGTTTCACATCTAGCAGGCGTCCCGTGACGGCTCACAATGTTTTTTTTTAATTTAAGATAAGTTGTTTTTTTACTAATTAATAATTTTTTGCAAAACATTTGGTGTAACTTCTGCAAATTTCAGGAGTTTTAACATTTCTATTTACTTTAATTTATATGAGACATTGTGAGATCACCCAATCTTCCAAAGATTCTCTTCCACCGGGTTGAACTCTGGATTATATGGTGGCAACCTTAAAATTGCATGTTCATACTTTTAAGAATTTTGTTTTTTTCTAGATAGACCACAACCTAACCAACAAAATCTGATATAGCCAAAATAACATTGCAGCTAAACGATTAAATTTTTTTAATAAAAAAAGACAGTTTTTTCAAATTCTTTAAAAAAAATTTTTTACAGCACAATTACTCCATGTATAATTTTAACGTAAAAAAAATTAATAATGTTTTCTTATGGAACACATCTTTTTTTAAAAATATTAAGTGAAAACATAACTGTAATTTATTTCGATTTTAGAATAACAATTTAAATAAAAATTACAAATACAGTCATATATTATTACCTTTTTTTAAAAAATAACCAGTTATTAACATATTTTTAGCTCAGTTTGTGGTTTAAATGTAATTAAAATCATCTTATGAATAAATATAAGCTTGTTGCCGTTTTTGTTACTTCTAGAACGTATACCGGTAACGGAACCCCAAAAACATTTCTCTCATTAATTGTTGTTATATCCAACCTAAAAATAATAAAAACAACAATAGAAATATGCAATTGTTGCTAAAAAGTATGCAGATAAATATTATTTATTTGTTTATTTATTCATTTATTTATTTATTTGTTTATTTGTTTATTTATTTATTTATTTATTTATTTATTTATTTATTTATTTATTTATTTATTTATTTATTTATTTATTTATTTATTTATTTATTTATTTATTTATTTATTTATTTATTTTTTTATTTATTTATTTATTTATTTATTTATTTATTTATTTATTTATTTATTTATTTATTTTTTTATTTATTTATTTATTTATTTATTTATTTATTTATTTATTTATTTATTTATTTATTTATTTATTTATTTATTTATTTATTTATTTATTTATTTATTTATTTATTTATTTATTTATTTATTTATTTATTTATTTATTTATTTATTTATTTATTTATTTATTTATTTATTTATTTATTTATTTATTTATTTATTTATTTATTTATTTATTTATTTATTTATTTATTTATTTATTTATTTATTTATTTATTTATTTATTTATTTATTTATTTATTTATTTATTTATTTATTTATTTATTTATTTATTTATTTATTTATTTATTTATTTATTTATTTATTTATTTATTTATTTATTTATTTATTTATTTATTTATTTATTTATTTATTTATTTATTTATTTATTTATTTATTTATTTATTTATTTATTTATTTATTTATTTATTTATTTATTTATTTATTTATTTATTTATTTATTTATTTATTTATTTATTTATTTATTTATTTATTTATTTATTTATTTATTTATTTATTTATTTATTTATTTATTTATTTATTTATTTATTTATTTATTTATTTATTTATTTATTTATTTATTTATTTATTTATTTATTTATTTATTTATTTATTTATTTATTTATTTATTTATTTATTTATTTATTTATTTATTTATTTATTTATTTATTTATTTATTTATTTATTTATTTATTTATTTATTTATTTATTTATTTATTTATTTATTTATTTATTTGTCAAATAGACCGCAACGGATATTAGTAATATAAATATAAAAATTTTAACATAATTACAAAATAAACTTAAATATGCTTTATTTTATACTTTAAAAAACATTATCCAAAATCTGTAATTGTTGTAGGAAACGATTTGTTGTTTGTAGGAAAAACGTAGGCAGGTGGCATTTTGAATAAACTAGTATTGTAAAATGTAATCAATTGATTATTTGTTTTGATTCAATAATCATTGAATCAAAAAATTAAATTTATGTTCGACTGCATCATATTGATAAGGTTTTTGACATTGTTTAGTGTTCAAAATCTACCACTTTTTTGGACTAGTACTTTTTGTTTATTTTTTTGGACTCATCTGTCATTGTCAAGTATAAATGTCGAACTAAATAAATAATTTATTTTCGTCAAAAAATTACAAATATTAACAAGAAAACACACTGCTCTATGAGTGAGGATCAATTAATTAATTTATGTTCGACTGCATCATATTGATAAGGTTTTTGACATTGTTTAGTGTCCAAAATCTACCACTTTTTTGGACTAGTACCTTTTGTTTATTTTTTTGGACTCATCTGTCATTGTCAAGTATAAATGTCGAACTAAATAAATAATTTATTTTCGTCAAAAAATTACAAATATTAACAAGAAAACACAAAGCAGTCGAACATAAAGCTTTGTTTGCCACTCGTACATAATCTGACTTGTTTTGGACTCGTCTTTATTATGGCCGCGCTTCGCTTGGCCATAAACTCGACTCGTCCAAAAAAGTCATAGATTATGTACTTGTGACAAAAAGAGCTATTTTAAAAATAAATTAGAACATCAAAATAATAATGTTTTATTAAAAATTTTTTAAAGAAATCGACTAACATGGAACAGATGATAAAAAGCTGTTATTTTTATTGATTAAAAAAGTACATTTTTTCTAGAAACTGAAGGTATTGTTTTCGGTATTCATGGTAGGATAATTATTAACACTAAAAGTTACAATTAGAGAACAGTTATTTAAATTCTCACGAAAGTACTAAAGAAACATTTAACTTTCTTGTGATGTTTTACTTTTTTGTTTGATCTAAATGAATCTAATCTGCCGTTCAATTTTCCATACGGTGGCTATAAGAGTTTTATTTTAAAGTATAGTTTTCTAAAATTTCTAAGAAAAGTCTTGTCAAATTATAAAAACTAATCAATGAGTACTGTATCAAACAGTAGTACCCATAACAAAATGTTTGATAATCAAATCAAAAATATTCTTTCAAATCTTACTTACCAATTGCAGTAAATATGAAAATTATATGCTGTTATCTAAATCTGCATAATAACATACATTTTCATTTACATTTTTTAGAAATACGCTACTTTTTCAATTTTAAATATTTGTTGTAGCTGTCAGTGTCAACATTAGCTTTATTTTGCACAAATAAACTTATTAATTTAGAACACAAATTAAACAATAAGCACGACTACCCATCATTACAACGTAAATTTAATTTCCGCAGTGTAAAAAATTGGTTGCGAAGCTAATAAATTTTGCGTTGTTTTTTCATAAAGCTGCGGATACATTCCAAAAATGAAAATAAATCTTACAGACCACCGGACTTGCTGATGATTCTATTGTTATAGAATTACGAATGCTACGTGTTTAAGTAAGAAACTCTTGTGTATTGTTATCTGCTGATGAAATATATGAAATAGAATCTAAACACAACCAAAAGTGGTTTTGTGAAGACTGTTTAAATCTTGACAACACACAACAAAAAATCTACCATGGTGTGATGTAAACGTTCCACAAAAACGACACATCAGAATTAAAAAAAATATATATCTTAGATCAAGAAGACATCAACACGTTTGATTTAAAACTGTCAAAATTTTTAAAAAATGTAAAGCTTTTAGAATAAATTTTGTAAGCAAACAGAATGGTTGTTGTTTACAAACTTTTTTATTTAATAATAAATGAATGCCAGTTGGACACGTACACTTTGGGGCAAAAGCTTTTACAATTTTGTTGCATTACGTTATAAGTTCTAAAACAAAAAAAACAAAAAAATTGCTTCATTCATAAAAAAAAAAATTTAAACTAGATTTGTAGACTTAGCCATGTTTTATTCATATTGGAACTCTTCAGCAAGCCGCAACAAATTCTTATCTAAATAAATTTGCAGTGACAATGCTTTATTTACCAAAGCTTAGAATTAGAAGCTCTTTACGTCAAAGTCAAAAAAGCAGGTTCCTACATGTCAAACTATAGGTCACTCCAAATGACAGAAATCGATTCTGATTAATAACAACAATACGGAGCTCAAACAATTTAAAATTTAATTAAACATTATTTTGCATTTTTTTTTTGACATTATAACATAAATATTTTCTGCCAGTTTATTTCAACGCCTACTTGAGAAAAAAACTTTTTATTCGCCCAATATAATAAATATCATGTTTATTATACCGGGCGAATAGAAAGTTTTTCATAATTTTAAAAGTGACTATATTTCATATAGTTTAACTATTTATGCTTTTGACAAAACATTACGTTTCATAGCATTTGCCAGAATTTATCAAAGATTAGGATTACAATTAGCGTGCATATCAATTTGAGCCAAGATGGCTACACAACTGAAATTTGGAACTAAAAAAAAGTGCAAAATGCTATTTCATGAAAAACAATACCCGAAAAAACAAAATTAGATTTTATAGACACTTTTAGTTGTATAGAAAGAGATCAATTAGAGAAAAAGTTCCCCGACTATATGGTTTTCTACAGCAATCTTATACTGAGCTTTCCAACCTTTTAAATTTGATAATTTTATAGTTTTGTAATCATAAATAAACCAAATCTTTTCTAATTTACTTATTATTAAAGAATTTTTTATTGGAGTTTACGAAAATGGCTTATTACAGTAAGGTTTTACAATTATAGTAAAAATAGTGCATCAATGGATCCTTAAATTCAAACAAAGTAGAATGCAATCGTCTGTGAAAAAGCTTGATTTTTAGGTTTTACAAAAAAAGAGTCAAATGCTTGACTTTCTGTAACCAATTGGAACACTGTTAGATAATAATTCATTTCGAATTACAATTAGGACGTCTAATTTGTACAACTAAGCAGTCATTCATTTCGATAAACTGTGTTGCCATACAATTTATCATTACCTGTATGCTTACAAATATTTTTGGTAGTATGGCAGATTTCTTTGTCATGTGGCTGGAAAAACGTTACATCTTAGAGGGTTAATGGAGACACAAAACATTTAATAAATTCTGATAAAAATGTGGATATTTTTTTTAGGCAGATATTGGCACATATCCAGTATGTTTTCTTTCTTTTCTTTTGCTATAGGTATTGGTTGTGTATATAATCTTGGTATCTCATCAGGCTGGATAGTATAAACGGGTCATCTGGTATGTCTGGATCTACTTTTTAGCTTGGTTAAAAGATATACATTCTAAGATGCTCAGATACTATGATTCTTTCTGACGTTTACTGATGTTAGGTAAGACGTGGGGCTATTGAAACTTTTTTCATGTTTTCAAAAAGGGTAAAATATCTATTATAAGCCACAAATGTTCACTGACTAAAAATTGTTGCTCAGTTTGTGTGACGTACGTAATAATACAAGTAAATGATAAAGAGCAACTATTTTCCAGTTGTGGTTTTGTCTCATACACTTATCGGACGACATTATCAAGCGGCGTTCTTCGCCTGCATCCAAAAGCGAAGAGTTTCCAAAGTTTCTCTTATATATTGCAATATAAAGGAAGCAATTTTATTTGCTTTTTTGTGACTTTGTCGATGCCATATTATTGATAGCACTCTTGTATGTTGATAGCTGCGTCTGATAGAAAACGTTAAAGTGTTTTAATATAGGAGATAACAGAACTTGCTGCTAATCGGTGCATAAAACAATAACATTAACATTTTTTTTAATTCAGTTTTTTTATGAAAAAATTCATAAGCTTTATCTGCTTTCCTGTGGTGTAATTCATTTTGTGCTGCAATTTTCGTAAATTCTCCTTTGGTTTCAGATGCAGAGAATTTGAGATAAAGTTTATCGCAAGTAGCACAAGTGTCTAATCGAAGTAAACCTAATTTTGAATTAAACTGGTCGCAAAATATCTGATAATAGGTATAAACAGAAACTTTTAAATCAGGGTGCTGCTTTTTAAAAGACCAAACATTTTTGTTAGATTAAAATCGTGAGAAAGACTTTTTTTTAAGAACAGCTGTTGGCTATAACAATTTTCTTGTTATAGCCAACATTCTTTATAGAAATAAAGAGATAGGTATAGAAATAATGTTTTTGACATTATCTGCAATTTTTCGAAACCTATTTTTATGTTTGCTTCTTATATCATGAGTGTTAGCGTTAAGATCAGCTTTTATTTTGTTCTGTAGAAACTGTATCTTACGATAGGTGACGCCGGTGACACAATAGTGTTTTAAAACCTATTTTTACTGTTATCAATGGTAATATTTTCAAAATAAATTAAACTAAACATTGTCTTCTAGAGACTTATTGAGAAACTTTTTGTTGCTTAGGTTCTTGTACCTGCGTACATTAAAAGAGAAATTTGTTCTGCTTAGCACTGTTCAAACTTTTAACTTTATCAAAAATACTTAGCTTATTTCATATCAAAACTGTTCTACATTGTAACATGCAACGGCAAATTCTCTCCTTGGATGATCTATTACAAATTAATTTGTAATGTTTTGTAAACGTTTTTACACTCACAAGATTGGGAACGTAAGGTCTGTGTTCCTCTTCCCGATTAGTGTATTCCTTTCCCCGATTTTTTAACTTCCTCCGAACATTGTCTTTTTACTTACTGACATTTAGCGTCGTTTTTTTTTCTATCAATTATTAAAAGCCGCGAGGTCATACTGCATCAACATCCGCCGTGTTTACCTGACATACAACGCTTTATCACTCTTCTCAAACAGTGTCAAAAACATTAGTTTTTTACGACTAGATGGCTCTATGTATAGAAAAGCATAGTTACAACGTTTTTCTTACCTCGTTGCACGAAGAAAAAGACTTATAACGTTTTTGAGTCAGGTGTTCAATAGTCAAACTTTTTATATTGGCCAAACGTCATAAAAATTAGATCAGAAAATAAAAAACCACCCAAATAATGAATTGCACGACTTAGATTAAAAGAAAAACAGCTGGGTCTTTCAATGTTCAAGAATATGATAATAAATTTAATTTCTAAAAAACAGAAAAGCTAGATGGTAAATATTTTTAGTAGAAAGATTACTCTCTGAGATGATGTTTATATAATAAGGATGAAGCCACATGTAATAGTAGAACCAATATTCAAAATTTAAACGCAGTTCATTATAATTTGTTAAAATAACTACATTAAACAAATAAGTAAAAATTAAATTGTAAAGTTTACAGTTCAATTGTGGTTTATAGAAGAAAATAAACCTTTTTAAAATTAGACGATAATTTTTATAAAATTGAAATGTAATTTGATAATTTTATTGTGTAACTTGAAATTTGATAATGTTGAACTGTTAGATAACGATTGAACACTTTTTCTTTCATGCATAATTACCATCACTAGTATAACTAGTCTCAGTGAAATAACATTATATGGCTCACTAAAAATTTAGCTTCTATAATCCTTTATATAAACATTCATTAATCACTCAAAACAAAGATATAAATAATCTTTGGAAAAGGTTTCGACAAATTATCAAGAGCCAAGCAAGATTTGTAGACAGCCAGGTGAAATAAAAAATTTGATTTAATTTTCTTTCTGAAAGATAAAAATGTTATCTTTTTTTGCATATTTTTAGGTATACATACATATAGTCTTTTTTTATTTATTTATTAGAAATATTTACAGTTATTATAAATATACCAAGTGTTTCGTCTATTTTTATATTTTTCGTCTAGTAATAATTTGTTTTAAAGAAAGCCTTAAGTTGTTTCTATGAATGAACAAAAACAATTTTTTCAATTATTAAATGTTGCATGAGTGAATAATTTTTTCCAAATTATAAATTTAACAGAATGCACTTGTTTTTATGTCTATTCACTAATTACCAATTATTAAAAAAAAATTGTTGTTTTTTACTTTATTCTTTTTATTACATTCTTCAAAGTATTATTCAAAACTGTGAGATAATTTATCAATAATTTTTTTTAATTAACCCAATTTAATCTGTGTATTTTAAAAAAATGTAGTTGCTTTGGTTTTTCGAGCTTTTGTTTAAAACATCAAAATTTAGTTGTGTAAATATATATGTGTCAAAATTTTATTGTTTTTAAATATTTGCAATCATTATCAAAAAATTCTATTTGCTCATAAAATGAAAATCATTCGCATATATGAAAGTAACCTGATTAAATTTTGACGTTTTTTTGTAAAATTTTTTTGCTTAAATTAGAAATGTCTCGTAAATTTTTTGTATGACAAAATTACTGGAATTAGGCAATTGATTTTGACAAAAGATTAAAATTTCTTTGGCTGTTTTCATTCAATTGGTATATTATTGTTGATTAATTAAATCATCATAACTGTTTTTAATTTATGCAACGTAGATCAATAAATTGTCTGTGGTAAAATTACTTATTAAGTTTTAAAAATTATACCCTTACTAAATACCCTGCACTTAAATGTAAAAATTAATTATGTGTTTACCTTTATTTCATATTAAAATAGATATTTATGCATTAAGGGAGATATGAATGTTTTTTCTCCGAGGTTGACGTGTTACAGACCAAGGGCCGGAGGCCCGCGGTCTGTAAGTCTACCGAGGGTGAAAAACAGAATATCTCCCGTAGTGCATTAAATATTTTATTTTTTAGCATTTCATTACTGCTTTCTTAATAAAATTATATGAAAAATAACAACATCCGAGAATGCATGAATGTATAATTGCTGCAAATGCATGGTAACCATGTGTTTGAGGGTGAAAAACTTTACAAAGTCCCAAGGGAGATATGAGATACGTTTCATATATCGTATCCATAACGAAAATCAACAATATCATGTCACTAAAAAATAAATGTAATTTACACGCTGGGAAGAACGCAGCGCTACAAAAGTTATTTTAATAATCCAAATCAAGTGCTTGATCGATCTTTATATTCTTGACTTCTTATTTAACCTCTGAGACAGTTGCTGTTGGTTAAATTAAGTACAAAAGAAGGAAATATTCTGTGATGTACTCATCAGTTTTGGTATTTCGCTACTAAATGATGTCGTGTTTAGTTTAATTGATGTTATTAGTTACTTAGATATGACAGTGTAAAGTATAGTTTTCCTGAAATGGTGCTCAATTCTATGATAAGTTCGAGTAAGTACAACAAAATTCATTAAAATAAATATAATTTTTAGTATAAAGCTGGATTTATGCCAACAAAGATTTATAAATTTATATTACTAATAGAAGACAATAAAATGTAAAGTGTGATTAAGGAATGATTTTAATTAAAGTACATGAATAGCGTTAGTTTTATAGGACTTTTACATAACAAAACACTTTTTTATGCTACAGATCTATTGATTTACTATTTTTATCCCCAGCTAAAAACTGATTTTTTATAAGAAACTTAAAATGTCTGAAATAGAATAGGCTAAATTATAAATAAGCAAATAAATTAAATTCCATCATTTAATAATATTAATTTAAATTTAACAACTATTTCTGTTATAAACATAAATATAATTTCATATTCAGTGAAAACAATTTTTAATTAGAAAAAATAAAGTTGAAATAAGTCTTTATGGCAATAATATATTTTGTAATAAGTGTGGGAAATTGTTTTTGCCTTTCATAACAAAATTGACGGCACGAACAAAGTAAGTGGAGTCTGGAGTGTAGTCACCGCTTAAGTGGACAACAGACAACCCACATATTTAATTTTTACGAATAAATTAATAAAGTTTTTAAGTATGGTCAATCCTTTTAGTTCATTATTTAAATTGTTTAGCTTAAATGAGAAGATTTAGATTTGGGGATGCGGATAGGCAAAAATTTAGTAAACATGAACAAGAACATGTGTGGTTTCGTCAAGATGGCGCAGCAGTCCTCACATCTCATCTCTTTACCGCCAAGTGGCAAAGTGACTTTTCTCTAGAGTTATATCAAAACCAAAATTTTTTGACATTGTCCACAAGCTTTCTTACCGCTCTAAGTACCATTTTGTAAGACTCAACCTAAAATATATAACGACAAATTCAAAATTTCCTCGAAATAGAAGATAACTTAAAAACACCTAATGCGTTGTCATTAGAACCCAATGTAAAAACACTTGGAACAAGAATATATACCGAATAGAAACATAACATGCCTCAAGCCATCCCAACAGCTGGAATTTATTACAGCTGTGGAATTGAATTAAGAGTTATAGACCGAGATACACTTCAAACAGCACAAAGAAAGCGATAACAATAAACCAATAAGTTGTTTTATACAAGTATGATGCTTTTTTGATCATCTCATCTAATCAAACATCATCTACAAACATTCACAAAAAGCGATAACTAATAAAAATGACACAACTCTGCTCAAAATAACAACCAAAGTTGTAAAAAATCTACGGCTTGTCCGTTCGTCTATCTGTCGGTGTAGATGGTTGTTCGTTCACTTATAGAGTAATAAGCGTCAATTTGGTTTTACAAGGAGTATATAAATGCAAAAAACAAGTTAAATGTGCTCAGACAAAAAATAGGAAATAAAAAAAAGTTGTTGAATAAATTATTTTCAAAAGTATTAGTTATATTATGAAACGTCAATTTGTCAATTTAGAATTTTGTTTATTACCTACATCCGTTATATAGTAATACGAGCGACATCTATTAGAAGCTACCTTACATTAAAATTATGAAAAGCAAGTTTTCTACATGTACAGCTAATTTCAAAAAAAACTGATACAATTCTTGCTTTTAGCTCTTTGTTCGTGTGCGGAGCCATTTAAAGATTATTATTTTTGCGCGGTTATTTGTTTCTAATCGACAATTCTGACAAGTTTTTTAATTTGACAGTGACGGCGACTGGTGCCCTAGAATACACTGCTCAAATATTTAAAAAACGTGCTTTAAGAGTCGTATCAGTTTTTTTTGAAATTGACTGTACATTTTAACGTACAAACCCAAAAATGTCACAGTAAATTTATTCACATCTAAATCTGTTGCAACTTGCAGACTTTGAAACTTTCTAGCGTCCTGACGCTGTTTTAAAATATTAAAAAAAACATTAAGTGCAAGATTCCAGTTTTTAAAATGATTAGAAATATGTTTTTTTAACAAAATGCTATACTTGCTGACTTACTATACAAACATATTATTTTTATATTGTTATATTAATAAGTTAATGACTTTAAAAAACTTTTACTATCTTTTATATTTAACATTAATTTATTATAAATCTTGCATAATTTTAAAAATTAAAAAAAAATTAATTGTTTCAAATACTATCAGCATTATGTTTTTTCTATATTTTCTATATAAATATAAATATGTTGTGAATAAAGTTTCGAAAAATTTTCTTATTAAAAATATGAAGATTAATAAAACTGTTTGTAAATTTGTATACGAAAATACTCATACAATCTTTGTGAGATTAATAACATTAATATGTTTAATAATTATAACTATTTAAAAACGAATAAGCTATTTACTAACTACGGTTATTATTACTATATTAAAGATACAATCAACTACAATTTTGAGCTATGGTTGTGCGGTGTTCACATATTTTTTTTATTAAACTTTTATAATTCTTTAACAAAAACTCTTAAACTTAAACATGTTATTTTTGTTAAATAAATTTTAAGAATTCATATGCATGTTAACAACCGATTATCATCAGTTCGGTGATGTTGGAGACTATGAGATTTTGGTGGAAAACAAAAATATCGTAAATTAGGTTAGATCGGGCTTATGTTAAAACTGTTATTATTGACTTTTACTCATAATTCGTACAATCATAAAGGGTTTGTCATTGTAAGATAAAGATCTTGCGCTACAAACTAATATATAGCTGCGTAAATAAATAAATTCTTGAAGAAGAAAGGCTTTCACGGCCCGAAGTCATTGAAATATTGACATCTTTCAGACAAGACCGTGCCGAAAAATTTAATGAAATTGTTGACACAAAATACAAATGATAACAAGCACGGTAACTCGACGTGTGAACCACACAAGAGGCGAAACTTATTCTGGTTAGACCTCGTTGTGGCTTGGGCTTATATGGTAACCTAGGAAGAGAAAGCGGTGGGAGGGGCAAAAGAAAAACTGGTAAGGGCTCGGAAGAGAAAGCTGCGGAGAAAGCGGAAGCGCTTTGTGTTGATGGCGAAGGAGTGTTTACGAGCAAGGGCTTTCAAACGTCTGAAAGATAATAACCTGCATCTCTATTAAAGTTGTTTGCGTGTTTTACAATTTCGATTGCTTCTCCAACTTTTCTGTCATAGAAAAATTTTAATTCACAAAATCAAGGAAGATCTATCTAGACAAATTCTGTGACCGGTATCTAGATGATGTTCAGCTAGTGATGACTGTGACCATAAACCCGAATTTATGCACCTTTTATGTTCAGAAACTCGAAATTTAATTGAACGTCCTGTTTCCCTATTGTAAACTTTGCCACAAGAGCACGAAATTTTATAAACGCGTTTTGACAAAAGTGAGTCAAATCTGTCTTTTAGAGATGGTAAAATTTCCAAGATTTTTGTAGATGATTTGAAAACCGTTCTCAATCCTTGTTTACAAAGAATTTTTCCGATTCTGTCGGTAACCCCATAAACAAATGGAAGAAAAGCAGTTACAGTATTTTTTTTCGACTCTCTCGTTTTTGTGCGAGGATGTCGATGGTGGTTTATAATACGTTGAATATCCTGTCTCTTATATCCATTATTCATTAGGCTAGCTGTTAACCGGTCTAATTCTGTTTGAAGACTTGATGTTTGACAAACCGAAAAAGCGCGATGAACTAAAAATTTAATGACAAGCAATTTTTGGGCAGGATGATGATGAGATGTCGCATGAAGATAGCGATCTGTATGAGTAGGCTTTCGATATATTGTATGACCCAAAGACCCGTTAGGAAGACGTGTTACCAAGACGTCTTAAAATGGAAAAGAATATTGATTCTCAATTTCCATTGTAAACTGAATATCTTTATTTAAACCATTTAGATGATTTTAAAAAGCTGTCATATTGTCTTTACCGTGAGGCCAAATAATAAACGTGTCATCCACATATCGGAGCTATATTTTGGGTTTTAAAACCGATGTTTCAAGTGCCTTGGTTTTAAAGGATTTCATAAAGATATTAGCAATGACAGGAGACAGAGGAGAACCCACTGGAGTTCCTTGTTTATAGAATTTGTTATTGAATCGAAAATATGTTGAATTCAAGCATTTTTCTGTCAGATTCCCTAGAATTTGAGGAAAGTCATCATCACATAGCAACTCTCTGACAATAGCCACTGCTTCTGGAACAGGAACTTTTGTAAAGAGTGATACTTTTGTAAAGGTGCATAAATTCGGGTTTATGGTCACAGTCATCACTAGCTGAACATCATCTAGACACCGGTCACAAAATATGTCTAGATAAATGTTTCTTGATTTGTTAATCAAAATCTTTCTATGACAGAAAAATTAGAGAAACAATCGAAATTGTAAAACACTCAAACAACTTTAATAGAGATGAAAGTTATTATCTCTTAAACGTTTGGAAGTTCTTGTTCGTAAACACTCCTTCGACATCATCACAAAGCGGTTCCGCTTTCTCCGCAGCTCTCGCTTCCGAGCCCTCTACCAGTTTCTCTTTTGCCCCTCTCACCGGTTTCTCTTTCTAGCTCACCATATAAGTCCAAGCAGCAACGAGGTCTAGCCAGAATAAGTTTCGCCTCTAGCGTGGTTCACACGTCGAGTTACCGTGCTTGTTTTTATTTGTATTTTCCTGCCCCGACGACGCCTCCACCGATGGAGAGCGAAACATCGACAATTTTTGACATTAAACTTTTCGACACGGTCTTTTCCGAAAGATGTCAATATTTCAAATAAATTTTTACTTTCTAGTTGTTTGCAAAATTTTATCAAAAGAAATCTGTATCGTGGTTTTTTATTTTTATAAATTAGTTTTTGGCCTTTGCTAAACTAAGTAGCAGTACATTGCTAGTGTACATTGCTTTTTTTTGGAAGCGTAAAATTAAAAAGTTTATTTTTTTAGTTTTTTTTGTCAACCTACTGAAAATACTCACGATAGCCTTTTAAAAATTTCAGATATTTTAAATATAATGCAGCAAATTCCTTTGCAGATTGCTAATTTTTGATAGGTGGTAGATGCCTATGATTTCACAATCAATTTGGGTTTCTGATGACAAATTTAATTAAGCTTGCGCAAAAAAGTTCTCAATTAATTTTTGACAGATAATAAGTCAATTGTCAACATCAAGTTTAACCAAATCTTAAGCATTCAAAATTACTTTTGAAAATATTTATTACATGCAATTTGGAAAAGTTTATTTTTTCTAAAAGTTTGAGACCTAGAAAGTAAAGTATTGTTGACATGCATATAATATACTTATTTAAAGTACAATTTTATATTTTAACTTTTCGGAAAAAAAATATAATTTTGAAATACAAGTTTAGTTACAATTGGGAAAACCCATTTCAATATAATTAATTATTATTTAATTTATTAATAATTTTTAACTTTAACACGTTATATTAATATAACAGAATTTTTTATAATAAGAAAGAAGTTTATGTACACCATCAATATAAGTCAGAAATTTTTCTTTTGCTTTGTTTATAAATCAATTTCATTGATATAAATTGAAACCTAAGCTGTTTTAATTATTGAAAACTTTTAAAATGTAACTTTGTCCATCAATCATCACATCGAAGATTATCTTAAAGTTATCGCTAAATTTATAAGACTTTTTCATTAAAAAATAAATAATAAAAGAAGCATTAGAAAAAAAAAATAAACGGCCTCAACTAAACATTACATACTATATAATTAAACAACTTAAAAATTTGGAAAAACACGTTTCAATTGGATTAATTATTGTTTTCTTTATTTTTTCAAATAACTTTTTGTTTAACTTGTTAAAATTAATTAAATAGATAAACTAATATTTAATTATACTGAAAACGGTGCCAGTCAGTAGTTTGTTTTTAAACCGAATATACACAATACATTATAGTCTAAGAGCCAGTGAACGGATACCTGCATATATTTGACCAGACCTGAGTTTTTGTACATAGAGGCCCCTATACCTACCGTACATGAGAAGGGGACTCACTAAGCCCAAAGTGGTGGACGCGGCAAGTGCGCAGGTAAGACAGGTATCGATTTTTGGCTATTTATAAATGCATTTGACCACGTCTGCCGTTTTGATATTTGAAAATATATTATTATTATTAATTGAAAATAACAATGGCAGACCATTATCACGCGTTTAACATTGTGCAGATAATTTTAAAAATATTAAAAAAAAATTTTCTTTGAAATTATGACAAGATCTGTCATCAATATAATTATTTTATTTATTACAGTCTTAAAAACTTATTTTGATAACGGCAGACGTATTCATTGCGTATAAACATCAGCAGATAAAAAAATCTGAGATACTAGCCGGTCAAATGTCTATATATTACGATAGCAGTTTTACATTAATATAATTTACTTTAATCACTGTATTTAATGAAATTAATATTTTACATGTAATCTATATACTAAACTTTTAAAGTTGAACGATCAAGAAGGAGATTCACTACGAAAATATCACGTTTATATAGGTATCCGTTCACTGGCTCTTAGACCATTACTCTGACACCGCTATTAAAAATAACTGAACAAATAGCAATGACTTTTTTTTTCAATATACGATTATACTGTAATAAACGAATTAATTAATAATTTAATGTAATGAAAAAGTTACATTAAATAAGTCCTGCGTAAAATTATGTGTTAAAAACTAATGCAAATTAAATTGGACTACTATTAATAGCAAAGCTGCAAAAAACAAAACATTAGTTATTTGAATCACAAGGCCGGAAACAGGCATTTTGCAAGGCGAGGCACCCAAACTACGAGCCCTTGCAAAAGCGTTTTTGGAGGTGTGATTCACAAAATTTTTTCTGCCGCTGCCAATTTTTTATTTTAAAAAATAAAAAAAAAAATTTTTTTTCATGTTATGGCAACTCTAAGTCAAAAATCCAGATGTCCAGTTTATTAAAAAAAAAATATTTGCTTTGACATTTCAAAAGTTACCTATTTGCGTTCTTAAAAAGTGAAATTGCTGTTTTCTGAAAAAATCGATACTCCAGCACACATTACGGCTTAGGAACTTTGGGGGGCTATACATTAATTGTAACATTATACAATACAAACCGTTGTCGTTGATAAATGTCTGACAATTGAAAATGACAGCAAATGTCACAGTAATGATTTTCTAGCCTAGACTGTCAAGACGGCGTTGCGGGCCGCTTAGGACACGTTGAAAGTTATGTTTTGCAGGCGCAAGGCACAAAAAAATAGTTTTTTAAGCCAAGATTAAAAATTTTCAGTCTTATCGGTAAAAAAACAACCAATTTATTAAAGACTATAAATTACAGTGCAAATTTGGCAAATAATGTGAGCTTGAAAAAGTTGACCAGTTAATTTTTTTTTTCGTTCAAGTCCTAAATAAAAACTGTGTGTAAAATACCAAATTGACTCGCTTTTGGCTTGTGCTATAACCTTTACAATTTGTGCATAAATTTGTAAATTACTAAACACACTAGTATTATAAATATCTGTATTCTTTTGTAATCAAAATATTAAATTTTTAATGTTTAGTTGAAATCGGCTTTTAGTTTTTGTGTTTTAAACTTATTACTTATCTTATGGTAATGCGTTTCAACATGTTTTTTTTTATTAATGATTAAAACATTAACATAAATACAACCTTGTTAATCTATAAAATATTACATATTGCCAAAGTGCGTAATTGAGTCAATTTCCTATTTTAAATGGTCTCTTATGAAACATAGTCTGCATGTTCCATGAGACGCTTAGAAATCGCAATTAACATTACAAATTGGTGTTTAACAAAGTCCTTTATCTGTAATGCTTTAAGTTTGGGTTGTAATACACAAACTAATAAGATAGTTCAAATTTGTTCGATTATCACCCTTATCTAGAAAGTAATTTTCACCCAGCCATCATTTGTCCTCACAAAATTGAATTTAGACGTATTAAATTGAGAAGATTGGCGACGTTGTTGCTATCAAGTATTAAACATTTTATTCTCTAATAAATTTTTTACATATTTTAAAACATCTTTAATAAAATTTCTAATTTTTGATGTTGCAATATTAATATAGTGAGACAATTTTCTAACATTAAACATAATATTGATTACTCTTAACACAGTTCTACCATTTGTCAAAAAGATTTTTATTTGCTCTAGTCAGTAGTTTTGCCTACCAAGTAGTCATCGTCAAAAGGTAAGTAGAAGTAAATTATTACATTCATGCTTAATTTTATAAAATGTATTTGACTGTAGGAAACAGCAAGAGGCTTATTTTTTATAACCTAAAATATTTGTGTGAGTTTTTACCTTAATAACTCGTATATAAAGCTTAAAAAATATGACCTTTTTTTGAAACATTTGATTTGCTTCTATGAATTTCCATAGACTTGGTGGCATCAAAATGCTTACAGTTATTTATTTGTTTAAGCAACTTTAACTAGGTAATGCTAGCATTTGATTTTTTTAAGAGTAGCCGGTTATGCTGAATTTGTCTAATCTACCATATTTTAAATAAGTTTCATATTTTTTGTATCTAATCTGCATCGACTTACGTAATTGACCTACATAGAACATTTGATAACTACTACAAACATAGTAATAAATTGTTGAATTTTCTAGAAATGTTCTAATTTTTGGACCTCTCAACAAATTTCTTAGTTTTGTATTTGATTAATAAATTGTTTTAAACTTTAAATCCAAGTTTATAAAAAGTAAATTAAACTAAAATTTTATAAATTGAAATTTAAGATTTTTGATTGGTTGGTCTCCTAAATTTAACTAATCAGACAACGAATTAACTTTAATTACAATCAAATAAGTCGGCTACTGTAAATAAACCCTAAACGTTTAAATACATTAAAAAGTTTTTTAGTTAGCTTGAATTTGATAATTGAAAATTATGTATTTAAACTGTTGCAAAAGCTAATTAATACAACGCAGAAATAGTTTATTAAAGAACTAATTTTATAAGGATTGGTCTGAGTGTATAAAACGAGCTACAAGCAAGCTTTCTAAGGGACATGTGTGCCAATAACCCTTCTAAAACGTTTTCTTTAGGCTATTTTTCCAAATTTGCACCTTTTTGTTAATTATGTATTAAAAATAAGTTTTTAAGCTTGGGTAAGTTTGATTCAATATTCAATTTAAGTCTTTTGTTTGACATAATTTTATTAATTTTTAACAAAAAAATTAAATGATAGGCAAGAACAGAGTTTATGCACTCTACCCAAAATTCAGAAACTAGCCGCGACAGCGATTAAAATTTTATGAGGTTTTAAATCCGAAATAGTTTACCAAAAACAATTTCAGAAATTTGAGGATTGGCGTAAAGAGAACCATTTCTGATAATGTTTTTTTGGCGTAGTTTGAGGTGTAGCGCTAGAAACAAAAACCTTGTGGACAATTAGTATTAATGTCATGATCAAGATTCAAATTCAATTCAATTCAAAATATGTTTATTCACAAATTAAATAAAAATATAAATGTACAAGTACAAAGAATGTATAATAAAAATTGTCGAACCTTGTAGCGATCGTAACCCTTGGCATTTGTCCACACCTATGCATAAGTCCCGTGTATGTATCCGATATTTCTTTTTTTTTTCATCAGGAAGTTCAATATTTATATCACCAATGACTACTGTATTTTACTGGCCTAGGTATGTAATTTACTATTTTTTGTTTTATATTTGAAAAGGAAAAATTTTATTTCATTTCACAACAGTAATGAATTCATTTCGATTACATAAATGAAGTGTTATTTAGTTGAACTTTTCTAAGTAAATGAAAATGAATCCAAAGTAAATACTGAATCAAAGCGTTATACTTGTCTGCAAATTATCCGTTTCATTGAAGTGCTCTTTGGTAAACCACATTTTTTGTTTTTTGGTCTGACGTTAACACAAGCAAAGCGGATGGTTTCCCAACTCGTGAACACGCTACGTATAACTGCCCATGTGAAAAACAATGATTTTCTAAATTTATCCCGCAAACATTAAGCGATTGGCCTTGCGACTTGTTAATTGTCATTGCAAACGCAAGGCGAACTGGAAATTGCAATCGTTTAAGTCAAACGGGAGATCAGTCGGAATCATTGGTATTCGAGGAATACATACATTTTCACCTGCGTACTTTCCGTTAATAATGGTGGCCTCAATAAAATTGGGCATTAGTCTTTTTACCGAAAGTCGAGTACCGTTGCAAAGTCGCGGTGGATTCAAATTACGCAATATCATAATATGTAACTGTACCAACTTTGAGTTGCAAGTTATGTGGTGGAAATCCTGGTAACTCTAGAGAGTTCAAAGACTCTGTTAGATAATTTACAACATCATCGGAATTTGTTATGAAATCAACGGATTTGTATGTCAGCAAATCGCCAGCAATTTTTGATTGAATGGTGAAATTCAGTGCGTGTACATCATTATTCTTTGCGGCAAGAATTGCTCGTTGACTTAACTAAGCATAATTCTGATAATTCTCACTAATCTTTGGGAAAACATTTTCAATAAGAGCTAATTGAGAGTCTACAAATCGGCAAAAATCGTTGGTAAGAGTAATTAATCCAGATGTCGCATCAACTGGGACTTTTCCATTTCCAACAGCTAACAATTGTTTGAAAAATTGTGCAGCATTTTGATCATTTTGAAGTTGAATTCTCATATTAGTGGTTAGCGATAATGTTTTTACGTTATTCCATAAAGGTGATGTCTTCAGGCAAGCATTCAATTCATCTGCAGGTGTTCCACGGGGAATTACTGGCAACGTCTGCCGGAAATCACCTGTCAACAATATCATCAAACCGCCAAAGATGTTGTTATTTCGCCGAAGATCCTTCAGTGTGAAGTTAAGTGCTTCAAGTGATTTCTTATGTGCCATTGTGCACTCATCTCAAACAATGAGCTTGCATTGCATCAACAATTTTCCCATTGCACTGGATCGTGAAATATTGCATGTTGGATTGCGTATTGCAATTGTGTTTAAATTGAGTGGCAACTTAAGAGCAGAATGTGCAGTACGACCGACACCTAGAAGAGTCGCAGCAATTCCAGATGATGCTAACGCCAAAGCTATGTCACATCTTGATCGAATAGTGGCCAAAATGAAATGACAAATGTTTTCCCTGTTCCTCCAGGTGCGTCCAAGAAGAATAGACCACTAGTATTATTGTCCACCGCTTGC
Organism: Lagria hirta; assembly: GCA_947359425.1. Classification (NCBI taxonomy): domain Eukaryota; kingdom Metazoa; phylum Arthropoda; class Insecta; order Coleoptera; family Tenebrionidae; genus Lagria; species Lagria hirta. The sequence goes on from OX375794.1 coordinate 31,837,492, forward strand.
ATTAATGTTTCGTGTACTGGTTTTTGCTGTTCATTCAGCAACGGCACATTATTTAGAACAAATTCCTGCAATGTATTAACATTGTATTACAGTTCTCGATTTAATTCTTGGTTGAATGCATCGGGCATCGATCGATTTGGCGCAATCATTCCTACTTCAATCAGTAGCTCTGATACATGCTATGTATCAGAGACGGCGCTGTATGTGAAAAAAGATTTTCCCGTTTTTTTTTTTGAAATTTATCCTGAATTTTCTTTGATATAAACCTCACGGAGTCCGAGACCTTTCCAACGAATACAAAACCGTGGACATCGGTTCGTGCGTTCTGGAGTTATAGAAAGGAAAACCCGACTTATTTTTATATAGTAGATTTGTTACCTACATTTAATTGTTTATTGAAGTCTGTTTCAAGTTGATTTTGAGAATTTGTTTTGTTACTTCTTCAGTGACAAACCAGTGATTTCATATTCAAACATACTTTTCTGGAAATGATACAAATTATTATTTTTAAGATTTTATAACAAAGTTTAATCTAGATATATTGGTGCATAGTTTTTAAATTTATCTTTTGCTTATTCTTATGAGTATTGCTTCAACTACCACCTAATATCATGAAGAAGCGCTTATACTAAAACTAAAATTTATCAAACGCCAGAAAAAAAAATTATTTTTTTATTTATTTTAAGTCTGACCTATAGAGACTTTTAGAAAACAATAACGTTTATATTGAGCTAATAACCTGGTAATTTTATTATTTTTTAGAGTAAGAGGTACCTTTTTGTAATTTATGCCAATATTCATAAAAGTAGCTTAAGATCAAGTTTTATCTCAGACTTAAGCAAAGACTCCGGCAACGTTCGGGAAAGCGTTTGCATGCGTTTTGAAATCGATTTATCGCTGATTCCGTCTCAAGCAAGGACTTCGGCAATGCTCGTGAAAGTTGATATTCAAATCTTGAGACTGAGATCGCGGACGGTATGCAGAGACCAATCTCAAGATTTAAATATCAAATTACGGTGTGAATAAGGGCGATTTTTGCTTAATGAGCAAGCGCACTGGGTCCGCACTGAGTCGGACTCAAGCAAAGAGCCGACTTGTCTTGAGACGTCATTTGCAGGTTATATGTCATTGTTTGACGTTTGAAAATACGGAAAATAGGGTTATGTGTGACATGTCATAACAATGAATATTTACATGTTGGACGAGTTTGTGGAGATGTTCGACATTTTAGACAACGAAAATAACATGAGAGTGCCAAAACGATATGTGCGGGATGCTGCAAACCCATTGGAATTTTTTTCCAATTTTGAATTTAAGCGACGCTACAGATTTACAAAAGACAGTGTAGTGAATGTGTTGTTGCCTCTCGTAGAAATACTAAGCAATGGTATTTCACCAAACTCCAGGGGGTTGCCGATTGAACCTATAATTCAATTATTAACCTGTTTACGCTTTTATGCAACTGGCAATTTTCAGGTAAAAGTGGAAAAAGGAAATCCTAATAATAACTCTAACAATTGCTATTATATTTTTCGATAGATGGTGGCCGGTGATCTACGTGGTATTAGCCAGCCGACGGTTTCACGTATGGTAAAAAGAGTATCTGAAAATATTGCGGCGCAATTGGGACAGTATGTGAAATTGCCACAAAACGTAGCAGAGCAGCTCAGCAATATTCGGAGGTTTCACGCTATCGCTGGCTTTCCCGGTGTAGCTGGCTGTGTGGACTGCACCCATATTGCTATTGCAAGTCCAGGAGGCGAAAATGCAGAAGTCTTTCGAAACCGAAAGGTTTTTTTTTCGTTAAACGTTCAAGGAATAACTGCATATAATCTTGCAAAGTGACATGTTTGATGTGTTTATATGAAATACAATTGATGGTTATTGACCAGCTATTTACTATGTATAGACTCAGGTACATTGTATGAATAAAAACTGATTAATGACGACGTTCCACTAATAGATTACACACTATTCGGCAATCAAAAAAAACCTAAATATTTTAATAATGTTTCTCTTATTACCATATCACCATACATTTACTCCACTCGATAACCAGATATTAATATCTACCCTGTTAGTCGATAAATTACACCGCATTTCTTTGTTTCTTATACATAAGCAATTAAAATACGTAAATTTGGGTAAACATCTATTTTATTGTGGAATAAAAACCTATTGGTAAAGAAATGTCGTGCTAATAGGAATCTTTATGGAATATTCGAGCGCAAGTGCAAATTTTCCACTGTCAGACCCATGTTAAAGTTGTTCCCTCATCTTGGAGCAGGTTGCAAAACCACAACTTCTCCTTCTTAACCAAAACAAAATCTTTCCTAGGAATAGTTGAAGTTAGGCTTTAAGCAAATAGAGAAACAGGAGGAAGCTGTAAACAAACAAAAGTTTGAAATCGAAATAAACAAAAGTACCTATCAATTATTATATATGTTTTTCTTTTCTGTAAATAAGTTTCCTGTTCAACTTGGAGGGGAGTATAAAAATTTTAAAAGACAAGGCAAAATACTTCTACTGTCACGTTGACGAAGCGTCGTCTGCGTCTACTTCTTTCTGCTTTGCTGTTGGTTGGAACCTCTCTAGAGGCGATTATTTATGCAGTGAGGGCACTAGACGGTACGTATCGCAGTGCAAACTTGCAACAAGTTTGTTGTTTTCCACGAGGGACGCCAACAACATTTTTTCATTTTCGGTATAATATGTTTTATCACCTATAAAGCAGATTTTATACATAGCGATCATCAAGTATATGCGTACTCACCACTAGCCATTGTTTACAAAAATATTTAACCACGCTTCAAGTTTTTTTTTATGCTTCCTCTATGAAATGTCAATTGAAAATCGAAGTGGACTGGCCATCGACTGCAGTGCGTCAAAATTGTCACATTGCAAACCTAACAACACCAAAATCACTACACTTATTACCGCAGCAACGCGAACGCAAACGCTTTCTCCCGAGCATTGCCGGAGTCTTTGCTCAAGCAAGGTCGCTCTGGAGCAACGCCTTATTTTCCGAGCATTGCCGAAGTCCTTGCTTGAGACGGAATCAGCGATAAATCGATTTCAAAACGCATGCAAACGCTTTTCCGAACATTGCCGGAGTCTGAGATAAAACTTGATCTTAAGCTACTACTATGAATATCGGCAAGTCTTCATTTATAACTATTTACGAAAGAAAAAACAAAAAAGTATTTTTTAACTTATTTATTTTAAAGTCGTGTTAACGGGAAGGTTTATCCATGATTTCTATTCTATTAAAAATTAATAAAAGCTTATCTTTTTTCTTATGCTACACTGCCTATCATAGTTTTTTTAATAACAATTCACAATTTAATATCAATTTAAAAAAGACAAAAATAATAAATTGCAGTAAAAAATTTAAGTAAAAGCTACATGGAAAAAATAAATTCTTGTTTTAAATGAAAACAAGAATGCTAACCTTCTCTAAATCAGTGCAATTGCTTTAATCATTAAATGTCGCTTGGTAGGTATATATACATTAATTCAGAAATAAAGTACTTTAAGACAGCAATCATCAGATTATAGAATTTTAGAATTAAAAAAAAAGCAATAAAAGCATTAAATGTTTAGGTATTAATAATAAGAGATACACGCTTTTTTCTGTACAATAGAGGACGACCTCTTAACAGAGTTGAACTTGCACTTAAAGGCCATGCATAAGTTAAATTAGATTATCATGAATTATATTACAATACCTCACTATACCACCAATTCTTTTAAAGATTCTAAGTAATACTAAGGTTTTTGTAAACTTAGTTATTGCTTGATTAATTTAAAATAAATACCCAATGACAACAGAGTATGTTTCAAATGAGCAATTACGTATTTAAGTTATGTAAATTATAAATTAACTGTTTATATAAGGCTTACTTACACAGGCGTTTGAAAAAAAGTAAATTGAGGTAAATTTATAATGAATCCTACAAAATTAATAATTTATTCCAATTCAAGCGTTTCATTAAATGGTTTTGCGATACTGATTTTTGTAGACTGTTGTGACAAAAAACTAATTAACGTTGTTATTATGTAAGCGTTGCCTAACTTTTACACTAGCGATCAAAACATTAATTAATAAATTATAAAAAACTATATTTATTAGGTTTGAATGTTTTTAATCTTAATCAAAATAACTTTCATTATTCAATTCATATTAATTTAGAGTTTCAACAGTTAAAAGTTCAATTTTTATATTTTAGATAATTTACTAATGAAGCAAATAGCTTAGAAAATTTGATCAATTTGAAAAAACTAAATATAAATTAACAATCTTTTACTTTTGCTAATTGAGTTTTTTTTAACAAGTTGAAAAGATTAAATAAGAACTCAAAAAATAAAAATTTTACAAAACTTTTTACATATAATTATAGTGCTTCAATAGAGAGCACAAGCCTGACGAAGTAGAAATTTAGATTTTTGATTTGCTCGCACATTTGAAAACATTTAAAGATGTTCAAAATCAGGATTAATAATTTTTTTAAAGCAACAAAACCTTGTGAACCGTGAAAAAGTGAGAGTAATTATTGACTTATGAACTGCAGGAGATAAGAGTCTAAGCTCCAAGAGATGTAAGCTCTACATTCGTTGATGTAAAGCGTTTCTAATATTTTTACCATATTATGGAAGTAATAGGCACTTGGATAAACATAAACTCAAATTGTCGCCGCAAATTTATTCAAATAAGAATACTTTGCGACTTGTTATAGCAAGTCGGAAAGTCTGAGTCTATGGATCTTAGTTTGAAATAAATTTTTTGTGATTTTTTTTTCAAATCAATCAAAAAAATTACGTTGATCGTCCGATCAACGATATCACTTTAATTGTCTAAAACATTATTTTCTAGCAAAATTGATATCTGTCATGATTAGGAGTGATCTCCAACACCAAGATCCGTAAACATGGTTTTCTAAACTTAATGTGATAAGCTTCTAATAGATGTCGGCGTCGTTACAAAACTAATAAATGTAAGACCAAATCGTTATTATAAAATTTATTCAAACGAGAATCTGTTGCAACTTACTGAAAAGATTCAATAAGAACAAAACTTGTCTCTGTCTATGGGCCTTAATTTTAATAAATTTACTTTGTTTTTATGTTATTTGTTATGTCGAAAAATATTAGAAAACCCTCAAAAAATGTTCTATAAAAAACTGTTCTACACTGAACCTACATAGTACAAAAAAAAACTCGATGTGTTTCTCTGCAAAACATCTAATTGTTTTCAAAGATAATAGGTATCTCATTTCACAAAAATATTGTTTTCCAAGCACAAATTTTAAGATAGGGAATGAAAGAAATAGGTTTGTTATACCTATTTTGCGAGTAAAATGGGAGGCTACGTTATTCAGCGGTCTTCTATCATGTCAACCGCTGAGGTGTGAGAATAACATTGCGCTATAAAACTAAATTTTGCAAATGTTGAAGTTATTTTGAGTTTTCAATAAATTAAGTAAAGCTTCTTAAATACTAGTTTAGTTCTTCTTATGCAAGGCTAAATAACCAACTTCGAACTCTCTTTCCTTTTGCAATAATGTAACAAAATTAGGTAAAAAACGGTATAATACTTTACTGAAACAAGCAAAGCAATGAGCATTTACAACAAAAATAATGTAAACTGAAATGTTACACATAAATTATTCAAAAAAATTTGATAACTAAACGTGTTGCAATGACGCCAAATATAATAAGTTAGATTAGCTGGATGCTAATGTTTAGAATTTTTCAAAATCCTTTCGGATTGCATATAGACATCGACAGGTTTGTACTATTATGCGAAACATGGAGATCATAAATTAAAAAAAAATTGCGCTAGTCCACAGGAACAACTGTTTATGGTAATTCTTCTTGGTCTTTTGTAAATCAAAGCTTTAAATAAAATCTAAAAACTTTACAGCAAAAACACATAATGTTAAAGTTATTTTAATATTTGTAATACTAATACTTGTAATTTTGTTTTGATACTTGCATTTCAAATTTGGTTTATAGGTTTTCTCGTTTTAAAGTTTGCTTTGGTTACATTAAATTTTTTTACAAAGAATTGATTTTATATCAAATCAAGGTCGGTTTTGCTATACCACAATAAAATAGAATGATTCAATTTTGATTAAAATGTTGTTGTGGCATGTGCTCTGCTTTTACTCAATAGAAACCTTGTGAGGCAAATCAATTATTGTAGTATGTGTATTTGTTACATAACAATAAAGGCACGTTCAGATCTATTGAATTGCTGATTTTTTTATACTATTGAGATAAAAAAAAATTCAAAATGTTTATGTATTTTGCAAGCAAATATTTGTTTGGTTTTATGTGCAGTGTCGTCACCCATTTATCAATTGCAATAAATAAATTAATAAATGTTGAGGCTTTTTTTTGGAAACAAGTATAGAAGTAATTAAAATAAAATGTACAATTATAAATAGTTTTCACAAAAAAAATTAAAACAATGATTAAATATTTTGTCCACGACCGTTACTGAATGCAGTAATTCTATAGTTATTTTTGATTCTAGATTGCAAAATGATACTTTTGCATTCGAGAATGCAAAAGAATTTCGCAGTTGAGTATCAAACAGCTTTTTTTCGAAAACTGTAGCTTCAGTTACTAAAAATTCAGAGACAATGTTCTGATTTTTACCCAACATGATTTTAATAAACATCTTGCTCTTAAATCTGGTCTGTTCTGACAAACTATACTGTATTCATTTTCAAGAAAGAGTGGTAGTAAATAATGTGTAGGACGTGATCAGTGCGTGATCCATTCATAAAGACTAGACTAGACTAAGTGATACCGATTTCTTGAAATTTGAGCGGATCTGGCAGCCGAAAGAACAGAGGTGCATTGTGCATTTGTTTCGTTGCTGTTTCTGTGTGCTGCTACGGAGACAGAGACTGAGGTTAATCCCAGAACTCCAGTCCTCCCAGAAAAAGGGCTTAACGTAACCACTTAAATAGTAGTTAAAATACTATAATTTTGAATATATTTAAGCCGAATTGAAAACAATTTGGTCTAAAATGGAATAAAAGATTTTTTCTGCGGCCTGCTTTGTTTGAAAAATTGTCGACCATCTTCCACTTTATAGATATGATCACGTGGAGCCTGCATGCATTTCTTTTAAAGCACTCTTTCTTGAAATTGAAAACAGTATAAATATGATAGCAACCACATAGCAACAAACAAACAAACATTGCAATTTAAATTTTCGCGTACAATGATTTCATGAAGTGGTGTGACTCTAAAAATTTGAAAAAGGTGTTTGAAAGTGTGATACTGAAATACAAAGCAAAGAACATTCGACCACCAACGCTATAGTCAATTTATTCCATGTTGAAAAAAACATTGAACGTGAAGCAAAATCAAGACATTGGAAAATTTTCAAAATTAGTACCCTATTTAAAACATAAAACTGTCACACAGTTTTTTGTTACTGAAGGTAAGTTCTACATTACTGTTTGTGCTTATTTAACAAAATATTGCTTCAAGTTATTTTAATAATGGTGGGAATATATGGTGCGTGAGAAAAGTAGAGCTGCTGAATATAAATATTAACATTGAAGATAAAGGTTCAGTTGTTTTGGTAAAAATTCAAGATTCGAAAACACACAGTCAAAAAATATTTGTCATTTCTAATTCGCCTCGTCGTGTTTGTGGAGAAAATACGGTCTGTTACTCGGTTAGAATGAAAATTTAATATGATCGTGGTTCCTCACGCTCGCTGACGCTCTCATTTCAAATATTTCTACACATCAAATTTTCTTTCTAACCTTGTTCCAGAATATACTAAGTATTATTTACTTTGCGATATAAATAAAAATATTATTATATCGAAAGTGGTTGAATAATGGATGGTATTATGAAATTGATTTGAGAACTTCTAGTTTTGTTATATGGTGACAGCTGCATCAGACATGTCACACTTGTACGAGCGCGTAGAACAAGGAGTAGAGATAACTAGAGGGAGTACGGAGACTAGTTTGTTTAACGCATATTTGTACAGTGGGGAATGGGGAATGTGGTGAGGTAGACCCGGTGTTTCATTAGCCGATTGTCAGCTTGTAACGGTTGAATTGCGGCACACGCCAAAAATTACGATAAATAAGCGCCTTCTTGCCATTTTGCGTTGAACTACTCATTGCATGACGCTAGTTTGTGCACTATCGAATTCGCTGTCATCGATTTAGTCTAGAACTGCAAAGACCCGACGCCTTTAAGACAATTTATGTCTTTCGAGTAACTGTCTTTTCTGAACACTCTGTATATAAAGTAAAGCAAGCTAACTTTTTTTATTGGCCAGGAAAAAAAAACAGGTAGTTTTTAACGGATAGGAAGAGAATAATCCGATAGTAAAGCAGAATTTACCAGGTTTTAAGCGGGAAAGATACCGACTCTATATATAGGAGTGGTGATAGCGTCCATGTTTCACTTTAAGTCCGCCACCGTACGTAGTGTTAGTGTACCCTTCTACGCCAAATTAGTGAGTCAAATAAACCCGGTAGTGGGTATTACGTGTGTTCACGACTTTTTTGACAAGAAAATTGGTACGGCTTTGAAGCCACGTTTTGATAACGACTTTACCATTTTCGCGATTACGTGACGTTAGAAGGGGATAAGTCTAGGGACAAGTCTAGGAACAAGTCTAGGGTCAAGTCGAGAGACGACTCAATTGCGGCACTCGATCTCTTCCTCCTGTTATCCTGCTTATTACCACCGAGCTTCCAAGGAGTAAACCACTGCAAAACAACCATCTTCAACGGAAACAGCAGATAAGGTTAGTTCAAGGTCTATGAAAGGTAGAATGAATGTGTGAATGTTAGTAAGCCTTTGAACAACACCTTTAAAGTGAAGAAAACCTTCCTTTTATTATATTTTGTTTCATTAAATTATTGCCTTTATTGTTTGTGGTAATCAGGACCATCTGTAAGGGGTGCTCGAGTTAATTTCAAGGGAATTGTCTTGTCTAACTCAGACTGCATCGAGTCCTGTCAAGTTGTGTTAAAATTGTGATAAAATTTTATTCGAATTATTTAGAACTACATAATTAATTATTTGAACATTCTGGATTTACCTTTTTTTATTTTCTTTTATTTTGATGCCAATATCACTTATTGCTATCAGTTAGTTTTTTTATTTGTTGTATTTTCTTTTATTTATTCAATATATTAATATTATTTTACTGGAGCTTTTGTTTAGCCTGCAGGTCTTGGCCCCTAAAAGGCTAAAGGGAGGCTAATTTCGGCTATTGTCTGAGCTTAGGTTGAGTGGCGCCATCCACCACCTGTGTTCCTAGATTCACGCCTCTACGGCTGAACTACCGGGTAATTTTGAACAGGGTAAAAGCTAGCCGAGATTAGCCTGTCCTCGAGTTTTCCTATTCCCTTTATTCCCTTCTCTCCTTTTCCCCTTGTGTAACTTTACGGTTACAAGCTGTAATCTTCTGCACCAGTGCATTTAACAAGGGTTTATTATTGTTTATGTTTAAGGTTTCAAAAGCACGCAGTGCTTAAAGAGAAATGGTTTCAAGTACTTAGTGTGCAAACGGTTAAAACACAATACGTTTATCTGCCACACCAAGTACTTAAAACCATTTTTCTTTAAGCACTGCCTGCTTTGGAAACCTTAAACATAAACAATAATAAATAATAAACTCTTGATAACAACTTGGTAGTCGAAAAAGATCTTAATTTACATTTATATATACATATATATATATATATATATATATATATATATATATATATATATATATATATGAGCCCTGGAGCTGGAGGCTGGAGGGGCGTGGCCTGAGGGCGCTTCAACTTTTATGTAGACACCCAAGGAGTAGGGATAACTAGAAAGAGCTTGGAGACTGGTTGGTTTGAAGCCTATTTTTACAGTGGGGAAAGGGGAATTTGTTGTGGTAAGCCCGGTGATTAATTGCCCGATTATCAGCTGTCACACAGTGGCGTCCACATTACCAATCAAAAATTTAAACTGTTTTGTACGAGGGCTTATTATTTATAGATGTTTATGTTTAAGATTTCTAAAGCAGGCAGTGCTAAAAGAAAAATGGTTTCAAGTACTTAGTCTGCAAGCGATTGAAACAAAACACAGTTGACATATTACAGAAGGTTGTTATTACACAACACCGAAAAGAATCTACTGTTGTTGCTGTACCGACAGTGCATTTGGAGAGATTACTGGTACATCCATGCACGCTAAAAGTCAGTAACAGTTACAATAAATTAAGCTACAACAAAACAGATCCAACCCACTGTAGTGGTACCCCAATGTTGCCGGGGCCGGTATACTATCCCCCTTTTCCCACTGTACAAATAAGCTTTAAACAAAGCTGGACAGCCAAGACATTGATGCTCTCTCTAGTTATCTTTACTTCTTAGAATAGAACGGCATTCTCTCTGACATTCAACGCTTTGTGTTTGTGACATCATGTATTTGAAAGCGCTATACTCTTTATAATACTGCGCCGGTTTTAACTTTTTAGACAACAATGCAAAATTTGCATATGTCATTATCTTCTAAGCCAAGTTTCACCAGGTGCTTTCTTAGACAGCACTGACTGGTGAGGAAGCCTGTGATAATGCTAAGCCTATTTTTAATATGATTCAAGTAGACTTTTGACCTTGCATAGTCAAATTTTCTAAAATAATTCTCAAACCTGGAAGATTCAGCCAAAGACTGTATCTGTCTGTCTTTTCTCTCATTTTAAACCTTTTTCTCTCTCTTGCAAGTTCATCAACTTTCTCTATTCCCGAGTATTCAAGTATTTTAACGAGAAAAACATTAATATTCTTGCTCAGTTTGTTTAACTTGCCTATTTTGTCAGTCTATTTAGTAGTTCATTAACTATTAGGCTCCACATTAAAGGAGAGCTTAGATTTAGATTAGAAATAGGGTGTCATATGCACTGCGACCCATTAAAGTAGAGGTTACTCTCTCCTGAAATAGTTTTGGCTGTAATTGTTTTATTACTCATTGCTCTTGTGGTCAGCATTTTCAACATCCATCTGACATTAGTTGATTCAACCGCCTCTTTTTTCTAGCACGACCTTCACACATGCATGTGATGCGTTGTCAAACCCCCCTGAGATATCTGGAAAAACACAAATTGCTGTTTCTTTAAAGTTTAAAGTTTTCTCGATACTGACTGTGAGCTGCTAGAAGACTGCTGATTTGCCCGCCCTGTACGCGTGTTGACAGTTATGCAGTGGTTTGTTTTTCAGAGACTCTATTCTGATATAATTTTCTTATACTTTCTCGATTGTTTTCAGCAAGAACAACGATGTGAGTCTGATAGCTCCAAAAGATTTGGGATCAGTCCCATCTTTTTTCCCTATTTTTGATATGAAGGAAACTCTTGGTTTTTTCCAGATTTTGGAAATTTATTTCTGTGCTATACTGGCTCGTAAAATTCTAAGAAGTTGTGGCATAGTTTCTCTTAGTCCTTTTTCTAGTAAAGCTGGATGTATTCTATTTACTCCCGGTGACTTGTACGGCTGAAAGGTGTTAATAGCTTACTCTAACCGTTGCTTAGTAAATATTTTCTTAGCAGTATTCCAGTTCTCTTCACGAACATTTCTGATGTAATTAGTTGCGGTTAGGAGTCCTACGTCTGGAATCGGTTCACTAGCTGGAAAGTGTACCTCGAGAGGTATAGTGTTTTGCTCTTTTTGAAAGCCATTCTTGAATTTGTTTCCCCTTTGGCTTTTACTTTGTGCATTCGACCAACTAAAGAAGTAGAATTCATGTTTAAAAGTTTAAGAATGTAATTTTTTGACCTTCTTCATCTTCTTTTATTGAGTTAGCTTGCTGATGTAGCTCTATCAGTCCTTGTTTCTTTTACAAAAAAAATTTTATTTACAAAAAAATTTTACAAAATTTAAAAAATATACAAAAACTTTCTAAAATATGTGCTTTTTTATGTGTTTAATATTATTGGTTGCACGTAAGCCATTAACTGGTTTGTGTGTGCAACTTTATGCAAACGACACAGAGATATTCCAATCAGACAGATATATCTGTCTGATTGGAATATTTCTGTTGGAATATAGTTATTATCATATTATGACAATAACTATATAAAGATAACGATATAGCATAATAGCTGTGTTACTTGAATTTTACTTTACTATTGCATCCAATTGATGCTTGTTTAGACTTTGGTATAATTTTCTTTTGCCCAATTGCTTATATGCTTAGCAAAACATTGCTTTGTTTCAGCTTTATCTGACAATGTCATTAGATTATATAATTTGGGTCCAATGTAAGATACATGTCTCTGGGAAATAGTTTTATTCTTTTGTACAGGAACTATGTGTTAATGGTGTTTTGTATTTATCATGTTGGTGCATAAATTTTAAGATTGATACTGCAAATATTTGCCTAATTGAAAGCAGTTTACTGTCTGTAAAAAGTTGTTCGTGGAGTATCTTTTATTTTTTTGCAATATTATTTTTATGATATGTTTTTGAGTAATGTTCAGCGGCCGCTAAATTTGAGTATGCCGCTCCCCAAGTGGTGATACCATAACTTAAGATTGACTGAATGAGTGCTAAATATATGATTTTTAGAGTTGGATATGTCACGTAGTTCTTTAACTGAAGGAATTTATATAAGGTTTTACGCATTTTTTTGCATAAATACTCCACATGAGTGTCCCATTTCAAATGGCTCTCTATGTTTAAACCCAAATACTTAATGTTTGTGCTGTGCATTAGAATAATTCTCAGCCACATGTTGGATCACGGTGACATTTTTTTTTATAAATGGTTAGATGTTTTAAAGGTATATTTCTATTTGTATTGTAAACGTAAAAATCTTAGTTTTTTCAAAATTTAGAGTAAGCAAGTTTGTGTCAAGCCACGTTTTAACTTTTCTTTTTTTGTTTTTTTTTCTGCTGATATTGATGTTTGCAGCCATGAGTTACTCTCAAAAACTAAAACCGTATCGTCAGCGTAGCAAATAAGTTTACCACCTAAGTTTATTTTGCAAAGATGATTTATATATAATACAAAAAATATTGGGCCAAGTACGGTTCTCTGAGGCACACCAAATTGTACAGTTTTTTTATCGCTATAGGAGGAATTAGTTCCTCTTAGACCCATGTTTTCTAATTTCTCTAGTAAAATTTGATGTGAAACAGTATCAAAGGCTTTTGCTAGATATAAAAATATACCGATCGATTTTTTGTGGTTATTAAAACTGTTTGTAATACAGCCCGTAAGCTCATTCGTGGCATCAGATGTCCTCATATTTGCTCTAAATCCATATTGTGAGGATGACAATGTTTTATGTTTATCCAGAAATTGTAATATTCTCTCTTTATCACCACATTTATGAATTGGTACTATAATACTGTTTTAAAAATTATCAGGAAAAATTCCTGTTTTGAAAATTAAATTAAAGATATGCGCCAAAGGATGAACTAAATATCTATAATATTGTTTTAAAAAAGAGGAAGATATACCGACTGGCCCAGTAGAGCTGCTTGTTTAAAGATGGTTTATGTGTTTTATGATTTCATCTTTTGCTATTGGAGTTAAAAGCAAAATGCAAATTTATGATACGTGGAGTATCAGTTGAATTGGCTTCAGGCGTTATCTTATCTGCTAAGTTTTTTTGCAACATTACTAAAATAGTACTAATATCAATGGATGTCGTTTCACTATTCAAAAACCTAGTAATAGACATCACAAAGAAAAAATGGAGTTATATTAAAAACTTTACAGACATTCGAAGAGATCTGTTCTTACAATTAATTGAATTTTGTTTCATGACAGGCTACTTTAGTTTTAATGATGTGATTTATAAACAACTTGACGGAACGGCGATGGGTGCATCTACTAGCTCAGTAATGGCTAACTTGGTAATGAACGAAGTTTTTGACTATAGCCTAGGTAAACTAAAATTTAGAACACCCTTAATCAAATTATACGTAGACGACACACTACTATGGGTCCCTAAAACACAGATAGATACCACACTCAAAACATTTAACTCATTTTATAAAAAAAAAATCAATTTACAATAGAAAAAGAAACAAATAACTCAATTCCGTTTTTAGACACCATAATAATTAGAAAAGACAAAAAACTTTTAACAAATTGGTATACAAAACCAACTGACCCCTGTAGAATACTTAACTTCAACACAAACCATAGCACTAGTCAAAAAATTAACATAATCCAAAATATAACACACAGAGCACTTAAACTTAGTAACACAAAATTTCACAAAGAAAATATAAACAAAATATATAAAATACTAACAAGTAATAATTACCCTATAACACTAATTAATAAAGTACAAAAGAAAATACTTAACGAAATTAACAAACATAGCACAACAGGAAATTTCAATAAAACTAACAAACCAATAGCCTATTATAGATTACCATATGCTAACAAACTCTCGCACAAAATAGACAAAGTATTCAAAACATTCCACTGTAAAGCAGCTTTTTACAACAAAACTACAACAAAACAATTTTACACAATTCTTAAAGATAAAACACCAATAGATTTGTGCTCACAAGTTGTTTATAAAATAAACTGTAAAAACTGTAATAAAGTATACATAGGTCAGACCAGACAACTCCTCAAAGAGAGACTCAAACAACACATGAACGACACAAAATCAAAATTACCTTTACTTACAGACAAAACAGCACTCACAGCACACACATTTAATTTAGGGCATAATTTTGATTTTAAAAATGTACAGATAGTAGATAAAGAAACCAACAATTACAAACGCAATGTAAGTGAAATGATTTACATAAAAATGAATGAGTCAGTTAACTTCAGAGAAGACGTGAGAAATTTACACTCCACATATAACAACCTAATTAATATACAAAAAAAATTGGTGTCTAGCTAAACAGAATACTACCACTAACAAATGTATTGACTATAAACATGACAAAGACAATAATACTTAATCTCTGATAACATAAACCCTCAAATTTGATAAGGAAATATTGCCATTTGCTTTTGCTAGTAAATTTCTTTCTGACAATGACTATACAAGAAATTACTTTAATTTTATTCTGCTTTGTAATAAAAATTTCAACTCATAAGAATCATCTAATTTAGATATTTAAGTAAAGTACCAATAATATATAACCATGTAATAATGTATCCATTTTATTGTAGCTTTGATAAAGAGGGACAAAAGTGCCCTCCAAACGTTAGCAAGAATATCATAAATAATTTTTTATAATAAATTGTCCAAATCCCTGTATAAATCTATTTAATTAAATAACATGGACGTGAACCACAACCAAAATTACTAAAATAATTTATAAATTTAATTGCTATGGCGGTATTACTTGCAATAGGGGTATTATTATCCGATAAAAGACGATTTATTGTGTTATCTCTTGGCGTGTCTCTTGTTACTAATCTAACATTTTGCCACATTTTATTAAGATTATTTTTTATGAGTTAAATAGGTTTTTATAATAACTGGCTTTCATTTTTTCGGTTAATTTGTTTAAAATATATCTATATGTTTTAAATTCATTCCACGCTTCGGCTGTTTTATTGATTTTAGCATTTTTCCTAAGTTTATCTCTAACTCTAATTGATACAATTAATCCCTGACTGATCCAAGGCTTGATTTTCTTAAACTTATTATTCCGAAGTGTTACATATTGAATTGCAGAGGCCCAATGCTTTTCAAGTTGAGAAATGAAATGATTTGCACAAAAATTGACATCATTACTATTGAGTAATTTCTCCCAAGTTTCAGATTCTAGTGAATTATTTAATTTATTGTGATCCGTAAAATATGATCCGTACATGGGCTACTCATCAGGTTAACGCTTGTTGGTTTATTTATTTGCTGGTTATAACCATATTCACTCAGTGTGTTCAAGTATTCTATTGGAGTAGTTTAACTTTGATAAAAAGTTTGCAAACTTCAGGTTTTTAATTTGACAGGTTTTCGTTCCACTAGGAAGCGGCACTACTTGGTTTGCGTTTTGTTAAAAGGCAGTTAGAGTTGTATGTCTTTACCATTGCTCCTGTGATATGTTCCAGTCTATCTTCCAGATCCCATCTGTAGTGGTTCGCCAATTTGTTCTAGATTTTCTTTCAGTTTGATTTTATATGAACCCCAATCCATTTTCTTAGGATAACGCGTTACAAAATTAGAAATGTGGAGTCCCTCTAGGTCTACCTCAATTATACTGTGATTTAACAGTGACCGTACGCCCGTCACTCTTTAGTTTTTCACGTTATTCTTAGCATTCACGCTACTAATTGTTGAATCTAGTACTTTCTTCCTTGATTTCATAACAAATGTTAGTGTGATCTCAGCATTCAAAATCTCAAGGTTCAGTATCACATCCTACTGATGCATACTGCAGCATAAGGAGATCATCTGCTGCAGTATTTCAACAACCTGCACTTCTGTTGGTAGTGTCATAGTCCCATCTCTAGCAAGGTATGCTTTCTGTCTGTGATCATACATTACTTTTAAGTTGTCACATGACAGACCTTAGATCTAGTGATTAGGTCTTAGACAGATCTTAGTTTCTGTGCCATTCTGGTAATCCAAGGTGCTTGAGTCAACACTACTAATCCCTGTTGTTCGTTGTCAAAAACAATAGATCGTTGATTGGAAAAATAAAATTCAACGATGATATATATGTAATAAGGTATTCAAACCTTTTCGGTAATTTTGAGCTAGCCTGTAGTACGTATAATTCTAGACAATAGTATATTACGTGCCTAAGGAGGAAAGTAGAATATTGAAACCCGCGCTGAAAATAGCGCGGGTTGCGATGTCTTACTTTCCTCCCGTGGCGCGTATACAATTTTTTATCACGCCGGGATCGAAAGTTCTGTCATCATAAAAAAATTAAATTTAACTTGGTTAGAATCAATTAAAAATAAATGTGTTTTTATAGTATTTTCTTTCTAATAATCTGATTGTTCCTCAAATTGAGGACTTATAATAATTAAGATTCAATGTTTTAATTAATTTTCATTAATTTATTTTGTCATTTAACAGGGAAGCAATATGGCACTTTCAATCCTAAAATTACAGTTAAAAATCGAACTTTCGATCCTGGCGTGATAAAAACTAAATATTTTAAAGCTAAATAAATTCGTATTTTAAAAAAACTTGAGATTTTTATAATGTACTTTTTTATCTTTTTTGTTCAATTTACTAATTTATTTTCTATTTATCTTAACGTTTTTTAAGATAAATAGAAATTTTAAAGTATAGCCCAAATAGCATCAAGGTTATCACCAAAAAAACTTTTAAATAAAGTTATACATTTTTTCGTAGATTTTATAGAGTTTGTTCTCCTAAAAACAATAATCTATCAAAAGTTCAATTATACGTTAACAATGTTTCTCAAGAAATATTAGTTTTATTAGAAAATTATATAAAATAACTTAGAACACATAATTGTCAAATACTTCTGTTTTGATCAATTTCCTTAAATATTTTCGAGCTAGAAAGCAATTAGTTTCTGTATTTGGATGAAACTTATTTACACAGTAGTATTTTTTCCAAGAACTAGAGAGATGAATCTAATAACGGATTAGTTTCGAAATTTTTAAAAGGTTGATCATAGCTCATTATGGATGAGAATACGGCTTTATTCCTAATGGCTTGTTGATAAAGCCCAAAATGAATTCGCTCAACTTTATCAAATCCTTGAGTCAAACAAAAAATGGTTTGTCACATATAAATTTAATAACTCATTAGAACAGCATTATATATGCAGCCATTACCCTTGCGGTCAGATCTTTCAGAATTAAATTCAATTGAGCTTATATAAGCGCTATAATTAATAAAGATTTTTAAATTGGCAGATGGGCAAAGGCTTGCAGAATTTGAACTTAGGTATAACTGTCAAAACCAAATAACTGTCGAAAAATTACAGAAACGGTGTTAGCATGTGATTGCGGTTGGAAATACATACCTGGCAAACAAAACAATAATTGATAATCATTTCAAAGATAATCAAATGATAATTAATTTAGAAGAAAGAAACACTAGCAGTAGTGAAAATATTCATCTCAGAATAGCAAATAAGGTTATCCTGTCTCTGTCGGTACATAGATTTAGATTGTATTATCTTTTTGTAAGACTATATATGTAATTATAAATTTTATCCAAGTAACAAGTAACTGTTAAAACTTTTTGAAAAACATTTTTATTTTTTATAGTTGTAGCTTTTTATAATCTATGATGCACTTTAAATAAAATAAAATTTTATCTGCGAAAGCTCATTTATACCGTTTGACAACAGTCGTCATTTGAACTATACTACAATAAAATTTTAATTTAATAAAATATATGCGAATAGATACAACACTCAGAGATTTAGTGTGATTAAAACTGACTTTTTAAGCTTTTACTTAAATATCCGTCCAATAATCATCTGTCACAAAATCAATGATTTTCATAAATTGAAACTAATTATTATGATATTCTAACAAAAATCTAATTCCGACAAAAATCTTGCAATTAAATGTTTCAGGACTTAATTGTACTCCCCCCGCCATTGATGATTTTCCACGAGATTTCTTCACAAAAGAAGAAAGACAAAATGGCGCTGTGGTAGTACATGTTATCGTTTCCCTCTACCTCTTCGTCGCCTTGGCCGTTGTCTGTGATAAATTTTTTGTACCAGCTGTAGAAAAAATATGTCACGGTAAATATTACTTGTTTGTAAAAATATTATACAAGGTGTTTCATAATAATGTGGGAAAATGAAAAACATGTCAAGTAAACAAAGATAGATAAGTAAACAAACTGTTATCCGGAAATGCACCATTTAAGAAAAACAGAGAAAAGAAGGCTAAAGGTTCAATATGCAGTATTAATTAAAAAAAAACAACATTGTTACAAGCATTGTTCAAAATGACAGCTTTTATTTTTCAAACATAAAGTGGCGCGGTAATAGTGAAACACACAACCGCGTTCAAACTCTTCAGGTCGGTTTTTTGCACCACTGTACACGGCACTAGCACGCGTGCTAGAAGTCTATATGGGAATGCATTGGTATTAAAATTCTAACTAAAAAAATTTTAAATTCAATACTTGGCTGCTATGTTCTATCCAACGGTTTAGAAATGTAGCGTCAAAAAACTACCCCACGGGCAACGACACTGTACAGGCTGTACTTCTTCGCGACTGACCAAGCACTGCTTCCTTTCTTAGGAAAGTACAATTTTAATTCATAAATACACCGTTTTCCTAAAGGATGCGTTTCCGAGTAGAAGTTTGTTCAGTTATTTGCCGTGGTTTTACGTTCCTTTTACCCTTGCAAAGTTTGTTCCCATTGTTATAGCACAACCTGTACATCATTCACACACCTGAAGTAAAAGAAAGTTTATAAAAGCATCTCTTTTTTAGCGTTAAATATGTCTGCGGACGTAGCTGGAGCAACATTTATGGCGGCAGCGACGTCCGCCCCAGAACTTTTCGTAAACGTAATCGGTACGTTTATCACCGAGGGTGATATAGGTGTTGGAACCATTGTGGGTTCAGCAGTTTTCAACATTCTTGCTGTAGCAGCTTGTTGTGGAATCGGCGCAGGAATGGTAAGACAATAATTTTAAAATTTCTAAAACAATATAAACTGTTTAGTCACCGCTGCTTAAAATCCAATTGATATAATTTGATAGTGCGGAGTAAAAGTGGTACCACTAGATTGGTGGCCGCTGACAAGGGACTGCCTTGCATATGGAATCACAGTTTCCATACTTATCTGCATCATTCATGACGAGAGGGTGGAATGGTATGAAGCTCTTATTTTGGTGCTCCTTTACACAGTTTACTTACTCATTATGTATTTTGATAAATCCATTCAAAAATGTGCACGAGGTAATTCTAAATCTATTTATTTACAATATTTTGAAATTTACAACTAGAATTTTGTACTTTTAACAATTATAGGCGGTTTAAAATGTGCACGTAGACGATCACACGAAACCTTCAGCACTAAATCTAAGGCACACGATTTGGGTGAGTATTAGCTCTACACATCAGCACTTAACAACAAATCATATTCTTGGCTTGTTGTCTTTTTTTCTCAATTAGAGAATTTAGTTTAAATAATAGTAGTACGAAATACGTCAAACCAACAGCTTCTCAATTTTGCATTGCTAAAACCAAACCACCAAAGCAGTAGAACTCATTAAAACCTACAACTTTGATTACATCTTACATAACTTACCTAAATATTTGCAAATTAATTACAATATGAATAAATAGTTCTTGGGATCTCTTCTTTTTTTTGTTCTCTGTTTTTTGTTCTCTGTTTTCCATTCACTTTTCTTCGTCTTCTGTTTTATGTCTTCATTTTTCGTTCTACGTTCTCCATTTTCGATTCTTTGTCTTTCGTTCTTCGTCGTCCATTCTCCCTCATCTGTCTTTCCTGTTTTCTATTCTCCGTCGTTCGTTACCCATTTTACATCCCCGTCCTCGGTTCAGTCTCCACTTTACAAATCTTTGGTTCTCGTCCTCCGTTCTTCGTTCTCGGTTTTCCGTTCTCCATTCTCTGTCTTTTGTTTTAAGCTTTCCGTTGTTTGTCAACCTTTCTCCGTCTTCCGTCCTCCCAATAAGATTTTGCAGGCGGTTGTCTGATCTTTGATACATTCACTTTATTGATTTAGCAAAATTGTTTGAATTGATGACCGTTTTTTTTTGTGTTTTTCTTAATAATTATAGAGTTTTCCGTACCCTATAGTCCATTGAAATGTTACATTTGAGGTTGCGTTTTTTAGAGGACGCAATTTTATTTTTTTGATGTGTAGGGGGGGTCAGTGTAAAGCTAAAACTAAGGATGTGGGGTCGCCATCCTTGTCCCACGGCCGCCATCTTGAAAATAGAGGTTAAAATAGTTTTTACAATATATCTCTTAAGCTATTAATTTAAAAAAAAAATTGTTAACATTTTTTGTTGCAAATTAAGTTCTCTACAACTTTGGTCAAGTAACTTTTTGTCGTAGAACAATAAATAAAAGTTATAAGCGAAAATGTAATTAATTAGTCGACATCTAATGTCCCACATAATGATTTTTACTTTAGTGTCTGCTTGTCCGACTTTTTTTTTCACGATGTACCTAATATCTTCAATATTCAGTCTTTCTGGTGTCCAACCCAGGAGAGTCTATGCTTTGTTTCAACCAAGTTCGCTATGAATGGTAGAGCATGTGGTTCAATATTGTAACAAACAATAGTATAACTTTTGCAAAATATCCTAGCTAAACTCTATTGGCTCCCAAAACTTATGGCCGGTTCTACAAAGTGTTGTTAAATTTTAACATCGTGATAATATTTTAACACAATGTCAAAATAGATTTGGGTTTTATAAAACTTTGTTAAAATGTCAATGTCATATTTAATGCAAGTTAAGCTAACACAAACATTGTTAAGTCCGTTGTTAAAATAAAAATAGGTTTCAGAAAGCTTTGTTACGATTTATCACGTTGCTAAATCTCTTGTTAAACTAATAATTAAAGCTCTGGCCGTTTGTTAAATTTACATTTCAAAAATATTTTTCAAGTAAAGTTGAAATAAAATTGACGAAAAACGCTAAACAGGTATAGTGTTATTTAAAATTATTAACATTACATATAAAATTGACTATTTATTAGCGTACCTACGTAAAAACGTTAGATTCCTAGGTATTGCTTTTTTGTTTGAGGTTGGACTCGGTCTTTTTATTCTCTATTTAAAAGAATATCTACAAAAACTTGCATAAGAATAATGGTGAAGGTGCCTGGATGATTAAATTCATTTATTTAAATTACCTAGTTTTATTAAAATACAATAATTGTCAGATTGTTTCACCACATTCTTTTTCTGATTATGAATACAACTTAAATACTGCATAAATACAAGATTAACAAACTACATCATTATCAACGATCTACTACAACTCACCCCCTTTGTGGCCGCCGTTAGATTAACCATACATGAAACACATTCACACACTATGTACTTGTCAATAATACTTATGAAAAAACTGACCGGGGGCTTGTCCCCGCCAGGCAATCTTCCTCCATTCCAGCCTTGTGGAGGGCATCCTCTGCTACGGTGGCTTTGCTGTTTCTATCATATGGACCGGACTCCATGAACTTTAGCGGCTTCCCTCTGCTTTTCCATTCTTCAACTTTTTTATTATTTTTGGTACCAATGTAAAAAGTTATAAAGGCCTTATCACTCTCAAGCCTGCACTCAGGTAATTGAACCTAGATGACTATTGGCTACAGTGTTTCCGGCGAGGAAGATAAAAACAAGATTAAAGAAATAATTGGAAGGTATAAGAACACTGCATTCCATTGCCACAATAGAGAACCCACCTACAAAGCTTTTCAGGGACAAGATACCAGCCTTGGCGACAGCACCAAACCCGGCTTCAAAGATGTCTCCAATCTTTTTAAGAAATCTGAAAAGCTAGATCTTAACCGAAAAACAGGAATTTTGATAATCGGCGTCGAGAGCCAAATAATAAATAATAATTGTAGTAGTAAAGACCGGCTTAAGAACAGAACTAGTTCTCTGCAGTAGGTTTTCATTCTTAATCATTTCACATAAAGAGCAATAATAAACAATAACAACCGTGCCAATTCTGACACAAATAATCTGCATGCTCTTTAATAAAAACAAGTATGCCAATAATGACATAGCTGTATCTGCATGCATCATATAAATCAATATAATGTAATAAGGTCTTACATGTGCTCTTTCCCAAGATTAGAGCAACTCGCTTCAGCACTCAAACCTAGCTGCCATGGCCAACCTTACCACATTATTAGAAGAAGGTAGGATCGGTCACCTGGCTAGGTTACTGAAACAGAAATGTTAAGACACCACATTCGCACTTCATTTGCACACAATAACAACTTATATTCATTCGAGTCTAGACATAAGTATCACTCTCGTTCTCTCGACTTGGCTTGACTATGCATGAGTACCGCACTCGACACTCCTACTAGTACTACCCGCCGACCGCTGTCTACTGCTCTTACGGCAATAGTTTTATCCCTCAGTTAAACGCACTGCGCAATCTCCACTTAACTATTTATTCTTTTTGCATTATTATATTGAAGCCGTTTTGACTTAAATAATTGATATTAATAATTTTATAAAAAGTGAACTTTTACAGTATTAACTATTTTTCCTACCTGGCCATACAGTCCATAAGGACACAACGCTCTTCCTTCGTAAAAATTTTCCGCCTTTCCTGTTTACTCGATTGCCAATTATTATCAAAAATGATAAAAGTCTATTAATTAACGACATTACAGACTTTTTTGTGAGATAACACTGTGTTAGTTAAAAGCGTTCAGTACCTGCAGGTGCAGCAGTTTGGGAAGATCGGTTAAGAACGAGATAATATTTTTTGGCCGCGATGGCGAAAACTTTTTCTCTTACCACACTCGAAGAAACGGATCCAGTGCATAATCAGTGACCCCTGAGAAATCATTCGCAAGCATAGCGGGCGATTTCTAATAATGTTAATATTTTAATTTTGTTCAAATTTAGGTAGGTAGATAATACCACGAGCAAAGTGCTGCAATTATTATAGCCAATAATAATTTATTATATTAGTATAGTATATATAATTTGTTTGTTTTTAATAGAAGAAAAGCAAAATTTATATCAATTGATAAATAAAATGCGTCTAAAGAAATTGTGGATAGAAGAGTTACCAAAAAGTTAGGAAATAATTAACTTATATCAATAAATACCTATGACTATGTATACATTATAATAATTATAAATAGTTTACACACGCTGCTTTCATAAAAACCTGGATTCAATATGTTACAAAAAAGCTAGATTTTTGTCAGTGATCGCAGTAGTACATAAAATAATACAACATATATTATTATGTAGATTCAGACCATTTTACCATTTTTATTATGTATGTTTTTGTATGTAAATTTCAATATGTCAAAAAAAATATATACACTAAACACTAGAGTGTGCCACGACAAGCGTTTCTTATTAATCCGGAATAGAAAGAACGAATAAACCGATTTAGTTAAAAATTTGTATTTTATTATAGATACTGAACATGGTTTGTGTATTCAAAATATTTTTACCGTTGAAACCATCGGGTATCCCAAAAATAAATATCAACTATGTTATCTTGAACTAGTGCAATTCAACAATAGCTCAAAAACCTTATTAAAATATAAGATGTCTATCTACGAGCAGATAAAAAATTAAATAGGTATTGCATTGACTAAAAAAGTAAAAAAAATCCTCTAGAATTTTGAAAAAAATAATTTTTACACTTTTTCTCCTGAAAACGGTAGAGCTTACTTGATTTTTATTATACTAGCGCCTAATTTTTCAAAACTAAAGGGATTGCTTTGTTTGCAGTTTTCATTCCGATACCCAAAACAAAAACAATGCCGGTTGTCAACATGTTGATTGGAGAACGAATGAGCTATTCAGGCTTTGTAATCGGGATAGACTGATATATAAAGTAGAAAAAAACTTATTTATGTTTATCTATTATTTATCGTATCACATCGAATTTTAAATTTAGGTAGTTAGTCTCAATGCTACTCTGTGAAAAGTCGTGTTCATGGTCAGGGCGAATGCATCGAAACAGCAATTTCTATAGCGTTCTTAGTGCTGTATTAAAAAGTGTTCAGCTCGAAAAACAATATTAAGTTCCATCGATTCAAGCCAAATAAAAAAGGTACAGGTAATTTAACCACAACGTGGTCATCATCAGGAGATAAATTAATTCATCTACGTTCTCAGCAAATAAAATGCTCTTATAAATTCAAAAACACATTTCTAGGGTTGCTTTTCACTATCTGCTCATTGCCTCGGCAAATAGCTTTTTATCATCTACAACATTTTGGTTATTTGTTATTAATTTTAAATTAATATTCTAACAAGTTTTTTTCCATTTGACTTCAAAATTTTAAACTTGTAGTAAAAATGATACGTGATAAAAATTGACAAGATTGTATTTTTGTTTTGTGATTTGCAACTTTCCTGTAAGATATTCTTTTGATAAAACGTCCAATTTTGTCAAAAAAAAAGGAGTAATACCTTCCTTAAAAAGCTCTTATTGTTTCTGTTCATAAAAAGTGCTGTCTACAACAATAAGTTTGCCTACGCTAATAGCAACAATGTGACTAATAAATCGCAAGTAAAATCTGTAAAAATGTTGATCTAATACTAGCAAACTAAGATATCAAAATTTTTGGTTCTATTATATATTGGTACGAATTTAATTTAGTTTTACTAGTACAATAACGTTTAGTTTTGTTGGTAAGTTGAATTGTGAAAACCAATCCACAAACAGGGTAAATATGTCGAGAATATTTTATTAGGTTTGTTTGCAGGTATTTTCCTTGTCGAGTTAATTAAAAAAAAATATTATGTGAACAAACGCCACTAATGCTTCTCTTCTAAATAAATTTTATAAAAGTTTTAATAATTTGTTTTAAGGAGTCGAAAAGAGTTTGCGGTAATTACCTTAAAGTTAAAATTATTCGAAATTAGAGTAAGATGTACAATAAACGATTATATAAGCGCAATGGAGAAACAAAATTGTATTTCAAATGCTGCCGTCGCTATAGAAGAGAACGATAAATTTTCAACGATCAAAATTGGAAAACGCGATTTCGTAGAAAACGTATTGTAGCATTAGCAAAAACCCAAACTGTTTACACTTTTTACAAATTGTTTGGAAAAGACAAATCTAGGTGTTTTCATTTTTAGAATTTAAATATATTAAGAAATCTTTTTATAAAAAATTTCTAAAGCTGTTCAACTTTGTTAACAACTTTTTTAACATTCCATTATTATTTTTTTTAAATTAAAATAGGACAAACACCTATTTGTATTTTTTCTACATTTTTTCAAAAACTGTAGTTGTTTAAATATTTCAAGAAAGGCTTTACGCGTTTTCTATGAAACCATTTTTATGAACATTTTTAGTCGGGTGACCTAGCGCTTTTAACAACGTATTTAAAATTTGTTGTAAAACTTTTTCAAATTTTAATTACGTGTTAATTTTAGCAGAGGGTTAGCTAACCAGAAGCTTTGGTGTTACCAAAATTTTAGCAACGCTTTGTGAAACCAGCCATTTGTTTTGTATTGCGTTATAACATATCTGGCAATGTTAATGAGCCAGCAATATCTGCCCCTAAAAGAAGATTGAAAATTTTGACTCTTGTGATCATTTTTAATGCACAGTACAAGATTTGAACAAGAAATGAAACGAAACGTTCAAATCGCAATAAATGACTACCATAGCATTGGAATCTGAGACAAGAAATGTCTGCTTTGGCTTGCTAAACCACTCATTTTTTTGTCTGCAGATTCTGTCTGCTGTGATTTGATTCAAATTACATCAAAAAACATTTAAGGGTGTCTGCTGTCAAACTGATTCTAAATTTTGAGATAAAGAGAAAATAAAGGCATTGTCATTTAACTAACTCAATAAAGTTTAAAACCAACAATAGCTTTTGAGAAGTTTTTGCAAAATTTGGGTTGGCAGTTAACGTGCTAATTCTATATTATGTAGTGTTCTCTAGTAAAATTTCAGTTCTTATTTTGCACATCGGTGTCATAACTGCCATTAAACAGTTGCTTTACCAAACAATCAGTGCTATTCTATAACTAGTCGTTATTAAACGACGTCGTTAATTAACGATTCGGCGTAGACCGTGTTCATAACAATTATGTCAAAAATCCAATTTTGTAACAGGTGTCGCTAGAATTTGAGATAATGGGAAAATCATAATAGTGTTTTATCAGTCGCACTACTCAAAAAAAACAATATTCTCCAGAAGATGACGAGACTTAATTAGAACTTGATTAGAGTTAATACTAACTATTGTTCGTTTGAACTTGTTTTCTTTACTACAGTTGTGTAACAGTTTATAAATCTAGATAAACGTATCTTTTTTAATTAGTTGATATCATCAAAATAATCTTTTTTAAATTATTTCTAATAGATTCCCTCTTCTTTTAACAAATAGCATCCCTATAAAAAAAAAATTTCTTCATTTCATTATAATGTACTTCTGTACGCAAACACTTAAATAAACATTTTTTTTAGTTTCTATTTACTCTTTCAGTGCAGTTCCAAATTTGAATGTTTTTGAGTATATCTCTGTACTCAATGACTTACTGTTATCATGACTAAACTCAAGATAACTCGCAATTATAATAATAATAATCTTTATTGATTATGTATTGCTAATATGCGTAAAGCACTACCTGATATTATTTGGCAGTTAATACTGTGTGTTAATTTATTTGCCGAGGATCTCTTGCATATAGCGTTGAATTTGAAGTTGTTCTTCCTCAATAAGATTCCTCAATTAAAGAAGACCTCCAAAATTATTTTTCCAACTACTTCTTACATGAAACTAGATGTTTACACTTACCTTTGTTCCATCTATTTTATATTTTCATTAATTAAATTTTGATTCACACTGCTTATTCTTATACATGCTTTTTTTAAGTTTAGCTCGCAATAGTTTCGTTAGAAATGTTACTTTGAGCAGCTGTTTATTAACGATTTTGTGGTAAATGATCGACTTGTCGAAGTTATGGAATAGACAAAGCGTTCCCAAACGATTCTTATTTAATCAAATTGTCATCCAACGACTAGTTGTTATGATAACGATCGCAAGAAAAATACTGAAATAAAAAGTTCTTTCAATACGATTGTCGTTATTCAACATGTCGTTATCGAGTTATAATAAAATATCCCTAATTCTAATTATTTTCAAATACAGTGACCAAATTGATCATATAAATGTTTACTGAGTTTGTCTTGTGCTTCTAAAATTATGTCTAAACGTGTATTCCCAGAGACCGCTGAGGCTCATTTGCCTCTTCAACTCGATAGAAATAAAGAAGTTATTCATGTCAAAGAAAGTACCGACAATCATAACATAGAAAATATTGGACCACCTTTAGACCAGCCTATTCCTTCCCATCTTAATGGCTCAATCAAAGTACCAGCAGATGAATCTTCCGAAAATAAATCAGATTTAAAAGAAAATCCAGAAGCTGACGACAAACATAATCTTTGGAAATGGCCTGCAGGTCGCAGCAAATTTACACAAGTAATACATCTAAGATTAAATTATTTTTTTTTAAATCAAAATGCATTTAAGATAGAAATGAACATTTTAGCATGTTTGATTTAAATAAGTATATTTATTTTTTAAATAAGTTTTCCAACTTTCAATTTTTAGTTTACCTGGATTATTACGTGGCCCATTCATCTAATATTCCTATTCACAATTCCTGATTGTGAAAAACCAAGATTCAAAAAATGGTTCCCGCTGACTTTTATGATGTGTATAGTTTGGATTGGTTCACTCTCCTATGTTGTAGCTTGGATGATTACCATCATAGGTAAAACAAATTTATGCAAAAAATTGTAATTTCACTATATTAATAGGTGACACATTGAAAATTCCTGACTCTGTTATGGGAATTACATTTTTGGCGGCTGGAACAAGTATACCTGAGGCGGTTTCAAGTGTTATAGTCTCAAAACAAGGTATGTAAAACAATTTATTATTAGTTTGCTGGTTAATTTGTCGTAAGAGAGTACCATTTTGCAAACCAATCACAAATTTTTAGACCGGGCTGTCTAGATGAGTTCTGAAATATGAAAGGTCTACAAAAGACCTTTTTACCGAGAATTGAATATTAATTTTTTCTCATTAAAAACGAAATTTTACAACTAAAAGAGCAAGGCAATTGACGTCGATTCTTCAATCCAATCTTCTTTTCTAATTTGTTTTAAAAGTCAATCTAACACCATACAAGTTTAATAGAAACAAAATCTAGATTACAACTGTCATTTGATACTAACTTGTCAGATTGTTGATTTGAAAAATGCGTTTTTCAAATCTCAAATATAGTAAGTAAAGCCAACTTTTATAACCGACGAGGAGGAAAAAAAAAGAATTTATGCAACTCCTTTTAATATTTTGAAAAAGTTTTAGTAATAATAACATCAATGCTTGCTCTTTCTAGCTTACGCTCTACAATATGCATATTTACAAATCTATTTACATAGTAATTTTGTTTTAAACACCCTCTTCATTCATTCAGTTCTACTTCCGTTTTTATTCATTAAATCCCTTTTAAACATCCTCTTCATCAAGTCTGTTTCAGCTCCTTGCAATTCTTCTGATGACTTTCTCTCTTTCTTCTCAGCACACCTTACACAATCGTTCTTTTTCTTTCAATCAATATTTATTTTCATTCGCTTCATTTCCACAACGAAATCTTGCTATGGTATTCTTTTTATTCTTTTTTATTTTATTTTCTCAAATATTTTGGTTTCCTTTCAGTCCACCACCTTAAGTATTCCTTATTGTATCTTGTCTCTTCCAGTCTTCCTCTCCTTTTTTACCTACATACATTCTTATCCCTTTCTTTTCTCCTTTCATTTCTCTTAAAATATTTTTTTCAGGTTTTTTTTTTAGATCTTTTCACGCACATACATTCAATCAACCTCTTTTTTTTTATTTCCTATTTGTTCTTTTTCGAACTACATGTTTTTTGTCCTCGACATTCTTATTTTTTCCCGTTCACACTCTTCCATTAGCATGTATTCTGGCGTTCCTCTTTTCACTCTCAAAATTTACTTGTAGTAATTTTTCTATTTCGTGTCTTTCTTTCCATCTCCATATTTCTGCATCATACATCAACACACTCTTAACTACACTCTCAAATAGCATAACTCTTTTTCCAAACTTTCTCTCAAATAATCTCCCCCCTAAGCTTCAAATTTGCTTTATCATGCGTTTCCTTTCTTGGCCAATTCTTGAACCTAAGTCCTTTCTGCGTTTCTTCTATGGATATAATATTCTAAATAATTAATAAGCTCATTCACCGTTCCTCTCTGTTGTCTTTTACATCTTCGTTCATGCGTCTTCTCTATGCCTTGTCCTTTCTTAAACATAATTTTTGTTTTGTCAATATTGACCATCAGTTTTTTCTTACTGATATATTTTTCTATACACCTAATCATTTTCTCCATACCTCTCTCATCCTCTGCTATTACCACCATATAGTCCATTTATCTGACGATATTTCCCTTTTCCTTTAAATTAAAAAAAAATCTTTAGTACGACAAAGTTTTGTGTGAATGCCGGGTATCATAGTGTAACTAAACAATAAATTAAAACATCTCGTTATTTTGTGTTTGTGATCGTCTGGGATTTGTAGAGACCGGCGCTGCTGTAGTTTATGATTATGGAGTACCTACTGTGTGGATATCTGGGATAAAAAATAAAAGACAAAAAAATCTTGAATATTTGGTTTTTTCAATTTAACAGTTCTTGTCATTTTTAAAGACAAATAAAATAATAATTTGTACCTCAGACATGTTGCAACATTTCAGCGTAAACAACGTTTAGAAAATTCTTTCTTAAAAGTTGTAGTGGTATCGAAAGCTTATTTTTGAAAACAAGTTTTAAGAGGTTGTTTTAAATATGCAAATATGAGTCAGTTAAACAAAGTACATATTTGATTTAAACAAAATTTTAGTGTTTATTGGTACAAAGCATAGATAGAAAATATTGCATATCTGGCGTTTCAGACAAAAGGCGCTGTGATAACGTGGTTGTCCGATCAGCGATATTCTTTTAATCCTTTAAAAAAAACTATTACTCCAGCTGTAAGAGTAAGCTTAAAGATGCAAATGTTGAGTTGTACATGTCTTTATTTTACTTTTTTCTTTGTACCTCGGAGTGTTTGCGTTGATGTGCGAGCGTTGAGTTGTACATCTCTTTACTTGTTCCCTGTACTTCCAAGCTTTTGCGTAGATGTGCAAAGATTAAGTTGAACATCTATACTTTGAATTTTTTTTCCTATTCATTTTTTCTTTTTTATTGAATGTTTATATTCAAAGTCACGGCGCTTTCTACTTTGGTCAACAATATTTAGCTGAAGGCTGATTTGTGCGATAACCATAGGCATTTGGTGGTCCAACACTTCCTGCTAGAGACTAGCGATGGTGTTCTTTTTCTTCTACGCAGAGTGTAAACACAGTCCAGTAGAGATCAGTAAAGACCAAAAAGTAAACTAGCGTAAGCAAAATAATTTAAAAAATTCTTTTACCGGGGTAAGAAACTAGTCACTTCTAATTGAAATAAAAAAAACTTAACACCATTGTGCATGATACACTAACCATAGTAGAAAATCAATCATCAAAATCTTTCGATAAAGCAGAATTAAATCTTCTTAACAATGAATAATATACAGTTTTTACTTTAACTTCTCTCGCGGTTTTTTCTCCATACCTATTCGGAGCAGTACTTTAAAAGTAGCGCTTTAAATTATCTGTCATCTAGAAGCAAGTCGTGCTTACTTGGCAACGCTGCGTGCACATGTGTTTTGTCCTGTATCTGATGACAGAAGTCAGCTGTAATTTTTTTCCGAAGGGAGCACTTTATTTCAATTTTTGTTGCTCACGTGTGAGTTGTGTACGCGTCTTGTGGCAGAGGTTAGCTTATACCATACAGATAAGTTCATACATATGAAAGCAGTGACACTGACCTGACACACTAACAGTACAGATTGGAAAAACAAGAATGTAATGTTGCCAGACGGTGCAATGACGTAGAAAGCACTTTGAGGTCAGTTACTTCAAACAATAGGAGGGCGTTGCCTTTATGGGAATCTTAAGATTTTTTTTCTACCTCCATATGAAAATTTCAGCGGAAAAAAACATATCAGATGAATGAGAAGATGCTGTAGTATGTGAAAAAAAGTTATTTACCCCATTTTGTACCAAACTTTATAATTAATATTCGGTAAGCGAAAAGGTCAAAAGAAAAATTTCTAAAACTATACTGAGATTAATGTGAGAAGTCCCATGTCATATTTGACAGTAGCGCTAATGTTTCTGCAAGTACATTCGAACTAAAAAATATTGTGAGCTTATAATTTGTGTGATTGTTAATATGCACAACTATCTGTTTAAAGTGTTCAGATAATAACTCTGAGAGTTTAACAAATTTTGTGTCAAAATTCAATAATCGTTATTCTTCAATTAAATTCACTTATGAAAAGAAAATTAATAAATATTTATTTTTTAGATGTCGACGTAATTAAAAAAGCAACAGGTGATTTAGAATTTGATATATGTATTTAGAAAATTTAAGATACATACATACATACCTAATGACTCAAACCATTGTTTTCAACATAAAATAGCAAGTTTGAGTTTTTTAGTAAATAGATTATTTACTTTGCCTTTAAGTCAAAAAAACTTTAATAAAGAAAAAGCATTTATTTAGCAAAAGAATTAAAATACATTTCAATACCCTTTCGACCTAAGACAATCAACAGACTTAATATTGTGTTTAAAAGTTTAGGATTTAGAGCGGTTTATCAGACAAGATCAAAATTAAAAGATTTTTCAAAGTTCCAAAAAACAAAACACCATTTCTAGAAAAATTTGGAATTTATCGCATAGAATGTAATAACTGTGACAATTGTTATATAGGACAAATTCGTAGATCAGCGAAAACTAAATACAAAGAGCACTTAGCTCCCTTAAAATACGGCAGATTAGACAAGTCAAGTATCACCGAGCAGGCCTTTAATAGCAATCATCATATTAGTATTAACAGTTTAAAATTAGTCAAGCAAATAAATAACTATAGACATCTTAACGTCGCTAAACTCATTGAAACTCATAAAAATAAGGCAAATGCTCTTAACAAAGATAACGGTCTTCTTTTCAGCTCCTTAGTCAGATTATTAAGAAATACCCACAAAAATTCCCTAAACCAGGTAAATTTAGGCAAATAATAATAGTTTTATTCATCTCCTGATAATGAGAATGACCACTTGGTGGTCAAAAGAGCTCTCAAGATCTATTAAACAAACTTTTTGGAACGTGGTAAAACTGTGTAAAACCAATCAACGAATGTAATTCATCTTCTTTGGTTAGTACCGACAAGTAGAAAAATAAAATTCTGGCATGTCATTTAGCATCTATATATGCATTAAAACATGTAGAAATATTGTTTCTCAAACTTTTGATATAAGGTAGCTTCTGACAGATGTCGCTAGTTATCACAAAAGTCGCTAGTTATCACAAAAAGTCATAGATTTATTATAACAAGATACAGCCATGCACTGCGATAGTCCGCCAAGACGTACCGTCTATTGCCCCCACTCTCAACTGCATTAGTATTCGGTAGCGCCATCCTTTAGACAGGTTCCTACCAATAGCAAAGCATAAATCATTAGACGCAGAGTGCCCTACGTCAACATGACTCTGGAATTATTTTGACGTCAAATTTAAAATTTTTCTAATCACTTAATTTGAACAGAAAACTTACTCAGTTCACTTAAAAATTGAATATAATGTCAAGAAAAATATTTAATAATTTGAAGGTAATTTTATTTATTGAGATTTCAACCTCAACTTCTATTTTCTTCCAGCTTTCTAATGATTATCTATTTTCTTAAAGCTTAACTTCAATTTTACAAATTCATAGGGGAGAAGTTTTCTATTTTCATTATAGTGATTGTAAGCTGATAAAAGATGAAGCGGATAATAAAGTTTACATGGGTCTGTTGAAATTGGGATAACTTTTTTTGATAAAATAATTTAGAATCATTAGCACTGGTGATAAGACATTTATTTACCAATTTAAAAAAAAAATTGATTTTTAGGCTTTCGTATTTTATTAATTATGTATGACAAATGTCAATAAGTTGACAGCAAAGCAGTTGGTTGTCGTAAATATTCGCTAAATTCGTAGATATTCGTGTCTGTTTAATCACTATAGACTTATGCGCGACTGCGACATACGACAACTATGATGAAAAGGATGAAAAATGTGTTTCATTAAATATAGAAAGAAATGGAGAGATGTACCAATTTCGTTAATATGTTTTTTAAGAACCGAAGTTTACCAAGCATAGCTATGTCTAGTGTATTAAATCTATGCAAAAAGTTAAGAAAATTAAACAAATATTTTTCTAGGACATGGATCAATGGGGATCAGCAATTCAATCGGATCAAATACATTTGATATACTACTTTGTCTAGGTCTGCCATGGTTCATCAAAGCAACATTTATGCCAACCATTGTTGGAAAGCATTGGGTACATTATTGTATTGAATGTAAACAGTTTTAATAGTTGATTTGTAGGTTGGCATTAATTCCGCTGGAATCGAGTACAGTGCCATATCTCTGCTTTCATCGCTGCTATTGCTCTATGCAGTGTTTGCGCTAAATAAATTCCGATTGGACAAAAAAGTTGGACGAATCTGCCTACTAATGTACGCAGTTTTTCTCATATTAGCAAGTTTAATCGAGCTGAATGCGTTCTTCAGAGTCAATTTACCAACTTGTGGACGATGAAGTAATGTGAAGTTGTGTATTATAGGCAGTCAGCAAAAATTTTATTTCTTACATACATCTTATTTTATTAAAAAATGAATAGGTAATGGGTTTTTCTGTAGTAGACTTCATTCATTATTTAACATACAGAGCCGTCGCGTCGGATCTCAAGATTGACAACTAGAGGCACTTTCATCACGTTTTTACATTAAAATGTAATGATGGTTTCAAAAAAGTCATGTCAAGGCTAATAAAAAAAACCAGAAGTGTACACAAACTCTTAACATGATGTGGTTCTGACATCGATTTTAACTGGTTCGTCATTTTGACATGCACTTTTTTAAAACACTTCATATTGAGTTTGTACATAAACCAATATTACCTACAGTAGACTATTTTATAATTGTTGTATGTGCATTTATGGTTAATTCATAGCCATGAGTAGACCTATTTTATAATTTATATTTTACTAGTTGTAGGTATTAATAAAAGAATTAAGTTATTGCCATTTTTTATTTTTATTGATAGTTTTTCTAAACCGAAATAAATATTAAGGTAATGTAGGTAAATTTTAAGATATTATCAAAAAATGCTTTCTATTTATTTTCGGCCGCAAACCCGTAATAAGTATTCTTTTCACCAATAAGTTTATCTAACAACTTATTTTCATACTTGTAAAAGTAATTTATTTTTTCTTATTTTTTTCTTTGTTACTAGCCAAAACTTCTCCAGGTGCTGGATAAGGACGCTGTTGGTAAAGTGGTCCTGAAGCTGTACTGTCTGCTCTTCCTTTATTGTTTTCCAAACCATCGCTCCAAGTTCCTTGTGGAATATCCGAATAAGCTGCAGGATCCATTGGGTCTATAATATCGTCTCTGCGTTTTCTTCTTCCATGCCTATCATCTCTTCTATGCCTTCTATCTTCCCTGTCTCGATCGCGATCTTTGTCTCTTTTGTCGTGCCTATGATGTCCTCTACTATCATCATCATCGGAATCGTTATCATTATCAGATCCTTTGTCGTTTTTATGCTCATTTTCTTGAGCAAGTTTCTTTTTCTCTCGTAATCGAGCCGCACTTAAACTTTTTATTGATTTTGGGTGACGTGGAGGTAGCCACGAAACTAAATCGTTTTCCATATTCCAATAGTAATATCTGCCTCTGTAAAATAAATATGATTTCCTAAAAAACAACTTCTAAAAAACTATTATAACAGCGCCAAATGCACATTGTAATAATATATTTTTTAATCACAATCGCATTGAAAATACAAGATTATGCTTCCATGTCATAAAATGTATTCTGCAAATCACTAACACAACGATAAATGAGGTGAAATTTTAAGAATACATGTTAAGTGAAACTACGAAAAGAAAACGTTAAGCGAAGACGTTATAAGATTTTATTTTAATTAGTTTGAATGGTATTCATGACAATTATATCATAAATTGAGCAGTAATAATAAATTTATTGACGTTTGTTAATAAATAAACTTTGTTGCAAAAACAGAATGAAGACACTAGACTTGAATTATTATTCGTTATTCTCGGTTTGCTGAGCCTACCGAAACTGAAGTGATAAACCTTGTCGTCAAGGGTATATTGCTTAATCTATATAGTTATGGCAACTAAAATATCAGCTGGGATTAAATTTAAGATAAAATAATACCATATGAAACCATATTTCTAATGACTTCAGAAGCTTGAATCTAGCACTCAATATTCTACAATGAATTGCTACAACGTAACTTTTTATTTTCAAATGTACGCAAACGGCGTAAGAATGTTAAAAACTGAAAAATTTCAAATACATTTTTTTAGCCAGTCTCTAAATTTAAAATGCCACAAAAAAACATATTTTCGATATTGGAAATGCTAAAAGAGTCATTGATTTTAAATTCATTAACATTTAATAGTTTTTCTGACAAAAATGTATTGCTTAGATTATAATTTTACCGATTTATGCAGTTATTGATGCCAACTTTTATGTAATAAAAATCTACAAAGCTGTAAAAGTGAGATTGTAGAAAAAATAATATTTATTTATTACTTTAATAATAAAACGCTTTAATAATAAAAGATAAAATTGTAAGAAAAATCCATATTTATTTATTACTTTAATAATAAAACGCTTTTAATGGGAACGGTAATTTTGCCGAATCATGTCAAAATAGTGAAAATATTAACTTTGTCTATAAAACTTTTAGGGCATGGAATCAGCCGCAAACTAATCAACTCCAAAACCCAAAAATATATTTTTTAAATAAATAGTATTCTTAAATGTACATATTGCGATACTCAAGATTATTTCTTTTGTAAAAAACTCATCACTTGTGTCACCCAATAAAAATGCTTTATCTATTTTTCTATAGCTATTGCAATCTTAGTTTTCCCAAAAATAAGAATATTTACTAACGATTAGACTTTTAAAGTGAAATTGCGCAATATAATAATAAAATTTTCAAAACTCTTCAAAATAGAATGAACTAGTGTTTGCAAAAAGTCAAAATCACTCTTCTACTGAGTGCTTTGCACAAGTTCTACCGAAAGAAGAGAGTAAGCACCCTTAGGGCGCCCAACCCAACTCTCGTATATAAAATATTTTTAGTTTTTTTCTATCAAAAACATGCGTAAATTGTAAAAGATAACAATTAAATCTGCATTATTGCATTAAAAAATATTAAACCATTGAGCGTGGAATAACTTGACTTACAGTCCTTTGTCAAAAACTTCTGTCCAACTGTTCGGTAAGGGATATTTGAACAATAATTTTTGCATATTTCTCATGTACCGAGGGTCGGGGGTTAAAACACCCTTCCAATGAGTCTCACACCAATATGTACATTCATGAAAGATATTACTTTTGTTGGGACATGTTGACCAGCCTTTAAAATTTATTTTTTTAGATGCGTCTTGGCTCTTTTTGCCTAAAAAAGTATGATATAATAAATTAGTATAAAAAAACAGTAACCCATACCTGTTAATAGCCCCCTTTTAGCAAGTTTAGCAGCTAAAGCTCCAGGTAGAGGCATTGTTTTGATGTTTAGATCATAATCAACTTCGACATAACCTGTAAATTGAACGTATTCCAGTGGCGCCGTTCTGCGCTTTCGCCCCGGAAATACAGCGTGGTCAACCATGACTGTTTGGGTTGGCAACACTTTTCAGAAACTTTTTAATTGCCTAGTTGCAACACTGTACTGTAAGCGAATACGCTTGTTTGACAAATATTTGACATGACATTTGACATTTATAAAGAAAATTGTGAATTATATCACAGCAACTAACTTTTTAATTGACATCGGTCAATTATGTTGTCAGTGTTAAAGGTGTCTCTCGTCAACAACAGGAAGTGGTTGCAGTTGTACCATTTTAAAATAAAATGTAAGATTGCCAACTCAAAGAGAAATTGTTGATCACGTTTTATGTATATGTATTGACAAAAGTACAATAAAAAATAGTGTGTTAAAACCTAGATCTTAACACACTAAAAACAATAATGCAAACCAAAAAAAATACAATACTAAAATAGTGTTCGTTTTTGTAAACAATTGCCCAGGCAGCAATGCTACAATTGTTGGAATCTTGCTTCACTACGCCTCCGACATTTACTTGTAAATTACTTTCTCAACATCGAAGGTGGTGAAGAAGTGTTGAACTAAAAAAACTATAAAGATATAAATTAATGCTGGAAGTAAATAATAAAAACATAAGTGAAAAACTTTAAAAGTACAATTTATACATAGTATTAACGGTACAGATGTAAATTCTAGAGTTAAATAATAAAACTTTAAACAAAAAAGTATACAAGTCGTTTTAAAAAAAATAATTAAAAAAAATTTAGAAATATAAATAGCATTTCGTCACAAATGTAATTGTTAAATGGCAATTAGGAAAACGATAAAAGCCGATAACTTTGTTTATACAGAGCCAATCCTAGAATTTGGTCTTCTAAATCAAATCTGCGTTCCTGTAATTTTTTTCCGATCGTTGCAATGTAGTTTGGCAGAAATGTTCCAATAGAACTATGTTAGAAAAAACGTTTGGAGTACAAGAAGGCTCAACTGCAACTGCTTTGATTGTTGTTCTCAAACTCAACTTTTTTTTTAAGCGAGCAACCTCCCATTTTAATGACGTGCCTGCGGTGCCTGCATGGTAAAAATAGCGTGCACGTGAAATTAACGACGCAGATTTTAACATTTCAACGTTTACCAATAACGCCTTTTTCTGGTTAACATGAGTTGTGGCTTGTGCTTTAGTCAACGTAAGATGTTAAGAAGATGTTGCTAATAACGTAGAGACTTCCACATCTGCTTTTTCCGTTGGTTTATCAATGAGTTGTTCCTCCGTTTTACTGCTAAGGTTGCTGTCAAACACGGGAGAAAAGTTTTGTTAAAAAAAGCCCGCATCGTCCTCTACTATTGCATTTTATGTGTGATCTTGAGCTGCAAAAATAAAACAACTTAGTATCAAAACATGTGTCTGTGATTATTACCACTACTCCAGTGTTTTTCCTTTACTACATGGAAAAAAAAAACATTTGTGATAATTGGACGCCTTGTACCCTTTACAATTACAATTTTAGCACGCTTAAATCAGGTAAAAAAAAGAAGATATAAATAAGTTATAAACTTACCTAAAAAGGAAAGGTAAAGAAAAAGCAATAGTAGGACTGAAAACAATATACAATCGGTAAAATCTTGTCTCGTACACGTGCACATTACAACTAATTTAAAGTTTAATTTTTGTATTTGTAAGTAATACATGCTTATTAAGAAAATTTTCTTTTTACTTTGTTGCAAGTGGTAATATGGTAACGTCTTCTTTTAAAGACGATTATTTCTGTTAGCAACAGTTTTAGCAAAACGTTTGCGACGTACTCGGTACTAGAGATACATCCGTATTGGTTTAGTTTTGACAACTGTAACATTGCCAATAAGTTACACCCATCTGTTAAAACAACGTATTTTTTCCACTGGATGCGGAGACCTATAAAGTGGTTGTGGGACCTATAAAGACTGGAGAATACAATCCGGTACACAGCATTGCCTCGGCATCTTGCTTCACTTCCCCTTAAGTACACCCAAAAAACAACCTCCCTTTCTACTTCAATTCAAATCTAGTGTTTGTCACAAAAGCACAATACTACTTTCAAAATTTGAGCTATTCATTCCAACCACTGATGCCAAGCACAGCTGAAGAAAAAGTCATACAGAGTAGCACCCTAGTTTAAAACTAGCGCTTTAAATTATCTGTCATCCAGAAGCAAGTCGAGCTTACTTGGCAACGCTACGTACACATGTGTTTTGTCTTGTATCTGATGACAAAAGTCATCTGTAATTTTTTCCCAAAGAGAGCGCTTTATTTCAAGTTTTGTTGTTCATGAGTGAGTTGTGTATGCGACTTGCGGCAGAGGTTAGCTTATACATATAAAAGCAGTGACACAGACCTTACACACTGACAGTACAGATTGGAAAAACAAGGATGCAATGTTGCCAGATGACGTAGAAAGCACTTTAGCGTCACAGTTATATAGAACAACAGTAGTATGTTGTAGTATAAAAAAAAAATTTAAAAAAAAGTATTTTACCCAATTAAATAGTATTGTTCTTTTAAGATTTATAGCCCAGTCGAATTAGTATTTTAGATTTACAAGTAACTTTTGTATCAACTGTTTTTCGTGTAAAATTGAAAATAAACGAGTTATTCAAGAGACAAAAATAACAATTTAATTCAAGATGGCGGATGACGCAACAAGTCTAGTAACACTACTTTTTGAATTTAGACTACCAGTGACCCCTTCTAAGAATTCCGAATAAAAATTGCTGCTTAGAATTTTTGTAAAACTTTAAAGTTTTTGAGGTAATTCAACTGGGCTATTAGCTTTTTGCGTCTGGTTAATGGAACTATGAGTAGACCATTTACCACTATTTACCACAGCAAAGACGACAACACTCCACTTTGTGGATAACCTTTAACCGTAGTCATCAAAGTGTTTTCTTTTCCCAGTGAGACCGTTATTATGCGGCTTACAAGCACTGATTCAATCCAGATTGTCGTGTTTTTCTGCTGCTTAGCTTTATAGATTTAAAAGGAGTGTTATCTATAGCTATAAATATGCCAGCAACTACTTATTTTGCATCGATAGTTTTCTCCACTTCTGTAACAATGTAATAAAGTGCGTTTATCGTAAATTTGCCAGATTGGTATGCAAATTGTTTAGAGTGTAACTGTGCTCCGTTGTGGAGCATGTTCCTCATGTGGTTATTCACAATTTTGTTCATTGTATTATAGAGAAAAAAAGATAAGCTGATTGGGCGATATGATTTGGCCTCGTCTGGAGATTGTCTGTTCGTCTTTGGTATGAAGACCACCTTTACTTTCCTCCAGAACTAGGGTATATACCCCAGTGCAAAGCTTGCCTTGAAGATGTTAGTGATGCAAGCGGCAGTAGCGTTGAATCTCTATTGCAGTCAAGCTGAAAATGTTTCATCGCCTCCGGGTGATTTATTGAGCTTGAAGCTGTTTATAGCCCATTTTACCTTCTCAAGAGTAAATATTTTTCCTGCCAGACGTGTGTTGTCTCTGTTTGAGTGATGGTGTGATTTTGGGTAGTGATTTGAATTACTTAAAATAAGAAGAAAAGATGACAAAAATGTCAGTTAAAGCATCTTTATTTTTAAAGAGTAGCAATCAAATTGAAATATGTTTTTATACGATATAAATTCTAATCCTAAAAATAATTAGGCAGAATAAATGGTCAGCAATTAGGTACCTATATAAACATTTCAATTTGGGTAACTACTGTTGTCTTATTAGCTTTTTATATTTTTTCTCTAAAACTCAAACGTTAACCACATAAAAAATAAAAATTGTTAAATATATTTCCACTATCTACATGAAACAACTTTCAACTACGTTTAGCTCATCTTGAACAACAAACAACATAATACTTATTAAAGACTGTTTAGAAGAAACTTAATTGAATTAAAACCAGAAATTCAGCAATAAAATTATTTTTCAAAACAAAATAAATACGAAATCAACAATGTTTTAACGAGACGACTACTGAATTGATGCTTGAGAAGCAATAAGGAAGAATTATAACTGACATTTGATAACACTTCAATTTTTTAAACGACAACCTGATTTTATGTCCTTTGCGACAAAAATAGATATAAAAAATTTCTGATTGCGGTACCTACCTGAACACGAAGTGTGTTGATCTAGTGACCTTATCTTTTGTTTAGAAGCGAGGAGAATACGCTTTCTTAGCCTACGTTAAAACAGTTAAAAATTAAATGCCGTCATTTTTTCAATTTTTTGTAGAAGACGCATTTCAGGTGTTTTTTAAAATGATACATTTTAGGTGTTTATAAATTATAAAACTTCTCAGCCGGCAACATTGCGTAAGAATTTAAAAAAGTTAGTTAGGTTATAGCATTGTTTATGTATTACATAAACAATGATTATAGTCTATTAATAAAAGATCTATAATTTTTAGACTGTCGTAACGGTTCCGTAACTTTTCACCCTAAGACAAAACAACCACGACAAAATAACCGCGACAAAATTACCGAAGACAAAATAACCAAACGATAATTCATCCCCACGACAATTCGTCCATGAAAATATTGGACCTATATTGGACCTGACGGTATTCTTGGACCTGACCTGACCTGACCTGACCTGACCTGACCGAATTATCGTTCGGATGAATTGTCCGCGGATCAGATGTCGCGGATCAATCGTCGCGGATCAATTGTCTGCGGTTATTATGTCGTTTGGTTATCTTGTCGTTGGGTATTTGGTCGCGGTTATTTTGTCGCGGTTATTTTGACCGTGGTTATTAATGCGTGTCACCGTCGTAACTAGACGTTGATTCACAATCAATATTTTTTGTTGGTTTAAACGACATTTTTTTTAGCTTGCGTTAAGATTGTAAGAGTAAAATTCTAAATCAAAACGAATGATATTTTTTTTGTCTAAAAAAATCAAAATTTTATCTTGTTTATCTTGCAACACAAATACACCCCGATCCGAAACATTCTACATTTTTAAAACAAGGTAAAAAAAGATTTTACGTGTAGTCATTTCAACAGTCTGAGAGTGTTATAAAAAAAAAATTATATAAAAATATATAAAAACCTTTATATATTTTTTTTTAAATTTAGGAACAAACAATTGAAATAAAATTTTTTTCCCGGAAATCGTCTTAGAAACAACATTTTCCTGCTTATTTACGCGCAGGAAAATTGAGATTTCGGGACTAGTACTGTATAAACTTTACAAGACGCAAAATAAAAAAGATACTCTAGTAATTATAGTTGCCAACAAAATTGACAAACTTCATTTTTGTGGAATTTGTAAAAAAAAATCTAAAATTTGTAAATTTCGTCTTTTTTTACGATTTTCGGAAAAATTTCACTTCCACATGCTTGATATCTCCTATATATGTACGAATTTGACATCGTACATAGTAGGTGAGATGTTCTAACCTTTCATGCATTGTGTGTATATATTGAGCATTAAGGGCGTATTTGTACCAATAGTTTATCAAAGGTCACGCTTAGCATGTACTACTTGATAAACTGGTACTACCCACTAATCTTAATTATATTTTAAGATAGTCCTCTATACATTGTACCAGTTACGCTGGTAACGATTAAATATTAGAATTAATGTGATCAATGTGATCAGTTTGTATATATATAGGAGATATCAAGCATGTGGAAGTGTACTGGTTTCTGCAATACCCTGGCCTGATGAGTTTCAATAAAACGAAACAGCGCTGTAGTCAGGTTTGCATAAGACATTACACTTTCACGAAATGCTAAGTAATATAACCTTTCATGCTTTGCAATATTTCAAAATAAAACATGTTCCATGCTAGACAAACTGATCACATTGATCACATTAATTCTAATATTTAATACTTGCTAATATCATAATTTCTTTTACAAAAAAGTGGCAACGCTGGTTGATACGTTTTTTTTTTGAAAACACAGAACAATTTAAGATTAAATTTAAGGTTTCAACTTTTGACAAAAAAAAAAAAATTATATTATTTTTGTGAGAAGAAAGGACAAGTTTTAAGCGAGATGGAAGCGTAAATATAACCCAAATTTATGTTTTGTAACCTCAAGTGTTAATTTTTTAATTTTATCAACAACGAGGAGTGTTCTGAGCGAACTTTTACATAGTCTACACAATAGTTTTTAGCTAATTAAATAATTTTAGTCACTGCATTGTTACTGCCTATTAATTTTGCTTTTGTAGTAGACGTCGCGACTATGAATCTGCATCGCTGTAACATTCTACAAACTTAATATTTTTATTTTTAGTTTATACTCAATTTTATAGTTTAACATTCAAGCTATGTCTTTAAACACCTTTTTTAATTTTTCAAAAT
Source organism: Lagria hirta (assembly GCA_947359425.1). Classification (NCBI taxonomy): domain Eukaryota; kingdom Metazoa; phylum Arthropoda; class Insecta; order Coleoptera; family Tenebrionidae; genus Lagria; species Lagria hirta. Next base: position 31,881,283 of record OX375794.1, read on the forward strand.
CTTCTGCCGTAGGTTTTTGAAAATTTGTTGACGAAACTCTTTTTGCAATAGCTAAATCTCGTCTTGTACTAAGCATTATATATAAAAAGCTTTTACAGCTTTTACATTACAAACTTTTAACATTACTAACTTTTAACATTGAGGTGAATACTTTATTGCACTCTAAAAACTAAAACGTTTTAAAATGCTTTTTACATATTGCAGTTGCAAATATTTTTGTAAACACAGAATTAATATTGATTTGAGTAAATATATGCCCAAAATCGTCATTGCAAATTAATTCAATCAATAATCTGTTGTAAGTTACTAAAGAGTTCCAATAACAACAAAACATGTTCTACGGATCTTAGTTTGAATAAATTTTTTTTAATATTATTTTACAATTTGTTGGTAGACCCAAAGAAAGATACAAAAAAGCATATCTAAAATATGCCTTTTAGAGAAAACACGCTAATGTGATAACTTGTGGTTGTCCAATTTGCAAAATCTTTTTAATTGTCTGAAAACATATTTTTTATCAAAATCGATATCTGTTATTAGGAGTGACTTATAGAAACACGGTTTTTTGACTTGAGGTAAAGCACTTTTAATAAATGTCGCTTTTTATAATTATTATATTATAGCTTGAACTTTAGAAAAACATATTTTATTGCAGTGACTTTGTTACTCTATAAGTAATTTATCATTAGTTTAATATGATTGTATATACTGATTTTTTTAATGTTAATAAAATGCTTATTCAAATTTAGAAATAATGTTGTCTGGTTGGCATTATTTGTACCGTTAATCGCCAAACGTAATCATTATTCTATTCAAAAATAAGAATGTATACTAATCAAATTACAAGATGTCAGATTATTCAAAAATTAGAGTTTGACAATTTGTTTTTAACTCTGATACAAATATCATTTATTACTTTCATTTTTATAGTAAAATGGAAGCAGATTTTAAGTGCAAACATCAAGAAAACGTCTTATTTATCAAAGTGTTGAAGACCCTGCTTGATGTTCATAAAAACGAGCCTGTAAAATGCAATTGATTGTCATTAAATTTTTATTAATTGTAAATTTTAAAACAGTTTAGACCCTCGGTTTATTTTAATGAAGTGAACATGACGTTAGAAGATCGTCTTGAAAATTTATACAAAAAGCGAAAAAATCAAACTGTGCATCAATTGTCTTCATTTATGGTTACACCAGATATGATAATTTTTCAAAATTTTGCTTTAGGGAAAACATATAAAGCTACTTTGACTTTACAAAATAAAACTCAAGTACCAAAGAACTCTATATCTATATATTATACTCCAAAATACTGTTGCAGGCTTGTGTGGGAATAAAAGTGGATTTTTCTCAAAGTCTTTTTTTTACCATTGCATGTGCTGAAAAAATAGTTTGGACTAAAATAGCCCCTGGAATGTGCTACTCTATAGTCATTACGTTTAAGCCGCAGGACTTTGAAGACTATATTCATAAAATTTCTATCATAACTGAAAGTGAAGAGCTCACAATACCAATTTATGGTTAATACCTACGTTGTAAACGACAAAAATTAATCACTTTTATTTTTTTAGCATTTTCTTATAGACCTCTAATAGATTTTCCTGATCTCATCACAATGCCTAATGTTTTAGTCAAAGATAGAGCTGAGAAAGCTATTATTCTCACAAATTGTGGACAGTGCATTGGAAATTGTAGCATAATTTCTACAGATCTGGACACGTGCCCTAAAAAAATGCGATTGCATCCAAACGAAAAAGTAGTTTTTAATGTCTTATTTTCAACAAAATGTGTTGGTACATCAAAATTACACTTGATAGTAAAATTTGATAATGATATAAGGTTGAAAATTAATGTCGAATGTGAAGCAACCTCTATCAGTGTCATTTTTGACAAAAATTGCTTAAACTTTGAAGACACATTTATTGGACTGCAGCGTCAAATCTATCTTAAACTCACATGCGATGCCATAGGGTTAGTTCTGTTTGTTCTAATTGTTTCTTAACTCAAAATTATACTGTAGAATTTAAAGGAAAATTATCTTTTTAAGGTTGCATACTAACAAGAATTTTTGAAAGTAATTTTGAAGGTTTAAAGTTAGTTAAACTTAATGTTGTCATTTGACGTCAACTATTAATTAAAATTTTTGCGCAAGATTAATTAAATATGCCGCGAAAAACTAAAAATTGAAAAGCTCTACCAGTTGGCGAAATTAGCAATTTGCAAATACTATTAAAAATTTGGTTAAATTATATTTAAAAAGATCTAAAATTATCGAAAGACCAACTAAAATATTTTTCGTAAGTTGACATTGCTTAATAAAAACCAAAGTATCCTTTCATTCAGGTCTATTACGGTGAACATTGGTTATTTAACAATATTGGAAATTGGAACTCGATAAATTACGATAACTAATGTTAGATCATATTACGGTGGCGATGTTGATAACGATAAATTACAAGAACCAATATTGGAAACTTTCTGATATTGGAAAGCTGACAGGTACACCAACTACTAGTGTGTTACTAGAATTTAAGAGAAAAGTACTAAAAACTGTCATTCATTTCCCGCATTCCCGATCCCGAATGACAGTTGAGGGAAATAGATAAGACTGTTAAGATAAAAGGGTAAAAGAATGTTAAGTGAATGTATGTTTAGTTATGTTTTTTCTGGAATGTCGAGGGGAGAAAAAATGTTAAAAGAATGTATGTTTAGTTATGCTTTTTTTCTGGAATATTACGGGAATGTATGTTTAATTAGGGAGAAAAAATGATAAAGGAATGTATGTTCAATAAAGGAGGAAAAATGTTAAAAGAGTGTAAGTTTAATTAAGGGAGGAAAAATGTTAAGAAAGTGTATGTTTAATTATGTTTTTTTCTGAAATGTTAAGGGAGGAAAAATGTTAAGAGAGTGTATGTTTAATTAGGGAGAAAAATGTAAGAATGATATGGAAATGTATGTTTAATTATGTTTTTTTCTGAAATGTTAAGGGAGGAAAAATGTTAAGAGAGTGTATGTTTAATTAGGGAGAAAAATGTAAGAATGTTATGGAAATGTATATTTAATTATGTTTTTTTTTTGTTGAATGTTAAAGGAATGTATGTTTAATTATGTTTTTTTAGGGATGTTAAAGGGAAAAAATAGAAGAATGTTAAGGGAATGTATGTTTAATTTTGTTTTTTTTCTTCAATGTTAGGGGAATGTATGTTTAATTAAGTTTTTTTTTGTCGAATGTTGGAGGAATGTATGTTTTTTCAGTTAAGGGGAAAAAATGTAAGGGGAATAGATGTTTAATTATGTTTTTTTTGTATGGAGGAAATGTATGTTTAATTATGTTTTGTTCTGTAATGTTAGGGTAGTGTATGTTTAATTACAGTTTTTCTTAAAGAAATGTATGTTTTTTCTATGTCAATGTCCTTCCTGAACTTGTAATTTCTTTTCCAAAAAACGTAAAATTTTCGGCTCGTGGTCAAGCGTCCCGAAGGGACGGTTGATCACGAGCCGAAAATTTTACTTTTTTTGGAAAAAAATTACAAGTTCAGAAAGTCTTCATTTAACAAAAATCAAGTTTTGTTAAGGGAATTAATTTTCTTGTATGTTCAATTTCTACAAGTCCAGTTCTCATTTTCACAAAAACCAATGTGATTTATTACCTTTTTTTCATACAATACTACTCTTTAATGTACTAACACCTAAAGACTTTTTCAAAACAGTTTCAATTATATACATGTATCAAACTTTACCGTTCTTCTTCATTTTTTATGGCTCTTATCAACAACATAAAATTGAGGTCCATTTTTGTACATGAATCATCTAGATAGGTAGTTCCAACCAGATTCAGATCACTTTTTGACTTCTTAATTTAACCAATAACCAATATTATAAACTAAAAGATATTTCGGCACCATAATAAGAAAATTGGTTATTTTCCAATGATCTGAACATTTCCAAAGTAAGTTCCAAGGTTGAACCACCAATGGTCCACCGTAATAGCTTTATTAGTTGTTTTCAGATAATCTGGAAATAACCAATATCTGTGTGACACGGTAATAGACCTGATTATACGTCTTTATAAAAAAAAGCAATATTTAGTGCTGCTACAAGAATAGTTTAGCAAAGAGGAAAGACATGGCATTTCTCAATAGGCTTATATCTAGGGATGGTAACCTTTCCTGGCCTGGAAGACCTCCTTATATAATTATTCCGAACATTTTTCTCTGAATTTATTTTTAAAATAAAGTGTATTTAAATAAACTAAAGAATTTAAAAAACCCGAAAACAAACTAAGAAACAAAATAAACGCCATTTCTCGTCAGATTCAGATCAGAACACCGTTATGATCAATTTCATCGCGCGGGTAGAAGACTGTATTGTCTAAACTACTGACGGTCATCTACGCGGCATTATTTTTAGAATATATATATAAATTTACCATTCTTTTAGTACGTAAACCCGTGTTCAGCTGTTTTGTAATTTGAATTAATACATTTTTATAAAATAATCTCATTGATGAGTTCTATTTGCCGGATCTTATATGTATAATATAGACTTCATAAATGTTTTTTATGTGTCTATTGTAAACGTGTTGTAATAATATGACAATGACAATTATATTTTACTAATAATCCTGCTAGTAAAAAAAATGTGTTTATAACAATTTTAGGAAAGAAAATTATTAATCAGTAAATCCAATTTTTTGTACTATTATATTACGTACCGTAAACTGTAAGTGATTTTTTTTTAAGAATGCAAGATTGAGTTAAGGAAAATTAAACTTGATATGTTACGTGGTTAAATTTGCGAGAGCAACCAATAAGATCTAAATATGTATGTTTAAGCACGTGCAAAAAAATGTCATGAGTTTGTAATGTGTAATCTGTAATGTTTGTGTCAGTCTGTCGCCCTGTACCCTCTAAACGACTCAACAAATTTTAATCTATTTTTTTTGCTTTGGGCGTTGATGTAATTGACAGTATTTTTAGTTATACTTTTACAAAATCGTTCGAGTCGTTTAAGAATTATTATGACACTTACAACTAATAATTATTATTAAAACAAGTAAAAAATTAAAAAATATATTTCAATATAATTAATAATTATTTGTTAATTTATTAAAGTTTTATAATCAAATTAAGAAAAAAAAGCAATTTGTGTGAATCAATTTAATAAATAACTTGATGATTAATTGTATTAAAATCGGTTTTTTACAAATTTTATCACTATGGTCACTGGTAGATCTTGATAAACATCATCCTGCTCTATCAATCGATATTTTCTCTAAAGAGACAATTAAACATGCACCCATTGTTAATAATAATCGCAAACTTAATTTTAATAAACTTGATAAAGATAAAATTAGTAATGCATTAAATTCTACTGATTGGCATCAGATTCTTTCACTGTGTGACCCAAACATAAATTGTGATATTTTCTATAATATAATTAATAAGATATTCTCTGATACTATTCCAGCGTATGATAATACTAAACTTGGTGATGTATCGCCAGTGTGGTTTAGTTATAGGATAAAATTGGATCTAAGGTTGAAAGAAAGACATAGAATCGAATATAAAAAGACTAACTCTGGCTATCACTTGTCACAGTACTTACATCTGCGCAAAAAGATAAAACATGATATTAAAGATGCTCGCGATAGCTTCATTTCAGACTCAGAATGTAAATTTGATAAGCAACCCTCATTATTTTGGTCTTTTATTAAGAAATTACGTGGTAAAGATAATATACCCCGTGTCTTTGAAATTAATAATATAAATGAAAGTGATCCACATATTATTGCTGACAGCTTTGCTGACCATTTTGGCTCGGTCTTTCTTCCAGCCTCGGATAGACCAGATGGTATAAATGATTATTCTTGTAAAGACACTTTGGGCTCTGTGAAACCTCCAACTGTTAACGATATCATTAAAATTATTCAAGAGCTACCTGAGAAATGGTCAGCTGGACTGGATGGTATACCATGCTGTGTGGTAAAAACTCTAGCAGATTCTTTTGCAGTTCCTCTAGCAATCATATTTTCTTCTTGTTTAAAAACGGGAACTTTTCCAGATTGCTGGAAAACTGCGAAGATCTGCCCAGTTCACAAATCGGGCAGTAAATCTCAAGTCAAGAATTATAGACCGATTTCCATCCTCTGTGCTTTTTCTAAAGTATTTGAAATATATTTATACTCTAAGCTTTATTGCTCATTTAAAAATGACCTCTCACCACACCAGCATGGTTTCACTCCAAGAAGGTCCACTGTCACTAGCTTACTTTGTTTCTCCAAGTATACGCATGCTGCTTTATCAGAGGCTGCGCAAGTTGACGTCTTTTATACTGATCTAGCAAAGGCCTTTGATAAGGTGGACATTTGAATACTTATAAGTAGACTGGCTGAGCTCAAGTTGCCAGATGCGTTGTTAGCACTGCTATCGTCTTATTTGATAAATCGTAAGAATAAAGTTTTCTATGAGGGTGCTTACTCAAAGTGTTATCTTTCAACGTCGGGAGTTCCACAGGGCTCGAACCTTGGACCGCTATTGTTCATAATATTCATGAATGTATTATTAAATCTGCTTAGCAACAATGATTTTGGATGTATAGTCAATGCATTTGCTGATGATACTAAAATTTTTCTCCGTATTGATACTGTCCGTGACTGCTCAAAACTACAACGGCTTGTCGATTACTTTGTAAATCTATGTGCTGATAATAACCTAATATTAAATAAAGATAAATGTGAAGTAATGTCAATTTCTAGGTCAAGGTCTCCAATAATCTTCAATTACACTATTAATGATATTGTAGTTAAACGTGTGTCCTCACACATTGATTTAGGTGTAGTCATAGACTCGGAATTCAATTTTTACCAGCACATAGATAGAATCACTACCGCATCCTGGAAAACCTTGGGATTTGTTACTCGCTCCTGTAAAAATCTTAACTCTTTAAAAGCCATGAAAGCAGTATACTGTGCACTGGTGAGAGCCAAACTGGAATATGCCTCAGTTGTCTGGAATCCAATATTTGATGTTCATAGCTACAAAATTGAAAGGATTCAAAATAAATTCATAAAATTTTTAATCTGGAAGCTGGATGGAGCATATCCGGAATTAGGCTCTGACTATGTTGCATTGAGAAAAAGATTAGGTTTGTTTACTTTAAAAGACAGACGTCTATGTGCTACTGCTATGCTACTGAATCGTATTGTTAATGGTCATGTGGACTGCATTGATTTATTGGAATCTATCAAGTTTGTTGCCTCCTCTAGCAGACCTGGTAGACCTTTTTATTTACCTTCAGTGAGGACAAATTTTGCTAAAACGTCACCTGTTTACAGACTATTGTCCTCTGGTAATACTTTATATGAGTTAGACAATACATTTGATATTTCACAATCTAGATCTGCCAGAGCAATACTGAATATTATCTCTAATAATTAAGCTCTTTGTAAATAAACATATTGCTACCGTTCATCCATTTTTTATAATGCATTTCTGTAACTGAGCTCTGTCATTGGCTTTAGCTGTTGAGTTCATTATTTGAATAAATAAAATAAAATAAAATAAAATAAAAATTTTTAATTTGTTATATATCGTGAGCCACGTAAGAAAACGGTTCATCTCAATATTGAAATTTTATGTGAAACTGAATTCAGCTACTAATAATTCTTAAGTTTTTAGTTTTGACACCTTTTGATATTATTAAAATCACTTGCAAATCATAAAATTAAATTTTGAGTTGTTTTTCGAATATGACAGGGTCATGGTCTTACGTGGCTCAACCTGTATATCAAAACATGTTAAATATATTTAAAATATTATTACAATATAATATTGTTTATTTTATTTTGAAATTAATAATCGTTTTTACTGGTACTCAAAAACGGGCGTAATTTGGCTTTTATAACCCAAGGAAGTTTAATAAAATTAAAAGCTCTTTTTCGTCGGGTTTTAAATATTCTCTCGTGCCATAATCTATTAAATTATGCCCTTAATTTATAAATAGCTATTATTTACTGCGTTATAAATAATATTTTTAATCATTTTCCAAAGAATTTTATAACTATTTTTTTGTATTAGATTACTCGATTTGTTGGAAATAAAATATATTATTATTTTTGTTATTATTAATTAGGTGTGGAAAATATAAATGGAAAATGAATAAGAGCGACGTAGAAGACGTTCAACAATTAAACACATTAAAAAATGTCTTTGAAGATATAAAAAACTTAGAAATAACAAAATATAGGAAATTAACTTATGAAAATATTCTTGAAAAAAAAGATCATGAAACGATTTATCAACGAATTTTTGAAGATGAAGTAGAAGAAGTTAAAAATGAAGAAAATTTTCAATTTAAAAACACAACATTTCACATTTTACCTTTGGTATTTTTTACCATATTTTTATAATTTTTTTTATCATTGTTTTATTGTTTTAGAGTGGGAAAATGTTATTTTCTGAATCTACAACATTCACTGTTATATTTCAACCACAAAACTGTAGAAGTTACGAAGCTAGTGCTTATTTAGATATAACAGGACAAGAAGATCGAATACATATCAAAATGAAAGGAATGGGAATAGGTCCTGAATTTAAGTTAAATATTAAGCAATTAGATGCTAATAATATTTTTATATGTTCCGAGCACCTGTACGAAATTATTGCATTTAATACAGGTAAATAGTAAAAGCAAATTTATTCAAACTAAGATCGGTAGACACAAACATGTTCCGTTTTTATTGAAATTTTTTGAGAAGTTGCAACAGATTCTTATTTGAGTAAATTTGCAGTGATAATTAGGTTTTAAGATTATCTAAGAGCCTATTACTGCCGTAAAAAAATCTATTTAAAGTTTTTACATTCAAAGATGAAAAACTAATTTTTTTTTCTACATGTCAATGCTATAGACAAATAATTATAATAATATTGCATATTTTAGATTTGCGTTTCACACGAAAACCGTTAATGTAATAATTTAGCTGTTCGATCAACGATATCCGTTAGTCTCAAAATTATTATTTATCAAGATCAATATTCTGACATTAGGACTTAGGAGTGACCTATAGCATCCACATGTGGAATTCTTGTTTACTTGACTTTAATGTAAGAAGCTTTTGATAGATTATTCAATAGACTATATTAAACAAGTGTGTCTCTGTGACTAACTACACACTTTCCTGCTACTTGTTATACTACTAGTGCTGTTAATAGTTCGTTCACCGAACAGATTCAGCAACTTTAACGTAATTTCAGTTAGAATGGCTGAATCTGTTCAGCGAACAAACTATAGTTCTAAATAATAGTACTATTAAAAAAAATTTATTTATGCAGGTCATATACCCGGGACTATTTCTTTTCTCAAAAGTGAAACGCAGTTTGGTGGCAAAATCACGTGTTCTCCAAACAGTCATTTTCTTGCTGCAGACTGTAACGCAGCATTTGTGATTACATATATTCCTGGTGATGAAGGAAAATTTGTAGAAAAGGTTGAATTTATTATTGAAGAATCAAAAGAAACTATTTTCTTCATTATTACGTAAGTGCCTACCACAAAATAAATTTAAAAAAAGTTGTATTTTATGATGCTAGTTGAAAAAGTTTGGTTTTAATTGATAAAAGTATTTTAAAAATTGTTAAAAAATGTAGTAAATTTTGGCAACAAGCTAATCTTTGCAATACACATAGAATAAATTCATTGCCATCTGATGATTATGACCCTAATACACTTATAATTATGATATTTTTTCTGAGAAAATAGAATAAAATTATATGTAATGCAATTAATAATGCAAACTATTTTATTAAAAAATAATAATTTTTTTCAATCATAAATCATAAATATTTTGATTCATTATTATCATCAATCAGCCAATCTGGTCCACTGCTGATCGTAGGCCTCCAGTAGAATTTTCTATTTGGTTCTGCTTTGCCCAGTAATACGTTTGGTCATCGTACCATCTTGTCGGTGGGTCGACCTCTGCTACGAAAAGCATCATCTCTGGGCCATTCTAGAATTCTCTCGGTTTATCGGAGACATCGATGACGCCGGATGGTGGTATTTGAAACCCTGTCTCTCAACGATATTTCGAGCACAGATCTTTCTATAGCTCGCTGCATCACCTGGATCTTCTTAATAGATTTTTTCGTCAGAGTTAGAGTTTACGCTCCATACGTCATGACAGGCTCAAACATTTTTTCCTTAAGGCTAACAGAGATGTCAGTTCAAAACATCAGACTTTTTAGCCTGCCAAACGCAGTCCAAGCTAATCTCATTCACCGGAAGACCTTACAGATTTGGTTTTCTCTACCTAATCAAATTTCATAATCAAGATATTTGTCCATAACAATCTGTTCAACCTTCCTGCCACCCAAAGTGTTTTTTTTGCTAAGCACTAGATTTATCATAAATTTTGTCTTGTTGATATTGATCCTTAAGCCGACTTGATTAGAAGCATGAGTGAATTTTGCCAGCATTTCCTTTGTCTCATCTATACGATCCGTAAATAGGACAACGTCGTTTGAAAATCTTAGGTGGTTGAGTTTTTCTCCATCGATATTAATGCCCATTTGTTCCCAATATATTTTCATTATCATATGCTCTAAAAGAGTAGTGAACAATTTGGAGAACATTGTATCATCTTGACGGACCATTTGTTCTATTTTAAACTTGTTGGTGTTTTGTGAATGTTTACATCATTGTCGCTTTAGAATACATTTTTTTTCTAATTGTAGAATATCTGTAATCTATACGACAACACTCTGCTGGCCTCCAGCATTTTGTGTTGATCTACCAAATCAAAAACTTTCTCATAATCCACAAATATTATGAATAGTGGCTTATTGTATTCTACAGACTTTTCAATGAGAGTCTTGACAACTTGAAGATGATCATTTGTTCCAAATCCAGGCCTGAATCCTGCTTGTCTCATGATTGGTACTGATCCAGTCTTGATATAAGTCTTCTGGTCAGAATCTTTGTGAAGGACTTATAAACATGAGACAACAAACTTACTGTGCGGTAGTTTCCAAAGTGAGCTATATCTGAATGCCGCCAGAATTTCGTTCTCTATTACGCAGGACATATCTTCTGACCCTTGATTTTGAATTTTTGGGTAGATTTAGCTTGTTGAATGTCCTCGTTTTTAAAAAATTGTTTATAAAACTTTTTCACCAGTTCAGTCAGTAATCTGATCTTTGTTGGTTTAGTTTTCCTGTTTTGTTGGAAAGTTTGCAGATCAAGTTTGTTCTCCATCTTTCTTTGCAAAACCTTTAGACTCTTATTTTCTTTACTAACTCTTATTATTAATTTTTCTTTGTGTTGAAATTTCTTATATCTTTCCTAATGGCGTTTGATATATTTTTATTTAGTTTTTTTAAGAAGTTATAGTTACTAGTGAATCTGTTAGGCAGATTTATTCTATATTCCAAGAGTCGCTTTGTATTTTTGCTTGGTTTCTCCTCATTTTTTGCTCTTTTTAATCTGCACTTTTTCTTGGCTGATTTTATTGCCTTGACTGTTTGGTTGTTTAAAACCTCAATGTCAGTTAGATCCACATCCGTCTGTTAGATGACTGACGGATTTGAGCAATTTGTTGCTCTGTCAGATACAATCGCGTTTGTCACTCTAAACATCCTTGTTTGATTATCACCCAAATTTTTATTAGACTACTTTGAAAATATATCATTTTAAATAAAAAATCAATTATTGAAATCATTTTTCAAACAAACAAAAATATTATTTGCAAAAATGTATTAAAAAATATATAAGTAGCATCTTTTTAGAGTTGGTAAGTAATCGTAATTTGAAGCTTGATTCTCAACCGACGAAAAATGTTCTTAATTTAACTTGTATACAGTATGTCGGAAAAAGTTGGCAACATATTTTATGTAATTTTTTTTTATTTTGCAATGTTACGAAAAAAAGTTATTCTTCATAAAGTAAAACGCAAAAATCAGATATCATTTTTATATATCATACGAGGTTTGTCAAAAAATATGAATTCGATACAAAAGTAAAGTCCCTCTATTTTTTACCATATCAATCACTTTGTTTATGGAAAACTGTTCAAAATATAGAATTATGAGTTATTATGCAATTAGATTGTAAAAAAATTTTGTTATTTTTACAAATTGTTCTTAAAATATCAAATGTAATTTTAAGATGTCGATAGAAATTAAAAATTACGTTTAAGTGCAATTACTAATTACTTCACTCATTACCTCATTGCAAAATTGATAAACATAACTTTATCCGTCAAGAATTATCTCAAATATACAAATACGTAATTAAATTTATTTATTTTTGAAAACGCAACATCACGTGCATGAACAAAAAAAATCCGTTTTAACATTTTCATCACTAAATATGCAGTTCAACTCGTCCATCGTTTCTTTCTAAGTATTTAATAAAAAAATGTCATTGCCTGAGCCACCTAGATGTTGAATTATCTTGTTATTTGTGTGTATTACAGTAGAAAATACATTATTCTGTTAGGTATGACTGATTTAAGTTCATTGCTAAAATATTTTAAATCAATAAATAAACATTTGAGGTGTGTTGACTTGTTAAAAAAGATAAGCGTCTTTCACAGCCAGAATTTAAGTTGAAATCAAAGTGGTCAACATAGTCTTATTAATCTTTTGCAATCTGTGGACACTGTACATCTAATGTTTAAATGTAAATACCTGAATATTTGAAAGCATAGATTTTCATAAAAAATGACTTTTTTCATAAAACAATACACAATAAAAAAGTGTTGCTCATATGTTGTCAAATTTTTCAAACATACTGTCTATACAGTCTGCGTTTAAAAATTATTTAGATCTACTCTTTCTGTGTAAATTAGCATAACAGATTTTTATTTTTGTCTTTGATATTGCCGACAAATGTCAAAGCTCGTCTATAATAATGTATGTTTTTCCGTATGAACTAATCAAAAATTGAACATACGTTCAGATCTAAATGTAGTATACAGTATGAACACACTGTATATATATTTTATATATGACCACGCATAACTTTTGACAGAAGAGTCTGATTTAAACAAACTTTATATAATGTATTTCTCGAATTTAGTACCACAAGTTATACAATAATTTTTTCAAAAAGTTTTTAAAATATAAAATTTTCAAAATTTTTAGCTATAAACGGATACGTATATCTTTTAAGAGAAAAGTTTGATTTAAACAAACTTATTTTATTTAATAAAGCATTTCTCAAAATTGATACCAAATAAATTTGACAAAAAAAATTTTTTCTCAGAGTAAAAAAATAAACAAATACTAATTGCTCACCAACAAAATTTTTACCATAAAAACCAATAACTATTACGTAAAATTTTTTACAAAAGAGCTAGATTTTAACAAACTTTTGATTATTGGATAAAGTATTCTTCAAAGTTATTACTATTATTAAAAGTATAAGAGATAAATGAAAATAATGAAAGAAGAAAGCGAGAGAGAGAGAAACGAAGAGAGAGAGGGGTAATATGTTTATCCCAAAATTATTTTTTCCTTTTAAATAAAGTTATTTTAAATCTTACCGTCTCTGCTAGAGGAACTAATAGAAATGTCTGGATGGCCAACCGCACTTTCAAACGCTAATTTTAAAACGTAAAAATGGCGTTTGAGTTTTCAATCACACATAAACCAATAGGAGTAGGCAGTTTGCGTACTAACACATAATGATAATTAGCGGTACTTATCTTGTTATGATATAGAAATAATATCTAGATAGTTATATTAGTCTTTTATATTATAATTTATATTAGATTTTTATATTAGACTTTTATATTAAATTTTTATATTAGACTTTTATATTAGACTTTTATATTAGACTTTTATATTAGACTTTTATATTAGACTTTTATATTAGACTGCAGTCATTATATTATAATTTACTATTTGAGCACTGTCTTTAAGGTAATGGATCGGACGGCGGCAATCAGAAACAATTAATCCTAAGACTAATTGGCCATTATAGTACCGCAAGGGTAGCTAGCTATGGACTTCTGTGCGTTGGAAAAGCTAGCTATCGATATGTGCATAAACACCACCGCCAATGTAGATGTAATCTAATAATGAGGCGACGATTACATCCAGTAACGAAACGAAAACGTGTTCTCGGGCGTGCAATGCTTTACAAAAATATCCTTGGGTATCTATCTATCTGACTGTTAAGGTCAACTCAAAATGCAATGATATATTTGTAAAGACTCCGCAGTAACACAAGCCTCTGACTTAGACCAGGTAGGATAGACAAGTGCGTATTATTACATAAAATTAAACTAGTCTGAAGTTTATTAACTAGTCCACTCAGTAAATATTAACTACAAAGATACACATAAGATTTCTAAGATAATATGATATCTCAGGTAATATATTTAATAACGAAATGCGAATATAATCTTTGATTAGTGTACCTAATTTCTTATGTCAGCTAACAGCTATCACTGTTACACCAAGTCACGTCTGATACACTTTGTATATCGACTTTCTACTGAGACACCCTGTATATAAATTATTTTGCATATGCTTAACTATAATATAATCTTTGCCAATCATTGTGAACGACTACTGATTTAGATTGACAATGGTTCTACTTTAGGTACCAATAATTAGTAATTATATTTTTGTCACAAGAAAGTGCAATATTAATAAAATATATTGTGACGATAAACCATAATTAGATCTACGTTACTGTAAAATTAATTCTTAAAAGTTGATTTATCAAGATAATCAGAAGATTCTGTTTATGAGATCTCTCTACACACTACATACATAAATATAATGAATATAATAAGAAACTCTATATGGCACTCATTGTCTACTCCAAAATTTTCGATAGTATAAGTCACACAGGGATATGGGATAGCCTAAAACAGCAAGGAATACCCTTAAATTACAGTATATTATAAAAAAAACATCTATTTAAACGGCGAAGTAAGATTTCAGTTAAAATCTTTAAGCAAAAAGTTTAAAATCAAAAAGAAACTTTTATTAGACAAGAATACTTATAAAAATTGTTCTCGACTGCCTTGGAAAGTATATTCAGCAAATTAGATTTAAAAAAATACGGTTTCAACATACAAGATCTAAAAATTAACCACTTACGATTTGCAGACGATATAGTCTTATTTGAAGAAACTAAGCGCAATTAACATTATGATGGAATCACGTAACAAAGGAAATATAAAAGTAGACCTATGCATAAACAATGATAAGAAAAAATTGTCAGCAAACTCTGAGCAAGTTAACCATAAAAATCGACAAATAGCCACTTGAAAATATGGTTTACTACATCTATTTAGAACAGATAAAATCTCACAAATATCCAACCACTAAAGAAATTGAGCAAACAGGAAACGGATTGAAAAAATACTGATCTTTGAAAAAAGTCTATTAACTCAAGGAAATAAGTATGTAAAAAAATAGGAAACTATTCAACACATGTATACTTCCAGTCAATACCCATGAATGCAAAACTTGGACACTCACCGTACACTACCGCTGCCAAACTATATAATTAAAAAAAACTATTTAAAATTATTAAGTTTAAACAGGAACGTCTCTTAGCTGTAAAATAAACAATTGTTTTAATAAAACAACGCAGGAGATTGTCAGTTTATCAATTCTTATTTAAAAGTACATGTTAAAATAGCTATGTCAATGACTTTGACAAGTAAAGTCTGTAGAGATATAAATCACTGTTTTAACTAAGTTAGCGTTTTTAAATAATCATGATTTCTCTTATTTTTTAGAGGTAATGTTGTAGCACCACTTTTAAGCTTAGACCTAGAAAGCATCAGTTTTGGGGTAGTAGCGTTTGGTCACCGATACGCAAAAGAAATTGCACTTCAGAATACTTCTCCTATACCAATTCCATACACTATTAAAATTTCCGAAAATGGGACTCAATCACCAATAGATTGCAACGATTTTTTAAATAACAAAAGTATTCCGTCTGACCCTGAAGAATTTCGATTTAAGCCCAATGGTGTAGTACCAGGTGAAACAACTGTAATAGAAACTCTTTGGTTTTTATCTAACACTAAAGGCATACGACGTCTTACATTTACATTAAACATGTGGGGCTTAAAAAATCATTATTTTTCAATTCCTTTAATATATGACTGTCAAGTGGCACAACTAAAATGTGTTCCAGCTAAAGTCGACATAAAATTTTGTTTCATAAACTATTTGTACAATAAAAAATTGACTTTGAAAAACTGTAGTAATTTGCCTTGCTGTTTCCGGCTTGTTGAATTAGAAGTAAGTATACGGATTATAATCAGTTTTTCAATTAAATCTTATTTATTTTTTAGTCTAACGAATTCTTAAGAGTCAACATTGGTAAACATTTAAATTTTATACCACCTTTAAGCAAGATTGAAATACCAATTACAATAGAAACAATTGGTTTAGGTTTGCAGAAACTGCCTATTTAGTAAGTAAAAATTATTGCATTTGTTGATTTCTTACGCACATGTAATCAAAAGATTTTGATAAAATTTATACCAGGTGGATTATCGTATGGCATCTTTGCAAAAAAAACATATTTTTACTCATTTCAGAAACTTGAATACACTAAATTAAACACTCAATTTCTACAGTGAAGTTATTACCAGCGTGAGAATGCTCAAAACTAAAAAAAATTAAATAAATATTTGTTCTTCTAAGGTTCTACATTTAAAATGTTGCAGAGAATTCGTTTCTTTCGAATGTTAAAAATGCTGAAAACAACTGGTTTCAAATTAGTTAACAGTTAATAATTTGTTTGACAAAATTTGAGTAATTTTTGGCTTTCAATTTAGTTGATATCATTATTAACAAAAATCAAAAGCAACAAATTTTGAACCGATTTGTTTAGTTATTATTTGAGTTTAATCATTAGTTTAATTGACAACTTTTCTGTAATTGAAACCTGCAATGTCGTAGAGATGAGATTGTAAAAAATTAATTTATATTGTAAGCCTGTATGTATATAATAAACTCATATATTTGCACTCACTATATAAAACATAAACACAATAAACTCACATATAGGTTTATTTTTGCTCATACTGGCTTAAAATATCTACAGCATTACACAAAGTACAATTATATCAAAAAATTTTAATTTTAATCTTATCCTTCCTGCTCTCCCCTCTGTCTTTGTTTCTCTTTTCTCCCATATAGACCAGGGTCGATAATTTTTAAAACCAAAAAAAATAATAGTAGGATGAAACCCATTAGAAAAAGAAGGAAATATTATAAAAATGAAAGGAAAAATCATTTACGGGCGATCTGAGGTCGGAAAAGGGATGGGGGTGAGTTTTTAAGGGTAAAAAACGGTTTTTCTTGATTTCCGGCAAAACTAAAAGTCCTATCGAAAAAAATCAAATAGCAAAGTTAGTAGGTAATAAAAAGATCTAAAACTTTTGTATTCACACTTTTTTCACATAACCTCAAAATTTATGTGAAAAATTTAAAAAACCAAGATTTTGGTTTTTTATTTTTATCTTTTACAAAAAATTTTTTGTTCTAACGACATTTGGTGAAAACTTACTTTTTTATGTCCCAAATACGCTGTAATTTATTTGATTAAAAATATTTATTTTTTTACCTTATTTTGAGTTAATATCGAAAAAACACCCTAATTTTCAATCGAAAATTCACCCGTCAAAATATCAGCTTTTTTCAAAAAGTTGGTATGGTTTCTGTTCGTTGAAATCTCTACTTTCCGATGGTGAAAAAAAAAATATATGCTACTACAGTAAATCTTCTCAGAAAATGCAAAAATTCAAAAAAAAATTAAATTCAAAATTTTTTTTAAAAACACATTAATCTTATCATTCATAAATACCTTATCTTCAATTCTAATCACTTATCCATTAGTTTTTGTCTTTTTGATGGCATTTCTTCATCGTTAGATTCGTCAAACATCTCCGATTCTAGTAGATCTTCGAAATCTTCATGACTATCACCTTCTTCCTCTCCAACATTATTTCTAGACTGCGTTGGTTCTTCATCCACAATTTCTTCTGAATCATTAACTTCCTCGTAGGTTTCTTCTTCAATATTGGAGCAATTTTTAGAACCATGACCGTTTGAACATAAATTTGTGCATTTCAAACCATAGTATGGGTTTTTTTGGAACGAATAAAAGTCTTTAGATGTTAGTACATTAAAAAGTAGTTTCGTATAAAAAAAAACAATAAATTGGATTGATTTTTGTTAGATTTTGACTTTCTAGACTTGTAAAATAAAAAATGTAATTGAACATAAAAACTGTAATTAAACAAAAAAACATAATTAATTCCCATTGTTTTATCCTTAAGTTTTTAATGTCCCTTAACATTCTTTTACCCTTAACGTTCTTTTACCCTTAACTTTTTAATGTGTTTTTTGATAGATTCTTGTTAAATGAAGACTTTCTGAACTTGCAATTTCTTTCCAAAAAAAGTGAAACTTTCGGCTCGTTTTTAAAATTTTTGTAAAAAAATTTTTGTAAAAGATCAAAATAAAAAACCAAAAACTTGGTTTTTTAAATTTTTCACATAAATTTTGAGATTATGTCAAAAAAAGTGTAGGTACAAAAGTTTTAGATCTTTTCATTACCTACAACTTTGCCATTTGATTTTTTTCGATAGGACTTTTAGTTTTGCCGGAAATAAAATCAAACCGTTTTTTACCCTTAAAAACTCACCCCCATCCCCTTCCCGACCTCAGATCGCCCGTAAATTATTTTTCCTTATTATTGTTATAATATTTTCTTCCTGTTCTAATGAGTTTCATCCTACTATTATTTTTTTTCACTTTTTATTATTTTTAAAGGCTTCTATCCTGGTCCAATACCTCTTTTATCCACTTTATCTTCTTTCCGTTTTCTTTCAGTATTTCCTCTCTTTCGGCTCTATCTCTCTCTCTCTCATCTCACTGCATTCATTCCACATGTGCTCTATTGTCTCTCTTTCCTCATAACACATCCTACCATTGACTAAATATACTTAAGTTTACTTAGTCTATGATCCTACACAGTCTCTTTTTATTTTCCGCCCAATACCTATTGTCTCTCTCGTCATTTTCGCACCCGAACTTCGCTATAAATTAGATTTTATATTATTTCCCTAATACAAGGTTTCTATAAATGATTCTAAAGACGCAGTTGGCTATGAATTTTGAAAATACCGTCTTGTGGAAATGATACCTATAATTTGACAGTTCCCGCTGGTCATTAATGTGATTTGTCACCTGTCACTTTTATGTCAGTTTTATCTTTTATCGTTTTAACGTTTTTCAATTGTAAAACACGATAGTTTGCGTTAATTCAAACTCAAGTTCTGCTGAAAAACAAAAACTGTGAAAATGGTTTATTCTGTTGAACAAGAAACTTTTATTGTAATGTCTTATTGTCGCAATGAGACATTCAGCAACAGAGAGTAGGTGTATTCTGTAGCAGCTTGTAAGCAAGAATATGTTGCTAAATACCCTAATTTGCAAATTCAAAAAACGTCATTGGAGTTCCACATCAGAGACATAATAAACCGATTTGTTCAAACTGGCAGTGTCAACAAAAAAAATCTCCTCGAAGGTTTTCAGTATCTGAGGAAGTTGTTGAAGATTTGAGGGCACTATTGGAGCCAAACCCACAAACATCTTTGACAAGATTGTCTCACCAGTCAGGAGTTTCTGTAAGCACCTTGAAAAAAAGCTGCATATGCATCCCTACAAAATAACAACTGAGCGACAACTTTTACCAATAGATCCTCCAAAACGTGTAGAATATTGCAATTGGTTTCGGGCTACTTTAAATGATGATAGGTTACTCGATCTTGTATTTTAATGATGAAGCTTAGTTTTATTTATCTGACTATGTTAATTTAACATTTTAGAATTTGGTTGGCTAAAAACCCACATGCTTTCGTAGAGACGCTTTTTCATCCTTTAAAAATTAGAGTCTGGTTGGCAGTGTCTCGTAGACGAATATATAGACCCATTTTCTTTCAAGGTACTGTGACAGGAGAGAGGTATAGGCAAGAGATGTTGGAACCATTTACTCAACAGCTTGATGACGAAGAGCTGCAGTTAGGGTACTTCCAACAATATAGAGCGACTGCATACATTGCAGGTGCTACGTTGAAATATTTACAACAATATTATGGGTCTCGTGTAATTGCAACATGAATTTTCACCACGTTTCCCGGATCTAACGCCACTGCACTTTTCGATATTTGGATATTTGAAAGATAAGGTGTTTCAACAACCAATGGATAACTTGGCAGCGTTGCAGCATAAAATCCAACAATGTTGTCAAAACATTAATCAAAGTATGTTACAGAACATTTTTGAAAATATGAAAAAGAGAGTGAATACGTGTCTTGAACAAAAGGATAAACATTTTCAACATTTTCTGTGATGTTTAACCACCATAAATTTATTTACTTTTGTTATGCTATTGAAATATTTAGTTTTTCAATATAATTTTTAAAATACGAAGCATTTGATTCTTAGCCAATCAACTATGCACGCCCGTATCGGGTTTGTTGTGCGTCTGATACGTGTCCTTGAACTGTTTCTTAAGAGTACACAAAGTGGCAGAGGCGGCACACTTCCTACGGCAACTGCGTTCTTAGAATCATTTATAAAAGCCCTGTACAACGCTATCAAAATAAACTTTAGCAAACTTTATTTTATAACTAATATTTTGGTTATGTTGTAAAGACATAAACTAGAAGTATATCTATAAATTTCTAATATTTTTTTTGTTAAAAAATTTTAATTTAAAAAATGCCATGTGATAGCCTACCCGGTTTTCAATAAAATAATTCAATTTCTTTCCATGTGTTTCAAAATAACAAATTAATGCAACTTATATCTAAAAATAACTATCTAGGAGTAGTTAGCAGTCATGAAGTAAATTGTTGCCATGTAAAAATAATTAAAAAAAATGTCAACAAATTAATGTTTTAATTGTCTTTTTGAAAAACTATTTTGAATAATTTTGTATAAGTGAGTTTCAAAAAATTTTCAGCCGAATACTTCTCGATTAATGATAATTTTATAACAATTTTTTCAAACACGTTGCTTTTAAATAATAGGCCCTTTGTCTACCTTGGCAAGCTGTTACCAAGCAACGTGCTTTCGGAAACAGATCTAAAAATATTGACAATAACACATGATATATGCGAAGAACATAACTATAAAACATTACATCAACATCAAATCTAAAATTACAAAATTTGATAATTTGTATAAAATCTTTGTATCTATTAATTGTGCTAATGTTTGTATCTATTAATTGTGCTCTGTGTGCACTTTTTAGTATTCAAGTATTTGGAGACATTCCCCAAATACTATGTGAAATTTTGTGTGAAGGGCAAGGGCCATCAGTCTGTTTCGTACCAATCAACTTAAATTATGGAGAAACTACTTTATTAGAGACAGTTACACAAACTGTTAATATATTAAATGATACTCCAATTCCGGCAGATATAAGTCTAGAAATTGTAAGTATAATTTTTGTTTTTATTTTTAGAATTTGAAAAAGTAAATCTTATCTGAATTTTCATTTCTAGTTTAATTCAAATATTATTATTACAGCTTTATTTTCCACTCAACAATTCTTATGAATATACATCTAACTAAATTTTTTTTTTCATTTCATTGTTATGTGGTCACCTATAGGCAAAAGCTTTCTTCATTTAATTGTCCTAGCTTTTTTTTTGGTGTTTATTTGGTTATTATTTTCTTTTTCTTCTGTTTTGCTTGATTTTTGAGCTCTGTTTTTTAGTTTAGTAAGTTTATTCTGTCTGCTCAATTCAATAACTTTTTTAAACACATTATCTACTTGACATGTTGAACATTAGTAAGCAATTGAGCATTAAAAAACTTTAGAACAATTGACTGGAGTTAACTGGAACGTTTTGTTATACTAATTTTTCTTGAATTTGATAGTTTATATACTTTGTCTCATTAAATGTTAACGCATTAAAATTTTGTTTTTTAGTTCTTTTAATAATTTTTTTTTAATCTGGGCTTAGTATTTTTTTAAATTATACTTATTCGTTTGTCGTTTAGTCTATTTTGATTTTATTATCATTTGCAAAAACATCATCAAAAAACACCCAACTTACCCGAGTAATATGGAGGGTAGAAGTAAGGAGAACTATCTCGTGTATAAAAAAATTGTGTGTGTCAGCTCCGACGCACGACTGGAGTTTACTTCTTAAGTTCGATAGTCTAACCAGACGCAAAAAGAGTTTATTTAACTTAAAAAAGATTGATACTGTATGAAAGGGTAAATTACCAAATTAATAAAAATAATATACATATATAAATATATATTTATTCATTTCATATACATTTATTATAACTAATCGACGAAATATTTTACATTAAACTTTTTACAATAGTCAATTTCAGATGTGCATAAATATATCATTAGGAATGTTGATAAATTATGTAATTACTATTATCAGACTATTATCATTTTTTTAAATATTGAGTAAATCAACATTGTCTGCATTATTAATTACAGTGACAATTGGTTTATGGTAACTAAAATAAGACACATGGACGTTCGTAGATACGTGGTTCACGAATCTTGAAAATACCGCATCAATGTGATTATCGTTAGGCAAAGCACATCTCGCAGCACATATGTCTCCCAATCTCCCAAAGAAGAATGTGTTTGAATGTTCATTTCAACCAAATTAGAAAGTTGCGCGACATAGGATGCGCACCAAAAACGTAACGAGGTCATTCATCGATAGATTTTATTCCTCACATTTTTCTCATACCGGGCCCCTTATATATGCAAATCGATTCTTGAGGAGTAAACTCCAAAAAATGTTCGTTTAAATGTGTTAAACAAGAGGAACGCTATGATAGCAACAGGATAAATTTTAACATAAGCGCGGAAAGTTATTAGAACAGGATAGAGAAATAAAAATAACGAAAGAACTTCTGTCTTATTGTGGCGACCATTTTTCAATTTACGCCTACTTGGACAACTTTTTACCACGCAAATTTTGCTCGTTATTGCTTATAAATTTAGTACAATGTGTTATAACAGTGAGCACTACAAAAAGTATTATTTAAAGCTGATGAGAAAGATCAATCAATGTCTCCACGTTTGACCACAGCAATAATTTTAGGTTATATTGAGGAAATTAGTATCAGCATACTTCAATCAGTTAACAATTTTTTACTGCATGTGCATATCATACTCTGTGCCAATGCTAGCGCCATTCTGGGGGGTTTTTGAACTGTTATTTACGTTGAAAATTAGAAACTTTTCATATGAGATAATCCTCCTCACCTCTACCCTCCATACCAGGTACACATATTTTTTGTATATTCTCAGTTTTTTCTACTTTGATCAGTGTACAATGCTGCCAAATGTTTTAGAATACCTCACAAAAGCTATGTATTATAGTGTATTTTTTTTTTCTATTATTTGTTCTATTGTGTCAATGTGATGTGTTGAGTTGATCCGATTATTCTATTGGTTTTTTCTTGTCAATATCTGATGCTATTCGTTTTAAGATGATTGATGAAAAGAGTTTTTATATATTTTTGATGGTTGCTGTGCTTTTTTTTGATTTACTTCATTGAGATCGTATAGTTTAGCTATCGATAGTTGGCAATTATAGATTTATTCAGCAATCAGTATTTCTCAATTTTTACAACACTCAACCGCAGCTTTATTGCAATCTGCAAAAAAACACTTATGTGTTAAGTTAAAGAATTATGCTATATATGCAGCTAGTATTAGAGCTTTAATTTTTAGGCTTTTGTTTGTAATGTTATCTTTGCATAGGCTGTTTGCAAGTTTTAATTGTGACATTAGATATTCTTTGTTCTTTAGGTTAATAATGCTTTTGTTATATGTCCTTCAGTTGTATTATTATTATTATCTTTTACATTTTCCTAAGTTGTGTCTTGTAATATTGTTCTACAAAAAAAAAATAAAAAGTTGAAAAACTAGGTTTCTACATGTAATTAATGTATAGGTCACTTAAATGATAGATATCAATTTTGATAAACACAACTTGAGATAAACATGTATTCCTGATTGGACAACCAAGTTAGCGTTAGCGTTTTTTTGTCACAATCGCATATTTGTTACATGCTTGTTAAATGACTTAAAATTTTTACATGTATGAACGTAACATATTATGTTAGGAGGTGACTGATGCTGCTTGAAAATTTTAAGTTTCCAAAGCTTTGAATATCTAGTTTTACAAATTTGTGATAAATCGTTTAGTTATATCAAAAGTTCAAAGTGGTGTGTTAATTTATTAGAGTAGTGTAAATAGATTATGTATTTTTGTAATTTGTAAATTGTAGTCTTCAAAACACAACAAAAATATATTGCGCTTGATTTATTACAGTTAACGTTTTTTTTTTGCAATTTTACAATTCTTTTATTTCTTTACGCCACATTTAAATTGTGAAATTAAAATTGTCAGTTTTAAGCCGTCAAATTTCAATGTAGACTTTTTAGCTAGTAATTAACCCACCATTTGTTAATCTGTCGCGATTTAGCTTTTCAATAATTTTTTTACTAATCTAATTTTTAGTTTTTATATTAAGGACAAAATTTAATAAAAATACTTGAAAAGATCGCAACTTTTGTATATGTTATTCTGGCGCTGATTATAAGATGCCAGTTTTGGCATTTTATTAATATTCTTCGTTTTGCTGTGTTGTATTTGAAAAATATCTGTTTTAATAAAAAAAAAATATTAAAAAAAAATTAATTTGTATTTGCAGTTTCCAGGTACATACTTTAGTGTAAATGGTTCTAAAAATTTGGTAGTTGAACACGACAAACCTGTTAATCTAGAAGTAGCTGTAAAATTACGAGATCTTGGTACCTATACAGAATCCCTTATTGCCACTGTCGCTAAAGGTAGAACAATAACTGTTCTTCTGACCGCAACTGGTATAGGTACAAGTATTAAATGTACTCCATCATTAAGAAAGAAACTAGATTTAGGCGTTTTGTTAACGCACAAAAAGTTTTCTATGGCTGTTAATGTAAGCAACGAAGGAAGTAGATGGCACAAACTATGGTTATCAAGAAGTAACATTTTTAAAGATGTAAAATCCAGCTTCAACTCATCGGCAGGCATATCATCAGTGTTTAAACTTGTTCCAAACTATTTTCACTTGATGGCTCGGGAAGACACTAATATCAAATTGTTTGGAACAAAAAAAGAGAAAGGATATGTTAATGAACATTTTTTCTGTCATTCCGTTATCGAAAAGATACAATCAAAGCAAATTATATTTGAAGTTGATATTACAGCTAAATTTATTGATCCTTTTCTGAAGATAAACAAATCTAAACTCAGTTTTAGTCTTAATAGTTCGCCTGAAATTTCATATCTTAAAGGTAAGAAAATTATTTTTATATATTTGAGTATAATTATTAATCTTTGTAACTAGAAGAAAGTAAGCTTAAATTTTAAAAAAACTTATACATTATGTTTTACCTAAGAGTATGAGCCTGGCAAAGTTTTAAGGTAACCTAAAATACATCTTCTTGCTTTAAGAAAGTTGTAGTTTTGAACAACCTGCAAATGTGTGAGCATATGTAAAATCTAAAAAAAAATTTAGTAGTAATAACCCCAGGACTTTGATAATTGTTTGAAAAAATTATGTAACAGATTTTGAAAGCTTGGTGGCTATAAGCAACAAGCTTGAGAAAGTTGTTAAAAAATTTTTGATCATTTATCAATGTTGGATAAAATTTTTTTCCCATAGGCTGTTTAGTTAACAAATGCTAATTTTGTTAATTAAACAGCCCATGGAATCGGGTTTCAGTATAATGTTGTACTAATTGGTTGTCTTCAAATTAATTGATTTCATTATATTTGTACTGGAGCAAAAAATTTTCATAAAAATTATTAAGAATGTTGCTTTTATTGTAATAATAATTTGAATGTTAGCAATCAGTTTTTTTTTATTTATTTTTTTTACAAAAGGATTAACAATTTTATTGCTCACTTTATTTTAAATTCCGTTTGACTGTCTGGTTGTCGTTCTACTTTGTCAAAT